>JARUHQ010000009.1:4762435-9762435 GCA_029955515.1 Chrysomela aeneicollis | reverse complement strand
TTCATTCCTATCATGCTTGAGGGATAAAATATGTTGTATGTATTTCGGGCGTAACTTGCTTTTATGGACCTATAGGCGTATTAATAGCCCTCGCTATCGCTCAGGCTATTACTTACACGCTGAGGTCAATAAAAGCCTATTTTACGCCCTTGATAAATAACTATTTCTTTTTCCAGTATCAAATGAATATTTAGAGTAATTCTTGTCCTGTATAAACTTGGCAGTTACATTTCGAACGATTCTCAACGTATAGGTACCTACTCATCGTGATTGATTTTCGCCATTTGATTCCTTGTATTTATATAGTTTTTGATGTTGCGAAACTATTCGAACTGGTCCCATTGTTTCAGTAGAATTATTAATATTCTATTCGCTTATTGCATCAAATCGGTGTGTTAGCATCTTTGAATCAATCCTCTAGAATATTCACAGATTATTTCAGGCATCAAGTAGGTATCAATACGTGATATTGAGATATGAAATAAAAATTTCGCTTTCTCAGTGAATTTATTTATAATTGATCATTTCATTTATGCTAAAATACACGTTTTTGATTGGTTGAAATGATTGTGTTGATAAGCGATAACACTATGTTTTCGATTTTGTATTTCGGCTCCTGATTGGCTATTGGATACCTACATGCTGTGTTTTCATTTCTTAATTTCGCTTTTCGATTCGTAGGCAGTAGGGTAGTTTAATTTAACAACGACTTACCAGTTGCAATCTGTCATATTATTTTCCAATTCCCTGGTGAATAAATGAATGCCACACTACACCAAATTTTCGTCTGAACCATGATAAACACACACTATTAATATGTATCAACTTCATTTTCCACAAATTCTGGATAATTTCAGCATTAATAGAATTAATCTAATGTAACCTTATCACAAATTATGACAACAATGAAAATGAATTCAGCTCAGTAGTACCTAGTGCATAGGTAATCTTGCCTACACTATAATAATAACTAAGTAATTCCACAAACTGTACGTTTAATATGAATATTAACAATAAATAGGAAATCATCAAAATGGCTTTTATTTTATTCATGAAATAATCTGAACAAATACAACTCGTGTTATTGATGATTATCGATAATTCCTCCTTTTTCATTTATTTTATTTCTTATCTCCTTTCATTCTATTAACTTTGTTTACAACTCGAATGCCACTATTATACACTATTGTACAAATCTCCTATACTGGTTTAGATATCACAAAACAGGCTGCAAGGCCTAGCATGAGTCTACACTGGTAGGGCATTTCAAAATAGAACCAAGCTTACTGTATCTGTACTAATAATGATCAATAAATCTTGAAAATCTTGAGATCTCGAAATGAAATCATTTTCGAAACAAATCATGTTGCTTTGGGAAACCACACTCGCGCTTTGTGCTCGTGTAGTTTCCAAGCAACATGATTTGTTTCTTAAAATCGATGGAATTTTTGTTTCGATAATCATCAATACACCTGTTGTATCACATGCGATAACTGACCTCTGATATGCTTAGGTATAAGTCTAACTTGTTTTGAATGATGAAAATATTTGAACGAGTATAATCGAGAAGAAGTAATTTCTATCAGTATCAAACCATTAGCTGAGATTACGCATCACCATTGGTTGAAATAACAAAAACGCTACATTTTGACACAATTAAAAAATTACACGCTAAGTACCGATGTGCTTCACACGAGGTTCCACATTTCTGCCACAGCGTTTTGACTGCCATCAGGCTCGTCGTATGCGAGAATTTATTTCCGAAAGTTCTCAAAAATAAACCACAACGACAACTTATATGATATAAGGAGAAAATCCATCCACGTGAATAATTGCATTTTGTCGTAACGTATCGCTCCGATATTCCATAACCTGGACATGAAACTCAATTTTCCTTCCCGTTACCAACATTTAATCCCGATCCCGTAACATAATATATCATCTCGACGATATCTCGAAAATAAATAACCAACTCACCTTCCTCGTACGGATGCCCTGACTTGTTGCTAGTCTATTGGGCGGAATTTATTTACCGATAAATCCATATTCCTTCTGCATGGTCAAATGCTGTATGCCCTAGCTGGAACGTTTCATTCGCAACCAATGCGAACGCATCTTTGTGTTCTGTCCCATTTCCGTGAGTGTCGTTCTGGATTTCCTATTATCTGCAGGAAATTCGATGGCGAAACAAGGAAAACTGGCCCCAGCGGCCGATCATACGATATTGAGTATAGTATACATAATTTGATTGTCATGGAGTCTGAGGATTTGAATAATGCTGTAGGCCTTGCTTCGGATGGATTCAGAGGGCTTATGGAAACTGTTCCAATATGACCGATGTGGAGCGGAGTTCACTAAGTACAGATTTAAAGCGATTTAAAGTCTACAAGAGGATACATAAACTGGGAATAAACAGAAATGAGCAACGATGTTCTCAGAAATATTGGCAGATATATTCAGCAGTAGCATACTGCTGAATTGATCTTTGAACATATTTAGAATATATGTTAGATCATAATATAGTTGCCTTATTCGTGCCTTAGTCTACGAGCCGTAGAAAAAATTCCTCTAGTACCACGTATAGATGTTTTTGTTGATATCGTATTTATTTTCACCTAAATAGAAAGTAGAGATTTGGAGACTGTGGCTTAAGAATATACGACAAATGGAAATACAACCCAAAAACCACAAAATATTTGAGCAAAACCAAATACGTATTTCGACAACTAAGTTGTCATCTTCAGTGGAAATACTAATGAAACTGATTTGTCCGTAACTGGACACCTTATTTATACCTGGATTTTCCGCTTCACTGACGTGGAACGTCGATTTTTTGTGATGATCGGATGGTAAGGATTTTTCACGAATTCCTTCTTATCTTTTTGTAATCCTTAAGTGGTGGTTTCTCGAACATATTTCCTATGCATAAATTTCCTTAATATTTGATTTACTACCTCTATTTCATAAACATTTTGACAACTTAAAATTAGTTAGACATGTCACGAACAATAAGGAGTTGGATAGTTTAGAAAGCGTTTACATTAATCGTAGTAGAAGCCCATTGATCAACCAAGATGGCAGCCATATCTCCTCTTCCATTATGTTCAACCTTGAACAATGATGAATTTAGGCACCAGATTAAAAAACCTTGCAGATGAGACAGTCAGACAGCGAACAAAATCAGAGAGAGATGTCGAAAGCGCAAAATTTAAAGGTCCAGTCATAGATATGAGCAGGAGCTAAAATATCGATCGAGTTTTGTTTACATCGTTGTCATCATTTTGTTGGTTATATGTTACAGATGTTTTAGTTTCACACGATTCACGATCCAGTAGGTATTTCGGATGAGTTTGTGTCTCGGTTTATGTTCTAAAAATGTATAACATATTTTCCATTCACTATACTTTAGAAGAAAAAGTAATAAAAGTTCAAGATTATCACAGCACAGATTAAACAACCTGTGATCATGTATATGCCTTCATTATCTGGAATGTGAATCAGGTACAATAATATTATCTTTATTGGAAATCATTACTTTGTATATAAAGATTGGTAATCATCTTCAAATAAATCGGATAATATCAAATTACATTGTTCTAGAAAGGATAGAGAGAGAGATGAGAATATCACAATTTTTGCCATGCCTATACTGCTATATATCCATATTTCAAGTTGGGGAATTTCAATTCTGATCACTTATTAGATAATTGAATCGTGTTTTATTTCTCCTGATGACAATAAATGAACTACATTCAAAATATTCGAATTCAATCGTAAAATTCATTCAGAATACATTTTATTCCTGATAGCAACTTGTTCATAATGAATCACTCAGAAGTAGGTAACCTCTTATATTGGTGTTGATTATGCATTACTAAAATGGCAACATTGCATCAGTAGTTCCAGCGGTGACAACGACTATCCGGCAACTGCGATGCGCAAAATTTAAAGGTCCGAGGTCAATGAAAACGGTTGTCGGTACATCAATCAAAATGGACGGAGTGTCTCATCTGTAAGGTTTTCTAATCTGTGGTTCAGGGATTATTATATTTACTGTGCACGGCCATCAGTTATGAAATGAAAAGTAATTATGGATCTCCAAATCTATTTCTTCATTATGGAAATGTGAATATATATTTTTTTGCATTTCCTTTTGATTGCGATTTTCAGATCGTTTGTCAGAAAATTGCGATTTATATCGATATGCAACTGATCCCTAACAGGAAGTGAGAGGAACAAAGATGGTTCTTCGGTTACTCCCACTTGTCTTTGTATCCTTCAGATTACGTATAATGGAAAAGCGGAATCCCTATTATAAACACGAAATGGGATTGAAGATCAATTCCGAGTTACTAAAAGGTGAAATGCTAGTATTTGATATTTGACCCTCTGAATGTGAAGGTATAAAAGGGAACGCCAACAAGTGTAGGAAGACTTATAGGAGTGAGAATTAGTGTGGCATGACGTTTTGACCTCATTCGCAACTACATCACTCGTTGACTAGGAAAAAACAATAAATGTAGAATTTAACGATAAATCGCATTTTTACGGGGATGCGGCTTATTATCCAGTTCAATATAATAGTATATTATTCAACGAGCGCTAGGCTAAGTACAACCCATCAAGAAGATATCAAGAGTGCTGTTATTATATGAGTGAGCTATTATGTGCTAGTAGAATACTATACTTTATCTACTATCTATCTTACTATCTAGATATCTGAAGAAATTTGAAAGATGAAAAATGAATTACTGAAAATTGAATAAGTACCTACTCATTTATTTTTTAATAGTTTTATAGTTGAATTTGGTCAATCGGAAAATGTGACAAACATTAACCGGCCTAACTTTCATTAACATATGATAACTGATCGTGACATACCATTTTACAAAAATAGTATGCAAAATGTGTCATGATATTGGACAATACTTTTTTCCTGGCGAGATGTCCTGATGATATTTTCGCAGCTAAGAGAATTAGGTCTTCGAAAATGCTGATAGCTACACTGCTACTGACTCATCTATATAGGTATATATATGCGAACATTATATATGGATCATCAGTGCTGCTACTTTGCAACCTCAGACGAATAAAATACATATACTGGTATTTCCCATCCTTTTCACGATGCCAAGACGACTGTCAAACCTTCTTGTTTCCACGGTGAGAATCTATCGTTCGGGCCTTGTCGGACCAACTCGCCGTTTTCATGTTTTGAACGAGTTTCTCAGATTGTTTACGATTCATGACGTGGTCATTCGTGTTGTCGTATTATCGTTCTCAAAGCGTTGATTTGTGCGTTTTTTATCGGTTAATTCACTTAATTACATTAAATTATATTGCTCTTCACTTGAAATGGTAGAACATTGTATTATTCGTGGTTAAAAGCAGGTTTCTGGGATTGAAGTTTCGATAGTGTCATTTCATTGGTGAGTGCCATAGTCGTACGTTTGGAAATTAAATAATGTGGAATAATTCATGGATATTTATTCGATTCAAGATGACGAATATTTTCAGTTGATCGAAATTGTATTTTACAGATTTCCTTCATGTAGAATATAATAAAAATAAACAATGATGAATATAATATGCTTCAAAGAATCAATTCGTGTTATATTTCTGTGGTTTTATCCGTCTGAATATTATGCCTCTATAAATTTCATTTCGCACGACTATTAACAAGTAGGGTCAACATTACCGCCCACTCTCCTCCTCTCTCCCCGATACCAAGAGAGATAGTTAGATCTTGCTTTCAAACAATGTAATGCATTAGAGATAGGAAGGGCCAGTCTATGTATTTTATTGGTCTGAGTATGCAACTGAGATGCCTCATGCAACCAAGAATACATTTGTATGGTGTTCTGTCATGTTCGGTACGAACACCGCTCTGTAACATCAGCTGATTATCCTTCCGACTTTTTGCACCCCTAACCTGAGTTTCATCGTTTCAAAGAAAAAACAGCAACATATTCTCGTTTTTCTTATTTGTGCGCTCATGAATCCAAAATGTTTCCAAAATTTTCGAATTGTGGTGTTACCATATCTCAATCCATCATTCCAAAATTCTAGAAGAAAACTTTTAAACATAAAAAAATCTAAGCAGCTGCAATTAACTGACTTACCTTGTAAAGTAGTGATGATATATCCACTTGTACGAATTTAAATTGGCACATAGTCCATATTTAAACACTCTCGTTCTCGTATCTCAGCCAGAATATTATTATTATTGGTATCATCATTCATAAAGTTGTTATATTTGACAGGTAGATTCATTTTCCATATTTCCGAATAGTGTTCTTTATTGTTATAACTCGACTGCGATATCTCGATATTATATTTTTTTTCACTTAGTTACTGAGACAAACTTTTAACATCCTGCGCAATCATAAATATCTCAAATTATTTACAATTTTACGAAAATATATTTATTGTTAATAAAAAATATCTTATGTATCTATCAAATGAATATAAGTAATAAAAAATCCACCGAATGAATGTGGGTTCTTCATCAAAACTTAGAAACTGATATATTGGATGAATTCTCGATATACTGCGATCTCTTCGATTTGATTTGTTGGGTTACTGTTTAACGCTATCTGCCTGTCATCTCGGATAAAACTGATATATCCATTTTATTGATTGACAATAATTGTCCAAGAAGAACTGTGGATATATTGTCAAGTATGAGAAACGAGTTGTAAAACCATTATTCCTAAAGACATTCAAAAACCTTTATTCACCTTATTCCAAATTCAATCATTCAGTATATATATTTTCAATTCCATATTAGAGTTCAAAGACAGTAAAATTATTTCGATTTGCAGGATATACCTAGTTACATTCACCTTTAGAATCTGTAGAGTCGACAAAATTACATTGTTCAATAATTTATCGGTACGGATCTCCAGGCCTGTTGTAAACATAATGCAAGCTAAGCATCGTTTTCAATATAAATAGCGTAAAAAGTGAAACATCAATCAATTCAATATTCCACTTTGAATTGATCAGATTGTTCTACAACCTGGAAACCCCGACCATAGGAATAATGGTTAGCTGCCCTCTAAGGACATTGCTGGTGAGCTTATTGTAAGTACGAACGGTTCTCGAATTTTTTATGTTCATTGTTTTTTTCCATTCATGCTGCCGTTTGGCAGGACTTTCCTCTTGTTTTTGATCTTGAAATAAATGTGCGAGTCAGATTAAAACCTTGTTTTTATTTGGGAAAAATATAGTTGAATGGAAACCCCTTGAAAAAAACCCTCTCGTAAAAGCCAAGCGAGACTGAGTTGCGACAATATCACAATGTGTGAGTGCCCTATCTCGGAAACAATATGTATCTTTTCCTTTACTCAGAAGTCGAATCGATTGCCTTCCCACCTGATTGTATATCAAATTCCATTCGGTGTGTCAGGATTCTTCAGGATGGGTTACCTTGATGTTAGCAGATTCCAAAGCAACAACTGCACATTCTGGCCATCGAAAGACAAGAAATTTCATCAGTTTTGGAGTTAGCCGGTAATCAACTATAGAGATATAAAAAGAGCAGGAAGTGTCTAGGAGGAATTGAAGGGGAGTAGTTCCTTGTCATTCAGATAATAGTTGATCTCTACGGGCTGGAATTGAAAATATAGCCCAGGAATTCAACCGATGTTCAATTTCTGATGGAAAAAGAAACCAAGAGATTGACTGAATACAACACATCTTCGTCGTTAGATAGGAAGAAAAAGTCTGATGTAGAAAACTTTTGTAGGTTTTGAGCCTGATACTGAATCTGAATAACTATCGTTATTTCTAATGGGCATCTACTATGAAAATATCTATAATAAAGGCAGAGATCGCCTATTTTTCGGCGGTATTGTAAAGAGGTCAACGAGTTTGTATTTGCATCAGGATCCCTAACTGAACGAACGTTTCTTCCTGAGGTCAGACAACAAAATACAGGCAGAAAAGGCTTCGCACTAAAGCTCCCTAATATTTTTGGCAATATTCATTGTCTGATTATAGAGATTTCCAATGATATTCATCTTACTAAAGCTACACTTCCCCAAGACATTAACGCACCACCAGAAAAAGAACCGAATGTTTTGAATGATTTTTTGTCCAAACCACTTGTCCGATTCGAACAAGTGGTTTTTCTTTGAATAACCATCAGTTATTATTTCCACAATGTTGGTATACCAACTGTATTCCGATGAAAATCTGTTTGTTAAGAATACCGGGTGTAGAAATTATACCGTGTTTTTTTGGTGGCGCGTTTATTTTCTGGGGAAGTGTATACCTTTATCTCAGTGATTATCTTCATAGATTTTCAGTTTGAACTATATATCTCCATGTTGATTTGTTCAGGATAATATTATATGATCAGTACTTTCCGGTGATTAAGGGTTGAAAGTGAAAAATGAAATGAATTGCCTTGTTATTCTAGGTGTTTATTCTTCAAACCCTCAAATCAGTACGGCTGCAAATGGAGCCTGAAGATTCAAGCAAAATAGACAGATAAAAAGATATCCAGAACAACTTGACTTGGTCACTGTCACAAATATATCTAAATATTTCTATTAGATTCAGTTGCGATTGCAGCAAGGGTTTAGATAATGCAATGAAATCAACAATGAGTTTCAATTTCAAACTCTTACCCTTGCCCTCACCTCATTCCTTTCATTTCTTATAATATCTGGGCGTAATACCCTTCTTATGTTTCTTTTGTGAATCGCGTGACAAAAATCATTTATATAAAGTTTCCAAGTTTTTATGAACATCATTCGAATTAAAAGCGAATTATAACCATGACAAATGGTTTTTAATCAGATGAAAAGGCATCTCATTGCTCTTTATGGTTGATTATATTTTTTCATCCCTTGCGGATATAAGGAAATTGGGAAATATAGCAACGGAAAAGGAGAACAGAGATACAAACTGACTATTGCGATTTTATATGGGAGTCATTCAATGCGGAATATTGGATGATTTTGCCCTTTCATAATTTCAATAGGACGTTCGTGGAAAACTTTATTTCATTTGACATCAACATAATATCCATATCTACTCCAAATATATATACAGTGTGTATATGGACGAGGTATTCATATAGAAAACTGAAAAACTGAGGATGACATGATTATGAGTCAAGACGTTAAAAGTCGTTGGTTTTAGTAATAATTCACTTATATTGTATATTCAATTTCGAAACCATCTTCTTGAAACTTTGAATTTGAGCGAGTCGGAAAAGAGCCGGACCTACAACTGAATGTGAAAATCAAAACTGGAGGAACGAATGGTGTACTGACGGTATTTGATGAAACATTTAAAAAAATATGAGAAGTTCTGATCATAAATACTATAATGAGACGATTACAGAATCAATTCTCGGTACATTGGGATCGAGTGTTCAGGATTTTAATATTTAAAAAAAGTTATTCAGTATGGAATGTTCGGATGCCTTCATCTTTGAGAAGTCAAATGGAATTCATTAAATGGAATTTATCGAACACCAAATGTATATCAGACATACCTACAAACATGATATGATTATAGAAGAGGTTGGTTTATGTGGTTGGAAAGTAAGGAACAATTAGTTCGATATCTCTCCTCAGAATCAGTTCTTTATTTATTAAAATCTATTATTCATTTCATTCAATGCAGGTAGTATAGAAACATATCTAATTTAGCTCAAAATAATGTAGCTACATGTATTATATAGTTTCAAATAAAAACGATAATAGATATCTTTCAAATAAAGTAGGAAAACTGTTTTCATGCGCATTTTTTCTTATTTCTTGAAATGCGGTAAATTTGTTAGCAATAATGGATTACCTATTCTGATGCAACAAATAATACTTAAAGTGGCGTCCTAAAGGAGTCATTTGGGCTCATTTGTCAATGCTATTTAAAAAATATGTCACGTTAGTGACATTGAGGTAATATGAAACTTACCTCTGAAAAATTTGTTGTCGAAAACTTTCACTTTATAAATTATACATTATTGAATTAGCGATTATGCATAGTTGCTGTTTTTACGGAATTCAACATTTTCTGGTGAATTCTGCGTATCAAACTTAGCCGAATCATATATTGAGGATCAAATTCTGCCTCTCACTAATATCTTATCAGTGATAAAATGCAAAATTTCCTTCAACTCTTAGTGAAACATATTATCTCTCTTCCCCCACTCTTATAATTTCGCAATTTTACCGAATTCATGTAGGCATAAGCCAATATCACGAAAGCTATTCGATATCCTTTGTTTTATATTCGATAAATCATTCTCACGTCTATCATAAACTCACGGGTTACCAAGTGGTGATCACTCAAAAAGCTATCTTCTAATGGCCATGCATTGGCGTCCGTCATTAATCATTTATTCTCATACTATTTCATCTAACGAATAGGTATAGATACTGTGAATCTTGAATATAAATAAACTTCAATATGAAGAATATATACATACATGCCCTATAATGTTTTGGTTTGGATACCTAATGATGACGTTTTAGGATAGTTTAATTTCAAATTTCGAAGATTAAGTTGAAGGAGTTATAGGGAGACAAACATATCAAAACAAAACAACCAATATGAATCGCATACCTTACCTCCATTATCTAACTTAAAGAGTCATGCTACAAGAGATTATTGCATTTTGAAAGACTAAATCAATATCACCTGGTTATTGAGTACTATCACAACAAGGTAAGTCTTTCTGGACGAGTCTGACATCATACAATTTGCCCGGACTTCCACAGAAAAGCATCATTTTCCTCAATTAATCGAAAAATTATCACACTCCATAGAATCACTCTTCCGTAACTATAATAATTATAATTATTATCATTCTCTTAAAGTAGCCCGTGTACGCAATGAAGATATAATGGGTTAGGGGTTTGGGAAGACAATAATAACTGTTGGGCCCCTGCCTATTGTTGCCATCTGGCTTAGTAGTTATCCATTGTTTCTTGTGGCATAGTAGTTCTCATAAATTAGTAGACTATGGCGGATAACAAACGGTAACTCCTCATTGCTATTGCTAATAATGGTCTCTGTACGATTACATATATATTCGAAATAATATAAATCAGAGGTGTTGGAATTCGAGAATAGCATAATTTTTTTGCGGTTCAGAATGATTTTCAGAGAAGTAATGGCAAAATAATTGAACTTTGTCATTTCCGACGAAATTATCAACCTAATGAACCTTCTGTTCCTTTGTTTAGTAGTGTTATTTTCTACGAATACATTTTGTGACGTTGATTTTGAAAAAGAATCAATGAAACACATTTCTTCATTATTTTTCTTTGTAGAACAAAATTTCGAACATTCCATTGGAATTCGAACAAAAGATAGGTACTAACAGGAATATTCTAATTCTTATTTATTTATTAATATTTATATTGAAATTCGAGGAATTGCTAATATTGATGGGATTCAATTTGTTTGAAATAGGTGTGCATTTATCATAACCATACCTTTACCAAGATTTTCATACAACAATGATGTGATTCTTTCCGGCCGGAAAAATGCTACTTTCTCAAAGAAAAAGCCGGTTGCCGAAAAAATAAAATCGATAGTTCGATAGTCAGGACAGTAGTAGTGAGTTCTAGATTGAGTTGTTAGCTAATATTTTATAAGGATCTGTTGTGTTAATTCTGGGCGCCACATAAAAGAAAATAGAAGAAAGTTGGAAGAAACGAAACATAAAAATATCACCGAGAATATCACACAGTAAATTTTCTGAACCATGCAATTATTGAATATAAATAACCGCTCTGCCAATAAATCAATGATGATTAAATACTGAGTATTGAGCAATGGCAACGATAATAGGTATTGTGATAACAAACAGTTGGTAAGCTCAGGGGCTCAGGTGTAGGTACACTAGCGAATGTTCCCTGACTTGAAACTGCAAA
Source organism: Chrysomela aeneicollis (assembly GCA_029955515.1). Classification (NCBI taxonomy): domain Eukaryota; kingdom Metazoa; phylum Arthropoda; class Insecta; order Coleoptera; family Chrysomelidae; genus Chrysomela; species Chrysomela aeneicollis. The sequence goes on along the minus strand of JARUHQ010000009.1, from coordinate 9,750,535 downwards.
GAATCCCTGGGACTATACTGGCAGCAAAAATATGTACTTCCGTAGTGTAAATATGTAACTAGGAAGCTGACCTTGCCAAAAAGTAGGGGAGGCCGGGAGGCTGAATTTGGATTTACTGGAGCTTCGTGGGGACCTTTTGGATTGTAAAGATTATATGCTAAAAGAAAAAAAAAGTTATATGAAGTTCAGTTCTTCGAAAATGTAAAAATAAATAGTCTCACAGAAATACTCCAGCGCGTAAAATATTAAAATGACTATTAATCTGCCGGTGTGCGTGGTGGGGGTGGATGAAAATGAAAAAAAAATGGATTTATACGAGTGCGTCACATATTCAGAAGGAATGTTGAGTGATCCCCAAAGAAGCTACCATTCAAAAGACTGACAATTTGAATGCGACCGAAATTCATGGCCGAAGTTTGAAAATGAAAAAAAAAGTAACATTGAAATAGTCGAGTGCGTCAGATTATTATATAGACGGTTCAGCTTGATGTCTCTGTTGTGCTGACCCATAATTTGACAATTATATGGAGGAGTTTCCTTGATCTGACGGTTTGAAATTTCATTTTTGTATTTTTTCGGTATTTTCAATTACTGAATATTCTTTAGAGCACAATAAACACACCCAGTGTTGTACACAATCATGTGTATCATGACAACAGAAAGTATGGGGAAATACCAGGAGAACGACGAACGAAAAGGCTAGTTAGCTGTACAGTGTCTACTCTACAGTATAAGAAATACTTCAAACTAGTAACAGGACCTATCACTTGAACACTTCCTTCTGAGGTTTCACTTCAAGAAGATGTGATTGATAGTCGCCGTTGGCACTAATGCGAGACACTGAAGTCAAACAAATAACCTGCAAGCATTTCGCTGATACTGCAGATCAATTACTTTGCGAATGCACTCTTTTAAGAACCGTTCAAAGTTCTCAAAACATAGAGGATGGGGTTACAGAAAAATGGAGAAGAGAAAATAATATCACATTGATTATTGAATTGTTTCATGTATTGTGTTTTGAATCGTATTTGATTTGATTCTTTCTTATTGGTCTCAATCGGTATTTATTATGATGATGGCAATGAAAGTAGCAGCATTATACTGGAATCACATCTGGTCTTTAGCTCAAAATGTAACTAGAAACCATTGAAGATATGCGATTTCCTTCTCGTCAGTAACCTCGTCATAATCTTTCACCAATATCTTCAGAGGGTGTTGATTCTTGTAACAAAAGTTGAGAACATGTGTTGACTTTTTGAAAAAAGAAAATGGTAATTCAGCTATGCGAAATTAGCATCAAATCATCCTCGTAAACGTAAACTTGATAATGATGAGATAATACTGTGGAACCGACTGGTCCCAAACACTCCTTATCCCAGAGAGTAGTAGTAATCAATCTTGATACAATTTCGAATGTATTCGATTAGTGTCTAATTCATCATGAATCTGATGAGTCATGAATTTCATTAAAAGATAAAGTGATATTGATTCATCAACCAAAGTACTTGCCAAATATAGTTATGGAGTAACTCCAGAGTGCAAATTGAGGGTAGCATGCTGAAATCGATATAGGGCTATACAGAGAAAGTGTATGTAGGATGCTATATAGTAGTTTTTACGACGTATAAAATATGGCCAAATCCCCATTGGAGTTCCTTGAAATCCTTTGCAACTCCTTGGAATCCTTCAAAAATTCACTTGTTTTCAGTATGCATGAAAACTGAATATATTTCATTTGGTTGTTCTTTACACTGTATATATCAGATTCATGACTATGTACTGAACGTACTGAAACGACTATTAACGATGACGATGATATTGCTGAATCAATTCAATCATTTTTGAGTATTACAACATGAATTATTTGCAGCAAGAAATCATACAGAGATTCCATGCTCATGTTAAGTGGGTGAACTTCCCTATAACTTTTTTTCTCTAGCATGAAGATGTTCTCAGATATTCACGGATCTCATGAGTTAGTTTAACGAATTAATTACAGATCGTTATTATCCGTCATTTCGTCTGTAAATTCCTCGAGGAATTTAAGTGGCAGATTTTCTGAGATTAGTCTAAATAAGAAGCATCTTCTTCATGGGATTATCTTGGGCTTGATTGCTACAAATCCATTGTAGGATTTGTCGTTCTAGATTTCTAATCTCTTTCTAATTGAATCAGTTTGTCCTTGAGTGGATTATTATACTTGATATATCTGACGTATTTTAGATGTGAAAAAAAGTGGAATAGTCATATAACAAGTTGATGAATGGAAGAGTTTCCGCAAAATCAGAGATTCATGTGAAATTGTTTCTCCATGATGCTACACTTTGGAGATGAATCTCAACTTCTCCATTTTGATAAAAATTCATGTATCTTCATTGTATCATCGTATTCTTCTAGCCTTTTGCAATAAATAAATAAATTATTTTGTACTTTCATTGATCTTCTCAATTAACATTATAATCACCCGAACATTCATTCTATCAAGTACAAAATTATAAGGGTATTATTTCTAAGAATCAGGAAATGATGAATTAGTGATGAAGTTCGTAAAATCAGAATTGAATCAAATATCTGACCTCTTGATTGATGGATTATTATTATTACTATTATATTTTTTGAAATACACTATACTATAATATTTCTAATAATTTACACACCTATACATTGTGTCCAAGATATGGAGTGATATCATGGGGATCTTGGATGATGGTTTCTCCGAAACGAAACGTCATAATGAAAGTCAAAATAAAAACGAAATCGTCAGATTTTGGTTTTTTATTCATATCTCCGGAACTACTCGGAATTTCAAAATGTGTCGGATCAACATAATGTTAGGCTTGAAAATGCGCAACTTTTTTCTAATTCAACCATCTTCGTATCTCTTATGGTTTCCGAGATCCCCATGATATATAGAAATCCTTATCTTGATGGACACAGTGTATACATATTATATAAATCAGAATCATTTCAATTGAGCATGCAATATCCGACATGTTTCATAACATCGATTATATATGTCGATATTTGTCGGCAGATTTTTCAAAAATCCAAATGAATCTTCCATAAATAATTATGAATCATCATGAATTCCTCTTTGCGTTACTGGTGATCTAGAAAATGTAATGTTTTGTCAGATCCGAATTTTCTGAAAATTATTCGAGGCCTTAGCAGAGAGGAGTGAGTTTCTTGAAGAATTCGTGGTGACCCTGTGACCAAGAAGAAAAATTCAGCAAATAGTTTAAGCTCGATGGAGTTTCAATAGGCGAATGTTTTACAATGGAATATTATCGAATACTAGTTTGCATGGTTGGATGTAAGGATTGTCTGGACTTCAGTGTACGATTGTTTACTTTGACTCATTCATCATCCCATATATAGTATCATTCTAATGAAGTAATCTGTCGAAAAATATCTTATACATAGGTTCATGCAAACAAGTGTCTGATTAGAATAGGCACAATCACAATATGATCTTGTATTTATTATTTCCTGTTATTATAGTAACCATTGTTTTGTTGTTTGACATAACATTGCATATTACAAGAGTAACAAGATCATATGGTTAGATTAGATTAAATTAGCATGGGGCTGATGAGCTATCCGCTTCCACACCGCGACATTTTCAGATCTATTGTCTCTCAATCAGTTTGAGTTCCTTGTCTAGCCTTGTCTTTACTATCAGACTCCATAGGCTAGTTGTTAGATCCCCCATATATCTGGAAGCATTTGGTTTTTCTACTCCTGATTTTTCTTCTCCCTCGCATTGGCATAGTATATATATGTACTGCTGTTTCTTCCTCTTTCTGACAGAACCTGCCCAGAGTTACTTCTGACAAGAATGTTGGCGATTGTTTTTTGATGAGAATTATTTTGCATCCAAGTTTTAATGCTTGTTCTTGTACAGTTTGAGCTATACCGCAAAACGGTTCTGGACCATTCAGAGCCTTGTTTGCTCCTTTTCGGGCTAGTTTGTCAGCATCTTCGTTGCCCTTATAACCTGTATGTGCTGGTACCGAGGCTAGAGTCAGTCTGTTATGACTATACCTACCTATTCTAGGGCTTCTAAGCAGTCCCAGACCAGTTTTGAGTTAACTTGCAAGATCATATGGTTGTGCCTTTATACGATTACAATTTTTTTCCTGGTAGGAATGAGATTGAATTAGAGTAAGATTGGTTTTTATTGCTACTTAAAATAGAATAGTGAACATCTAGTTATTTCCGGACCAGAATACTCATCATGTCACTCTGTGTAGTCAGCTTATCTGATGGCACCTTAATTTGTCCCCCTAGCATATCTCGATGTTTTTGAGTCTCTCAAGAAAGGGATAATTCACCCATCCATTCGAGCGGTGTTCAAAACCGGAAAGCCTACCCCGCGAATCGCCAATGACAATTTCAATAAAAGTCGTCCCCGCACGGGAAGACCATCTATCGAATTTCACCTCTCCCATACATCTCGAGCTTCTTTGAAGTCCTCAGGCGAAAGCATCCCTCGGCCTACCCTTATTCTCGAGATCGCAGAACGGTCGTAACGGGTCTACAGGCATTTGCGCCTGATTTGTGGCACGAACATCGGCAATATCAAAGGGTCGAATCGCCATAAGAAATCTCGAAGTTTCCGTAATAAGTCAAGAGGAATTTGGTATGGCACGCGCTCCTGACAGTGCAACGTGTGAACGTGACTATGCTCCTCTTGCACAGCCATCTTGACAGCTAGACGAGCACTATCTTCGAGGATCTGCCAACTTACGAGGGGTTGAGGACGGTCCTTTCTTCGGGCAGGGCAATCATGACGCTCATCGCCCGATATATCGCGGTGTCCGATAAGGGCTGAAGAAGGATAGGGCTGTCCCTTTGGGCGGTTAGGTAAAATGGAAACTGTGACTTTGTACGTGTCGCTTTATACAATTTGGGTCAGAAAAGAACATCGACAATAATGGAGCATTGTTTTTGACATTTATTTTCAATTCCTTGTGTGTTCTGGACTGTGTTTATGCTTCCGACATTTCGAATTCTAAGCAAGCATATTTTTGAAGGTGATTGAAATCCTATATGGACATCATTCGAATCTAATCCCTCATATTATGATAGTGCAAAAACCGCTGATCTATAAGTCAGGTTTACCCACTTGAAAGTCCTCCACCTACGTAGGTTCTTCTGACAGATGGACTCCGACTCCGATGATACTTATGCCTAATGGACCATTTTATCTTGCCTAGCTGTCATCATCATCAATATAACAGCAGGTGTGCCTCAAGGGAGTATTTCAGGCCCTCTCTCTTCCATCATTTACACGGCAGATATTTTGAATTCTATAGAACATTGTGAAGTACCGATGATACTCAAATATCTCTCGAAGGATAATTTTCTTGAGGCTGAAAATACTATAAAAATTGATCTTAATATATTTTATGCACGACCAGGTGTAACATGGCACTTCATCGCCCGGTTGTGCGGGCGTAAAATAGCACTTTACCACCCTCGAACTTCTTTACCGCCCACCGGGCGTAAAATGGCACTTTACCGCCCGCCGAACAATAAATTATCAATTATCGCATCATCAGCTGCTTTACTGATTCCTGGTGGAATACAATTGACACTTTCTTCATCACTGGAATGCATATCGGAATGACTGTTGTCTGTATTGACAGCAAATTTGGCTACTATTCACCCACCAGTCTGGAACATGAGCAAATTGAAAACCCTTAATAACTCCCGTATTGGAGAAAAAGTAAAAACACTGTAATGTAATGCTTTTTCGAGAGAAACATCATGGGAGTAGCAAAAATTATTGGGCGTAACTTGCTTTTATAGATCTAGGCGTGTTACTCACTTTCACGCTGCGGTCCATAAAAGCATATTTTACGACCTTTATACATAGATAACTATTTTGATAAGAGCTGAAAAAATTATTACAATGAGATCTCTATGAACTTCAACATCACTATAATATTTCTCTTAGTATTCTGCATTCGTCATCAAAGATTTTGGGCTTGATGTTTGATGATGATCTCAGATTCAAACCCCACGTAAAAAAGATACTGAGCAAGACACTCATCATCTCTCACAAAACCCTATACAATATAATAGATATATGCTGAACTGGCTGTGCATAGTTTTATGTGACAGTTTTGACTTATCACAATTCTCTTATTGTGATGTGTCACAAATTCGATCACATCCATGCATGGGGATCTTGGAAACCGGAACTATTTTGGGAAATATACGAACTCTATTCGAAGAAAAATTAAAACAGGACGACATTGTCATTTAAATTTTTTAAAGCCTACAGAATGACAATAACAAATTGATATTCTGACCTTTGATAAGTGAACTTTACTGAACACGGACCTGGGTTTTTATTGCATTTCTCGGAAGCTTTCAGTCTCCCGAATACGATGACTGATCGGATATTGCTGAGAAATTGGTAATTTATATTTTTTTATTTATACAATAACAATTTCTCGAATAACTTCGATACTTACCTATATCAAATTCGTAAGATTGAAATATTTCGTGAAATGTAAAAAAAAACAATTCAATATTGAAAAAAAGAAAACCTGTTGATGGTGGCCCATAGCCGAAATGTCAGATTCTCGAAGTGATAGTACCAAAGGAAAGTTTTTTTTTCGGTATAGGTATAGGAATATTGGGAGTGTTTTTAACGGCATTCCGTCGAGCTTTCAATTACTCAACTCTGCCTGTAAACAAATTTTGTCTCTCACGGTTTTCAAGATCCCCATGCGCATGTAATCGAATTTGTGGTTGCTGTATATTGAGAATGATGAAAGTAAAATAGAAGTGGTATTAAAACGAGAAATTTCAAGTAGAATCTGCTATACGTAACATCAGCATCTTGATTCAATATATTCTACTAGACGAATCTCCATTCGATTGTCAGATTCACTACAAACTTTATGAAAACCTCATACTTTCGACCGCCAGCACCAAAATCTGTGACCGCTGAAAGTTCTAAAATCCATCGTAAAAACAGTTATATGTCCGAGAAAAAATCGGAATCGAAGTAGAGCAGATGATCCCGCCGTATTGCCAATAAAAGGAATCGCAGATCATTTCAATAACATTCTCCTTGGAGAATATCTCCCTTTTTCCGCTCGTCACAGTCGAATGTTATTATGCAAATCTGGGTTCGTATTTCATACAACCCCCAATTCACATCTGAGAGTTGAATTTGATAGACGCCTCAGATTATTCTGTATTATAACTGTAGATGTGTACATCAAAAAATGGTCCAGAAGAAATTCATGATATATATATATATCTACCTACATCAAGCCTTGTCAAACATAAAATTTAACATTTGTATTGGAAGTTAACATATATCAATAAACACATAAAATAAATGATATGGAATTAATGGGTTTGTATTGTGGTAAAAGGATTAGATAGGGCTGAGTTCTCGTATAGGAACTATAATTTGTGAAACAACCCACAAGATTTTATTGAGTATAATGTATTACCATCTACACCATTTCCAGTTGTATTTCAGAAAGCGTCAAGTTAATTTCAGAATAGTCACTTGTATTTCAGAAAGTATCAATTGTATTTCAGAATAGTGAGTTGAATTACAGAAAGCGTTAAATGTATTTCAGAATAGCGAGTTCGATTTCAGAAAGCGTCAAATGTATTTCAGAATAGCGAGTTTAATTTCAGAATTCGTCATTTGAATTTCAGAATATATCATTTTTGTATACAAATGACGAATTCTGAAATTCAATTGACTATTCTGAAATACAATTGACGCTTTCTGATATCGAACTGACTATTCTGAAATACATTTGACGCTTTCTGAAATTAAACTCGCTATTCTGAAATACATTTGACGCTTTCTGAAATTCAACTCACTATTCTGAAATACAATTGATATTTTCTGAAATACAATGACTATTCTGAAATTCAATTGAGGCTTTCTGAAATAAACTAGATGGTTTCTGAAATAAAACTGGAAAAGGTGTAGTTCAACTGTTTGACTCCTTTAAGATGACCGATACATGAATACGCACGCATATTCATTGAATGCAGTTCATTGAAACCGAACAAATATACACAGAATTCCAGATAATTGCAGAACAAAGATGAATCTTCATATTCTCGAAGAAGATATCCAGTCATCTGTAAAAACGGCTATTGGAATGATATTTTTCCAATCAACCTATCAATATCTCAATTTTTTTCTCATGGTTGATTATATTTGAATTAGATGAGGATGGACGATAATAATTGAAACATCGTCTATTTTCGCGAATAACGGAAATTAACTGAAATGTCACCTGTTTCATTCACATTTTAAGACCATTCCATTGCAAAATCCGATTCATAGAAGGTGGAAGAAGAATGATGCCATGTTTGTCCAAGTAATATTCCTCTATCATAAATTCCATGTCACCAAAGAAGAATTCAGCGTCTGGGTAAGGCCCCCATGGTGGGAAAAAACGTCCTTTGAAAGTTACACTAACGTCGTTTGAGGATGTTCTGGAAATTCTCAGAAAAAAATCGAAATTACCCCGTGACACATTTCCCAACATTTCCATCAGGAAAGATTCAACACCTACACAGATCAAATACCTATCGGAGTTAAGAAATGAGCTGCAATTCAGGATCAATGCTGGTGAGAAAAACCTCACCATCAAATATTTTAATGGAACTCCAAAAATAATTAACACTGACAACCCGAAGAGACCCAGAGGAGAAGAAACTTCACCTAAGAGGAATCTAGGTCTCAAAGTTTCTAGACCAATTGATTCAACTCCCAAATAGCAATCATTCAACGTGGTATTCTGGAACTGCCAAGGTTTCTCAAATTTAGAGGAATTATGCAGCGAGGGCTTGGAGTTTGAGATTATTTGTGTGAGTGAAACGTGGCTGACGAACGATCTGACTGTATCCCCAAATTTCATGTCTCATTTCAATATTACAAGCTGCCCAGCCATTAAGGAAAAATCATTTGGCAGAGCTAGTGGCGGTCTTCCAATTTTTTTCAAGAAACATTGTATTATAACAGTTCTGGAAAAAACTCATGGTGGATAATATGTCTCTTCACCTTCCGTGAGTCTAATTTTACTATCTGTTCATTATATATAAAACCATCACTTGAGATCGCACAGTTGTTGGATATATTTTAAGAAAGTCTGTCCGATATCTCGGAGAATATCATCTTGACACTCTTATAGTAGTGGGTGGTGATTTCACCTCCAGGGTTGCCGAATTAGGAACAATACCGGAAGAGCTTCTTGAAAATTCCAATTTATACGAGAACAGTTCGAGTTATGGAAAATATAAAAACACACGAGGGCGTAATATCTCGGAGTTTATGTGCAATAACTCATTCGCACTACTAAATGGCAATTTTTTGCTCTATGAGGTCGCTAAACTGCTCTTATCTGATCAGCCTTGATGCATTGTTGCAGGAAATATTACACCCTCGATTGCAAGAACTATAGCTACATATATATGGAATGTTTTGAAACTACGCTCCTTCATAATCAATTAATAATTTCTTTATTTTGTTTTCTCTTTTCATTTTTTAATTTTGTTGATTGCCCTATGACCATAGATGATCTTTTACCTTCTAATTTTCTTTTGTTTCCTTCATTATCAATATTGAACTCACATTGTTATGAAACTGTAATGTTTTGATCATCAATAAATGATTGATTGATTGATGTCACCAATAGAAAATTTAATTAGATTGTATCACTACCGATTTTCATTTCCTTCAAAAATGGAATTTAGATAGCAATATCACAACTTGAACACCAGTAAAGAATTTTGCAGGTATTCGGAACATTATTAAATTCGAGCGGAAACAGGAGAACGGAAGTGGAAGAACGGATAGTATGCAAAGAAAGCACCGTGATCGAATCATGTCTCTCTAACTTGCTTATCCAGTCACCTAACATGCCGGAAAGGCACAGATCAAATCGACTTAAAGTCGCCTTTGTCGAATAATTCTATTCTCCGTGCCACATTTGACATGAAAGGAAACATATCAGAGAATAATAATACGTGTATAATACCGTATTCGCAAAGTGCCAGTGGCTACACTGGGATTTTTTTTTATTATCATAGCTCATATTTAAGTGGTTATGAGCATTTTGGCGCTTTTAGGGACATGCAGAATCTTCAGTACTGCAGAAGAGTGCATTTAGTACCACCGTTTAGGAATTCCGTGTGCCAGAGCTTTCAATTCATTCACTTCAATTCAATGTCTTACACAAAACCAAGACAACATTATGACAAGTAGGTGTGAAATAATATATATATAGGTAACTCACCATGAATTCAAATATGAATTATATCAAATGACATTTGTTTATCATCAGCAACTATTTTTTTGATATTTCGACTGCACGAGAGCAGAACCTGTAACGTTCGTGGAGGAACATAGTGCAAGCCAGAAGAAGGATATTGAGAAAAGAATTTGGTATTGGAATTTTTCTTCAAAGTTGAGAGGTTATAGCAAGGTATCAGAAAAAACCGCTCTGATGGGATGTGAGTTTCATAATTTGACCATTCGATGAAAAATAGGCGATGCTCTTCTGAAATATCAATAATCTTTCCTCCATTAGCAGTCTCTTCGAGATTAACCCGTAAATTTCAGTCTTCATACCCCTTCGTGGTCACTTTAGAGACCTGCAGAACGTCCCTTTCCAAAGACTCGTTCATCCAACGAACATCGAATTCATTGCCTAGGGAGGTGTCCCCAAGGCATACGATCTCCAGAAATTTAAGAAGTACACCAACTCCCACCTTCTTTCCCTTGGTTCTCACAATGTTTTCTGAACATAAAAAAAGAAGCGAAGCGAGGAGTGCTCCAAGGGAACAAGTGCGACAACGTGTCTTATGAAACGAGTGTCATACATTTTTTTCTATTATGCATTAATTTGAAATCTTTCCATTGAAAAAAAATATTTGATATCGATAAATAACAGAAACATCTTTCATTTGTAACAATGATGACATTGAAATATTTAAAATCTGACGCACAAGCGTAAAGCCCAGTTTACTGTTCAGCGACTTTGATTTTTGCGATACCAGCGGTGAAAAATGCACTGTTGTTATTATTTCTATTGGCCAATTTAGATCAAATCACACTCTGAATTCAAATTTACAAATATAAACATTGACTTTTTCACTGCTAGTATCACCAAACCCAAAATCGCTCAGAAGTAAGCTGGGTCTAACTCTTCTGACTTTCATTTGACAGTTCGATTGTACCAACCTCCAAATGATAAAAAATGCGTATCGAAACAGAGGCTTTTTCGATACGCACTTCCGTTTCATAATGACTTCATTATAGAACCAAAGTAGAAAAGAATATTTTGATATCGTGATGTAGTTCGGCATGTCTCGAATTTGACAAGGGGTTCCTGTATGTTTTCGTCTGGTCTACCTGCTCAGAATAGCTCTTGGTTGAATCTTAGACGTGATATCCGATGATCATCGGCTATAAAAATATTTATAGAAAAAGTAGAGATCATCGACTTTTCTGTCATGTTCTAGAGTGGTGAATGAAAGGAACAATCGTGTTTGATATCTGATATCATCGTAGCATGAATATTGAGGACTTCATAGAAACAAGTATAATCCATTCAATGGTATGTATCGACCAGTAACGTATAAATGATTGAAAAATGAAGTAGAGTATTTATACCACTCCCAAAGCTATTCTCTTGAAATATTCCTTTATAATGATAGTTATCATTATTGACTCGTGTATGGTACCCTTGATGGTAGGATAATTCGCTATTAGACGGAGGCGTAATTTGTATAAATAATAATTCTCTCTAAGGACAATAATATTACTGTTCTAGAATCACTATCACTTCTTGACGAATAGAAATACTAAATTATAATAATATCTAGTAACTATATCAATTACACAAAATTTATTATTAGAAATTGTAAATATATCTGAGAAGGAAGTTGAATGCAACATTCAACTATCTTCAATTTGTTAATACTGAAATAACCTGATGAATCGAGTGAAACGATGTTTCCAAAAACTATGGTGCTGAAATTTCACAAGTCACTGTACATGAGTGAGTTGTGGAAACCATAGAGTTCTTCGGATCGAAGTAAAACCACAACCCAAAGTTATTCAACCATATTGTTATATTATCAAAATCAAATGCAGATGGTTACTAGTTTGAGCCGAACAGCAATCATCAAACAAATAATTAGCCGAAAAAAAAATATCATGAAAGCCGAATATGAATTCTGATTTTGCTTTGATTTAGCAGATACATACTATATGAGTAATATCTATTTCACTGACCTATTGATAAATATTTACTAAAGTAGGCTGCAGGTGGAATGACAATTAGTTATCATTGATATATCTCATCTCAATAAATCCTACTTAATCGGGGATCGAAGTTCGTCTGGATGAATTATCAGTTATCAAACAACCCATCCAATGGAAATAATCATGATGCTCTCAGTGATCATTAGGGTTCATCGTTTCACTTTGAAGTGGATTCAGGATAATTGGCTTCCTATATATAAACTTTGAGGGAGTTGAGAAACTTTTCAAATTATAAATTGTCATTAAATAGTAGAAGTTTGGACAAACGTGTTCCTATGATGTAATCTGTTCGCGTATAACGCATGAAAATATTTATGAAGTGATTTAGCTCTGGTCAGTAGCTTAGTTACTCGAAAATGTTATAACAATTATGTCCAAAATATGTACCTACCAACCCTTCATTAAAAATGATGTAACAAGTTTATGTCTACAAGCTGATATTTATTTTATTTTTATTTACACTGTTCTACAAAAAAGATTTCCAATTACAGAACAGGAATCAATTAAACATAACACAATACTAACAATAGAAATGTTCAATACTAATACACATTACACAATGAGACTAACTATATATAGAAGGCTTGAGATTAATTTAAGAATATTATTACTGAAAGTGAAACTTCTTGATTTTACGTACATCACAATGAAATATATCAAGTTGTTCACTCATTAAATTATAGTTGCTACACATAGTTTGAACAGGGGAGTTTTTTAATATATTTGTTAGTGGCGTGGTAGTACAGAATGAGTTGATGTATCGAGATGCCTGACGGGGAATTTCAAAGTTTATTTGATGTAGTAACCACCGACATCTAATTTAGTTGTTAATTATTTTGTATAGCGTGATGACACTTGAACATTTTCTTCTTATGTCCAGACTGAAAAGTTATGTCTTGTCAATAAACTATCACGTGTCGTGCCAACCTGCGGATAAGTTCGATCTATTTTGAAACTTAGGTATTTGAGAAATCGTCTTTGAATTGCTTTCAATTTATAAATGTGCACTTGATAACATGGGTTCCAGATAACCGATGCATATTCCAGCTTAGATCTTACAAAAGCATAGTAAAGGGCTTTTAGTGTATACGTATTCTTGAATTCATGACCTACTCTAATTAGAAAACCATACATGCTGTTTGCTGAGGTAGTTATATCGTCCATGCATATGAAATAATTATGGATATGGAACAGTGTACTCATCATTTGCGAATTATATCAAAAATTTAATAAGGAATACAACTTCTACGCTCTACTATCATTTCTGGAGTCTATGTTATCATAGTGTATATAGACATTTCAAGAACATCTTGTCATTTCATAAACATATTCCAAAATAAAAATGAAAGCAACAGTTGAAATTCCGCAAAGCAATATTCACTAACTTCAACTTTGCTTAGATATCTTACTGTTTGCTTTTCCTGAACAAACATAAAATGGAACCCATATTAAGTACAGTTAGAGAGTTCGGAATCAGTTACGACATACCCCAAGTGAACTTTGTTCCGAGAATATAATAAATTTTGTTCACTTTGAAAGGATTCTAAGTACACATCTCGATTTTAATTTGCTAGATGATATTACGACATGCATGCCGATGAAATTGTGCTTGAGTATATGGATGACTAGTACCAGAGATTTGGAATGTTTGGATGTATTTATATGGATTTCGATAATTCAGGGCTTTTCATAATATATGGGACGCATTTTCAAAATCATTAGCTTTTCTAGTCTAGTTTATTTTCTCCTGATAGTTCTTTCAGTTTTCAAGGTTTTTATTTCGAATTGGTAACACAGGATACGCTGTATGGCTCACGCTCACATCATTAGGCATAAGTACAAATTTGTAGAATCCACAGGGAGATATTTTTCAGGGGTCCCTTTTTCGTCCTGAACTTTTTACGCTGGTGAATTTTAGAATATACAATATGCAACCTATGATTTCGTGAAATCTTTCATGAAGGTATAGTTTTTTCGTATCTGCAACTGTTATTCAGAACAAAAAAAATAAATTGCTGTATGTGATACGTATTTTCAACTTTTGGCTACGCATGAAACGAAATTAAATTAAAAATACTTCATAAGAATATGCCCAAATCCCATTGATTTCGAATAAATCTTATTCTCACTAAACAAGTACACCGAAATAGGAGTAGGAAATGCAGGAGCTAAAAAAAATTAAAATTTCAAAACCCTATAACACGAAATGCCAAATTTTGGAGAAGTATTTCGTATACTTTTAAGCATTTCGTATACATTTTCAATGGTGATTTACCGATTTTCAATTCTCATTCTAGGAAAGTGATGATCAATTCAAATTAACTAAAAATGCGCTATCGTTTGTTAATCATAACGCAAAACTGGTATAGTGATTCACTGATATAAATTTGTATTCGAATGATTTGTTCTTTTATAGTTCTTTTCCAAAATGCCAAAAATTGAGGTGAGTATCTCTAGTAGGTATATAGAGGATAAGAGGTCCCCTCTTATCCTCAATAGAGGTTCAGAACAGGTTCAGCGTTCAAAACCGGAATAAAAAGATTGACGTCAGCTCTTGGACACCCCTCACATGAAATTGAAATTATTCCAAGCAAAAGTGCAGTGGAAGGATGTGAATATCCTGGTAAAGATGTAATAATCATTTTCTAACTCACAATATAAATATTCAGAGAAATTAAACCAAAAAATCAGATCAATGAACTTTATTCTCTCTGAAAAGTAAGGGTAGTGGTGCATCTGCATTTATTGAGAAATCTCTTAATGCACACAAATATTACTGTTTTATTAGGATCAAATGTGACACTTGTTTGACAAGCGATTTTTGCATTTCCGAGGCGAATTGATAGCGAAGCCAAGCTCGCAAAATTTGCGAGTTAAGCCTGGTTCATGCTTATACGAATTTCGCAAAATTCATGCGATTCGGAATATTATAAATATCACATTGATTGATTCCTACTTTATAACACCATTGATTATGCATTATGTGGTATCATGATATTATAATATGAAAATAATCCGCAAAGAAGTTCAAATATTTCAACTTTATTGCGATATTACATTTGATCCGCATAAATTTTCCGATATTCGTATAAGTATGAACCAGGCTTTAAAAAGACACACTTCTGATCCAAATGGAACATGCTATTTTTTCTGCAACCAGAAGAATTGATATAAGTGAAATGATTTTGGCTCACGACAATATAACCTTGACCAATTCTCTGGCAGGAGAAGGCGAATTAGACAGAAAAGAAAAAGAGGAAGAACTAACCTTACCTCTCATTTTAATATGTAGAGTTTTCTCGTTCATCTTATATTTGTAATGTAATGTAATGTAATCCATTGGAGTGGAGGTATTGGGAGTTCATTATTTTATACAAGCTCAACTGAATGGATATATGAGTCAAAAAGGGTGCTGGCCAATTGGCAATTGCCACAGGAGCAGAATATTTTGTATTTGTAACTTTTGACGAATCAGGTTTATTCCGAGGTTTATTCTATTTTCAATTTTTGTTCTGATATCAATATCACAAATCGATTGAATATTATATTATATGCATTTGTATCAGTTTCCCGTTGAACCTAATGAATACTATGCTGTTCGTTCTCAATGAGCTATTTCTTTTTGAATAAATGATACCAATCATATCACAATGTTTCTAGATACCCAATTTTCAAATCCTAGGAATCAAAACATCAACTTCATCTCCTAGGCACTGAAAGTGTTAACGTATTAATTATTTCGTTTTGTCAGTATGACAAACCTCGACTTCTACAGCTAATTTCAGAAAAAAAAATTGACGACTTTCGAGTCGATTGCAGAAAAAAAGAATTGTCTTCTGGTTGCTTTGCCGCGGTGAATGTCATATCTCGAGAACTCGGATTTTCAGCTTCAATGACCGCATACTATTCAATTATGGAGAGTCATCTTAGGTATAGAATTCCTTTTTGGAGCTCTTGCTGCCAGGTTTTATTGCAAAGTATATTCGTCATTCAGAAAAGAGCTATGAGAATAATATTCAAATTGAGGATGCGTAACTCGTGTAGGCCAATCTTCTGCAATAATAAAATACTACTTAACAATATTCGAAATTTTCATTATGGAGACTGTTTACTTCGAGGTTTACTTGCTTCCGAAACAAGTAACAGTCAATGATCAGAAGCAATTTTGGAAATCGGTAAAGAACCTTGTGAGGGAAAAGTGCTTCTGTATTTCGAAAGAGTACCTATTTGGTATATAACTTCTAGTCTTCTTATAAATATTAAACGATTTATATCAAGTGTTTGATGAACTGTAGTTGTGAAAACATGTTTGTACCTTATTTTACCGTTTATCTGAATGTTTTTTATTCTATTTTTTTAATTGTACGTTTCTTATACACATGACATACCTTTGTCGACAAAACAACATTTTAGACAATAAAGATTATAATCTCTCTCTCAACTAAGCAGCAGTAGTTACTATTTTTATTGTTACGATCTTCGTAGATGTGAACGACGACCGAGTTTTAAATGATAACTAATTAATTTGAACAAACACTAACACTTATTACAGACTAATTTATAACTATTTATTTTGGAGGTTATAAACGATGTTCACGTATTGCGACTTCGTATTCAACTTATCTGGCCCTGTATATATATCGTGTTTGACTTGTTCTCGAACTTTCTGGGACTGTCATTCTTCTGTCATCTCTCTCCATCTGGTAGGTTTCAGGATATTCCATCCTTTTCTGTTTTAGATCATTCACTAACAATCGAGAGCTATCTGGAATGTCCAATGCAGGAGGATATTTTAATATTGGCGATACTTCTTGTTGACTTTGCCGAATTCTATTACATTATGTTCATCACAATATAATTCGTGAGGAAAATCAACTATTATAAGTAGGTCTAGGTACCTATATATAATAACAATTATTTGATATAGATGAAGTACCTATACAATATGAAACACTGGTGAAGTTGGAAACTATCTCAGGTTGTCTGTGTGGAAATCTCAACAACCATAATATTATATAAAAGGCAGATGACTTCCAATTGGCTCAGTTCCATATCCATACAATGCCAAATCGGTTTGTTGTTCACCACTAGTACTTACATTTCCAAAATCCGTCACCAGAGGCCACTTCGTGATTGTCTCGAATTGCAATCGATAACCCGAGTGGATGGCCACGTATCAACACCACAGAGAGATAAAATCTTGCGAACAAAACTTATGGCTTCAATGCGGCAGAAAAACAATCTGCGGCGTCATTTGGCCCCACCGGCAACGATTCGCCATTTTGTCCACACAGCAGGCCATCTCGCTAAGCAAATACCAATATAGACTTGTTTCTCTGCCTTCATTGTCGGTTTCCATTCCAGATAGCCGATCGCGGATTATTGCCACCGATAAATGTATTTTTGGAGAGCTGTGCAGTTTCTGGGACTTCCTTATAGTAGGGGAGGCCAAGAGGCTGAATGGGCATTTACTCGAGCGTCGTGGGGAACTTTAGTTTATAAAAATCAGTATCAATTGCAAAAAAAACAATATATACTCTGCTTAAGACCAAATGCTTTGTTTGTCCCTCGATCAGCTGTGACATCAGCTGTACCTAGTATTGCCAAACGAAATTTTCACTCAGTATGTTTTTTGTTTATTCATGCTCTGTTTTATAGGACGAATCTCAACTACAGAACTACAGAACAGGAATGTAGGCAGGATTATTTTCCAGGATTATATGCCATATTTTCTTTTTTTTTTCATGTACAGTCTTTATAGTTATAACTTCACCATATATAACCATTGGGATCTCGGTTATTATAAGAGTTACGAGGTCGGGTAAAGTTGAGCATTTTCATGCTAAACAATTATGTGAAAGGAAATTTTATGTACGATCATTTTTAGTTTTTTAATAAATGGAGAAAAAAACTAAATTTGTAATTTTCCCTTGTAATTTTTCAAGAGAAAACGAAGCGAACTAGACGTTTTTAACTAGGACGTTCTGGAGACACTTCTTCACAAGGAATCTAAATCTGTCATCGCATTTATCATTGCGTTCTTGATTTCAGAGATACAACACTTAACTTTGGTTTCTCTTATGGTCGCCATATTGAATTTTTAAATTTTTTACTATGATGTATCTCTCGATATGTTCGAATCTTACATGTTTGTCAAAATTGGCAAAAAATCGTTTTTACGAAGAGTGCTTTGGAAACAATGTCAAAAATTTTGTTTAACCAACTGAATTCTGATAGTTCAATCGAACTTGAAAGCAAACTTACATAAAAGATTCTCAAATATTTCACCATTCACTTCTCAACACAATGTTACTATATCCACCTCAAGTTCTGAATAGCTCAATCGATGGGTACCTATAATTCCAAGAATCAGAACTTAGAATAAAGAATACTGCATGGATAATGGTTAATAGGGAATGAAGAAAGATTTCTTAAAATTGTACCCATCGATGATATTGCTGAGCTGGAATAACTTTGTTATGTATTTAAAAATTTTGTTTCGTTTTGCGGAGAAAAAAATTCTAGCTTTCCTGTCAAGTTCGTTCCTAACTTGAAACCCTAGTTTTTAAGCAGGTAGGCTTGACAGAAATGTGAACTTTCCTTATCCTCAATTGAAGTACCTAAATTTAGTTTTTAACGAAATTGCTGACGTTATTTTCAAAGCACTCTTCGAAAACGATTGTTTCTCAATTTTGATTAGCATGCAAGATTCAAACATCTCGTGTGTCACATCATTGTATTCAGAAAGTTACAGACTTTTGAAAAATGAAAAAATCCAATATGGCGCCCATATGAAAAACCAAAGTCAACTGTTGTATCTCTGACATCAAGAACGCTTCGGAAGATACAATAATGACAGATTTGGATTCCTTGTAGAAGGAACGTCTTAGGTATAAACATCCAGTTCTTATGGTTTTCGCTTGAAAAAATAACAACGAAAATTACAAATTTATTTTTTTTCATTTATTCAAGAACTAAAAATGATACACAATGATACACATAATTGTTCAGCATAAAAATGCGCAACTTTGGCCTAATTCAACCGACCTCGGTATCTCTTATATTAACTGAGATCCCAATGGTTAAGCTCGAAAAACAGGCAACCTGTATAACGCCCCACGAATACTTTTTTCTTATCAACTCAAACACGATGAGAGCGAAAATGTATCGCCAGTTTTTTATCGTATGGAACTTATATTTGCAACTAGTAAAGTGCGCATCATGGGTTATTCGAAAAATATTTCTTCAGAAAAATTCAGTTCATATATAATTCAGTGATTCTGTGGATATCCATTGCATATCCTATGAATATCCAACAGAATATGTGTGTATCCATAGGATATCTTTTGGATATCCACAGGGTATATTTTTGTAACTCAAAAGAAAGCTATCCGTACGTTGTGTAACTTAACTTACCGAGAGTCATGTAGGGTTCACTTTCAAAAAC
Organism: Chrysomela aeneicollis; assembly: GCA_029955515.1. Classification (NCBI taxonomy): domain Eukaryota; kingdom Metazoa; phylum Arthropoda; class Insecta; order Coleoptera; family Chrysomelidae; genus Chrysomela; species Chrysomela aeneicollis. Next base: position 9,730,760 of record JARUHQ010000009.1, on the reverse strand, counting down.
TGAATATATTCACATTATATAATATGTATATTTTCAAACTAGCAATAATCATCCATAAAAGAAGAAACGAACTATCAAGACCTTCCGATATCCACTCATATCCAACCAGGAATCAGAAATTTGTTTTACCCCAATACAGATATGAAAGAACAAGAAAAGGCCCGCTTTATACCGGTATACAAATTTACAACCACCCGCCAGAAAATATGAAATCCCTTTCTATGAATAAATTCAAACGTGAGATGAAATTGTTCTTGAAACAAAATACATTTTACAGTTTAGATGAGTTTCTTAATCGTTGAATAGAAATCCTCTCTATTGTTTTTATACCAACGGGGTCCATTGTTAGAGCCCGTTATCAATTTTTCTAGTTATAATTTTTCGTTAATAAAACTCAAATACACAAATATCATATTATGATGGTCTATATTCTGAAACGGTATGTTGTAGTAATCTTCATTTCTGAAAGCGACACCGGAATATTTTCAATGTGATATTGTTTCTGCTTTCCCGACGCCTCTACAGGGGCTGAAATACTCTCTAAATATGTCTTTAAATTGTATATTTCATAACATGTAGTATCTCTGGGAAATAAAACTAATCTAATCTAATCAATTCAAAATATCTTATCTCTCTGGACAATATTTGGATGTATTATGGATATCCAATATTGGTCCAAGGATAACCCGACATGATTTGGACTCGAATCTGACGTCCATAGAATATCTGATGTGGTGTTGTATGGGATGCGAGGTATCATGGCAACAGAAGTTATGGGGACTGTGCGAGAATGTGAAAAATAGAGAAAGAATGAGAATATATAGGCGCGGAGTGGAACAATTTTAACTATTTCGGCTTTTGTAATTCGTCAGATTTTTGAAATGCACACTTTTCTACATGTAATTAACTCAACCTTGCCTTAATCTAACGCGCTCGAGTGTATCCAAAGATCGATTTTTTTACTATTCTGATCGGCTGCCCTACATACGCGGCTTAATTATATGGAGGTCTGAGATTTGGTGAAGATGCTCAACAGGGTGTAAGGTATCCCCCATACGTTTATCTGCCGCGATCGAGTAAATCCCTAAGTCCCCGCTTGGGCTCCCCTACTATTACGGTCTCCGCATTCGGAATTGTTGAAACACATTTTTGTTCTGAATCTGAAAATCACACACTGGAAGTGAAGATTCCCTTTGACGAATATATTTTCTATTTTAACAAGACAATGAGGATAATTGATTTCTACGATATTATGGCCCATTATTGAAATAATGTTCCTATTGTTCACTTCTCCAATGTAATCTATCGATTACGATTTGCTTCATTATTTTCCAAACTCCAACTCCTGGATGATATTTTGATTTTCATTTTTTCATTCAGTTGAAGTTCGTTACATTTCATTGTAGAGCACAACATACAGGGTGAATCTGAAAGTGAGGTACTTCCGTTATCTTAAATTTTTCATGTGAACAATTTTTGGTCGAACAACTCATTTTGTTAAAAAACTCACTATCGGATTCACCCTGTATATGGTTTTCCACCTAAAACTACTCGTCATATAACCCGCTTCGCTCGTTGTACTCCAAACAACGCGTGCGAAAAAATAGCATCTTATATAAAACTTGCGCTATAATATAATATTTTATGGTAACTTGCCTTCATTTCGTAACCTCACTATTCAGTTTTAGGGACATGATGAAAAATTTGAAAGGATCTTCAATAGTCTCCCAGTATATTCGATAATAATTTTTATATCTATTGGGGAAATCACAAATTTTTTAAGATCATAATGAAAAATCAATTATCAATTCCTTTAGAGGGGCCTACAGACCTTATTTATAAACAGGGCATTGTTGTTTTAAACGAAACTTTTCAGGTTGGCAGGTACGAATCCAATAATGAACATTCAATCGAATTCACATTTTCTACAAGTAATATGAATACAAGAATAAAAAATGTATTAACGTATTACATATTATGGGGTGTATGTCATTTGATATTTCAAAGTCGTTGGTGTTTTTCAAAATAAGCTGTAACACTTCAGCATTGAACATATTGTTACGTTATTTCCCTTTGGGTTCGTGAATTTTAAACACTCAGTACAAAACTGAACAATTTATTTCACTCAACACACTAAATACAACTCAATAAACACTTAGTTAAATCACAACGATATTCGCTTTACAAATCTCAATGTTCACTGTACTAGTTTTCTTTCTAATCCCAACTCTTTCCAAACTATAACTGACTTGTCCGCGAAACCGCGGTTCTTATATAGGTGAAAACATCATTGTCCAGAAATAACAGGAATAAACTGAAAGTATTTCTCATATTCGACGGCAATGAATCATCCGCTAATTATAGCGGTGCGTCTGTGACTGATACCTTCGTTGTTAGTCACGCGTTAAGATGATGATTTCCTACCTTCTCGGAAATGCCAGCGGTTCGTAACAATATTTTAAATCGATAGAACAGAAATACCTTATTACCTGAAGAAATCAAATTTTCACTTATACCAATAGAGCTTCAATAATTACTGGTGATTTTTTAGACAACACGCATATTTTGAAAACTCTTAATAATTCAGAATTATGTTTTTATAGAAGATAGAGTGGTATTCAGTAAAACAATTTCACACCAAAACTCCAGTTGAGATTATGCTAAATGAAATACTTGCGTCGTTAGTTACGCAAAATAATGATAAGGTAGCTGGGGAGAGGCAAATTATTATTCTTGACTGACTTCATTCCACTAAAGTTGGTATAGATATATTATCTTACAACCAACTCGAAGTGGTATCTACTCAGTATCTGAAGTTTTAAAAAAAATCCAGTGTAATTTCATGCTTCTTTCCCCAAGCAGGAGACAAAAATATCCGGAAATTTGTGTAGTTAGTTGCTATGGTAGTTTTTTATTTATCGAAAATGTTAGTTCTAGATTACTTTTGTCTCCGGCATTTGCGAGTATATTAAAAGTATGTGGAAGAGAGTTATTTCTAAAATGATTATTGACCTGCTAGAATTTCTTGAACTCTTCTGGCATATAGACTTTCAATTGATCACGTGCACATCATGATACAACTTCAGCATTGAAGATTTGATGTGAGTAAAAGAAAACTAACTCATTGAAATATGCAGTATGAGGGTGTATATATAGAATAATGTGGTGCAATTGAAATCAGATGATGTATTGATACAGTCAACTCTTCTCAATTGAACTCAAACATCCAGAGACTGACCCCATTATTTTTATGAACTATGCATATATATTTATAAGAACAGGCCGAACTTCACATCTAACCAGCATCAATACTCGACTCGCTCTAAAAACTTGTTAATACCCAACATGCACCGAACCACCCTTTACCAAAAAAGTTTTCTCTTTCATGGACCAAAGTTTTTCAATAAGCTAGATGAATCGGTTAAGAACTCACCAAATTTAACAATTTTCAAATCGAGATTGGAAACTGCTCTTATCCAAAAAAATTGCTACACCCTCGACGAATTCTAGGTTTATATAGTCCCATTTTACTAGTAGTTTCAGTAGACTGTGAAGTCGTTTTAATTATTCTTGCCTCTGCATACATCTTTTTTTTTTAACATATCTTCGTTTTAGATATATGTATGTATGTGTTGTATATATATATATATAGGTTGTAGGTTGAATCCGTTCCGTGTGTGGAATGTCAACTGGTGCAAGACAGTCTGTTTCGGCTCGCCAAGCCTCATCAGTTGCACTAGGCAGAGTGTCTCAAGAAAGCACGGTGACTTGGAAGTTAATTTTTTTAAATGGAACACCCTGTATTTTATTTCATTTTTAGATTCTTCCTTAAGAGCTGATTTCGTCGATCTATCATACTTGGGGTATAGCGCGAAAGATTACAGAGATATTGGGTGTGAAAAATCGAGATTTTTCAAGTTTAGGAATTTTTTGTGCCGAAACTATCCATTCTTGCTCAAAACGGCTCACATGTCCCTATCTCAACTTTTCATTTTCTATCGATTGATATTTAATTGAAACAAATACGGGTGGTTCAAAATTTTGAGTTTTGCATCACCCTCTATTTGTTTCTATTAAATGTCATGAATGAAACTTAAACCATTGAAGAGATCGAATGGAACCCTACAACTTATGTATCCAACATTTTTTTGTAATATGTATAATAAAGAAGTTACAGGGGGGGGGCGACGGACTTTTGGTCCTCACTGTATATACATTCATATTTAGCATTGTGACGTTTTCCTTGTTAATGAACCATTGAAGTCATCTTCTATTTTGTACTTTTCAATATTATTATTATTATTAGTATTATTATTATTGTGAATACCAGCTAAATATGTGTAAAGATAAACAATGCTGACACCATTGAGTGGAATGCATTTTCTCGTTCAGAACATACCCTATATCCTCTCGAACAGTTCGAAACATCATGAATAGAAATTCCCGAGCTCACATTTCCGATACTCGAGGAATGAAAAAGTCTTGAAAGAGTTAAGATGTATTCCTGGAAGCAGAGTGAGCTAACTTCTCGTGTAACCGCTTTCAAAGGCAGACTCTGCTCGTGTGAAGTGGTTGAGTGATGGTTATCAGCTTGTCTAATGTATGCCAGAACATGCACTCACAGAGACGGTGAACACAGGGTGGCCTGTAGAAAGCCGGAAATTGAATTAGCTCTGGTTTCTGGTTTCGTCTTTCTCGCAATAAAACACATATTCATATTGAAATTTCATATGGCCTTTCTATGGAAATTCCAATATCAACACAAATGAAAAACTTAAGTTTTAATCGTGAAAAATAATTCGATCACCTGCCAAAAATATAAGGGATACAAGTGGGTTCAAGGGTTCCGTAAGAAAGCTTTCACGACACTGGAGAATGCTCATTGGTTAAATTTTAGTGTGACAACTTTTAGTAGGTGTATTGTGGAATTCATTTTTGTTGTTCTATCCTCAGTTGAGCCTCTTCAATTTCATAAGACAAAGCAGTATTCGATTGTGATAATTTTATTTTATATGTAAGAGTAAGAGTTTCGTAGCAAATTTTATCTATTTACTTGTGCGCCTATTGCATTCTATTTTTGTTTGTTCTTTGTTTTTTTTTCTTGCTTTCAACTTTTGTCGGTGATAATAGGGTCATAAACAAGTTTTAGCTGAATTGGTTGTCGTTTAACGATATCTTACTAAACTACCACCGATATGGCATCAAAATTAAATCGGAATAATCGAATTCAAAAATAATTATTTGATAACCCCATTTTTCTGCTGATGTCACCTGGTATATTGGGATGGTATCGTAATAATATCACTTCTGAGAAGTCAATGAGACGATCGAACTCAAACACACTATGAAATAGAGAAATAAAAACGAATAATTTATTCAAATAATAACTTGTCTGGAAAAGCTGATATTATATGTACTAAGAATAACTGAGGATGTTGGGAATTATCTTGGTTCATCTTGTGAAATTTGCTGTCGACCTCATCAATTTCATAGTCATTATTAACATCTTGATCCATGTCCGTCTTCATCAACCTAGAAATGTAGGTAGGTATTTATTTAGGAAAATACATTTATTATTTACACAGGTGGTTATTTTTCAATGTGAATTCACATATTCATGACAATAAAGATTTGGTTAGCTCATATTACTAAAATACTTTGGATTCAGGTTATCATATGATGTTCATGTACAAAGATTCAAATAATAAGGACAGGATTTCGAACTACGATCAAAATTATCTTCACAGCAATCTCCTGAAGATGTAGCTGATGACATATGTGTTGTCCTACTGCAAAACACCAAGTTTGTATCATATTAACTCTTGGAGTAGGAACAAATGTGTCTTTTGAAAATCTTCATTCGTGTTGCTACATGAAAAACAAGTCTTTGAATGCTTAAATTTTCTGAAAATTGTGGTCAGTGTGTCAGTGAATAGTAAATGATATGCTGAATAATGAAATAAAACCCAATTGTAACTTACCGTAAAACACCCAAATATACGTTCACAGGAAGAATTGGAATCGCCCAGTATTTTTTTACCGCCAAACGTCAAAGATGACAGATATTGTCAATTCTTCTTCCACTTTGATTAAAGGAACAGAACCTAAACCAACCTACCAGGTGACGTCACATTTTCAGGAAGAGATGGAAAAACCCTCGACAATAAAAATTTCAAAAAAATATCGACGTAGTCTCTTGAGACCCACATATTTGTGAATATCAAAATTGGTATAGGACCTAGAGATATCCGTTCAGGTTGATTTTCATTACGAACTATGAGAATACTCTCAAAATTGATAACATGTGATTGTGACTAGTTTGAGAAGGTTCAATAAACGGTTTATTTTATTTGAGATTCATTGAAACAAATATTGCAATGAGTATAGACAAAAAATCGATATGTTTTCTTTTTCGCCCAAGGCAAAGTTTACAGAATCTGTTGCGATCAAATTTTGGTATTCAATATATGTATGTTCAGTTGTATTCATAATCAAACCGCTCATACATATTCAACAAATAGATATGTACCCATGTTCTATTCATTAATTATCACTGTCTGAGATAACATTTCAACGTATAGGATTTGTGTCCATGATTAGAAAATCTCTTGAATGGTGATCAATAAAAATCAATCCATATAGGCCTTGACGCAGCCCAACCGTTATCGGAAATCCTATTAATTAAAAACTTGTCAATCGCTTCCAGTTCACCAGATTCGTTTTTAATTATTGTACTACCGCTGCCTCCCGACAACCAATCCTTGTAATTATAATTTGGAATTCACTTTCCTTCTAATTGTGTTAAACTTCTATAATTTCGATCCAGTCAGTTAATTGACTGGAGCCAGGTCAAGAAGTTCCTTTCAATTTTACCATATATTATAGACGTATAACTGGATATTTGTATAGGAATAAACATCTCACTCGCTTCGATTCAAGATTCAACAATATGATCTGTTTGTACATACTGAAATAAATGTTGATGTGTATACCAATTCGATCGGTTGAGTTCATGGTTTATTATCTCAATATATTCTTTAATGAAACTCATGTACAGATTGCTTGCAATACCAGAAAAAAATGTCTACAATATCAAAACGATAACAAGAATATATCCATTCTTGGTGAAAACAAGTACCTACCTAGTATCTTCAAATGATCTTCATGTAAAGAATTTTTCATGGGCTGAAAATTCAAACGAAGGATTTCATCAAGTATCGTTTTTTCATACTTTCTACAGAACGAAAATTTTTGACTCATCATCACTCTGAACGAAGCACATCTACTGAAAATATAACCAATCATCAGAAATGTTACTTTCGAAATTCAACAACATATAACATCATCACATTTAGAAGAAATTGCTGAAAAACTACTTTTATCCATTTATAATGTTACGTAACTCAGAGGCACTAGATAAAAGTACAACGATGTGATTATCGTTTCAACCTTTGGTAACCTTCAATAAACCGAATCATAATACAATGTTTCCCAGCTAGTCAATATTCCAGAATTATGATGTTTTTAGCATCTGATCTTGTTCAAAGAATAGGTATATAATAAGAAACTGTCGATATTTTGAGAATTTCCAAGCCCACATCATTCCTATTTGGATCCCCCGTTATTGGTCATTGGGAATTCCCCTATTTGAATTTGTAAGTTTTTGATAATTTTTGTGAAAGTGTTTATTCAGAGATGATATGAATCACTGGTACTTCATCCCAATAGATGTAGGTACTTTGAGGGCCAGTTGCAATAAGAATTCAAAAGACGATTAAAAATTCAATTCGTTTGATGTAACTATGGCAACGCATGCCTTAGCTCGGGAGCTAGCAGAGTTGATACCACGTCAAGTTAACAGAAGGCTTGATGGATGATGCAACGGGGACACAGTTCTAGAAAAACGATAACCAATGATTATACAATTAATTCATTCAGAGTATTGGCCTTTATTATGAAATGAATCATCCTTCATACCAGCTGGGAAATAAGGTAGTGTGGATACTGTTCAGAAATGTATTTTTTGCTGTGAACCTATTCTCGATTCAAATGTGGTTCAACTCAAACTTCTCCAAATCATCTCAAGTTCGGCAACACTATATTTCCATTTGGCCCATTATTCCTCTTATTCCCGCTCATCATTCAGGATAATTCACTGAAACGTTTCTCCTACTATCTCAGGAAGCCTTGGAACGGCCTCCATTTGTCTCTCGCCTCGACTCTGAATGTAAATCAGAAAACTCCACTCGCAGCAGGCGAATAAATTTCGGAAAGTCTATTTTCAATCTGTATTATAGGACATTAATATCGCCGACAGCCAATAAATTTGAAACATTGCGTTTGGGCATATTCTGTTTCGCGGGGCTTTAATTTCAGAGATTTTCTGTGTCTGTGCTCTGGCCCGCCTCAAAGCCAATCTCGTCGAGTGGGTGCTGAGTTTGCAAGATCAGAAGAATGCAGGAATTGTTCGCGATTTGTTGCTGTCACCTGACCTATTAAATTTTATTATTCATACTATTCAGGCTGACAATATTGAAGAAATAATTTCAGAGCTTTTCTGTGTCTGTGCTCTGGCTCGCCTCGAAGCCAATCTCGTCGAGTGGGTGCTAAGTTTGCAAAATTAGAAGAATGCAGGAATTGTTCGCGATTTGTTGCTGTCACCTGACCTATAAAATTTCATTATTTATACTATTCAGGCTGACAATATTGAAGAAATAATTTCAGAGCTTTTCTGTGTCTGTGCTCTGGCTCGCCTCGAAGCCAATCTTGTCGAGAGGGTGCTAAGTTTGCAATATCAGAATAGTGCATGAGTTGTTCGCGATTTGTTGTTGTCACCAGACCTATAAAATTTTATTGTTTATACTATTCAGGCTGACATGATTGAAAAATTAATTTCAGAACTTTTCTGTCTGTGCCTTTAAGCCAATCTCGTCGAGAGGGTGCTCAGTTCGCAAGATCAGAAGAATGCAGGAATTGTTCGCGATTTGTTGCTGTCACCTGACCTATACAATTTTATTATTCATACTATTCAGGCTGACATGTTTGAATAATTTTGGTTTGTAACGGAAACCACGGTTTGTGTGGAATTTGTCAACGTAAGTGCTTGGAAGGATATTGATAGTTTTGCAATCATTCCCGCGAACATCACTAATCAATGTTATTTTGTTCGAAGCTACCGCACATCAGAAACCAAAATTCTAGAGTCATCTGTCCAAAGAACTGTTGAACTTGAAAGCTCTTGAAGGTTATCGCCAGTGAAATAACTGAAAAATGACAAGATATACCAATCTTTTTGAGTATTTTTGGGGGTTGGGAAACATCTCGGGAACGCAATGATGTATGATGATGTATGTTACCTGTGGAATGCTCATGTAAATACTGTGTCAATGGCAGTTCCTAGAGGTGTTTGTTATGTTACTTTTTATGTGACATTCGAGGCATAGTTGTTCCCCCAGTAGATAATATGTTTCAGACAAGTTTGTGTTTACTGGGAATTGACATGACTTCTGATATTCTAGAGAGGTCAATGAGATCGTCAGTGCATCAGGATAACCAATCAAACGAACAGCTCTCATCTGGATAGAATCCAGAATAAAACTAACTGAACCCTTATTTTATGAAACTTCCAAAAGTTATCGATGGTTCAAAAGATTTCTATGAGAGGTAAGCGGCCGTCTGACGTCTGACCTTCCCTCGAACTATATCACCAGTGGCGTGTTCTTTTTCTCGGATTGTTACCCGTAAAAATACAGTTGAATTATACTTATTGCTCGCATTATATTTCACCCAGTATGTTCTTTCATTCATTCGAATTAACATAGTATTCATATCGGGTACTGTAAATGTATATCGATATTTCTCAGTTATTCTCATTCTCAAAATATATGAAGTGATTAGAACAGATTTCTGGGTTTGAAAGTTTCTGATAATTGTAACGGAACATTCAGCTGATAGGTATAAATGAAATCGGACTAGAGATGTGTTGCAATATAAATGTACGAGGAACTCGAATGAAGCTAACCGAAACAAATATATAATTGAGAATAGCGTACAAAATTAATTTCCATCAATCTCAACAATTCAAATCCTATCCTGTGGCTTCCTCCTTTCGATTCGACAATACAAAATTACTCCCAATTATCCTATCTGATTGGACTGATCAATCGGGTATGTACAGCTGTGATTGCAATTATCGGTCAAAGGATAGTTTAATTGGAGACATCTTTCATGCTGATAGACACCCAAATCGGTTAACAAAGTACTGAATGAAATTCAGTATCGGTTAAGGGTATTTATGCCGTGAATATAGTGTGACCTTGAGGCATGCAAACCTTCAAATATCTCCAAAAATTTAGATATGTTGAACTACTGGGATTTGGTACTTGTTGATTGTTCGACCTGGAAAGTTCAAAAGCAGCATCCACGATGTTGCCAGATGTACCAATTTCTCTTCACGTACAATACCCTAGGTATTTTTGCTGCATTCGATTGATGGTATCTAGAACTCTTCTGCGGACTCTCTGAAGCTTATACTTCAATGGAGAGTTCTGGAGCTGGGAAACATATGGAATGAAGTCTCACTGAAATAAAGTACCAGAACGAAGACAAGCGAGAAAGCTATCGAGCCCATTCCCAAGAAAAGTTAAACACCTCTCGAGTTCCCACTGGAGACTGCTATTTGAGGTATCACCCTAGAAATATGGACAAATTGTAATAAAAAATTATTGATTTGGGGTATAATTTTTATAATAATAAAATAGGAATGGAATGGAAGCGCTGCCACCAGGTCAGATTTTTGATTTACAACTCGCACTGACCAAACAAGTTGTATAATAAGATGTTTCCTTTGTTCAATTATAAATATGAATTTCTTTGACGTTGATTATCCAAACTCCAAATAGGCTACTGGTTAAACTAGACCACCATATATCCTCGGGGACGGTGAGAACGGCTACGGCTTCACAAATGCGTAGTCTTCAGTATAGGGAATGTGCAATTTAGTAGATACAAAATAAAACTCAAATCAACTTTTACGTATAAAATGTATTGCGATTAAATAAAGAAAAACAACAAAACAAAATCAGAAATTATGCCAAAACCAAAAAGAAAGTAATAGAACAAAATTATCATTTCAATATAAAAACAAATACCGAGAAATACGGACCCTTCGTATTTCCAATCAATTTGTTGAAACTTTGGGAACTGCGTAACTATATGGACTCTGTGTCCTTTGTACAAGAAACTGTCTGAACTTTTATCATTGAAAACCCATGATGGATCTCTGAATCATCATATCAAAAGTTTGTTTGTGAAGTATCCCAGATAACGCCCTAATAAACTTGTAATTAACTCTGTTTCAAATCCCAATGATAAAACCCTTAAAAAAAACCATTTCCACCTAACATTTGAAATTTGAAAGGAACTCGCTTGTCTCGTGACCTAGAGCAAAAACGCAAAATATCTAACATTTGGCCAATATATCCTGAAAACCCTCAATGCAATATCGACTTACCCTTAAGACAGAATGACCAGTCCTGTGACTGCGTTGTTTCAAAATATCGAATTGTTCACAAAACTCCCCACAAAAATCAATCTTATTCCCGATTCGATTGAATTATCCCATCGATATACTACCCCAAAGCAAATGCACGGTATGTCTTTAAATTTCAAATTATGGCGACCCCTTTCGACCCGTGTCCAAACACTCCCGAAACCAGGGTTCCATCCCCGAGGGGGAGGAAACCCTCGTCCGAGGCGACCAGTTCCCGCTGGTGCCTTTCCCGAACTCTCGCAACTGACTGTCTGAAACTGAATGCCCCAAACTGAATGCTGAAAACTTACTATCTTTCTCCAACTCGAATATTCATCTCAATTTTTTTCTGTATGTTGCACTTCTTTAGAGCTCGCAAGCGGTTCCCAGAGTTTTTTCGATGACTTCAACAAAATACATTGTAGTTGATGGTTTTCGAGAACGAAGACTCAGACGCAAGTGTTGCATAATAAAAATGTCTCTTCTCGGCGCCAAATATTTAGTTTTCCCAACGATTAATGTATCCGTTAAATCTGTTATGATTCGTATCAAGTTACATGAGCCCCGATAGCACGTTGCGCTTTCGTTTAGTTTTCGATACAATCATTCCTCTATAGACGAAATGAACTTAACAGAATCAAATACAGGGTGATTCTGTTACAAAATCAGAGAGTGATAGTTGCCGCTACTGCGAGGACTTCGCTGAAGTTGCAAAACATTTTCTTTGCGAATACCCAGCGCTTTTCTTAGAGAGTCTCTGGAAGTCTCGGAATCCTAGGCATCGAATAGATCAAAAAATAGATAAGAGAAATAAATATATAGTTGGTTCAGGTGCTTCTGAGGCTGGATAGCTACCTACCCATTATATCTAATAATTTCGATTCATAGATATACTACGTAGGAACAGCAGAATTTGTGGATCTGGCAACATTGTCTTCATAATTTTTGAATTCACCATGTTAAACAATCCGCAGGTAAGATATCTCATAGGAATCCCATTTGTTGTTTCGGAGATACTTGAAGCTTCCTTTACCTTTGGGTCACTGTGTATGCAAATCATTTGCATTCTTGAACTACTTAATTGATAACCTCTAGATCATTTCTGATTATTGTTTTATTTTCTGGTTCTCACGAAAAAGGATATCCTGTAATGTTCAGAGAACATCGTGAGAACCAAGAGAAGAAGAATAAGGTAGGAGTTGGTGTTCTTCTTAAATTTCTGGAGATGGTATGCCTCGAGGAACACCTTCCTAGGCAATGAGTTCCAAAGTCTCAATGTTCGTTGGGTGAACGGGTCTTTGGAAAGGGACGTTCTGCAGGTCTCTAAAGTGACCACGAAGGGGTGTGAAGACTGAACTTGACGGGTTAATCTGGAAGAGACTGATAATGGAGGAACGATTGTTGATATTTCAGAAGAGCATCGCTTATGAAAATGTCTATAAAATAGAGATAAATCACCAACTTTTCTACGGTGTTTCAGAGAAATGAGCGAGTTTTTAAGCGAGCCATCACCGACGAGAAAAATTGCTCTTTTTTGGGCAGAATCCAATAGTTTCAGGATATGTTTAGGTGCTGCACTCCAAATATGGGAACAGTATTCCAGGACAAGTCGGTCGGATCTGTGCCTTATAGATCATAAGCAGCTGACTGGGAGTGAAATAGCTCTTGGCTCGAAACAGAAATCCAAGTTTTTGGGATGCACTTCTGGCAATGGACCTCACGTGATTTTCCCAAGAAAGGTTATTACTGATAGTAAACGCCAAGCATCGAAATGGATGACTTCAATGGTATGGTTACTCCTGACTGAATTATGTTGGGCACAGTGAGTTCGGCTTTTTTAGAGAAAATACATGCTTGTGTTTTGTTTGCATTCAATTTTACCAGGTTTTTAGATCCCCACTCGAGAATTGTTGCTAAGTCCATATTTATTTTGTTAACATTTTTTCCTCATTCATTTCTGGTTTGACGGGCCAATATAGGAGCTCTGGAAGAGAAAGCGGTACTATCATCCGCGAAGCTGTTTATATAACTATTGATGATAAACATTTCATAAATATACCTACATGCTTAATAAGAAATATACACATCATGAAAATTTGTTCAATGAAGCATTCAATTATCAAAATATTTGAAAATTCTTTGGATTTTATCAGATATGGCTACAGTTTGAACCAACATATTATAAGAGAAATGTCAGTAATTTCTTGACATCTTCGCATAATAGTTATTTATGTATTAAGGGAATTATGAGGGCCTTAATTACCGATGGCAAAGTTTGCGTCCCGAGGGCCTCTGGCCCGAGGGACAGCAATTGCCAGAGGTTATTAAGGCTCTATAATTCCCGTGCGTACATAGATAATTTTATTTTTGACCGATTTTCATAACAATATGTCCATATTTAGAACGCAATAAATGTTTAAATCCATAACCTTTCTGGTATATTTGAATTAGGTAGCGTTGATTGTAGCATTGTTGGTTGTTGCTAGGTTGTCGCTATGTTACATGTTTATAAGCAAACTTTCTTTATCAATCAATGTTTTCCGTTAAAAACGTGTTTAATTTTTACCACAAATCGACGATCTTTTTCTGATATAATGGAGGATATTATAAAAAAAGCGGAAAAAGTAAGACAATCATTACTTCCATCGAAAAGTGAAGCCCTATATCAAAAAGAATACAACTTATATCTGAAGTGGCTGACACAGAGAAATGTTATGTCAAAAGATGCCAACGAAACTGTCTTTCTGGCATATTTTCAAGAACTGGTAAAGTATTTTCAGTATTTTCTGGTAGATTTGGTAATAATTGTATTTATTCGTTGCAGTCAGAAACGTTTAGCCCAAATTCGTTATGGACTAAATGGTCAATGCTCAAATCGATGGTGACCATATATGAGAAAAGAGATATCACCAAGTTCAACGAACTAGATGCTTTTTTGAAACGGAAAAGTAAGGGGTATAAGCCGAAAAATCTGCGGTCTTATCTCCTAAAGATGTCATCAAATTTCTGAAGGACGCCCCTAATGAAATTGATTTATTGCATAAGGTAATTTTTTTTTCTCATAATTTTCTTTTTCGTTTGTTTATTCCGTTTTATTTGTTATAGGTTGTTCTAATTATGGGTTATTTTGGAGGATGCAGAACTCAGGAACTTCTAAATATGAGTATAGCAGATATAGAGGACCGGGATACTGTTATGGTAGTGAACGTACCGGAAAGTAAAACTGGTGTATCGAAGAAATTTACAGTTGTGGATGAAAAAGAGTTCTCTGCTTTGCCTTTATTGAGACTTTATATGTCCTTGCGTCCTGAAGGTACAAAACGATTTTTTTTGAGCTTCCGACAAAATAAATGTACGACTCAGCCAATTGGAAAGAATATGTTTGGCAAAATTCCCAGCAAAATCGCAATGTATTTAGGATTGCCAAACCCACTAACCTATACGGGACATTGCCTTCGTCGCACTTCTGCTACTGCCCTAGCCAATGCAGGAGCAACT
Organism: Chrysomela aeneicollis; assembly: GCA_029955515.1. NCBI lineage: Eukaryota > Metazoa > Arthropoda > Insecta > Coleoptera > Chrysomelidae > Chrysomela > Chrysomela aeneicollis. The sequence goes on along the minus strand of JARUHQ010000009.1, from coordinate 9,715,732 downwards.
ATGACAAACTTAAAAAGACACGGAGGTTGGAGAAGTTCCACGGTGGCAGAGGGGTATCTGGAGGACAGTATTGAATTGAGAAATAAAACGGCGCGTATGCTGTCTACTTTGCCATCAGAAGAGGCAGGCACCTCGACTGTAGTGAACAGCAACAGCACCACCCATAAAAAAGAAGAAATTGTTTCCAGCGGCGGAAGTAATTTTCAGGGAACATTTGAAAATTGTACATTTATTATTTGTAATGACGTGAATAAGGAAAATATGTCTTAGTTTTCATTACATATAAACGTTTATAAGCATTTCTTGTATCATTTTCACCTGTAAAAGGTAAGAGGGAGTTTTTGAACCTTAATATCCCAAGGGAGTTATGACCTTCATTATAGATATCGTAACTATGACGATATAAGCTTATAATGTCACTGTCAGAAATAAAATAATTTATTCTCAGTAAATATTACCAAAGACTATCAATTATGATATTTTTTGCATAATTTATATTCTCATGTTGAAACTTCTAGTGTAACTCATCTATTCATAACATCATCCAAATGGAAATCAGTGTAAAAAATACGAAAATATTTTGTTAATGTCTTGGAGATGTGAAACTATATAGATATGATTTAACATATACAATGCTAACACTTCTGACATTCAATGAGTCATGATTGGAGGACGTTATGTATTCTATTTCATTTACGATAGATAATGGTTTATGGAAAATGGGTATCAACTCCGGTCAATTCAAGTAATAAAAAATTTCATGAAATGCCGATATTTATTATTTGTTAACGGCCGATAAAAATATTCCATGCCATAAATTCTCATATACACCAGACGCCCTATAAATCGAAAAATTCGGAATTATCTGAAAATATTGTGCCATTCGATCAAACGGGGCGCACATTATTCCTATCATAAACAGAAAGATATTTCACCATAAAATAAATAAATAGCGCTGCCAAAGGATAAATAAAATGCACATGATGCTGGACATTAATCATAGATACCGGACAGGACTAAAGTCCTTGGCCTATTCCGAATACTCCGGCTATCGATGAGGCCACGTCTGGAGAACAGGTCAGCCTTTCCAGAATTTATATGCAGTATGAAATTGACTTGAGTGCAGAAAAGGATGCACTTCTTTCCAGTACTCCGGCTATAAGGCAATAATATTACAGGGTTTGGTGCTCTTTAGACAGTAATAAATATGTCATATAGGTTGATCAAACTCAAGTCGGCACTATTACTATAACTTCCCTATTTTCGAAAAGGTTGGTTGAATCAGAGAACTACTAGTATTTTTCCCGATGATAAACTTATCTAGTGCTGTAACAGAAAAAACAATTGGAATTCGCGCGTTTTTGATTTAAACAATGTTTATTATGAATAGCCAGAGTTTTTGGCTATTCCCTTTGATTCAATCGGCTAGTCGAGCAACCCAGCCACTCTCATATTTCTATATGGGAAATTTATTAAGGAGTGTTTCTTTCTTCGCCGCTTGGTGTCGCCGTCTTCATTCTCTTCTTGGGGATCGGCTCACTGCTATCAAATATGCGTGGATGCTTCCATCGATTCAGACCTCGCCTCGTGTGGAGATCTCAGGATCTCTACACGTTTGACTACCCTGTACTGATGAGGGCCAATAAGCCCGAAACCGGTCTACAGGTTGTCAGGCATGTTTGTCTCGTTGGGAGCATAAACGCATGTTCGAAGAAAGAAATATTTGTATTTTTATTTATTTATATGAATTGATGCATAGACTACGAGTGGATATAAATCAATATTTTGCGTGTTATTTGCCAGGAACGTAGTTGTTTTCTGCTCGTTTTCTACCTTATGTTAGATTATTCTAATAATGTTGTGGAAATTACTTTGAGATATTTATTTTCCTTTTTTACACCACCACTCCACTTAGAGTTTTTGGCTATTCCCTTTGGTATGAAGTTTTACTTACAGTTTTTGAAATGGGGATCTGATTATTTAAGTAGAGTTTGATGCAACCAAACTCAAGTTGCATATTTTTTAAAAGAAGGCTGATCTCATCTAATGCCTGGTTTGATGATACCAGCAGCCATGATTGTTCTTATAACATCCTCAATATTCATCATTTTTCATTCATATTCATTTTCCCAGGTCTGGTTAGATATAGACACCAGAAAAAACCATACTAGATAATGTCACACAACTTCTCCGTTTGATGAAAAATAGAATTCTTATAAAGAAGAGTTCTGCGGGGCTCGAGCCTGGTAATGAAAGTGTGGCCAATCTGAGTCTGTCTGATCTGTCTGCTCGGAATTGCTCATGATGATATAAATAATTTTGATAAGCACAACAATATATCTACAAAAAAGGGGATATCGACCACTTTTCTGCGGTCAACAAACTTGTAAATGCAAGGTCACCAACCAGACGTATAGTTTTAATGGATATTGAATACTGAAGCTGAACTGTAAACATGTGAACTGAACTTAATGACAGGTCAAATTCGTGCTCTGTTAATTATTAGATTTTTTAAGGTGTGAAGTAGTCCTTGGCGCGAAACAAAGAATCGAATTCTTGTGAAGCAATTTCTGCACATTATCATTCCATGATAGGGTAGTGTTGAAGATGGTGATACCAAGCATGGTCAGCATAGATATCGAGGATTCAACAGAAACAAAAACATGCCTGACATCATCATAAGTATAAGGCATTATCATGAGGTCCACCTTCTTGGAAAACAATACAAGCTTGAGTTTAGTAACAATTGTAGCATCGAATTCTACTAGATTATCAGATCTCTATTGATAGCTATTCCATCATCCATCGTAAAACATAATTCCAAGTTCGTTGTCGTAATTTCCGAGTTCAAAGTCGGAATTTCCGAGTTCAAAGTCGGAATAAGAAAATTCCGAGTTCAAAGTCGGAATTTCCGGAGTTTATGACGTCAACCGCGTTGTTGTGGTGTCGTCAAAAATTTTATTTTGTTTTAAATAGGAACACATCCCGTAAAATTTTTTTTCTAGTAGGTATATTCATTGTCTATCTGACCCATACTAATATCAGGAAAATAAAGTGATTTTTTTTATATTTACAACCTCATTATTACGCAATTACCTGAAGATTCATTTTCGTGATCGATGGATAGGTCGAAGAGGGTCAAAATCGAATGCCCACCTAGATCTCCTGATTTAACTCCGGTATTCTCCGTATTCAACAGTGTATATAGATTTCAAAAAGCATTCCTTCCCATTCATTCTATTCTTCTTCAGATGACTTCACGCTTATGAGGATGATGTATCAGAGACAAGTAGGTACGTCAACAAGTTGAAATTACAACTTTCACATTTGGGAATCAGTACGCCCCAGATCTAGAATAATAATATAGGTACCATGAAGTTTCTTTTGATAATATAGTATATTACACAACAAGTGTGAAATGTGACATATTTCACACGAGTAGTCGTTTAGCACGAGCCGCGTAGCGGTGAGTGCGAAAACGTAACGAATGAAGGAGATGCACTTTCCAACAAGTTTTGTACACTAATTTTCCTACGACTCTGAATACTTTCATTTCGCGGGAAGTCTTGTCAAGAATGTAACTTGAGCGGTCTCTATAATTTCAGGTGGTTTTGATTCGATATCAAGTACTGTTTATTTCCATATTCAAGATAATATTTGAATACTTCTCCGACAATTCCTCATTATGTGAATTACTGATTGATTGAGTTAGTTTACATAAACAACCTTGACACCATACGCCTGCTAGCGCCAGTAATCACGCAACCAGGAATACAGAACCATAGAAGTACGTAGTGCGACAACGTGTCTTATAAAACGTGTGTCATATGCAATTTTTTCTAATTTGAATTGATTTGAAGAAAAAAATGGATTTAATATCGATAAATAATAGAAACATCTTCGATTGGTAATAATTATGACATTGAAATAATTGAAATCTGATGCACAAGCGTAAAGCCCAGTTTACAGTTGAGCGATTTTGATTTTTGCAATACCAGCGGTGAAAAATTAAATGTTGTTATTGTTTTTATTTCTGACAGTGACATTATAAGCTTATATCGTCATAGTTACGATATCTATAATGGGGGTCATAGCTCCCTTGGGATATTAAGGTTCAAAAACTCCCTCTTACCTTTTACAGGTGAAAATGATACAAGAAATGCTTATAAATATTTATATGTAATGAAAACTAAGACATATTTTCCTTATTCACGTCATTACAAATAATAAATGTACAATTCTCAAATGTTCCCTGAAAATTACTTCCGCCGCTTGAAACAATTTCTTCATTTTTATGGGTGGTGCTGTTGCTGTTCACTACAGTCGAGGTGCCTGCCTCTTCTGATGGCAAAGTAGACAGCATACGCGCCGTTTTATTTCTCAATTCAATACTGTCCTCCAGATACCCTTCTGCCACCGTGGAACTTCTCCAACCTCCGTGTCTTTTTAAGTTTGTCATAGTTGCTCCTGCATTGGCTAGGGCAGTAGCAGAAGTGCGACGAAGGCAATGTCCCGTATAGGTTAGTGGGTTTGGCAATCCTAAATACATTCCGATTTTGCTGGGAATTTTGCCAAACATATTCTTTCCAATTGGCTGAGCTGTACATTTATTTTGTCGGAAGCTCAAAAAAAATCGTTTTGTACCTTCAGGACGCAAGGACATATAAAGTCTCAATAAAGGCAAAGCAGAGAACTCTTTTTCATCCACAACTGTAAATTTCTTCGATACACCAGTTTTACTTTCCGGTACGTTCACTACCATAACAGTATCCCGGTCCTCTAATGCTATACTCATATTTAGAAGTTCCTGAGTTCTGCATCCTCCAAAATAACCCATAATTAGAACAACCTATAACAAATAAAACGAAATAAACAAACGAAAAAGAAAATTATGAGAAAAAAATTACCTTATGCAATAAATGAATTTTATTAGGGGCGTCCTTTAGAAATTTGATGACATCTTTAGGAGATAAGACAGCAGACTTTTTTGGCTTATACCCCTTACTTTTCCGTTTCAAAAAAGCCTCTAGTTCGTTGAACTTGGTGATATCTCTTTTCTCATATATGGTCACCATCGATTTGAGCATTGACCATTTAGTCCATAACGAATTTGGGCTAAACGTTTCTGACTGCAACGAATAAATACAATTATTACCAAATCTACCAGAAAATACTGAAAATACTTGACCAGTTCTTGAAAATATGACAGAAAGACAGTTTCGTTGGCATCTTTTGACATAACATTTCTCTGTGTCAGCCACTTCAGATATAAGTTGTATTCTTTTTGATATAGGGCTTCACTTTTCGATGGAAGTAATGATTGTCTTGCTTTTTCCTCTTTTTTTATAATATCCTCCATTATATCAGAAAAAGATCGTCGATTTGTGGTAAAAAATAAACACGTTTTTAACGGAAAAACATTTATTGATAAAGAAAGTTTGCTTATAAACATGTAACATAGCGACAACCTAGCAACAATGCTACAATCAACGCTACCTAATTCAAATATACCAGAAAGGTTACGAATTTAAACATTTATTGCGTTCTAAATATGGACATATTGTTATGAAAATCGGTCAAAAATAAAATTATCTATGTACCACGGGAATTATAGAGCCTTAATAACCTCTGGCAATTGCGCAAACTTTGCCATCGGTAATTAAGGCCCTCAAAATTCCCTTAATACATAAATAACTATTATTGGTCAATTTATATCAAATTACAATCTGAATTGAAATTCACCAATTGAAACATTGAGTTTTTCACTGCTAATATCACCAAATTCAAATCGCTCAGAAGTAAGCTGGGCCTAACTCTTCTGACTTTCATTTGACAGTTCGATTGTACCAACTTGCGTATCGAAATAGAGGCCATTTCGACACGCATTTGCGTTGCACAATGACTTCATTATACAACCAAAATGGAAAAACATATTTTAAACTGAATGTCCAAACCACGATTATTCATTCCACTCCAGATCATGTTACAAAAAATAAATTGAAAATGTCGAGAGAAGTTTTATGTTTCTGTGTACACTGACTGTGATTCTGATGGTCTAGACTTCAAGTGCTGTCCTAACCATTATGAGATGTTCTTGGCAAGAACGATTCCGAACAGAAACTTTTCAGATCCATAACAGAGTTAGAAACCGCTGAATAAACAATTCCTTCGGATTATTATGGCCAAATGTAACAAGAATAAATGACATAAGTTTTGATGAAGCCGCGATCTTCACGTGCAATAAGAAGTTATGCAGAATGGTGCTTTTTGTCCTATTTAATATGGAGTACAGCTCGATCCTTAATTCGCAAAAGCCCATTTGGAGAAATTCTCGGAGAATTTTCATGATTATCCTCAACACCAACTCTACTAGATATTCGTTCTATAACAAGCTGCTTCACGTTAGATATGGATATCTGGAGGGAACCCAATGATTATTGAGTTGATATATTTTCATATTCATTAATTCTTTTGTATAGTTCTAGCTCATTTGTTTCCACCAAGTTTTTCTTTCGTGCAGAAAATTCTCTTTGAATTCACGTTTTCGAGACGAGCTATATAAAGAAGCTTATCGATGTATACAGTGTGTCCTGACAGCGATGAATGAGTTGGCTTTACAGTACCTATGTTTACATCAGATGATAATAAATTGTTCAACCTTGTTTGTAACTTCGTTATTAACCCAATATGCATTTTGCGGAGCGATTCTGCCAATACGCTAAATGAAAATTTTTTGTGCGTAAATATCTTCAATCATGTGTCCTATATATTTATTCGTTATGATCCATTGGTTAAAATATTGTCGATTTCATTCACAGTGGCTATAATTGTTGCATCTGATAACTCAATAAATTCGTATGAATGCATACGAATATTTCTAGAAACAAAAATTATATGAAAAATATTCATTATAGAATTTGAAGAAGTTCATATATATGAATTGATTCTGATATATTGAGCATCAGAAATGAGCAATTACAGCCACTTGAAGTTTCAGATAACTACCTAACCTAACATAACCTAACCAAATACAGACCAACTTCTGACACCAATCACAGTCATCGTCGAATTTGAAGATATCAGAATATTTCATTACTACCACTTCAGGTGCTCAACGTGATTCAATCAAATAACGGAAATTGAAAATAATCTGTGTCCTCCAAACATTCAAATATTCGGTAACCTTTCAATGGAATCGTTCCAGATATTTTTAGCAATGTAAATGTACAAGGAATGAAGCTAATCAAAAAAAATATATAATGGGGAATAGCGTACAAAATCGATTTCCATCAATGATGAGTTCAATCAAATAATGGAAAATGGAAATAATCTATTTTCCTCCAAACATTCGAGGAATATTCCGAAACCTTTTTATTCTCCCAATATACAAGACACGTCAATTTGGTCATATAAGACAAACTTTCTCTAATCTAAAATCAATTTACGTCAACAGAAAGTTTCTTGATGAACAGAGAAAAACAGGTCATAAAACGGCATTTCATAAAACAATTCAGTCTTGAAGAAGTATCTACTAATTACATTTTCAGTACCTTTCTCATGATTCATTGATATAAGTCTATAGGCTATGGTTTAGTTAGTCCATAGGTTGATCCGGCACTAAGTTTGCCAATATGGCACCAATCAGAAGTGTGAATGGCTTCCGAGTCATACCAATATAAATCTTCATGTCCCTCAGATTCTGATGTTGAGCTCTTTATACTGAAATGAGTATGATAGATTTTCACCTGCTGGAAGGATTAACTTTGTATTAGTTCGACTTCAGATAACCAAGGATCCTTTTCCAATTATGTGCTGGACTAGCTGGACTCTATCATTCTCATATCGGGGAAATAGTGAATGCCACTTCAAGATATCTGGCTTGTTCTTGGAGCTTGGAATCTTCGTCACCACTTATCGTTTGGTAATTAATGATCCTTCATCTGTTGGGTTATATTGTCGGTGGGACCGCTGTTATGAACAAGTCTTTGTCGTTGACGTTTGGGAAGTGATAGAATAGTATGAAGTGTTTATTGCGCCTATGGTTTCGGTTCTTTGGATTTTCCTTTCATCATCAATCATAATTAATTTTCATCAACAGACACGTTAACCATAGTTAGAAACCTTGTCTATCACAATATTCATTAAACATATCATCAATCAAAGAAAATTGTTGAACAGAAAAAATTCATGAAAAAGAGAAGTCAAAAAATCATTGATTTCCAAGTGGATAAGAAATTCCTTTTGAAATTATGTTGTTTTATCATGGGCTGGATATACATATTATATATATCAATATCCAATCATAGACTGAAACGTGGGATATAAAGAAGAAATATGAACATATTGATAATCATTATGGTAAAAATAAGCCTAGAAACTATCTCAAATAAGCCAAGAGAAAATTTGAGTTCTGGAATAAAATGAAAATATGAATACATGCATTTGAACTTTTTTATGTTCTGGTTCTCACAAAAAGGGATATCCTGTAGGTAATGAATTAGTACCACTTATTCATTATTCCGAGCCACTACTGAGCTAAATGCGCTAGCAATCGCACTGCGTGCAAATTCAATAAACTAGTTTTCCAAGAAATTGACCTTAAAATGCCCCGTGGAACAAATAATTGCACTGAAACTGTACGTAGTGCGCACCGAAAAGCCGAGTGGAAAACGCTATAAGAGAGTCGCTCTTGACTGTCATCATTTACTTTTATTTTGGCGCATGCCCAGAACTTCAGGTTTGTTTGCGATCCGAAATTTGGAAATCGTTCTGGATTTCGCACTACCAGATGCGCAATAAATTGAATATGGGATAGTTCTCTGTGTGAGCATTTACATCATATGGAAACACTTTATAAAATGAGAAACATATAACAGAGATTTTCATCAATTTCTTGTTTTAGCTGAAAATAATAATTTTTCTGAATTATTATGGAAGGGTGATGAAATAATTACTTTGATAGAGATATAAACCACTGATGTTGATTAATTTATATAAACATTACAAGCTCAAAGTTGCTTCTGATCATATCAAAACCATGAAAAAGTTATTGGAACTGATTGCAAGAAAAATGTCGAATGATAAAAGTGGAATGATAAAATTCTGACTGGCTCAAACTGATTAGCTATAGAATTTACAACAGGTTTGGACAACCTAAGATAACATTGAGAATAAATATAGCAAATATTCAACGAAATAAATGGACATGCCAAAAATGATCTTCGATATTAAATAACACTTCTTCACCTGAACTTGAAGAGGACGATGAGCTGGACCCTCGGCTGGACCTAATATCCATAATTTCCGTTTGAATCCTCAACAAATCAGAACAACAACAAAAATTAGGTTAGAATTATCCAAAATAGTACAGTCTGAAACTGTCCATGCTAAGATGTTCAGACTATTTTAAACCGATTTGAAACTATCCTGAACTAGTTCGAATGGAACGAAAACACAAAACCTATGGAATATATCACAGACCTGAAAACACTTCAATAGAAATGAGCATACTCCTGATCGTTGTGGACCGTTTATTTTGAGAACGCGAACAAACCTTTCATCGTTGCCATCGACACTCTTTTGTTTCGGCTTCGAATAGGCTGTCCTTATTATCAATATTCGTAGTTAAGAGATAAGTATATGGTTTCTTGGGCAGTCCCTACACCCTACAACAAAATTCGTGCACATTCTTGGGAACCCTCCGGTGCGGCAGGGCATCCGAAGGGATCTCCCCCCTCCCCCGGCGTGACAAACGCAGCGTCGAGGGCGGCGAGGGGGGAGGGGGTTGCCCCTCCGGGGTCGGTGTGGGGACGGCGGTCGGCTGGGCAAACCCGGACCGCGGCCGGTGATTTACGCCGGCCGAGTTGGCAAGCCGCCAACAATGCCGCGCCGCGCTCCGCAGAAAGCGGGGAAACTGTCGTACGGTGGGGGGGAAAGTATAAAAGTTGGGGGGGGGAAATGGGGTACCTCAAGGCTCAGTGCTTGGGCCTCTATTATTCGGCATCTATATACAGTGTGTCCACGCTTAAGAATTATCACCCCTGTATAATCGTTATCATTTGATCGATTTTGAACAACTTTTTTTTGTTGGGTAGTTTTTCGAAATGTCCATCCAACAATAGAGTGTTTATATTTTTGGGCTGTTATGATGGTTAACCAATTTTATTGTTCAAATGATTTCATTAAATTTCAAATTTTTCACAAAAAATAATGATTGATTCTGAATCAGGATCACTTGAAACATACCTGTACCGATTTTTATTATCTTAAATCACAGGGTGTCCGAAAAACGACTCATTTCTTTGGATATGTCTTTAAAAAATTTACTATCATGGTATTTTTGGAAAGAACTGATGACAAATTATCATCCAGGATCACCTCAAATATATCTGTACCGATTTTACCATTCAAATATTGAATCAGTTAACAACAATCGTAGACAAAGTGAATTAGGAGAATTCGCTGTATTGAGGTTGAGTTTAGAAACAGCTTATCCTGACACTCCGCCTTTTCACCAAGTTGTTTTTTTTGCCGCGATGATATTTTTTTCTCATGTACTTCCTTCGGTGAATAAAGACGCATTATAATTTTTAATAGAAATGACTATTGTTTAACTCTTTTACAAACTAGACATTCTTGATTTTTGTACGAAAGGATCTTCATCCCGGTATTCACTAAAAATAACCTAAATTATATACATTGATTCATCATAATAATTGTTATGTTTGTTTCTTATCGTGCCCCATGATATGCATTATGGTTATGGTTATCCTCGAAATCATACATTCTACAATACTCATCAGTGTACCGGAGACAGATATGTTTAAAGTAATCCTCAATGATAATTTATCATTAGTTCTTCCGAAAAATAGGTACCACCAGAAAACAACCTGTGTTGTATGATGACGATAAACTCAACTGATCCTGATTCAGAATTCATCATCTATTTTGTAAAAAAAAATTGTTTGCAATTGGCCACGAAAACTGCACAAAACATAATCGCTTCATTGTTGGATAGACATTTCAAATATCTATCCAACAAAAAAAGTTTTCATAACACATTTTAAAAAAAATATACTGTCACTGCCATCCCATACACCAGATTATGCAGTTAGAATTGAATGCGGCAGTGTCAAATTGACGTATAATATTTTCAAATGGTTGCTGAACTGGTTGATAAAAATTCTCGAAATGAATGATACCCGATTTCCTAATTTGATTTTCAAACGGCAATGCCAAATTACTAACTGTGATCCAAAGTACAATTGGGTACTACAAGTCAAATCATTTTTACGGAGATTCTTGCTGATGACTTCTGGGATAATATATCCCTTGACCTTATTAAATCCAGGAAAAAAGTTCTCCTGGTAAAATTTAAAGAAACTCTATGAGCAAGATATACAACTTTTATAACGATCTTCTTTTTTAACCATGTATAAATCTGTTTCCATTTTGCATGGTTCTCCTCAGCGATATATCTCCCTAAATATGCCTATAAAATTCATCGGAAGTATAGCTCAATTGAGACTGAGTAACTCGTTTCTCATCAAATTAACCTTTAACTGTTCAACTTACTTTATCAATCCTAACGAGTTGTGTACAGTTTGTAACCTCAATCAATTGGAAACTATTGAACATATTTTCCTCAATTGTCACTGCTCAATGAAACCTGCATTTCTCAATTCTCTAGTAGATATGACGGCTTTGGCCCACGCTCTTGATGATCCTACAGTCGACATTGTGAAGACCATTGCTTTTTTCTTATGGAATGTACTCAAACTACGATCTTTCGTTGTCAATGAGTCAGCAGGATATTTGTATTTTTAGGTTACCACCCACTATTATTAAAATAAGTATAATATTTTATAATTTTTTTTTCTGTTTGCTTATTTATTTGCTTATACATATATAATCCTTCATACTGTTGCCATAAAATGTATTTTTTAAGAGGCAATAAACTGAAAAAAAAATTAAAAATAACCGATGAAATCATAACTATTTTACACGGGTGATTAGTCCTTCACGTGAACACACTGCTTGATTCCAGAGCAAGTAAAGCAAAATGTACAATATGTACCCACCTTCTCAGTTACTATTATCATTGTCAAAAACAAAAAAGAAGTAGAGTTATGTTGACTATTAATTATTCTAGTTTTTTCATCGACCAAACCAATGTAAAGGCATCAAACCATCAGGATAGGTATATAATAGCTATCTTATAATTTTTAAACTTATTGGCTAATCACATCAGTCCGGATATTAAGCAAAAATAACATTTACTGAAAAAAGTTAATTTCAGTTATACTTCATACTATAAGATAGTTTGAGAAGCACCAGTAGTAGAATGAATGAATAATCGAGTTTTCTTGTCTTGGAACTGCGTTTGTAGAAAAAATCTTGTGTGCATGTATTACGAACGCAAAGTGTATTTCCGCTGCTGCTATTTATTCCCAAATAAATACAACTAACGGAAATATTCCAGATCAGTAACGAGCTATTGAGTCAAACTTTATTATTATCAAAATTGTATATTTCTCTCATTTTCATCTTATTTCCTCCCTTACTCAAAACAATGCTGTCAAAATAATTGTTCGAAGCAAATTACAGATACACTGTGACGATAAAGCAAATATTAAATTATCCTAATCATTTCAATGTTATGATCACTAACAGTGAAAATACAGTGGTTCTGGTCCATTATCATTGATTTTTGTAAGAATATATATCATTTTTGTAACTTGTAGTATACTTGAGTTTATATATCTATTCTGAACGTGTGATGTAATTCATCTAGATATCTTGATTGGATAATGCAGAAACTTTTTGCGATATCTTTATTTCTCTCGACTGCTATGCGGCATTGCCCGATGGGCCGGTGCCTCTTGGGGCCGGTACATTCAGTGATACTTTTCGAAAACTGCGAAAAATAATGCGAGGAGACGAAATTTACCACGATTACCAGACTAGTTTTAGCCATTCACATTCAGTCACCAGCCAACCTTTTCACAGATAACGTCGCGTCCAACAAAAAACGAAGAGACTGACTGATGCCTGATAAAATGGATTCACGTCATGGTAGTCAAAAAGTAAAACGTGCCAAATTCATGTTTGTGACTACTTATTTTTTGTAGTACGTGTCTCCCCAAAATATGAGACTACATAAGAAGTGCAATGGTTTGCAGAAATATATATTTCTTTTTATACCAATAACAACACAGATAAACGGATCTCTAAAATCAAATATATATACTTATATATATATTCTTGAATTGTATAATCTTCCGATAAGAATAATACTTTGACCAAAACGTTTCTTTTTTCAACTAATCACGTTGTTTGCCTGTTTACATGAATTTTCTTGAAATTAATTTGGTTGAACTGAATCATCCGCACTCTTCACCTCAGAAAACAATGTGAGTAATGTCAGGCAACATTATTTCTCTCAGCTCAAGAATATCGTTTCTTATGAAAATGTGTTTTGATGACGGAAGCATGTAACACGTTACCAGCTCAACCAATAAGCATAATTAAGAATCAGCGCCAGAGGCGAAGACGCGCACTGTCCGCAGAACCTGCTAGACAACGTCAATAACGCCGTTGGCCGCCATTAAGACTATCAAGAGATACATTACAGATTACAGTGAAGTTTCCTTAGATGGTACTTGTGTTCCTATAGTGCAGACTGCAGGCTCGCGAATTCTTTATAACTCGAGTACTCAACATGGACGTAAAAGGTTTCTTGGAAACAAACAATCTAGAACAAATGTGGCGTCGTATCACTTGCACTGTTGGGTGTTGAAAAATCTTTGTTTTGTGTTGTCAGGTCATGTTAATGTGGTTGAAGTAAGAATTCATTGCTGTATCAATTCTTGCTGCAGCCCCAGTTCGCGAAAAAACCATAGTATTTTTCATTTCAAAGGTCAATAAGAATGGATCAATAGTTATTCCTCTTGAATCAACAGGATTATTGTTCAGATGTGCTAAGAAATTAGCTTCATCCAAAAAAATTGTGTCACAACAACATTGAAACATTCTTGCCTCAACAAACCACATTTTTCAACAAGAAAGTGAAAATTTGAGACAAAACTTTTTGATATTAAGCAGTCAAAAGGATTTTGTCGAAAAATCAAACTAATATTTTGTTGGACCTACACAGATAAAAATACCAAATTAGAGGCAAAAGAATGATTCTTTTGAAATGTATCCTCTTGTAAAAAAGAAATTGTCATCCTCTCAAGTACTTAGCTCTTGACTGAATATAATTGTTGGTTTTGTGATAAATCTGTAGTTCTTTTGGCATGGAACGCTGTTGAGAGAACACCATTTGACTTTTTCTCAAGTCCTTGTTGTTTGGATTACTCCCAAAATCGGAAGTCTTCAATGCAAAGTCTGGATGAGTTTGGTATGGTAATCCAAACCTCGACCCCACCCTTTCATAAGCGCTGGAACGGCGAACGATCACATGATGATCACATGATGAACTCCTTTGGCAACCGGCGTTTGGCATCAGCCGGTACGCGTGATGCGTTGTAATTTGCATCATTTACCAAATTGTTACTGATTTTGTCAAGCTTTTTGTGATTTGTGATGAAAATGGAGAGTCTTTCGACGAAGTGGCGTTGGGGCCACATGATCGAACATTCTTGGGTAAGTACCTAACCTATAATTAATATTATCGCATTCATTAGACGACTGTGAACGCGGTACCTAACAGACGCTTCGATTCCAAAACCCTGTTATATGTATCAATGTAAGCAAGATACGTATCTATTTCGATCCGTGAATATTTACTGATATATTTGAGATAATTTTGTTGAAATATTGGTTCCTAATATGTTCCTCATTCATTGGAAATAATGACGATGTTACCCACAGTCTGTCCAGTCAGAATGTAATCTCTTGTTCAGTGGCCATTTTGGTGTTCGTTTCTGATGTCATACTTACATGGCATAGTCTCTCATGAATCGCATTCTCCTTTATATCAATATCGTCAGGGTTTTGAACGAAATTCCTTCTTTTGTGTCAAAGTCGCAAGTATTTGAACGAAAAAATATATTCATAAAGCTGGAAGTTATCAACAGTTTGATTCAAAGTCCGTTTATTCAGTTTTTTGTTGATTCTTATGAGTACCTACAAGTGGATGAAAAAAAAATAACAAAACTGAACACTATAGCTAAAAATTTCACAAATAATGTGATTTCTACCTTGCGTTTACAATTTTTCAGACTCGAGAACTGCAATCAAGTTGTACCTACTCCCGGCTCTTGTACCTATGATAGAACCTATGCAGCCAAGACCCACTAGAAATTAGCTGTCGCTGAATGCCAGGAATAGCATCATATTAGTTAGTCCATGAATGTGACAAGTGCGGGGGACAATGAAGAAGCGAAAAAAAAATAGACTGTATGTATAGTATAGGACTTACAGTTTTGTTGCCAAAGGTTTTTTGATATGGATCAGTTATTTTTTCAAACATTTATTATATAATAAAGATATTGGATTCATATGTTCATGGTTTTATATCGAAAACCCTATATTATAGTACGTATATAAGATTTTTGAAACAATATCTCAATGAGTTTGAACGAAAATCGTGGTTAATTATCATAAATTCAATGTTTATTGCATTGAATGCATATGACTTTGGGCTAAGAGAATAATGGAATTTTTCTCAAAGTTCTTCAAAAGTAAAAGATATCAGGATTTTGAGCTGAAATCATTGGATTTCAGAACAAAGTAATTGGATATTGGGAAAAAATTCAAGTGTCTCACCTTGAAGTCATGTAACTTTGATTTAAAGAATGTTTGGCGTTTGCCTTGAAGTTTTCAATTTATTGACCCAAAATGTCCATGCATTTCGCCCATTTCAAATGCTCGGCGCCCTTGAGACAAATTCAAATTCCTTCAAACCAAGGAATCCTTTTTATCTGTGTATTCAAGATTACCATTCTCATGAGTTGATGCGGTTATTACTTGATTTAAGAGATCCTTTTTTTTCTGTGAACGACATTTTTCTGTTCGAACAACACAAAATAGAAAACTTATGATGAAGGTAGAGACACCTTCATAACTTTTCGATGGAAGCAGTCAGAGACGACTGCTTCCATCGAAAAGTTCGAAGGATAGGTTTATGATGGATGCAACAATTGATAAAATCATCACTGTTCTGTAATCAAACGACGATTGTTTCAATCCTACTCTGAACAAATAGCGAAAAACGATCACTTTTTTGAGACATGAATATTTTTTTATCATATTTTCCATAAATAATGTGTTCCTACGACGATGCCAAATTTAGAGAAAATTCATAAATACATATATCCTGTCGTTGTTTGTATGTTTTCAATGACATCGTTGCAAAAAAATATAAATCAATAAGGGATTGATGATTCGATGTTTCTATTTTCTTGTCAATCTTTCTTTCTCAATTACATGTAATCTTCCTTAAATTTATTGTTGGGCCGGTATAAGGTCCATATCGCCCGGGCCGATTCAATGGTCCAGTCCGCCCCTGCCCTGGAGCTTTCCAGCAAATTTCATTAAAACCGGGGCACATTCGCCAGCTACCTAGACGCCCTAAAAGTTAGTCTTTCGAGCAACCTTCTCGGCTTCTCGCCATTCGATAGTCGACCGTCTACTAAGTGCCCTGTTTTGGCACACACGTGCTTCCGAGAAGACGAATATATAGGGGCGCCCGGGCGCATTGGCTGTGGCCCTTTCATTTTCCGGTCACGTGTGCCCACCAGCCAACTTGGACCTGTTTTGCTGCAACTCGAGCCCCATAATTTACGCCTGATAAGGCACTATTTACTTGCCGTTTTGATTTCGCTGGCAATTTGCATGGGACCAAGTTGGAAGCGCTATTAGTTCTCACCAATTTGGCGTATCGATGTCCTCGGTATCGGTGATATCGAATTAATAGGTCGCCTCAGGTGGCTCGAGTTGAGCGTTACGCTGAAAGGAAAACGACACCACAAAATGTGATTTCCATTGGAGTATGGATTAACGCGATACTTGTACTGCTTTTTCATTCTGGGTTTCTATAGACAAAATGAGTGATGTTTGATTTTGAGTAATGACTACTGAATTCCTAATGCAATTCTCGTGGGTCTGAAAATTATTTTTTATGTTCTGCTTCTCACGAAAAGGGATATCTTGTAATGTTCATGGAACATCATGAGAACATCATGAGAACCAAGAGGAACACCTCCCTAGGCAATTAGTTCCAAAGTCTCGATGTTCGTTGGATGAACAAGTCTTTGGAAAGGGACGTTCTGCAGGTCTCTAAAGTGACCACGAAGGGGTCTGAAGACTGGACTTGACGGGTTAATCTCGAAGAGAATGCTAATGGAGGAACGATATTTCAGAAGAGCATCGCCCATGGAAATATCTATAAAACAGAGACAAATCGCCAACCCTTTTATGGTGTTCCAGGAAAGTGAGCGAGTTTGTAAGCGAGGCATCACCGATGAGACAGAATCCAATAGTATCAGGATATGTTTAGGTGCTGCACTTCCAAATATGGGAACAGTATTCCAGGACAGGTCGGATATGTGCCTTATAAATCATAAGCAGCTGACTGGGAGTGAAATGAAAAGGTGATTGCTGATAGTAACGCCAAGCATCGAAATGGATGACTTCAATGGTATTATGTTGGGCACAGTGAGATCGGCTTTTCTAGAGGAAATACATGCTCGTGTTTTGTTTGCATTGAATTCTACCAGGTTATAAGATCCCCACTCGAGAATTGTTGCTGAGCATATTTATTTTGTTAACATTTCTTTCTCGTTTATTTCTGGTTTGACGGGCCGATATAGGAGCCCTGGAAGGGAAAACGGTATGGTCCAACAATCGTGGCAGTAGGGAAACTATGAAAGTTTCGATACTGATGTAGGTAGGATATGTTTAATTTGGCAAATTCATCATTCATATACAACTTGAAGAGAGAGTGGTTGAAAACAGGAAAGTATATCTACCTAATATTATATATTTAAATGACGCTACTTTTCTTCTGAAAAGATGAGAATTACACGCCTATATTATGCATGTTAGAATAACTCATATATCAATGAAGATATTCGTATCCATATAGATTCACCAACTAGGTGATAACAATGAGTGCTAGTCAAATGAATAGTACCTTATATTCAATAACTAAATAGGCATATGATATTCATCATGAATGGAAGAATATGAAAAAATCAACAAATAAATATAACTTGTTTTTAATCCAGAATACAAAATGAACTGAATTTTCAAATACATTTGAAGTTTATTATATCAACACTGCACCATTGTAAATTGAAAATAAGGGCGATGTTCAAATATTGCCATGAAGCACCACGATACTTGCTGTAAGTATAGTGAAGTGCTATTTAACTATTTACAACAGATTATTTTCCTTAGTGTGTACGTTGCAGGATGTCTTTTCAGAATCTAAAACCGAAACCTTCCGTACGAGAAAAGCAAATATTATAGAATTATGATAGCAGATGAGAGAACCATTCTGATTCTGCACAACTGAACATTTCGTTTATTATGAGTCATAACAATATTAATACTTCATATCCGGGTACTGAAGCTAAATGAACAATTATTACTTGCTTTAAAATTTCACGAAAACAGCTCATCCACATTAAACCCTACATGCATCATAATGGCCTTTGTCGTTTCTGCTACATTCAGAAACCTTTCCAACACGGTCTAAACTTGACGCGCATATTAAAATGTCCTCGTGAACCCATCCGTTAACTCACTCCCTTATTGTTATTCTTGTCGCTAGGATTGGCAAATGTGTAAAAGACATATAGCGAATAGATAAGAGACAATGAAAGCACGACGGGATAGCAGAAAAAAACTAGTCTGTATATTCAGTGGCGAATGTGAAATGAAATGATGGCGCACATAAATTCGCCATTTCAGAAATGTTTTATTTAATTCATTATTCTGTAATGGAACAGTATTACACAGGTCTCATTGAGGTGCCATTGTTGAGGAATGTATTGATGAAATAAGATACATCTGAATTCGCTATAACTAATGGATATGAGTATAGAGGTGGACGCGATTACGATTATTGGGAAATATCGATTATATATACTATACTGTTATTGATAAATCGATATAGAAAACAAGTAGCTCTGCATTATAATAGACGATATGTACAGCTGTCAAGCACTGTCACACCCAGGGAAATCATCACTTATTCCACTTATTCATTTTGCATCTAGGTCACGTGACCGCAATAATCGATATAATCGAGAATTTATTTTTTGTAACATTATCTGTTATGTTTCTTACTTTTCTTTATTAGGATGCTCAAGAAAAATAAAAATACTTAAAAACTGTTTCTTAATTTTAATCCCAATCATGTGTATCATCTTATGACATTTCTGACATTCCAGACATCTGTCTATAACCTTAACCTATAACCTCTATGGTTATACTGTACTAGACTAGCTACTAGAATGTACTAGATATGTAACATCTCCCTTCTTTACAAAATAATAATAAAATTATATTATATTCAACAAAATGAAAATAAACATTCAATTATTCTCTATACGATACCTCAACGGCTTATTTATAACTCTACCAAATCGAGTTACCACACTACTATTATTACTTTGTAAATTGTAGTCATTCAATACATTTTTGTTCAGAGTTTGTTTACTAGTATGACTAGAAATATTCAAGTCACTGTGAGAAGTGTTTTCACTACATTTTGAAATTGCTTTCTCATTAGGGCTGGGTTCAACAGTACTGTAATCGATTTCAGATCGTCTGGGTAGAATAGGATTAGGACAAATTTTGATAAAAGATGAATTTCGTCTCAAAACTCTACCAAATTCATCTTTAACAAGATATGATCTAGGAGTACTAAATTTCCTTATTATCTCCCCTTGTTGCCAACTCCTACATTTCTCCTTTTTGAAAATAACACTCTCACCCTCCTGAAAATCATTTCTGAATTTAGCATTTGCATTGTAATTTTTGATATTCTTTTCTCTATGATTTGCAATATTTTCTAAATCAACTTTGGGTTTTTCTGCTAGTATTTTCGATGACACAGGTAAGGTTGTACGTAATAATCTGTTGTTCAATAACTCTGTTGGAGATAATTTTAAACCAGTCAAAGGGGTTGTCCTATAGTCTAAAAGTGCTAAATAAATATCAGTATCACTCTCAGAGCACTTTTTCAACATGCTTTTACATATTCCAACTGCACGTTCTGCTAGTCCATTAGATTTTGGATACCTTGGACTAGATGTTGTCAATGTGAATTCCCAATTTCTTGAAAATGTTTTGAATTGACTGCTATTGTAGGGAACATTATCTGCAATAACTGTTTCAGGAATTCCAAATGTAGCAAAAATTTTTTTAAAATGTTTAATAACTTCCTGTGCACTTTTATACTTCAAGGGACACATTTCAATCCAATTACTAAAATAATCTACTATGACTAAATAATCACACCCACCATATGTGAAAATGTCAGAAGCAACTTTATTAAAAGGTAAGTTGGGTCTATTATGTGGTATCATTGGTTCTTTGATATTGTTTCGAGAATATTTCAAACATGCTGAGCATTTAGAAATGAAATTTTGTATATCTGTTGACATATTGTACCAGTAGAATATTTTTCTAGCCCTGTTTTTTGTTTTCTCTATGCCAAAATGTGCTATATGTAGTTTTTCTAACATTGAATGTCTCAAAGAGGTAGGTACTACAAGTTTATGATCCAAGAAAAGTAAACCATCTTTTGAATGTAATGAATCTTGTAGCTTATAATAATTTGATATTTCAGAGTTACAAGGAAGTTCTTTTTTAAGTGGCCACCCATTATTTGCATATGTTATTATCAAACTTAAAGTAGGATCATTTCTTGTAGCATTTTTCAATTTTGTTAAAGTATTTTCAGAAATAGAAAGTTCTATTCCAACACTATGCACAACAAAATTAGTATTTATTTGTTTTGTATTTTCAGGATTTTCTTTGAGGAAACTTCTTGATAACAAATCTGCTATGTACATGTATTTCCCCGGCAAATATTCAATATCAAAATTATATTTCAAAAGTCGCAATTTGAGTCTTTGGAGACGACCAGACACTTTATAAAAATCTTTTTTACAGATCGATACAAGCGGTCGATGATCAGTATTAATAAGTATTTTACGTCCATATACAAAATTATGGAATTTTTCAAGTGAGAAACAAATTGCTAATAATTCTTTATCAATTTGTGGATATCGGGTTTCTGTTTCTGTCATTGCTCTTGAACAAAAAGCCACGGGTTTTCCTCTTTGAAGTAGACACCCACCAATTCCATCTTTACTTGAATCTGTTTGTACCACTATTGGATGTGCTGAATCAAATATCTGTAACTGTGGAATTTGTGTTATAAACTTCTTAATATTATTCAAAACTCGCGTATGATCATCAGTCCAATTGAAAATCATATTTTTCTTAATAAGCTCTCTAAGGGGAGAGATAAAATTGGACAAATTAGGAATGTATTTTGTTAAATAATTTAGCATACCAAGTATACGTAAGAGTTCCTTCTTGTTATTAGGATTTTGTATATTCAATACTGCTTGAATGTAATTAGTATCAGGAGAAATACCTGTAGCTGAAAAAATTTGACCTAAATATTTAACCTCATGTACTTTAAATTGTACTTTATTCATATTGAATTTAATGCCAAAATTTCTTGCACGTTTTACTACTTCTCTCAAAATAGTATCATGTTCTTCAACTGTAGCGCCACCTATTACCAGATCATCAAAATAAATGCCTACACTAAGATCACTAAATATTTTTTCTATAGTCCTTTGGAATACTTCTGGACTGACCTTGAGACCAAAAGGAAGTCTTTTAAAACAAAATTTCCCAAAAGGTGTCAAAAAACATGTATATTTCATGCTTTCTTTTTCTAGAGGAATTTGATAGAAACCCTCTTTTAAATCAAAAACAGTAAATATTGTTTTCCCTTTTAATTTGGATGCTAAGTCCTCTAGTGTTGGAATAGGATATTGATCAGGAATTATATTTTTATTCAAGTGTAATGGATCAAGGCAAATTCTCAAAGACCCATTTGGTTTCTCTATTATTACTATATTATTTACCCACTGGGTTGGCTCCTCAATTTCCATTATTATCTCACGTTTCACTAGGTCATCTAAAGTAGGTTTCAACTTATCTTTAACAGTCTCTGGAATTCTTCTGCAACCACTAACATGAGGTTCAGCATTTTCTTTCAACATTATTTTATATTCAAAAGGTATTTTACCTGTGCCTTCGAATAACTCTAAATTACTATTTATAAAAGTATTCTTATCATCAAAGCTCTCTACTGCATCTATTCTTTTTATCAAATTCATTTTAACACATGCTCTCAACCCTAGAATAGGAACATTCATTGTTTCCACAAGATATACTTTGACATTGTACCGAGCCCCTTTTACAATGCACTGTACAATAGTGAATCCTAAGCATTTCACTTTTATTTTACTATAGGTAATTATAGAAACACCTTCATCAATAATATTGTCTCTGTTCAATCCTAATTTATCATAAGTACAGATTGACATGCAATTACAATCAGCACCTGTATCTAATTTAAATTTCACAGTTTGTTTATTAATTATCACAGGGATACTCCAAACAGCTTTACCTCCATCCTTAATTTCCTGTATGTTATGAACAAATAATTCAACACTATCAATAAAAGGTAAATCTTCATCACTACTTTCATTTTTATTAATTGACCCTTCACTTAATTCATATACTTTTCTGTTATTGTAAGTTCGATTTGTTGCGGAAGGCTGTTTGAACTTTCCTCTGTTTGTCTGTCTTGTCTTAAATCTACAACCTACAGAAAAGTGATTGGGTTTTGAGCAAAATTCACATAATTTTCCAAAAGCTGGACAGTTTTTTGGACCATGTGTCCGACCACATTTCAAACAGTCATAATGATTTTTATTATTATTATTATTAGGCTTATTACTAACCTGGGCACTTCTTGACCTACCACCTTCATTGTTCAATCTTTTACTTTGTATAAAGTCTACTTCTTTATCATTTTTCAGTTCCTTTACTTGTCTTTTACTAATTTCTGCTCCTCTGCAGATATCCTCAGCTTTCTCCAATGTTAACTGTGAATGTTGCAGCAATCTTTCTTGTACAGATAGCTCCTGTATCCCACTAACTATCTTGTCTCTTATTAAAGACTTCTCCAGGTCACCAAAATTACATGCAGAAGCCAATACTTTAATTTCTGTTATGAAATTATCAAAATTTTCACCTTCTTGTTGGACACGGGTGAAAAATTTGTATCTATCAAACGTCTCATTCTTAAGTGGTTTACAGTAATCTTTGAATGCTTTTATTACTTCTGCATATTTCTGCCTACTTTCTTCTGTCATATCAAATGTTTGAAATTTTATCTGTGCCTCTTCTCCTGCTAGGTTGAGAAAAATTGCAACTTTGGTTTTTTCATCCTTGCCAATCAGACCTGTTGCCCTTAGGTATATATCCAGACTTCTTATGAAAATATCGAAGTTTTTGTGTATATTCTTATCGAATACCAAACTTTTTGGAGGTTTGAAGCTTCCATTGTAAGCATCCATTTTATTCTTACTTCTTAATACAACAGTATTCACACTTTGGTCAAAATATTATCATGTATTGATCCAAAGTCCCATACACCTGACACCATATGTGATGAATTTGGTAGAGTTTTGAGACGAAATTCATCTTTTATCAAAATATGATCTAGGAGTACTAAATTTCCTTATTATCTCCCCTTGTTGCCAACTCCTACATTATCGAATCATCGATGTATATCTGTGAAGTATAGGTATATAAACAACGTCGAAATAGTATATTTTGAGTACGTTTATGATGCCCCCAAACCTACTGTTTCAAATCGTGATGGTAATGTGGTTTCAAATGCAATACATATTTTAGCAAAACCAGAAATTGTATCCATATTTAATAACCACTTATATTATCTGTTTTTCAAAATTTTTTAAAATCACCCTGTTTCTCTCAAACTTATTATAAATATGATCTAATTACGGCCAATTTCAGTATTATCAACATATTATCGTGATCTACAACATACCACAATAATTTCATTGGATTCTGCAATCAACCATGACCCCTTATTGTATTTGATAAAAAATAGTACTCAATATTAGTTGAGAAATGTGGGTGTTCTGTGTTTAAAAGAATGAGCAGAAGAGAGCAGAATGAGAAATAGGAAATGATTTTGCATTCTTAAACAAAAAGATGAGGAAATATCAATTATATAAAGTGGAAATTCCGTTTATCAAGATAATGGATTGAAAAGCAGGAAACATTTTAGTCTCTTTACCATTTGGGAAGGGGCATTAATAATCTGAAGAATTGGTGATAAGTGAATGTAATGATTTCGAAATTATTTTCAACCAAAAAAAGAGAACATTCTCACTCTTGAGAAATACTTGATTCATATGTGTTTTACATATATTTTCATTCCATAAAAAGGTACATGAAGTGAATATTCCATCATCGAACATAATGACGTGGATTACCATGAATTTCAGAACTGTCAGTAACTGATATGGATATCAAGATGCGGTAGTGTCACAAGAACACGACCGACCGTCAAGCGATTATGCTATCCCAACTCATACAAGTTTACCCAGTAAACTTCTGCGGGTTGTTGAGGCAACTAGCATACTTGGTTAGAAAAAAAATATATGTGCATCGTCAAGACATAATATTTTCAGATAACTAGGCATTTGGTCGATCGAAATTTCGTGAGAGTTGAACTATATCAAAATTATTAGGGTTTCTGAAAAATCTACAAAGGTAGGCTCATTAGGGAATCGATGAATCCCCTCATTGGTTAGGATATCGTTCACCAAAAACTAACCCAGACTGTAGACACTTGTCACATTCTTCCGCATGATATGAAATTGATAAAAAGGAAACGAAATTTGAGATTCCGCTTCAGTTGTCTTCATAACCGTATTTATCGAGTCAAGAAAAATGCTCTTGTCTTTTAGTATTCATTTCGGGAAGTCCAGGTATTTGAGACATACTGTATAGCTAATTATGTATATATTTCTATATTATATCCAGTATCAAATTCATGAACATATTGTGGACCAACATGATTTTGGGCTTATTTGAGGCAAAATAAGTATTTCCTGTTAGATAATTTACACAAATTCAAATGAGTTGTTTCCGGATAATTATACTCAACAAGCCTAGATTATCTATTTATAACAAACTGAATATCGGCACTTCATATAATCATCACCACGTGAACATATTTGTGAAACAATATATCATATATAGTATGCATACGATTATTTAAACAATGCAGGATATTCATTATTGATAGATTTTATTTTCAATTGAAATTGCAGTGAATTCCAACAATGAATGGATTCCCATTCAGAATATTCCAAATTACATATGTCTATGCACGACAAAATGAATGTGAATTTATACATAAAGAAAAACCAATATTACCATGATCATCTAGCTACTCTAGGTTACTTATATCATACAAATCATACAAGATTCTTCATCATTGAATAACACTTCATCATAATAATATTCAAATTTGAAAATGAATTATACGACCCGTTGAAAAAATTGTATCTACAACTATCGATGTGATTGATGTGTCGAGAGTTGGTAATCGAATAGTCCAATCTCAGCTGTATATACAAAATAAGTTTAATTTGCATTCGATTATCTTTTTTTTTCACTAGGTGTAAGTTTCATATCCTTCATTCTACCAAGGAAACTTTCAAGTCCATGCAGTACGTGCTACATCCGCAATGAAACAAAAGTAATTAAGTCTCGACAGGATGTATTCACACAGCAAACTAGATTCCGTCCTTTTGGAAGCAACACAAAAACGTAATAACGAGAGTGTTGAGGGCAGAGAAATAATAGGGTCGTACACACCACCGCAATATTCCTTCAGACGCTTCAGGGACGTATCCAAAAATTTTAATGACAGAGTTGATAACTCAATGGAAACGACTCCATAATTGACCATGTATTTATTATTGCAGAATAAACATGTTTTGTCAATCATTTCACATCTGAGGATCCTTTCATTATAAATATTTCGATATTGAAAATCGGAACTTCATTCACTAAGATAATCTGAAAATCATTTCCATCATTATGTTAGGTACTTCAATTCTCTCATTATTATTGCATTGTATATATGGATCAGCCCAATCTGAATTAGATCACCCTGAATTACATAACCTCTTTTCAGTAATCAGGTTGATGATCAAATTCTGAGTTGTTTAGTAGTTCGAGTAGGTACGGTTATTATTCTGAGTTGAGGGCGAGTAACATACTTTCTGCAAGAATTGAGATCGAAAGTTTGTACTGCAAGTGTTTTCAATTTTCAAAATGATTATTGATATGTTGCCTTATGAAAAATTAGGCGGAATATTTGGAAATTTCATAAGCATATTGAAGTTTCAGAAACAGGTTGGTGTGAAATATTGCCAATTCAGCAAGAAATTTTTATGTATCTTGTGCTACTGAAAAAATTACCTCACTAGTGCGGAGAAGCCTCTTCTCCTTCAGATGAAATGCGTGGGGAGCAGTGGTGTTTTCCACAAACTTGTATAGGCAAAATGTAGTCCCAAACTATGCTGATTGATACATTAGCAGATCTGATGAAACTCAACTGAGAGTTCCTATACGGGTATTTTGTGTATGAATCAACAACCTGTGCAACATAGACTGTTTTGCTCACCAAGCCTAATCAAATGCACTAGACCGGTTGTCAATCGATGCATGACTCATCATCACGACATCTACCCAAAAAAACCTGAAATTACAATGGTAGGATGGATGAAAGGAAGGATTCTCCAACATCCATCATCCATGAATTGAAAGTCTAACGAATCCCTCTATGATTGCGCTCAAGAGAGACAAAAGCGTTTGTAACAACTTCAAAGAACCTCGCCACACCTGCAGTATCCATCAAAGTGGTTCCATCCCCACTCGACAGAAAACGTAAAGCAGTATAGAAACTCATAGAGTTAGAGTTGTGGCAGCAGATATACTGTATCTCCTTGACATCCTACCTTTCACACCTTCAAACTTTCAACTTTGAAATTTTCAAGTCTAGGTCAACATGACAACCTGATTCAGTTGCACATTGATATCTATAACACTAAGGATATGTTCCGTAAATCGCTCAGAGTCACCGTACTGGTAACTAGGTCTTTAGTTTATGGTTAGCATGAACTTTTTCCTATCAACTGTCTGAACTGTCACTTTTGATTTGCTTTGGCGCGTTGATTTGAATTGTATTTTCAAATTTTCCAAGGTTTGAACTTTTTTCTGCGATTCTTTGGTTTCTCAATCTCGAATAACGTAAAATGGATATCGTAGGAATGTTTTTTTATAACGAATTACTCACCGACATCAATATTTGTTCTAGTAGTGAAGAGGAAGATGGGTGGCGAGTTCGAGGTATCATGGTAGTGATTTGATCATCATTTTCGAATTTTTGTGAATATTACAATGGTGATGTTTTACATAATACAATGCACTGGAGATTTTGACGATCTTTTGACGAAATCAAAAGATATGGATGTCACAAATGACAAGCATTATTCCACTGAGGCCCGGTTTCACCAATGAATTAATCTCGGTTTTAAAGATAACTGACAATTTTAATCGCGATTATGCCTTTCACGCGTTTCACCACACCACTAACTACGATTATATCCGATAATCGAGATTATTTATTAACTGGCCATTTTTGACGGGTTATCGGAATTTAATCTCACGTTACTCGAAACAGTGAGGTTAGGTTGATGTTGAATGTTGTTGTTGGATTATTGAAGAATAACTGGCCAATTTGCAACGATTGTATGATCAAAGAATAGAGGTTGTATGATCTTGCTTTCGAAGACGAGAGTAGTGATAGTGATGAAGATGAATTTGTTGTGCATCGCCCCCGTTGGTTACGTCATTCGACACCATAGAATATACTGATTCTCAAGTGTGGGAATCAGACTTTTCAAAACGAGTGATTTCTGTTTTGGAATCAATCGAAGATCAATTAAAAACCTGCATATGTCCACTTATATTTTCAACAATATTGAATCTAGCCTGCACTAAATCCAGCAAATATGCCTTCTCGGCAATGCTCAAATTAGTATATCCCTTTATTATTTTCCTTCTCTCCCCGGGTACCTACTTTCTTGTCACTCAGTCATCCTGTCCTCATCAGAATTCTCTGTCTGATGTTCAAATATTAAACGATGAGAATGGAAAAAATCATCCCAAACAAACAAAATAAAATAAAAATTAAGGGCACATTGAGGTTATATGATGACGTTTATGCTTGTTCATGACATATTACACTGTTGCCTTATCAATTTTCAGAGCGAATCGCGTTTAGCTAACTGAACTTGGTTGTGTAGTGAAAACCGACTGGTGAAACGTCTACGAACATAATCGAGATTAAATCCACGGTTTAACTTTAACTTCGATTACAAAAACCGAGATTATGTCGCGCTTGGTGAAACCGGGCCCAACCGATCTCTAAACATCGGTCAAGTCGGTGACAAATAATCAACCAAAGTTCAGGAAAAAATTTATAATTTTTTCAGGATTATGACATTTACGGGACACAAAATAACAAACCAAAGTAACCAAGTCGATTTAAGGAACATAGCCTAAGTTTCCACACGAATGTAACTTGCGTTGGTGTATACCCGACGGAGAAGGCATTGGCTTCAGAACCAAACTCCACAGCAGTTAATCATATGGTGGTAACAGCAGCTTTTCGTCGAAGAACATATATAAAGGATTCGGACATAATTTATTTATCATAATTCAGGAAGTAGGGCGCCTCTCAATTTGCGGAAAAACACATCCAACGTGAGTTGGAAGCAGATCTCAAACTGGTAAATAATCTAAAAGGAAAGAAATAATGTCTATATATTCCGAGATTGTTGTGATTCACCGATGACGAAATGATAGATTTGTTCTCAAATATTTGTATTTGATAAACCATCAATAGACTGAATTAATGCAGATGAAAGTGAAGATACTATACATGATAATTCATATTCAACAAAGCCAATAGCTAGAGAAACCTGGCCGGTCCATGAGTACTGTTGAGATATGAAGCACAGAGGTCACTGCTATAAGACGTCACGTGAAGGTTAGTTTTCCACCATTAATCTTAGATCTCCTAAGAGTTTCTATACCTTCCAGTGGGCTCAACATCTTCTGATATTCTCAACTAATACTGGCATCTCCCAATTTACAAAAGACATTTTTTTTCATTTCAAATCACCAACATCATCTGAGATGTTGAAATTTCGGTTTCAAACGAATTCCTTCCTTTCTGTTAGTATGGAAATAAGCTAATTTCTACATGGATTCACTGAATGGAAGACTATTCGTCTTCGTTTTTCGATGACATGCTTTGTATTTGCTAATTTCACAGAACATTATTGACATATCGACACTTGCTTATTTGATTAACCTGAGGCTCAAATCATCATTTCTTGGTAATCTTTTTGTCTTTTTGTACCAAACTTCTTTGCTTCTATAGAGATTTATAGGAACGTTTCTTGCTCATCTGTCCAATTTCAAGCAGCAGACATTTCCAACAGTCCAAACTCAAGTCAAAGTATTCTGACGTTTCGATTTTCGGTGTCAATAATCAACCCTAACTTTACTTTTTCATCAAACAAGTAAAATATTCAGAACATGTTCTAATTTCAGCTGCTGTTTGATGTGACGTCATTGATGACATCACACTTCCATAGTTTCTTCAAATAGTTTCATTAGAAATGTTTCATTCTATTAGATGGATATTCATTACACAACATGTTCTATGAATAGTGATTTACGTAGCAAGGCCAATTTCGAATATTCCATTGAAATTCGAACAGAAGATAGATACTAATAGAAACATTCTCATACTTATTTATATTGAGATTCGAGCAATTGCTAATATTGAAGGGATTCAATTTGTTTGAAATGCTCGATACATTTAAATGCTTTTTGTTGAAGTCGGAACAAGAAGGTTGGAGTTTCCGTTTCACATTGATTGTTTTCATCTGATAATTTTTGCATAGTCTTGACAATTTTGATTTTGTTTGTGAGTGAATTGTCATATATCGTTCAGCGACATTTGTAGACTTCCAGCCACCGTGTCTGTTCAAACTCGTAATGATTCCACCATTATCAGCAAATAACGTCGTTCATGTTCGACGAATGCTGTGGCCTGTGTAATTTTTGGTATTGGGTAAATTTAAAAATTCTGCGATTCCTAATCCGAAATTCCCAAAACTGTGGATACCGACAGGCTGAATCCTTTCTTATAATTAACTAATAATCTGTTATGTGGAGTATGTGATGGTCATTAAGATAAATATTGCCTATACAACAAAAGTTCTCTCAATATGTGTTTTAGAATCCGGTATTTTCACAAGTAACATGTCTTCTTTGTCGTGTATTAGATCAATTGCCATTTTTGTTAGTTCTTCCCGTCTACACGCACCAGCTTACCCAATAATTGTTGCTACCTGAAAATAAAGCAAATTGTGTTGATACTTTCATATCCTACAATCGTAGTTTTTTGTTTAAATTGCCTTTAGCATTATCTGCTTCCCTAATGAATTTGTTGATCTGCTCGCTGCTGAACACTTCAGATTTCTTTGCCACCAATATTCTTCCTTTTAAGTAATGCGATAACCTCAAGAAAGTGGCTCTGTTTAAATTTTTCCCACTAAGATGGTACTTTTTAACATAGAGTACATGCTCTACAGGGTAGAGGATTTGACAGTTCCAGATTTGTGCACCAAATAAGCCAAGATTACATCTTCTGTAATAGTTTTGCATTTCATCATATTCATCCATTTCGTGAACAAATCATATACGTTTTCGTGTCTGTACTTCAATTTTTCAAGCAATAATTGTGCTGTAGCAGCAGCTGCGGCATTATAAATTTCGTAGGAAAAATTTTCAAACTCACTATCGCTGCTTCATTCCAAGTTTATCACGACGAATGCGACCGAAATGTCAACCATCAGTCGTTATTTCGCTGCTATGGTACTGATGAACTGCGTTTATCAAAACCATACCTACCAAGATTCAGATACAACAATAATGTGATTATTCCCGGCCTAGTCCGGGAAGATGCTACTTTCTCGAAGAAAAATGTACTTCCCGGACGGTTGCCGAAAAAGTATGTTCCTTAATGATGAATAAAATACTGGTTTCAGTAATTCCGAATGCTACACTATGCTCCTAGTATTTGCATGGTTCCGTCTCTGTATAAAGCTGAATTTCGGGCCCTTAGCCTTTGTCTGGCGTTCAAACACCCCAGCGGCTTTCTGATGCCCCTCCAGCATATATTCAGTTGGGCCTCCAAGCATACTTGAAATTGTTCTCAGCCACTAATTCTGAATTAGTTGCATTTCCATGGGGAAGTGTAAGGGTGGAGCAGTGCGCTTGTTGAGACACACACACACAAGAGAACTTGAACAGAAATCCAGTTTGAGTGCCTTTCTTGACTTGCTGGAGAATATGAATCTGTCATTCAGACTTTCACCTTGGCTTTTCAGATATTGAAAATGTAGCATTGTATTTTATTCGAATTCACTAAAAATTTGATTCGAATAGAACACATTTTAT
This sequence comes from Chrysomela aeneicollis, assembly GCA_029955515.1. Lineage (NCBI taxonomy): Eukaryota > Metazoa > Arthropoda > Insecta > Coleoptera > Chrysomelidae > Chrysomela > Chrysomela aeneicollis. The sequence continues at coordinate 9,684,034 of JARUHQ010000009.1, read as the reverse complement.
TAAAAACACTTGCAAAACTGCCAAGCAAAAAGTTGTGGAAAATAATGTGCTGGCAAAGTTCGTTTATTACTATTCATGTACTGCTATTATCCAGGGTCAATAATGGAATTCTAATTCAAAAATTCAGTCAAACCAGATGCGCGAGGAATAATAGGGAATATACCCATCAATGCGTTGTAAACATTTTATGATTGGAATACTTCTTCTCTCATCTCCTAATATTATTAATGGTATATTACCCTGGTTAACAGAATAATATGACAATTTTGGATTTTCCATGAAAGAAAGGTATACTTACATTTCATAAATAGCTTGGCCTAGTAATCATACTTTATGGAAAATTACTAATTCATATCAATAATTTGATTCAAATCGATTTTATTTTGATTCACCACATCTATCAGAAATATTTCGTATTGTTATTTTTGACAATCCATCAGATGTATTTAATAGGAAAATTGTTATATCACCTCTATTTCAACACACCATATTCATCGATTATGTTTATCTAGCAAATGCAGATCCCATTGTGGAATTCCACAATCCCTGAAATGTACTACCTACTCTATGATCAATAACCAGAGTTGATATCACCATAACTCCCAACCCGTTCTTCATTTCTTCTACTCCTGTTTATTCACGCTAATCCTCTTTTTATATAAATATTCAGACAAGTGTTTAGTAACATTTGTGACGAAAAATGGAAACTGAGGAAATCGGTAGGTGTAATGAACATAGATTGTCAAAAAAAGAGATTTTTCTATTCTTGCGGATGAATATAGATTTTCCTATTCTCTAGATTGAAAGCTGCTTTCTGATGAAAGAAATGCTTTCACCCTATTGGGAATAAAAAACATTTAACTAAATGTATTGAAGTTTCTTTTGATGTGCAATTAATCTATATTCAGGTAGTCTGTTGTTCCTCGTCACAGAAAAAAACATGTTTTATGAATCAAATGGTCCATCCCTTTTTTTAACTAACTTTCCTAGTTGCCTTACTAACCCTCAGAAGTTTACTGGATAAACTTGTATACGAGTTAGTTTAACGGTTAGAACGACCATTATCAAAAGGTATAAACTAAGTAAACATCTGTCATAAGAACATCTGCTCTATTATTATACCTAATAGTTATTAAATCAAATGATATGGACATGCTTCGTCAGTATGAATTCAATCTTAAATATTATGAATTTCAACCTGTCATGAAACGATGCTTTGTTTTGCCCCTTGGCACGTGTCTTGAGTACATCACAAACGAGTGAAAAGGGCATCTCTATAACGCATGCATGCATTAGTGCGATGCTCCAAGGTTCTCTCATGAGCATCTTTGTCACAGGGTTCACATCTTTGCATGCTTCTAGATGTCGACAACGCCGGCGAATTCGAAATATCCAATCGAACCCTTTTAGCACTAGGTTCGCCCAAATCACTCAAATCACCAACACATGATTTCCTTTGATGACGATAAATTATCACTACGCGTTGAAGTTTGGAAACAATCATTGCAACCATTGCAATGAGTGCTTCAGTAAGTATTTCCAAGTAAGCTGCTTATTGTGTATCTTAATGCGCCCTAATAGCTTTCTGGTGTCTTCGGACGTAGACCTGTGCTACCCGGTACCTGCCAGATACGTTATGTAATTATTCATGGGCTTGGGGCTGGTAGCTCTGTTAAGATGGTGACTAGTAGGTTTTCATTTACTTTTGGTTTCAGGGTTGTTAACTGGGATATTCGTTAAGATTGAACAAATAAGAAACGTGACTGGTTTCGTTGTTGGCTGTGTCCCAGCCGAATCCCAATAGCCCAACTATAAATCCCTGAGAGTCCGTTTTGCTTCAGTCCATTCAATTTAAAATATCAAACATTGTTCGAAGTTTAATATATCTGGTGTAGACTACTTTCCGGGCAAATAAAACGCAGAACATTGAATCAAATCACAGTTGATCAACGTAGTTATACCTACACGCAAAACGGATATAGGACAGCTCCCTATTAACAAGCACTTAAGATACTAGAATAAACTGTGAACTTTTGCCTACTTGACTACAAACCGTAGTAATATATCCTGAAGTTATCAGAGATGGCGACATACTTTGTGTCGGTAAAACAGAAACTGTGCATATGTCATTTTTTTTATCTCAGTGTCATCTGTTGTAGAAGAAAAATTACAGAGAAGAGTCAAAATACCAATATAAGTTTCATATTTATCGATAATATATCCTTTCAATGTCGTTTCAATTCACGTATGTCAGATGCGAACCACAGAAATACGTAAGCAACAGAAATCTTCTTCGATAATTGATCTTACCGCCATCTTCATTCAAGTCTTGGAAATATGACTATCCTCCCAAATGGTCTACAAGTTTTTCGTAGAAACAATTGAAGAGCTGTTTCACAATTTTATATCCACCTTGCCTACACGTATAACTAAAACTCGTTAATTCAATGCGTCCTTCTAAAAGTCCCCGGCGAGTGCGATAGAAATTCATTCGGTCGCTAGTTTGGGAAGCAATTGTGCGAAAAACCTAATATATTACACCTATGATCGCATTTGACATTTGAATGGCGATCGGGCAGGCCTGGTCCAACATCGAATTGCCGTACATTTATGTGATATGAATTACTTCGACAATAGCACCCGTTCGCATTGTTTTTTACATTCCACCGCTGTGCTCGGGTTTTGTTCTGGGGTAATTTGTGAAAAACGTGGATTCTTTGTTCCAAGCAGCATAATATACTTCCATAATGAGTAGAGACCATTATTTCAAACACATTTCAATAGGTGCACATGGTTGGTATGTATTTCTCTATCACCATTTGCATGAAAGGAAAACGGTTGAAATTAGAAATCGGACACTGTGGTTCGATAATGCATGAATAATATTATGTGATTTACTGAAAAGATACAGAACACCTTGGTCATATTTTGATAGCTGCTGGGTATAATTTCAGTTCTTCCTGAAAAAAAACCTTTACTTTTTCTCAACCTCCTTTGTATTGGAGGTACTATGAAATATGATAGACATACCTAATTATAGTAATTTCCCACATTTAATGCCCCTCTGATTACTTTTCTTGGGAGTCGACCTTTTTGCAAGATGAAGAATGATCCTGAGCGAGATACTCCAAATTCGTGTATTTTTCAAATCGCCCGTCAGACGATATAGTGACACTTTTTTAAGTTTCGACTGCACGAGAGGGAAACCCATAATGTCCGTTGTGGAACATCGTGCAAGCCAGTAGGTATTGGTTTCTTTCTTGAATGTTTGGAAGTTATTGGTATCAGGAGGAACCTCTCCAGGATGTGAGTTCTATACAACTTCGATGAAAGAAGGAATTTTGATAGAATGTAGTTCGGCAAGCCTCGAGCTTGACGGGTGATATAGGTAGTAGTCTGCGGGCGCTAAAGTGCCCTTTTACAATCACCTTAATTATGATGATACTTGAACTCAAAGCATAAAATGCGGATAATATAGAGAACTGCATTATCGATAGTGATATCGAATGCGATTTTAACGCCATATCCGAACGATTAATGAACTATAAAGTCGGATTTATGCACACCGCTTTTTCATTAATCTGTCGTTTCTCGATCACTATCGTTTTCAGTGGAGATGTTGGAACTCAGTATTCACTTTTCACCATTTATGCACACAAATTAACTATTATCTTTCATTAATTATTTTTTCAAAGATAATCAACTGTCATCTTTTGATGACAAATAAAGTAAATATGACATATGCGCTGGCGCTATTCTGTCATACGGGTAATTTCTTATTGTTTTTTACCAAAAACTCGAAAAAATGATATCGAAATTCAAGTACCTGCTATATTTTTATCAATATCTGAATGTAAGAGTCGATTTATAAAAGGAATATATATTTTTGTATGACAAATCGCAGAAGAACCACTGAACTCTATACACACTAAATGACGGTCGTGCATAAAAGTATCAAAATCATTGAAGAAAAATGTAGTCTATTGACAGTGAAAGAAAGCAACAAATTAATGAAAAAGCGTTGTGCATAAATCCGTCTTTACCAGGGATATGATCTTTGCTGAACCAGGTCAACAGGTTTTGACGAAAAACAATTGAAGAGTCGTTTTACCAAATCTATATCCAAAATTCCCCTATCTCACCTTTGCTAAATTCCATTCAGGAAGGTGCCAAAAATACATAAATGAAAAACGAATAACCTCTATTACATATATGAGTTAATTAGATAACTCATCAGGTTTATCTGATTTTCAAAGATACTCGAATTCTTGTGGTCAATATGATCAAATGTTGAATATAATCGTTCATTTTCAATAACCAAGTTTTTTCCAAAGTAATATTTACAATGCTATACTATTCGTCATCTCTTGTTCCTAGGAGTTGAACTACAACTTCAACACCTGGACAATAAAATTCTTGCTAAGCAACATGCATATTGATTTGAGAATATTCCTGAAAGTCATATAATCGTATATAATCTCTTGGAGCTTTTTTCCTACTTTGATACTCGTATATATCTCTGAATCAATTGTTATCTTTACAGTGATGAAATTATGAAGCATATTTCCCTACTTCTATACTTAAATTCAAATAATCCAACTACAAACTTTATGGCTCTTCTCAATAAACTTGGGAATTAGAGGTGGGAAACTTATTTCATAAAGTCCTCTCTTCCTCTTCAAGAACAATGATATATATAAAGTGAAATCCGTACTACCCAATTCAAGAGATTATATACTACCACATCTGATTCTTTCGATGTGACTACTCTGGAACATTTCACAAATTTCATATTTTCTGCGGGAATCTGATGAATAGGATATGTTTGTGACTATGTGAAACTTCGAATGACATGCATATAAAAAATTATCCATGGAACGCGACACGTTGTGTGTCTGATGTTTGGGTGAAAATATATGATGGGGAATATGGACAAATTTTACCATAGGTATTTCACAGGACTAGTGAATCAAGGAAAGTGTATTAACGTAATGTCAATATCGGAAAAGGAGTGACACCATAATCAGCCACTATCATATATCAGCCAGCTATCATATATCCAAAATACAGAATCAATACAAATAAATCGTTGAGGATACATTAATTTATTTTAATATCAATTCGATTAACATATTCATTTTACATTCATGCTTCTACTAGAAAGGTGAAAACTAATAGACCTCCAGCATCTCAGATAATACCCATTTTATCGAATCTTATCAATATCAAATAGCAAGCCTTGATGTAAAACAATGATACCTACTATCGAAAAAATCTGAATTTGATTACAAGTAACACTACAGGATCAAATCAATTATGGATGCGTTTGGGATTATGTACTGATGATAATCTGATTATGAACTCATGATGAACTGAAACTCAAAGTGAATCCAAACCACTTTAAGATTTGGGCAAGTGAAAAACTATCGAAATTTATGTTCATGCTATTAAAATTCATAAAGTTATTATTGGCAAATTTTGAAATCAAATGTTCTCTTTAAACAACCTATGTATGCCAACAACAGGGTATGCTTGGGGTGAACCTTCATGTTATGGTCTTTTATATCTTTAGTTTAGAGATTGGCTATTCTTAATAAATCACGATGATTCTATTTCTTTCATTTAATTGATTCAATTGTTTTGTTGTTTACGACATTGTTCAATTCCAAAACGTGACAATAGGGTTGTACACTTTTTTTAAAAAATTATATATATGAAACGTGGGCATCCAGAGAATACGTCGATATTTTTTTCGAAATTTTTATTGTCAAGAGTTTCTCCAGAATCAGAATTCAAAAATCGAAAATTCTCCATTCTTTTCTGAAAATGTGACGTCACCCGGTAGGTTGGTTTAGGTTCTGTTTCATTAATCGAAGTGGAAGTAGAATTGACAATATCAGTCATCTTTGACAGTTGCCGGTAAAAAATTAGTGGGCTATTTAAATTCTAGATTTGAGGTTAGTTACTATTGGGTTTTATTTCATTTTTGCAGCACATACATTGTCATGAATATGCGAATTCTTGGCAAGAAAGCAGTTTTGTAAATCATGAATGTATTTACCTATATTTCTAGGTTGATGAAGACGGACATGAATCAAGTAGTTCCGAGAGTAGTTCATAATGACTATGAAAATGATGAGGTACTACAGAAAATTTCATAAGATGAACCAAGATAATTCTCAGTTTCCTCAGTTATTCTTATTACCTATGTACTTACCATCAATATAAGCAGATGCACCACTACACTTAGCTACATTTCCTAGACGATAAGTTATTATTCAAAACATTATTTGTTTTTATTCCTCTATTTATTTTATAGTGTTTTTAAGTTCGATCATCTGATTGACTCCACAGTACAAGTGGTATTGAGAATCCTATAAAAACATTATAAAGTCATGTAAAATACCTGCTCACGTTCTATAAATGATAAACAATCAATAATTAGCACCGTTTCAAATATTTTGAAATGGTTTAATAGTTTCCTAAAATAGAGATCAAAAATTTACAAAATGTCATCTTTGACCAATCTGCCATTAATATTGAACGTCAGTATATTCAGTATTCAGTTCAATGGCCATTACTCATGTCACGAAATTCTTCTTCTCTATTATTTTCAATATTTTCACGATACCATCCTAATCTTCCAAGTGACGTCAGCAGAAATATGGTGCTGTCAAATAATTATTTTTGATTTCGATTTTCTCGAGCATGAAAGAATATTCCGATTTGATTTTGATGTCATATCGGTAATAGTGTAGTAAAATTTCGTAAAACATTAATCAATTCTGCTGAATCTTTAGAGGTTTATGCCCCTTTTTCCTTCAAACTGACATTTCATCAAAAAAACTAAAGATTCTCAAGCCCGCACAAGGGGTAAAAATTGGAATATTATTTTTGCATCAAATGTCGTTTTCTTTGCGCCGCCCTGTAGACTCGCCTGCAGATCATAAAATCAAGATAGAACCTATCTCAGACACCCTCAGAAGTATCCTCAGGACGTCCTCAGTTCTTAACGAAAAAAAATTTATGATTAGACGGTGCGAACAAAAAACCGTCGACGCATTGAGGAACAAGAGATCGGAGAGAGAACACAGAGAAGAACACCCATTCTCTATGTGCAGGAACACTAGATGCAAATTATCCGTCTTGCGAAGTGATTAATCTGGGCAAGGATTACTGCAGACTAAGCCGTCACCGTGTTGTTATTGCTCAACTTGGGATTATCGATCGGCTTTGATGAAGATTACTCGAGAAGAGCGAACGATGTCCTGATAAAAGTTTCAACTCGAGATGTAGAAAAAAAGAGAACAACGAAGTTTATGGTTCCTGATGAAATTTAATGAATGAGTTTCGGATTAGTACAAGACACACAAACTATGTGTTTATTCATCGTATGTGAACAGGAGAGCCTAGCAAAATCTTGAATCATCCGACTCTTGAATTTTGAGATAATAATCAAGAAGATGAACCTATAATTATTGAATGATGAGGGTACGAGACTGATATTTTGAATCACATTGAATTTTGTGTCTGAACTAAAGAAGCTAGGTCAGTTTTTTTTCATCCGTATAATTAAACTGTTAAATATGCTACTTTACCATGCTTTACCCCCATATAACCAACCCTCTATCTCTTACCGTTATCGAAATCCCCATGCATAGACTCGAATTTGAATAGCCCTGTATATTATGAAGTGAATAAAACTTACCGAAAATATCCCAATCTACCTCAATGTATCAATTATTGTTATATTCGAAATGTAATGATGATAAAACAAACTATTTCAAGAACATGACAGATGCGCAGGATGTCGTTGTGTTTCGTGACAGTTTTCTAGAGAACTTGGAACAAGAAAAGGGCTGGAATTCCCTAAAGACGAAAGTAATTTCGAAATAATGTCAGAACAATTACGACATTGGACATACGGTCGCTTCAGTCAGAAATCATGAATCTGACAAAAATGAAAAATGGATGCGTTTGTTACGGTGAGGAAATCATATAATTTCGCGTGTGTTTGGTCACAAATTGATATTCAGAGCTCAAGTGTTTTCTTGTTTTGGATGATTCGAAATATTCCAATAATTTCTTCAAAAATCCACGTAGCTCCGAGGAGAGAACGGTTTGATGTAGTGAACTACATTGGGGAAGTACTTTCGAACCATGAAATAAAATGTGAGTAAGGTTCTACAAAATTATTCGGATTATTTGTGAGAAAACAGATATAAATTCAATAAAATATTCCAAACCACTACTATCTTCGAATCGTTTCGCCAGACAAAGGTACCTGTACAAGTGTAGATCAGCATCATAGTCGTACTAGAGAGAAACCAGTCTTCACACCGCGAGGATCACACAGATACCAAATATCGTGTGCTCTGAGTAGAAGCAATGATCCCAAATGACGGCCTTCTGCATGGCCCCAGATGAAACGTGTGCCTTCTGCCGGCAAGTTGTTATCTCCTGGGGTCTTGAGGGCAGTATCTGTCGTATTCCACCACATGAGCCTATCATCACCTTGACTTGTTCAACAGAACATTCTGGTTAAAGTTTGCGGAGTTCGAAGAGAAGGTCTCCGATTTTCCTACTTCCCCAAAACGATTTTTGGAATGGCTGGTGCCGAAAATTCAGTCACTAACATCTTTTTAGTTTGATCCTTTTGGAGCTACAGAGTTTCAGCTCATGCAGCCTTGATGTGGACTTTCTTCCGACCGTAATATGATTATCATTATTATCATCATCATTGTTCGTTCTAATTGTTAATGAATAATAAAATTAATCTGAGGCTGAAATTGTAGATATCAAGTTCATAAAAAACACTTTTGGGGTGATAGATCATTTTTTAATCTTAGTAATATTTCACTTCAATATGGTCAATTTCCTCACCAACTAAAAACAAGCATAATAATAATGGACTAAATCTGTTGATAACGGAGAACATGTTGTTGCTGTTTTCCTTGACTTGAGAAGAGATTTTGAGACAAACGATCTTGATATATTATTAAAAATATAGAAGGCATTGGAATTAAAGGAATTTTACTTAAATGGTTAAAAAACTATCTGAATGACCGAAAACAAATCACAAAAGTGAATTCAGTTTATTCAAATCATGTTAACATAAAATTTGGTGTGCCTCAAGGTAGCGTGTTAGTCTGCTATTTCTGATTTTACATTGATGATATCGGCTTATGCCACAGCTGTGATTTCATGAATTTATTTGCTGATGATACACTGTTGTCTGTATCTCATGAAAGTTTAGATATAGCCTTGGCAAAAATGAATATTTGTTTAAAAAAAATATAATTTTTTGAACATTAATAAATTGAAAAAAAAATGCATCCAAAATAAAAGCTATGATTCTAAGTACACATTGAAAATATAAACAAATCAATATAAATTCCTGCTCATTAGAAATCGACAACAACAAAATTTAACTTCTAACCGAATTTTAGTATCTGGGTTTTATGTTGGACAATACTTTATCATTCAATTCACATCACTCATATGTAACAAAAAAATATCAAAGAAACTTTTTCACAATAATTGCCACTTATTTGTCAACTGATGCCAATATAACACTATTATACAGCAACATTTTGACTATTGCAGTACACTGCTATATGGTTGTGATCGAAACTACAAAATTGAGGAATTTATGCTAGATGCATTGCAATGGTTCTCAGTACAGGACAGATTTTATATTTTTAATAGATCTATTTGCCCCTAGATTAGCCTCTACCGTCTCTTACCTGATATCTTTATATATATACAGTATGGTGGAAATGTATGGAATAAATTCATTATCTCTAACGCATATGAATTTTAAGGGAAATCCTGAGACAGGTCGATTTTCATTTTCAAATTGACATCTCTTGATATACATACCGAGTTTGTGACGTCATCCGCGTAGTTGTGGTGACGTCATCGATTATTTTTTAAATAGGAAGACACCCTGTTCAATTTTTTTTCTGGAAGGTGTTTCCATTGTCTATCTGACCATATACTAATATTAGGAAAATAAAGTGATACAGGGTGAGAAAAAATTATTTTATATTTACAAGCTAATAATTATGCTATCAATGTACACAGTTACCTAAATAGGTCGGAGAGGGTAAATCGAATGGCCAACTAGATCTCCTGATTCAACTCCTCTCGATTTTTTCCTCAGAGGTTATTTGAAGAGAAAAGTTTATGTAAGAAGCCGGAAAGATCAGATAATTTGAAAGAACGAATACGAGTGAATATTTCACAAATATATTCAGAAACGATAGCAAAGTTCGAGAATGATTTGTTCTCTGTCTATCACATTGTATTCTTGCAGAACGTCACGAATTTGATTATTTATTGTAACGATTTCCGTTGTAAATATTAAATAAAATATCTTTTTCTCACCCTGTATTACTTTATTTTCCTAATATTAGTATACCGTCAGATAGATAATGAATATACCTTCCGAAAAAAAAATGGACGGGGTATATTCTAATTTAAAAAAATAATCGATGACGTCACCACAACTACGCGGATGACGTCACATACTCCGTATGTATATCAAGAGATGTCAATTTGAAAATAAAAATCGACCTGTCTCGGGATTTTCCTTAAAATTCATAAACGTTAGAGATAATGAATTTATTCCATACATTTCCACCATACTGTATATTAGATTGCAATAGTAGTTAGTTTAAATGTTACACCTGAAGAAGCTATAGTATAGCGAAACACGTGTCGTGGTTTGTAACCCAAATTAGTGAAAATCTTTTAGTTTTTTACATTAGTGAAGTGTTCGATTACCTAAATGTTTTTTTATAAGAAATGATATTATTTTTTTCTTTATTTTAAACTATTTTTCTCTATGTATTTCTTTATGTATTTATGATTTTTCAATTATATTTCCAAAATATAACTATTATATTTGGATCTAATAAGTGTTACATTTAATTTTAAGCACATTTATTTGTATATGTAAAACCTGATATTAATGTAATGTTTGTATATTAGGATTTCCTCCCACTCATCCTAAACTCATCCATTCATTGCATAATTGGCAATATCTCGTGGACATAATGCGATGGATCGGATGTTAAGCGTCCACCACATATGAACTGCAAACAATTCCAATATCAGAATAGAGGAGAACTCCATCTTTATTCTACGGCTCCTATTGATTCTACTAATTGACTCTCCGATCGGATCCTGGCAATATCCTGTTTCAGTAATCGCCAAACAAGGCCCAATTTGAAATGCAATATTTGACTTTGATCCGCCCTTCCATAATGAAATGGGGCTTCGGTAGACGAGAAATTTTGAAGTATTTTATGGTCACAAAGGCACGTTCCGGTATGAATATTAACGAGAAATTATTTCGCGAGGTTGCAAAACCAACTTTGATTATATTGCGTCACTGATTTTAAGGACTTTAATTTTTTGATGGGTGCTTGATTTATTGGATGCAAAATCAGGAAAGTGATCCCAGAACATTGATTCCACGAGGGCATACCCAACCAAAAAAGCATTCACCTGTTTTTCTATCAGGAATTGAACATGATAACAGCAGACAGTTTCAAAAACAAAGAGCAAACGAATAATAAAACCGATCTACTCATCCGAAGAAAATATAATATTGTTATAAGCATTTGGATGTTCAATGGATGTTTAGTAGGATATAATATGACAACAAAATAAACATGAAGTCAGTTACTTCGTCGACTGAATCAGTTGACTGTTGGAAGATAGTCACTCGTAATGTATTATTCATAAAGTAAAAAATACCTCTTCCTGAGATTAAAAAATATGGTACATTGTTATTGGGATGAAGATTTTGCGAATCCTGATTCCATCAGGTTGTCGAATCTATTTACAAAATTCAACTCAAAAGTTTTGTCTAATGACCTTCTCAATTATTTATTCATTGTAGGTTGGTACTTCATTCGCCTATGAAATCATTGATTATATCCATGATATTCAATACTTGGCATACATTTATTTACGATTTCGAAACATCGGGTTGCATTTCATTATTTTTTACCAGAATGAGGATATTGGTATACGAATTATGTAATGAAATTAATCTCGAATGTCTGGAGGTCAAAGGCATCAGTAACAATCTCATAAAAAAAGTTCCATAACTTCGTCGTTCGATGAAAGCCTTGATTATACATATACATTTGTCTTGATACTCAAAGTTAAAAAAAAAATTTGATAGAGATAAATTCTACAGGTTGACAATGAAAAGGCGAGCCGTGACAGGATGAACTATGATGTCATGATTACATAATGTGACACTGGACACTTTTGATAGAAAATACCAATATCATTTAGCTTCAACACCAATTCTTACAAAAACAAAACGAGAGGCACCACTGAATTATTTTCAGTAAGGGATATCAGGAATGATTCGAAAGAAATATTTATAGTACTTAGTAGGGATTGATTGAAAATGCACAAGATTTAAAATCACCTCGTATATTTTGAACTGTTCATATGGGACGTAACATTTAGTCTTTTCTAACACCTCCAGAAATTGGTCTTTCTTATTGAAAATGTCCAATTTGGACCACTCTGGACATAATAATCTGAAAGGATGCTGAAATATTCTCAAAGGTTCAGTAGGCTTTAAAAACAGTATTATCGACGCGCTGTCGCGCTTTAAAAAGAATAATTTATGACGTTGAAATAAATCCTGTTAGAGAATTTTACAGATCTCGAATGTTTTGTTTGATCTTTTGCATGAAAAGCACGAGAATACTGAAGGAATCGCATTTTCCGATAAACAGCTAGTAAATATAGCTTGAATCTCGAATTCCCCAATGGCATGCCTTCTGAAGTCCTAAATTGCACAGAAAACCTGCTGAAATTCCTGTTTCGAAAAATTCGTCGATTCCGTCCTCAAATAGTCCCAAAACAGACCCCACGGTATAATGAACAATTTATTACTCTTCGATATACTACTCGCAATACACAATAATGAATCTCCAATCAATACTTTTTATTCGTATCGATACTCAAACATTATCGTTTTCCAACCTGGAACTGTTTCCCATTTCGTTCGTTTTATCAAATAGTAAGTAATTCATTGATCTCCAAGTATAGGTGAAAGATATTGCGAACTTTATATATTTCGACATATATATATATAGTATATATAGTTGTTGGCATTCTGTTTGGACATCTGATAAACTCTTGCCAAGTTATATGTACCTACCCGTTTTCACAGTAACTCAGACATATTTGGAACGACTTGGTGAGATCATGAATGGACTGTATTCGTAAGTACCTTCTGAAAAACCGCTTGATGCACTTTGTTCTAGATTACCAAGTAGGTATATTTAACTTTCCTCAGAGCATTTATCAGAACGACATTATTTTGAATCGTGATTAGGAAAGAGTGGTAATCTTCCAAGCACCCCTACAAAGTACTAGATTTCCTTTATTTTCGATAATTTTTCTCGTTGACTAATGACTTTATACCAACTTGTTAACGGAACAGTTGGTCAGGTTCTCAACTTGGTTTGGTACCGAAAATTGTTGCGTGCCGGACTAAAATAGTTGGCTGGTGATCAAGATGTTGTAAGCACATTCTGGCTTTCTGAACTAACAGTGCCCTAGTATTCATTTGGGCCATTTGATGAATTCTAATGACAATATTTTCGAAAAAATAAAGATAATATATATATTTCAGGTTAAGATTTGAGAATGGACGTTTTTTTCGCCAGTTAGTATAGTTGCAAACCTATTCCACGGAGACCAAATAGTTCAGTTGTACTGAATAACAATAAGATTACCAAATATACCAAATCAGAACCAAGCTGTTTACTAATGGAATATGGTGTAAATAGGCATCAAATAATTCCTTCAGTTTGATTTTAGTATTATCAATTTCGTCAGTCTATCAAATTTTTGCGCGGTATAAACGTGGCCAATAGAAAATTTCGCCGAATGCGTATTTAAATTTCATTATATCATGTTGAAATGTAATCAAAGGGAATAGCCAAAAACTCTAAGTGAAGTGGTGGTGTAAAAAAGGAAAATAAATAACGCAAAGTCATCTCCACAACATTATTAGAATAATCTAAAATAACAAGGTAGAAAACGAGCAGAGAACAACTACGTTCCTGGCAAATACCACGCAAAATATTGAATTATATCCACTCGTAGTCTATGCATCAATTCATATAAATGCACCTTGTTATTTTAGATTATTCTGATAATGTTTTGGAGATGACTTTTTCCTTTTTTACACCACCACTCAACTTTGAGTTTTTGGCTATTTCTTTTGATTCCATCGGCTAGTCGAGCAACCCAGCCATTTTCATATCCTCAATATGGTAAAATTATTAAGGAGTGTTTCTTTCTTCGCCGCTTGGTGTCGCTGTCTCCATACACTGCTTGGGGAACGGGTCACTGCTATCAAATATGCGTAGATGCTTCCATCGATTCAAACCTCGCCTCGTGTATAGAGATCTCAGGATCTCTACTCGGTTGACTACCCTGTACTGATGAGGGCCAATAAGCCCGAAACCGGTCTACAGGTTGTCAGGCGTGTAACCACAGCATACCTATCTCGGCGGATTTCACGTATAACGTAACAACCTATTATAAATCTTACCAACTCATCAATATCGATAGGTACAATTTTGAGAATCACATTTTTTATAGTTCTCCATAAATTATAATCCAGCGGAAAAAGAACTCTTGCGAAAAAGAGACAAAATTCTTGCTTATCACGTTGTTTTTTCCACACCGTAGTTCATAATTATGTCAGTGTAAGTGAGTCAACATTTAGTTAAACAACATTGTTAATGTTTTTTTCAAAGCATAGTGTTAATCATCATGTGAGATCCGAACATATCGTGTGATACATCATTATGATAGATTTTCAGGAGAAAGAAAGTTTTTTCATGGGAACATTGCATATATAATTTGTAATAGCGAGTCGGAGCCAGAAAAGGTTCTCCGCAGTCCATTCTGGAAAAGCGCCGGAATTTTACCATCTTTCAAATTAGCTCGTGCCTGTCTAATTTGCCTGAATGTCGGCGCTGAAAGAAACATTCATTGCGGTCCCGAACATCTATTAAAGCGGGCGTTCCTCACTTTGGGCCACCAACGGTGAGTTAATGAGGCGCTAAGAACCGAAAGCACAGAGGGCTAACCCGTTCGACCCTGACAAAGATCATAAATCGGAAGTGGTCGGCTAGAGAGTCAGAGACCGCTTCGTTGTCTGGGCATGCAGCCAGACACTATCACTGAAGGATGTTATCCTGGTAACCACGAATTATGAATCTTGATTTAATTCGTATGTTACTTCGAAGGATTTCATGAAGTGCTTCCGAAAAGAATTGAAGACACTCTAGGAAAAACGCTTCGATCAAAAATATTGACACCTCTGATTATAATCCCCAACACTATAGACGTTGCCAGGCAAATGAATATAACTGTTAGGAAATATCTCCGAACAACAAACCTACTAGAATAGTAACGCCGCAAATTGACTGAAGCCAACATGAAATTCATATTCATATTTTTCCCCCACAAAGGTTGCCACATCGTAACATTTGAATGTGGTAATCATCCCATGACCACATTTTTTATGGTTCCCAAATAAATATATATATATATTCTTCAGTAGGTACTTATATGAATCAGATAAGTGTATTAAAAGCTATTAATTCAATCTTTGTCATATATTAAGTACCTCATTCAAATATGAGTGGTTTATAGAAAGGACGCCTTTCTGTAGATTGCGATATTTTGGTGAATGCGCCAACGCCGCTCATCTCGTTTTCAAATCACATTTTGTGTGATGGTTCATTGAACGGCATATTTCCATAAACTTTAGGTTTATTCTGTTCAATTCGTATTTAAAGGATGGCGAAACGCAGTGAAATGTTGTGCAAAAGACAATTTAGAAGTGGTGACCAAAACATAACATTTAACTGGTCACTTACTCAGTGTCGTATCATTTGTTGTATAAATATTATTTACCCATCCTAATATGCAAAATAATAAGTGTGGTAATTTGAAAACATTCTCGGGTTTCCCCGAGATGAAAAGTTAGTGGATATATGGGAAAATATGATCAAGAAAGATAATATTTCTAGAGACGATAGAGTATGCTAGCATAATTTTACTACAAGTGATAAAATAGTTAGCCCAAGTGGTAAGAAAATACTCAGAGTAAGCCTATATTTAGTGGAATTGGAAGGTAATAACAACATGTGTCATGTTATATTTCTCAAGTTATAAACTTGGGAACTTTATATTAACAGAAAATAAACAATGTAGTTTGACTGTGAATTGAATCTGTTATCATTCGAGTAATAAATCTAAGATGTAAATTTTCAGAAAACGTTGATTTTAGATTGTTTTTGTTAACTTTTAGGAAAAACGTATATAATTTTGTTTGTAAGGTCAATTCATTCAAAGATAGCAAAACACTGGTACTGGGGGTTCTGTTGTTGATATCCTCGTTTCAGAATGAGGTAACCCTATAGTAACTGATTAAGATGTTGGCTTCAAACAACTGCTGTGTCAATGATTGTGCGTTATTCATCTAGTCTGTTATATGATCGAAGGGAAATATACATTCTTCTATTGTGGTTCTGTATTGCAGTCGTTATGGAACGCAAATGAGTATCGTAGTAGCTTTCTTTCGATACGCGTTTTTTATTCTTCGGAATTTGGTTTAAAATTGAACTGTCAAATAAAACTCAGCAGAGTCAGGCCCGGTTAACTGCCAAGGGATTTTGGATTTGGTGATACTAGCAGTAGAAAACACCAATGTTGTTATATACTGGTAAATTTCGATTCATATTGTGATTTGATTTGAATTGACCAATAACAACAATAACAAAATTGTATATTTCAGCGCTGGTATCGCAAAAGCTGAAATCTCTCAGTAGTAATCTGGCTTTATGATTGCGCAGTATGGTCGTATCTCGGGTCGTATGAACTGACATAAGCATCCGTCAAATTTTAAATATTTTTCAATTTCATCAATGTTGCCAATTGAATATGTTCCTGTTATTTATCGATATTGAATCAAATCTTTTTAATAAAAGAGTAAAAGAAATCGTGTATAACACACGTTGTAAAAGACACGTTGTCGCACTTGTTCCCTTGGAGCACTCCTCGCTTCTTATAATATACTATTTCGAACTTCCTGCAACAAAATATAATTTCCTTACATTTGTTAACGGGAAAAATTATCTAGAATCAGTTTCTTCTCGATAATTCTACTCTACTACGATACTATAAAAAATCTTCACGATGGCAAATTTATATATTCTATATATACATATATCTCCCTCAATGACAACCCCATGATAATGAGGAATTTGAACGATCATATGGTACACCCCCCCGTATTTCCGTTAGTTTTACAAGTAATTAATTGAAATTTGGGATTTGCCATATACATAATAAGCGGCACTTTTTGACCTACGATTGATTTGTTTTTTACTTCCGGTTTCACCGGAAGTGATACCAACTTTTCATTCTCAAAAGAAACACCATGTATATATATTATTACATTTTCAAAATCTCCATAATTTTCTGAATACAATGATACTACTCAAGTGACATTTCAAACGACAAAATTTTTGATAATTTAATTTGATTTAATTTTAATTCTGTACATTTAGGGGTGCCATGATAATTTCGATTCATCCCAATTGCCCCGTCTAATGCTAGAAAAATCGAAATCCCATAAAAAATGCTGAATTGCGATTTTTATGAGCAAATGAAGTTCATCGTAATCCTGTTACACCCGGTATACATCCACAGGTTATTTTTCACTGTACCGAATAGGTGCTCGCAAAGAGATAAAACTATATGCTTTGAATGAAATCAATCAAATTAATAGTCGATCGCTAAAAAGAAATCAATTTCATTCGATTTTAACCATATCTTTCATTCCATTTAAGAGTGGGCAATGGGACGCGCAGAATACCGAATGCAGCACTCCCGCTCTTGACTTCTCATTTGAAAACCAATCAATATTTTCATGATTTTTTGATCCCATCATGTAGATAAAGGATCAAGCTAGGGAGGATACTATCTCTTTTTTCGAAATTTCGAAAAGAAAAGATATAAAAATATATCTGAACATAGCAAATTTTTAGCCAATTTGGCGAATCAAAAAAAAATATTTCTACATCAAATAATCAATTTTGAGATAGCATCCTCCCTCGGTCGAACCTTCATCTTTCTACACAAAAAAAATCAGATCAAAATATGGATTAGTATCGTCACAGGAAGTCAAGAGCCGAGGCTCTACAACGTCAGAAATACGCACGATTTATCCGATGATATTTGCGCCCCCTGGTGAAAGTCAACGAAGTAGATTATAAACACGATACAATCGATAGTACGGGTGATATTATGAAATTAGAATAGGAAATAGAAATTTATATGAATCAGTTTGCTAGGTTTGCTAGTAAATATGGTATATTATATGTATAAAATAATTATACATTGCGTGGAAAATAAAAATATTCTGAATTGTTCACAATGAAAAAATTCTCATACATAATGAGGAATAGGTATGTATGATATTCAAATAAGAATATTTATATATACACCCAGAAGGTATACAATATGAATGAATAGAAACCTATCGACAAAGGTCGCTTCTATTTACCGGGGATCGATTTAGGATTTATCATTGCGATGATTTGAATGTTGAACAGATCTCAATACGTAAAAGTAGAGAGGGAACAGTAGAAATATGAAACCGTGTTGTATTTAACATTGTATAACTGAATGATAATTTGCAATCGGGTATTGACACTATATATACAGGATGCTACCTAATGGCATTTTAATATAGGAATTCTTAAATCTATTCAAAAAAATATATACAGTATGGTGGAAATGTATGGAATAAATTCATTATCTCTAACGCATATGAATTTTAAGGGAAATCCTGAGACAGGTCGATTTTCATTTTCAAATTGACATCTCTTGATATACATACGAAGTTTGTGACGTCATCCGCGTAGTTGTGGTGACGTCATCGATTATTTTTTAAATAGGAAGAATTTTTCTGGAAGGTGTTTCCATTGTCTATCTGACCATATACTAATATAAGGAAAATAAAGTGATACAGGGTGAGAAAAAATTATTTTATATTTACAAGCTAATAATTATGCTATCAATGTACACAGTTACCTAAATAGGTCGGAGAGGGTAAATCGAATGGCCAACTAGATCTCCTGATTCAACTCCTCTCGATTTTTTCCTCTGAGGTTATCTGAAGAGCAAAGTTTATGTAAGAAGCCGGAAAGATCAGATAATTTGAAAGAACGAATACGAGTGAATATTTCACAAATATATTCAGAAACGATAGCGAAGTTCGAGAATGATTTGTTCTCTGTCTATCACATTGTATTCTTGCAGAACGTCACGAATTTGATTATTTATTGTAACGATTTCCGTTGTAAATATTAAATAAAATAATTTTTTCTCACCCTGTATTACTTTATTTTCCTAATATTAGTATACCGTCAGATAGATAATGAATATACCTTCCGAAAAAAAAATGGACGGGGTATGTTCTAATTTAAAAAAATAATCGATGACGTAACCACAACTACGCGGATGACGTCACATACTCCGTATGTATATCAAGAGATGTCAATTTGAAAATAAAAATCGACCTGTCTCGGGATTTTCCTTAGAATTCATAAACGTTAGAGATAATGAATTTATTCCATACATTTCCACCATACTGTATGTAATATCCTAAAGGTCTAAATTTTGAAGTAGAGGGTGCTGAAGAAGTGAGCAATAACGAATAGCACTCTTTCTCTATAGACTTGTCATAAAGTAAAGTAATCAATATTTTCATGACTTATTGACTTCATCAAGTAGATAAGTGATCCAGCTAATGGAAATACTATTTTATTTTCAAAAATATGAAATACAAAAGGTATACAAATATTCCTGAACATATCGAATTTGACGAATAATAATAAAAAACACTTTTCAAATGGAACCATAATAAGTATTATGAAATTATTGGTGCAACTAATGATGAATTTGCGGATTTGCATAGGAAAAGCTTGAAATTTTGAAATTCAAAGGTGTAATGAGATCTAAAAATCCAAATGGAGAAGAAAATGATATTGTATTCTCATGTGGAATGTATATGATTCTGAAAATGGTACATATATTGGGACCAACGGGAGATGAATATCCAAAATACAAAATATGTAGTGAAAGCAGTCCTCAAAAATCAAAGAAATAAAAAGTAGAAGAATGAAGGCCTTAGGAAAATATAGTCATTATTCATTATTATTCGTAAATAAATAATATTCATAATAACCTGTATTTGAATGTCTTTGATAATAACCGAGAATATAACTTATCAACGTTATTGAAATTAGCTCTCAATCTCCCAATCACTCCGTATGGCTATTTTAATGTTATACCTCGTAATTTATATGACTCTTGAAAAGCTGTTCATATAAATAGATACAGAATTATCCAAATTTTGTAAGAGTTGCGAAGCATCATGATTTTTTTCAAATCAACAAAATAAGATTTTTTCGATTTAAAGGTTGATTTTTTCTATTCATATTGATTTTTCATAATTTTTCAAATATGGAAATAATGCACAAATCAATTACTTATATTTTCATTATTCGATTCAAAACGTCGCAACCCTGGTTTTTCATAATGTTTATAGAATACAAATATTCATCATAGGTACCTACCTACTGGTGAATATACCGTCGATTATCAGATAAAGTGTTCGATCCTCGTTCCGCACACATGCAGGCGAATGTATCGCATCTACTCTCACTCATTGTTTGGGACTGTGTGGAGTCACAGGTTTTTTTCAAACATGCAAAATGCTTATTAAAAATAAATTGTTGAATATCCTTTGTAGCATTTAAATGACGACAAATGGTTTGAAAATATAAACAATTGAAGGGGTGTCAGTAATACATTGAACGTGTATTTTTTGAAAACTCGTTAACATGGATTTTCCAAATTGCTCGTTTCAACCATAATAATTTCCGTTTCGTGTAAACTTCGGTAATACCAGTAATGGAATATTATTGAATTCCCGAAATCTAAACAATGTCATTTTTGAAATCCAACCTAAAGAAGTCAGGAAAATATTTTCTGAATCTCAATTTTCAGAAATTGAAAATAAAATCACGAAATTCATAAGTTCATTTTTAATGGGTACCTCCTTTTGAACTTTTTGAAAAAATGATGGTAGGGGATACTGCCCAACTAGACATAGTTCCAAATAGGTATAGACGCCATTTTTCTACTTTCGTCGAATATTTCGGAGAGATTTGTTTGTTCCACGGAAGCATAATAGTTGTCCTCTGAATGTTTACCGAGTGGCATCTGTCAGTTTTACGAAAAAATTCGATATTCAGTGAGTGATATAAGACAATGCTTGATTCTTTAAAATTTTATATCGCAACTTACGTGTTTTTTTCTTTTCAATTAACATTTGTCTGATTTTTTAATTACAATGCAATTTCCATTATATTATACCATGAAACTTTCATGATAAATCGGATAAGTATACCACAAACGTTTAGTATACACAATGTTTTATGAAGTTATACAGATTTCACATAATGGCATACCTAACCGAAGGAGAATTATCTAACCTATACGATGCCAGAATTGGACTGGAAGAAGGCATAATATGCCATCATGAGGCAGCAATGTGTTCAACTATTATTTTGTCAACATAAAAAAATGAATGGAGTTATTCAATACCAACTCATTAAATAGGTAGATACTTTATTCATACCAATAATGTATATTTTCCTCTCATTTGATATACTGATGAAAGCTCGACTACACATTATGAACACAAAGACCAGTTGGCTGACTGTGTGAGGAGAGAGTCTTTTTTCGAATTTGATTTTTGTAATGGCAAAAAATTATTTTTGCTATTTTTCTATTACATTTTTCGATATTATTTCAAATAAGTGAGTGTTTTGAGACAATTATATTTGAATTTTTTTCAATCTGTACGAAGTATCTTGAGTTTTCTTATGTATGAACGATTGGGCATATCGATATTTGCAAAAATTCATCCATGGAAGAAATTTCACATATGATGCGTACTTTCATCAAATCACATTATGTCACGTACTATTCCTTCATTACTCAAGTCGCAGAATCTTCGCCTCAGCAAATATTCCATCCTCATCCCCATATCATTTTTACAATTTGAAAAAGCGGTGTTGTTTCTCGAATATAACACAGCCCTTCCACCACCCGACTATGGAACCCTTTCATCATAATTAATGTCGCCCTTTGTTTTCAGTCACTTCGACCTATGACGTGGAAGCGGTTCAAGGAGGGGTGGCGAAGCTGCCCTGTGACATAGAGCCCTCTATACCGGGTGACAAAATGCACATTGTCATCTGGTTCAAGGATGGAGATGAACGGAAAACGCCCATATACTCGTGAGTACCGTTTGAGAGTTTTACAATGAAAACACCTTTTTCCTACGAGCCCGTATGAAAATGTCATGAAGCACACTGTTTTGTTAGAGATGGATACAGACTGGTGAATTCACTTCCTATCCTGTGACTGGTCCGAAATCTCTTGATTTCGCCAACTTTGATAAAACGTGTCTAACGTGACATTGCGTGGGTAAATCTCGCTAGGTGAAGCAGCGATTTCAACCAAATGTACAGGTAACTGCAGGTGTCAATACAAAAGTATGATTATTCGATTTCAAATGACATTTATTCGTTTCTAAAGGTTTCATGTAGCCATTTATCAATTTTATCAATGAGTTTGATGAGAATATGTATCAGACATGATTGAAACAAAAATTCTTCATATTTCTTTCGATGGTAGCGCCATCTATTGTTGTACATGAGAACCCCACGTAATAAGCTGAAATTCGATTGTTTCAAATCAATGATTTTTCTGCTGAAACAATTGAAGAGTAGCGCCACCAGGTCTTGTTTTCATCATTGTTTTGTTATTTAGAAAGTAGCGCATATCACCATGGCATTGTTATTTGAAAGAAAAAAGCACACGTATTGAAATGAAAAATATCACACGCTCGAATGAAATTATAGAAATAATCAGGTTTATTCGTTGGCGCTCACTGTCAATAATAGCGGTTTCAAATCAAATTCATATAATTTTTCGAAATTTCTGTCTCTTTTCGGATTATACCGAGAATTCGTTATCTACTTATTTCAATGTGTCAATGGGACATAACCTCTAAATTCACTTTGATGAAAATTAGGGACAGTGACTTGAACTATTTCTATACATGCCTGATGATGTTGATGCCAGCGAGTGATATCATCCACAACTTGCTACCAAAGAGTACGGCTACAGTTTTTTGCGCGGCCTGCATCAGCTGCATGATGCATCATAACACAGATGTTTGCACTATTTACATTTGACAAGGAGTCAAGGACGCACTAACTCGTACGCGCTTGCGCACTACGTACTACTGTGGTTCTGTATAGATCACAGCAATGATAATATTAGATTAGATCAGGTTTGAGTGGGGAGTCGAGGAATATGCAGCCTCATAAGCACCTCGAGTGATAATATCTAGATTGCGTCGAATTCTTCAATGCACTTCATTCTCAATATAATTTTTCATCCGATTTGAAATTTTTTCTGGTTTCTCTTTTCGTGACTCACTTTCTAGCCGAACTGAAAGGAATTCGTATCATCACCATCTGTCAGTACCAATGCCTTGTAAATTGACTGATCTGAGGTGGTGGTAACGTTTCCTATTTTTCCATTGTTTGGTCAGTTATTTTCATCATCATATACTACAATGAAGCTACGCAATTTTCATTCTGAAATGGATATTTTTCAACTACCATTTTTGTTGAAATGTTTATGTTATCTATCTTTTTCTACTCGTGAGCATGTGAATTGATATATATGAAATTGCACTTTCAATCCCTTTTCTTTGTCGTAGAACAATGAATAATGGCTGATGATGCACATAATTCCTTTCGAAACATGTTCCTCCTCTCAATAAACGTTGTGGAGATGACTTTGACTTTTCTTCTACTCAACAAGAACTACTTCATTCAAAGAACAATTGACTTCTTTTGACGCTAATTACATGACCCTTGATCTATTAGAGGTCCGGGATTCCGAGACTTCCTACAAAGTTTATCAGTTTTCTAGGATCTAAGATCCTGACGTAAGACGTTAAGAAGGCTACTTCCAGGAACTTAACCCTCTCGCAGGAATGCGGTGGACATTCGCAAAACAAATGTTCTGCATTTTCGGCGAAGTTCTCGCAGTAGCGGCAACTATCACTCCCTGATTTGCCAGTATTTTTGAGGTGATATACTCCGAGGGTAGTATCCAGTAAGAAGTCACCAATTAAGTATCTGTTGTCCAACTCGAGAAGCTATTTAGCTTTCCTTGGTGATAAACTTATTTACAAGCCTTTCCGCTTCTCTTTGTCCTGACACTCCCAAGAGATTTAATTCCATCTGTTTCATACCGTCAAAATTATCCTTTCAAGTGGGCTTTGGAGAGTCCGCAGAAGGTTCTTGGGCCAATACATTTTGTGTATTCTTTTATGTTCTGGTTATCACAAAAAGTGATATCCTGTAATGTTCAGAGAACATCGTGAGAACCAAGGGAAAGAAGGTAGGAGTTGGTGTTCTTCTTGAATTTCTGGAGATCGTATTCCTCGGGGAACAAAGTCTCGTTGTTCGTTGGATGAACGAGTCTTTGGAAAGGGACGTTCTGCAGGTCTCTAAAGTGACCACGAAGGGGTGTAAAGACTGAACTTGTCGGGTCAATCTCGAAGAGACTGCTAATTTAGGAACGATTGTGGACATTCGGAAGAGCATCGCCCATGGAAATATCTATGAAACAGAGACAAATCGCCAACCCTTTTACGGTGTTCTAGAGAAGTGAGCGAGTTTGTAAGCGAGGCATCACCGACGAGACGAATTGCCCTTTTTTGGACAGAATCCAATAGTTTCCAGGACAGGTGTGCCTTTAAGATCATAAGCAGCTTACTGGGACTGAAATAGCTCTTGTCTCGAAACAGAAAACCAAGTTTTTGGGATGCACTTTTGGTAGTGGACCTCACGTGATTTTCCCAAGAAAGACTATTGCTGATAGTAACGCCAAGCATCGAAATGGATTACTTCGATGGTATGGTTACTCCTGACTGAATTATGTTGGGAACAGTGAGATCGGCTTTTCTAGAGAAAAGACATGTTTGTGTTCTGTTTGCATTGAATTCTACAGGTTATTAGAATCGATAATTGTTGCTAAGTCCATTCCTGGTTTGACGGGCCGATATAGGAGCCCTGGAAGAGAAAGCGGTATGTAGGGTACTATCATCGCGAAACCGTGTATAGGACATGAAGTTGCTTCCAACAAATCGTTGATCTGAAGTATAAATAGTATGTCCTCGTTAATGCATGATTGGAGTGATCTATATAAAATAGAGAAGGTACATGTTTGGAACATTGACAAGATTCATTTTATCGTCGCATAAATTTTATTTATGGAGGCGGATAATTATTATCCACATTTCAACTTTCTGTGTCAATATCCATTGTTTCAACTAGCAGGAATTGATTAGTAAAGTTGTGAAAATAATACAGATTCGATTTGTATGAAACGTTCCATGTTTTATCATTATTTAGTTACATAACAATAACTGGCTCGAAAAACCATTGTTTGCAAAAGCAATCAGAAAACGTTGAACTAATTGTTGATTATGATTTGTATTTATTGGTGTCACGACTGAACACAAATGATTCAAGGAACATGTGGACTCCTAAGCTTTATAAAAAGTGGTGAACAGAACGAATCCATTAAGTGCCTCATTATTTGAAATGGAGCATTCTTGTTATGTAAAGTGACTCTCATTACCTACCTTGATATTAGGTTTACTGTTTTTCTGAGCTTTTTATGACAAGAAAATCACTTCCACGTTGTGGTTCATGCACATACAATTCTGACTGACATTCCATCAATTCACTGAATTGGACTGTATATTCAGGGTGTAACACGTAACCTTGGTTATTTTTGAATAGAATTCTGAAAATTCAGGAAATATCCAATGTTATCATGGAAGAACGATTTGAAATATGGTCTAAGGCATAGCATTTAACCGTCGAGCAGGTCATCATGATATCTGTGATAATTCTTTAGTTTGTATAAGTAAAGTACTTAAAAATTTTAGAATGAAAACATTCAAAGCTTCCTTAGAGCTGCTAGGTATACTTCATCATTAGTGAATAGAGGAATGGAAAACCTTTGTGAAAAAATTGAGAAAATGGGGTATAACAAGCTCCTACTTCAGGTATTGCAACTCCTATTCGAAGGAGGTGAATTTAAAAGATGAAATTCGTACGTTGCAGGATGTAATTTCTGCATCCAAAACCTAACGTAGGTACCTAGCTTATGATTATGCACATTAATTGAGATAATTAATGTTCCATGTATACTCAAGTTTCGGGATAAAAATCAAATCCTATTGATTTTAGCTTGTCAAACACTCTCATTCCTACTTCAGAAAACTGTGAATTTTTCACAACTGAAACAATCAACTGAATTTTGATAAAAATTTTCATGATTCGTCTTTTTCTGGCAATATAAATTCGCTCATAAATATGTCATACTTCGGAATGTAGATACATGAATTTCTGGATTGAAACGCGATGCTGTTTTGCAAACTTATGAATCAGAAAATGTTTCGAATAATTAATTACTTTAACTGTTTCTCAATTAGGAATCAATTATATTCATACTCAATTTTTTTTATATTTGAAAGCTCAAATTCATCAAGTGAATGATTGTTTAGTTGAAGAAAATCAAATAAAAATAACACCTCAAAATAAACATAGGTACATCACTCTCTAACTTGTTAAATATAATTGGAAATAGAAGATTAGAGGTAGGAACTGAAAGTTCGAATTCATTCGGTAAATGTTTCTGGAATCACCTTTGAGTTCTTCTTCAACGGCTTCAACTAGTTTATACGATTACTTATATTAGTCCATAAGGTACTATGTGGATTCCTTAAGGATAATGCATTTGATAGATGTATCTCGCAAAAAACCCAAATCTTCACCTTTCATGCCATACGAAATGATTCATATGAAACGATTTTAATTGTGCAATTTACTACAATTGCTATATAATTCCATTTTCTTCCATGACAGATATTCGCGTGCTCCTCATCTAGAAGCCCCTTCCCTCATCCAGTACAACAAACCACAGAGCCATGAAAATCAGCGTAGAGTTACCGAGAATGAAGGAGAGTGAAGTGCCTTCAGCGCGGCAAACTCAATCTACTCCTTGGTGGTATACGCCTTCTAAATGTCAACGGCATGCAAAGTCTGTTTGCCCTTGTCCAATACTGAAGCCGAACACGTTGATGAGAATCGGTTATTATGAATAGCTGGGCGCAAATAGAGCGGTGTCTCTGATCTATTACAAATTGGGTTATGGGACCTCCTGGGGCCCCTCCGCCTAATGCATGTATATTGAGTAAGCTATTACCGGGAACCGAACGCGTGGAGGGTGAATTGTGGACGTGATGTTTGACACAGTTATCGAACGATCGAGTGATGCAATGGATGCCGATAAGACGGCTATTGTCGGAAGTTTGCTAGTGTAGCATCAGCGTGGTGGGTATAAGGCTAATGACTCGAGTAGTATATCTGTCATCTTTGAAGTGATGGACAAGGCAATCGATATAAAGCTCATCCAATTCACCGATCTGGAATCGAGAGCGACCGATGACACCCTCTCAAGCCGAACTTTTAAGAAAAAAATACTAACAACATTTTTTTTGAGTTATTAAGGCATATGGATTTGAGAAAATATAATGTCACTAAAAATAACAGAAAATTCGCCATTTTGTCTGGGACAATGTTTACCCATACAGACATTCCAATCGGGAAATACTTTCGTTTGTAAGAAAAATACGAACATTCTTTTACGAAATATTATTTCAAGTGAAGCAATTTTTACACAAAGGTAGGCAGTTTCAATTGATTTTCAGTCAGGAATCGACGACTCATCTGCAACAAGAATGAATCTATTGGAATTGATGTATCCCAATAGAGAAGTCTAGTGGGACATCTGTAACACAATAAGAAAGTCTAGTGGGATGTCTGTAACCCATTGTTCATTCTCTACATTCTCATGAGTTACTAATGCATTTCACACGGTCAACAGTTCTTTCCTTTGTTTTTTCTTATATACTTAGCCAAACAAACAGAAACCTTTGCAGAATGCCAAAAAATAAACAAAAATAAATGACCACGACTATGTTTTCAGAGCTACAGACTATTGGCGATAGAAAATAACACGTAGC
This sequence comes from Chrysomela aeneicollis, assembly GCA_029955515.1. Lineage (NCBI taxonomy): Eukaryota > Metazoa > Arthropoda > Insecta > Coleoptera > Chrysomelidae > Chrysomela > Chrysomela aeneicollis. The sequence goes on along the minus strand of JARUHQ010000009.1, from coordinate 9,655,707 downwards.
ACTATCTCATGGTGACAACTCGAACTTCTCGAAGTGGTATCGTTTTTGTTTTGTTTTCATATTTTTGATGTTGGTGTGTCCAAAGTGTTTGGTCGAGTTTGAGTTCGGATATTGGTTGTCATCACAACCGTGTCGTTTGCCATCATGATTCCTTTTGTATAGATCTGTTTATGTAGTTGATATCAGATAAAATCAAAGCCAGTTATTAACGAAGATCTGTTTTTACCCCAACTTTGTTGCTGCTAAACATCAACGAACTGTTAGAGGACACCATCCACACAGATTGGAGCCTCCTTATCTGAATCAGACAGACACATACCTACTGACCTCACTTATTGTTTTCTCGAACTCTAGACTGTAGAATTTCTCTCTGTTAGAAATATTTTGGCCTGACTTCCATCACAATCTGGATTTAGAATGGATACATACAGGTTGAGGAGAAATAATCAGAACGGTATAATCTCCTGAACAAACAAACAACGAAAATGAAATAACTGAATAGTCAAATCAAGAAATAACATAGTGTTCCGCACGTTTGGAGTTCAGCTCCCAAACATACGATGAGAGCTGACCTCTTCATATGGTTGGTGATCCTGCACTTGAGTTCTCATTGACCTCTCTAAAACATCGCAGAAAAATTGGCGACCTATTTCTTCTCTATAGATTGTTCATGGTCCATGCTCCTCAGAAAGCACGTCAATTATTCCACCACGTGTGATACTGGGTAGGCAAACTAGCCAGTACCAGACTAGCCACCCTTTCGTTGTTAGGCTCGAGACCAGCTCGTTTTCCGAAAGGGCTTAAAGTAGTCCGAGCCTTAGTCGACGCACAGATTAGAAAACCTCACAGATGAGACACTCTGTCTATTTTGTTTCATGTACCGACATCCGTTTCCATTGACCTCGGACCTTTAAATTTTGCGTATCGCAGTTGCCAGGTAGTCATTGTTACCGCGCTGGAACTACTGATGTCGAGACTGATGTGCAATGCTGCAATTTTAGTAATGCATAATCAACACCAATATAAAAAGTTACCTTCTTCTGGGTGATTTATTATGAAAAAGTTGCTATCAGAAATTAGTTTCTATCAGAAATAAGATGTGATGAATTTCAGGATGAGATTCGGATATCTCGAATGTAGCCCATTCATTGTCAATTGGGGAAAAATAACACTATTCAATTATCTAATGAATAATCAGACTCTATATTTCTCAACTCGAAATGTGATAAGCACTATAGGTATAGCAAAAATAGTGATATCCTCATCAAAAGGAAAGTTTGATTGAAGTCAATAATATCACTCAACGTAAGTAGTTACACACAGTCACAGTTTTTCGTCCTCTGGAAAACAATGTAATTTGATATTCTCCGATTTATTTGATCTTTATACAGAGTGGCCACTTTTTTAATGGGATTGTATTGGTAACTTTTAAACCATAAGAGTTAGAAGGTCGGTCAAATGGAGAAAAAGTTGCATTCATAGAAGCATTGTCAAGCAGTTCAAACAAATCGAGATTATCAGGGCCGGTTATTGAGATATAAGAAAAGTAAATTCTGTCATTTTGATTTTTCTTTTTTTCCCCACTTTATTTCGAATATTATCAAAAAATGTCACAGGAGTTTTTTATTCGACAGTAAATTATCCTCATTTTGACATAATCAGATTTTGTATCCAACGTTTCGTACGCTCTGGGCCACCCTCAACCTCATTTTTTTCAATACGGACCTGCATATTTTATGACACTTTTCGAAATAACTTTATTGATGACATATCATACAATGTCATTTAAAGTTGAATTTCAGGTGATTTTGACCCTTATCCAAATTATCAAAATCACCTGAAAATCAACTTTGAATTACATTTTATGATATGTCGATGAATTCAGCGTTGAAAGTTATTTCGAAAAGTGTCATAAAATATGCAGGTCCGTATTGAAAAAAATGAGGTTGAGGGTGGCCCAGAGCGTACGAAACGTTGGATACAAAATCTGATTATGTCAAAATGAGGATAATTTACTGTCGAATAAAAAACTCCTGTGACATTTTTTGATAATATTCGAAATAAAGTGGGAAAAAAAGAAAAATCAAAATGACAGAATTTACTTTTCTTTTGATATCTCAATAACCGGCCCTGATAATCTCGATTTGTTTGAACTGCTTGACAATGCTTCTATGAATGCAACTTTTTCTCCATTTGACCGACCTTCTAACTCTTATGGTTTAAAAGTTACCAATACAATCCCATTAAAAAAGTGGCCACTCTGTATACACCAATAATGATTGCCGATAAACATATTATTGTAGCTGATTCACATTCCAGATAATGAAGGTAGGTATATACCTATGATCAGCACAGGTTGCTTAATCTGTGCTGTGATAATCCTCGAAACCTTTATTACTTTTTCTTTTGAATTATAGTATATGGAATATATCTCGGAAGATATGGTATACATTTAAAGAACATACTTAAACCCATCCAAAATACTGGATGTTGAATCGTGCAAAGCGAAAACACTCGCAACATAATCTACAAAATGATGACAACTATGTGAAATCAATATTTATGCGCCTGCGCATATCTATGACTAAACCTTTGAATTTCGCGATTTCGAAATCTCTCTCTAATTTTATTCGCTCTGTATGACTGTCTCATCTGTAAGGGTTTCTAATCTACGATGGTGGAGGATTACAGTTCATGAGTTTGCAATGTGCCGTTCCCATTCTGAAAAAGTAGTACTATATCTCGACTTGCAATGACTTTCCATCGTGGTGTACCTTATGATGAAACATCTACTCTCAATCAAAACTTACTCAATCAACTTTTTTTCGTTTGTTATCACCATGCAGATGCCCGAAATATACAGCACCAATCATGAGTAAAAGATGCGAATAAAGCGCCAAAGTAGGTTACCTACCTTTTTCCAACCAAAATAGTAAGTTTACATCCGGTGTGCGCAGGTACACATGTATAAGTTATCTTTCATATAAAAAGTTAGATAATGTTATTGCGAACACGAAGGCATGGGGTTAACTTAGCGAAAGTAAGTAAATCTCACAGTTTCCGCAATTTTGAGCTTAAGAGAACGTCGTGCGACAGAGAAATACTGAACGTTGCGAAAAACGCAGAATAATAGCTGAGACAGTGGAGTAAAAAGAACTTAGCATGCATATTCTTCCTTATTCCTTTCATTATTACTATAGAACTGATGATCCCTTCAAAATATCCGAGTAAATAATATCATTATTGAGAACTGTAACAATAATTATGATTCCTATATAATAATGAGATGAAAATAGTTATAATATGATACAAGAAAGATAATCAAAGTCGTCTCCACAAAAATAATAACATATTATTTAACGGGCAGTTATGACCATTACCGCAAGTTGAATATTATAATTTATCTATGACTATAATAGTAAATACTAAGGTAAACGATGACTTAATGTTTTTTCTGCTACACCAATCTTTAAAATTTCTGTATACACCTTTATATTTGCTATGATATTCTTCGGGCAATGGATTCTGTATGGTAACATAAGCTGCTTGTCTTATTTCTGGAGGTGTACATAATAATTCATCTACAATACCTGTATTATTTTTTTTTCAGCAAAACATTCATAATAATCAGGTATCAACTTAATTTGAAAACGTCAAAACTATTCGAGTGACATTACTCCCCTCAATAACACTAATGGACAGTTCCATTTCAGCAAACCCGCTTGTACAGATGATGCACAGAGCCACCTTGATACGGTTCGTAAATTATTCGAAGTATCTTTTCCGATTTATAATAGTGAGTTATAGAGTAGTGAGTTATCATAACTCACGTTGTTTATTCATGGATACTATTAGTTGCTCGAAAGCAGTCGAACAATGAATATATTATTTAATAGGAGTAGATAAATAAGTTTTTCTATCAGATATATTCGGATCTATATAATATAGGTCCATCATCAGCTGTAACAAATTCTAAAACCTACTGGACACTATAGAAAAATAACGTGATGTGAGGACGATTTCCAATCGTGGTCGTCATCGTGCAAACTGGTGTATAAAGATATATAATCATGTAAATTGTAAATGTTTCTCAAATCAATCGATTTCGCATCTCCTATGAGATAACCAATTATTATGCTTGAACTCGAAGAATTGGCACCCATCAAGTCATGATATTTCTAATATTTCACCAGTTTCAAATGAACTATATTCAACACCATAAGCTGAGGAATTGAAATTAGTAGTAGTCGGTACTTATGATATTACACTTCTGTAAATTAAACATCGATCGAATTTCTTCCTCAATAAACTGCAAGCGCTCTGAAATGAATTGCCCTGAAAAAGTTAAACACAGACTAATTTCAACAAAATGAAATGAGAAGAGGGTATATAGAGAATAGAAACCAAGAAAACAAATCAAAAGTATAGGGGTTGTCAGAAGTTGTGCTGCTCAGTCAGACGAAATAATGTAATATTCGTGAATCCAGGTATATTGCAGAGATTTGATAGATATATATTTCTGAAAGATATTTTTGTAGGGAAATCTGTATTTAATAACTCGGAGATGTTGAGACTGAGAATTTCATCATTTCCATTTTTGTTCTTTGTGATGAACCTACTTATTTTCGCAAATTTGAAAAGTTTTCAATCGAATGAATACGATAGGTATAGATGAAATGTATGCTATATAAATAATGACCAGTAAATGAGATTCTGATTTCCCAAATATTCTGGTTAAATTACGTTTATCAAAAAAATATCAGAGTCCTTCTATCAATAGTAATACAGGATTAATCATCCACGCAGTATTACAGGACATGTAAACATCGTATTTTGAACTAGAAATTCATATTTTTATGGAAAAAAATTATATTCCTGAATATTTTAGTTGATTGTTTCTTAAACATGCTATCAAGGAGTATATTCTTGGATCCATTCCGAGAGAAACTCTTCATAAACAAGAAACCTATTTCCTGAAGTTTTCAACTTTGAAACTAAGCACAAACTTTAATTTTCAGAATCCTCATTTCAATCAAGTTCCGGTCGTTTTCGTTAGACGTACGGTTTTGGAATTACAAAAATAGAATTCATCCATTCGCATCTCTCTAGACCACTCACGAAAAAAAAACAGAACTCACTACTAACAGGAATAAAAATCAATGTTTTATAGCAGAAAAAGGCTTTCAATGTGTAGTAGACGTGTACTATAGGTATACGTTTCATGAATATATCTAGAGTTATTTTTTTCTGTAGTGTATTTTCTCTAAATGAGTGCAAGAATAGCCTTCCTGATTATTGGCTTCATGCTGTGCTTCATCTTTCTTCTTGTTTTTTATTGCTAACAATGATACTTTTTGTATTCTTGTAAATATCATGCAGCTTCTTTTAGAAATTATTTTCGACATTTTTTACATCGTGACACATGACAACCTTCCTCGACAAATGTTAGTGTTGCATATCAGACAATAAATATCTATTTGTATTTATAAAGTCCCAGTTTTTTTTGTCGTAACACTTCAAAACGGTAAATGATACGAAATTGGTTATATCAGATAAAAGTCTCAGTAAACAATGCAACAATTATTCGACAATATCATGAACCATTCTCATGTAATACCCAATTGGCCATTTTATGTATTTGCTCTATCGCCTCTATTTTTATGAATATGAAAATGTGTTCAAAAAACTCCTCTTCTGTTACATATTCGCTTTGATTTTCAATACGGTTTTCTATTATTCGAGGTTTACCCTCAACTCACCAATATGGGAGTGATACGTCATATTAATCAGAAAAAAAAAACAGATATTTCAAAAATGTAAACATCTAATATAGCGACCATAAAAAAACAAAGTTGAGTATTGTATCTCTGACATCAAGAACGCAACTTTGCCCCAATTATTTAACCGACCTTGTATCTCTTATAATAACTGAGATCCCCATGGTTAAGTTCGAAAAACGAAGCACCCTGTATAGCTAGTGAAATATTGGTTGAATAGATTTGTGAAATTGCATTAAGAACTTTTACGTCATCGGTCGATTTTTTTCGATTTTTTCGAAACAAGTAAATAGTGAAAAATGTTCATTTTGGGGGTTTTAGTAACCTCTCAGATAATTATTTCTTCTGCAGATTCGACTCCAGAGACAAACAACTGGATCAGGGCAAACATTGGGCAGATGAAAGTGTCCTTGGAGGAAGAGGATACTTCAGATATCAAGATCAACCAGCCAAACTTACTCTTGAGACTGTGAAGGACAGTGATGGTGGCATATATCATTGTAGAGTGGATTTCAGACAAACCCCAACAAGAAACATCAAAGTCAACCTAACCATAATAAGTAAGTTCAAATTGTTGGATGCATTTTTATGTAGGTAACCAAAAAATCCCTAGTGGGTTATATCAGTACATCGTTGCGAGTTCTGCGAAGATCTGAATCACAAACAAATAGATTCATATCAAAAAAATATCTCAAAGATTCATCAAACTCTTAATCTGGTTCTGCGATAAATGAACCACAAACAAATATTTACATACATGAACAAACTATCTCAAGGATTCATCAGACTCCCAATCTAGCTCAAATTTTATTGAACATAACTATATAGATATATCACATTATCATTCAACTGTAAGTTAGTGGATTTTGTAAATTGCGTTTTGCAAATAGCTGAAGCTAAACTAACCATGTCGTACTTATGAGGAGATGTATGCTTATCTATTGAACATTATTATATAAATCCACGTAATTTTGGATATGTTTCTGTGATATGATAGACACAACTGTGCACATCTTTGTGAACTAATTGTAGCTTATCATTGTGCTGATTCCAAAACAATTAGGTGAGTATGTAAATGAATATATACTACCTAACAGGTATGTGATGATTAAAATTGAGAAGTAAAGTAGGATAATTGGAGTTTACATATTCAATGAACTCTGCGATATTATTTTTCACAAAAAATACACAACGAAAGGTTTCAGTTACAGTTTTTCTGATGGAAGAAAAATATAATTGTAGTAGGTATACGTGTTTCTGCATTAATTTTAATTTCGCCCTCAGGATATGTGAATACGTGATTTCCATTTGCTGAATGATTTATGCAAGTATGTAGACGGAAGATGAGTTTTAACGAGTTTTTCAATCAATGATAGGAAATACATCAACAGATGACGAAAGCAGAGGTATTCTTTGTAAAAATCGAACTTCATAGCATCATATACTTTTCGAGTAGAAATTACAAAACTTGGGCGATAAATTCGACCTGTCATGAACGTTGTCCACATGTTGGATTTCAACTCCCAAACATACTTTGAGGCTCCTGGATCCGTCTCTGGTTGGTGACCCTACACTCAAATAGGTACTCATTGACCTTTTCAGAACATCTCCATCACGTTTTTTCATAGATAAATTCATGGTAGATGCTTATAAGAAACCATATAGCATCAAAGAAAAACACCAGACGAGCGAAGACTAACCATCCTTTTATTATAAAGCTCGAGACCGGTACAATTTTTCTCTATCAGAATTTTCTTCATTGAACGGTGGCATTATGGAACTCATTATCTAGTGAGGTTTCTTCCGAGCCCTCCAACATTTCATCGAAAAAATTCCAATACCTATTTGTTCTCGCAGAAGATAAAACAATGGAAAAGTGGAGAACTATGAAAGTGAAGAACTTTGATATGTGCGCGCCTAATCCGGACTGATGGCTTAATACCATTTGTGAGCAAACACCGTCTTTGAAGTGTTATCAGAAGATTTATTTTTATTTATTTATTTATTTATTAAACAAGTGAGAATGGGCTCAGGTATACAAACCTATAAAGGCCCATTAATACATTGTATATAAGTATAAAAAAATATAAAAAGATTTAAAATTACATTCAATGAGATTCATTAGATAAATATATGCATAAAAGTATTCCATAAAAAAAATAAAAAATATAGCGAACAATATACAACAAACAAGAAACACTGAAAAACCGATATTGATAATATATATAAAAAAACAGATATATGTATATAGATGTTATGTTAGACGATCTCGAGGACAATCTATTCGGTTTTTAAAGATTGAAACCGAGGGAGCATTAACTGTTTCTGCATCTAAATTGTTCCATTCCGAGAAGACACGATTGACAAAAAAGTTCTGGCGTTTGGTGGTCTTGAAATGTTCCTTCGTAAGTTTTAAATTATGCCCTCGCAATCTAGTGTCAGCATTCATCTGGAACATATTACTAAGAGACGGCAGGAGTCCATGAATAATCCGATATGTTAGGATCAAATCTCTTCGATGTCTTCGGTCGTTGAATGTAGTTAGACATAGCTGATTCAGACGATCTTCGTACGATGGTCTCCTGACACCGAATGACATTCGGGTTGCTCGTTGTTGCACAGATTCCAGCATGTTACGGTCTCTAACCAAATCTGGGCTCCAAACTTGTCCTCCATATTCAAGAATTGGTCTAATATAGACTTTGTATAGGTTGGTAAACGTTTCAGGTGGCGTTTTCGAAAAGATTTTCTTCAGAAGGTATATTTTTGTATTTGCTCGTTTGCATACATTCGAAATATGATGTGTCCATGTCAAATCATACTGGTTATGGTAACTCCAAGATCATTGTGATATTCCACTTTCACTAATTGCTCGTCGTTTATAGATAAAGATGTTCGAAGTAATTTCCTCCACCCTCAATGCAGGTGTTGCAATGCAGCATTGTAACTTCTACAATACCTTTCATTTCAGAACAGCAATTCCTGAATGCCCTGGATAGATAACACTCAGAGTCGGTTAGTCTATTGCCAATATTATCCATCAGTTATTAGGTATTCGTCAGATGAAAGTTCCAGTTTGTTTGGAAGTGGTTTATCGAGTAATTTTCATTATCTAGTTAGTTAACTGACAGATAATGGAAGTTGGCAATGCTGATAAATGAATGTAAGCAATCTCATTGGTTGTTATAAGTCACATAACGACTGAGGTGTCCCCGTTTTGTTAGGTTTATTGATGTTTATGTACTTTATGTGTTTTTGAAGAGTTTTTAGTTGTCGATGGTGAATATGAAATTTTTGTATGATTATATTCTGGATAGCGACGAGGAAGAGGATATTGTGCAAGTTCTTGAGTATACGAACGGAGGCCTCATACAGTTAGGGAAAGAGTGGATCATTCTGAAAATTACTGCGATAACCAGGATTTTTATGCAAGATTCGAGAAGATCGCAAAGACTGTTTTGTCATTGTTAGAAATGATTGAGGATTCACTTTAGTTTCGAACTGATAGGTGCTTTTATTGCATTCATTGAATTATACAAAAAACCTACTATTTTGTATTGAACCTTACTCACAGTTTCACTAATTCTATATTCAATTACATGTTGAATTAATTTGCAATTTTTATGAGCAAATTTCTCTCATCTGATGCTGTGAAGTTGCATGCTATCTTCTTTATAGTCCACTTTGTGCTTTGGATTTCAAATTGAAACTTAAAAAACCAGAACATTTTCAAATCGAAACAACTCTGAAAAAAGTGTGGTTATGACATTAACCTCCAGATATCGACCTATCCGCAAGTAAAAACCAACAGATGAATAATCGACGTTTTAGCTGCCAGATGAAGTTATTCTGTTGTTTATAAACCGACCTTTCCAAATTAACTGGTACACAGAGAAAAAAATTACACCAGCTCACACCAGCTAACACCGTCTGGTGTTGCCTGAGGTCCTGATTGTTTTAGTGTCAGTAAACACCGGCATATTATCCATCATTGTAGGTGTTATATGACCTTTCCCATAGGTGTTTTCAATAATCAAACCCAGTTAGTAACACTATAGTGTTAGTGCTGAATTTAGCGAATGAACAATTTGATGGTGTTCTTTATGCATTTCCGAAAGTGCGATTTCACACTGCAGTAAAGTGATGCACATTGTGTGATTTTCTTGATGCTGAATCCAACCTCCACGAAATTCTCTTCGGTGCTTTTAAACACTGAGCAGGTACATGCGAATACTTTTCTGGTGTGAAGGAACACCATATCATGAGAATCAGTGCTTTTCTTTACAACCTCCGGTGTTTTTTACTAGGTTGGATTACCTATTGAAATATAATTCATGTGATGATAAACTAGACTTAGAAGAATCAAGGGACACTTCAGATGATGACGAACTGTTCCGGCTCATTTATCCTGATCAGTGGTACTAGGGCCTAGGCCAATTGATAATGATCCATGTCAAAATCATTTATCAATATCATGCCCAATATTGAAATCAGGTACGGTAGGTAGGACATCAGTGCCACCTATTGGCGAAAGTTCTAAGGTTCTAAGATGGAACAGATGAGCGCAGGAAATTCACACCATTCAGATGCCTATATACAATATTTTTATTAATTAATAACAAATCAGGTGTTTTCAGGATGCAATACTTAACGAATGATTATTGCCACCAAATTAGATTATTCATACACTGCCTATCGATTCCATCGTGATATGACACGGTTTAACTTGGTGTTAATTTTATAGAATACATGTTTTTTTTGCGTTAACGTCAATGATAGCACCATTGAGAATATCAAATTTGAACCATTTGGTGTTTCTTATGATTTTATGTTTCAGATTCGTTCTACTTCACCACACATTCGTGTCATTTTTCACTACTAAGATCGGAATTAACACCACTGAACATTCAATTGTAAAATGTATAATAAAAAGGACATAACTTTGATTTTCAGGTGTTGTATTCGTCGGAGTTTGCTCTGAAATCATCCATTTGGTTGAAATTTCACCCAAGTTTTTTTACTGTGTAGTTAGGCATTATAAATGATGGATAAATTGTTATTGATAAACCGGGCCTCAAAAGCACATATTCCACACTTTACTTCTCCACCATCTGAAATTTTGGACACTCTTTCAATCGGATCAATTATCCTTCATCACTATAATGTTTGTTTTTCGGAACTCGTTTCACTTCTCAGCACAGTCTCCAAATGAATCAGTCCATTCGGTTCTTGTCTGATTCTATATCTATCGCGCACTCCCTATCTTCTTTCCCAAGACAATTATCAATTAATGAACTGTCGATTCTGACCAAGGATCGATTTCTGACCGAAAGTTGGAACGAGATGGACGCAACCATCGTATTCCCGGAAGATCTTTCCTACACGAACTTCCACCCATTGGAAAGCTTCTCCTGCGGGGCTCTTCCTAACTTGCACCGCTACAAGTAAATGGAAGAAGTTGTTAGAATTAGTATAAGCATCGTTCGGGGGTCAATTGGCCGATACTATTTCTACAGAATCGTCTCGAGGGTATTCCGGTATAGTGTACAAATTATGAGAAGTATTCCTCGGTTATTCCCAAATGGGTTTCTTCAAAATATTTTTAATCAGCATAAAATTGGTACATGCAAATTATTTCGTGCAAAATTCTAATCAATTGAGTATAATTCCAAAGAGGCATAGACAAACTGTCATTATATTATCATTTTTTCAAATGTTTTTCTTTGTTAGAACAAGGTTACCTTCTGGCTTAGTCAGAGAGGAATTAACGTTACTTACCTCAATTATTTTAAATGAAATATATCGTTAAAATGTGACGAAAACGCTCCGCTATTGTAAAAAACCGTCGAGGGCACATGTCCTTCAATTATTTCATTTTTCTAACTTTATGAGAAGGAATTATCTCGAAGCTCCTTCCCTCCTAATTCATTATTGAGCAAGATTGCTCGTATGAAAAATATTACAATAGAAATATTCAAGATATTGAAAAGAAGAACTTAGATTTTCCTAGCACATACTACGATAGGGATTGGACTTTTTTACATCTATGTATAATCATAATCAATTATGATATAAAAGTTCATAACTTTCAACTGATAAGTGAAAATGTTGGTGGAGATTGAGTAATATCCTATATAACTATCACAATATCACATACTGCTTACTGCTATTGCATACAAATTCGGTGGAGGAATGATCCTAATTATGTCAGATTATTAGACTTCCAGAATAACATAATTATTGTCTTCGTGAAAGACGACCGAGTTTAAACTCGATAACTAATTCATTCGAACAAACACTAATACTTTTCACAGACTAATTTATAACAACTATTTATTTTGGAGGTTATGAACTATGTTCATGTATTGCGACTTCGTATTCAACTAACTCCTGCCCATTATCTGGCCCTGTATATATATCGTGTTTGAGTTGTTCTAGGACTTTCTGGAACTGTCATTCTTCTGTCATCTCTTTCCATCTGATAGCACCCCAGGATATTCCATCCTTTTCTGTTCTACACCTTTTCTAATTTAAGTTTAAAAATGGTCAATTGTATTTCCAAATAGTCATTTTGATTTCAAAAAGTATCAATTGTATTTCAAATTAGTCAATTTAATTTCAAAAAGCATCAGATGTATTTCAAAATTAACAATTCAATTTCAAAATGCGTCAATCGTATTTCAAATTTGTCATTTGGATTTCAAGAGGCATCAATTGTATTCCAAAATTATCAATTCAATTTCAAAAATTTCAAATTCCAAAATGGTCTTATGTATTTCCAAAAATATCAAATGTATTTCAAATTGCATCATTTGAATTTCAAAACTGAAAAAGCACAGGCATAGGTTAGAAGGGGTGCAAGGTGATATTTTCGTTCACCCTGTTATAGAAACACTCCTGGTTCCTATCACATATTAGATTGTAGTAGACTTATTTTGGAAATGAAAATGATAAGATTCGAAATTGAAATGATGGATTTTGAAATTGAATTGAAATGATGGATTTTGAAATTGAATTGAAATTTTTGAAATCAAATTGATTGATTTGGAATGCAATTGACGCATTTTGAAGTTGAATTCATAAATTTGAAATACATTTTCCTCCTCCCCCTATAGAAAGTACACACTTTCCTCCCTCAAATCAGGGAGGAAACTCATATTTTTCCTCCCCCTCATTTCAAGTAAGTTGCAAACGATGAAACTTGTGAATTCATTATATTCATATTGTTTCAATAATTTCTAGAACATCCTGTATATCCTGTTTTTTAAAAAGTATATCTGTCTACGTCCTAAAACTGAGCATAAACGATTGTTGGTATGCTATGAAGCAGGCAAATGTATAAATCAAGTGGTTGGCAAGAATACTATATCCAAAATACCACAAAAAATTGCAGAATATTTCAATCTTCCAAATGCCGAACATTACACAGGGCACAGTTTCAGAAGAACTTCAGCAACTCTGTTAGTAAACGCTGGTGGGGATATTTTAGCTCTAAAACAGCATGGCGGTTGGAAATCAACCAATATCGCAGAAGGTTATGTAAAACAATCTCACACAAAAAAAAGAAAAATTTCTGACCAAATTATGGGAAATAATGTAGAACCTGAACTTGATCAAAATCAGCCAAGCACTTCTAGAAGTTACCACCATTACAATGTGCTAAGCGAAAATATTTCAAATACTGAAGCTCCTGTTCAAACCCTATCTTCTTCCAATGGTGTTCATATAAGTGCTGCTCAAAACTGCACATTCAATATTAACATAAATAATTCCAAAATACAGTTAAACAATACTATGTACTTAATTGTATAGCATATATTGATAAATATATGCTAATAATAATAAATAATTCTTGTGTTCTTAATTATATTCGTTACCTATTTTTGTCGTAAATAAATTTTCAAAAAAAGGTGACTCGCTCTCCATTGATTTTGTTTGCAAACAGACCTATTCTTGCATGATAGAAACTATAAACAGTACAGTCATGATTATCTGTGAATCTGAGTTGGTACGATGGCAGCGTCTTGGGCTAGTAATCCGAAGGTCCCGGGTTCAGCTATTGGACATTTAGATAGCTTATACATTTCGGATTGCTATTGAGTCTTTTTCTCATAAGTAATGTTATGTGCCTATTTGAATGAAGTGTCGATCATTTTTAAAAGGTTTATTTAGTGGGTAGGAGGAAAAATCATATGTATTACATGGGAGTAAAGTGCCTTTTTCTCCCTTGGATGTTTACTGCCCTCCGATTCGCGTCGTGCAGTAAACTACATCCTGCGGGAGGAAAAGTGGCACTTTCCTCCCTAGTAATACAAATAGCTATTGATATACTTTTTGAAATTAAATTGACTAATTTGAAATACAATTGATCTATTTTGGAATTGATTTGATAATTTTGAAATATATTTGATACTTTTTGAAATTAAATTGACTAATTTGAAATACAATTGATCTATTTTGGAGTTGATTTGACAATTTTGAAATATATTTTATACTTTTTGAAATTAAATTGATTAATTTGAAATACAATTGATACTTTCTGAAATAAATTTGACGCTTTTTGAACTACAATTGGAAAAGGTGTAGATATTTCATGAACAATCGGGAACTATCTGGAATTTCCAGTACATGGGGATATTTCAATATCGGCGATGCTTCTTGTTGACTTTGCCGAATTCCATTACATTATATCAGAAAAAAATCTGGTTTCGAGTATCATAGAGTCATCACTATTCAATTGAGATTCCGCATGCATTCTCAAAAAATTTTAGCATGGTTAGGAGTTCTTGTTGACGAAGATAAACCACTTTTCTTCCATCAAGGTTTCATCAATGAGGGAAGGTATAGACGAGTTATGTTGAAAGTATGCAACAACCAAGTGAGTGACAAGCATTAATAAGAACACTTCGCTGCCAAGATATTGGCCCAAGGGCTAATGAAAATGTTTTAAACATGCGGAGAATAATCATATAATAATACAATAATATCAACCAAGGCAGAAGAGATCATTGCCACTTTTTCTGAATAACTATATTATGTATAGCCTTACATGAATGATGTAGGAAATATCTACTATACTCCATACTCTGAGTTATATATTCACGTATAGATATCACAGATCACCCTGTACATCAATTCGTCGCATGATCTGAATGGTCGGTCGTTTCAAGAAGGCGAATTGAACACATCGTCAAATAAATGTGTACCCAAGCCAACCCTTATCAAGTATTAAAGCATAATTTATGGACTAATTCCTAACCAACTGGTAACGTAATTTGAATTCCTTCTTGCGATTTAGTTAGTCTTGACACAATAATGAGGACATATCAACGACTATGTCATCCGTATAATGATAGGTATCGAGAGCATTCATATTTCATATTAGTGGGTACTGATGCCAATATCAGTACTTATATTTCTGTATCTGAATCAACAAACCTTGCAAATCTAGTGTATAATAATTTGAGGAAATTGGGAGTTTAAATCATCTTCGCGGAGCTTCTCTCAAATGTACTATCTACAAAATATTATGTGGGTATTCATAACACCCATTCAATTTGTTTCATGCCTAATATGAGAGTTATGTGCTCTTAATTTCATATAGTTACTGTTTTCCTGTGCCATTGTTGGGGAAAATTCTATCAATCATCAACGGCACAGACATGTAACAAATCCATTAAGAATTTCTCTATAAAAAGAAAGCACCATCGAGCATGCTCTTAGTTGGATGATATGAAACTCATAATTCATCAGGGCAGCTTCCTTCCCAAATTAATTCCGTATATTGCCAAAAATGGGGATACAGGTGATATCATCTTCTGAGTTATGGATGACTGCGGAAAATAACAAGAGGATCCAAAGATAAACAGGGAACAAAATATACTCTCGGTAGCGGATGTTGTTTTTTATTTGAGTTTTGTAGTATCTACGCTCTTTCGCTTATCCGGTGTTATTAAAGAATTCAATAGTGAATACGGTAAAATGATAAAAATATTGAAAGGGTGAGCTTGAAAGAGTGAGGAATATAGACAGTTGTATTTTCATTTTTCTCTTGAAATATCTCCATTATTGATTATGATTAATCAAAAGTCATCAACTAACTAAAATATTCCCCAATTCGGCATAAGAATATACAAAATCGTTTTCCAGTAAACTACATCTTTGCTATGTCAGTATATTGCGCAAACTGACGATTGATCGATATTTTTATGATGAGATTGTGAGGATTCACTCTACCGAATTGTTCAATTCATGAGCGATAATATGGCTTCCGTCACAAAGGATTTTGTTGTTAAGTGTGCATTGAAAAACTCAAAATCTCTGGCTGTAATATTTGATATCTCCGAAATGTTGCTGCCATAATTCGTTCACCACGAAGTTTCTTGTTGAATAGAATAGTCCACGAACTCCTCAAGGATCCGTCTTACAACAATTTTATTTCTGTATCGCATCCATGATCTGTTTAGAGGTGACCTACTGTTCTGTTTACAGCTTTACGGATGATGTTACACTTCATATCGTTCATCATCCAATGAAGTCAGCGATGCAAAGCAAAGTTAGATGAAAGCTCATGAAAAACATTACTTGCAGAAAGCAACGACAATCATTAATAGACATTATTTATGAACCAAATAGTATCGGAGTTCAAAAGGTAGAAAAATACTCATCTCCACAACGTATAATCTGTATAAATCAGGAATATGTTTCGGACGTATATACGATCGAGTACTACAGAGAAAATGGGTAAATTTGGTACAGATATACAAAGCTTCATAACTACTTATACCTATATGTAGATGAAAAAAAAAAGATTTTTTTACAAAATATTCAATTGGATCAATAGAATGGAAAGGTCAACTGGTTTTTTGAAATGTAGGATATGCATCCACCCCGTATACGCTGACATATCACTTAGTGGCCCAATCGGGTGACTCAGTGATACGATGAATCAAGGAATGTTACGTGAAGAAGTTAGGCTGAGAGTCAGTTACCGTTTAGACATTGTATTAGGAGGATGGGAGAATATAAGTGTGTATAATTATTGTTTCGAAGTATGTATTTCTAACAGAAAGAGCCCTGTGTCCTATTACTCAGCCATCAGGACGGAAATTTGGAAAACCAGACAAGTCGCACGTGGTCAACAATTCTAACGTTCACCAATATTTTTATAACGGAAATGTGTAGGAATTGATATGTCCTTGGCAATAAGTTTGACAGATTGACAATATGAAACGGAAATAAATGGAGCATTGAGCCTGGTTTATGCTTATACGAATATCGGAAAATTTATGCGAATAAAATGGCTGCTGAAAAGAAATATCGCAATAAAGTTGAAATATTTGAACTTTTTTTGCTGAAAAAAAAAGTGTTTAAAAGTGTTTTTAACAGCCAATTTAGTTGCAGAGCAAACCTCTTCAGGACTTGTATGAGTTAGGATGACGGGGACCTTACACACATAAAAAGAATTACTTGATTTGATTTGATATGCTTTGATTCAAGAGTATGGCTTGTTTATATATACTGGAATAAATGTCTGCTCAATTCAAGACTATTATGTTTCCAACTATATACACTCATACCAATGTTATAGATTTCTTGAATCGTAAATGAACGGAGTTCTTCGTGAGAATAATACAATATTTCAGATTGATAACACAATATATTCAAATCAAGACAATCATAATCTCTCAATGACTCGCATTTTTCTTGAACAAAAAGAATCAGATTTTCAGTTTTAGCTGTAGATTGTTTTGTATCAAGAATTTTATCAAATTAGAGGAATTATATCGATTTCTTGAAATGAGAATCATCCTCAACTTCCGTTCTCTTATTGGGGCTCTCATCAATCACATCATCACTTGCAAACCTTCTTCTTGACAACCTCTCCCCCTATTCGTAGATATTATTTCTGAACTTTTCCACCAGTTTACCTCGCAATAAAGTTGTATTCCTTTGGTTTCAAACTACTGAAAAATATAAAATATATCATTCACAACTCCATGTAGGTACAATGTGAGAGATAATCTGACTCAGCACAATGTATGGTTATTATATTTCGTCAAATCTGGGTTCATATTCTTACTACTGAATTAATTTTCCTTGGATCGAAATTTGGTAAAAAAATGTAAAAATATGTTAGGTATAATATGCAATATCAAATTACCTAAGATGTCTACAAGTTCAAGAAGCTCTTTTCCACTGTTCAATCAGTGTTTGGACAAATTTAAACATTCATCCGCACATAGGTACCTAACCCCAATTTTCACTCACTATGCCGATCCTGGTTATTCAAGTTTTTCACGAATTATCAGTTTTCGAGATGATATAGCTACGTTCATTGATTGGATACACAATAATACCCACCTAAGAATGAACGTCTATAAGATATAGGCATGTAACTTACCTCTAAAAGTGGTAATTATATCCTCAGATATCTCCTAAGACCTTAGTTTTTCTTATATGGTAAGCCAATATTTCTATGCCAATAAAATAGGTTGAACTGGTTGAACAATGATGGATGCACGACGAGAGCACCGAAACAACACACTCACACCGTTTGGCATCGCAATTATATTCAAGAAAATGTTATGGTCAATCCAAAGAAACTTTCTCAGAGATTCACTTATTCAGAGATTAAATGTTGAATGTTATTTTGAAAGAAGACATTCCGTGATATATTTTTCAAGAACTTAATTATTTTTTCTGGATACTTTGAATTTCTTGAATTGAGAACATTTTGTTATACCAAATGAATATTCCAGTGAAATAATTTTCTACAATTGACATATTCAATGAATTCATTTCAAATAAATTATTTCAGAAGAAGAATGCGCTTTTTCAAAACAAGAATTGGACGTTGAACAAATATATCGTTTTCATTTGAGAATTTGTTTTTATGTGTGTAGCTTTTCAAGTGCCATATATTACCAAACGAACTTTTTGTGTTGAAATTATTTATGGGTGAATTCATAGATCATTCATTAAGTTAACTATGTTCATTAACTCTAGTGATAATTCTTCTGTCAGATTGATCAATGTACTGTGTCTTACAATCAGGTTCAGAGCAAGAGATTTGATGTACTCTTGGTTTCTGTAAAATATGGATCTCAACTTTTGAGTTCTGAAAATTTTTAAAAATGTTCTTTGAACGATAGGAAACTGTGCCCAATAATGGAATATAATAGACCGAAGTGAAAAATTAAAACTGGTGTTTGTTTTCAGTTCCTCCGGAGAAGCTGAGCGTCTTAGACGAAACTGGGCTGCACATACCGGACTACATTCTCGGACCATATAATGAAGGATCCTCCATTAATATAACATGTGTCGCTACAGGAGGTAAGATAATGCGATAATCCTCTCTTGGCTTTAGCGGAAATTACTGCCTTATGAGCCATTCTGACCTGGATAGTAGATAGGCCATTCGTTCCACATTCTCGCACAAGTGGTGTCAGCACTTAGGAATAATCAACCACGAGAGGCTTCATTGCTAATTGTATTAGGCAGATCTATTTCAGCACCGCGCAATTCTTTGTCGATATATCGATAATATTCTTCTTTCTCTATTGTCTCCAAACTCATTTGATGCCCAAAATTGCATATTGCACTTCATATTAGTCCAAGCATGGAATTTTCTTTTATGTTATCGGGTTCATATCTATTCATATCTATTCATAAATACTCCCTATACCTAGCACAGTGATTTAGTAAACATTGAGAGACAAATTCAACCAAAGATAATGTGTACATTTTACCAATATCCAATTCTTCATAAAATTTAATGAAGCAATAATAATTATGATGCTTCAGTGAGACTTCTACATATGAAAATAGTGATGTGATTCTTCTCTCACAGGACGTCCTCCCCCCAAAGTAACTTGGTGGCAGGAAAACGCACTCCTGGATGATTCTTTCGAGTATCTTTCTGAAAGAAGAGTTCGCAATGTCCTCCACATCGAGAAACTACAACGAAAGCATCTACATACCGTTTTCACCTGTCAGGCGTCTAACAACAACCTAGCGGCTCCAATTTCCAGCTCAGTTACCCTGGACATCAACTGTGAGTACCAAAGCAATATACTCATGAATCATCACAGCTCCGTTATTGTTGAAAAGAGATCAGCCATTCTCACCAATCATCTTTTTGGTTTTGTTCGCATTTCAACGAAGAAATCATCAGAAATTATGATTTCAATGGCACTGATGGAGTTCAATCACAGCATCATTGTCGATCTAAATGAACACTTAGTAGACGGTATAATATTGTATCTTCACTGAAAACAATGATGTGACTCTCTCCGTAAGACAGAGACTTCTTCTCATAATAACCGTGAACTATTTTGAACTTGAAGTGTGACACCGGGCATAACCTAATGTTTTTATTTACATTTTGAATAACGCGCTCCTTTCAGCACAAGCTCCTGATCCAAGCACATATTTGTTTAATATCATTGATTCATTGATAAGAGAATCAGTAAACAGAAAAAAACATCGTCCGTCCGTGTCAGTGATGTGACTGTGAAAAATGTGTAATGTGACAAAATTTGAAGAACGTGTTCAAAATTGAGAAACTAAAATGCGAGGCAAGTGAAAGTTTTCCTTCTTTCAACTGAAACAGCACACAACACTTACATTCACTTGTTCCCAACAATTTTCAGCAGAAAAAACTGGTATATTTGAAAAAATTCGCCCTTCGAGAACCGAGCTGAACTTTTTGTGACAGTGTCAAGTTGACAGATCAAAGTCTCCTGTTTTCGAAGAACGATACATTTTTCTGAAAAATATTGATTTTCCACACTAAAAAGTGCTGAAAACAAGTAAATTTGAGTTTGGGTGGTGTTTAAGTTGAAAGAAGGACGAATTTTGTGTTTTTATTAGCAAAAATTTAGGATGTCAAATGGTGTATTTACGAAACAAGTATTGTTCTCTGGTGCTTAACATAACTCCTGAACCTGAACATAATTTGTAAAACGAACCAAAGGCTTAAGCTTTGGTTCAGATGAACTTCAGTTCAGTTAAGCTACAGCTGAACTCCTGTTTGTACAACCGGCCCTTAAAAACGGTAATTCGTTATAACCATACTTCTAAGAAACATCGAAGTATCACTTTTTACCAATTTTATAGAAAAAGTAAACCATCATAACCGCATTTTGTAGAAACTTTTTTTACCGAAACGGTGAGAGAAAGATGATTTGTTGTTTCATCATGAACATAATGTAGAACTCCATCTCTCCCTTCATTTGACTCTCAAGGGATATCAGGTGCTTCTTACGCCCCACGGTTTCTCAATGCTTTAATGAAAATAATGAGTAAAGTTTAATTTTTATCCGTTGTTCAAAAGTAACACTTTGAAATCCCACGAAACATGATCTACTGTAATTTAAAACAGCTAATATAATGAGAAAAGGAATAGACCTCATCATCTCTAATTCATGAAGTTCGCTCTTTATGATTTTTCAGTTCGCTGAATATTTCATGTCAAGCATTCTGTACAGGGTGTCCCAAATTCGCGGGCCAACATGGGAAACTCAGTAACGGTTAGAGTTACAAAGTCATATATCCAACAATATTCCGTAACGAAATAGTTAAAAAGTTTTTTGGTTTTGAAATATTTGAAAAAACAAATTCTTGATTTTTCATTTTTATTTTCCATTGGCTTTGTTTCAATAGATATGAAAAAAAGAAGACACTTCCTCACAGCTGTTTTTCATGCTCTATAACTGGTAATATAGAATTTTTAATACGACGTTTCGTCATCCGAGGGCATCCATTACTGCAATTAAGGTATATATCAACGTATTGAGTTTCACCAGCCGAGTTAAAAAATGGAAAGAAAAATCCAGGTCCGTATTAAAAAAAAATTGATGGCGGCCCTCTAGTTACGAAACGTCGTATTACAAATGCTATAATGCCAAGTTATAGAGTATGAAAAACAGCTGTGAAGAAGTGTCTGCCTTTTTTGCTATTTATTAAAATGTAGCCCATAAAAATAAAAATCAGAAATCTAAAATTTGGTTTGCTTGAAATATCTCAAAATTCAAACAACTTTTCAAATATTTTTTTGCGGCATATTGTTGCGCATATAAATACACAACTTTTTCCTAATTTAACCGACCCTGGATCTCTGACCATTCTCAAGTTCCCCATGTTTGCCCGCGAATTTGGGACACTCTGAGTGTTTCACGTGGAGCGTGCTAATTAAATCAGGAGAGGACCAGCCAAAATCTCTAAGTGGAGTACTTGAGTTCAACGATTCAAACATGGCTTCAGGGTCTCTACTCGGTTACAACCTTCTACTGATGAGTGCCAATAAGCCCGAAACTGGACTACAGATTGTCAGGCAGGCGTCTCTAATGATGATGTTTGAAGACAGAAATATTTGCATCCTTTATTGATTTGTGTAAATCAACGCATCGACTACGAAAGGATTCAATCAAATGATCTGAGTATTAGCCAGAAACATAGTTGATTTTCGCTCATTTTCTACTCTTTTATTTCATTTTAACATCATTAAAATTAACTCATGTATCGAATTTTTATGTGAAATAGAGTTGATACGAGATAAATACTAAGATATAATAGATAAGAATAACATTGAAAATACTGAGGCTGAGAACGAATCATTTAAAATACGGTGAAAATAATAATATATTGTTACTATCATAAATATGGCCAATGTAGTAAAGTGGTATTTAAACAAATATGTATTTGACTATTGATAGTGATGTTATCCAATAGCTATTTTATCTCCCAACATACTGGCGTGCACCATGTTCCTCTACGAACATTATAAGTTTTCGTCTCATGCAGTCAAAACATAAAAAAAAATATTTTGAAGCTTCAAGATTTTGAGTATGTCAAGTCATTGATCATTTCTATATATTTATTCAAGATGTGGTCTTGAAATGGGAATTTTCCGGCATTGTAAAAAGTGGAGTTCACGTTCGATGGATTCTTGGATCTTGAGTTGAAGTAATATGTTCAACTATTTGTTGAAGAAGGGCAGGCGTTAGGATGAATCAATGATATCGTGGTGGCACTGCACTGACAAATTACAAATATCGTTGAATTATTTCTTGTTTTGGTAGTCGTCAGAATTCATCCGCAGATTATATTATGGAGCTTCAAAAGCACCTCGAACTATTAGATTTTCCTGCATGACCCTCAATATATCGAGGTCTGGCATTCTGAGAGTTCATAAAGAGTTTACCAATTTCCTGAAAGCTAACTTCCTAATGTCAGAGAGAGTGAAGAAGGAACTTAAGCCTCTTTCAGAAAAGCGCTAGGCATTCGCAAAGCAAATGTTCTCGCAGTAGCTGATTTTCCATCTTCTTGAGGTGATACCACACAGACAGTGTCCGGTGAAGAATTCTCCAGTTTCAAGTCTGTTCAGCTTACCTTGGCGATAGGTTCATCATCTGCATGAAGAGTGGAGAGGTGTCAGAACACGGAGCCTAGCAGGAAAATGAGAAAGCTGACGAATTAGCGCACTTGAGAATAAAAATAAACCTTGATCCCTTCTGTGGAATTGCCAAGGCGCCTCAAAAAGAATCCATCGGATGAAAATCTCATGATTAGTGGCGTGACCCATCAAATAATGTTTAAGAAAGAACAACCAGCCAAATTCACCACAAACTAACTACAGCATAGACGGATACTAATCAGAAAGATAGTAGGGCTACTCACAGGGCACTCTGTCGTCTGAAAAGCAGATGAGTATCATAAACCTAATGAAAGAAGCAAAATCTTGCAGGTTTTGCAACAAAGGAAAGGAAAAATCTATAGGTATCTACCTTTGTGTTGATGTTATAACTACCCCTCTTGGTATAAACATTGTTAGACGGGCTACGCCTTGAGGAGAACAGCGTCTGCAAATTCTATGTGGGGAAAGACCAGAAATGTCCCGTTACATTCTGATGGAGTGCGATGCATACATCATGAAATAGTAAGAAGAAACTCACCAAATAACGGTGAAAGATAGATACACTCAGAATTCTCAAATTCCTTAAGTGGGAAGGGGCTACTGAACATAAGGTATTTCCTGGAAATCTATGAGGAAGTGGGGCGGAGAATATTTATCAAGATAACAGCGCATTCATCACCATCCACAAATATAAATGAATTTGAGACGAAAGGAACCAGCTCTATTCACTTCAGTTGTGTTTTAGTTCAACGTAACTTTGATAATTGCTGATGCATCATACTATAGTTTTCATCCAATTGATTCTTCAGATTCTTGATGAGCATACTCATCAAGGCCACCGTGTTCCGGATTTCCCAGTCTCACGTAAAGTCGTTCCTCCGAGCCGGAATTAAACCAAGACTCGATGATCCATGCTAACACGTGACCATGGAGCGATCCGTCCGGCAATGAGAGTCCTTCGGAGACTATTCCCGGAGAATTAGCCGACGTGACTGCGTCGCAGCCGAACTCCTTGGAGCGACTCCGATGATTGGTCGGGATGCCGGTGATCTAACAAGTCCCTCGGCGACCGTCGAGGTATACATCCCGGGCACAATTACAGAACGGCATGTATATGGGAGAGGACGTAACCTCCTCCAGATATCTTGTATCGTGCATTCGGGATCCCGGGAGGAATCTTTGGCATCCTGGTCGGGGCGGGAAAGGAACTTCTCCGAGTCGGGGTTTAGGATTTACGTGAGGGAGTCTTTATGGGTCTGGCAAGTGTGTATACTTTATACTTCGTCGAGGAATGATGAACAATATCAGTGTCAATGAATTCGCTTTGGATAACGTGATAGGGGTAGAAGTTGAGCAATGTGAATTTCTGGCCATTATATGCGTTAAGTTGGGATTCAGTCAATCAATCAATCGAAATATGCTGTCAGAAGAAACCGAAGAGGAGGACACCACGGCAATAGGTGTACAAAATGTTCAGAAATTAATGCCGATACTTGCGGCATTATCTGAAAATGATCGGCATTATTCGAAAATAAAATTGACGGCATTATGTCGGATTTGATAGGCAATAGATAGTTAATGCTCGGCAATAGATCGGCAATACGGCAATATGTCGGAAATAGTCGGGAATAAACGGCAATAGAGGGCATTTCAACGAAATAATTTGGAGTGGGGGCGTCTATTCTTCATTCCTGTTTCAGTTATATAATTCGGCATTACGGCAAATAACCAAAATTTAATGCCGAAAGAGACAATAGGTGTATATAATTTTCGAGAGTGTCCTCACCCTCGGAAGAAACAATCTTATAGACAAAGTCATCGAAAAACTATGAAATTGTGTTGTATAAAAACACATTGAAAACAACACAATGTTACTGCTTCAGATATAGATTTTGATTTTAATGGGTGGAACTTGATTATCGATATGGGAAAACTTCAACTATCGTATGAAGGGTTCACAACTGGAGAATTTCTCCAGATTCTCCATAATGCGAATTGGATTCAATAAGAGTAAGGCAGAAACCTCGCAGTGACATATTAATACATTCGTTTTGGGGGTATCGAAGACAAGCAAGTTATCGTCGCACCAAGATTAAATTTGTTCTTAGTCTTCTGGAATATTGTGACGTGATCTCTACCTTGCCGTTTGGTGGTTTCATCGGCAAATAATGTATTCTTCTCGGATATATTGATGTTTATGAGGTCGTTTATATAGAGTAGAAGAAATTTTTCTTGGACCAAGTACTGATCCCAGTGGTACAACCACATCGAGTTTTATGATTACGTAAGGTGTTATTATTCAGGTATGATTTGGGCCACTGCTGACTGGTTCCTCTAAATGCATTGTATTCGAGTTTTCCTAGCAGAATTATCTGACTTACACTGTCGAATGGTTTGCATAAGTCCCAAAGCACTGCTGCGGCTTCCTCTCCTTCATTGAAATAGTGCGAGTTTTTATGAAAATAGTGTTCAACTGCCAAATCGTAAGTCTAGGACTTGTGTGAGTTAGGAAGACGGGGACCTTAGCTTTTTGAGTGTCATCCGAAGTACTGGAAGGAATGGTTACCGTTGAGAGTCCAAAGGATTGATAGGTAACAAGAATCTTCGGTTGGTCACCTATCTCCTCACGGTTAAAAGAAAAATACCAAACACAGTGGAACACTGTTCCGGGACAACAGCACAGTATTGATCAAATCCTCATCGAAGACATTGGCTACTGAAATTTTGAGTTTGAGCAGGAGTCAGATTAGACAGGTGATGGGACTGATAACCGGTCACTGTCCTTCGAGGAAACACCTCGATCGAATGGACATACAGAGGAAGAGACATCCCTTCATTTTAAACAAGTGTGTGAAGCGCTATCTTGCTAGAAATTTGGGAGAAGACAACTCACAGGAGGCCTTTCTGATGAAACATTTGGTGAAAAATTCAATAAACCTGATAAAGGTAACAAACACACAAAACAAGCCAAATGGCTGAAGTGTTTGGGAGTTCGAACCCTGACTGCTCATTCTGAAATCAATCAATCTTTCCACGTTCAAGGTTATTATAGAAATACTTTTTTTCAATAACCAAGCCGAGATTCGAACCCGCGCTTTTTGAGCAATAGGCAGCGTTTCAACGTATTCGGCTACCAACCCATCTAAGTTATAGATAAAGTATCTACTACAAAATATGAATCCAGTATAAAATTATATAATAAATGATGGCAACTTCCTCTAAGATTACTATCGTTTTGTATGTATTTCTTCATGAAGGTAAGCATTATTTATACACCGCGACCCTTAGGATTAGAAATAACAAACGAGGTGTCACAAAGCATACCTACCACCCCATTTGATTTTTTTCCAAATGACGTCATAACGAAAACAATTATTATCAAAAGTAGTAACTACTAGTAGTAATTTGGTTGAAAAATATTGCTCCATTCCAAAGATAAGTAACGAACATCGTGATGGAATACAATGACCGATTACTCTGGAAAATCCATACTTTCGAACAAACTTTCGATGACTTCAATTTCCGGGCATGTAATCCTCTCTTTGTTTGTAGTTTTCCACGAACGGAATCCTACAGACAATTATTATAACTTGAATAATTTGAACCACCAGCGGTCTGCGTTTCACTTTGTTCATTTTCAAAGTTGCAAAGCACATATTGGAGTTTGTCCATACAAAAATCCACTGACAGAGATAGAAAATTCGTTCACAATGTGAATGTTGAATCATCTGGTACAAATTTGACGATATTATTGCTACATTTATACCCATCGGCGCTAATTTTGCATACAAACTGTAGCTTGCTGCATTTGAATCAACACAATAGGGATATACAATAGAGCCTATCCGATAAAAACAAACAGGATCCAAACTGTCAGAACACAAGAATCACTCTGGAAATGGAATATAAACATGCAAAAAATACTTAAACATTCAACTATAATCGTTTGAAGTGAAAGGTCGCTAAAAAGTAACAAAGAACTGATGAGATGAGTAATCCTTCAAACAGTTAATAATCGGAATTATATTCTATAGAAACGTGAATTATTATAATGTATCTCAGTATTGGAGTAGAATATTCTAATATAATTCAATCTTAAGTAAATCGTCAAATCGAAATTTGATGATATTTAATCATCGAAACACTTAAGCATTATAACCGAATTTCTACAATCAGTGAGGGATTATTAAAAATATTTTGAATTCATAGGTGTTTACTATTATTTCTTATTAAAATACAGGGTGTCTCGGAACTATGTTGTCAACTTGAAATGAAAGATTTCCTTCAAAAAATAAATTGTTTTATTCAAAAATATGTAGAATTTTATGCAGATTTCGAAATTTTATTCAAATACATGGTATTCCTTACAAAAATTATTGTCTTTTGATACTAGAAAAATGATGGTAAAGTTGACAGTAATGCGAAACAGGCCATTGGATCCGGCATAATTTCATACTTCAGTATACAAAATTTCATTAAATTCAGATAAGCGGTTTCTGAGATATTTGGACATAAGGTACTACCTTTTGTTACAGGCTGTATGAATTTGTATATTCAAATTTGCCCACCTGAAGTTCATTGTATTCTCAATATTACAATATCAAAATTGAAACTTGTTTCATTGTCCTTCGTTTCAATTAAATATCTCATCTATTTACGAAGTTGCTTCGCATTATAAACTCCTGGGAGTTGTTTTGTGAATTTCAGAGTTTTCCGATATCATAAAACTTTTATTAACTGCGTATTGACTTGAGCTAGATAAAACTGAACGCAGTGAGGAATGAGCATTGACAATTGTGTTTATTTGATTAAAAGACAAATAAAATTTCGTTAGACGATGTTAGTATTTTAGTTTTATCTTCAAATGTAATGGTTCTGGACAAATTGAATCAAATGGACCATTTCCTATAAATAATGAATATGTTGAATTAACACTCAAAGGCCTCGCCTCTGATAGTTTTATGAAATCACATGAGTGAGTATCATCTTTTCATTATTGAAATACACCATTTTAGTTTTTCGGATATAACAGGTAGGAACATATGAAAATTCATTTTAATTTAACCAAAATTGTTCAAATTATATTCCGTAAAGAAGTTATGTATGGGCCTTATAGATTATTCGTTTCATCTGTATAGAAACATCTCAAAATGAAACAAGTTATTTTGTCACGGATTTCAAACGTGATATTGGACGTTCAACACCCACAAAACTAATTTCAGAACTGAATTTTCAATTTAACTTTCTCAGTCGCTACAGACAGAACTTCATGTTGTATGTACCTGAGCGATAACCGATAAAGGCTTACGGTAGATCTGGCATCATGTAATATTTGTTTGGTATTAGAGGGGTCTGCAAAAAAAATACTATGATATCACGTGGTACAACACATATGTATGGCTTAGTACTTTGAACCCCCTCGGACCTACCAAACAAATAACCTAGATACTGGTATCTAGCGTAAGCATATATGATCTAAGGATAAAGGTAGTATTTTGCATAGCAGTCTAGTTTGCGAAGTTCGATTCCCATCCACAGAAAAGGTTCATTAGGTACCTAGGTATTTTTTTCCCAATTTTTCGAGTAACAGATCAATTCATGATCCGTACTCGAAAACCTAAATGGGAATCGATTTTATAATGAGAAAAATCATAATTTATAGAACAACAATATTGGAGAGGAATGACCATGCAATTTGCGTCAATTTGGAATTAGAGCATATAGAAATTTTGGGTACCTACCTTCAAGAGAAGAAATGAAAAACATCTCACATACGATAAACGAGGTAAATATTTCGCGTACCGATAAAGCGAAATATATAGTAGTCACACCTGACTTCAAATTAACGTTTGCACCGTACGTTGAGAATAGCGTAAGCTGCAACCTCTAATAGGACATGAGAGCAACATCACCTCAAAGTCAAAACTATACTCATTATAAAGACTGTCCTGATGGCATTAATCGTATATGCATCAGCGCATTGGGTAAATGCATATCAACATACAAGAAACAAATACAATAATAATTCACCAATTGAGGATGGCAGTAGATGCTTCATGATATATATCGTAAGAAGACACGTATAGAAATTATGTTTGAGAAAACATCGAATCGAACCAGGTGAGACCACGTAACTGGTTCATTTTATTTATTTATTCAGCTGTACATACATACATACATACATAAGAAACGAAATGTGCTAACACAACAAGAGTGATAATGTATATGCAAAAATTACTTTTGAGTATGATCACAGCTCCATATTTAGATGGTTAAGCCATTGGATGGCCTGAGGTGTTGCATGCAAGAGGTCGAAAGTTGTACCAGAAAATGCTCTTGTTGGACATTCATAGGTAATGTGATGCATTGTTTGAGAAGCTGCACCGCAATCGCATTCTGGACTTGCACTCATCCCCCATTTGAACAAGGCCGATCCGCTTCTGCCATGGCCAGTCCGGATCCTGTTCAACCGAACCCATGTTTTTTGGGGCATCTTGAAACCCTGTGGTGGATTATCCGGATCTAGCAAAGAGAAGTAGGCTGGACTAACTTTGCTCTGCCAGTTCGATATCCACTCATTATGGCCGTTAAAGTTGTTGGTTATTAGCTGTTGGGCTGTTTTGACAGTTGGATTCCTAGATTTTAGTCGGTTGAATCTAATTATATCTTGATCTTTTTAAACTCTCGTACTAGTATCTGCTGTCTACGGATTTTGGGTGGTAAGATCCACGATTAACAAAAATCCATTATGAAATACGAATGATTACAAAACCAATAGAATAGAGTATAGACTAACACATTTTCTATATTTTCCATGATACTGGAAATTCGAAAAAAGGCATTTGTAATATTTGGCTTGAAACCATCAACGGATCTGTCTCATGTTTAAATTTTTGAATCAATTTTCAATTCTGAAACGAAAAGAAAAACTCCAAAAAACTCATAAGTATATGAATATAAATTATTTTCAACTAACACACATGCAGTATATTGTATAGTAATGAATATACACTAATATCCGCACACAGTACGTATACCAATCGACGATCTTCGAATGGTTGTCTTTGGAGGAGACGATGTTTTGAATCTGAGGACCCCACGCAATATGCAGAAGATATATCGTAGATATACCCACACCATATCAGCAAAACGCCATCATCCAGTGAACCATGGTTCGATAAAATGGCTTTAGCTTCAATGTCGAAGTCAAAAATATCTGCAGTCAAATAAGTGATAGACGTATCGAAAGAAGCATATAATGTCAATCCAAGGTCAAAGCTTATCGAGATTCCGATATTATCGATTGTTCTCGTTCGTTTTAGATTTTCGATAAGGCAAGTGAAATAAATTTCACTACCAGCTCATTTCCTTCTTCGACCAGAAACGATTGAACATTGTCTAAAACATCACAAGAAGAAGCCAACATGTTTTCTAGAGTATTCGCAGCAAATTCCATCTTAGAGAAATAACACTCCTAATATGAATACCATCAATAGTCTTATATGCCTAAAGTTGAAAAGTAGTCTTTCGCATTATGACAGAATTCATTCAATCGTTCTCGAGAAATATGCCTCAGAATATCAACACAAGTTATTTGCAGGCTTTTAACTCTTTCAAACAAACTCGGTATGTTTTCCCCAAACTAAATGCCAACTAGAGACTTTTTAAATTAAATGTATTCGATGCATCAATATCCACTCAAAACATTCTGATTATATTTGTGTATTCTCTCTGCTGAAATACGAGCCATTGAATGCACTGGCGTTATTCTACACTTTCCTCCTGAATCGTCAGATCATTTCAATTTGTTGTCCCACCATTCGTGGGTTAACATCACACATATCCACACTCCAAACTGAACCGAACGATAGGGATCGAAAAAAAAAAGGCATTGCAACATCATCAACGCGGCAGGTAATAAATCCTGCCAAATCACCAAAAAAACTGCGGAAACAATCGGGAAAATATATATGCCTCGACCACTGGATAAATGGAAATTTATATCCATCACAGTCATCATGACCGAATCCAATAATGTACCAAGGGAGCTTCGAAAAACTATCGACGAGCTAAAAATTACGTTTCAAATGAATGAAGTTTTATAACATTTATCATACTTCTTGAAGAATACTCGGTCTTCATGTTGAAGAAAACAAATCGGTTTTTTTAAAGGAAACAGCCAAAAACTCTAAGTGAAGTAGTAGTGTTAAAAAGATCAATATCATTCCCACGTTATTTAGAATAATCTAAATTACAAAAGGTAGAATACGAGCAGAAAACAACTACATTCCTGGCAAATACCACGCAGAACATTGAATTATATCCACTCGTAGTCTATGCATTAATTGATATAAATGAATAAAAAATGCAAATTCTTCGAACATGGGCATGTCTCAGCCACTCTCATATCTTTAATATGGGAGATTGATTTAGGAATGTTTCTTTCTTCGCCGCTTGGTGTCGCCGTCTTCATACACTGCTTGGGGATCGGCTCACTGCTATCAAATATGCGTGGATGCTTCCATCGATTCAGACCTCGCCTCGTGTGGAGATCCCAGGATCTCCATTCGGTTGACTACCCCGTACAGATGAGGGCCAATAAGCTCGAAACCGGTCTACAGGTTGTCAGGCGTGTCTGTCTCGTTGGAAGCATAAACGCATGTTCGAAGAAAGAAATATTTGCATTTTTTATTCATTTATATGAATTGATGCATAGACTACGAGTGGATATAATTCAAAATTCTGCGTGGTATTTTTCAGGAATGTAGTTGTTTTCTGCTCGTATTCTACCTTTTGTAATTTAGATTATTCTAAATAACGTGGGAATGATATTGATTTATTTTCCTCTTTTTGAATCGGTTTTTGTCCTTGAAACAAAAACGAATAGATTTTATCGATTTTACTTTTCGCATTCACTTCGTTGCCCTCACGGATTCAGAGAAACCCATGGTGAGCATGATAAGTAGGAAACCCTGTATATCATGATGGCGTTCTACCAATATACCTCGGTGTCCTCGCAAACATCATACTCGTGGGAAAAGGGTACTATTCCATGATCGTTCAATAATATACCATTTGCGCTTTCTATCTATATGGATTCTTTTATTGCCTATTCAATCTATATGGATTCTTGTATTGCCTATTCAATTTGTTGCAGATACAGCAGTGCATGAGTTGGCGGAGACAACACTTCATGCTTGCATTTTTCAGTTCACGAAACATGTTTTCCTCATTGTCTAACCCCGCACCATTTTGTCACGCTTTTACCAAACAACGTTAGCATTATGAACTCGTTTTCTTTGTACAAAACACTTCATGCCTTCGAAATTGCATGCAGAATATGGTTAGCACCCGTATATTGTGTTCGCGTCTGCTTCGCTCAAAATATTCGGAGTGCAAGAGTTTATAATGACGTGATGGAATATGAACTTCGCCAGAGTAGGTACAGCTCAGAATTATATTCAGAGGAGAATTGTCTGCTCTGAAAGCTTTTTTGACTGTAATCGAGCTCGATATTGCAGAACTAGACATGGCTACATTATTAGTCATCAGATAATGGATAGGTACTGAGTATATAATATCCGATATCAGAAGAATGTATGATGGAGAATTATCCATACTGGGTGAGACTGGTTATAGGACAATGCGAAAGTCAACGAAAACTATTTTTATCACTTTCCGTTCAGAATACGAATTCATAAAACTGTTTAGGTACTGCGTAACTACATTGATTAACTTTTCAGGCAACCGTTCTTGATGAAGTGTCCAATTCCTGGATGCTCTTTCTTTGAGAAAGTAGCAATCCAGTCATTTTGTTTTGATACATTAATAATAGTATAAACATGTAGGTGTAGGGATAACGGTGTCAATTGTAACATTGGAGATTATACCGTAATCGTACAAGCTATATGTTTGAAGTTTCACTACACTAGATAGTGGTCAATGGTCTACTAAAATGGCGAAAGTGTCCGTTTGTTGTTGGCTGTTTAATTTTGGGGAAATGATTAATTCAGATTCCAGTGCGAAACGTGAATAATTCATGCATTGATGATAACTTCCGTATTTATTTCTTGATAACTTTTCTTGATGTCACATCGGACAGACCACATTTCAAGTTTAGTAGTTGGAGTTTAGTAAAAAAATTTGTACAAGGTGATAGCTTCGTTTTGGTTTTCGTCAGAACCGTTCTAGAACCGTCCTAGAACAGTTCTGCTCATGCGCATTTGTTTCAAGGGATCAATTTGAAGAGAATGCGCATGAGCAGTGTAGTTCCAGAACGGTTCTGAGAAGAACCAAAACAAACCTTAGGTCGGTCAACTAAGGCAACGCAAATATGAATGTCTGGTAGTGTCAAATGTAACGATGCTGATGATGCCAATTGTAACGTGTTGTATCGTATCTAGTGGTTCTATAATGAGAGCAAAGAAGATTGTTTTCTATGTAGGCAGTGCAAAGAGTAGACCCACTATTAATGTGTCAATCATGGTCCGATCTTCATCCGAAAAATCTGTGATTCTGACTGATTCTTTATATATACGCTCACTCCTTGAGAAATCCATTCAGAAACTTTGACTTTATGTCATTTTTACACCCATGAGTTCTTGATCTCAGATTAGATAATTTTGTTTGGAAATAAATTTGAGTTCTTCAAAATTCTATTATATACCTGATGACTTGAGTTACAATTGACATTGCGAGTGTTACATTTGACCCCCATGCGGTGTCAATAGTAACATGGCGTATTGTGTCAAACAATTTTGTTTCAACTTCAAAATCATTTTTTTTATCGAAATTTAAATCAGGCAAATCAAACTTCAGATACTTGGTAATATATTCAATTTTGTATCTGGCATTCCATTCATAATTAAATGAAAACCAAATTTTTTTACAATTGACACCGTTCTCCCTACTTAAGGTGGGAGTCGCAAAGGACAATTTTGAACCGTAATCAGCGGCTCGCTTTGTCATGTTCAGTAAACGAATGGTTGGAGTAAATAAAATGATTTTTGCTACAGAGATGGATGAAGAATCAATACATGCCGTTTGACCAATGGCAACTCCCAAAAATATATGAATATTTTGAAAAAAATTCTCAAAAATGATCAATTTTAAGGTTATTTGAGTGATCAGAAATTATATTCTAGAAATTTATTTGATAATTATGAATCAGCTAATGGCATCACTCAGAGTATAAAGAATGCATCAACCCAGAAAAGTTGAAGAAAAACGATTTAATTTTCAAGATGAACATGACAAAGTTGATACGCGATTTAATGCGTTCTGGTCCATTTTATGACGTACTTCAGTTCAGCTACTGACAGCAAGATAGCAATTCCTCTAAAATCATACAGAGTCATTCTAAATCAGACCAGGCGTTGCCAGATCTTCAACTCCAATGATATTTTCATAATATTTTCATTTTTGGGTAATGTGTGTACGATTCAATTTCGTCTTATTATATCTGAATGTCAACACGTCATTACAATAAAATCTACCGACTATTATATGATGAAAATGTAAGATCGCGGACAGTTTATGTGATTTTTTAATATTTTGTTTCGAAATTTGTATACAGGTTTTTTTGGATCGGAAGTTATGATTTTCTTTGTCAAAAATCAATATGACGGGAAAGTTCTCGGATTCAAATCTGGAGGTTTTGTTAGTCGAATTCTGTTATTCTCGCAACTTCTAGTTGTCCGATTGACTTGAAATTTGGTGGGTGTTAATAATTCTGGTGACAATAATGTCTAGAACATGTGTTACAGAAAAAAAATGGCGGCTCGAAGATATCACGAGTTTTGTGATTACACACATAAAAACAAATTCTCAAATGAAAACTATATATTTGTTCAACGTCCAATTCTTGTTTCGAAAAAGCGCATTCTTCTTCTGAAATAATTTATTTGAAATGAATTTATCGAATATGTCAATTGTAGAAAATTATTTCACTGGAATATTCATTTGGTATAACAAAATGTTCTCAATTCGAGAAATTCAAAGTATCCAGAAAAAATAATTAAGTTCTTGAAAAATATAACACGGAATGTCTTCTTTCAAAATAACATTCAACATTTAATCTCTGAATAAGTAAATATCTGAGAAAGTTTATTTGGATTGACCATAACATTTTCTTGAATATAATTGCGATCCCTTCGAGCCGAGAATGTTACCAAACGGTTTGAGTGTGTTGTTTCGGTGCTCTTGTCGTGCATCCATCATTGTTCAACCAGTTCAACCTATTTTATTGGCATAGAAATATTGGCTTGCCATGTAAGAAAAACTAAGGTCTTAGGAGATATCTGAGGATATAATTACCACTTTTAGGGGTAAGTTACATGCCTATATCTTATCGACGTTCATTCTTGGGTAGATATTATTGTGTATCCAATCAATTAACGTAGCTATATCATCTCGAAAACTGATAATTCGTGAAAAACTTGAATAACCAGGATCGGCATAGTGAGTGAAAATTGGGGTTAGGTATCTATGTGCGGATGAACGTTTAAATTTGTCCAAACACTGATTGAACAGTGGAAAGCAGCTTCTTGAACTTGTAGACATCTTAGGTATTTTGATACTGCATATTATACCTAACATATTTTTAAATTGTTTTACCAAATTTCGATCCAAGGAAAATGAATTCAGTAGTGAGAATGTGAACCCAGATTTGAAGAAATATAATAACCATGCATTGTGCTAAGTCAGATTATCTCTCACATTGTACCTACATGGAGTTGTGAATGATATATTTCATATTTTTCAGTAGTTTGAAATCAGAAGAATACAACTTTATTGCGAGGTAAACTGGTGGACAAGTTCAGAAATAATCTCTACGAATAGGGGGAAAGGTTGTCAAGAAGAAGGTCTGCAAGTGATGATGTGATTGATGAGAGCCCCAATAAGAGAACGGAAGTTGAGGATGATTCTCATTTCAAGAAATCGATATAATTCCTCTAATTTGATAAAATTCTTGATACAAAACAATCTACAGCTAAAACTGAAAATCTGATACTTTTTGTTCAAGAAAAATGCGAGTCATTGAGAGATTATGATTGTTTTGATTTGAATATATTGTGTTTTCAATCTGAAATATTGTATTATTCTCACGAAGAACTCCATTCATTTACGATTCAAGAAATCTATAACATTGGTATGAGTGTATTCAGTTGGAAACATAATAGTCTTGAATTGAGCAGACATTTATTCCAGTATATATAAACAAGCCATACTTTTGAATCAAAGCATATCAAATCAAATTAAGTAATTATTTTTATGTGTGTATGGTCCGATTGGATAGAAAATTGGTATGTTGAGTAGAAGAATAATATAGGAATTTTATGTCAAAATTCGTAAATTCAAGATGGCGGCTCCAAGTTGGTGGACGAGATTTGTGTCATGGTTCAATTCGATTGAAAATCGGTATAAGGAGGTTTTAAGGATTGAAGATCATAAATTGATTTCCAAAATTCCTCAATTTAATATGGCGGCTCCAAGATAGCGACGAGTTATTCGATTATGGTCCGATTGGATTGAGGATTGGTATATTGAGGTTTTTGTAGTTGGAGATTATGACTTATTCATTATAATCTATACATTCAAGACGGTGGTTGTAATCACAAATCTCGACCACCATCTTGAATATACAAATTTCGAATCGGACCATATTCACAAAACTCTGAATTTTGATCCCGAAAACACGATCTTAAATCCAATCGGATCAAAATCACAAATCTCATTCTCCAACATGGATCACCATTTTGTTTTTTTCTCTGAAAAAAAAAAATGAAATGCATTGACACTGGAATTATGAATAACCTACCAAATATCAGCTCAATCGGATGTCGACTTGAAAAATTTATTACAAATTTTGAAACGATATCACTCAATACAATTATTATAGTTTTTCTACCAATTCAATAAAATACCTGGACTCAATCACTAAATTACAGCAACCGACAACGTCGCATTCCCAATAAGACGAGGTCTGTTGGGTTGGTTGCATAAAACTTCATTTTCATAGCGCACTGGAACATCGCCATCTTGCGTTGTAGGTTGTCAAGGTTGTTGGGACTCCCACCTTAAGGAAAATAACTGAGGAATACTATATTTAATTATCATAACATGAGACTCTAATCAAAAACAAAAACACAGATCAATCAATTTGCTCATCTTATTGTCAGGTGAATGCAATTTTATATTGGTTTGACATGATGGAATCTGAAATAAAGGTTGCTTTGACCAGGAGCGAATTCATCTCATTCAGTATACAACTGCCGTCTAATGTATTGTGAATAATTTCGGTACCTGAGAAATATAGCGTTCGGCCTCTTCGAAATTAAACATGATGTTGAAGCCATACATAATGGATCCTCTTATTAATTTTGTTATGCGCAGAATGTAGTAGAAGAAATTTGTACTAGTAAAAATAATTCTAAATGATACCATGAGAACTATTGTGTCTGGGTTGTGATGAGTATTTCTATGAATGGTTTATGTAAGTGGGATTCAAATCGATACAGAATCATATGATTATTTTTATTTTCAACCTATATGATGAAGTGAGTCATCTCATAGTGATGCCTCATGGTACAGGGTGGGCAACTAGGTAACTATAGGAGAGACAAAAAATGGACGTCGCATACTCGATTTTTAGACTTTTAGACACATGTGAATAGCTTGATTGTTTTTGAAGTCGCATTTCGAGTTATGGTCCAAGCTTATAGCTTCTCAAATGGGAATCATAGTTGGCTATGGTTTGGTGTGAATAGAACATACATAATGTTGGGTCTTTCTTGATGTTGTAACATTAAAGAATGCCAGAAAAAGAAACAATTCGTTTTCAGAATAATCATATTTTTTATTTGACTAAACACCATCAAGAGAATCATAGTAGTGTCTCAGTCGAATGTTTTTTATTTAAATTATTCATTCAAACATTCAGGTTCGAATAAATAATATTCACCCTGTTTCATGCAAATTCTAAATTCTCAATCTGTTCTCCACTAGCTGGAACTATAAAATCAGTAATCTTCAATTATGGATCTAACTATTTCGGTAATTGTTTAATAGATGGCTATACCTACTCTAAATCACATTCGTTCTGAACAGATAGGTATAGGTTTTTGCGTGATTCTTATGCGATTTTCGAACAACGAGGTAAACGAGCTTCTTTCCGTTCCTGTTTGGGGAGTGATAGATTTCGTTGGCAAAATACTACGGCATATATCTGAAAAGCCAAGAGATTTTCTATTTTCGTATTTGGAAAAACCCAAACTGTGCCAATCTCAATCCTCAATCTGACATGGAATATTGTCAATCGATTGGAATCTGTTAGAATTCATGTGCATGATAGCCGCCATTCTGGTAAGTTTTCAGTTCTGTTTTTATATGGTTATTTACCATTGATTTCCATTTCGTTCAAGGATCCATTCAATTTCTCGATGTTATAAACCTAGATTTGGTTCCCACTTCGTTGGACATATCTATTAATTATATGTTTAGGATTCATATGACAAATGTATTGTGGGGGTAAGTTATTTTTTATTCAGAAGATATATTTTCGTCATTGAAAAGGTAGGTGATTTCAAATGAATAATTCATTGTAGGGTGTATGCTGACGATATTTATACTACCATGTGAATGTCTGAAAATTGAATGCAGACTTTGTGTTAGTTTTTTTGGACTTTATATGCAGAAGGCAGATATTTCTGGATGAGTTGAAGTTTGCAATACGCAAAACGTCCGAGATTTGGAAGAAACATCAAAACCAAGGCCAGTACATTCCATTATATTTCGTTATTCAACCCAATAGAATTCAATATTATTCATTTATCTGAGCGATACATCTGTGAAGAATTCATGAATTCCATGATATCGTTTTATACCCGGTGAATTTGTTTATGATATGATATATCGATCGTTATAAACCACTATAGGCGTTTACTATAAAATATGTTCATCATAATTATGTCATTTATATTGGTGTTTGAGGTAACCCCAGATATATTGAGCGATGCCTTGATTTGTTATATTGTAAAGCTACAACTCATATTTTGAGCTAATCGAATAAATTTATATTTTTATTGCGGGACACCTGTTTATCATTTCTATTTAGAATTCTATACTGTTATGGGTTTTTATTGCTGTGTGATTTCTTGATTGCAACACTGCCGAATGCTTTTATAATCAAGTGGCGCCCTTTAGAACAAAAATAAGTACAAAATTAAAATCTAAACCCATGACCATAAACGCTTCCGATGAAAAGCAGCCGTTAGCAGTGCAACCTTTTCCGGATTAGTTTTTATACAAAAATAGGTTACAATGTGTGAGTTTTCAATAGTGAAACTTTTCGTATGACATCCTCATTTTTAACGAATTACGATAACAAACGGACAATCCGTCATAGATGACACCCGCTTACCTAGAATAAATCTTTTTCAATCAAACCATAGCCAACTATAATTCCAATTTGAAAAACTAAAACTTTAGGCTATAACTCGAAATTGCACCTTGTTATAAATTTTCTTGTCGCCACTAAGAAAAAGGTACCCCAAGAATGTAATAGGTATTTATGTATCAAGGGCGTAAAATAGGCTTTTATGGACCGCAGCGAGTTAGTAATAGCCTGAGCGCTATAGCGAGGGCTATTAACACGCCTCTCAAGCATGATAGAGATAAAACGGTTCTAAAAATCCTTTTAAAACACTTTGAAATAATTTTTGCTACGCCCATGATGTACCTCTCGAAGAAGCATTGCATGAGAGTGTTTTTAATTTTTCTCTTTCTCTTATAGTAAGGGAGATAGGGTTTACAATTTGCTCATGTTCCAGACTGGTGGGTGAATAAATTTAGGCTAGTAGCAATATTTGTTGCATTATACGAAATGCATTCCAGTGACGAAGAAAGTTTGAATTGTACCAGAAATCAGTATAGCAGCGGAGGATGCGAATAGTTGATAATTTACTGGGCGGGCGGTAAAGTGCCATTTTACGCCCGACGGGCGGTAAAGTAGTCCGAGGGCGGTTAAGTGCTATTTCACGCCCGCACAACCAGGCGATGAAGTGCAATTTTACGCCTGGTGGTGCATAAAAGTTATCTCATAACTTTACGAGCAACCACGCTATTCACATGTGAAGGAAAGTCAAAAAATCGAACTTGTTTATAACTCGAGAACAAAAGACTATAGCAAATTTTTTGAGAAATGGAGAATGCGACCTCCATTTTATGTACCTCCTATAGTTACCGAGTTAACCTATACAAACATCTGAATTTGCCCACCCTGTACATTGAAATTTGTGAGTGAGAAAATCATACTGATTGACCTGGTGTGGAAGACAAAGAAGTGATTAATAGTCATGGTCATATTAAAGTCACCTGATGCTTAATTTGGGATTCCTCCAAAGTATCTCGGTGACTTGATTTCGAGCTTGATAATGCAATGATTCATGGCGTCCACAGTCGACCTAATTTCCGATATAGCTATTGTAAACAGGAAAATAAACAGAACCGGAAACCGAGGGAAAACCCTTCCTTCAGCCAATCTGATTCCTACAAAAGAGGTCCCGAACAATATATTCAGTCCGGAATAAATTAAACTTTTTGTTTCAAGATTTTATCCGACACCTCCACGAGGATCCTTTTTAATCTGCTCTCCGCACCTCTCTGTTCAGTCAGATAATTCATTGGGGTTTATTCGAATTCTGAGGTGGAGAGGATCCAAACAATTCCATTATGTATCCTGCGGATTTGATTCTCTCTGCTTTGTGGGATTATGCATATGTGAATGTTTTGTTTCGATATTCTAGTACCTAGCTTAAAAGAGATTCAATTTTATCAGAAACCGAGTCGCATGTATTTTCAAATATTTTAAGCCAGTAACGAGGATATTCTGATAGTTTTTGAATTCGACGCTAATTATCAAAAAAGTTCAAATTGGAGCAGATAATTATACTCATTATAGAGGGAAAAAATAACCTCTGAGATACAACATCGCTAATTGTTAGGTATCTCACCACCCTTTATTGTTCAGGCTCTCAAAACCCCTTAGTAGCACCCCAACCATCTTTCAAGCAAAAGTACATGCTATAGAGATATGTGCCCAGGAGTGCCTCGAAAGGGACACTCGAAGGACAAAAATCTCATCAGATAGCCAAGCAGCACTAAAAGCTGTGAAGGCATACACTTGTGCATGAGTCTAAATTGACTTGGGACTGTAAACAATCCCTGAGACAACTGGCAGCGAACAACTCACTTTGATG
Organism: Chrysomela aeneicollis; assembly: GCA_029955515.1. Taxonomy (NCBI): domain Eukaryota; kingdom Metazoa; phylum Arthropoda; class Insecta; order Coleoptera; family Chrysomelidae; genus Chrysomela; species Chrysomela aeneicollis. The sequence continues at coordinate 9,614,254 of JARUHQ010000009.1, read as the reverse complement.
TGATTTATACTCAAAAATAAACATCAACTATTCAGATGCATATGTTTGTGACAACAAGAAAAAATGTTTTATTTTGGAGATACAATAACCCTTTGTGGATGTTGATGGCAGCAGGTGACAGCATCTAGAACTGGAGGTCGATTATCGAATGTCGAGTGAAATTTGTCGAATTCGACATATGTCGATGGAAATTGTCGCTCCACACTAAACTGTGGCATTCTCAATTGGTTCCGACATCAAAGTCACTCAAAGTCGCATGAGACAAATTTTGTCAAATATAATGAGCTGGCAACACCGATATATGAAGATACTTCATGTTTTATGCCTATGTGCTTTGGTATTGATCACAAGTTTGTTTTTGTTTTGGCCTTGCCAAATTCATATCTCAATGTAAAAATGATAAAGAAATAATGTAAATATAAAAGCACCATGGCCGTCGAAGTAAGTTATTGCACACAGAATCGTTGATTAATTTGATGAATGAAACAGAAAACAAGCTCTCTAGTGAAATCTTTAGACAATCTGATTGTTTTACAAACTCATCAGATAGAGTCAAAAACGGATTTCTATATATGCCTTGTCGGTCTCGAGGACGTTGATTATGTTCTTGATTTTCAAAATTTTCTATCGCTTCGCTAGTCATAAAGCTGCCATGACACTGTATTAACAACTTTCAACCTTCGCAAAATCTTAACCATAAAAATTCATGAGAATCTATCAAAATCGTTTGTGTGGATTCGTATGTCGCATTCGACATTAATTGTCGACTGCTTTGACACCATTCGACAATTTTTCCATAAAAAATTTTTGAATGCGACATTCGAGAATAGACAAATACATTTCTTGTTCGACAAAGTGAATGGACCGAAAAAGTGTGACGTCAAAGCTATGTTGGTACTACTGATTTGCTTCCAAACAAATTATTTTCCCATGTAAATCTCCATAAGAGATTTTTTGAAATCGATTATCTAATTTATAGTGAAAAAGTTACATATTTCGATACCATTTATGGAAAATAGGACATACTAGTTCCTATTAGAAAAATAGAAACAGGTGAGAAACGCTAACAAATTTGAATGAGACTATATTGAAATCTGTTCAGGTTATGTTTTTTCGGTGTTTACTTTTGAGGCCCTGATATTTCGACTGTATTTTCGATTTATATTATATAATATATCAGTGTAGTGAATGGAAAATATGTCTTGAAGCCAGTTGAAGCTATCAACAATAGTACATTTCTCTAGAGATGAGGAAAAACTGATATCTAGGGACTAAAAGGCCATGTTGAGAACATGGTATTTGATGCTGATCTCAAGACCTTAATGTGGTTGATTCGAGCGAATATTCATGATAAAACATATAAAGTACAGGTGAGCTATAATATTAAAGGGTATATTGGATAAATTGAACGTTTTGAAATGTTCGTTGTAGATAAACTCTACCAGTGTATGTGAGTCCATGTTCAAGAGGATAGTTTCTTGGCCATCACATTGGCAGCTTTAGCAATATTTGCACACTATAATGTACGAGTACCTTCAAAGCTTGAACTAGGAGTAATAAAGAAAATGTACCATCAACATTTGAAGAGAAATCAGTCACACAAATGTAGAATTATATACATTATATTATACAATATTAATTATAAAATAAAGTGAATATCGATCGACATCATACTCTCGAAATGTTATAATGAAAAACTGACATTCAAGATTCAGATTTCTTCTTGAGCACTATCAATGTAGTATAGTGCCTAGGGACAGTTCTCAAAGTTGTTTATGAACTTATATCTCCTGGGAGAACTTATAATTATTTCATGATGCTGCTAATAAACTCCCAGGTAAGCTTTCAGATTCTTCTACATATTCCAAAGAAGACAACATTATCATGAAAAGAAAAATCTCTGCTGACAGCATCAATATTAGTAGGTATATCTTTCCTCAATCTACAACAAATAATGATATAATAATACCTTTTATTTCATATCATGATTGTGATAGAAAATAAAATAATATTAGAGAATAAATACAATAATGAAGCAAATTCCTAACCTCACTTCAGTTTGATTGAGATTTATTCAAAACTATCAATGGTTAATACATGTTTCTATTTTTTTTAAGATACATCGAACCTCCCTCTTTCTGTAAATAATCTTGAAATACGTTAAATATTCACGATAAATATTAGAAGAGACTTCAAAAATTTGCTTATGAAGATTTACATGTAAATTTTTTTCTATTGGAAACATTCAGGAATACCAACATAGTTTGTGACGTCACGACTTTTTCGGTCCATATCTCGCATGCGACATTAAATTACACGGTTTGAGAATATACCCCCTGGCAACCAAAAAGTACAGCTTACATCACAGATCACAGATCTTTTTATGCTGAGTCGTCGTCTTCACGACTGCATGACCACTAATCTTCGATATTGCTGCTGTTAGGTTAGTTGTGAGGTTACCAAATGTTATAAATAGCGTTAAAACGTCGCGCAGTTGCTGTTCAAAGTTGAAATTCAGTTAACTTTCGCAATTTCTAATTTGACGTCGTGCCTGTGATTGGTCAAATCGCAGTGCAGTCGCGCAGTTCGAAGTTGTGGCGTTGGTATGGAGACTTACCATTAAATCTGAGAATAATTCGTGAGAAGTGCGGCAATGAGAAAGCAAGAAGAAATTTGAACTAATAATTCGAAATATTTTCCCAAATATTCCGAAAACCAAAAGATCTAACGTAGATTTTGGTAGTATGGTATTCACTATAATGATAAGGATGAAAATACGCAACTCCGATCCAATTTATCCATCTTCGTGTCTTTTACGGTTCTCGAGATCGCAATGATGAGCGTCGAATTTGAATAACCCTGTATAAACTAGAATATTAAATCTTTCTCTCGGAAGGAATTCATCCCCAGCCTCGAAACCCCAACCTCATAATTATTCTTACTATTCCACCACAGTTTCAACCTACCGTCTCGAGTTTCTCTCGAGTCTTGAATTTTATATTTCTGTGAGTCGAGTACCAGACTCTCTGGTGTGGAATAAACTAGATGCTCGTATCTTGAGGGATATTTCACTCTAGGAAATTTTTTTATATGTATTTCACTAATTGAACATTACTCAAGATGTAGTCCTTTCGAATGTTTCATACCTTGAATGAAGTTTTTCAGTTCGGTCAATCAAATTGAACTTACTGACCTTGTTTTAGTGTAGGAGAGGGAAACTACATGAGGAATATGACACGTATTCATGCGTTCAGCAACTGCGCTAGTTTAGAGTTAGTTCATGTTTGCAAGCATCGGAAATGTAAAATTCCCCTATGGAAGAGTGGCAGTTGAATCGGGTGAGGAGATATATTCTTCGTCATATTTTCTCCTCCTTCATACCTATACCGTTGAATGAGATTATTTGTGTTCGGTTTTATGATATATAGAATGGAGGGGTATGCACGTGAAACTTACAGAAATAATTGGTTGAGGTACAGGTTTTGGGAATGCATTATTTCAGAACTGCTTACGAGATAAATGTTCGTATATATGCTTGAATGGCATCAGTCGAATACGTTTTTTGATTTTGATAGTCAAAACAAAGAATAAAGCTTTAATAATGTAAGGATGGTTCTTGCTGGATATGGAATAACAGAGGCGTAGAGGATTCATTATTTTGAAATTTTATTTTCGACTGTGAATACTCTTGTTGAAACTCGAAATGTCAAAAGTTTTCTGGAATCGGTCGAAAATTAAGAAGTTGATACAAATTTAAAGTGACTGCCATCACTTACTCAATAGGAAAATATGCCTGCTGCTGTCATTGTTACCGCAATGAAGAAACGTTATACAAAACCGAGAACACAAGATAAAAAACACGATGTTTGTTCATCAACCCAAATATTTCAGATAATCGCAAACGTGTAGAAATATGAGCATGATATCAACCCAGTTGAATTATTTGGTAGGTGATCATGATAATGATGATTTTATTTTCCTTGAGACTCTACAATAGTATAGAAAAGTCGATATAGGAGGGAACGCGAAATGTTAGGTACCTACATACATACATAGATCGACAAAAAGATGAATCACAAACATTGAAAGCGATAGGTGATATATACAATACAGAAAAAAATGCATAAGACCAAAACATGAAATAAGATAAATAATCGAACATTTTACAATGAAATCACTCGAGTATTTCTCTGACATGTTCGTAGTGGAATATCCTTTCGTTTATGAAAAGAACCATTTCACAACTATAAATTCCTTGAGTTTCCTTCTGGAAGCAGGCAGTGAAAAGCATTCTTAAAGTTTCTCCGGTAGCTTATCGAACTCGTTATCGAAAGCCCGTAGGCCAATGTTGCCGGAAAATTGAATTAAACAATATGTACATGTAAGTTTCCTCGACTCAGAGAGTTCATTTGGTCAATTTCATTTTATTATTTGTTATAAATACATAGTTCAAATAGAATAGTTTGTGTCTAATGAGTATATTTTCACAAGTTGTGGTACCTACTAGACATATTATAGCAATACACTCCATTATTTTTTCTGTGCTTAAAATACATTATCAGTCATCTCCAGAGGCAAATACCATATCAAAGGCGACTTTCCACTTGTGCATAATCCACCATTTGCAATTGATCATGTGTTAAAACTGTTAGCAAATTTCAAATAACATTTTTAATGGAGAATAGAAATCAGGTTTGAACAATGGATTTTCCAATCCAGGTTCAGTTTAGATTGATGAGAAACTCGTTGTCTATAATCTAACCTAAGATACCGTTTCTTCTCAATATTGAAAATCATCAAAGTATCAATCGTGAAATATGATTCACTCATGATGTAGGTGATATAATGTCTTGTTACTTTTCAGTTTCAGTAACTGTTAGTAAATAACAATGACTACATATTCCTGAAATTTGTTAGTCAGTTCATCATAAGAAATGAAAAATTTTATGTACACTGAAGTCTCGGTCTGAAAAAATGTTACACATACCGAAAGTTGATGATCACCCGATATTTATCGCCATTTATGGTAATCCACGTGATTATCGTAGGGATCTTCCGAATATGTATCGTTGTGACGGACCCAAAAGCGATTATTGGATCTACGAAAATTGTCTCATAAAACTAATCAAACTTGTCACCAATGTGCTGAAACTCGGCGTGAGGAGACCCTTTCATACAGATAAAGTTCCAAGAGAGGCACCATTATTTTCGAGGAGCCAGCTCTAATTTCCATTTATGTGTCAAAAGCAACTTAATTGAAGAAGTTAGCGGAATAAGTGCATTCTTGTGTAAGCAGAAGCTGGCTAAGAAGTGGGATCGTGCCCAGATCAGAACCGTCACATTTAGAAGGGATTAAGATTTGGAGATTGGAAGGGATTCAGCCAGATAGCCGGTTCTATCGCGACACCCTATCGCATTATTGCTTTAACGTGAGCTGAACTTTTCAGTCCGATTGGCTTTCGTTGCTTTCAATCTGTCGTATACTCCCAAAACGATATGGACCTCGCACATTGTTGTGAAATAAAAGATTTATACCGTTTTGTAAAGAAATGTCATCACAGTCGTTTTTTCATATTATCACGAAAAGGGATATGCTGTAATGTTCAGATAACATCGTGAGAACCAAGGGAAAGAAGGTAGGAGTTGGTGTTCTTCTTAAATTTCTGGAGATTGTATGCTTCGGGAAACACCTCCCTAGGCTAAGTTCGAAAGTCTCGATATTCGTTGGATGAACGTTCTGCAGGTCTCTAAAGTGACCACGAAGGGGTGTGAAGACTGAACTTGACGGGTTAATCTCGAAGAGACTGCTAATGGAGGAACGATTGTTTATATTTCAGAAAAGCATCGCCCATGACAATATCTATAAAATAGAGATAAATGGTCAACTTTTCTACGGTTTTCCAGAGAAGTGAGCGAGTTTGTAAGCGAGGCATCGACTAGACGAATCGCCCTTTTTTGGACAGAATCCAATAGTTTCAGGATATGTTTAGGTGCCGCACTCCAAATATGGAAACAATATTCCAAGACAGGTCGGATCTGTGCCTTATAGATCATAAGCAGCTGACTGGGAGTGAAATAGCTCTTGGCTAGAAACAGAAATCCAAGTTTTTAGGGTGCACTTTTGGCAATGGACCTCACGTGACTTCCCCAAGAAAGGTTATTTATTACTTCAATGGTATAGTTACTTCAGACTGAATTATGTTGGGCACAGTAAGATCAGCTTTTCTAGACAAAAGACATGCTTATGTTTTGTTTGCATTGAATTCTACCAGGTTATTAGATCCCCACTCGAGAATTGTTGCTAAGTCCATATTCATTTTCCTAACAATTCTTCCTCGTTCAATTCTGGTTTGACGGGCCGATATAGGAGCCCTGGAAGAGAAAGCGGTATGGGGGGTACTATCATCTGCGAAACTGTTTATAGGACATGAAGTTGCTTCCAACAAATCGTTGATGGAAAGCAAACAATATATATATTACCCGCAATAAATAATAAATTTCTTGAATCGTTAAAATTGGCTTTTCAATACACATTATCAAAACTGAATCAGCAGCTAGAATGCTTGGCCTGATTATCAGAAACTCCAAAGATTTCAAAAATGAAAATATTCTAATTGCTCTTTTCACCTCATGTGAGATCATGCTTAGAATATGACTCACTGATATGGTCTTCAATATACCTGAATCAGATTTATTTGTTTGAACCACTTCAACAGGAATTCATCCAATATATTATATATAGGATCAATTGAAAGAATTTATCCAGAATAAGTTCTAGACGATGATAATATACCGTTGAACAGATTGATTATCACTTGTAATCTCCCTAGCAGCAGAATTATTACCGATAATTTTTTCAAGGTCTCGAATGTTTTTGTTGATAGAAAATTATCCCGAGTCGAAGACGAATGAAATTTTCTATAAACAAAAACATGATTTTTTATGGCTGTAATGAAAAAAAAAAAAAAGTTGATCATGATGGCCAGAAGACGGAAATCGGATGGTGATTCTAAAATTTCTAAAGATATAGTCGTGTAGTAGGGATAAAGTGGCAATGTGAATGATGTGCTTCTGATTTTGATAGGAAAAAAATGAAGATGATTATTCAACGTTTTTTTTTATATATCTCAGTAAATTTTAAAATTTTCTCAACGGTATATTGTTAGTCACGTAAATGCACAACTTTTATTAAAATTTTCTGTTTTTATTCTCGTATATATCCGTATAAATTCAGAAATTTTCTCTATATTCTTAGTCACATAAATGCACAACTTATTTTTTGCCCAATGTAACTGTAGTATTATCGGAACATAAGCATACACGCATGTCATCCCCTCCAACGTAAAATTGAATAGTGTCAAGTGAGATGGAACTCACTTCTTCTTGTGATGCGATGAGTAAAACCTAATCGAACAATATTCGTGTTTTATTTCTAACATCAGAAAATAGAAAGTCAAGTAGTTTTACAACTAGGAACATTACAATAACCATCTTCGTATCTTCTAGTTCCGAGATCCTCACTATGGCCCTGGAATTTGAATTGCATTTTCTGCGAAATACATTTTTATTCGGAATATTTATCTTTCACGAGCATATTTCACAGCACTGCGAATAGGTACTATGAGTATAGGTTATACTTTATTTTCAAAGCCCTCGGGATTTCGCCTCCTACATTATGCTCTGGTGTTAATTTTCAAAACAACTTACTATATTATTCATGAACCGAAATGAATCAAGCGAAAGAGGTACAGCAAGCAGTTCATAAAAGAAATTGGTATGATACTTCATGGCAGTGGTTGGCTGCACAGGCCGAACTAGTATCTGGTAATAATACAAATTGAAACTTACCCGCTCGGCTCCACTTGGAGCTTTTGTTTTCGTCTGCTAGCCAGGAAGATTTGTTTTCCTTGCAGGTTTAGTGATAAAAATGTGCATACCCCCTATATTTGTAATTCAAATTTGAAATAATCTTCCCAAAGAGGATAACAAGAAATGTAAAATGATGCTTATTCCGGATATTACTCCATCAGAATAATTGTCTTCCTTTCTGAGCAGTTTCATGGATGAATAACTCATGCGGTTTCTGCATCATGTACAGGGTGGGTGTATTTCGATGTTTGTATAGGGTACCTCGGTAACTATAGGATATACAAAAAATTCAAGTCTCATTCTCTAAATCTCATTTCTAGACAAATGCAGTAGCGAAAACAACAAATTTGCTTTCGTCTTTTGTTATCGAGTTCTAAACAGAAGTTTGATTCTTCGATTTTTAGACTTTTAGACATCACATGTGAAAATCATGATTGTCTGTGAAGTTACGAGATAATAGCTTCCACATTCTTGAGTTACCTACTTTTTTATGAATAATCCAGTGGTTTCAAGAAAATTTGAAAAACAAAGTGCAATGATTTGGTTTAAACGGATTTTTATTGACCTTCTAACTATGTAGATATTATGACGGAATTACTGTGAAGGATTTCACCTTTCTACTTAGAATAAATATACTAAATAAAATGAAAACTGATTTTTTCCATGTGATTTTTGTGGGACTAATCATTCCACCGCTATAATGCTAAAAACACTTTACCGAACCTATCATACACATAAAGAAAGAACCTGATATTTATAATGATAATTGTAGCAAATGATGAGTGTAGCTGGTGTCATAAATCAGGCTGCCAATAATCATCTGAAACAAACAGGATCGAGGTTGATTAAAAGATGTGTTATTCTGCACATTTTACTTTTGAAATAATAAACATATTAGAGGTAGGAGATAGGTGACCAACCGAACATTCTCGATACCTACCTAGATATCAATCCTTCGGACTCTCCACGGTAACCAACTTCGGATGACACTAAAAAAGCTAAGGTCCTCGTCTTCATAACTCATACAAGTCCTAGACTTACGAGGGTTGTGTGATATCTTTCATATTAATATTTTATTCTGCTACTGGGTATAAAACATTCCATCCTATCTCACAGTTTTTATAGTTGATAAAAAGTGAAGAGACACACCTCGGTTTCGGGAACGAAATAAACCATTCTGTTTTCTACTGGCTTATGAGTTTTATTTATTAAATCTAATTTCCATTGCACGATACCATATTTGATCCTAATCAATTGCAAGTTATTACACTGGCGCAGTCGGGAAATCAAGCCAGAATGTCTATTGGTAAATTAGAGGAATTTAAATTGGAAGAAAAAAACTGGAACACTTATTTAACACGGGTGCAACAGTATTTCAAGGCAAATAAAGTTTCCGAGGAACTGAAGACGGCTACGCTGATAACTGCCGTAGGGTTGGAAACATTGGATTTGATGATCGATCTATGTAGCCCCGAGAAACCGGAGGACAAAGCATATGATGATCTGGTAAAAATACTTACCACCCATTTACAATCAAAACCATCAGAGATAGCAGAGAGGTATAAATTCAGGCAGCGCAAACAAGAAGCTGGTGAGTCCCTTTCAAACTACATGGCATTTTTGAAAAAATTGGCGAAACACTGCAACTTTGGAGATAAATTGGAAGAACAACTGAGAGACCAGCTGGTATTCGGTCTCAGTAATGACGCCATTCGCCAACGTCTTTTCGCCGACAAAACATTAACTTACACTAAAGCCATTGATTTGGCCATGAATTTGGAAGCAGCAGAAAAAAATTCGGAGTTAATCGAGCCAGGTTCCTTGCATAAGTTCAGTACAACAGCTAGAATGGAGAACAAGTTTCAAAATAAATCATCCCAAGGACCGTCGAGATCTGGAGGTTCATGCGTACACTGTGGCAAAAGGAATCATGAAAGCGGAGTTTGTTTTTTCAAGGATGCCAAATGTCATAATTGTGGAGCGAGAGGGCATATTAGCGCAGTATGTAAGAAAGACGGTAAAATGAAAAAATTCAAGGTAAATTATAAATTGAATAAATTAGTTTCTGACTCAAGTGATAAAAAAGAGGAATTTGATTCAGATGAATATTTAGATTTCTTGAATATTACTTCTGTAAATAACAAACCCATTAAAATAGATTTACTAGTAGATAATAAACCGATGGAAATGGAGTGCGACACAGGGTCGCCCATAGCAGCAATTTCTGAAAATTTGTACCAAAGATATTTTCTGAAGAGTCAAATGTATGAATCGGATTTAAAACTCAAGTCCTATAATGGTAATATGCTTGACATTTCAGGATTCATTTATGTTGAAGTTTCTTATAAGGACAACCAGGTTAAATTGAAATTATACGTAATTAGAAATGGGGGCGCCCCACTAATGGGTAGACAGTGGATCAAAAAGTTAAATATTTCGGTCGATGAATTGCTGAATGTAAATAAAATTACTGAAATGAACACCTCAGATATCCCTACATTACTGCAATCTAAATTTCCAGAGGTTTTCAGGGAAGGGTTAGGTAAATTCACGAAGGGCAAGGCTTCACTACATTTGAAAGAAAATACTCGCCCGGTTTTCTGTAGATCGCGCAATATTGCTTTAGCTCTCAAAGGAAAAGTAGATAAGGAATTGTTTAAATTAGTGGAAGTAGGTATTCTAGAACCGGTGGAATTCAGCGAATGGGCGAGTCCCATCGTACCTGTTTTAAAAAAAAATGGGGAAGTTAGGATTTGCGGGGATTTCAAAGTTAGTCTTAATCCTCACCTACATGTAGACAGATATCCCATTCCGAAAATTGAACATTTGTTTGCGACGATGAATCAGGGTAAATATTTCAGCAAAATTGATTTGTCGCAAGCTTATGCCCAAATTGAGCTGGATAATGAATCAAAAAAATTGGTTACGTTGAATACCCATAGGGGTTTGTTTCAAATGAATAGGCTTCCTTACGGGGTGGCTTCCAGTCCAGGAATTTTTCAAAGAATAATAGATACAATTTTTTCGGGCACAAACAATATAGCTATTTTCTTAGATGATATACTCATAGCTGGGAAAACCATTGATGAGCATTTCGAAAATATTTGCATTGTTTTTGAAAAACTACAGAATTGTGGTTTAAGAGTACAGCTGAGTAAATGTTCATTTTTCCAACAAAATATATCATTCTTAGGCTACACTATCAACGAAAAGGGATTAACTACTTCTCCGGAAAAAGTGAAGGCCATTTTGAAGGCTCCCATTCCCTCAAATATAACCGAATTGAAATCTTTTTTAGGTCTTGTGAACTTTTATGGAAAATTCCTAGGTAAAACAAGTGAAATACTTTATCCTTTGTATAAATTACTAAGGAAAGATGAAAAATGGCGCTGGGGTAAGGAACAGAACAGAAGTTTTGAATCCATCAAGGGTGAGTTGGCTTCTCCAAGATTGTTGGTCCACTATGATGCAAATCTACCGGTTACATTGGCATCGGATGCGAGTTTTTATGCTATAGGGGGCGTTATATCCCATGTGTACCCCAACGGGGATGTTCGACCCATTGCCTATGCATCACGCACACTTGTCAGTTGGACAAAGAGGCTTGTGCCATAATATTCTGTGTTAAAAAATTCCATGATTATTTATATGGTAGGTTTTATACTCTACTTTGCGATCATAAGGCATTGATAAATATTTTTGGAGAAAAAAAAGGTATACCCATGTATGCCGCAAATAGATTACAGAGATGGAGCATTATACTAAGTAGTTATCAGTATGATATAAAGTATATTAATTCAAAGAAAAATTATGCTGATGCTTTGTCGCGTCTTCCATTACATACCGAACAAGAAGAATCGAAAGATATAGGTTATATTTTGTATATGGGTGAAAATTTACCGATTGATTATAGACAAGTTGCGTTCCATACGAGAAGAGATTTTTTTTTGAGTAGAGTTTATAGATTCTGTCTTCACGGATGGCCAGAAAAAGTATCAGATGATATTAAATTATATTACATAAAAAGAAATGAACTTCATCTCGAACATGGGTGTCTCATGTGGGGCTATCGGGTGATTATTCCTCAAAAATTACAATCAGCTTTGTTAGCAGAATTACATATGAGTCATATGGGCGTAAGCAAGTGTAAATCAATGGCTCGTTCGTATTTCTGGTGGCCGAAGTTGGACACAGCCATAGAAGAGATGTGCACCAAGTGCAAAGCGTGCAATTCCGTAAAAACTAATCCGGAAAAAACATTATTGCATCCTTGGCCCTATGAAAATTCACCTTGGAGTAGAATTCATTTAGATTTTTTGGGACCTATTTATGAAAAAAAATATCTCATCATTGTAGACTCATTTAGTAAATGGCCTGAAGTGTTCAAAACTAATTCGACTGATGCTAAAAGTATCATAGCGATTCTGAAGGGTTTGTTTGCTAGATTTGGCCTCCCTACAAAAATTGTTTCAGATAATGGTCCGCCTTTTTCCTCCCACGACTTCAGTTCATTTCTCAAATCGAATGGCATTCGCCAAATTTTTTCCACCCCAAAACATGCACAAAGCAATGGTCAAGCGGAAAATTCCGTCAAAACTTTTATTTGACTATCGAAATGTGCCACATTTGACCACCGGAGAAAGTCCGGCGAAAATAATGTTCAATAGAAATTTGAGGAATAAATTTGATCTGTTGATTCCTAGTACCAAAAAGATCATAGAAAACAACATAGAAAAACAAGTAGAACATTTCGGAGGAAAAGAAAAACATTTCGAAATAGGGGAAAAAGTATTGATGAGGGATTTCAGAAACCCGGCTCGTCCTTCTTGGACACCAGGAGAGATTTGTAACAAAGAGGGTAACGTCATTTTCGATATAAAATCAGGGGAGGGAGAGTACCGAAGACATTCCAACCAAATTCGTCCGATGAAAACCTCTGAAAAAGGTAGAATGTCAGTAGGAGTAGCAATTGATCTAGAAAAAGAAGGAGACAGAGACAACGTAATAGTGGAGAATGTAAAACATGAAAATGCAATACCAATCACTAATGCATTACCAAATGCGGAAGTACACTCTTCAGAAACACTCAATGAAAACCGTTATTTCTTAAGATCTAGAAAGTAATAAAATAAAAATAAAATAAAAATCATTTTATTGGGTTTGGATATATATAATTTTAAGTTATAGAGTGGTCACCATATTATTGTAAAATTTTAGGGAAACTTATTAGGAAGAAGTTTTGTTTATTTTGTATTAAGATCAGGTGGACATAATTTCAGCAAAGGACTGTGTGATATCTTTCATATTAATATTTTATTCTGCCACTGGGTATAAAACATTCCATCCTATCTCACAGTTTTTATAGTTGATAAAAAGTGAAGAGACACACCTCGGTTTCGGGAACGAAATAAACCATTCTGTTTTCTACTGGCTTATGAGTTTTATTTATTAAATCTAATTTCCATTGCACGATACCATATTTGATCCTAATCAATTGCAAGTTATTACAGGTTGCTTTCGAGGTTGCTTTGCAACTGAGTTGAAGGTTAAAAACACTCTTTAAACCACTTTATTCAGGTACATTCATGCTCCAACATACCTTCGTCCTCCTTGTCACTTTCATCGATAGTATCAACAATGGCGTCGACGTCAAATGGTCCTTCCTTAATGGGATTTCGTAAGACTCCTTACAGTTGATACAAATGGTTTTTTTTGCGTAGGTCTAGAGACGAAGTCAGTTCCAGGCAATTTCTTACTCATTCACGACTCGATAAGCCTTGCAAAAACGTGACAATTAAGACAGACGGTTGTTGAGAACATCAAAGAAAATGTGGACAAGAATGACGAAAGTTTGTAACACTTGCTTCTCCAAAAACAACAATCACACACTTGGAGCATAAATGTATCTGTCGGAAGTAATTGATATGAATGTACTAACTGATCTTTATCTTCCGTTCATCACAGACTCCTAACTAACTGATAATAAGGAAAATAGATAAGCGGACTGACTGAAAAACCAAGGTATATACAAAATTTTCTGCAAATGTAAATATGTGCAGATTACCACTTACCTCATTTATAAATAGACCCTTTAATTAACATATATTTTTACCTGCCATGATTCTGTTTATTTCAGTTGATGTAGGTAATCATATTGATGACAGCACAGTGGCATTCATCAGTTGCAACATTCATCATGAGGGTGTGACGATAATTCACTGTATATAACTGCTTCAGTTAGTCGTACAAAACATTTTTTTGCCAAGAATGGATGAAATTTTACTGTCAAAAAACGATTCCTTTATGAAATATGGACCAACATCTGTCAGAATATGGTAAAAAAAAAGTTCCGTACCAAAATGTCTGCAAACTCCAAATTCCTGTTCAGTAAAACAAAAACCATAAGGGATGAGAAAATCTAAACTTCAGCAAAACTTTCCTCTGAGAATCCTAATATGCCTGCCACCATTTAAGAATGGTCTATTTTTCTCTATTTCATAGTATACTAACTTACGGACTTATAATCTGGGGAAATTGTACTAACAAAGAAAATATATTCATAGCACAGAAGAAAGTAATACGTATTATGAGTTTTAATGGATCCAAATCTCACTGTAAACCTCTTTTCAAGAAATTATCGATTATGCCATTGCCCTGTTGCTATATCATGGAATGCCTTTTGTTAATTCATAAAAAATGTCTTACTGATGGTGTCATCAGGCAAAATGATGTATACACGTATCCAACTAGAAACAGTGATAAAATTTGCATATACCTTTTTGCAGAATCAAGAAAACACAACATACATATAGATACATCAGCATTAAGCTCTACAATGCCTTACAAAATTGTTATAAAGACTTGACTTTTAATAATTTTAATAAAATAATCCATAACATACTAATGGTGCACTGTTTCTATACAGTTGATGAGTTCCTCCTGCACATGCCTTCTTGTACATGCGAGTTGGATATCTATATTTGAATTTTAATTGTTTCCCTGTCTGTCCTTTTTTCCCTATAGTTGTCTGTAAATTTGATTTTTGTATTTTCGAATTCCTGTGACAAGTGTAAAATTCTTGTAATTTTATATGAATAAATTATCTATCTATCTATGCTAGTGGGAGTAGATAATAAGAGACCGTAATATATCCGCCAAATGGATATCCAGATATTTTGACACTTGTCATCGACAATGGATATTTACGGCCTCTGCTTCAGGTTTGTTTTGGTTCTTCTCAGAACAGTTCTGGAACTATACTGCTCATGCGCATTGTCTTCAAATTCTTTACTTGAAGGAAATGCGCCTGAGCAGAACCGTTTTAGGACGGTTCTAGGACGGTTCTGAGAAAAACCAAAACAAAGCATACATCACACTAATGGCGTGCCTTTTATAGATGACGTAACCGATATTATTTTTTAATGATATAGTATACCAAGTGGCACATCATTCAAAAGGATGGTTCTTGAATCCTATTCGGAATTCGAGAATTTTGTATTTGTGTAAGTTGTTAGAAACAAACAGTCCATCTCTTGACTGTTACCTATGTTGTTTCATTGGGCAAACCAGTTAAAGGATATTGGGAGAGGAAATAGTTACTCATTGGATTTTTTCTTGAATGTTTTGAGATTATAGGCTTCAGGAAAAACGTCTCTCGGTTATGGAATCCATGATTTTGCGGTTGGATAAATAATAATTCTCATAGGCAGAAGTTCTGGAGATTTGAAGATTAACAATGAAAAGGTAGCCTGTGTATGTCTGGTCTGCTTGCTTGGAATCGCTCGTTGTGGGATGATAGACATCATGATTTCCTAGAAGCATTGACCATGGAAAAATCTATAGAAAAGAGATAGATCGCTTAATCTTCCATGATGTTCCAGTGAGGTCAACGAATTAATAGATACAGGGTCACCAACCAGATGAAAAGCTATACTCTGAATATAAATCAGTAGCCGCAGCGTATGTTTGGAAGTTGAACTGAAAACTCCTCATCTCAAGAAGCAATTGTGCCTGATATCATCATAGTAGGCATTGTGAGGTCCGCATTCGAGAAAATACATCAAGCTTGGTCTTTGTTGCATAAGTTTTCCAATAAAATCTACTCAGAAGTATACCTAGTTGTATTTGAGAATATATATTGTATATTAACTAGGTTGGTGGCCGAGTGTGCTAAGGGCTGAGGCGCTGATGGTCTATGGCCCAGAGGGTCCGCGGTTCGAATCCCAGAGGCTATTGGAAATATTTTTTTATTCCTATATTATCGTTTAGCACAAGGAGATAGGTGACCAACCGAACATTCTTGGTACCCAAATTTCAATTCTTTGGACTCTCCACGGTAAACAATCAAATCAATTCAAATAATTCTATAATCACTTCAACAGATCCTTCAGATCGTTATGAAAAAGCATAGTTTGGTGACTGTATATTGGCCAAAATATCAAAAGAAAAATTGTATTCTATGTTTATGATGGAAGTCAATCATTCATCAATATTGCGAATCATTATCCAGTTAATGTAGGTATGCGTATACCATAGTAATAACCTTCATCGGCGGCTGTCTGACTCATCAAGACGTTCCATTCATGGCTTCCTTCCATGGATTAGTATGGGGAGCAAAAGCTGTTTGGATTGATATGATATAATTATTGGTACAGAGTAGTCAACAAGATGTTCGAACTTGAAACCCTACGGTATTTTCGGGTGACGAGAATGACATTACCCCGTTAATGATATACCTAAGATAATTTATAGGATGACGCACAATTACTATATTTGCTGTACCATTGTATTACAGGAGTTCGAAGACTCAACCAAGAATTTCGCAAAATCGAAGCTTTTTTAATTCACCTTGAGTTACAAACCTATTCCAGAGTGACTACGAATCACTAAAAAGCAATAGGTGAAACTGGCCCTGATTTGCTTCAATCTATGATTTATTGCAGCACTTATTAATTCTGTTCATGAAACTTATACTATCAACTATAATTGAAAGATAATAGACAATGCACACGATTGAATCAAAATTACACCAATCCACTGAAACACTAAAACGGTATTTTTTCACCTCGACGCACGTATATCGCTAACTTCTTCACGAAAAGATCTGAACTCTCATCTTCTCCTAAAGATGCTAACATGCTAATGGTGGATTTATAAACTCAACTGAATCAAGAATTGAATTAACAACCAGAAATTAAGAAAGATGAATACAGGAAAATCCCATCGAGGATTTATAAACTGTTATCTGTCATTTGAAATAATAGAACCCGTTCTTTGGTCTGAATTTCAGCCACGGAACATTAAAAAACCCTAATTCTGAAATGATGTTTATAAATGCCTCCTCAGTTGATCTAGTTATTAATTCATAATTATTGTTAATTCGTATTCTCAGTTCAGTTGAGTTTATATATTCACCATAACTTAGTGAAACACCACTCGGGGTGATGAAACTATCGTTTATTTTGGTTTGTGGGCAAACTCAAATTTTTACTGAACTGACATAGAGAACAAAACCAGATAGGAAAGGAATTCACATGACCTGAAAAGAAAGTTGAGATCAAAATAATTAGAACCTTCCTAATCCGACAAGAAACATTGTCAGGAACCTTCAAAGAAACATAATATGGATATGACATGATTAATACGATCAATCTTAATGAGATAAATTCATTATTGCATAATTATACCGTTTCACTGCAGTAATTCCATCCTATTCATTAAATAATATACTGCAATCTTGAAATAGCATCAGATGAATTGCATCTAGAGCCACGTTACTCTGTTGTTACAATTTGCATATAATAATTATACTGGTTTATGCGATTCCACAGTGGAATTATAATGCATTCTCGGTTATAAGATACCCTTTCCAGACGATTCATGGCCTTCAGGGGTTAATGGAGTTTGTTTTTAATTACTGATGGTGGAGTGTTATTGGAGTACTGACTATGAAATGTGGTCGAGTCATTTCATTTAAAATTCCTTCAAGTGCTCTCGTTCAGGCATTCATTGCTTTTTCCAGATATCGCTCTTTATACATACTAAATGAGGGAGTAACCAAAATCTTCAAACAATAGTTATAGTGTAGCAACAATTGATGCCAGCATGATATAAACATGATGTAAATATCTCACTAAGTGGGTAAGGTACATATAAAGTATTTTTCCTACGACCCCGTATAAAAACGTCAATAATCACACTGTTTTGTTATTCAGAAAGTAGCTCATATCACCATGGTACTCTTTATTTGAAAGAAAAAGCACTAGTGTTGATATGAAAAACATCACAACGATCGCATGAATTGATAGAAATAATGAGGTATATTGTGAAGGTACTCACTGTCAATAAATAAGCGTTCTCAAATCAAATTCATATTATTTATTGAAATTTCTGTCTCGTTTCGAATTGTACCGAGGATTCTTTATCTATCAATTTCAATGTGTCTGATACATAACCTCTGAATTCACTCTGAAATTGGAAGCTATACTCTTTGCTGGAACTATTTCGATGTTGATGACAGCAGGTGAGATCATTCAAAAGAGTACGGCTACAGTTTTATGTGCGGCTTGCTGCTTGCATCAGTTTGATATCACAGTATCACCAAAGAGAAGATTCTTCGGTATCACAGATGTTTGCAAGGAGTCAAGGACGCACTAACTCGTACGCGCTTGCGCACTACGTACTTCTATGGTTCTGTATTTCTGGTTGCGTGATTACTGGCGCTAGCAGGTGTATGGTGTCAAGTTTGTTTATGTACGCTGGTGTCAATATCAATAAAATTTTTCCAAACTAAACTAACTCAATCAGTCAGAGAAGTATTAAAATACCATCTTGAATATGGAAATAAACAGTACTTGATATCGAATCAAAACCAGCTGAAATTATAGAGACCGCTCAAGTTCCACTTTTGACAAGACTTCCTGTGAAATGAAAGTATTCGGAGTCGTAGGAAAAATAGTGTACAAAACTCGTTGGAAAGTGCATTTCATTCACTCGTCACTTTCCACACTCGTTGTGTAATATACTATTGTAATATGCATGTTTCCTGATAGTTCAAAAAAAATAACATACCCACGGTGTGTATATATAACCACCAAATGGAATAAATTCGTTATATTTATTGATATAATGCATATTTATGTTATAATTCCGATATATGTCGATTTTGGATTCCGAATAAGTTTCATCACTGAGTTTGACTCCCTTCGAATAACAGTTTGAAGATCATTAAATTCTCTATCCGAAATCAACAGATTTTAGACGAAATTAGTAACAAGAATCTAATAACATTGGATTTATTCGATTTTACTGTTCTAGGTTGTATATTTCGTTATTTGCTATCATTTATTCATTCAGAAATTAATCACACAAATTGTCAGAATAGGTCATTTTGGATACTTAAGCATTCCGTAAAAGATTCTCAGGAATGATCAATCGAATTCCATTTCAACCAATTAGCTTTTTCAATCTTTGTTAGTGAACAGATATACAACTCCAATGTCGAACACACCTATAAATTTTATGATAACCGACGAGATAGTATATCTATAAAAGATCTACAACATCACCAACTTTTGTATCTGAACCGCTCAACAACCATCAGACTATCATAACGATCTCACTAATACGTTTATTATTATAATTGGGATTCTTTTGTGTCTCGTTATCGTGTTTGGGGTTCATTGAGAAAAGAAAATGAGTTAGGTATGTTTATTGGATGCATTTGATCGAGCGTAGGTATTATAAATGTTGCTTCCTTTATTCATACGTGCTGATAACTAAATTACGTCGGAAATATGAACTAGGTATGGCCCATTTGTGTAACAGTGTTGTTAGGTTTACACTGGGTTTATACAGCAAATAAGATGGAATAAGAATTAGTATAAAATAATTTAAGGATTAATAAATATGAAGATCCGTTTATACACAACTAAAATAAAATAAGAAATAGGATTTCACCAATGAAAACAATTGTCAACTTCATCAATAAATTATTGTTATTGATGTTTATTTTTCTGTTTGAATATTTTATGATGAGCCAGAAACCGAAGTAACCCAAAAAATAGACCAAACCAAAAACAATCATCGAAATTTAGTATTTTAGCCAGCTGTCAATGATTAGGGGTGTGTCTATTTTAGAAGTTCAGCTAGCTTTGAGAGAGAAAAAATATGTCTGCCCTAGTGTTGTCTTTGTCGTCAAGATTGCATCTTTAAATAATGAAAATGCTATGATTGGGACTAATAAAGAAGAAGACTCATATAACCTGTATATAATTGGTTTGTTTTCCTTGTAGTATTTTTGTTATTTCGAATATTTTGTGAACATTGCAAGCTTACAATAATTGTTGAATAATTACAAACAATTAATTGTGATATTAATCTTCTTCTCTTTTTTTACGTCCCAATCATGACATTTTCATCATTTTGAGATGCAATCTTGATGACAAAGACAACACTAGGGCAGACATATTCTTTCTCTCTCAACGATGGCTGAACTTGTCAATTGAAATTGCGAAAAATACACAATAACTACCTCTTCACTACCACCAAATTCCATTTTTTAATCTTTCGACTACACGAGAGGAAAACCTATATAATGTTCGTTAAGGAAGATTATGCGAGCCAGTAGGATGATTTGGAGTGTTTCTTTATTCCACCGCATGGTGTCGCTAGTTCCAAGTGTCTTGTGGCGTCCCTGGTCACTCGAATCCATGGTCCAACCACAGTACTGTCCTGACGTCACTTCACCGAACTGCCTTGGTGTCACGCATCAATCCGACGACAGCGCCGCTTTGAAAGCTTACTCACGTCAGGCATCGTGTGACAGCTGTCAGCAGCGCGATGACAGATGCACCCTATATGAAACGGTGGTCTAGCCTGTATCCCTCTCTCACTTCTATTTCATCCGTCATTGGATCACACTCGGGCGTCCAAGGATGGGTCCGCCATCTTACCATTTGTTTCTCCTGTCTACATAATAAATACCATTCCGTTTGTTCGGTTGAATGTGTTTCCTTGACTCACCTTATTATATCAATATATAGAGCACAAAAATCTTTATAGTTTCTTGGTACGCAGGTCAGTGCGGTTAAATATGCGTGACAAAGATTGCATTGGGACAGAGATCTCAAGGTCTCTACTCGCTCGGTTGACTAGCCTGTATTGATGAGGGCCCATAAGCCCGAAACCGGTCTGTAGGTTGTTAAGCGTGTCTGCCTCGATTTGAACGTTGTCATGTCTTCGGAAGAAAGAAACATTTGCAATCTACAATAGTTGCGTGGACTACGAGCAGATATAATCCAATATTCTGCGTGGTATTCGCCAGGAAAGTAGTTGTTTTCTGCTCGTGGTCTATCAAATGATGAAATTCAAACTGTTTTTGGTATTTTCATTTGGATAAGACTTTTTTTCTTCCAATGTCCTACCTATCGTATATTCATTGTTCAATATAAATTCCCATAATGTTCATCTATGAGGTGTAGGTACTCAATCTAACCAAAACAAAATCCTGCTATGATAATTCAGTAGTCTCTGAAACATTCTATGGCATTCTTTATACTGATATGGTGATATGTCTTATTTTTCTGGTTTGCAATTTATTTATTCACAAGTTTTTTCTCGAATCTCGAATCACCGAGCAGAGTTCCAGCTGCAAATCTTATTTATGTCGAATTCAAAATTTATCTGCTTATTCCAGGAACATCAGGATGAATTATACTCAAAGTATCCACATTCCCCTAGATAATCTAAAATGTATTCGCGATTGCAATACATTCCAGATTTCCTGTCAGCTTCTTATTGCAGCTCTTTCGGGACGTGTACCATAAATATTTGATTGGGGTTCGCCATGTATGAGAATGTATTTGGAAATTGAACATCTCCACTAGAAACGAAATACTTCTTTGAGGTGAAAATTGGGTTTCTGATGTAACTTCATTCGATTAGGAGAAAATGAAGATCTTATAATGGAGAGCAGAAATCATACACTTCGAAAGATACCTCAAAGTATCAAAATATTGTCGGATTTAGGTATAGAAATGGCTAATGATCCGATCGTTCAGTCATTCTATTAAACGAAATTTGACAACTATTTCTATTACGTCAATATACATATTGTTATTGAATTTGCTAAAGAAAATTATGACGAGAATTTACTCTTCTGATTTTTTCAACCAAGAAATCCCATAAAATTTTCAAATAAGTAATTATCCAAGTTTGGATGACATAGATGTGGAAATTTATGGAAGGGTAAAATCTATTTTTATGCGATGGATTCCAAATAATAACTCAAATCATTATTTTTATTTCAGCTTGAACTTGGACAAACAATATTGAAATAAAATGTTTCAATGGCAGAAATAGTGGTGATAATGAAATAAAACTCATGTAGAAGCTATATGAGAGTTAATTAATAAAATATATCTACAAAAAACGATATATGTTCCTTTTCTGAAACATCTCAACTTATAAATCATATGATTTTTGTAATTCAAGAGGTAGGTAAGTTATATTCGTAAAGTTATAATCATATATAATCTACAAAAAACGATATATGTTCCTTTTCTGAAATATCTCAACTTATAAATCATATGATTTTTGTAATTCAAGAGGTAGGTAAGTTATTTTCGTAAAGTTATAATCATTAAAAAAGTTTACAATTTAGGATTTCGATGCAATTTTCGAATGACACCATAGATGTATTTCTATTTGACAAGTGTAGAAGTAGTCAGTGTCATCAATTCGGTGATCTTAAGGTGGTAGTACCGTAATCAGCGACTCGCCTTGTTATTAACATCAGATTGAAATTTCCCACAGAGATGAATGAATGATTAATATACGTCATTTGACCAAAAAATGGATGAGTATTCTGAAATAAATTCTTGAAACTGATGAAGTGGAAGGTTATCTAGTAGTATATTCTTGAATTTATTTCAGGATTATGAATCAGCTTACACATATACTATAAACAAAAATATATTTCAGTATCATGAATCAGCTAAGTATAAACAAAAAGAATTACTTTATTTTCAAGATGTTGATGTTTTAGTTTGTTAGTTCAGCTACCCACTGCAATAAGAGAACGTTGCTGAATTGTCAAATTCATTGATATTTTCAGGCATTGTGTTTTCAACTAAATTTCACTTCATTCCTAGTTCCTGAAGATCTATAATGAAAATTCAAGATGGTTTTTACGGTTAGGTCACAAGGGATATCGACACTACTCTTTATTGAAAAACGTGAACTTTTTCAGACAATTTTATTATCTATATTCAAATGCAAGTTTACACTATTACAATCACCAATTTTGGATAGTTGATTCGTTTCATCTAGATATATATTTTATAGTATGCTGTGTGACGCTGATCCGAGAATTTGGGATTCTTCCAAGTCACCATGTCTGTAAAATTTAGTCGGCTATGGTATTTAATCATTGATAGAATTCCCAATTTTCCATCAGCGACAGCTGCCGATTTCCATCCTCCATGCGTTTTGAAACATTCAGGGATGCACCAGAATCAGAACTGAAAAAGAGACGGATGTTTGACGAAAGCACTGTTCATTATGTATGATGATGAATTGGGCAGTTTCAAAACTGATGCTACTATGTAGTATATCCTTAACGATCCTGAATGTGGAATCGCAGCGTATCTTAAATCTATCATGACAGCTTTCGCCTATCGCAGAAAATTTGTTTGAAAACATTGTAACGCAATATTTCATAATAATGACGGTGATTTCAACCTGACAAGTAAAAACCCAGAAAAATTGAGCTTCTTTTAGGCGAAAGTCGGAACGTTTTCTACTTTTTGGCATATGACCTTGATGCGCACTCGCAAAGATCGGCCAATGGCATCTGAATACGCCATATAAGCCAAAGAGAGAAAGGCCAGCATGTGAACGCGCCATAATTCTGGAACAGTGCAGTAAAATTGACTGCAGGTGGATTCATGCAACATACAACGGCATACATAAATAATACAATAAGCGTTCTGGCAGTTACTCAACTTGACCTAAGAAGTTCATTGGATACGTCTTCTTAAGTGAAGTTCAGTTAGATTCGCCTTGCGTTTTAATCTGAATTTTTGACGATGAAATTCTCTTCCACATTGTGTTCACTATTTCGTATTGATGAGAATATACTGGTCCAAATTAGTAATATATCCTCCAGCAACAACTGAACTACAAACTCAGTCCTTCTATGGGCATTCGACACCAAATATGTAAGTATCACCCAAACATAATTATCATTGCGAAACTTATGACATCTCTATTAGATACAGTCACTGACTTTGTCATCGAAACATGGTTGTTTGTAGCTCCCCAATACAAGTTTGTCAAACGTCGGTTTATATCCTTCGTTTTATCTTTTCAGCATGGCAGTTAGTTTGAAAATGCTTCAGTAAGGAATAATAGGAACATCATCGCTGAAATTTTCTACTATTTGTTCGTAGCACCATTTGATAAATATCTGATTTTGGGCTTGGTATACATATTTTCTTTGTGATCTTATATATACCAACTAGAATTCAAAATGCAAAATATGGAGAGTGTATGTATATGTATGAGTAACATGCCATGAATACTCTCCTTCAACATGCAAGAATTGGAAAAGAATACATTGCATAAATACAACGTCTCATATCTTCATTGGCTGTTCTGATGGTGGCTACGCGATTTATCTCCTGATGAATACACTGCGATAATTTTTCTTAATCGACAGATAATAGGTGGGACGTTATCTTCTTTGTTCACCTTGAATTGACTCCAATGGACTCTTTTTTGGAGTCCAAAAATATACTCTTTACTCCAACGCTTCAAGAAGTACTGCCTGGTCTGCTAGATGCGTCGATAACAGGATAGTCTGTTTTGGGATGGACATTTCAGAACGGTATCCGGCTCGAAGGACCAATATGACTTCTGAATAATAAACTGTATATTTTATTGAAAATCAATAGTTCTTTGACAAGACTCTTCGCTTAGTTATTATTTTGACATGACAGGCGAAACAACAATATTGTTTTCTCAACTTGAATGCAATATGCAACATACAGGAAGTTGTTTATTTGTAACAGATTTCATTGGCAAAATAACTTCTTCATTCTCTTATTCCACAAATGTTGCCGGATGTGAAATATTATAATAAATGAGAATAATTACAACAGTTATACAACTATGCAAAAATTCAGTAAAGAATACTGACTGGTTGATTTTCATTTAAACAAAACATGAATGAGGCTCTCTGGCTATCAACTGTCGTTGTTATATCGCTACTCCATTGTTAGACATTTTTGAGTCCAATAATAACAAGACCAATATATATTTTTATAAATTTTCATGTTCTGCTCCACCTTCAATCAATAAAATTGATTTCTCTGATTTTTTTATATGCAAATTATATTCCATTTCACTTGGAAAATTCACAGATCTGTACGATAAAGGATTTTGACGATACATTTTTATCTTACGACTGCACGAAAATAAAAACCGATGAATGTTCGTGAACAATATTTCAACTTCGAAGATTATAATCATCAGAAAATACCTCACTAGATACTGAGTTTCACAATTTCACCGTGCTAAACAACTATCCCAGCGAAATATTTTACTTTCCACTTCAGTTATGTAATATACTATATAATTCGAACCGACTTTTTTTTTCATCGATACTGATATGGATATTCGAAAATTCTTCAGCATTAGTCTAATTTTTTTGGACCCGTCCATAGCTGAACGCATACTCACTCATTAATTTTCTGTCCCATTCATCAGCAAAAACTTTTCATAAAGTCTCTCCAAATGTGAAAACGAATATGATTTAGTACGCTCCGTTTGAACTTTTAATTAATAAATATTAAATAAACCGAAAAGCTACAAGAAGAGACAAAAACTGGGCAGGCGTCTTTTTCTGGAATTTAATGAGCTTCCTGACACTTTGCTGCAAGTTTATGGGAAGAGTTATTTTCGCGGGACCAGACAAAAGCAGCCTGGTCGGCAGCTTCATTTATTCTCACTGCATTAGATCGGGTTTTCGAGTGTCCACTTTGCTCCAGATGTATCGTATTAACTTTTTTCATGGTGATACTGTACCTAATTTAGCAGACATTTCAGGACGTTTCCATTACATCGTTAAATTGTGATAGCCGGTTCGGGTTCAGCTGTTTCAAACAGAAAAGAAAAGGCGATTTTATGTCACCGGATATACTGCTTCAGTTGAGCATTGAGGAATCGTAATTCAATGTCCAATTTGAGGAATGTAAAATTCCGAAAATAAAAAATTACAGTCTATAACGATAAGCAGATGAGCCGTGTCTATGGTATGCGTGTTTTTATGTATACCCACAGGATCGTATAGCGTTCAGTTTGATCAACTGATGAATCCTGAGGAGATTTCAAAAACGAATGTTAATGAAATATGGAATTAATCAGAATAAATAAACACAAGATTTTGCTAGCTATATTTTGTGCTATCTGACCCTTATGAGGTGGAAACTTTCCATAGTTTGCATTTCGAATATTTTGGAACAAAATAAATCACCAGTCGTCAATATATAAACATAGTGATTCATTGGGAAATGCGCGACAGAAAATGTCAATATTTGTTATTATTGTTCAAAATAAAGTTCGGAATGAGCATTTGTCCTCATTTCCATGATCTTTATCATCAATGAACAAATGTGATGATTATTTATGCATACAAGGTGTTTAAAAGTTAGTCATTGGTTAAATAATAATTTTTGAAATAATGTTCTCTCGTTTATCGATAAGATTGGCATTCAGAAATCAAGATAATGAGAAATTGTTGTTGATTCCATGGATTAAAGCTGAAAGAGTACCATTTGGCAAGGAAATTTATTTTTGTTAATATTGTGTCAGTTATTTCATCGAAACATCAATAGTAGAAGTGGAAGAGTTGTATGCGGAAACACCAAATGCATTCGGTCTCACTTAGTTTTTTATGCTCTTTCCAAATCTGTGAATGAAATTTCGAAATATTGATGTGAAGGGTTTCGACTCGAAACCTACTTTTTAATTTTCCATCCAGAGGAGATAGGTGACCAAACGAACATTCTTGGTACCTAGATTTCAATCCTTTGGACTCTTAACGATAACCATCCGAGTAGTGCTTCAGATGACACTTAAAAAGCTAAGGTCCCCGTCTTCCTTACTCATACAAGTCTCAATGAGACTTCGAGGGTTGCTTTGCAACTAAGTTGGCGGTTGAAATTGTATATTATGATACAAGTTTTACAAGACTAGAAGCTAGGAGTGCTCCAAGTGAACAAGTGCGACAACGTGTCATATGCAATGTTTTATATTTTGAATCAATTTGAGGAAAAAATGGATTTAATATCGATAAATAACAGAAACATCTTCGATTGGTAACAATGATGACATTGAAATAATCAAAATCTGACGCACAAGCGTAAAGCCCAGTTTACAATTGAGCGATTTTGATTTATTCGATATCAGCGGTGAAAAATTCAATGTTGTTATTGTTTTTATTGGTCAATTTAAATCAAATAACACTCGATAAAAACATTGAGTTTTTCACTGCTATAGTATCACAAATTCCAAAATCGCTCAGAAGTAAACTGGGCATAACTCTTCTGACTTTCATTCGACAGCTCGATTGTACCAACCTCCGAATAATAAAAAATACATTCGAAATAGAGGCTATTTCGACACACATTTGCGTTGCACAATGACTTCATTATACAACCGAAATAGAAAAACACTCTTTTTCAACACCATGAAATTTTAATCACCCTGTATATAATATTTCATCGAATTTGATGAGGTTTTTGATATTTTGTTGAGGTTACCAACAAACTTTGAATTCATAAATAAGAATGTGCAATTTTTGTATCTTAAAACTATGTATAATTATGGAACGGAAATCAAAAAAGTATACATGGTGTTCTATTTGCATTTCCGAAGTTGGGTCGTTTCCGGTCAAACTGGAATCAATGGGCGTGTATGAAGTATAAAAAAATCCGATTATCGTTAAAGTGGGTCACTCTAAATGCAAATATGAAAATGCTTCTTAAAAAATAAAATGTACCAATTTTTCATTAATAATATCCATTACACCGGGCTGATACTTCAACATCTGAGCCACACAATGACTCAATCAATTCATCGACATTGCGTTCCTGGGACTTAGCAGTTTTGCAGATCCATCTTATTCAATCCGCATCAGGCAATGCATACAAATTACATACAAGTTCAGTCAATTTCATTTTCCTCCTTGGCGGCGATTCACTTAAACAAAACCTCTTATTCAGTTTTCGTTTTCATCTCTTCCTGCCATGCATCTATCGTGTTCCTGGCTTGGGTTTTCACCTAGAGGAGCTATTTGTTATAGTCCAGTACGTGGACATCAAAAAGGGATGTTTGAATGCAAAAGGTAGCGATTTTTTAGTATGTAGTTAGGCTTGGGGCCCTGATGAAAAATCCAAGTTTTCGACCTCGAGGCGCATGCGCTCGAGCCGCCATCTTGGATTGTAGGTACAAAAATTTGTTTTTTTCTTGATAACTCAAAAACGGTGACTTTTTCGACAAAAGAAGTTCTCCACAAAGTTAAAGAGGACAAAATTTCCTGAATTTTTTGTAGGATATAATTTTTTGAGGCATACATATGTTAGGAGGTACATCTCCGTGAAGTTGCACTATTTGAAAAAAAAATAGTATTACATTTCGTTACTTCGCTGTTAATAATGAATAATTCAAAAAAATGCAAACTATATTGAAACAATTATTAGAGAGATTCTAATTGAATTTTGTATGAATTTCAATTCGGAGATAACCAGATCAATGTGGTGTATGCGGGATATCTCCTACACGAAGTTGTTTGGCACCGAAATGATTTGTTTGGAGCAATTTGTGATAAATATTATGTTCGATATGTGCAAGATCATTTTGGTTCCCACGCAATTGATTTTGACGGATATCCAACTGATGGTGGCAATACAAATACTAAAATCATAGAAAGTCTTCGACGTTTGAAGAAGCACGTGTCTGCCGATGTCCTTTTTGATGAAACAATAATAGTGGTGCATCAAGTTTCGCAGGAGCGATTTTTAGCCAGAGAAAAAAACTGAAGTTTGTCGCATATCGATGCTCAAGAACAAATTCGAACTGGCTGCAATTACAGTTGAACAAGCTGAAGATGATGCCGATGTGCTCATTGTAAGTAAGTAAGTAAGTAAAGTAAGTTTATTCAAATTAGACATTGATACAAATATGAATGCATGGAGATAGTTCCTTAAAATAATTAATCAAGAATTAAATAAAGTAGGACAGAAGAAGCCACCTAAGCAATAAGGCTTGTGTTGTGGACATTCTTCTGTACAAATGCTTATGAGTGTAAATTCATTTCTATGATACCTAAATTAGACATATTTTACGAAGAAAAGGATAACAAGAGAGTATTAATATGAAAGTATGTTAAGATTTGTATTAATTATAAAGGATATTTAAAAAGGAATCTGGATGTGTTTTTATATAATTTTTCAAATATTTTTTTGGCGATTGATATTATTGATATTTTTAATTTCACAAGGAAGCACATTATAAAGTTTCGGACCGATAAAGGTAATAAATTTTTGATTGTGTGTAAGTCTAACACTGCAATTTCATCATGCAGTGAATCAATATTTGATGCTGTTTTTGTGGTCGGGGAAGACGTTGACCTTAGTAATTCTGACAGCCTTAGCACTAGCCGAAAGTTTTATCTAATTCCGTAATCCTTGAAGGGGAAAAACTGCTGAGAGGATATATTCAGCAACTAGCCTAGCTCAAATACGAAGAACCAACCAAGCACTTTCTATTCTTGCATGCATTCAGTGGTTGTGACACTACGTCATCCCTATTCAAGCAGGGAGAAACTAAATTTGTTAAGGTGATAGATAAGAGGTGAGCGATTCATGAACTAATAGAAATTTTCAACCAACAAGATGCCACGCCAGAGAAGATTGTCGAGGCCGGAGTATGCTTTCTTGTAGCTTTGTATGGTGGCAACATGGAGAGTTTGGGAGACATTCGTTTCCAATGGTAGAAATTAATATTCGTGACGCTCATAATTCACTATTATCTACTAAAAATCGACCCTGCCATACTTGCAGCACCATTGATTGATTAATCAAAAAGGATATCGGTAGACACGTGCTTATTTGATCGACGAAGTCTTTCTGTGGTTTTTGTATTTGTATTGCCACCATCAGTTGGATATCCATCAAAAACAACAATTGCGTGGGAACCAAAATGCTCTTGCAGATATCGAATATATTTGTCACAAATCGCTCCAAACAAATCATTTCGGTGCCACACAAAGTTGTGAAACCATCTGGTTATCTCCGAATTGAAATTCATCGGAAATAAGTTCGAATACGTGATATAACCTAATGATATAAAATTAAAGTAGAGTCTCATGAAATATTATTTCAATATAAAACATAATTTGCATTTATTTGAGTCATCAACAGCCGAATAACAAAATAAAATACTTTTTTTTTCTTCAAATAATGCAATTCACGGAGCCGTTACTCCTAACAAATGTAAGCTACAGAAAATTATTTCGTAAAAATTTAGGGAATTTTGTCCACTCCAACTATGTATTCAACATATTTTGTCGTGAAAGGCACTGTTTTTCAGTTATTAACAAAAAACAAATTAGTGTACCTAAAGTCCAAGATGGCGGTCCAAGCCTAACTACATACTCAAAAATCGCTACTTCCCCACCTTTTGCATTCAAAGAGCTCCACGTACTGGACTATTAGCCGAGTGGCTGTTTCGTGATGAAGCTGTTGATATGATTACGTCTAGTTCGGCGGTTGTCATGGAATTTCGGAGAAAATGAAGATTATATATTACTCCGAGACATTTTATGAATTACGAGACACCTCCTATGGAAAGATGTTGATTTAATTTATTCCAAAGTGAAAAAAGCAATTGTTCAGAAGGTTGTTGGTATAGTTGGGGCCAAAAATATTGAAATTAATGAAGCATATAAAAATAGACAAGAAATGAACAAAACATCGATTCTCAAGGTGTACAAAAAGCACTTATTATTGAACGAGGGCGTGTAATAAGTAATAGCCTTCAATTTGAATACTTTCGACTGTCGAGTCACTGTCCAATTCGAATTAGACAATGTATTTCTTTCATTACAAGAAATATTCATTGGCAAAAATTCAGAATTGATTTATATTATTTACGCGGTAAAAAATAATTAGTCTCATGGAAAACATAGACAGAGCCTTCCAATTATTTCAAAATAAAAGTTACCAATATGGGATTTGAACCAACATTCGGTTTCCTATTGTATCGCGTATATATATAATAATAATAATGAGTTAATTCAAATATCCATGATGTTTTTACAAATATATAGTGTAGAGTATAGCATATAAACATAGATGATGTTCAACAATTTATATCGATTTGCTTATATTTATTTCGGTGCCTATTTTTTGTATAAATACACAGTGTATTCATCGTTTTTTTTTACCTGTTTTCAAAATCACCAAATATCCGCCTACATATTCAATAAATGATTCACGAATAATTCCTATCATAATATGAGATTCACAACAGTTGAGAATATATTTTTTTTACTAGGAGAATTTTCGATTAGATGAATGATATTTTTGGAAGAGATTTCTCAAGACTACAAATTCAAATTTGAAGTAATTTCCTGAAGTAATCTAACTATAAAACAATTATACCAGTGATTCGACATTAACTTATCTCCAATTGGACAGATCAAGAATGAATCTCACGAACTGAAAACGCTCGAAAATATTACAATTTTAGAAGATTTTGCAAAAAACAAAAAATAAACTGATGAAATATAATAGCAATTCCGAATTGATAATAGAACCCTGGAAAACATGTCCCATGTGACCAATTTTGTGATTTTTATAATATGTACAATATCTGAGACACAGTGTCAGATACACTGGAAGTTGCCAAAAAAATCATAGTCTGAAACCGAACACTTGGTAGTTTTCATTATATTTTGAATATTTAGTGGAAGTCAGCTGAATATGATGGAATTTAAAAAAGTGGAGTTGACTTTGCTCTGCATTTCAAGTATAATTTTGACCGGAAGGATGATTTCTTGGAATGCAAATATCTCTTTATTGACAATATTAATTCCGATTTTAAGTAGGATTGAAACATATTGAGTATGATATAAAAAAATTCCTTTCCTGTTTCAAAGGGAATGCCTTCATACATTTCTCATGAAATAACCCTCTCGCAAATTGGCCGATTCGAAATAATGATCAGTTTATTTTACACTATTATGAAACCGATATACCAAAATAACTTAACTCAACAGCAGTTGATGGAAGTTATTTCTTCAATTAGTCAATATATCTGAAACAAATCATTTCAAATCTATGGAAGGTAAGACACGGAAAAATATACAGCCATTTACAAGTTTTCCCTTCATTATTGTAAATTCATTGTAATGATTTGAGATTATCTGTTATAAAACATTGCTTATGTTTTCAAATTCAAACTATATCAATAGTTTTCGTTACTAATTATAAAAACATTCAGTATTATTCAGATCCTCGAAATAAACCTATCAACATACTATCACTATATTGTCTATAATGAGCATTTTCCTTTTACGTATCCGTCGAGATTTCAGTTATGAAGCATTGATAATTATTGATATCTTGTTTTTTGTTCCAGGTGAGTATCTGATTGAACAAATACAAACCCATCTTTGGTGAGTAGATAAGATTAGGGAGAGGTTTCTGGGAGAGTTGCCTTCATTCAGATCTTCTGATTCAATAATCTAGTTTTCTTTTCAACCTATTTGATATTTTTTATTATTTAATTTCGTTTTCAGCATAACTCATCTCTCCTTAGGATTCAAATATTCATACCTTAAGAGTTTAGACAATGAAAGTCTGAAACATAAGGATATTTGATATCATAAATTATAATTATATTTGATCACAAGTATCAGATCACGTTTTTAGCATAGTTGTTGATTTCGATAATTTTGTTATATAATGGCCGGATGCTAAAGAATAGTCAATGAAGAACAATAAAGAAATCCTTCTCTTCTAATTTGGATCTGTATATTGGTGTCAGGTGTGGGGTCAGAGACCTAAATATTCTGCATTGTTTGAGTATAGAAATACCCTCGGAAATACCCTATACTCCCGTATACATTGATTACTTT
This sequence comes from Chrysomela aeneicollis, assembly GCA_029955515.1. Lineage (NCBI taxonomy): Eukaryota > Metazoa > Arthropoda > Insecta > Coleoptera > Chrysomelidae > Chrysomela > Chrysomela aeneicollis. The sequence goes on along the minus strand of JARUHQ010000009.1, from coordinate 9,581,181 downwards.
CCTTCTCAATTGTTGGATATCAGATTTTGTTGAACAAAACTTCCTACTACACTACTAAACTGAGTACTACAACCATCGTTGTGTGGAGGTGTCCCAGAAAAGTTGAAAATCACACAAAATTGTAATGAAACTTTTTTGCTTAGCATGCAATTTCCTCAGATCCTGAATCGGAGAAATATATTGAAGATGTATAAGAACTTATTGCACTTTGAATAACTCGACAGTGTGGAAAACTTTCTTCATATAGAATTCCATATTCTATCTCCTAACATATCAAGAAGATGCCACCACTGAGGGTCGATTCTCGAATGTCGAGTGAAATTTGTAGAATTCGACATATGTCGATGGAAATTGTCGCTCCACACTGAACTGTGACAAATAATATAACTATAAAAGCATCATGGCCGTCGGAGTTAGTTATTGCACACAGAATCGTTGATTAATTTGATGAAAGAAACAGAAAATGAGCTCTCCAGTCAAATCTTTAGACAATCTGGTTTTACCAACTCATCAGATAGAGACGTTGAATATTTTCAAGATTTTCTATCGCTTCGGTAGTCCTAAAGCTGCCATGACACTGTATTAACAACTTTCAACCTTCATGAGAATCTATCAAAATCGTTTGTGTGGATTGGTATGTCGCATTCGACATTGATTGTCGACTGCTTTGACACCATTCGAATGCGACATTCGAGAATAGACAAATACAATTCTTGTTCAACAAAGAGAATATCTCGCATGCGACATTAAATGTCACGGTTTGAGAATAGACCCCCTGAACAAGTTTATTTGACGTGATAGCTGAGAGTGTACCCTGTTACAGCATCAGCTTAATTAATTATTCCCACATGTAGAGTATTTCCAAGTTCTACTCCCCTTGATATTGACCCTACAACAGGAGAAGCTCCTCAGAAATAACCCTTTGAAGCTTTCATTTGTTTATGGAGTAGTTCAGCGTGGGCTCATGAGGACGACAAATGAACTATAATTTCCTTTACCACACTTTGTTATCAGTTTATGCTGAAGACTCTTCGTCATTTCAAGTGGTGTCAACTAAGTGAATCAGGACATGTACAGTATGAGTTGTCAACAGTCACGACCTTATTTTTCACGAAAATATTCACCATTATCTCAAAATATTTACTGTATGCTGCAAATAGCACATATTTACAGGGGGATTATTTTCCGAGTGGGTACACATTGGCACTGTATTCTTCATGCACACAAAAAGATATATTTTATTTTGAGGAAATAAATGTTTTCAATAATAATTTCTCCCTTCAAAAACCTGCGCTCTCAAAATGAAATGTTTTCCTCATCACGAAGTAATATAATGTCTCAAAATGGGTCAATAAATACTTCAGTTATTGTCAAAAGTGAATTTCAAATATATCCAATCGAATACATCAGAAGTAGATCTTTAAACAAAATTAAAAATTTCTCTGATTGAGAGTCTTATATTTCTATTCGCTTAAATGAAAACTAGAGTCTGTAAGGTCACGTAGGCACAGACATAAGGTTATGTGTTAATTGTATGTGTGATGTGAGAAGTAGTAATATGAGGTTTGCTCCTCATGACAACTAAGAATAGTGAAATTTAATTTTTACTTTTCTAAAATGTGCATCAGAAATGGAATGATCATTAAGTTGGGAAGCTGAATCCGATATCGATTTATTTTTTATCGATAATATTCCTATATTCCGTAGTATGATAAAAATATGATTGGTCATTAATTGTTTTCTTTTTACATTTTACAATGGATTTTTGAGCAATATAGGTTTTTTTTTCTCCATATTTATACTCACACCAAGTCCTGATATAAAAATTGATCAAGAATATACGCACAAAAATAAGCTGTTTTTCTAAAAATTTCATCATAATAATAATGAAAAAATGGCGAAATGAATATAATCCACAAAGGAAAAATCATTGTCTTTTCTTTGATTTTCGACCATACCTCATCTCTTTCAAATAAGTATCTCCATACCAATTTGGTTGAATTTATTTGGGCTATTATTCTTGTTGTAGTCTTTAGTTCGGTAGTCCTTGGCTGTCTGACAACTATGTATGATGTATTTTTTCTGTAGGTGAACGAGTACAAGCGCAGTTGAAGTTATGAAATCATAGATGGTTCCTCCTACTAGATAAATATTAACTCAAAAAACAGAATGAAAATCAACTCCGAATGTAATTCAAAACCTAATTGTTCATAACAAGGTAATTGAAACCTGAAAACATCATTTAGTGAAATGAAAATATCATAGAATTTGTGGCACATTGAGTATAAAATAATCTATATAAAATTCACATAATCACAAGTTTTGATTACCAGTACTATGCACTATGAGCGAGCCAGAAAACGCAACAATTAGAGTTGTTTCTTGTATTCTTGTTAGGCATCTTATCAATCAGATTTGAAAACCTATAATAATAATGAATCAAGGACTAATGAATACACGAAAAAAAGGGTTGCATGAAGTTTTGCTAAGTAAAATATATAAATAATTGGTAGCATTTTGTCTTTCATCTTCGTCTTCCCCTAACATTAGTCTTTCAATTATCCTCTTTTATTCACCCTCATCTTCATTATACTGATATTCTTACATATAACTAATAATAAGACGTAATGATTACGAATTATGTGCATGCCAATTTCAATGAAGTATGTGAAATGTGAGACCATATCGTTAAATTATACTATATGGATATCAATATAAGCGACGACGAATTATTGCAATCGCCAAGATATCTAGAAAAAAGTATAATTAGACTCTCAAATACACTCTCCTCAAGTGGGCCTAGGGACTTCTAACCAAAACCAAAATTCAGCGAGGAATAAATGAAACACGTTTTATTACTTAGTCCTCGAACTTCATTCCACATTAAGAGGAAGTGAATGTAATTATATTCCCCTTTTTCTTTTGAATTAATGAAAAGTTTTCCTCGTCTGCTTACACAATGCCAAGACAAATATTCGTGTTTGCACAAAAAATCTTTAATAAGAAAGGGAAAAACGTCTTGCAGCATTTCAGAATTTGGTAAGCGGAAATGAAATAATGAACTTGTTAGTTTCAGAGTCACGTTATCTTCAGTCCTGCCATTTCACCTAAACCATTATACAGTCATGGTGGCTCAACCAAGAAAAAAGAGCATGGTTATTCATACATTACAAAAATATTACATTGTCACAGAATCAACTATAGCAAAATGTTTAAACACAATGCGACATCCACGTGTGTAAATTTTATTATTTGGGATTACACTCTCATTTTCCTCGGTGGATAAATCTCGATAACAGAACATCAAAATTATTCAGTAGCATTTTTCCGGATGGAAAAAACAAAATTTCATCAGACATCACATTCAAATCCTCGCACTCATCGAATGCGATAAAGTTACATAAAGATATCGTAAAAGGGTATGAGGATATAAAAAGCACCCCCCTATCCTTGATTTTCTCCGGCCCACTTGTCTGGCGCCTTTCCCACATAAACTTGGGTTTTGAGAGCCGCAGATATTCTCCAAGGTTCATAATTCAATGTGCCGTTTTACTGGCTCAGTGGGAATATATGACGATGAAGACAGTGGAGGATTGAAAACAATCCTTCGCTATAGCTGTAAAATCTTCATTCACATCAAGAACTGAGGTATGACTAAACTTTCACCTCCGGTCATTGAAATCTTGAAAGTTGTCTCATTCATGCAATCCATTTTTCAAGAGGAAAGAAAAATTGTTCAGTCCAGTATCACGTTGGTTTACAGGTTTCAATGATGCTTCAAAGTGAAGGAAACAGTCAGAATTCAGTTATTTTGAATATCTTTCAATCATTAAATGAACTCACAATTGTTCCAACGGGAGATGTTGGAACTTGATTGAGTAAACATTACATAATTCCTAAAAATCGAAGGACTATGGAATAGGTAATCACAATCAGAGTGAGTTAACATCTGAATTCAAGATTCTTATGAGCTGTTTCGTCATAACGGCTGAAGAGTTTATTTTCGTTTAATTTCTGAAACATGTTTACCTTCATTCCATTCAGATCCCAATCATGCATCGTTCAACCAGATAATCCATAGCAGGGTTGACCTATTACATTTCTTTCTTGAATAATCAAGGAAACAATCGATAGAATGTAAAAAAAAATATGTACGCATTCTAATTTTCACATAAGTTATTGTGTGACAGCAATATTCATGAGTTTTATTGGAAATATTAGAACATGATACTTGGACAAGTACTATTTGGTTATACATCGAATTATTATATATATTTCATAATATATTTCAGATGTGACAGAAAATTCGATATGACTTGGCAGAAAAAAAATGAGTAATACTCATAATGATATCTTATGTTTATCTCCACTAAGAATCAATTGATATATGCTACGTTTTTCGATGATGGCGTCATACAATGTGTTGGTGAAACAGAAACTGTGCATCTGTCAGTGTCATGCCTCGGGTTGGTTAAGTGGGTTGCACAAGTGCAAAAAATTTTGAAAACTAGTAAACCTTACTACCTCCAGAAACGATTGATAACCTTTGCACATATCAACAAAGCTCCTTGACGCAATAAATCTATTCTTGTTATTCCTAGACGTAGCACTGCCATATTCAAACGTAGTTTCTCATACAATGCTAGTAAATTCTATAACTCACTTCCCAGAGAATTTAGGTCCTACACTCTTAGTACTTTCAAAAAGAGATTGAAGTTTTTTAATTTCTACCAGGTATGAACTGTTATTACAAATAATTCAATGTATTCTCTCGTTATAGTTAGGTACACTATAGTTATGTAACCAAGCCATGCTGATTGGACAATTCTATGTTTTTTCGACTATAAAATGTTAACTTATTACCAATAACGACAAAATCTTCCACATTCTAGTTTTTTTATTTTAACGCCCAACTATTTATTATTGACTTTGTATCTTTCATTCAAATGGTAGAGGAATATCATTATGTTATTATTATTAAAAAGGGCAAGTCAAAAAAATCATTATTTTTTGTTATATCATTTCTAACTCTATTAATTCCCTAAGTTTGAATATAAATACATATTATCATTATATTATCATTATTATTATCTGTTCTGAGAGAAAAAAGACTAAAAATGGTCATAATAATGATAATGATTCCATATTTACTAAAGATATAGTGTTATAATGCCGTTACAACCTACGTCTGTCAGATGCGAACCACAGAAATACATGAGAAACAGAAATCTTTCTTGAAAATCGATCTTACCGCCATAATCATTCAAGTCGTGGAAATATCACTACCCTACTCAGACGGTCCACACATTTTTCGCAGAAACAATTAAAAAGCTTTTTCACCATCCTACACAGTAAAAAAAACTTTGGTGTAATCTCAATCAAATGAATTTCAGAGCAAACTCCGACGAATACAACACCTGAATATCAAAGTTGTGTCCTTTTTATTATACATTTCACAATTGAGTGTTGAGTGGTACTAATTTCGATCTTAGTAGTAAAAAATGACACGAATGTGGTGAAGCAGAACGATTATGAAACATAAAATTATAAAAAACCCCGAATGGTTGAAATTCGATATTCTCACTGGTGCTATCATTGACGTTTGAGCATAAAAAAACTATTATATAAAATTAACACCAAGTTACACCGTGTCATATCACGATGGAATCGAGGCGGTGTATGATTAGTCTAATTTGGTGGCAATAATCAATCATTCGTTAAGTATTGCATCCTGAGAACACCAGAGTTGATATAAATCAATGAAAATATTGCATGTGAGCATCTGAATGGTGTGAATTTCATGCGGTCATTTGTTCGATTTTAGAACCTTAGAACTTTTGCCAATATGTGGCACTGACGTTCTTCCTACCGTACCTGATTTCAATATTGGACTATGATTTTAATATAGATCAGTATCAATTGGCCTAGGCCCTATAACCACTGATCCGAAACAGTTAGTCATCATTCGATTTCTCCCTAGATTCTTCTGATGACTCTAGTTTATCATCATATGAATTATATTTCAATAGGTAATCCAACTTAGTAAAAAACACCGGAGATGGTGAAGAAAAGCACTGATTCGCATGAACAAACTCATCATATGGTGTTTCTTCACACCAGAAAAGTATTGGAATGTACCTGCTCAGTGTTAAAACGCACCGAAGAGAATTTCGTGGAGGTAGGATTCAGCACCAAAGTGTTCTTACTGCAAAATTCAGTACTAACACTAGTGTTACTCACAACTGGGTTCGATTATTAAAACACCTATGGAAAAGGTCACACAACACCTACAGTGGTGAATAATATGCACCGGCATATTGCTGACACTAAGACAATCAGGACCTCAGGGGACACCAGACGGTGTTAGCTGGTCTAATTTTTTTTTCACTGTGTATATCCACTTTGGAGTTACCTATTCAAATGAAACTCAAATAAATCCTGAGGAACTATAGTTCATGAAATAGTGCCTGTGATGAGAATAAGCTTTACTGTGGCTGAGTTATGGCAGTTACCATACATTATTATTTTATTAGTTATGGAAAGAACGAAATGGAAATGGATTGTACTAAATTCAGTAAATCCCAATAACCTTGAAAGAGATAGATCCAATTAAAAATACCAAACCCAGTTTGAATTCGAATGTCTGATAGACCACGAGCAGAAAATAACTACATTCCTGGCATATACCACGCAGAACATTGAATCATATCTGATGCTCGTAGTTCGTGCGAAGATTCATACTGTGAACACAGAGTGCAAATGTTTTTTTCATAACAAAATTATCTTGGTAAAATCATCAATTCCACATAGCTCTCAATCTATATTGAGTTTTTCGCATAGAAGAGATTCAGAGATATGGCCAATGACGGGAGCCTTGGAATTTCACCATTCCTATTACATATATACGAATTATATAGTTATTCATTTGATTTAGAGATAGAGAATTTTATACTCTCACACAACGTTCACTGGTGAATATGGATTCGATATCAAACATAAATTACCTACCATTTCGTATCCTCGTTTCCAGTGAGAAGTAGAAAGCGAATTCAATTCCATTCTAGTATGTTCCTATCTGATATTTCTGATAAACGGAATATCTGATACTATTGTTTCGTAACCTCATATGGTATCGAACAAATGTGCAGTTCGTATCCACCCTCCTGGAGTTTTCTGTGTCAGAATATCGTGTTATGAATATGCAGATGGTTGCATACACTTTACATTCATGTAATCGAAAATATATACCGAAAAAAGTACATTGAATACCACGATGAACGACGTTGTAAAAAGAGTAGGAATCCGTTGGTATAACGATATCACACAGATTCAAAGAGGAGTGAATAATGTCATTGATAGTCATTCGAGAATATGGTATCATGTATCTGAAAGATGTTACGTTCGGAAGTTGGTTATCTTTGACAATAATGAATTGAAGAACTTTGCCTTCTGGGATTTCAATACGGGACACATTTTGTCATAGTAATTAAAGGAAAAGTTACTTCAAAAGGGATTCAATACTATCTGACTGACTATAAGTGGTGATACTTTTATGAATCCGGTCCTGTGGAGAATTATTCACTGACATCTACTTGAAAGAAATACAGGTTTATTCAGAATACTGAACTACCCTGTATTTGATTCAATAAAATATTAATTGATAGAAAGTTAGAACAGGAACGTGTGAGCCATTTAGACCAATAATGATGTGTTTCGACACAAAAAATTACTAAATATATATTGGTTTGCCTTCACTTGAACATCGGTTCATGCAAGACCTACCATATCCGTTTCACATGGTCAAAATGTCGGTGGATGTTAACTTTGTTTTCCACATGTTTTTCCTGTTTGATTTATATCCGTCCTGATGGACTGACATTAGGGCACAGAGCCCTTCTAAATAACCTGGTTTAAATTAAAATTTTTCAATTTTTTATATAATGTAACACATAAAATTTTTTCATCTACATGTAAGTAGGTATATTTGTGTAGCTTTATATAACATATATCGAATGTCCCCCTTTTTTTTCTCTGTAGAACTCATTATATCAGGCTAAAGATGGACGTATATACGTCCGAAACATGTCCCTGGAATATCCTTGATGGATTAAATGTTGTGGAGATGACTTTGACTATTTATCCCCTTTAAAAATACATTTATTCATAGCTGACATTTTTCCCAACAAGTGATAAGCCTTAATATTGAAACTTCACGTCAATAATGCACTATTCTCGAACATAATAATTACAACTTTTTTTTACTCGTTGATACGTTAACAAAACTTATGAAACGTTGAATCGAGTCAAAATTTGAAAAATGGGGTAAAGTCAAAATATTGTCAGCATAGCGCCTAAATGATTGATTTTTTTCAAATGGAGTTGAAAATAAAAATACCTCGAACATCAAGCCGTTTGATTTACCCCTTTTTGTTTTGGTGGTTTGGCATCGAAACAAGAGTTTTTTTTGCCACAGACTTTTCTTCAATCGGTCATATTGTTATTTTTTCCTTGGACAAAAATTCCAAAATCGTTTTGTAAATATCTTCTTTGAATGTGCCTAACAGAACAGTGACACTTGTTGGCAGCTGGACACCTTGGGTGATTAATTTATTCAAAAATGTGTATTATGAAGATTACAAGTGAAAATCAAATGGTTGATATCTGCTTCAAATGAGTTATTGCAAGGACATATAGGGGATACATCAACTCCAATTTTGGCCAAATGTGCGGGAAAACCTCCATGATTTAATTTCATTCTCGTTATAGTAGAGGAGTATAGAGACGTGACATTTCAAAATTAGCTAGGTGCGGAATGTTTCGAGGAAGCTGAGGATGAATGCGGATACATAAGGGTTATTGGAAGAGATTAACCCATTATTATTTCCTTTAAGTCGATCCTTAAGTTTTGCCATTACCCCGCATATTGGTTGAAGGCGATCACCAATTTGAAATCATATTGGAAATATCAACTTTACCCTCCCGAAGGCAGCCGTCATTATTTTTTTTTGTTTTATTACAACTACTCTCTGAAAAAATAGTTATTATAATTTTTCTCACCCTGGTTCCTAAAATGACTCCTTCACAAAACAGGAAACCGCCATATTATTGGCAACACTGTTCAGTTTAATAAACATAAAAACATAAACAAAATATTACTTCGTTAAAAATAAGAGAAAACATAATTTCTAAGACTGAAAGTTATCGAAATTACCCTTCAAAAATGGATTTTTATAAAAAGTATCCAGTAGAGCTTTGAAAAAATGTAACCATGAGTAATATTTTTCATCATTCACATTTAATATAAATAAAATTAGGTTTTCTCGTATATTTATACGAATTCGTTTCCTTCTTTTTCACATAAACAAAAACTAACACTAACTAATGCAATCTAATTCAGTAAATCGATTTGAGTCATCTTCAGCTTATTGTGATACTTGGGATTCCTTCTTTCTTGATTTTTTTTGTATTTGATGTGATCAAACCTATCAATCTAGTGATGTGTATACTTTGCTTTACTTTAAATGTACGTTCAAGGGTTCGTTATATTTATATTTACATATATACATACAATATTGAAAGTTATTTATACACCTGTATTTTCTGTCTTTTATTCTTGCTTGCCTAGTTGATGAATAAAAAATAAAGAAAAAAAGAGAAAATTTATGAAAATGAGTTTCACAAAAGAAAATGAGATTTGTATGGTTTCTATTTGAAGTCGTACAAACTTGCGTATAAAAATATCGTAAAAAACACTCGCTTGATCGACATGTGGACATCGGTTTCGACTCAGTCCACTAATTTGTCCTGCTCGTGTGCAAATAGTTGTTATCTAGCATTATCATACTATTAGATATTTTCATGTAATAATAAGTGAACATTCAACACGAATAGATAGATTATTGCAACATCAGCAACTTTATAGTAGTTATTTAAAGAGTCGTATAACAATTTGGACCACCGCATTATTTCAGAATTCGTGCTTTATATTTTACTGAAAACTGATATTTTGTCATATATGCTATGGTCTCATCATTTATCATTTTGATTGTGATTATCACCTATTTATACCACTAGATCCAAAATTTTGAATTTCTCAATAACTTCACGAAACCTTTCCTCTGATGATGATCCTTAACAGATTAGTCTGGGGCAAGTTCGATAGTATAAGTAGAAGTAGACTGATATTTATTTCATCTTATAATACTACGTGGATACTTGAATTGGAAAGAAATTGTATATAACAGGAAAATCAAACATCGAAGTAAAACCAGCAACTCCTCACTTCCGCTACTCAGTTTCCATGACAAATACTTCCTGATGGTCAGAAATCTGCTCACTCGTGAAAATGTTTCTTTTCGGAACACATTCTGTGTCGAATATGAGAAATTGTTCCCAAGAAAACATCGCATTCCATTAGGAATAGACATTTATTTCCGCAAAAAAACAATGATGTTATATACAGTGGATAGTGACGTATCATCTCAGTAATGAAAAAAATCTGTATGCATTTCATATACACACAACAAAATACATTGATATATTTCACAACACACAATCAGTATAACAGGTCGTGATAAAAATAAACATTGACACAGTGAGGGTGTCCCGAAAAACCAAAAAAACGGAAATACCTACGAGTTTCCGAATATTTGTTTATTCGCTTCATCTGTGTTTTGATTGATAATATGTTTATATTCATATAAAAGCATTATCTTAAAAACGATTGGTTTTTACGGATTCCACCAAGTTAGTTTACATATTTTAGCAAAAGTTGAATGAAGAAGTCTAAAAATTGGTAATAGTAACGGAAAAAATCTTGTACGCCATTGGTGATGGCAACTGAATATGGGATTTTTAGGAATAAAGCTCTCATTCCTTCAAATTTAATTTAAACATTCTCCAAAAAGTCATACAACGAGGTAATCCCTATTTATCTTCTGAGCGGAATCTTTCATTTTAATTTGACATTATACTTTCTGGACACCCTGAATAGGTGCGCATCGGTTCAGGACTCCATCGAAATGTATGGAAATGGCAAAGTGTTTCCTTTTGTTTCTGTTCATTCTCATATCCCTGATTGCATAAAGTTATAGTTCTCATGCACATTATTGAAAGGTATCTGATGAGTTCGTAACTCGGTTCGTAATAGTTGTTAGTTCGAGAGTTTTGCTCTATGTGTAGTGGTATACAGCATTCAATTACACAAATTTGATATTTATTGCAGGATATTTCGAGCGACTAACAAGAACATAATATGGATTGCATAAACCTGGATTCAAGCCTCCTGGGACTTGTTTGATTATTTGCCAACAGGGGCTGATGCCAATTGAAGCATTGAAGAAATACTTATGGCCTCGCTAAACATATCACAAACACATTGATCCAAACTCAAAGTAGCACTTGATATGTCGTTGCGACAAGTCTATACTTCACGAACGAGTCTAGATAATTCAATGAAATCAACAACCTTGGACAGACGGACAGATATTCGCATTAAAAAATGGCAAGACTGATAGATATTTCGATATTCTTGGTGTGTCCAACGGTAATCTTCTGTGATTTCAGTCGTGCCTTTGACTGTGTTCAATCTGATACACTACTTGACATATTAAATAGTTATGGAATAAGAGGCATTGTTCAAGATTGGTTTAAATCCTACCTGAAAGATAGACCACAAATGGTTAAAATGCTTGAATTTGGGAATTTTGTTTTCTCAACAACTGATACTAACTTACTAGGGGTACCGCAAGGTTCAATTCCGGGGCCAGTCTTGTTTTTATTATATATTAATGATTTACCTCTGATTCTATCTTACAGTTTAACCACATTATATGCAGACGACTCCACATTACTCATAAAAGATAAGGATGCTAAATTACTGCAAAGGAAAATTACTAGTTCAGTAAATAAATTATCTGCCTGGTGTTCTGATAGATCCTTGTTGCTAAATACTACTAAAACTAACTACACAACCTTCCACACTCATCAGAATAAATATATCTTGCAATTCAATGTCAGTATAAATAATAATACTATTGAAAGTATAGATGAGTGTGTTTTGATTCTACATTATCATTTAAAACACACTGCAATAAACTGTGTAGTACTTTGAATTCGATGTGTTATCAAATAAGAAACTTAAAGAGTGCATTATGCCTAAACCATCTCCTCAAATTTTATTATGCAGAAGTTCATTCAAGAATATTTCTCTCTATTTCTATGATATAGGGGTCTTGTACACTGCGACCTATATAGATCTATTGTGCCCCCTTCTGCTGCTTAGCCGTTCAGGATGTCTCAACGACTAAAGCAGTCCCTCCAGTCCTATGGCTTTCAGAAAGTTCAGGATATCGGATGGCTTCAAGTTAGGTAGATCTCCCTCTTCTATTTGATGTTCTCCGAGATATCGTAACCTCGGATTTTGCAAGGAGATGCATTCTGAGAGAATGTGGATAGAGGTTTCATCCTCTTCCTCGCAGAATCTGCATTCTTCTTCTTCCATTAATCCGAGTTTCCTAAGGTGTCCTTTCAACCGGCAGTGCCCTGTTAGGATTCCTGTTAGTATTCTGAGCTTGTTTTTGCTCATGCAAATGCAGTCATTCGATCTCTTCTGGTTATAGTTCCCCAGTAGTATCTTGGCCTGCCTCATTCCTTGTGATTCTATCCAGTGCTGGGATCTTTTGTTGTGTACTTCTTTTTCAAGTTCATGGAATATTCTACTGGTGCTTATTCCGCAAAAGGGTTCAGGTCCCAGAAATGGTGTTTCAGCCCCTTTTTTCGCGAGTATATCTGCTATTTCATTACCTTCCACTCCAGTGTGTCCTGGAACCCATAGGAGGATAACCGCATTATTCTTGCCTAGTTCATTTAGTTTTTCTAGACACTCCCAAACCATTCTGGAGTTGATTACATGGGAGTTCAGAGCATTAATGGCTGCTTGGCTGTCTGACATGATGATAATCTCTTGTCGACGAAGATTTCTTTCCATGTTGAACTGGACGCATTTTCCGATGGCGTAAATTTCCGCTTGGAAAATGCTCGGAAATTTGCCCAGACTTTCTGAGTATTTGGTTCCAGGCCCATATACTCCTATTCCAGTACCATCTGTTGTTCTGGATCCGTCTGTGTACCATTTAATGGCACTTCTCCTGAGTTTGTCGATGGTTTCTTTATCCCATTCATTCTTGTTACTTAGCCTCATTCAAGAATAACTTATGGTATTATTGTATGAGGAAACACAGCTGCTCAAAATGTCTTCCTTTCTCAGAAGCGCATTTTAAGGTGTCTTGTTGGTTGCCCACTAGATCAGTCATGTCGAAACCTCTTCAAGGAGCATAAAATTTTGACAGTCAGTGGAATATTTATTTTTGAAATACTGACGTATATTCATCAGAATCGGGATATATACTCAAGAAATAGAGATATACATTTATACAATACAAGGAAAAAAGAAAATTATCCTTTACCTTTCAAACATCTAGAAATATCCAAAAGATCTCCTGATACTCTTGGTGTCCATTTATACAACTTGCTTTCACAGGAGTTGAAAAATATGACGTTTCGGAAATTCAAACGTAACTTAAAGAAACTCCTAGTAGATCTATGTCCTTAAAGCATTCGAGAATTTATTGATTCTGGTTAAAATTTTATTTGTGAATTGTCCTCTATTTATATTTTAGAAATGTTTTTTTTGTGACCTGTCCTATGACTTATACGTTCCAAAGGATTAATACAATGATGATGATGATTCCTAGAATTCTTCCTTACTGCAAAAAGCAGAATCTATAACAGAATCACACTATCCTACTATTACGGTTTACGATATATTTTCGCACTATATGGTGCAGTTGAGGTGACATATTGATATTTTCCACCAAACCGATACCCTTCATAGTTTATGCCATTCAATTAGTGTGTTAACCTTTGATAAGATCTCACCTTTCCATGTGCCTCTATTGAACGAAATCTCCTTCGGTAGTCATGCTCCTTTACATATATTTTTTGAAAAATTTTATTTATAACCCGATATTGGTTAAAGATAAAGTTTATCCCTTGCAAAATCGCATTATCAAAATAGGCAAAGAGTTGGACATAGATTGAAATAGGAAATTAACAGTCAATGCGAATTTTGTTTATCTTCATTTTCGTCCTCTCATCGCAACTTTGAAGATTCTCATTCGCTCTCAACTTATCAAGAATTTATTAAGCTCGACCTTCGCCTGTTCGTTTATGAGATTCGAAAAGAACATTATCCTAGCAATTATCAATTATTCCTCTACTTGACGATATAATAATAAACAGCCGTTCCATAATGAGATGAAAGTATATCGTTGATTGCACCTCCATTAAATGTTGAATATTTCTTTTATCTTATAAACAGCCGTTCCATAATGAGATGAAAGTATATCGTTGATTGCACCTCCATTAAATGTTGAATATTTCTTTTATCTTGGAATGCTCCCTCAATAAGTTATTGCTAATACGAGTACATCGAAGTTGATTTTGAAATGGTTCCATGAATTTGATCCAGCTACTATTGATTCGAAACATCCACTGAATAAACATTCATTGAACCATTCCAAAATATAATCATACCTACTTAATGTTAGCTTAGAACGGACCTGTCATCTGTTCACTGCTGTAATCAAGTGAGATCTTCCGCTGAAATTGCAGAAATAGTTATTTCTCAATTAAATTATTGCAAACGTTGAACGTGAGTTGCATCAATATCATACTCATATGGCACTAATATAGAAATTCTTAGAAACCTCATCTCACATAATATACTAATCTGAAATCATAATGTGTCTAATTTATTTTCACTACAACACTTATATTATCACTCATCGAAGGCTTATTTTACGAGCTGTGATGTGAGTGTATTTGAAAATTGTTGAAAATTGTTTTTAACCGCCAACTTATAGTTGCAAAGCAACCCTCGTGACTCTAGGACTTGTATGAGTTAGGAAGTGTTTTTCGGTTCGCAAAATGTCTTGAACAACGTTCTAGACTCGTCTTTATGGAAAATTCGCTGATGTTATATACAATTTTGTATGCAGGAGAATCTCACCTACTGGACGATACTCCTGCACCGTTGAGGAAAATCTCATTACATAGTCATAACTTTGGAGTATGGGATGCACTGAATTAAAATAAGAGAAGCAGTTCAATTCCATGGATATAGCTTTCCTGGTACTTATCACCCCATTTTGCATGGAAATCATCAGTTCCATTTTACTTTTATCAACAATATTAGCTCAATGGATGAAAATATTTCCTACACTGAGAAAATTTTTTTATCGTCACAGCAGAATATTTCGCTGCTATAGCCAAAAATTTTGGCTACATAGGGGACAGGAAATTTACTACTGCAGAAGAGAACACTTAACTGCCAACGTCTACCTCTGGTAGCACAGCTACTTTAGAAAGTAACTCTGCTGTCGCAATAAAGATACTCTTCTGTTATGGAAAAGTAACTATGCTATGGTACATGAAAGAGGTTTCATTTTATTTTTTTGTTGTTGAAAAGTAGATTGCTGATACAGGAGAGATATTTGTTGTTACATGGATGCTTACTGATACAGGAAATATTCTTTACTAGAAAATCAAAGTCCTTGCCAAGAGCAGCATGAGTGTTTTTTTTTTGTCAGTGGAAGTTAATTATCTCAAAATATCACAGGTATTTGCTGGAAATATCCTTGAAAGTGGTACCATTTAGCGCATTCAACAAAACTAGGATAAACGAAGTTTAACCAAACCTCAATGTTCATCAATCGATATTCAAATTATTGCCAGCACTGAAAATTTAGAGATTAAATTAAAGTTCGTTCATTCTAGTTTCCACTTGCTGATTAATTCTTCATGTTAGACTGACCCAGCATAACATCATAATTACAAATACCAATCGTAGGTATCACAAAAATGTTCACCGAACATTCGTTAAGGGATTTACTCAAACCACGGAATTATTTAAATAAACAGTGAACAAAACATCTGAGAACTAAGTAGGTATTATATAGAAGTAGAACACGAATATTTCGGTAATACGGTGAAATATCTACTGTTACTCCGTGAGAACAGAAAATCACCGGAATAGTGGGCGACAGATATCTGGCGATAAGATGAAAACGATACCAACCGAACTGCGATTTTGGCATATCCGAATCGCCTTCAGCAATATATTTTTGCTGGGCTAGCAAAAACATTATAGTTGTTAAAAAGAAATATTTCGTGCTGCAAATATTTTCTGCTAGGATAGCAGAGAACATTACGGTTATTATAAAGAAATATTGATTAAATCTTCTTTGCTACAACAGTAACATATCTAACTATCGTGGAAAAGTACATTTTCATGGTAGCCGAAATAATTTTATAGAATTGCAGTTCTACTACTACAGCCAGTTTTTTTCTGTGATAGAGAGTTTCTTCACAGTTCCAATAAAGCAGTTTCAGTAAAGCGGTCTTTTCTGTTAAAGCGAAGCAACATCACTAGGTTTGCTACTTTTTTGGCTACAACAGGTGAAAAAAACTCAGTAAAGACCTTTCTCCTGGGACTTTTCTCAGTGTACTCTTTCTTCGAATTCTTTTGAAGTTGTTGACAGGCATTTCAAGTGGGACTTGCAAATCAGGAATATTGTCAACAAGTTGAGAGGCATTCTATCAAAATTCAAATATCTAAGAGATTTTCTGGACACACCCCTCCTCAGAATATTGTATTTTGCTCTGGTGCGAACACAATCAACGTAGGGTATTCTGGGATGGGGTGGAGCTGCTGAATGTCATATAGAGAACTTGAATGTAGTAGTAGTATTTATTTGACTATTTTTCATACATTTCTGTATAATTATAGCAAGTCGGAGAAAATGTATATATAAAAACACATTAAAATACGTTGACAATGTCACATTAAAATAAAACACAAGCACAAACATGAGAATATAGAGAGTAAATCAACCCATGAACTAGTAATCCACAGAGTAAAATATACAAATATGCACGTAGACACCAACAGTTTTAAACATAAATGAGATCTGTTAGCGAGAATCACTTGAACTTATAAAAATATGATTAAGATCAGTTTGTTTAATTTGACGAATTTGGAGTTTCGGGAAAATTGAAGTTGCGATACTCTGAAATGGAGTAAAAACAGTGAGTTTGAAAAAAATATTTCATTCTTCTCTTGAAAATATTCTGGAAGTTTATTATAAATATCCAGGTCCAGCGAATTCTCCCTAGATTTGTTCAACCTATATCGTTGACATCTAAGAAGATTTCCAGATCTTGTTGAATAATTATAGTAGTCAGAATTTCTGGTTAATGAATCTTTTTTGTTATGGATTTCCCATACGCAATTGTAAATGTAAACTGATGGAATAGTCATAATTTCCAGTTTTATGAAAAGAGGTCGACATGAATCACGCCTGTCAGCACCTGTTAATATTCTTATGGCTTTTTTTTGTATAATGAAAGCTTTAGTAGCATGGGAAGATGCCCCCCATAAAATTGTCGAGTAGCATATATGCGAATGGAACAATGAAAAATAAGCAATTTTAAGAGCTGTGAAGCTTAGTATTGGTTTCAATCTTCGCAGCATGAAGATTATACTTGATAATTTTTTACATAGATAATGTATGTGACTGACCCAAGACAAATTGTCATCAATATGTACTCCTAGTAGTTTCACTGCCTTCCCATGTGAGACTCCTGTATGTGAAGAGATGGTTAAATATTGTGTTTTGGTTTGACTTAGATTTAATTTATTCGCTGTAAACCATTTATTAGCTTCAATTTCACTATCCATGGCTAGCTGTTCAAGTGTGTTGATATTCTTGGCGGAGTTAATTATGGTAGTATCGTCAGCAAATAAAACACATTTAATCGGTAGTAAAAAATGATGTAAATCGTTAATGTAAATAATGAAAAGCAGTGGTCCCAGCACAGACCCTTGAGGGACACCATTTTCAATATGACCAGTGTCAGATATAATACCATCGATAGAAACAACTTGTTTTCTCTGAGACAGATATGAATGTAACAGTTTCAGTGGAATACCTCTTATTCCGTAGTGATTTAGTTTGTTAATCAGTATCTCATGGGATACACAGTCGAAGGCCTTGGTTAGATCGCATAGCGTAAGACTAGTATGCTTACCTTCCTCAAGACCTTCAACTGCGTCAGTTATAACTTGCAAAAGCGCTTTCGTCGTTGAACTACCACCTCGGAACCCAAATTGATCATTGTCAAATAAAGCATTGTTTTCGAAGTATTTGTAAAGCCGTTGTTTTAAGATTAATTCAATCACTTTTGAGGGCACATGTATAATGGAAATGGGGCGAAAATTGTCCAAACAATCAGCATTTCCTTTTTTAAGTAAAGGTAGAACTTTGGAAATTTTAAACGAATCAGGGAAAACGCCAGAGCTGAAACAGTGATTTATGATGATTGTGAGAGGAGGGGTAATTAGGTCGGAATTTTCTTTAAATAACATACTGGTGAGTTCATATATATCTGTAGCTGATGAGTTCTTAAGGGATGCGATTACATCAAATACTTCATTTTCAACGACTGGTTCCAGAAAAAAGAAACAGCTAGGTGTTGGTAAATTTTTCATGAGATCTATGGGATTATAAGTTGAATCCGGGAGAACGGATATTATGTCTTTGGCAATGTTGCAAAAGTATTGATTGAAAGCAGTAGGAGTCAAGCTCTGGTCAATTTTTGTAGTACCAAAACATTTGTTTCTTTCAAAATTAATCAATTTCCAGGAATCTTTTGAAAAATTGTTTGAATTTGTTAAAAATAATTCATAGGAATTTTTTTTGGCCTTACTTAACGCGGAAGAGTATTGTTTTTTCATAGTTCTGAAAACTGCCAGGTCTTCAGGACAATTAGTTACTGTACATACTGTTTTTACTGCAGATAAGTTTTCTCTCATGGATCTCAAACCGTCATTGTACCAAGTCACCGGTGGCTTAGACTTCATGTGATGTTTACGTAATGGAACATTTTTGTTAAGAATGTTAGTAACTGTGTTGATGAATTTGTCGGCCAGATAGCTAACATCACTCCTTTTATTTAAGAATGACCAATCAGCCATTTGCAGGCCCTTGTAAAAAAGCATTTTATTCTTTCGTCCGAAAAATCTTCTGAGAATAGCTTTAGAAGTGGTCTTTTCCATTTTGTTAGAGATGAAAACTTGTCCAAGATGGTCTGAGAGACATGGTTCTGAAATCCCCACCATGAATTCACTGGTAGGAATGTTTGTGAAAATGTTGTCTATGCAAGATGCTGATGTTGCAGTGATTCTGGTATTTTGGTTTATAGTAACCATTAGCCCAAAAGATTGTAACACGTTCTTCAAGTCATTCGACTGCTGTGAGTCGGAATTGAAATTAATATTAAAGTCGCCTGCAATTACACACTGATTATTAAGACGTGCAATTTTATCTAAAAGTTTATCGAAATTACTCAAAAATGAATCGAAGTCGCCCAGACAGGACCTGTATACATATATATATATTGTATTGTTAGATTCAATACCACAAAATTCAGAGTGTATTTTACTACAGAACTCACTGACATCAATCTTTTTACATATTTGTCCACTCTTTGCGAAAATGGCAACCCCTCCATGAATGTGCTGTTTTCTACAATAATGAGTCGTCAAAAAATAGTTTGATATTTTGATCATAGCTAGGTCTGATTCATTCAGCCAGTGCTCAGAAATGCAGACAATATTGTACCGAAAATCTTCAAGATAACATGATAATTGATTAATTTTATTGGAAATACCCTGAATGTTAATATGAAACAAACTGACCTTATTACAATCTTCAATGACCTTAGATTTGAAAGTTGTATCAATAATATTATGAGATACAATGTTATCTAGCGAACTAGGATATTCAGTTGGTGTTTCATTGTAGTTGCGCGTGTCGCTGCATGGTGTCTTGCCCGCTATTGATTTCTTAAGAACTACAGGTGATTCACCCACTATTGGATCTGGATGGTTTTGGTTACAGAGCTCGTTTGGGTAATTTCTGTCTGAGGACCCGTCTCCTTCGAAGGTGTCCCCTTTCTGCCAAAAAACGAGATTATGGCTCCAGTTGGCCACACTTCTATTTTCCAGGCAGTCCTCAAGTGTTCTCGTTTCAAAGTAACTTTCATCGATGAGTATAGTTCAGGTCTAAGAGAGGAGTGGGTTTCGCAGGCTACCTCTGGGATATGGGGCTCCAGGATTTTTCTCAAAGCTGTTATACAAAAATGGATGATTAAACTTATATACAGGAAGCCTATCAAATTTTCGAGCGATACTCTGTTCAAAGAAAATAGGGTCCTAGATATTAGGCTACAATTCTGCTTCAAGATTTTACTGAATGTACACAAAAAAAATATAAAACTGAAAAATATCGTACATGAATACGAGACAAGAAACAGATAAAGAAGTAAATTCAGTTTGGGTAGATGTGAAAAAACTATTGGCCAGAGATCTTGCGTTCATCTGGCACCAAGAGTATTTAATCTCCTACCACCTCATTAACAAAATATCCAAAATTACAAACCATTCAAACTCCAAGTTAAAAAGTGGATTCATGA
Source organism: Chrysomela aeneicollis (assembly GCA_029955515.1). Classification (NCBI taxonomy): domain Eukaryota; kingdom Metazoa; phylum Arthropoda; class Insecta; order Coleoptera; family Chrysomelidae; genus Chrysomela; species Chrysomela aeneicollis. The sequence continues at coordinate 9,560,586 of JARUHQ010000009.1, read as the reverse complement.
TATAGATAGAAGGATTTTAAATGACTTGATTGACCTTAAATACATAACATGAAGAATGTAATTTCCAAATTTGCTCCTATTTACAATTTTACTATTTACTGAAAAAAATCACGACAAAAACAACCGGACCATGACCAAACTCACATGTAACATTTACCTGATAACCAAATTTAAAAAATCCTGTTTTGGTATAATTTTTTTCCTGATCGATACCTAACTACCCATTCGAGACCTAATTACCAAATAGAGACCTATAATTATACATTTATTAATATATAAGTATATTGAATTTAAATAATTTCAAAATCACGCACAAGCACCTAAGTGCTTCAGTGATGTATCTATGTTGTTATACATTGTATCCAGACATAGCTATTTCTGAATCCATATTCGACAACAAGTTGTCTTACTTGCCAAGGGGAATTTATCTTCTCACACGACGCCCTAGGGAGTTATTTGACTCCTGCGAGAAACTGCTTTGTTTCTACCAGTCTGTGATACTATATCATGCATACTCAGTTCCATAATTAGACAGCAGATTTGATTCATTTGTGATTGTAAGACTGGATGTTTTCATCCTGGTATATGTATTTTGAAATTCCATTAAGGATTTAACTCAATATCGCTCTCGTATTTATTGCTTTTATGTAGCTCCAAATATGTAGTTCCGGTTAGATTCATTGGAAACGTGATATTCAGGCAATGAACAATTGCTGCTGCTTTTTGTGCATCACACTTCATAATAATTTCGCTTGATGTATGCAAAAACGTGAAACGCAATTGTTTTGGCCAGACTTTTGGATTTTCCATTCCCATGATTTGCAGCTCGAATCGATTCATACTAAATTGAGACAAATGATCAGGAGTAGCAAGATAATGAATTCTCAATTTGATTTATGATTGAGATTAGTGAATTCTTTAAATAAGTCACATCTCATTGATATTACCATATGAATGTTAACAGGGTACAATGCAAAGTTCATGGAAGGTACTACACTATTGTTGAATCGGAAACGAAGTGCGCCTAACCTACCTTAATAAGCTAAGAAAGAAGCGTACCTAACCAATCTAAAATAGCCCCACTAAGGGCGTACCTAACCTATCTAATAGCCCCACCAGGGTCATACGAACCCCCATAAATATTTTCGGGGAGTACACAGGTCCACCTCCCCACACCGCTTCCATGGTCCAGGGTCCAACTAAACACCTCCCCAATGGTCCATGACTCACCCCCCACCGTTAGGTACGCCCCTGGTGGGGCTATTTTAGATTGGTTAGGTACGCTCCTGGCTTAGCCCATTAAGGTAGGTTAGACGCACTTCGACTGTGTTACAATCCGCTTTGTTCTACTACTACTTTTATCTCAGAATTCATTGATTTACACATAAATAGACATGATCTATCTACCTGAAATATGTTCAACGATACAAGTTTGCCGCTCATACCAGAAACTTTTATTATCAAAATGAATCACTTAGTATAAAATATAATTTCATGGATCCTCATCACATTTTCATTAACTTATATACAGGGCTATTCAAATTCGAGTCTATGCATGGGGATTTCGATAACGGTAAGAGACAGAAGGTTGGTAAAATGGGGGCAAAGTAGCGTATTTCAGAGGTTAATAATATGGATCACAAAAATCTGACCTAGCTTCTTCAGTTCAGGAGTTATGCAGGAAATTTTTTAAAAAATGTTGAAATTTTACTGGTAATAGTTCAATATTTCCAAAATACTCTGTAATTCAGATGGACATACTACGTCAATATAAAACATTCAGATATTTGGAAAGGCTACAAGAAGTTGCTGTGGCAAAGTGGCAAAATTAAAAAAATCTTCGTAAAATAAAAAGATATAGGTAAAACAAGAATTTCGAAATTTTCGATTTTTCCTGTATAAGTCCAGAACCGAAGAAGCTAGGTCAGATTTTGTTCATCTATATAATTAACCTCTGAAATACGCTACTTTGCCCCCATTTAACCAACTCTCTATTTCTTACCGTTATCGAAATCCCCATGCATAGACTCGAATTTGAATAGCCCTGTATATGACCGTTTCCGGGATATAAATAATTTTCTCTTTTTTATGTCCAGGGTGGTTCAAAATTATAGATAATATATATACATGGAACGCTGTGTACATTTTCACATTTTTCAACTCCCATTTCAATTCCATTAAGATTTAGATAACAAAAATTATCGATGATAATATCGGTAATCATCGTTAATAGTGATGATATCGATATATTTTTGTTATCGATGATAAATATTTTCTAACCGTTATCGCTCACCCCTACTCATAATATCACCTCAATCCATTTCGAACTTCACCGTCCTAGAAACCCATACTTAGTCCAAAATGAACAACGTTCTGAAAAGTTCATATTTGTCATAAAAAACAGAGAATAATTTATATATCGATATGATAACATTGCTATATTATTCTAAACCGTGATAGATACAAAGACGTAAAATAGGGAAGAAGGTAATGATTGTGGTGAGCATAGTGAGTTGGTCAGGAAAAATCTACAATTCTATTCCAAAAAACCAATAACAGCATTTTTAGGTTTTCCTCTATACTTCTGGAAGGGCGAGAGTCTCGGCGAGAGTCCCTGTAGATTTTTTCTGACCAATTCACTTGGAATTTCGAGATAAAAGTCGAAATTCCGAGATAAAAGTCGAAATTCCGAGATACAAGTCGAAATTCCGAGATAAATGTCGAAATTCCGAGATAAAAGTCGGAATTCCGAGATAAAAGTCGAAATACCGAGATAAAAGTCGGAATTCCGAGATAAAAGTCGGAATCTAAATAGACCAATAAACAAATAGTACGTGGCCCTTCTAACGCTTCCGTAAAATGCGAACTAGGGGGCAATTTCATGACAATCTCCCAATATGATGAGTTGCGTAATGGGTTCAAAATGCCGGTATATCTATTACATAGTTCAAGATATATGAATGTACGGTTTTCGGCATTATTTCTATCTCAAATATCAAGCTTGTATCTGACTATGTCGGAATTAATCAAGAATATTGAAAACTTCCTTCATTTTCTCGATGCGGTGAGTACTTAAGACGAGACTTAAGACGTTACGTTATTTTCTGTGGACTATATAATAGTATATCGTTACATGAATCGTCTTCTTGTCATCATAATCTGATCTAATTTGCCTCAGCATTCGCTTGAATGGCGCGAATCAGGCCATTAGCAGGATTCCGCAAATTTAATCAACGGCACACTTTATTGCTGGCGATAGCTGAATGAAGACTTTACTGAAATTGTATGACTAGACAATATGTTGTGAGACAAGTCTTGTCCTAGCTTCTTTTCTCGACCAGTGGTCGATCTGTAGAATCACTTCAAATATATATATATATATATACAGATCTGTTTCGGCTCGCCAAGCCTCATCAGTTGCACTAGGCCAGTCGACAATCCACCCACGACACGGTCACTATTTGAAAACCACAATGTAGTCTTAAACAGTGAGGAATACGGATTTTTGGTACAATGCCACCTACTAGCACTAAACAGAACGTGCTTTCCGGGTAACGACGCAGGAGTACAGATGTCTCTGTTTCTACACCTACGTCACCCGATTGCACCTTGATAGTGTGGTTAACCACAGGACAGAGAAAATAGAAAGAAATATATTGTGTTTGAACACAGAGCTAGGGTATGAAGTGAAAGGTTGTAGGTTGATTCCGTTTCGTGTGTGGATTGCCAACTGGTGCAATACAGATCTGTTTCTGTGACCGTGTCGTGGGTGGATTTTCGACTGGCCTAGTGCAACTGATGAGGCTTGGCGAGCCTACCAGCACAAATGCCAAAATGGTTTGGATTCCGCTTTTATAAAGCGTAGATCCCCTGTCTCATTGACCCTCAGATATTTGTTCAACGATATGGTGAGATTGTCTCTCCATGAATATTCTTTAACATATTTGTCATCTTGACAACGTTCGTATAGTGTTAACCCTTTATCGGTTTAGGTAACTATATGGTTACACAAATTTCCATACTCCTTTTCGGGCAAGACATCAGAATGGCCTAGCAAAATTACTATACTTCCAAAGCGTATTCTGAATTAGTGTTTGACAAATACAGTAGTTCTATATTGATAATTGTATTTGTAATGAGTTTACATTTTGTTACCATATGGTTACGTATACCAGTAAAACAAATGAAATTACAACATTTTCACTTATTGAAATTAAATATTATGTCATTATATAATGGAAAACATGTTTGAGAAATACATTATTCGTTCTTTCCCGATTATCAAGATTGAATCATCGTATCCTGAAAGCACAAAGATTTCATCATAAACCCGTATCACTTATAGGTAAGTTTTTCTCTATATAACTTACTGTTTTTTTTTTGTATTTTTATCAACAATCATTTTCAAAGTATATTTTTTTCGTAATCGTAATTGTCTGATCCATCTGAGACCTTGCTTGCCAAGAAATGAGCAAGAAGGTTTTGCATAAAGTCCATCCATCTCGCCATCCATACTATGAATGATTCATAAAATCCAATAAAAAATAAAAGCAAAATAATGGGCGAAGTATAACCATATGGCTACACAAAGTAAAAATATTATCTCTTTGTGATGAGTATATGGATGAACAAAGAACAGTATCTCATACCTGATATATCAAAGAAGCCAACGCCAAAATTCCAATAAAAATAATCGAACTAAACACTACAAACCATCAATATAAATATCTTAACGCATACTAAACTGAAACAAACACGAATCATAAAAAAGTTTAAATGTCTGTCGAAATTGGCGCGAAATCAGTTTGTCCCTTGGTCCCCACTTCTAAGTTTGTTTATTATCGTATGGTTTCATTGACTGCAGGTCAAAGAACTACGGAGAATTAAGGAAAAATCTTTTGAATATAATGTTACCATATGGTCACATTGTCCATAAAATAGCGCATGGTTTCATCACTATAAAGTGTTCTCTTTAGCAACAAAATCACTTTTCTTTGCGAAAAAATGTTTAAGTTCAAAGGGTTCCTTATATCACTTCCCACCTATAACACAATACCACTGAACAAGAAGAACAATAAAAGAAAGGGAAAAGGTGAAAACAAGAATTGTAATTGAATGTTCTTCAGCTCATAATCTGTGAGATAGTCACAGATGGATAGATATTGACTTGTGATATCACTTCCTATTCTGGGCATAGTCCCAAAATCTCTTGGTTTAATCTCCTTCGAGTCTAACGTGACATTGTGTGAGAAAATCTCGCCAAGTTTCACCGCCTTTTCAACCAAATTTACATGTTATTGCAGGTGTCAATACAAAAGTATGGAATATTCGATTCTGATGTACCTACATCTTATTGTTTCCATAAAGCCATTTTCCAATGAGTTTGATGCGAGTATATATGTATCGAACATGATTGAAACAAATCTTTCGACCGTAGCGCCTCTATTGTTATACAATATGAGAACCCCACGTAATGAGCTGAAACTCAATTGTTTCAGATCAAGGATTTTTATGCTAAAACCATTGAGGAGTAGCGCAATCAGGTCTTATATATTTTCATCATTGATGAGTCCTAATAGACTATACCAAGCATTCAGATTCAAACTGTGTTTGGTATTTTCGATTGGATTTTATACTATCTTTTCTTTGATATAATCAGTATGTACTTCAAAATAATCGGGTTTCAAACCGATGACTATTCGCATATAATCAGTGTTAGTTGGTTTTGGAATTCTGTTGAATTGACACGATTTCTATGTATCAACTTGATTGAATTCACACTCACATTTTTTTCACCACGTAAGTAATACCCCCTGAAACGAATACTTTTCGATATCCGTCACTCTGTATAAATAGAGAAAAATTTCAATTATTCGTTTATACATCATCCAGATACAACTCTGTAACGGATAGAGGTGAATGTATATTTGAAAAAATAAATGTCAGTCGTTGAAATTGGACACGTCATAATAACATTGTATATTTTTACGTTTTCCCTACTTTTATCCGCAGTAAGCAACGGTTGTTTCGAAAAAATCCATGTATATTTTCTGGTTATAACACATACTACAAGATATATGACACTCATATACAATCTGCATGTTTTACACGTTTGTATTTCCATGCTATGCATGTATTCTGAAAAACTTGGCTTCCAGGAAAATTAAGCAAGGTTTTCATGACATGAATATATTCATTCGAGTGTATTAAACCAATAACATAGCGTATTGACTATTTCATTATTTATGTAGGTCGTTGATAATTTCGAAAAACCACAGATTATACATGATATATATATATATCACTTATTTATATGTCCATACACAAAAGTGTATTCTTGACTTTCATAGTTTTGAAAATTTTCCAATGGAATTTGAGGTAATGTTTTCATTCCAATAAGTTTATTTTGAAGGAGCAAAATAAAGAAACTAGATTGGTAGTTGGCTAAAACGTTGTGTTCAATCAGAGAGAAATTATCTCCATTTTATCTTCCATAATAACTCAATTAACCCAATGGTTTGATTTCTTTTCATTCTTACTTTTATTTAACTATTGTGTTAGAGATGGTATTATTATTAAGATATCCAAGTGATAGTATTATTATTGAATTACCCTGTATGTATGTCGATAGCCGTTAGAATTATTAAGTAACTATATCGGTTGATCATGAATCATATTGTTAATCATGCACAGATATAATATGTCCAGAGAGGGGCAGTTATAAGAAAGAGATTGAATGAATAGCATCAAGAACAATATACTTGCTATATTGTTACAACTCTAACAATTGTTATAACCTTCTCGTAGATAATAGAGATTCTGTGATATTTTTCAGTTTTGTCTTCGAATGTCCAAGAATGATGGCGGTATAGGAAAATAATAAGAAAGTTTCAATACTGAAGTAGGTAGGTATATATAGGTTTAATTGAGTAAAATCATAATTAATGTACAACTTATATAGAGAGAATGATTAAACAGCAGGCAAATTTTTTTCTCATTCATAATACTCGCAATTTTGTAGTGGTATACGGATCATTTTTCCAGCGTATGAGAATTATTCATGGTCTGTGTTTATACGTCAATAGGATTATTGGTTGAAGTTACCTCAGAATATGATGAAATATATATGCAAATAAATTAAACACGCGTATGTCATCATAGTTTATATCATGGTGAATATTCTGCAACCGACTCAAAAATCGTCGGTTTTTGCTCAAACATTAGATCTTGAAGTTGAAATTTCTTTTACAGACCTAATGAAATGATTGATATGTATGTTTACATGCAACACTTTTATTGTCTAGCAGCTAAAGTTGATGTTTATCTTCCACGAACAAATAAGAGGTGATGCAGCATTACAATTATCATTTCAGAATAAACGTGAGGTCGTGAGTACCATCATTTCGTGATAGTTAAAGAATAAACTATTTTCCCTCTATTGACAAGTAGATAGTTTTTTGTGGGAGTCGATCCGTCTCAATTCAATTAAGATGAACTTTTTCCATTGAAACTAACTGTAAGGACAATCTAACTCCATTACCCTCTCCAGTCCAGACGCTGATACGGATTGCATTCCTGACAGGACACTGTGGAGGTGATTATCTGAAAGTGAAGTAAGAATGTCCAAGGATCTGGAACTTTTAAAGCCCCGTCTCTGTCAATAACGTTCTCTGGCCAGAACATTTACTACTAATGACCAGAATAATCCCGGCTTTTTGCCACTGCCGGACCTCATCTGACTTTGGATGAGGGTGTTATATATATGTCGGAGGTGGGCACAGGATATGCATTATGGAAATGACCCGGCTTTTTTGCGGTGATTACGAATTAATTTGGGAAAGTTTTGACAGTGCGAACGGGGATTAATGAAATTGGATGAATTGGCGTCATTTTTCCCATATATATCGCTTCCCAACTGACATAAATAACCACTCGATGAAATGGTTGAAAAATGGATATTCAGTTACTGGAAGTAAGGTATATAAACGAAGTGGCTCTAAATAAATGAATGAGAAATGCATATTCAGGTGGTATGAAAATACAATTGAATGATTCAGTTATTGGCTCTGTGCGAGTGTCAATGTAATAAAAAAACAGATTTGTATTTCTTATTTTATTTTCAATTTTTATCAATGTGGATAGAGAAAAAAGAAGTTTGACAACATTTTTCGGTTCCCACTTGTCAGATATTACAATATTGCCATAAAACTATTGAATAAGTGAATCTGGTACAAATTGCTTTTCACATAATACGAATTAAAAATATATGTGGTTTTTTCGAGAGTTGTTCTGACATATAGATAAACCTAACATAAAATTTTGAAAATTGTCAACGAATCTTCAAACGTCCAGAGAGAAGTGATGATGAGAGTGAAGTAGCAATATAAATTTGGCTTGGAACCATAGACAGGCAAATGTTTCATGTCAAATTTCTTATCTGTAATTGACATCTTGACATGTTCTCAGAATAGCAGAGTTCTTGTGAATATGGGTTATATTGCAACGGTAGTAACAGAAATTCATCATTGAATTGATATATATTGATTATTCCAATCTATTATGCAGAAGAATATATATGATATGTAGGTATAATATTTGTCTGAACTCACCTTTATATACAAAAAATGTTGCTAAACTTTTTTTCTCTTTATATACATTGATGAAAATGTTTCTCTTTACACAAGATCAATTTACTTTCAGCTACGCACTGAAAGTGATGATGTGTCATGATTATTCAATGTATCCAGATCGAGATCCAGACGGTATCGGTAAATAATGATGAACTGAATTTGGTGGCTAGTGGACCAGTATCGCCTGTCCTACGATTATTGAAATTGTACATCCTAATTAACGAAACTCACGGTAAATATAATAGAAATAATGCTCAAACAGTCAATTTCGTCAAAGTTCTATTTCATTTTACTGTTTATACACAGCTGTACGGTCAACCAATCACTTGCGTGCTTGCCTGGCGTCTAGACCAATGAGAAACGAGGTCGAACCTTCTCTATCTCTTCAACGCACAGACTTCAATATTTCGGTGTGAAATTATCTTATATCGAATACCACTCTAGCTTCAAATAAAAACTGTAATTTTTTTCCAACACGAATGTTTTGTAGAAAATTCGTGTTGTCGAAGATATTTCCAGTGATAAATGAAGCTCTTGTAGTATTATAAGTGAAAATACAAGGACTAATTTGGTTATGTCCTAATGAAAGATCCTAAATTATCTATCAGAAAATAGCAAAATTCGACTGTTTTTGATGTGAGAAGAATCTATGCATTTTTGCTAGAGTTATCAACTGTATTGCATCTAGTTATGTTAAGTTTAGATATATCGAATTTATTTGGTCCCATTTATTAAACTTGTTAATATCCATTAGTCCAAAATGGATGAAAGGGCTGGAGTGGGAGTTACAGGGTCAAAAATTTGAGGCTCTGAAAATCCCTTGGTGATATGTGCCCAGGAGTGCCTCGAAAAGGACACACGAAGGGCAAAAATCTATGTTCTATCAGATAGTCAAGCAGCTATAAAAGCTCTGAAGGCATACACTTGTGAGTCTATGCTGACTTGGGACTGTAAACAATCCCTAAGACAGTTGAAGACAACGAGGAAGCAGACTGCCTTGCCAAAAAAGGGGCAAATACACAATTTCTCGGCCCAGAACCCTTCTGTGGCCTGTTCCAAAGCTGTTCCAAAGCATACTTGAGAGAAGAGTTTCTACGCTGGGAAGCAGATGAAATGATATCTCACTGGAATAAAGTGCCAGAACAGAGACAAGCGAAGAGGCTAGTGAGCCTCTCGCCAAGGAAAGCTAAACAGCTTCTCGAGTTGGACAAAAAATACTTGAAACTGGTAACGGGACTCCTCACTGGACACTGCCCTCTGAGGTATCACCTCAAAAAGATAGGTAAAACAGAGAGTGATAGTTGCCGCTACTGCGAGAACTTTGCTGAAACTGCTGAACATTTGCTTTGCGAATGCCCAGCACTCTTTTGCAAGAGGCTCAAGTTCCTGGAAGGAGCCTTCTTAGAGCCCTCCAATGTCAGGAACCTAGGTCCCAGATGCAATCGTTCGAAAATATTTTCATTTTGAACTTATTGAGTCAGGATATATATTTTATTGGAATTAATATACTTCAGGTCAGCAGATGAATGATGGGTAGGTCAACGGTTAAAATATTCCGAAAATGTTCAGAAAAGAAGTATAAAAAATCCGTCGTTACTAGTCATATAATGTTTTATTTCCCGATCTATTCATCAAGGAATCACATTCTCGACTGGATTGCATCACATCAATCTCTGCAATAGAGAAACTCGTAAATCTTTTACGACCAACAAGCGCTATCAATGAATTCAAATTATTCAAACTCAGTTCTGGATCAGTCATATCATTCATTATTGCTTCATCAAACCTCCGTTTTTATTTCTAGCAAACTCAAAAGGGCAAAAGTTTATGGAGCACTCAGATGGAATTTTCCTATAAGGATTTAATTTCGCTACGGGATGTACCTACCTCCTAGAGTTCAATAATAATGTTGTGAATGTTCATTCGAGATCATAACGTAATCATGGATATCATTAGACAAGTAGCAATATAAACGTATATTCAACTTGCATTGCAATCAACCATTTCAAATTAATATTGTTTATAGATCAAGAATAGACTCATCTAACTCCGGATTCAAAAACGAATATGAACTAGACCACATAGTTTATAAATAGAAATTATTGTGAGATCACTTTTATCGATATTAAATGTGAGTACAATAGTATCATGCCTTACATGTCAATTCAATTAAGAGGAAAGCAGGCCTGGTTCAGAATAATGCAATATCAATCACAATGTTCATGATGAAGTGCTGAAAACAAGCAAGATCACTAGATTTCCCCTGTGAACTACGTCGGAGCTCGGTTTCCCTAAAACTAATTGCGAGTTTACAACTACAATCACCGACTATATGGAAGAGCAAACTTTTGGGCAAAATATTACTACCTTATATCATCCAGCAATGCAATATTCGTACTTAGACAGATTTAGTGTGGCGAAAAAGTATAATTTTGTTTTATTATGAAATAGTAGGTGTGAGAATGCTGTAATCGCGAATTACTGGATAATTCTAGTGGTTGGTTTTTCAAGCTTCCATGCAGTGAAAAAGGCATAATTGCTATTGAATTCTCCAGAAAACATGTTTTTTCATCTTTCGACTGCACGAAAGGAAAACTGATAATGTCTGTGGAAATCACTCGTGCGGGAACGATATACGCGATTTCAGATGAGCATCCAACATGAAAATATCTATAAGTAGAGGATGAGAGATCTGTACTTTTCTGCGACTTTCTAGAGATATCAATGAGTTAGTAATTGCAGGATCACCAACCAAACGAACAGGTCTTATGGAAGCTCGGAAGATATTGATCGAAAAACAACTCAATGATAACTTTATTGCTACCATTCGAGTTATTCAATAGCTCACAAAGTGTTGAAAAACTAATATTGTTGCAAATACCGAGAAGCTGATTGGGTAGCTTCAAGAAATATTTTCATGCAACGATGTTGAGATTTATCAATTTTATCCTTCAACTATGGACACCTGAGAATGAATCTGTAACTGATAAATCAGGTCATCATGGCAGCCATCTGACTTAGGTCCATAATCTATCTATCATTCTGACAAATTATATACTGAAAATGGACGTAAGTATTATCCGAGTATGGCTGTTCATATAGAAATGAAATGAACAAGACACTGAAATCTGGGAAAGTCCGATTCAAATTAAATAAAACATAGTTTTCTTTCTGAAAATACCACATACCTCACGATTCTTCCAAGTACCCACTTCTGGAGGAATCAGTTTTTACCTACGATATGTTGGTATGATTGTGGAGAATGAGAATGAAAAACGTGCCATTTTTTTTTTCGGAAGAGGTTGATATCCTTCATTGACATCATATGGGTTTAATCCCCCATATGATAGTGTGGGAATCCCTGATCTCAGTCAGGTTTACCCACTAAACACTTCACCCTCTACGTAGGCTCGTCTGACCGAAGTCTTCGATGACACTTATGCCTTATGGCACTTTGTATCTCGCATAGCTATCGTCATTGTACCCACTTTAGTATCTCAGTGCATTGTACAAGTTTGTACAAGTCCTTCACTGGAAGTGAGTTGTATATTTCTGGTTCGCCTATTGGTTGCCCAAAAATCGTCTGCCTTCTGCGATCCAATGCCTCGCATTTGCATCATATATGTGATACTGTTTCTGGTTCCTTTCCGCATAGTTTAGCTTATTTATAACATTATGTGTTTGCAACTGATGTTAATCTTCTGTTTTTTTACCAATTCACAACTACTTTGTCCATGAGATGATCATCTTTTGACAATAAAGTATATTTTGATTGATTTGATTGATTGATTGGTTGATTCTATAATAGGAAGCACATTCAATTGTAAATTGATTTTCTTCAACTACAACTTCTTTACAACCAAAAAGAACTGAATAAACTTCGTTCATTAATGTGGGCGTGAATAAATAATATGATCTGATTTTTTCGCAGCCTCAAAATGTGCAGAATATCACTGTTTTCATCAGTCCGGAAAAACGAGATGAAATTCATATACAATAATTGATGATCTGAGACAGTTATCTCGTAAAATATTACATTTTCAATAATAAAATTCATGATTCTTCTTGGTACGCCTCTGTCTCGAGATTCTGCCAGTGGAGCGGGAACGTGTTTTGGAACAATAACGGAATGAAAAAACTGGTGTCATCACGTCGTAATGAGGTGTGAGAGAAAATATATGAGGTGTAATCTTGGCTAAATAGCTCCGATGTTGGTACAGTTGGAATTCGAAAATTACAAGGAATGTTCTGGATGGGTGAGAGATTACACTAATTTGAAGTTTTTGTGGCATCGACGAAATACGGACGTATATTAGCCCAACCCTAATAGCACACATTGTTCCCGGAACGTACGATTAATGTCCCATATAAGTCGCAATGTCCCGGCCTTCTATGGGATATGCACGGAACATTCCACAGAGGATGCTCCCGGAACATACACGCAGAATCATTCCGGAAACATATTCTTCTTGTCCTAGATTGTCAAGTTGATTATTCCCCAATAAATCGATTGAAGATTTTTGTATTGGGTTTATGCATAGAAATCATATACTGGGTTTATGACTCAATTCGATTATTTTCGTTACATGAAAACAGTTTGAAATTTTTTAACGAAATTCAAATTTCAACATTTTGATGAGTTGTTCAAACAAAATCCGCTGATATCGAATCGAACATAGTATCATAGCCTTTTTTTCATCATCATTTTATATCATTTATGTATCATTATTTGCATAAACACTAAGATGGCAACGCGGTGACGTCAGTTCAAAGGATTACGTTCAGAATAGGAAACTGGCCAACTTCTACAATAGTTGAATAGTGACTGACAAAGTGACAACTGACAAGCGATTATGATCTTCACTATTTACATTCTTTAATTCTTTATTGTTATATCCAGTATTGTGAATTTTGCTCGATATATTATATTACCATTGTTTACTTCAGATTTTTTATAATAATTATGATGGTTTAATGAACTTCATTCCAGCCTAACTCAAAGGTGGTCTGTGAACTCAACCAAAACCGGGTATGGCTGGAAATAAAAGTAGGTATATATTGAAGAAATCATCCAATTCACTCATGTGATATATTATTTCAGAAATGATTTTCCTGTATATTTTGAACATTGTGGAAATATTTTGAATCTGTTCTGGTACTCTTGTGGATCAGATCCATTAACCTACTTGTTGAAGCAGAAGAACAAGTTCCTGTTGTGATATTGTGAAGCATTCTAATCTTTTTACCTGACTGAGTGGCCTTCAACTTGTAAGTATTATCCTATAATTCCTGCTAAACAGATATTGACTCAAATTCTATGAGTTGTACCTAGAAAGCAAGTTCTAAGTTTCAAATATTATTTTGTTCTTATGTGTTTTTCAGTTGAATCTCAGAGGAATATAGAGCAAAATAACCAGCCTTTGTGAAAATCCATGATAAAACTATGTGTGGAAGATGGAGTACCTTTAGCAACGAAGTTGCAGAGTGAATCCAGTTGAACATAAACTTTCCTCCAACCTTTGAGGAGCCACAGCAAGTTATTGTGAACAGTGAGTATTACAATTTTTGAATCTTAAATTCAGCCTGAAATATGTGTTTGTTTTTCAGTGAACTTTGAAGAATATATCATCTACATTCAGAGATAATCCAGAGGTTTGAATATGATTGAAGTTGAGAAACACCAGGGCTAGCTGAAAATTGTTTTATGTCAACACAGTTCATGCCAATTTCACTGAATTATCTGAATCATTAGTATTATTATGTATCAATAAATTTGCAAATAGTAATGTCCTGTTTCACTTCTTGGAAAAGTCAGTACCTACTATGAAGTAAGCAAAAAATATATTTGTCCCAAATATGTTCCCCAATGACGTTCCGAGAATGTTCCAATGGAACATTCCTGGAGCGTACAATTTGTCCACAACGGATTTACCGGGAATGTCCCCGGAATATAATGCGACTTTACGCGACATTCCCGGAACATTTCTATTGCCGCAAGGGGACATTTCCGGAATATTTTGGGAATACATTTGTGCTATTAGGGAAGAGTTAATCTCGGGTTGATTTTTTTAAGAATTTCATCGCAGGGTTGGACTTGCATCGGCTGGGTAACAATTCATACCCTATACCGGCTCAATGGGTGTCAATTTGAAAACTTTCCATAAATATTTTTGTCCTCGAGGTTCAACCCACTAGAAGTTATCTCCACAATTCAATTGTCACCCAACTGCAATACCAAAAATTTGAAATTCGGTTAGCAGTATATAGTAGGCATATATTATTCCCATTGAAATTTTCGAATCCTGAAACAATTTCCTTGATAATATTCAAAATGAAAAAATGGATTAGTCATAAATTGGACAAACAAATTTTTTGAAAGAGAAAAATAGTCTATCCAATTAAAAATATCAAACATAGTTTGAAATGAATGTCTGGTAGACTACGAGCAGAAAACAACTACTTTCCTGGTAAATACCAGTATTTACCAGGAAAGTAGTTGTTTTCTGCTAGTAAATACCAGTATTTACCAGGAAAGTAGTTGTTTTTTGCTAGTAGTCTACCAGACATTCATTTCAAACTATGTTTGATATTTTTAATTGGATAGACTATTTTTCTCTTTCAAAAAATATTCAAAATGTTTTGTTATATTCCCAAGTTATATATTAGCTACTTGATAAATGAAAAATATATTTCAAAGGGAAGAATAAATAAGTCTTAAAATGATTATCAAAAATATTTGTTCTCAAAAATGAATATTCTCAGTGAATTACCTTTTTTTATTCCGATCCTGCTGCATGAAAAAATATACCGAGCATGAAAATCGTACCTTAACATTGAAATTTTCTTCTAGAATGGTGTGACAGCAATCTTCGTTAACGAAATATATTATTCAACGTTATAAGACTCAACTCAAATAAATACTAATCCGGTTTCAGCTTATTGGTTGCATTGCCGATTTTATACACCAGATAGATATCTGAAAGATGAAAATTTCATAAATAGATGAAGTTCCAGTTGTTTTGATAGTGGTTGTCCAAGGTCACAACTCTTGTCTGTGCATGAAGTTTTTGTAATGTATGTTTACATAAAGGTTCAGGTAACTGATGAAGGTTCAGGTAACTGATGTTTTTGTTTTGATTAATATTTCTATTGATTTGAATTCGATGAATATGGATTTTTGCACTATTATATTGTTCAAGTTCTTCAATATGAATGATGATCTCATTTAGTTAGGTAAACAGTGCATGAATAACTTCGAAAACTGAAACGACCATGATTTTCATTTTTCATGCGAATGAATTGGAATTGCTTCTCCTTTGTATCATTTATCGAAACAAATTACTCTGGAATTAGAGGTCATGAAATCGCGAATCAAAACACTGCCATGGTAGTACAGACGTTTCTGTAATCGGACTTATACTCCAGATATCCACATATCTCACAGTTGGAACTAGCAAATATACTGTTTGACATTTTAGCTGCAGGATAAAAGTTATCCGAAAAACCGATCTCAAAAAACTGACAGTTAAGCATCAACTCACATATAGATTGATATTGATAAACCGTCCCTGCAAGCCCTGTGCATGAATACATTATACAATACCTTACAATATAATAATAATAATCGTCTTTATTGTTTATCAGCTGTAGTTACAAATAATTCATTTCAAATAAATGATAGTACCTAGCTGAAATACAAAAGGCGAAGTTCAACTTAGGTAGCACAAGTGCAGCAAAGCTGTTCTTCCACTCAACCTCATATAAGTAATAGCCGGATAAAATAAACGGAATGGAACAATCCATTTTCACACAAATATTATCTTGGGAGGTCAGTGAATATCCAGGTTGATATGTGGATGAAATGTATGGTGTTTTATCCTTAGATAGAGTTCGCAACTGGTTTTCCAAATTTCATTGGGAATAAAAATTATTTCTAGCAACTTGATTCAATAAATAGTTCGATTGTTCTCCTGGTTGGAAGTATGTTTGAGAAGTGTTTTTAACCGCCAACTTAGTTGCAAAGCAACCCTCGAAGTCTCATTGAGACTTGTATGAGTAAGGAAGACGGGGATCTTAGCTTTTTAAGGGTAATCCGAAGCGCTACTAGGCTGCCGAAACCATAAACTAGACCCATTTCATGAGGTAATTTTGATTACATCTTATTGTTACCTTCCAGTAGGTACTTCGACCAGCATCATTACAGAAGATCTGCGATTTTTCTTGGTACAATTTGCGGTGTATGAATATACTCCTCTCTGTAGTTTTGATTGTAATGTTTTCGAATATAATTGATAGGTAAAGCTTGTGCAAACGACTCGTTATCCAGAATGTCAACAGAGTTTTCTACGATAATATATTTGTTTGATGTCATATCATACATCGAAAACTTGTTATTCCGCATGTCTGATTTGCTTGAAAGAGTAAATTGATATAGAACTAACTCATGTTTCAAATGTCTTTATTGGTTCATTAGGAACTCATATCTTTCTAAAAATAAGTGATATATATATACAAGGTGAGTCAATAATGAGTTATTATTTTATAGTGGCCAGACCATTGCATGCCTTGGTTACTTTAGCAATAAAACAAAAAATATTTTCATTAAAGACGGTGCCACCATCATATTTTGTCAGACAGTTCATGAATAAGACTAATGAAATATTCCATCGAGAGAAAAAAATAGCCAGGTTTCGGTGGCAAGCTGGCCTTAGCACTATTTTCATAGGAATCATTAATCACTATATTCTGTTTACGATTCCATCGATAGAAAAAAATACCAATCATCGGTGGAGAGCTCTTCTCATAATCTCTGATAGAAATATTGCTGAGGCCAGCCTGTCCCCAACGCTTGGTTATTTTTTTTCTCCCGAACTGCTTCCTCATCTAGAGCCCTTGTGTCATCTAGGGAAACCAAAGTTGCAAGAAAGAGACAAGTTATGCTTATGAAGATTCAACTGATTATGTCATTCATGCTAAAATACACGTTTTTGATTGGTTGAAATAATTGTGTTGATAAGCAAAAACACCATGTTCTCGTTTCTGTATTTCGCTCTCTGATTCGTAGGCAGTAGGGTAGTTGAATTAAACAACGATTTACTAGTTGCAATCTGTCATATTATTTTCCGATTTCCTGGTAAATAAATGAATGCCACTACACCAAATTTTCGTCTGAACCACGAACCACTATTAATATGTATCCACTTCATTTTCCACAAATTCTAGACAATTTCAGCATCAATAGAATTAATCTAATGTAACCTAACCACACAACCACAACAATCATAATGAATTTAGCTCAGTAGTACCTAGTGCTTAGGTAATATTGCCTACATCATACAATGGCGTAAATGTATTGTTGGTTGCATAACGAAACTTCTTGTGTCGAATTACAATGCATAATCAGAATAACTAATTCCATAAACTGTACGTTTAATATTTATATTAACAATAAATAGGAAATCATCAAAATGGCTTTGATTTTATTCATGAAATAATCTGAACAAATACAACTTGTGTTATTGATGATTATCGACAATTCCTTCTCTTTTTCGAAACAAATCATGTTGCTTTGGGAAACTACACTCGCGCTGTGCGCTCGTGTAGTTTCCAAGCAACATGATTTGTTATTCAAAATCGAAGGAATTTTTGTTTCGATAAACATCAATACACTTGTTGTATTACATGCGATAATCTTATGTGGTTCAATGCAACAAATACTCACGCCTGGTATTTTCTCCAAGAAGGCGGACCTAACAATGCCTTGATGATGATGATGTCTGGCACAACTGTATGAAATCCTGAATAACCAATCATGCTGAGACTTCTCCACAAAAACTTGGTGTTATGGTTCCGTGTCAAGAGCTACTTCACACCCCTACAGCTTTTCATGATCTAGAAGGCACAGATTGGAATGGAATATCTTCCACATGTTTGAAGTTCAGGAGGCTCCTAGTTTCTATTCAGGATGGAAGATCTCTCCCTTTCCCATAGATATTTTTTAATGGTCGATGCTCATCGGAAATGACCACGAGCTATCTCGAGAAAACAGACCAGGTACCCTAATCTCGAATTCTGGAAAATAGAAAAACTGATAAAAGAGTGAGAAGGAAATATATGATTTATTTGTCAAGAAGTGAAAAGGACGACCTGTTTTATATTCCCTAGCTCGAGTTCTCTGAACAAGATTTCTTCAAAATTATTTTTTTCATCGAGCGGTCAAATTTTGGTATCCACTCCTAGAGAGGTTTTTCCTGATACTATAATAACCTCCAAACATTCGAGAAAAGTTCCAATACATACCTACCTATTTCCTCTCCCAACATCCTTCTTCTGGCTTGCACGGTGTTCCTCAACGAACATTATAGGTTTTTCTCTCGTGCAGTCTAGAGAAATAATACCCCAATATGCGATTATCAAATGTATATTGCAAAAACTTCTTTGGAAGATCGCTTCTCATTATATACAAAGCACAAAGTAGAGGTCTATTTTGCACATTTTTGTAGTTCACCTTCAATCCATCTATCCAGCTGTTTGTCTGGTTAGTGATCCTGCACGTACGAACTCATACACTTTAAAAAAAACTTTGGTGTAATTTCAATCAAATGAATTTCAGATCAAACTCCGACGAATACAAGACCAGAATATCAAAGTTGTCCTTTTTATCATACATTTCACAATTGAGTGTTGAGTGATGCTGATTCCGATCTTAGTAGTGAAAAATGACACGAATGTGGTGAAGTTGAATGATTCTGAAACATAAAATCATAAGAAACACCAAATGGTTGAAAGTTAATATTCTCAATGGTGCTATTATTGACGTTAACGCCTAAAAAACACCTACTATATAAAATTAACACCAAGTTACACCGTATCATATCACAACGGAATCGAGGCGGCGTATTAATCATCTAATTTGGTGGCAATAATCATTCTTTAAATATTGCATCCTGAATACACCAGATTTAATACAAATCAATAGAAATATCGTATGTAGGCATCTGAATGGTGTGAATTTCATGCGATCATCTGTTCGATCTAAGAACCTTGAAACTTTTGCCAATAGGTGGCACTGACGTCCTTCCTACCGTACCTGATTTCAATATTGGGTTAGATATATTCGATGATTTTAATATAGATTAGTATCAATTGGCCTAGGCAATGATGGAATAAGATTTGGTGGCGCCACTCTTCAATTGTTTCAGCAGAAAAATCCTTGATTTGAAACAATTGAATTTCACCTCATAACGTATGGTTATGGTTCTCAAGTACCTACAACAATAGGTGGCGATAGTGTCGAAAGATATTTGAAGAATTTTCTTTCAATCATGTTCGATACATATTCGCATCAAACTCAATGGAAAATGGCTCCATGGAATTGTAAGAAACGATAAGAAGTCATTCAGAATCGAATATTCATACTTTCGTATCGACACCTGCAGTAACCTGTAAATTTTGTGGAAATCGCGGTTTCACTTAGCGAGATTCAACCACGCAATGTCGCGTTAGACACGTTTTATCGAAGTAGGCGAAATCAAGAGATTTGGGATGTCACAGGATAGGAAGTGAATTCACCAGTCTATATATCCACCTCTGCCTAGGTCCTTGTACCACTGATCAGAATGAATGAGCCGAAACAGTTCGTTATCATCCGAATTGTCCTTAGATTCTACTGAGTCTAGTTTATCATCATATGAATTATATTTCAATATGTGATCCAACTTAGCAGAAAACAACGGAGATGCTGAAGAAAAGCACTGATTCGCATGAACACACTCATGATATGGTGTTCCTTCACACCAGAAAAGTCTTCGCATGTACCAGCGCAGTGTTAAACGCACCGAAGAGAATTTCGTGAAGGTAGTATTCAGCATCAAGAAAATCACAGAATGTGTATCACACACTGCGGTGTCAAATCGCACATTTGGAAATGCATAAAGAACACCACTAAAGTGTTCATTCTGCTGAACAATAGTGTTACTGACAACTGGGTTTGATTATCAAAAACACCTATGGGAAAGATTATATAACACCTACAGAGGTGAATGATATGCCGGAGTTTACTGACACTAAAACAATCAGGACCTCATCAGGCGACACCAGACGGTGTTAGCTGGAGTGAGCTGGTGTTTTTTTTTCCACTGTGTAGTTAGTTAGGTTTTTGATCTGTGGTTGAAGATCTCCCTTTTCCCTAAATATTATCATGGTCCATCAGAATATTTTTTTTTATCGAACCTCCACTTAGTATGAGATCTTTCTGCAGTCATAAGATGTAAAATTACTAATTTCACATATCAAAAGATTCAATTGTAAAAACAAAATATTGCTCGTCCCGTGTACTGTTTGTGAAATGTCAGAGATCTACATTTCCTCTCGAAATTAATTGTTCGAAGAAGGAAATCATAAAAACTGTAGCCTTTCGACCGAAACGTATCTCTGAATCGAAGCCGCGTACCGAATGGAGTAAACACATTACTTTTATTCCAACAATAACGCGCCATTGAGTGCATCTTCGATCAATGTCAATGTTTTTGAATGGAACGGAGTCGGCTCCAATACGAAAACACTATGTGCCAGTCGCTAGTAATATGAAAAACTCAGCGATCGCGTGAATATCTGTACAAGTAAATTACTTGGGACATGGATGAACTTTGTTTTGGTTGAGTTCACCAGGAATCCATTCATCCAAAACATTTTTTAATGAGTTTTACTTTGAAAATTTGTTTTTTCTTTGGAATTCAGGAAATGGTGGAATTTCGTAATTGCGGAATAATATATCAACAATCTTCAGTGGTGACAGCATGGGTACTCCGAAATATTTGGATCATACATCAATTACTTCTTGCATAATGTCAAAGAATGTCTATCAGTTCAACAGTTGAAATAAACCTAGCGCGAAGCGAGAGTTTTGATATTTTTGGAGTACACTCATTTGAACACACTATTTCATCTCTTCTTATAATAAAGCACCGTATCGATCCATTTTCTGACAATAAGATATTTCTTAATAGTTACTAAATGTATAACCAAGTTTATTCTACCATCGTATAAATTACCAACCAAATGGTATAGTAGAACAACAAAACAAGTGTAATCAAATATTAAAAATCCACCCTACAAAACATTCAGAGCTATAACTCCGCTTCACCCTAAAATACACGTTACCAAATTGAATTCCGAGAGAATATTTCTTCCTCACTATTTTGTCCACTTCTTGGTGTTTCGGATATGAGAAGGTTTTTTCCATTATCCTATGTTTATTTGAACAGTTTCACCTATATTCCATTCATCCCCTATATACTCACCATTTTTTAGGAAATAATAGGGTAATGAATCCTGGTATAAACTCATCTTCAACAGAGTACCATTTATATCAAATAAAATCTTCTGGAAATAAACAAAAGCAAGATTTCCATATATCATGGTGAAAAACCCCGTAGATTTTCACGATGATATATTCCATTATCAATAATAAGTATTCACACATACCCACCCGTATTGGATTACCTACTTGGAGGAATTCGATATCAATTAGTGTGAATGACTTGAAACCTACAAGTGAAACATAATGAATTTATTTTTCATTCAATTACTAAGTATACACGTCGCTCTCCTCAGATTTCGCGCATTAATGTGTTACTCGATCTGTTTTCTGATTTTATCATTCCAACTAATTAGCCATGTTCCAATGGAGGTGAATTCGAATCACTCAATCAAATATTTAGTCAGTTTTGAAATATTCGATTGTGAATCAACTCGAAAACCAACCTAAATGACACAAACCTTAAAGTGAACTGAAGATTACATATGGTAAAAAGATATATCCATTATTTATTCAACAGTACGTACTCAAAATGAGTGACCAGGGCCGGATTAACCCTATAGGGGCCCCTAGGCAATGCAATTCTCGGGGCCCCTTTCCTTTAGCGTTTTCTTACTTTTTAAAACATATTTTTTCTATTACAGAAGTCGAGTCGATCAGATCGACTCCTGCTTTTTGCTTTCATTGAATGAAATGATTTTCATCCCAAAAATATTTTCACAACCAAAGAAAATATTTTTGTGAAGTAGGTACAATATAAGTTTGAATAGCAATTCTTGTAACTTTTTTGATACAAAATCATTAAAATCATCTCGGAAGTTGACCTTTCTGGCGTTTGATATCATCAGACTTCTATATATTTGCAATGCTATCATTACATTCGGGAAAGTTGATTGTACCATATTATCAAAAATCAAACCAAACGATGTTATCTGTCCCCGCATCCATCATTTTTTTTATGGTAATATTACCGGATGTTAATAATCTGGAATGTCACGAATGAAACCGAATAAAACGTTTTTTTCTTGGTGCTTTCAACATCAATTATGCCCCCGTGGGCCCCTAGTCGGTGCGGGGCCCCTAGGCAGTTGCCTAATCCGCCTTATGGATAATCCGGCCCTGTGATTGACAACCTATACGTCGACTCACTCGATTTCAATAAAAAATAACACAACATGGCGGATCATTAAACTGTTAAATAATTTACTGTTCCCGAAATGTTGCGGTTGCTAGATGGCGCCACTATCGTTCACATAGCCGATACAAGAAAATCAAAAAACACGAGAGGATGTTACTTAACGATATCACGTATCCTCAGTAAATAAATAATCCATGATAAAGGTTGTGCCTGTATTGAGTGTTGGCAGAGTACCGTCCATTATCTCAAGAACCTAGCGCTGCTTTTATGTGTTCGCGAATAATTCATCGCTTATCCGCCTGCCGTCTTCATTATTAATTGACCCATCTGGTCCACTGTAATGTTGCGAAACAGGCACTGCATATAGCTGGTGTTACAAGATTTACAGCCGACAAGTTGAATTAGATCTTTCATCAAGTAACCTCAAACGAATTACGTCAAAGGATCCAGAATTATTTGCCTACGACCTTTTGGAGAACTGCTACATATCAACGTCTGTGATATTATTGATATAGGAATTATGTGTAACAGCCGAATTGAATGATTTATAATATATCAGTTATTGTTCACATTTTATACTTTTTCATTGTTTGATCTAAGATATTCCCGCAAATTCAAAAAAGAGTCACTCTTGATTGAACCTGATAAAACAATTTACTATTCATTCTAAAATGATATTTTTTAATATTCATAGCAAAACTTTACAGCGAACAAGAAATAAAATCAATGTTGAAATACCCTCTTGAACGTCTTGGCAGCATCCCTATCATTAATTAATACTATTTTATTCAACGAGCGCATAATAATGGCTAACACCAAGATGAAAATCGCAGTAAAAGTCAAATACAAGTGCTGTAATAGGATAATAGTCATACTGCGCGCGTAGAATACATAACGTACAGTTGCACAACCCTCGAAAAACACATGAGTTTACACAGTGTGTACGTGTTGTGCAACAGTTGCGCAACTGATCCCGGTGTTCGCTCCCGAGGCGGTACTTCAAAGGAGATGTTGTCCCAGCACAGTGTGCACACAGCGTCGCCAGTGTAGACGCGTCGCTTATGGCACCGACTGAACGACCACCGAACAAACACCGGATAAAGCAAGTTGCTCGATGTTGACCAACAGTTTATTTTCTCCCCACGGAACAAGTTAGCCAACAGCTGCGCAACTGTTGCGCGACTGTTGCTTGGTCTATTCCCACATTCTTGTTCGGAATGAACGCCACTTCGCTATATCAGCTGATTCTTCTCCAGGCTTTTGAGTTCTTGCACCCAATGCACCTCTTTGCTCAGTTTCAGCGTTTCAACAAAGCACCAATTGCCTTTAACGATTGAGAATACAGAATTATGAATGCTAGTTTTTCTTATTTGCGCACGAGTGGTTGGAACTTTGATAACTTAAGTCAGGTGAAGTAATTGTTGAATTTGCGTGTATTTCACAAATGTTTGTGTAATGCTTAAGTCGAAGGCAGATATGGAAAGACGAATGAGGAATGATTCACGAAATAATAATTGTAAAATTCATTCACCCCGTTGAAATCATCCACGTGTAATTCGACTCTAGCTCAAGTTACACAGTTCATGTCGGTTATATAAACAGGATTCTCAGTATTAGTTGTAAGAATGAAGTTTCTGATTCTGCGGTCTTGAAAGAAGACTTACCTATAAATATAAATCGCACTGGAATAATAATTGGTCATTATCAAAAATATGAATTGACTTGAGTTTTAGAATATGTGAATAAGCATGTGGACTTCATAATCTGATGGGTTTGCTACTATATATTGACACTATCTGGAAAGAATGCACTTTAAGATGTCCTTCGCTGAATATTTGGTGCACAATTCTTCTTTGACTCACTGAAATTCATGAAATAATGTTCTCCGGTTGCTATCATGGCGTTTCCCAATTCAATCGGCTAAACATAAGGGATTGAAATAGCGTTACGCCTAAGTCAAAGTCGCGGATCACATATGCATAAGTGGTAGAGAACATACCGGAGGTACTATATCATGGTGTGAGGATTATCAACTACCTGATTTCCACATTTATTGAAAGTGACTCGAGCTTTCGATTCCCAAAAATCAATTTTGGATCTCCGAGTAACCCGCGAAATAAAGAAACTAAAAAAGAATCAAGAGTTATTTCATTACGATAAAACCAGAGTCTCAGCGATCAAGATAATGAAATATTTTGGCTTATTCCAGAATAATAAGGCTCCTAATTGTTTTCATTGGGAGAAAAATTCAAAAATAAAAATTGAATTGTTTTGTGAAAATTCATCAGATATGTCATTGATGACTGAAATTTCTAGCCGACTATTGACTGAAACAGAACACTCTTGATTATTTCACATTGCAATCAAAGAATCAATCAATAGCAATCATTAGACAGAAAAGCACCATAATATCGTATTGTAATGATATGAAGATTATTTTATGTTTAGGTATAATTTATTCGATAAATATATTTCCAATATATTCTCTTGAAAACGTTGACTATGAAAATTATTGAATGCGATTAAATCTGTAGTTTGTGGCGGATGAGAATTGGCATGCGAATGCTAGAAATATCGTAGTGCACCATAGTATTTCGATGTACTATGAGGTTATTTCACTGAAAATTCTATGATATCACCTACCTTATAATATTAAATTACTCTAATTTCTCATACATTTAGCAAAAAAACATATTCCGCAGGGCAATATGCATGTATGTAATTGTTTTATATATGGCATTTACTGTCAATTGTCACTGTCGTGTGCAGCAGTTTTTTGTTGTTGAATCTAAACCTAACCTGTCAGTTCAATTCCAACCACGTGGTTGTAATTAACATTATATGTATTAAGTGTGGGCACGTATTACACAACTGTTTTTTGTCTATAAAGTTGTTATTTCAAGTAACATAAATAATATGATAATCATCACTAAATAATTCGCTTGCTCAAGAAGTACTTATTAAAATCATGAAATTCCACATTTTCATCAAATGAACTAATTGAAATCAATGTTTAATCAGTATCATCTACTTTATAACTCTTGAGAGATGAAATTTGGGAAAGATAGATATTTTGCAACATAACGCTGTCACTGCCCTTGAGGATTTCATCTTCCCATATCGACCAAAGGATGAAATTAACATTGCAAATTCCAGACTATTTAACTTAGCAGTTACTACGAGAGTTACTATAACTCATCACCCATGCATATTTACCCTTCCATAGTCCTTCTTGTGAGAATTTGCCGATATTATTCGGTTTATCCTGAATATGATATTCCGAAGAATGGTCCATAAGGAACTTGTGATTCGGCCGGTTCCATTAGGAATATTGCTGATATGCAAAACTTGAAACAGTCCAACGTATAATTTTGAAAGCCAATGGCGTTGTAATACAGAAAAAGGGCATAGGCAGTTTTTTTCTCTTCTAGCTACTAGTATTTGATGTCAAACATTTCAATAATTTTCTGCAACATTCCCATACCAAAACGTATCGGACTTTCTCTCGTACTTTTCAATTACATATTGACAAGTTTTCGTAGTGAAAAATATATGTACTACTGAATACTCACCAATTACTAAATAGTACATAAAGAGGTAAATTAGATTATCATGGGGCTGATGAGCTATTCACTTCCACACTGCGACCTTTTCATCAGATCTATTGTGTATGCCCTCTCAATCAGTTAGAGGACCTTGTCTAGCCCTGTCTTTATTGATAGACTTCACAGGCTAGTTGTTAGGTACCCCATATATCTGGAAGCATTTGGTTTTTCTTCTCCCGTCGTTAGAAATCTCAGTTTTGATAGGCCCTCGCATTGGCATAGTATATGCTGTTTCCTCCTCTTCCTGACAGAACCTGCACAGAGTTTCCTCTGACAGGCCAATCGTGTTCATATGTACCATTGTAGGGATTTATTTTGCTTCAAAATTTTGATGCTCCTTTTTGTACAGCTTTAGCTATACCGCAAAATGTTTCTGGACCATCCACAGGCTTATTTGCTCCTTCTCGAGCTAGTATGCCAGCCTACATAAAGAGGTAACGTTAGTTCTCTTTTTTGTCTTGTTGATCTCTTTCTGCCAGAAAATTGGTTTTGGTTGGATTGGCATGAGCCACAATGCCGGTTGCTGTTACGTCTCTCGAATTTTATTGATCAGAAGTCGTTTATTTCAATTGCAAACAAAATAGCCTGTTTCAAATGGGTCAAAAGTTACTTTGTTTTACTCGCAGATTTTGCGTTCTCCGTTTCAAGTGTCACTTTTGATGTCAACAGAACAATGTATTATTTTCAATCGTTAACAATACTTTCTCGGTTTTCGTTAACAACAGGAATGAAACATTTTATGAGCATGCAACAATCGGTCAATGTAGCGCAAAAAGTTAATTTGCCGTCACTTCTTTACTGCTGACATCCATGTGAAACTGAATTTGAGTTTTAATTTATGGAGGTAATTTCCAAGCAAAAAGTATCCATCTAGCTATGAGAAAGTGCAGAAAATAAAAACATTAAACAGCAGCGGGTTGAAAATGAAGTTATGAAGTGTGATGATGTTTTATTATTAGGAAGCTAAGTGCAGCCACTCCAACTCCTCGTTAAAGTAATCGAAAGGAAATTCATCAGCAGTGAACTATATTCCTTGAAGGCATCAATTTCAAAGTGTAACGTGATACGAATCAGGAATCATTTTTTGAGGTCATTTCATTTTTCCTTTCAATTTCATACGTTTTTTGTTTATAAGATGAGAATATTTTTATAGAAAGTGAGTCATGAGTAACGGGGTGGAAAATGGAAACCTATGAAATTGTAGCATCACTCATTTTGAAGCTGAAACCTTAGATTGGGAGATATAAAGATCGAAATTGTCTCAAGATAAACAATAAAGATCGAGGGTTTTTGCAAAGGTGACCAAATCTAAAACCCACTCGAAATCCCGATTGAAAAAAAATTAATCCAATTTGTTTGACTGAAACGAAAATATCACCAACAAAAAGATCGCAAAAAAATTTCTGGCTGGCTCAACGGTTAGATATATCGGGAAACAGATTTTACCTGACCCCTCAAATCGAGGTAGGAGATTTAAACAAATATATTCGTCCCCCTCCTTTCTCCCCTTGGGGTACTCTGGGTACGGATGAAGGGAAAGAAGATTTTTGGGAATTTTTCACGTATCATTTTCGTGAGTTTCGTACAAAACTAATAAGAATCGCCCGAACTCGGGTATACTTCAAGTATCATAGTTTGATTACAGGGCGAAAAAAAGTTCGTGTTCAGAATAGAGACAAGCGGTACCCATAGCTGGTTTCAGCGGAAAAAGTTGATCACAGATGACGAAAAAATTCATAGGCGTACGTATAATTTTTTTTGGGTCTAAAAAATTTAATTGTTTGGAAAAAATCCAAAACATGATGGAAGACTTTGTATAGGGGGTGAGAATGTTACCCTGAAATTTTGTTGTATTCAATTTTTTTTTGTATTCTGAAGTCTTATATCTCCAGAAATAAAAAGATCTACGAATATTATTTTGCGTCACGATCTTTATTTTCATGAAAACGAAATTCTCAGCCTGTCTTGTTAGTCACTCATTATGATTCTGGTCCCGTTGGTCACGGGCCATGCATTTTTCTTGTGCTGATTTTTTTCGAAAACATGCCGTTTCAATTGGATTTTTTTATGCACAATTTTCGACTTGTGTAAGCATGGTAGAAGGTGAGTCATGAGTAACGGTGTGGAAAATGGAAACCTATGAAATTGTGGCATCACTGAAAAAAGATAAGGCTCATATTTGTTTGGGTTCCATTCATTTACAATAAATAAATAATAGAAAATTTCATTTAGTATTAAATAATATTATTTAATAATAATAATCGCGGAAATATCATCCACTGTTTGCGGTCGATTTGTGTACTATTAACAATATGAATTTATTCCTAATAAAATAGTTTATTGGGTGATATTACTGGAAATTTATTCATTATCAATCACAAGTTTATTTAAAGTGAATAAGTCATAGTGACAGATGATAAATATTTGCTTTCTGCTTTTTCAGTGTTATTTGTTATAAATCAATGATTGGTTTCATTGGAAAATATATTATTTGTCTTCAAGTAATAAATATCTATTGAAATTATAGTTTAGTCGTGTGGTGCCGTTTGTATAGTTCATGTTATGTTTGTCGAGTGGCCAAGTGACATGCATGATGTGTGATGAATTCCATTCAAAATCAAACAATTTATGCTAGAACACGATAACAGTAGGTTTATTATAATCATATAAGTGGTTTGAATATATTCTATAACAATAAAATCATTGATTGTATTGTGAAAGATATATCAGTATAACGCAGTTTTGATCAAGCCAAAATGGAGAAGAACGAATTTCAGGGGTTAGAAAAGTTTTTGAAGGCTAACAATTCTGTTGATTTTATAAGTACATGCCAAGGTAAGTTTATAAAGGGTAAATTGATTTCGATTCCTTCTATATTGAATTTATTTTTGATTTCAGAGGGGCGTCTCGCGTCCTTTTTGGTTTATTGAAAATAAATATAATTTTTTTATGACAAACAGAACATATTGTTGAATGAAAAATGGAAAAGCCATAAATTGGACAACAATTTTAGAAAGAGAAATTAGTCTATCCAATTAGAATATCAAACATAGTTTGAAATGAATGTCTGGTAGACTACGAGCAGAAAACAACTACTTTCCTGGTAAATACCACGCAGAACATTGAATTATATCTGCTCGTAATCCATGCAACGATTCACACTGTGAATGCAGATCGCAAATGTTTCTTTCTTCCTAAGACGTGACAAATTCACATCGGGACAGGCACGCCTAACAACCTACAGACCGGTTTCGGGCTTATTGGCCCTCATCAGTGCAGGGTAGTTATCCGAGTAGAGACCGTAAGATCTCCACTCGAAGCGTTGCCTGTCCCAATGCACCTTCGTCGCGTTTATTTGACCGCACTGAGCCGCGTTCCAACAGACAATTGGAAGTGGCGACACCATGCGGCAGAAGAAAGAAACACTCCAGAACTAAATCTCCCAAATCACAGAACTTGGAAGTGGCTTATAGCTCGACTAAGCTAATAAATGAAAAATGGAAAAGCCATAAATTGGACAACAATTTTAGAAAGAGAAATTAGTCTATCCAATTAGAATATCAAACATAGTTTGAAATGAATGTCTGGTAGACTACGAGCAGAAAACAACTACTTTCCTGGTAAATACCACGCAGAACATTGAATTATATCTGCTCGCAATTAATTCAATGTTCTGCGTGGTATTTACCAGGAAAGTAGTTGTTTTCTGCTCGTAGTCTACCAGACATTCATTTCAAACTATGTTTGATATTCTAATTGGATAGACTAATTTCTCTTTCTAAAATTGTTGTCCAATTTATGGCTTTTCCATTTTTCATTTATTAGCTTAGTCGAGCTATAAGCCACTTCCAAGTTCTGTGATTTGGGAGATTTAGTTCTGGAGTGTTTCTTTCTTCTGCCGCATGGTGTCGCCACTTCCAATTGTCTGTTGGAACGCGGCTCAGTGCGGTCAAATAAACGCGACGAAGGTGCATTGGGACAGGCAACGCTTCGAGTGGAGATCTTACGGTCTCTACTCGGATAACTACCCTGCACTGATGAGGGCCAATAAGCCCGAAACCGGTCTGTAGGTTGTTAGGCGTGCCTGTCCCGATGTGAATTTGTCACGTCTTAGGAAGAAAGAAACATTTGCGATCTGCATTCACAGTGTGAATCGTTGCATGGATTACGAGCAGATATAATTCAATGTTCTGCGTGGTATTTACCAGGAAAGTAGTTGTTTTCTGCTCGTAGTCTACCAGACATTCATTTCAAACTATGTTTGATATTCTAATTGGATAGACTAATTTCTCTTTCTAAAATTGTTGTCCAATTTATGGCTTTTCCATTTTTCAAATACATGGTGGTTCATAATTCTGAATTCTGAACCCACCTGTATGTGATTTAGTTGAATGTCATTGGATAGTAGGTAAAAAGTTATGACAGGTACATGTAAGCCGTTTTTAACATCAATGAATAGATCTGACACAAAAAATTTTTGAAGTTGAAATATCTTGATTTTCCAAACCATTTATATCTCCTCGCTAGACCCCAAGTGGGATAAAAATCGATGAAATAAGCTTTTTAGGAAAATATAAAAATGCTTCCATAAGAAACGATATAACTTTTTTGTGCCACAATTTTTGGGACATTCTGTATATTCCAAAATCCTTTCATAATTTAGCCAAAGAATATTTGAGCGTAAATATTATTTGATCAAGCCTTTATCAACATACGAACTACTGAAATGAGAAAAACTTTGAAAGTTTTGCAGTTTGGCTTTACATCTCTGTCGCGTTAATCGTGAACCACCTTGTATGCAAAATTGAATTATTTGGTCGATAGATATGATAATTTACAGTTTACACCCTAGATTTGCTGATTTTTTTTCAATAAAAATATGTTTTTCTCGGATTTTCGTTCTTACGGCATCAGATCTTGGAAAAAGGAAGGGAATAAAATAGAAAAAAGTGAAATCCGAGGTGAAATCCGACTAAATCAATCCATCCGTTATCCGTTACTCGGTATTTGCCGAGGTATTTGCGAATGATAAAATGTTGATACCATCAGATGATTTTAACTGTTTCCGACGAGGTTTTTCGATATAATACAATACAGCCTAGCCTCATTCAAGACAAATTTCGAAATCTTGACTTCAATATAATTCGGATTTTGTAATATTCAGTGACATCACTTTGAAGCTAGGTCTGAAGTTTATCTTGAATTCAGAAATTGCCTCGGAAATCCCGAATGAATTTGTGTGATGTTCCAAAATGTTTCATATTTCACCGGATTTCTCCGGAATTCCCCGGAATTCCGAGTATTATCTGTACATTCACTCTTAAAATGTCATCGTTATTTGTTCAAATTGACATATTTCTTCCGTAAGAATTCCGGGGAATTCCGAGAAAATCCAAGAAATTCCAGTTTATAGGAATTCCAGTGTACACATTTTCCCCTAGTGTTCAACCCCTCAGTTCCGCCTCTGCCCTAGCCAAATGCATGACCTCTCCAATTTCTTGTACGGTTTCAGCAATCAGAGTCGGTGAATCTGTTCGATCTAATCCACCGTAGGCCAATCAGAGATGGCTAGCACGAGGCAGGATGAAATGAAGTCCATCATCGCATAGCAGAAGATACCCGGTTAATTTACTGTTCTCTCCCTCTCCACAGTCCTTCGTTAAGATTAATCTCCAGGATAATGTTAGTCTGGGAATACACTAAAATCCAATAATATTTAGTGTCGTCGAGATTGTCGTGGTGGTTCACTCAGATTAGGTAGATGGCCATTCCTCGATATGATGAATTTTATTTTGTCATTTGTACAGAGTGGGCCAAATTGGACACTTTTAAAGGGAAAGTCGTGTTTCCGATCTAAACTAAGTAACACTAATTACGTCGCATCCCAAAATTTTGGCCGTGTTGAAATTTGAGTGTAACTTTTTTCTGCTTTGAAAAATTCGAATTCTGTTCACTGTTCGCTAGCTCAGTCCTTCATCTATAATCTCGTACTTCTTCGATACATGAAGTTTTTTCCATAAAATTGCTACAGGATGGTACTCGAAACTGTGCAAAATTTCGGAATTTTCAAAAGGATCCCAAATGAAGAAAAACAGTTTTTTTCGACTTTAACAGCAGAGGCATGAAGATGATTATCACCTTGAGCCATTTCCAGAATTGTCTTATCATCTCTTTTATTTACAGAGTAATCTCAAAAATTAACTTTGGGTGACCCAAATCTAAAACCCACTCGAAATCCCGATTGAAAAAAAATTAATCCAATTTGTTTGATAGAAACGAAAATATCACCAACAAATAGATTGCAAAAAAATTTCTGGCTGGCTTAACGGTTAGATATATCGGGAAACAGATTTTACCTGACCCCTCAAATCGAGGTAGGAGATTTAAACAAATATATTCGTCCCCCTCCTTTCTCCCCTTGGGGTACTCTGGGTACGGATGAAGGGAAAGAAGATTTTTGGGAATTTTTCACGTATCATTTTCGTGAGTTTCGTACAAAACTAATAAGACTCGCCCGAACTCGGGTACACTTCAAGTATCATAGTTTGATTACAGGGCGAAAAAAAGTTCGTGTTCAGAATAGAGACAAGCGGTACCCAAAGCTGGTTTCAGCAGAAAAATTTGATAACAGAAAACGTAAAAAAAGTTTATAGGCGTACGTATAATTTTTTTTTGGTCTAAAAAATTAAATGGTTTGGAAAAAATCCAAAACATGATGGAAGACTTTGTATAGGGGGTGAGAATTTCACCCTGAAATTTTGTTGTATTCTGAATTTTTTTTTGTGTTCTGAAGTCTTATATCTCCAGAAATAAAAAGATCTACGAATATTATTTTGCGTCACGATCTTTATTTTCATGAAAACGAAATTCTCAGCCTGTCTTGTTAGTCACTCATTATGATTCTTGTTACGTTGGTCACATGCCATGCATTTTTCTTATTCTGATTTTTTTTCGAAAACATGCCGTTTCAATTGGGTTTTTTACGCACAATTTTTGACTCTTGACAGCATGGAAGATCTGGACGTATCCAGCATGAATGATCCTTCCGATAACAAGTTGAATTTCATGTAGGTAGTTCTCCTCCCAGTCAGGATTCAGATTTGGATCACCTTTGAGGAAACCCTCGATCTTGAATGTACAGCTTGAGTCAATTCTGATCTTTATATCTCTACATCTGAGGTTTCAGCTCCAAAAAAAAGCCTGAAATTTTGAAAATCGGCTCAAGAAGAAAAAAGTTATGACTGTGAAACCAAAAAGTAAATTTTTCGAGGTCACTCTGTAAATAAAAGAGATTTAAAGTTTATTCTGGAAATGGCTCAAGGTAATGAGATCATCTTCATGCCTCTGCTGTTGTAGTTGAAACAAGAAAATGCTTTTCTTCATTTGGAATCCTTTAGAAAATTCCGAAATTTTGCAGTTTCAAAAAAACATCCTGTAGAAATTTTATGGAAAAAACCTCATGTATTGAAAAAGTACGAGATTATAACTGAAGGACTGAGCTAGCGAACAGTGCGAACATAATTTGAGTTGTTCAAAGCAGAAAAAAGTTATTCAAATTTCAACAGGGGCTTAATTTTGTGGTGCGACGTAATTAGTGTAGTAATAGATAGATGAAAACTGATCTGGCTGTGTCTGAAGGTCAATTTTCATGACAAACTCAAATAATACTATATCAACTACTAACCCATTTTTTATAATTTCCTTCTCTAACGAAACGATTTTCGAGATGAGAATTATTCTCGGTATCTGATGGGTTTGTAGAAACTTGAAATTTTTGGTGCTGAATTCCACGGTCCTGTGTTTTAGTTTTGTATGGAGGAGTTTGTTTTGCATTATGCAGACTCGCTTAAAGTTCATGATTTCACCGGTCAAAAATAAAGAAAAATCATATTTTTCGAAAATGTAGAACTTTCTACCCTGTGAATAATTGAATGACATGAAAGGCAATTTTCCGTAATAATCTGAATTCGAAATTTTTATCGTAGATAACGATGAAATGTTGTGACTAAACATGACAATCTCAAAATTTGACAAAAATTCGTGTGCTGATAATTATAGATTCCAGTATTCTTCGAGCAGAGTGAATTAAAAATAATTCAAATGGACATTAATAATCATTCTAATGAAGTTTTAATGGAATTGTTTGTTCTTCATGGACACCACACTACCAGTCATTCAAATTGTTTTTGATATTGTCGATTGGATGAGACGTGATCCGTCTGTCTTTAATCATTCGATGCATCCTAAACGTATTTTGAGGAAAAAGTATTTAATCGAAACTGTAATCGACCGCAACATATCACTTAGCAATCGCGTGATTTCAATAAAATAAATTTTTAACAAAATACGGTGATAATTCTTCTCTATTTATACAAAATACTGCTATGGCGAATTAGTTTGTCGATAAAATATGTTGTGAAACATCACATCAACGTAATAAAA
Organism: Chrysomela aeneicollis; assembly: GCA_029955515.1. Lineage (NCBI taxonomy): Eukaryota > Metazoa > Arthropoda > Insecta > Coleoptera > Chrysomelidae > Chrysomela > Chrysomela aeneicollis. Next base: position 9,525,453 of record JARUHQ010000009.1, on the reverse strand, counting down.
TGTTACGGTTCGTTGAAATGTATTTCGATAGTCATCATACACACTCGGTATAAGGTTCTGTGTAACCTTCATCTTGAAGTCATCTTGAAGCTGAGTGCCTCTCACCACGTTGCGAATTGTGGTCTACAAGGCTACCTGAGGAAAGCCGGCTGCGGCTGCGGTAGCGGCTGTGGTAGCGGTAGCTGCATCGACAAATATGCTCTCGAAAGGATAAGCAAGGGGAGGGCAATGATAACCACATGCCTAACCTCCAAGAAAAGGTGCCCTGATGCTTATATAGAGAAGCCCAACAAATTGATATTGGCCCACCCATAACTGTTGCAAATATTGAATATAATGAATTTACTGACTCGTATATTCTGGGATCCACGCTACTAATGAAAATAACAAATTGAGACAAACAGATTAAAAAACAGTAAATAGCGTTACAATTTACATTACTGATAACATAATAGTATATTGTGATGCAAGTTTTATGAGACGCTATTTTGTCGCACGCGTTGTTTGGAGCGAAGCGAGGAGTGCTCCAAGTGAACAAGTGCGACAACGTGTCTTATAAAACGTGTGTCATATGCAATTTTTTCTATTTTGAATTTATTTGAAGAAAAAAATGGGTTTGATGTCGATAAATAACAGAAATATATTCGATTGGTAACAATCAAGGTGGATATAGGATGGTGAAACAGCTCTTCAATTGTTTCTGCGAAAAACTTGTAGACCGTTTGAGAAGGTACTAATATTTCCACGACTTGAATGAAGATGGCGGTGAGATCGATTATCGAAGAAGATTTCTGTTGCTCATGTATTTCTGTGGTTCGCATCTGACAAACATGAGTTGAAATGACATCAAAACACAATAATTTCAGTGAATCTGGAATAATTATCGATATTTTGACTCTTCTCAGTCATTTTTCATCTAGAATAGATGAAACTGACAAAAAGATGACAGATGCAGAGTGTCTGTTTTACCGACACAAGGTATGTCGCCATCTCTGATAGCTTCAGAAAATATTACTACGGTATGAAATCAAGTAGGCAAAGGTCTACAGTTTATTCTAGTGCTTGTTAATAGGAAGCTGTTTCACCATCCTATATCCACCTTGGTAACAATAATGACATTGACATAATTAAAATCTGACGCACAAGCGTAAAGCCCACTTTACAATTGAGCGATTTTGATTAATGCAATACCCAGCGGTGAAAAATTCAATGTTTCTATTATTTTTATTGCTCAATTCAAATCAAATTACACTCTGAATTGAAATTTACCAATTAAAACATTGAGTTTTTCACTGCCAGTATCACCAAATCCAAATCGCTCAGAAATAAACTGGGCCTAACTCTTCTGACTCTCATTTGGCAGTTCGATTCTACCAATCTCTGAATAATAAAAAATGCGTATCGAAATAGAGGCTATTTCGACACGCATTTGCGATGCACAATGACTTCATTATACAACCAAAATAGAAAAAAAAACCATTATGAAATACAAGAATATTGTCTATGTTCACAGCTAGGATCTTTGATAATGAATAATTTATAATAATCCAAAGTAGAAGTCCATTGGTATCTCAATGTGGAGTAGCAGATTTTCAATACTGGGAAGAAAACTCAAAGTCGTCCCCACAATTATCTATTGCAGTTCATGCAGAACATGTTTCGGACCTATGTAGGTCCATCATCAGCTGAATTTTAAAACATTCTAAAATAGAAAGTACCTAGTAGACACATGGCATCTTAGAGGTTAAGTAAGTACTTACACGGGAAGAAAACTTATGGAAAAAGGGGATCATGATAGGATGAAATTATCCCCCTTTTTCCATGATTTTTCTTCCCCTGAATTCTGTGGCTAATATTTCAATTTCTCATCTATCATTTTTATCCTATGTCTATGCCATACAATGGTTGACTGTTAACTTCCTGTCTGGTCTGTCTTCATATGTCACTTTTTGTCAAATTGTTTAACAAGATGTCGCACATTAGAATAAAAATGAAAATTTGTATCTACAATTGCCTAATTCCATGGTTATTTAACCAAATCATTTGAATTTATTATGTATTTTTGTATCTCCCAATTCTCGTATCATAGATAAAAATAGTTTTTCTTCTTTCTCCATGTAAGTACTTACTTAACCTCTAAGATGCCATGTGTCTACTAGGTACTTTCTATTTAAGAATGTTTTAAAATTCAGCTGATGATGGACCTATGTAGGTCCGAAACATGTTCTGTATGAACTACAATAAATAATTGTGGGGACAACTTTGAGTTTTCTTCCCAGTATTGAATGAATAATTTATCTTGAACCATAGAAATAAGGCCAATTTAATTATTTATTATAATTAATATATTTTCAACACACTTATTCACGGAGGATTTTGAGTCCATGATTGTTGAATATTATAATATTATAAATGAACCTCAGTACACAGTAAAAAAACTTGAGTGTAATTTCAATCAAATGGATTTCATAGCAAACTCCTACGAAAACAACAACTGAATATCAAAGTTGTGTCCTTTTTATTATACATTTCACAATCAAGTGTTGAGTGGTGTTGATTTCGATCTTAGTATTGAAATATGATACGAATGTGGTGAAGTAGAACGATTCTGATACATAAAATCATAAGGAACACCAAATGATTGAAAGTTAATATCCTCAATGGTGCTATCATTGAAGTTAACGCATAAAAAATACATATTGTATAAAATTAACACCAAGTTACACTGTGTCATATCACCATAGAATCGAGGCGGTGTATGAATCAACTAATTTGGTGGCAATAATCATTCGTTGAGTATTGCATCCTGAAAATACCAGATCTGATATAAAATAAAAATATTGTATGTGGGCATCTGAATGGTGTGAATTTCATAAGCTCATCTGTGGGAACTTACATCCTCTGAACTTTTGCCAATAGGTGGCACTGACGTTCTGCATTCCTTACCTGATTTCAATATTGGGCATCAGTATTAATTGGCCTAGGCCCTATAGCCACTGATCAGGATAAATGAGCCGAAACAGTTCGTCATCATCCGAATTGTCCCCAGAAACCTAGAATCTAGTTTATTATCATATGAATTATATTTTAATAGGTAATCCAACTCAGTAAAAAACACCGGCGGTGGTGAAGATAAGCACTGATTCGTATGAACACACTCATGATATGGTGTTCCTTCACACCAGAAAAGTATTCGCATGTACCTACTCAGTGTTTAAACGCACCGAAGATAATTTCGTGGACGTAGGATTCAGCATCAAGAAAATCAGAGAATGTGCATCACACCACTGCAGTGTCAAATCGCACTTTCGGAAATGCATAAAAAACACCACCAAAGTGTTCATTCTGCTAAATTCAGCAATAACACTAGTATTACTGACAACTGGGTTCGATTATTGAAAACACCTATGGGAAAGGTCACATAACACCTACATTGGTGAATAATATGCCGGTGTTCACTGACACTAAAACAATCAGGACCTCAGGGGACACCAGACGGTGTTAGCTGGTGTAATAGTCTAAGATGAAACTATTTGCAGATGACATTATATCTTGTATTGTTTTGGTTCATCCAATAAGATCACAGAATGTTTGAATGACGACCTATCGAATATGAATTAATGTTCTGAATTATGTAACAATTATCATTGAATGTTATTACAACTTTTAAGTAGTTGGAAGTGATATTTGATTAATAATTAGACTCAATGTTTACTGTAGTGATATTCTGAAGAAAATGCCCACCAACATTAAAAAATATTCAATATTAAAATATCTAAAATTGCTTTTTCAACAATTTATAAATAAAAAATAGTACCCCATTTTGAATATTGAAGTAAACTGCTATATTTTGTAAGCAATGAAAATAGATTAGAGAAACTACAAAACATATTAATGAGGGCAATACTAAGTTGCAATAAATGAACATATATGTTTGAAATAATGTCTCCTATGTCTTCTTAGCAAAGGATAACTTTAAATACGCTCTTATTCGCACTCAAACTCTAACAAAATATGTTGCCAAATCATCAGAGTGAACAGTGTGAGTTGTGACTCTTTGTTTAGTTCCGCGGTTTGATTTTATTCAATAATTTAGTATATATTTACTATATAGTAATATATGTGCATTAAATGCATTCAAAAGAATAGAATATATCTCAAGTGATAGTCACTAGTATATCATTCAATTTATTTATAATGCGACTTGTTATTTTTCTCACTCTCTCATTTTATAATTCATAACTGACTGTACATTTCATATAGATTTGGATAGAAGAGAGAAATGTTGTGCAATGTAACGACCTTTCACGTGACTTTTCTTTCCGGTTTAGGGATATTTGCAATAATCAAATCTCGCAATTTTAGTAGTTATCCAAAAATAAAATAAACTTTCTAGGTCAAACCTTGTGAACTTTAGAAAACGGAGTTAACGAAATTTTAATCCAGTGTTCTTCTCAGAGAAATCATCATCAACTTCGACTTTTTCCATGGGCAGATACAAATATACCTCCAGTGTATCTTCACGTTGCTCATATATCTTGGCCAACCTGTATATTCCCATAATTGTAAATCGATTTCAATATCAATGTGATACCAATCCTCAAAATGTTAGTTCACTTATGGCACCATACCAAGAGTAAATAGAATTGGAGCAGTTATCGAAACTTCAAAAATATTCAGGACAACTTTTCTATCTTGAACAATTCTGAGAGACATGAGATTCTCATTCCCCTCACACCCGGCGGTCCAAACGACTCCTTAACATGCAGACGAGAGTCACATAAAAACGTTTTCATTTCAGCCAAACGCTCGATAAATTTTTTATCGCATTCCATTGTCTTGATCCCCACAAATCACTAACCGTGTAGATATTTTTTGCGAATTCATGAGAAGTTTTAAAGTTTGCTTTCCCCGAGGCGACATAAAACACACCAGGGCCCCAGTTTTTGCATGGAATTGTAACTTCTAGGGTTGGCCGTAACGTAACTGTAGTCCTGAAAGTTGAACATCAAACAGAACAAAAAGGAAACTACATAAATATAAGGTGAAAAACCGTTGCGCCTTTGGAGTGCTTACATTTCGTTTCCCTATGAAGGTTACTCGCAGGTTTGCCTATTGTATACATAGATAATAATAATAATAATAATAATAATACGTCTTTATTATTTTCCTCATACAGTATATACCTATATTTTCAATAAGTTGGAAAATAAAAGGCGGAGTTCATTTTCTCTAATGAAGCAATCGCTTACTCCATTAGGAAAATGTTCTTCCACTCAACCCTACAACGTGTGTCTTACATCAATAAGGTAGTAGGTTCTGATTGATCATTTAAATATTAACACATATACTTATATTGAGTTTCAAGAGAATACAGGGATAGCATGTCAAGATCAAATTGTCATTATTTTTCAAGTAGGATATTTTTATACTTTGACTTAAAACTTTCAATACTGTGATTTTGCAACGATTGCGGAACGGAGTTACGCAACTTATAAATTTGGTAAGTGAACGAACGTCTGAACATTTCAGTTTTAAATACTGGTGGAGACAACAAACCTCTGAATCTCAAATTCAAGTTGTGTACGTCCGTTCTAAATGTTATTTTTCTATAGAGGTATATGGGAATTTTTGTTAAAATAATTTTGTGATATGATGAATTTGATGATGAACTCTTCTATGTTCCATATTCAACCATCCGATTTCAGCCAATTTGTGTGATATTCTTTGATACTTTTTGATGCCATATATCAATCTTAAGCAGGAATTCTGTATTTTCTGGATTTTATTTATGTAGACAGTAGTCAAATTTGGGCCATACAACGAATCAGCAAAATTGAAATTTGACAAAACTAAGGTTTCACATAATGTTATTTTAACACTCTGAGGAATATTTATACTGCCGGTTCCCATAAATCAATTTTAGTGAGCTATATGCGCGTTGAATAAGTTTATTAATATGTTTTTTCAAATCTTAAATCTGAATCTAAGATGACTCCTAAATTTTTGGCTTCCTTAACTATAGTTAACGGATCATCTTCAATTTTAATGTTTATAGGCAGCATTTTAGCACGATTATAAGCAGAACCAAACAACAACAATTTAGATTTAGAACAATTAATCAACAAGCAGTGTTCAGAAGCTGAATCAGTGAAGGTTACTAATTCCTGATTTTCACAAGCATTATCTACTAGTGAGGGAGGAAAACTGTAAAAGATTTGGGTGTCATCTGCATATACGTGAATCTTACATAGCTTCAGAGATTTGATCAGATTGAGAGTGTATGTAGAAAAAGCAACGGGCCAAGGATAGAACCCTGAGGCACCCCTGATTTCAATGCCAAATATTCAGATTGAACTGTATCAATTTTTACACACTGTTCACGATTACTTAAATAATTTTGTAAAAGAAGGGTGGCCATATCAGAAAAAAACACAAAATGTTAAGTAGCAGGACAGTATTTATAGTATCAAAAGCTCTGCTGAAGTCCAGAAGAACTAAAATTGTACATTGACCTTTATCTATGGAAGTAAATATATCATCAACAATATTAAGTAAAGCTGTAGTGCAGCTGTGACCTTTGCGGAAGCCCGATTGAACAGTGGGTAGTAATGAAAAATTAAACAAATGTTCTCTTATCTGTACTTCGATACTCCTTTCAAGAATCTTAGAAAGAATAGGTAAAATGCTTATTCCCCTAAGATCTTTTTATTCTACAGAATGTTGATTTTTGGGTGGTACTTTTACTACAGCCTTCTTCCAAACTGACGAAACGACACCGTTCATGATGCAAAAATTTATAATATGTGTAATATATGGAACTATAATCTTATTGCTCACACTAGATCCGGTATCCAGGTTACCATTGTATGTACAAAACAAATAACCTGGATACCGGATCTAGCGTACATTGTATGTACAAAACAAATAACCCGAATACCGGATTTGCGTAAGCAATAAGATCTATGATTGTATACACCAACTTCATTTCTACACCTCGAAACATACGTCACTGTCCAATGAAAAATATCTCAGACCAATAAAATACATTGACTGGCCATTCCTATCTCTAATGCATTACGTTGTTTGAAAGCAAGATCTGACTATGTCTCTCGTTATCGGGAAGAGAGGAGGAGAGCGGGCGGTAATGTTGACCCTTCTTGTTAATAGTCGTGCGAAATGAAATTTATAGAGGCACATCATTATTTTTTGTTTTATATTCTACATGAAGGAAATCTGTGAAATACAATTTCGATCAACTGAAAACATTCATCATCTTGAATAGAATAAATATCTTTGCATTATTCAACATTATTATTTTCCTGAACGTACTACTATCGCACTCACCAATGAAATGACACTTTTGACACTTTAATCCCTTAAACCTGTTTTAAACCACAAATAAAATAATTTTTTACCACATCAAGGGAAGATCAATACTTATATTTAATGCACGAATAAGTGAATTGATCGATAAAAAACGCACAAATCAACGCTTTGAGAACGATAATACAACAACATGAATGACCACGTCATGAATCGTAAACAATCTGAGAAACTCGTTCGAAACACGAGTTGGTCCGACGAGGCCCGAACGTTAGATTCTTTTCGTGGAAACAAGAAGGTTTTACAGTCGTATTGGCACCATGAAAAGGAAAGAAAATACCAGTAGTCTATGTTTTTCATTCGTCTGAGAAAAATATCCTATTAACGTCGATGATGTCTACCAGCAGATGACGCTGAAGGTAGAATGCATTTTATCAGAAGGATACTAATAACAATGATGATAAATGCTTCCATTATCTCAAAATTTGATAAAAGGCAAAGTTCAACTCGTCGATGAATCGACAGATGCTCTATCACTCAAACAACATACAAAAATATACTAATCGTTATAATATTTACGAAGAATATTCCCAATATTTTCATTAAATCGTGCACATGCCAAACACATTATGAGCAATTGTTTTTTTCGCCCAAGAGTAAGGATGTAGTTATGCACTCTACTATTGAAAATGATTTTGAAATTACTACTCACTATACTGGTCGTGGAGAAGATAATTCATCTCAACAAGCATATTCTTTCGGAACATACTAGCTACTATTTCAAAAATCATTGTCCCCCATTTCAAAACAAATTCCAAAAATCAAACTTATATGATTTGGGTAATGATCACAAAAATTATTGAAGTACCTAACTGCTTGTTTTTAATGAAATTCAAGCACGAAAATATCTCCAATATTTATATGAGACGAAGCATAACTTTAATCTCGAATAACTTCTAGGTAATCTGCACGGCGAATATAGATTACCTCCATCAGGAGGATTTTTATTGCAAAAGTTCTAGATGCAGTATGGCGTCCAGACGTAGGATGAAATTTTTCCGGAGCTGGAATTGTCAAATTATCCAGAAAATTGTCGGAGACATTTACATCTCCGTATCGAACGTTTAACTTATGTGGAGTTTATGACAAATAGCATTACGAATCGCTCCAGAAACTGTGAAACCTCGACTTCCTGTTTTATGTTACGGTCAGTTCTGGAAGTTGTAATATCGGACAAAGGCAGTGCTGTGGATCTCGGTATATTTCATATTGAAGAGGAAGAACTTATGATGATTCGATGAAAAAAGTCGATATCCACAGTAACAAACCACTCATCATTTATTCCTACACTGGTGAATATCAATCATAGATTTAATATGCTTACGCTAGATCCGGTATCCAGGTTATTTGTTTGGAGGTCCGAGGGTTTGAAAGTAGGTACTAAGCCATTGATTGGCCATTTTAATTGTTGACCATACAAATGTGTTGTACCACGTGATCATATTACCTACTTTCTTGCAGACCCCTCTGATTCCAAACAAATATTACAGGATGCCGGATCTAGCGTATATAAGATCTATGATATTTTTATATATTGGTCCTATAATGAATGTTACACGTTTCGAGAAAAGTTCCAGTCCAACATATGAGGGATTTAATGAAATCTAACTTACTAATGCAATCAATTCTCTCTTCATCTCTTTCTGTTTTATGATGATCAGATGCGAAGAAATCACTGTTGTCAAGTATCCTCTCAGTTTGTTAGGGCCGGTTGCATAAAGATTTAACCTCCGAACAACAAACCCACTAGAATAGTAACACCCCAAATTGCCTGAAGCGAACATGAAATTCATATTCATATGTTTTTTCTCTCACAGAGGTTGCCAAATCGTAACATTTTAAAGTGATAAACATCCTAAGACCAAATTTTTTTAAGGTTCCCTGATAAAATATCTGTACATTTCATAAAAAAATATAATAATTTTCTCATAGAACCCCTACGTCACATCTTGAACTTAACTTTGACAAAAGGTAAAGTACCATCAGCGTTCAAAGACTTTATAACAACTCCCATTTTCAAATCTGGATGCCGTAAACTAGCTACAAATTATAGACCTATAACAGTGATAAACAACTTTGCCAAAATTTTCGAAAAATGCATTAAGAATAGAATAATGGATTTTTGCAATAGAAACAAAATATTATCCCCATCACAATTCGGTTTCAGAGAGAATCTATCAACCGAAAAAGCGGTATTTGAATTAGTAAATAATATATTGACTGGTTTCCACAATAAAAAAAAAGTCTTACAGTATTCTTGGATTTAGCGAAAGCGTTTGATACCGTTGACCACACGCTCCTATTTGAACGCCTTGATTTCATTGGAATCAGAGGTGTTACTTTGGATTTGTTGAAAGATTATTTGACTAATAGAACCCAAATTGTCAAAATTAAAAGAACACTGAGTAACCCCTTACCAATAACAATGGGTGTCCCACAGGGGACAGTTTTGGGGCCAATATTATTTATTCTATATCTGAATCATTTGTTTTCTATAATCAATTTCGAAGGTAAATTAATTTCTTACGCTGATGACACTGCAGTCACATTTATCGGAAATACCTGGGCAGAAACTTACCATAACGCAGAAATTGGTATGAAAATAATATATAATTGGCTCAGTAGTAGTCTCCTGAGTCTCAATATTTCTAAAACAAAATTTATTGCCTTTTCCTCAACATCCAGATACCTTGACATCCCAAATGAACTTTTCCTTCACTCACATAATTGCACTGACTTGCTCCCATGTTCTTGTCAGGCAATAATGATGACAAATTCAATTAAATACCTAGGTGTTTTTGTAGACCGTTACATACGATGGGATGTTCACATCAGCTACACAGTTAAAAGACTTCGTAAACTAATCCATAAATTTTATGAGCTAAGGAACATTTTGAACAAAAAAACGCTTTTAACTGTATACAATGCACTCGTCGAGTCTTTATTGCGATACTGCCTTGTTGTTTGGGGTGGAACTTTCAAAACATCTATGCACAATTTGGAGATAATACAAAAAACTTTACTAAAAATAATTCTTGAAAAAAATAAACGATTTTCTACACAACTTTTGTTTGAGGAGTCAGAAGTATTCAATTTACAAAAATTATATATTTATCAATCGCTTATATGGATGACAAATACGCCACGTTCAACAGATATGCTTGCCTATGATACACGTAGAACCGCCATGCAGGCTCTTCTAATACCCTGCTTCAGACTCACCCACAATCAAAAATTCATAACCTTTCTTGGCCCAAAACTTTATAATATGCTTCCTATTGACATAAGGAATATCCGAAGTCTGAAATCACGAAAAAAACGTATAAAACATTATGTGAAAACTCACCCGCAATCTTTTCTAAAAATTATTAATCAAGTATAAGACCACATTAATTTCGTCATTATTTTTTAATATCAATATTTTGATAATATTCGTTTTCTCTCTCTTCGTACTTCTGATATAGGTTTGAAATCAGATTCACTAACATTTATTATTTTCAATATGTATATTAATGGTATATAGAAATTACTCAGAAGAAGATTCACATCACAAGCCCGGCTTAGGTGGCTTCTTCTGTTCATATTTCTCTGATCATACATATTGATTAATACTGAATTCATGTTTTGATTTATATAATATTGTACATTCTTGAGTTATTAATTACCTACTGAACAGATATTAAATCATAATTTTCTACTAATATGTGTATATAATTATACTTATAAGGAAAATTCAAATATACATCTGTATACATCTGTGCAAACTTTAACTGAATAAATTACTTACTTACTTACTTACTATATACACTGTGTCCAAGATAAGAATGAACAGCATGGGGATATCGGAAACGGTAAGTGATACGGGGTCGATTAAATTAGAGAAAAGTAGCGCATTTATGTGCCTAATAATATGACATTTAGAAAGTTTCAATATTCCAAGTAGTTTCGGAGATATCCAAGAAAAACCGAAATTTGAGAATCTCGTTTTTATTTTCTCCCAGCTTTATTTTCAAAGGAAATGTAAAACAAATAGCACTTCGCCATGGCCACTTTTTAAGGAATACACGATAACATAAGCAGAATTTTTCTGTGACGTTTCGTCTTTTAGAAAACATCATCAACTTTGTATTTTTATATGGGCCGAAACTGAAGTATACGACTCCATTTTTCATTGTGAATACAGCAATATATCACACAATATGATTTCGGAACCATTTCTCGCGAAAAATGTAATTAAGTGATTACTCAATCTGTTTTTCTTCAATTTTAGATAATAGGCGCTGGAAAAAATGACCACATTATGTTCTGTTGTCATAGGTTGGTAAAATTTTAGATAGGAGGCGCTGGAAAAAATGACCACATTAAGCCTGGTTCATGCTTATACGAATTTCGCAAAATTGATGCGAATCGGAAAATTATAAATAATACATTGATATTGCTACTCTACAAAAATATTGATTCTTGCATTACGTGATATCATGATTATTTAAAAAAATCCGCAAAAAAGTTCAATTATTTCAACTTTATTGCGATATTTCTATTCAGCGGCCATTTTATTCGCATAAATTTTGCGATATTCTTATGAGCATGAACCAGGCTTTATGTTCTGTTGTCATAATAATGCTGTAGTTTGGTAAAATTTTTGACATATCACCGTTCCTACTCTTACATCTCGTTTCCTACCTAATTTGTGTTAAAAATGGAGAACTGCAGCTTATCGAATACTGAAAAATTTGATATGTTGTCATGTTACATTTTGTGCCAAAGAAATTGTGTTGATGCTGAACGTGCGTACTCTAATAAGTATCCAGAGAGGCGACAACCTGGTAAATCAATATTTAGACGCCTACTAATGGAGTCGTATACAAGATATACTTTGGTTTCGGACCATATAAAAATACAAAGTTGATGATATTTTATAAAAGACGAAACGTCGCAGAAAAATTCTGCTTATGTTATCGTGTAGTCCTTAAAAAATGGCCATGGCGAAGTGCTATTTGTTTTACATTTCCTTTGAAAATAAAGCTAGGAGAAAATAAAAACGAAATTCTCAAATTTCGGTTTTTCTCGGATATCTCCGAAACTACTTGGAATATTGAAACTTTCTAAATGACATATCATTAGGCACATAAATGCGCTACTTTTCTCTGATTCAATCGACCCCGTATCACTTACCGTTTCCGATATACCCATGCTGTTCATTCTTATCTTGGACACAGTGTATATCCTTCTGTTAGTACTAGTGAGTCATATGAGTGTATCAAATGCTAGTATTCAATGTTCGTCATATAATAGGATGCCTAATTTATATATAAGTGGTTTATAGAGAGCACGTCTTTCTGGAGATTGCAGCATTTTAGGTGAATGCGCCAACGCCGCTAATGTCCGAAAACCGATAATCGACCGAACGCTGACAGTGACAGCGCGAAACGTCTCGTTTTCAAATCAAATTTTGTTTGATGCTTTCTCAAACGGCGTATTTCTAGTTTTGTGTGAAATTTTGAATAGAATGTTACTTAAAAACCTTGTTTATTCTGTTCAAATCGAATTTAAAGGATGATGAAACGCTGTGAAATGTGTAAGAGACGATTTGAAAGTGTTGACCAAAACATAACATTCCATTGGTGAGTTACCCGTTGTATAAACATTATTCACCCACCCTCTAAGCAAATCGATTTTTGGTAATTTGAAAATATTCTCGGGTTTCCCCGAGATGAAAAGTAAGTGGATATATGTAAAAATATGATCGAGAAAGAGAATATTTCAAGAGTCGCTAGTGATAAAATGGTTGGCCCAAGTGGTAAGAAAATGCTCAGAGTAGAAGTAGAGTAGTAGTCTATATTTAGTGGAATCGATAAGTAATAACATGTTTGATGTTATATTTCTCAAGTTCGACACATTGAAACTTCATATTGCCAGAAAATAAACAATATAGTTGTGACAGTGAATTAAATCTATTAATACTCGGGTAATGAATCAAAGATGTATATTTTCAGAAAACTTCGATATTACATTGTTTTAATTCAGTCTTAGAAAGAATGGATGCGATAATTTCGTTAGTAGGTCAATTTATTCAAATTCAGACCCTTTCAAGATAGCAAGACACTGGTGCTGGGGGAATCTGTTGTTGCTATCCTTTTTTTAGAATGAGGTAACCCAAGTAACTGATTTAGATTCTTCAAACAACTACCTACTGTGGTAAGGATTGAGAGTTATTCATCTAGTCTGTTATATGTATGATCGAAGGATTTAACAGACTATTGAATATTTACTTTGTTCATAACCACGGCAACGCAACGACCTTTTATGCAACCGGCACTTAGTCTGTTGAATACTTACTGCCCGGTTACAATGAAAAATTTTTTTTTTGAGGCCGATTGTTCACTAATATTATACCTAATATCCACATCCACGGTTTCACTCAATTTTTCATGAGAAAATATGAACAGATTCATTTCGATTTGATCATAACTGAATAATTTTTGCAGGGTTGATATCAACATGTCCAATGATGATAGTATGCGCATCACTCCTACACATTTGAGTGTGTCCTAAATCATTTGCTCGTAATTCCGACCTGAAAAGAAAACGCGAATAATGTTAAACTCCAATTTCTTCAAAATTTCCAATAAAAGCGGTGACACCATTATTATTGAATCTCAACTTCCAGCGACTATGAATGAACTTGAGATACTTTGATTATAACTCACAAGAAAGTTATATTCCATGTCGAAATCACCAACACGTTTTGGAGTACGATGACTATTATATACGACGAGGGTAACCTACTCAGAGACGTATGAACTGTAGCACATTGTGAGTTTCCAAAAGTTTCAGATCTATGAGAGAAATGGACTTCAGCACATTTCAATTAAATATTTTAACATAGGTTGGTTTTTTCAATATTCATCATCAAACACTATAAACACCAAAAAAGGTTATTAAAAAGGTTTTATAATATGTTAGATGATGACTGGATATATAACCAGATGGTACAACCCAATCATACACAATAATAAAATTTCAGATGAGAATTCTACATCTGAGGTATAATCATGCTGAAGTTTTTTTCATGAAAAAATAGACTGTGACACGAATTATTAGAGTTGAACAAGAATTCATTGAGACAAAAAATAACATCTAGGTACATTTTCATCGGCATCATCAATAGAATGAGATAATTTATTCACCCCTTCCGAATTTATGAACGAAATTAAGTACCGGTTAATTCGAGCATCCTAATAATTCTCTTATAATCATATTCACTTTGACAAACTGAGCAACCCCCTGAACTAACTGCGCGAAAAATTAGTCTTCCTGTTATCGCATAGTTTGCCATCTACGGTTTACCCCTCCGAAAATGCGTAATAATTCACAAGTGTGAAATAACATGGCAGTAATCTCAGTAGTCAGTTCCACCTTTATATTCGTTAAAAACCATGGAAAATTATTCGAATGGAACACAACCTGGTGTATGCTGTTTTATTATGGAAACTATAATAGTATATCATATTTTTCCTATCACTAAAACTCATTATGACAAATAAAATAAGAAATAATTGATACATTAAAGCATTCGTCAATTTGAGAGCATCAGATATTTCAATTATTTCCATAACTACCCTGACATCGTAATTAGCTGAAAGAATCCGCATAAAATCTGAATTTCAACGTCAAATATCTCGAATGCAATTGGAGATAACATATTATATATAACATATATATTTTAAATCAGAAATTAGAAAAAATATATTTGGTGCTCATAACTTTTTTTTCAGATATTCAACTCTTTTGCTGTTTACATATATAAAATCTACATCAAATATTACATAAGATTGTTTTCCGAAAGAAAAACTTTAACAATAGATAAAAAAATGAAGGGGGGTTCAAAATATACGTGAAGACCCTGTACTTTTCAATATGTTCAATTTATATGACAAACAACCAAAGGTTTATCAGAGTAATCTTCTGAGGCTTCTCGTTACAAAGTAGATTCTGAAGAAATGTTCATCTCTTCTGCAGACTTTCGTTTAGATTTTTGATGAGTGAGTTATTTTCAAAATCCTTTCAAATTCCAACCACATCAACAATTTTCAACATAAAATGTTCACATCTTAATTCGCTTTTCAGAAATCTTTCCCGATGATGCGATTTTGCAGAAAACGTTCGAGATTTGATTTCTGTTTGACTTATTCCGAGGAATGTCATTAAGTGACAGCATTGCCGCTCGTGCGCGGAAATAATGTCATTGAGTGACAGCATATTTGCGCTCGCATCCATCATTGTTGAAGAGGAACTCACCATTCTGTTGCATGATGGAAAATAATAGTGACAGTGAAAATCTAGGAAAAGTATGAATTATGATATGATAGATTCATGGACAATAATAAAGGAGGACATATATTTTTTTATATCAAGGTATATTATTGTTCTAAGGAGTCTTTCTCTTTTTTGTCGAAAATTGCTTTCGATTTTATCTTGATCTAGAATTCAAATCAATGTGACATTGATGTAGTTATATTCATTATTACAATTTCACCTAACTGCTTACATCATTATGTGATAAAAATCTGATGATATGCACAAATCAGTTTTTGATGAGTATTTTCCGTATTTCCGACAGTCGATGATCAATATATATTTGTTTATGAATGATTTATTGAGGTAGAAGATTGAGAAGAAAGTGCTCATGAAAATGTTTCATAGTAGTACGAGTGCAATAGCATTTTCAAAGCGAAAAATGTTCCCTCCACTCACTGTCTAATTAAGTTGGCTTGGGACTAAATATTGTGGTAATTAATTCATATTGTCTCATTGCCCAAAAAATATGGCCAACAACTCATCCACGAGGGTTCACAGGATGCTTTCATTATGCGTTAATGTCAGGTGCAAAGGGTGAAACTTTTTTATACATCAGGACAAAAACATTAACAGTGATGTACCGACTTCATTTTTAAGCCTTTTTTATTGTGTTATTCCTAGGAGGTGACCGTTTTTCCCCTCAGGTCTGCCGGATGTTGAAAAGCCTTGGACCTTCCGACAAAAAATTTCACGTGTCACGTTCTGGTCTCGTCCTCTGAATTAGAAAACCCAATTAAAATGTGCTAGGCGGATTACGTTGGTGAAAGATATACCTAACGAAGATAAACGATTTCACTCAAAGGAGAAAATGTGTGAAATACTGAAAAATCATGTTTGATACAAATTCCTTGATATTTTAAATATTTGATATTTTTCTGGCAAATATTGAGTGGTACATCAGGTGTACAACTGGGAAAAACGCCTGGGATGTTTGACTAATCTGCCTAATCTGCTACTCCAGTGTAACCATTCCAATAATATCAATATTCAGTTTTACCATTGTGCATTACTTCAATATTTGTCATTTGGCCAAAAATTCTGATATTAAAATGGATTTATAATAACGAAAAATAAGCCTTCTTCTATACTTGATCTCTCCCAAAACCCTATCCAGCCACAATTGGATGAAATTGAACTTTACAACCATGGCCCCTCTAGTTTTTTTATGAGCGCGGTCACTCCCTTGGAAGTGAGAAATTTACTCATAAGCCCTCTGCTGGAATCCATGCGTAATCCATGGGAAAGCGATAAGATTGATCACAGACCTTATACAGTGTCACACATAAAATTCGCGACACATGGAATTTTTTTTTATTATTAGATATAAAGAAAATTTGACTTCGCAGTTAGTTTGTGCTTGAAAAATGAGTGAATTACAGCATCTTTCCTTTTTTCATGTGCTACTGTTTTTTTTTCGAAAATCCTCGAAAAATCATTTTTTTTTTTTAGAAATTTCTGAAAATGTCAGAAAAAAAGTTGCTCGGTTTCCGATTTTATACATTTGTTTCAAATTTGGACTCTCTACTGTCACTTCGAGTTTTTTAATTTTTTTTTATTTTTCGAATCTTTCGCTCTATCGATTCGAACAAAACAGTCATGATTCAAATTTCATAATTTTGATGAATATGAGACTTCAATATCATATCTTGCCCAGAAAATACCTACATTGGCCTGTTACCAGAAAAAAAATGCATCTCCAGAAATTCGACTTTGTTGTTGCAAAGTTCATCTAGTTTTTTCATTCCATTGTTGATGTGGATTTTCAATGTATGGACGTTAATATGTCAGTAATCGAATAACCGAATTTCTCTTCATTCTTATTACACTCGTATTTCTTTTTTCAATAGATTCCTATGCAGTTTGATTATTTTTCTGGCCAATAATTCAGTAACAAACAAACCCGAAATATCATACTTTTCTGTGAACTAAACAATGACCTACAGTTTCATAACTATTCAAAAGACTTTCGTTCTAGCGATTTGTACTAGACATGATATAAAATTTCGTGATTTTGAACAATACAAGACTAATGCAACATCTCGGGATGAAAATATTAGGTACTGATCAAATCGAAATAAAATGTTCACTTAGTAGTAGTCGAAGTGACAGTAGAGTCCAAATTTGGAACGAATGTATAAAATTGGAAACTAAGCAACTTTTTTTTCTTGCATTTTTCGAAATTTCAAAAAAAAACTGATTTTTTGAGGATTTTCCAAAAAAAAATCAAATTTGACAGGTTTAGAGTAGCACATGAAAAAAGTCAAGATGCTGTATTTCACTCATTTTTCAAGCACAAACTAACTTCGAAGTCAAATTTTCTTTACATCTATTAATAAAAAAAACATTCATATGTCACGAACTTTATGAGTGACACTGAATGTCAACCTCTATCATATCTTATTAAAGAGTCATTTATGTGGTGTCTATTTATTGTGTCTCTCCTACACTCGATGTAGAGGGTTAAATGAAACAACTATTTCCTATTTGTCCACCCTCACTTTGTCACGGTCTGATATCAACTGCCACATTCATCAATGCTATCTTCAACGTGACTCAGTGAATGCGAATGTCTTTATTCATTATATAATCCAATAAAGATGACTACACTATGGTGTAACTAGTCAATGATAGAGGGAATGGGAAAATGTTCTCGACACCAGCCTACTATGATATCTAATGCTTTTTAAAGATTGGTGATACTTATGAGAAATTCTACCAGGTGGCGAGACGTCAAAAATTCAAAATGACATGTCGAGTTGTTATTTTTGTCAGTTTTTATGAAAATAGAACAGGAATTAATTTAGGACAATAAATGCGAAATGCGAGTTTACAGCAAATGCAAAAATTATTTTATAAAAACAGCGGGGTAAACGACGAAGGTTACAGAAAAAGAAAAAAGAAGAAGATTGATTGTGGTTCATGAGATACAGTTTGTCTCAGTTTGTAAACATCTCGAGGTTTTTGTTGATGTATTGTGCATTTTCAAAATAATCAATAGTTAAAGAAGTCTGGCATGCGTTTAAACTTGTTTAAACCATGTTTCAACAGTGCTTCAACATGCAGAGTTCATATTTCAAGAAATTATTGCTGGAAATCTGAGACGTTGGTCAAAGGTGAATACTGAGTTGTCCAGAACATTTTTAGATATGATGAACATTGTAATTTATTTGTAGGCATCTAAGAAGAAATTGATTGGATTTGGTCCCTTTAGTGATGCACTGCTGATTCAAATGGCATTCCATCAAGCACAACATACATTGATATCCTACTTAGGGGTTCTCAGTTTCTTACATGAGCCTTAGATGCTCATGAGTATTTTTCAGCAGGTTTTGTCACCAAGGTAGGCAAAGATTTTAAATGATTGTCATTGTTGGAAAGGTGAGTTTATATTATATTTTCTTTTTATATCATCATTCTATAAGTTTTAACCATATAGTTCATTCATGGGAGTAATATACAGTTTCTTTTAGGTAAAACATTCAGAGCCAGTGCTGAGCTACTTGATGATGGAACCCTTATGATTAATGTGGAATTAGTTGGTTCCATTTGGCCTTTTGAATATGCAAAAGTCACAATGATCTTGTGAATAATATGACTTCCGTTCAGTTTCCATTGTGGTTTCACAAAATACAAGGCTCAGGAAACCATTGTTTATGATGGCTAATGTGAAATTTAATAATTCTTTGGTCATTCATTTTTTGGTTATTAAATCTTAGAATCAAACTATTTGTTTTCTTTATGTAATATGAATGAATATTTATAATAATATATAATATATAAAATAAAATAATAAATAATATAAATGCACATTTCTTTACCATATAAAAATTCAATGGATATTTTTATATAAACTTACAATTTTTGTTTCAATATCTTTTTCAGGATATTTCGAGATATCAAAATAAAGACTCAATTAAATTCATATTAAAGAATATCACAAACCTGAGGAGCTGAAACAAATAAAAGAAATTGGAAGATTCAGAATCAATCCACAAAAAAATCAGCATATCTATTTCAACTTACCATTTTTTCATATCTTTATTTCTTATTTATGATTTATATTATGTACATGTTTCTTGTGGTAATGATACATATGGGCATAATGAATCTTAAATTATACACTGAATATTATGGAGGAATTATTGAATAAATATATACTGTTAATGAACTATTTTATCAAGAATAGATAGTTCTTCATTATAAACTTTCAACATTTGCTTGTGTGCAATAGTCTTCTGAAAATTCTGAATTCAATTTCAATGGCTCCAATAACTCTTGATGTTTGTAGTCAACATGGTTATTGCAAATGCTTGTTCTGCATCTCCCAGGACACTTTCTTCATAACCCTATAAAATAAAAAAGAAATCTAGAGTATTTTTCATCATATTTTACAATGGCATGATGTGTGTATACCTAGATGAAATCAAAAACAAAGTAATACTTTATGGTTGGAGTTAAATAGGTGATGAGATTTTTGAAAATGTTCAGAACTTACCAGGTTTCTTGGTTATTTCCATGCTTCTTTGCTCAATTTGGATCTTTTGTCTGCTCTCAATTTTTCATTCTGTACAAGATCTGGATGATTTTGAGACTTTCATCACTCAAAGACACTAGGTTTTCCTACAAATTGAATGAATTATAGATATTGTATCAGAAATAGGCAATGTTTTCAAATTGTGTGAAATGATTCAGTCAGTACCTATATAGAAAACTCATCTCAAGTGATTCTTCTTGAACCAAAATAATGAACTGAATAGGTACATAGACTTCTCCCTATTTGATTGTATGAAACCACCATAATATAATATGATGAACTGAAAATACTGATCAGGTACCTGATATGGAATGTCTGAGATAGATATCCTTTTGATTTAGACTCTGATAGATTGTTCCTCTTGATGGCTGCTAACTACCTTCTCCTTCATCTCCTTGATGAATCGTTTTCATGTGGGAAATTATACCCAAATACTCCAGAAAATCTTCCAAAATTCAAAAGTAAACAAATGTGGCATTGAATTGTTAGCCAACAAGCAAGCATCATATACTGATTATTAAACTGTGTTGTTGATATATTTCAAACAGAATCCTTGTTTTCATGATCACTGTTCCCAGTTATTCTCACAAATCACGCAAATCACTGCAAATCACCAATATATCTGATAACATCGAAATCAATTCTTGAACGTGCTTGAACTCTCGAATGACATGACACCAAGCGCCCCCTGCACACGAATTCCGAAGTATCACCAATATTTTTACCCGTCGAGACTTTTGGGAGAAAAACAATTGACAAGTAGTTTCACCATAGTTATTTTCATCATGAATCCAATACACTACATCTCTCCCTTTTTTTATAAAGTATAATAATATAATATAACATAATATAATATAATATAACAACTAAATTTGAACATATATAAATAGCCTAAATCATACAGATATACTAATACTAAATTATGAATTTCTCAGACATAATTCATGGAATTGTATCATTAGATCTATCTTCAGAAAACGTTTCTAATTCATTTGGTTTATTTACTACTTTCCATTCTCCTTCCATTTTTTCCAAATGAACCACGTTTCGGCGATATTGCTGTCCAGTTTCATCATTCTCTACCTCTACATCACCGCCGTTTTTTCCGATCACCGTGTGTGGTATGGGGTTGAAATTCGATGTTAATTTATTTTGTTTGATCATATTCTTTATGTAAACTTTATCGCCTAAATCTAAAGAGCTTTGATGTGCTATTCCTTTTCTATCGCTATATTCCTTTCCACTCGATTTCTTCTGCATGTCATAATCTCTGAATTCCTCATCAGTTATTTTGTTCTCTAAATCCCTTACTGTTGGGATTTTATCCAGAAACTGTCTACGAAAAATAATTCGGCAGGTGTTTTACCGGTTGTGGAATGTGGCGTAGCATTGTACATCATGATATAGTTCAGTAAATCTTGTTTACAATCGGTTTCAATTGACCGGCTGTTGTTAAGTCGCTTTACAATGTCCCTATTTTGACGCTCAACTTCTCCATTCTGCTGAGGCCAATAGGGGATAGTGTTGAACAACTTAATGCCCGATTCTTTACAAAAATCTTTCATTTCTGTACCACTGAACTGTTTACCGTTGTCAGCTGTAATAGATACTGGGTATCCCAAACGTGAAAATATTTCTTGGAGTGCTTTTATGGTGTTACTGGCAGTCGTTGTTGTCATAATTTTTATCTCTTTACATCGACTGAAATAGTCGATTACAACCAAGAGATGATGTCCACTTGGTAAGGGACCTAAAAAATCCATCGCTACATCTATCCAGGCTTCGGTTGGTAACTGACGTCGTTTCATTGGATGCGGCGGATTTGGTGCTGTGACCTTTGCAGCTTCGCACCAATTTTTCCGCGTCTGAGTCTATTTTGGGCCACCATACTTAAGTACGTAGCCTATTTTTCATTGCTACGATACCCGGATGACCTTCATGGGCTGCTTGTAATACGTTCTGTCTGAGGGTTGTTGGAATCACAATTTTATTACTTCTCAGAAGGAAGTCTTCATAAAAACATAACTCCGTTTCAAATGCTTGAAATTTGTTTATAGAGTCGTCCTTCTTGTTGTGCGACAGCCATTTTTTCACTTTCAATATTTCCAAATCAGTTTTTGAATGTTTCATAATGTCTGATAATGAAACAGCTACGGGTCGCGAATGTTCGACGATCTGTCGGATGTGTTCTTCCCCGTCGAAAGTGGCGCATTTGATATTACTGACACAAAGTCTTGATAGTGGGTCTGCTATATTAGTCTTGCCTGGCGATAGACAACTTTAAAATTATAGTACCCATCTTTCTATTCTGGCACATGGTTTCGACTTGGGGCCAAAGGTTACTTCCAGTGGCTTATGATCGGTAACTAGTTCAAATCCCACTTTGCCATATAAATAAATGTGAAAATGTTCCATCGCCCAGACAAGAGCTAAAGCTTCTTTTTCTGTCTGGCAATATCGCTTTTCGCAGTCTGACAGACTTTTATTTCCATACGCTATTACTCGTGGAACTGCTCCAAGCGCTACAGGGCTGGCGTCTGCTATGACCCGTGTTCTCTCTTGAGGGTCGTAGTAGCCTAGGGTTTCGATGCTGCTCAAAGATTCTTTCAATTTAAGAAATGCTACATTTTAGTTTATTAGCCAATGTTTTCCAATTTTTCCGTGTTTACCCAATTTGAGGCGTAACAACTGTCTTAGTGGTTCGGTTATGGTGGCTAGATTAGGAATCCACTTACCAATATAGTTGACCAACCCAAAGAAACTTAGTAGTTCCTCTATTGAATTTGGTGTTCGAAAAGATTTGATAACTGACATATATTTGTCCAATGGCTTCGTGCCCTTTTCTAGAAATGAAAGTTGTGATATATCGTGAATTCTTCAATTTGGTGAGAAGCATTTCTAATATCCAGTCTAGAGAATAAATTAGCTTTTCGAAATTGTGTTGAAAGTTGGTCCATGGTCGGTAACGGATGATTTTCTCTTATAATTGCTTCATTTGCCCTTCTCATATCAATACAGATCCTTATTTCCCCATTAGGTTTCAATACTGGAACAATAGGTGAAACTCATTTGGACGGCATATCCACCGGTTCAATTATATCGGAATCCACAAGTTCCTCAATTTCATTGTTTACTTTGCTTTCAAGTGGAATTGGGATTCTTCGATATGGTTGAACGATTGGTTTTACATTTTCATCGATGGGTATGTTCACCAACACATTTTTGAATTTAGGAAAATTGGATACGTGATTGATATGAAAATCTGTTCCAATACGTAGTACCCCTAAAGACTTCGCAGTGTTCCTACCCAGTAGATTTTTTGAGCCATTTTTCACCACATAGAATGTAGTGCTTATAGTTTTACCATTTATTTTGATTTCGGCGTCGAAACAACCTAAAATGTCTAATGGCTTTTTGCTAGCGTATGCCATGAACACTTTTTCAGGATTCTTGATTTGGTTGAATACCTTCACTTTTGAAGTCTTTAGTTGTTCCCACGTTTTGTCGCACAATATATTACAAGTACTACCTGAATCAACTACCATTTCAACAGGAATTCCAGCTATAGAGCACACCAGATCATGTTTTTGTATTGTCTTCCAGGATGATTTCCTCTTGCTCGCTCTAGTTTTGCATTGTTAATGAATGTGCCCAGTGAAACCACACTTGCTGCAAATGGAGTTTATTTCTGGACAATTTGAAGCCAAATGTTTGGTTGATCCGCAACGGTAGCAAGCTTTGACTTCTGTTCGATGGTATCTTCCTTCCTGTTTTTCATTTGGTTTTCGCTTTTTTGAAATTTCATTCATTTCTTCAGGACGACTTTCTCTTTCATTGAATTGCTGTAACTGTCTCTCAACCGCCTCGAGTGCAATTGCTTCTGCAACAATTGTATCTAAATTGATCACTTTCCTGCTTTATCAGACGAAAAATATGTCGCTCGTATACTTTGCTCTGTTTTGGGAGAAAAATATTGATCGAGTTTTTCCAATGCTACCTTGAACACATCAATGGTGCCCTCTTCGGTACTTTCATTCTCAGATACGTGAGCTCCTGGCAAATTATAATAAATGTCTTGCAAGCCTAAACCTCCAGTGTGCAATAGGGTAGCTCTCTTCTGTGAAGAGTTTTGGATTTTGGCGGCTTCTAAGTAAACTTCTAGGCCTCTCTTCCATTTTCCCCATTTAATTCCAACGAACCCAATTTCACCATCACAGTTGAACGGTTCTAGTGGTGTCATATTGGCCATTTCAGGATTCTGTAATTGAAAATCTATGTGTCAAATTCATAGATTCCATCTATCATAGCTACCTTTCTCATTCGTAGTATGAATTCGAATTTATGTGACTTTTTCATAAATTCTGTTTCCATATGCTTGTATTTTTCCATGTATCCTATTCATGGTCACAATGTTTCTATTTTGCCATGTATCGTATTCATGGACTCTATTTTGCCATGTATCCTATTCATGGTCTCTATTTTGCCATGTATCGTATTCATGGACTCTATTTTGCCATGTATCGTATTCATGGACTCTATTTTGCCATGTATCGTATTCATGGACTCTATTTTGCCATGTATCGTATTCATGGACTCTATTTTGCCATGTATCGTATTCATGGACTCTATTTTGCCATGTATCCTATTCATGGTCTCTATTTTGCCATTGCTGTTATTGTAAATGGTTTTCCTACCTTTAATCCTCGTCGCCATTATGTGGTGTCTATTTATTGTGTCTCTCCTACACTCGATGTAGAGGGTTAAATGAAACAACTATTTCCTATTTGTCCACCCTCACTTTGTCACGGTCTGATATCAACTGCCACATTCATCAATGCTATCTTCAACGTGACTCAGTGAATGCGAATGTCTTTATTCATTATATAATCCAATACACTACAATTTATAAATGAACAATTTCCAGAGCCCTTGAAAATATCTAAATGCATACCCATTTTTGAAAACAAAGGCACATATTGATCTATAGATCAATATGTGTTCAAATTTCAAAAATCTTCGAACAATGCTATGCTCAACGTTTAGCTGATTTTCTAGAAAAATATGAAATTCTTAATGACGTCATGAGATGATGTTCTTGTTACGAGTATCCCTTTTCCAAAATTCGAAATCCTCACATTCATTATATATTCAAAAATTAATTCAGAGTTGATAAATGAACTTCGATTATTTGTAAAAGAATCATACCAATCTGAATGTTTCACACAATAACTTCTATTGAAACATTAACTTATCAAACTGTTTGAAATTATTCTTATTCCCTCTATAAATTCTGAAAAAAAGTCTTGTTAGTCTTATGCTCTCATTTTCTTTGTTTTTCGATTCATCCCAATAGACAGAGGTTAATTCAGGATGATTCACCCCAGAAAAAAAGGTGTATAAAAAAGGCAATAAATTGAAATGTCAGAAGTATGGAATGAAAAAATATCTGTAGTGATCCGCCATATATATATGGTTGTAATCAATCTGACGTCAAGAGACAACGAATTACTTGCCAACTGTGATATTCATTTGTTTATTCATGCAATATTTTCGAAACGAAATTTTTTTCCACAGATTGTTTCATCTTCAGTTATGAACAAGTAAGATGCTTTCCGATTGGACTGAATAACCCTGTAGATACATGCTTTCGAACCACATAGCAGCTTCAGTTGTGATATAGGTATTCCAGAAGATGGCTTTGTTAATATGGTGAATTGTTCTCGTGTTTGCCTGATGTTGAACAGAATTATCATGCAATTTTGTGTATTCGTTAACCAAATTCAATCTCGCCGAGTGGAAAACCCGCTATGCAGGAAGTTCTACTGTTTATACGAACAATGAGGTCGCATTAAACAATTTGCATCATAATTTGGAATTTTGTAGAAAAGTTCATATAGGTAATTGAATCAGGAAGAAACATGGGAGGATTAGTGCCAACGGATGCATGTACAATTTCTGAATTGCAATCAGCCGACATTTCATGTAGTTACCTACGAAGGCTCCAGTGAAGACAGCAAATATTTTTTTCATTGTTAGCATACGTAGATTATAGTTTGTTATTGGTAATTATCAATATTGTTCATCTGAACGTGAATGTATATACTGAGTGTCCCAGTTATTTTTGTATCTTTTCACTTCACTTGGCTATGAAGTTTATGGTGGAACATCGTGCACGCCAATAGAAGATTATTAAGACAAAAATTGAAATTTCTCTTGAATGTTTATTGGTTATAGGCACATGACATATCTCAGCCAACGTCAATAGGGTCATAAACCTCTAAAGCTTTAGCAGAATTGATTGTCGTTTTCCGATACCTTACTAAACTACTACCGATATGCCTTCAAAATTAAATCGGAATATTCTTTTATGCTCGAGAAAGTGGAAATCAAAAATAATTATTTGACAGCACCATATTTCTGCTGACGTCACCTGGTAGATCGGGATGGTATCGTAAAAATATCGAAAATAATAGGAAAGAAGAATTTTTTGACATAAGTGATGGCAGATAAGTCAGATGACAATATGTCAATTTTTAATTCAAATTTTATTCGATAACGAAACTAATTCAAAATATTCAAAAGGCGCATTAATTGATTGTTTATCATCTATGTAACGCAAGTCAGGTGTTTTATATGAGTTAATATTTTTATAGGATTTTCAATACCACCTCAGCGAAGTCAATGAGACGATTGAACTCAGGACACTATGAAATAGAAAAATAAAAATGAAGAATTAGTTCAATTAATAACTTAATTGTCTTGAAAAAGTAGGTGAATGTAGTGGTGCATCTGATAATATATTAAATAAACAACACAAGTTGATATTATAATTACATATTCACAATATAATGTAAAGAAGAGATCTCATATAAACTCAACATCATAGATAGAGTACGTACCAAGAATAACTGAGGATTTAGGAAAATACATTTATCATTTACAGAAGTGCATGACAATAAAGATTTGGTTTACAAGCTTATACCTATTACTGAAATACTTTGTGCTCACACTTCACAGGTTCTCATATGATGTTCATGTACAAAGATTCAAATGAAAATAAGGATAAGAACTTTAACTTTTAGATCAAAATTATCTTCACAGCAATTACTTGCATATGTAGCTGATGATATGTGTTCTCCTACTGCAAAACACAAAGTTTGTCTCATATTAACACTTGGAGTACCAATATGTCTTTCGAGAATCCACATTCGTGACATTCGTGTTGCTACATGAAGCACAAGTCTTTGAATGCTTAAACTTTCTGAAAAAAAATGGTCAATGAAGGGTATAATGAATGCTGAACAATGAAATAAAACTCAATAGTAACTTACCTTTAATCATCCGAATATATTTTCTTATTTTGCGCAGGAAGAATTAAAATCGCCCAGTAATTTTTTACCGCCATCTGTCGAAGATGACAGAGATTGTCAATTCTTCTTCCTCTTTGATTAATGGAACAGAACCTAAACCAACCTACCAGGTGACGACACATTTTTAGAAAAGGATGGAGAATTTTCGATTTTTGAATGCCGATTTTACCCTTGAAAATGAAAATTTCAAAAAAATATCGACCCACGTTTCACATATATAATTTTTGAAAAAAAGTGTACAACCTCAAGGTCCTCTCATTTCGAGAACTTGGATTCTACTTATGATCACATCACATCACACATCCTGCCTAATACTGCTTTGGAAGATATCAAAAAGAAAAAATGAATGTAGAGCCGCTAGTACTAAAATTTTAAGAAAACTTATTTTCGATACTCATGCGAATGTCTAGCTGAACGATGTGTAGAAGCACATGATCAAAATTTCTAGCACATTGTGTGATTATTATTTTTAAAACGTGCTGTAATACATCGTTATAAACTTAATAATGAGAAGAATTCGACAGACCACAAAAATATACAGAATGCCAATTAGAATAAATGATTCTATTGATTTATTTCTAGGGTTCTAGATATAAATAATTTCTACGAAATAAGTGGACAAAGTACTCTAATCTGTAGTTAGACACTGCTGATACCATTACGAGACATGTTTGTAAGACTTCACCTACACTCTACTGTAACTGGTAGTGAAAGTATTATACGTTTGGCAAGTAATAGTGCTATTCCTGTCCAGTTTCAATGTCAATTTTAATTTGATGGAAATTGATTGAAATTGCATGGCTTCTATAATATATTGGTCGCGATAATAAATATTTATGTATTAAGGGAATTATGAGGGCCTTAATTACCGATGGCAAAGTTTGCGTCCCGAGGGCCTCTGGCCCGAGGGACAGCAATTGCCAGAGGTTATTAAGGCTCTATAATTCCCGTGGTACATAGATAATTTTATTTTTGACCGACTTTCATAACAATATGTCCATATTTAGAACGCAATAAATGTTTAAATTCATAACCTTTCTGGTATATTTGAATTAGGTAGCGTTGATTGTAGCATTGTTGGTTGTTGCTAGGTTGTCGCTATGTTACATGTTTATAAGCAAACTTTCTTTATCAATCAATGTTTTTTCGTTAAAAACGTGTTTATTTTTTACCACAAATCGACGATCTTTTTCTGATATAATGGAGGTTATTATAAAAAAAGCGGAAAAAGCAAGACTATCATTACTTCCATCGAAAAGTGAAGCCCTATATCAAAAAGAATACAACTTATATCTGAAGTGGCTGACACAGAGAAATGTTATGTCAAAAGATGCCAACGAAACTGTCTTTCTGGCATATTTTCAAGAACTGGTAAAGTATTTTCAGTATTTTCTGGTAGATTTGGTAATAATTGTATTTATTCGTTGCAGTCAGAAACGTTTAGCCCAAATTCGTTATGGACTAAATGGTCAATGCTCAAATCGATGGTGATTATATATGAGAAAAGAGATATCACCAAGTTCAACGAACTAGAGGCTTTTTTGAAACGGAAAAGTAAGGGGTATAAGCCGAAAAAGTCTGCTGTCTTATCTCCTAAAGATGTCATCAAATTTCTAAAGGACGCCCCTAATGAAATTCATTTATTGCATAAGGTAATTTTTTCTCATAATTTTCTTTTTCGTTTGTTTATTTCGTTTTATTTGTTATAGGTTGTTCTAATTATGGGTTATTTTGGAGGATGCAGAACTCAGGAACTTCTAAATATGAGTATAGCAGATATAGAGGACCGGGATACTGTTATGGTAGTGAACGTACCGGAAAGTAGAACTGGTGTATCGAAGAAATTTACAGTTGTGGATGAAAAAGAGTTCTCTGCTTTGCCTTTATTGAGACTTTATATGTCCTTGCGTCCTGAAGGTACAAAACGATTTTTTTTGAGCTTCCGACAAAATAAATGTACAACTCAGCCAATTGGAAAGAATATGTTTGGCAAAATTCCCAGCAAAATCGCAATGTATTTAGGATTGCCAAACCCACTAACCTATACGGGACATTGCCTTCGTCGCACTTCTGCTACTGCCCTAGCCAATGCAGAAGCAACTATGACAAACTTAAAAAGACACGGAGGTTGGAGAAGTTCCACGGTGGCAGAGGGGTATCTGGAGGACAGTATTGAATTGAGAAATAAAACGGCGCGTATGCTGTCTACTTTGCCATCAGAAGAGGCAGGCACCTCGACTTTAGTGAACAGCAACAGCACCACCCATAAAAAAGAAGAAATTGTTTACAGCGGCGGAAGTAATTTTCAGGGAACATTTGAAAATTGTACATTTATTATTTGTAATGACGTGAATAAGGAAAATATGTCTTAGTTTTCATTACATATAAACGTTTATAAGCATTTCTTGTATCATTTTCACCTGTAAAAGGTAAGAGGGAGTTTTTGAACCTTAATATCCCAAGGGAGTTATGACCCTCACTATAGATATCGTAACTATGACGATATAAGCTTATAATGTCACTGTCAGAAATAAAAAATATATAAAACCCACAATGATAATTTCTCAGAAAATCAGTATTTGTTATAACATCGTTACCTATATACAGTAACTAATCATATTGTAGGTCATTATATTGGAGAATGAAAACCATCATGCAACGAATTCTTTTATCTAACTAAAAGTATAATTTATAATATAATTACAACAAACATCAAAACACTATGCTTACTGGTCATATACATATAACACCCATACTAAGTATGCACAAACTAGCTGAAATCAAAAAGCGTAATGTTGTTCCCTTTGATGAGTTCTGGCTGAATATAATATAACAATAATGCATGCATTACATCATTCTCCCAAATAATTGCTAGGCGCAAATGTTGCCTGCAGCCATGCATAAATCTAGGAACGTCATCATTTGTAGTTATCAAATGTTTGGTGAGCACTTGAAAAAAATATTTGTTCATCAAGATGTGGAGAATGTGAAGGGTTTGAAAGAAAAGATCTAGACTTTCAGTCATTCTGCGAGCGGTAAAAAAGGTGCATCCTTTTTTACAGCAATAAAACTCTAACTGAATACTAAGAAGATACTATTTGCTTATAGATAAATTTCTTTAATTACTAACAATTGTGCCACTATTACCAGACCCAAGTGTATAGAAGTTGAAGGGATTTGCTACATTCTTATACATATAACATATTGGAGTCGAAACAAGACAATCATGATGATAGGGATCAGTGGGAGGAACCAAGTAAGAACATTAGTTTTGTATTCTACTCACATTTTTATGCCCCTATTTGTTCATTGGTATATGTACAGTTCCACTAAAACTAACCATGATTATTAAACCAAGCAACTCAATATCAACTTAAGTTTAACTCAAATTGGCACATT
Source organism: Chrysomela aeneicollis (assembly GCA_029955515.1). Lineage (NCBI taxonomy): Eukaryota > Metazoa > Arthropoda > Insecta > Coleoptera > Chrysomelidae > Chrysomela > Chrysomela aeneicollis. Next base: position 9,494,403 of record JARUHQ010000009.1, on the reverse strand, counting down.
CTGATTTCAAACAATAATAATTATGTAGACTTATGTACCAATGTTTATGAACACATAACTTTAGACAAGCTCTAATGAGTTCCAAGACATACCCATCAGTGGTTCAGCTCCCAAAAAAAAGCTGGGGAAACTAAACAACAATTTCCAAATATTCACTTCATAGCGTGAAATCTCATTTTGTTCTACCGTTAGTGAACGATCATGAAAACAGTGACAGCAAAGAAATTTCAGAGTATCTTCCTCACATTCCTTAAGCAATGAATATTTCGTTAGTATGAGTAACACAAAAATTGAGATCATATCAACAAAAAAATAATCATGAACCCGTAATGAGTTCCTCTATACAAAATTCTTCGTTCCACTCCAGTAATATGAATCAATATACTGCTATTTACTTCCTGTCCTGTTGCTCCTTGAAGAAGAAGAACTAAGTCTGAAATAGTAAATTGATTTCGAATGCCCTCGAGCTTTCTCAATGAAGCGTCCATCCTTCATCACTGCTGATTTTATTCTATGCTAAAACACCTTTAGCAGTTAGCACCTTTGTTTACCTATACTGATTAACTAGGTAGAGATCGTCAACTACTGCGACTTCTCATAGGATAACTGATGATAACTAACAGCACACAACAGGCTGAACAGACACCTATCTACAATGGGTGTAGAAGGTAACTCCACCTGCCGTAGGTGTGAAGAAGAGGAGCGAGTGTGAGGCTTATGGAAGGTTGAGAATTGAGATATGAAATCTTTGAAGTTTCAACGAGAGGAATTTATTGAATTAGAGTGCACGGACATAGTAGCCTTCATCAAAATGTCTCGGAGATTCAGAAAGGACAACTAGTGTGAAGGAAGCGTAGATATGTGTATTGGCAGGGGTTGTCAAAAAGGGCCCATGTTGGCCTGATTGCATGACATCGGCCTTCCCACGACAACTACTACTACTAGCACTACTGCGTTCAGAATATATCATTTGGAGTTTGATAATACAATAATTTCGAATTGAGGAAGTCTGAACTAGAATCAGTAATTGTCGTGGAGTGTCCAAATGGGATTCTGTGTACAATGTGAAATCTGGGGCAATATTTTCAGGAAGTTTTTCATTTCCCGAGTATCTCGTATTGGCACAAATGTCTTTTATTGTTCGACAGGCCAGGATAGTTCGGCCCGTTTCGGGAATGTTTGCTGTCGGAATGTTTCAATAATAATTGTTTGGAGTGTCAACGTTTCGCGGTCTACCTCGCTCGATGCTATATATTAGATTCCTCTGAGATAGAAACTTCGCCATTGCACATTTCAGCAGTGCTCAAAGCAGAGGGCTACCAAACAAGCCGTTTGATCGAAACTGTCGCAATGCGTTGGTTTCACAGTATTAATTTCACCAGACGTATTTATTCGCCGGAAACCATATGTTCGCTCTCTGAGCTGATGTCCTGGACTGAACTTGATATAAAATAAATGTGAAACATCATAAAACAGCAAAAAATATGCATTCTCACAAACCTATCGAAAAAATATAACCCGCATGTTTATTTTATTAATGAGGTTACAGTACACTTATGATTTTTCGAAAATAATATCAGATAGGTGGCCTACATTTTGTTTTACGCTTTAACAACCCTCGCTGCGATGCTGCAAGAGGAAATGGGCTAGGAGCCTCTCCACTGCGGTCTTTGCAGATCTATTGTGTTCCCTGTTTTACTGGTCTGCGTAACTAGACTCCATAGGCCATTACTTATAGGTCATCTAAATATAGAGGGGATTATGTTTTTTCCTACCATATCATCTGAAACTATATAACCTTGATTTGTCTATATCTGCCAGTCTGATGTATGGATCTTCAATCCACATAATGTTTTTCGTAGCGCTGTACCACAGATTATAAAGGTTCTGGATCAATGAAGGAACATCATGCTCCTTCTCGGTTTGGTGAATCAGCCTCTTCGTTGCCCTTGTAACCTGTGAGGTCGTATCTATGCTAAAGATAGTATCAATTTCAGCGTTCGTCCATACAGCATCACGAAATTAATCGATGAACTTCCAGCAAATCTCAAATGTCTCAATACTGGTGCTTTCATATCCAAAATGACAAAATGGTTACTTGATCGGCAATAACATTATATATATTTTTTTATTACTTTTCTCTCAGTATCTTTCGAATGTCTCCTTTATTTTTAGCTAGACTATGCAGATTTATCTCCAGTATTATAGTCAAATTTATTTCTCAATGTGTATGAACATCTATCTATACTTGAGGGTTAGGTGGAAGAACAGACATCCTGGACTCCATTCGGACTTCAGAATGAATTGAACCTCGCCCTAAACGATTAATAATCATAAACAATTGTAATTTTTGTGAATAATAAAGACCTTTATTATTATTATTATAAGATGTTTTGACAATTCAACACCGGGAGGGTTTGTATTGCTTTTAAAGACGCTTGGTTGTCTTCGGCGTTCGCACTATTTTGGCTCTGTTACCTCCTTTTGTGTGGTTCAACCACCAAGTTTTGAAATTACTTTACAATAGCATCATGTAACGGCACACAAACGCGACTAAATAACTCCCTGGCATCTAGAGTCCCGAAGATACTAACTTTCCTCCCTTTTATTTCTACGTTCCATGCATTGAGTTTAATGGAATCATTAAAGTGATCTGCAGTCTGCACTGAAAAAAAAAATCAATTGATGCGAATTATATTGTTTCAGTGAAACCGTTATGGGTGAAATTAATCGGAGAAAACAAGCCTCTGTCTTCTGAACAAACCTATGAACTCAGCTGTGAAGTAGTTGGATCGAGACCAGAACCCACCATCACTTGGTGGAAAGGCAGTCAACAAATGAAGAACACAAGAGAAATGGTAAGACTTGTTTTTGAAATTACTCCATTCTTCTGTTCTTCAGTTCCGGGTATTTTTTTTCCAAAATGTGTCTCTCATACTCATTGAATCTTTATTATAATGAGTGATGAAATTGTTACGAACTGTTCATATAATAGTTTATTTCTGCTATATGGTACAAATACGAGTTGAGAGCCACAATATATCGTTTTGTATGGTGATGGAGGTTACTGACCTCTAATCTAGCAATACTCAGCACCTGGTGCATATTCAATGGCAGTGTTCTACACAGGTGTAATACTCAGCATGAACACAAAACTTCTCAGAAAATCACCAGACGCGAGTTCTTGAAATATTAGGAATCAGGTGCGAAACACAGATTTCAGTTTTAGGAATCATTGGAAAGGAACACAAAAAAATCACTGCCTAGAAATAAATGGATGCAGAATACATAAAATATCGTATGATTGTTTAGTAATGCGTAATTGTTATTGAGACTGAAACAAAAAAGTTCAACAACTTTTAATACACGTGATGAAATTCAACGAAATGGGATCAATATAGCAATCAGGCTTGAATTAAAATGTTATTTTTATGTTATGAAATTATATAAACGAAATCAATAGGAATCAGAGTCGAATGAAAAAGTCTATAATTGATGATGAAATGTTGTTACATAGCTATTTCGTACAAAATCAACAATGAAAATGATGAATTTCCAGAATTATATCATCTTCAGAGATAAGGAAAGAAAAGGTGAAATACACAAAAATTCAACTGACTTAAGTTATTTTAGATTCAATCGCTCAACCGTTGAAATAAATTGGTCCTTTGTTGAAACACTGATACTGAATGAGGATGCATTGAGTGCAAAAACTCGATGATACATTTCGCATGTTTTTATACATTTATAATTTTCAGAAATTTAGCCTTCGGTTCGTAGGCAATTTTTTTCTTGGTGGGTAGGTAATAGCCATAATTATTATCTATGCGCTCGTTGAATAATATAGATAATACAGAACTACTATGCGACATTAACAAGTACCTACTAACGTCTCTGTTTAAATGACAAGTTCATTTTCCGAATGAACATGATGATATAATGTCGAGGAAAAATTGCTTTCAGATTAACGCTCGTTATTTTTCAATTTTAGTAAAAAAAATTTGTCTTTCGAATCTGTTAGTTTCAATAATTGCAGTTTATAAATTATATACTTCGTTGATTATTTGTGAAATTACCATTCGAATCAGTTTTTATTCTGGATAAATTGCGAGAATATCAGAAAAAGGTATGTAATAAAATAAATTCGGAACAGTGAAATTAACAATAATACCCATGCATTTTGCTGTGTAAGCATGTTTTGCTTCATTATCTCGGAAAATAATAAATATATCGATAAACGGTTTACGCCAAAATGTAGGTACCTACCTATTTTCATGTTATCCATTCACAGTGATAAAAACGTGCAACGGGTCATACAAACAGTGTCTCTATATGTTAATTCTACACGAAAATTCGATTTTTTCTGGCATCATAGTAAATGCGCCCTATAGCGGTAATTTCAGGAACTATTTTCCATCAATTTATCCTGGCGGATTTAGTACATTTTTTTCCTGGAGCCGTAAGGTTTATGGTTTTCATACCGATTTCCGATTCTCACTAATATTAGGTAAATCTAAGATATAAAAGTACTGTTGATTCTATAGTATATATAAATTATATGATTTCACTGGTATCATTAGCCTGAGGTACCTACATTTTTACAGACATTTCAGGAACATAGTGTATATAATCAAAAATACTACAGTGCTTGATACAGTGCTTGATATATCACATAATATAGATAGATAGCTCTTTATTTCCAACAGGTATACACTCAATTACAGGAAATGCTTGAAGGTGATATTTAACATAACGAACTACAAAACGACAAATATAAATAAATGTATATACGTGCATGTAAATAAATAATTGATTATATATTGAACGCTGCTGCTAAAAAACTAAAATAAAAAAATGAGAATTTTACAATCTATTGATGATACCTTCCAATAGTTATTTCTGTATCTAGTGCCCGAAATGCTACTTTGGTGATCGAGAACTGATTTTTCTTAACGAAGCGCAGCCGAGTTGAAAAAAATAGTCGAGATCACCAAAGTATTTCGCGCATGAGATGCAAACAAAATTTTTTCCACAAACATCGAAAATATTGTTCTAAAATAAGTAACATGCTAAGCTTAATATGAAAAATAGTATTGAACTGGCTTAAACTGTTTTTCCAAATCAAGTAATTACTGTAATTATGGAAATAAAATGGCATTTGTTGACAATTATTTCAAAGTGACAGTTCTTGCTAATACGGGGGCCGATATGTGTTTTGAAGCGACATGGAGGATGGAAATCTGTGGCCGAAGGATACGTGGAAGATTCTATCCACAATAAAATTCAAATATCAAATCTTCCAACTCCCAAAACTACGATATCACGTGCTGAATCTGAGTTATCTGGTTTAGGAATAAATATTGGTTCGTGCATTGGCTGCACCATCAATTTTTACATTGTAAATAATAAATAAAATTAGGTAGTGTTAAATTTTCTCACAATTCGAAAGCCTTAATTATTGTTATACATTAATAAATAAATTATTTCTTGGATTTTTACTTGATTGAGGAACATAAAGGTTAAAATATAAAAATCCCATATAGTTTACATGCAGTGTGCGAAGTAAGTATTTCGCACACTACTTCGCGCACGGTGTCATGGTAACGAAGGAAAAAGGGTTACTTCGCATATTGTCCTCAATGCGCGAACCTTATCATTTTTTGACGTTTGTAGAAAAAACATATTCGAGGAGGCTCACATTGATATCACATACATCACAGATCAAATTATAATTCGAACACATTAACGACACTTGTGCTCTGCGCATAAAGTTTGTTCGAATATTCTCACAATAAAAGGTCGAGGAATATGAAAGTTGATTTTTTGTAAAAGTGAGGCACAGGAAATATTATTGTGCAGTAAATTGTAGAGAAATGATATTGTAACAAAGATACGACGAGTGTGCAAAGAAATTACATCGAATCGATTCAGAAGGATTAAATAATCGATTCCTCTTTGGGGATACGTTCCTGTTTGTTTGAATAGCAGGTAGGTATTTCAAGAATTTTCTTTGAAATTGAAATTGCTGCAGTCTCTATTATCTTTGACAACTCTGAACAACGCAGGTCATCAGCGTATAAAAGTTTCGAACATGTAATTTTTTTCGCTAAATCATCAATAAATAATAGGAATAACAGAGGTCCTAGATTTGAGCCCTGAGGAACACCGGAACTGGGGGTATACAAAGGGGACTGAAAGCTTTCGTATTCCACGAATTGCTTTCTACCAAATGAATAAGTTGTAAATAAGTTTATTTAATTCACAGAAAACCCAAATGACTTTAGCCGATGTAGAAGAATGTAAAAGTCAATTTGGTCAAAGGCCTTTTTTTCTACAAATCCGTGTTGATCATCTGATGTAACATTTAATGGAAAACGTACGAAACGACATGCCGTTTTCTTCTTTGCTCTATCTGAAGATCATTTCAATCACAATGTTTCGAATCCTCGAAGGAAAAAACAAGTTGTGCGATCGACAGCTACGAATGATTTGCGGAAATATATCGCATTTCTTGACGCGTTCTCGTTGTATACATGATCACCCAGTTTGTCGGCTCCACAACATCAATATACCAAAAATCAATCCCCTGACAATGATTGATAACCATTCGCGGGACACGATAAAAACTGCCATTAGTTATCTTCATCCGGGCTCCGCGTTTACCGAGTTTCTTTACATACCACGCGTTACCCGGAAAAGCAAATATAAAGTTCTTATATAAATTTCGTTTCACAAAGACCGACGCGGTGCGAGTTGTATTGATATAATCGAATGTACGGCGGTTCCAAATGCTTCTTTCCAGATTTTTTGCCGAGAAACAGATCAAGGATAAACTTCGAAATAGTGAATAGCAGTAACGTGTGTGTCAGGCGCGAGATGCCTGAACCAGACGTTCGAGGAAAGCGATGTGGATTGTATATTGGAAAGGTTTCAATTGAGGAGAACAGCACAAGAGTTGGAAAATTCGAAAGATCGAAGGATAGATCGATCGAGCGGAATGTTATTCTTATTATCGTTTCTCTGAGATGATTATCATGTAGGGTTTCTATTATACTTACAAGTCTCCAACAACTTTGAAAGTTTCTGTTGGAAAAGGAAATGTAGTATACAGGGTAATGCAAATTTCATGGTACACTATTGTCAAATCGGAAACGAAGAGAGATACGAACTAGGTTAAATTACGAAAAAGAAAATTTTATGGTCATCCCGAATATCAAAGGAAATCTAGGATATCTTACGTAGTTCGTGAAATATACTGAGAAAACTGAAAATTGTCGATTCTTATAGTCATCGATGATTTTTCAACTATAGGATTTTGAAATTTGGTATAGTTACCATAAAGTTCGCATGCTGAAATTAACGGTGATAGGAAAAAAAATCTAGGCACACTATATTCGAAAATATCGAAGCCAACTTTGATATTTCTGATCGATTTTCACTCCATCGGATAGATCATGAAATTTCCAACTCATCGATGTATTACGCTTGTGTGTTTAATGAGAGAGAAGTCGATATAATAAAATATAAAATATCGAGATAATTCGAGATCTGTCAGGTTTGCAATTCCAGATATTTTCAATAAAAGTGGAAAAAATAATGTGAAACTCAATAACAAAGGTGCTAGAGGGCCACTCCACTGCAAAATAGAAGTCATTGCTGCTCTCTGTTGGGTTGCCTCCTGTATTGAATTGATTGTACGATTTTTTTGCAACTCATGCAGCGTCATTGATTGTTCTGAAATAAACTGTAATTTTCAAGTAGTAGTAGTCTTCCAACTGTAAAATTGGCAGTTCTGATTTTCTCATGTTATAACATCAAGCACTGAGAACTGGACATTGTGTCAGCCACTTTACTTATACTTGGCTGGCACGTGTCGAATTTCGAAAACGTAGGTGCATATCAATCACTCTTTTCTTCGACATTAGATGAGATTAAAATAACAGTTGAATTATCCATTACATTATATTCAACAATTAGTGGTAATTCTGACAGCAGCCTACTTGCTTCTGATGATGAATTTTCCACAATAAAATCGGAATTACACATCAGCTCGCGAATTTAATGTACAGACAGACTTACGTATAAACTGTTGTCTACTATGACATAAAAAACAATGAATAATCTAAAAGCATCAATTCTACGTCATAGATTATACTTCTAATTCTATTTTTTTTTGTTATTCCGACTTCATCATCATCAAACAAACAAGTATGATATATCGATGAATTGGTAACATCATTAGCTATCCTATGGTGTGAAAATCCAAAATGGCTGCCATTGAAAATATCAAAGTTGGCTTCGATATGTTCGAATCTAGTGTACCTAGTTTTTTTTTCATATCACCATCGAATTCAGCATGCAAACTTCAGTAACTATACCGAATTTCAAAATTCCAGCAGCAATAGTTGACAAGTTATCGATGACTATAAGAATCGACAATTTTTCAGTTTTTCCAGGATATTTCAGGAACTACGTAAGATATCCTCGATTTCTTTTGATATTTGAAGTGGCCATGAAATTGCGCATATTTCTCGTCATTCAACCTAGTTCGTATCTCTCCCCGTTTCCGATTTGACAATAGTGTACAGGGTGGGCCAAGTTGGACACTTCTAAAGGGAAAGTCCTATTTCCAGACGATATATATGAAAACTGATGGCTGTGTCTGAAAGTCAATTTTTGTGAAAAACTCAATGGTGAAAACCGCATATCGATATCTATCACCGTTTCTGAGTTACAGCATGTTTTTCGAAAATGTGTATTTTCGCGAAGTTGCTGTTACTTTTTTCCTGACAAATATTCTTTTTTTCTGTGAAAACATTCCCAAAGCACTTTTCAACGTAGAATTCAATGGTTCAAGTCATTTATTTTTTCAAATTTATATTCCTGCATATTTCGATAGAACTCAAAATTTCCATTATAAAAATGTAGCACACTTGATGTTTTGCTAAAGCCACCTTTGAAATGCACTGCTTTTAGGTTCTTTCATGTTTAGACTCTGAAACACAAGTAGGCTTTCTCAATAATTGATATAGTCTACATTTTTGTTAGTTTAATTGAAACTATGAGTTTCAATTACTGATTTTGACTGATTATTTGACATTTGACAGCTACCAGCGAACATTTGCATCGCCGCGTCGTCCAAAGCCTATTTGTGTTTCTAAGTCTATACATGAAAAAATCTAAAAGCTGTGCATTTCAAAGGTGACTCTAGCAAAACATCAAGTGTGCTACATTTTTGGAAAGGCAATTTTAAGTTCAATTGAAATATGAAGGAATATACAGGTTGTCCCATTTGAAAAAAAAATTTTTCTCATTAATAACTATTGATATATGATTTTAAAAAATAAATTACTTGAACCATTGAATTCTACGTTGAAAAGTGCTTTGGTAATGTTTTTAAAGAAACGAAAAATATTTGACAGAAAAAGAGTTACAGCAACTTTTCGAAAATGCACATTTTCTAAAAACATGCTGTAACTCAGAAACGGTGATGGATATCGATATGCGGTTTTCACCATTTACCATTTCACCAAGTTTTTCACAAAAATTGACCTTTAGACACAGCCATCAGTTTTCATATATATCGTCTGGAAATAGGACTTTCCCTCTAAAAGTGTCCAATTTGGCCCACCCTGTACCATGAAATTCGCATCACCCTGTATATTCCCACCGTACGAGGAAAATATCATGAACAACATATACCTTTCTTTTTTTGTATTTCAACTCCCGGCTTTGTGGCAGTTCGGCACTTTCATATTTTCCATAATTCAAATTCGAAATACTGCTCACTCATGCTTATCTCGTACAAATTTATCATGTTGTTTGTGATTCTCGTTTGTCAACGAATCTTGAGCAGACGTGACAGGCGTGACGTATTGGAAAATATTTATTTCATGAGTTACTCGATGCTGCCATACGGATGTAAAACCGCCATATTGCTGCGAGGAGAGGGAAACGAATATAGCGTTATCTACATCCCCGAAAAATTAGTGTTTTGACATTGTAGGAGCCACCATCATCAACATGATAGCGCTTTGTCAAAATGATTATATCTTATATTCAATTTTATTAATTCAACGAGTAGTCGTCTTAACAGAATAGTGAGACTTATTGAATTATTTAAATACATGTTGATGATACAAATTGACAAAACATACCTCACAGCTTATTAAAAGTGAATTTGGATCATATGGCTTTGTTTGGGCAATATCAAACAACACTCAATAGATTGGAAAGGGTTGAAAATAAATTGTTTTGGTTTCTATATTTGAAAAAAATCATATACCTATATGCTGACTATCGTATAGTCAGATCTTCACATCTGAGAAATGAGTTTCAAGTTATTTGGCGGTTAAAAACACTTTTCAAACACTTTTTCATGTCCCTCTTAGAAATCACGGTCATCGGTAATGTTTAATATCCCCCTGGTAGTAATATCAACCATCATGAGATGTTGAAACTGGCTAATAACCTCACTGAAAATCTTTTAATAGTATATTACACAACAAGTGTGGAAAGTGACAAATTTCACACGAGTAGTCGTTTAGCACGAGCCGCGTAGCGGTGAGTGCGGAAACGTAACGAGTGAAGGAAATGCACTTTCCAACGAGTTTTGTACACTATTTTTCCTACGACTCCGAATACTTTCATGTCTCGGGAGGTCTTGTCAGAAATGTAACTTGAGCGGTCTCCATAAGTTCAGGTGGTTTTGATTTGATATCAAGTACTGTTTATTTCCATATTCAAGATTATATTTGAATACTGCTCCGACAATTCCACATTATGTGAATTACTGATTGATTGTGTTAGTTTAGTTTGGACAAATTTCATTGATATTGACACCAGCGTACATAAACAACCTTGACACCATACGCCTGCTAGCGCCAGTAATCACGCAACCAGGAATACAGAACCATAGAAGTACGTAGTGCGCGAGCGCGTACGTGTTTCAGAGTGGACGTGGACAAGAGAAGTCAGATCACCTTGTTTTTCTTGTGATTCTTGCCGAAATTTAATTTGTACAGAGTGTTCCGACTTAACAGCATCTGAACTGAAATTCATGCCATTACAAAAACGTACTTTGAAATTCATCTGTAAAAAATGCAGGAACAATAAATATGTCGAAAGTCTACAATACATCATAAAAGACAAGGAAGAAATGATAAAAAACAAGAATGAAATTATTAAAATGTTGCAAAATAAACTCAACAACTACGAATCAGAACGCACCTATATAGCAGCACCTACTTACTCAGAAGCTCTACAACGGAGCTCAAATACATTTTCTAGCACGACTCTTATGTCAAACGTTCCTGATATAATAATTTAACCTAAAACTACTCAAGATGTGGAAAAAACTAAGAATGAAATAATAAGTAATATAAACTCCTCAAATTTGAAAATTGGCATAAGAAGTTTGAAATCTACGAAATCTGGATCAGTCATCATCAAATGCAAAAATAAGACAGAATACGAAGTTCTGGAGAAGGAAGTGAAAAATAAAATGGAAAATACGTATAATATAGAAACCTCAAAAATGAAGAAACCTAGGATCAAAATACCAATGTTTCAACAAAATCTATCGAAAGAAGAAATTGAAACCTCAATTCTACAACAAAACGAAGCCCTAGACGAAATCAAGGTAACATTCATCAAAAAAGGAAAAAACAACCAATCAACAGTCTTTGGAGAATGCTCACCTTCAACTTTTAGACAGCTAATGCGACTGAAAAAGGTATTCATTGGTTGGGAACGTTACTCAGTTTTTGAAGATCTTGCAGTTCAACGTTGTTTTCAGTGTCAAGAGTTCTATCATAAAAAACAAAATTGTCCTAACAAACTAATATGCCCTCTATGTAATGAAGAACATGAAAAAAAAGACTGTCCAAAAATCAAAAAAGCATGTACCAACTGTATTAAATCTAATGATGAGTATAAACTGAAAAATAATGTTGACCATTACTCAACAGACATAAATTGTCCAACTCTACAGTTCCATATCAACTTGATGAATAGTAAAATTGACTATAGTAGTTAATGGTACTAGTGGATCAAGATACTGTCTTAGAAAATTTAAGATTACCAGAACAAGACCACCTCAGGGAATATGTAGAACCTGAAAATTTTATATTGTCAAAAAATAAACTGTTTAACATTATAGTCTGTCATTACACATTTTAATATTCGAAGTGCCAACAAAAATTTTGATGAGTTTCTAGCACTCATCGAAACATATAATCTAACTTGTGATGTTTTTGTTTTAAGCGAATGCTTCAAAAATGTTTCTTTAAATAACCTCAATATACCAGGTTATATAACCATACATAATGATGGTGATTTCAATAAAAATGATGGAGTTTTGATTTTAATCAAATCAAACCTCAACTACAATATTTCAAAGTACAAACTATCTATATGTGGTGTTTCATTATGTATCATAAATTTAACAATTGATAATATATCCCGTAGAATAATTGCCCTATATAGGCCTAACCCAACTAACCTAATCTCGTTTATTGATGAACTCGACTCATACCTGGATAAAAAACAGACCAATCAAATGGATATTCTTATTGGTGACATCAATATTAATTTATTGAATGAAAACGATATTTGCGTGAATAAATATCTTTCTATGCTGGCCAAATACGGATTTGTGCCATACATACTGAATCCTACAAGAATTACTTCTGAAACTGAATCATGCATTGATCACATCTTCCTTAAAAAACCTAACAATAACAAATATTTGATTTTCAGCTCATACATTATCAAGTATAACATCACAGATCATTATCCAGTATCACTAAATATACAGTACAATTCCAAAGAAGTGAAAATTTTGGATAACAGCAAAAATTTTACAACAAAAATAGATTTTAAAAAGCTAGAAAACTTATTACAGAATGAAACCTGGGATGTAGTATTGAATGAAAATGATCCTAAACTCGGGACTGATATTTTTTTAAATAAATTTAGTAAAGTTATTGAAGACTCCAAAAGTATGAAATTAAGGCATCAAAAACACTTTAAAATAAATCCATGGATAACCGAAGGATTAATTGTAGCGATAAGAAAGAGGGACAAACTAAAAAATCAACTCAACAAATATTTCTCTTATGAATTAGAACAGGAATACAAAGTTTATAGAAATAAATTAAATAAACTGCTGAATAAAAATAAAAATGACTACTATCTTAAACAAATCCAAAACAATAAAAATAATCTAAAAAAACGTATCAATTAATATCAGAAGCTACTAATGAAAAAAATAATAATAAAAATATCTTGCACATTTCTGACGAAGATGGTGTTGTATTTATTGATAACAAATTGATGGCAAATTATTGCAATAACTATTTTAGTAATGTCGGTTTGAACATGGTTAAAGATATCGATACCTCATTAACCATCAATGAAAATATTGAAATAAATCCCAATTCCATGTTTCTAAATCCAATAACAGAAAATGGATTGATAGAGCATATATCTACATTAAAAAATAACACTTCTCCTGGCGTAGATGGAATAACTACTGAAATAATTAAACATAGTCACCAATATATTCTGCAACCCCTCAGACATTTGTTCAATTTGATCATCCAAAAGGGACATATTCCAACCCAATTCAAATGTTCTATAATAACACCAATTCATAAAACCGGGGATAAAACTAAAATAAGTAATTACAGACCTATATCAGTGTAATAAACAGCTTTGGTAAGATCTTTGAAAAATGTTTGAAAACTAGGTTGGTAAAATTTTTTGATGAAAATAAGATTATACATGAATACCAGTATGGTTTTCGCGCCGGTATAGCAACTTCTGATGCTATGTACAATGTTATTAGAAGTATTACAGAAGGAATTGATGAAAACAAAAAATGCATTGCAGTGTTTTTAGACTTGGCAAAGGCATTTGACACTGTTGACCATGCAATACTTCTTAACGTATTAGAGCGTGCTGGTATACGTGGGACAGTGTTGGATGTCTTTCGCAATTATTTAACTGATCGAGAACAATGTGTCAAGATAAATGACACATTGAGTGAAACTATGAATGTAAGAATGGGTGTCCCACAAGGAACCGTTATCGGTCCAATACTCTTTCAAGCCTACATAAATTCACTGCTATGTTTGAAAGGAAAATCAAAAATTATATCATACGCTGATGATACGGTTGCTATTTTCAGTGGAAACACATGGTCCGAAACAGAAAATTCTGTCTACTTAAGTATGGAAATAATCAATAAATGGTTGAGTATGTATCGTCTTTCATTAAACGCTAGTAAAACACACTATCTCGCTTTCTCTATAACAGCAACAAATAGACCAAATTTTTCCAGTATTAAAGTTCCAGGTATGAAAGAGGAAATCAAAGAGACAAACGAGGTTAAATACTTGGGCATAATTATTGATAAAAATTTAAAATGGAACAATCATTTTGATTACGTGACTAAAAGAGTGAGGGAGCTAATATATAAATTTTATCAGCTACGGAAGTTTTTATCTAAAAAGATACTCATATTAATTTACAAATCTCTAGCGGAATCACTTTTTCGTTATGGTATTCTGGTGTGGGGAGCAATGTATAAGAGTTCTTTGCAAAAACTGAATGTAATACAGAACTATATTCTGAAAATAATTCTAAAGGAAAAAAATCCTTCCATACTAACCTTATATACACAGAAGATCTTAGTAATATTCGAACATTATATTTTCACAGTTTATGTATGTATGCATTCAAAAATAGAATACTCCATAATCCTTCTTATACAACTTATATAACTAGAAGCACAACAAACGAATTGCTACCCACTCCGAAATTCAACAAAAATATTTGTCATCGTTTTTTAACTTATACACTACCTAAAACTTGTAATATCCTACCCCTTGAGATAAAATATATAAGAAATCATAAGTCCTTTTCGAAAGAATCAAAAAAATTTATATTTGAAAATTACTTTGAATTTATCAAAATATTAGATCATCGATAGTAACATGTTGTACCTACCACTAATTTGTTACCTTTATTTGTGTTCACAACTGTAATTTCAGACTAATTAAATTTGCTTTGTATAGCACAACACAAGTGTTAAATAACTTAGGTGCTATTTTTGAACACAACCTGGACTTCAAGTTGTAATTTCCTTTTTCATTTAGCATTTAGTTAGTTACTGTATTGTATTATTTGTATTTGTATTATTTGTATTATTCTTGTGTACCCAATAAATAAGTATGTCCTTGACTTCTTGCAAACATCTGTGGTACCAGAGAATATTCTCTTTGGTGATACTGTGATATCAAACTGATGCAAGCAGCAAGTCGCGCATAAAACTGTAGTCGTACTCTTTTGAATGATCTCACCCGCTGTCATCAATAACATCGAAATAGTTCCAGCAAAGAGTATAGGTTCCAGTTTTGAAGTGAATTCTGAGGTTATGTATCAGACACATTGGAATTAATAGATAAAGAGTTCTCGGTATAATTCAAAACAAGACAGAAATTTCAATAAATAATATGAATTTGATTTGAGAACGCTTATATTGACAGTGAGTACCTTCACAATATACTTCATTATTTCTATCAATTCAGGCGTCTGTTGTGATATTTTTCATATCAACACTAGTGCTTTGTTTCTTTCAAATAAACAATACCATCGTGATATGAGCTACTTTCGGAATAACAAAACAGTGTGATTATTGACGTTTGCATACGGGGTCGTAGGAAAAATACAAAATCATACAATATAGACTAGAGGTGAAGTGAGAATATGAAGTTGACTCTTAATGACATCTTGCATTTAGGAGACCTAATTTGACAGAGATTTAGTAGAATTATTGAAATTAGATATCATGTATTAATCATGAAAGGTTTCGAATGAATTTTGTTGTATTGAAAATGTTTTGCTCAAGTATAGAAATACAATGAAATAAGTTAATTTGTGGTCATCTGATATTGAACACAACCGATTAATCCAATA
Organism: Chrysomela aeneicollis; assembly: GCA_029955515.1. NCBI lineage: Eukaryota > Metazoa > Arthropoda > Insecta > Coleoptera > Chrysomelidae > Chrysomela > Chrysomela aeneicollis. Next base: position 9,478,422 of record JARUHQ010000009.1, on the reverse strand, counting down.
TTATACTGAAAAAAAAAATCCCATGAGCTGTTTTCACTCATCATGTTGCTATGGATAACTACATTTTGTTTCAATTCGATTTTGACATTTCCAATATTCGATATTTCAAAATGTGACGATTCGGTTGTATCAAATATACCACAGAATACTGTTTACAGTGAAAAATTTTTATGGAAAACGTTTATGAGCTTTTGCAATGTTAGAAAGCATGTTCTATCCGAATAACCCTCGGATTTATGAATGCTCAAAAATGTTATAACATTTTTCTCAAGATTGTTGCTTATAGGTAACAGACACGGAGTCGGTCTGTTCTCAAGCAACACAATGTCCTTGAGTTATTACTACTGAAAACAGGAATAACTAAATTCTTCATGGTTTGCCTATATAATCTTCTGCAAATGTACTTTCTTATATAGTGTGCTTCATTTCAAGGCCGAACGAGTCTTGAAGTTCAATATACAATTCGACAAAAATAAAACAGCTCATTGCCAATGTCGGATTCAGGGGAAGACAACCTGGACTGCAAGAAGAGAGGAACCCCCACAATGGAATTTTTCTAGTAACATTCCCAAACGAAAACCGAATGATCTAAGATGAATCTATACTAAATCTGACACTTTTCGTTTCCAAACTGCGTTCCGTATTCTTGTCGAAATTGATCCTCCTCTCACAGATTGAAAAATAAATTATATCGTATCGAAATCAACTGATTAAAACCAAAAAACAATTGGGTATATGTATTGAATTTCAATTTTTTTTTCAAATGAATGATAGATTTTCTGCCGATAAGTAGGAAAATAATGATATTTCAATTTATGAACACGTATGCAACAAATCATTTATGTGTGCATCTGCATTCTGCCAATTCTATACAAACATTTTTCCTCTTTTTTCCTGTAAAAACGGCGAATAACTCACACCTTTAAATCCGCTCCTGCTAATTCCTTCATAAATTCATGATGGATTTCTTCACCGGAATCAATATCGTGGGTATGATGCGTTTCCAATTATTATCTTCCGCTTTTTCAATCTCCAAGGGTAAGGCATCATCAAAGTTATGGAATATATAAAACGCCGTTTTTTTCTACTACTATACGAAAGCGAGCTTCACTAACATTATGTGACACTTTTTGTAGATGTTTCTACTCTCATATTCTCAATTCGCTCAGCCTTTTGAATTCGGGACGTCGAACAAACTTCTGAATTAGTTTTAGTCAGCAGTGCCAAGAAAGTAAAAGGAGATGGGATATTTTTTCAATTACGGAATGATCAATTTCCACAATCAATTCATCCACAACAATCTCTAAACTTTTAATTGCATATTGTATATTACAATTATTATTGTGCGATGCCAACTTTCATTAAACTTCAAGATAAACATCCAGAAATCTATATCGTGTTTTTTAACTACCTAATCAATTGAATGGTATTCTTATGGTACAGGTTCATGAAAAAAATAAAACTATTTAAAAATTTCAGCAATACCTACCTGGATTGAATTTTCTTTCATACGATGAAGACTATTCCATTCATGCCTTGGAAAATCAATCAAAGTTTTGTTCTAATTAAGATACTGTATTACACAGCGTTATTTTTCATTCATGAAAATGTATTCATCAGAATTTATCTATCGTGAAATTCATATCAAGGTTTTGTAATTTGGCATTATTTTTCCTAGAATGATCTACTTCATCTTGCTGCTCTAATTCCACTCTCGACCTGAATTGATCTAATTACAATTTAAACCGCGAAATTACTTTGTCTGATGTCATAGCCATGATCGAATATATTTATGTTTTTTTTTATTCCGATAAAGTTAATAAGTCGAAGAAAGATTCTGCTTGCAAAAAAATTCTGGTAAATTTTTTTCAATTGCTTGGAGCAGAAACAAATCAAAATTTGTGGGACCGTCTAGAGTTTTGGATTACGTTCATTTCGCAAATGATGAGTAGTAGAAAAAAATTGTTTGTTTATCAAAGTACTCTTGAACGCTATGAAATACCTGATCAATGAGAATCCGCCTTACCAAGCCTTACTGACTTCCTGAATTGATCAGGGTATTGATACCTGCAAGCAGTACCCTGTAAATTTGGTATAAAACCAGGCCAACTCATCGAGATTCACGCACGCGTTGATATATTGTTGACAGGTTCATCAAAGTAGGCGAAATTAGGAAATTTGGAAGTGAATTCACCAGACAATATTCACTATCCATTCCTAATGACAATGATCAACTTTGAAGCATTTGACATTCAATAAAAAATGCGGAAATTCAATGTCATATTACAGGAAGGCAGGTAATTCTTTTGATTATTCCCCTCTGAGTGAGACATAAAGGATGATTTCCTTCATTTGGAATTCAACAGTCAATTCAAGGCTCGTGTACACTAGCAAGATGACTTAACTCAATTATGTTTCCCTTCAACACAAAGGGAAATGCATTGAAACATTAACTCCGAACTACCGTATCCCATAAAATATAAAAGGACTTCCTTAACGAGAGCGAAATTTATAATGAAAACAATACTCATTCCTGAAAATCATTTCATTACGTAATGCATGAATACATGTATCAAGGATCACCATTATAATCGATTCTCTAATTCTACAAAAGGAGTACAGAAAAAAAATCCAGAACTGTATATTATTCCATGAATAAGTACATATCTGTACAGGGTGTCCCGTGACTTAAGGGCATAGCCCTTCAAGTCGAAAGTGCATCATGCACTTTTTGTCCAAAATTCTATAGTCGAGGTGCAATGAGTAATATTCAATTTGACAGAGTGTGTAGAATGGTGTGAAGAGAATGTTGAATAAGGAAATGTAATATTTCATCAATCAAGAATTATTGCATTACTTACACAAATTAAGGTTTTAATACATTTTTTCCCTTCCAATTTTTGAAGACGTTGCTCTCTGAAGAGTAACTAGGTCGTCTCGTAAAAGTCTTACTTCCTCAACTATTGAGTTATGCTCTCAAGTCTCAAGCTATGGGTATCGAGTCACGGGAAACCCTCTATACGTTCATCACGTAACTTTTCCTTCGAAAAATTATTCGAGTCCTGAATTTGATAATTCCGAAATTGTTTTCAATCACAAGACCGTACGTAAAGTGATGGACACTTCAGAGGAGATCAAGGTGGATATAGGATGGTGAAACAGCTCTTCAATTGTTTCTGCGAAAAACTTGTAGACCGTTTGAGAAGGTAGTAATATTTCAGCAACTTGAATGAAGATGGCGGTAAGATCGATTATCGAAGAAGATTTATGTTGCTTACGTATTTCTGTGATTCGCATCTGACATACGTTACTTGAAACGGCATTAAACAATATATTTTCTATAAATCTGGAATGAGTATTGATATTTTTACTCTTCTCAGTCATTTTTCATCTAGAACAGATTGAACTGATAAGAAGATGACAGGAGCACAGTTTTTGTTTTACCTACACAAGGTATGTCGCCATCTCTGTTAATTTCAGGAAATATTACTACGGTATGAAAACAAGTAGGCAAAGGTCTACAGTTTATTCTACTGCTTGTTAATATTGGAAGCTGTTTCACCATCCTATATCCACCTTGGAGGAGATGATGGAATTTATAGGTACGATTTCTACAAAACATTATAAATTTCTCTGGAAACTTTGATCAGGCATCGTATTCGGCAGCTTGAAAGCTTCTGAAAAATTCGATGATATATCCAAGTCCGTATTTAGAAAATCAACTCAATGATTGCGGCTCAGAGCTGAAACGTCAGATCATCAATAATGTGAATAATGATGTTAAAACTTTCTAAAGTTCGGTGGTCACTAAAAATGTAATTTGTCATTTCAAATTCCGAAATTTCAGTGAATAGTGAGTTTTCTCACAATTTTCGAATCATCCATCAGCCCTACAGCTATAAAACAAAACTCATTTCATTATAATGTCTTCAATTTCCTCATATGATAACACAATACACCCATTTTGTTACCCATGGGAAATGAGTATTATTATGTTTTTTTTTTCGCCACGTATATAGTTGAAGTTGTAGGTAGGGGTCAAAATATAACAGGACATCCTGTATTTGTTGAATACCTAATATCCTAAGAATTTTCCTATAAAAGTGTACCTACCTGTGACTGATGACACAGGTAGACATTAAAATAATCAGCTCACTTAGTGGTTGGTAGGTTCGAATGCAAATGAATATAATAAATTATCTCGGTTCGCTGTGGAATTTGTGGACGCATTTTCACATGAAATACTGGTACACCACCATTTTTGCCATCAGAGAATGAATCATATATATACGTAGTCACTGTTTTCTTTTACACTACATTTGCATATGAAAATGATCTGTTCAGATAATTCTGTAGATAAATTAATCTTTTGGATTGAGTTAATACATTTCCTTGACTGGAATGTATTTCGTAAAAGGACGATGATAATAGTTTCAAGTAATATTGAATGCACCATTCCAGAAAATCCCATTATCCTACAAATTCTTCGCAATTCTCAAGCATCACTCTTTGAATAAAACAGCCATAGACCTTATGTAGATTTTATAGCATTAACATTATACTATGTCATTTTTAGAATACCGCACTAAGAGGCAGTTGAATGAAATATTCGTAAAGACGAAACTCTTCTGGCTGCACAAACTTCATTCGCAGGGAGGTAATGGAAAAGGAAATTGCAGGATTTTATATTAGATTCATTCATATTATATGTGCAATAGAATTTTTCACCATCAAAACTTCAAATCAGCCAGTACCAGGTATTCGTTGCAACGTCAAGAAAATAAGGTGGTGTTTTTGATTTTTTTTCTTGGTCTGGTGCGTGTATACACGCATGAACCGGCCACGTACAGGGTGAGCTAATTTCGATGTTTGTATATAGATAACTATATCACATACTCGATATCTTTTTCGAAGACAAGTTCACTGGCGAAAACAAAAATCTTTTGTTTTCGAGTATCATGTTGTTCGTAAAGCTGATAGATAATTACTTTTTCATTTTAGGGCACTTTTTTCTGTTTGATTGAATTGTAGTTTTCACACTATGGGAATCATGGTTGGAACTATTTTTTTCCCTTCTTACCTTGTATCATATATCGGGTCGCTTCTGATGTGTAAGTCTTCAATAGCGTATAATCCGTTCGTCATCGTTACTTTGAACTATTAAATGAGTTTGATTGATATTGTTACTAGCTGTGAACGTATCAATTAGAGCGAATGATTTATTACCATTAATTCTAAGAAGTTCCTGTAATTTCTGGAGAATGAGTGATTTCGCTAAAATGATGTTTGTACTTATATAAGGGACCGCGCAGACAGACAGTTTTTAGTTTGAAAAGAGTTGAGTTTAGAAAAAAAGCTAGTATTGTGAACATTGAGAATTGTAATTTGAGTGTTTAGTAAAATAAATTGTTCAGTTTTGTACTGAGTATTTTGAATTCACGAACCCAAGTAGAAATATCGTGACAATATAATGACGAAAATAAACCTACAAACCGTTAAAGATTACAGCCGCCTACTTGGAATAAATATCGAAAAACGCAAAAAGTAATATAGTAAAATATCATTTTCCGCAAATCGCTAGGAAATTTTGACATTTCTGTCAAAATTTCTTGAAGAAAAAGTCAGGACTTCCTTACTGTGAGGAAATGTCATTTCCTTACTGTAAGTAAATGATATTTCCGTACAGTTGTTAGTGTTCTACATAAATGATTGAAAACACATTGCTTATAAGGAATTAATTTATATTTTGAAAACATCAAGTCATTGCTGAATACATTTTTGAGATCAATTTGTTATATTTACAGTAATTTGACAGTTAGTACAATTATTGAACATTGGAGGAACACTGTTAGAACTATGAGAAACATTTTGGACAACATGCGGGGTGGTAGGGTTATTTTGTTGAATATTTTGTACTGTGAAAATTTTATTTGCCACCTCAACCTTATTGTTAAGCGATTCTTCGATATATCCTTCAGCAACGTTTGATGACTTCCATCCGCCATGCCTCTTTAAACTAGTTATGTCGGCACTAGAGTCAACCGGTAACCGAAAAATTCTTCGAAAGCAATTCTTCGAAAACAATTCTTCGAAAACAATTCTTCGAAAAACAATTCTTCGAAAATGCAATTCTTCGAATAAACAATTCTTCGACTAATAATTCTTCGAAAATAATGATCTACTGATAGGTTAGTACGTTCAGGTGAGGTAAGTCTCATTGAATTAATATAGCGCGATAGCGCGTTCAAATTTGCAATTTTTCGTTCAACTTTCCCTTCCTCAAAAATCTACTGAAAATAATGATCTACTGATAGGTTAGTACGTTCAGGTGAGGTAAGTCTCATTGAATTAATATAGCGCGATAGCGCGTTCAAATTTGCAATTTTTTGTTCAACTTTCCCTTCCTCGAAAATCTACTGAAAATAATGATCTACTGATAGGTTAGTACGTTCAGGTCAGGTAAGTCTCATTGAATTAATATAGCGCGATAGCGCGTTCAAATTTGCAATTTTTCGTTCGACTTTCCCTTCCTCAAAAATCTACTGAAAATAATGATCTACTGATAGGTTAGTACGTTCAGGTGAGGTAAGTCTCATTGAATTAATATAGCGCGATAGCGCGTTCAAATTTGCAATTTTTCGTTCAACTTTCCCTTCCTCAAGAATCTACTGAAAATAATGATCTACTGATAGGTTAGTACGTTCAGGTGAGGTAAGTATCATTGATTTAATATAGCGCGACAGCGCGTTCAAATTTGCAATTTTTTGTTCAACTTTCCCTTCCTCGAAAATCTACTGAAAATAATGATCTACTGATAGGTTAGTACGTTCAGGTCAGGTAAGTCTCATTGAATTAATATAGCGCGATAGCGCGTTCAAATTTGCAATTTTTCGTTCAACTTTCCCTTCCTCAAGAATCTACTGAAAATAATGATCTACTGATAGGTTAGTACGTTCAGGTGAGGTAAGTATCATTGAATTAATATAGCGCGATAGCGCGTTCAAATTTGCAATTTTTCGTTCAACTTTCCCTTCCTCAAAAATCTACTGAAAATAATGATCTACTGATAGGTAAGTACGTTCAGGTGAGGTAAGTCTCATTGAATTAATATAGCGCGATAGCGCGTTCAAATTTGCAATTTTTTGTTCAACTTTCCCTTCCTCAAAAATCTACTGAAAATAATGATCTACTGATAGGTTAGTACGTTCAGGTGAGGTAAGTCTCATTGAATTAATATAGCGCGATAGCGCGTTCAATTTTGCAATTTTTCGTTCAACTTTCCCTTCCTCAAAAATCTACTGAAAATAATGATCTACTGATAGGTTAGTACGTTCAGGTGAGGTAAGTCTCATTGAATTAATATAGCGCGATAGCGCGTTCAAATTTGCAATTTTTCGTTCAACTTTCCCTTCCTCAAAAATCTACTGAAAATAATGATCTACTGATAGGTTAGTACGTTCAGGTGAGGTAAGTCTCATTGAATTAATAAAGCGCGATAGCGCGTTCAAATTTGCAATTTTTCGTTCAACTTTCCCTTCCTCAAAAATCTACTGAAAATAATGATCTACTGATAGGTTAGTACGTTCAGGTGAGGTAAGTCTCATTGAATTAATATAGCGCGATAGCGCGTTCAAATTTGCAATTTTTCGTTCAACTTTCCCTTCCTCAAAAATCTACTGAAAATAATGATCTACTGATAGGTTAGTACGTTCAGGTGAGGTAAGTATCATTGAATTAATATAGCGCGATAGCGCGTTCAAATTTGCAATTTTTCGTTCAACTTTCCCTTCCTCAAAAATCTACTGAAAATAATGATCTACTGATAGGTTAGTACGTTCAGGTGAGGTAAGTCTCATTGAATTAATATAGCGCGATAGCGCGTTCAAATTTGCAATTTTTCGTTCAACTTTCCCTTCCTCAAAAATCTACTGAAAATAATGATCTACTGATAGGTTAGTACGTTCAGGTCAGGTAAGTCTCATTGAATTAATATAGCGCGATAGCGCGTTCAAATTTGCAATTTTTCGTTCAACTTTCCCTTCCTCAAAAATCTACTGAAAATAATGATCTACTGACAGGTTAGTACGTTCAGGTGAGGTAAGTCTCATTGAATTAATATAGCGCGATAGCGCGTTCAAATTTGCAATTTTTCGTTCAACTTTCCCTTCCTCAAAAATCTACTGAAAATAATGATCTACTGATAGGTTAGTACGTTCAGGTGAGGTAAGTCTCATTGAATTAATATAGCGCGATAGCGCGTTCAAATTTGCAATTTTTCGTTCAACTTTCCCTTCCTCAAAAATCTACTGAAAATAATGATCTACTGATAGGTTAGTACGTTCAGGTCAGGTAAGTCTCATTGAATTAATATAGCACGATAGCGCGTTCAAATTTGCAATTTTTCGTTCAACTTTCCCTTCCTCAAAAATCTACTGAAAATAATGATCTACTGATAGGTTAGTACGTTCAGGTCAGGTAAGTCTCATTGAATTAATATAGCGCGATAGCGCGTTCAAATTTGCAATTTTTCGTTCAACTTTCCCTTCCTCAAAAATCTACTGAAAATAATGATCTACTGATAGGTTAGTACGTTCAGGTCAGGTAAGTCTCATTGAATTAATATAGCGCGATAGCGCGTTCAAATTTGCAATTTTTCGTTCAACTTTCCCTTCCTCAAAAATCTACTGAAAATAATGATCTACTGATAGGTTAGTACGTTCAGGTGCGTTCAAATTTGCAATTTTTCGTTCAACTTTCCCTTCCTCAAAAATCTACTGAAAATAATGATCTACTGATAGGTTAGTACGTTCAGGTGAGGTAAGTCTCATTGAATTAATATAGCGCGATAGCGCGTTCAAATTTGCAATTTTTCGTTCAACTTTCCCTTCCTCAAAAATCTACTGAAAATAATGATCTACTGATAGGTTAGTACGTTCAGGTCAGGTAAGTCTCATTGAATTAATATAGCGCGAAAGCGCGTTCAAATTTGCAATTTTTCGTTCAACTTTCCCTTCCTCGAAAATCTACTGAAAATAATGATCTACTGATAGGTTAGTACGTTCAGGTGAGGTAAGTCTCATTGAATTAATATAGCGCGATAGCGCGTTCAAATTTGCAATTTTTCGTTCAACTTTCCCTTCCTCAATAATCTACTGAAAATAATGATCTACTGATAGGTTAGTACGTTCAGGTGAGGTAAGTCTCATTGAATTGATATAGCGCGATAGCGCGTTCAAATTTGCAATTTTTCGTTCAACTTTCCCTTCCTCAAAAATCTACTGAAAATAATGATCTACTGATAGGTTAGTACGTTCAGGTCAGGTAAGTCTCATTGAATTAATATAGCGCGATAGCGCGTTCAAATTTGCAATTTTTCGTTCAACTTTCCCTTCCTCGAAAATCTACTGAAAATAATGATCTACTGATAGGTTAGTACGTTCAGGTGAGGTAAGTCTCATTGAATTAATATAGCGCGTTCAAATTTGCAATTTTTCGTTCAACTTTCCCTTCCTCAATAATCTACTGAAAATAATGATCTACTGATAGGTTAGTACGTTCAGGTGAGGTAAGTCTCATTGAATTAATATAGCGCGATAGCGCGTTCAAATTTGCAATTTTTCGTTCAACTTTCCCTTCCTCAAAAATCTACTGAAAATAATGATCTACTGATAGGTTAGTACGTTCAGGTCAGGTAAGTCTCATTGAATTAATATAGCGCGATAGCGCGTTCAAATTTGCAATTTTTTGTTCAACTTTCCCTTCCTCAAAAATCTACTGAAAATAATGATCTACTGATAGGTTAGTACGTTCAGGTGAGGTAAGTCTCATTGAATTAATATAGCGCGTTCAAATTTGCAATTTTTCGTTCAACTTTCCCTTCCTCAAAAATCTACTGAAAATAATGATCTACTGATAGGTTAGTACGTTCAGGTCAGGTAAGTCTCATTGAATTAATATAGCGCGATAGCGCGTTCAAATTTGCAATTTTTCGTTCAACTTTCCCTTCCTCAAAAATCTACTGAAAATAATGATCTACTGATAGGTTAGTACGTTCAGGTGAGGTAAGTCTCATTGAATTAATATAGCGCGATAGCGCGTTCAAATTTGCAATTTTTCGTTCAACTTTCCCTTCCTCAAAAATCTACTGAAAATAATGATCTACTGATAGGTTAGTACGTTCAGGTGAGGTAAGTCTCATTGAATTAATATAGCGCGATAGCGCGTTCAAATTTGCAATTTTTTGTTCAACTTTCCCTTCCTCAAAAATCTACTGAAAATAATGATCTACTGATAGGTTAGTACGTTCAGGTGAGGTAAGTCTCATTGAATTAATATAGCGCGATAGCGCGTTCAATTTTGCAATTTTTCGTTCAACTTTCCCTTCCTCAAAAATCTACTGAAAATAATGATCTACTGATAGGTTAGTACGTTCAGGTGAGGTAAGTCTCATTGAATTAATATAGCGCGATAGCGCGTTCAAATTTGCAATTTTTCGTTCAACTTTCCCTTCCTCAAAAATCTACTGAAAATAATGATCTACTGATAGGTTAGTACGTTCAGGTGAGGTAAGTCTCATTGAATTAATATAGCGCGATAGCGCGTTCAAATTTGCAATTTTTCGTTCAACTTTCCCTTCCTCAAAAATCTACTGAAAATAATGATCTACTGATAGGTTAGTACGTTCAGGTGCGTTCAAATTTGCAATTTTTCGTTCAACTTTCCCTTCCTCAAAAATCTACTGAAAATAATGATCTACTGATAGGTTAGTACGTTCAGGTGAGGTAAGTCTCATTGAATTAATATAGCGCGATAGCGCGTTCAAATTTGCAATTTTTCGTTCAACTTTCCCTTCCTCAAAAATCTACTGAAAATAATGATCTACTGATAGGTTAGTACGTTCAGGTCAGGTAAGTCTCATTGAATTAATATAGCGCGAAAGCGCGTTCAAATTTGCAATTTTTCGTTCAACTTTCCCTTCCTCGAAAATCTACTGAAAATAATGATCTACTGATAGGTTAGTACGTTCAGGTGAGGTAAGTCTCATTGAATTAATATAGCGCGATAGCGCGTTCAAATTTGCAATTTTTCGTTCAACTTTCCCTTCCTCAATAATCTACTGAAAATAATGATCTACTGATAGGTTAGTACGTTCAGGTGAGGTAAGTCTCATTGAATTGATATAGCGCGATAGCGCGTTCAAATTTGCAATTTTTCGTTCAACTTTCCCTTCCTCAAAAATCTACTGAAAATAATGATCTACTGATAGGTTAGTACGTTCAGGTCAGGTAAGTCTCATTGAATTAATATAGCGCGATAGCGCGTTCAAATTTGCAATTTTTCGTTCAACTTTCCCTTCCTCGAAAATCTACTGAAAATAATGATCTACTGATAGGTTAGTACGTTCAGGTGAGGTAAGTCTCATTGAATTAATATAGCGCGTTCAAATTTGCAATTTTTCGTTCAACTTTCCCTTCCTCAATAATCTACTGAAAATAATGATCTACTGATAGGTTAGTACGTTCAGGTGAGGTAAGTCTCATTGAATTAATATAGCGCGATAGCGCGTTCAAATTTGCAATTTTTCGTTCAACTTTCCCTTCCTCAAAAATCTACTGAAAATAATGATCTACTGATAGGTTAGTACGTTCAGGTCAGGTAAGTCTCATTGAATTAATATAGCGCGATAGCGCGTTCAAATTTGCAATTTTTTGTTCAACTTTCCCTTCCTCAAAAATCTACTGAAAATAATGATCTACTGATAGGTTAGTACGTTCAGGTGAGGTAAGTCTCATTGAATTAATATAGCGCGTTCAAATTTGCAATTTTTCGTTCAACTTTCCCTTCCTCAAAAATCTACTGAAAATAATGATCTACTGATAGGTTAGTACGTTCAGGTGAGGTAAGTCTCATTGAATTAATATAGCGCGATAGCGCGTTCAAATTTGCAATTTTTCGTTCAACTTTCCCTTCCTCAAAAATCTACTGAAAATAATGATCTACTGATAGGTTAGTACGTTCAGGTGAGGTAAGTCTCATTGAATTAATATAGCGCGATAGCGCGTTCAAATTTGCAATTTTTTGTTCAACTTTCCCTTCCTCAAAAATCTACTGAAAATAATGATCTACTGATAGGTTAGTACGTTCAGGTGAGGTAAGTCTCATTGAATTAATATAGCGCGATAGCGCGTTCAATTTTGCAATTTTTCGTTCAACTTTCCCTTCCTCAAAAATCTACTGAAAATAATGATCTACTGATAGGTTAGTACGTTCAGGTGAGGTAAGTCTCATTGAATTAATATAGCGCGATAGCGCGTTCAAATTTGCAATTTTTCGTTCAACTTTCCCTTCCTCAAAAATCTACTGAAAATAATGATCTACTGATAGGTTAGTACGTTCAGGTGAGGTAAGTCTCATTGAATTAATATAGCGCGATAGCGCGTTCAAATTTGCAATTTTTCGTTCAACTTTCCCTTCCTCAAAAATCTACTGAAAATAATGATCTACTGATAGGTTAGTACGTTCAGGTGAGGTAAGTCTCATTGAATTAATATAGCGCGATAGCGCGTTCAAATTTGCAATTTTTTGTTCAACTTTCCCTTCCTCAAAAATCTACTGAAAATAATGATCTACTGATAGGTTAGTACGTTCAGGTGAGGTAAGTCTCATTGAATTAATATAGCGCGATAGCGCGTTCAATTTTGCAATTTTTCGTTCAACTTTCCCTTCCTCAAAAATCTACTGAAAATAATGATCTACTGATAGGTTAGTACGTTCAGGTGAGGTAAGTCTCATTGAATTAATATAGCGCGATAGCGCGTTCAAATTTGCAATTTTTCGTTCAACTTTCCCTTCCTCAAAAATCTACTGAAAATAATGATCTACTGATAGGTTAGTACGTTCAGGTGAGGTAAGTCTCATTGAATTGATATAGCGCGATAGCGCGTTCAAATTTGCAATTTTTCGTTCAACTTTCCCTTCCTCAAAAATCTACTGAAAATAATGATCTACTGATAGGTTAGTACGTTCAGGTCAGGTAAGTCTCATTGAATTAATATAGCGCGATAGCGCGTTCAAATTTGCAATTTTTCGTTCAACTTTCCCTTCCTCGAAAATCTACTGAAAATAATGATCTACTGATAGGTTAGTACGTTCAGGTGAGGTAAGTCTCATTGAATTAATATAGCGCGTTCAAATTTGCAATTTTTCGTTCAACTTTCCCTTCCTCAATAATCTACTGAAAATAATGATCTACTGATAGGTTAGTACGTTCAGGTGAGGTAAGTCTCATTGAATTAATATAGCGCGATAGCGCGTTCAAATTTGCAATTTTTCGTTCAACTTTCCCTTCCTCAAAAATCTACTGAAAATAATGATCTACTGATAGGTTAGTACGTTCAGGTCAGGTAAGTCTCATTGAATTAATATAGCGCGATAGCGCGTTCAAATTTGCAATTTTTTGTTCAACTTTCCCTTCCTCAAAAATCTACTGAAAATAATGATCTACTGATAGGTTAGTACGTTCAGGTGAGGTAAGTCTCATTGAATTAATATAGCGCGTTCAAATTTGCAATTTTTCGTTCAACTTTCCCTTCCTCAAAAATCTACTGAAAATAATGATCTACTGATAGGTTAGTACGTTCAGGTGAGGTAAGTCTCATTGAATTGATATAGCGCGATAGCGCGTTCAAATTTGCAATTTTTCGTTCAACTTTCCCTTCCTCAAAAATCTACTGAAAATAATGATCTACTGATAGGTTAGTACGTTCAGGTCAGGTAAGTCTCATTGAATTAATATAGCGCGATAGCGCGTTCAAATTTGCAATTTTTCGTTCAACTTTCCCTTCCTCGAAAATCTACTGAAAATAATGATCTACTGATAGGTTAGTACGTTCAGGTGAGGTAAGTCTCATTGAATTAATATAGCGCGTTCAAATTTGCAATTTTTCGTTCAACTTTCCCTTCCTCAATAATCTACTGAAAATAATGATCTACTGATAGGTTAGTACGTTCAGGTGAGGTAAGTCTCATTGAATTAATATAGCGCGATAGCGCGTTCAAATTTGCAATTTTTCGTTCAACTTTCCCTTCCTCAAAAATCTACTGAAAATAATGATCTACTGATAGGTTAGTACGTTCAGGTCAGGTAAGTCTCATTGAATTAATATAGCGCGATAGCGCGTTCAAATTTGCAATTTTTTGTTCAACTTTCCCTTCCTCAAAAATCTACTGAAAATAATGATCTACTGATAGGTTAGTACGTTCAGGTGAGGTAAGTCTCATTGAATTAATATAGCGCGTTCAAATTTGCAATTTTTCGTTCAACTTTCCCTTCCTCAAAAATCTACTGAAAATAATGATCTACTGATAGGTTAGTACGTTCAGGTGAGGTAAGTCTCATTGAATTAATATAGCGCGATAGCGCGTTCAAATTTGCAATTTTTCGTTCAACTTTCCCTTCCTCAAAAATCTACTGAAAATAATGATCTACTGATAGGTTAGTACGTTCAGGTGAGGTAAGTCTCATTGAATTAATATAGCGCGATAGCGCGTTCAAATTTGCAATTTTTCGTTCAACTTTCCCTTCCTCAAAAATCTACTGAAAATAATGATCTACTGATAGGTTAGTACGTTCAGGTGAGGTAAGTATCATTGAATTAATATAGCGCGATAGCGCGTTCAAATTTGCAATTTTTCGTTCAACTTTCCCTTCCTCAAAAATCTACTGAAAATAATGATCTACTGATAGGTTAGTACGTTCAGGTGAGGTAAGTCTCATTGAATTAATATAGCGCGATAGCGCGTTCAAATTTGCAATTTTTCGTTCAACTTTCCCTTCCTCAAAAATCTACTGAAAATAATGATCTACTGATAGGTTAGTACGTTCAGGTGAGGTAAGTCTCATTGAATTAATATAGCGCGATAGCGCGTTCAAATTTGCAATTTTTCGTTCAACTTTCCCTTCCTCAAAAATCTACTGAAAATAATGATCTACTGATAGGTTAGTACGTTCAGGTGAGGTAAGTCTCATTGAATTAATATAGCGCGATAGCGCGTTCAAATTTGCAATTTTTCGTTCAACTTTCCCTTCCTCAAAAATCTACTGAAAATAATGATCTACTGATAGGTTAGTACGTTCAGGTGAGGTAAGTCTCATTGAATTAATATAGCGCGATAGCGCGTTCAAATTTGCAATTTTGCAGATTTTAGTAAATCCATATAATGAAGTTGTCGAAGAATTATTAGTCGAAGAATTGCATTTTCGAAGAATTGTTTTTCGAAGAATTGTTTTCGAAGAATTGCTTTCGAAGAAAATTCCTAGATCCGTGTCAACCAATATTGTTGCAGAAGACCGACGAAAGCAGTGACCAGTGAATTCTGTCGGATTTACCAAGTTCAAATAAGTAGCAACTATTTTGGGCATTTTTCTAAATTGATGAATTCCTACCACTTGTCTACAACCCTTTCCGCTTTGATATTTAAAGAAAAATCGGTCACTGTTCATATTTTCGATAAACATTCAAGTAGATCTGATTAATTACAAATGATCTTGGTTTGTTGGTTTTCGAATCAGGTATGCTGATTAAAAGCTTAGATTCTAGGTCTCCTATATCGTGTACAGTCATTCGGACTAACTCATCCATTCTACAGGCCCCAGAAATACCAAATATTACAGCCACCTAAAAAATAAATAAAGGTACAATCTAAATAGAAATTAAAACCTTGTAAATTACCTTAATCATTAAATTTTCTTTATCTGGAGCTTCCTGGATAAATTTTTCAATTTCTTCCTTCGTTAAAATCTTAGATTTCTTTGCCCTATAACCTTGAGCTTGCCGTTTGTGTTTAATTGCACTCGACTTCAGCATTGAATAATTGGCCCATAATGTTGAAGATTTCATCTTTAAACAAAGGTCTAGGAAGTATGCCATTACAACATTTTCTGAGAAAGAACTCGTATTTTTACTCATGCGATAATCCATAAAACGTCTGTATGCATTTTCGTACTTTTCTCTTGATTTCTTTGGTAATAATTCTAATGAAGCAGTATTCACTGCCTCAACCAGCTCTGGAGGAGTCCCAGGAATGGAAATTTCATCATCACTTATCATTTTACTTTCGAGAACACCAGCAATTAAATTTATAAGCGTCAAGTTTGACAATTCAACCTCAATACGTTTCCATAGTAGCCCAAGTAATTTTATTAGGAATTTCAAAGCACCATTTATTTGGGAATAAAATTATCGCGTTTTTTTTTAAATCAATCAATATCTGTCGAATTTTAAACGATTTGCGGAAAAATATTATGTTTACCTCGTAGGAATAGCCACATTCCTGGACTCTGTGTTGCTAAGTCTCGGCTTGCGCCTCGACTTAGCAATCTTCACAGTCGCCCAGGAATGTTAAGCTTTTCCTACCCGGTAAACAATGTACTATTTCGGTATTGAAGACTCACACATCGAAAGCGGCCCGACATATGATACATGGTTATAGAAAGGGAAAAATTAAAGTAAGGAGTAACTTCCAGAGTAACATTCCCGATGGTCTCTTGTATATCTATAGAAGAAATTAGTCACAGGATGATGTATCCTGCGATGCCACATGTATTTTTTGTTATCAAAGTCCCATATATGAGTAAGAAGAGCATATTATTCCAAAGATATCTGGTTCGATATGAATGCACCAGAAATCTTTTTCATTTTTCCAATCCTTTAAAATTTGTAATATACTTATGATTATCAAGAAGTTTACCTCGATTTACACTATATAAGCTAGTAACTACCGGATCTCAGATGGAAAACGTGATGTTGTATAATATTACAGTTTAGATTATCTTAATCACGTTATAACGCAAGAATGCTACTATTAAGTTCCGGTGTATACTTGGGAAATGCTGAAACTGTCTAAGGAAGTGCAATTCCTTTCGTCCATTACCATTCACAAATATCTAACTTGAACCAAATGTGAGTTTACTATGTATATTGTATAGATTATTTATTTGAAGAAGTCTTCACCTTGGTCCTTTTCTGATTTTTCTATATGCACATCACGTCAATTTGTTCCATCGTCATCTGTAATCAAGGATATAGGATGGTGGAATAGATTCCTATCAGCAAGCACTTGAAAAAACTGTAGACTTTTGCCTACTTGATTTCAAACCGTAGTAATATTTCATGAAGTTACCAGAGATAAAAGTAGGTAAGTAAGTAATTTTATTCGATGCGATTCGTACATAGTGACAGATTTTGGTTTGTTGCAAGAGATACAAATACAAAAAAAATAATAAAATGAATGAAATTCTAAACATTTTTTAGATATCCAAGATATGTGGTGTTTACTTAAACAAGCTTGTATTGTAGCTATCAGCAATTAAATTGGTGATCCTATAAAGTTTGCCAGTTGTAGTGTATTAGTTTCTCTTTTCTTTTGAATTAGTCTGAAAAAGGGAGACAGAGAGAGCAAGAAAGAGATAGAGAGCGAGAAAGATAGAAAGAGAGACAGCTAGTTGGTGGTGGTTGATTATATGTCAATTATCGATTCAAGCATTCTATAATCATTTTGAACAATTTTTTTAATTCTGGATTGAGTTTGAATTTATTTTTCATACATTTCAACTATGATGGTATAGTATATTGTGCAACTAGTGCGGAAAACAGAATCATGTCAGACGAGTATGAAATATCCAATTTCAGCACGAGTTGTACACTATACTTTTCCGATGACCTACATGAAAAACATAGGTATGTCAGATTTTGATTTCGCATGACTGTATCACCTACTTACAAATCATTTTTACAGGAAACCAATTCAATTGCCTGAAGAAGCATGTAAGAAAGATGTATCACACAAAGAGAACAAATTTAATTGAACATTTAACAAAAATATTTGAGTACATTTTGATCTGTATTTATGAAATATTGGAAAAATATTATTATCGATGGTAATATTGAAACAATTGTCCAGTACTAACGGAATACTATCATTTTATTTCATCAAACCTAAATTGCATACTCTGGGGGAGTAGAATCTACAATTGTATCAACGGATGACATTGCAGCAAAGAAAACTGAACAAATTATACGATCCGGTATCTATCTACTTGGTAAATCACATTGACACTATAATGTTATGAATTCTTTTGTAGATATGTCATTGTCACAGCTACCGATAAGTAAAAATCAGAGTATTAGTTAACTATATCAGGTAATCGCACCAATGGCAGAGCGTGAGTTGAATATTTCATTTCGCACTAGTGCGAAATATCTTATTTTGAGTACTGCTTTACAGTTCGAAATGATACATATTTCAGGTGGGTTTCGGAAAAAGTATTATGAAGCTCGAATGACTCGAATTTTTGAGAGATGAAGCCTTACTTTGTATTTGGTGAAACAGAAACTGTGCATCTGTCATTTATTCATCAGTATATATCATATGTTCTAGGAGAAAAAGACTGATTAAATTCAAAATAACAATATTTACTCAAGTTTTATTGAAAATATAGTGTGTTAATGTCGTTACAATCAACGTCTGTCGGATGCGAACCACAGAAATACATAACCAACATGATCTCATCGCCATCTTCATTAAAGTCGTAAAAATATTGCTACGCTTCTGAAATGGTCTACAGGTTTTTCGCAGAAGAAAATGATTAGCTATTTCGTCACCTTGTCTGTTTTATGGTTTAAGGTTTCTCTTCTCTTGATAGCAAGAAAGGAAAACCTATATCTAATGTTGATGGAACAAAGTGAAAGTCAGTATGATGTCAGTAGAAGGATATTAGGAGAGGCAATTCCTTTGTATTTCAATACTTTTATCATTCTTCAAAATTTTCCAGTTCTTCAGATGATATTAGAAAGTAGCGAGTCTTGTCCTTCTAACTAAAATCTCATTTTGTCGCCACATTTTTACTAACGTAACGTAACTAGCATTGAGTTGAAAGCGTTGGAACACTCTCCTATAGTAAACATCTAACTTGTCATGTGAAGAACATTGATTCCATTGCAGTTTTTGTGGTGAAACAAAATCCATAAGCATTTTCTAGTGCGTTCGAATTTATTTTATCGTTTTCTGGGGCAATGATTATCAATATTATCAACTTCAAAGTAAATTTGCCTGGATGATGAAAATGATAAAAAGCCCTCCCAAATTGAAAAAAACCGCTAGGAGCGCTGTGTGTTTTCCGGTCGAGTAACTCGACTCCTCATACTCATTTCCATGAAAATAGATCATGAAATCGTATCCGCTCGTGTTTCATCATCCCACTATTGCCAATTCTTGTAAGTACGTCCAAAACCCATACAAAGTACCCTACACTCGACTTCCGAACTTCATTTTGGCCTTTAATTACACAATCAAGAGAAAACTTTCATAAAATTGCACGCTCACGACTCCATTTGTTTTTACTACCCGGGCAGTCCTGAGTGAAAAAGAAATTTAATTAGCTTCTCAAATCGTATATTTCGTCAGATAACAATCCAATCTGCGTTTCCTTTCAGACATTTTCAATTAAGTTTGGCTAGGTGAAAAGTGTTGAGAGCGTATAGCCTTAAAATAATTTGCCAACAGATTTAGGTTACTAATCTTCATGGCAATAATACGTCTGATGGACTCCACAGCGAAAATGTTGACCAGATTGATTACTTCAAAGATTCAAACTACCTAATATTGTCTACCTATAACTCAGGGTGTATCTTCAATGATTGTCATTATAATGATATCGTATTTTTCCAAATCCAAAGTACATATCATCTCATAAATCAGCATAATCAACTGTAACGTTGTAGCGTTATCCCAGTTTCCTATAGTAATGTCGATTTCCACTGACCTAAAATCCATGGTGAGTAAACAATATGATTTATAGAATACCTCGTTAGTGATTTAGACTGATTTATACGGAGTAACACGAGCGAAGCTCAAGGGAACATGATTGGGTCGTCTTGTAAAACGTGTGTCATATAGTATTTTTTCTATTTTGCATTAATGAGGTTTTTTTTTGGAAATCAAATTTGACGAATGCTGTAAGTTGATGGTGTTTCTAGTTTTGTCAATATACCGTTTATTATAAAAGTCTGTGGTAAATGGATTATGTCCAATGCCAACCCTACTACAGCACACACACATAGTATTGTGAATATTCTCTGACATTCAAGTATTCCTTTCTTTCTATAAAAAAACCGTATCGAAACAGAGGCTTTCTCGATATGCATTTACGTTTCATTATGACTTAATTATAGAACCAAGATTGAAACAATTTGAAATTATGCTCATATTTCACGAGTATGAGCCGTGGAGGAATTCTGCAAATTATACGAGTGGGAAATACACATTCCGTGTGAGTTTTACAATACACTTTTTCAATGGCCATTACATAAAATAACGAAATTATTCATTCATGAATCTATAGTGCTGTTTCTATGTAGTTCAACTGGGCTGGTGCGTTGAATCTCTGGCTTATAGTCTAGAGGGCCCGGGTTCAAATCCCGCGGCGGCTATTGGACATATTTATTTATTACTATAGTATCGTTTAGCAGGAGGAGATAGGTGACCAACCGAACATTCGTGGTACCTATATTTCAATCCTTCTGACTCTCAGCCGAGTATTGCTTCGCATGACACTTAAAAAGCTAAGGTACCCGTCTTCCTTACTCATACTCTCATACAAGCCTCAATGAGACTTTGAGGGTTGACATATTTCACACATTGCGGAAACGTAGTGGGTGCACCTCAAACATTTTCATTTCATGGCAAGTCATGTCAAAGATGTAACTTGAGCGGGCTCTATAATTTCAGGTGATTTCGATTCGACATTAAGTACTGTTTATTTCCATATTTATGGTGATATTCGATAACTTTTTCGACAATTCTATATATTTGAATTAGTGCGATTGATTGAATTAGTTCGTTTGGAAAATTTTATTGATATTTGACACCACACGCCTGCTGGCGCCAGTAATCACGCAACTAGGAATACAGAACCACAGAATTACGTAGTGCGCAAGCGCAAAAACTGTAACCGTACTTTTCATTAGCTGCTATAATCAGACATGTATAGAAATAGTTTCAGTCACTGTCCCTAATTTTTATTAAAGTGAATTCAGAGGTTATGTATCATTGACACATTGAAATTAATAGAAAACGAATTATCGATATAATTCGAAAATATTGAGAAATTTAAATAAATAATAAAAATTTGATTTGGGAACGCTTATGTTGATATTTTTCATTTCAACACAATAACAATGCTATGGTGATCGTAGAAAAAAAAAACTTTTCCAACACTTTTCATTGTGTGCAGGGGCGACCCTTGAGATTGTCGACCAGGGCGAACGCCATGGGCCTTGCTCTTCATTAATAGCTGATAGTAACAATGTTTATTTCAATTCGCGCCTTTAAAAACTCACGTTACGCCCACAGATATTTGATAAATACGCCAATCAGTTCTGAATAATTAGGCACTGGTATATTGCGACGGATTTTCAACCGTGTCATCAAGGCAGGACTTGGGAATTTTGATTTCTTGTTCCTGAATGTTTGCAATAACATGAAGTACGCCTATGCATAGTCTTGTTTTGACAGCAAAGTGTATATCAATGTCAAGTTCCATATTCCGTAATTCCGTTTTACATTGTCAATCTGTCAATTTCGTTGCCAAGGACCAAGGTGGATATAGGATGGTGAAACAGATCTTCAATTGTTTCTGCGAAAAACTTGTAGACCGTTTGAGAAGGTATTAATATTTCCACGACTTGAAAGAAGATGGCGGTAAGATCGATTATCGAAGAAGATTTCTGTTGCTTACGTATTTCTGTGGTTCACATCTGACAGACGTGACTTGAAACGACATTAAAACAATAAATTTTTGATAAATCTTGAATGAATATTGATATTTCGACTCTTCTCAATCATTTTTCATCTAGAAAAGATGAAACTGATAAAAGTATGACAGATGCACAGTTTCTGTTTTACCGGCACAAGGTATGTCGCCATCTCTGTTGATTTCAGGAAATATTACTACGGTATGAAATCAAGTAGGCAAAGGTCTACAGTTTATTCTAGTGCTTGTTAATAGGAAGCTGTTTCACCATCCTATATCCACCTTGCCAAGGACATATTAATTCATACCTTTCCGTTATCAAGATGTCGGTGGATGTAAAGATTGTTGCCCACATTTTCCTTTGGTTTGCCAAATTCCCGTCCTGATGGACTGATAATAGGGCACAGGGCCCTTTATAAACAACCTGTTTTTCATTGATTTCTCATTTTTATAATATAATATGTTGTGACCATAATGTGTTTTTCATCTACATGTAAGTAGTTGTATAACCTGTATAGCATATCATTTATGCTAAATGTCCTCTTTTTTTTGTAGAAACTTTTATCAAGCTGAAGATGGACGTATATACGTCCGAAACATGTCCCTGATTTGACCTTTATGGATTAAATGTTGTGGAGATGACTTCGAGTATTTTTTCCCCCATTTGAAACTTCTTCACTCCACTTTGAGCAATTATACTGGTTTTATTTTCATGATGTAAACAGAAACCTGAATCGACTTGTTTAAAATGTTGAGCTCATAAAATTGTTCGAATTTCACAGAATGGTTTGATTTTTCAATGAACAATTTCTTGTGTTTCCATTACATTGGATGGATTAAAAAATTCTACAATAATTGCTATATTTTATTTTGTGATATTAATTATACAATAAAATATTGTGGAACTTTTACATCTATTGATTGGAAAATAAAATCAATTTCGTATATCGACATCTTAATGTTGAAAACTGTTATTCTGATATGAATTCTGACTAGTGACTCATCCCATGATTGAAAAATATACAGTGTCCGCCATTAAGTAGGATACATATGGGAAGAAAATTGTTATTGATATTTCTCAAAAACTCTAACGGCAGATCGTTTCTGCATGTCTGACAACTAGAAAATCCGTTACGACGTATATCAAGTGACCTCAGATTGGGCTGGAATTTGAAAATGAGTTGTCAGTGGTACCCAAAAATGGTTCAAATTGACAAGATATCAATCGCTCGAAACATGTCCTTTTTTCAACTGATATAAGTCTGTAGACTACATTGAATTATACATTTTTGATGGAGTTAGACTATATGTTCCACCCTCTTGACCTATAATACTCACTTCCACTGTAATAATGGATCACCTAGGTTGGTTAATTCGTTAGATTTCAAAATGAAAATACAAATATCTATAGTAGTTTGTGATGGTCATATGTCTAACCACCCCTATATTTTTTATTTATATATTTTCAATATTCGGCATCATCTACGAAGCAAAAATTAGACCTGTCATGGATTGTTCGCATATTTAGGGTTCGGCTCCCAAACATATGCTGAGGCTCCTGGATTCCATCCTGAGGTTATAGCTGTTCATCTGGTTGGTGATCTTCCACTAACAAGGTTATTAACCTCTCTAGAACATCTCAGATATTTTTATGGTCCAGAAATCATGTCAATTATTTCACCACGAGCAGGCAGAACAGACGAACGCATGCTGGCCACCCTTTCATTGTCAATTCCTAGATCTTCCAAACTCCTTTCTTTTATTAATTCTTTTTTCATCGAACGGCGGAATTATGAAGCTTGAGACGGTAGTCTGAGATTAACTGATATATCCATGCAGTTGAGCTTGTATAAAATTATAAATTTTCAGTACTTATCTCTAATCAGAATCAGATTAATATTTGAACAAGAAAACTCTCTTAGGTTAGTTCTTCTCTTTCTTGTTTGTCTTATCGGCCTCTCCCTACCAAAAAATTGGCCCATCAGCCTAGATTGGCGTGAGCCACAATGGTGGTGAATTTACTTACATTGCATTAATCAGATATCATTTCTTGTGGTTGCTGAAAAAAATAACATGTTTGTTTCGGATCGAAAATGACTTTGTTTTACTCGCAAATTTTGCTTATCATACAAAGTGATCCTAATAAAACAATATACTATTTGTATCAAAGTCCTAGACCATTTTTGTAATATAGCCGGAGATGAAAATATAAAATGTTTGGCGAGGATTGTGTATAAGCCATAATATATTATATTCGTGAATCTCTCGAAGGAGATTGGCAGACCAAGAACGATGGAATACGGACAATCTATTAGGGTAAACTTTGTTCATGTTTCCAGACCAATATAACTTTTGTTCGGGCGTTCTTAGGTTTGTTTCGGTATTTTTTTTCTCGTTCGCCGACATGATTTGTATACTGTCAGGTATCCCATAAAGTTTTTCCTCTCCGCTGAATCAGTTTATCGAATGTCCATTAGAATATCGACGAGAACTGAAACAGCAAAGTTTCGATCAGTTTGAGACTGAAGACAAGACAGTGGGCTGTGAAATTTATTGCAGTCGATTTTAAGATGCCCTGAAAGCTCCATTATTTTTCTTCCGTTTCGTATGATTTACGATGTAATGTTTTGCTATCATCTCTGGAATCCGGAGGAAATGTATTAGAAATAAGAGAAACATCGGAGTTTATTATCTGTTTCATTCTAACGAATAAAATAAAAACATATACAGGGTGAGTCAGAATAAGACCAACAAACTTCACCTCATTTTGAGGTGGAAATTTTCAATCGACGTATGTCTTCAAAAGCATTCTCTCTGACATAGAGGGTGTCGAAAGTAAAAAAAAAGAGGTTTATACCTATCAATTTCTTCGGAAAAATTTGAACTTTGGTATACTATTCCAAATGAACCAATGAGGAAATTACTTGTAATCTCACATAAAAAACAATAATCCCCATGCTGTTCATCCTTATATTGAGCACACTGTATTAATCGAGAATTGAAATATCTTCTTGATCGTTATGGGCATGAATTATTTGAAATATCCATGGGTCCTTTGATCAATCATTAATAATAAGGTTGTGGTGGTCGAGAGAGAGCAGCCAACAACTACACAAAGAACTACCGCCACCTCGGGACAACCGCAGGAAGCAAGTCCTCATCCCGAGGCGCGAAACGACCAGAACTCGTCTCCGTACCACAGAACCTGTGACAGAACCACCAGCCGTGACAGCAGCGCCCTGACATCCGAGCTGTCACTGTCAGTCGAGCGACGGCATATAGGGTGGAGCGAGCATCGATTCTCTCTCTTTCTGCCACTTCTGCTTACTTTCTTCTTACATTTCTCTTCCACCCGTCCCGGACGCTATACGGGCGTCCGTGGACGGGTCAGCCATTTTTCATTCTCTGTTCTTTTGTTGTTAATAAATTCCGTTTCCTTTGTTCTGTTCAAAGTGTTTCCTTGACTCACCCTTATTATTAATCTGGAGTACGATAAGCTCCAAAAGGTATTGTGATATCAAATGATGTAATATCATCATCAATTTATATAGAGATATACTTCATTAGTTCCTTCGAAAAATTAATGAACTGTTCCACAGAAAATTCATAATTATTCATATTCAACAGTTCTTGAAGCTGAAACTCAGTCTATATTGTTGTCAATATCAGTAATCATTTGTGAATCAAACCTAGCAACAAGTATAGGGCATGATTTTTTTCTCTGTTTCCCAATAATTATCAATTTAGTTATGTATAGCGATTGTGGCCATGAAAACAAATACTTCAATAAATTGAATTTTCATTGAAAATTTCGATATCAAATTTATCAAAGAATCATCCTCACATATTGTTATTTTTCCTGACCTGTTTTTTGAAAAAAACTATTGAAGAATTCAGCTGAATTGATTTCATTATTCAGGCTCGAATATACCTACATAATATAATGAGTATAAAACTCTTATAACGGCGCGTTCACATGACAGCTTTCGCCTATCGCGGAAAACTTGAACAAAACATTGATACGCAATAATTTATAATAATGACGGTGATTTTTAGCTAAAAAGTGAAGACCATGAAAATCGGAGCTTCTTTTGAGCAAAAGTCGGATCGTAATCGACTTTTTGGCGGATGACCTTGATACGCGCTCACAAAGATCGGCCAATGGAATCACAATACGCCGTAAGCCAAAACGCGAAAAGCCAGCATGTGAACGCGCAGTTAGGGTTAGCTAGAGTGACATTGACAAGGGAAAAACTGCTATGATTGGCGAGTTCATTTATACTTTACCAATGTTACTGAGCATTCGTGTTTTATTCAGCTCATTTGCAACAATCAATTTATTATCCTGGAAAGGGACATGCCTGATTTCAATACACTTTATATGTATATCTCATGCTTATATTCAGCATGGGCTCACAATTATTCAACGAATCGATTGCTAGTAGGTAGTTATCCATGAATTACAGCTACCATCTCATGAAAAGACGTTCCAATAACAGTCATTACATTGTATTGATTTACTTAGCGAACTGTGACAATGCTGAAACGTTATGGCTTGTCATTCGGAAGGCTATAAATATTGTAGAGCTTTAACGTCGATAATGAGATCATTTCGAATAACAAAGCCAATAAAAGAGCGATGAAGTATTATACTGCTACAGCCGAAGCGTCTCAAAGCTAGCATGAGTGAAAGGGATGCTTGTTTTGTCATAAGGCATGAAGACTTGGGAGATAAGGAATTAAGACGACGTGACTGTTCAGGTTTGAATTAATTAATTAATTAATTGAGCAGGACGAAAATTTCTGGCACAGGATTCAATTTCCACTTCTTTTATATCGTTTGCTTCCCAAGTTTCATAAGACGCTATTTTGTCGCACGCGTTGTTTGGAGTACGACGAGCGAAGCGAGGAGTGCTCCAAGTGAACCAGTGCGACAACGTGTCTTATAAAACGTATGTCATATGCATTTTTTTCTATTTTGAATTGGTTTGAAGAAAAAAATGACTTAAATATCGATAATTTAGAGAAACATCTTCGATTGGTAACAATGAAGACATTGAAATAATTAAAATCTGACGCACAATCGTAAAGCCCAGTTTACAGTTGAGCGATTTTGATTTCTTGGTCAATTTAAATCAAATTACACTCTGAATTGAAATTTACCAATTAAAACATTGAGTTTTTCACTGCCAATATCACCAAATCCAAATCGCTCAGAAGGGCCTAACTCTTCTGACTTTCATTTGACAGTTCGATTGTACCAATCTCCGAATCAAAAATTTGAAGATAAAGGTTGGAATTTTCTTTGATTCAAGTGTATTCGTGTATTGGAACACATAGGGTTGGCTGCTATTTCTCTCGTTTTTCTAAATCCTCCACCTCCAGTAAGTCTAATTGTATATTTTGACCTTTCACATTATGTAATGTTTAAATTCCAGACTCCATATTAAAGTTGTGATTGTTTCTTTTTAGATGATCACCAAAGGTAGACGTACTAGGTTTATTGATATGTTCACGAACTCTCATAGATATTTTCCTAATTGTTTTTGTACTGTTACAATCTGAACAAGATAGTTGGTAAATTAAACTTGCCGTATATGTGAATATTGTAAATATTTCTGTCATTCCGCGGTTGAAAATCAATTTTTCATTTACTTGCCGACATCAGATTGAGATAAAATTTGGCAGGTTTTATAATTCCGGTAACAATATGAAATGTTAGTGAGACAGAAGAACAAAATGGCGGCTCAAAGATGGCGGAAGAGATTAGTGATTATGGTCCGATTCGAAGCGAAATTGGAATAACTGTTCAAGATCACTTTGGAAAGTTTTTATGATTAATTTTTTTTTATATAATCGTTTGGAATTTTCCCTATCTTCCATTTAATGAATCATGGCTATCGGCTAATTGATCATTCATAATGCATTTTCAGAAAAAAAGTTTTTTTGTCTCTAATTCCACTGAGGGGTGTATCATTTTTCAAACACCAGAAATCGTTGCGTCGCCTAAATTAAAATTCCATGTTCTATGGAGTAACACCCGGCTGGAAAGAGGAACTGTCTCCGAGAAATGGAATTCGAATAATTTATTCATTTTAGACATGAGATAGTGAGTGGGTGACAAGTAAGAGAGAATCAAAATAAGGTTGAGACACTGTATTATTCCATACGCAGTGCTGCTGTTTGGCTACATATCCATTGAGTTCAATACGAAATACTTGGATTCAGTTCGTCAGCACAACTTTTCAAAACAAAACAATTTCAATAGAAAATTTAGAATCGACCTGAAATAAAGCAAGATTTGGACTTATATATAATATAGTCCAAAGAAATGAAAATTGCATCCACAGATTCGGAGAAAAATTCCAAGACCGGTCAACTCTATGAAACACGCCCTCTATCGAGGGCGGTAAGAACCAAGATGGCATGTATAGTTTTTTATTTTTTCATAAAACCTATATTTTATGACCTAGACCTTGTTAGCGAAATTCCGTTAAGTCAAAGTAAAGTTATGTAGAGATTTAAAGTCCAAAAAGCTTAGGATCCCCTCCTGTCTTTATTTCACGTCCTACAATAAAACATTATGCATTGAAAAGATGAACCATTATGGTGGCATTTACGTGAGAGTATATCCATTTCTAAACTTATATGTGAAAATTTTTGAAATAATAACATATTGTATACGATCGTAGCTATTACGAACCCTTGCGGTGGACGAATGAATTCAATAAATATTTCCAGCAATTTTTCCAGATCGATTTCATCTGAAAGATTTTTTCCCAAACTTCTACGAGTATTACCTCCTGAGATACAGATACCTCGTCACTCTTATTGAATCACCGGTACAATCAAAAATATTTTGTCAATATAGTTATGGACCTCTGTTCTCATCTCACTCATATATAATAATTGTCAATATATCAACAAAAGTAATCACTTTTATGTTTGGATCAACAGACATACAAGGTTTGGTACAATTTGGAATTACGCGATTTGAACTAAGCTCATAATTTCTACACCTTTTCCAGTTGAATTTTTTTTTTATTTTTTTATGTTCTGGTTCTCACGAAAATAGATATCCTGTAATGTTCAGAGACCATCGTGATAACCAAGGGAAAGAAAGTTGGTGTTTTTCTTAAATTTGTGGAGATCGTTTGCCTTGGGGAAAACCTCTCTAGGCAATGAGTTCCAAAGTCTCGATGTTCGTTGGATGAACGAGTCTTTGGAAAGGGACGTTCTGCAGGTCTCCAAAGTGACCACGAAGGGGTGTGAAGACTGAACTTGAATTTCAGAAAGTATATCAATTATATATCAGAATTGTGAGTTGAATTTCAGAAAGCGTTAAATGTATTTCAGAACAGCGAGTATAATTTCACAAAGCAACAATTGTATTTCAGAATTGTGATGAGGTAAATTTCAACTGAATTTAAGAATAGTCACTTGTATTTCAGAAAACATATGTTTCTTGTAGACACTCCGTGTTTCATGGTCTCATTTTTCATTTCTTTCTAAGAAATTATGTTGTTGCTAATGAGATTGAGAGGAGTTAGTAGGTCACATTATTGTTCCTATGTTGATCTCATGATGAACTATGAATAAATTGGGCTGAACATAATATTCTCAAGAATGTATAGGCAAAGTTTAGCACTACCAGAAATGGACCGCCTTCTAGGTGCCTCTATATATGATTATATTTTTCGATTTTACACAAAATTATTGATATATTTCATGCATAATGTCCCATACCCAAGTGTAACTGTTTTCGAAATATTTCAAATTTTATGTCAAAAATTACGTATGGAGGCCGCTTTTTTTCATTTCTGCACAGGATCATTTATTTATCTGAAAAACATTTGACGCTTTTTGAAATTCAACTCACTATTCTGAAATACAATTGATACTTTCTGAAATACAATTGACTATTCTGAAATTCAATTGACGCTTTTTGAAATTAACTTGATGGTTTCCGAAATACAACTGGAAACGGTGTTTTTAATCAGATTACTACATAGAGAAAAAGGAGAATGGCTATTCACGCGTTACTTTTTGTAAATTATTGTTAACCATCATTTTTCATAGGAGTGAATGCAGCAAATTGAATGGCATGTTTCTATTAAAAATAACAACGCGGCAATAACTATATTTCTCCTGATAATTCGCTATATAGATTTCTCTGGTTTCTCTCTTCCTGTACCTCATTCAAGAAACTACCAGAATTTCCCATCTCGGCTGATATAACTGATACTATTACTTGGATACGTAGAATGAGCCCAATCAAATAACCTGGGCACAACATTCTGTTATACGAGTTTCTTCAGCTTGCTCTGTTGGAAAGAGCTAACCCACTTCTACGAGTTCTTCGGAAAAACTTCCGGTACAGTAATAATGACTCGCCATTTCGAAGTAAATTCGGGGATCCCATCAGAATTCAAATAGAGCAGTTTTTATAAGTTCGAAATGTTTTTAGAACAAAGGAAAATGTGTTTCTTTTAGTAATCAATAATCGATACCAAATCGTATCGTTTTTCTATTTTGGTTCATTATCGAGAGCCTGAGATTAGTGAAATTTATATACTTCATTAGTCTTTCATAACTTATTTTTTGATGATTTTTTCATAGCCAGACGTGTACCAAAATCTCTGATATGAAATCATTTCTTGACGATCAATAGATATTAATAATTGTAAAACGTGGAGTGAACAAGCGGCATTAGTCACAACTTGGTCACAACCATATCATCTTGTAACCATAATAACAATTTTCTATTGTTATACTAACTATAATTTCGTCAACAATGCCAAAAATACTAAATATGTTGCACAGCACAACTATAAATAATTATAAAATAACTTGCGCGTTATTACTGTTCATTGATGGCAGATAAAAGATATGTATATAATAGTTATTTTCAGCATAGCTATAAGTATAATTATTATTGTGTTGTGCTAACATATTATATTCATCAAATAAACAATGGTTCCAGCATAGGCAATGCCTGATCGCAGGTGCTATGAAAATTGTTTCAGTATATTAGGTCAATTGTTTATTTTTTCAACCAAAATAATTATTCGATCACTTTTTTATGGAGAATTCGAATGTAACATCGTTTCATTAATAATTTCAAACATGACGAAGAAACACATGTTACTTTTATTTTCTCTTATGAACGCCATTTTGGATTTGAAGCAAAATCTAGAATTTTTTTGCGTTATTCCACTTTCTAGAAATGTTTTTCCTGATACCTATTGTAACCTCTAAACTATCAAAAAAAATCCAATACTTATTTCCTCTCCCAATATCCTTTTACTGGCTTTCAGAATGTCCCTCCAAAATCATTAAAGTCTCCTCTTGTTCAGTCGAGAGATACAGAATCGTATACATTGTTTCATTAGGATCAAAAGTGACACTTTGTTTGACAAGCGAATTCTGCGTTCGCGATACGAAGTGATAACGAAGCCGAGCACGCAAAATTTGCGAGTCAAAGACACTTTTGATCCGAATTTTTTCTGCAACCAAAAGAATTGATATCCAATTTATAAAATGTAAGTGAAATAAACACCATTAATTATGGTTCACGATAATCTAACCTTGACCAATTTTCTGA
Source organism: Chrysomela aeneicollis (assembly GCA_029955515.1). Lineage (NCBI taxonomy): Eukaryota > Metazoa > Arthropoda > Insecta > Coleoptera > Chrysomelidae > Chrysomela > Chrysomela aeneicollis. The sequence continues at coordinate 9,447,007 of JARUHQ010000009.1, read as the reverse complement.
CAGATGCCAATTAGACTAAAAAAAGAAGAGGCAAAACTAACCTCACTTCTCATTTCATATAAGTATAGAGTTTTTTTGTTCATTTGATATTTGTCAGGAATCCACTGGAGTGGAAGTATTGGAGGTTCATCATTTCATACAAACTCAACTAAACTACGCAACACTAATTACTTCGCACCCCGAAATTTTGCCCCTGTTGAAATTAGAATAACTTTTCTCTGCTTTGAACAATTTGAATTCTGTTTACACGTTTCGCTAGCTCAGTCTTTCAGCTATAGTCTCGTACTTCTTCGATAAATAAGGTTATTTCCATAAAATTGCTACAGGATGTTTTTTGAAACTGTGCAAAATCTCGGAATTTTCAAAAGGATCCCAAATGAAGAAAAACAGTTTTTTTCAACTTCAACATCAGAGGCATGAAGATTATCTCATTATCTTTGGCCATCACCGAAATTGTCTTCTTATCTCTTTTATTTACAGAGTGATCTCCAAAAATCAATTTTTTGGTTTTGCAGTCATAACTTTTTTCCTCTTCAACCGATTTACAAAATCTCAGGCTCATTTTGAAGCTGAAACCTTATATGAGAAGATATAAAGATCAGAATTAACTCAAGATGAACATTAAAGATCGAGGGTTTCCTCAAAGGTGACCCAAATATGAAACACCCTGTAAATTTCGACTGGCGGAAAATTAAATGAAAATCAACTTGTTTTCGGAAGGATATTTTATTCTGGATAAGTCCAGATCTTTTTTTCTTTCAGTAGTCAAAAATTGTGCGTGAGAAAGACAAATTGAAACTTCATGTTCTCGAAAAAAAATCAGCCCAAAAAAATGCATGGTTTGTAACCAACGTAACAAGAATCATAATGAGTGACTGACAAAACAGGTTGAAGATTACGTTCTCCTTAAAATTAAGATCAGGACAGAAAAACTTATTCGTAGGTCTCTCTTTTCTGAAGATATCATAAAAAATTCGAAATAAAAAAATTCTGAATACAACAAAATTTCAGGATAACCTTCTCACCCCCTATACAGAGTCTTCCATCATGTTTTGTTTTTTTTTTTCAAAGAATTTAATTTTTTAGAAAAATTTATACGTACGCCTATAAAAAAAATTGTTTCATCTGTCTGATCAACTTTTTCCGCTGAAAACAGCTATGGGTACCGCTTGTCTCGATTCTGAAAAAGAACTTTTTTCGCCCTGTACATCGAACTATGATAATTGGAGTACCCGAGTTTGAGCGATTCTCAGTATTTTTGTACGAAACTCACGAGAATAATATGTTAAAAAATCACAAAAATATCCTACCCCTTCATCCGTACCCAAAGTACCCCTAGGGGGGAAGGGGGGGAGAATTTTTTTTCAATCTCCGATTTCGATGTGCGGGTCAGGTGAAATATGTTTACCGATATATCTGACCGTTTGACCAGCAAAAATTTTACCCCCAAAAAAAATTTTGGGGGGGAGGGGGTCGAAATTTGTTTCACAGTCTTTTTGATTGTGATATTTTCGTTTCGATCAAACAACGTTTTGGATATTTTTCTCTTCTAATCGGGATCGCCTTTGCATAAACCCTTTCCCGAAATTTTGCCTCTGTTGAAATCTGAATAACTTTTCTCTGCTTTGAACAATTTGAATTCTGTTTACACTGTTCGATGGATAGTTGAAAGAGGCTTTTGAGGACCTAGATTCAGCCTGGGAACTGAATCACGTTTCAGTCGTTTTTTATCACCAGAAGTTATATGTCATCAATGATGAAATGTTCTTCACATATCACATTTCCATGGCTCAAATTCTCGATATTTTGATATCTACCAATATCTAGCTTTCATTCATGAGCAATGTCTATTCTCAGTTAAACTGAAAATGGATTATTTTAAGATAAAATAATACAGCTCAAGTATAAGTATCAATCTCAACTCACCAAAAGTACTGCAGTTTTTGCATTGCAGCAATTGATATGGAACAACTTCTTTTGGATTTGGCGAATGACCATTTACCACTTGACCAGTGAGAATTAACACGAAACAAAAAGTGCCAAGCCGCGTCTGATTTAGTTCATCTTATCACAGACGTACGTCATCAAATGTATACAGTTGTAGTGATCAAAGTCATGAATTTCACACCTTTACTTTTACTGTGTAGGCGCATAATCTGAAATCTCAGTTCGCATAGTTGGGCTAAAAGTTTCCCGCGCATTTACCTATATTAGCGTTATTTCAGTGAGAATAGAAGCTCAGTTTCTGTCTTACCGACACGAGGTATGGCGCCATCTCTGGTAATTTCAGGAAATATTACTACGATATGAAATCAAGTAGGCAAAAGTCTATCAGTTCATTCTAGTGCTTATTGATAGGAAGCTGTATCACCATCCTATATCCACCTTGTTCTGTTATGTCAGTATGAAAAACGTCAATATCTAGAGCGAATTTCAGAACAAAAATGAACGATGCGCAACTTTGCCAGAATTCAAACAACTTCGTATCTTTGCTTTCAAATGAACGAAAGAAAGCAACAAGATTGGTTGATAGGTATAAATTCGATTCTTATTTGGAATGATATAAGTGAAATCAATGAAAAGTATCGTCGAAATATGTACTCAACTCAAGAATATAAGTGATCCCAATCGGCCAGCCAATAAACCCTTCGAAATTCGATAGAACTTTTTTACAGGGTACAGAAACCTCCAGGGATGAGGCGTCTTCCAGATAGCTGCAGGAGATACATAATATGGAGCCTGCCGCAATATCATCGGTTAACTTCTAGATCAGATTTTCCCAAAGTGCGGAATACGTGCTTCGGTTAGACTTTTCAACATAAGCGGGAGCAGAGAGACCCACACAATAGACTCAAAGAGGACGAACACTCAACTATTCATGATGTATGAGCGGAATCCTAAATTTTGCGCATACATCATATATGTATATAGAAACTATACGAGCTACATAAGGGTGAAACAATACGTGATCAGTTCGATGTTGGGATTTTTTCAACCATGTTCCACTGATAATATAATCATTATTATCTAATTCAATTCTAACGGAAAAATCCGAATGCTTTGAACTCTTGGAGAAAGGTCCTCGCTTGGGCTGCTCTCATGGAGAATTATGATCCATTACGAATGTTTGTAAATTTTGCATTTCGAAGCGATCCCGCATAGTTAAAGTCCCACTTCGAACACTTTTCAAGATGATCCTTTCCTGATAACACTATGTTCGGTTCAAAAAGTTAACACATGTACCTACAAATTAATATTGTTACGATATTTTTACTTGGGTTCGTTAATTTGAACACTCAGTACAAACCTGAACAATTTATTTCACTAAACACTCGAAATACAATTCAACAAACAATTAGTTAAATCACGTGGATAGTCGCTATACAAGTCTGTCTGCGACACTGCGGTCCTTTATATAGGTACAAAACATCCAATCTGGAAAAATCTTGAATATTCAATGAAGTTCTGAGAAATACCGTTCATTTTCGAGAAGCTGCGACAGTTATGAATCATCCGCTATTGTCCTCTAATTAGGTACGTCGGCGACCCATGTTATCGCGAGGCCATAAATCACAGCCAGTCGCACACTGCGGAGACAATGACTTCCGATATTCTCGGAACACACCACAGTCCGTAACAAAATATCGGTTATCAGCCAGAGGTAAGTAACCCACTTAGTTAGTGGGTTACTTATCTCTGTTATCTGCTGAGAGAAAGAAATACTTGACAATCATTCGAAGGTGTCAAATATCAAAATATTCTGATAAAAACAATACCTATACTTATATGTTCGGAATACAATGATATCTTATATAATTTGGCTCGACTTCTGCAGATGGTATTTAAGACAATATGCTGAAAAACCAAATTTGGCGCTAAATATTATATAATAACAAATGAGGCGTGTATTAGCAGCGCTGGTATTTTCAACATTTATTCCTACAATTGGTCTTCGGAAAATCCATATAATACGGTGGGGACACGAAATCAGGGACGATGCAGTTTCAATTTGTATGTCACGGCAAAGAAAGAATATTATATACAATGTTTACACATAACTTTTTGCATTCACGATGATTCAGAATATAATGAACTTCAATCTTTTAAATAATATTTGGTGCCCATTGTTGGTAATAAGTAGGTATCTCCGTTTCCTCTAGAATTTGTTCGAATTCTACTATAAGCAAACTCTTCTTCGCCCCACTAAAGTGTTTGATCAACGATAATCACAAAATTGATCCATTTTTCAAATCACAACTTTTTTTGAAAGGGCCTCCCAAAACTTCTGCATTTAATCACTGCCATTAGCATCGATCTCAACGCCATATATACTCTGCTTTTCATGTAACTTTTATTGTTTCATTGTTTCACCCCTATATTATCTGTACCAACTATACAATAGAGAATTCTTGCATTATGATCATAACTTTTATCGAAATTTTGATAGAGATAGCTCCATATTTTAAGAATAGTTGATAAAGTAGAATATATTTGAGAGAAATAGGGTATTTCTGTACACATGTTGAAAGAAACCGTCTTCCATAGCTCATAATAAGTTTTTGATGAATTAGAAGATATAGGAAAAAAAAGTTGGTGATAACTGATGTTGGTGACTTAAACGAATGTGGATTTGAATATTCTGAAAATCAATAAATCTGGTATGATGGTGTCAAAAAATATTTTGGTGTTGAAATCCACCCCGAATTTCAGATTGAACAGGAAGTTGAAGACAAACATTGGTAATTTGGCCTTTTTGGTAAAATCTGACTAGAAGAATGATCCATTTCATATGTTTCTAAACAAATTGTTTCAGATTTTTCCCACTATTGAAATAATTCTCAGCTATAAGCAGTCATTATCCCTAACTATGAGAAATCAGAATCTCAGATTCCTCAACATCAGTTGATTGTTTTCTTGAAAATTGTTGAAATAAATTGTAATATAAACTCAATTACGTTGCGAAAGATATACAATGAGATCAAGCATGTATGGACAAGTAGTGGAAAGTAAAATATGACTATGTTTATTTCCAGGCAATCCACAGCGAACTCCGAGAACGAATAGAGAGTAACAAATTATACGCAAAATGCCCGCATTAATAAATCTCTCACATATAGAAGTCGATACTGCGGTATACACTATGCAATTGATCCCAGTAAAACATTCTTATCAATGATCTAATGGTTGTGTTTGCTTCAATCCAACGTTTTTCGTCTGATACGAGTAATATTTTTGAAGCGATTGCCTCCACACTTTCATAACCAGCATTTTTTTTTCGGCTGAAAATAAGAGCGTTCTATGATTATAATCTCATGATGCCCCCACCCGAAGTTTTTTGTGCCAGTTGAGACGATAATAAGTTACAGAACTGCCATAAAAATCTGGATGTGCCCGAAATATGAGGACACGCCTGGGTCCGACAAAACAAAAAATCGGTCCCATCGGGATCCACTTCTCATTCATGTATTCACGGAATATGCGGCAGAGCTTCTAATGCGGAATATGCTCGAAAATGGCTCGTCATATTGTTTACACGAAATATTGTGGTCTCCAAAACAGGATGAAATATTGATATTTTGTGCATCATTCAACGATGATGGAATTTGACATGTTCATGATAACTTCTGCAGCAGTTGCTATAGGCAACCAGCAACTGCTGGAAACCGTGGAATAGTTCATTGTTTTATTCTGGGAAAAACATATTCAGGCATCTTCATACGATCCACAGAAGAAGACTTCCTAGATTTCTAATTCGCCCTATCGAATCCTTCCTGAACACTTTTCATCAGGTCTGTATATAATTTGCTCTACATTACTTTCCCATCAATAAAAGCACCTTATTATTAATGTGATATTTCCAAGTCAATGCCATTATATAAAAAAGTATGATGATTAAAGAATAAATATTAGATTCAATCATCGTTATTGATATCATAAGCCATTCTCAAAACGAATCCTGAAACACGTAAATTTATGTTCCGAAAAGAAAAACACCCTGTAACATGAAAAACATTCCCATTTCCTTCATACTCTCAACGCTGAAATGATCAATTCGAGTCACATTTTAATCAAAAGCATTTTATGACAAAAGAACAAAATTCAAAAAACAATTATGACTGTATAGACAATCAATTACCCCCCAAAATGAAGTATCACCTCAGCCTGTTTCATTTATTAAAATTGACACTTTCATATTTGAAAATTGGGGGTGGCTTTCACGGTGAGTGAAGCGAAAGAATGGAGAATTTTCTTTCTTGTCACAGAATATCTTCCAAAAACATAAATCGACGTGTTTCACTATTAATTACACCTATTAATTTATGTGATCCATTATAAGACGACCGATCGTCAAGCGGCATGAGAATGCGGGCGTCATCAATGTACTAGTCTTAGACATAAAATATTGATTTATTTCATCAATGACAGTATTGATAAAATGTCCTTCCTCCTTTCAAGTTTTGACCAGTTCGTATAAATGCTATCACTTCCTCTATAACATCCTCCTTTGCTTTATTCTAATAAGTCGAGTTTTTTGTACGTTGTAATAGAATGCAAATGCATGCAAAAACTAATTTTCTCAAATGTTGATGATTTCCCTTACGTGTTGGAATCTCAATATTCTACAACTCCTGAAAACAAATCACAAACTTCGAATCTTCAGAATCCAAGCCAATGACGAGGCTGCAGAAATTTTTCCAAAGTGCGCTCTGCTCCCCTGACTCGGTTATCGCGTCAATCCGATGAACTGTAACACGATTTGCGACATAATATTGATGAAATGAGTACCACATGTTGATTATGATAATAATATGAAGAATATGAGGAGTGATAGTGAACACGATGAAATTTATACAGCGCCAGATTTAAAGTTTACTCCGATCCATGTACTGAAGCTATATGTTTCTGTTTTGCACTAAAGTTTATAACATTACTTGATGTGTGTTTGACTATTAGGTAATTTGATATTCTTCATGATACCAGGCTGTACTTGTCTTGACTAGACATATTTCTGCTATAGTCGTGAAGAAAGTATAGTCTCATACTCGCGTATGATGGCTATTATTTTCTCGGATGATTCTGAAACTCACAGTCTACACGTTTTGAGAAATTCATCCACGAGGATTATTGTTGAAGTAATGAGTTAGTTTTTTTTATAAACTACTCAAATCTGCCTGGTAATGAAAGTTTTTATCGGAAAATAACTGACCTAAGTATATTTTTTATCTCATCAAATTCTGATTTATTAATATTTTTCCGTAGTAACATGAAAAAAGGAACATACCTACATGTTGTTTTGAAAACAAGATGAAATCAACTATTCTGAACAATTCTTAAACAAGGGTAATAGCCATCATTATACGCTCGTTAAAGAATATATAAATATCACACGTTATTTAGGCTAATCAAGTCGATACTTTCGTCATACTTGTTTGACATTTTATTTTGATGCCTGATTTGAATACCGTCATCGAGTCAAATAGTAAATTAGTGAATATTTCAGAGCAAATCCGAAGTGAGCATTTGAACTAAGAAAATTATTCACAGTGCAATAATTTGTTGAATATTTTCAAATGATGTGTATTGAATTGTGGAATCCACGGACTTCAACATAATAGTAAAAGCTTGAAGTGAATTGTGAGGAATACAAGTACCTTGTTCTAGTCACAATATTATTTCCGTAATAATTCTAAAAATGATTTTCTATAGCATTATAATTCACAAGGTATTTCTATGTAAGTTGAAATAATCTGATCTGGGATACTCATGATACAATTCACAACATTCATCCCAAGGAATGGTTAGCTCATTCTTCATTATTTCAGTTTGAATACTTGAATTCAGTGTGGACATATTATTTATTTAACAAAAATATATGGAATTGGAAATGAACACAAAAAAGTACCTCGATTGAGAGCTCAACTCCGATCAGATAGTCCGGATTTCAATGGATTCAAAACCATTTTCCACAAAACATGAATTATTATTCACTTTTTAGTCTTATGGTAGACTGCAGCTTTTTGATTTCTCTATAATCGAGATAAAAATATTTATCTCCAAATCAAGTAATAATCAATTTCCAATTATATTGGTTGATATTGAGATCGTTCATGTAAAAGATTTTGTAGGTTTGTATCATAATATAGGATAGATTATTTTTTCCAAATTATTGACTTCACAACTGAATAATATGTCTTCCGTATTATTGTTTCAACATACTCATGCATTGAATTTCATAAGGTTTCTTTGTCGTCATTATATTCAGGACTGAGGCTGGTTATCCTGAAAATGTAAGCCCTTTGATCTGGCCTCCATGAATTTCATTAATGATCCCTTGTTGCTTTCCAAAATAAAGTTCCAGCGGTGGATAGGACTCGTTTATTTCTCGTTTATTTTCTTTTGCGTCTGTTGCATTCGGTTGAGGTAGCATTTATTTCCAGTTTTTGATATTTTTGGGATGTTCGAGTTTGTCCAATCTAGCATGAACAGTATAAAAAAATACTTGTGGGATATCACTAAAATCAGTCACCATATATTAATTCATATACATTGTCTGTGGTCATGAATAACATCAATGGGTAGTTTTTTATCGATCCATTCAACATGACTCTTTCCATGTTGTTCAGAAAAGAACTAGTTTGAATCCGGAACCTTATTGTGGCATCGACTTCTTTGTGAAGATACATTACAGATGTTCATTTTTTTTTAATATGCACACCAATGCAACAATTAGAACAATAAACACCAGTAAGTACGTCCATGGTCGTCTTAGATCATTCAGGACAACACACATAAATTACCTCTGAATTTATGTGAAAAAAACTGTGAATTTCAGTTATAAATACACATTCGAACAGAGCCACACCAAACCATCAGGGCTCTATAATATTATTGTTCATTCCCTTCTATCTATTAAAGCAACCCTAAGAAGTAGTCTAGCAAGGCCATACCCAAGAGGGGCTGTCCGCAGGGGGGAGTCCTATCCCCCTGATAACCAAAATTAAAGATTTGGGTTACTACACTCAGGCCTACGCTGATGACATAGTCATCCTGGTCGATGACCTAGGAGGACCTGGGGGCCTAGTCCCAAGATTCTCTACTGGATCTACACGAATCTCATACGCCCAATGATTACGTACGGAGCCATTGTATGGTGGCAAGGCACAGTATTCGGCAGAGCAAAAACACAATTAGATAGGGTTCAAAGACTTGCCTGTCTAGCGATAACGAGTGCAATGAGAACGGCACCCACAAGAGCATTAGAGACACTCTTAGGGTTGCCTCCTCTGCATCTCTCCATATAACACGAGACACTTTAAGCCATTTCTCGATTGACAAGCTCCAACCAATGGTGGAGCGAGGGGATGTATGGTCATTCTCGATTATGGAATCAGACGGTAGGTGAATGTCTCTACTTGAATTGGCAGGAGACAGTACAACACCTGTCATAAGATTCAGCAAAAGGCCACAGTCCGTCATTCCCACCAGGGAGGACTGAGAGCAGTTTGGGCACCTCCTAATCCCTAACAACCGGATCATCTGGTACACAGATGGCTCCAAGATGGGTGAATCTGCTGGTGTCGGAATGCATTGATGATTTGCAAAGGCTTGCTACGACCAATAAGGTAAAACTACTTTGGGTTCCCGGTCATACTGGAGTACCCGGAAACGAAAGAGCCGACTTTCTGGCCAGACGGGGTGCGAGTAGCTCAGCGATCAACCAGAACCAATCCTAGGAGTTTCTAGATCATGGAGTATCTCAACCATGAAGACAATTCTGGATGCAAAATTCCAGAATACATGGAAAAAGGCACCTGGCATGAGACAATCGAAACTCCACATCGAAGGCCCCTCTAGTAGAGGGACCAAAGCCTTGGTCACACTGAGCAGAAAGGAGATCAGAATAATGGTAGGGCTTCTCACAGGACACTTCCACCTAAGCAAACACCTCAACATTATGGGCATCACTGACGATACCGAATGCAGGTGGTGCTTGGAGGATGAGAAGTCAGCTACGCACATCTTCACTGATTGCCCAGCAGTGGCACCAATACGGGAGAACATATCGGGATCATTATCATATTGGAACCAAAGAGTGTGAGAAAGGTATCGGTCAGAAGGATAGCAAAATTTGCCCGCGAAATAGGTTACCTCCAAGACTGAACCAATTTCCAGAAATGGCGAGTGCATAACGGGCCTGCATGCTTATGGTTCTGACCGCCCGCAAACCGACAATCATCATCATCATCCCTTCTATCTCTTGAAAACATCTCGACTCATATACGGGGTGAAACTAGATATATTCTTTCTAATGCCATCAATCGATTATAGAATTTCACGACTAACCGATAGTATACATCAAACAATAATCTACGAACTGACTAGGAGACCAAAACTGACACCATTTATATGTCGTCTTCTCTCGTTTCCAATAGAAATGTCATACATCATGATTGTCTCACATCTCGTTACTCTTTATATAATAACAATACTCTATTTAGGCATTAACGTCCGAAAAAAGATCTTCAAATCTCATGACATGTTGAGGAAGTCAAATTATCATCTTGTCGAGAAACGTGATAGTTTCAACCTGCATTGCGGATATTAGTGAATGGTATTCAAATACGCATCTGATAGGAACACGGCAGATTAGTGTCATTTGTCAACACGAAGCTAAGAGTATCAAGAGTGAATAGGATAAAGACACCATGAACCCAGAATAACAGATGCTACTGGAATCAAATACGCCGAAAGTCTAGGCAAATTTCCAAGCATTTCCCAAGCGGAAATCTAAGCCATCAGGATAATATAGAAAGAAATGAAAATTGGAAAAGCCATGAATTGGACAAAAAATTTTTGAAAGAGAAAATAGTATATCCAATTAAAATATCAAACATAGTTTGAAATGAATGTCTGGTAGACTACAAGCAGAAAACAACTACTTTCCTGGTAAATACCACGCAGAACATTGAATTATATTTGCTCGTCTTAGGAAGAAACATTTGCGATCTGCATTCACAGTGCGAATCGTTGCATGGGCTACGAGCAGATATAATTCAATGTTCTGCGTGGTATTTACCAGGAAAGTAGTTCTTTTCTGCTCGTAGTCTACCAGACATTCATTTCAAACTATGTTTGATATTTCAATTGGATAGACTATTTTCTCTTTGAAAAAAATAGAAAGAAATGTTCATCAACAAGGGATTATCATCATGTCAAATGGTGAAACAGCCATGCTTTGGGATTGCCTAAAGAAACTGAGTCATAATCAATAGTGAATGAACTAGACAAGAGGACACATTGAAGTGGAGGGTAATAAAATAGCAGATGTACTAGAACATCGTTTCTGAGACCTGAACCCTCTTTTGCGGATTGTACCAGTACAATTATAAACTTGAAAAATAAGTACACAACATAAGATCCCGATACTGGATAGAATCACAAGGAATGAGGCAGGTCAAGATACGACTGAAAAACTATAAACAGAAGATATCGAATGACTGCACGGCATGAGTAGAAATAAGCTCAGAATACTAACAGGAATTTTAACAGGGCACTGCTGGTTGAATGGGTATCTAAAGAAACCTAATATTAGTAGAGGGAGAATTATACAGATTTTTTAATGAAGGGGGAGAAACCTCTATCCACATTCCTTCAGAATGTTTATATAACTCTGCAAATTCCGGGGTTACAACACCCCGGAGAACATCAGAGAAGAGGAAGATCTACCTAACCTGAAGCCATCCGATATCCTTAATTTTTAAAGCCTGAACGGCTGGGCAGCACAGGTGGATACAATAATAAATCTTATAGGTCGCAGATACACATACAGATTTGTCAGTTGTCGTACAATTGAAGATCTCAAAATGAGTTATCCCTATCGGATTAATCTCGATGAGGTGATTTTTTTAGTTTATTGAGTTTATATTATTCATGACCCTGGTTAATTTACTCCGCTCTGCGTTTTTCGGCTTAACAAAAGTGTTATTCTCCATGCTTTTTGAAAAAGGAGATATTTCAAGTTCAAATCTAGTTAAATCTCAAATGAAATTTCTTTGACTCATAATTTGTTGACATTGGTACAACGAATATATGCATGGGTTTCGATATGTATAATGAGAATGTCAAACATCCACTTCATGAATTAACGCATGAGTTATCATGATATCCCTCGAGCCCTTCTGGAAATTCGAACTTGAACAAACATCATTTTTATTCCATTACTTCCCTCAGACTTAATGGTAATAACTTCAGAGATTTTTTATCTTAATAAAAGAAGCTCTCAAGAAAGGTGTTTTCTCAATTATAATGAAAACGAAAATAATCTAATTATACAATCTTCTACGCCTTTTCAAAATATAGAATTCAACAGAACTTGTAACTCGTTTATTCTCCACTGTGGAGCTCATTAAATTGTATAATTATTCGACGCTATAAACATTTCAGACTTTCGTGGAGACTTTCCATACACAGACAGAAATATTATTGAAGTAAAATTATTTGCAGATGTAGTAGACTATCTTGCAGAGGTACTTCTTATGTATAGGTATACCAAAATTTGATATTTCTCCCTAATCAATAGAGACGTCATCATCAATATATTGGGATGATGATTCAATTCTCTCATCTAGTGAATATTTTCATTAGCCCAGTAGCAACAGTTGATCATTGGTCCATTTTTTATTGATGGCAATTTGAATTACGATAACTATTCAGCTCGGCTCCGAATAATATATTAAACATATATTCTGGTCAAGTAAATCCAAAATTCAACATTTTCAAATATAATAGAATGGTCAGTACATTCTCCTAATCCCACATTGAAAATAAGATTAGAATACACTACTAAACTCCGCCACATAACATAAAGGCCATTAATTATTATCATATTATTTCAAATGAAGGATTTTTCTTCTGAAACAATTCAAGAGAAGCGCAACCGGGTCTTATTCACATCATTCAAATAACATATGGGTGTGCTTATTGACGCTTTGAAAATCATTTCAAAGGAAAATCAGAATGAAAATGACATGAGATTGCTTCAGTATGCAATCATAAATCTGACAGAAATGTAAAATAGTCACGACGAAGAAAGCATATGATTTCGGGTACAATCAAAAATTTCTCCGTTTTTTTTTTGTGATTTGAAATATATTAAATATCAATCATCTTTTTTGAATCCTCGAAGCTCTGAGGAAAAACGGTTTGAAGTAGTGATGTAGTGATATAAACTTTCTTCTGATGGGGATGTTCTTATTCACGTAATTCTTTATATCCATTCGGCTAATAACTGTATCACATTCCACTTCTCATTCCCATACAATATACAGGGTGTCCCATTGGGAAACGAAAATACTTCAACAGTGGATAGAGGTCACCGAGGCGATTCCGAATATACCATATTTGTTGGGTCTTACGAGTTTCATAATCGAGATATAGAGTGTTTTATCAATATTGCTCATTTCTTTGTGGGGTCATACCTAACGAACCACTTGGTATATTTTTCTGATATTTAGTACATACGTTCTCCTACTTCTACCCAAGCGACTTGCCTATCAGTCATATGGAAAATCCAGGTCCGTAATAACAAAAATTCAACATTATTTGGGGTCCCTCAAAAAACACCCTGTGATTTTGAATTTACAAAATCCGTTTACATATTTGAAAAGGGCACAAAAAACTGAATCGAACTGTGTACTTTTCATTTTCCCACATATCGTTTAACAACTTGATTTCTGAATTCGAATTCGAAGTTTTATGCAATTGGATAGTGGAAATTGGAATATTTAAAATTTTCCCAATCAAGCTATACAGGTTTCGCATTGTTCTTCATCATCCTATTGAACATTCATTATTTATACATTCCTGAACCTGAAAAATACGCCAGTGTTTTTTCACTGGACCGTTCTTTAAATAATTCCAAGCTCACTTATTCCAATATCATCTATTATTGCGTGACTGATATTATTATAACATAAGTTGACTTGAAAATATCAATCGATATAATAATGAATTTATTTTCCCAAATAAACAAAAAATTAACCAACTCATCTCAGAACATAAAGATTATAACAATTGCTCGAAGTGGCCTCCATTTTGATCGATACATTTTCTTGCTCTTTTCAAAATATTTTTAACCGATTTTCGAATCACACACTGATTGTTTTTCATTCCTCTGCATGCTTCTTCGATTCTCTGAAGTAGCTCCTCACTGGTATGAATTTCGGTAGAATACACTTTCGATTTGAGATAACCCCAAAGGTGATAGTCTACAGGATTCAAATCTGGTGATCTTGAGGGTCAGTTATTCGGCCCGCCACGTCCAATCCATGTATTGGGAAAATTCTCATTTAAAAAGTGTCGGACAATAAGCCTATAATGCGGTGGAGCACCGTCGTGCTGAAAGTACATTCCTGCAACATCGATATCCTCGTCATCCAGTAAAACTGGCAAAATATTTTCCAAAAAGTCCAAGTATACTTCTCCAGTAAGGCGTGAAGGTAAAATGTAAGGCCCAATTAATTAATCATCAAACATTCCGCAGCAGACATTGACTGAAAACTTGTGCTGTGAATGAGACTGTCTTAAAGCGAAAGAATTTTCTTCTGCCCAGATATGACTATTCCTCAAATTGTAAATACCGTCACGTGTGAATTGAGCTTCATCCGTAAAAAGACATCTGTTCAATATTCTTTCATTATGTAGTATCCATCTACTGAAACCGATTCTAGGAATGTTATCCCCAATCTCCAACCTCTGTACTTCTTGTATGTGGAATGGATATAGATTTTTTTTTCAACCTCCGCCAAACAGTGTTTTTCGGTATATTCAGGGCATTACTAATCCTTCTAGTGCTAATTTCGGGATTGTTATTAATCATATTCAAAATATTGTGTTCCATACCTATATGTCTCCTTTCATGGTGTTCATTCAACTTCACTGTTGGAAATCTTCCATGCATTCGCATGTAATTGAAAACTTGTCCAAATGTTTTGTTATTGGGTAATCGTCGACCAGGATACCGCCTATTATACTCTCTTCTCGCAGCCATTCCATTTCCATCACAAAAACCATAAATATACGTCATATCAGCATATTCTTCATAAGAAAATTGACGAGATATTCTTTGGAAATGTCGAACAAATTAAATCACTAAATGATAAAGAGAAACAGTAATAATCCAACATGATGTTGAATGTTTGACATAAGCATATCATGTCAGTATCAGAGCTACCTAGATTCAAGGGAACAGTGAATGGAAATGAATAGTACCACAAAGACACTTTTAATGTTTATCCATAGTTTGTACCTTCTAGAAGATTTTCTCTCTAATATAATAGTTATTATTCAGCTAAGCTCACTACTCTGAAGGACCCGAGAACGAAAATGAAAATTCAAGATAATTCGATGCGTTCAAAATATCGAAGCGTTAACGCAATAATATATCAATGAATTGTTAGGAGTAACGAGTTACAGTTGACATTCCGCCATAGTATACGGCCAAGTGGTTTTTCATTGATATGGATTAGTTTAAAATGGTTTTTAACTGCTCGTTGATTAATTCCAACACAGTTGACACAGTTCATATTCAATTGAATTTATAGAATTTTCAAATCGAAATGGAAAAAATTATGGATATTCATTCCTGAAACAGTGCTTTATTTGATCAAGGAATCGACTGTCATTAGAAATTATATTATCAACTCGACACAACAATAACCTTTTTTTGTGGAGGTGGTTCGGTGCCTAATGACTCTGATGCCTAGTGACCATGTTCTTTCCACGTTCTGGGATGTTTTTCTGGTTCATCAATTGATTGCCAAGCGAGTGACTTCAACCCTTGCTGCTGGTGCGATCGGTGTCAGCATACAATGTGGGAGATTTGTCCTGAACGTCTTTTTTGCAATATTTGTTTGAATCCTAGAAAAGTACTCTCCAGAGCCTACAGTATGCAGGTATTTGAATTATCTGCCCATAAGTGTCCACTCTCGAGTTCCCAGATCCGGGTCCTGTACCTGATAACGTCGCCTTACCTCTTTCTGTTCTTCTGATCCTGTGCCAGGGACGAAGACCAACACCCTGTGACGAACTTGAAGGTTTCTGAAACTGACCACGACCAGTGTTCGACCTCCTTTCAGAGTTCTTCCATTAATAGGGTTGTAAACTTTTTTTCGAAAATTATATATGTGAAACGCGGGCCTCCAGAGAATACGTCAATATTTTTTTGAAATTTTTATTTTCAAGGGTTTTTCCAAAATCGGCATTCAAAAATCGAAAATTCTCCATCCTTTTCTAAAAATGTGACGTCACCTGGTAGATTGGTTTAGGTTCTGTTCCATTAATCGAAGTGGAAGAAGAATCAACAATCTCTGTCATCTTTGACAGATGGCGGTAAAAAATTACTGGGCGATTTCAATTATTCATGCGAAAATATATTCGGATGATTCAAGGTAAGTTACTATTGAGTTTTGTTTTATTGTTCAGCGTTCATTATACTCTTCACTGACCACTATTTTCAGAAAATTCAAGCATTCAAAGACTTGTGCTTCATGTAGCAACACAAATGTGGATTCTTGAAATACATATTTGTTCCTACTCCAAGTCTTAAGAGGGGGTTAACCTTATTTGGGATTGATGGTAAAACTTTGTGAAACAAGGAATGGCAAAAATCATATTACTCGGACCTCGCTGAAAAAAATCGATTTTTTTTTCACTTTCTGCTTGAGGAAGGTTGGATCTAGGCATCTCTCGTAGTACTTTTTTGATTTTTTGAAAAAAAACTAGTAAAAAAGTTGCGAAATTTCTCCCATATTCACTATTTTTTATCTCACAAGATATATCGTATTTCGAAAAAGTACTCCGAGAGATGCCTGAATCATACAATTGTCTCTATTGAAAAAAAAAATTATCGCGATCCATCAATAATTACTAGCTCAAAAATGATTTTTGCTGAACCCCTGCAGACTCAATTACGGAGCATTTTTCATGACTGATTCGAGCGCCCTCGCACCAAATAAGCACTTTTACATGGATACTATGAATTTATGAATGAATCGTATTTTCATTCATAAAAACCAAAAATAGCACTGAAGCTATTCCAATAATTTTAGCACATGTGATGATATCAATGGAAGTTGCGAAAAGGATTCATTGCATTCTCGAATAAGACTAATTAGGTGAAAGAAAACGTAAACATTTTTTGCGAACGGCGGCGGCAGGCGCTATGTGCACATCAAAGGACCGTCCAGATATGCATGTATCATAGTTTGCGATTGCATTCAGATGGTGACACTATTGTTAGTTTGTGAACTAGTATTATTATTGTGATCAAGCATGTCGAGTTCAAATTATCGAACAGGCGATAAACATCGTAAAAGACTTTCTGTGAGGAAATTGTCAGTCGAAAAAAAGATATTGAGATTGATAAGGTACGTAAATATTTTCGAATGTTTTTATAAGAAATAATTGGAATCGATGTACAGGGTGTCCCATATTCGAAGCCCTACATTGGGAATTCGATAACGGTTAGAGATACAGGATCGGTTGAATCAAGAAAAAGTTGTGTATTCATGTGCGCAACAATGAGCCGCAAAGAAATACAAATTTTAGATTTTAGATTTTAATTTTTTATTGGCTTTATTTTAAAAGATACGAAAAGAGCAGACATTTTCTTGAAACTGTATTTCATGCTCTATAACTTAGCAGTATAGAATTTTTAATACGACGTTTCGTCATTCGAGGGTCGCCATCGACTTTTTTTTTTCGAAATTTCATGCAGGTTATTTCGCGGTATGGACAAATAAAGGAATAAAAATTAAAAAAATTCATCGTAATGATAGATTTTGACAAGATAAGATGGAATCAAAATTAGTAGATTTTTACATGAAATATTTGCTGCCTGAAATAGTTGACCAGTAGATACGAGAGTAATATGGAAATAAGAGATATTTCTGTACTACCTTCGGGCTGTTTCATCGGTACTATCTTTTTTCCTCAAGCCGCTTTCCACTTATTTCAATTCCAATATTGAATGAAAATTTCCAATGAAATTTTGATTTGATCTTTTCCTTGCATATGGATACAATATACCATGGAAACCAGAAGATAAAACAAACAAGTGGACTTCTGACTATAAACCTATGACCGGGGGTGATCCATTTGAAAAAAAAAATTGCGATTCGCATTTGTTCGTTTTGGAAGTGATAAAATATAGGACCGATGAAACCCTACAACTTTTATATTCAATGTTTTTTCCACCTCGTATACTTGATGCTGTAGGTAAGGGTCAAAATATAAGAGACAAATAGGATGTTATTTGTAAATTTTGTTTTCAAATATATCATGTGAGTTTTCGAGTTTTCAAGTTCAGTAAAGATATATACTGAATACCTTGAAAAATGTCATTCATTCATACCTATCGAAGAAGAATATTTCGATATATTTTGTTGTGTATAAAAATGTTCAGTATAGTTTCTCCATAAACAGCATTTTTTATTCTGTGTCCATATTCATCATACGATGCATCAATGAGAAAGCATTCAATTTCATCGTGATTCAAATTGATAACGAGCCCTGTCTGAATTCTCAATCCTGAACCTACATGCCCCCGATTTATTTTTGGAATGAGAAATCTAACCCGTTTTAGCTCACCAATTTTTGCTTGAAATTTTCTCTTTTGTCCAATCGAAAGTCCCATTTCTCCCACGACCGAGAGACATTTTCTAATTTGTGTATTTATAAGTTTCAATTTAGCTCGTGTAGACGTTTTTGTGTTACTGTTTTTGATATTCGAAAGGGTTTCATCTGTTTCGACAAGTTTTTTTATATTTCCCATATCATATCAAATTATCCTCATAGACACAGTAAGTTCAAAATATACTGATGAGTGATGAAAAGCCGGAGGCCTATTCTGAGAATTGTAACGGCCGGCCGACGGCCGCAGACCCGAGCCATCCCGAGCCACAGATTCCGAGCGACCACTCGACCAGGGCAAGACTATTTACACGTATTTACTACGAATTTACGCGACACTGAGTTGGAGTGAGACGCCAACAGCGCTTAGCGTTTTTTGTTCGACATTGGTCTCCGCCCCTTTCTATCGAGATTTTTACTTCCCCCTTTACACCGCAAATATACTCTGACATGTTTGTAAAGGTTAACCCCTTCTTAATATGAGACAAACTTGGTGTTGAAATTCTTATTCTTATTTTCTTAATCTTTGTACATGAACATCATGAGAATTTGAAGTGTGAGCACAAAGTATTTTAGTAATAGGTATAAGCTAATAAACCAAATCTTCATTGTCATGCACTTCTGTAAATAATAAATGTATTTTCCTAATTCCTCAGTTATTCTTAGAACGTACTCTAACTATGATGTGAGTTTATATGAAATTTCTTCTTTACATTATATAGTGAATATTTAATAATAATATCAACTTGTTGTTTATTAAATATATTATCACCACTACACTTACCTACTTCTCTCAGACAATAATGTTATCAATTGAATTAATTCTTCATTTTATTTCTCTATTTTATAGTGTCTTTCAGTCGTATGTTCGATCGTCGCATTGACTTCGCAGAGGTGGAATAGAAAATCCTATAGAAATATTATTAACTCATATAAAATAGATGATTTGCGTTATATAGATGATAAACAATCAATTAATGCGCCCTTTTGAATATTTTGAATTAGTTTCGTAATCGAAAAAAATTTGAATTAAAAATTGACATATTGTCATCTGACTTATCTGCCATCACTTATGTCAAAAATTTCTTCTTCCCTATTATTTTAGATATTTTTACGATACCATCCCGATCTACCAGGTGACGTCAGCAGAAATATGGTGCTGTCAAATAATTATTTTTGATTTCGATTTTCTCGAGCATAAAAGAATATTCCGATTTAATTTTGAGGACATATCGGTAGTAGTTTAGTAAGGTATCGGAAAACGACAATCAATTCTGCTAAAGCTTTAGAGGTTTATGACCCTATTGCATTCTGGACCAGATCTGCCTGATCCTGGTTCAGTAGTATATCCAGGTGGCGTCCAAGGATATTAAACTGTAAAGGATTGCTCAATCCCTATGCTGGCAATGTAAACACGTTGAATGACGTCACTGATTCGACCTTGTTGTTCATTGGTCGAGAGGACGACCATCGGAAGTTATTATGTCGCCATTGAAACTTTTTGAGAAATTTCAAAATTGGAATGAATTTAGTAAATTAAAAATAATATGGTACTTTAAATGACTTATGAATGAAGTAAGTACATGCAATACAAAATGCTGAATATATAAAATCTTACTTTTATAGGTGAATTAGTTGTTTTGGGTGCTGTAACTGAGGGAATGAGCACGGCATGAGCACAGGCCTGAGGCTGTAGATGATTTAAGAAAACCCAAAACAACAAATAATTTCCATGTGTTTTTCCAAAACCCACAACAATTAGAAGTGGAAGACTTCCTTTGTGTAATCCAAGTGATTTCAGTAGATTTGTTCTATTTTATGTGATCAAGATTATGAGCAGGAATAACATGACATGACTTACATATAAATGAACCCTGAAGGTATATTATTATAATACATGCTCTTGATGAGTAATATTTTGTTATTGTTGTCTTTGTATTGTAGATTCACTAGTGAAGAGATGATTGGAACACAAATGTTCCACTGAGTAAGGTGTGACAGAAAATATTGAGAACATCATCCATATCCCAAAATGTCTCTGAACATGTTGCTCCATTTCAGAAAATACATATTCTCTTCTGATCCTGAAATTATCACATCTTCATCCCATCATAATAAGTGATGACTGAACTCACTAAATTGAAGAAAGCGATTCAATAAAAATAACCAATTGTGAAAAATGTCGAACAATCAACTCAGGTAGATATAATACAAAAATCAAAATTTTTGGTGTATTTTATACTGTGGAAATCATATATTTTATAAAATCAAAATGTTTTATTTGTTCCATATACCTACCTACTGTTCATATTATGATTTTATGATAGGTATATCTCAGTGCCCTGAACTTGAATGGACATCATCCTTTGATCTAAATAGGTAGTATTTTATTTTTGAGGCATTATAGGTAGATCACTGTTTCTGGATGCACTCAGAAATAATATAGGTGAAAGATAACATAATTTGTTGGTTGAAAATGGTATAGTATGTAAGTATACTGTGTGATTGATTAAACAATATTGTATATCATGAAATAAAAACTGCTACTGATTGCAAAATGATATGCCTACCTCAATAGGGAATGATTTATTATTGATCTATACAGTTCATAATGGATAATAATACATGTATACTTGAAATGTAAAATGAACATGCACTACAAACTTCCGAGGACATTTTCAATTTCATAATTGCTTCCATATATCTACTTGCACTGGACAATATCCAGAAATATATTCTATATTCTGTCTATGTAATCTTTGATAGTACCCTTAAAAAACCAATGGATATTATTAATAATAAACCCTCATTTCACCACTATTTTCAGAGCTTACCTGGTATGAAATATATGAATCTAGCAGATTTTCAATTGAATTTTTATTCTAGGCAGCAACATGCATTTTAATACCTTTGGTTCCAAAATTCACACAAACCAAAAAGGTAAACCAGTGCCACAACAGTCTTCAAAGAATGAAAAAACATGTTTTCATCCAATTCCTATTCCTAAAATTTTGCGAATGGAACTAATAATGGCTATAAATTGATTGTCCAGATATTTCATGTTCTCATACTGACTTAAAAACTCATCAATTATTATTCTTTCGTGTATTTAAAAAATAACCTCCTGTGGAATAACAAAAATAAAGTGAGAAACTGAAACTAAAATCAATGACAAAGATGGAGAGTCAACAGCCAATGAAATTACGAGCGGAGTCAGTGACGTCATACATCCGGAAGAAAAACTTGGTCGATCGAGCAATCCTTTACAGTTTAATATCCTTGGGTGGCGTCTGTCTGTCACCTCTTTGAAAGGTCCGGAGAGTTCTTTCGGCAAATTGTAAAAATTCTACAATTACTAATGTTCATGCATGTATTGCAATTACTTCACTTTAAGCTACGACTTCAAATACTTATTGTTGTTTTCAGACCAGTCCTGACCGAAACACGACTACCAGCGTTCTCACTTTCATACCAACGGTGGAAGATGGTGGCAAATATCTGTCATGTCGCGGTCAACAGCCTCAAATACAAGAGAGCGGTATTGAAGATGGCTGGAAATTGGATATACATCGTGAGTATCATTACGTACTTGCATACTCACACAATTTCTTTAGCTTAAAGTATATCACATATTTTTCATTTCCTCTTTTTATTATTATTATTTCATCTTTCGACAACACGAAAGGAAAACCTGAAATGTCATGAAACATCGTGTTAACCAGTGCGGAAATATTTGGGAAGGATATATACGACTCAACATATAACAGGTATATGGAAAACTACTAGGACTGTATTTTTAAAATTTGTTTTAGTTACAGGTATTTTCAAAACTGCACATTAAACACATGCCTATTTTTCCATATCTCTTTTAGTACCAGAGCTGTCCCAAAGCAAGTTCTCGATATAGGTAAATGGATTTGAAAAAATGGTTAAAGTAAAATGCAATATAATATTCCTCAATACGGCTCTGACGAAAACAATATATACCATGTAATTTTCAGTGTATGTGAGGTTTTGGGGTGACACCTGCTGAGAACGCTTTCTAACTAACGTGAATTGAGAATAGTAGATGGACGTGAAGGTTTCTACTGGCTTTTCTTTCGGACTATTATTCATTCACAATGTGGTCACTATAGAGACCTCTTACGGAAAGGTCGAAAGTACGGCCCGTGACCCTCCACTTAATGCAATTTTGTGCTCATAAGCACTGTGCTCCCGAGCACTTTCTTGTACCAAAGCTTAGTGCTTCGAACATTTTATGAAAAGGCTTATTGTTTAGTACTCCGAAAAAGGGGTCCTTATCAACGATATAAATTTCGAAAATCAAGTTTAGTTGAAGGATTATTATGGTGATTTATAGAAAGACCGTAACTTCTACTTTATTCGACTAATAAGTAACATTTAGTTTGTTAAAAAATTTACGTCCAGTTCTTCTCTATTCTGTTGGAGAAATGCTTTCATTTATATCAGATAATATTGTTGTTTTAATGAATATTTCGCTTTCAACAGTGATAAGGTGAAGGTTCAATCAAATTCACCCGAAATGTTGGTGTTCAATTCACTAGAAAACGCATTGCGTTCAACGTTCAACATAAT
The DNA here is from genome assembly GCA_029955515.1 of Chrysomela aeneicollis. Classification (NCBI taxonomy): domain Eukaryota; kingdom Metazoa; phylum Arthropoda; class Insecta; order Coleoptera; family Chrysomelidae; genus Chrysomela; species Chrysomela aeneicollis. The sequence continues at coordinate 9,423,721 of JARUHQ010000009.1, read as the reverse complement.
ACGCTGTTTCGTTGATGTTTTGGATTGAATTTGACGTGATCAATCTGCAAAAAATACAAAAAACATGTCAAAAAGTGATTCAAGTGTATAACAGTATCATCATTTACGAAAGTGCCTAGTGCTCGCTTTGTCGAATTACTTTTGAAAGTGCTTAGGAATCGCAGCATTATGTCAATAAGAGTGCTCATGCTCGAGATTTCGGAGCACTTTCCAGGAGTGCTTAGTGCTCGAAGCACTTTTTGTCAGTGTTCGGCACAACTCTGCTCAGTACTATACAAGAATGAAACTTATGAGATATTATAGCATTCGTATATACTCACATCAACACCAATTGAAATTATTCATGAGAAAAAATTTAAAAAAATAAATTGAAAATGAAAAGTGAAAGTGACAGTGAAGACGGTATTGACCAAACAAAGATTTTCATTTTGATGATGATGAGCTGGATGATCTTCTCGAATGTACCCAAATTGATCAATGAAAAATCGTTGTGTAGGTATAAATTTGTTGTTCCTATCCATGACCACGATTAATTGATAGATGTCGTCACATTCACATCGATGAAAAATCGACAAATTTTCGTATAATCGTCAATGCCCACAAAACAGCAATAATGTTGGTGAATTTTGACGGTTATTAGCAGAGGCTATCGAATAACTTGCACTAATGGCACATTCCCGTCTATTAATTTTGGTTTTGCGTGTTGTTTCCACTGAATGATAAATTTGTTGGTTTTTTAAAATGGGATTTATGTTCACCACCTGCTGTCACTATATTAGCCATGCCGATAAATTGTTCCGTTCTGAATTTATACATAATAGTTAGCCCGGCATGATGTCAATATTCACTCGGCTGGAATTTGATGAATTGGATCGTTCCTGTGGCAAGAAATAGAGGACAATAATAAATTTCGCTTTGGATGTTTAATTTTGCACAATTGAATCTTCATGTATCTTAAAGTGTTGGATTTGCTTATTGAAGATATCTTGAAAATACATAGTATTGGATTACCTATGAAATTTGTGTGATCCTTCAATCCATCATCGATCGAATTTCTTAATATTGTTACGAACTGTGCTTCCAAGAACACCGGAAGTCATTATCTCGGCGGCTCGCGTCTAGGTTGGGATTTATGGCCTCGCGATAATATCGGTCACCGACGTATCAATTAGAGGACAATAGCGGATGACTCATAAGCGCCACTTTATAAAAAACTTCAAGACTTAAGATTTATCACCTAACATTTAATACTTATCACTTATGACAGATGAATCATGGAAATATCATTGATTGTGTTATAAAACCATTTAAGACTTAAGATTTTACACCTAAGACTTAAGATGATGACCAACTGCCAACTTAAGAAATGGATGATAAATGATCATAAATGAAAATGGGAGATTCGCATGTTCGAGCAACGAAAAGTGACATATTGTTTCCCGCGATATTTGAATTTTGGGTTATATTTTCGAATATTATTTGTTGGTGTGGATAGTCTGTGATTATTTGGTTGCATTTATCAATTTTTTATAATAGTGATAAGACCATGGGCATCATTGTAGTTTGCTAATGATTTTTGGGCTTGGTGTTTACTTGAGATGCATGAGAAAGAAAGATATGGATTGAAAATACAAAGTTAAACCCATACATAGAAAAAGGAATACCCATTCCAACTCCATTTTTAGAGGGATGCTCTATGCAGAAAATTGCTTATGTAGGACTGACTACTATGTACACATGTAATCATAGAGGAACCCAGCGATGTACTTTTTGAAATTTACTGAAAAAATCGATTGGCATGGGATCTCAATGGAATTTTATGAAAAATGGAATATGCCAAACTGTATTGGTGCCCTTGATGGAAAGCATATTCAGATACGAAATACAAAACATGCTGGAACAGGATACTTCTACAAGAAGATTTTCAAGCATAGTATTGATGGCTATCTGTGATGCATCTCATAAATTCATCTTCATTGATGTAGAACGTCCAGGATCAAATCATGATGGAAATGTATTCCGTAATTCAATTTTCCATTTTTACCTTCAGTTTTCTAAGATATATTCAGCCAATTGTTTTCCAGGCAGTTTTCCTGGCGAGTTTATTTTAGAATAACTACTTTTTGTTTATCATAAATATGGCTAAATTCTTCAACTTGTTGAATTAATAGAGCATCGTCCATAACACAAATAATATTTTAATGAAATTATAGAAAATTCAAACATAAACAATGATAATAGATATAGGTTAGAACTTGCCAACGTCAAAATTATTTGTTCCGTGTCAAATATTCCCAAATCTTAAGTTTTTTTATAACAGAATCAACTTATCAGCTCTTAAGTCTTAAATGTTAGGTGATTAATATTAAATGTTAAGAGTTTTTATAAAGTCACCCTAACCGTCGCAGATTCTCGAAAATGAACGATATTTGAAGATTTTGCTAGAATGAGTATTTTGTCTATGTAAAAGGAGCGCAGTGGCGCGTATAGTCAGTTTTAGTTTGGAAAGAGTTCAGTTCGGAAATAAAGCTAGTATTGTAACCATTGAGATTTGTGAAGCGAATATCGTTGTGATTTACCTATGTGTTCATTGTGTTGTATTTCGAGTGTTTAGTGACCTTCACATTCTTGATTTGGCTCTCAATTACTTGCACTCAAGTCTGTAACAGCCTCCGCCACACCACCTGAAGGATTCATATTTGGGGAATCAGCCTCCTGTTGTAGGTATTGCCAAATTCCATTTTGATAGATACACATCAGAAGTGAGTGTGATGTTGCAGTAGTTGAAAACTATTCATCAGTTTAAAACTATCCTACTTGCAATTATCACGACATAAACAATGGTCTTGTCCCGCATGGCGCATGGGTGAATTGCCAATCCAAAAACTTTTCAAGATGACCCTTTCATGTATAAAGTGTCCCTGATGACACTATTATTTTCAAAAAGTTAATATACATGTAGTCGTTTTTTGAAATCGAAATCGACACACTTTGAAAAGGGTAGGTATTGATGACATTTTAACCCGTCAAACAGCAAAATTTTGCGAGCAAAAAATTATTCACAATCATTCGTCGGAGCTGAATGTACCCATTGAATAATCTGATAATATACTATGTTCAAAATAATGATCTCATATCGTTTACAACATAGGGAATGTGTGTACCAGCCAAATGGAATAAATTCGTTAATAAATAAACGGTGGCGTTTTAGGAAAAACGCTCGGACACGTCGATTTGTATCTTCAGTTGCGCTTTTTTTTTTCAAAAAAAACTTTTTATACAGGGTGTGTCATGCCACAGTGGCCAATATCAACTATCTTACATTAAATACCCCCCTGTATATTTTTCAATTTTGGATTCCTCAGAAAATTTTAGACATATTTCATGTACAATGTCCTATACCTATCATCAACTGTTTCGGAAATATTAAGTGTTTTCGGATTTATTGCAACAATTAACATGGAAAACAGAAAATTATTTGATTACAGAAATTCGCTGCAATACACTAAAAAACTAAAAAGTAATACCGTTTATTTCTTGATATTGTAAAAACAAAGAAAAACATGAATGTCAACGTATGAGATGTTCAAAATGCTCGCCGCGAATGTCTTGGCAACATCCTAATCTTGTGTAGAAATTTCTTCTAACGTTACTCAACATCTCAGGTGTGACCGATCTAATCGCATGCGTTATTCGTCTTCTTAAGTCAGCTAAGTCAAGGGGTTTAGTTTGGTATACAATACTTTTGGCATATCCCCATAAGAATAAGTCTAATGACGTCAGATCAGGGGATCGTGCTGGACATTCCATCGATCCTCGCCTCCCTATCCACCGATTTGGAAATATTTGGTTAAGGTACTGCCGGACATTTATTTGATAATGGGGCGGTGCTCCATCTTGCTGAAACCATATCATATTCGCAGGAACTTGTGGGTTTGCTGGATCAGGATATAAGTTTGTCAAAGTCGGCACGACATCATTTTGGAGCAGTGCTAAATAATTATCTCCATTCAAATTGCCATCAATGAAAAAGGGACCTATGATATGATCTCCAACAATTCCTGCCCAAACATTAACCTTTTCGGGATATTGTGTATGTTCTTCCCTCATCCAGTGAGGATTTTGTGCAGACCAATAGCGGCAATTTTGACGATTAGCATGACCGTGAAGTGTAAACGTGCACTCATCAGAAAAAAGAACATGTTCTAACTGCATCACATTGTTATCAAGCATTGCCATCATTTGTTCACAAAAATACAGTCGCCTATCAAAATCGTCTTCCAGGAGCTCCTGAGTTGGTATCAGTTTATAGGGATGCATTTTATTTTCTTTTAATGTTCGAAAAATTGATGAATGGCCAACATTGAACAGTGGGGCTGCTTTTCGACTAGAATTATGTGGGTTTTCTTAAAACTCAAGCATAATATCCAATTTGGTTTCATCATTTATTGTATTGGCAGCTGCTTTTTTTATCGTTCTTACATGACCAAGCTCGCGAAACTGCTTTTCTATTTTACTAATTGTCCCTTGGGATATAGGCGGCGAATCTGGAAATTTTTCATGAAATAACCGAGCAACTTCACTTTGTGTCCGTATGTTATCTCCATAACCAATCATCTGTAGAATTGTTATTTTATGCATTTCTGTTAAATAAACCATTTTTCTGATATTATGGAGTTAACGAAATTAAAGCGACTATAACACTGACACTAATCACTACTGTCATGCAGACAGACAACACTCTGCTAAGGCCGTGCGTTTTCAACGCAAGTAAACAAGACTTTTTATAGTTCTTTGATTTCATATCAGTAAGAAGGAACGCTAAAATGGTTTTTGCTTACTTTCTCATTATCAAAACCTAAATGGGAAATAAGTATTGAGTGTGTTGCAGCGAATTTCTGTAATCAAATAATTTTCTGTTTTCCATGTTAATTTTTGCAGTAAATCCGAAAACATTTAATATTCCCGTAACAGTTGATGATAGGTATAGGACATTGTACATGGAATATGTCTAGAATCTTCTGAGGAATCCAAAAATTGAAAAATATACAGGGTGTTGCATTTAAAATAGGAATGTTGATATTGGCCACTGTGGCATGACACACCCTGTATAAAAAGTTTTTTTTATTAAAAAAGCGCAACTGAAGATACAAATCGACGTGTCCGAGCGTTTTTCCTAAAACGCCACCGTTTATTTATTAACGAATTTATTCCATTTGGCTGGTACACACTGTATATTAATTCACATTACGAAGTGAATGATAATGAACGTACCTAAAATACATCATAATCTACCTCAATATCAATTATGATATTAGGTATCATAATAACACAAACTATTTCATGAACATGACAACTGCGCAGAATCGCGTCATGTTTTGTGACATTCGTGAATGGAACTCGAAGATAGAAATGACTAGATAGCCCTAAAAATAATAGCAATTTAAGAATATCAAAAAAGGAATAGGAAATCAAAAATCTGGCATAAATGGGAAATAGATATACATGTCATGTGAAATAAATCATATTAATTTGCGAGTAATTGGTCATGACAAGATCTGATTTGTCATCAAGATATAATATTTGAATTACAAAAAAATTCGTCAGAATTATGAGAAGAGATACCCTGTAATGTTCAGAGAACATCTTGAAAACCATGGGAAAGAAGGTAGGAGTTAGTGTTTTTCTTAAATTTTTGTAGATGGTATGCCTCGGGAAACTCCTCCCTAGGAAATGAGTTCCAAAGTCTCGATGTTCGTTGGATGAACGAGTCTTTGGAAAGAGAGGTTCTGCAGGTATCTAAAGTGACCACGAAGGGGTGTGAAAACTGAACTTGACGGGTGAATCTCGAAGAGACTGCTGATGGAGGAACGATTGTTGATATTTCAGAAGAGCATCGCCCATGAAAATATCTATAAAATAGAGATAAATCGAAAACTTTTTCACGGTGTTCCAGAGAAGTGAGCGAGTTTGTAAGCGAGGCATCACCGACGAGACGAATTGTCTTTTTTGGACCGAATCCAAAAGTTTCAGGATATTTTTAGGTGCCGAACTCAAAATATGGGAACAGTATTTATAAACGTTTCTTCAAAAATCTTCATATATGAACTCTGCTGTCTTGCTTCATATATATACACAGAAGAAAGTTTCTTGAAATCATTTCCATATTCCTAAAAATAAAGGTGCCAGCGCAAAAAAAGAAAATAGGCGAAAGTTGGAAATTTCAAAGCTATATTTGAAACTGTATTACGAAAATAATCTCTCATGCCACAGAGAAGAGAATCTAGAACCTATGGATTCAAATGTTATGTGGTTCAGGCTTGATGACCACAAATTGATCCTCTTCTGTGTATCCACTCATCACTAACCGAAAAAGCTTTATGGAGACCTCTTTGAATTGATTCTTCAGAAACTTTACTCTCTTGAGCAAACCAACTACCAAACCAAAATAATGTTCAATGCCCACAACTCTGCTTGGCTGAAGTTTTTCAATAAGACGAATGAAGCAGTACCACAGGTCTTTCATCCATCTATCAAATTTTGGGTGTGAATACAAGATCACAACCTACCAAAACCAAGACCACCAAACAAAAACAGTGACCACTAGGAACCAGAATGGGCGAACACAAGAAAAAAACCCAACGAGGGGGAACCAGCAAATCAGGAATCGCAGAACATGATCCACACATGTAGGTGAATAGGTTCATCATTTGTCCAATATAAATTGTGAAAGAAATCCATGGAAAACAACAAAAAAATGTGTTTCTATGGATGAACATAATCAATGGCATCACATGTTAACATTAATATCGATATTTGAAGCGTTTACTGCTTCTTTAATCTTTGTGCTGTCTTCATCTGTTCCTGATTTAATTTCCTCCTGAACTCTTAACTGACTCATCTGATAGGTTATTAACGCCACAGCATAGTTCATGGACATGGACGTAAATAAAACAATTCTCACCCTATTGACTATGATATGCAATCAAACAGCCTCCGCCACCAATTTTCCGGGTCTGGCGCTACACAACATGTTAATTAGAATCGCACACGATATGGCAGTAAAATTAATTAACCACAACTGTACAGCTACAGGTTAAGTTAGTCGGTGCGATAGCTTATAATTTAGGGGCAACCGAATAAATAACCTGCTTCCTGGACCGGGTGGTGCGTACCATCCGCTACAAAATTGCCAAGATATCAACTACGAGATGAAGTATCGTCTGAAGGGGAGTTCAATGTACGCAGATATACCGTCTCTCATCAAGCCCCAAGTTGTGCGGCTTTTGACAAATAAGCAGTATCGATTATTGCTTACCGAATTGTTCTACTCCTCTGTCTCTCTGGTAACTGGAGTTATTGTAATTTATTATTGATAATAAGTGTTTTATCGAATGCAATTATTATTTGCAGGTATGTATTTAGGAGTAATTGTAATTCATTATTGATAATAAGTATTTTATCGGATGCAATTAATAATCTCATTCTGTTATCCACTCTCGCTTTTTGATGAAATGAGAATGCGTAAAACATCATCATTTTAGCATCATTTCTTATGTGGCTCATGCAATCAACGCAGATAACCCTTCTCCATCTTGGGGTCTGGTTACTGGTGCTAACAAAAGACATTTCATAATATTCGACTACCCAAAAAAGTACCTACCAAATCTGATAAATGACTCCGGAAATCGCAGAAACAAGTCAACTTCAAAGATAAATTCGTATCCAACTAGCAGAATACTACGATTTCGCAGTGGTAGTGGGTGAAAATGCTGTCGACCTTCTCGTACTACTAGTAGGCCGGGCATCGTCTTTGTCGAATGTTTATCTCATGAAATCAGGGTAAGGAAAAATTGAGAGCAGAAGTCGTTCTAACATTCAGTTGAGGAGCACAAACTCTTCTTCCATGCTTTCAGTGGGTGGAACACAACCTCAACATTTTTCAGTCAGGGGAAACAGAAATACTTTAGTTATAATAAAAAAATATGAATGTACGAAGTGCCGGTGGAATTTTCAAGGACCCAAATGCTTCTCCAGTTTTGATTGAGGCGACCGGAAAATCTTCCATGAAGCAAGTGGTGAAACATCGTTGAATACCTGTAGGTTTCAATGCTTTATGAAATTGAATGTAAGTAGATAGGCTGTGTCGATTCTAACTCAGAGCTTCACGAAACGGTCACCAGATGGCGTAGTGGTGGCGCTGGTGTCGCTGTTTTACATGTCGCTGATGACTGCTTCAGCTGCGACACGTGATGACATCACTACGTTGTCGTTGTCATTCAACAATTTAGAATTGACAGATGCCAGATGGACCAATCGACATAATGTCAATTGGGTAAACACGTTGCGTCATAGAGTACTGACGTCACATCAAATAATTGAAAAAGTCCTTAAGTTCCTCAGCTGAGAGAGATAATACGTCGGTTCCACCCTGGTAACTACCTCAGCCTCAGTATTCTTTCCGTCTGATCTTTAGAAAATTCTCCGTTATTATTGCTGCTATCTAAATAATCTCTTTACAGGCACCTGGAAATTCAATTTTATTTTCTTCCGCATTACGATTATTGATATGAACCAAAGGACATAATAGCAACAATTTCATCATATATTCAAGTTTCACTGTTTCTGTGCCTTTTCCTTCAAAGAAAATATATAAATGATATATACAGTAATGTCAGTAATACAAAATAAAATATTACTAATCCTCAGAAATGTGTTGGATAAAAGCTTATTATGCATTTGTCAGAAATCGTGAGCGATGTGGGAAAAACATAGATTCTAGATCATTTCGAACTTTAAATATTTGTCAAAAAATGTTTAGGTACGCTGTTATGAATGGTTTCATCGCCCTGTCGTCTGGACTATTACAAAAATAGAAGATAATACATTTCAACTTCCGACAAAGCGTACAATTATTCTGGAATATTCGCCTCTTCACAGAATTTTATGTTTCAGATGTAATTCAGCAAGTTATCAAATAGACATACTTCATTGTTATACTTCTGTGATTGAATTCCATGAATAGTTTTCTCAAATAATTTTGTTCAGCTATGATATTGTGAAAAAACTGTTGTTGTTCATGTCATGTGTTTCTTATAACCCTTTTATGTAGTTGAGTATCAAATGCAGATCATTGTAATGACTGTAATGAAATGAAGAACTGGGAAAAAATTGAATTTCTCGATAAAACATATCTGTATTCGATTTATCGAATGATTGAGATGTCAGCCGCCATTATTTGATAGAATGTGAGATTCCTTATTTTTTCATTTCCAGTTCAATTTCCATCTCTTTTTTTTTATAAAACTGTGAATGAAAGTAATAATTTCATATCTAGTCTTAGGATAAATGATAAGCTTACTCAATTAAGAAGCTGTTGTATAACCTGTCAATGATCCATTGTTACGTATTTCTGCTAATTGTTAACCTCCATTTCCAAGATATAGAATTGAGTCTTCAGTTATTGAGTGCACCTGTGGGTGCTTTAGAATCCAGCAAGCACATTTTCCGAATTCTACCACTTCCATCCGTCACACGAATATCCCAGTTCCATCACTGGATTGTGAATCTTGACAACCAAATCTCACCCTCATCAGATTTCCTGAAAGTGTTCATGAAGTTTATCTGAAGAATTAATATCCGGCCATGCGAAAAATTGCTTCCCCTGACAGGCAGCAAAGTGCTGTCGAAGGTCCTTTCAATCACGGCCTCGCCAGATCTACATATATACAGGATATTCCGACAAACAAATTTACATACCATTTCAGTAAATGCATAGTATCATCCCCTTTCAGTTTGACACAGTTTATGTGAAATCTTGGTAAGAGGTTATGGCCCCGATGCTCCACAAAATGTCGATGACAGGGTTGAATAACTATACAGAGTGTTTTTGGACAAATAAGACAGTTTAATAAATCGCAAGTATTCGATTTATTTCCAGCCAGGAATAATCTAGTGGGATTTCAATTAGTACAATTAGTCATCACAAGAGTATCTTCCTTTTTTTGTTCAACCTTCTCTCTCTCTCCCTCTCTCTCTATCTCAGCTTTTCTTTCTTCCAAGAATTCTAGTTATGCTTATTTGTGAACTCATCTTCTGGCGAGTCTCACTACCTTCAAGGTTCGCCTAGTGAATCGAAATAATAGTTATTTATGTATCAAAGGCGTAAAATAGGCTTTTATGGAGCGCAGCGTGTAAGTAATAGCCTGACTGAGCGATAGCGAGGGCTATTGACACGCCTAGGTCCATAAAAGCAAGTTACGCCCGAAATACATACAACATTTTATGCACTTCCAGTAAATTTTATTGTAAATACCTCTCCACCTTTCAAGCATGATAGGAATAAAAAAGTTCTTAAATACCTTTTGAACCCCTTCAAAATATTTTTTGCTACGCACATGATGTTCCTATCGAAAAAGCATTACATGAGAGTGTTTTTACTTTTTCACTATCTCTTGTAATAAGAGAGTTATTGAGGGTTTACAATTTGCTCATGTTCCAGACTGGTGGGTGAATAAATAGGCTAGTAGCCATATTTGCTGTCAATAGTCATTACGAAATGCATTTTAGTGACGATATTTGTGTGAATTGTACTCCACCAGAAATCAGTAAAGCAGCTGGGGATGCGAATAATTAATAATTTATTGTCTGGCTATTTTGCGCCCGCACAACCGGGCGATAAAGTGCCATTTTACGCCCGGTCGGGCATAAAATAATTGAATAAAATAGTTTTTCTATGTTGGGTCTATAATGAGGTCATTATGAAACGCGAATGCATATCGAAATAGTATCTGTTACAATACGCATTTTTTATTATTTGGACGTTGGTACAGTCGACCTGACAAATAAAAGTCAGAAGAGTTAGGCCCAGCTCACTACTGAGCGATTTTGTATTTGGTGATACTAGCAGTGAAAAACTCAATGTTTTTATTGGTTAAATTTAATTCATAGTGTGATTGACCAATAAAAACAATAACAACATTGCATTTTTCACCGGTGGTATCGCAAAAATCAAAATCGCTTAACAGTAAACTGGGCTTCACGCTTGTGCGTCAGATTTCAAATATTTCAATGTCATCATTGTTACCAATCGAAGATGCTTCTAGTATTTATCGATATAAAATCAATTTCTTTCAATAAAAGACTTCGAATTAATGCAAAATAGAAATAATTTTATATGACTCGTTTTATAGACACGTTGTCGCACTTGTTCCCTTTCTCGTCGCTTCGATCGTCGTACTCCAAACAACGCGTGCGATACTTTTTCATTATGACATAGTTGCTATTATGACATTTCGAACATTATAATTGATATTGAGGTATTTTCTTTACGTTCACTATAATACACCACATAATTCGAATGAATATATTTCTTATCTATCAAACGATTGATAGGTATATAATTGTCACAAGCATTAGTATTCATCAGAGTTTTGTGGTAACATTCAGCTTCTTCGAATGAATGTTAGAAATGTCTTGCTCTTCTACCTGAACATCAGAATTCAATTGTTTGGCGGAACGTCATCAATATCTGCCATTTTCACAGGGTGATGTCGTTCTTTATTTCGAAAACATGTGTCAACTTCATAAACATGCGAGGGTTGTGTTGAATATTCAACTATCGGGTCAACCGCATTGTTCAAGATATTTAATAGATAGAATTTGGGATTTTCAGTTGTCTATGCTCGACTGTAGTCCACTTTTCCGAGCCCAAATGTATTATATATTGGTGCAACTTCTGCGTCCTCTATCCATGTTGATGATCTTGATATTGGATTTTCTCGATTGGAGGTTACTAGTTTAGGTTTGTAACGATTGACACCATTCCCTTCAGCCTTCTCTGAGCAATTTTAACACGGATGTTAGTATAAGTACAACCATAATAGGATCTCTTAACCATAATAATCATCTATTGATATCCTAACCATTTTGTAGACAATTCATACGGTAAGGTATGAATGTTACGATTACAATGTTTCCCCTGTTTATAGGTACACCACAGTTTTCTCACTGTATCTGTGTGGAGAAGAGCAGTTTATTGTAGGAAATTTTGACCAAAAAATAATAAATATGGATTGTCACAAAAGTTGTACCTATTCTCTAATAAATAGAAGCAAAATCAATGTGACTAAACTCCACGAATTCATTTATTTCACCAGGATAGTATCTCTAATGTTATTTCTTAGCTCTCAGGAGTGATAATTTACACGATATATTTCTTTCTATGTTGTTATATTTTTTATCGAGATTCTGTTGGAACTACGACTTCCTGACTCCACAAAATGGTTCTGATTTAATACAACTTTTGATGAACGCCTTGATGAAAGTTCGACTATCAGACAAGATTACAATATATTTGTTCCTGTACTTCAAGGTTTGATTCACAACTTGCTTTCTCCTTTTGATCGCCATCTTTGCCTAGCTAAAATGAGCATCCAAAGGGACTTTCTTCACCACTATATCGAGAGGTCTTAGTTCAAGAAGGACATCCAAATTCCAAAGCCACCATTTGAATGGATCTCATTGTATTCTTGCTGTACATAGCCAGTATGGTTTAACCGGGTTACTCTATCGCTCTGTGACTAATGCTGGGTCTCATAATCAGGAACTACTTCCATCGCAATATTATTGGGTTATAATATTTTTGCACAGCATCAGTGATGATTTACATTCTTATGGTTTTCAAGCGACGAATTACATCGAAAACATCAATAATAAAATTATCTGTTTGGTATTTGATGTGGCTGACCTAACAATTGTGGTCAAAAATGAATATAACCTGCTAAAACTTCTCTGAGTAGATTCCATGGTAAAGTTACCAGGTTGATAGATGATACCACACTTCTAAACAAATTCATTTCAGATTACTTTCCGGATATTGATATCGAATGGGTACAAAATCTATTCATCATCAGAAGTCAACTTGCTATGCTAACCGTCCTGGATTATGAAGCATTCATAGATCTTCAGAGTCCATGCACAATAAAACAATACTTGGTCTGTAACTCTGAATTAGTTTTGGGTTGGAGTTGATACCATGAAATAGTCAAAATGGTTATCTTAATTTTGCTGACATTTGCCACAACGTATCTTTGTGAAACAGGTTATACATTTATACAAAAGACAAATTCAGGTCGAGATTGGATGATACCCCAAATAAGCGCATACAACAGTCGGACATAATAAAGAACTGTTAGGGACCACGAGTTGCTGGAAAGGTTTTGTGGACACGATTTACGTTGAATAGAAACTTTATTGAATGTATAAATTACAATATTCGGGAAAAAAAAAATGAAACGCAATCGATTTGAATGACGGCTACCTCCTTCTATTTTGTTTTTTAATCTCCTAAACTACGTATCGTATACCGGAGGTCTACGGAATGTTGTTACATTCAACATACAAGCATTTATTGATGATTGAAGTCTCGGTTGAAGTCAAGATTCAAAGTTTTCCAATTTCAAAATAATTATTAAATGAAAGTTTTTGTTCTTATTCAAATTACAGTGTATTTGATTCGATGAGTGTTCCGTTATCTTGAAAGATTAGGGTTTAGGCGATTCTGCAGTCTAGAAGATAACCAATTGATCAATGGACTACTGGTAAAAAACGTCTCAGTCTATTCAAACTCCCTGAAATGAGATATTTCAGAAGATTATGAAATCAATAAGAAAAATATGAATAATAACTTTGTTGCCTAAACACACTGTTTTCTATAGTCCCCCATATGTAAATTAGGGTCATGTAATGTATTAATTTGTTATTTTTTTATTCTGTGACTATCAACCTGTTGAACATAAGAGAAGAACTAGAAAATCATTAAACTGGTACTGTCTCATCATCAGTCTTTTTTCAGAAAATATTCGAATACTGCATGACATGTGGCAACATCGATTGTTGTTTGACGGTTTTACGTCAACTGATTTGCATAAACGAAATAAAACAGTGTGAACGCTCTATGCCCGCTCGCAAAATGCCAACATCCATGCTGACGATGCGATTCGGAATGTTTATGGCCCTTTTAACCACAGACATAACAAACACAGGAGGCGCTGCTGTATGGGTCGCTTGCATAGTACGACCGACATTACCTAATCGTAAATTTTGCCAAGTGGGACGTTGTTTTAACAAGTACACTTATATTTATTTGTGAGAATACTCGTTTGTTTCATGTGAGTGCTTGTCCCAAACTGTGTTCGAGAGGAAGTAAGGTTAGGTTTTTCGGAGTTTTGACATTGTTGCCATATCTCTCATCATAGTATGTGGCAACGAAATTTTGCTCATCAATAATCGGTCCGATTCTTTAAAAAGTGGTTAACACAGTGGATAAATTAGTAACGTTGTTACCAACTACTTTTTTAACCACTCTAGATTTTCCACTAGTCATATGTGGTATTCTTCAAATACGAAATTTATCAAGGTTGCTAATTTCTTACATTTCCACTCAGTGGTAAATCAATGCGGAAAAGTTAGTAACTCCTCTTCTTTTTTATTATAGTTTGCTGTTTTCCTGCAATTTTAACGTCAATATAACCTCATTTTTTGGATTTGACCCCCTATTGTAAATGCAAAAGTATGTAGTATTAGCACATAGAAAATATCGGCACACATATTACTTTTTGGTCTTCTGTGTCTGGGTATTAATATATCCTGGAATGCATATTATCACACAGGATCATTGCTCATTGATTCAGCCAGGTATCTAATTTTTCAGTAGCAATACATTCTACCATGTTGAACATCATTGGTTCTATCAGAGGCATCAAAACCCCCAACACCAATATTCTTGGCATATGATATATCTTGGGTAAATTTTTAGGTCACTAATGTTGACTTGATTTGTATAATCTCATAAGGCTCTATATAATTGGATACTATCTGTTTCTTGAGCATATGTAGATATTTTTATGATATTTTTTTCATTTCCACCAGTAAAATCTGGTGGATAAATTAGTCACTTCATCAGTGGTAAACCAACGACAAGTTGTTCAATTTTTTTTTCCATTTTGACCTTAGAGAATTGAAAATTCGGAAAGTGATTCAAATAACAACTGTCCTTTCTATTTGCCACCCAAATGACAGTTGTTGAGATAACCACTTCCTTAGAGAATCAGACCGAATGGCACATTAAGTCTACGCTTCGAAAATATGGAGATAGTAAATAAAGAGAAAATCTCTCACCGTAACATAATATGGCAGAAAATGCATTTTCATTTTGTATTGATTTATTAAAGATTCACTCCAAAAGCATTCGATGAACTAATTGAAATTAACAAGGCACAAAGATTTCTTTCGAGGTTTCCAATATCAATTTTATAAGTCAGAATTCATCAGAATTGTAAAATATGATGTAACAAGTATAGAATGAAAATAATTCGATACGAGTATAAAATTCCGAACGCGGGAACTACGAGTATCAAATTATTCATTCTAAACGAGTAACAGACTGTAATTTCTCCACTACCAGAATAAGTTTATCAAAAACGAGTCGATTGAATATGAATTCAACTAAAGATTATGATGATGATGGCGTCGCCATTTACATGTGGCGGGTATGCGGTGGTGCTACGGAACATGACCGTCCGTCAAGCGGCATTGGAATGCATGGATTATCTCACCACCTATAGCCGAGTATTCTGCTGACTCCGTAGGATCTCAACACCTCTGGTTCCCGAGATATCGAGCGAGCACCAAGGTTTCCAAATTCCAGTTCTCACTGGAAGCGCCTGTCAGACTCTGGATTTATTCATATAAACACCTATGGTCACGTTATTTTCAAGTTTTTAGAATAGAAAAGTATTCTTTAAAAACGCAAGTCCGTCGTTGCCGAACTTATTTGGCGCAGTCGGTAGGATTGCCGAAATCACCGCGAATCGATCGAAGTGATTTTCGTTTCAATGATCGATCGGTAATCGAACTTAACATCGGAAAAATAAGTGCTGGAAGAAGTGATGAGCAGAGTGGCTCCTCGAACTTCAAGACACCCAGTCAATCGTTGACCTGCCGAAGACCAATTCAGCCCTATTTTTTGAGCAAGCACCGAGGTTTATTAATTCCAGTCCTCACAGAAAGCGTCATCAGTCAGACTCTAGATTTATTCAAATAAACATATATTGTTCACGTTATTTTCAAGTTTGTAGTAATTTTTTTTAAAGCAAGTCCGTCGTACAGCCGAATTTATTTCGTTCGTCATATGTACGATATGTACGAGTTGCATCTCAGCAATGAAGTATTTATTTCTTTTAATGCATATATCATTATAAAAATGTCTTTCTTCTTGTAAGCTTTAAGCTTTGGCCAGTTATCTAAGTGGTTTAGTTCGTTCATGGAATATTCACTTTCTGTACTTACCTTATTTCAGAATGAAAATACCTACATGCCAAAAACATAAGGAGCAAATGTTTTTCTTACTCAAAATTGAGAATGTTCACATTATATCATCAAAAATTATTTCGGAATTACTGCATTCAGTAGGGTAATAGAAACATATTATTTCCGAATATATACCAACCTATACAAGTTTCAAGTATATTGGTAATAAATCGATGAGGATATGTAGTGAATATAATAGGCCAGTGCATTCAGTTGGTGACTTCGGAATTTTGGGTACATTTTTTCTTTCGTCCCTCGATCGAAAGAGTGAAGTTTGCGCAGCCAGAAATCATCGTATTACGATGTTTTTCATATACAAATGCTAGAAATTACGTTGTCTTTTTAATTTAATGTTGGGTAATTTTGACTTCAGATTCGCCAAAACAGAGCTACGCCCACAAACAGTGACGTCACCAGATTTTTGAAGAGTATATACTCGACTTTAGACGTCGCAATATCTATTTTTCTGACGCATCGGACGGTTTTTTTTTTTCATAAGAGCTTGATGAAAGTACAAGTCATGACAAATCCAACGACCTCAAATTCGAAATGGCGGGGAAAGGTGAACTTTTCGCATGCGCAAGCATTGGGTCAAGCTTTTCATTTGAGATTCGATCGAGGGACAAAAGAAAAAATGTACCCAAAATTCCGATATTCCGCTATATAAAATTTAATGAATGCACTGGCCTATAATCCATTTGTACTAAAGCATGAATAAGACTATCGAATTGATCCAGAACGTAAATGACCTTGAAAAGTGTGTTTCAAACATAGATCTTATCAAAGGAAATAGCCAAAAACACTAAGTGGAGTGGTGGTGTAAAAAAGGAAAATAAATAGTTTTTGGCTATTCCCTTTGATTCAATCGCCATCCTCATATCCTCAATATGGGAAATTCATTGAGGAGTGTTTCTTTCTTCGCAGCTTGGTGTCGCTGTCTCTATACACTGCTTGGGGAACGGGTCACTGTTATCAAATATGCGTAGATGCTTCCATCGACTCAGACCTCGCCTCGTGTGGAGATCCCAGGATCTCTACTCGGTTGACTACCCTGTACAGATGAGGGCCAATAAGCCCGAAACCGGTCTACAGGTTGTCAGGCGTGTATGTCTCGTTGGGAGCATAAACGCATGCTCGAAGACAAAAATATTTGCATTTTTATTCATTTATATGAATTGATGCATAGACTACGAGTGGATATAATTCAATATTTTGCGTGGTATTTGCCAGGAATTTGGTTGTTTTCTGCTCGTTTTCTAGCTTGTTATGTTAGATTATTCCAAGGTGGATATAGGATGGTGAAACAGCTCTTCAATTGTTTCTGCGAAAAACTTGTAGACCGTTTGATAAGGTACTAATATTTCCACGACTTGAAAGAAGATGGCGGTAAGATCGATTATCGAAGAAGATTTCTGTTGCTTACGTATTTCTGTGGTTCACATCTGACAGATGTGACTTGAAACGACATTAAAACAATAAATTTTCGATAAATCTTGAATGAATATTGATATTTTGACTCTTCTCAATCATTTTTTATCTAGAACAGATGAAACTGATAAAAAGATGACAGATGCAGAGTTTCTGTTTTACCGACACAAGGTATGTCGCCATCTCTGTTAATTTTAGGAAATATTACTACGGTATGAAATCAAGTAGGCAAAGGTCTACAGTTTATTCTAGTGCATGTTAATAGGAAGCTGTTTCACCATCCTATATCCACCTTGGATTATTCTAATCATGATGTGGAAATGACTTTGGGCTTTATTTTTTATAGATCTTATTGCTTACGCTAGAACCGTCATCCTGTAGTAATTTTTTGGTCTAGAGGGGTCTGCAAGAAAGTAGGTCGACAAGTAAGTACTATGATCAACAACTAAGACGGCCAATCAATGGCTTAGTACTTTCAACCTCCCCGGACCTACAAAACAAATAACCTGGATAGCGGATCTAGCGTGAGCAATAAGATCTATGGTTTCAAAAGAGTTTTTAACGCCAACTTAGTTGCGTAGCAACCCTCGTAAGTCTAGCACTTGTATGAGTTATGAAGACGGGCACCTTAGCTTTTTGAGAGTCATCCGGAGCACTAATCGGCTGGTTACCGTGGAGAGACTCTGAAAGTAACAAGAATGTTCGGTTGGTATCCTTCCGCTAAACGATACTATAGAAATAAATAAATATTTCCAATAGCCGCACACGACCACCAGCTTGTTATTGAAAAAATTTATTGAATTTTCAATTCATAAAAATCCCCTATGTAGACATTATACATTTAGCTATCAGAATTTCTCGGATAAACAGCCGCAACTCAAACAAAAATGGAGTAGGTAATCAAGAATATCTTCAAACATAAATATTAATTATAAATATCAGCACACGGAAGTCAAAGGCACAAGATGTATTCATTCAACATTGATGGTATTCAAAACCAGAAACTCTTCTCCTAATATGTATGCTAAAATTATCTGTAGAGAAAAACCTTCCTTAAAACATTTTCGTTTCATCTTCTTATCATTCAATTAATTCAAATCCTTTTAAAAAGAACTTCACGAGGTTTTCACTGCTTTCATAACTATGGAAACTTAGTCGCAAGTTCTTTACATAATTGATCTCCGTATCTACTTCCTCTTCAAGCATTTATAAATTTCATTTTATATTCAGTCATATCGAGTCATCTTTATGAATAGATGAAAGATACAGGTAATATACCTGCTTTGACTTATCATCTTGTCGACTGTCTTAGAACGTTTCAATTTTTTTTTTCAATCTGGCGAATCCGTTAATGCATTGCTTCGAATCTTTTGACTTTTCACAAATTGTGGATGATGTTTCAACCACTGGTATGATTAGGAATTAAGAAATCACACACTCGAGGTGTTAAATATATTTGTATTTCTCTCATGAGAGGTATCAGCATCAATTTGAAGAACACATCTACTGACAAATACTCACAACCACTTACGAATAGTATGTTATTATATGTATGTTAGTATATTGTTACGATATTTCTCAGAAATGCACAGTTCGTAACAATATGATATATGTATATGTATCAATATTCAACAGTAACCTTAGTAATGGAACTCATCCCTGTATATATCGAATATCCATATTATATAACAATAAATTGAACAATATGGACAATAATGCAAAATATAGGAAACATAATACGCCTCATAGAACACATCCACGATGCGTATAAGCTGTCAAACTCATCGAAAATGGCACACAGTCCATAGAACACATCGATGACGGCACACAGCTCATCGAACACATCGATGACTAAAAAACGGCGTGATAAATTCTGAATTATAGGTCAGTTTCATCAATAGTACAGATAGCACAACAAACCTATAAAAGTCGTCTTATAGAAATGAGAAAAATGCTTAGCAGAATCGAGTTTTTCGAATGCCAAGTTCGATAGCTTCTTATTGGAAAACACAACAAAATTTGGTTGTCTATTCGAATTCTAGAACTGGAATTTTCGATAACTTATCGTATACCCATATTCTCCTACTTTTTTAAAGATTCCGAACTTCTTAAAAACACGCTTTCTGTGTGGTTTTATGCTTTCAGGCAGAAATATTTCGGTGATTTGGTAGTGTTTTAAGCATTCGATACTATTAATCAAGAGCTGCTTTGTTGTGTGAAATCGAAACTTAACTTCTGTCAAAAATTGTAACAATTGAATAAAACATATTTTAAACTTTTTTATCGGTATATTATTATTTCAATTTCATTTATTATTTCCATATAACTTTTTTATGAAGGATTTCTTTATTTTTATTCTTATTACTGCTACAATAGTATATGGAAACTATTCAACTGAAATTGCGAGTTCAGTAAAGAGTTCAAAACTGTTTCATTTGCGAACGAGTCTGTACAACTCTGTGCCACATTAAAGTTCTATACTGACGCGAAATTTTACAGCTCATCGCCCGGAGGTTGTCATATACATAAAGTCATAATTTTTCAGGAAATGGACATCCTCTTGCGTTTTGAAATTCTTTTGTATCCTTTCATCGGACCGTTCCTCTGGCGGAAAAGTTTTGTTTTAATGTTTCGGATTTACTCGACGAACTACAAATTCGAGCAGAAAGAAGGGGATCCGCATGAAAATATGATGACATAACATTTTTTCGCTCGCTTGACGTTTATTCATCTTCGCTTCGCTTAGGGTTCGTATAAGTAAGCTATTTCCCCTACTGCGCGATATAAAAACTGAGCATTATCAAGATTCAACGAGGTACGCCGCCCATAACTTTTTTCGTTCGAGAAATATAACAACATACCGGTCCTTGGAGAAATATATTAGTGCGAAAATACACGCCAATTTTTTTCCTCTTCTTGATGTCATGGGAAATATAGATATTATTCTCAAAGGTTCTTGGGAGACGTGATATATCTGGATACTGTCGAGACTAAACAGGGTGCTACATTCCAACAATGTTGTGAATAGCTGGAATGGGTTCAGATCCAACTATAATGAGAATATCCGCCATTGTAACTCTCAAAACTCTCGTATTTTGATTGTCATTCCATTATTCCCTTTCAAAATGTAATAACAGATGCCTAATTTGAACATGGAGTACCTCAGGGCTCAGTCCTTGGGTCATTTCAATTCATTGTTCACATCAACGGATTATATCAGTTCATTGCGCCAATCGAATGCTGACAATGAAACCATAGTATGCACTAATACAGATCTAATTATTAAGTATATGTTTGAGAGATTAGTTCTAGCTGAAAGCTGGTTCGGTCAAAGTAAATTCAAGCTTAATGAACACAAAACTCGATGTATAATAATTTCTTGAAACTCAAACTACCAAGAAAGACAAAGCTTCTTATACATTTTTCACTATGCGATCTCTTATGGCATTTTACTTTGAGACATTTCAACAAATGCTATGGAAGTTTCGAGAAATCATAAAGAAGTTATACGAATACTGGCAAACTTAGGCTATAGAGATCAATTTCTTGAAACTCATACTATGAAGAAAGACAAAGCTTCTTATACATTTTTCACTATGCGATTTCTTATGGCATTTTACTTTGAGGCATTTCAACAAATGCTATGGAAGTGTCGAGAAATCATAAAGAAGTTATACGAATACTGGCAAACTTAGGCTATAGAGATCAATTTCTTGATACTCAAACTATGAAGAAAGACAAAGCTTCTTATACATTTTTCACTATGCGATCTCTTATGGCATTTTACTTTGAGACATTTCAACAAATGCTATGGAAGTTTCGAGAAATCATAAAGAAGTTATACGAATACTGGCAAACTTAGGCTATAGAGATCACATCTATCCACAGTTGCTAATACATCAAAATGTGAGCAAATTTGGCAGATATTCTGACACTCAAAGTCATAATACAAGATTGAAAACCCTTCTGCAGAAATTCTTCATTTTCACCTTTTTCATAGCTCAAAAAAGTTGAATCAGCTATGAAACAATTTATTTTTAGTAGTTGTTATAACATTGATTATGAAATCAGCAAGTACATTCAAGCTCCCGATTTTAATTCAATATATCAATGAATCTTGTATTGATTTACTATGAATTTCACGGCTTCAGCAGCTGATATCCTGAAAAAGAAAGAGATAGGTATTCGACGTTTGGAAAAATCAACTCGAATGGGATTATTTTCAAGAGAATGTTTACCTACCTAATTGATTTCATCATTCCATATAGAGGAACTGTGGATTACTTTTTATTTTTTATACTATCACATATTTCGAAAGTCAAGCACCTAAAGCCAAAAGTTCTGGGTTACAAAAAGCTAAACAATAAACTTCTCTTTCAGAAACATCGGCTTATCAAAAAAAAACTCATTTAGCTATTCAGTTGAATTGAAATATACAAGTGATTAGGTTTTTTCACTTCAGAAAAAGAAATTGCGACTTGCGAACGATTTCGTTGAATAAAAATGATACATCACTGTCATCACTGTTTTTTCTTGTAGATGTACCTATGGTGTCCCTGGAACTGGGAAGTACGTTGAATGGTAGCACTATCAAAGAAGGCGTTGATGTTTATTTTGAGTGCAACATCAAGTCCAATCCATGGGTCTATAAAGTGAGCTGGCGTCACAACGTAAGTCAAAATCAATAACAATAAGTATTCACACCTACATTCCGACACATTTTTATGCCATCAATATCCATTTGCTGTCCAACCAACTGAAATTAGATAGGAATATTCGCCTCATCAAAAGCTTCAAAAAAATTTTTTCTACTTTGATTTTTATTGATGATTTCAGAGGAACCCACCAGGTTAGTCGAATGTTGTGGTCATTTCAGTATTATTTCAGTGTGGCCATTCGAAGAAGCTTTCAAACCAAAAACAATCGAATCATGTTTTATCAAAAAAATTTTCAAAAATTGTAGAAAATACTTTTTGTCAAATTCGGATTTTTTTATTCACCTTTCGAACTTGACACACTTTACATAGGTATATCAAAATTTGTTAATTAATTGGATGAGCCACAATTATTTTTGGTAGGTAATCGATACGCAAAGGTGCTTATGTGAGTGTTCTCAGTTATTTTTTCTCACACATTCTTTAGATACCAATGCAAAATTCTGTTGAATATCATGGAGAATTACCAGAATGGCCCGAATTATTATTGTTATGATTGGCGAAGGCGTGTAATTTATTTATTCAGTTATCGACGTAATATGGCATATATTATGCCACATCACAGTATTGATTGTAACATATAATATGAATAATGAGCAAATTAACCTATTTCCACATATCTACAGTAATGAATATGAAAACTCACGTAGGCTCATTGTGTATGATATATTAAAAAGTCGAGATAGGCATATTTTCGTGTTTCTTGGTAACAGATTTGTAGCAATCGGCTTCAGTTTGTTAAGAACATTTCAAATAGGTTCAGGAAAAATAGCCGAAAAAACAGAATTCACACAGTTGTACAATTTATTGCCGTAGAACTTTCGGCGCACAAATAAAGTAGATAATAATAATCTTAGTATTCTAGTGTAGATCCATATCAGATTGTATTTTCTTCATTTTCCTGTTTGTGAAGATTTTTCCTAGTCCATACTTTTCTTCAAATATTTCCTAGGTAGCTCCTCATTCAATTAAATATTACTATTTCTAAACTGGTTTCTTTTCACAGATTCTTTGTTTCACATATGTTGTAACAAATATCAGTACAGGCCGTGTTTCTTGGGCATATTTTTTTCCACCCAGTAGCATGATAGAAAAACTCATTTCCAGATCAGGAATACGATATTATATTCGTATCGTTGATTGGTAATACTGTTTTTCCAGAAAATCATTTTTTTATTGCATTTGTTTCAATTGTTGCTCTATCGATAGTGTGCAGATTGCTGTATTTTGATCAGTGATTTTTTCATCTAAATTTCTTTTTATCAGACTGACCTTAATCTCAACTGTATCCAACATGTTTTCGATTGACTGATAGAGGTTATAGAATTTCCTTTTGCTACCTGCTGTGCTAATTCACTCATTGGATGGATTGATACAGGCTGTAATCGTTTTCATTAGTTTCACCGATTTCCACTGATTATTTTGCCTTACAATCCCTTCCCAAATTTGTAGGAGCACACCGATGAACGTCTACTCGCTTCGGCTCATCGCGTGGTGAATGCTCTGTGTTATAAACAGGCCAGCATACTCAGGAATGAGGCCTGAAAAATTACCAGAAGAATTCTGATTGTCAAATTCAATCACGACATGTATGCAGAAAAACAAAGTTATTCCTAACGAGAAAATAGCAAACCCAATTTTCAATATTTGGCGAAGTCGGCGAATGAATTTGATATTATGGTGAATGAGCATCTGTAGTTGGCCATTTGGCATATGATCGTACAATATTTTAATGAACAGGAGGCGTCAGAATTAAATAACATAACATTATCAACATGATACGTTGATTCCAAGAATTCTTGTAATCTGAGTATCTTCACAACAATACCTGAGGGTCATTCAGAGAATAAGGGACGCCACCCATTCTGAGATAGTAGATTGGGTAAAGGTTTTTCTTTTTTTTTAACACTAGAAGAATTGTGAAATACATTTGGAGAAGGGTTTCAATTTCACTTCAACTTCGACTGAATCAAGTCACTACCTTGAATAATTAAGGATATTGCCACATAAAACATTCCATTTCTGATTTTCCTTCAAACAAGTCATTTACATTCTTACTAAATATTATTTTGAAATGAACAAGCTGGATGGGTTTGCAATTTGTGTAATGCAAAAGAGTTCCTGAAGAATGAATATCTGCCACATTTTCAAACTGGTAGTAAGTAGGATAAGAAGAACGTCTTCGGTTGCCTTTGTAACTGAATTCGAGTGTTTTTTCGACAATATGTGTATCCATAGGAACACACTTCATGAAAAAGCAGACACCAGAAGAGGTCATCATCATATCCTCAAATAATCCAAAACTGAGCAGACTAAAACTCCACAAAATTTTTCTCATGCGTCAATATAAAAATATTAGAACACAGTATGTTTGGTAAGAGTGAGAGAAATAATACGAAGGAAGTATAAATTTCATCTCGGAATACGAATTACGAATATGAACTTGAACTACCTACCGAAGGAATCTCATGCGCGTGCGCCAAAACAGAACTAGAAGATGACAGTCAATAGCGACACTCTAATAAGTGTTGTTTCTCTCTTACATCCTCGTTGCTATACTCAAATTGGAAATGATCGTATGTTATGGGTACCACTTTTGTGCTATTTTTGAAACAAGCAGATATGTTTGTGTCGTTTTGAATTTCCTCATTTTTTGTTATTGTTTCTAATAGGTTTTTCAATTGCGTATTGAATGTTTGTGTTTCATGGTTGTTCAAGACTTTGATGAATATTTCCAGTGCCGGTTTTCTTCCACGATTCTAGATATCAAGACACGATGGAAGTGCCATCAAGGTCTAACAGAATATTGGACAGTTCAGGACAATTTTAATGCCTACCATTGTTTTGATCTTGATTGCTTCATTCTTTCAAATTTGAAAGGAGATTTCTGATCATTCCCTGTTAAAGCTGAGTATAATTCATGTATTCTACCATCAATGTACACATATTCAAGAATTCTATGAATAAAAAAATTGACAGATTAGACATTTCATGATTTGAATTTCGCACTCGATTTGGCGATGACCTTTTCACTAAGACAAGGAGAGATGAAAGATATATGAAATTTGGCTTCACTTTTCTAACATGGTCAAGGTGGATTGAGATGGTGAAACAGCTTCCTATTATTGAGCACTAGAATAAACTGTAGACTTTTGCCTACTTGATTTCATACCGTAGTAATATTACCTGAAATTACCAGAGATGGCTTCATGCCTTGTGTCGGTAAAACAGAAACTTTGCTTCTGTCAGTGTCATCTGTTCTAGGGGAAAAAATACCGATAGGAGTAAAAATATCGATAATTATTCCATATTTACTGAAAATATAGTGTTTCAATTCACGCCTGTCAGATTGGTACCACAGAAATACATAAGCTACAGAAATATTCCTTAAAATTCGATCTTACCGCCATCTTCATTCAAGTCGTGGAAATACTACATGTATACAGAAACAATTGAACAGCTGTTTCACCATCCTATATCCACCTTGCGTAGTGTCAATATTGTAGCTAATAGATATATCTATGATTCAACCCCAGATATGCCTATGATTTTGTACTTTCTCCAGACAGACACTCGAATATTTGTATAGGATGACAGAAAAACGATTGCAACACTCCCCTTCGACAGCAAAAATATCATCTATTGGTCTAACTCTACTGAAGGCATTGACGCATGAACCGTTGAAGTCTCCGATGTTCCTAGAGAAATTCAATTGTAGACATATTGACAGCTCAATCGCGGTGCAAAAGTTCTTATATGTAATGGCCAGATGTTATTGCAGGGTAAGCAGCTTTATAACAACATCCAAACGAACACCATCGTTAGCAACCAGAGTCTGGTGTTGCAATCGATAACGAGAGCTCGAACTGGGATTTACACTTGTGTCGGACACAATCAAGAAGGCGACGGCGAAAGCAATCCCGTGCAGCTCGACGTTAAATGTAAGTAAATTAAGTAGTTAGGTAGCTCCGTAAGGAATTAGTTTGCTTAATAGGGGAAGAGAACAAGGTGAACGGGGATTAGGGAGCTACTTGCCATCATGGTGGGAAAACGTAATGGGCTAGACAACAATAGACTGCAGAGGTATTTCCGGGGTTTAATTGTGACGGTTTCATGCGGCAAATTTCGATTTGCTCACGTCTTCAGGGTTTGTCAATATGAATACCCTGTTCGAGAACTGGAAGATATAAGACTAGTTGCGAAAGCGAAATTATGGAGTTCTTGATTCTAGCACCTCTGTTGGTTGTCTTTATCATTCACCATCGAACTTTGAAAGTTCTTGGTTACCTCGAAGATATTTGTGACGATATTTCTTCAACTAAAGGTAGGTTCATGCTTATACGAATTTCGCAAAATTGATGCGAATCGTTTCTCTTTATAGCGATGTATCACACATGGTGTTTCAATATCACATTTTTGCCAAAAATCAAATTTTTCACTTTTTGTGAAGAGTGCTTTGGAAAAAACAAACTATTCTTCTGTCGGTCGATAAATATATGAATTATAAAGAAAATAATCTAGATATCATACTAATACTTTGTTATGCGATTTATGGTCGTTGGACTCTGATGTTGTTGAAAATATCTAGAACATTTGTAGGTATAATTGCACTTGAGTAATAGTAATTTGCCATGGTTTGATCATGCAGCGTACTTTAAAATTCGAACACGAGATATGGTCTACAGAACATTCAGAAATACAATATAGGCAAAAACAAGCAAATCAAATGGAAAATTATTCAATAATATGGTACTAATGTTGTTAATCCATTGAAGGGGAAGAAATATCAAAATTAGGTACTTCATTAAAATCAACAGATAGGTATAGAAATAAATTACAGATAAAGTGGAAAACACTGAAAATATCTATCAATCAATAGTGGCATTCTAATTTGTCTACAGTTCACAAGAGAGCAATGAAGAAGTATTGTTATTACGAGACAAGGCTGAACTTGCATAAAAGTTATATATTATCATATCAGAAGTATAAGCCAAATAATTGTATCGACTGAACTAAATCATTGTAAATCCATAGGGATTAAAACTTGTACTATTGTCCCAATACATAAAATTATTAAAGCTATCAACGAATTCAGACCAATCAACACTTCACCACAAATTGAAAGGCTGCTTGAAATTGTTGTCGATCACCAATTGATGGAGCTTATTAAATAAAGTAGCATTTCACTTAAAAACCAACCGGGATTCTGTCAGAAGCACTCTGGTCAGTCATCACATATATAGTTGTGAGGTATATGAGTTGATTCGAATTAGATGACAATGAAATGTAGTTGGTATATTTCTTGACTTCGAGGGAACATTTGAAACCTATGATAGATTTAATACTTTTTCCTACGACCCCGTATGAAAACGTCATATAGCACACTGTTTTGTTATTTGGAAAGTAGCTCATATCACCATGGTGTAGTTATTTGAAAGAAAATAGCACACGTGTTGAAATGAAAAATATCACACGCTTGCCTGAATTGATAGAAATAATTAGGTATATTAGTTGGTAGTCACTGTCAATATAAAAGCGTTCTCAAATCAAATTCATATTATTTATTGAAATTTCTGTCTCGTTTCGAATAACGCCGAGAATTCTTTAGGTATCTATTGATTTCAATGTGTCAATGATCCATAACTTCTGAATTCACTTTAATAGAAATTAGTTTCAGTGACTGGAACTATTTCTATACATGTCTGATGATGTTGATGACAGCGGGTGAGATCATTCAGAAGAGTACGGCTACAGTTTTATGGGCGGCTTGCATCAGTTGCATGTTGCATCATATCACAGTATCACAGATGTTTGCACTATTTACATTTGACAAGGAGTCAAGGACGCACTAACT
The DNA here is from genome assembly GCA_029955515.1 of Chrysomela aeneicollis. Taxonomy (NCBI): domain Eukaryota; kingdom Metazoa; phylum Arthropoda; class Insecta; order Coleoptera; family Chrysomelidae; genus Chrysomela; species Chrysomela aeneicollis. The sequence continues at coordinate 9,395,353 of JARUHQ010000009.1, read as the reverse complement.
CGTAAGCGCTTGCGCTCTACGTACTTCTGTGGTTCTGTATTCCTGGTTGCGTGATTACTGGCGCTAGCAGGCGTACGGTGTCAAATATCAATAAAATTGTTTGTCCAAACAAAACTAATTCAATCAATCAGTAATTCACATAATAAGGAAGATTATATAGAGACCGCTCAAGTTACATTTTTGAAAAGACTTCCCGCGAAATGAATGTATTCGGAGTCGTAGGAAAAATATTGTACAAAACTCGTTGGGAAGTGCATTTTCTTCAGTCGTTACTCGTGTGAAATGTGTCACTTTACACACTTGTTGTGTAATGAAATTGAAGTATTAAATGTTCACAACTGGCTATCTTATTACCTGATCGATATAAAACATGGAGTAAAACTAATGGAAACGAATTCATATTGAATTGGAAATAATATTGGATATATTCAGAGCATGGGCGCCGGAAGGGGGGGGTCAGAAGGGCAGACGTCCCCCCTCTGAAAACTGGACTTGAGTATAATTTTATCGTTATTCGAGATGTGATCCTTATATTTTCAACTTTTTGTTCTCTTTTCTTTTGCTTTCCCTGAATTGCTTACCCCCCCTCCTGATTTTTTTAAGGCGGAAAAAAGAATTATATATTAATATTTGTAATTGAAACGATATGAAAATAGCTATAAATGAAATTAATGGTTTGAGAATAAGTAATAACCTCAAACTGTATAAACCAAACAGAACAGTTAAAATGCAGAGCAATAATAATAACATCAAAATCAACACTAAAAATGTAAGTATTACCAATGATAATCAAAAAATTGAAAGTGTAGCCACAACACAAAGCCAGTGAAGCCATTGTTGAATGCGATACCATGCCGTCCTAGAGTATATTTGTGTTTGCTCTCAAGCGTCCAAAAGACGTCGGAACGTGAGTACTTCGAAGTAATAAATTTCGAATTCATCGGATGGAAGTTGGCGACACAAATATTGACATTCGGGTTGTGTGGATTGTTGTATACCTTCGGGGCGTCAGAAAACAACCCCTGATAAGTATGCGTGTGGCATGTGAAAACGCTGGTTCCTACCTCAGTTCTCTACGACGCATTACTAACTTCTATATTATTTGCTGATTTATGGTTGAAGTTCGGGTTCGATTTGCCCGCTTCAGTTTCTCACGCTGAACGGCAGCTTGTTTTTACTAGTTTTTGTCGGTTTCTTTCGGTCAACGAAGTATAAGGAAATATTACTTTCGAAACCGTTCTGCCATCTGTAATGAATGTTGTATCTATTGTTCACAACAGTTTTGTGAAATCGTACATAAAAATTGAGTCATTTATGAATGGAAATAGGTATTCATTCTCTTTCAAGTCAGAATTCATCGACAGTTATTTTCATGAAACTCCGTTCATGAAGGATTTCGAACAAATGTGGAAAGTAACGAGTGCAGAACATGTACTTTCCCATAATTTTCGTGCATGATTTTTTGTACGATTAGAAATATTTTTTTTCATTCCGCGGGTAGTCATTTCAAAGATTTGATTTGTACATGTAATTTTGGTTGGAGTCTATTCGATGTTACTATATCCATATTTTAGGTGATAATCGAAAACTTTTTCAACAATTCCAGATGTGAATTTCTCAAGTTTCTTCGTTTGCACAAACAATTTCATTGATTTTTCAAACCATATGCTTACACGAATACATTAGCATACCGATAACCGTAAAATATTGGTGCCTAAATGAGGTTACAAAAATTCGCACCCAGCTGAAAATTGGTAGGATTATTCAAACAACCATTTCAAATGAAGTCCAAGAAGCAAAATTACTCGGAGTCAAAGCTCATAAAATAGTATATTATGATACAAGTTTTATAAGACGCTATTTTGTCGCACGCGTTGTTTGGAGTACGACGAGCGAAGCGAGGAGTGCTCCAAGTGAACAAGTGCGACAACGTGTCTTATAAAACGCATGCCTATATGCAATTTTTTCTATTTTGAATTGATTTGAAGAAAAAAATTGATTTAATATCGATGAATAACAGAAACATCTTCGATTGGTAATAATGATGACATTGAAATAATTAAAATCTGACGCACAAGCGTAAAGCCCAGTTTACAGTTGAGCAATTTTGATTATTGCAATGCCAGCGGTGAAAAATTCAATTTTGTTATTGTTTGTATTGGTCAATTTGAATCAAATTATACACTCTGAATTAAAATTCACCAATTAAAACATTGAGTTTTTCACTGCAAATATCACCAAATCCAAATCGCTCAGAAGTAAACTGGGCCTAACTCTTCTGACTTTCATTTGACAGTTCGATTGTACCAATCTCCGAATAATAAAAAATGCGTATCGAAATACAGGCTATTTCGACACGCATTTGCGTTGCACAATGACTTCATCATACAACCAAAATAGAAAATCGGATTTTACGCGATTTTCAGCAAAACGGTGAGTTTTATAATGAAATTAACTCTGATAGAAAATGTTGATCAGATAATTTGTCCATAAAAAATATGGTGATACTTTTTTTCTAAGAGCCACCGTTTATGAGATATAACGAAGTGTTGTAATTGTCATATTATGTATAATTACACCATGTAATAAAAAATATATCTGTCATACAAATAAAAATATCATTATATCAGTAAGTGTACCTTACACATATAAAATATTATAAATATGAGAATGTCGGAAAAAAATAAACCCAAATGCGACATACATCATTGATGGAAAATATTTATTACACCGCATTGTGTGGGATAGCGAAGAGACATTCAACCGTTGATATTCAACGTTATCTCAGATAAATACGTTCAGTATGTACGTCGACATTTTGGTCCCAGAGTCAGTGTCGTATTTGATTGCTATAATGATTTCACGAGAAATATTAAAGCCGTAGAACAACGTCGTAGAACTTGATGAACATCTTCATCTAATGATTTTCAATTGACCGATCTATGACAGTTTCTACCAGTTAACAGAAGTTTCTTGCAAATACTCTCAGCAAATCTCGGTTCATTTCAATGTTGAAAGAAAAGTTTACTGCTGAAAATATATTGGTAAAACAAGCTAATAATGATGCTGATGTGATGATAATTGAAATAGCAATAGAGCAATTCAATTTAACGAATATAACTATTGTTATAGGTGAATATGTAGACGTACTCACTGCTCGAACTCCAATAGAAAAAACAATTTTTTTTCACCTGAAAAGCTCAACATAAATCGGTAATGTATCCATCGAAAAGTTTATCTACTTTTCAAAGTGTCAAAAGCATGTACTATTTTTACACGCAATAACTTCAACATTTTTCAGGAGCGGTAAAATTACTGTTTTTGAAATGTTTGAAAACCAATGTTTAGTTCAATGTGCTAAAGTTTTTAAAAAGATTATTTCAACTCCACAAGTTTCTTCCATCTATGTATGTAGCTGAAGAAACTTTGTTCTCATATAAGTTTAACTAACTTTGAATTTGGTCTAGGTAAGTTGATACTATTATCCCTATGTGTAGGATAGCGTTTATCCGTATTGAATTTATTCGAATGTTTTTTAATCAGACATACTGTCTCCGCTATGAATATGGCAATAACAGTATGCAACTTATGTAGGACAAAAATATGTTTGCAATGATCACGTGGCTTTGCTTTACACATATATCTTATTGCTCTTTTTTGTAAAATTAAGATGATTTGCAAGCTACTTTCCAAATAACAAAACAGTGTGCTTTATGACGCTTTTATAGGTGGTCGTAGCAAAATTCATGTTTTGCTTTTTGGTACGACTAGCTATTATCTCTTGGTCAATAATGTGTATTGTTCTCTACAGTGATTTATCACCTAATAAGTCACTAAATGGGAAAAAGTCTCAGATACTAATAAAAATCTAAATATTCATCGGTTCCGGATTCTATTCTTTTACTCCTGGTCAATGTGGATATACTTGGGTTTACCTATATCATGTTCGATCTATATCATATGGTTAAACCAACGTAGGTGATCCATTTCTTACAGTGGAAGTAGAAGTTATAGGACAAGGGGTTGAACTTACAGACAAACTCCACCAAAATGTTTAATATGTCATACACTTACATTAGGACATGTTTCGAAGGATTTATCCTTCATCATCAGCAATAATGAAAAAAATAAAAAAGTACATATATTAAGAGAAAAAAACAATGTTAGAAATCTTGACACATCAAAAAAAGAAATACCTGAAAACTTACCAATGGTGACAGTGAAAATTTAAACATGAGAAATTATTATTAAAATAAAACAAAGGGGATCGCACCAAGTGCGAACTCCCAATGTTAAGGGATCTTCAGAAATCTCATCATCAAATATAACTCAAAAAATTATTCAGGTAAATGTTAGGGAACCATATCTTATTGATCGAAGGAATGACTATAACGAGTGAAGTGAAATGACATGTGAAACAAATCATTCAAGCACAGAATAACAAGATCAAAAATATGACAAATTATGGATTGAAAAATGATTGAATCTATGAATGATGTAGACACCTGACTTCAAGGCGAAAGGATCATAACCACAAGTAACCAAGGTTAGTAAACAGAAAAGAAAAGGAAAGAGAAATTAGAAAATTAAGGAATTAAACAACCTCAAACTGTCAAACTGAGTCTGCTCATTGAGACATGCTGTCTCAGAATCCTTAATGCATTTATTGATTTCATAAGTTTCAAAAATATTGAGTTTTTTACCCTTAAAATGTAGAAATTTCAAACCAGAGGTTTGATCAAAAGAATGTTTATCATTAATAATATGATTGGAGAAAACAGAATTAGAATTAATGGAATCTTTATCAGAATTATTTTTAATCAAGCGAATATGTTCTGCAATCCTATGTTGGAATTTTCTGCCTATTCGACCAATATAGCACATATTTCAATTGGGTTCTGAACAATTCTGTCTATAAACACCTGATTTTTCCAAAGGTGGGATTTTATCTTTAGAGTTAATGAGAGAACATTTTGAATTGTTAGAAGTTTTGAAAGAAAAGGAATAATTATGAGAATGATCAGAATTCAATTTATTATTTAGAATATTTTTCAGATAGAGAGAAATGGGACCAAAAAACGACAAAGAAAAATGTTTAGAGACAACTGGTTGTTCAGAAATTGTGTCATATGGTTTATATCAGCCCAAATCCCATCAGTGTTAAAATTGAAAATCCCCATGACCTTAACTCCTACGAGCTTTCCGAAGGCTTTTTATATTTATATCAGCAACTATGGTATAGACGAGTAAATTTAATATATAATATGTCATCCAAAAAGCAACGATCTTCAAAAAAAATTACCTTGTTGGGGATGTAATTTCATCTATTAGGACCTGCAATTCACGTCTGAATATTTCACGGATCTACTCACACAGTGTAACTAGACCCTTTGACACGAATTTGCATTCAATAACGTACACAATAAACATACTCAAATCAATATTCGAGGCTGTTGCATTAGGTACTATTATTGACTATCTCTTCGTGTATCCAGTATATAAATGCCACTCGAGTAGATGATATGATAATTATATCATACAGCAAACAATATGTTGATGTTCAATAGTTGATTGAAGTGTATGTGTAACTCATACCAACTCATACATTATGTAATTGAATCTATATTGAAGTGGCATCGATTGATTGTTTAATATACAGTGTTGAGGAGTTTCTGCATCATAATGAAATAGTTTTACAAAACCACAAGTATTTTTTGTCAAAGAATATGTGTCTGGACACGTCCCCTGAGAAATTACAAGCGTGAAAACATTTCCTCACTTTTAAATTTGGCGCGCATGCCAGAGCTAGCTCGATGGCTGATACGGACGGGCCAAGTGTAAGGGCCGTTTGCATAAAGAATTTAAGAGACGATTAAATATTCAATGTGTTTGTTACCATGGCAACGTTTGCCTCACCTCGCGAGTTAGCAGAGTTAATAAATCACATATTGAGTTAACAGAAGGCTTGATGAACTTTTATGAAACCGACACTAAGTCACCTATATTTGTGAAATCCCTGTATACCCTTACCACGCAAACCGTTATTCGATGCCTTCATTATTTTCCGGAATATCTGCAAATAACTGATTTTGATGAAGAAATTTAGTTATTTTGATGTTTTCCAATTACAGGGATAAAACCATGCAACGTCTCATTTGATTTTTTCAATAAAAACAGAAGAAATCAAACCTATTGTAAACCGCGCCCTTTAGAATATGTGGTAAAAGAAGTTTGAAAAGTATTTTTTCATGAAGTAGCGACTATCATCAATTTAGGCGTGAAATCATCTTTCAAACGAGCATAACTTGATCAAATTGGGATGAAGGGTAATATATTTTTCAACATCTTCCTTCATCTCCCTCATTTTTGAAGAAAAGTAAAATTTTCAAGAACAAGATGATGCAAACAATAATTATGAACTTTTCATTTCCGTTATTAAAACAGTAGGTACCTCAATATGGCGATGTTCCAATAAATCGCACCAACTGTGCGCTGTTTCAACGCTGTTTATAACATTTGGGAACCTCAAACCTAACCTAACAGCTACAAAATCGAAGACTCAGCATAACACCATAGTAAATGCGCCCTCTAGCGATCATTTCAGAAACTTAAAAATATTTTCCATCAATTTCTTTTGGCTGAATTGGTCAATATTTTTCCCAAAGCCGTAATGTTTATATGGTTTCCATATAATATCGCACCTTGCCGAACCCAGTATAGTATCGTATTCTTCGATTATTATTGTGATTCCTTAATTGCTCAACAAATTTTTCGTTTTGTCCAGGAAAATCCATAAAAACCGCAATAAAACGGGTAGTGGCCATTTCCTACAACTCCGTGAAACATGTGCATTTCCTATTGATTAGGAATCCCCAGTTGTATATGGATTAAAAATTGTGTCCTCGAGACATGGTTCACATCGTCCGTGGATATGTTCATCAGTTCTTAGAATGCCTAGGATTCAAATATATCATGGGGATTGTGTGGAATTTGGCTGAATAGTTATATGTTTCTGTTTGCATTCCAAAGCGATATTACTGATATGAGCATAACCATATTGCAATTCAGAGTAATTATAGTTGATTGTTTCATTTTTGGGAAAACGGTACTTTATTGTCATCATCGTTTTTTGTTTAATTAGCACGTCGTCAATATTTCAATGTGATAATCAGCTAAGGATTCATTCACATCCGTTGGAAGACTTGAGGTGTAAATTTCTTCATGCGGACGTATTCATTTATAGAAATAGGTACCCGAAGTTATATTTTTCATGAAGTCCCAAGTCCCAAGTCCAAATATTTACTTTTCATCCTAGTTAGTTCAGACTAGCATACTATATTCATATTAATTGACTGTCGACCGACACAGTTGTCCTGAAAGCCTAATGCACCTATCAGTTATTGACTCTATATTTGTTTTTTAACAAATGGAATATCCCACCACCTATGATCTGAACTTTCACATTATTGAATAATCGCTCTTGTTTCGTTCACTGATCTGGGAAGTTATCGCAGAAATAGATACTTGTTTCGATAACGATAATGAATCATCACTATATGTATAATGGATATCCCATAATTAAATACATATTTCACAAAGTCTGCCCAAATATATAAATGAATACACTTCCCAAAATCGCTACCACTACACAACGTGAAAGAACATTACCTACTCTATCACATATTCATAATATCAGATTACTCCTATGTACAGGGTGTCCCATTTTCGGTGTCCTTACGGGATATCTTGCTTATTTTCAAAGATAGAGATTTGCGGTCTTCACGAACGTTGGCTACTTTTCCATAGCTCGCTTCGTTTCTGAGATACAGGGCGAAATTGAAAATATTGCATTTTGAGACCCCCCCTCTGTATCTCAGCTATCTTTCAACTTATGGTAAAAGTAAAAACTGACTCTCATACATATTCTTACGTACAATCCAGTGGCGTAGTCAGTTTTTGGAAATGAGCTATCATTATTGAGATATAACCCATATTATGGAACAACCTGTATATTTTTCAATATTTGAGACATGAATGCTTTGAGCTTTTCAAAAATATATTACACTCATGAGATATTTTTAGTATTAGACCTGTATTCAGATAATTTTGAGTTTTTATAGCTAGTCAAAGTCAAATATTACTTTGAAAATAGATTTTTTGGCGCAATCTTTAGCATTATTAGAAGAAAATATCTTTCCAGTTCGTCACAGAGCTGATGAGAAAGAGTAAGAACAATTTCAGCATTTCAGACCTTATTTCGGAATTCACGGATAAGTCGCGATAAATTCATACAAACATTCAAAGATATTTGATGATGTCAAGCAAGTTTTCCAAAATATTCTTTTTTTTTTTTTCACGTGCTTGCTAGTCATCAAGTCACCATTACGTAAATCTTGTCGCGAACCTCCTGCGGTCTAATGGCGAACCCCTCAGGGTTAGCGTACCCCACTTTGAGAAACCCTGGTCTAGACCAATGGGAAACTTCGCACAGACTTCAATAATATTTCGGTGTAGAATTTTCTTACCGAATAGGTACCACTCTATAGTCCATTTCAGTTAAGAATACAGTGGACGTAGCCTGGTTTACACTAGCAAACCCGCCAAATATGAAAATGTTTAGTGATGAATCAATAATTGAATATTCATGTAGCAAGGATATATTCTGCAGGATATAAGATGCCTTAAATCATTGATTTTTAAGTGAATTAACAAATCTGCAAAAATGATTTTATTATGGAATTTCAAGAAGCACATAAGTGAACAATAATTCGTTGACGTATTCCAAGGATATTCAATCTGATGTAATGTTGAGTATGGAATTTAAAATAGAAACTCAAGTCATTATTCATTTTACTTGACTAATTATGCTTCGAAGGACAAAATATGAAAATGGTAGAGGTGGAAATGTTTTCCTCAAAATAGTAAATCAATAGTAATTTCAATATTACACACAAAAAATGAAAACCACTATACAAAATTATAATTTGATATTCCATTCCATGATCTTATTTCTTCCAGGTTGAGTTTGATATGCTTGGTTGGTTTCTTCTAATAAATGGTATTGAGCATTAGCCATGAAAATAAAATATTCAGTTGAATTCATGTATTTCTTGTATTATATATGATAACAATAATCACAATGTTGGTATGTCATCTCTATGGACAAAAGCGTGAACTGTTGCATGAGTAGCTTACTCAGCTTCATCCAATGCTTATTGGAAAAGTATCCCTCTGGATTCGCTTCTTCCTTGGGATGCAACAGTGCCTTCAGCCTGCATCTCAGCGATAACTTTCCACATGATTGATTCCGAAAAGCTACCTCAGCTCCTGCAAACTTAATACTGAGTTTTCCTGTTTTATATGTCTGAGAAACACACTTCGTACATGTTAACCACAATGAATCTTTCTGGCGCTGTCACTATATGTACTCATGCAGATTGCATCAGGACCTGTTTCGGGGTTCTTTGCCATAATTATTCAAATTTCGATGTATCCAGAAGTTGAATAATGGTGAACCAAATTGTTGATAACAGGTTATTACCATAATTTTCATAATAGGTCATAATAGATTTGGTGGCTGGTGAACCATAGCGGCAGACTTTGAAAACGGCCAGGTGTAAATGTGAAAATCAAAATTATGTCCGGCGATTATTGAAATCATACTCCTCGATTAACAAAACTCACGGTAAATATAATAGAAATAAGACTTTAACATTCAATCTCGTCAACTTTGGATTTTATTTCACTGTTTTTACACGGCCGTCGGTCAACTAACCACTTCCATTGTTGCGATGTCGCAATATTTTACATTGTGTAAACTTGTCTGGCTTCTAGACCAATGAGAAGCGAGGAAAAACCTTTCCTATCTATCTCTTCAACGCTGTATTCTTAACTAATAAAATGGACTATAGTTTCAATTAAGAACTGTAATTTTTTTCTCCAACACGAATATTATGTGGAAAATTTTTCCAGTAATAATTGAAGCTCTAGTGATATTATATCAGTTATTGGTTGTAAAACCTGTTGGAAATAAAAGCTCTTTTTTCAATATCATTTCATTATTCTCCTTTCCCCCAGTCGTGCCAACCTGCAGACCGGGTCAGCCCAAGACATTCGGCGTGGCTCGCCACGAGACGGCGCGCATAGCGTGCGAGCTCGAGGCGAACCCCAGCGACGAGGTGCAGTTCACTTGGAAGTTCAACAACACCTCGGACACGTTCGACATACCCCAGAACCAGGTGCGTTCCGAGAACGGCCGCAGCGTCGTCTTCTACAAGCCCATGACCGAGCTCGATTACGGCACGCTGCTGTGTTGGGGCCGGAACGAGATCGGCGGGCAGAAGGAGCCGTGCGTGTTCTACGTCAATCCCGCAGGTGGGGAATCAATATTATTTGACGGGTTATCGGAATTTAATCTCACGTTACTCGAAACAGTGAGGTTAGGTTGATGTTGAGGCCCGGTTTCACCAATGAATTAGTCTCGGTTTTAAAGATAACTGACAATTTTAATCGCGATTATGCCTTTCACGCGTTTCACCACACCACTAACTACGATTATATCCGATAATCGAGATTATTTATTAACTGGCCATTTTTGACGGGTTATCTGAATTTAATCTCACGTTACTCGAAACAGTGAGGTTAGGTTGATGTTGAGGCCCGGTTTCACCAATGAATTAATCTCGGTTTTAAAGATAACTGACAATTTTAATCGCGATTATGCCTTTCACGCGTTTCACCACACCACTAACTACGATTATATCCGATAATCGAGATTATTTATTAACTGGCCATTTTTGACGGGTTGGCTGAATTTAATCTCACGTTACTCGAAACAGTGAGGTTAGGTTGATGTTAAGGCCCGGTTTCACCAATGAATTAATCTCGGTTTTAAAGATAACTGACAATTTTAATCGCGATTATGCCTTTCACGCGTTTCACCACACCACTAACTACGATTATATCCGATAATCGAGATTATTTATTAACTGCCCATTTTTGACGGGTTATCTGAATTTAATCTCACGTTACTCGAAACAGTGAGGTTAGGTTGATGTTGAGGCCCGGTTTCACCAATGAATTAATCTCGGTTTTAAAGATAACTGACAATTTTAATCGCGATTATGCCTTTCACGCGTTTCACCACACCACTAACTACGATTATATCCGATAATCGAGATTATTTATTAACTGGCCATTTTTGACGGGTTGGCTGAATTTAATCTCACGTTACTCGAAACAGTGAGGTTAGGTTGATGTTAAGGCCCGGTTTCACCAATGAATTAATCTCGGTTTTAAAGATAACTGACAATTTTAATCGCGATTATGCCTTTCACGCGTTTCACCACACCACTAACTACGATTATATCCGATAATCGAGATTATTTATTAACTGCCCATTTTTGACGGGTTATCTGAATTTAATCTCACGTTACTCGAAACAGTGAGGTTAGGTTGATGTTAAGGCCCGGTTTCACCAATGAATTAATCTCGGTTTTAAAGATAACTGACAATTTTAATCGCGATTATGCCTTTCACGCGTTTCACCACACCACTAACTACGATTATATCCGATAATCGAGATTATTTATTAACTGGCCATTTTTGACGGGTTGGCTGAATTTAATCTCACGTTACTCGAAACAGTGAGGTTAGGTTGATGTTAAGGCCCGGTTTCACCAATGAATTAATCTCGGTTTTAAAGATAACTGACAATTTTAATCGCGATTATGCCTTTCACGCGTTTCACCACACCACTAACTACGATTATATCCGATAATCGAGATTATTTATTAACTGCCCATTTTTGACGGGTTATCTGAATTTAATCTCACGTTACTCGAAACAGTGAGGTTAGGTTGATGTTAAGGCCCGGTTTCACCAATGAATTAATCTCGGTTTTAAAGATAACTGACAATTTTAATCGCGATTATGCCTTTCACGCGTTTCACCACACCACTAACTACGATTATATCCGATAATCGAGATTATTTATTAACTGCCCATTTTTGACGGGTTATCTGAATTTAATCTCACGTTACTCGAAACAGTGAGGTTAGGTTGATGTTGGAATGTTGTTGTTGGATTATTGAAGAATAACTGGCCGATTTGCAACGATTGTATGGTTAGTAGAACCTATACTCTTTGGTATGATCTTGCTTTCGAAGACGAGTAGTGATAGTGATGAAGATGAAATTGTTGTGCATCGCCCCCGTTTGTTACGTCATTCGATTCGACACACTGGAATATACTGATTCAAGTGTGACTACTGTGACTAGTGTGAGATCTCTTTCCAAAACGAGCAGTGATTTCTGTTTTGGAATCTATCGAATATCAATTAAAATACCTGCATATGTCCACTTATATTTTCAACAATATTGAATCTAGCCTGCACTAGATCCAGCAAATATGCCTTCTCGGAAATGCTCAAATTAGTATATCTCTTTATTATGTCCCTTCTCTCCCCGGATACCTACTTTCTTGTCACTCAGTCATCCTGTCCTCATCAGAATTCTCTATCTGATGTTCAAATATCAAATGATGAGAATGGAAGAAATCATCCCAAACAAACAAAAGAAAATTAAAATTAAGGTCACATTGAGGTTATATGATGACGTTAATGCTTGTTCTTGACATATTACACTGTTGCCTTATCAATTTTCAGAGCGAATCGCGTTTAGCTAACTGAACTTGGTTGTGTGGTGAAAACCGACTGGTGAAACGTCTACGAAAATAATCGAGATTAAATCCACGGTTTAACTTTAACTTCGATTACAAAAACCGAGATTATGTCGCGCTTGGTGAAACCGGGCCTGAATGTTGTTGTTGGATTATTGAAGAATAACTGGCCAATTTGCAACGATTTGTATGATCAAAGAATAGAGGTTGTATGATCTTGCTTTCGAAGACGAGAGTAGTGATAGTGATGAAGATGAATTTGTTGTGCATCGCCCCCGTTGGTTACGTCATTCGACACCATAGAATATACTGATTCTCAAGTGTGGGAATCAGACTTTCCAAAACGAGCAGCGGAATCTATCGAAGATCAATTAAAATACCTGCATATGTCCACTTATATTTTCAACAATATTGAATCTAGCCTGCACTAGATCCAGCAAATACGCCTTCTCGGCAATGATCAAATTAGTACCTATATAACTTTATTATTTTCCTTCTCTCCCCGGATACCTACTTTCTTGTCAGCCATCCTGTCCTCATCAGAATTCTCTGTCTGATGTTCAAATATCAAACGATGATAATGGAAAAAATCATCGCAAACAATCAAAAGAAAATTAAAATTGAGGTTATATGATGACGTTCAGATGACGAGTATGCTTCTTCATGACATATTACACTGTTGCCTTATCAATTTTTAGAGCGAATCGCGTTTGAAAAGTGTTTTTAACCGCCAACTTAGTTGCAAAGCAACCCTCGAAGTCTCATTGAGACTTGTGTGAGTAAGGAAGACGGGGACCTTAGCTTTTTAAGTGTCATCCGAAGCACTACTCGGCTGGTTATCGTTGAGAATCCGAAGGATTGAAATCTAGGTACCAAGAATGTTCGGTTGGTCACCTATCTCCTCCCGCTTAACGATGCTACAGAAATAAATAAAATTTCTAATAGCCCCGCCGGGATTCGAACCCGGAATCTCTAGACTACAAGTCAGCGATACACGCACTCGACCACCAGCCCAGCTAACTAAACTTGGTTGTGTGGTGAAAACCTACTGGTGAAACGTCTACGAACATAATCGAGATTTAATCCACGGTTTAACTTTAACTTCGATTACAAAAACCGAGATTATGTCGCGCTTGGTGAAACCGGGCCTTAGAGAGTTCCTTTCTTTCACTCCAGTGAATGAATGGATTATAGAATGCATGAAATATGCGAGAATTTTTGTCTCCTGGACTTCGTTAGGAATAGTTAGGAGGTAACTTCCGATAGTGGAAAAATTGTCCACGGAGTTCCTCAAGGGTCAGTCTTGGGTCATTCAGTCAGGAACATTCACCTTATTTGCGGATGACACCACGATATTTTGGCGTAATAGAGATCCGGCTACTTTGACTGGAACTATACACTCAGATTTAGAAAAAAAATTGGTGTGAATCGAATATGTTGTCACTTATTATTTCTAAAACAAATTTGGTCACATTTAAGTGGGATTTGGATCAGGTAACTTTAGGCTATCAGACGATTGGAAGTAAGCCTGTAACGAAATTCCTCGGTATATTCATTGACAGTAACTTGAGGATTGATACAAAAATTAATGCACTAAAAAAGAAATTGTCTTCTGTTTGCTTTGCCGTAAATGTCATACTTCGTGAACTCGGACTTTCAGCATCATTGACCGCATACTATTCACTTATGGAGAATCATCTTAGGTATGGAATTCCATTCTGGGGCTCTAGCAGCCAGGTTTTATTGCAAAGTATATTCGTTATTCAGAAAAGAGCTTTCAGAATAATAATCAAATTGAGGATGCATTACTCGAGTAGGCCAATAATAAAATACGGACAATTTTCGTTCTTTTCATTATAGAGACTGTATGCTTGCTTCACAAACATAAAGAAAAGTTCTTGAATCGAACAGAAAGGCAAACACGTAGGGAGATGATACTTGTCCTTCCACTCCCCACATCAACTTTGACCAAGCATTCTCAAATCTATAGAATTAGACAGATATATAATCATTTACCGAAACAAATAACAGCAATCAATGATCAGAAGCTATTTAAGAAATCGATAAGGGACCTTGAAATGGGAAAGTACTTCTATAGTTTGGAAGAGTATTTTGCATATAATTTCTAGTCTTTCCATATAAATATTGCGATTTATACCAAGATTTTGATGAACTGTACTTGTGGATACATGTTTATACCTCATTGTAACCTTTATGTAAATATTGTTTATACTATTTATTTCTACAATTGTTTGTGTTTTATACACATGACATATATCTTTTTCGATACAATATATAACATTTTAGACAATAAAGATTATTCTCTCTTTATCTCTCTCTCTCTCTAACCAGCCGACTAAAGCTTCGAATGACACTTGAAAAGCTAAATTCCCGTCTTCTAGACTTACGAGGGTTGCTTTGCAACTAAGTTGGCGGTTGAAAACACTTTTCAAACACTTTTTTCAAACATACTGAAAGTCCCTACCCTAGGGTGGTGAGCTAAGGGTGGGAGAGGGGTGGAAATGTTCAATCTTTTATTTTTTTTACTTATATCTCAAAAACTATGCACTGTGGAAAAAAAATATTTCAGATAGAAACAAAAGCTGATTAAATTTTCTATAGAATTGATCATCAGTATATTTGTCTAATTCCGAAGGGTTTTCAAGATATACGTTATTGAAAATCGGTAATTTTCGAAAAAATCATTTTTACCTTAATCTTTTTCTCAAACATTCGCTTCTAGTGCCTTTCACGTTCGTTTCTCAGGAAAATAACATGAAACAAAGTTGTAAATCATTGAATGTTCTTTAATTTAATATAAGATTCACTCAATCGAAAGTTATGTAATTTCTAACATTTACGCGTTATGGGGATGGAAATGTCCCATTTTTTGTTTTCCTGCTTATATCTCGGCAATTTTACACTGTAACAAAAATGATAATGAAAGCTAATTGAATTTACTATAAAATTGTTTCAATATACAGAGTCACTCACGTTATTGAAAATCGGTAATTTTCGAAAAAATCATTTTTACCTCAATCTTTTTCTCAAACATTTGCTTCTAGTGCCTTTCACGTTCGTTTCTCAGGAAAATAACATGATATTACGGGATATTCCGGTTACGTAGGTAAGTTGCTTTTTCACGTGCCCGTTAAATAACGTAGGTTTACGTACGCCCGTTATCCCATATTCGACGTAAACGTAAATAATCGAGAAATGCGCATGCGTAGATGTCAATTCGTACGTTAACGTTGATGGCACCACTTCAACTCTCTATTGTGGGGCGGGCGGTTTCTGAATGCGAAGTGGGCGATGATTCAATGACAGCAAACTCCGATGATGAAATCATCACCTGAATATCAAAGTTTTATCCTTCAAAGTTGAGAGAGAAAATTCGCGATAGAAAATAACACGTAGCACTATCTCATCTACTTACATTTGTGTCTTTGCCACCAAACAATAACTGAAGATTTCACATGGATTTCACCATTAATTTTTTTCATACAGCGTCGGGAATATCTGCTTAATAAAATGGTCACATAGTCCTACAAATTTAGTGGTACGTTTTCCCGGTCGTCCTACGCTTGGAAGATGTCAATTCTCCGGAGACACTTTTCATTAATAACAACCTAATTTAATTTTTTTTCCAATCGGAAATGAAGTGTAATACACAATTTTAATACTGTCCTACAGAAAAATTGTATGTATATGCAAGAGTTGATATAATTTTAACGTAAACTTTATCGTTAAAATGGTAATGTTCAAATCGATAAGAAATTTCATTTCCTACAAATTTGATCAAAACCATTTTAACCACGAAGTTAATAGTAAACGAGGTAAAGGAAGAACAAAAAATGTCACCCCTATTTATTTCGATTTTCAAGTATTGGTTTTAGGAAAAAAATAATACCTAATAAAAAAATTGTACCTCGACATCAACGAAATTCATTGCAACTTGGGGAACAGTAGTTATCGCGGTCGCGGCTATATGCCACATTTTTACGGGAAGATGAACATGATTTCCAATGTGAAACTAATGGAGCGTCGACATAGGAATCTAGGGAAGCGCTGAAGGGCCACATAGTAGCGTTTTTTTTAAACTCGGCTGTTAGCCGACTTAAACTCAGCTAACAGCCGACTTAAACTCGGCTAACTGCCGACTTAAACTCGGTTAACAGCCGACTTTTTCGCCGAGCAGTGTTGCCAATAAGGCGCAAAAAGCGCAATAATTGCGCTTTTCAACTGTGTTTTGCGCCATTGTGCTATTTTGTGCATTTTTGCGCTTTTTAAGGACAATAAATACAAATGAATGCCCCTATGCTGTAATCACATATGGAAGTAATAACGAATCAAAATTTCCAAATGTTCATCCACTACTTCCATTTTCAGATTGGGTGACTTGTGCTTCCTTTATTTACTCGAATCACTGCTGAATGATCAACAACGAGAGAATGGATATGGTGAAAATAATGTACAACAGGAGATACGAATCACAACTGAAATTCACTGATAGTTTCATTTTATCTCGGCTTTCAGTCGAAAAACCAACAGCCGAGTTTGAGTCGGCTGTTAGCCAAATTTAAGTCGGCTGTTAGCCGAGTTCAAGTCGGCTGTTAGCCGAGTTCAAGTGGGCTAACAGCCGAGTTTAAAAATAACGCTCCTATGTGATATTATGACGAAAACATTAATGACACTAGCCTACTTAGGGTAAATATAAAAGAACGCAAAAGATAATCTATAGTATAGGTATAATATTATGGTTCAAGTTCAAGCAAACCTCAGATTGAAGGTAGTTAATCTGTGACCAAACCATAGCCAACTATAGTTTCCTATTCGAAAAAATACAGCTTCAGGGTATTACTCGAAAATTGCACCTTTTTTAATTTCCTCAAAGCCACTGGATAATGAAAATAAGTATCTCGTAACTTCACGAACAACAATATATTCACTTGTGTCTAGAAGTCGAAAAATTGAACTTTTGTTTAAAACTCTAGAACAAAAGATGATAGCAAATTTTTGTTTTCGCCAGTTAATTTGTCTCAGAATAATAAGTCGAGAATCTGACCCCCATTTTTTCGTATCTCTTATACTAACCGATTACTCTATGCAAACATCGAAATTTGCCCACCCTGTACGTTTGTTTATACGCTAAATCACTCATATACAAATCAGAGACAACGATCGTGCTATATTATGTAATCGTAGATTTGAATAGAAATAATCGAATGTTCTGTGTTCTTCCCACTTCAATGTGAATTAAAAAATGTACGAATATTTTCCCATTTTTCAATCGGATTTCGGTTGATTGTATCGGAATGAATGGTGCGGCGCTCGAATTCGTTCGACAACGTTCCTCATGATTAGACCGATAAAAAGCGAATTAGCTGTCTGTATTCTAGTGTACGAATTTATGTCGATGTCATCAGCCGAAAATGTGTCAAAAATCATCATATCGGAAATGGGAAATGAATCATAAACTAATTCAATTAAAAACATGTTTCGATTCGTTGGTACGTCCAAATCACATCAGGCCTTCGTCCACCGATTTAAACGATATAAAATGGATCGTGTTCAAGGTAATGATTTCATTCAGGGCATGTACATTTCACAGCATTTTCCGTGACAGGCCATTAGAAAATGACAAATTATTCGGAATGGGTTTTTTCACCAGTCTCAACCGGATTGAATGGAACTCGTTGTGAAAAAATATTCTCTTTACTTATGTATCAGAAGTTTCGAGATTCAGTCAAATTAAAGATGAATAGGACTATGATGAGAGCCACTCTTCGTATTTTTCACCCTCAAGTAAGATCCAACTGCTAGAAGCGTCTCAAATTCTCATCTTTCGGAAATAAGCTCTTACTTCATCATAACAGTTTTTTGCGAGGGATTCGGCATTGGGAAACCCGTTTGCCACAGAAATAGCTAAGATGAAGATATTTACCCAAATTCAGTGATGATAGTTCTCTCAGATGATCAATGCATAAATTTCAATAATAAATATATCAATATATACCTATCTACAGTTATCAATTTTAGGAAATGAAACAAACTGAAAATCGGTTCCTGATGGTGTTCTCCTTCCGTCCCTACTTTTTTTTTGTGAAACTCAAGATGGCTACCTTCCTACTATTGAGGGATTTTGATTTTTACTAAACCAGCGGTGAAAATTGCAACATCGTATGGTTTTTATTGGTCAATTTAAATCAATTGACCAATAAAAACTTAGTTTTTCACAGCTAGTATTACCAAATCCAAAATTGCTCAGAAGTAAGCTGGGCCTAATTCTTCTGACTCTCATTTGACAGTTCGATTTTACCAACCTCCGAATAATAAAAAATGCGTATCTATCGAAACAGTGATCGAAACAGAGGCTATTTCGATACGCATTTGCATTTCATAATGACTTCATTATAGAAACAAAATAAAAAAGTATAGTTTCAGCCTGTACCTACTCTGTGGTGATGTGGAACATATGTTATATTTTTACATTCCTAAAACTATAGCCATCGGATACATTTAATTGGAGTATATATTAATATACTAGGTACTGTAATTTGCATACACACATACATGATTTCATAATACAGACTGGACTCATTACAATAATTAAAATGGACACACTGATGATTTGATGTAATAATTCAATTTATGGGTATATGTTCATTAAAAAATTCGTAGAGGCTATAAAAGGCTTTTGGATAACAAGTATTGTTTTCATTCTTCCCATATCTGTTTTTGCTGTCTATAGTTCTTCAATGTTATAGAAATTGTATTCCACACTTTGATGCTTGAAAATTCACATTTTTCCTCAACATAACCGTATTTCGTTCTGTCTTCCCGCAGATATTCAACATTCAATTGATTAAGCCATGTTTTGCACAAAAAAAGTAAATCAATGAATGTCTCTACCGCTACAGATAGGTGTAGGGAAGTGATTGTTCGTTTTTATTATATTCTACATGAAGGAAATCTGTAAAATACAATTTAGATCAACTGAAAATATTCATTACCTTGAATAGAATAAATATCCATGCATTATTCCACATTATTCCATTCCGGAACGTAAGACTATGGCACTCACCAATGAAATTACACTATTGAAACTTTTATCCCAGAAACCTGCTTTCAACCACAAATAAAAAAATGTTTTACCATTTTAACTGAAGAACTGTATATTTAATAGACGTATAAGTGAACTAATCGATAAAAAAATGCACAAATCAACGCTTTGAGAACGATGATACGACAACACGAATGACCACGTCATGAATCGTAAACAATCTGAGAAACTCGTTCTAAAACATATTTTCAATAATAACTTAAAAACACGACTACGGCGAGTTGGTCCGACGAGGCCCGAACAATAGATTCTCATCGTGGAAACAAGACGGTTTGACAGTCGTGTTGGCATCATGATGAAAAGGATGGAAAATACCAGTCCATGTTTTTTATTTGTCTGAGACTTGTCCCCTGACTGATATAGTGATATATGCTAGACGGTATTATTTTCATATCACTTGTCATTTTCGTTAGTCAGATAAGGGTTGTTACTTTCACTGCCTGTTTCTTTCTACCTCGGTCTAACCTAACTAGATGAATAACGCACAATCCTTGTCACAGTATAGTTGTTTGAAGCCAACATCTAAATTAGTTACTATGGTTACCTCATTCTTTAGCAAGAGTAGCAACAACAGAATCCCCCATTACCATCAGTGTCTTGCTATCTTGACAAAATGATCATATCCATTGTTTCTAAAACTCAATGACAACAATCTAAAATCAAAGTTTTCTGTAAATATACATCTTAGATTCATTACTCAAATGATGATTGATCAAACTCACTGTCAAACTACATATTATTGTTGTTTGTTTTCTGATAATATAAACTTTCCAATTTCGAACTTGAAAAATATAACATTAAACATATTGTTATAACCTTTCAATTCCATTGAATAAAGGATCTATTACTTTGAGCATTTTCTTACTACTTAGGCAACCATTTTATCCGATTTTATCACTTGAAGTAAACTTATGCGAGCATACTCTAGCGTCTCTAGAAATATTCTTTTTCTCGATGATATTTTCCATATATATATCCACTAATTTGTCTTCTCGGAAAAACCCAAGAATGTTTTCAAATTACTACAAATTGTTTCGCATATTAGAATTGATAATTTATAAAACTAATAATACGAGTAACACACCAGTGAAATGTTGTGTTCTGGTCACCGCTTCTAAATTGTCTTCAACACATTTCACAGCGTTTCACCATCCTTAAAATTCGAATTGAACAGAATAAACAAATTTTTCAAGTAGAATCTTGTTCAAATTTTCAAACAAAATTGGAATAATGCCGTTTGATTAGCCATCAAACAATATTTGATTTGAAAACGAGACGTTTCGGGCTGTCATAACGAAATAAGCTGCGTTGGCGCATTCACCAAAATACCGCAATCTCCAGAAATACATGCTATATATAAACCACTTATACGAGGTCGGTTAAATTAGTACGAAGTTGCGAATTTTCTGCAACCTCTGTGGAGGAAAAAACATATGAATATGAATTTCATGCTGACTTCAGACAATTTGGGGCGTTACTATTCTAAATGGGGTTTTCGTTCTAAATGGAAACAAAGTAGGCTGAAACTATAATCATAGAGTATAGGTTATACTAACAAGAGAGTCGACTCAGCGTATTTATGAATGAAATAGTAAAATAGTATCGATTGACCTTGAAGAGGGAAAAATAACCATTGTGAATGAAATGGTTATGTGAGTTATGTGATTTGATTGGTCGTTGGATCAACTGACTCTGTCTAAACTCTATGTGACTCTGTCTATGTCAAATTTCACAAAATGACATCTTTCGTGAAGTTCGGCTTACATGATGCCGTTATCTGCTGTTATACAGGCGTCGCCTCTTCGAATTCTGATTGGACTTTAAATAGTTTTCTGTCGCCAGAATTAATTACTAGCCAATCACAAAACACTTCTCTAAAATCATAAATACTTATGAATTGAGCTTTTTACAAAAATAGTTTTTCATAAACAACATATCAACCGTTTGGAATTTTACTTGATTTTTTTATATAACCGAATAAACGAGTAGTCCTTCATCACTAGTGGATTTACAATTGAGAACATTTTGCATATTTTTCCAACCACAAAGAAAATTGGACTAATAAATGCCCTTCAAGGATTTCCAGTGTATCTTGACAATACCAGTTTCATTATTTGGTGAAATCAATAGATAGAAATGAAATATACATGAGACACCTGCAAGTTATAAATAAAGCAACCATCTAATTTGGAAAAATGTATTTCTCCAATTCATCATATATAATGTATGATAAAAAGGTAGGTATGACAATATTCCAGTAGATTTTTGAAATCTTTAAATTTCTTCATTATGTAGTATCAGTGCATCAAGGGTGTGATATTGTTTTCACAATCATTCATATTCCTATCAAGACATAACAATATTTGGCAATGCAGGAAGCAATCAGCTTATCAATGCTGAAACAGACAGAAAAAAAGTATAGATATTTTATATCAATATCTGAATGATATGTTCCTAATATCCACAAAAATATTTGTTTTGTAATATTATAGGATACTTACAGAATTATTTTAAGTCCTTCAACTGCAAGTATGATGTTTTTATATTGTGATGCATGAATTTGCTCATTGTTCAAGTTTATATCTTCAACATCCTCAGTTTCAATGAGTGAAGACATGAAAAATAGAAAGTGTAACAAAAATTTTACATATTCACTAGGACTTACTTAAAATTCAAATAATAAAAATGTAACAAGCATGCAAAGCAAAAAAACAACACAACTACAAATTCAACACTAATCTAAAATATTTAAATAATATGTATCAATGTATCATGCAAAATTGAAGGTTATGTAAAATATGGGGTGCAAAACAACAACAAGAGTGAAAATTTCACTACAAATGGTATAACAACACAAAATATATTCTCGAATCGCTTTCAGATATCAAAATCTCGCTTTTTTCCTCGAAAAATCGCAGGTGAAAAGTTTGCCACTTCTTTCAGATGAAATCAGTTGTCAAACAAATCGAATCGTAGTAAATTTCCAAGGTCATTCGGAAACATTCCCGCCTTTCTCTGAGTCAACTCTCTGGTTAGTATAACCTATTACTTTGTGCTATAATATTGTCTGTTCACTCAAGCCTCAAACGTCTGCCAAGTTTAGGTCGCTACTTCATAGAAGTCGTTCGATGCTCATTTGTTTCACTTTTAACACATTTAAGGTTGAATTTATGTTCTTTTTTCATTTAACTTCAGCACATATTGTATGTATATAACTATCATTATCTGACATATTTTTACTTTTATACATATTTTTACTCAAATAAGTCCAATACCATTTCTTAGGAACAATAATAACTCATTCCAAGAAGAATACAAAAATCTTGTAGGTACTCAATATGGCCCCCAGAACAAGAATCCGAAGTAGAAACGCTTGTTTCGTAAACACACTATTTGACATCTTAAATTTCTGCTACTTAAAAAACGCAAAATTCGTCCTTCACACCTTACACGCTTAAATTTACTTGTTTTCAACACTTTTCAGCGGAAGAATTAATTATAGTATTTCTCAAAAAATGTTGCGTTCTTCGAAAACACGAGATTATGATCTCTATCAACTTGACACTGATGTCACAAAGTTCAGCTCCCGTCATGCTCAGTTCTCGATGGGTTCGAACGGCGAATTTTTAAAATATACTAGTTTTTTGTGCTGAAAATTATTGAAAAAATGTAAGTGTATGTGGTGTTTAAATTAAAAGAATAACTAATTTTTGTGTGCTTTTTTCAGTGGATATAAATAATGTGTGCATGGAGCAAATATACATTTGAACTTCAGTGATAACCATTGTATTAACTATTTTACATTCGATATGCTAAACCTGGTTCATGCTTATACGAATATCGGAAAATTCATGCGAATAAAATGGCCGCTGAAATGAAATATCGCAATAAAGTTGAAATATTAGTACTTTTTTTACATAAATCAATAGTGTTGTAGAGTAGGAATATAAATGCAATATTTGTTATTAAGATCGACAATGGTTGTTCGGAGGTCTAACCTATTTACTTCCTAGGGTGCTATTTTCAAACTTGATCGAATATTTTCGTCTGCGAGTTCTCCGACTTATCATATACATCCGAAATAAATCGCATTCGAAGAGTATTCATCGATTACAAAATAGATACACTATGATTTCACTCGAAAATTTGACATTTTCGTATGCGAAACTCATTCGCATGTGTTTGAAAATAGCACCCCTAGCCTGGTCGATTTCCGAATATCTTGATTTCGAATACCCCAAGCCAGAGATTAATCATCCGAACCCTAAATATTCCTCAATCAACGTCAGAACAAGATGCGCATGTCCATGTTAAAAATTGGAAAGACTTTTTCTGAGGATTTGAAAGCATAGATTAGATGGCGCTGCAATCTCTGCTTCCTTGTTCTGTGGCTGAGATGAGACTTCTGTGGTTAGTGTCAAATCTGTTATTATGTCAATCTGAACTGACATCAGTTTCTCGTATTTTGTTGTGATCTGACTGATCTGTGATCAGTGTGATCTGTTAAAAACATACGAACGCCATAGGAATTCTTCTTCACCATCGTTATTTTTATTTATATTTTGATTCTAGAAGTTTGAATGAATATATCGTGGATTTTTTGAAAAATTCATGTTTATTTTCAATTTCAATTCTATTTCTTATAATTTCATTAACCTTCATAATGCAAAATCATAAAACTATTGAATTTTATCATTATAAAGGTAGGTAGATATACATCATATTTCATAAAAATCTTCAGGTAATGATCTTGATATAAAGTGATGGGTATTCTTCATTAGCACTAGCCTTCCGAAGCCCTGGGTTTATCAGCCAAATATCAGTTGGTTGAATATCCACATCTAGATTTCAAGTCTCTGAAATCAATTATTTGGATCAGCAAGATAGTATGAAACATTTTTCATGTCATCACTGATTTCGGTTTCTGGTGTATGCCAGTGTTAGGTAGGAAAATAAGTCAGATTAGGATTCCTTCAAAACAGATATGTAAAATCATGAGCACTCACTTTTCACTCTAGTATTTTGGGTGTAGGATTTGCTTCATCAAAATTTGTCTCTTTGCTTGTATATCAATGTGGAGCATTTGAATGCTATTCACTGACTCTTTTGTTAATTTGTATCGTAGGCCATCTCATTACAAAAACGCATTCTACAAAATTGCATAAAAGAAAAAAAATCAAACAACATATTACAGCAAGATACCGCACTTACTATTTCATTTCCAGAACAAATATTTATAACATTTTGATAAAAATCTCGTTGAACTTCACAAAGCTAAATGATAGTCACATTTCGCAAAATACGGAATGATATTTTTCTACAGGCCTCAATATTTCATCCAACTTCCAACTATCATCAAATCAATAATAGCACAAAACTCACAAAAGTCAAATACTGTCAAATTTTTATCAAAATCTTCAAATACGACATGCTATCGCCATCTATTCGGATAAACAGAAACAAAAACTGGTGATGTCACTATCTTTCGAAAGTGCCTATGCATTCATAATCGAAACGCATTTTTTCAATAATATATGAATAGAAATGATACACAGAAATATCAAAAAATCTATTTCATGGTACGTTACGCACCCCTTCAGAGATTAGTGCAAAAGAAACGAAAAATATGGACAAGGCAATGGCTCCAAAGAAGAAATATTGGTAGAGGAGTCCTACCAATGATTTTTCAAGAAATCTGATTGGTAGGTCCAAATAATTATCGAAACTACCTCAGTTCCCTATTGAACTGTGTTTTAAAAACATTGAACAATGCCTTAACTCCTGAATCGATGGAATATATAGATATGTGGGTACTTATTATCAATTAAAAAGATGACGAGTGATTTAGAACACCTACCAGTTATTTGGCCGTGAGAATTACTAGCAATATCATTCAATGCAACTGCATCTTATCTGTGTTATGGTATTTTTTTTATCTGATGTTATACGAAAGTTCTTTGCTTCTATAGAGATCTATTAGGAACGTTTCTTGCTCCTCGGTTCAATTTCAAGCAGCAGACTTCCAACAGTCCAAAACTCAAGTCTAAAGTATTCTGACGTTTCGATTTTCGGTGTCAACAAACAACCCTAACCTTACTTTTTCATCAAACAAGTAAAATATTTAGAACATGTTCTAATTTCAGCTGCTGTTTGATGTGAAGTCATTGATGATGACATCACACTTCCATAGTTTGATCCTCGGTTTGATCAAATAGTTTGACCGTGAGACACGGACTTTAGATGTGCATATCTTGTTCGGATGACTAATATCTGCCCCAACCTGACTCGCTTGTCCTCCACAGGCAAACCCGACGCCCCGACCAACTGCACCATCTCGAACCAGACGTCGGACGCTTTGATGGTCGAATGCGCCGAGGGCTTCGACGGCGGCCTGCCGCAGCAGTTCGTCATGGAGGTGTTCGACTCGACGTCACGCCGGCTGGTGAGCAACGTTTCGTCGCGCTCGCCCCTCTTCAGTGTCGGCGGACTGCCCGCAGGTGCCGGCTTCGATGTCGGCCTCTACGCGGCCAACAAGAAGGGCAGGAGCGCAGTCGCCAGGCTGCAGGCTTTCACGCTCAAGTCCGCCGAGAAGCACACCGGTGAGTCCCAAAGTGGATATTGATATGGTGGAACGAGTCCCATTGAAAGGCACTAGAAATATTTGTAGACTTCTGCCTACTTGATTTTGTCGAATTTCAATCATAGTTTCAAACACTAGTAATACTTCCACGACTTCATATGGATGGCGCCACGTCTGCTGATTCAGCATGATGTGTTGTGTATTTGGGGTTTTAGGAGGAAAGGAATAAATACACAACTTCCCAGCTCGAGCTCTGGTTGTAAACTGGTTTATTGAACTTCCAAATTCCAATCTGTTCATGTTTGACATGTGTCAGTTCCGTCTGGTTCCGTCTAAGTGGCAGTGACTAAGAACCAGATACTGTGTTCTATATACGTTACATGATGAATATTAATTTTCACAATTTCTCAGTCATTTTTAATTTTGTGTGATTTGTTCAAGCAATATCATGGTTCGATGATCGAACAATATTCATATTTCAAGCCAAAACCACAATTATGACTGATTTGTCACTGTCACTTGAACACGAAACCATAGAATACGGATACTAATAGATTGACTATTAGAGAACTGAATTATCGATATTCGATATATCGATATCAAATGTGATATTAATTATTGATGTCAATTGTGATATTAACGCCATCTCCAAACGATTAGTGAAATATCGGTGTTATGATCTTCGTTAACCAGGCTACAAGTAATAGGATCAAGGTATATTATTAAAATGCCAATAAAATATCAACCAACACTTAAAAAACTCAATAAAAGACAAAACAAGGATCATTCACTAATCTCATATGTACCAAGCGAGCGTTGATTGATTATAAAATCAACGGTTTTAGTAGGTATCATGGGTGAATCCGCAGGCAAAATAAGCAGTACGCCCCCTACCGTTGACAAATATAACTAACGCATGGGTCATAGAATCGTTTGTTCACGTTTGGTACCATATGGTTAATTTAATTTTCTTCTGCTGCAGTGCTCTTTTTTGTTGCAGTTGTTTTAGTAGTTATCGAAAAATAATGTGTACTTTCTCATTGCAATTTGTTGAGTCCAACATTTCATCTTTGATAGAGTGAATGATCGAATATGGGTCCGAAAATGCTTCGTTAAGAAGAAGACTTTATTAATTCTAAGAAAAATAGGAAAGAAAGTCATATGATAAGGTAGTTGTTACAAAACAAAAAATTAAAATACCCTAAATAACTTTTGATAACTAGAATTATTCCACTATGTGAGATTCGCCTTTGACTTCAGAAATATTGTAGAAAAATATACATCAATGATTATCCATAGCAAAAAATGTAGATGTTGTGTAGATGAATAAAGAGCCATTGATTTCAGTTCAGCTTGGTTACCAACCGAGTTTAAAGGTACCTACCTATGTTATATTCAAATTGTTTTAAATTGAACAATAAAGTGGGTGCAATGAATGTTTTCGATTTCATTTTCTCATTTGATAACACGATGAAATAATTGTGTTGGTTATTAAATAACGTATCCCATGAAACTGAAAACAGCTCTGCCAGTTCAGTTTCACCGAAAATTGTAAGTGTTAAAAGTTATGATGATTAGTGAAAGTGGTGAACTAATTTCTAAAGTCACAATTGGGGCGGCAAATCAGGCATGCATGAACTTGTACAACTATTCAACAATAATGATAGCTATACCATTTTCAAGAAATATATACGAATAAGCTGCGGTAACGCCGGGGCATTATTATACGACTTATTCATTTCAGAACATTGAGAAGATTTTTGATTGAATTGCAAGAAAGAATAATGACTATTATGACAATAATAATAATTCGTCTTCATTGACAGAAACATAATCAACAAAAAAATGAATTCTGACATGTTATATGAGGTAATATTGTATTTTTTCAGATTGATAAAAAATTTACGTAGATGTATTGGGAGCTTTTTCTATCAATACATATTGCTTTAATAGGTAAATATTAATCAAATGTTTGAAACCGCACCGGTGATAATATTGTAGATTTTCTACAATCTTCTTACCAATATTTCACGTTACACGAAACACAAATATTCCTCGTGGATAATGTGTTTTTTGTGATTTATTCGTAGGCATGAATTAAAGTGCAACTTGGAAGTTAACGATAATTATTTCAATAATTTAGTAGCAGAAATCTAGATCTCGCGATAGCTTTTGTCTGATGGTTGCGTGTGAATAATACAGAAATGCAGAAGCCAATGAATTTTCAGCATATCCACAATCACTCAGATGTTCTATCAGCTTGTACATGTAGGTAGAACGTAGAGGACCTATTAAAAAACATGTTTTAATTTTTATAATTCACTACCTACGTGATATGTCGGAAAAATTAATTTGAGTATAATAACGGCTCTATAAATCCAAACCACGGTATAATTTTTTTATGATTGATTGTAGAATGATATTTCCTTTCCACACCACATGAGAAAGACAGAAACTAGCATATCAGAGGAAAGATAAATCGAAACATTGAAAATACTAGTAGTGGAAGATAATGGTACAGGCACAATCAGTACAGTGAACGTGGACCAAATTATAAAAAATATCGAATACAATCCAAATTAGTCGATTTCAGGTGATCACCAGTAAAACAGAAAAAACATAAACGTCCTATGAGTTATTTATGCACAATGCTTTTTCATCAATATGTTACTTTCTTCCTCTGTCAATAGAACATATCTTCGTCCAAGGATTTGAATACCTATATGCATCATAACCTTATTTTTTTAAGCTCTTCTACTCAGCTATACAAAAATATAAGTGTTCCTTGTCTAACTCGACCCTTATTTTTTCAATATTTTGATTGAACCAGAAGAAATCTCATAATGTCGTGGAGGAACATGGCGCAAGTCAGTAGAAGGATATTGGGAGGGGAAATAGGTATAGGAACTTTCCTAAACGTTTAAAGTTTATAAGTATCAGGAAAAATCGCTCTTGGAAGTGGTTTCAACAATTTCATCGTTCGATGAAAATAAAATAATATTGAAAGATATAATTCGGCAGGTGTCGAGCTTGACAATGACAGGGTGTCCAGCATGAGTCCGTTCTGATGGTTTGCTTGCTCGGAATCGCTCATGGTGGAATGACAAACATGATCTCCGATGAGCATCGACCATGAAAATATCTCGAGAAAAGAGATATCCTTCTGTTCTGCGATGTTCTAGACTTATAGAGAGGTCAATGAGATCGTTAGTGCAGAATCACCAAATAGAAATGTATTCTCCTCTTGATAGAATACAGGAGCATCTGAGTGTATATTTGGGTGTTGAACCACCGTCCAAACATGTGAAAAATACTACTACTCTCAAGCACCTCGACCTATTAGATCTTTTGTGTATAACCCTTAATCTATTCGAGTCCCGGGATTCCGAGGCTTCTTACGAAGTTTATCAGTTTCCTGGGAGCTAGATTCCTGACATCGGAGGGTTCTAAGAAGGCCTCTTCCAGGAACTTGAACCTCTTGCAAAAGAGTGCTGGGCATTCGCAAAGCAAATGTTCTGCAGTTTCAGCGAAGTTCACGCAGTACAAGGATCAAGGAACTAGAGAAGGATGGTTCATTGCCATAAGACGCAATGTTGGCACATCGAACGACGCGATCGTGACGTCACTGGCGGCCCTCAATTTACGTTTATGTTTCGATGTACAAATTGTTTTTTTCAAATAGAGTTCTTCAATAATTGTGGGTATAATCAAATTACTCAAAGATTTAGTAGTGTGGATAAATATTAATAAATTATTACATCACCTCCATTGAAAAGTGTGTAGTGTAGCAGATTTGCTATTTTTGGACAAAAACCAAGAGGATTCCAGTATTATTTACCACACATTTCCAAAAGGCACTGATTTTGTTTGAGATACTTATTTGAAAAGGTGGATGAGTTGTGAACATGCAGATGTTGTGAATCCTGATACAAGTCGTATACATCAGAGCTGTGATTTGTCCAACTAAATTTAAGAAAGAGATCTACAAAATGGGTGGATGAAAATGTGTTATGAAAAAGGAGTACCTATTCTCATTATTTTATGATGTTGCATGTAATCAGATTCAGGAATTTTGTATACTTCGAGCTATAATTAGGATATAAAAACCTACAAATAAAGAAACAACCTGGATTGCATCGATAGTAGAGTCCAATGTATAAATGAAGAGAATATATAGTCAGCTAATGAGAAAATCGAAATTGATGTCAATATATTTATATACCTATTATGTATAATATGCTGTAAGGTACCCATAATTCAAATTAAAGAATGTATTTTATTTTCATTATTCACTGATAATTGTTAAATTTGATAAAATAGGTAGGTATATCAATTTCAATTCAAAATATGAACTTTCAATAACCTGTGCATTGAATAATATATATGCACACATACATTACATGCATCATCATTCATCAGTAGGTAACTATGAATTCTTCATTGAAATTTCTCTATTTTCGATATGAAATTGTTTTCAAGGTAGGTATTAGGTACTTACCTATTTATGGAATAGGTATATTCCCTGTTTTGTAAACGTTAAATTATCTCATGTATTATTTTCTGGGTGGACATTCAGGAATTTTTGTGAATCAAGGAGTTTTTGCTCACAAAAATTACTAATATTTGAAGCCATATGATACCAATAACCATCAATAATCAATATGTATCGTTTATAAAAAGGTACATCACAGTAAAATTACTTTTAATGCCCATCTAGTGATATTCAGCATTAATAATTTTGAATTCAGGTCCGTTGACTACGTCATCGCGCGCCTTCGGAAGCCACGCCTTTTGGCCGAAAAAATCGCTTGAATGAACCATCCTTCTTTAGTTTACCATCCTTGCACGCAGTAGAGGCAACTATCACTCTCTGTTTTACCCATCTTTTTGAGGTGATACCTCAGAGGGCAGTGTCTAGTGAGGAGTCCCGTTACCAGTTTCAAGTCTCACAAAGGCTCACTAGCCTTTTCGCTTGTCTTTCTCCCAGCAGTTTATTCCAATGAGATTTAATTTCATCTGCTTCCCAGAGTCGGAACTCTTCTCTCAAGTGGGCCTTGGCGAGTCCACAGAAGGGTTCTCTGCCGAGAAATTGTGTATTTTTCCTTCTTTGTCAAGGCAGTCTGCTTCCTCGTTACCTTCAACTTCCTTATGACCTGGCACCCACATCAAAGTGACCTGGTTGTTCGCTGCCAGTTGTCTCAGAGATTGTTTACAGTCCCAAGTGAGCTTAGACTCACAAGTGTATGACTTCAGAGCTTTAAGTGCTGCTTGCCTATCTAGTGTCCCTTTCGAGGCACTCCTAGGCACATATCTCTATAGCATGTACATCTGCTTGAAAGATGGTTAACAAGACGTTTTTAGAGCCTGAAATTTGGCACTGTAACTCCCACTCCAGCCCTTTCATTTATCTTGGATCCACCAGTATACCACACTAATGCATCCCTTCCCAGTTGAGGTCCGTTCTCTGTGCAAATTTGGTGGTTGCTTATGACCACGTCAAACTGCATTCCGAAGTCGTACATAACTGGCATGATATATGTCGGTTTAGACATGGATTCTAGGGAAATATTTTCCAAAATCTTCGATTTCCTGATTTGAGATTTATTGTCTGACTCATTCTGAAGGCACTGATTGCTGCTTCTTTCATTACACACAGGTGCAATGGTGGAAGGTTCAGCATTACCTCTAAGGCTGCCGTGGGGCACGTGAATATCGCCTCTGTAATTCCCAGACAAGCTAGTCGCTGCACTCTCTGCAGCTTGACTTGTGCCGAAATTTGTTGCATTTTTGGCCACCATATCAATGAAGCGTAGGTTACCATTAACCCTCGTAAGTCTAGGACTTGTATGAGTTAGGAAGACGGGGAGAAGCACTACTCATCTGGTTACTGTGGAGAGTCCAAAGGATTGATAAGTATGTTCGGTTGGTTACCTATCTCCATCCGCGAAACGATGCTACAGAAAATAAAATTTCCAATAGCCGCGCCGGGATTCAAACCCGGACCCTCTGTGGCCATATGCCAGCGCCTCAACGCACTCGGCAACCAACCCAATTGACATTGAGAATGTTGAAGAAGTGTTACGGGTGATGAATAACGGAAACAATAATTGAAGATGAATCAAACCATAACAAAATCCTACAGTGTCTATTTCACGAATATCCTATACTTATCATTCTAGGTCTGGCCTGCATAATGAAAAAAATTAGATTCACTAACATCCCTTATAATTTATATTGTATAATAGAAACAGCATATTCCCACCAACTGTAAATTCTTAAATATGATCAAATGGCTATTTGTGTATTTAGAGGGCAAAGTGATAGATTGCCGCTCGAAAAAGACAGTTATCTAGAGCGGCAACAATAAGACACTTTGCGTTGGAAAAAAATTTTTCTACAACCTCAGTTCCTAGACAAAAAAAACTTGATACTTTATTACTACTACTACTGATGGTGCTTTTCAAAGTACCATAGAGTATGAAGTATTATTGAAATTTACCTTATTCAGTTCAGCTATTTTTGCTTGATTGATTTTTGAGTAATGCGACAAGTTTAGGATACTTGCTTTTAGTTTGATATTTTTAACATTCAAGCATTTCATGACTTCATGTCATGAATCTATCATATCATAATTCATACTCCTCGATTTATCTGGTAGGAGTCACAGTCACTATTTTCATTCATGCAAGAGAAAATCAGTTATATATCTTGGTAGAGGCGAGCGTTTTTTCAATATTTTCGCTAACAAGCTCAAATGCTGTCACTTAATGACATTCCTCGGAAAACGTCAATTTCATGTTGAGATTTGAAAGTGTCATAGGCTACTTTGTTAACCGGTTGTAGAAAAACCTATAACCTCTCATTATATCCTATCACATAATTTTTGCATGTTCGTTATTTTAGCCGTACCACCACCAACCAAGCCCAAACCACCAGAAAACTGTACCATCGTCCACAAGACTCGCTACTATCTCAGCATAAAATGTCAAATCTCGAAGATGCACTTCAAAACCTCCAACACCTACCTGTTGCAAGTCTATAACGCGCAATCTCGCATCCTCATTGGCACCGCCACCTCTCAGAACCCTGAAGACATAACCATTGGTAACCTTTCAGGAGAACCTGAGGATTTGTTGTTGTTTATAAGGACGATGGACAATAGATCGGTGACCAGCGATGCGAATATAATATATGTTCCTGCCGATTCGAAAGTGACAGGCGGTAAGGAAAGGCTAGTAGATTTTAGGGGATTGAGCTTGGTGGTGGTTTTTGGTGTAGTTTTAGTGCGTAGATACAAGTTCTAACAATTTTTTCAATCAGCATAGTGCAAATTGAAAAGCCATTAATTGGATGAAGTATCAAAAATTTGAAGAAAGACTATCGTCTTAACCAATTTAAAATATTTCAGATACAGTTTTAATGTCTGGTAGACTACTAGCAGGAAACAACTACTTTCCTGGCAGATACCACGCAGAACATTGAATTCCATGCAACGATTCACATAGTGAATGCAGAGCACATATTTCTTTCCTCCTATAACACGTGGAAAAGTTCACATTGATACAGGAACGCTTGAATGGAGATCTCAGGGTACCTATATCTACTCGGTTGCCTACCCTGCACTGATGAGGGCCAATAAGCCCGAAACCGGTCTGCAGGTTGTTAGGTGTGCCTATCTCTGAGTAAGGAAGAAGAAACATGTGTTCTGCATTCATTGTGTGAATCGTAGAATGGACTACGAGTATATATAATTCAATAATTCTGCGTGGTATATGCCAGTAAAGTAGTTGTTTTCTGCTCGTAGTTTACCGGTCATTCAAACTGTGTTTGATATTT
This sequence comes from Chrysomela aeneicollis, assembly GCA_029955515.1. Classification (NCBI taxonomy): domain Eukaryota; kingdom Metazoa; phylum Arthropoda; class Insecta; order Coleoptera; family Chrysomelidae; genus Chrysomela; species Chrysomela aeneicollis. The sequence goes on along the minus strand of JARUHQ010000009.1, from coordinate 9,361,136 downwards.
TCAATTGGATAAGACGATGATAAGTATGTGTTTCTTTCATTTTTTGATAATCAGCATAGTGCAGCTTAACAAATTAAGCAACCTTTCTTATATACGATGTGTTCTAACTTTTGCGCCCTTTCTAGAAACATTTGGTTGAACGTTCTAATGCATTCCTTTTTTTTGTACGCATATTTCAGAAAATAGTGTTGAAATTCAAAGATGAAAACTTTTTATGCTAATTTTTCAGTTGCGCTCTTTATATTAGCGGTCCAGACACATTCAATATTGATTAATTATCATCCAGAAATGTTTTCTCAGCAAGTATCCTTTGATACTTGGGGTTCTTTAGCAGTTTAAATGAGAATTCGAATGTCATTCATCTTTTAATTTGAACATCCTGTATTTCATTAACCTTACGTCTAATGAAAAGGCAAATTCATTGATTACAAGAATGCACCTGTTCCGTATGGAATGGAAAATTTATGTATACAGTACAGATGTTCAGAATGGAAACTGAGAACAATATGGTAATACACGATGTGTACGTATTTTTTATGGTATTATACTGTAATATTGGCGTCTCGAAAATACTAAATGATTATATTGATTGGATTATGGCAAGATACATATCTGGACTATAGGTGCTTGAATTCATCAATTGAATCTTTTTAAAAAAAGGACCGTTTACGAAAAAATCGAGTTGGAAGGAGAGAATTATCAGTAATACTACCACAAGTGATTACTTATGAGATAAATCCAATCACGAGTGGAATTTTAGTAGACTATACATACACAACTCTGAAAACACCGAACTTGACAGGCCAATCAGAGTCAAGAGTCAAGTTTGTGTTATCGGTAATCCGAACTTGACTAGAAGCCCCTCATTGGTTCATTTGGCAAGTGCGTGAAATAGTCAATCAAATATACCCACATCTGAATCTCATAATTTCTACAACGAAATATTTGTAACTCAATAAACTGTTTGATACAAGTAGGTAGCTCAATTACTAAATATCGATATAGATTTTTTTCAATAAAATGGCGTACCTACCTACCTATAAATCGCTTCTAATTTCCAATATAAAAATGACGAAGATTTCAAAGTTGCAAGAGAACCTCTGAATTTTGAATTTAAATAACTTTTTCGAGGATTATTTTAAAGAGACTTTCGACAAGTAGATAGCCATATGACCCTGTCCGACCAAAATTTAGCACCTGAGTTGAATGTTAATGTTTGGAGAAAGAATTTTGTGAATTGAGTCGCTTCAAAACTTTAGAGTTTCCTTTGTTCCCCAATAATAATTGAAATACCACATATTATAGACGTATCACGTCAAATCAACGGTGAAGCTGAAAAAATGATTGTTTCGTTCCAGCAGCTTCAGATCTAGATATTCAGTTGATTTCTCAGTGAACATACCGCAACAGGGTCTAAATAACTCGTTACACTGATGGGTGTTAATTGTGGTTCTTGATTTGTGTTTTAAGTTCAAAATCTTATGTAGATGATACGTAGTGTTTGAATAGAGGATGACTTGTTCTTGAACCCACATAACGTTTATTTCACAATCATATGTCAGTTCTTAATTCGGTGTTTTATTTGAAAAAAATTTCTCATGTCATAATATATGTATATAGTTAACGTGGAAGATAAAAAATTTCGACATCCTGTATAGAATTATGGGACTGCAATATGGATTTTATAATTTGAATATCTTAGGATCCATTTTCTGATCATACAGGGTGTTCCGAAAATATGGTGCCGAATTGAAACGGAAAATTCTCTTGGAAAAATAAACAATTAGGTATACACTCTTCACTCAAAATTGGATGAGGAATTCTAAAAGTGAATAATTCTTCTGATTTCACCAGTGCCGTGAAAAAAAGACCATCATATACTTTGGACTTGTATGTCACTGGTGGCAACTGAAAATCCGATTTTTCTTTCAAAATAGCACTTATTGATCGAAAACATTCCTTCAAATTCAATTGGACATGTTTCAAAACTGTGGAAGTTATGAATAAAAAATACTTTTTTCTTTTTTGATTGTATAATGAAGTCATTGTGCAACGCAAATGCGTGTCGAAATAGCCTCTATTTTGATACGCATTTTTTATTATTCGCAAGTTGGTACAATCGAACTGTCAAATGAAAGTCAGAAGAGTTAGGCCCAGCTTACTTCTGAGTGATTTGGATTTGGTGATATTAGCAGTGAAAAACTCAATGTTTTAATTGGTGAATTTCAATTCAGAGTGTAATTTGATTTAAATTGACCGATAAAATCAATAACAACATTGAATTTTTCACTGCTGGTATTGCAAAAATCGAAATCGCTCAACTGTAAATTGGGCTTTACGCTTGTGCGTCAGATTTTAATTATTTCAATGTCATCATTATTACCAATCGAAGATGTGTCTGTTATTTATCGATATTAAATCCATTTTTTTCTTCAAATTAATTCAAAATAGACAAAATTGCATATGATACACGTTTTATAAGACACGTTGTCGCACTTGTTCACTTGGAGCACTCCTCGCTTCGTTCGTCGTACTCCAAACAACGCGTATTATAAAACTTGTATCATAATATACTATTTTATATTCAACACCATGTATCTTAGCAACGAGCGACATTCGAGAAAAGAAATCTTATTCCATTACAATCTGACACCATATAGTTTCTGATTATCTAATGGTTCGCGGTCATTATAAGACTCCATGGACTCATCCTCTGTAATATTCGTCGATTTGTATCCCGATGAAAATTGATTGAGATGTTAAATATTATCATCTGGAGGTCATATTTTTTCACACGGAAACGGAGTGATATAAATAGGATAATAACTTTTCCAGCCTCCAACCCGATCCTTCTACAAATCACCCCGCTCTTGGGCGCCCTCATAGGCGTCGTAGCAGCCCTCATCCTCGTAGCCATAATAATCGTCGTAGTCATCCGTCTACGTGGCGGTGGAGAGAGAGACGATAAAGACTACGATGACAGCGGCCTCTCTACTTCCGGCAGGCGTTGCACGGCGGGAAACAGCGATAAGGTGAGTCATACTTGTTATGTAGCTGTCAATGGTCAAATGTTAATGTCCAATGTCATGGGATCTTTGTCATGTCATACCTCAGCAATTGTCAATTGTCCAGTTTCATATACATAGCACGTTATTGCAACTTCAATTAAGATCTTTGTTAGTAATGTATTATACAATCATAATCAAAGATTATCTTCAACATATTATCTATTACTATCTTTCCCATTTCCAAAAGTATTTATTTCATCAGTCATTAGCACACTGTCATGAAATACCTACTCAAGGGGGATTCATGCAACACCAGCTCAAACTAAAAGTTCAGCCAGCTTTTATAGAGAAAAAATATGTCTGTCCTAGTTTTGTCTTTGTCGTCAAGATTGCAACTTTAAATAATGAAAATGTTATGATTGGGACGTATACTAGACGAATCTAAAATTTCAATTACTACTTAGAATTAGTCTATATTGTACTAAAATTGACATTCCATCTACAAGTGTGTGAAACAACACAAACAGGCGCCTTGTGCCTAGGTGTATTTCACCCACTTGTGGTGGATTGAACTCGATAAAAATTCTATTTATACCACGTTTTGTACCGAATAATTGTACTGATTATTGTACTGTTATTATTGTATATAATGTACTGATTATTATGATTAAACTGATTTGATTTGAAATTCCAATGTGTCGATGAGACATAACCTCTACTTCACTTTGAAAGAAATTAGTCTGGAACTATGTCTAGTAGAATCAAAATGATATTGTTGGCAGCGGGTGATAATATTCACAACATGAGTTACATGAGTACAGCTTGCATCACATAAGTTTCCAGTTTTCACATTTGAGATAACGCACCAACTTATTCTGCTTAATGTCAATATGCATCATATGGTGTATTCCTGGTTGCGCGATCACTCACTAGCCACCCATGAAAGGTGACATTCGAAATGAATTTCATATTCGTTACATTTGTAGACATGTTTTTTCAAATACCAATCAAATTGTTTTGGCAAACAGATTCTTCTCCCCCAGAAGTATGCAATTTGGGTTTAATAAAAGAAAATAATAGTATTCTGTTAGTACTGAACAATTATTGTTCAAATATTACCATCAATAATCATTTTTCCAATATTTCATAAATACAGACCAAAATGTACCCAAATATTTCTGTTAAATGTTCAATAAAATTTGTTCTCTTTGTGTGATACATCTTTCTTAAATGCTTCTCCAGGCAATTGATTGGTTTCCTGTCAGTCATGCGAAATTAAAATCCGACATACCTATGTTTTTCATGTAGGTCGCCGGAAAAGTATAATGTACAACTCGTGCGCGAATTGGATATTTCATTATCTTGTCAAACTCATATGAAATATCTTATTTTCTGCACTAGTTGCACAATATACTATTCCTGTACTATAGTTACTTTTTTGCACTCGCCGCTATGTAGCTCGTGCTAAAAGACTACCCATTCGAAATATGTCACCCTCCACGTTTTATGTAATATACTAGGTATTTCAAAATCGAAACTTATAAATCATCTACAGTCACCATGACGCAAGATAGATATACAAATTTGGCAATTATAAGTATACATGGGATTCAAAGTTAATGTTGGAACTCCATTCGAAAAATTGGACGATATAATTTAAATTCATGAGTTTTGCTTAGCATGCTTTGTGACTCGTTATATGAAGTAGGTATACTATTTGGTTTCATTTAGTTGAACTCATCCCTAGTCTGCATGATTATATTAAATCCTGAGAAACTAATCATTCATTTTTGGAAGGCGAGTACTGAGCCTCTCAACAAAGACCTTAACGACAGCGTGGACAGCCTCGACGAAAAAAACCCTGATATAATACCACAGAACAGCGCTGAGGACGAGTACCAGGACGAAGAGAGGGCATTCGAAAGGTTGAACAATGCGACGATGAGAGCCTACAGTCGGTTGCAGAGTCCGATTACACAAGCCAAAAATAATGGAGCGTACGATTATGGCACAAAAACGGTAAGTTTTAATGTTAAGTAGTCGATATTATTCATATTCGACGGCAATGAATCATCCGCTAATTATAGCGGTGCGTCTGCGACCGATGCCTCCGCGTCGGGATGATGATTTCCGACCTTCTCGGAAATGCCAGCAGTTCGTAACACTATTAACGTTTCAAGCAGAGGTCATACCAGATAATTACAAATAATTCCTAATAAAATTGAACATCATTTTATGATAAGTGCTGTAGACCAACCATTAAAGGATTCTAACCTAACCAATACTAGCTTTCGAAAGATAGCTCGTAGATGAAAATCCCAGTTTTGGCCACAGCCAAATCGCTTTATGGAATTCTTCAACAAGAAATGTCTGAAAAATTATTGACGGAATAGAAGTCGTTCATTACTTTTTAATGCTAAAAACTCTTGATAACAAGTGAATGTAAGCCTGTGTGGTGTCTCAGTTAAAAGTGAAAATCTGATATGTCAAATCAAGTCAAATGGCGTCTTTACGAAACAAAAGGGGCCCAAAGCGCCGCCTTTTGACTTCGGATTCGTGCACAGAAGGCCAAGATACCTGAATACCACCAAAATTTTATTTTCCGCTAGTTGGAATGCGGTTGATGAAGATTTGTAATTTCATATCGAACACGAACTTCGCTGTGATAAACAGAACGCATAATTCAAAATGTAAATAAAAAGTAGGTGATTCAACTCAAGCTTTTAACATTTGCTAGCAGAAAAAGTAACATCATTTTTACGGCCTACAAGGTTTTCATTCAGAATGACAATGGATAGGTATTATGTTTAAGTGCGTATTTTACTGAGATTGCCCTATATCTTTTCTCTTTTGGTCGTCCTACTCTCTTCAAAATATTCGAGCATGCATCCCATGTACTAACCCCAACCACCGCCAGAACAAAAACCTTAGACTAACATTCTTTCAGACCTCCGACGACCTAACCTATGCTGAATTATCTCTCGCCCACCAACAGATGCCGCAAGTGATATATCAGCAGCAGCAGCAGTGCATCCCCATGTCGGTGATCAGGCGGCAAGAGCCTACCGTGTACGCGCAGATCGACGTGAAGCGCATGCGCCAGCCGCAACCGCAGCACCACCTGCACAGCCTGCAGCCGCTCAGTCCGCCCCACCCCGCCTCGTTCCAGACGCTGCCCCACCACCCGCACTTGCCGCCCTACTTGCCGAGGCCGCTGCACGACGATCCGATGGGGCACGAAGGCTCGGTCAGCTCCGAGACGCCCTTGCTCACCTCGAGGGATACTAGCGTGAGTCGTGCACGGTCAAATTAGACTAGGATTAGAATAGTTACGAGAATTCGCACTCATATTAAAATCGGTAGGATTGTTCTGAACACCTTCATAAATGAAATCTAAGTAAGCTCGCACACCAGAGCAATAAGAAACCAGCAATTGGCAATAAGCAACCAGCAATTGGCAATAAGCAACCAGTAATTGGCAATAAGCAACCAGCAATTGGCAATAATAAGCAACCAGCAATTGGCAATAAAGCAACAAGCATTGCAAGCTATCTCGTATACCAAAGTGATAATATATCACTAGTTATTCAATATGTCGTCATCTGATGAAGACGAAGTTTTGATGTTGTGACAGTGTAGGCTAAGAAGAAATAGAAAACGAAGATGATATTGGATTCATTAATAATTTCGTGTAATCAAGCAAGTGTATATGCTGACTCCATGCCTTCTCTACCACATTTTTCTCACTATGATCTTGCTGTCGATAATCATAAATACATTGGTATTTTTCCACAAATTTGATATTCGTCCGACATGTCCAAATAACTAGAAAATTATAATCACAAACTTTTGATGTTCTACGTGACGAGACAAATCCTCATACATATTGCTAAACTACAGGCATATATTGTATTTCAATACGCACGTCGTGTTGCTAGCAACTAAAATTGCTCTACACAGGCGATAACATATCACGTTGCGGCGGTGTACGAGTTGTCATATAAATTAATTTGAAATACGTACTGCTAATTGCTTGTTGCCTGTTGCTAGTTACGTATTGCTCCGGTATGCGAGGCACCTAAAACGGGGTATGTCTTATCATAAAATTAGCTCCAACAAAAATTGTAGATCAGATCATTATCTACAAGAAATGTTCCAGTACTTTTTTTTCTAAGAGGGTCCAGGTACGAATCCCGGTGCGGCTATTGGAAATTTTGTTTATTTCTGTAGCATCGTTTAGCGGAAAGAGATAACCGATCATTCTTGGTACCTAGATTTGAATCCTTTGGACTCTCAACGATAGCCAGCCGAGTAGTGCTTCGGATAACACTTAAAAAGCTAATTTCGCCGTCTTCGTTAGTCATACAAGTCTCAGTAAGAGGGTTGCTTTGTAACTAGTTGGCGGTCATAAACACAACAACACAAACACACCACGTATATACATCACTGAAACTGTAATACAAGTACAAGTAATGAAATAGAGCAATTCAATTCAACAAATACAACTTTTTTGTAGGTGAAGATGTAGACTTACTCGTATTACTCACTGCTAGTAGTCGAAAAAACATTTTTTTAACTTGGAAATGCTCAACATCAATCGGAAATATATTCATCGAAAAGTTTATCTACTTTTGAAAAGTGTCAAAATTGTGTACTATTTTACACGCAATAACTGGCTGAGATAGAGTGATACGACATCTGCATTTTTCAGGAGGGGTAAAACAACTGTTTTTTAAATGTTCACGATTCAGTTCAATGTGCTGAAGTTTCCAACTCCACAAGAAGCTATCACCAACGGAAATCGCTTTCTTCTCTCTATGTGTATGAGTATGAGCTCCTAAAAAACAACGTGTTAGATAAGTTTAGATATGCATGTTTCGTTAAAAATACTCGAAATAAAAAACAAGTGCAGTTAGCTCGTCTTCTTTCAACGTCAGCAGCTACTCATCAACAATTGTTTCGGGTATATTACCAAGTTCAAGTGTGGATTGGTTATCAGCTAGATCCAAAAGACTGGGGTTGGAATAGTTGACCGGAACTGTAAAAATGGATGTAGTACCAAATGTGGTTGCAAAAAAGTTTGACTTATTTGTTGAATCACCTTCAATTGAGGATGAATTTGATGCTAACGAGTTGACATACGATGTGTCATTATGGGGCAATTTACTTGATGATAAAGAAGAACAAGGAGAAGAGGAATCAGAAGTATTAGAGAAATCACTCTCATCATTTCAACCCTTGCCATCCAATATCTTTAATTATTCAATAGTTTTAAATCGAACAGGATCACAATAGATCCCTAGAATAGGCCTACCATGGAAAAAATGGCGTGGAAAACGTGTGCATATTATGACGATAACAATTCTTTCAACTTTTTGAATCGTTATATCTCGGTGGCTCCAAGGAAAAATATATTCACATTTTTCATTTAGATAATTATCTGATCTACAATTTCTGTTGAAAACCCGTTTTAGTGACCTTTATTGACCCCGAATTAAATTTTTTCCAGGTGTCAGATCAATGAGGTCTTTCCAGATTTCATTAAAGCTGGTGTTTTGAACAATCCCACTAATTTTCAGCTGGGTGCGAATTTTTGTACCTTCGAATAATGGATGGATGAATTTTTACTTGAAATACTTCTCGAGATTCTGGATATCAATAGAAACAACCAACATTTTTGAATTATCACAAGCAAATTTGGAGTCAAGTCATTATCAGGAGAAAATTTTGTAACAAAGTTTTTGCCTATTTGCCTATGAAAATAAAAATGGTGGTGTACTATAGCGTTTTTTCCAATTGATATCCTGATTATCACAGTACATATACAACCCCTCCTATGTTCCATTACTAGTTGGGGTAATGGTAACAGACGGCCACAATAACCCTTGAAAGATATAATTATTGCAATCCTCACAGGTGATTTCTTTCAGTCTTTGGTTTTTTTTCCTTATTGCAACATAGACTGCATATCAACATTCTACCAGTTTTCCCAAATTCGCCACAAACTTATAGCATATCGGAAACTATCGAAACCTGTCCTTCTGATGATTATTATCTTCTCCTCCAGAACTCACTTTCTTGTAGAACACTTTTCCTCTTGGTAATTTCTTTCTTTTGGTTGGTTGCTCGATTTTGTCGACATTACCGTTTTGCGCGACATAGTTAAATTTCCACTTGAAACACTTTTCATGATAACTATTTCGTGTAGGGAAATTGTAGCCCCTTAAGCATTTTTATCCATTCAATGGTTATTTCATAACGAATCTTCACACAAATTTCGTGACAAATATAGTTATTACATTCATGTTGCTGTTAATTTATTGAACATTTGAGAAATAACAAGAACATATGTTTCGCACAATTATCAATAAAACACAAAGGTGACAGAGGCCAACATAGCCCCAAGAAAGATATTAAGTGAAATATATAAGAATGAAAATCCCAATATTGGAAAATTTCTCATTCGTGCCAATACTGCAATATGAAAAACTTGTATAGCATTCTGCTTGATCAAGTACTTTGCGCAAATGCTAAATTTATTTTATATCTTTACATGTAATTCAACTGATCCGTTCGAATTGAAAATTGTTACGAAGATTCTTAAAATCACTGAATTTCAAATGAATGAATTTGGATGATTAACATTTAAAATCACAACAGGATTCAGGAACGTGATAAATGATGATGGCCCATTTATTCTGTAGAAAGCAGGTACCAAAATAACTAAAGAACGACAAGAAACAGTTTTAGATATTTCTTGTGTTCAACAATTCACAAGTAGGAATTGTATCTATGAAATTGTTTATATTTCAGTATTTATCAATACGAGCATCTGTACACTTTTTTCCAAATTGAATTATTCGATTATTTTTCTATCGATTATTTCAGAAACATCATTTATTATTCTCAAATTTTTTGTTCATGTTGTAGGATAGGTAGGTAATTAGTCATAAAATATAGATTATTATGAATATATCCATCCAAATTGTAAACATCAATATTTATCTTTGAAGATGCATATCCTCTTTTGGTGAATATGAAATACTGAGAAAGCAAACAGGAATGTAATACAATATCAAACTCTACAAACCAATATTTTGTTCGTTTTTCAGGTCCTACAATCCTTATTGGATGTAAATACAAGCCGAGCACCAACCATAACTTCCACTTTGCCCAGAACGGTGACTGCGACTCGGTTTTGACCTAGTCAAATATAATTCCGAAGAATTGGTATATTTATAAATTAATTTAGAATTGTTATACTCAATTAATGTTACCTTTATGTAATTAGATGTTTTGATCGCTTCCGGATTGATATTTTTGGTCGGTACCTACAGTACAGAACTCACAAGTTGATATTTGAAAATAGCATATACATTACCTAATTGAGTATATCTGAGAAGCGATAAAAATGGATTTCGGATCATCAGAATATCAGAAAATAATTGTATTGTAGATGTACTCTATTAATTTCCCAATAGATGAATTAAATCAGCTAAGATGAGTGCTCAGAATGCCTTTTAGACTTGTGTTTGTGCAGTCGTATTTAATTATTCTTATTCTATGGATAATTTTTTTCCGAAATCATACCACAAATCAAGACTGAAGGGCCATTGTGAAAATAAAAATCGTATTGGCATTTACAGGGTCAAACTAACAAAACCTGATACAACCATAATACGTTGCAAGCATTTGAATACTTACTTTTTGTTGAGTTTTCACTGTTTCATTCGATTTAATTTTTTTTATATTTCCCAATAGATGTTATATATTAATTTTTCCTATATCATCAGTTCATGCAGTGACAATTCAACCCGAGATTGTGATTCAGAATCCTGATCCGAATTACGAGTTTGGTATGTTCATTTGAAGACCAAGTCGAAAATACCTAATGGTGAATTTCGTTATTTAATTCTGTAATTTGAAACTTGTACATTCAATCATACTGATTTCATATAACTATATGAATATATATTGATTGCCTGTACATACATTTTTTATAGCTGTGACTACAAATCAATTAAATGTTTTATAAAATTGTAGGTATAATGAATAATATTTTCATTGATGGTTCATAAAATGAAATCATCAATTTATTGTGTATTAATTTTATCATGAAGCTGCTGCTATATAAGTAGAGAAAAATATTCAGTGCGAGTCTGGAATCATAATTCAAGTACCTAAGCCAAAACAAATTTATGTGTCCCAATTTTTCATAGACTTTTTTTATAATGGATATCTAGATATATGAAAATCAGAATTCAAATTTGGTTGTCACTTCAAAATATTGCATAATGTATTAGTATTATATACACCACTCCCCTTCTTTAATATTCTTTTGATAAACACACAGTGTTATCTAGTCAATGATCACAATTAAACAATGTTTCTTATTTTTCAAAATGTTTTTTGGAATGCATGTCTTTTGTTCGATGAATTCTAAATGATATTTGAAATTTTATACTAATGTTACGACTGGATAACTAATCATCAAAAAGAAAGGGAACTTTCAAAAATATCCTCATTGTAAATTTCTAAAAAGAAGAGACTAATTGATAATTCTAATCGATTCTCTTAGTCATATATTAAAATAAATATATATACCTACTTGATTTATTGTATTAATTCAAGTTACTGACTCGCAATGTATGATATTTCTATATTGATGATTTTATAAATCTTCTATTTATTAATGTTAGCAAAATGAAACTGCCATATTTGCGAGTATGAATATTGTATGAGTTCTAGAAATATAATGCAATTTTTTATTATGATATGTGATTAAGACCTTTTGTGATCCTGAAAGACAAAGAAATAACTTCAATCAATAAGAGAAATTACTTATTGGATTTGAAGTTTTAACAAAAATGTTGGATGTCCGTCCAATGTAATATGGTATTATGTATGTAAAACATTTTCGAACACATTTTCTTCAAAAATATGAAAACTACATTCTTCATACTTCATTGAAATTCTGTTCAATGGAACCGCACTAGTATAGGTATACACATGTACAATTCGTGCCTATCAATCAAGAAAACTTGTTCGAAATATTTATTTTATTAAACATTCCGTAATGATGTTTTACGAGATATGAGAAAAACTTCTGATATTTTTAAATCGATATACATTTTTTCATAGAATATTGGCTAGTAATTTTCCTCATATCTCGTGTTGGTATTGTAAATAAATGTACATAAGCTCAAAATGTAAGTTAACTGTTATACAAACTTTCTCCATGAAGTTTTCGTTGAGTGGCCAAAATTTCACTTATTTTCAATAGAAAACTCCTATATATAATATGTTCAATGATGTGTGAATTGACTTGGACAATAATATTTCATTTCAATTTTGTTTCAATTCCGCAATCTCAACTTATGAAAATTTTAAGAGTTTTAAAGTGGCCTTGTCTATAATACCTATAGTTATCAAACTAGTTTGTGTTATCATAGGTTTTGTATATATTATATGTTGTATTATCATGTATATGTAATTATTATTCATGAATTATGAAGAGAAAATAAATACGTACTAGAATCAAAACCTATAGGTTTATCTTGAGTAGAAAAAGAGGAGAGAAAAAAAGTATCTAGGCTGATTCAAGCAATATAAACTACTGAATTTAAAAAATCGAGATACAGTACCTACTATTTTTATGATAGTGTTACGTTATTTCTACTTGGGTTCGTGAATTTAAAACACTCAGTACAAAACTGAACAATTTATTTCACTAAAAACCGGCCGGTTTATCAATGCAGGGTTAGGTTAATATACCCCAAGGTTAACAGCTAACTCTGGGATAAAATGTTTATTCACTTCGAGGTGGGGTTAAACGCTATCACAATCAAACGGGAAATTAGCTCTAGGATAAAGTCAACCCTGGGTCAGCTTACCCCTCGGGATAACCCTGCATTGATAAACCGGCCCTAAATATAACTCAGTAAACACTTAGTTAAATCACAACGATATTCGCTTTACAAATATCAGTGTTCACAATACTAAAGCTTTCTTTCTAAACTGACTGTACGCGCCACTGCGCTCCTTTTATATAGACAAAATAATCATTCTAACAAAATCTTCAAATACCGTTCTTTTTCGAGAATCTGTGACGGTTATGAGTCATCCGCTATTGTCCTTCTAATTGATACGTCGGTGACCGATGTTATCGCGAGGCCATAAATCACAAACTAGACGCAGGCCGCCGAGATTATGACTTCCGGTGTTCTTGGAAGCATAGTTCGTAACAATAGTTTCATACCACCTATACAGGGTCACTCACGGTCGATGGTACCTTAGACGTTTACGGAGAACGGGACGTAGGATTATTCTGGAAATTTGGTTTATTGGGTAATCAATTTTTTTCTATCGATCTAAAATACTTTCAGCGTTCTATCAAAAAGTAGCAACAACTTTATTATTTCAAATGGAACACCCTGTATTTTATTTCATTTTTAGATTCTTCCTGAAGAGCTGATTTCGTCGATTTATCATACTTGGGGTATAGCGAGAAAGATTACAGAGATATAGGGTGTGAAAAATCGAGATATTTCAAATTTAGGAATTTTTTGTGCCGAAACTATCCATTCTTGCTCAAAACGGCTTATATGTCCCTATCTCAACTTTCCATTTACTATCGATTGATATTTAATTGAAACAAATACGGGTGGTTCAAAATTTTGAGTTTTGCATCACCCTCTATTTGTTTCTATTAAATGTCAGTAGATAGTAAATGAAAAGTTAAGATAGGGACATGTAAGCCGTTTTGAGCAGAAATGATTATTTTCGACACAAAAAATTCCTATAGTTGAAAAATCTCGATTTTTCACACCCTATATCTCTGTAATATTTCGCGCTATACCCCAAGTATGATGTATCGACGAAATCAGCTCTTCAGGAAGAATCTAAAAATGAAATAAAATACAGGGTGTTCCATTTGAAATAACAAAGTTGTTGCTACTTTTTGATAGAAGCGGCAACGCCGCAACGCTGAAAGTATTTTAGATCGATAGAACAAAACTGATTACCCGATAAACCAAATTTTCAGAATAATCCTACGTCCCGTTCTCCGTAAACGTCTAAGGTACCATCGACCGTGAGTGACCCTGTATATCAAAATCAGATGATTCCCAAAGAACTGACTGAAGACGGATACTGGCGGCACACCATGACAAATCTAATAAATTATCTAGTGCGGATGGAAGTTTTCACTGTTTTGTTTATATGACGTGGTAGTTATCAATCGTTCGAAGGAATGAAAAATACAAAACTTAATGCTCTACTTGAAAAATTCACAAAACAGTTAATATCTTGTAATTTAGTATGTCTTCGATCTCAAATGAAATATATAGCATGACAGCTACTCCATTCGTACTTATTGCATAATTTATTCATTTATTCATTTCCTACGTTTCTTCGAATGTGAGTGGTCATGACGATCATGAAGGAAGACCATATTTATCTTGCTTTCACACTAAAAATTTTAGAAATTGTAAACATGTGGTCCGAAAAAACAGAGAGTTTCCATTTTTTACGAAAACATTATGCTTTGCTCATCCTCATTGTATCTACAGCAGCCATAATGACAGATTTTTTCCTGCTATTCTACGGTGAGTTGTGAAATTAATCATATAATTATAAAATATAGTATATACTATAGGTCAAGACTTTCTAGTTCTATTTGAGGATTTTTTCATAAAAAATATACACTGTGCCCAAGATAAGCATGTATATCATGATGGGGATCACGGATGATGGAAAGTCTCTCAACGCTGTTTTGTAGAGATCAAAAAGTGGCAATAAGAAAGTGTCATTTGTTTTCCTATATCTATTGAAATAACATCAGAAAAAATATAAAAACGAAATCGGCAAATTTCGGTTTTTTAATAATATGTTAGGAACTACTCGTAATTTTGATACTTTCTGAACGGCATATTGTTAGGCTTAAAATGTGCAACTTTCCTCTAATAATAAACCATCTTCATATCCCTTTATGGTTTTCGAGATCCCCATGATAGACATTCTCATCTTGGACACAGTGTATAACAGTCGACATTTCTTCTCGTTATTAATGCCGAATGGTTTAAATTTAACCAAGTTACAGGAGATGTTCTATCTCAAAACACAGAGTGCAATAAAAATTCTGTTTTTCTACGAACGTGCACTATAAGTGGTAATTTTCTCTATACATTTGCAAGCGCGAAGTTACACTTTTCCGCACTCGGTATGGAGTAAAACCACTCAAAAATTTCACTGGTATGGAAGATTTATATTCAGTCGGATCTGCAATCAATTTGCGAAATGTCAGTAATTCTTGTTTCATTATAAATATTACGAACAAATTTTCTATTATTACTACTGTTAACTAAGAATTATTCAATAAGTCATAATTTGTTTATTTTCGTTGTTCTGATATGATATGAAGCTGGTATATAGGAAAAATTTTGTTCCTAACACGTGCGCAAAGTGCCTTTTCCGTATGCAAAAACTTGTTAGGAAAATAACTATTTCGACATCGTTTCACATCAAGAAAGTAAGGAAGAAATAGATTCCATTCAAAGATGAGGCATGTCGTACTGTCGCCGCCTGATGGTGAATGAAACTAGAGCACTGTTTAGCCAATTGCCAGGGTTGACATTCAGTACCTCCTTTACGCAATTCATTAGTAGTTCTTTGGCTATATTGTAGAGAACTATTAGATAGATAAGAAAAACCCATAGTCTCAGAGCCTGACTGTCATATGTATTTCTTTCCTACGGCAAATTATGTGAGTAATTTCTGGCTTAGGACTCCATCAGTGTCAATAGAGGTAGCCAGAAATTTATAATAAATGTGTTTATCAATCGCAGTTACAAGAGAAATGTTTTAATTCGGTAGATGATTGGATACCAAATTTGTCAGAATTGAGATCGAGACATAGCCACCGCACTTTCTTCTATGTTCTGGATTTATAATATATTTCCTGTAGGATATTATATATAAACAACGAAATCACCTAATACTATAGCTACTCGAATGTATTAAAGTATATTTGAGCATCACACCTCTTTTTGTCTTTCTTTTAGGTACCAATTTCCATTCTTTGATTTCAGATGAGGAATCTCACTTCACAAATTACATTGAGAGTCTCATTGGAGGTAGTGCGTTGCTAAGCGTCATATACGTATCTGTCTGTTTCACCGCCAAAAAAGATGAAATCAAGCGTCTTTTGAAAAACTTGAAGATTTTTGAAGATTTTTCCTCTAAAGAAAAGATAGCGGAGGCAGAAGAATCTGCAAAATTCTATACGAAATCCTTCCTTATATATGGAATAATTGGAAACGGATTGTACAGTGCTCTCCCATTTATGTCTTTGGAAGACTGTAACGATAAAAGAAATAAGCATATGATTCGGCTCGGGATACCTTGCAAGGTCGTTGTGAGATACGTGCTGCCATTCAAATATGACGAATCCCCATTCTATGAATTCGTCATTTTGGAACAAGTTGTGACAGCTCTCATTGGTTAGGATTTATAAGTATCATTTCACATGATATAGGGGGAATGTGAGTAAAGTGGACACCCGGGGTAGGTATAGTGGTCACAAATTCTCAGTTCTGTTCTTTTACTTATAACGCCATCTACTTGAGATTGGCTCATTTCCTAGAACTCCGGTCAAATAAACTACCAGATAGGCTGTATATGTTTATCAACTGAACAGTTCTGATTTTTCTGGTTTTCATCGTTTTTAATATAAGCCCATCAGTCATCTAAATTAAGATAGCATTTGAAATAACATTTATGTTCATCTCGCAGTTTGATTTATCAGTAACACGAATTGTCTGGGATTGATGTTATGGGGTAACGTAGTCAGATACAGTGTCACACATAAAGTTCGCGACATATGAATGTTTTTTTTATCAATAGATGTAAAGAAAATTTGACTTCGAAGTTAGTTTGTGCTTGAAAAATGAGTGAAATACAGCATCTTGACTTTTTTCATGTGCTACTCTAAACCTGTCAAATTTGAATTTTTTTTTTCGAAAATTATCAAAAAATTATTTTTTTTTAAATTTCCAAAAATGCCAAAGAAAAAAGTTGCTCAGTTTCCAATTTTATACATTTGTTACAAATTTGGACTTTCTACTGTCACTTCGACTTTTTTCCATTTTTTTTAATTATTTTTGAATCTTTCGCTCTATCGATTCGAACGGAACATGATTCAAATTTCATAATTTTGTAGAAAATGGGACTTCAATATCATATCTTGCCCAGGAAATACCCACATTGGCCTGTTAACAGAAATTAAAAAAAATGCATCTCCAGAAATTCGTCTTTGTTGCAAAGTTCATCTAGTTTTTTCATTGTTAAACTGATGTGGATTTTCAATGTATGGACGTTAATATGTCAGTAATTGAATAAACGAATTTCTCTTCATTCTCATTACACTCATATTTCTCTTTCAATAGATTTTTATAAAGTTTGATTATTTTTCTGACCATATAATTCAGTTACAAACAAACCCGAAATATCATACTTTTCTGTAAACTAAACAATGACCTACACTACCTACACTTTCATAACTATTCGAAAGACTTTCGTTCTAGCGATTTGTACTAGACATGATAAAATATTTCGTGATTTTAAACAATACAAGACTAATGCAACATCTCGGGATGAAAATAGTAGGTATACTGATCAAATCGAAATAAAATTTTCACTTAGTAATAGTCGAAGGGACAGTAGAGAGTCCAATTTTGGAACAAATGTATAAAATTGGAAACGGGGAAATTTTTTCTCTGGCATTTTTCGAAATTTACAAAAAAAAATGATTTTTTGAGGATTTTCGAAAAAAATGTCAAATTGGACAGGTTTAGAGTATCACATGAAGAAAGGAAAGATGCTGTATTTTACTCATTTTTCAAGCCAAACTAACTGCGAAGTCAAATTTTCTTTATATCTATTAATAAAAAAAACTACCATATGTCGCGACCTTCATGTGTGACACTGTATATAGTGGCCGCTTCATGCCAGGTAGTGGCCATTTTGACCCATTTTATATTGTGGTCGAAGTTCAACCATAGTGACTTATTTCGATTGGCAATGTTTCCACAAATTTATTATTTACAAATTGCGTTACATTCGGAGTGAAAATATTGGTTAGGAGGTCGATAGTAGGTACCTTGATCAATTGATGAATAAATTGGTTCACTATTATCAGAATATCGTCGACCATTTTCTCAAAAAAAAAGCCTTCAATAATAAACCTTAGTGCCGTTTCAGATGAGGCGTTGTACGCGTCCTGCGTCCTACGTCCTACGCTGGAAAGTTGGTTGGCATTATGTCAAAAAATGTAACATTTCAGATAGGAGCGTGTGACAGCGGCGTGTGAGCCAGCGCGAATTTTAGCGTCCGGACTCCGGGTTGGTCCGGGCCTCAAGCCTCAGCCCTTGCGCCTGGCGTTCTACGTCAGGCGTATTGTGGTGTGGGCATGGCGATGATATGTGCTATTAACATGCTACGACGCAGTCGCACGTAGAGGCAGTTGGTAGTAGCGCATTAGTTAGAAACCCAGTCATATGTGGCCTTCCAACTTAGGGTACTTAGGGTACACGTTTTACCCACATCTCCCCTACCATAGCCTTCTCAGGCCCTAGATACCTATATATTATTGTTATAATACCTACCTCAATTGGTCTGATGAAAGTAGGTACTCATCGAATTTGGCCGGAGCAAGGATGCAATAGATATATATCAATCAACGGCCACAGTTTACAACAGTGTGATTATAACGAGTGTTCTGCTACTACCTCCCTTTTCTGTATGTGGCCCCCATTTGCATCTTCGCTAAGTCCAGTACATGAGCCTCTATTTGCATATTGAAGTATCATAATTGGAAATTCAACATGGTCAAGCAGAATCCAAATATGAGGAGCCGAAACACATTCTTCTTGGTAAAACTTCGTTTGTCGCACTCCTATGAGTTCGGAAAAAATTTTTGGTGTAACTTACGTATTTTGACCTCCTGATCACGAATCTGAAGTCAAAACGCGGCGGTCTAAAGTATTTTCGGAGAAACGGCCCCATTTTGTCTCAAAAATGCACCATTTGACATGTCAAATTTCTGCTATTAGGAATACACAAAATTAATCCTTCTTTGAGCCAGAACATCACACATGCTCACATTCACTTGTTTTCAACACTTTTTTGCATAAAAAACTGTTATTTTCACAAAAATTCGCCCTTCTTCAAAACGTAAACAAAACATATTTTTTCACTGATTTTCTGGTTATTTTTATTTGAGATGTTGGCAACGTCTTACCATGAGCCAAACAATCACGTTGCCAACATTATAAATACAAATTACCAGAAAATCAGTGTAAAAAGGTTGTTTTGTTTACATTTCAAAGAAGGGTGAATTTTTTTAAAAATAATCGTTTTTTCTGCTGAGAAGTGTTGGAAACAAGAAAATATATGCGTGTATAGTGTTTTGGTTCAAAGAAGGGTGAATTTTGTGTATTCCTAATAGCAGAAATTTGACATGTCAAATGGTGCATTTTTGAGACAAAATGGGGCCGTATCTCCGAAAATACTTTAGACCGCCGCGTTTTGACTTCAGATTCGTGATCAGGAGGTCAAAATACGTAAGTTCCACCAAAAATTTTTCCGAACTCATAGGAGTGCGACAAACGAAGTTTTACCTTCTTCTTCTGCATGAATATGATAAAGGTTTCATTCTCGATATCTTCGATACCCTCATAACCATCTAATACGATAAATCCTGCCGATAGGTATTTGGTCGGTTAGTGAGAATTTTTCATAGAAAAGAAACTAGCAAACACTTGATGTAACTTATCCTGAAACAAGTCCAAAATAAGCTTTCTCAAATCACAATTTCGGCAAACTAGAACTTTCATGGAGAACATAATTCATCATTCACCATGCACATCACAAAAAAAATATTGTCACTGTCAATATTCAGTTCTAAACCCAGATTATTCTCAGGTACTATCGTAGTAATGACTGTGACCATGCTGGTATGCGGAATCTTGACTCACATTTCTGTCAATCTGGTGTATCTCAAAGAAAATATAAGAAAGATATCTAAAATACAAGACTACCATCTCAAAAATCATATATGCCATTGCGTGAGATATCATACAGCAATATTACAGTAAGTAGACTACCTACCTATACCTATAGTAAGTAGTAGTAGATACACCTACTTAATATATGCATGCCTACTGCGATACGAGAGAAAATAATCTGTGTAACCGAATGATTGTGTATAATTAGGTATAGCTACTTTTGAATATTTGAAAGAAATTTTGGAAAAGGAATGAAGGATCAGAAATACGTTACGTTCAACAGATTCCAATTAATTGTAGGATTTCCAAAGATTTCAACGATGCTTTCACTGTAATGATGTTAATCCATATAACCTGGACAAGCTTTATAATAAGCGTATTGGGATTTGGTATCATTATGGAAAACAACTATTGGAACATGCTGAGATTCATTATGCACCTCGGAGGTTGGCTTTTGATGCTTTTCCTAGTTTCGTTCTACGGACAAATTCTGATGGACAAAGCAAGTAGATTACTGGTTGAAACAAACCCATTTCACCACATTCATGATTCTTTCAGAGTTCTGATATCTCGAAGGAAGTCTATGACAGTGAATGGTATGGGACATTACCTAAAATCCGGCAACATCTTGTATTGATTTTGTTGCGTTCCCAGAGGCCTATAGCCCTGAAAGCTGCGCAACTGAATACCATGTCATTATCCACATTTTTAGGAGTATGTATTTATTTGTAGCTAATATAAAAAAATTTGTTGGCATATGTATGGTATATCTATATAGTATTCCATTTGAGAACGTTTTATTTCTCTCAAGAATATATCTATCTTGAAAGAAAACCCTGTATTTTAATACAAAAAACATCCTCACCTGCCATCCGAACGAAAGCATAGGTCGAGTCGAGTACAACTTCATTTGAAAGATATTTCATCCACCGAATGACGTACCTACTTGGTAATTTTTCGAAATTTATTCCAGAAGAATCATCTGGATTGTAGCCTAGTATATACATTATAATTTTATCCCCTCTCCTGCAAAACAATCCTTCCAAATTTCATAAATAGTGCATATGGACGGCTTCAAATGAGGTACCACTTGACCTTTGCTTAACATTCAAAGGGATTGCTGTATCGCTAGGGAGGATAGGTAGATTAGATTGGATTGTAGGCCATTTTAGGTTGTTTAATTTCAAATGAGATAATCTATAGGTGGGATGAACTTTAACTTCACTAACAAGAACTGTGGATCAAATAATAAACTGATATCTCATTCATCCATAGGTCCTGTATTCGGCATATACATATTTCACATTGCTTCTGAAACTCAAACCCTAAGAAGAAACAGATCCAGGCACTACTTCAAGTCTGCTGATATCTGTTCATATGAAACTCAAATTAGAACTAGGGATTGAGACACCACTTCAGACTTCTCCATCTTCAATCCAGTTTTCAATGACATCATCTGATACCAATTTTTAGATAGAGCTACATTTTTCTGCAATAAAATATGCGTTTCCCAGACCTTAAGTTTTTATTAACTAGTATACTACGTTCTCACATTTTGTTATAAAATTCTGTTTCCTTTCACTGAGACCATCCTTTTCGTGTACAATTGGGATTGGTAGCGGTGACATCACTCAATAGATTTTATATTTCATGCCTAACTACACTTAATTTAAATATTAATCTAGTTACAATTTCGTGGCTGTAACACTATTATTTGTTCATGAAATTCATAAAATATACAAATAAACAGTCAATGAGACACTCATTTATCCAATACAGATAAAACAAAATATCTACTGAACATTAGTAATACCATTTGCATTTTAGAATTTTATGTCAATTATGTATCACTAGTAAAAATTTTGTGTAGAGCTACATGCGTTCTCCATTACAAAATTACTATTATATGCATCATGTATACAGTAAGGACCTAAAGACTATTAAAATTCAAACAGCTCTATGTAGAACAATCAGGCAAAAGATCTAAAATACTGTCCATCAAAAATGCAAATTAACGTTGTTACTACTCAACAGGTGGCAACCAACTAGACATTTCCAAATCGCAAATTGGTTGGGAATACAGGAGGCATCACATACTTTCACAATTTACTCTATAGGTTTCAAAATATAAAAATGGATAGATGAGAATCTACATTCACAACACTAGTTGATGTGACTCCCGACAGCACATATTCATTTCTATCCCAAAAGAAAGTGCTATATTCTATCTTGAATTTATTTTGCCTGATTATTTTGCATCAAACCGTTTGAGAAATCTAAACACTTCAGATCCTTATCACATAACCATTGTAGATGCCACTAACACTGAAAACAAATAAAAAATACCTCATTCAATACCTATCTTCCCTTGATCCAGATACAAAAACAAAAATCTTTCGATTATGCCATGCTTGAATATTATTGTCCACTTTTTTAGCACAATCAAAAGTAGGCAAATTTCAAAACACTATGATTAAATTCAAGAAACCTGTTGAAACCATGTTTGCAATTAATGCTAAATAGCAATATTGTTTTTATACTTGAATAATTAATATCGAAAAAAATGGGAGAATCACTATCGTCCAAATTTATTGGATACCTCCAATCACTTTCTTATGATGTCATTAGCAGTGTATTTATAAAAACCGGGAAAGATGTATATTTTGGTTTGGAATTGGACATCGGATCGGATTCAAGGAAGAAATCGATCTACTGAGTTTTCTCTGAAAATGCCAATAACTTATTAATTGGAATTTTTTCAATATATTTTAATGATGCAAGGAATAATATTCAAATTTTCATGAATAAGCAATCATCCGAACATTAGAAATGAATGAGATGAATCGAAATAGTTAAACAAATTGACAAATGAGCATGAACTTTCTTAGTGAAATTGAAAACACTAAAAATCCTATATTCTCCAAAATAAAAGGTTCCTAACATATTTCATGAGGCCTTCAAAACTAAAAATCTTAATAATCAATGTCACTAGAACTGGTGCTGGATAAAATTTCAAACATGGAGGCACTTTTTTCGAAAAGAGTGAAGTGCGAGTACAGAAGATTAATATCCTGCATGAATCAGTATTTATTTTGCATTCGATTCTGGACTATTTCAAAATGCTCATCAGATTGAGAGCCAAAATATCTAGAATGTTATTTGAAAAAGTTATTCATAACGTCATTTTATAGCTATGTACAAGTTCTGAAAAAAATCTGATGAAAATCAATTTTTGCCATAAAAAAATTTAATTTGTAAAAATAGTGAAAGCAACAGAAATATTTTATGAAGATTCATAAGTAATGTCTATTTTATCCTGAGAAAATTTCAAATATGTAAATATGTCATGCCATCAGCTGCTTCTCAACTCTCAAGAGGTCACTGAAATATCTCTAGGAAATTATAATCCCGATACTGTTCATTACTAATGAAGATATGATTTAATTTTCAACCTAACAAAAACTAAAGAAGCAGCTGAACACATGCCATATTAAAATATTTCAAATTTTCTTTTTTTTTACAAAATATAATACTGTTTTTACTAATGAGTTTCTTTGTCAGAAATGTATTTTCCAAATTGAATTTTTTCCATGGCAAGACATTGATTTCTACCTTTTCACTCAGATTGTTTTCAAAACTTGTACATATCTATAAAATGTCGTTATGAACAACTTTTTCGATATTTGTTCAAATTAGTGTGTTTTGAGATATGACTTTTTTTACTTCCCTGTCGAACATGAACGACTTTTGAGGTTTCTTCTGATGCAGAAGCGATTTTCCATCATGCATATTTTCTGCCGGTCACTGTATAAAGTACATCCTTTGATATTTTTGAAGAAGAGGTAATAATTGGACATGATAATGAAAAGTAGGTAGGTTCATTTCGAAAGATACTTGGGAAAATCAAAACAAAAATCAAAAGCATGGCAATGCTCTAAAGGACCACAGGCATACACTTGTTGAGAGGCACTCCTGGCATCATTATATATACAAAAAATGGCTTGTTCACTCACCTCATATTAGAAAGTCATAAATGTGCATAATGTTGACGACGAGGTTGACGATCAAACAAGTGCTGATAAGCGCTATACAAAAGTGAAGTTTTTTGAGGATATTTGGCACATTACTGCAAATGTGCGAACATGACACTGAGTTGAGTTGCATAATTAAACATGTCAAAAAATTGCACAAGTTTGAATATTTACATTGAAACGTACCAGGAATAAATGCCATCAGTTACAGTTACCTACATATCATGTCATATAAAAGACATCCCTCTGAGGACAAACCTTACTAATAATAATTATCCAATATAAGATTTTGATGCACATAAAAAACAAGGGATATGTTTATAGGACCTTTTCAACTCACAAATACTACCAATCAGAAAAATTTGTTCAATGGATGACTTGCAAACACAAATAAAATGCAATGCAAATTAATTTGGTGGATTAATTTCTTTTCAGCAATAAATGTCATAAAATATTTTCATAATTTTTTTTATGTAGAGATTTGGAATGAAGTAGTGGAAAGTTTGTACTTCAACATGATTCAGGGTAGGTAATCATCCAAAATTTCACTCTGGAGTATATATTAAATTATTATATGATGAAAACTTTTTCAGGTTAAATAGCATTTTTTGTATCCCACATCAAAAAAATCATATGAAAGTCAATAGCTCATGAGTAATCGCAAAGTCTTACAACAAATTTTTTTCTTACAATCCGTTTCCAAAATTGGGAGGAGGTGCAGCAAATAAATAATGTTTTTGAGTTATCTCCTAATCGGAATTTACGAATTCATCACATTGCCCAATATAGTGGAAACTTCATTAGTTTGGTAAAAAATCCTCAACCCCCCACCAATTCAACACAAAGATTTTCTTTTAAATCATGAAAAAATCCAAAATAATGGAATACTCCATTTCAAAACAAACAAAATTGAAGTGAATAACTATGATCTAGGAGTATAAGCAAAAGAATGTTATCAATCAACAGGACAGCAATAGTAGGTAGCAATAGTGAGGGGTTTTTTATATTCAAATCATACTGGAATTGAAACCCATTTTTTCATCAAAACAAGAAATGCATTTAATAAGCAGTATAATAGTAAGTAGTTTATAAAATTCATGCTTGAAATATAATTTTGAGTATAATTTGAATCAAAAATATTATTTAATCTATACTAAGGCCAGGGCAACGACTCAAAATCAATTATTGTCGCGTGTCGCAAGCTTGGCCGTCTACATAACAATCAATGCAACACATTCCTGCGACCTGGTCGCAGCTTTTTTGTCACGGCGACTAAGACGCAAGCATGGCCCTGGTCTTAAGGTAGGACTCAAATATTGTTTTACAACCAAATTTTTCAACTATATTGGGCAGTGTAACTAATACAATTCGGAAAATAAATATATATTGCATCAGAAGACTGGTGCATGGAATTCAATCTCAATATGGATTAATTTTCAACCATGTGGGTTCTCATGTTCATCTCTGGACATCTCAGTTTACTTTCAGTTCTTCAAGTTCTATGTCATTTGTAGGACAAATTTTTATTGCTCCCTGCAAGTCATACTGATACAATTTATAGTAGGGGCTATAGGAATCCCAATTATCCTACCCATACTTACATTTCAGGTAAAAAATTTGAGGATGTTCTCCTTGATGTTTTCTGTCTCAATCATAATTGAATAGTTCTTGAGGAATGGGGATAAATTGAATATTATTGCAATATGATACACTACTTATTAGTGTAAAGCTGCAGAATAACCCAATTTTGGCAATGGACTACTTTTATAAATTCGAGAAAAGAAGAAAAAAGTTTTAGTAATGTATATATACAGGGCTATTCAAATTCCAGTCTATGCATGGGGATTTCGATAACGGTAAGAAATAGAGGGTCGGTTAAATGGGGGCAAAGTAGCGTATTTCAGAGGTTAATTATATGGATGAAAAAAATCTCACCTAGCTTCTTCAAATCTGGAGTTATACAGGAAAAATCTATAATTTCGAAATTCTTCTTTTGCCTATATCTTTTTATTTTACGAAGATTTTTTAAAAATTTTGCCACTTTTTGTAGCCTTTCCAAATATCTGAATAAAAATTATATACAGGGTATCGTATAAATTGGGCCAACCTCAACTTTTAATTTTCAAATACGGACCTGTATTTTTTATTGCATTTTTTGAATAGCAAGAGTCATGTTTCATATTGACGTAGTATTTTCATCTGAATTACAGAGTGTTTTGATCATGGGTTGCGTGAACTGAAATGTGGATGAATTCTTGAAGAAGACAATCTTTGTCAAATAATTTTTTTTTCAAATCCTATGCATTCTATACCTTATTCTATGATATATTTTTTTAATTACAGCTGGAATTGAAAAAAAAAATGAAATTTTATATAGTTCAATATTTCCAAAACACTCTGTAATTCAGATTTAAATACTACGTCAATATGATACATGACTCTTGCCATTCAAAAAAATGTAATAAAAAATACAGGTCCGTATTTGAAAATTAAAAGTTGAGGGTGGCCCAATTTATACGATACCCTGTATATAATTTTTATTCAGATATTTGGAAAGGCTACAAAAAGTTGCCATGGCAAAGTGGAAAAATTTAAAAAAAATCTTCGTAAAATAAAAAGATATAGGCAAAAGAAGAATTTGGAAATTTTCGATTTTTCCTGTATAACTCCAGAACTGAAGAAGCTAGGTCAGATTTTTTTCATCCATATAATTAACCTCTGAAATACGCTACTTTGCCCCCATTTAACCAACCCTCTATCTCTTACCATTATTGAAATCCCCATGCATAGACTTGAATTTGAATAGCCCTGTATAATCATAGTGTAAATCCATTTGTTATTTTTCTATAATAGATTAAATGTCTGGTAAATCTATGTGATTTCCTATTTTTTATGACCAAAATTCAATTCAATATCAATAATTTTTAGGAGAATTTTAATATTATTAATAAAGACCAAGGTAACTGGTGAATTAACTTCTGAACCAGCCAAAAGCTATGTAGGATGGTAGAGTTTCATACAAGAATATTCATCCAAAATAATATCAAACGATAAGGGACTTCACCACACAGAATTCTTCCTACTGAATGGTAAAATACAGTCAACTTTTCATAGGACTTTGATTTTGAAAGAAATTTTGTGTAAAAATGAACATATTGAAAAAAATTTATGTATTTTAACAAGTTAGAAATGTTCAAGATACTGAATATAAACCAGTGCTCTGAACATTACAACTGGTTTCTCTCATTATTCACATCAAGTAGGGCCTCAGATATTTTGCTATATCTTTTGGTAGCCAGTATAATTAATATCCCAATCTCCTGATAAATATCAAATGACAAACTGTGAAAATGAAACCTGTGAAGTAATATTATCAATAATTATTATACTCAATCAGTATGAGTATAGATCTTGGTATGCACAGAAATCATTTGGTCACCTATAAATAACATGAAGTAGTTTTTTCAATAGTTTCATTTTGCTGAAATTGGTGGTATGAAAAATATAATAGGGCATAAATTAACATAAATAGTCACCCTAGTCATAGCTTGTCAAATGTTGGGACCACACTACTAATCTTAGACATTTTTCAAATCCACAGGTGATATAATTTCTAAAATATCAATTTTCCTGAAATTCATTGTATTGATATATTATAAAACAAAAATAAAAATTCATGAAAATAATTTTACTCTTAGAGAAATGTAGTTTTGCATGCTGAAATTGGAGTTGAAAAGGTATAGAAAATTGAATTGTTGTACCAGAAATTCACTTCAACTAATGCTTGGTTTTTGATCCTACATCATCTACTTCTATAACATTATCAATGGAAAACAAATCAAGCAAATAGGACCAATAATATTGAAAATGTTGATTTTTCAATATGTTCTACTTTATATTGATTACTGGGAAGAAGATAGGACCATGACTGTAGAAAATATAATGATAAACCTATATACATCAACCAAGAAAAAAAACTGCAGGGCCAGATAATCCTGAAGGTCAAAGTGTGTAATGGCATTCAAAAATCTACACATACCTATGTAATTTATTACATAATTGTCCTTTAACTCATTATGCTACAAATTATGCTGTATTTCCAGTTGATACAATTCAGTATTGCAGCATAACACCCAAATGATAACATGAAAGTTAACCAGTTCATTGAGAATGATATTTCTGAACATTACCATACATAACAGGTACATTGGGTTGCTGAGCTGGTTGTCCAGTCCACTGACCCTGTTGTGGCATCACACAATATTGTTGTCCTGCACCAGGATATTGTTGATACTGCTGGTAAGCAGGTTGGTAGCCCTGCATATATCCTCCACCACTATATCCCTGAGGATACCAGTATTGACCATATCCATAAGAATATTGTGGACCAGCATTTGGAGGAACTCCAGCACCTGGAGGTAGAGCAGTAGAATCTGGACCCAAGCCTCCATTTTCTTTACCCCAAAAGCATTTCACTATTTGACCATTTATCTCTGTATTGTGTACATTCTCAATAGCATGTGTTGCACTTTCCTTTGTTACAAATTTGATGAATGCATACCCTTTCTCCTTGAAAACACGAATATCTTGGATTGCCCCAAAAGGAGCAAAGGTTTTATGTACCAATTCATCTGGTAGTCCATTAGTGAATCCTCCACAGTATACTGTTGTATTGGTGGCTGAAGTTTGGTTGTAGACTTCATCAAAAGTTGCTTGTTTTACACGTTGAACTGGCTTCTCTGTCCTTGGTGGTGGTGGTTTCCTTGTGGACCAGTTGGTCCTAATAGATCTCGATCCTAGCCACTGTCCATTCATTGCTTGTATAGCATTCTCAGCTTCAGCCTTCTTGACAAATGAAACAAAAGCATAACCTTTTGATTTCAGAGTTTGTGGGTCTCTGACAATTCTGCAATTTGATATTTCCCCAAAAGGAGCAAAGGCCTCTCTCAATGTTTCAGTCTCTATTTCCGGAGATAAATCACCAACAAAAATATGATGATGGTTTGAAGTATCTTGCTTGGGTTGATTACCAGGACTAGTTGCCCAATTAACTTTCATTTCTTTATCCAAGAACAACCTTTTGTTCATAGCAGCCAAAGCTGTGGATGCTGCCTGATGATTAGTAAACTCAACGAAAGCATATGGATCATTTCCTGGTTCTCTGATTATTTTACATCCTTTAACAGGACCTATTTGTGAGAATAGGGTACACAACAGGTCTTCAGATACTGACAGATCCAAGTTTCCTACATAGAGTGTTTTTGGATGGCTTTCGTCCGACATGGTGACGCCGGCACTATAGTTCAGGCCAAAACTCTCAGCAAGACTCCAATTCACCCGTATTGCACATAAATAAGGATACGATTTTACTCTCTAAACTGATTGTTCATACACAATATAACTCACAAAGATGAAAGATAAGATTGACAAAAACGATTAAACTTTTTTCTGGAATTCCAGATACCACTTGTCAAAGTCACTCTCAGCTCAGTCTCAACTCTCAAGTTTCATTTGCCATTGCCAGTTGCCAACGCCATTAACGCCACAGGCCACAGACCTTTCATATTTTCTCTATGCCACAGACCAATGAATTTGCCTATCTTGCGTCAATTGTCAAAACAAAGAAATCATAAAATCTCGGACGAGTTCGGCCATAGATCTTATTGCTGACGCTAGATCCGGTATCCAGGTTACTTGTTTTGTAGGTCCGGGAGGGTTGAAAGTACTAAGCCATTGATTGGTCGTTTTAGTTGTTGACCATACAAATGTGTTGTCCCTACCCCCACGTGACCATAGTACCTACTCTCTTGCAGACCCCTCTTGACCTAAAAATAGTAAAAATTACTACAGGATGCCGGATCTAGCATAAGCAGTAAGATCTATGAGTTCGGCCATCATTCGACTTGATTCGACATCTATGTTCGACCCTTGCGTTTCGGAAACATAACCACACATAACCCTTTCAAAATTCTTTGAGCCAAGGTCCCCAAGGATCAAGTACCTGGGCCCGGCTAGAACTGTATATTTCTCTAGAATTGGGTTACGAGAAACGAACCTGGCGTTTCCGTAAAGGCCTCAATTAATATTATATCATTTTTGAGATCAAGAATGGGAGTGAAATTTGTGAAATTTTAAATGAGTTCTTTAAATTCCGTGTCTCGATCACGGTCAAACTATTTGATCAAATCTGTGACGTGACGTCATTTCTGTCTATTTGATTCAAATATTTGAAAATGTGAAGAAATCCTGTTCACACGATTTGAAGAAGTTTGTTCGAACAGTTCAAAAATTGATTGATCATAACGGAAGAGAAATCTACATTCAAGATGGAATCTCGCTCTTTCAACAATATTATATATGAATAAAAATAATACACAAAAATCTCTAAACATTTATTTCATGGTAAGTTGCGCGTCTCTTCAGAGATGAAGTGAAGTAGAAACGAAACTACCTTAGTTCCCTATTGAACTGTGTTTGCAAAACATTGAACAATGCCTTCGATTGAAAGGATGACGAGTGATTCAGAACACCTACCAGTTATTTGGCCGTGAGAATTACTAACAATATCATTCAATGCATCTGGCATCTTATCACTCTTGTGGTAATCTTTTTGTCTGATGATGAGAGGTGGATAGATAGACTGGTGAAATCACTTCCTATCCTGTGACTGGTCCCAAATCTCTTGATTTCGCCTACTTCGATAAAACGTGTATAACGTGACATGGCGTGGATGAATCCACTGAACTCAAACGGTGAATCTCGCTAAGTGAAGCCGCGATTTCAACCACAGGTTACGGTGGATTTATGCAGAAGTTTTAAGTCGTTAGGAAAAATCGACCATTTATGCAAGAAGT
Organism: Chrysomela aeneicollis; assembly: GCA_029955515.1. Classification (NCBI taxonomy): domain Eukaryota; kingdom Metazoa; phylum Arthropoda; class Insecta; order Coleoptera; family Chrysomelidae; genus Chrysomela; species Chrysomela aeneicollis. Next base: position 9,330,180 of record JARUHQ010000009.1, on the reverse strand, counting down.
TTTAAGGACTCCTGTTATTTTGTGAGCTTATTTTTTTCATTTCCTTCGATTCAATCCGAATTTCCAGACTAAATCCTATTTTTATTTATGTCTATTTGCTTTAGATGCATTCAACTCCTGCTGTTTGTTACGATACCCTTTTGCAAAATCAGACGCATGCGCAAATCGATCAAGTTTTAAGTCGTAAGTCGTAAGAGATAAATGTTGGCCGACTTTTCTATGAACTTCTTACTTATTACTTGAGACTTAAAACTTACGACTTAAAACCTCTGCGTAAATCCACCGTTACTGCAGGTGTCAACACGAAAGTATGAATATTCGATTCTGAATGACTTCTAACAATTTCATGGAGCCATTTTCCAATGAGTTTTATGCGAATATGTATCGAACATGATTGAAAGAAAATTCTTCAAAAATCTTTCGACAGTATCGCCATCTGTTGTTGTACATGAGAACCTCACGTAATGAGCTGAAAGTCAATTGTTCCAAATCAAGGATTTGTCTGCGAGTAGCGCCACCAGGTCTTATTTCCATCATTGTCTGATGTTATACAAAGGTTATTTATTGCTTCTATGAGTTCTATGGAGATCTATTAGAAACGTTCATGGAACGTTACTTGCTCCTCGGTCCAATTTCAAGCAGCAGACATTTCCAACAGTCCAAAACTCTATTATTAGTATTCAGACGTTTCGATTTTCGGTGTCAAAAAAAAACTCCATTGATGACATCACACTTCCATACTTTGATCAAATAGCACAGAACAAACCAAATAGTTTGACCGTGAGACACGGACTTAAGAAGAGAAGGCGAAAGGCGGAACGGGCGGAACATATTCGACATTCTGGTAGATGACCTTGATGAGCGCTCACAAATGATGTTATGCAGAGGCATTGAAATGAATATACTGACTGCAGAGGTTTTAAGTCGCTAGTTTTAAGTCTCAAGTTTTAAGTCGTGAGGAAAAATGAACCATTTATGCAAGAAGTTTTAAGGACTGTCAATAGTGTCAATCTAGTTATTTTGCGTGCTTATTTTTCTAATTTCCTTCGATTCAATTCAAATCTTCAATCTATATCCTATTCTCATTTATTTTTATTTGTTTAAAATGCATTGCATTCAACTTCTGCTATTTGTTATTTGCAAAATCAGACGCATGTGCAAATCGATCGAGTTTTAAGTCGTTAGAGATAAATGTTGGCCATTATGACTACTGTATAAATGGTTAAATTGAAAATCAATGGATAAACTTCTTATGACTTATTACTTAAAACTTACGACTTAACACCTCTGCATGAATCCACCGTTATCTCTGCGTTCATAGTAAAATAAAGTTTTAGTTCGAAGAACATTCATGAGATGCGCTACCAGAAATGGCTAACAGCGTTCTAGCTTTTAGACTTGAACTCGCTTACCTCAACTGTGTTTATTTACGACCCATTTACGACCCATCCTCCATGCATCCTCCTATTTACTACATGATGCCGGATCTAGTATAAGCATATAAGATCTATGACTAGAATTGACTTAGCCACAGAACAGACAGTGTTGTGTGAGCTGTGTTCCACAGAACGTCTGTTCTGTGTCTGTTCGGTAAATACAGTGACATGCCGTGGAATTTTCCTGGGGGGTTTTGATGGAAACATCTTCAATTTTATTGATTTAGGGTTATGTTTAACATGAAAAGTGAGATGAGCCTATCTAGAACCATATATCTAATAATAACTATATAGGTAACATGGATACCAGAGCTGAAGCCGAAAAATAAAACAAATGACAGTCTGCGGGACCAATCGCGAATATGCGCATGCGCAAGTTTGAATTAAGAATCGACATTCGTTTTCATCATGGAGGAGAGTAGCTCTCTAGTGAGCGACAAACGTATGATAATTATTAAAAATCAATCAAATGTGTCAGATAACCTTCAATTCGATGTTTTTATTTCGTCATGACATACATTTTTCAAATATTCATTCATTGATGGATTGTTTGTCGATATTGAATGATAGTTGATGATAAATGCAGAAATGGATGTGATCTACAAAGCGATACTTGCGATTTGCATAGAAACCTGTGACGATGAAGTCATCGGAACAAGATTCGTGGGCTAATTTTTGATCAATCACTGCTATCACTCACTAATCACTTCTGTAAACAATCAGTAAGTACATTTATAACTATATTGACGCCCTTTCACATAATTTCGGTTAACAAATATACCTAACCTATGAAATTCCGAAAACGTCAGTGGATTTCAACTCATCAAAACCAGCGCATGCGCACATTTCATCATTAGCAAGACAGACAGTCTTTTGTTTTTCCAAAACTGGCTTCATTTTCGCGTAAAGAGAAGAATAGGTGTTATCCATATAGTTGTTATTATATATATGTCTAGAACACGTGATCAAAAATGGATGCCTTGGGGCATACACAGAGTGTTTAGTCTATTTGATTACATGTGTTTTTGTGTTTATAATTTGAATTTCCTCTTTGAAGGTTTCAAAAGTGAATACAATCGCTTGTGATAATAAAAGTGATTATCTGTTATCGTTAGAGACTGAAGATGAAGACATTGCATTACGGTATAAGGAAAAAATCAGAGTCATTCAAGGCATCGATCCTTCCACTCTGATGTATCAGTTAAAGCACCTGGTACCTGGTTTTCTTAAAATTGGAAACCACATTTCCCAACAAATACATTTATGAAAAGTTATGTAACTTTTCACCTTTCAAAAAATGTTTAGCACATACTTTAGCATACTTTAGTTTAACTTCTGTGAGATCTTCCCTTTTGATTGCTTTCAACCATCTTTCTCTTCGGATTTTTGAGAGTTCATGCAATTCTGTTTCGTGTGCAAAATGTAGTACACTGGGTATATTGAAAAACTTCACATCATCACGATTTCCTCGACTCCCACACTCAACAACACAACAAGTTATGTGGCATGTTTTTGTAGCTCTATCTTCAATTTTATGAGAAAATTTACAAATCACAATATAGTCTGAACACAGAATATTCACAAATGAATGTTTAAATTCGTTCTGGAGTTGAAACTTATCTCAAAATAAAATCACAAGGTTCAAATAGCTAGAGTTTAAAATGCAATCAAACTGTTTGTATGCCAGTGGTATGCTCCAAGGTATCCATCTTGAATTTGATTTGACAGCGTCTGTGGTCTTGGTTTAGTCCATTTCATCCAAGGATGTAAAGGATTGCTCAATCGACCAAGTTTTTCTTCCGGGTGTATGACGTCACTGACTCCGCTCGTAATTTCATTGGCTGTTGACTATCCATCTTTGTCAAATTGTCATTGATTTTAGTTTCAGTTTCTCACTTTATTTTTGTTATTCCACAGGAGGTTATTTTTTAAATACACGAAAAAATAATAATTGATGAGTTTTTAGTCAATATGAGAACATGAAATATCTGGACAATCAATTTATAACCATTATTAGTTCCATTCGCAAAATTTTAGGAATAGGAATTGGATGAAAACATGTTTTTTCATTCTTTGAAGACTGTTATTGTGGCACTGGTTTACCTTTTTGGTTTGTGGCCGAATAATTATTGAAGTGAATTATATTCTATACAGTAGTCACAGAAATCATTTACACAGTGAATTTTGGAACCAAAGGTATTAAAAATGCATGTTGCTGCCTAGAATCAAAATTCAATTGAAAATCTGCTAGATGATTTATATATTTCATACCAGGTGAGCTCTGAAAATAGTGGTGAAATGAGGGTTTATTATTATAATATCCATTGGTTTTTTAGGGTACTATCAAAGATTACATAGACAGAATATAGAATATATTTCTGGATATTGTCCAGTGCAAGCAGTAGATATGGAAGTAATTATGAAATTGAAAATGTCCTCGGAAGTTTTTGTAGTGCATGTACATTTTACATTTAAAGTATACATGTATTATTATCCATTATGAACTGTATAGATCAATAATAAATCATTCCCTATTAAGGTAGGCATATCATTTTGCAATCAGTAGCAGTTTTTATTTCATGATATACAATATTTTTTAATCAATCACACAGTACTTACATACTATACCATTTTCAACCAACAAATTATGTTATCTTTCACCTATATTGTTTGAGTGCATCCAGAAACAGTGATCTACCTATAATGCCTCAAAAATAAAAGACTATACCTATTTAGATCAAAGGATGATGTCCATTCAAGTTCAGGGCACTGAGAAATACCTATCATAAAATCATAATGTTCATATTATGGAGGTATATGGAACAAATAAAACATTTTGATTTTATAATTTATATAATATTTGATTTCCGTAGTATAATACACCAACAATTTTGATTTTTTTATTATATCTACCTGAGTTGATTGTTTGACATTTTTCACAATTTGTTATTTTCATTGAATTGCGTTCTTCAATTTAGTGAGTTCAGTCATTACTTATTATGGGATGAAGATGTGATAATTTCAGGATCAGAAGAGAATATGCATTTTCTGAAATGGAGCAAAATGTTCAGACATTTTGGGATATGGATGATGTTCTCAATATTTTTTGTCACACCTCAATTCAGTGGAACATTTGTGTTCCAATCATCTCTTCACTAGTAAATCTACAATACAAAGACAACAATAACAAGATATTACTCCTCAAGAGCATGTATTATAATAATATACCTTCAGTGTTTATTTAGTAGGTCCTGCCATGTTCCTGTTCATAATCTTGATCACATAAAATAGAACAAATCTACTGGAATCACTTTATAACAACTTTATTACTCAAAGGAAGTCTTCCAAATCGTGAAATCCACTTCTAATTGTTGTGGGTTTTGGAAAAACACATGGACATTATTTGTTGTTTTGGGTTTTCTTAAATCATCTACACCCTCAGGCCTGTGCTTATGCCCTCATTTCACTCAGTTACAGCACACAAAACAACTAATTCACCTATAAAAGTAAGATTTTATATATTCAACATTTTGTATTGCATGTACTTACTTCATTCACTTATATAAAGTACCATTTTATTTTTAATTTACTAAATTCATTCCAATTTTGAAATTTCGCAAAAAGTTTCAATGGCGACCAAATAACTTCCGATGGTCGTCCTCTCGACCAATGAACAACAAGGTCGAATCAGTGACGTCATCCAACGTGTTTACATTGCCCAAGGATATTAAACTGTAAAGGATTGCTCGATCGACCAAGTTTTTCTTCCGGATGTATGACGTCACTGACTCCGCTCGTAATTTCATTGGCTGTTGACTCTCCATCTTTGTCATTGATTTTAGTTTCAGTTTCTCACTTTATTTTTGTTATTCCACAGGAGGTTATTTTTTAAATACACGAAAGAATAATAATTGATGAGTTTTTAAGTCAGTATGAGAACATGAAATATCTGGACAATCAATTTATAGCCATCATTAGTTCCATTCGCAAAATTTTAGGAATAGGAATTGGATGAAAACATGTTTTTTCATTCTTTGAAGACTGTTGTGGCACTGGTTTACCTTTTTGGTTTGTGGCCGAATAATTATTGAAGTGAATTATATTCTACAGCACCTAGTCACAGAAATCATTTACACAGTGAATTTTGGAACCAAAGGTATTAAAATGCATGTTGCTGCCTAGAATCAAAATTCAATTGAAAATCTGCTAGATTCATATATTTCATACCAGGTAAGCTCTGAAAATAGTGGTGAAATGAGGGTTTATTATTAATAATATCCATTGGTTTTTAAGGGTACTATCAAAGATTACGTAGACAGAATATAGAATATATTTCTGGATATTGTCCAGTGCAAGTAGATATATGGAAGCAATTATGAAATTGAAAATGTCCTCGGAAGTTTGTAGTGCATGTTCATTTTACATTTCAAGTATACATGTATTATTATCCATTATGAACTGTATAGATCAATAATAAATCATTCCCTATTGAGGTAGGCATATCATTTTGCAATCAGTAGCAGTTTTTATTTCATGATATACAATATTGTTTAATCAATCACACAGTATACTTACATACTATACCATTTTCAACCAACAAATTATGTTATCTTTCACCTATATTATTTCTGAGTGCATCCAGAAACAGTGATCTACCTATAATGCCTCAAAAATAAAATACTACCTATTTAGATCAAAGGATGATGTCCATTCAAGTTCAGGGCACTGAGATATACCTATCATAAAATCATAATATGAACAGTAGGTAGGTATATGGAACAAATAAAACATTTTGATCTTATAAAATATATGATTTCCACAGTATAAAATACACCAAAAATTTTGATTTTTGTATTATATCTACCTGAGTTGATTGTTTGACATTTTTCACAATTGGTTATTTTTATTGAATCGCTTTCTTCAATTTAGTGAGTTCAATATATTATCTATGGTTCAGTCATCACTTATTATGATGGGATGAAGATGTGATAATTTCAGGATCAGAAGAGAATATGCATTTTCTGAAATGGAGCAACATGTTCAGAGACATTTTGGGATATGGATGATGTTCTCAATATTTTCTGTCACACTACCTTACTCAGTGGAACATTAGTGTTCCAATCATCTCTTCACTGGTGAATCTACAATACAAAGACAACAATAACAAAATATTACTCCTCAAGAGCATGTATTATAATATACCTTCAGGGTTCATTTATATGTAGGTCCTGTCATGTTATTCCTGCTCATAATCTTGATCACATAAAATAGAACAAATCTACTGAAATCACTTGGATTACACAAAGGAAGTCTTCCACTTCTAATTGTTGTGGGTTTTGGAAAAACACATGGAAATTATTTGTTGTTTTGGGTTTTCTTAAATCATCTACAGCCTCAGGCCTGTGCTCATGCCGTGCTCATTATTCCCTCAGTTACAGCACACAAAACAACTAATTCACCTATAAAAGTAAGATTTTATATATTCAGCATTTTGTATTGCATGTACTTACTTCATTCACTTATATAAAGTACCATTTTATTTTAAATTTACTAAATTCATTCCAATTTTGAAATTTCGCAAAAAGTTTCAATGGCGACATAATAACTTCCGATGGTCGTCCTCTCGACCAATGAACAACAAGGTCGAATCAGTGACGTCATTCAACGTGTTTACATTGCCAGCATAGGGATTGAGCAATCCTTTACAGTTTAATATCCTTGTACATTGCCAGCATAGGGATTGAGCAATCCTTTACAGTTTAATATCCTTATCCTTGCATTTCATCTGGTAATCTTAACCTCAATTTTCCGTCTTCTTTTCTTTATGTGATTATCTTCCCTTTTGATTGCTTTAAACCATCTTTCTCTTGGGATTTTTGAGAGTCTGTTTTGTGTGCAAAATGTAGTTCACTGGGTATATTGAAAAGCTTCGCATCATCACGATTTCCTCAACTCCCACACTTAACAACACAACAAGTATGTGGCATGTTTTTCACAAATCACAATATAGTCTAAACACAGAATATTCACAAATGAATGTTTATATTTTTCAAATATTCATTTATCGATAGATTGTTGGACGATATTGAAAAATAGTTGTTGATAGATGCAGAAATGGATGTGATCTACAAAGCGATACTTGCGATTTGCATAGAATCCTTTGACGATAAAGTCATCGGAACAGGACTCGTGGGCTAATTTTTGATCAATCACTGTTCTCACTCACTAATCACTTCTGTAAACAATCAGTAAGTACATTAATAACTATATTAACGCTCTTTTACATAATTTGGGTTAACAAATATACCTAACCTTTGAAACTCCGAAAACAGTGGACTTCAACTCGTCAAAACCCGCGCATGCCCAAGGATATTAAAAACTGTAAAGGATTGCTCAATCCCTATGCTGGCAATGTAAACACGTTGAATGACGTCACTGATTCGACCTTGTTGTTCATTGGTCGAAAGGACGACCATCGGAAGTTATTTGGTCGCCATTGAAACTTTTTGCGAAATTTCAAAATTGGAATGAATTTAGTAAATTAAAAAACTTTATATAAGTGAATGACGTAAGTACTTGCAATACAAAATGCTGAATATATAAAATCTTACTTTTATAGGTGAATTAGTTGTTTTGTGTGCTGTAACTGAGGGAATGAGCACAGGCCTGAGGGTGTAGATGATTTTAGAAAACCCAAAACAACAAATAATTTCCATGTGTTTTTCCAAAACCCACAACAATTAGAAGTGGATTTCACGATTTGGGAGACTTCCTTTTGTGTAATCCAAGTGATTCCAGTAGATTTGTTTTATTTTATGTGATCAAGATTATGAGCAGGAACATGGCAGGACCTACTAAATAAACACTGAAGGTATATTATTATAATACATGCTCTTGAGGAGTAATATCTTGTTATTGTTGTCTTTGTATTGTAGATTTACTAGTGAAGAGATGATTGGAACACAAATGTTCCACTGAATTGAGGTGTGACAAAAAATATTGAGAACATCATCCATATCCCAAAATGTCTGAACATTTTGCTCCATTTCAGAAAATGCATATTCTCTTCTGATCCTGAAATTATCACATCTTCATCCCATAATAAGTAATGACTGAACTCACTAAATTGAAGTAAGTGATTCAATAAAAATAACAAATTGCGAAAAATTTCAAACAATCAACTCAGGTAGATATAATAAAAAAATCAAAATTGTTGGTGTATTATACTATGAAAATCATATATTTTATAAATTATAAAATCAAAATGTTTTATTTGTTCCATATATCTACTGTTCATATAATTATTATGATTTTATGATAGGTATTTTACAGTGCCCTGAACTTGAATGGACATCATCCTTTGATCTAAATAGGTATAGTCTTTTATTTTTGAGGGAAAATGGTATAGTATGTATAAGTATACTGTGTGATTGATTGAAAAATATTGTATATATATCATGAAATAAAAACTGCTACCGATTGCAAAATGATATGCCTACCTTAATAGGTAATGATTTATTATTGATCTATACAGTTCATAATGGATAATAATACATGTATACTTAAAATGTACATGCACTACAAAAACTTCCGAGGACATTTTCAATTTCATAATTACTTCCATATCTACTTGCACTGGACAATATCCAGAAATATATTCTATATTCTGTCTATGTAATCTTTGATAGTACCCTAAAAAAACCAATGGATATTATAATAATAAACCCTCATTTCACCACTATTTTCAGAGCTCACCTGGTATGAAATATATAAATCATCTAGCAGATTTTCAATTGAATTTTGATTCTAGGCAGCAACATGCATTTTTAATACCTTTGGTTCCAAAATTCACTGTGTAAATGATTTCTGTGACTACTGTATAGAATATAATTCACTTCAATAATTATTCGGCCACAAACCAAAAAGGTAAACCAGTGCCACAACAGTCTTCAAAGAATGAAAAAACATGTTTTCATCCAATTCCTAATAATGGTTATAAATTGATTGTCCAGATATTTCGGTTATTTAAAAAATAACCTCCTGTGGAATAACAAAAATAAAGTGAGAAACTGAAACCGTTGATCTGAAACTAAAATCAATGACAAAGATGGATAGTCAACAGCCAATGAAATTACGAGCGGAGTCAGTGACGTCATACATCCGGAAGAAAAACTTGGTCGATTGAGCAATCCTTTACAGTTTAATATCCTTGGCGCATGCCCACAATTCATCATTAGCAATTTGTTTTTCCAAAACTGGCTTCACTTTCCCTTGAAGAGAGGTGTTATCCATATAGTTGTTATTATATATATGATTTCAACTTGTCAAAATCCGCGCATGAGCACAATTCATCATTAGACAGCCAGACAGTCTTTTGTTTTTCCAAAACTCGATGCAAAGGTGGATAGATAGACTGGTGAAATCACTTCCTATCCTGTGACTATTCTCGAGTCAATTGCGTATACGAAAGTTGATGGTCATCGACAATTTGCGTATGACTTGTAGTTATATGTATTCTCGAATCGTAGTATACGAAATAAAGCATCCGCCAGTCGTACGAATTCACACGTATGGGTACTAGGCATACGAATCTTCTATGCGAATGCGAATTTTCATAAGGGGCATGCGCATATGGCATCTTATCATCAAAAAGAAGGGGTTAACCTATATTCTTTGTTATGATTGTGTAAAGTTTGAAATTAAATTTCAAATTGATTTGTTTTTTATTTGATGTGGGTGGATGGATAAGTCAATTTTATGCGAATAAGAAATATCTCAGGATAATATATTATTGAATATGGCTATATGAAGCTCTGGAAAATGCAGAGCTCCTCGCTGATAATAGAAGAAGATTTCGGGTATACGATGATGCATTTGAAGAGACCCAGCTAGGTTTTGTTAAACTATATAGACTCAATAAAACTAGCACTTATGACCTTATTGATTTGCTAACTCCTTATATGAGGCATCCCAGCCGAATATCAGCCCTGAGTATTGAAAGAAAAGTGAGTAAAGTTGTAATGCTTCAGATGATATATGCCATGACAACTACTTGAGTATTGTTTCCTTTCAGGTATTAACAGCACTTAGATTTTTTGCATCTGGGAGCTATCAGCTTGATGTAGGCAGTAATATTAATCATGGGATGAGCCAGCCTTCAGTGAGTAGATGTATCGAGGAAGTTATCACTGCTTTGAATATGCCTGATATATTCAATCATTATGTGAAAATGCCAAGAAATAATTTAGAAGAAATTTCTCAAACACGTAATAAGTCTGAAACACATATTTATTGTGATGATTTATCAACTAAATAATGATTTGCAGGTTCTATCTCAATCATGATTTTCCTGGAGTACTAGGATGTGTTGATTGTAAACATGTTGCCATATATCCTCCAGAGATAGATCATCCTATATATCCAGAGGCAGTATATGTTAATAGAAAGGGGTATCATTCAATAAATGTACAGCTGGTAATACATATTCCAGATCAAAATTAATCCTCACATTACACATATACAGTAGAACTCCAATTATCCGAACTCCGATTATCCGAATCGCCGATTATCCGAATCACAAATGCGCGTCAAGTCTTGACTTGACTTGTCTTAACTTGCCGTTGTGCCTACACTGACTTCCCCCCGCGTGTGTAGGCACAACGGCAAGTTAAGACAAGTTCCGGCGCATTGCAGTCACGGCGCACTTGTCATTGTTTGTTTTGATTAGCCAGTGTGCTATAGGGAAAAATCACGAAACGCCAGATGGCGCTGTAAATGTCAAAATGTCGGATCGAGGGGTGAACAACAAATAATCTGTCATTTGATCTCTTGTTAAACCAAAGTTTTTATTGAAGAGAATTTCAGTTATCTCAGAAATTTAAGTCGATTTTTCGTACTCGACTATTGGATTGAAGTTGTATCTAGGGTTTGTTGTCGACGTTTCAGTTTTATTGTCACTGGATTCTTGTTAAATGCCACCAAAGTCCAGGTGTGTCCAGGTATCAATTTCGGTTTTTATTCGAAGTTTTTCAGTTCTCAGTTCCTGAAATTGTTTTTAAACTGCCTGTGTAAAATTCGAAATATCAATTGAAAGTGTTTCAGCAATCACACAATTGGAACTGATGAAGGCCTCAATGAAGAAATCATAAAAAGTTTTGTGTACGAGATCCTCCACAATTCTCAGATGAAATCACCATGAAACTAGATGAGATATGGGTTTATTTTAATATTCCTGTAAAGCAGATTTATTGTTAATGTTGTATAATTCAATTTTGAAAAGATTTATTGGCCATTTTGACTGGAAGCATATAAGCTCCACCTTTTTGACATCAGGTTTTTTTTCTGTGTTGGTTTGTTTTTATTTTCAGGAACCTAGATTATATGGTAATGTATTCAAATAGATATTATACCTATTAGAACAAAGTGAAGTGCAAAAACTACCTGGAAGTGACAGTTGATATAGATTCATCATTTTGTGGAGATTCGACAACTCATTTCAAAGGAATGATATAGTGTTCAAATAAATTATTTAAAAAATTCATAGTCTTATTGGGTAAACAAGAGTAAATGGCTTTCTCTAGCATGACATATGTTTTTTGGGAAATGTAACACAATAATAAATCAGTATTCAAATCTTTTAATCATTGGTGAATGGAATAGATTCCTTTCAGACTGAGAAAGACTAAAACTCATAAAAAATGCAATAATAAAACATTCTTGAACATGTTAAATTCCTAAATACAAATAATACTGCCAAAAAAGCAGATGATAAATTAGTCTTCCATTTACACAACACCAGAATCACCCAAAACTTCATATCATTATCAGGAACATGTGTTGTGTGTCATAAAGGTTGTTGTTGGTTTTGTATTTACAGTGGAACTCTCCAAGATCCATCACATGATCATGTTAATCATCATCCAAGTGTAGATCTTATTTCATCATGTCTTCTTTATAAATCTTCCCCTACTTGTTCATTTCCATGTTGCTCCAACTGCATATAATTATTTGATATTTGCCTGAGCCTGTAATAAATTACAAAATGATTAAAATGAACCAAATGAGGTGGAGAAGAGGTGGTAGCATAGTGACAAAAATCATGAGTGCTTGCTACAAACATAAATTCCGAGACAGCTTTTTCTATCTTCAAGATCATTTTCCATTTCTAGGCTACTTGCCTTAGGATTTAGGTTTCCCCAAAACCTGCCCATCTTTTGCTTTAGAATTTGAAGGAAATTTATGCAAAGCCTTGAGTATGTAGAGCATTGTGGAACAAGCATATTTTTCGCGATTTTATCTCCATATCACCTCTTCTAATATTTTGCATTTTCAGATTGTGTGGTCTATTAACAACAATCTTCACAAAATATCATCAAAATACAACAGTTTCAATGCTTAAATCACTGAAATTAATAAATAAAGTTCACATTTTACCCATATGAACATATGGAGGTTAGTTTGTTGTTCACCTCTCGAGTAGTTCATGCGATCAATTATAGATGTCGCCCACTCCGTGATTTTTCCCTATTGACCTTGCTCGAGGACGCTATGTACTCTTTCGCTACGGCTTACTTTTGTTTGTGCGTGTACAATACTGTATTGTTTTTATACCATGGCTTCGAAAAGAAAACGTGTTGTGCTATCGTTAGCGGACAAACTGAAAATTATAGAGCAACTCGATAAAGGTGTAACGGGTAAGAAGTTGTCTGAGATTTATGGTGTTGGACAAGCAACAATTTCTGACATTAAAAACAGTAAGTCAACACTTTTAAACTTTGTTTCGGTGCTTGAAAATGAAGATGGAAGTTCCTCCAGGAAAACAATGAAGACAGCAACCAACAAAAATTGGAAGATGCCGTGTTTAAATGGTTTTTGCAGCAACGTTCTATGGGAAATCCGATTTCCGGTCCAATCCTTTGTGAAAAAGCCAAAATCTTAGCAGAAAAGCTTGGTTATTCATCTTTTAAGGCTAGTAACGGCTGGCTAAGGAATTTTAAATTCAGGCATGGTGTACGCGAGTTAGATTTGGCTGGTGAGAAGCTTTCAGCAGACTCTGCAGCTGCTGAAAATTTTATTGAAAAATTTAAAACTGCATCAGAATCCTATGATCCGGAGTTTGTTTATAATGCCGATGAAACTGGCCTTGTTTGGAAAGCATTACCAAAAACCACTTTGGCTTCTAAAAGGGAATCTAGTGCCCCTGGACATAAGGTCAGTAAAGAACGTGTTACAGTGCTTAACTGTGCCAACTCCACTGGAAATCATAAACTGCCACTTCTTTTGATAGGAAAATCAAGAAATCCAAGAGCATTTAAAAACGTAAAAAAACTTCCACTCTTCTACAAAAGTCAACCCAAGGCCTGGATGACTGCAGCTTTGTTTACCGAATGGTATGATGAAGTGTTTATTCCTGAAGTGAAAAAGCACCAAAAATCGGTGGGAAAAGAAGCAGTAAGGTGCTTTTAATTGTTGATAACGCACCCACTCATCCTACAGCAGAACTGTTGGAAAGAGAGAATGGGCAGTTTAAAACGACGTTTTTGCCTCCCAATGTTACAAGTTTGCTGCAACCCATGGACCAGTCTGTTATTGAAACAATGAAGCGCCATTAAAGAAGGCAACTGCTGAGAAAACTGCTGATCGAAGGTGCTGAAGATGAAGAATTGGTTTTGGAAAATCATAGCAAAATAAATTTAAAGGACTGCTGTTACATGGTAGCGAAAGCTTGGAGTTTGGTTACGGCAGTGACGCTAAGACGTGCGTGGAATAAACTGAAAGGCCTACCGTCTGAGAAGAACAAAAAAAAAGAATCTGAAGAAAATGAGAAACAAGAATATGGAGAGGATGATAATGATGATGAAGATGCGTTGTCACTAGAGGAAATAAGAAAAATGATTGTAAAAATTCCTGGTTGTACAGAAGTAAGTGCTGAAGATGTAGGAGAGTGGATGGCTTGTGACACGTCTGACCCTGGTTTTCAAATTCTCAATGACGATGAAATTGTTGTAAGTGTGAGAGAAGATGTTGAAGTGGAAGTGGAAGAAGAACTTTCTGCTGATGTTGAAGTAGACGCTGGACCATCAGCTAGTGAAGCATTTGCCGGCCTCGAGACTGCTTTGAAGTGGATGGAGCGTCAGCCCGAGTGTGACCACTTGCAACTGCTCACCGTCAAGCGAATGCGTGACCTGGCTGCCCGAAAACGGTTGAAGACCGCAAAACAGCTTACATTGACGGAGATGTTTGAAAAACAATGATTTTTATTTCTAAACTTGTACATAAGTACATATGTACATTTTATTTATATTTAAAACATGTGAAAATTTCATGTTTCTTTCATTTAATTCAATAAAAAAATAGTGCAATATCAAAACGTAGCTTTTATTCTCTCCAATGGCAATTTTTTTTTTTTAAATCCGATTATCCGAATATTTGATTATCCGAATGGGTCCCGGTCCCCATTAATTCGGATAATTGGAGTTCTACTGTACCTACATATTTTTCAGATTTGTGATACTGATTTAAGAATCATGAATGTTTGTGCAAGATACCCAGGAAGCACCCATGATAGTTTTATATGGAATAATAGTGCTGTATTACCATACATGCAGAACCTTCATATAAACAATACCAAAGTTTTTCTTCTGGGTAAATAATGTTCAAAAAAAATTTCCAGATATGCAATAAATAATATATACATTTACTAATTTGTTAATCTCAACCATCATTATAGGTGATTCAGGATATGCTTTAAGACCCTGGCTGATGACACCAGTTGAAAATCCAGAACAAAATTCCCCAGAAGAAAGGTACAAAGATAGGCAGAAGAGTACAAGGTCCCTTATTGAAAGATGTAATGGAGTACTTAAATTGAGATTTCGATGTCTTCTTAAGCATAGAGTTCTTCATTACAGTCCTGAGAAATCTTCTAAAATCATAAATGCTTGTGTTGTTTTGCATAATATATGCATAAACAATAATATTCCACCTGTTGAGTTAGAAGATCATGGGGATGATAATCTTGGCCACATTGATTTAGGTTTATATGAACCTGAAAATGATGACTTGGTGCTTCCAAATTTGCGAAATCCTGAATTAGCAGCTGGAAGATTATTGAGAGAAAGAGTTATAAGAAATCATTTTACAATATAAGATAAACTTTCAATGTTTTTGTATCAATTACTGACCACTTTCGAAATTGTAGTTTCAGATCTGTAATTATGGTAGATTGTTTGAATTTCAGAATAGTCACTTGTATTTTAGAAAGTATCAATTGTATTTCAGAATAGTCAATTGAATTTCAGAATTCATCATTTGTATACAAATGATATATTCTGAAATTCAAATTACGAATTCTGAAATTCAATTGACTATTCTGAAATACAATTGACACTTTCTGAAATACAACTGGAAAAGGTGTACTAATTTCGTTTTCATTTCCTCAACCCAATGTGGAATGTGAACACAAATTGTACAACGAACAGATATATTTCTATAACTTGAAAAAACACAACTATATAAAAATCAACTGAGTATTTTAAAAATGAAAAGAGTATTTTTATCATTTCTACAACTAAATAAAAGTTCAACCAAACAAAATGAATAAAACAAAACACAAAATGAAAATAAAATATTTGAGTATCATCTCAACAAAACTACCTAATCTAAGATACTAAAAAAGAGATCATTATAATAGTTCTTTTAGGAACCAATTAAACTAAATAGCCCATCAATGATTTTTTGAGTCCTCTTTGCATTTTGCTATCCTCTCTAGAGCAGATGCGATTCTCAATTTAGCATTGACATCCCTTTCATATAGCTCAATTTTTTTATTGTAATAGCTTTTTCTCATTGCTATATCCCTCTCTGTCTGCTTGGAAAGTTCTGATGTGGCTGAAATTGTTTTTTCCAGCCTTTCTAGCCTTCTGGGCCGCTTAACCCTCCTATATTCATTAATATGTACTTTAGATGAGGAAGGTAATTCCAGTGGAGGATTATTTTCCTCAAGAACAGGAATATTGACGTTGCTGGTATTGAATAGGTTTTTAATGGTTGATTCATTATTTGGTAAATCCAAGCAATAGTCATGGTCTATATCAACTTGAACTGAGTTGGTTTATTCATCAAACTCTACCTGGGATTCCAAAATATCTTGGTGACCATAATGATGGAAATAAGACCTGGTGGCGCTACTGTTCAATTGTTTCAGCAGACAAATCCTTGATTTGAAACAATTGAATTTCAGCTCATTACGTGGGGTTCTTATGTACAACAATAGATGGCGATACTGTCGAAAGATTTTTGAAGAATTTTCTTTCAATCATGTTCGATACATATTCGCATCAAACTCATTGGAAAATGGCTCCATGAAATTGTTAGAAACGATTAGAAGTCATTCAGAATCAAATATTCATACTTTCGTGTTGACACCTGCAGTAACCTGTAAATTTGGTTGAAATCGCGGCTTCACTTAGCGAGATTCACCCACGCCATGTCACGTATACACGTTTTATCGAAGTAGGCGAAATCAAGAGATTTGGGACCATTCACAGGATAGGAAGTGATTTCACCAGTCTATCTATCCACCTCTGTGACCATCAACCACTACTTGGCCCATAATGCCCAGTATTTCATCTTCCTCTGTTGATATTTGTATATCTATTGGTGGTCCTCCTCCAGTTCTGTTGCGGTGTTGTTTAATTATGCTTTTTTTGCTCTTTGTTCTGGTCTTGATATCATGCCAAGTCTGAAATATTTGTAAATCGACCAAAATAATGAAATTATGTAGAATATAGGTATGACTTACTTTACGCCATTTTTTCCAATCTTTGTTTGCCCCTGGCATAGCGTTCACATTGTTTGCTAGAGATTCCCATAATTGTTGGGCCTTCTTGTATGTGAAATCATTTGTGAATTTTCCAGAGTTCAGTTGTGGATGGCTTTTAATAAAATCCACCAACTCCTTACGCTGATCGGATGTTATGTTTCCCTTTGTTTTCTCCATTTGATAATATGTTTATGAATTCAGAATAAATCTTATTTTGCGTGTGTTATTTTAAACAGGCAACAAGATAGGTTCAAGTCAGAACGTTTTCGCGGTTTTTTCGTATTTGAACAAAAATTTTATTTTTATTATATTGTAAACATGAGAAAATTGACACATTGGCAGTATTGGCACAGTGTTGTCAAGTTTTCATCCGACCACAAATTACGTAGACGAATCAAGAAGTCGTATAGTGTTCAAGAATACACATGAGTCTTAGTATACGATTATTTCCATACGTAAAAGTTCATATACGCTGCGTATACGTATTGTTGCGTATGAATTCGAGAATAGCACCCCCTAGGGGGTCCCAAATCTCTTGATTTCGCCTACTCCGATAAAACGTGTATAACGTGACATGGCGTGGGTGAATCCACTGAACTCAAACAAGAATCTCGCTAAGTGAAGCCGCAATTTCAACCAAATTTACAGGTTACTGCAGGTGTCAATACGAAAATATGAATATTTGATTCTGAATGACTTCTAATCGTTTCTAACAATTTCATGGAGCCATTTTCCAATGAATTTGATGCGAATATGTATCGAACATGATTGAAAGAAAATTCTTCAAATATATTTCGACAGTATCGCCATCTATTGTTGTACATGAGAACCCCACGTAATGAGCTGAAATTCAATTGTTCCAAATCAAGGATTTGTCTGCTGAAACAATTGAAGAGTAGCGCCACCAGGTCTTATTTCCATCATTCTCGATGCCAATAGGGAAAAATCACGAAACGCCAGATGGCGCTGTAAATGTCAAAATGTCGGATCGAGGGGTGAACAACAAATAATCTGTCATTTGATCTCTTGTTAAACCAAAGTTTTTATTGAATAGAATTTCAGCTATCTCAGAGATTTAAGTCGATTTTTCGTACTCGAATATTGGGTTGAAGTTGTATCTAGGGTTTGTTGTCGACGTTTCCGTTTTATTGTCACTGGATTCTTGTTAAATGCCACCAAAGTCCAGGTATCAATTTCGGTTTTTATTCGAAGTTTTTCAGTTCTTAGTTCCTGAAATTCTTTTTAAAATGCCTGTGTGAAAGTCGAAATGCCAATTTCGGATATTATATGTGGAGTGAAAGTGTTTCAGCTATCACAATATTGGAACTGAAGGCCTCAATGAAGAAATCATAAAAAGTTTTGTGTTGAGATCCTCCACAATGCTCACATGAAATCACCATGAAACTAGATGAGATATGATATGGGTTTATTTTAATGTTCCTGTAAAGCAGATTTATTGTTAATGTTGTATAATTCAATTTTGAAAAGATTTATTGGCCATTTTGACTGGAAGCATATAAACTCCACCTTTTTGACTTATCAGTTTTCTTTTCTATGTTGGTTTGTTTTTATTTTTATTTTTCACTTGATCGTTACTGCTTTATAATACCTTGGCAACGGTTGCTATTAACAGACCCATAACGCCCGGGGCGTTATGGAGGGCATTATGAATCATAACGCCCGCTAAATGTTTTTTTCTGTAATATTAAATAAACAACCCTTAGCAACCTCTTCAATGTTTCCATGGCAATTGCATAGAAGCTCACTTGTGCTCAGTTGCCGACCAGAACGCAGTAAATACTATGAGAAAAAATTTATGAAGTAAACAACGTCGTTTAAGATAATTTTTTCGTGAAAAATAAAATCTTGTATGCACCACGAGCGTTACTAGATCCTAACGCCCATCGGGCAACATTCATCCCTCGGGCCAAAGGCCCTCGGGTGAATGTTACCCTCCGGGCGTTAGGATCTATATAACGCACTTGGTACATAAATAGCTATAAGGAACCTAGATTATATTATAATGTATTCAAATAGATATACCTATTAGAACAAAGTGAAGTGCAAAAACTACCAGGAAGTGACAGTTGATATAGATTCATCATTTTGTGGAGATTTCATAAACTCATTTAGAAGAAATGATAGTGTTCAAATAAATGATTTAAAAAATACATAGTTTTATTGGGTAAATAAGAGTAAATGGCTTTCTTTAGCATGTCAAATGTTTTTCTTAATAGAATAATTTGGGAAATGTAACACAATAATAACAAATCAGTATTCAAATCTTTTAATCATTGGTGAATGAAATAGATTCCCTTCAGACTGAGAAAGACTACAACTCATAAAAAATGCAATAATAAACATTCTTGAACATGTTAAATTCCTAAATCCAAATAATACTGCCAAGCAAGCAGATGATAATACACAACACCAGAATCACCCAAAACTTCATATAATTATCAGAAACATTATTGTTGTGTGTCATATAGGTTGTTGTTGGTTTTGTATTTACAGTGGAACTCTCTTCGTTATAAATCTTCCCTACTTGTTCATTTCCATGTTGCTCCAACTGCATATGATTATTTGATATTTGCCTGAGCCTGTAATAAATTACAAAATGATTAAAATGAACCAAATGAGGTGGAGAAGAGGTGGTAGCATAGTGACAACAATAATGAAAAATCGAACTTACCACTGAAACAATCATCATGAGTGCTTGCTACAAACATAAATTCCGAGATAGCTTTCTCTATCTTCAAGATCATCTTCCATTTCTAGGCTACTTGCCTTAGGATTTAGGTTTTCCCAAATCCTGCCCATCTTCTGCTTAGAATTTGAAGGAAATTTATGCAAAGCCTTGAGTATGTTAGAGCATTATGGGACAAGCATATTTTTCGCGATTTTATCTCCATATCACCTCTTCTAATCTCTTGCATTTTCAGATTGTGTGGTCTATTAACAACAATTCTTCACAAAATATCATCAAAATACAACACTTTCAATGCTTAAATCACTGAAAATAATGAATAAAGTTCACACTTTACCCATATGAACATTTGGAGGTTAGTTTGTTGTTCACCTCTCGAGTAGTTCATGCGATCAATCATAGATGTCGCCCACTCCGTGATTTTTCCCTATTGCCAATGCTATGCTATCATTTCAGTTCAGTGTTCAGTTTGAGTATGAGGGTAGGTGGTCTCACAGACCACCGTAGGTGGTCTGTGGGTGGTCTGTGTTGAGTATCTATGGTAAACTTATCAATAGGTATATTCTGGGTATATCCACTTATCTAACGAAAAATATTTTTGGAAACTATTCGAAAAATCATTTATAAAACAATGGATTCTTTTCAAATAATAATTCAGTGTCACCCACACAGGAGATAATTCCTTAATTTGAGAGATTTTTTTTGTGAGTAACCTTCCTTTGTTTTTGTGATGGCTGAAAATCATCAAGTCACTGAACAAAACGAGGATAATTATTCTGATGATGATGGAAGTAGTTATTCTGACAGTTCGGATTCGGAGATTGGTGAGTATTGACATGTTTTTTTCTATCGTTTATCATGTTATGTCAAGAATGAAGGTGATTTGCTACTCTTCAGGAACAATCAATATGGAATTTAATATTTGCACCAGATGACTTTATAGTTGGAAGATGTTGTAGAACACATAATCAATCAAAACTTGACGATCCCCGAAAATACATCTATCAAATACCTAGGTTTAATAATCGATCGACACATGAAATGTTATTTTACACATACAATACCTAACTCGAAAATTGCGAGTGTTTTTGTCTCGTTTCAAAACCTTATAACAATGGCTAGAAATTCCCTATCTAAAAACTATACTATGGTCTGGTCCAGTCACTAGGTTGGGGAGGAATTAAGGATTCGCACTTGAGATGCCTAGACAATAAACTACTGAAAAAAATTCTGAAAATTATATTCGGTAAAGGAAGGACGTTCTCAAGCGATGAACTATTCAAGGGCAGTAATGTCCTAGATACTTGACAACTATTTAGCCAGAGAATAATAATGAGAGTTTTTGAAAAAAAAATTAAAACTAATCCAATCGAGCATCAATATAATACCAGAGGCAAAGAAAAGACATTCGTAACCCCAAGATGTCATAAATTAATAGGGCAAAGGCATTGCAACTACCTTGGCCCAAAGATTTGAAGCATACTACCAGAACAAATACTGTCTATCAATAGGTGCAATAAATTGAAATTTAAGAAAGAAATTGAAAAATGGCTCAAAACTTCCGATAGAAAGAACTTCCATCACATCATAAATCAAAATGATTAAACACTTCAAAATCACCTCTTAACTTATAGAAATGATTACCAGTAATTTACCTTCTGTGAACAATATGATCCAGTCCCATCAATACACTTATTGTGACGCAATACCAAGATACTGTGATATTTTACTCCTGTTGAATAACATCTCAATCACCTCATAAGTAATACTAATGCTAATTTTATGTATGTTTTATCTGTACCCATATATGTTTTATACTATATACAGGACTATTCAAATTCGAGTCTATGCATGGGGGTTTCGATAACGGTAAGAGATAGAAGGTTGGTTGAATGGGGGTCAAAGTAGCGCATTTCAGAGGTTAATTATATAAATGAAAAAAATCTGACCTAGCTTCTTCAGTTTTGGAGGTATACAGGAAAAATTAAAAAAAATGTTGAAATTTTACTGGTAATAGTTCAATATTTCCAAAACACTGTAATTCGGATGAAAATACTACGTCAATATGGAACATGACTCTTGGCATTTGAAAAAATGCAATAAAAAAACATTCGTATTTGAAAATTAAAAGTTGAGGGTGGCCCAATTTATACGATACCCTGTATATAATTTTTATTCAGATATTTGGAAAGGCTACAAGAAGTTGCTACAGCAAAGTGGCAAAATTTGAAATAAATCTCCGTAAAATAAAAAGATATAGGCAAAAGAAGAATTTCGAAATTATAGATTTTTCCTGTATAACTCCAGATCTGAAGAAGCTAGGTGAGATTTTTTTCATCCATATAATTAACCTCTGAAATACGCTACTTTGCCCCCATTTAACCAACCCTCTATTTCTTACCGTTATCGATATCCCCATGCATAGACTCGAATTTGAATAGCCATGTATATATACAGGCTGTCCATATTTCGAGTGCCACTATGGGGATCTCGCTTATCTTAACATACTTGAGAAATGCATTTTTGCGATGAAACTAGCACAAACGTAAATGACACGACTCGAGATAGATCAAACTGTCAAAATATTGTTCGCGACAGAAGAATAGTTTGTTTTTTCCAAAGCACTCTTCACAAAAAGTGAAAAATTTGATTTTTGGCAAAAATGTGATATTGGAACACCATGTGTGATACATCGCTATAAAGAGAAACAAAAAAGGAATTCAAAAATGTTAAAATCCAAAATGGCGTCCATAAGAAAAAATGAAGTTGACAAGTGTTTCTCCGCCATCTTGAAAATTATCAAGAATACGATGCCATATTCGAATTCTCTATGAAAAAGTGTCTGAACAATGTTTCAGTTAGAAATGTCTAGCATCATTGGTTTTTTATCAAAAAATTAAAAATGAAAATCAGAAATTTTCGTTTTTTTGCGATATTTTCAAAACTATCATATATATTTCAAATTTCTCTTCAGATAATTATTCAGCACTGAAATGCGCAACTTTGCCCCAATTTGACCAAATTCGTATCTGTTAAGATAAGCGAGATCCCCATAGTGGCACTCGAAATATGGACAGCCGTATATATATTTAAACTGTGTTTCATTTGCTATTTTATCTATCTATTTTACTTATTTATAGTTAAGATATGGCGATATCACGCACAAGGAACATTTTTTCGGAAATGTTGCTTCTGTTATGCCTGTGTTTGTTCACCCTGACTCTGTATAATTTATATGTACCAGTATTGTGAATATAAACATATATTATTATTATTATTATTATTACTATTATTATTGATTAGAAAATCTCAATTTGTGTAGTTTTCTATCTACTACCATATACACTTACACTAATACCCACTATATTATGTACATACAGGGTGAGTCAGTTTTCATAGCAGGAATGCACGAGGGAATGCAACAGGTTGAAGAATCTTTTTAAATGATGATCTTGTTTGAACATAAATATGAGTGGGAGCTTCGTTTCCAATATACAGAGTGATTCAGGTTTCAAGGCACAAACTGAAATGGGTAATAGAACTCATCATTTCTATAAAAAATCTCAATATAAACATAAGTCCGATCTCGATCATTAGCGGAGCTACAGGGGGTCAAAGCAGTTTAATATATTTTTCTATTAATCAAAATATCTCGCTTACTTTTAAAGATATCAATTTGAAATTTAGTGTGGTTAATAATTCTCAGAAAATCACCATTTCAAGTGATTTGAAGATTTTAAAAATCTACAGGGCGATACATTTTTAGGGGTAAAGGCTTCTTTATTTTCCCAAACTTTTTTGTAGTACGCCTCTGAAGTCTTTTTTTTTTCAGTTAACAAATTAGGTGGAACGTTCAATTTAGAGGCTTTTTTTATTTATTTTCCGAAACACAAACCGTTTTCGAGATAAATAAGCATAAGAGATGATATTGAAACTGCATCAATCAATTTCGAATCAGATTGGAGAACTTTTATCATTGAACTTTTGCTGTTCCTGCAAATTATTGACGAATACTTTGATGTTCAATTTCCATTTTGAGAGTTTTCATTTCATTCCAGATGTTATCGAGTTGAATCCTACACGAGAATTTAAAAAAGCGTTTATGTTTGCACACTTAAAAGCAATACGAGACTTGTATCCGCCGTACGACGATGATCAGGTTGGTAAATGGATGATGTTCTTCCATAAAAAAATATTAGACGACAAGTGGAAACAATACTGTGATCTATACAAAGCTGGGAAGTTAGAAGGAATCAAGAAAATGGTAGTGTCTACGAGCCTTAAAAATCCTAGAACCGAAGACCATTCGCGCGGCGTCATATTATTCTATTGTGGACCAGCAAATGATGAAACTTTTGTTATGGAATGTGGAAGAAAACTACTTGCAATTGTGCCGTATCATTCTCGATTTCCCATATTTTATAAAACTGAAGAGCAGACACGATCAGGAACTAGAGCAACAGGACAAAAAATAAATCACTTGTATAAGTTATACCCGCCTGAATCGAGTAGATCTCAGTTGTCAGAAGGTGAGTACAATAGTTCTACAACCTCATCTATACCTCTTTTTCTGGTTAGTCGATTATAGATTGGAGGTGTTCTCCGATGGGCATACGATCTCCAGAAATTTAAGAAGAACACCAACTCCTATCTTCTTTCCCTGCTTGGTTCTCACGATGTTCTCTGAACATTACAGGATATCCCTTATCGTGAGAACCAGAACATTAAAAAAGTTGAAATATTCTCATAACTCTCTGTTTTACTCATATTTTTGAGACCATGACTTGACATTCAATACCAAGACCAAGACTCTCTTCCAAGAGTCTTGGTGTCGGTCTTGGTCTCTAAAGAAAAATAAGGAACTCAAATCTAATCAATATTGAGGAAAATCTGTTAGAGAATGTTGTACAAACGTCAAAAAATAGCAAGGTTCGCGCATTGACAACAATATGCGAAGTGACCCTTTTTTTAATTTTCCTTCGTTACCATGACACTGTGCGCGAAGTAGTGTGCGAAATACTTACTTCGCACACTGCATGTAAACTATATGGGATTTTTATATTTTAACCTTTATGTTCCTCAATCAAGCAAAAATCCAAGAAATCATTTATTTATTAATGTATTCGAAATTGTGAGAAAATTTAACACTACCTAATTTTAATTATTTACAATGTTCACATTAATGGTGCAGGCAGTGCACGAACCAATATTTATTCCTAAACCAGATAACTCAGATTCAGCTCGTGATATCGTAGTTTTGGAAGTTGGAAAATTATCCATTTTTGATTTGCAAGCAATTGCCGTAGAGTTGACAGCAATTTATCCTGAAATTTCACAGTCTGAAATTTTATTTGATATTTGAATTTTATTGTTGATAGAATCTTCCACGTATCCTTCGGCCACAGTCGAAGATTTTCATCCTCCATGTCGCTTCAAAACACATATAACGGCCCCCGTATTAGCAAGAACTGTCACTTTGAAATAATTGTCAACAAATGCCATTTTATTTCCATAGTTACAGTAATTACTTGATTTGGAAAAACAGTTTAAGCCAGTTCAATACTATTTTTAATATTAAGCTAAGCATGTTACTTATTTTAAAACAATATTTTTGACGTTTGTAGAAAAAAATTTGTTTGCATCTCATGCGCGAAATACTTTGGTGATCTCGACTTTTTTTTTAACTCGGCTGCGCCTCGTTAAGAAAAATCAGTTCTCGATCAACAAAGTAGCATTTCGCGCACTAGATAAAAAAATAACTATTTTATATGGTAGGTTTTAAATTTTTGTTCACTCAAAATCAAAAATAAATTTTTCAAATTCATTATTGCAGTTTTACAGTTCACAACAATTAGGTGTATGTTGTAAGGTCGCAGTGGTCCATACCTCATACTATTGAAGATAGAAAAAAGTTATTTGGTTTGAATTTGGAATTTTTGATACTGCATTGTTGTCACTTCTGGCTTAACCTGGCAACGATACTTTATTTTAAATAAATCATCCTGTATATTGATGAATACTTATCAGACTTTTAGGTTAAGTATATCACTGATGTTATACACCTATATTCAACTGTTTTTGAAATAATGACAGGTAAAAAGTGGGATTTTACAATTTTCGACAGCCTTTTACCGCACCTTTATCAACTCAACCTATATGGGTTATATTTATATTTGAAAATACCACATAGAAGGTATATATTTATTGAAATACGGCCTGTGTGCTGTGTGGGTCTAATTTAATATTTACTCGAAATTTCTTAAAAATTATATTCTTATGGTGATATGAGAAATTTATTTCGCTTACTTCAACCGTAAAAATTGACAATTGTTGAAGACTGAGAAATACAGTATAACTATATTATATGCATATAAATTTTTGGACAACTGAATTCAATAATTCAAATTTCTAGACGCATTTTGATCCAAGACCAAGACTATCAAGACCAAGATTGAACCAGCCCCGTCTTGGTCTTGAAACATCAAGACCAATACCAAGACTCCATTTATTTTTCGAGACCAAGACCAAGACTGGTTTAGTCTTGGTCTCGCAAAGCTCTAGTCTCTTTCTTATTATTCTTTCCATACTATGATTTGGTTGTGGGTTCTTAATCATGTTCATATCAGCATATCAGGATTATAATACCTGTTTTCATTTAATTATGCCATAAAAAACTGAGAAATACAGTATAACTATATTATATGCATATAAATTTTTGGACAACTGAATTCAATAATTCAAATTTCTAGACGCATTTTGATCCAAGACCAAGACTATCAAGACCAAGATTGAACCAGTCCCGTCTTGGTCTTGAAACATCAAGACCAATACCAAGACTCCATTTATTTTTCGAGACCAAGACCAAGACTGGTTTAGTCTTGGTCTCGCAAAGCTCTAGTCTCTTTCTTATTATTCTTTCCATACTATGATTTGGTTGTGGGTTCTTAATCATGTTCATATCAGCATATCAGGATTATAATACCTGTTTTCATTTAATTATGCCATAAAAAACTGAGAAATACAGTATAACTATATTATATGCATATAAATTTTTGGACAACTGAATTCAATAATTAAAATTTCTAGACGCATTTTGATCCAAGACCAAGACTATCAAGACCAAGATTGAACCAGTCCCGTCTTGGTCTTGAAACATCAAGACCAATACCAAGACTCCATTTATTTTTCGAGACCAAGACCAAGACTGGTTTAGTCTTGGTCTCGCAAAGCTCTAGTATCTTTCTTATTATTCTTTCCATACTATGATTTGGTTGTGGGTTCTTAATCATGTTCATATCAGCATATCAGGATTATAATACCTGTTTTCATTTAATTATGCCATAAAAATTCTTATACAGTGACAGTTTGTACAGATAACCCAATTTATCAATTTTCCAACTTGATATTGCTTGAATATATCGGCAGTTTTCGGATTCGTCTTCAAATTCGAAGTAATTTTCTACTTATTTTCAGATAATATCGAGCTGAATCCTACACAAGAATTCGAGAAACTTTTTTTGCAAGCATCGTTGAAAGCAATACGAGACTTGTACACGTCTTATGAAGATGATGAGACTGGGAAATGGACGATGTCTTTCAATGAGGATGTACTGGATGAGAAATGGAAAACATGTTGCGATCTTTACAGAGCAGGAAAATTAGTCGGAATCAAGGAAATGAGAGTATCTACGAACTATTACAAACCAATAACCACTGACAAGATGAACGGTGTGATTCAATTTTTTTGCGGACCAGCATATGATGAAAGTTTGGTCAGGTCATATGGAAGGAAACTTGTAGAAGTCGTCCGGTATAATGGAAAATTCCCGTTATATTATAAGAGACAAGAGTTACGTACATTACCGGCATATTATCATAAACAGTCACATAAAGGAACCAGAGCCACGGGAAGAATTTTGAATCACTTGTATACGATATATAAACATGAGTCTGAATGTTTTTCTCCCAAAAATAACTATGCAAAATCAGATACGATGATCGAAAATTGGCGATCCAAAAAATGATATTCTTCAACCTCACATAGCATTCACTGGTCATCATAAGATTATAGGAAATATATTCGTTAATTTATCAATCAATAAATTTGGATTCAGCTTTGAGTGCAGTAACCTATGACATTGTGTATATACATTGGATAATAATAAAATATACGTATCGATTTTGATTCATTACTCTCGTACTTTTGATACCCTGAATCATGAAATCTAATTGTCGATTTTAAATTTGTGGGCTTTAGTACCGAAGCTGTGATGTCATTTCTGGAGTATCATCTTCCAGATCTTAAACAACGAGTCAACAATAAAAATAATTGTGAAATAGCTAAGGTGGTTACTAGATCAGGGTATACCGCAAGGTAGCATATTGGGTCCTCTTCTCTCACTATATACATCTAACTTTCATTACAGTTTTTAAACGTCAATTATTTATTCATTCAAACTGAATGACATTCACCATATACGAATTATGAACTAACAAACGAAGAAAATGTTATGTGACTCTCTTGTGTTGTCTCATTTTAATCATTGATTTGATACAATTTAACTATGGGCCTTTTCTACGGAAAACTGACGAAATTCGTATTACAAAGGTACAAAACTCATGTCTACGTAGGTATATAATAAACATCAAATATACGAATCCAAAATTATAACAGATTTAGAAAGCTTGTAACTTGGTTACAGACCGACGTCGTTGCCCATATGCAACTGATGAATTATTTCATTTTTGTACTTACAAATTCTCATACTACGAGAACAAAATATGAACAAATCTATAGTCATTTTTAATGTATTTCACGGCCGTATTCGCCGTATGCTATTAAGCTAAGCTTAAGGATTAAGCTCGCCTATAGTTACGATTTTGTATGCACCGTATCTACAAAATCATTTAAGCTCGCTCAACTCTAAGCGGCCACGATTGGCGGCTTTATATTTTAAGCCAGGATTATGTAGACATCATAACCCCGTTTTTTTTTATTTCTGTTTCACTATTTTGAATAAAGTCAATAATGGAGGATGAAGGAATTCACAGTCTATAAAAATATGAAATTACTTGTTGCAATTTACGTTAGTTTTCAAACCGAGAATCAATGAAATCATCACAAATCATGACACTTCAACAGCAACAAATATTAAATGTCAAAATCAAATTAACAAGAAAACTCGTTTTTATGATTTTTTGTCTCATTGGCCTCTTCCCAAAAAATGGGCCAATGTTAGATTGGCGTGAGCCACAATGGTGATTACGTCACTTATATTTTATCAACTAGAAATCCATTCGCCTCGCGAAAGCAAATTTAGCTTGTCAAACAAAGGGTATGATTCAATATATATATAACGGTTCAACCCGTTGATTGATCAATCAACGGTTTGAACGGTTCAACCTGATATTTTTCTTTTCCACCTAACCTAACAAAGAGGGTATAGGGGTTACTGTGTATGTAAATATGAGATCAGAGTTATACGACGTTATAGGTAATGACCGTTGATGAGAAAAAAAGTAGGTACGTGTATGACTCCACTTGTTACTAGCCGAACAATAAAGATTGATATGTCAGGTTTTTGTTCACCTAACTAAGCGTAGCGATTGCTGCTTGAAAAAAACTATCAAATACCAACAATAAAATCGAGTTATATAACCAAGTTACAATGTATTGTTTGAATGGATTCACAGGTTTTGGTGCATAAATATCTATGTAAATTGAAGATCACTCACCTTCGAAATCTATGTTTGCGAGCTAATCACAATCATAGATTAAATATGTCACAATGTATGGACATAAAAAATCAGTTATCGTTTGGCGATCTAGCAGGGCAGGAAGTAGGGAGCCCCGACAGGAGGCCCCGACAGGAACGGGGGCCTCGTCCGGAACAAATGCATGCAAAATGAAAATTCACTCACCCTCGGGAAACGATTCTTCAATCCACCCCCACTTGAGTAGTGATTTCCATTTTTTCTGGAACTACATGCCATGATGATGCTGCTCTTTCGGCACCACACATTTTAAAACACTGCACACGTACGGTAAACGAATAAACCGCACATCACACGGTAACCAAATTATCCGCGCTTCACACATCAACAATAGTTAATTGGGTAAAGGAGACCGCACTTCCGATGTCTTAGAGGGATGATGATGTCTTTTTTATATTTCTATATAATACCGTCACGACAATGATGATGACACCGGCGTATATATCATCAATATTGTTCCGAACAACCAAAGTGTTCAAGCATCGCGCACAGACAAAATCATCCTAGCTTATCGATATGGTTCATGAACAATTATATAAGTTGCATATGACTGTCCACAATGATACGAATGAGAACAAAGAACAATACAAAAGAACTATAATCTTTTTACTGCTTTTTTTGAGCATGGATCAATCATATCCAAGTCTATGAGAGGCGATACTATATACCGAGTCTCGTTGATTTCCAAATTTGCAAAGGATTTTATAGATCATTTGAATTTCCTTAAAATTTCTAGCTTTTATGTGTTTCGAAGATACTTTCTATTTAACTGGGGAATCATTCAGAATTCTTCAGTAGTGGAATTATTCGAGATTAATCAAAATTCAAGAATGATATGTCGTGTACCTAAAAATATCGATAGTTTATTCTCGAATATTATTGAAATTCCAGCAAATTCCTTTGATCTAAACATGATTTGATTAATAATTGATCGACATTGGTTAATTTTCAAATTCCGCTAGAATTTCTTATGAGAGTATTCAATTCATTCTTGAATATTTCTGAAATTCCAACCATGGACATGCTTTTATTATTTTTTCCATTTATGGCCACAGCAGGGACCATTAGATTTTTATCTATCACTCCCCAAAGCCGCATCAACTCCCAAGGCCACCCTATTCTCAAGGACAACCCAAGGTCACTCCCCAAGGCCACGTGAAGTTGTGTGACCTTGGGGGGAGGTCCAGAACCAGCGAAAAACATTGACTGCTATACAAGGTCACTCACGGTCGATGGTAGGTTAGACGTTTCTGGATAACAGGACGTAGAATTATTCTGAAACTTTGGTTTCTTAGGTTTTCAGTTTTGTTCTATCGATCTAAAATATTCTCGGTGTTGCCGCTTCTATCGAAAAGTAGCAACACCCTGTATTTAGATTCTTCCTGTAGAGCTGATTTCGTCGATCAATCATACTTGGGGTATAGCGAGAAAGATTACAGAGATATAGGGTGTGAAAAATCGAGATTTTTCAACTTTAGGATTTTTTTTTGTCGAAACTATGCATTGTTGCTCGAACCTATCATAACTCTTCATTGAATATCTACTGACATTAAATAATAAATAGAAACAAATACACATGTGTAATCTCAAAATTCGGAACCACTACCCCTGTATTTGTTTCAATTAAATATCAATCGATAGTAAATGGAAAGTTGAGATAGGAACATGTAAGTCGTTTTGAGCAATAATGGATAGTTTCGGCACAAAAAATTCCTAAAGTTGAAAAATCTCGATTTTTCACACCCTATATCTCTGTAATTATTCAACCTAGACCCCAAGTATGACGCATTGACGAAATCAGCTCTTTAGGGATAATTCGAGAATGTAACAAGATACAGGGTGTTTCATTTGAAATAACAAAGTTGTTGCTACTTTTCGATAGAAGCGGCATCGCCGCAACGCTGAGAATATTTTAGAACGATAGAACAAAACCGTTTCAGAAAAATCCTACGAGGAACGTCTATAACCTACCATCGACCGTGAGTGACCCTGTATATACAAGGCATCACTATAAGTGCCAAGTGGAGGCAACTTTGCCACCACTTTGAAATACAACGTAATAGAATTGGAGTTGAGATAGTAATAGAAAATAATAAATTTTTCGTTGTGATGTATTCGAGATGTTTACAAAACATAATGATCAGTTTTTGTTCTTGTAGCGTACTGATGATAATCTCATTTCAATCACTTTTCAACTTGCAACTAATGAATTTCATTGTTGTACCTACAAATTTTCATGCTACAAAAACAAAATATGAACATATCTATAGTATTTTTTTATTTATTTCAATGTTTCAAGGCATTGTTTAAGATTCGAATTTTCCGCCTGCAAATATAGAGCTTCGATTCACAATCAAAGACATAAGAAAGGTGGATTACACAAGCAAAATATCGAAGTTGGTAGAATTCTTGGGTAAAATTACGGGGTTCACTGTTGATGGCTGTTCAGCGAAAGAGTAACAGTTATTTGGTCTATAGTATAGTAATAGCGTAATAGATCTAGTTCAATAGTAATAGATCTATTACGAAAGTAATAGCAGTGGCAACACCACAGAACAGACTGTCTGTTCTGTGGCAACACTGCACAAAGCACCAGTGTTGCCGACAGGCGATATAAAAATGATACAATAAATTCATTATCAGCGTTGCCAACATGTGAGTGATACCTCACATTGTGAGGGTTTTACGTCAATGTGAGTGATTTGTGAGGAACCATGCAAATGTGAGGATTTTGTGATGATCGAGATTTGAGACGTGCGTCTAAAAAAAATTCACCATTACTAATCTTGACCATTGCCTACATAGAAAAGTTGGTGATCTGCCTACTCTGGTAACTATTTCACAATATGTGTGATCTGGTGTTTACGAAATGTCTGGCCTAGACATCTTGTACATGAATTTGAGTTGGAATATACTTCGAATCACAGTTTGACAATTGACAACTGACAAGCAACGTTCAATGTGGAAACAATTCCACAAACGCGATTATTATAAACGAAAAACCTCAGGAAGAAGGAAAGAAGAGTCCTACAGATTCATTATTAAAAAAATTTGGAATCATTTTATTTTCTATCTACTTGTTGAAGAGTAGCTTAGGCTGAACTTTGCCCTTCATCAATGCATGGTTGTTACATATTCTTATAAATTGCATTCAATGAATAATACCATTATCATTAATATTATTATATTGTTGTCAAAAGGTATAATCAATGAAAAAATTATATTTTATTGATTTCTCGCTATTTTATAAATGTGAGGATTTTGTGAGGATTTTCAAATTCAAGCGGGAATAATGTGAGGAATACAGCTGCTCAATGTGAGTAAATTTCACATTTCATATTGGCAACACTGTTCATTATTCATGCTTGCTTCAATAATCGTATTGTAAAGACGTGGGGGGAGGGGGACTGATGATGAATTCACAAATCAATTGAATCAAACAATCAATATGATTCGAAATTGCTCTACTTATGATATAATAGGTACATATAGTTTTTATTCGTAAACAATCATCATCGTTATAATTATTTTGAATTTTGATATTCCGAGTTAGAGGGTTACGTAAGATGATGCTTCTTTCTTCTCATTGTTCCAATATGTCATGAAAAATCGAAAATCACCAGATTTACGATCAAAATGAAAAATATTCACCAAATCAGCAGAATAACATAGAAATAACCAATTCTGGTAATAAATCACCAACATCGGCAACCCTGGACAGGTTCTTTCTTAGTATAACCATAACCTATTATGTGGTTCGGTCAAGTTCAGTTATGTATGGTGGTTATGTGTTATGACTGTTATGTTTAGTTTATGAACATGTGAATTGTGAACATTACTGATGTCCATCTTCCAACACAAGACACAGTCTTTGACACAGTGGTCGCCCAAAGTGAAAGAACGGCTAACGGCTCTGGAGGGAGACAGTACTGTTGTTTTGTTAAGTTCTGTATATGGAAAAATAAAGCGGTGATTTCACTATTATTCTTTATGGTGAATTTATAAACTCAACTAAACTAAGAATTCTATTAACAATTAATAATTAACAACTACATCAACTAAGAAGGTGTTTATAAACATCAATCAAGAATTATGTTTTTTTATTGTTCCGTGCCTGAAATTCACAGCGAAGAAATGGTTCTGTCAAAGAGAAGGGGTAACCTCTATTCTTTGGTTCTGTGTTCAAATATGCCTTATGCGCATGCGTTGAATTCATAATTGTTAATTCTTAGTTGAAAAGATGAAAGATGGCCATCTTCTAAAGGTGGATTTATGTAGCAACATTTAACAATTATCTAGTAAGATTTATCAATTAACAATTATCGATTAAGAAGTGGTGAAAATATTGGCATTTATGCATGCCAAATTAACAATTCATGAAGAAATAGTACGCAGGCGTACTTGGCACAACTGTCCCTGCCATAACCTCATATTTTATGTTTGTTGATCTTTCGGAAGGTAAATACAAAAATAACTTTGATTATATTTCCTGATCTAGAAGAAACTGAGTCACTTTTTATCATAATGATGTTATTGACTGCGAATTTTTTATGTTAAAACAGAAAAGGCATAGGTGGTCTATCAAGCCTGTGAATAGACAGAGGAAAGAAAAGGGGCTTTTCAATAACTTGATCAAATCAATGTACTTGCAAGATTTGGAACCTTACCTTCTGCTACCATATGTCAAAACAAAGTTCGGGCCAATCTTATGCTTTCTCCTATGAATCATGGAACCAATCAGCGATCATCTGCGTACTATTTGCGCAGTAGAAGGAAATTTGGTTCAATTAAAGTAACAAAGTTAAAAGTTGGCCATCTTCTTACTTGTTACTTCTAAATTGATAATTGTTAATTGTCTGCATAAACACATTCATTGAAAACAGGGAGTTCAACTTATGATTGCTAATTGTTAATTGATAAATCTTACTCGATAATTGTTAAATGTAGCTGCATAAATCCACCTTTAGTTGTTAATTATTAATTTAAATGACAGATGAATGTTTATAAAACCTCTATGGGATTTTCCTGTATTCATCTTTCTTAATTCTTAGTTTAGTTGAGTTTATAAATCCACCATTAATTATAACAAATGGACATGTGATTACTAACCTTCATATTTTAAAATCAATTCTGATAAAACTATCATGTCAAAAAACACTTGTCTTTTCTTGACATTTGACAATGGACAAGTTACGTTTATACCACAGTTTGCACCAAGGTGGATATAGGATGGTGAAACAGCTTCCTATTAACAAGCACTAGAATAAACTGTAGACCTTTGCCTACTTGATTTCATACCGTAGTAATATTTCCTGAAGTTATCAGAGATGGCGACATACCTTGTGTCGGTAAAACAGAATCTGTGCATCTGTCACCTTTTTATCGGTTTCATCTGTTCTAGATGAAAAATGATTGAGAAGAGTCAAAATATCGATAATCATTCCAGATTCACTGAAATTATTGTGTTTTGATGTCATTTCAACTCATGTCTGTCAGATGCGAACCACAGAAATACATGAGCAACAGAAATCTTCTTCGATAATCGATCTCACCGCCATCTTCATTCAAGTCGTGGAAATATTAGTACCTTCTCAAACGGTCTACAAGTTTTTCGCAGAAACAATTGAAGAGCTGTTTCACCATCCTATATCCACCTTGGTTTGCACAGAGGTGGATAGATAGACTGGTGAATTCACTTCCTATCCTGTGAATGGTCCCAAATCTCTTGATTTCGCCTACTTCGATAAAACGTGTATAACGTAACATGGCGTGGGTGAATCTCGCTAAGTAAAGCCGCGATTTCAACCAAATTTACAGGTTACTGCAGGTGTCAACACGAAAGTATGAATATTTGATTCTGAATGACTTCTAATCGTTTCTAACAATTTCATGGAGCCATTTTCCAATGAGTTTGATGCGAATATGTATCGAACATGATTGAAAGAAAATTCTTCAAAAATCTTTCGACAGTATCGCCATCTATTGTTGTACATAAGAACCCCACGTAATGAGCTGAAATTCAATTGTTTCAAATCAAGGATTTGTCTGCTGAAACAATTGAACAGTAGCGCCACCAGGTCTTATTTCCATCATTGTTTGCACATACAATGGCAATGTTGCCATATCAAATATTTGTTGCTGACATTTCAACAAGTACATGTATTTAATATGAAATGTAATCGTTGATTATATCCATGTTATATCATGAACTATTGAATATTATGGAGCAGTTTAGAGATGTTCACTTTTTCTATACACCATCCCAAGCTAATGTATACACCAAAACGGAATTAAAATTGATGAATGGTTCTACAAAAATTCTTTTAGCTTCCTTGAAGAGGGAAATTTTTTGTTTTGAATTTCATGAATCGCCTACAGGATCATTGATACCTTCTACCAAAGAAATTTCATTTACATATATTCCAAGTGAGTATTCACATTGAAATTATACCACAGGCATAAATACATTGTAGTTTTGCCAATATACTATTTTATATATTCAGATGGAGCTGAGATAATTTCAATAGATGCATTCAACAAGTCAACTACTACTAATGAGTTTGTTATTGGCATTACAATAATAAAGGTAAACATTCATCTGAACAGTTTTGATAGGTACATACATTACCTATTCTATTGTTCTTTTAGAATAGCAATGATACAGAAGGTCATTTGGAAACATATCTGAATATTTATTCTGGAGAAGAAACAGATGATTTCAATATTGAGAATATAGCACAAAGTTGTCTCAATGTGGAACTCAATTTTATTCCATACAAACTTCTTCACACTTACTTAATAGGGTGGAATGGTGATCAAATAGAAAACAAAGAGGTAGATAATCTCACCTATACATCATGAAACTAGTAAAACTACTAAGAAATTTGTTTGTAGATTGTATTCATACTATCTGGTAGTGATAATCAAGTTCATGTATACAGAGAAAATATTATGGACCATACTTATAAGGAAATTGATAACAAAGACTATTTCCCTGAGTTTTCAAAAACTCCTAGTCCTGTTATATGGATTGATATATATTACACTGAGGATTTTATTGAGTAAATTCTTATGGTACAATACACTATGATTTTATGAAATATCTAATTTTTAGAAGAATTTGTTCATTTGCTTGTGAATGTGGATATGTTAGACTATTCAAGGTTGATGTGAGAGCCAACAAAGTGGTCTACAATTTTTCTACCAGATTTGGTAATTATATCTCCAAAGTCCATCTTTTCCAGGAGCATAACTCAGAAACAAGAGTAACATTCAAAGGAGGATACTGTGTGAAGAATAAAAAAACAAATACAAAAAGAAAACAGGTAATTAATTTGGTTGTTCTCAATACTGTACTACCAGCAATAGTTTTTCAGTAAGTATTTCATTAATTATTTCAGTATAATTATTAAATGATACTTGAATTTTTTAGTGATGTACTAGAATATGGTCTGAGTAACTATGCAACATTATCCAAAATTGATTCTACAGCTGTTTTAACAAGTTGTGAAGTGGCAGATATCAATTTCAATGGAATAAACAGTATCTTGATTGGTACTAGCACAAAGGTTAGTAATAAACTTATTCCCAACTTAATTGCACCCCTTGTACCCATTTTATGATTAACTCCTGAAAAACCCCATATGGAATGATTCAAAATTTCATGCTCCAGTACCTACTTTTGCTTATGAATGTTCTGTTCATATTTATACTCAGAGTGACACTGCACTTAAATTGACCTGAAGTTCATAGAATTTATTTGAAAACTCGACTAGCTCATGGAAAAATTGCTCAATATTATTATGAAACTACCCCATTATCATTCAATGAAAGAAGTCCTTATATATGTGAAAATAATACTCATAATGGGATGCATCTCAGGTTTATCACACACTTTCAGGAAATTATGTTGTATAACAAAGTTGAGGAAAAAGGCTGGTGTTTGGAGGAAATGAAAACATTTTCAGCACCTATTCTTGGGATAAGTTATGTAGATATCACTGGTGATGGGGTAAAAGATTTGGCAGTTTTATCAATGAAAGGAGTCCATGTTCTGCAAGTATTAAGAGTGAAAATATTATATTGCTTTTTTGATTACTAAAATTTATTTCAGCATGACCTATCTGGACTGCAAAGTGTTTTGGCTCAGAAAATTCAAAATCTATCAGATATAGCCAAGGGTGATGAATGAATTATCAAATGATTTTATTTTTATTATGATTTTATTATATGTATTGTTATATTATTATTTTATGGCATCATAAGATATCACCAAAGGTGAAAATGAACTATATTGAATTATATGTTTATATTTTATCGTCATCATGTGTATTATTTATTATAAAAATGAATAGGTAATCTGTAAAGGTGATCAAATTTCAATCATGAATGCTTCAGGAATCAATATATCTCAAAAAATATTTCTTCAGATGAAAATGATAATTATATATGCCCCAAAATATTTGGAGATAAGGAATGTCCATACTTGCCTCCAAAATGACAATAAAAAAAATATTTTCAAGTGCACCAAAATTTCAGTTTTATGTTAGTTCCCCGATTTGCAAAATCCATTCATAAGTAATATCCATGTGTATCTGTATTTTTGAGTATAAGATGATAACAGATAAAAGTTTCCGATATTTTCAATAACAAATTTACTTTTTACTGTCGGTCAAAATTAATTTTCTGACAAACCTCGTATAATCTGATGATTGCATTTCAGGTTGGAGACCATGCAGAATTCTTTATGAAGAATAAATTTTTTCGTAAAATTAATACCAAATAAAAAATTAGTTTTCCACATGGTGCGATATATTTAGATATATCCACCTTTTATGCATCAAAAAGCATTTTCTGCTGTGCACTATAATTTTCCTTCTTGCCGGTGGCAAACCACATAAATTGTTTTTTAATAAGTTGTCTAGCGAGATGCAAATAGATGGATTTTATATTTTTTATGAAATTATATGAACGAAATATATTTTGTATCTTATTATTCTTTTGATGCGTAAACATTAAATGTTTGCAAAATTTGTTTATTGCTGCTTCTGAGTTGAGAACCAAATTACCGATAACATATTCGCTATCGCACTGATAGATGCTTAAGAACAGGAATTCCCTAACTAAACTACGCAACACTAATTACGTCGCACCCCGAAATTTTGCCTCGGTTGAAATTTGAGTAACTTTTTTCGGCTTTGAAAACTTTTAATTCTGTTTACACTGTTGTCTAGCTCAGTCCTTCAGCTATAATCTCGTACTTCTTCGATATATGAGGTTTTTTCCATAAAATTGCTACAGGATGTTTTTTGAAACTGTGAAAAATTTCGGAATTTTCAAAAGGATCCCAAATGAATAAAAACAGTTTTTTTTCAATCTTAACAGCTGAGGCATGAAGATGATCTCATTATTTTGAGCCATCTCCAGAATTGTCTTCTTATCTCTTTTACTCACAGAGTAATCTCAAAAAATTAACTTTTTGGTTTTGCTGTCATAACTTTTTTCCTATTCAACCGATTTTCAAAATATAATACTCATTTTGAAGTTGAAACGTTAGATGAAGAGATATGAAGATCAGAATTGACTCAAGATGAACAGAAATCAAGGGTTTCCACTGTAAAGGTGACCCAAATAGACCCCCTCGGAATCTCGATTAAAAAAAATAAATCCAAAAGAGATTCTCCACTGGTAGAGATAGATGAAACAAATATTAAACCTCAATATGAACAAAAGCAAAAAACCACCCACACACTGATAGGGATATTATAAAACATTGAAAAAAAGGGCAACTGGTTCATGAAATATAAGGGGAAAACTACATTAGGTACTTCATGAATGATTATCAGATGAATATTTGTGATTTCACTCAATTATACAAATCATAAATTTCGTTCTCAATAAGCCCAGAGGATTTCAACAAAGCGACGCAGGAAACCCATAAAATTCAACGTTTCGTTAATGATTTGAATATCTTCACCATTATTGAAACATCAGATTTAAATTATTATCATCAATCAATAGTTCGATATATCATTTTAAAAAAATGCAACACTTCGTTTATGACAATCCTGTAGTAAAAGTAGTGAAATCAACAATTCAGTCCATGTTTCCAATCAAATTTTTGAGTTTTCTGCAAATTGCGGGCTGAATTGCAATTCCTATATCAAAAAAGGTAAGGGTTTTAGTGAAATAAACATCAAATTTTACAACTTTTTTAATAGTGAATGCAGGCACAGATAAATTCTTTTTTTGTGAGACTAATAACTTACACTTAGCATCTAGGGTTTTCAACTCAGGCTACCTACATATATTTACATGAAATAAATCAAATTTGGTGAAAATCCAAACCTTATTCAATGATAAAAAAATCATGGATTCAAAAATTATTCTTGACGACCCAGTGAGGACAAGATGTTAATCCTTATATGATTATATTCAAAGTGTGTTTAATATTTGTAAGCAATCCAAAGTCAAATACTGCAGAAACGTTTAAAATCGAGGTTTAGAAATAAAAAATCTTTCGAATTTCAAAGTAGATATTTCGCACTGTGACTTGAAGAATCTCTTATTGGAATCTATACAGATTCCTAAATGGTTAGGTTAAGTTTAAAGAGGTGATTTTTCAGGGGTGGTAACTCCATCAGAGGTGTAATCATTGAAGGACTTCCGTCTTGAATTGAACACCCTGTATATTACATGTATTCATGGTAATAGATCATCAGATGATTTCCACGTACTAGTGTAGTGTAGTAGATTATTTCGAAATACAACAAAACTCTCAATTTGAAACCATTTGACCTTGAAGTCCCTGTAAAATTATCTGTATTTCGATATGTATCAACTTTTCGATAAATGTGAATACTAGCGTGAATTTACACATCAAGCTTAATAGTTATTAATGTATCAAGGGAATTATAAGGGCCTCAATTACCGATGACAAAGTTTGCGTCCCGACAGCAACTGCCTGAGGTTATTAATTCCCGTGGTACATTGATAATATTATTTCTGACCGATTTTAACGAAACAAATGTTTCAATTTATCATCTTCCTAGTTAGTATATTCGAATCAGGAATTTGGTGTTGTTAGATTGTTGCTATGATACTCGTTTGTAGAGGGATTTATAGCATCTCTAACTAGCAGGAGTTATGACCTTCTTTATTGATATCGTAACTATGAAGATATAAGCTTATTATAATATGCTGGTCAGAAATGAAATAGTATATGTATTCAACGAGCGTGTAATAATGGCTACTATTCATAAGCGTGAAGTTTGCACCTGAGGCGAACGTCGTAATTATTTGAGTAATAGCCATTATTACACGCAAGTAGAATACAATGACTTTTTATGACTATCTGTTCACCACTAAATTTGAACAGACGATGTGTTTATTCTATCTATTATAGGAAACATTAATTGGCAAAATTGAAAATTAATTTACATCTTTTGCTAGTAAGCCAACCAAGGTGATAAGGCGAATATCGAAAAAGCCACTAATTTTTAAAAAATAAGGTACCTTATTTGGGATTTGAAACCACATTCGACCAAGTTATATTACGTATGCAACTACATATCCAAACAGAATATGTATTCACGTTGTTATTTTTTTTGTTCCAGAGATAATGTAAGACCATCTGATATAAACTATCAAAATATCGTACAATATAATTCACTTATACCTCGTCTCGATTTAGAGATGTAGGTGACTCGACTTGAATTAATTTAGGCAGAATAAACACGTATATACGGGTTGTTATTTGAGTTGATTTAAGTACGTGAGTGACTAAGGGCCGTTTTTATAAACGAGAATGAACTCTTCTTAAGCTGAACTTGGTTTAGTTGCTAGAGAACCAGTGATTTGGTTGGCTATTCCATAACAACAAAACGAGTTTCAAAAAAAAAAATGGAAAAGCCATAAATTGGACAACAATTTTAGAAAGAGAAATTAGTCTATCCAATTAGAATATCAAACATAGTTTGAAATGAATGTCTGGTACTCGGTCTCTACTCGGATAACTACCCTGCACTGATGAGGGCCAATAAGCCCGAAACCGGTCTGTAGGTTGTTAGGCGTGCCTGTCCCGATGTGAATTTGTCACGTCTTAGGAAGAAAGAAACATTTGCGATCTGCATTCACAGTGTGAATCGTTGCATGGATTACGAGCAGATATAATTCAATGTTCTGCGTGGTATTTACCAGGAAAGTAGTTGTTTTATGCTCGTAGTCTACCAGACATTCATTTCAAACTATGTTTGATATTCTAATTGGATAGACTAATTTCTCTTTCTAAAACGAGTTTCAGCTTAAACGGAGTTTATACTTTTGTTTATAAAAACGGCCCTAAGACGAAAAGTTTATATAAAAATGGGATCGGAAATGCCCAGTTTTCAAGATACATATCAGTGTCAAACTTTAAAAATAGTATATTATGATACACGTTTTGAAAGGCGCTATTTTGTCGCACGCGTTGTTTGGAGTACGACGAGCGAAGCGAGTAGTGCTCTAAGTGAACAAGTGCGACAAGGTGTCGTATATCATTTTTTCTATTTTGCATTGATTTGAAGTATTTTATTGAAAAACAAATGATTCAATTAATACCTATCGATAAATAACAGGAACATCTTCGATTGGTAACAATGATGACATTGAAATATTTAAAATCAGACGCACAAGCGTAATGGTAAGTATCTATACCAACGCCACGACTGCGAACTGCGCGACTGCACTGCAATTTGACCAATCAAAGACACGACGTCAAATTAGAAAGCGCTAAAGTTAACTG
The DNA here is from genome assembly GCA_029955515.1 of Chrysomela aeneicollis. Classification (NCBI taxonomy): domain Eukaryota; kingdom Metazoa; phylum Arthropoda; class Insecta; order Coleoptera; family Chrysomelidae; genus Chrysomela; species Chrysomela aeneicollis. Next base: position 9,287,659 of record JARUHQ010000009.1, on the reverse strand, counting down.
AATTTCAACTTTGAATAGCAACTGCGCGACGTTTCAACGCTGTTTATAACATTTGGTAAACTCACACCTAACCTAACAGCATCAAAATCAAAGATTAGTGGTCATGCAGTCGCGACGACGACGTTGTACTGTCAGTATGATAACTGTTCCATAAATCTTGATGAAAATAGGTCCAAAACGGATTTGTTTTGCAACAAGAATACGCAATTGAGTTAAAAAACAAAATCGGCTAATGGATTAGTATTATTATATTATTAGACGTTTGTTTACAATAATTGTACTTTAAATAATATACATACTTATCATAGCTTAGTTTTTATGATTACAAAAAATAAATTAGAATTATTTCGGAAACTAAATTCCCAACATTTTGCTTTTAAGTTAATTCACTCAATTTGTTATGTCTGTGTGCTGAGAAACACTCTGCATAAGACCAACATTTACTTTTATACACCATTACTCAAATATTACAAAAGCGCAAGTGTAGAGATCTTGGTTTGATATAATCCTGGTGAGGTGGATTTTATTTCAAAATTCTTGTTCAAGTGAATACTTAGAATTGACGTGTTTTCCAAATATCTCAAAAAAAAATGGAATCCGGAACAGTTCCTGATCATTATGGCTTCCTATCCGCATTCAAGCTGTGAATAGTTATTATTCATCATAACATATATTGAAGAATTGTTCATAACTCTATGATCACAACTGATAATAAAGAAATCATTTTGTGATAGTTGTTTCTCGCTGGGTCGATAATAGCAAAAATAATGTCCACAATAGAAAAATTATAGAATAACAACAGTAGCTTGTACATTGTCGCAGAAAATTGAATCTCAATATCTAGCCATGTTCATCAAAATTGTTAAAGTTTGTCAGCAACTTTTCATGACCATGAAACATTTTTCTGCCACACTTCCTGCCTTCACTCTTTAATTCTTAATGATAAATCTAAATGCTAACCAGTCTTGACAATTCACACATTTGCACTTATACCGGATGATCAAGATTCAATGAAAGGAGAACTCCAACCATGAACTCAAGTGTCGTTCTTCTCAAAAAGGCACAGGGTTTTTCTCTATAGTGTCGACCATAGACTTATTACCCATGGTGTCAATGAAATTTCAAAGATGACTGTCTTTGTCCTAATTCGCAAACCTGCATAAAGTTTTCTTTCCTAGAGAAATAAGCCAATAAATTCAGTTTATTTTCTCTGTGGTTGAAACTGAAATAATCTCATTTCAAAATATACAATACCGGTTTTCGCACCGATCCAATGTTCAGAAATTTGAATATTTTATTTTTTATCGCCACCCAAAGTGGTATTATTACATTGAGATACGACTAATGGGTGTTTTCAAACAATGATCTATGTCCTGACTGCTACCAGAGTACTAACGCTATCTTCATTTTGTCTTCCATCCCATTCAATTGTTTTCTCACATGATTATTTTACTATCATGTTACTCCTCATGTAATGATTCAATCATTATTTTTTCATTCAACATTCATGAAAGAGAACAAGAATACAGGGTTAACCAAAAACTTTGTAGTGATACTATACTTTTCGATCGATCTAAAAATATAGAAGTGAAAAGTTAGGTTATACCATGAATGTGTCTCCACTTGAAAATGCGCGCAATTGAAAAATAATGCTTGGCGCATTTTTTGTTACCTCGAACATAAATTATATAATTAGCTTCAAGATGAAGGACCACACTGTATAAAGGGTGGCCAAGATAAGAATTATCAGAACGGGTATCATCGTAAAGGAATGAGAGAGTTTTGTTCAAATGAGATGAAGTTTTTCAATTGGTTGTTGCAGAAATTGCTCACCTTCTTTCCTTTTAGAGATACTTCAGTAATTATAGAGAGAAAATGAGTACTTACTGTAACTTTTTGAGCACGTTTCGTCTTGAAAATCATCCTCAACTTTGATTCATGGGTAGAAACAAGACTACACCGTGTATCACATGAAATTTACCATAACGACCTTCAAGTTTTTCACAAAGTAGGGTTTTAGGGAGATGTCCTCCAGTTTATCACAAAATTGATCATATTACAAGAAGAAGAACCACTGCCTCCAAGATACCTATCCAGTTCATTCTTATCTTGGCCACCCTGTATATATACATAAAACTTCGTCTTCAGTTAATCGAACTTTTTGAAGAATTATTCATTGATACTCGATCACTCTATAACAAATATTCGATCACAACAAATAAGATACATTGGTTTCAATAAAATGGATATATTATACTAATAAACGAATCATTTACGTAAAAATCTAATCCTTCCTGCAATAATATATACAGTAATTACAATAGTATTATCGATACATTCTCAATGGTATAAAACGAAGGTGCTATAAAAAAATATAAACGTTTTTTTCATCAACTTTCACATTCATCAATAACTGTATTACCTATTTTTTGAATATCTGATAAGAAGACAAAGCAAACAGAACAGAATATTTGACATCAGATGAGGGATAAAGAAATTCTATCCAATTATCAACCAGCTGCGTTGCAAATTCTATGAATCAAGTATTTTATTTGCGAAGAGATTTTATTATTATATTATCATGCCGTTAAGTCGTGCAAAATATACACTTTATACATGTAATAGATTTTATTCGTCAGGTTAGGTGTAAACTTGTCCAACACTATAAATTTCAAAAAAATTACCAGCATTATTTGATTAAAATTTGGCTCAACCTAAAGGAAGCTTAAAGTTCAATCAAACGCAATTTTTGCCGTTTGTAACGAAACAGCGTCTGACCGCCTGACAAGACCACGCGACCACTGAAATTGAGTCTTATTCAATGCACTGAGACTTGATCTCAAAAAGGACAAGAGCGGAAAATTCAAACTAATAGTGAAGAACTCAAACAAATCTAAATTTCCCGGCTCAAACTGTGAATTCCGAAAATCTCAAAATACGAGTACTCTCCATATAATTATTGAAAATAAAATAATAGTCGGCTATTCGTTAGTCTATGAAAAAATTACCTAATACACCTAGTTGGACAACTCATTGATTCATTTCAAATTGATAGTGATAGATACCTGACCGATCAAACGGCTTTAAATCCAAGACCATAAACTTGTAGCACTGCTGTTAAAACTATTTCAGTTTGAAAGCGCGAAATGTGGGGTACAATTTACAGTTTTATGAAATTTTTCCGATTCTGTATCCGACATTTCTCGATGAAAATCAACCAGCAAATTATTATTACTTGCAATATAAATAAAGCTTTGGTAAACTATTCTACAGTGGTTTCACTCATACACATGCACTCGACAACAATAATTATACAAAAAGTGTTTTTGAGAACTCATCTAGGTTCAATCCACGTTGTCCTGGAATATCAAACGCACATAGCCAGGTGAACCCGACAGAGGTGATGCACAGAAAGGGCACACAGCGTGAAATCCGTTGGTACCATGCGGTATCGCCACATTTGCCCAATACCTGCAAAAATAATAGTTTTGATAGATTTATTTATGACCTAGTGGGCTAGTTCTGAAAAACTCTAATGGCGGTTCGTTTCATGTCCAACAACTAAAAAATTCGTTGCGCGACTTCAGATGTGATGCCGAAAATTGTTCAGTAATGCCTTACTGAGTTTTGGTCTAAATTTTATTTACGGATTGGGAATATTGAATAAGCTCATTTGCATCAATATGACTAAACCTATAGCAAAATGTCTATTCCATAAATACTTGTTTAGTTTTGTCCCAAACTTATATGATTGAGGTTATCAAATCGTGTTTTCATAATTATTAGTCCCCCGCAAAATGTCTATTTCACAAATACTTGTTTAATTTTGACCCAAAATTATGTGATTTCGGTTATTACAGCGTTATACAAATAAAACGAGAATATACATATAATTTCAATATTTTTTATATGTAGCCAACAACTATATGAAGGACGCTGTACATTTTTTCTATATTGTTAGCAATATAAAATATTCAATTTGCTAACATGAATGAGGTACAATGAGGGAAACGACCTTTCAAAATGACTTCAATTCGGAGATTCTGGATTCTCAAAGGAAGTACACCAACCAAGTCTCTAAATTGAGATTCGGAATTGTCTTCATACGTAATCCCCTCGTATCTTGTTAATATCATATGTGTACATTGAGATTAGAGATCTATTCTTCGAAAATAAGTTGCAATTATTTTCATAATATCTTTATAGCCTCAATTACTATAATGACACACTTATTAGCTAATAATTTAGTTTATCTTTCCTGAAATAGTGAATTAAAAATCTCCATATGTATATAATATAATATCAAAAAATAAACCAGAGCTGATGTCATTTAGCGTATAGCTTTCCATTCATTTACATTAACTAAATATCTAACATAACACAACAGAACAGAATTTCATTGATATCCAAATTCAATAAATATCATCATTTTAGTCATGTGTGGTAATATGACAAAATATGTGAACTGTTATATACAGGGTGTCCCCTCAAGGTCGGCGAGGTACGATATTATGGAAACCATAATCCTTAGGGCTCCGAGGAAAAAAAATTGAGAACTAAATCGATCAAGAGAAGTCGATAAAAAATATTTTCAAGTTTCTAAAATGGCCGCTAGAGGGCACAATCACTATGAAATAACTGAAAATTCGATTTTTCTCGGAAAATCGCCATACAAGGTATTGTTTCAATGGAGGAAATGAAGAGTTCAGCAAAATTTGCGTTAGTTTATTCTCATACTTTTTTCATATCTCGAAAAATAATGGTGAAGGAAGCTGTTGAAAAAATAATTTTTGAAATAGCTGTATCTTCTACACCCTTGCTCCAAATTTGATCAACTTGGGCTCGTTTGAAAGAGAATTCCACAATCATTCGAACGCTTTTCGATTTCAATCTCCAGTTCACACCGCGTCTACTAGAGGGCGTTGTTCACCCAAGGTTCAGTTTTTTAGAATTTTCTCAAAAAATTCAAATGAAATGCTACAAATTTATATCATCACATTTGAAGAGAATAAAATTAGCTACATTTTAGTGAAAACCGCGATTCGATATCTTCATTCGTTTTTGAGTTGCGTATAAAAAAATTCAACCTGAAAAAAATAAGTTTATTGTTGAAAAAAAATTCTATGATTTCCGTTATCTTCAGTAAGTCTGCGTTGCATGCAAAATATTAAGTAATTCAATCCTATTTGCCTGTGCTAGTGATTAAAACGGTTATTATTCAAATGTTCAGCATTTTGGTGCATTTGTGCGTTGATCTAATATTCAATAACAAATGATGCAAACTATTCCTCTATTTTCATCGTGATATCTATGGAAATCGTTCTTCAATCCTGCTAGTTTCATTGAAAATAATGGAATGAATCTTGAACATTTGTAGGGACATCTTTTGGTTTCAACTTTCGATAAAAATGTGTTTCCGTAATGACATTGCTGAGTAGAAATGGCTTCAGAATATAGATTAGAGTGAAGTTATCCACACATCCTCATCCACAAATCGTGACGTGCAGGAAATTTTCTACGATACAGAGATAAAACCGTGTACAGTGTTGCCAAATTCGTTTATTCTTCAACATGTGTCAGTATATTGGTTTTGATGTGAAAAGTTATTTAATCATTAAACTACAAATGACCAACCCGTAGCAGGGGTGCTAGACTGAAAATATTCGAACTATTCTGTATTTTCTCGATAACTACTGGGTGTTCACTCACTAAATTTCGTGTGGATATTGATAATGACGTGAAAATCATGTTTTCGACCACAAAAAGTTGTGCCAACCCGTAGAAGGGGTGCTAGACTGAAAATATTCGAACTATTCTGTATTTTCTCGATAACTACTAGGTGTTCCCTCACTTAATTTTGTGTGGATATTGATAATGACGTGAAAATCATGTTTTCGATCACAAAAAGTTGTGCCAACCCGTAGCAGGGGTGCTAGACTGAAAATATTCGAACTATTCTGTATTTTCTCGATAACTACTGGGTGTTCACTCACTAATTTTCGTGTGGATATTGATTATGACGTGAAAATCATGTTTTCGATCACAAATAGTTGTGCCAACCCGTAGCAGGGGTGCAAGACTGAAAATATTCGAACTATTCTGTTTTTTCTCGATAACTACTGGGTGTTCACTCACTAAATTTTGTGTGGATATTGATAATGACGTGAAAATCATGTTTTCGACCACAAAAAGTTGTGCCAACCCGTAGCAGGGGTGCTAGACTGAAAATATTCGAACTATTCTGTATTTTCTCGATAACTACTGGGTGTTCACTCACTTAATTTTGTGTGGATATTGATAATGACGTGAAAATCATGTTTTCGATCACAAAAAGTTCTGCCAACCCGTAGCAGGGGTGCTAGACTGAAAATATTCGAACTATTCTGTATTTTCTCGATAACTAATGGGTGTTCACTCATTAAATTTCGTGTGGATATTGATAATGACGTGAAAATGCGATAAACAGGTAGACTGCGATAAACAGGAAGATGTGATATACACTGATTTCTCTAAGGCTTTCGATAAACTTGATCACGTTTTCCTCCTCAATAAACTGCATAACTTTCAGCTATCACTCGATTTGCTACATTTTTTAACTTCATATTTAGTCCGCCGAACTCAGTTTGTTGATTGTAGTGGACATAAATCTATAGAATTTTCACCAACTTCTGGAGTGCCTCAGGGATCCGTTTTGGGACCGTTATTCTTCAATATCTTCATCAATGATATAACATCCAACATCGATGCTGAGTATCTAATATATGCAGATGATCTAAAGATATTCTCTAGAATCACCGACCATAATGATTGCCTTTCCCTTCAAGAAGATCTGACGAAAATCTGGTGTACATGCAATGGCCTCTTGTTGAATGTTGAGAAATGCAATGTGGTATCATTTTCCCTGAAACATACCATTACAGATTTCAATTATAAAATTGATAACGCTGACTTGCCGCGAACATCCAAAATACGCGACCTTGGCGTTACATTTGACCAGAAATTATCATTCACAGATCATATTTCGAAAATCACGAAGGATTCGTTCAAAGCACTAGGATTCGTCATTCGAAATTCCTCCTCCTTCAGAGACATCAACACATATAAACTGCTTTTCTTTTCATACGTCAGATCTAAGCTAGAATATGCGTCTGTAGTTTGGTCTCCATATCATACCAATCACATAGAAGCATTGGAACGAGTACAGAGGAGATTTCTGAAATTTCTTGCTTTCAAAGAAGATGGGGTTTACCCATACATTGGATATCCCCATAATGAACTCATACAGAGGTTTGATATCAGATCATTAGAAAATCACAGAATGATTGCACAGCAGATATTTCTATGGAAAATACTTCACGGATATACTGATTGTGCAAGTATTCTCCATATGATTGATTTTCATATTCCTAGGATTACAAGCAGACAAAATATTTCATTCCATCTACCCATACCACGCTTGAATCTGATGAAATTCTCCCCTTTATATACCATGTGCACGATACACGACGAACATCTATCGCATCAGCTAGACATATTCTCCTGCAATGTGACATCCATAAAAAAACTGATTCTTCTATAACATTCCTCATTATATCACATTTTTGGTACTGTTTATTTTAGTTCTTATATTTTGAAAATTTATTGTTCCTATTAATCCTACTCTATAATTGGATGTATATCTGTTGAGTAGTGTAAATAAAAAAAATAAAAAAAATTATGTTTTCGATCACAAAAAGTTGTGCCAACCCGTAGCATGGGTGCTAGACTGAAACTATTCTAACTATTCTGTATTTTCTCGATAACTCCTGGGTGTTCACTTCAAATTTTGTGTAGATATTGATAATGACGTGAAAATTATGTTTTCGATCACCAAAAGTTTGGCCAACCCGTAGCAGGGGTGCTAGACTGAAAATATTCGAATTATTCGGTATTTTCTCGATTTCTAAATTTCGTGTGGATATTGATAATGACGTGAAAATCATGTTTTCGACCACAAAAAGTTGTGCCAACCCGTAGCATGAGTGCTAGACTGAAAATATTCGAATTATTCACTCTAATAGAATATAGTGGGTATTTCATATTATTTCATTCGTTATTCTTGAAGATAAGTTTCCATTACCGCAGTTTAGTTCTTGACTAGTAGGATCCACATCTTCATTTCCAGTAAGTGGCTTTGCATCAATTGTTATTTCGCTTATAGTACGGAATATTAGATCAACGCACAAATGCACCAGAATGCTGAACATTCGAATAATAACCGTTTCAATCACTATATCAGGCAAATAGGATTAAATTACCTCATATTTTGCATGCAACATACACTTACTGAAGATAACGGTAATCATAGATTTTTTTTCAACAATAAACTTGATTTTTTCAGGTTGAATTAGTTATTTGCTAATAACTAAAAAACGAATGAAGATATCGAATCGCGGTTTTTTACCAAAATGTGGCTTATTACTTTCTCTCCAAATGTAATGATATAAATTTGTAGCATTCCATTTGAATTTTTTGAGAAAATTTGAATAACCTGAACCTTGGGTGAACAACGCCCTCTAGTAGACGCGGTGTGAACTGGAGATCAACATCGAATGAAGCGTTCGAATGATTGTGAAATTCTCTTTCAAACGAGCTCAATTTGATCGAATTTGGAGCAAGGGTGTAGGAGATACAGCGATTTCAAAAATAATTTTTTAAATAGCTTCCCCGGCCATTAAGTTCGAGATATGAAAAAAAGTATGAGAACGAACTGAACTGAAGTTTGCTGAACTCTCCATTTTAAACAGTACCCTGATATGGTGATTTTTCGAGAAAAATCGAATTTTCAGTTATTTCATAGTAATTGTGCCCTCTAGCGGTCATTTTAGGAACTTGAAAATATTTTTCAACAAATTCTCCTGGCCGATTTAGTCATCGATTTTTTTTCCTCGGAGCCCTAAGGATTATGGTTTCCATAATATCGTACCTCGCCGACCTTAGTGGGACACCCTGTATATCATGTCCTGATCAGTATTGTTCCTTATCAACTATCATATTTTCAAAATTAAAATATATTAATATGAAAATCAATTCTTCCTATATTCCTCAATTCGGCTTATTACAGCAAATGCAAGTATTAACTTATTGATTACGAGTTTCATTCATGAATTTTTCGAATTCGTTGCGGAAACTATCTGATTTTTAATTCTTCGAATATAGGGTTTCAAATTGTAAATTGCTTTCTTTCTAGTTCACAAATTGGCAACAACGCCTAGTAGGCTATAAGAACAACAACTCACATTTGGCCACACTTTTATTATGTACATTTGATGTCAATGTATAATTAAAACATAATCAGTCAAAACATTTTCAGTACAACAAAAACACCAATCGATCCACAAGTAAAATATAACCTCCAAAACTGAGGAACATAGAACAGAAATAAGCAGAATGGCACCTAACCTACAGTCTAACCTAATCAAAATATCGCTATCTTAATTCACCTAATCAACATAACAGATTTGTTGTCTTTTATTATTTATGAAATATGCAGTCGATGTTGCCAAATGGTTAAATAGAAACAAGGTGCTTCAAATTTCAAATCCCCATATCAAGTCTCTCTTTTAAGTACTTGAAATGTGTTTTTTATCGGAAAAAGGATGAAATGGTAAGTTTGAAATGCGACGTTTTGAAAATATTTAATAATATTTACTTCATTATCGTCCGTCTATGACTCGCATAAGTATTCAACAGTTAAGGTACATACCCGATTAGTCACAGATTAGTCTTCTGTAAATACTGCTAATCATAATATGGGTGTGCTTTCCATTACTCAGGACCGGTTGCGTAAAGATTTAACAGACGATTAAATACTTAATTTGTTTATAACTACGGCAGCTCGCGCATTAGCAGAGTTAATCCGACGTTAAGTTAACAGAAGGCTTGACGGGCTTTTATGCAACCGGCACTTAATGTTTCTAAATCTGTTGATAAACCGTCACGGGAGGAAACAAATTATTGCAGTTTTGCAAAATATACTAATAATTATTTCGATTAATATTAACTTTCTTATATTTACAATTTGATTTCAAAATTATTGTCGGAATAATTCGATCAGTTTTTCTCAGTTGGTCGCCGGGCAGTCTATCAACACAAAAAAACTGCATTTTTTCAAGACAATATGAGCTGAAGGTATGTGATTGCTCTGTCCTCCTGTGTGTATATGTATACTATGGAATGGCCAATATTTTAAATAAGAGTAGTCTAGTTATAGAAAAATGACAGCTAGTTTCAAAATGGCGACTGAGCACCATCTTGACTTTTTTTTCAAGTAGAACTCAACCCTTTTTCAAAAATCCATATTAAATTGATATCGAATTTAAATTTCAAATTTTTATAAACTCAGAATAAGTGATATACATGAATTACGACTTTGGTTTTGCCTTCACGAGAATTGGTTTAATCATACCGATTTCTACATTAATTTGACGAATTTGATCATTAACCTGTTAGACTGATAACTTCTCCAAGATTATACGTAATTCAAACCTTCAAAATATTTTTGAAAAGCTCATCCACATCAAACATGATAGATACATGTATACCTATACGAAGTGATTGATTCCGTGAAAGTAACAGAAAACAGATGAAACTCCTTTTTTATCTCTCAAGATCTTGAATATTGAATACTCACTTGACCGTTTTCTCCGTAGCCATATGTCCACAAGGGTTGAATGCGAATGTTGGAGGGCCAGAATCCACATAAAATGCCGGTTCTAAACCCATAAACACTTTCACAACAGGTCCCAACTAGAATAAAAACATTCTGTTTGAATTGATTTCATACTGATTACCTTGATAATTAATTGATATCTGTTATACATTACTGGCACTGCCCATAATTTTCATAAAATAAATGATATTTGATAATAAAACGATGGCTTGAGTGTATAATAATTATTATGCCTATTTTGCGATGACTTACCTCTAAGCATATGGGACACTTTCTTGATCCAGTATCCTTTTCATGACCCCATTCGTGCAACCCCTGGACATGTCCGCAATTCAAGTAAACATAAGGTTGTTGCAGATTTTCGTTGGGTGAAACTCTTCTTGGAATTACGAGAGTGTTTAGGCCAACTGGACATTGCGGTCGCCCAGCATTGATTTCGTCGATTTCTCGTTCAAGGTCTCGCTTACTCTAGGAACAAAGAAAAAACTCAATATTAATGAATATGAAAAATGCAATGGAATATATTACAATAATGAGAATTACCATATATTTTTTTTATTTTTCTGGAAAAATGGTGACATCCTAATTCCCAAACCAGAAAGCAGAGAGTTGTCATATGTATAAAGGTGTGAATCAGCAAACATTGGTTTTCATTGTGTTAACTTTTATATTGATGAAACCATTTATTATTGGAATAAATCTATTCTTTTTACTATTTTTTAGGGATTTTTAGAGATAAATGGTGTCAATTTTTGTCTTTGTTTTTTGACGGTATTAGGAACAGTCTGAGCTAGATAATTCAACTTTTGAACCACACATCTTGTCATTAATACATACATAGTTTATTAGTCTTTTGAAAATGTATATTTTATAGAATGTCAATTTCTCAGCGTAGAGGATACAAAACAGAATAAAATATGAAATAATAAAATAGTTGAGGTGTGGTGCAAGATAACAAAAATGAGAAAATATGACAATCCTCTAATTACGGCATGTCCCATTGGGAAACGGAAATATCTCCCCGCGGGGTCAAAACTTACGAACCACCAGGTATATCCCCCTGCCACTCTTAATATTAGCTACTTTTTGATAATATGCCACCGACGTAATCTTTCGGGTTGCGTGAGGTTTTTTGAAACCAGGTAAATTGGCATTCTGAAAGCATATTTTGAACCGACAATGTTACAGTCAATAACTCTAACATGAACTGCTTTTAGAGAAAAACAGCATTTTATGATGATGAATAGAGAAAAAAAAAGGTAATGTATAAAAAAATTAAATTTTTGTAACCCCCTTCGGGTATGCCCCTTTTCCACAGGGCGTGTACCATGGTACACATGCACCTACAGATTAGGTCTTCTTAAAAAAAAAACTTTAATTGTACGAAAACTATGCGAATTAACATAAAAACAAAAGAATCACAACATTTCTTGAAAACGGCCTCCTGATGTGTTCCGTAGTGCAGGATGCAATAATGCGATTTATTAGTTACTTTACAGTATTAACTGGTGTAGTGAAACTTTTGAACTACGAAAATATTCAGAACATGTAGATTGAGGAGATGAAGCATGTGTCTTGTGACAACACTCAATGGGTAAAAAGGTCATAAATTTAAATTTTTTTATATTCCGAATAATGTATCCGCGCTTTGGCACTAAACGGAGCACGCCCCAGTAGGTGGGCCAATCAGCAGTACTTTGCAAGAGGTAGTACGAAAAAGCTGAAAGCTGCTGCTACCACGAGTGTTAGCACGAACGTATTTCGCCATATTGGTATATATATTTCAAGAATCCATTGAATCAATTGACAATTTAGTGTTTGTCGGCAAACATCAGAAAGAGCCCTGGAGTCCTTTTAGTGCCTTCAACACCAAATCGGGATCTTTCTTTCCTTTTATAATTATATACAGTCCACTATCTAATCACTTGAGGGTTGTCGAACAAAACTGAAATGAGCGTGCATAAACCTCAAAATGGCGATGATTGTAAATTTTGAGCAATTTTGTCTTGGTAGGAGTCGCAAATAACAGGGGACAATTTTCAACCGAAATCAGCGACTCGCCTTGGCATGAAAAGTGAATGAATAGATTGAGTAAATGAATTGATATTCGCTTCAAAGATGGATGAATGTTCATTATACGTCATTTGACTCATGGCAAATCCTAAAAATGGATGAGCATTCTGAAAAAAAATCTCAATACTGATCAAGTTATAGTTGATTACCTATTATATTATTGATATTATTTTGAGATTGTGAATTACACAATGGCTCACACAAACTATAAAGAATGCATTCAACAAAAAAAAGTTGGAAAATACAATCTTATTTCCAAGATGTTCGTGACAAAGTAGGTATGCGTACTTAGTTTAGGTACCGGCGTTGCCAAATCTACTACTCCAGTGATATATTTATATTGTTGTACTTGTTCATTTTCGGTGTGCAACTTGAGTTCGCTTCATTTTTACTATGGCAACGTTTATACCGCGCGCAAATTTGGTACCCTGACCAAATTGATCATACCAAATTCAGACAAAAGGAATAAGTTGCTGCCTATTTACACCATATTCCATCAGTAAACAGTTTTGTTCTCATTTGGTATGTTTGGTATCTTATGGTTATTCAGCACCACAGAACTATTTGGGGTCCGTAGGGTTCCAACTCCCCTGACTGGCAAAAAAACGTCCATTTCGTCTATGTCAATTTGAAATATATAATTATATTCCATATAATTTTTTGAAGATATTATTAGAATTCATAAAATGGCCCAAATGGGTAGGGCACTGTTAGTCCAAATCGCCAGATGGTGTTTACACCATCTTGATCACCTAACTATTTTAGTCTGGTACAATTTTAAGTACCAAACCAAGCTGAGTACCGACCAACTGTTCCGTTTACACCAACATGACCAAGGGATTTGGTTGGTAAAAAGTCATTAGTATTGCTCCCCAAGAGACGGTTTAAACGTGGCATATTTATGAATGTTACACAATCTATATAATAATAATTAAAGATGATAATTCAACACGGGTTTTGTGATTCCTGAACACGCAACAACAACTGACGTCGCATTTTTTAATTGGGTAGGGTTTGTTAGCTGCATACAATTCAACGGCGCCATCTCGCGTTTTCAGGTTACCGAGGATATTGGGACACCACTCTCACTAAATTAATTCCTACAACAGTACCTACCCAAACATCAACAGAACATGTTTGCTAATGGTGACTATGCAGTATGGCATCTGGATGTCCATCTGCCCATATATAATTGTTATGATCAGGAATTCTTCGTGAAAAAAATGTTTCGACTCTAAATGAAACGTGAATTGAGGATTTTGCGGAATTGTTTTTGAAACCATTGACACTTAGCCAATGTTTGCGGGAAATGCCTTATTAAATCAGCTTGAACTTTTTTTATGTGATAAGGAGATGATCAAGTTCCTACTTATAGTTTGATGTTCTATTTGGTACCTGTTAGTTTGGCAACCTTTTTTGGTGAGTTCAATGAACTTCTGCTGCACTTTCATCAGCAACGCCATAAACATCGCACATATCTGTCAGTGTAATTATTATTCATTTGAATATCACCACGCAAACAAAATACTGAGAATGGGCAAATTAATTAGGTGATAAAGGTAATGAGTACCCATGATATTGACTCCTTTTGTCAATAATTACATATGTATTAATGTCAAGAAATGCATTAAAGCAGACTACTAGCTCATAACAAATGTTTTCATCCAAAACAAAACATGTTGTTGCTTTTTTCATGTTTATGAAACGAAATGATATGAATTTCAAATTAGAAAAAGGTTGTCCATTTCCAAATCGAAAATATCATAAACTGTTCAAGATTGAAAAAATTTAGTTGAGGGTGGTCCTCGTAGAACGAAACGTCTTTTCAATAAAATCAAATCACAAAAAATCATAGCAAATTTGAAACAGGAAAAAAAGTTTCTTGGATACTTTTCCATAGTTATATCCACGATTTCAATAACCCTTCGAATTATTTTCAATTTATTCTCACTTTCTAGTGAAATTTCTACTGATAAAACAATTATTCCAGATTCAGGTTCTTTGAGAAAGGAAATTTTGAAGATCAGTCACACATTCATCCAAAGATGTGTCACTCATATTCAAAGAAACCATTCGGTCAATTTTCCATGAGATTTTTTGCGGTCTCCCCAGCAGCAGAATTATTACCGATAATTTTTTTCAAGGTCATTAATGTTTTTGTTGTTGATAGAAAATTATCCCGAGTCGAAGTCGAGGGAAATTTTCTTTCAACAAAAACGAGTGAAAAGGAGAAAAAAATAATAGGGAATCAATTCTGCTGCGTGGGAGATTCGGTAAGAAAATTTCATAAATTAGAGTTGCTTTTAATATGATGAGAAGATGAACCCTACGACCTATTCTGCGTAGATACTGTAGATAGTTACTGAGGTTTATTACTAAATTTTCAGGAACATTCAAAACAGTAATCCGTTTTCAATCATAACATCTAATATCACATGTCTACCCAGATTTTATTCTGAGTGACGTTTGTCAATAGATAAATAAAGCGCTTAACTTTTGACAAATAAATAATCACTTATTAATTACGTCAATAGGAACTAACAAAATTATCGCATGTAATACAACAAGTGTATTGATAATTATCGAAACAAAAATTCCTTCGATTTTGAGAAACAAATCATGTTGCTTGGAAACTACACGAGCGCACAGCGCGAGTGTGGTTTCCCAAAGCAACATGATTTGTTTCGAAAAAGAGAAGGAATTTTCGATAATCATCAATAACACAAGTTGTATTTGTTCAGATTATTTCATGAATAAAATCAAAGCCATTTTGATGATTTTCTATTTTAAACGTACAGTTTATGGAATTAGTTATTTCGATTATGCATTGTACTCCGACACAACAAGATTCGTTATGCAACCAACGATACATTTATGCCATTGTATGATGTAGGCAAGATTACCTATGCACTAGGTACTACTGAGCTAAATTCATTATGATTGTTGTCACAAATGTCACAATTTGTGTGGTTAGGTTACATTAGATTAATATTCTAATTCTATTAATGCTGAAATTGTCTAAAATTTGTGGGAAATGAAGTGTTTATCATAGTTCAAACGAAAATTTGGTGTGGTGGCATTCATTTATTTACCAGGGAATCGGAAAATAATATGACAGTTGTTTAATTAAACTACCCTACTGCCTACGAATCAGAAAGCGAAATACAGAAACGAAAACACAGCATGTAGGTATCCAATAGCCAATCAGGAGCCGAAATACAAAATCAAAAACATGGTGTTATTGCTTATCAACACAATCATTTCAACCAATCAAAAACGTGTATTTTAGCATGAATGAAATAATCAAGGTAATCGCCCGTTGCTATGAGCAACGTATAAAAAAGGAGCCTTCTAATTGGTTGAAAATAAATTTATGAAATTTTCAATTCAACATCATCCATCACTCTAGATTTAAACGACATATTTTTCAGGATAAGATAACTTACAGGTGATTTAGCTAATCCTTCAGCAGAACGCCAGAGCAACGTTGCTCCACACAAGTCAATCAAAGTACCGTCTTGCAGGACATTCGACACTTCTTCAACCTAAAAAAATACAATGACAAAAACTGGTTCATTGTATATCATCATCAATACATTACCACTTGGCCTCTTTGCTGTGCAGACCTGGACTCTCTCAATGAAAAAATGCCTCCTCCGACAGATGTTTCTAACCAATAACCACATTTTGCCTCGCCACCACAGAAACTACCCCTGGGATGCATTATCAAGACTCCATTCGTTGTACATCCATCTATCTCTCGGCCATTTTCCTGCCATTTCAATGATTTCTCCTGCAAACACGTGTTATTGAAAATGAATAATAATAAAGCCATTATTTTGTAATCACAATTCACCCTGCAAAGTTCTTGTCCAATTAAATATAATTTGAAGTCACATAAACTCATAGAAATCGAGTGGTTTTTTTATCTCTCGGTTAATACGGCAAGATTAGGTATTGAAATTTGCCCAGATATTATAAAAATAAGAAAATTCTTCACTAGGTAATGAGTTACACAACTTCGCCGTTCGATAGAAAAAATAATTCAGGTATGGGGAAGTTTTGCAGTTCTCAAAATGTTCATTCTGTAATTACCTGATCTGAAAAATGAACTAAAAAATATTTATAGAAAAGGAAGAGATTGCCTTATGTTTTTTTGTCTCTTGACGGTGCGAAAACGTATGATATTCGTGTAACATCGTGCAAATCAGCAATAACTGAAAACCCTAGATGTAAGTAACAATTGATTGGATTTTTCATGCGTTATAAATTCTCAGCAATCAATTAAAAAATACTGTGTTTGTATTCGTTTATAAATTTCAATAGCTGTCTGACTCGTTGTTCGTTTGGCATATTCAAATTTGGCGCGCCCCGAACAATGAAGCAAAGAAGATGTTTGGCCAAAATTGTTGACATTCCGTAACCCCTCTATTATAAGTACCCTGAATCATGTTGAAACTATTTACTGATTCATCAATTTATCTACTTCTACTGAAATGCTTGATTTCCAGGATCATTATTATTATAATTGTTATCATCAAAATTTGTATTGAAATCAAGTCTAGTCACGACTGATATAAAGCTGCAGTGTGACTCATGCTATGATATTGTTGGTATTGTGGCATAGAGTGTAGAGTGAGTGACTACTTTTCTAGATGCTTTGTAGACTCAATTATCCGTATATGATGAATAATGGAATCTTGCATAACTCCAGCACATTTTTTGCCCAGAGATGTCGAAAATTGAAACAATTGTACAAAACACATTTACTACACCTTACACCTATATTAGAATTTCGATAATCAAGTTGTCATCATCAGTGCACTGAATCAATTGTTATAGATGTCAATATTCTCGTAAAATATGGATCCAATATGTTACGATTAATAATACAAATACAACCAATGAAACAGATGATGTTTGTTTTATTTTTCGAATCGATTTAATGTTTGAGAGGGATAACATCAATCTTAATCGTATATATCTGCCTGAATCCGAACGAATCTAACATATCTTACAACAGACTCAATAGACAATAATCTCCGTGGCATGAGGCTGTACTGAATTTTCGTCTGTAACGAACGTCTCGAATGGTAATAAAACATTATTAATATCGTGTACTATGGATACATACAGGTCGAGACTGCATATACTGTGCATGCATATAATAACTTCCTAGGACGTCCATAAAAACTATTTATAAATCTATTGCACAGCAATAATATAATATGCTGTGATAGTGATCATAATACACAAATAAAGTCCAAACATGCTGAAGAGGGTAATACTGATTCAATTTGATATAATTATTGTCTTCACATAATCAAATCATATAATCATAGGAGACATTTAAGATGTTCTGACCTTATTCTGTAATTTTCACGAAAAACCTAATTGCAGTTATTTTATACCTAGCTTTAACTTTATAGATTCAACATCGGTTTTTCAAGAAATAAATACTTAGCTAGAACTGAATGGTTTCAAGTGGTTATTCCCTTTCCTACCTGAAATTATTTCAGTAGGTTTTTAATTGTTCAATTGTGTCCCTTTTCAATACAATAATCATAGCAAGACAATGCTATGGATGTTCAAATTATGCAGACGGGGGAGTATCTTTATTAAGAGTTCCATTCACAAACATTGGAAGTGTCAGTGGGATGCCCTAATTTATGATTTGACTTTCTAACGAATCATGCCGTCATCCTTAATCTGCCGAGATTGCGTTTTGATTTTTACCGTTTCATAAAACATAATTTGTGCCAGGATTGCCAGCAGTTTTGTTATACTATTGTTCTTGTAGTTGTATGTCTGGTTTGAATTCCTGCGTATTTCACAATTCAGTTTTTAAAATACTAATATGTTGACAGTGTTGACAATATAATATTATAAGGAAACAGGTATTTTGTGTGGTTTCTCAGGCTACGAAGACGCCATAATGGCGGAGCGAACGATTTATTCAGACGCCAACAACGATGTAGCTCTTCAAAAGCGTGTTCAAAACTTGTTCAATTCATTATAATATTAAAACTAGCGCAGTTAGGATTTAGTTCTGGGAGGGGGGATATATCTCCAATAAAATATTACATGACGCAATCGCACGTTCAGAGGGCCGCTGTTGATCGTAAAAACAATGTTGCCAGATTGCTACTGCCAATATAAGCGTCAAATAAAAGAATTCCGGGATAACAATTTGTTTAAAGTTTGTTCTTTCTAACCCCCATTCCGTGTTCTGGGAGGGGGGTCATTACCCCCTCTATACATACATTTTGCGAAAACCCCCTACCCCAAAATGCAGGCACCATTTGACCTGAAGGTCTGAAATAATACAACCAAACACTTGGGGAATTTATCTGCCAATATATAGTTTCCACGGATAGTTCTTCAGGTATATCTCTCCCAGTTCACAAAAAAATATTCAAGAAAAAAATAGAGAAACATTGTAATATAATATTTTCCAAATCGATCATATAACTCCTTGCTCTCTGTTCACTTATCGGGAGAAGATTAGAACTTAATGAGATATGCTAAAATTCTGACTTATCAAATCTGAATCAAGGTCGAGTATAATAATTGTGAAAATCGAAAGAGGTAGATATGATAACTTACCCCTAAAAATATATTTCTAGATGTATCGAATCCAGCAGCATATATCCTTGCTATTTTCGGATTCACTCTATCACATAATATTCTACATGCAAACCTTGATATAGTACTTTGATTGACTTTAGTTTCTCCTATTTTGTCTCCAGGAATTGTGTCCATCACCACGAAATCGATGGGTGATTCAGATGATCTACCAATCTGAAAATGTAATACAAGAAAAATTGAGAAATTTCAACACTGAACCATATATTAGAGGAATAAATATAGGTTGTATGTAATTAATGTATCCTATATCGAATCTTCAATGAAAATATTGTTGTATAAGATGACATAATTTCTATAGAAGATGTTATCAAATGTAATTAGTATTATTTTTATGACATTAAGGACCAGTTGCATAAATAATTTAACAGACGATTGATTATTTAATTTGTTTGTAAGCATGGCAAGGCATGCCTGAGCTGACGAGTTAGCAGAGTTAATCCCACGTTCAGTTAACAGAAAGCTTGATGAACATTTATGCAACCGACACTACATCTAGTGAAAATAATAATTCGGTTTTGACTCATAGGCTGAAATAACTAGCATTATCATCATTATATCAAGAGAAAATTAATAACAAGTTTTACTCATAGGCTGAAATTTCTAGCTGGCTGATGAGTTTATGATTAACTATCTGTATTTAGGAACATATTGTTATATTCACTCGGGGATAATAAGCTTTGTTCACTGATTGGAAATTTTGCCGGAAACTTTCACTTATTGCAAATGAGTGCCAGCTGTATCAAAATAGGTTTATGTCTGCCATGAAATCCACGAATACACGACGACTAGGACACCTCTATAATAGTCTGTAGCAACGCAAAAGTGAGTAAGGGCGTGGGCTAGCTTCCGATTCAAGCTTCACCACATACTCTGTATATTTGAAAATATGCAAATATAATTATTCCTTATACATTTATTACAGATAATTCACGTGTCGGAAATCCCAAAATGTCGACCGCCAAGAGATTGAGGAAGGTATATATTTACTAATTTCAAAATAGCCTGGAGTTTTGAATTTGTTACAGTGCCTATTTAGAGTTTTCAAATAGGCATGGTCTGATCACAAAAATTGGAAATATCCAAAGTGAGAAGAATGTTCCATTTGGCGTAATAATGTATCTCCAAATTTTATTGATACGTCCCCCCTTGCAAATTTCTAATTTTCGATGTTTGAGGGTGTTCAACCCCTTTGGACCCATCATCATGTGAATTCCATAACGTCTATTGTTTGTGTTAGATGTGTAAGGAGTTATATGAATAATTCTATGACATTTCAAGTTATGACATATGTTTGATTGAGGTTTTTCGATAATTAGGGGTATTCAACCCCTTGGTAGTCGACATTTTGGAACTTCCGACACGTGGCAATTCTGGCAATCTAATTATTACAATATATTTGCATATTTTCAAAAATACAGTGTGTGGTGCAGCTTGAAGCAGAAGCGAGCCCACGCCCCTTGCCTGGAAAATGGTATAGTAAGTTTATGGAAACAAACTAATAGACAGGATTCAAAATAAATTAGAAAAAATATATGCACTAAGTTTGTTTCGTACGTAGAAGTTTATTATCCTTGAATTTGTTTGAGAAGAACAATCATAACATTGTACCTATATGACTAGAAGTAGAGGAGATTGTTTGTAAATCCGTAATAAAGAGATAATTTTAATTAACGCGATGCACAAATGTGTGACGGCATCTTCTCTAATTGTTCAGGTTATTTTTCCTCTTGATGTTCAACTAGTTGAACATGGTAAATTACGAAGTAAATTACCATGAAATTTGATAACCAAGATGTATCATAATGGACTAGTGTTTATGAGAAAGACTTATAAATAATTGTTGTGTTTAGTTGCAGCATTGAAAAAAAGAAGCGAATTCTACATATCATTAAATTAAGTCAGGATACTTATACTTGTGGAAGATGAAATGGAGAATTCAGTCCCGTAAAAGTATATTACACAACAAGTGTGGAAAGTGACATATTTCACACGAGTAGTCGTTTAGCACGAGCCGCGTAGCGGTGAGTGCGGAAACGTAACGAGTGAAGGAAATGCACTTTCCAACGAGTTTTGTACACTATTTTTCCTACGACTCCGAAAACTTTCATTTCGCGGGAGGTCTTGTCAAAAATGTAACTTGAGCGGTCTCTAAAATTTCAGGTGGTTTTGATTCAATATCAAGTACTGTTTATTTCCATATTCAAGATGATATTTGAATACTTCTCCGACAATTCCTCATTATGTGAATTACTGATTGATTGAGTTAGTTTGGTTTGGACAAATTTTATTGATATTGACACCAGCGTACATAAACAACCTTACGAGTTACTCGAGTTAGTGCGTCCTTGACTCTTTGCAAACATCTGTGATACCAAAGAATCTTCTCTTTGGTGATACTGTAATATTGAACTGATGCAAGCAGCAATCCGCGCATAAAACTGTAGCCGTACTCTTTTGAATGATTTAACCCTCTGTCATCAACATCGAAATAGTTCCAGCAAAGAGTATAGGTTCCAGTTTTAAAGTGAATTCAGAGGTTATATGTATCAGACACATTGAAATTAATAGATAAAGAGTTGTCGGTATAATTCAAAACGAGACAGAAATTTCAATAAATAATATGAATTTGATTTGAGAACGCTTATATTGACAGTGAGTACCTTCACAATATACCTAATTATTTCTATCAATTCAGGCGACCGTTGTGATATTTTTCATATCAACACTAGTGCTTTTTTTTTTCAAATAAACAATACCATGGTGATATGAGCTACTTTCTGAATAACAAAATAGTGTGATTATTGACGTTTTCATACGTGGTCGTGAAAAAATATATCCAATATGGTAGGACGCCAGGATGGTATTAGGTAAACCCTGAGACTTATTAGCTCCACAAATAAAGCAGGAAAGGAAACTGAAAAGGCGATTTCTGGTTTACCTAGCATATTTTAGAAAATAGCCGAATTTTGAAGATACGCCATTTTATTCTCTTCCCGTTTTTATATATATACTACCAATTATTCAAATACCACAACAGTGGTGACATAGTGCAAAACGTAGTCTCTTATTTCCAATATCAAAAAGTGGTGGAAAACCTTGAAAGTAGAATAGGAAAATTGTTCAGTGAGATAATTTGTCATTTTTTCACTATGTGAGTACAAAATTAGATTTGGTGAATAAGTTTTGATATCCATTTGCCGATATAAACAATAAATAAACAATATAGTGGCAGCAGGAGCTCTCGATCCTGAAACATCACACAGCTGCCAAACCGTGAATAAGATCCGGGTACATTTTATGAGTCTTCTAAAAGAAGAACGAACATGTCTGAAGCAGAACAATTAAATAAACTACCTGCAGATCAAAAACAATTATATGATTTACTGATGAAAGCAAATGAGAAACAAACAGCAGAAATCAAAAAAGAAATTAATAATACCACGAAAACATTACAAATAGCACTAAAAAAGGCAAATGAAGAAATAGATCAGCTGAAGAGAAGGTGTGAAGAACTGGAGAAACAAAACAAAAAAAATAACATAGTGGTATTTGGTATAGAAACTCAGGAAGGAGAAGACAAACATTTATTTAATACAACGAGTGATATACTAAACACAACCCTGAATTCTAATATCAGAGAAGAACACATCAAAAATATATACAAATTAGGAAGGGGTACGAAGGCTCCAGTATTGATAGAATTTATCACATACCTACAGAAGAAATCTTTATATGAAAACGTAGAAAAACTGAAAGAACTAAATAAAAAAGGTTACTCAATCTCGAACGATCTAACAAAAGAAGAAAGAGACATCCTGAAAACTTTGAAGTACCATCAGAAACAGGCTCGCATACAAAACTTGGATGCGAAAATAAAAGGTCAAAAACTAATAGTAAATGGGAAACCTTACTCAATTGAAGAACTAGACAACATCACCAGAGAAGAAAATAATAGCGAAAAAGATACAGATTATAGTAGAAGCGAGAGCGAGGGTGAAACTAAGGAAGAAGAAAGAGGAAACCAAAGAAGAACAGAAAACTCTGTGAAAAAAAGGAAGAAGGATAGAATGAATACTAGTCCGGTATACACACGTGGTAAGAGAAATAGGTATTGATAAATTAAAATAGTTATATTCCACAATCCAACACATTGTTCTTGAAAATGAATAACTATGTGAGAGACTTTGTGTTTGATAAAATAGATAATTTTGAATTGAAAAATGCAGATGAAATGAAGCAGGTAATTAACATCAATGAGAGATCCTCAAATTTCAAAATTATTCACAACAATATAAGAAGTTTGTCTAAGAACTTGGATGAATTCAAAATTTTTCTCTCAGAATTAGATTATAATATTGATTGTATTGTATTTTCTGAAACACTACAGATACCCGATATTTCAATTTTCAAAATTCCAGGATATATTTCGTTTCATAACTCTGGGGCATTGAATCGAAATGACGGTGTAGTAGTATTTATAAAAAATGAAATATATCGTTCACATATCATATATGACATAAGTGATAGCAAATTAATCCAAATCAAAGCAGTTATCGATGATGAAATCATAGTTATAAACTCAGTGTACAGATCACCTTCGAATCGAAATATTGATACCTTTGTAGAAGATCTCGAACAAATTTTTGTGAGTTCTACTGAGAATTTTAAATACAGTTTACTAATAGGAGATATGAATATTGATCTTCTTGATATTGACAATGATTCTCAAAATTACTTAACTGCTCTAAATGAACACGGTTTTATCTCTGCAATAAACACTATAACACGTCCCGCATCTGGAACATGCATAGATCATATTTTTCTTAACTCCAAATCCAATGAGTATGACACAGTACTAGCTGCCACAATAGAAACAAGTATAACAGATCATCTAACAACAGCATTACAAATAGTTTTTCCAAATCGACTTCGATGTAGTAACATCCAAGAAAAAACCAGAATTTTTAGACAACTGAATGAACTGAAATTCAAAAAAATCATGAGCGAAGCAAACTGGACAGAAGTATTATCCAGTGAGGACCTTAATGTGGCAGTATATAAATTTATGAACGTAATTCATGATGCCATCAAATCTTCTGAAAAGAATATCAAAATAAATAGTAAAAACTTCAGAAAAAAAGAATGGATAACGGGGTCATTGGTAAAATCCGTCAACAAAAAAAATAAACTATATAAAAAACTAATGAAACAACCAAATGACGAAATCCTGAAGAACGAATATAACAGCTATAAGAATAAATTGAATAAATTAATCAAAGATGCTAAAGTGAAATATTATAGGAATAAGCTAACAGAAAGTACTGATTCCAAGAATATATGGAAAACTATCAATGAACTCATCAAATCTAAAAATAAAAATAACTCTATCTCCCAAATAAAAATTGGAAATACTTTAGTAGATAACTCAAAGGATATCGCTAACAACCTAAATGACTTCTTCATAAATATAGGGAAACAGCTGTCAGAAAATTTCAAAAAAGACTATCATGACCGAGAAAATAAAATTTCGAATCAAAATTCAATCTATCTTTTTCCAGCGGATGAAATTGAAGTCTCAAATATCATTTCAGACTTGAAGGACAAGAAATCTCCAGGCCCAGATGGTATAAAATCCGAATTAATAAAATCAATTAGCCAATACATTATTAAACCACTTGTACACATAATAAATGAAACTTTGAATACAGGAACATTTCCCACACTATTTAAAATCTCAACAATCATTCCAATTTTCAAAAGTGGGGATAAAACAGAAATGACAAATTATCGTCCAATCGCACTTTTATCAAATTTTGGCAAAATACTCGAGAAAATTATTAAAAATAGATTGATTAGTTTCATGAAAAAGCATGAAATAATTTCCAAAAATCAGTTTGGGTTCCAAGAAGGCAAATGCACCGAAGATGCAATACTGAAGTTGACTCAAAAAATTTATAAGGCAGTTGATAATAAGAAACCATGCATTGGCATTTTTCTTGACTTGGCAAAGGCTTTTGATACCGTCGACCATCGAATACTTATAGAAACTCTTGAAGACATCGGTATAAGAGGTACTGCACTTGCACTTTTCAATTCATACCTAACAAATAGAAATCAACAAGTGAAAATACAGAAATCGTATAGCAACAAACAAATTGTTACATGTGGTGTACCCCAAGGGACGGTATTGGGACCAGTTCTCTTTACGATATACTTTAATAATTTATTTCTAGTAAAATCCAAAGGAAACATTATAAGTTTTGCAGATGATACTGTTATTTTTTACTAAGGCAAAACATGGTCTGACCTGAAATTAGAAATAGAAAGCGATCTTCCATTAATTAAAAAATGGTTTGATAGCAGATTATTGTCAATCAACTTCAATAAAACGTTTTACGTACCTTTCTGCAGTTATGCATCACACCTTCCAGATTATTATAACTTACATTTACAAGACGAGCTTCAAATCAAATCAATAAACGCTATTAAATATTTGGGTATCATGATAGATAGTCATCTCAGATGGGATCAGCAGATAAATCATCTGATGAAAAAACTGAGATGTGTTGTATATAAAATAACACAATGTTCTGATATACTTCAAGAAAAACAATTGAGGATGTTATACTATGCACTTTTTGAACCACATCTCACCTATGGTATCATTGGTTGGGGAGGAGGACTGAATACATACCTGAGAAAAATAGAAGTCATACAAAAACGCCTACTGAAAATAATTTACAAAAAAAGGCCAAGATATCCATCAGACCAACTCTATTCAGAAACCAACATTTTTGACATCAAACAACTGTACTTTATTAGTATTGCCACAAATCAGTTCATCAATAAACAAGAATTAGTGTATAAAAACTATCGATATGATACCAGAGGACAAAATAAATATTTTGTTCCATTCATGAATAAATCAATAGGGCAAAGGAGTTACTGTTTCTTGGGACCACAAATTTTCAATTATTTACCCGAGAGCTTGCGAGAAGAGAAACTAATGAAATTATTTAAAAAAAAATTGAAAAAGCATGTTTCAGAAATACCAAGGTTGATGATTCATGAAATGATAGACAAATGGAAAAAAAAACAAAAAAAAACAATTAAAACGAAACCCTGAATTGAACAAACACATATTAATATGTAAGACCCAACCCACTGCACTGAATTAAAAAAAAAAGTATTATTAGATTAACTAAAACATACTTACTCAGTAGTTACGATCTATGCGTTCCAATGTTTGGATGATTAAGTTGATTAATTTGAAATCAATGATTTGTTTTTCAAATTAGTTCCCTTATATCTAAATTTTACTATTATTATTGTCATTACTGTTAGTGTCTGAAATTCCATGGTGTGGCATTTATATGTTATTGCATTACTCGTATTTTATTTATACTCATTCCTGTTGATGTTTTATTCATATTATATTTGTATATTTGTTTTGTTTTTTTATATCTTTATACAGATAATTATCAATATTATTGCTATCAGTATTTATATTTTTGTTAGTTTATGAAATATAACATTTATGTCATTGTTGTTATATTATATATAGTAGGTATAGTTTTTATTTATAGGTATATATGTTGTAATTTCACTGATATAAGATAATATTATGTATGATTACTTTTTCTCATTTTTGTACCTACAAACAAGTATTCTCATACTTCGTAGGATGATCATTGATCAATGTTTATTCATTTTCATGTGAACCTGATGTGAACCTGATACGAATAAACATTATTATTATTATTATTATTATTATCTGTATTGGCGATTATTATTATTCCTACCTGAAACATGTCAGTATCTTCATCGTTAGTATATTCGACAATAACTGCATGGTTTCTGGACAAGGTGTAGGATATTGAATGTTGGTTGGCATCTAAAATGGCTTGAGTCGAATGTGGTGTCTTAACTACGTAGTGCCGCAACCTTTTCACTCCATTGGCCACCGGACGTTTACAAAACACAAATTTGCTTCTTCTTCTGCCTCGATCTCCTTGTGGCAAAAATCCATTATACCTGGAATAAATGTATCAGCAATTATTAGGAGTATAGTTATACAAAATGGATAAGAATTAGTGAGTATTTTCAATGCTGTAACTGATGAGTTATTTAATCTAATGCACTCATAACATTGAAAATAGAAAATCTACTTTCCGCGGCATTCCCATGGAAGGAAAAAAAAGTAAGAAAAAAAAACAAATATATTTTCTATAACTTTGGTATGATCTTCGATTTTTTTGTTGAACATAGGTACGTACCTTCTATGCATCAAAAGGCATTGACTGCTGTACAATTTTTTTTGTTTTAATCTTGCTAGTGGCCAGATTTGCACTGAATAATTTCAAAGAGAAAAGTAATACGCCGCTGCTATTTCTTGAAGAAAAAATTCTGTTTGAAGTCCTCATTCTTTCCTGAGAAGATCTATTCTGGTCTCTTGATATTTTTTCATTTGACGTACGGTTTTAGTGAAAAATATGATTAATTAATTTGATTCTCGCTAGACCACTTACGAGAAATAACAATTTATGTAATTCACCACTAAGTAGTAGATTTTTTTTATAATTTATTATTTAGGGTGGTTGATTTATTTCGGATGTTTTCTACATTGGTATTCTAGTTACCAATAATTTGATATAAGCTAGAAGCGATGTAATTTTTAACAAGAATAATTATCACCTCGTAGATTCCTCAAATAATTCAGTGATGATATTTGGAGAACGGAAGCCATTAAACCTCCTAATCGGCTGATTTTCAGTTATTCATGATGATCGAAACATTCCTCACGATTATTTTCTCGTCTAGAAAATTGCCGACACCTCAGTCAATGACATGCATTTGTTCTATGAACTATGATCTCATTCATGATTATCATCTCAGTAATAAATATGTGCAGTTCTAGGAGAAATAAAATATAAAACAGTAAGTAGTTGTGCATAGGTTACCAATGTAAAACTACATTGGAAATTGGAATTGACATCAGCTGGTCAAATTCAAAGATCAGAACCACCAGAATCGCTTATGATTGGGTTCGAATTTAGAAGGAGTTAGGAATTCAAATATTTTTATCTTAGGGTTATTGATATGAAAACAAAAAATATTTTCCAAGTTGCATCAGACAATTGATAGCAGTATCCAATAGCAAATAGCTGAAAATACTTGAAAATTTAGAGCCTTACATCAATGAGAATATTTTTATTTTGCTTTAAAAGTACAGACTACAGAATGGAGCAAGTCTTGTTCTCGGCCTTGTTATAATGCATAGCGTTTCGTCAACATTTTGGAAATATTCATAAAATTAATCTTTATGGAATCCACTAGAAGAGGTCTCAGCTATGTTTATAAAGATTATTTTTTGTGGTGAAAGCTACCGATGATTTATTTTCACGCTGCGATTTAGTATATATAATTCATAAATCTATAGTTGTACCGAAAATTTGGAAATTAGTTGTGGTTAAGTCAACTGTAAATGAAGAGTATTGAAGCACAAATAACTTTCTCCATAAAGTTAATTATTTCTTGAAAAATAATTATGTACATACATCGCAGCGGTAAATTCATGATCACTTCATTATTGTAACGATAATAATTGTGAAAACGTTACTTTATAGTAATTTTCTTCAATGAGTTCATACCCATTATCGAGCTATTTTATGGAATAAATTCTCAATAACGGTGATTCACTTAATTTACATATTATAATCAATAAGTCATTAGAATAGCATACTTACCCTAAAATGACTAGTTCACCAAATTTGACTTGTTGTTTCGGCTTTTCTGAATTGGCACTCTCCTGTTCTTCGAGAATTGGAGATTCGGTGCCATCCGACCTGAAAAAACGAAAAACGTGTTATCTTTATTCCGCATGAGCATTTCATAAGAGAATCTACAAGCTGTTTACAAATGCATGGATAGATAGGAATATCGGCAACCTTAAGAGATAAAGGGTGGTGCCTCTAATCGTGGCTAGTATTATAAGCGTGGTCGTAGGAAAATGAGTTTCGTGTTTTATTCGGTAAAGGGGAAGAAAAGAGGTAAAAATTGATGTGAAATTAGTTCCTCTGTCAATATTTTTTTCGAAAAAATCATAAAAATTCCCTTGAGAATTCAGTTTATTTATGATGGGGGCATAAAGGGTTAAGACGAGTGTGATAAAATTAGGTAATATCATACAGAGATAAGTTACCCACTCCATTTAATTACATACCTATTGAAGTCTTATCACGAATTCATTAGATGGTTTGACTGATTTATTTCATCTTTTACAAAAATATTAAATGAACATGTATACATCCTTCTTCGTGATCTATTTTCTTACTGACTCATCACTAGTTAATCGACATACCGATTCATGCGTATCTCTAGTCAGAGTTGAAGTCCTATTCACAAATAAAGAACAGCTTGACATGGTACTATTCATCACTTTTTAGTTCCACCCACAACAACATGTCTCGCAATAAATATCAGATGAATCACACCTTCTGAAGATACACGTACATTATGTTATATTCCAGTACTCTAATCAATTTGTTTATACTTATTGTCGTAGTTACCTACATTCTATAATAACGACTAAGTTATTTGAACTTTTAATCAACTACCGAAAAAAGATAAATTACAAAAATATTTACCTCTATAGTACTTCAAAACAATATACTTTGGAGAAATGTTTCTAAAGTCAACAGCCAATGTAGATAATAAACGCTAATTTTGTTTTGAGTTTGCATTCAAGGTCAGCAAACTGTGTGATCTAGACAAAAATTATTGCGAACCATAATATTTTGAAGGCGTGAATTAATGCGGAAAATCGTTTGATTCTTTATTTAATATTGGATTACTGTGTTTTCATTGTGCTTTTCAATTATCAATCCTCAACCACATCCAATTTCTCTTTTTCACAACCAGGGATCAGTCCCTAATGGAGATTGTGATGTGAGATATCATATTTCTTCGAGTCTTTCTCCCAATCTATCTGTTATCTCAATCTCAATAATTCGAGGTATGTATTTCAGAAACATTAGAACTTGATTCAAACATACAGTACTTCGAAAAGTAACGGATACATTCTATAAAATCGATACCTATTTCAAAATACAATTTCGATCTCTTCATTTGATTACCGTCAACATTTTAGAATACCAGTACACAAAAAGCGATTGATTTCCATATCTGTAACTTGATACTTGACATTGCAGACATTGAATCTTGTTATAGTAGATTTTGTAACAAGGAAAGAATGAATAAAAAAATCGGTAGTACCCAGCTTTTTTTTAAAATTTTAACTAGATGTACGAATCTCTGTTGCTATAGAAATCTCACGAGTGGACTTTTCAAAATTTGTCCAGCCAAGTCCAGTTTCCGAAAAACCGATCGCAGCAGTTCGTTGTGGGACACCGTCAATACAAGCTTCCAAAATTTTCTCAATCTCACCATTCTCATCGTCCACACAAAAATATAAATTAACAAAATGATATAGATTTCTTTATTATTACATAAAATATCAGATGTGATATATGATGTAGCCAGCGCATAGGTATAATAAGTAGGTAAGTATGTTTTTAGAATATTTTGACACAATAACACGTCCAAAATTGGGAACCAGTGAAAAGAAATTTCAAAGATCTTTCCAATAATGTGTTATAAACTCTTGTGGGTGTTAACGGAGTGGAGGGGGTCAGCGTATCAAGAGGTTTGTTCATACGAATTTTGGTTTCCTGGATCTTGTAACGGGTTTGGGCAATGCTTGATATTTGACAGGCAAAAATGATATGTTTAACTAAGGTTGTATGATCACAGATAAGTTATTGGTAGTATATGTATTTCAGGTAAGGTAGCGAATTCACGTCATAGATCAAAATTTGCGACGTTGGTGGCCTTATGGAATTCACTTTTTTCTTTCCAAGAACAATTTTTTTACGTTTGTTATCGTATTGAAGTGAAAGGTCGATATTATTGGCAAAATTTTAATGAAGATATTGTTTCTGAAATAATTAATTGATTATGCCTTGAATTTAAAAATTAGACGAAGAAAAAACATTCATCATCTGCTCCCACGTTACCTCATTACCCTTCAACAAATATTTCATATCTTATGTTCACTAAATTCCAAACTAATTTTCAAGATCAGTGAACAATTCCAAATTTCATGAAATTCCTACATAGTTTTTCGATGAATGAAAAAATCCCAGCAAGAATTAACAATACATAAAAATCACTTCTCCATTCATTATTTTGTCTCTTCTAAATTTTCCCCCAAATAATGAATAAAGCCGCTTTTTTATTTTGAACATTTTATTATTTTATTTTCAACCAATTAGAAGGCTCCTTTTTGTTATTTCCGTGATAATTTTGTTGGTTCCTATTGACGGAATTAATAAGTGATCATTTTTCTGTCAAAAATGAAGCGCCTATAAACGTCACTCAGAATAAAATCTGGGTAGACATGTGATATTAGATGTTATGATTGAAAACGGATTACTGTTTTGAATGTTTCTGAAATATTAGTAATAAACATCAGTTACTATCTACTGTATCCACGCAGAATAGGTCGTATAGGGTTCATCTTCTCATCATATTAACAGCAACTCCAATTTATGAAATTTTCTCACCGAATCTCCCACGCATCAGCAGAATTAATTCCCTATAATTTTTTTCTCGGTTTCTCGGATAATTTTCTACCAACAAGAACATTCGTGACCTTGAAAAAAATTATCGGTAATAATTCTGCTGTTAGGGAGATTACAAGTGATAATTTACACTAGTCACTAGTCCATTGCAGGTTTGGCATAAATTGTTCACCAATAGCTCAAATGAAATACTTTTATCACAGATTAAAGGTTGTTTTAGCTATTTATGTACCAAGTGCGTTATATAGATCCTAACGGGATGAATGTTGCCCGATGGGCGTTAGGATCTAGTAACGCTCGTGGTGCATACAAGATTTTATTTTTCACGAAAAAATTATCTTAAACGACGTTGTTTACTTCATAAATTTTTTCTCATAGTATTTACTGCGTTCTGGTCGGCAACTGAGCACAAGTGAGCTTCTATGCAATTGCCATGGAAACATTGAAGAGGTTGCTAAGGGTTGTTTATTTAATAAAACGACGCTGCATTTTTGTAAGAATTGACAAGCTTGTTAGTGGAGGAAACTAAAAACTGTTGTGTTCATAATAATTATGGAGATACCACAGAATGTGACGCTCAAAGCTGAAAAAGCGTTAGGAAATTTACTGCCTGTGAAATCCAAACACTTATACGAGAAGGAGTATGACCATTTTCTGAAATGGAAAGATGAAAACAGAGTGAATACCGTAAATGAAACTGTCTTAATGGCATACTTCCAGGAACTGGTGAGTTTATCTCATGAAAAATATTAATATTTTTTATTTATTTTACATTATTTCAGTCTGAACAATATAGTGCAAATAGTCTATGGACCAAATACTCACAGCTGAAATCAACATTGATTGTTAAAGAAAACACGGTAAAGGTAGGGAATATGGGTCCAAGCCCGATTTCGACGAAACTTTCACAGATGCTTCATAACATGATAAAAATACTATATCCATCAAAATTTTTCCGCGGAAAGACCTTTTTCCATATTTTTATGACAAATTTATGTCGTGGTACTCACTATCAAAACTCAAATACAATCTATATTGGACGGAGTAATAAATGCATCCATACGATTGAAACACACTTTGTTGAACGGCTACTACTTTTATCAACATATTTGAAGTAATTTATGAGTACTAATAATTCTCAAAACGTTTGAAATAGGAATAAACTGATTGAATTATTCAATAGACATATTATGTTTACATTTATTTGGCAAATGACAGCTCCCTTCAAACTCCAAACAGCGAAACTGCTATTGCGATGTTGCCGTTTCGATTTCAAAAACATTCGATTTAGGTAAAATAAATAAAATATTTCGGAGCAGAGGACCAGAATTTCAAAATTTCAGAAGCAAGGATAAATGAATTTTTATTGGATGATCATTCTGGTAACGAATCAATGTTTCAAATTGAAAACAAACACATCACATTCAATCTGAGAATTCTATAGAAAAATAGTTATGGTCCTGAGAAATACCGTTTAATTTTAAGCATTATCCTTTCAACAATAAATAGCATTCGGATCTTTAGTAACTTAAATTTAAACAAAGTTAGGTCAGGTTGTTTTTTCTTCCTTTCTGTTTCCAATTTCCATTCATGAGAGTTCCTACAAGAAGTAGAGAAAAATGAACAACGTGGTGATAGGCATGCGCGCGCTCGGTCGACATTTCGCAAATTCGCGCGCGCGGATTTGCGAAATGTCGACCGAGCGCGCTCGCTTCGCTCGCGTATGTATTATTAATATTTTTCAAGCAATAAGGGAATATAGCTTCTATAATGGTTTGAAAAATAGAGGAGGTAGTAATAAATTTCAACAAAGTTAGGTTAGGTGGTTTTTCCTTCTTTTCGGTTTCCATTCATCAGCGTTCCTAGAGTAAGTAGATAAAAATGAACAATGTGGTGATAGGTATGCGCGCGCTCGGTCGACATTTCGCAAATTCGCGCGCGCGGATTTGCGAAATGTCGACCAAGCGCGCTCGCTTCGCTCGCGTGTATGTATTATTGATATTTGTCAAGCAATGAGGGATTAGAGTTTAAAAAATGGAGAAGATAGTAATAAATTTCAACAAAGTTAGATTAAGTGGTTTTTCCTTCTTTCATCTTGGGTTATCAGGCACCATGTTCTCAAATTATCAATTAAAAGCTGCATATTTTCACAAATCTAATGTAGACGGAATATTCGTTATCGATTCGATGAATGACATTCATACTGATTAATTTTTTTCCATGATAAATGTGATTTCATTTCAGGAAGGAATAAGGGAATAACTTTCATGTGGAAGTAATACCATTTTCAAAAAAATCATTAATTATTTAAAAAATTCAATTTGATTAGAATTGAATAGAATGTTTCTGAAATCAAACCGGCAACGTTGCAAAAATATCTGCTCAACAAGCTGTCATTAGTGTCATTCGCCAATCAAAATGTTTTTGTATTCAAACTTCATTGATAACAAGTTTTTAACTTTTTTAATTCTTGTTAATACTTTCTAAGAATCAGTTAATTTATATAGATTGTGCATGTAATTATTGTTGGTTCAACACAGTGCCTACCAATCGAAAAGATACATTGGACACTCCTTACAACGAATTGTGTGCGTATTTTGAAAGCCAGTGGGGGAATGTATGTTTTTCAAAAAAAAACATGGAAAAAGGTCTTTCCGCGGAAAAATTTTGATGGGTATAGTATTTTTATCATGTTTTGAAGCATCTGTGAAAGTTTCGTCGAAATCGGGCTTGGACCCATATTCCCTACTTTTTCCGAAAACACTAATATATCAGCATTCAGTCAACTGATGGCATTTCTAAAAGTTAATTCAAAAGGATACATTCCTAAAAAATCAAAGGTGTTGGAAGGTGGACAAGTATTACTTTTCATAAGAAAAGCTCCAGATGATACTTTTCTGCTACATAAAGTTGTTCTGGTAATGGGCGTATTTGGAGGCTTAAGACGTGATGAAATGGTCAAGATGACAGTTGATGACATTGAAGACAGAGGAGCCGTTTTACTGATCAAGGTACCAGAAACCAAGACCTGCACCTCAAAAAGTTTCACCATTGTTGAAGAAAGCGAAATAGGAGCCTTGAACTTAGTTAAAAAGTACATTGCACTACGACCAAAAGGATGTAAACAACGTAGGTTTTTTTTAACCTACAGAAATAATAAATGCATTGAATTACCTGTAGGTAAAAATACTATAGGAAGTGTTCCTTTTATCATAGCGAAATACCTAAATTTGGAAAACCCGAAAGGTTACACCGGACATTGTCTACGCCGAACGTCGTCAACGTTACTTGTTCAAGGTGGTGCTTCCTTTGAAACACTAAAATTACATGGAAAATGGAAGAGTAGTACGGTAGCGGAGAGCTATATTGAAGAAAGTATCTCATCGAAGAACAAAATTGATACAATGATAGCCCATTCCGTTTCCGAAAAAGAAAATGTTAACGTTCCGAACGAAACCGAATGCACATTGAGGAGTTCATCATCGGTCAACTCACAGAACTTCAAACTTGGTACTAATTTTTCAGGAACATTTGAAAATTGTAATTTCTATTTGAGAGAAAATAATTAGTCCCTTTTTTATGTACAGTTATAAATAAAACTTTTCTGAGTAATTAATTTATTGAACTACAGAAAAAAACATTTAGCGGGCGTTATGATTCATAATGCCCTCCATAACGCCCCGGGCGTTATGGGTCTGTTAATAGCAACCGTTGCCAAGGTATTATAAAGCAGTAACGATCAAGTGAAAAATAAAATAATATGTGCCTTTATATACGGTATATACCTAACATTAACATCACTGGGCACGTGTATATTTAGCAACCATAAACACCGCATATCGGAAACGCATCACTTCACAGCGCGTTCATCCCAACCGTTTTCCGGAACGTCTGAGTTTAGACTATTTTTTTTTTCAGCGAAACACATTGAAACGACGTCAACCTCGTTAACTATCTTGTTTTGAGCCAAGTGCAGTTTTATCGCAATGATGTAGGTGTATGTATAAAAGTGAGCAAACGATAAATGTACATCAACTCGCTCAGACACGTACTAGACAAGACATTTGACGTAGTCATTGTTGTTGTTTTCGTTGTTCCTACCATCTCCGAATGTTGGAACGAATTACGCAAAAATAATGCGATTAAAAATTTCGTCGCTTTTGTCGGAAGTTCAAAAAGTTTAACTTTATTGCGATTTCCGCAGAATTTGTCATTCCAAATGGGGTTATAGTTGGAGGGTGTTTACAAAGATGTGTTACAGGCGAGTTGTTGATATGGACAAATGTATATCAGATTGTACAAGTTCACAAACTTTTCCGTAATCATTATTTTGGATTTGAAATAGGATTACTTCAATACTAATTATTCATCCAATAATCACTTATTTGTAATGAAATATGGTAAAATATGGTTTACTAGAAAAAACATAAAATTCTATTAAAAAATCAATGAGGACGCTAACCTAGCATTCTCTAGAAGACGATTCTTGTTCTTTAATGAATTAATGGAGGGGAAAACTTGGTCATATAAATATGTTGACCCAAAGATCTGCATCACACAATAAACTATTTCGAAATTGTTCATAGCATTCCGGATAAATATTATGTATACTTTGTTTCGGAAGACTAATCAAATCAGATATGAAAAATAATTGCCTCTAGCCTGGCCATTTCTTTCAAAGTAGTCCCATTTATGTTGCGATATCAAAAACTATACACTTCTGCTTCTGCACATTTTTGCTCTTTGAAGCTATTAATTGGATTTTTTATTTTGAACTGATCAAATTTAATTGTTCAGTATAGCCAGTTTTTATTGCTTTGAGCATGCGATGTGATAGGTATCGATAAACGATAATCTGAAAATCCGCCGACTATTACCAGCGGAACCACCTCATTATTATTTAAATATTGCCGAATTTGTTATTTTTGATTTTTGCCTGCAAATTTGCAGAATCACTGATTGAACAGGGGAATATCTAGAAAATTGTATCATAGTATCCAATGCTGTTCGCTATATTTATGTTGTTGAAGCATTTTTTAAATAATTCAAATCTTCATATGACAACCCATTCCATTTTCCAATTTGATGAAAAACTCTATTATTCATAACGCTTAAGCTGTATAAACAACTTCCAGCCAGTGTCAAAATCATTGATTCTATCAATTCATTCAGAAAATCGGCTAAAAATTCGCATGGAAGTTTTTTGTGACGTTCATGATTACCTACGTCAACAAATTGAATTCCATCTCTTTCAAATACATAATAATGTATTATATATATATATATATTTCATTTATATTTGCACAAGACTCAGTCGAGAGACTAAGTCTTGTGCAAGGAGCAACTATTTTGTCCGATTGTTTTCTTCATTTCCTCCTGAAAAACGAAAGCACCCTGTATATTTTAAAGTGAACATTGCAAGTTTACATAAAAGAGAACAAAATCAGTCGAATTTTGACCTGGTAGGTATTATTAATATGGTGTAAGAATGATGATGAAAAAAATCCTATGCAAAGCCATATACATAAAAAATGTTTTCCTTCAAATTACTTCACCTACGGCCTTCTTTATTATCCCAATGTATGGGATGATTCACATTTTCCCTGCAGAGGGACCAAAAAATAATTGACGCGCAGTTGCCGTCAATGACATTGTCAATTGTGTTTTTCTTTTATAAGGGTTTTAAATTTTCGTACGGGGTAATGCTGATAGCGAGTTTCGACAATTTTGTTGAATTTATGTTGACATGTAATATGAAAAAGTAGTTAAGTTATAAGTAACTTAATACGTATATCGTACTCATTATAGACTAGCGCTCGTCTTATTGTGCCAAATACTGAGGTAAGTTATCAAAAGTCGAGTACATAAAACAAAATGGCTTTCAAAGTATACTATCACACAATAATTAATCGTCTAATTATATTTTAGTATCGATTTAATATTTGGAGCGAGACGTCCGAGTGAAACATCCCATATCGTAGTGTGTCGAGCCGTAAGGAGTTTATTTGATTTGCAAGGTCTGTTTGCAGATATTGCGATAAAAGTCGCTTTCAGAGCGTTGTACTCGCAACAATGTACATATACTCGACAATGTATGCCCTGAAGTTCGTTAACACACGGCTGTGTATATGCGGATCAGGCTCAAATTATTGGTGCATCGAAAGTTAAAAGTCGTTCAACCATGTCAACCGGTTGGGTGTTGAATTACGGAGGGTGCTAGAGGTGAATGGACAGAGCTGAAGAATATACAATTTGCACTTGAAACTATGTGTAAGAGGGAAGAAAGCGTTTCTTGAATAACCACATCGTTGGCAACTTGTTTTTTGTTACTAAGAAAACCGGAAAGTTTATACACTTATTTTCGCAAGTTTTTATTTAGCTTCCCTTGTAAGTCTGTCGCTTACAATGTATTAAAAAAATCTTGCAAGTTTGACATACTTCAACAAAACCGAAGTCTTAGCGCCCCATCAGTCTCACCTCTTTTCTTCTGAAAATAACAGATGAATCCAGTGGAAAAAGAAATGGCTCTTTGTGCCTTTATAGAAATCGAAGGTGCTTTTGATAATATCTCACATACCTCCATAAGCAGATCACTAGAGGAAAGGATTTGCTCGAAAGGGCAGAAATCTATAAGTAATACACTTGTAAGTCTAAGCTGACTTAAGACTGCAAACCAAGGTGTATATATGATGGTGAAACAGCTCTTCAATAGGGAAAACACGTAACGCCAGATGGCGCTGTAAATGACAAAATGTCGGATCGAGGGGTAAACAACAAATATTCTGTCATTTGATCAAGAGAATTTTAGTTATCTCAGAGATTTAAATTGATTTTTCGTATTAGACCATATTGAATGTTCAGTTCCTTGGATATTATGTGGGGTGAAGGTGTTTCAGCAATCATACCATTTCAAGTGGACCTGATGTCCTCAATGAAGTAATGATAAAAAGTTTTGTGTATGAGATCATCTACAATTTCCACATTAAAATACCATGAACCTAGATGAGACATGGGTTTGTAAATGTTCCTGTAAAAATTCATTAATATCGTTGTATAATTCAATTTTGAAATGGTTTATTGGCCATTTCGACTGGAATCATAAGCTCCACCTATCTGACGTATATCAGTTCTCATTCCTGCGTTGGTTTGTTTTTATTTTTAGGAACCTAGAACAAAGTGATGTTTTGCAATAACTACCTGGAAGTGACATAGTTGATATTGATTCATCATTTTGTGAAGATTTGATCAAAAATATCACCAATAGAAGAAATTTAATAGATTATTTAAAAAATTCATAGTTTTATTGGCAAAGCAAGAGCAAATGGCTTTCTCTAGTATGCCAGGTTTTTTCTCAATCAAATAATTTAGGAAATGTAATGCAATCTCAACAAATCTGGTTTTCAAATTTTTTAATCATTGGTAAATGAAATAGAAATGTGTAATACATTCCCTTCAGACTGAGAAATAATACAACCCATAAAAATTGCAATAAGGTTGCTGCTTACTATTGAGTACTTAATAAAATATAATAAAACATTCTTGAATTCTGAATTAGTAAATCCAAGAAATACTGCCAAGCAAGCCATTGATAAATTGCTCAATCACCCAAAACATATTATCATTATTAGGAACATTGTTGCGATGTCATAAGTTGTTGGTTTTGTATTTACAGTGGAACTATCCAAGATCCATCACGTAATCATGTTAATTCTCATCCAAATGTAGATCTTTCATCATGTTTTCTTTATAAACCTTCCTCTACTTGATCATTTGCATATTGCTCCAACTGCATATTTGATCTTTGCCTGAGCCTGTAAAAAACTACAAAATGAACCAAATGAGGTGGAGAATATGTGCTTTTCCTATCTTCAAGACCATCTTCCATTTCTGAGTTAGATGCCTTAGGATTTAGTTTTCCCTAACTTCTGCCTTGAGTTTGTAGACTGTAGAGCATTGTGGAACAAGCACATTTTTTGCGATTTTATCTCCATATTGCCTCTTTTAATCTTTCGCATGTTCATATTGTGTTATCTATTAACAACAATTCTTCACAAAATATCATTCAAATACAGCACTTTCAATGCTCAAATCACTGAAAATTATAAATAAAGTTCACATTCCACCCATATAAACATATGGAGGTTAGTTTGTTGTTCACCTCTCGAGTAGTACATGCGATCAAGTATAGATGTCGCCCACTCTGTGATTTTTCCCTATTGTTTCTACGAAAAACTTGTAGACCGTCTGAGAAGGTTGTAATATTTCCACGACTTGAATGAATATGGTGGTGAGATCGAATTTCAAGGAAGATTTCTGTAGCTCATGTATTTCTGTGGTTTCAATCCGACAGGCGTGAATTGAAAAAACAACTGACAGCAAACAACCAGATCAGTTAGATATGACGATATGGGTTCCAGTACTTCCAATCAGAAGGGAGTTAGAGGCAACGCGATAACCAAAACCCTTCTGTGGACTCTTCACAGCCCACTTGAAAGAAGAGTTCCGACGCAAAGACAAGCGAACATGCTAGTGAGCCTATCGCCCAGAAAAGCTAAACAGCCTCTCCAGTTGTACTGTAACGGAACTCCTCACTGGACACTGCCCTCTGAGGTATCACCTCAAAAAGATGGGCAAATCAGAGAGTGATAGTTGTCGCTACTACTGTGTAGGCCCATAAGCAGGACATCCATCTCTATAAAGTGCAAGAAGCATTTTATGTAACAATTGGGGAAACAACATTTTCAAGGTATTTCGACCCCGCTGAATACGATTCTGCCTGTTGCCAAAGCGAAATTTGGACGGAGTCTGGTATCCAAGATGGCGGCCAAGATAGCCTACAAACCTCTGTTCCCCTATATCTTCATTTTCAGTTGGCTTGAAATATTGATTTAAACGCCGTGTTAGTGGTTTTCTCAGATGCTTATCATATTGAAATGCTCAGAAATTACTTACCCTAAGCATGGAGTGCATGAGTTCCAAAATGGCGCCCAAGATGGTCGCCGAAACTTTGTTGTTTACGTGTTCTTGTATTTGGAGTTCAATATCTGACAGATATACAGTTTTTAGTGGTTGAATGTATACTTGATACGTAGACTATTGTATGTGTTATATAATAGTATGGCTTGAAAACTCCTTGATAGACAAAGATATGGGGGGCAGATTTGTGCATCCTCTAGTACTTGTGCCTCACGAAGGACCCATGAGTCGAGACAACATCGTCATGATGGCCAGAGATAACGACATTTGTTTGCTGTTGATCCATCACTTTGACAAGATGACCATTTCCAAAGTGTGGATGATGAGTGGTACAGCGAAAGAAAGGAAGTATCTCCCAGTACATGAGATTTGCAACATTCTCCCTTATGTTCAAAAGAACATCTTGACGTTCCACGCAGTCACGGGTTGCGACTCGACGTCTCACCTTGCAACGAAAACGAAGAAAGCAGCGTAGAAAGTCTTCAATGGAACGGCCTGCCAACTTCTAGACAACCTAGGACACTATCCGCTAACTCCCTCATCAAAGGCGAATGCAGAGAAGTTCCTCGTAAAGCTCTATAATGGCGTTGAAGTTGTTTCAAGTGTTTCAGCAAGTCCAAAGATCAATTAAAACGTTTCTATTTCTCTGAACAGGTGACCAAAGATGTATCTAGCGGGGATGAAGCCAGACATCAACAAGGTGCATACTGTGATCAGTATAACCAGTTGCTTTTTAGTAATTATAATAAAAATCATTTCAGATGAACGTCTGGAGAAATGCTCATCATGCCCGACCGGTGATGATGGATCCTGAGTCATATGGGTGGAGGCTTCTCCAAGACGAGGACATTCCCATTCTTATGGCACTTTAGCCCGTCCCCAAATCCTACACGGATATTTTAATCCTGACAACATTGTGAACGTGCAAGAAGATTGGACTGACTTGCACCAAGTTTTGCCACCGCTTCACCAATGTCCTAACTCTTCAAATGGTTGATTAATTATCATTTTTGTATTATTGTCTTTAGCTAACGACACTAGAACGATTTCTTCATTATCTTTCCACAATCCTGCAATAAACAGTGTTTGAATTCTGGAATGGTCGTTTTCTTCACTTCCTTCGGCGGCCATCTTGAAGCTCATGCACTACAAACTTGAGGTGAGCAAATTTCATGCATCGCAACGTACAAGGTATTACAAGCCAACGGACATGGGAGATATGGGGCAACAGAGTTTTGACCACCATCTCAGCCACCTTCTTGGATACCGTATTCAGCGGGGTCGAAATACCCTAAAAACGTTGTTTCTCCAATTGTTACATGAAATGCATTGTAAATTTTTGAAAACGTGACTAGTCTACTATAGAACTTGGCTAAAACTGCAGAAGATTTGCTTTATAAATGCCCAGCGCGTTTCTTCAAGAGAAAATTTCCTGAAAGGGGCATTTTTAACGCCCCCTGACGCCAGGAAATTATCTGATGATCTTTGTACGAAGTCTTGGAATCCCGGGCCTCGAATATATTCACAATACATCTGATAGGTCGAGGTGCTTGAAAGGCTGCGTATAGCCTTAACGACCCTCCTACATA
Source organism: Chrysomela aeneicollis (assembly GCA_029955515.1). Taxonomy (NCBI): domain Eukaryota; kingdom Metazoa; phylum Arthropoda; class Insecta; order Coleoptera; family Chrysomelidae; genus Chrysomela; species Chrysomela aeneicollis. Next base: position 9,245,021 of record JARUHQ010000009.1, on the reverse strand, counting down.
TATATTATTATTATACTATTGTATTTTATTGCACATACAATATATATATCATTTTTTTATTTCAAAATTAAATAGGGGGCGCTAGAAACTATTTTCTATAGGTATAGCCTAGGAGCGAAATATATCTTAATCCAGCACTGATCACATAATATGTGTTAATTATGTCAAAGTTTATATGCGTTCAATAACTTCAATATTTATCGATTAATAAAAAGATAAATATTGACACTGGCTTATCTACGATATTAATCTTAGGCGAGATAAAAGGGTTCGAAAATGTAGGTGATAGGAGAGGATAATTCGCAGATAGATCCTATACATGTGTACTTACGAATTGAAGATAAAAGTAGATTTTGTTTTATGTTCACCAAATGGGTGGAGAACGATATAGATAACAATATTACAATCTGTGTAGGATATGACAAGTGTGTTATTTCCCAGAAAACTTTGACTCTCTTGTAAATCCAACATGTGGTTAGCTAACGATATATTTTTTCAAATTGCAGGCTATACAAATATATAGTATCTACAAGGTCAGGAATATCAAACAGAATCACATTTTTAATTTTGATTGAATATTGTATAATGATAATTACACCGGAACTAATTGCTCATATTTTAATAATGATAACATTCTTACAATACAATTTAGAATTTTTATATTTCATAAGCTTACAGAGGATCCATGATGATATACATTTTTTTAAATTGCATGCAATATTTTTTCTCTCATTTGGGGGCCTCTCATGGTTACCTAACCCCGGAATTTTTAAAATCGGTTCAGTGATACGAAATTAGAAAAAAGATAAAGCAATTCGAATAGCAATAATAAAATAGTTAATGATAAAACTCATTGTCGTTTACCAAGTTTGATTTACACGAATGATCACAGGATATCGGATATTTATTGGCAATTTTTTTGAACTCTGAAGCATGACATTTTTTTTACATTAATTAGAGACCCTGTATATTTTTATATATCATTCAATGTGTAAATGAGAAATAAACCCTTTTCTAATCATCATCATTTTTCAACTCCTAACGCATCCCAAGTTATTTGCAGAATCAACTATTCCAATAAAAATGTCAATGAATATAAGCAATAGTGTCTTTACACACATTCATGGAAATGTATCACACATCGTGAAAAAATTTAAATTTCTAACAGTTTCAGCAATAACATTTCATTCCCTTCTGTTCTCTTTGAAGCACAAGAAACGAAGACGAGTATAATGACCTTGCAATTCTCGTAATAGCTAATGTTTTCTGTTGTGGTTCTTGATAAACGACTTTCTTGATGTATCCTCCACAAAAAGTGGTTGAGCCAGATGATCACTTCCTTGACACTCTTCTGCCAATTCAACGATTTGGCAGGGTGTTGATAGGGTTGAGGTGTTCCCTGACTAGTAATGAATAATATGCAATGCGTTCATCAAAGCTATTCACACACAATGTTGATCATCTGTGTCTGATTAGGATCGGAGTAATAACGAAACATTTTTATGAAAAAACAAAAAACATCATCAAAGCATAAGTTGAAAGTTGCCCCAATTTCAGCTTGCGCCAAGTTGCGAAATTCTACAGGTTGTTCAAGTAGTTATTATGAAACTGGATATGATAATATGCATGATAACGGATATCCTTCAAAAATCGTTGAACGATTCTTTAGCTTTTAGCGTTAAGCATGACTCACCCTGTATGTAATCTAAGAACAAATATAACATCCATGCATTTGAAAAAAACGATAATGACTTTATCACTAGAACAGTGATGACGCCATCAAAAATATGACCAACTGAAAAGACAAGGTGAACCAAATTGAGTTGATATTATTGATTTTTTTATCGGATCTACGGAGTTGAATCTGCAGAAACACTTGAACAGAGTTATTTTAAAATTGATATTTTCCAAAATTATTGTCCAAAATAAATATTTTCTTGATTCATTCTTAACCTTTGGCAGAAGTCACTATAGTCGTATTTATTATTCTTTCATCACGACTGTTGTCAAAGATTTATGAATGTGATCATACTCGATTACCTATATTGTTTCAACTAGCAACGACAAAAGAAGTACCAACTTTAATATTAATAACTGAAAGGTCATCGACCGTGATAATTCAGCTAGTTTTCAAAATGAATTTAATAAAAGGATTATATTAGAATTTCCATAAATGGATAATAAAAGATGGCCACTGGCAAAGTTTTCTATCAAAATATAATTCAACTTTACTACTGGTAACAGAGTTTCAATGTTTCTTCAAATAACCTCCCGTGTTTCCTTTTCGTGGATTTTATTCACATATTTGTAACAGGATTTTTGTTGATACCTTGATTTTTGTAAGAGTGGACTCATGAAAAATACTAGTGGGTTTCATTTGGAACAATAATTTTCAAAAATTTGTCATTGAAAATATTGCAATTAAAGTTACGTCTCTATATTTAACTCGATGCTAAGAAATTCTATGATTTTCAGAAATCATATGAACACTGTTTATTTTCAATTCACACCTCTCATTTCCGGGATAATCAAGGGTTGTCATAGAATGAATAACTAAAATAGTAGTAATTTTCTTTTCACTTATTTTCAAAAAACCACCGTATGGAGTATGGATCCATTTGAAACAAATGTCAAATACATTTCCTATTATACACAATTATAAGCACTGGTTGAAATACACTCCGTTTATCTTTAATGAACTTGTAGTTTGAATATACTCAACTATTCCGAAATTCATAGAATAACAGGACATAATTATTCTTGTGGCCTTCCCTCATTTTACAATATACGTCAAGCATGAAATCATATTTCAGTGGTTACCAAGATTTTTCCTTGACCGGATTGCAAAGTCAACGCAGGTTATGAAAATGTTTTCAAATGCTCACGCGGTTATATTTTGTGTCCTAGGTACTAATTGATTTTTTTTTGAATTCCAACTCGTCGAAATTCTTATCTCTTTTGAATTCCTTGGAATTATGAACGGATCGGAAAATATAATATGTTGATCGACAGGAATATTATGCATTGTCTTTCATTTAACATCGTCCCCATATACAATTTTTAATGTAACTCGAAATGTTCTGGATATAATTTTTATCTTCAGCATTCAGACGAAGAATGAGTGCAGTATGACGTCTACTTTTCAATAGTAGTCACGGGAGTAATTATCGAGAAGAATTATTATTATCTCCCCAATAATCCGCCACTTATCACCTGTCCCATCAGAAATGGAGCCAATCAAGAAAATAATAATTCAATCATGAAACAATAAAACACGCCTAACTATAAATTCTGTACTTATTGTCAGTTTTCTCTTTCCCTGGGGGGGGGCATTTCTCAAACATTCAACTGTATAAACAGATCTACTAGATGGAAACGATTTTTTGCAGAAAATCGCTTATACCCGCCCTAATACAATATCTGATGATTTCACAAAGACCTGTAATTGAATTTTGTCGTGAAGTAACGGTAAAAGTAGAAGATAATATTGTCCCATTTCATATTCAATGTTTCATTATGATCACGTTCGTTTCGTTGAGCTTACGCTTGCAAACCATATACAGTGTGTTCGTGAATGGACACAAAGCTGTTAAGTTATCACATTTTTATGAATGAACATTGATTGGCAAAGCGAGGGTAACAAATATTTTTCATATTTCAATACTCCTTAGAAAAATGTTTGATGTTGATTCTGACATAAGTTCTTATTTCTAAATTCGACTATCAATCATTACATTGTTGATGGATATTCTCTCTTTCACTAGTTTTAAAAGTCCGATAATCTTTATTCATATCTATCATTGTCTCTGTTAGATATTTAATAATAAATCATAGCATACAGAAAGGCCATTAAACCTACTGTTTTGATTTTTCTTGTATACATTTTTATGTTTTTTAATTACAAAGTAAATGAAAGTACACTCCGCAAATTGCCTTATACGACCTTATATGAAATTTTAATAATATCCGAATTCTCACCATCATTATTACTAAGTAAGCATATAGTAATAATCGAGCTGAACCATTGTGTAAGAATAATCGGAAAATGAAAAAAAAGCATAAGTTATTACGTCCAAAAGACAACAATCTTTGTTCATTGACTTGAATATTATACATTCTCTGGATCTTTTGATATATTTCTTAATAAATTGTAATTTTTTTCGAATTTTTTAAATTTTATGTTATTTGGTTTGATTGTCCGTATGGGTTGGTCATTTTTTGGTAATGTCAACTTCCACCTCATTATTTCTATACCAGACTTTAAAATTTAGATGTCAATACCAAAAAGTTTATGACAATTGATGTTTTGCCCGCTTTGTTAGTCTCACATTCCATGTTCCATGTCATTTCTCCTTTTTGTTATGTTCAATAAGTGGATGGGTAATTTTTATAATTAATCTCTAAACATCCAAAAATGAATTGAATTGTTTGAAAAGTTTTTCTAAATTTTCATGTTTTTCTTTTGTAAGGATCTGTGACAAGTGAGTTTTTTCAATTTCCTTATATTCACAACTTAGTTTCAAAATTTACCTAAAATTCTTTAACAAATAACATGTTTTCACTATCAAATCTCACTTTTCAGAGACTCGCTCCTGATGATGGCAAATTGCCGAAAACGTTCGAGTTCATTTTATTATATGGTGTACTATAGCAAACTTCGTTTTCTTTCTTAAAATTTTCAAGTACACATTACCAATTTTACTTTCAATCTATTTAGGATGAGCCAATGCATGAAAAGTAGAGCGGGGAGGGAGACTTTATGCCAGAGCCTGTATACTTGAATTCTAGGAAATATATCTAGAAGGAAATATATTCATCATCTGTCAATAATCGAAACGAAGGACCCGTTTTGTATTCTCTAGAAATCAAGAACAGTTTGATCATATTTTAATCGAGGGTTTCATCCATTGTTTCAAATAAATACTGTAATTCTGGCGTATCCCGCAGAACAAGGTCGGCGACACCAGGCACCAACTTTGTAACGGAATTCCAGTATTTCCAAGAAAGTTTCCTGTTCGTGCACTAGTGATATCGATCATCCTCTAGGTTTGTACAACGGGTGATTAGGGAACAAATTATTCAGATCTTATAGCCTGAATATTGAAGGAAACATACACAAGTTCTGTTGTTTTTTCACCTCGTAACTGGGATTGGAATCTTTCAAATCCATTCCATATTTCCACCAATACACCAATTATTTAAATTTTATGATGCGGCAAACTATGAGTTGTTATGTGAATTTAGATTCTAGAGTGAACTTATCGTATCAGATGTTCCATAACCATAAGGATGATACCCAACCAACATACTACAGTCAGTTGTCAACATGTTATTGTGTAATCCTAGATTATAAACGATTCCACCTTACAATGTTGCCAGATTGCCAGATATACCCTTGTATTTCTTGAAAATAAACCCCCAGCTATTCCATAGGTTCAATCAGAATAGTATATTTATTACACTCCTAGAACACACTCCAAGTGTCATATAAGTAGTCATTTCCTATTAAGTCATGGTTCTTTTGATTATATTATTGCAGACATATATTTTTCTCATGTCGTAATATGTTATATGATATCATCTCATAAAATTAAGAAATACTAGAAGGATGACAACATTGTATTTCCGCATTTTCTGCGTCATCAAAATGGTGAAGGAGCAACAAAAAGATTTTAAATTTTTTACTGAAATCTATGTGACAATTATTTTGTATAAATTTCATAGAAAAATAAAAAATTTCAATAAAACCTCCTCATCAAAGACCTGTTGAAAAATCCATCAAATTATCAATGATCGAGTGCGAATAGTATTTTTTTTTGAGTTCTGTATAGATTCGACATAGTTCTAGAGTTCCTGACTAAAGAAACATGGAAACACAAAAAATTCACGGACACATCTGACATAAAATTTATGGATGAAGAATGGAAAGAATTTAGTTTAGTTATAGGTTCAGTCTCAAAGTGTGTATTCATGGATGAAAAATTATTTTATGACCACCCGGTATGGTATCAATGTTTTTGGCAAGTCTCGCCAAACGTGATGTGGCGATAGATAGACAGACATCAAGATCTAGGAAGTATTGCAATGCTCGATATTTTTGAACACTGTTATGTAACCACAACGCTAACGGAAAACGAGGTGAATGTATTTGTCTTCAACCTCCATTAGGCTAGCAGAATCATCTTGGAATTTTTGATTTTTTCTTCGGTTATAATGACGAGTATAATCATTATGAAAAAACGCGGGCTCTGCTAGCTAAACCTTAAGCTGGCAAAAAATCTGAATACACAATAAGGATCTTTATCTACATCTATCAAGTAAATCATCCATTGCTTACTCGATTTTCAACAGTTAATGACAGTCATTACTGTGATGAATCGAGTAATAATGACAGAACGATGGGGTAATATTGTGACATCCCATCGTATTGTCAAATTCAAATGTTCTACCTACTATGCACAATACAACCGCGTTTGTGAAATACACGCAAATTCAACAGAAACTTACCCGACTGATGTTTTCATGGTTTCAATCGCTCTTGCACAAATAAGAAAAACGAGAATTCATTGTTTTTTTATTCTCAACCGTATAAAAAAAGTTGTTTCTTTCTTGAAACGCTAAAACTGAGGTTAGGGATGCAAAAACAGAGAAGAATGACAGAACGCTCAGTTCTACCACTAATCTTTGCTCAGACCAATCAGAATAACACACAAGTGTATATTGTTGGTTGCATAAGGCATCTTAGTAGTACAGTCACAGGTACAGTATAGCAATAGCATTGTTGAAGACATAATTTTCTGAGAATCCACAATAACAGGACATATCGCGTAGATACTACTTTTCTAAAATTGATATTCAACAATAATATGCATACTATTTTTATAAAACACTGGTTGATTGATATAATGCGTGTGCACGACTTCTTTCGCTAAGGCGGTTGAGATTCAAAATTCTCAAATTAATTCAAATGTTCTAACACATCAATAAACAGTTTCTAAAAGTCCATCAGTATCTATATTTCTTATTGAATTTCTTTGAATAGATCAATTATCCAAAGTAAATATGACTACTGAATAACAGGAGTTGTCTTGTACGCCGCCTGAACTACTAAAATTAGCGTCAAGTGCTACAGAAAATTTCGATACAAAACTATTAAAAAAAATTTGAAATTTCAAAGTTGTTTGATTATTAAGATAGTTGTAGATAAAAGTATTCTACTCGCGCATAATTGCAATTACCCTCTCAGATGATTACAGCACTCGCCTTAGGCTCGTACTGCAATTTTCATCTTCGGGGGCAATAGCCATCATTATGCGATCGTTGAATAAGATACTATTCTTGAAAGACTATTACTTTTCCTTGAGAAGTCCGGAAATTTTTTGGGAGGTCCGAGAATCGAATATGTATTATAATAAAATAATATAATAATCATAATGGATTTTCGTTGTTGGGACCTTGATGGAATTTATGGGCAAAAATGTAGAAAAAAAGATCAGGTAAGATACATATATGAATTCGGGAAGATACGAACTGCTTGAACTCATTAGAACAAATACAGGTCCGTCCGTATTTGAAAAAGAGGAATCGAGGATGTGCCTCGAAGAACGAAACGTCGTATTGAAAAACAAAGCAAATTTGGACCAGAAAAAAAGTTGCTCAATAAAAACATAGATAAATAAAGAATAGCAAAACATTTCAGCATAGGCTAGGATGATATATTCAAAATATACCTTCATATTATGATGTATTCAGATATTCCATAAACTTTCTTCAACTTCAAGAAAGGGGGTTCGCTAAATTAACGTTAGCAGAACCACCAGCGTTCCTTCTATATAATAATACTGAATGAGCTGGTTGTTATGGCCGAATAAACATTGAAACTCCAAGGTGATTTTGATGAGTTTGAACATTTTTCACCTAATGTTAGAATTTTTTTACCGATACTTTGGTGTGAATAACTAATTATGCGAGAAAAGTATGGTTTTATTGTATATAGGAAGTGAGAAGCCACACATTTTTCGAAAGTAAACCGATTACGGATATTATAGCCACAATGGTGCGATCGCAAGAAAAGCGGCAATCTACTGAGAATTTTTTTTACATTGACATTTTACTTTTCCACTCATATTCAAGTTCTATGACATACTTTCATGCACGTACTAACTTTACATCATGAAATGTCTGTAAAGAGTGATACCACAGACTAATGAGACAAAAATAAGATAATGAAATTTAACTATATATACCAACATATTTCGTAAGCCGCTATACATGGCGTTCAAATAGAATATAAATTCTTTGATTTTTTGATATTGTTACGATATTTCTACTTGGGTTCGTTAATTTAGTACAAAACAACGATTTATTTCAATTCAATAAACACTTATCAATTACCATCCTCTAATGTCCGCTAATTAGGTACGTTGGCGACCGATGTTATCGCAAAGCCATAAATCACAGCCAGTCACATGCCGCCAAGATAACGGTTTCCGTATTCTTTTAGTTTGGATATATAGATATTTGGAAATATATGGCCAATATTTATGAATGACGGTCCGTTTGGTCAGCAGGGTACAAACAAAGTCTCGTCTCTTCGGAAATTGTGTCAAAAGTATTTATATACACGTTGGGCATACACATCCGGGTGCCGAGTGGCAGAAGTTTCAATTCGTACGTGCTCCTACAGCTACTTAGTACGTTTAACCGCACATCAAAGGGTCGATAACCGGATATCTCAAGACCAAACACGGTTTGCCTGTCTTTCCTGTCGGCCGATAAAAAATGAGGATCAATCTCGGTCTCGGGACGGGTTCTCACTGAAAACCAAAGAGTCAGCATTTTGATCTATCATTCCACTGTCGGGAAAATAAATTCAGCATTCAGCAATAGAAGGTATTGTAATAGCACGTGCAGAGCCACATTATTATATGTATAGGTTGATGTTTCAGAAAAAAAAGAGTATGTATTTTTAAAACTTTATTTTGTAAACTGTATGTACGTTGTTATTGGTAATTATAATGGATAAAATTATTTATACTCATTATTTGATTGAGCAACCTGACAAATTGTTGTTTTGGAGTCAGGTGGGCATAGGTATAGGCAAGGGTATAGGCAGGACACTGGCAAGAGTGGCAAGTGGCAGGCCAGATCACTAAAACGCGCCTGGTCCATTTTAAATTTTAAATAGGGTAGAGTCGGCAGTTGACAGTTTATATCATAAATTATCATTCTTCTTGGGCGCGCAGATAGTCTATGTTGATGACGTATATGGTCTTGTCTAATCGGGTTTACTTTAGGCGAGTTCAAAGTGAGTGGGTCAGTAAGGCCCTTGGCCCTTCACTGCGAACCCTACGGGTCTATGTTGGGGTAACACCAACTAATATTTCGCCAAAGAAATCCAAATTCTTAGCGAAGCCGAATATTTTGTTTGGTGATTGATATTTCAGGTTTGAGGGCGAGAGTAAAACTCTGGCAAACATCGAAAACCAGCTTAGACATGTCGGATCTTCCGACAGACCAAGCCTTGTCATAGGATGATTCAGACGACAGTGTCCCGTAAGAAGGCCTGTTTGACAATCTCTACCGTGGTAGCATTCTTCGAAGGATGTTATGTAAGTGCCACGGAATGGGCCAATGAAACTGATTGAAGCGCTTTTCCTCGCAACAGAGTTCTCCTTTTCGCTGCCTTCCAAACTTGAATGGCCAGGAATTTTGGGTTTGTTGATTAAAAAACAATCGGTACCAATCTGAACGATTTATTCCACTATATCTATTCTGTGACTATATCTACTCGTAATACAATACACACCTAATTACAAATCACTGAGATTTTCGCTTGTCTCACTAAGTCACTCTCGCTGCGTGCTAGTCTCTTATTGCTCACAAAACTAAACTTTCTGAACTAACTTTCCGCGACACTGCGGTCCTTTCATAGGTAGAGACAAACGTTTCCAGAAGCTTCGCTTCTTTCTAGAATTCTCTAGAATATTTCCGGAATATTTTCAATCAATCGGCCGGCTGCTGTTATTTCTGCTAATTATGTCGGGCGTTTGTAGTTATCGCAAAGCCATAAATCAAACTGACAACTGCTGAACCGAGATGGGGTTCTAGGGCCGTACTACTTGAATTGTATCACTGCCTTGCCGAGGATTTTGCTGACTCAATTATCTCGATGCTGACTCCGTAGAATCTCGGTAGAAACTCAACACCCAGATGTCTTTCGAATTTATAATTTATCTCTCATGTGAATAAGCCTGCCACCCACTGTGACCCCTAATGTGCCTAGTCTATTATGGCATAGACCTGTGATAGACCAATTATTGTTGGTCTAGTCCATATAGAGCAGAGCATGAATTTATTTCAATATGTATGGCCTGTTCTTTTCCATTCCTGGATCAGGATCTGCCCGTGTACGTTTTTCGAGGCTTCGCGTAGGATCTTGCGAGTTTGAACACACTCTATAATACATAAAATTTTATAATACTTCAATAGTTGGATATAATTAAATTACGCTCACAGAAATTTGTATACAATGCTTGAAAGTTCTAAGTTACTCGCTGACTCGTTTGCTTATCAAGCAGTTAAATTCACATAGATCTTATTGATGCTTACGCTAGATCAGGTATCCAGGTTATTTGTTTTGTAGGTCCGGGGGGGGGGGGGATTGAAAGTACTAAGCTATTGATTGGTCGTTTAATTGACCATACAAATGTGTTCTCCCACGTGACCATAGTACCTACTTTCTCGCAGACCCCTCTATAGACCAAAAAACTACTACAGGATGCCGGATATCTAGCGTAAGCAAACAGATCTATGTAAATCCACGACTAATGTTCTACAATGTCTAGTTGAAAGCATTGAAAAGACATTCGTGGAAAAAGACCTTCATTAACATAGAGGGTGCTTATGATAACACCTTGCATGCCTCAATCAATGCTGAAAAGCAGAATCATTGTGAAGAGACGGTCAGGAAAAGGTTGTCCCCAATCTATCGCCTTTGCTGTGGTCATTGGTCGTCGACTGAAGATTACGCTGATGACCTGGTTGTCACCATCAGGGGCAAACATGACGGGATAATTTCCAATCGCAAGCAAGTAGCCCTAAACACAATCAGAAACTGGTGCACAGAGGAAGGACTCAATGTAAATCCTAGCAAAACAGTGCTGGTTCCATTTACCAAAAGGCGAAAGTATGAACTTAATGCCCTAACTCTGAATGGAATCCAGCTTACTTTTTCCAAAGAGGTTAAATTTTTGGGAGTGATAATCGACCAAAAACTGACATGGAACAACCAACTCAACCACATTCTTTCCAGAGCTATATCGGCAAGCTGGACATGCCGCAGATTCATTGGCAAGACATGGGGTCTGAAACCAAAAATGATCTATTGGACATACCAAACAATCATCAAACCCATGGTCATCTACGCTTCATTGATATGGTGGCCAAAAATGCAACAAATTTCGTCACATGTCAAGCTGCAGAAAGTGCAGCGGCTGGCTCATCTGGGAATTACAGGTGCGATATTCACGTGCCCCACGGTAGCCTTAGAAGTAATGCTGAACCTTCCACCATTGCACCTGTGTGTAATGAAAGAAGCATTAATCAGTGCCTTCAGATTGAGTCAGACAATAAATCTCAAATCAGGATACCGGATTGGACACTTGAAGATTTTGGAAAATATTTCCCTAGAATCCATGTCTAAACCGACATATATCATGCCAGTTAGGTACGACTTCGAAATGCAGTTTGAAGTGGTCATAAGCAACCACTACATTTGCACAGAGAACGGACCTCAACTGGAAAGGGATGCATTAGTGTGGTATACTGAAAGATCCAAGATGGATGAAAGGGCTGGAGTGGGAATTACTGGGCCAAATTTCAGGCTCTCAAAACCCCTTGGTAACACCCCAACCATTTCAAGCAGTAGTACATGCTATAGAGATATGTGTACAGGAGTGCCTCGAAAGGGACACTCGAAGGGCAAAAATCTATGTTCTATCAGATAGCCAAGCAACACTAAAAGCTCTGAAGTCATTCACTTGTGAGTCTAAGCTGACTCTCTCCGATCTAATATACAGGTCATTATAGGAATGAGGAAACTCTGAACTACAGATAGTAAAAAACAAAACAGGAAGATTTAGCCTATAACATATCTACCTCATGAAAATGTGCAAATGGGAAAATACTATTTTGAAATTTCATTTTAACAACGTGAACATAAAATTTGGTAGTTTCAGGTTTTCTGGTATGAGAAATACGAATTTGTAACATATTTTGTGACTGCTTATAAAGGCACTCTTCAATTTTTTTACCTCTATCGGTTTTTGAATGATTTGCTCTTGAAAAGATGCATTTTACTTTTAAAATGTTCAGTTAATAAAATAATGCAGTTGTCCCATTCATAAAACCTAAAACTACCGAATTTTATGTTTATGCTGTTAAAACTTAGTAATTGAGAAATTTAAATATGAATTTTTCTATTTGAACACCCTTTAGGTCAGGCGTGTTGGGCTAAATCTTCATATTTTGGTGTTTACTATCTGCAGTTCACAGATTAAGTACCCATCATTTTTCTAATGGGACAATATCAGGGATTTTCGAGCCAAATGTGTACGTTACGTGTTCTATTACTGGGAATTTAACGACTTTTCTACGTGTAGGTATTTGTGTGGATAACACGTCCGTGCTCATTCCTGAGGAATAGCGATGATTTTCTATTTCACTCATCGAAATAGATCAGACATTTTTCAATTAAAAAATTATAGAAAATATTCCGATTCTTGTAAAATTTATTCACTTCGATTCAGTTTATGACAATAAGATGGGATTATACACTGTGTCCAAGATAAGAATGAACAGCATGGGGATATCGGAAACGGTGAGTAATACAGGGTCGATTAAATTAGAGAAAAGTAGCGCATTTATGTGCCTAATAATATGCCATTTAGAAAGTTTCAATATTCCGAGTAGTTTCGGAGATATCCGGGAAAAACTGAAATTTGAGAATTTCGTTTTTATTTTCTCCTAGCTTTATTTTCGAAGGAAATGTAAAACAAATAGCACTTCGTCATGGCCACTTTTCGAGGACTACACGATAACATAAGCAGAATTTTCGTGCGACGTTTCGTCTTTTAGAAAACATCATCAACTTTGTATTTTTATATGGGCCGAAACTAAAGTATACCCTGTATACGACTCCATTTTTCATTGTGAATACAGCAACGTATCACACAATATGGTTTCGGAACCTTTTCTCGCGCAAAATGTAATTTAGTGATTACTTAATCTGTTTTTCTTCAATTTTAGATAGTAGGCGCTGGAAAAAATGTCATATTTTGATACATGTAGTGAATTGAATAGTAAAAGTATAAATTTAAACTAACCACTTGCCGGAATTTTTTGGAAAGCCTCCGTTTACTAAAAAGCTTTCTTCTGAATAGATCGTTGATGATGTATCACCTACTAGAATGACTATCAATACCGGTGTTCCACAAGGAACTGTTTTGGCCCTATCTTTGTTCCTGCTACACATCAACGACCTGTTAGATATGAGCTCCTGTCCTGTTCACAGCCTTGCGAATGACAGTACACTTCATGCAGCTTTTTCATTTATTTCGTAAAATTTTGATATGGGGATCTGATTATCTAGTGAAGTTCAATGCAACCAAAACTGAAGCTTGTATTCTCAAAAAAAAAACAGAACTCAGAATATGATGATGTCAGGCCAATACTGTTCCTGTATGAAGTCCTCAATATCCATGCTATAGGTACCTATTACCATCAACAATGCCCTATCATGGTATGATCATGTAAGGTCCATTGCATCGCAAAAACTAGGTTTTTTGTTTCGTGCTTCTAATAATCTAAAAAGCACAAATTCGACGCGTCTTGTAGTATTGGTAATTTTGCACTTATCATGTGATCTATATTTTGATGAAAATTTTTGTTGGTACTTACGTATATGACCTGAAAAAAACGAATTTCATAATATTATCGTGAACATATCTCCAATTTTCGAGATAATCGATGCAAAAATTCGAAATTTCACCTTCTTTGTATGGCAAGTATTGCATCTTCTTATATCCCAGGACATATTACATGCATTTACAATGGTTAATTATGATTTTTGTCTAAGAAAAACTTCATTAATATGTAATTTTCCCGTAATTTTCCTATTATTTCACCAACTTGAGCGAATGAAAGTGGATTCAAAGCTGCCTTATAGCAACACGTGTCAGTGATATGTGTTTTCTCTCTTCAATACATGTCAAAAAGAAAGATAGATATGTATAAAAGAAATTTCGAACTTTGGCATCGATTATCTCGAAAACTTGAAATATTTTCACGATAATATTATGGAAGTCGTGTTTTTCAGGTCATAATACGTTAGTCCCAACAAATATTTTCATCAAAATATAGATAAGTGCAAAATTACCGGAGTACTGTTCGGTTCAGATCCTGCACTGACGAGCTCATTAACATCTCTAAAACATCGCAGAGTGGGCGATAAGATATTTTCATCATGGTCGATGCTCATCGGAAATCATGTCGACTAATGAGCAGTTCCGAGCAGGCAGACCAGACGAACGCATGCTGGCCACTCTTTTGTTGTCAAGCTGGAATTTCCTATTGAGGTTTTCCCGGATTCCTATAACCTCCAAACTTTCAATGAATATTTCAATATCTACCTATTCCCTGTCCCAATATCCTTCTACTTTCTAGTACGATTTTCCACCAGGAGCATCATAGGTTCTTCCTCGGGTTTTTCTTTCGTGCAGTCGAAAGATAATACATAATTTCCTCGACTACTTTTGAAGATGGATTGTACAGGTATACTCAATTTAAAGGACTAACAACTCCAATCACGATTACACTTGCGATTAAGTCTCGGATTAGGTACACGAATTTGACCCAAATGTTGAAATTGTCATCTATCTATATCACATCACTCGAAAGCACTAACCCAATCTAGCCCATTGAAAGTTGCAAAGCAACCCTCGAAGTCTCATTGAGACTTGTATGAGTAAGGAAGATGGGGACCTTAGCTTTTTAAGTGTCATCCGAAGCACTACTCGGCTGGTTATCGTCGAGCTAAGGATTGAAATCTAGGTACCAAGAGTATTCGGTTGGTCACCTATATTAGGTACACGAATTTGACCCAAATGTTGAAATTGACATCTATCTATCTCATCACTCGAAAGCACTAACCCAATTTAGCCCACTGAAGAACTTTCATCAAAGTGCTTTGTTTTTAACCGCCAACTTAGTTGCAAAGCAACCCTCGAAGTCTCATTGCGACTTGTATGAGTAAGGAAGACGGGGACCTTGGATTTTTTAGTGTCATCCGAAGCACTACTCGGCTGGTTATCGTTGAGAGTCCGAAGGATTGAAATCCATGTACCAAGAATGTTCGGTTGGTCACCTATCTCCTCCCGCAAAACGATACTATAGAAATAAATAAATATTTCCAATAGCCGCCGCGGGATTTGAACCCGGGCCCTCTAGGCTAAAAGCTAGCAATTCAACGCACTCGACCACCAGCCCAGTTCCAAGTTACCAAGATACGTGTTTCTTCTAGCCAGATAGTTGTAAATAAGACTGAAAATATTTTACCGACTTCCAAACCATAAAAAAGCAAGAAGAAGGCGTAACATCCGAGGTAACATCAACATCCGATACCAATTTAATCGAATATTAGAAGTAGGTATCATATCATAAATCATATATCTACTTAATAATAACAGACTGAGACTATGAAATAAAGTAAAATTGATGTGTTGACCTCAACATTTCTTATTTGAGTTATCCAAGTGTCGAGCTGAGAATGAGGCTGAGAATCATCGTGATAATCACTTATGTTAGAAATACATACTCCGAAACAATAAATAAATTATACACACTTTTATTCTCTCACCTTTCTGATTCAATGTCTAAAACAGTAACTGACTCTCAGCCTAACTTCTTCACATAAGATCCTTTGATTCATCGTATCACTGATTCACCCGATTGAGCAACTAAGTGATACTGTCAGCGTATACGGGGTGGTGGCATATCCTACACTTACAATTTCGTTTACTTACATTTGTTTGTGACAAACGAGGGGAAAAATTAAATCATGTTTAGCTCAATGTTCCCAAGATTCCAATTAAATAAACAAGCGATTGAGCGAGTTACTTATTCACTAATGATCATTTTAGTTTTCTTCTAGGACACCTAACTATTACATTAAATTGACCCCTGACAATTTTCGTTGGAGGACACAATATATAAAACAAAAACAATTCCATATTTTGGGTTCAAATAATTTTGACAAGTTCGTCCAAATCTCGGTCCAAATAGAACCGACTTCGAAACAAACCGAATCGAGATCTGATCGAATCATCTTATTTCGAGCTTATTTCAACATAATTTGAATCAATCTGATCAAATTAATCATGCACTATACCTATTTTCATTGTATACATGGTATACAGGTTGCCCGTTTTTCTTTCTCCACTATAGGGATCTCAGTTATTATAAAAGATACGAGATTATTGGTTAAATAAGGGCAAAGTTGCGCATTTTTATGTTGAAAAATTAACATAAGGAAAATTTGATGTATCATATTTAGTTCTTGAATTATTTGAAAAGAACGAGAAATTTTTAATTTATCGTTTTTACTTTTTCAAGCAAACCATGAGAACTAGACGTTTTTAAAAAAGTCATTCGTTCTTCAGGCACTCTTTTCTACAAGGAATATAAATCTGTTATCGTATATTTTCTAAGGCATTCTTGATGTCAGAGATACAACACTCAACTGGTTCTTTATGCCCGATGCATATCTTTGCAGAATATTGACGTGAATAAAGAATAATCCAAGAAATATTCGGATCATTAGAGGAAAAACAGTTGGTATCACCACAAATTGTATTTTCAAAGCGGACATTACCTCGATTACAGGGTGTGCCTTTGTAGGAGATGTTGCATGTTTTTCGAACCAACAGGTTTTTACTTTAATTTAATTTTTTATTTTACTTGAGGCAATATGTCAAAAGAATTGCTTTCTTGATATATGACAATCATTGCTGGCAGGTGTTGTGTGCTACTTAAAAACACTAATTTTGCACCAAAAAGTGTTTACCCCAAACAAAAAATATTTGCTACACTATTGTGCATATTACAATTCTGAAAGTTTAAGATTCCTAAGTTGAACAACATTCCAGTGAAAACTGATTGATTTCGCAAACAGATGGATATAGACACTACAAACTACAACAGGTGGCGAATTTTTCGAAACGCGCATATTTTGGGTTTGCGGGTTTGCGCAACACAGGAAATTAATCAGGAGGATGACACTTGTTGCAAGTTGCAAGATTGCAGGTTGGTCTGTTTTACTATGCCTATAATTACATCATCGACTTGACAGAAATCGATTTATCCTGTTTTTTCTTCATTGCGTGATGAAATTTGGGTGATTAATTGTTTTAAAATGTCACTGCATCGAATCACAGACAAATGTTGTTTTTCGAGAGAAAAGGCTGTACTATGAAGGGAGGGAGCAAAAATTTGCCTAGAATGAGCTCTAAAACTTTGTTTTTCAAAAATGGATCTGCTGCGAGATCTGCTTTCGACCGAAAGTAGAGAAGCGAGTAAAGAGGCCAGAGATTTTTTATCAAATAGAAGCGAGAAAAATTCGGGAATAGGACAATTATTTGAGCCTAAAAGACGAAGTTCATGCGTGGCTTTGCTACTCGCTTTGCTATAGCTTATTTAGCTCGTTCTTTAGTATTCTATAATCTATATAATATATATAATCTATATATAACATTATTAAATGCAATTTGAATGTCTTGAAAAATTTATTGAACCGATTTGTCAACGGCTAAAAAAGGCTAAAAATATCAAACATACAAACAGATGTGTGTTTAATTTTTTCTTCTTTTTTGTCGTATTCTCCGTATTTCTCACTTCCTGTCAGAAAATTCGAGAGAAAATTGGCCAAGGTTAGGTGTGGTTAGGTTGACGTGAGACACAATAGTGGTTACTTCCTGTATATTTTGTTAATTGATATTATTAGATATATTTATCCTTTTGATGCGTTTTGATGGCAGATGAAATTCGGAAGTCACTTTGTAACTGATAAATTGTGGCCGTGCAACTTTTGATCCTAATAAAACAATGTACTATTTTCTGCAATATTGTTCTGAAATCAGCTCTTGAAGACTTGAAGTTGACGGTGGATTTATGCAGAGGTTTTAAGTCGTTAGTTTTAAGTCTCAAGTTTTAAGTCGTAAGTTTTAAGTCGTAAGTTTTAAGTCGTAAGGAAAAATGGACCATTTATGCAAGCAGTTTTAAGAACTGTCAATAGTGTCAATCCTGTTATTTTGCGTGTTTATTTTTCTAATTCTCCGCTTCAATTCAAATTTCCAAAGTATATCCTATTTTTATTTATTTTTATTCGCTTTACATGTATTCAACTCCTGCTGTTTGTTTTGATACACTTTTGCAAGATCAGACGCATGCGCAAATCGATCGAGTTTTAAGTCGTAAGTCGTAAGAGATAAATGTTGGCCAACTTTTCTTAGGACTTAGAACTTATCACAGCTGTATAAATGGTTACATTAGATACCAATGGATGAACTTCTTATGACTTATTACTCAAAACTTGAGACTCAAAACTTACGACTTAAAACCTCTGCATAAATCCACCGTGACATTTCTCATACTAAACTCTTACTGAAATGATAAAGATAAAATGATTAATATAATATATTACTTTTAGCGACACTTTTGGTGTCTAGGTATCTTTAGCTCTCTAGGTCTTAGGAGATAAAGTTGATTTTTAAATCATCGGATCAAAAGATGATGTACCGAAAGGTGTAGCATTGTAATATGATTGTGATCATTATTTCAATAAGAACTAGCTCATTGAGAATGAACAACATCTTGACTTTTTAAAGATCTACCCTTGAGATGAGTCTGAGATGAACCCATTCAGTTGAATTTGTATCAAACTTTCAGTACTTCCACTCAGATGAATTTCATTTTCAAATAAACAAGAAAACAAAGCTATGCCCTGCCATAAATTTGGTGGTTACTTCACATATAGGTATCCACATTTCATTCATCTGCTATAATTCTTTAGGTTGAAAAAAAATAGCATGTTTCATTCGGATCACTTTGTTTTGTCTGGCAAAAACAAAAGTGTCAATTTTGATCCTATTGAAACAATGTACCTACTATTGAAATTGATTTTTTCAGCTTAGCTTTAGGCTAGGCTTCAGGCCTACAAGAACCCACATTTTTTATATAAAACGAGGAAGCAAGACATCAACAAATGAATTTGCCTCAAATTAGGTACTTATGTTGGAAAAACTCAAGGCAGTCCTTACTCCTTGTTTAGCCAAAGGTTTTTATTACTTTCAGATAGGTACATGCGAGGGTTCATGAGAAAACTTAAGCTCAAACTCAAGTAGGTAGGTATATATAATATTTATAATAATATATATAATATTTTTAATGGTTTGCTACCAGTTTCTTTGTTTTGGAAAATAATAGGAATATGTTACTCAGTTATTCTTCTGACTTGTTGCAAAAAGAGCAGTCACTATTTCACAAGTTTCATTGATGATATACTACCAACCTATGAAACAAAACAATAATAATAGGACTTGATGATTGAAGATTATCACTGTTCGGCATTTCTGGAATTTTCCAGAAATTAGGATAGGTAAGTACCTATGTATTAATAATATTATTAATTGAGGGAGTAGGTACTCTATGAAAGTGACGAGAAAGTGATTAGGTACTGAGTAAATAGGTACATCCTCTTGGAAAAAAATGGAACACACCATCAAGTAGATAAAAAAATAATGCATTCGAATGTATTCTGTACGTATATCTTTTCAATGAAGCAATAATAAAGCACCCACCTCTTCACCATTTCTGCAGCCGTCTTAAACAGTTTGGAATTTCCTGCGGAACACTGATAAAAAAAATATTATTGTCTATATCCAAAACGAAACTGTGCTGATAACATCTCGAACGGTCCCTTGTTTATCAAACATTGTGGAAGTTCCAGGTCTGTCACGCACAAAACCACAATACCGTCGTAAAGGCAAATGGGAAACTCAATTTTTGTAAAAACAGTTGAAAGTAATGCTTTCTTACAAAGAAATTGCGATGAAAAAGTACACGTTCTCACTTTTCTGTATAGTTTGACTCACAACGAGATCGAGAAGCGAGTTTTCTCAACAATAATGGCGCTGGCGCCTCTCCTTTCGATTTGTGTGATTTTGTGGGGGCTACCTGAACCCTGAACCTGAAAATTTTCTTAAGGCCTGCCCTGCGGCATCTGTGACATAATAACAAAACTCGATTTGGGTTGGAACAAGGAATATAGAAAACTACCCATCAAGAGGACTAGAAATATTTTTGGCATTTTTCTTTCCTTCAAAGATGGCGACACCAACAACAGAAAGTGATAGCAATTGATATGATGTTGCCAGGTTTATTATTTTTAATTGTAATTCGAGAAAATACAAAAAGGATGATCTCAACTGCCTGCCATATACCATTGAGGTCTGAAAATTGTTTCAATTGCTAAATTGTGTTCTCAGATGATAATTATTATTGGGAAGTAAAATATTACGTAGATACTTTAGATACCAAAAAATCAATTGCACATATTGTATCTACAAATAAGGATGTATTTCATTATTTTTATTTCGTGAATATGAAAGAAATCAATGCATTAATTGAGAGAAATAAAATTATTACACTCACTTTCATCAGAGCGGGAGCAGATATATATAAAAGATCAAAATTTAACAAATACGCAATAATTCATCGGGTGAATTTTCATACAGGTATAATATAGGTATAATAGGGCAGGTATATCTGTGTATATAAATATAATATGTACTTACAATTTCCTCATTTTGATCCTGATCCTACTCATTGAAGAGCACATGTATGAAAATTCAATTTCACTA
Organism: Chrysomela aeneicollis; assembly: GCA_029955515.1. NCBI lineage: Eukaryota > Metazoa > Arthropoda > Insecta > Coleoptera > Chrysomelidae > Chrysomela > Chrysomela aeneicollis. The sequence continues at coordinate 9,224,046 of JARUHQ010000009.1, read as the reverse complement.
TTATTCACAAGGGTGCTTGTACTAACTTTAATAGGACCTCGACACCTTTTTCTTTCAGACATTGTTTATAAAAAGACAGTAACAAACAGATTGAAACTATCAAAATACTAAAATAAGTTGAGGTAATAAGATTTAATAATTCGACTAAAAGTGGGGGAGCCATTTTAACAAGTTTCCTGTTAAATCTTGTCATCTTGTAAATATGTTACAAGTAGACTTTCGAACCCCACATAGCGAACGCAAACGTTTTGATGAGTTTCAACTAGTTTGAAAGAATCGAAAATCGAACATCAATTTTGTGGAAGGAAGAAAGTAGCATTGGCAACTGGGTATCCGCGAGCAATCACCGTTAACGCAGCATTGCCGGTTATAGGATATTTCTTCAGAGTCTAGACAAGTCTACACTAGATAATATAAAAAAGATGCACCTGCACCACGCAGCACAATCCTATCCTATCATGAAAATGGTGTTCTGGAAACGTATAACCACAGAAAGTAGAAAGTAACATGTGATCATGGATAAAATGGAAAGTAGGCGCGGTATTCATTTTTTTTAAACAAAATATGTTCATGTCATGTAGGTATAACTTGTGTGAGTAAAGTGCGTAATAAGTAATGAAGCAATGAATAAGGTACCTAATAAGAATATTTAAGCCTTGGTTTTGCGAAAATCATAATCCCGGAAATAGTTATTGACGAATCGTTTGACGGTACTTTGATGTTTCAAAAATACCTATTTTCAATACAAGCATTTTCAAGGAGATAGGATAATACGAAAATTCATATGGTTTTTGGGTATGTACGTGATATTATAGATTTACCTAGCTTCGGGGTAACTCTGTATATCCTGGTACAAAATAGCATGTACCGTGGGAGGATCTAGTGATCTATCCACCTTGCACGCATTACCTACAATAATTATTAGTATTGCCAATTCTGCTCCTAAGCCGGCAACGTTGTTCGCCTAAATGCTGCACGCGCTGCTGTGATTCGCTGTAAAAGATGAATCATGGATTGAAAGTTGGTGGCAACCACACAAATTGAATTTCTGCAAGTTTGAACATGTTTACGAAAAGTAAAATAGATTTTTCTCAGATAACCTATAGGTAGAGGATACAGATACAGTGTTTTTCGCGATAATATATACCTTTCACTCATTTCCTTACCCTCGCATTTACTCTAGTATTTCGATGATGAGGGGAAATACATACATATCGAGTACAGGCTAGCTAGATACCATCGTATAAGGACTGTACCTATACGGTAGGTACTTGGTAGGTACCTAAACCTCATTCAGATATCAGAAACGTATTTCCAAGGTCTTTTGAATCAATCGAACTTGATTTGAAAAAAGTGGCATAATAAAAATGGTCGTCAATTACTGCAAACTGTTATTTTTTTCGTGAAGAATAGAGTTTCGGACTTGTCTAATGAATGAAGGTTTGATAACTATAAGTTCCCTGGCAACGAATGGGAATAATCACCGCAAAATTTTCTTCAAGATCTCAAAAGATATACTTGAATCAAAATATGATGCAATAAGTACAACAAGAGTGTTAGATGATGAAACAAAGAACTGATGGTTTTTCACATATATATATATATATATATATCAAGTGAAGCAAAAGGAACTGATCTCAAACTTTCTGAAAAAGCGATATATATAATATCAAGGGTAATTGATGAATTAATGTAATCAGAATTGAGAATCAATTTTAGAGCAGGTAGGACATTTTCCAATATGTAAGGATATACATCAAGCTGCTACAGAAATAGAAAACTATTTGACATTTGATTGAAATTAAAAGAATCCAATAACAGCAGCAAACAGAAGAGAGAATGATGGTCCCAGATATCCATATTCGACTGCCAGAAATTAGGAACAATAAATAAATGATCAAGAAAACTAGAGGGTCGGTCTGAGCCAGAACACTCCAACGTTCACCCGATCCTATATACCGAAAACGACATAAACTCTCAACTCGTATCCAAATGTCTATTGAAAACCAAGTGATAGATGCATTAATGATGGACACTGGAGCGAGCTATTCCTTCCTGAAATCATATTTTGCACATGATTTCAGTGTAATTGTGAAAGCTACTATACTGTTAGATTCGCTTCAAACTATCAATATCATTCGAATCCTTATCAGAAGAAGCTATATTTTGGGGAATGATTGGCTGCAAGTTGCAATAGCATTTTATGCCGTTTCAGATTTCATTTCCGAATGCAATATACACCTGATGGGAACATAGAATATAACAACAGATCATTATTATTGGAGTAAGGCACAGCATGCATATAGACATTAATTGGAGAGTTTTTGGAATTCAGTCCAGAACAAATACATAACTTCTCATAAATCGAAGGAATATAAATATATTTGTTTAATTATTTTCAAGAAGGTCTGCATCAACATATTCAACCTATCACTAAATTGGTGAAGCGTATTATAAAATGCAGAGGAAAAACTCCTTTCAAAATAAGGAAGGTATCAGTATTCTCCTAAAAACCGAGAAATCATACATGATGAAGTGAAGAAAATGCTAGCAGCCAGGGAGTCAGGAGTGATTCGTCGTAGTCATTCCAGTTATACCTACTCTTCTCTGTTGACTTGAATATATTGGCAAGTGCAAGAAGAAAGTGTAGGTACCGTTGACCGCAGCTTTCGGAACCCCAAAATGGAGCTATATATATATGTATGAATGTATACTTAACATCATGATACATAACAAACATATTTTTTGGAGATAAAACATAATATGTGATATTGTTGATTTCATATTGTATTAATGTTGTCATTAAGTATACAAGCAAAGGTTACCCAATTCCTGGTTAATATTACGTTTAAATAATAATAATATTACTATCAATTTTTGAAAGAGAAAAATATAGTCTATCCAATTAAATAATATCAAAAACATAGTTTGTCTGGTAGACTAGGAGCAGAAAACAACTACTTTCCTGGTAAATACCAAGCAGAACATTGAATTATATCTGCTCGTAGTCCATGCAACGATTAACACTGATGTGAAATGCAGATCGCAAATGTTTCTTTCTTCCTAAGACGTGACAACTTCACATCGGGACAGGCACAAAGTGCCTACAGACCGGTTTCGGGCTTTTACATTACTCCTAAATAAAAGTGGTTCGGATTTCAGTATTAGCTGTTGGTCTCGTTCCTTTCCACCCTGCACGAATTTTGATAATTCGGCTCCCACAACATAGAAGTAGAGATATCAAAAATCACATTGTCTACTCCATCATCGTACAATACTATTTAATTTTTTTACAAAATAAAATGCATTCGAAGAATTAAACCCTGATGGGATAATTCAAATCGTTCTCATTATTGACCCAATTTAATGAAATAGTAATAAGATGAAGAAGATAGCAGTAGCCGCCATAAGAATAAATAACTAAGAAAATGATTAGAAAATCCAGATCCCTTGTCTTCCTGGCACTTTACAGATAACTCCGTTTGAAATAAGGGCTTGCTCCCTAGGAAATCAGGGGTTTACTTGGTTGTGTGAGATGATTCCACCTAGGGCCAACACCAGCCCGCTATCCGGGCAATGTTCCGAGTGTTTTTAGTGATATTTGTCCTTATTACACATGTACACAATTCTTTGTTCATTTATTTTATTTATATGTATTATAGATGTTGAAAAAATTGTAAAACGAATATTGTAATAAAGATATTTTGAAGTGAAGTAGAAGTAGCAAGGAACTTTCAAAAGAAAGTCACATAGTCAATGTTCACGTAGAAATCTCGAAGGGTGCCTATGCATGGGAAACAGTCTATGTGAGGTTGCCATCAGGCATCAGGCGTGATGTTCTTCGAGGCTCCACCCACTCCGTTTCGCATCTCCGTGTGAGGTGGGTGGGCGACAAGCCGAAGTCTCGGAGAAAAACACGTTGGATCACCAAAAATCTAAACAAACAATAACCCCCCACATGGTCTGGAAACCAGAGGAGCGCTCAACATCAACAAAATTGCCGCTAGGAGGGTTTTTCGTTTAGTTTCCCTTCACTATATCTCATAATCAACTGAAACCACAGAGAATAAAACCAACTAAAACAATAAATAAAGCCATAGTCTGACTATGGCCATTCAATCAATGAACTGGGTAAGGGTCCAACCTAAATAAGGCACCAGATTTTTGACTTCTTTATGACAAGGGAAAGTTTGGCTTTACGGGTGAGCGCCCGTCCTGTCGCTGGACGCTCAAGGGTATCGCCCTGGGTGCACACGACGTGCAGGAGGCCGCCGGCGCCATGGGATGATTCAGTTGTTTTAAGTGTGTATTTTTTGTCTAGGTGTCTTGTACAATGAGTGTACATATTTTTTATAAATGAATTATCTATACGTATTGTCCAATTAACCCTAATGTATAATTATATATATTAATAAAGAGCTTAAAAACAAACAAAACAAGGAACTTTCAATCACAAATGTGAAGTAACGATAGGCGAAGTTAGGGTTTGGAAATAGACATCCAGTATAAGGACATCGTATGGATGTCCATCAGATGGGACATTCCATATGGATGTCCAATGGCCATCCATATGTAATCAGTGTACACAATTTGGTTGTCCAATGGATGTCCAGATTGTCCAGAGCAGTTTGTCCAATGGATATATCCAATGGATACCCATGTGTTATATATTAGGGTAGGTCGGATCCAAAAAATCAATGACGACGAGCGTAGATCTGTTATCCCGATCGAATCTCGGGCTACCGTAATAAGTTCGAGATAGTGGTTCAGAGTTTATTAAATTTACCATAATATGTCTACTTATTAAAACCGCCGTTTCAATGAGATTGTTCCTTTCTCAATAACGTATACATGACTACATGATTGTTATACATAAAATAAGCAGAATAAGCTTCTGAATCTGAAATCAATTGAACAGCAATCCAATCGATCGCACGGTAAAAACAAAAGGTAATATACGACGTTACCGAACCATGAGGTTCGACCCGGGAAGGGAGAAACAAGTCCAAGATTCCACATCAAATATCAACTTATATTCAACAAGAAATAGAAAAGAATCTCATAGATAACAGAGCGAGATGTTCTACTAAAAAGTAAAAAAGCTGATGAAATCCGTGTCCCGCCTGTTTATTCATCCTAATGACTTGCATTGTCATGCATGCATCCGATATGATCCTGATCCTGATGCGGAGTTTGGTAACATTTTCATCTCCAGGGATTCCTTTGGGATACCTATATACTTATATAGGACATAATGGTAATCGTTATCTATCTTGGATAGGTCCACACGTTCCACGACTGAAACACGACGACAACCCAGCCAACACATCTGCGACATGACATCTCTGAGATGTCGCAATTAGGTAACATTGCGATATCATGAACGTTGCATCGATGCGATGTACAAAAGCAAACACATCCGCAACATGATATCTCAGAGATCTCTCGATGAAATCAAACTGCGATATCGCAAACGTTGCATCGCTGCGATGTAAAAAAGCAAACACATCTGCAGCATGACATCTCTGAGAAGTCGCGATGAGATCAAACTGCGATTTATCACAAACGTCGCATCGCTGCGATGTACAAAAGCAAAAAAACCTGCGATATAACACCTCTGATGTGTACTATATATATAGCACAAATTGTGCAATTGTTTATTGTATTGTATTTGTATTACACAAAAACCGAATGTTCCGTTTTTTGGTACTATTTATTGAAATTTATCGTATCATTGAAGATTTAGACATTATCATATGAAATCTATATTGATAATTATTAACATCATAAACGTACCAAAACCTTAGTTACTCATAGTACATTATAGTTACCATAATTTACGTCAGTTACGAAAGCATAATACGTTAAATATAAGCATAATACACCGTTGTCCATGATACGATAAAGCTTTGAATGCAACTCGATTATTAGCGAGTCAACACCGTCTCGGACATTGCGGTTGACTCAGCTACCGCCTCGTTACCAAACAATGTCCTCCACTAATATTACAAATCGCATAATAATCTCGTTACATTAATAGCCACTATTTGAATTTCCCGCGCGCGAATATACTTTCCGTGGTCTGTGGACACCTGCACCAGACAGTTGACAATGATGATTCATCATCACCAGTTATAACTTTCTCAACCACTCCAGAGTTCAGAGTTTCAATCAGTTGAACAACCATTGATGGAATCAGTTTTACCAGTTCACTTAAGTTGTGGTCTATGTGCTAGTTTTTCGAGTTCTTGTACAATCAAAAAGTTATAACAGCTTTGTGGGGGTACACGAAACGTGAGTATAGGTTTTGTTTAAGTTATGGTGAGAATAAGTTTTCACTTGAAAGCATGCCAAAGCCGTTCTTTTCATCATACTCAAAAGACGACATCTGATGATGGTTTTGGAACATGATAGATTATGGTAGTCCAAACTATTAATTTATTGTATTTGAATCAGCAAATTATGATGTCACCCAAGGTGGATAGAGATGATCATTTACGGATTCATCGCTTCGGAAGACGTATGGGAGCTGATGCTGGAAACTTTCTCAGAATGTGTTTATGAGGAAGTTTCTGCAAATTGAATATTGATGCAAGAAATTCAACTGAAGCTAATATTTCCATTCCATCAGCCTTCTCCGAAGAAAACAATATTCATTCAAAACAAAGAATGTCCAGAAATAATAATAACCTATATTTTTTGCTAAAGAGAATTACCTTTCATTTATTGAAATGGAATAATAATTTTGTTTTTTTGTTGGTATTTGTTCATTGTTGGAAATAAATATTTATAATATAGGTATGTTGATTTTTTTTTCACTGACATTTTTCCCTATATATCACCTTACCTCTGCATTACATTTGTACATCGCTGTGATGTCATATATTCACATATCTGTGATATCCATATATTTACATCCCTGCGATGTCATAAGTTCACACATCCCTGCTGTCAAAATCGAATCACATCGCAGTTTCATCCCAAAAACACATCGCAGTTTCATCGCAAAAACGCATCGCTATTCCAGCATAAAAATATATCGCAGCGACATCGCATGGAGGAAACTTGAGTGTGACAAAATAATATCCCTGCCATATCGCAGCGACGTCTGTGCGACATAGAATGCGATATCGCAGGTCACATTGTTACATCGCTGCGATATCTCTGTGATGTAACTGTGTTTGCTGGGAACATATCTGGACAAAAGTTGGTTTTGCTAAGTGGCGTATGCGCACTTGTGCAGTTTTCTGCAAAAGTGGCGAAAGTGGAAATAGTGGAATCTTTTTTTTATTTTCGTGTAGTCTACGGTAGAATTTGCAGTATTTGCACACTCCAAGGCCACACTCCACAGTGGATTGACGCAGCACGCAGCCAGCTCTGGCTCTGGCAACCCGATCAGAGGTTCAGTAAGAAGAAGAAAAGAAGTAGAAAAGACTACCACACTAACCTCTTCGTCCTCTTCCTCTATTCTATTTCCCGCCTTTTCATCAGTTGATTTCTTGGGATTTTGAAGCTTAGAAGTTTTAAGGCTCTTCTCTGTTCTTGCTCTTGCAAATCTTGTTCACTCTGTTGAGAAAGCAGAACGCAGACCATCTGGTTAATTTTAAATAAGAATCATTACATAAAATGGCAGGATTTGATAATGCAGGGATATATTTCAGTGCTAATTTTTCTCATGTAGACGGAGATGAAGGTGATGTAAATATTAACTTGGTGGCAGTTAAAAAGAAGTTTAAAGAGTTCATTCGGCAATACCATACAGACAACTTCAACTATAAATACAGGTATCATTATTATCCTTGAGATGAAAACTGAATTATTATGTTGTGATTCAATTATTATGTTATTTATTCATTAGAGATACTCTGAGACGCAATTACAACTTGGGCCAGTTTTATCTAGATATTAACATAGAAGATGTGGGAAGTTTCGATGAGAATTTGGCTGACAAATTATATAAACAACCTGCAGAGCATTTACCTATATTTGAAGAAGCAGCAAAGGAAGTTGCAGATGAACTCTCAAAACCAAGACCTGAAGGTGATCTAGTGGAAGACATTCAGATTACTTTATCTTCTGATGCACTTTCTTCTGATTTAAGGTCTTTGAAGGTGGGTATCCTGATAATAACAAGGATAACACTATGCATTTTTTCAAAACATTTGATTTCAGTCTGATGTTGTTTCACGACTAGTGAAAATCCCTGGAATAATTGTTAGTGCAACTGGCATCAAAGCTAAGGCTACTAAAATCTCTATACAATGTCGTTCTTGCAGTAATATTGTTCCCAATTTGCCTGTGAAACCTGGATTGGAAGGTTATATTATGCCCAGAAAGTGTAACACGTAAATAATGTGAAAGAATCAACTCTTGTGGTTTATATTTAATGACTGTTCTCTTGTAGTGAACAAGCTGGAGGACAAAAATGTCCTCAAGATCCATTCTTCATCATGCCTGATAAATGTCACTGTGTTGATTTTCAAGTACTGAAACTACAAGAACTCCCAGATAGTATCCCCCAAGGTGAAATTCCAAGGCACATTACTCTTTATTGTGATAGGTATCTATGTGAGAGAGTTGTTCCTGGCAATAGAGTGTTCATCTTGGGTATATATTCTATCAAAAAAGTGAACAGCACATCCAGGGTAAGTCAATTATTCATAGGTTAATGAGTATTGTATGATGAATTGTGAAACAAATTTTGGTTTTCAGAGAGAGGGTAGAGAAAAGGCTATAACAGGTGTCAGAGCAGCCTACTTGAGAGTTGTTGGCATACAACTAGACTCTGAAGGGTTAGGAGCCTCTGGATGCTCAATAGTATCATCAGAAGAGGAAAATACTTTCAGACGTATAGCAGCCTCTCCAAATATCTATGAAAAAATAGCAGCTAGCATTGCTCCTTCTATATATGGTGCTGCTGACATCAAGAAAGCCATAGCTTGTCTTCTGTTTGCAGGTTCTCGGAAAAGGTTGCCTGATGGATTAACACGTAGAGGGGATATTAATGTTTTATTGTTGGGGGATCCTGGTACTGCCAAGTCTCAGTTGTTGAAGTTTGTTGAAAGGGTTGCTCCTATAGCTGTTTATACTTCTGGAAAAGGCAGTTCTGCTGCTGGTTTGACAGCTTCTGTGATGAGGGATCCTGCTACAGTAAGTTATTAATTCAAATAGGCTAGCTTTTGATATTGGCATTATGTATTATTCATTTTCTACTGGGTTGTCCAAATATCTATCTACACATTTGGTTTTATAATTTTTGAATAGGATTCACATGATCCATGTGAATCTCCATGATTCCATAATTTCCATGTATCTTTATTTTATCAATAACAATCTTCTGATATCATCACAAGTAATGGGAAAAATACACATAACTATTAGTATGCAATGATTTGGTGTACATTCTATGATCAAAAGTTTCTATAAACATGGATCAAAAAATTGTCCTTTAGCGAGCTTTTGTCATCAGTATGTTCACACTGAAGATGCAGTCAAGACACTTTGGTTGAAATAACCTTACATACATCTTTTTCAATTTTTTGATGCCAAGTTATGGAATTCAGATGATGAAGAATGAAAAATAATTTCAATATAATCTAATATCTATTAAAATTTGATATACTCTACTCCATCTTCTTCAGATGAATTGTCATCAAATGAGTTCTCAGATGTTTAGCAATGTTATTCATGCATTCTAGAATGGCACTTGGAATATTTCAAATCCATTCCATTTCCAAAACAGAAACCAAATTACACCAATTTATATTTAATGAAGCGGCAAACTATGACATTTTGTTTGAAGGTGGCTGACAATGTCTCGAGTTGTGAAGAAAAGTTTCGGACTTCCATTGTCTAAAGGTATGAAGATTTTCGATAAAATTCGATAGATTCGATAAAATAGTTAATTTTTATTCATCACTTATTTCGTTTTTTCAGCATAACTCATCTTTTCTTTTCTCAGGATTCAAATCTTCATACCTTTAGACAATGGAAGTCCGAAACTTTTCTTCACAAACTATGACATATTACGTGAATCTTGAGTGGACATACATCCGTATTCGCCGTTAAGCAAACCTTGAGGCTTGAGCTCGCGTAAGCATAAAATTTCGTATCGTTAAATACTTCAAATGTGTTGAATTTTGGAAATTCCAGTTTTAGGAATCAATGTGTTTAATTTTGGAAATTCCAGTTTTAGGAATCACCTGAAGTGAAACTGATTTCGAATATTTGAACTCCAGTGATAACCAATTGAATTCACATTGCACATCTATGTACAGGGTGTCCTATTATATTCCGACCTACCTACTGCATTAACTATATGTGGTGAAAAAAAAAATCAAACTTGAAAGTTGTAGGGTTTCACCGGTACTGTATTTTGGCATTTCCAAAACAATAAAATGCGAATCGCAAAATTTGAAGAAATGACAATTTTTTATTCAAATGGAATATTTTCAAATATAATGAAAGACTATTTTTTTCTGTTTCCAAATATATATAGATTGCTCATTTTCCTTCACGCTGTTTTCCACTAATTTCAATTTCAATATTGAATGAATGTACATGATTGGTTTGAACTTTGATTTCTATTATATTATGATTTTCATCAATCGTGATCAACGACTCGCCTTGTCATGAAAAGTGAACGAATGGTTGTAGTGACTCAATTGACATTTGATACAGAGATGGATCAATGTACGTCATTTGAACCATGGCAAGTAAAAAAACTGGATGAGTAATCTGAAAAAAATCATCAAAAATGATGAAGTTTGAGGTTATCAAGTATTATATTTTTGAAGTTATTTTAGAATTGCTATTAGCTAATGACATCACACATACTATAAAGAATTCATCAAACAAAAAAATTAGAAGAAAACAATCTCGTACCAAGTTGTTCATGACAAAGTGATTTAGTGCGTTTTGGTCCATTGTATGGCTTACTTAGTTCAGCTACCAAATGCTATAAGATGGCGTTGCCAAATATCCAACCCCATTGATGTTTTTTTTTCAACTTGTTTATTTCTGAGCATTGTGTTTGTAACTCAATTTGGCTTCATTTATACTATAACTATAACAATTATATATAATGAAGATTAAATACGGGTTTTGTGAATGAGCACGATACAACCACCGACAACGTCGCATTTTCAATTAGGCGGAGTTCGTTTGTTGCATACAATTTCATTTCCATCTTGCGTCTTTGGGTTTCCATTATTTAGATGTCAATCACATCACAAATATGGGTATTTTCAGCGAAATTTTGTTATGGAAGGAGGTGCGATGGTATTAGCAGATGGTGGAGTGGTATGCATAGATGAATTTGACAAGATGAGGGAGGATGATCGTGTTGCCATTCACGAAGCCATGGAACAGCAAACTATTTCCATCGCCAAGGCTGGTATCACTACTACCTTGAACTCTAGATGTTCTGTACTAGCAGCGGCTAACAGTATCTTTGGCAGATGGGATGAAACCAAGGTATTTTCAACGATTATGAAATGATCAATTAATATTCATTTCATGCACAAACCACGGAGGGTAGGTGGTTTGTGATTTTATGCCACAATTATGTCTTGTACCACTTAGAAACGATCTGACAAGATAGATTGTGAAAACAAAGTAATAATCCGAAATAGATAGCTTCTTCAACTAGATCTCACCCAACCAGGATTTATTTAATATACAATCGTCTACACTGGATTCTCACATTCTTTGTGATTTCAATTGTAGCAGTCTTTTCAACACGCTTTTATTAGCTCGACATATGAAAAATATGGCACCTAGCGCCCCACGCTTTTTCCACAATAATACTAGTATTTTTTGTTCCTTATTATTTTCTGTTTATATCAAGGATTATTTTTCACTTTTTAGTTCGATGTGCTTTGAAAGCGTATTTTTCAGGTTTTTTAAAAGTATTTTTATTTTTATTGAACTTCATTTCCATTATTGTATTTTGAGTACTAGTATCAACTTCCACACAATGATCATTCACCTCGTCAAACTTTTCGATAAGTGTTTCACCAAGTAAGCGTTTTCAATCACTTTTACAGAAACAAATTTTTTAGGGAGAAGAAAATATAGATTTCCTACCTACCATTCTGTCTCGTTTTGATATGATTTTCATAGTCAAAGATGAGCATGACAAGCAAAGAGATATCGTAAGTCTGATGAAATAAAATTTTCCGTGAAATTCAAAATCAACGATTTTATTTTCAGACCCTTGCTAAACATATAATGGGAGTTCATATAAATGCAGGACGAGATACTCAAGAAGTCAAAGAAGGCGAATTCACTTTGGATTTTCTCAAAAAATATATCAACTACTGTCGAACGTAAGTAATATCAATTCTTCTTTCATTATAAATGAGATTTTTATGTCGTTTTCATGATACTGTACTCTTTCTTCTGAGAGTTGATAATTATGTCGAATCATGCGCTGTTGCCAAGTAAAAAAGATATGACATAGTAGGTACACCAACCCTCCTGGTAAGAGTGTATCTATTGTTTTTGATAAAATATTCTTCCAACAACACGATCCCCGAATACAAAATTTTTTGTTACATTTTTACTTCAATCATTGATAAGATGTATCGATATTTTTTACACACAAAAAATGAAAAATACTTTTTTTTGCGAAATTGGAACGATTCTGTTTTCAATATATTTAACAATGAGAATATGCAATTCCAAGACATAAGTAAAGATATTTGATAAATACAGATATTCTGGAGAATTCATTGATTATGCCTATAACCTCTATGCTTTCAAAACAAATTCTTATACCGAAATCTCCCTCATTATTCTACTGATTTGTATGATGTTTTACGATATTATAGATTTTCCATTCCTGAAGCCGAAAAATATATCGGCTGTTTAAGTACGTAGACAAATCTCGAAACTTCAAACTAACTTATTCTATGGTTTTGATAAGTAATTCATATTGATTTCACTGAATATTAGTTCTGAAAGAATGTTTCAAATTCTTGAATTGTGTAAAATCATTTCGATTAATTCAAATATTGGTAGGGTACTTTTTAAATTAAAAATATTAGTAATGAAATCATTGATACAAACGAAATCTTTTTTGATGATTCCGCAATTGAATTCATCACAATGAATGTTTTAAAAGCTCTAAATTCATGCATTCAGTCGTTGTGGACCAAGGCTAAATGAAGAGGCGGCAGAAAAACTCAAGAGACGTTACGTCATCATGAGATCAGGAGCTAATCAGCACGACAAAGAAGCTGATAAGAAGAGTTCTATTCCAATAACGGTTCGACAGTTGGAGGCTGTTATCCGTATTTCAGAGAGCTTGGCCAAGATGCAGTTGCAACCTTTTACCTCCGAGACGCATGTTGACGAGGCTTTGAGGTTGTTCCAAGTTTCAACACTGGATGCTGCCATGAGTGGCAGTCTAGCTGGTGAGAATGAAAATCATCGATCATTGTGGAAAAATTATTGCCAAAAATATATAGTCGAATATTCAGCGAAAAACTTGCTGCAAGGTCATTAGGAAATAACAAGAAAAATAGGCGAGTAGGCACAAGTCTAAGCCCTTTTCACTTGATTTTCATGTACTCAAGGCTCAAAGGAATATGTATATTTCGGGTCTCTCCAAAATTTCATTGCCTACTTCGCCTTGTTTTATAGGGAATACAAATCTTTAGTCATCATTCACATTAGATTTTTCTTTTAATAGCTATTTCAATTCTGCATTCCACAACAAATATGGCGAACAAATCGTTCATAATAATATGAAATCAAAAACAATGTTCGTAGGTGCCGAAGGTTTCACAACAGAAGAAGAGCATGAAATGTTGGCGCGAATCGAAAAACAACTCAAGCGTAGATTCGCCATTGGTACTCAGGTCTCCCAACAAAATATCATCCAAGACTTCACTCATCAACAGTACCCAGAAAGGGCGGTATTGAAAGTCATTTTAACAATGATTAGAAGAGGCCAGCTGCAGCATCGAATGCAGAGGAAAATGTTGTATCGTATCAGTTAAAGATAGTGCCCCGTTTAATCCAGCATCCTGAGGTAGGCGTTCTTGTAAAAATTTTAAACTTTTCAACTCAAAACGTTTTTTTTATATTTCCATTTTTTATCAAGAATACCTATCTTATTTTTTTACTTGAATCATAATAAAAATGGGCAGATTGGTCACTAATTGTTTCTCGGTTATTTCTGTCCATTGTTTTTTTTCTACTCTATTTATCGTCAATACAGATAAGTTGATAATAATCGGAATATTCGGTTGTGAACATGATAACTTTCAGGTTTTTTGAAGCTGATGTGGAATCTATTTTGAATTGTTAAAACCAGGTATATAGTTTTTTATCTGTTCACCACTATCCAAGTTGTTTTGATAATACTAGGTTTCTTCTAAATTACATAAGGCTGATGGCTATTGCTGTTTAAAACATTTATAGACGCAATGAACATTAATGTTAATTACCTGAACAGAAATATCGATGCTGGTAAAAAAATTTCCAAACTCCGATCTCAGTTTTTTTCAATTAACAACTCTCCCTTGAATAAACCACTTTTACAAATATATGGTTTTATTTGGAAGAGGATATATACATTTTCACCTTCTTGTGATCTGAGATTTACATGCCAAATTTTATTGTATAATAATTATTGATGTAGAACCCTTCTCATTTGAATTTAAATAATAAAAATTGTCGGATGTTTCATCGCCCATTTATGTTGCTTTTTTAATCTGGAATGGATACTCAGGATGATGCTGCACTCCCTTGAAAAACAAAAAATTGAATATTCTTCCATTTTCATCTTTATCGAGGCCGTCTAATTTGGTGAGATCATCCTTCGAGAGTTCAAAGTCGAACAAATCGATGTTTGCTTTGATCCTTGCTGGGTTAGCACTTTTTGGAATGACTATTACATTATCTTGTACTAGGTGTTTCAACAAGATCTGTCCAGGAGTTTTTTTGTATTTTTCTGCTAAAATCTGCACTGAAGGATTCTCCAAAATATTTGGAAAGTCATTCACCCTTAAAAAATCAATTGTCATCTAAAGTCAGTCCTATAAAATGGCTGAAAAAGTATGGTAATAATTGGTCTTTTATTCTGATCAAAATCGAATACATAAAACCTTTCAACCATGACAAATTACAAAATATCACTACTATGGCTATATCCCGAATTCAACTGTCAGTGAAACAAACAGTGAAACATGCAGTATTTAAAGAAAAAGCCACTCTTCAAACCAAGGTGGATATAGGATGGTGAAACAGCTCTTCAATTGTTTCTGTGAAAAACTTGTAGACCGTTTGAGAAGGTACTAATATTTCCACGACTTGAATGAAGATGGCGGTAAGATCGATTATCGAAGAAGATTTCTTGCTGATCATGTATTTCTGTGGTTCGCATCTGACAGACATGAGTTGAAATGACATCAAAACACAATATTTTCAGTGAATCTGGAATAATTATCGATATTTTGACTCTTCTCAGTCATTTTTCATCTAGAATAGATGAAACTGATAAAAAGGTGACAGATGCACAGATTCTGTTTTACCGACACAAGGTATGTCGCCATCTCTGATAACTTCAGGAAATATTACTACGGTATGAAATCAAGTAGGCAAAGGTCTACAGTTTATTCTAGTGCATGTTAATAGGAAGCTGTTTCACCATCCTATATCCACCTTGCTTCAAACATATACACGATAAAATAATAATCCGAAGATCAGAACACATCCATTAATTCAAATGAGCCGTGAAAAATTCCTATTACGAGATTTATACCAGTTGAACATTTTTTTTTCAATCAATCGGGCAAATTTTCGAAATAGATTAATGAATAACAAATAATTTCTTTACTTTCGTTTCTAGAATGTAATCAGGATCTGTGTTGATGAATTGATTGATTTAATCGAATTTATTTTCAATTTTTATTATGTATATCGATATTCACATTATTGTTGATTGAAATTGTGCTTCTTACGATAGAATAGTATGACCTCACAGAGGAAGTTTTATATTTTAAAAATTATGACATTTCATGGCGACATTGCACTGTATTTCGAACATTTGATTCGAATAAAGAGCTACTCTCATATTTTCAATAAGCCAGTTATAAAATTTGACTTGTTAGAAAACTTTTATCGTTATTTGAAAGTATTTGAAATTTGAATAACAACTTTTCTTAACATTGTATTTTGGCACGCTAAATCGTAATTTGTTCATGACGTGTGAACGCGGTTGTTCTCTTGCAGCTTCATTAGAATGGTGAAGGAGCCTGAACTAGTTTTAAAAAAATTCTGTAGTCAAATTTAGTCGCACAGAAAAGTGACAAACTGTCAAACACGTATTATAAATTAATATCAATGGAGGAACTATAATAATAGGCTCATTCTGATATGCTCGACAGCCAATAGGCTTCAAAAGCAGCCTTATAAATATCACAATTTTGTTTAAAATTGATTGAAAAATAAAATTATCAATATTGGAAACTTCCCCATTGGCTAGCAGTGTTATATTGGACTGTATTAACGTGGAATGAGTTGTTTTGTGTTGGACAGTGTGATTGACTTACTTATAATTGTATTTCGTAGCAAAATGTAAATTTGCTCCAGGACTTCCAAGGGGTGAATAAGCTGTAACAGCAATATTAAGTTTTTCACAAGTTTTTCTGAGTTTCTTCTGTTGTAAGTAAGCATGCAATTCAACTTGTAAAACAGCGGGTTTAATATTTGCAACTTCATATATTCTTTGTACTTGTTCAGCATTGAAGTTTGACAAACCTATTGCTTTAGTTAGTCCATTTTCTACTTGTTTCTCCATCTCCTGAGGGAAAAAGAATCTCGAAGAATTAGTAAAGCTATATATTCATGACAAATTTTATGTTCTTATTTTAATATTCTTGCTGTTACTAACTTTCCAAGTTTCAATTAGATCATTATTGACATCTAAGCAGAATGTCCCATCCTCTTCAATTAATGGCGACATAGAAGTTTCATTGCATTGAAAACTAAATGGCGTGTGTATTAGATATAGATCAACAAAACAGAGATTCAGTTTCTCGAGTGATAAATCTAGAAATTTTTTTACATCTCTGGCTCTGTTTCCAAAACTTGGTAACTGAAAAAAAGATATATATAAATATATAAGATCAGAAATGCCGAGAGTATTCAGTCTTATCGATATCAGAGCCGTTATTTATTGGAAAATTGCCGGCACCCGTTTCATCAAAAATTGGAAATATTCCAACTGTGGAAACCTTGGCTAAAAATAATAATATTCAACCCATCACTTTTGGCTCTGTACTGAGGTAAAGGGTGTTTTGTTTAGAAAATTGAAAATTATTTGAGAATCCACCACATATAGTTAAAGCTGTAGGTAGGGCTTGAAATATAAATCATTTCGCAAATATCTCGCAGGAACCTCTACATTTAGGCATGATATATTACTTTTAAGTTAAATATACCAGTTAATAAGCTTAACTGATGTCCCACACCGATTCGATCTTGATTCGACAATTCATCTTTGTAAGAAAAAATATGAATGAAAATGTGGCGACATATATACCTTAACTACGCCCACTGGTTAACTAAATTCAAAACTGAAAACTCTAAGTTTGAATTATTTCCCAACAGGTCCAATACCAGTTTTTAGGAACAATAATACCGCATTCCAACGATACTAAGAAAAACATTTTGGAGGTGTGTCGCGCGTATTTTGGCCTCATGTACAAGGAGTAATTGAAAATTAGAGAAATTCTGGAGAAACTCTCTAAATAAACACATTTTGGTTATGTCAGCGCAATTTTAGGATACAGTTAGAGTACATATAGGGTGGTTCATGGTTATATAATATAACGTAGTTCGAATCTAGTTATTGAAATATTTTCCGATTCCTGGCTTTTGAATAAACTCAATCTACTTATTCTTATAAATTATTTACAGAAATTTATGAACAATCGATGGGGCCGTAGAAAATGGTGTTCATGAATTATGTTTCAAAATACTGCTCACCTTGGTGGTAATAAACAAATCGTCTCTCTTCCCTTTACCTGAGGAAATCCATTTTCCTATGCTTTTTCCTATTGATTCCTCTGTATTATAATTGAATGCAGTATCTAAAAATCGAGTCTATTATTGATAGTAAAAACAACAAAAACCCTTTTTTTTAACAAACGAATATTACCAAATTGTCAAAATGGGTATACCATTTCAGATTAATCAAGGTAATTGCTTGGTTCGTTCATTTTTCGATTTCGTTAAACAGTGGCGTAGTTACGGTCGTATGTTGCATACATAAATGATCCACTTACAAATTTCAAAATTTGTGAGTTTTTGACACATTGAATACGTTACCATGGTTCACCTCAAATGGAATCTGTAAAAGATAAGCATGATATACGATTATGCATGGAGGCTACTTTTATTATTACCTCAGGATAGATTTCGCAAATATCTCAGGAACCTCTACATTTAGGCATGTGGAATGTTATTACTTTTTAGTTGAATACCAATAAGCCCATACCTGATGTCACACACCGATTCTATACCTTGATTAGACAATTCATCTGTTTAAGAAAAAATATATGAAGTAAAATATGTAGCGATCGACGTAACTACGCCACTGGTTAACGAAATTAAAAACTGAAAACTCCAAGTATGATTAATCTGAAATAGTACACCAAAAGTTTGAATTATTTCCCTACAGAGAAAATTTAGAGAACGAAATAAAATGTAAATAATATTACAAAAAATGAACGATATTATTTGAATTGATTGTGAGGACATACGTTGATATCTTTTCACATGTAAATAAGGTAAGAAATCCGTATACGAAGTTTGTCGATAATTTCTGTGGCAAACAGGTTTCCCAATGCCAAATCCCTCGCAAAAAAAAAAGTTTGTCGATCTTATTCTGAATCACACCGTTTTTAAAAAATTTGCTATTTCTGTGAACAGACCTTGAAGGTAGGTATCTCTGGAATATTACCTATATGCCTATATCCACATTCTAAGGCTGATTCTATTGCAATTTCCATTTCTTGTGGCTGAGCTCTCCAAGTACCCAGACCAACCACAGGGATCTCACAGCCATTCGCCAAGCTTATATACTTCATTTTCTTCAAAATTGGTATTCTATTGATTGACGAGTTCATAAATTTATCGAAACGGTTTGGTAGACAGGTACACAAAAAACTGCTCTAATTTTACTTTGGTGGTAAGGTGAAATCTATTTTCGAAACGCAAGTTTAAATTTCTACTTTGACAACTTATTTTTATCTTCTCTTTTTTTTCTGATTTGGCAAAGTGCAAAATTAGTTTCTATAGAAATGATCGAGCTATTATATCTTGAAATATCCAGTACAAGGTACTATCCCAATAGACAAGGAATGCACTTTTTTTATCTTGACTGCACGATAAAAAAATATAATGTTCGTAAAACAGAGGCAGGATATTGAGATATTCAGCATATTTTGGAATTATTCTTCGGGATTTTAAGGTTGGAGGCTTCGAGAAAAAACGCACTAGGTGATTACTTCCGCAGCTTCGTCGTCCGATGAAAAGAACAATTCTGATAGAGGCATTGGATCGCACAAAAAGTTTTTACAAGATACAATGGGACATTAGGCCTAAGTGTCGGCTGAGACTTCGGTCAGACGAGCCTATACGTAGGGGGCGGATTTAGTGGGTAAACCTGACTGAGATCAAGGATTACCACTATCATATGAGGGAGCTTGACAATGAAAAAGAACAGCCAGTCTGAGGGAGAGATGGCTCACTTTTCTGCATTTACAGAGGCCAAATATTCAATGAATACTAGTTGAAAAGCTGAACCACAAAATGTTGTTGGTTATAAAAACAGCTCTTTATCGCCCGGCTTAACTCTAATTTCACTCATAATGTTTTGATAGTCTTATTTATTTTACTCATACCAAATTTATTACATTTTTCTTATGGAATTAAGATATAACATGATATTCCATAAACAGATTATAAATTCTCAAATTATTTGAATTCAAATATAAAAAATTTTGGATATTTCCTGATACTGAGTCCAGTTGTGTTCACAAATTCACTCAAAAACTTTCCTATTGAATAATATAATTTGAAAAAGTAGAATAAACAATACATTTTAACTAAATCATCATAACATCAAATCACTAGAATAACTTAATTATAAATAATTATAAAAATCATCAATATTATATTAATAAGGCAATATTTCTAACCTATGTGAGTTAATGAACTATATAGCTAAACCATACACAGAGACAATGCAAAACATGGTCTTATTTTCCCAACGTACAGTACAGCTGCCATCAGTATTGTTATCCCAATAACATGAGCTGGCTGTATGTAAACCAGCTCCATTTTTTTGCATGATTATGCATGTAACAATATACTTGTATGGTTTCATCAATTTCGTTAGTTCTGCAGTACAAGCTTCCACAACTGCTGTAGTCCAATTGTTAACTTTGTTCTGCTGATAAACATTGCCTCCAATAACTGTTTCGATTGCATCTTTGATTATTTTGCTCACATCGTCAACAACAAATTGACCTTCCTCTTGCAAATCCTGCTCAACAATTTCTTGTGCCGTTTTTTCCATTGATTAATGAAAGCTGAAAGTGTTGGAATCATGAATTTCAAAATATATTTCCATTCGCATAATACCCACAATTAAAGCTTTTCTATGGAAAATGCAGAATTTTCAAATATTGATCACCAGAGGTAACCTTTTGTATCTCTGATTCTCTGCTTTTGTTTTGGTTGTTTTTGCTACTACAACCAGTACAAACTACACCTATGTGAAAGGCGCTGCCAGAGCTGGCTGCTTGCCGGTGCTTGGATATGCCGAACGTACCCGATTGGCCAGTGGCGCGCTTTGGGGTTACAAATTGCATTTTAGTCAGCCAGCAGCATTCGATTTGACAAATATTACTCATCTAATGCTGTTTAGCATGTTTTCCGACAAAAATTTAAGAGTTTTTGCACAGGATGTTTACAATCGATCTGTGAAGAAATAATTCCTTGCCAAACTCGACCGTAGACTCTACACGAAAAAAAAAGAAATTTTCGAAATGAATTTTTTTCGGCACTTTTGCAAAAAACTGCACAGACGCCATATGGTCAGGACGATAGCTTTTGATGTGTAGAATCGATCTGTCAAGAAATAATTCCTTGCCAAACTCGACCGTAGACTCTACACAAAAAAAAAGAAATTTTCGAAATGAATTTTTTTCGGCACTTTTGCAAAAAACTGCACAGACGCCATATGGTCAGGACGATAGCTTTTGATGTGTAGAATCGATCTGTGAAGGAATTATTCCTTGCCAAACGCGACCGTAGATTCTACACGAAAAAAAAGAAATTTTCGAAATGAATTTTTTTCGGCACTTTTGCAAAAAAACTGCACAGACGCCATATGGTCAGGACGATAGCTTTTCATGTCTAGAATCGATCTGTGAAGGAATTATTCCTTGCCAAACTCGACCGTAGATTCATTTCGAAAATTTCTTTTTTTTCGTGTAGAATCTACGGTCGAGTTTGGCAAGGAATAATTCCTTCACAGATCGATTCTACACATCAAAAGCTATCGTCCTGTCCATATGGCGTCTGTGCAGTTTTTTGCAAAAGTGCCGAAAAAAATTCATTTCGAAAATTTCTTTTTTCTCGTGTAGAGTCTACGGTCGAGTTTGGCAAGGAATTATTCCTTCACAGATCGATTGTAAACATCCTGTGCAAAAACTCTTAAATTTTTGCCGGAAAACATGCTAAACAGCATTAGATGAGTAATATTTGTCAAATCGAATGCTGCTGGCTGACTAAAATGCAATTTGTAACCCCAAAGCGCGCCACTGGCCAATCGGGTACGTTCGGCATATCCAAGCACCGGCAAGCAGCCAGCTCTGGCAGAGCCTTTCACAATTCACATAGGTACAAACTACAACTGCTGCCTGCAGTACCTGCTGCTGCTGCTCCTACCGCTAGCGCTTCTCTATAAACCGTGAGCGACTGAGCGCTACCCATAGATCTTATTGCTTACGCTAGATCCGGTATCCAGGTTTGTTTTGTAGGTCCGGGGGGTTGAAAGTACTAAGCCATTGATTGGTCATTTTAGGTTGTTGACCATACAAATGTGTTGTCCCACGTGACCATAGTACCTACTTTCTTGCAGACCCCTCTAGACCAAAAAATTACTACATGATGCCGGATCTATCTAATGGCGCTACCACTGTTACTTACCTTACGGTGGATTTATGCAGAGGTTTTAAGTCGTTAGTTTCAAGTCTTTAGTTTTAAGTCGTAAGGAAAAATCGACCATTGATTATGCAAGAAGTTTTAAGGACTGTCAATAGTGTCAATCCTGTTATTTTGTGTGCTTATTTTTCTCATTTCTTTCGATTCAATCCAAATTTCCAGACTAAATCCTATTTTTATTTATGTCTATTTGCTTTTCATGCATTCAACTCCTTTTTTCAAAATCAGACGCATGCGCAAATCGATCGAGTTTTAAGTCGTAAGAGATAAATGTTGGCCAACTTTTCTTAGGACTTAAAACTTATGACAGCTGTATAAATGGTAACATTGAAAACCAATGGATGAACTTCTTATGACTTATTACTTAAAACTTGAGACTCAAAACTTACGACTTAAAACCTCTGCATAAATCCACCGTGACATTTCTCATACTAAACTCTTACTGAAATGATAATGCCTTTCTTACGACTTGAAACTTGAGACTTAAAACTTACGACTTAAAACCTCTGCATAAATCCACCGTAACAGTACTGACTGACGCTACCACAAAGTATAGGACTCTGAAGCCCAGTTTATTGTTAGGTGATTTTGGCTTTAGCCGAGTTTATTGCTAGGCGATTTTGGCTTTAGCCAAGTTCATTGCTAGGCGATTTTGGCTTTGGCGATAATAGCGGTGAAAAATGCAGTGTTGTTATTGGTCGATTTCAATCATTTTTCACGCTGAAGCCAAAATCGCTTAGCAATAAATTGGACCCGACGCCAAGGATATTAAACTGTAATAATTTCCTTGCTTTAAACGCTACTGTGAGTGTGTGAGTCACAGACAGCGAGACAGTCATTGATGCTATAGATCTTATATGTTTTAAGCTTTGTTTGGAGGTCTGGGGGGTTGAAAGTATGTACTAACGGCCGTATTCGCCGTATACTTTTAAGGAGCTTTTAAGCTAAGCTCGACTTCAAGGTCGTTTCAAAAGCATACAATTTCGTATTGTTAAGCGAGCTTAAATCCTAAGCTTAGCTTGAAAGTATACGGCCAATAAGCCATTGATAGGTCGTTTCAAGATCAAATGTGTTATATCATCAACTTATTATTCAATATCGTCCAACAATCCATCAATGAATGAATATTTGAAAAATATATGTCATGATGAAATAAAAACATCGAATTGAAGGTTACGTGACACATTTGATTGCTTTTTAATAATTATCATACGTTTGTCGCTCACTAGAAAGCTACTCTCCTCCATGATGAAAACGAATGTCGATTCTTAATTCAAACTTGCGCATGCGCATATTCGCGATTGGTCCCGCAGACTGTCATTTGTTTTATTTTTTGGCTTCAGCTCTGGTATCCATGTTACCTATATAGTTATTATTAGATATATGATCGAAGGTCACCTCACTAACGTCATACCTCATACCACACATCCTTGATACCACACCACAGACCACACCACACACTTGACTGTTCCAAGACCAAAGGCCCAAAGGGGCTAGTATATATACGTGTAGCAAGGGCGGCGTCAGAGTTCTTGTTTATTAGATCACTAGGCAGTAAAAATTGGGCATTCTTATCCTTTGATTCCTTTGCCTTTTGAATTTTTATGCATACATTGAAAATTTATATTTCTATGTTTCTTGCAGCCGTATTCGCAGTCGTATACCTTAAGCTCGCAAGCATACAGTTTCGTATCGTCAGAGATTAGTCATATGACTAATCTCTATCGTTAAGCGAGCTTATGCCTTAAGTTGCCTTAAGATAAACTTATAAAGTGACAGGAATGATCCGGAGCAGGCAGACTGCGGATGACTGACGACCGACACCTGACACTACTCAAGCCAACTTAAGCCCTTTTTATGTTTTAAATTTAAGACCAGTTTTTTCCTGCTGGGTAAATAACCGAAAAGGTTGAGCCCATTAAAGAAGGAAGGAATGAAGGAAGGAAGTTTTTTCCTGAAGCCTGAAGCGATCTCGCGCCACCTCGCGCCAGATATGTTGCGAGTTATTGCGACCTTATAATAAAACCATAGAGATTTGCCGCGTATGTTCTAATCTAACCAGTTCAAATTGACCAAAACTCTTCGCCTGTACCAAAATAACATCATGTTCGTTAAATTCAAAATGTAAAGCCATGCATATTTTAATAATTCAGGGTTTCGTGTTTTCTTCTTGACTTTTGACATTTTTAATACATTTTTCGAATTGTCAGATGTCAGGATTCAGATTGGTGAATTGTAATGGCGGAGAGCAGAGGGACAATAACATTAATTTTATTGAATTTACCAATTTTTCATGCTATAAATTTCTCTCTTCACTAATAATAATTTGCAGTAGTGTTTCAAATAATTTGTGATTTCACAAAACTACTTTTCTCTCAACCTGTGCATTTAACGGCATAATGAATTGATATGATTTGTATTTTTTTGTGCTTATAGTTCAAATAGGGTTTTTGTGCATAATTTGAATAAAATACCAAGTATTTCATCGTTTTTCGTTATGCTCGAAAGTGGCTCACCCAATTCCAGATAGCTATGGCGAATTTGAACTTTACTAGGAATATTGGAGGTAACAGCCTCGGAAGAACAAGTGTTAGTTTTGGAAGTAATTCTATGTCTGGACATGTTACTCCTGTGTTTGGGCAAAGAACACCGTCTGAGAGAAGAACCCTACCTGCTATGGGGTAAAAAATAATTGTTCCTGAAATTTTTGTTTACATGCATGTGTAGCATGTTTTTTGATTTTCTGAATATTATCATCACCAAATAATGTGTATGTCGCAAAGCTGGGCTTATTTGCTTCTATTTTTATAGTTCTGAATTAATCATTTTTCTAAAAAAGTGTACTATCTGTTGATCCAATAATATTGTTCTAATGTTTTCAGATCTTCACAAAGTTAAATTATGTTCATTCCTGTTCACTAGAAAGTTGCAATTATTATATTATTCATTTGTTTCTGTCACCTATTGTCATAATAACATAACCTGTTTATGTTATTCACACAATAGATATTTTTAGTTATTTCACAAATGTTCTATGACCATTGCAATTATATTTTTATAATCATTATATTTGAAGATATTTATATATTCTGCAGGTATCCCATTAAATCTTCATTTACTGCTTAATACATTTCATCAAGTAACCTAGTAATACAGTCTATTCTTCATTTTCAGAAATAGTAATCAAATGGGTAACATGAACACATTGGGAGGTTACAGTTCCTTCAACTCTGTGTTTGGATCAGGAGACACAAATACCCCCTCTCTCCTAGACCTCAGTGAGTTTCCATCATTAACAAATCGAAGTTCAGGTGATAATGTCCCTCAACCAAGTCCAATGCCTGGTGCAAAACCTTATGTGGGTATGGTGAAACAACCAACCTCAGAATCAAGTGAGTTCACAATGTCATCTGAAGACTTTCCTGCCCTACCTGGTACCCAGACTAGAGAAGGTGCATCACCTGGCAGCAATTCATCTGGTGATAAGAACATTTCTGGTGGGGCTGGGGATGGGCTCAGTTCCAGGGAGAGAGAAACAAACTGTTCCAAGTCAGGTAAGAAAATATCCACACTTTTAAGAGGTTAGTGGAGTATAAATTTTGGTTGTGTATAAAAGGTAATGGTATTTTGAGAAGCCTAGGCATTAATTCCAATATTTTAAGTTGCACTAGGACACCTTGGTTCATTCAGTGTGTTAAAGAGTTCTTGAATGATTTGATTTTTCCTCCTAATTGAACTTGTATTACATTAAAAAATCCAGTCAATGATATTGCCAAACACCATGAATGTGAGCCAATAATGTATGCTCTAGTTAGATATATTGATAGATATACATATATTGGGGTTGGTGTTTATATCAATAACACTCTTTACTTAATCACTATGTGCTCTACAATCCAATATTCCTATAGTACTCCAATACTGAATAATATGTAGCACTATCTCATGGTAACAACTTGTACTTCTGGAAGTAGTATAGTTTTTGTTTTGTTTTCAAATTTTTGACATTTGTGTCATTGTGACATTACCTACATTTGTGTCTTTACAACCAAACAATAACTGAAACGAGAAAAACAATAAGATTTCACATGTATTTCACCAGAACATCTCTCAAAAAACTGCTGGAAGTACACCTTTCACATCAGAAGCGAACATGAACAGAACAGAGGTTAAGTTTGTTGTGGGTTATCCCTCAGAGAGTTCAGTGGTTTTCCTACTACAAGTGGTTCACGAGTCACCGCTAGGTAGCGTATCGCTTAGCACCTATCGCGAATAGCTTATGACACAATTATTATATTTCATCTATTCATTTTTAAAATAATCAGCAAGTGGAACTCATGTTTGTTGAAAATTCACGAGCTTTCCACCACCTTCCAAAACTATTTATTGACATATTGAAGGAGAGGATGATATTTCAATAGATTTCTATCAAAATACAGGAACTAATATACCAGTTTGACTACCGACTGCGCTCAATTTTGAGCGACGAGAAAACTAAAATAATAACTTGAAAACCTCGTTGGAAAAATAAAAGCTAATGCTTTTGTGAGTCATTCCCAAAAGTTTTATTCCAAAGTACATAACACCGACATTCTATGAAATCATAAACTAAGTCCAGAAGTAGTAACTGCTAGTAATAAAAAATGCGGGCCCTTCTCGAATGTTTCCTTTCTTTGATACTGTGCTTGAAGTCAAATTCTCAGGGTGATCCAACACAAATTTACTCAGTCATGTGGTATTTTTTTTCTGAAGCGCCTATTTCGCCTAATTTTCATTTTGTATCTTCTACATTTTTCTTGGAAAATATCAATAGGGTGTCAAAAAAACGTATTATTTTTTAATGTCTTCAAGAAAATGTACTATTGTGATATTTTTGGGAAGAACTAACTACGAATTATTGTTAATCATATCTGTACCGATTGTTATCATTCAAATATACAATGTGTCTGAGGTTATAGATTCCATAAACCTTTCACAACTGCTATATTTTGAAAATAATTGATGAATATAAAATTTGTGGACATATTCAAAGGGAGGCAAAGTTTGGCGGGAAATTCATTTATTAACATGAATGTGATCACAAGAAATGTCAAAAAGTATAGAAAACTGAATACCAATAAAACTCAATCAACCATAACTTTCATTCTTCCTGCTGGCCTTCACTTTTCTCTTGATGATTCGTTATCCAGGATTAAAATTTCACATTTCCAAATGCTTTCAACTGATTGAAGCTTAAAATTCTCAAAGCCAATATCGATTCATATTAGTTAAACATAATATCAGAATCATGAAAAATATTATATAGAATAAAATTTTGGTGTAGACGACCTAAAAACACGTACTAATGATGAAGGCATCCAATATTTTGATTTCTCAATGTTTCAAAGTTGAACAAGACCCCTTTGTTAGAACAATGATGAAATATTCCATGCCTCCCAACATGAGTAATAATATCTCAGACAGTTCAGAAAGCAGATTGAAAGAGCATAATGTAGCATTCTCTTCAAGACATTGATGATTACTATCACTACTCCATCTACTCTATGGGCCGGTTGCATAAAGAATTTAAAAGGCGATCAAATATTTAATTTGTTTTTAATCATGGAAACGCACGCCTTAGGTAGCGAGTTAGCAGAGTTACTGCCACGTTAATTTGCAACCGGCACTGTGTATATCAACTGATTGTTATTACCTACTTATATTGGATTCATAATTCTTACAGATACATTGACACTTTCGTGTTTGTATTCCCTCCTCCCCGACCTCAGATCGCCCGTAAATTATTTTTCCTTTAATTTTTGTTATATTCTCTTTCGTTTCCAATGGCTTTCATCCTACTATAATTTTTGTTCACTTTTCACCATTTTCAAAGGCTTCGGCACTGGTCTAACGGACTTAACAAGATTCAAACAGAATCGACCCGAATAATGAATACTAAGGAAAAGTACCGATAATAACCTAAATTCTGGTTTATCGTTCCGTTAATCAACGGTTGACATCGGTTGCCTGAAAAGTTGGTTATTTTCGGAACATAATCTTGAAAAATTGGTCATTCTTATGTCAACCGACGGTTGTCAGAAATGTCGTTAGTCGTCGTTTGATTATTTATAATGTTTTTCTATTTTGATCATTAATTCAACGTAAGGAAGAATAATGCAGGTGAATAACTATTATTCACAAGATAGAAAAACGTTTAACAATTTTTTTCTAGTTAGGAAATTATAATAATGACATTTTGTTTTGTTGTTATTGCTACAGGGCTCTAGGAACTTTTTTTAAAAAATATGTATTTACTAAACATCCTTGTTTTCTTAGTATTGATGATATTGAAATAAATACGACATGAGACAAGCAGAAAAGCGAAATTGATTATTAAAAAAACTCCAAGCAAGAAAACCGTTCCGAAATATTTGTGAACCAAAATGTCGACTGTTAATACTGTCAAAAGTCAACTGTCAATAGTGTCAACCATAGCGGTTGATGAAAATTATTATCGGTACTCTACTTAAAGGTACGTTTCCTTCCATGCGGCAGTCGTGCACGGCTATCGCAGTGCGGCGGTCGCAACATACTGCTACCCTTGTTTTTAAATATACCCGTTTCCTTCCATGTGGTGGCCGCATGCGTTGAAATTATGTTGCGGCCGCGGCTCTGCGATAACCTTGCACGACGGCCGCATGAAAGGAAACGTACCTTAAGACAAAGTTTACAGAATATACTATAAGTTGCGTCACTCCGCCTCGACTCTCGAAGCGACCGGCCCCTTGCGCTCGCACGCAGGACAGTCTGGTCGCGTTTGCCGCATAATTGCGTAACGCAGTGTCCTGCGTGAGCGGCAACACGCGGCCGGCGCGACCGGCGCGGCCGACGCGATAATCGCAGTGTATGCGGCAAACGCGACCAGACTGTCCTGCGTGCGAGCGCATGTCGAAAATACTTTTGCCGCCAGGGTCGCGGTGCCTTGTGTTTCGGGTCACAGTTTTCAAGATGACGTGGATGAAGAAGCGCACAATTCTGTTAACGGGGAGCACATACTACGCAAGAATTGTAAAATGGCGTGAGAAAAGGCTCAGCAAAAGACACAAGACGAATACGATATTTTTGGAAAGAGCGATACACGGGGAGTTTCACCATTTGTATAAAAAACTGCGGTCTTCGCCTGCGTTATTTCGCAGTTATAGTAGAGTTTTACCCGAAACATTTGACTATATTGTCAAAGCAATCACCCCTGATATGGAACATGCAGAAACCAATTTTCAACAACCGTAAAATGTGTCAGACATGATGTTTACCCAAGTAAGCTGGCCGGCAAACTCCCCGTGTATCGCTCTTTCCAAAAATATCGTATTCGTCTTGTGTCTTTTGCTGAGCCTTTTCTCACGCCATTTTACAATTCTTGCGTAGTAGTCATCTTGAAAACTGTGACCCGAAACACAAGGCACCGCGACCCTGGCGGCAAAAGTATTTTCGACATGCGCTCGCACGCAGGACAGTCTGGTCGCGTTTGCCGCATACACCGCGATTACCGCGTCGGCCGCGCTGGCCGCGTGTTGCCGCTCACGCAGGACACTGCGTTTACCCGTCACGACGTCCCAGTCCACGGCTTGCCGCGGCGCGCAGCAATTCAGAGCCAAATATACAGATTGTCCCAAAAGTTACATTTCTGTGAGTGGGTTGATAAATTATGAAGGCGGATAATATTCGGGTAGTGGATGGATCTGAAAGCCTCTATGACTACCGAAAAACGAATATTAAAAAATCTTTCAAATTTGTGAGTTTTGTCAGGCTAGACGTAACAAAAAAGTCAAATTCATTTTTTGATGTAGAATTGCAATAAAATAAATATTTCTTTTGTGGTAAACACTACGAAATGAAGATTACAAATATTTATTTACTCGAATTATCAATCAAAACTATTTCGCTTAAATAAAACTCTTATGGAAATTCCAGAAACCCTACTACTATACAATTTTGTAGATCTTTCAATAAAATATTCAGATTACGGTATTTTGATTTCTCCATATACTCCACTTGAAGTTTTTCCGAATGATTATCCCAATATAAGAAATCTAGGAAGAAATTCTTTGATATCACCCGAATATATCTCAAAATAATTTTGGTGCAATAGTCTAGTTACGCAGGATGTTTGCATTAATTTTTCTTTCTACATGAAAGAAACTTTTAGTTGTGAAGGAATTATATTTTTCGAATTGAAAGTACACAATAACAACAACAAAAAACTTTTCGGTGGTCTTACAATGCAAAACCTGGTGGTTGGGAAACGTTTGAAAGACGAATTCATCGACACTGTTTTTATTCACTTATGTAGAAACCTTATATAGGTATATTAGTTTTCAAGTTTATATACACGGGTAGAATTATATTTCACAGTGAAATTCATTAACATAGAAATGAAAACAATGAAATCCAATAAAAGTTTCATTGAACTAAGTCGATAAAAAAAATCAATTCTAGTTTACCTATATGAAATGGAAAAACAGAATAAGATGTTATAGATCTATGCATCTTCGCATCATATCTTTAATATTCGACGTACCCGGTATATAGCATAAGATCTTTAATTTGCAATTGATCCTCGTATATCGCTTGACTTCTACTTGCGGTTGCCTGCGGCTAATTAGCGGGCTCAGTTCTTGGAATTGTAAAAAAATGCTATCCCAAACCGTTCCGACAAACGATTCGGCGAGAGTGACCCAACTTATAGTATATTCTGTAAACTTTGCTTAAGATGATTGTTCGTCGCAGGCATCCAGACGTCTCCGGACGGCAGGGTGACCAACATACCCGCCAGCATGGTGAACGACCAGTTCGGCATCGTCGGCCTGCTGACGTTCATCAGGGCGGCCGAGACGGACCCCAACCTGGTGTCGCTCGCGCTGGGGCAGGACCTGACGGCGCTAGGGCTGAATCTCAACTCGACCGACAACCTCTACACGACGTTCTCCGGCCCGTGGGCCGAGCACCCCTGCAGGCCGCAAGACATCGACTTCCACGTGCCGCCCGAGTATCTCATCAACCACGCCATCAGGTGAATGTTTTTTTCAGTTTACTGGCATTCAGCCAAAGACATTTAAACACTAGATACTTCATTATTCACGTTTTTGCGCGATCAGCCATCGTTCTATCCTTCTTTTCTGACTCTTTTCCTCCAATTACATGTTTGCCAGATTATACGACTATTTAATATGTTATGCAATCTTGCAGTGGATTGAATAATTCACACTAAACAATACTTGTACTTTACTGATGAAATCAATTCGTTTTTTATCACATTTCACCATAGAAATCAACACTTTCGGCAACACCGCACTAGAACATTCTACTATTATTTTTACGAGATTGACGATTGCGAGGTTGCTGAATTGCCGACTTATTTCGTTGATACCGATTTGAGTTATTTTGGCCGTTTTACTCTTTTGTAAGTTTCAGAAACAATATTTTAGTGTGAATATGGTGCATTTGTGTGTAAAAGGGTGGATCATTAGAACTTGAATTTGACTTTTCACCACTGAAATATAACCAATAACTGGAATGCCAAAGGAACTTCTCAAGCATAGACCCTTTTGAATCTCGCGAATAAATCAGGCCGGGAACATGCGCACTATTAGTGTAACCAGGTCCGGTCTAGCCTTTGGTACACAGACCACCTGGACTGTGTTTTAGGACCAATTATCAACATTAACATCTCAGAAGAAACATTACATAAAGAATTATCTAAATTAGCAGTTCCAGGGTGAAACCAAAGTTTTTGGAGCGAATTATGGAAATCATTATACAACCGAATCAAATCGAAACTGGTGGTAGGATATTTTCATATTTTTAATCAATCAAATGTTTGTATTTTTTTGGATTTATTATCTTGATTGTATATTTCTTAACGTTCTTTAACTATTCCAAGTTTCTATGTATGTATCGTTCATGTAAAATTCTTCAGCGACGAATAAATTCTATTCTATAATCCTTGTCCTACAGTAAATAAGTTTGTGATCAACCAATCTTTGTAATAATGATTTTAGTTCCTGTGACACAATATGGTAAGTAAACAGTCAAAAAAAAACAATTTCCATATAGAATAAAGCACATTATATTATAATATATGTATTTATTCTGAACTACACAGCACTAATCACGTTGCTCCCCGAAATTTTGCCCCTGTTGAAATCTGAATTACTTTTCTCTGCTTTGAACAATTTGAATTCTGTTTACACTGTTCACTGGATAGTTGACAGAGGCTTTTGAGGACCAAGATTCAGCCTGGGAACTGAATCACGTTTCAGTCGTTTTTTATCACCAGAAGTTATATGATGTCATCAATGATGATATGTTCTTCACAAATCACGTTTCCATAGCTCAAAGTCTCGATATTTTGATATCTACCAATATCTAGCTTTCATTCATGAGCAATGTCTATTCTTAGTTAAACTGAAAATGGATGATTTTAAGATAAAATAATACAGCTCAAGTATAGGTATCAATCTCAACTCACCAAAAAAAGGTTAAACTAGAATTAGTTATGCAGTTTTTGCATTGCAGTAATGCACCTTCAACCTTTTTTGTTTATGAGAATGTTATCAAACTATCAAACAGGGCAAATTGACGATATGGAACAACTTCTCTTTGATTTGGATTTGGCGAATGACCATTTACCACTTGAGAATTAACACGAAACAAAAAGTGCCAAGCCGCCTCTGATTTAGTTCATCTTATCACAGACGTACGTCATCAAATGTATACAGTTGTAGTGATCAAAGACATGATTTTCGTACCTTTACTTTTACTGCGTCGGCGCATATTCTGAAATCTCAGTTCGCATTGTTTGGATCATAAGTTCCCCGCGCATTTACCTATATTAGCGTTCCAGTTATTGGTTATATTTCAGTGCTTTTCACCGGTGAGTACTGGTAGAGCCAAAATAGAGGTTATGTTTATTAGACAGAAGCGTCCGGTCCAAAAGTAGGTGCCAGATTCGATTAACGATAATATATTTCAAAAATATTGACAATAAGCACATATATTATGACTGCTAAATACCACAAAGAAATTATTCCTATTACAAATTACAATTGCCATATTACATGTTTATATATTCAATCCGCTAATCCGCATTTCCTACAGCTCTTGACATATAGTGGAAGTGGTTAATGTACCGACTCCCGTATACATTACAATATTGTGGTCGAATTCCTTCAAATCAAAGGTAAATTATGTTTCTATTAAAATATCGGAAGTCTGGTTGAATCGCCCAAAGTACACACATTTTTCAATGACTTATGTCAACAAAAAAAACTGTTGTTAAGTGCCACATAATCGAAACGGTTGATAAGAACTGAATAATAAGAACGATATTCTACTTGAGATGATATTAATAATAGTTTCTGGGACAACTATAAAATATGAGAAGCAACAAGCACATCAGACTGAAAGTAATATTCAATGTCAACCTGAAGAACAAAAAAAACTAAAGACTTTGAGAATGAGTCTATTACAGTACTAACAAACATTCTTCACAATATCTCTCTGGAGATAGTATTGTTAGTATATATGGGCATTTTATAAACAATAGTCAGTGTACTAAAAACATTAATCGAAAAGTGCTAGGCCGTAGGCACGCCACTGATGATGAAAACCTACAAAGATACATTGTTGCCAAAGAGCCGCCATCGTGTATTTGTCTCTCTCGCACTTGTTGCATACATCCAAACAATGGAACGTTCAGTCTCCTGTATTTGAATGTCTTTGCATTCAGCACTTTTTGCCATTTTCACAAAGATTATTTTTCGAAATATTGGATTATTTATTCATTTACCAATATAGGGATTACAAACAGATTAAACAATCCAAAACAGGACCCTCTACTTGATAAATCAGTTTAGTGGGTTGTAGACAAGAAGAAAAGGAAAGAAAAATATGATCAAACAGAAAGTAAATTATGGAATAGGCAATATTAAATTCAGTTATACAATAAGTGTGAAATCGAGATCTATGAGTCTACAGGGTAATGCAAATTTCATGGTACACTATTGTCAAATCGGAAATGGAGATAGATACGAACTAGGTTAAATTACGAAAAATATGCACAATCAAGGATATCTTATGTAGTTCCTGAAATATCCTGGAAAAACTGAATTATAGTAATCGATAACTTTTCAACCTCGTTTTCAACTATTGCTGCTAGGATTTTGAAATTTGGTATAGTTACTAAAGTTCGCATGCTGAATTCAACGGTGACATGAAAAAAAATTTAGGCACACTGGTTTCGAAGATATCGAAGCCAACTGTGATATTGTCAATGGCAGCCATTTTGGATTTTCACACCATGGGATAGATCATGAAATTACCAATTCATTGATACATTGCACTTGTATGCTTTAAGAAGAAGTCTAAATGACAAAAAACAAAAATAGAAAATATGAAGTAAAATCTATGATGTAGCATCAATGCTTCTAGATTATTCATTGTTTTTATGTTATAGTAGACAGAAGTTTATATGTAAGTCTATCTGCACATTAAATTCGCGAGCTGATGTGTAATTCCGATTTTATTGTGGAAAATTCATCATCATAGCTAGAGCTGCTGCTGTCAGAATTACCACTTATAAGATGTGTTTTATTGGCAAGATTCCCCTACTGGAATGTCGATTCTGGTCGTTAATTCTGAAACTGGTTGCAACTTTTCATTCCGTTTGCTCAGAAGGAATGACAGAAAGAATATTGTGGAAGGGTTGACGTCTTGTGATGTCGTTTTATTCGTCATTCCTACCACCGCCACCAGTAGAGAACCAATAAAACGCACCTATTATTGGATGAAATGAAATGTTTAGTTCAACTGTTATTTTGGTCTCATCTAAAGTCGAAGAAAAGAGTGATTGATATGCACCTACGATGTTTACATCGTTGCTTTCGAAATTCGACACGTGCCAGCCAAGTAAGGGAAGCGGCTGTCACAATGTCCAGTTATCAGTGCTTGATGTTATAATATGAGAAAATCAGAACTGCCAATTTAACAGTAAGAAGACTACTACTTGAAAAATACGGTTCATTTCAGAACAATCAGTGACGCTGCATCAGTTGCAAACAAATCGTACAATCAATTCAATATAGGAGGCAATCCAACGGAGGGCAGCAATGACTTTTATTTTGCAGTAAAGTGGCCCACTAGCACCTTTGTTATTGAGTTTCACATCATTTTTGTTACTTTTAGTGGAAATATCTGGAATTACAAGCGTGACAGATCCCAAATTAACTCGATATTTTCTATTTTTCCTATTATTTCAACTTTTCTATCATCAAACACACAAGTGTGATACATCGATGAATTGGCAATTTCATGATCTATCCGATGGAGTGAAAATCCAAAATGGCTACCATTAGAAATATCAAAGTTGGCTTCGATATTTTCGAATATAGTGTGCCTAGATTTTTTTTCCTATCACCTTTGAATTTAGCATGCGAACTTTGGTAATTCAACTCAATCCCAAAATCCTAGTTGCAATAGTTGAAAATTTATCGATGACTGTAAGAATCGACAATTTTCAGTTTTTCCAGGATATTTAATGAACTACTCAAGATATCCTCGATTTGTTTTGATATTCGAAACAATTCAAATTAAGTTTGAAATATTTAATGTCATTACATGTTTTGTTGAATGTTCTAAGCATACTGCAAGGTGGTTAATTCTGAGCAGCGTTGGTTTTTTTGAAGGGTGTTTTGAAGAATTCTGGATTACTCATTTTGAACATTGAATTCAATCTTTGAGAATAAATATGGGCCTTGCGCTAGTCCCTTCAACAGTTTGAAAATCATTATCAAGTCTGTTACATTTCACCTTTCTTTGAGGGGTAATATATTGTGTTGACGCATTAGAGGAGTGTAGTCACCATTGATAATTTGTATATTTGTTTTATAAGCAATATATCTAAGAAATTTTCTCTGTACTCTCACAATTCTATCTATGTGAACTTGATATTGGGGATTCCAAACAACTGATGTGAAACAAAGTTTACTGTGAATATAAGCATAATAAATACTGAGAAGGCATCTTATATTTCTGATAGTTTGGTCAATTTTTTTTTAAATCCCATAATTTTGTTGCATTCGTCAATCGTTTTTTTTTTCAAGTGCGGCTTAAATGTTAATTTACAGTCCATTTGTACCCCTGACCTTTCACTTCAGATACAGATTTTAGTTCTTGGTTTTTTATTTTGTATTTGGTGTCAAATCTATTTCTATTTCGGGTGAAAGTGATTGAAACACAATTGTCGAGATTCAAGAAGATGCTGTTATTATCACAGAACAATGTAAGGCGGTTTAGATCTTCGTGTATCCTTCTGCAGTCACTCAGGTAAATCACTGCACAATATAATTTCAAATTGTCTGCATAAAGTAGAATGAGCAATATTTTAAAGACTTAATAATTTCATTAATGTAAATTATGAAAAATAACGGTCCAAGGTGACTTCCCTGAGGGACTTCAGACGTTGATTCAAACTGATCTGAAATATATCCATTCAGTGCTACCATCTGAGTTCTGCCATCCAGATATCATGTTACAGTTTATGTTACATTTTCTTTTGTACTCCATGGAGCTCTATCAATAAAATTATGGAACCAAATGCAAAATCTATAAAAAAAGGTGAAGTGCCTACTTATAGTGAGGAGTTTTGGATAGATTGATTGTTGGTCCAGGTAAACAGTGATATCTATAATAGATATGTATAAAAGGAATTGGAAATGAAAATGTAAAATGAGGGGGAACTAGGGCGCCTCAAAGAGTGGATAACAAAATGATTTTTCAAAATTGCTCAGATTATGCCCCAAAATCTGCTCATCATTCTTTCAATCAAAACGGGTAGTATTTGTAATGGTCGGTGATTGTTTTTTGAATAAGTTCTTTATGCATCATGGACACATTTTCCATTTTCATAAGTATCACAAATCGATTGGACCAACATTTTAGGAAAAAACTAGGAAGTTGAGATCTTTATTTTTCCTTAAAGTTAGTTTATACAAAATTATCACATGAGTATTTTTTATTTTTCTGTGCGATCAAATTTTACTAGAAATAAATTTTGAAAAACTAGTTCTGGCCTGCTATGTAATGGATTCTGGTATACCATCTCATGAATTATTATTATTCTATAATGATATGACATGCAAAGAATATGTCCGCAATAATATAATCAAGGACCAAGCCATATTATGAAATAACTTATAACACATGTAGTTTGTTCTTAGAGTGAAATAATGAATATACTATACCAATTGAACTTGCGGAATGGATTTGAATTTATTTTCGAGACAACAAAAGTATATCTGGCAACTGCGCTACGATCGAAGGTCGGACTATAACATGTTGACGACTGACAAATTAAATTTAAAGTCACTTCTTGTGAGAATCTATGTATGAAACCAGTGATACTAATTTAATAAATAAAACAAAATATATTTTATGGAAATTTGTACTTCTACGTCCAATATAAAATATTTTCTAATTCAACTGTTTCAGATCGTTATTCACATGCAAATAGGGACAACCGGTTTCTTGTTTCAGGGATAAGCTTGCATCAATGAAATTGAGCCGATATAAAGACGACCTTCTCTTCTTCATGTTTTACAACAATGTTGGTGATGTACTTCAAATAGCAGCTGCATCGGAACTGTAAGTAAATTCTGAAAGTATGGCAAAATTTTGCACATTCCAAATTGTGCCAATATTTGCTATGATATTTCCTCCTCATGATGAAAATCATGACGATAAATTTTCCTCTCGCAGCAAGCTGTGGCATAACAGAGTTTTATGAAAGATACAACACACTTAAATGTTTGAAACCTTGCTTTTTCAATTACTTTGCGGCATATCACTTTCGCTGGTAGTGAATAATTTTTACAAAATCAAGAAAATGTTCCTATTGGACCACCGTAAAACAGTAGATTTTTCTATTTTTTTTTCTTAGAGTTTAAATTTCAAAAAAAGGCATCTATTGTGTAACACTGTGAAACCGTGCCGAGATGTGTCCGTAATAACCATATATCTTATTGCTTACGATAGATCCGGCATCCTGTAGTAATTTTTAGGTCAAGAGGGGTCTGCAAGAAAGTAGGTACTATGGTCACGTGGGACAACACATTTGTCAACATTTGTCAACAACTAAAACGACCAATCAATGGCTTAGTACTTTCAACCCTCTCGGACCTACAAAACAAGTAACCTGGATACCGGATCTAGCGTAAGCAATAAGATCTATGGTAATAACTATCGCCGAGCGCGCTAGATGATTTATTAATTATAGTGAGAGCATGTGAAGTGGAAAACTATGGCATCGTTGTCAACTAATATCTAACAGGCGCTTTCTAAAAATAATCCAAATGATAAACTTGGTATATCGAGCAATTCATGTTTCATTGATGTTGAATAACAAATTTTAAAATTATTCCAGTACTGATCAATCATTAGTTATTGCTGAAATCCCGAAGAAATCAATGAATACTCTGGCAACGTCACTTACTAAACTTTTGACTCTTGACATAATGATGTTGACTCTGATGACATGAATTATCACTGTTTATTTCTGACTACGCTTGAGAAGGCGTTATTTGTTTTGTTTATATCACCTCCTGTTTAGAAAACAAAGTAAAGCACAAATAAATTATTGATAATAATAATTATTTGTGTTATTACCGTTAATTACAAGTTTTCACATGGTAGTCAAGTAGTGTTTTGTTCCAAAAAAAGTAGTATAAACAAACTTTTCATATGATTCCTCTCAAACAAGACATTATTACAATTACAAACCCAATGTCCTGTAAAGGAGACCTATATGGTGAATAAATGAATTGAATTGAATTACAATGAAAAGGTGTGTTATTGCTGTTAGTAGATCCTATACCAAAAAAAAGAACATGTATTGCTGTGAATATCATTTTGATGTAAGTACTAGTTTTTGTGGGTGAGCTATTCTAAAACCATTTTTAGTATTAGAGCATTTTTGGCTTCCAAAAGTATTGTTGAACTAATGGATGTCATATTCGTTCCAGCTTGAATTGGACTTGATTGAATACAAACTCATTGAAACCAGGAATTATATACGAGATGTGATACTTCATAAATTTCTCGAAAGTCCTAAACCAACAGAAGTTTCACAAAAATCTTAGCTCTCACCATCAGCATGTAAGAGTAGATATCAATCTCGTGAGAAGTTTGGAGATAAAGTTAAGCGGAAATTTGCTTCTCATAAAACCTTTGCAGATACTAAGAAAAGCTAGCATAATAGTTGTAAACACAGTCTTGAAGACTATTTGACAATGAAGCAAATCCACTTCTCATCAGGAAAATTTTTAGAAATGCCAATGAATCATTCCTTCAAACAAAATTCTTCTGGAGAATGTGAACTCACACTAAAACCACATATCACCAACCTGAACCAATATCAATGTCAAAAACATTTGGTAACAAGAAGATTCAAGTTAGATTAGATTAGATTAGATTTTTATTCATCTCTTCGAATCATATACATGACATGAGACAAGTCATACAATAGTAGATTAAACATAGATATAAATAAAATGCAGTGGAATATGATACAAATCAAAACATAAAGGTACATGTACACGAACAACAAAGTATATGGTTAATTAAATAATAAAATTACATAACTATTCTTGTGGATTAAACTAGTCTTGTGGACATTGTGAGCATCGGTCTATAAATTCATCCAAGGAGTAAAAACAATTTTCTATCAGGAATGATTTCAAAACGGACTTGAATTCATTAATTTTCTCAGATTTTTTAATTTTGTATGGTAGCATGTTATAGAAATATCCTCCCGAATATAGTGGGGACTTTTTCAATTGCATTCGGTTGAATTTGCATAGGTGGACGTCATTCTTAGTTCGGGTGTTATATTCATGAAAGTCACTATTTTTTTGAAATTTATTCTTGTTCTTGTGAGTATAAGTCAATAGCTTGTGAAGGTAAATACTTGTACAAGTCAATATGTCATTTTTTCTGAAGGTATCTCTGCAGGACTCTCTATAGTCTAAGTTGAATATCAGACGTATAAATCGCTTCTGCAAAATGAATACCCTCGAAATTTCTGTCGATCTGCCCCACACAATTATGTTACAGCTGATCGCGGAGTGAACTAGTGCATAATATAAGTTGATTAGGTGACTCTCATAGAGGTTAGATTGTAAGCTATTGAAGGCATAGTACAGTTTATTAAGTTTTTTGCACAAGCATTCTATTTGTTCGTTAAAGGTCAGCTTGGAGTCCAGCTCTATTCCAAGGAATTTGGTACTTTTGGAATTAGAAATTATAGTTTTGTTGCTTGTTGTTAAAGTTATATTATTTTCTATCTTAAGTGGTGCAGTAAATTCGATAATAACAGTTTTGTTCTCATTGATAATAAGGTGGTTGCTTTGGCACCAATGCGCAAAGCTACTCATGACTGCTTGTGCTTTATTATTCAGCTCAGCTAGGCTATCAGCAGTGACTACAATAGTGGTGTCATCTGCATAGATGAATACGCGTCCATGTTGAATATGTGAGGGTAAGTCATTCACATAGAGTAAAAACAAAAGTGGACCCAACACCCCGCCTTGAGGAGTCCCAATGAGGCAATCAAATTCGTTGGAGAGCTCATTCTCGATCTGAACCTTAAGTTTTCTGCCGGACATATAGGATTTAATCCAGGATTGAATTGGTTCTCTGATGCTCATCGCTTCTAATTTTATTGTTAGGTGTTCGGGGCTAATCGTATCGAAGGCGCGTGTGAGATCAAAAAAGATTCCTTCCAAATATTTGTTGTGGTCAATATTTTCATGGATGTACTGTACTAATTCTATTGATGCAGTTTCTATCGAGTAGTTGCGGCGAAAACCGTGTTGTGACGACGTTATTATATTATGTAGGTTCAAGTAATTCACCAATTGGTTATACAGAGCTATCTCAATTATTTTAGAAAAACAGCTGAGAATACATATCATTCTGTAGTTTTCAACGTTATGTGGATCACCCTTTTTGAAAACTGGAATGGTTTTAGCAATTTTCAGTTCATTTGGATAGATACCTTGGGTGACGGATAGATTAATGATTTGGGATAATTCACGAGAAATTTTATCGACACATTCCCTCAGTACAATGGCTGGTATTTCGTCAATTCCTGCTGAATATTTCTTTTTCAGTGTTAGAATTATGTTTTTCACGTCATTTTCATCGTACCTCATTTTTCGTACACACGTTTTCAGGGAAATTGAGATTACGTATTGTTTCACTGACGGAATATGCGAAAAACTTTCCGAAGTGATTTGCAATTTTGATGGTTATGCCCCTATCGGATAGAGTGATTTCCCTCCTATTTTTATTTTTGCCAATTTTTGTGTTTACTAATTGCCAGAGAGTTTTTGCTTTATTATTTGAATTCCTGATTATGTTAGAGTGATATTGTTTTTTTTCCTCGATAATTTTTGCATCAATAGATTTTTTCATTTGTTTATAATTGTCTGTTACGACCGGGTCGTCCACTCTTTTTTTGAGCCAATTAAGATCTTTCAACTGTCTGATATCAGAACTTAATTTTGTAGAGAAGGGTATCCTATCAGATTTTGTGGCCTTTTTTACAATATTTTGCCTTGGAAATGCTATGTCGAAACACCAACGAAAGTTTGTCATGAAGTTATTGAACATACTATCAACAGTCTCTTCTTGAGTGTTATCCTGGATGCTTGTGTTTTCATAAAGTGTTTTGAAGTGTAGGAGAGATTGTTCGTTGAATTTTCTTGTTATCACATTGTTTTTGCGTACATCCGCTAACTTTCCTGACGACCAAGTCATAATTTGTGCAAGGTGATCTGAGGCACCCAGATCAACTAGTTCACATGAGCTATTTTCGATGTTACTAACAACATAGTCTAGTCCACTAGCAGTTAATTTGCTTCCATATTGCGCCACACGTGTTGGTTCATTGTATAGCAGTTCCAAGTCAAACATTGCAAATAAGTCGAAAAGTTGTTTCTTAAAACGACAATTTCCCATGAAGTTTATATTGAAATCTCCACAAAGAATGATATAGGTGTGCTCAGCTGTTATGTGAATTAAGGCGCTATATAATTTATCAAGAAAATTTTGTGGGTCTGATTCTGTTGATGAACTACGGTATACGGTGATGATACAAAGATTTTTATCAACCCTTATTGCAGAACACTCAAAGTCAATTTCTGAGGATTTGTTTTCAAGATATTGGATATTGTGGCAATTTCCGAATATTTCCGATTTTACAAATATTGCAGTGCCACCATGAGAAAGTTTTATCCTGCTATATCCGGAGACAAGTCTATAACCTGCTATGGTAGTTGATCTCAATTGATCTTCACACATCCAATGCTCAGATAAACAAAGAAATGCCGGTTTGCTAGTGCTACAAAATAATTCTAAGATTCTTATTTTATTTGCTAGGCTTTGACTGTTCAGGTGAACGAGCTGATATTTGTGGTTTGTACTTATCTCGCTGTCATTGGTGAGGCTGGGTCTTGAAAATTTCTTGTTACATGTCTAGGTTGGTTTTCACGGAAGGTGTACTTATGCTGTGGGTTGTCCAAAAATCGTTGCCCTCGTTTGAAGTTGAAGCGGTCGAAATGAATGTTTTCAGGCCAAAAGTCTGATTCATAAATCTGCTTTTGTAGGCAAGGTTCTACACCAATCATGAAAGCTTGATTATTTGTGCGCAAAAACTGTGTTTCAAGTTTCTTCACGTATATATCTTGCGAATTTGTACGTTTTTTTATATAATTCATGATGGTTTCTTGTGTTACTGTATCTGGAACATTTGATAAGAATAGCCAGATTTTCTTTTCGGATTTTCTAAGGCCATGAAAGTCATTATCACCTTCTCCACTTCCTACGTTATGGTTTCTCTTCTTCTTTCTGCCTACTGAGGTAAATCCTCCTCTGTTTCATTTGTGTTCCCATTTGCTTCAACATGTACGGCATTTGGGGTTCTCCTGCTCTCAGCATTGTCATTGGTGAGATTTATAATTTCATTAACCTTTTGTTTGGTTTGTATTCTCAGAATTTCCCCAGCTAATTGGTTGACTTGCATTTGTGCACCACCCTGTAAGTTAGGAATTCCTTTAATGGATGATGACGAGCTATCTTGGGTTTTATACTCGTTGTTATCACTTTTTTTGTGTGGTGTGCTTTTTATCTCACTCGCTTTATTAGCTATAGAGTTTTTTGAGGGGTTCGTCGATTGCTGATTTTTATTTGGATTTTGAATGTTTCCATTCATTGACAATTTTTCTTCAAAAAATCTGAGTTTTTCTTCTAATAGTTGGATTACCAAGGATTTGTCCGAGATAATGATGTCCTTGTCCGTCAGAATTTGCCTCAACAATCTGTTTTCTTCTCTGAGGTAGGTTTCTTCTGTCATCTCTGTGTCAGTGGTTTGTTGGTCGGGTTCGTGTTTACATTCGGCCTTTTTCATTTCACTAGCTTGTTTCAAACAAGCTGGATGAAAATTTTCACAACACTTAGTACAGGTTACCCTGTTTTTAACTTTTTTAGAGCAATGTTTGCATATAAAATTCACATTTTCTTTAAGAGCAGGTGACCGCCCGTCTTCTCGAGACGCCGACATCTTGTTTTTTGTAATTTTAAGCCCAAAAGGAGGAGCTTTTGAATA
Organism: Chrysomela aeneicollis; assembly: GCA_029955515.1. Lineage (NCBI taxonomy): Eukaryota > Metazoa > Arthropoda > Insecta > Coleoptera > Chrysomelidae > Chrysomela > Chrysomela aeneicollis. The sequence goes on along the minus strand of JARUHQ010000009.1, from coordinate 9,180,101 downwards.
GGAACCTCAATATATGTAAGTTTATGTACTTAGTACAAACACTATGTGTATAGATTCATAGAAACCAAAACAGGAGAAACTAGTCGATTCTATCTAGGATTGTTGGAAACACAAATTTTATAGTTGAATTGGAATATATATACGCGGATAAATATGTGAATATAAGTTCAACCACGACCCTCTCTAAACAGGCCTGGAAGTGATTGACCTGGCAACGTAGCAGCAGGCTGGCCGCGAACGCAGATGCAAGCAGATGTATCATTCAGTATATGCATATTCGCGTAGGGATGTTTGTTTACCTCGTGTTTATCGGTCGAATAATTGATATAATCGTCTGAAATTCGGTTCAATATTGATGGATATTAATGGTATTGTATAGAAGGAAGTGTTGATATAATAATCCGTGCGGAAATTACCGTAAAACTAGTGTTTTGTTTCAATTGTGAGCGAGGTTGATGAGTGTTTGTTCATAGTGAGGTTAAGTAGTGAAATAAAATGCCTAGGAAATGTTGCGTTCCTGAATGTAAGACAAATTACGATTCTACTCTGAAAAGGGAGAAAGCGAAGAGTACTTTCTCCTTTCCTAAAAATGAATATTTAAGGAAAAAATGGTTGAAAGCCATTCCTAGAAAAGATTGGCAACCGACCAAATATTCTGTAGTATGTAGCGTACATTTCGAACAGGGTGATATTATAAAATTTGTAAAAACTGTTTCTCTAGAAGGTACCTTGAATGACACTCCTTGTGTACCGACCTTGAAAGAAAATGCTGTCCCTTCAATTTTTCCAAATTTGCCACATTATTTATCAACAACAAAATCCGTTCATCGTAAAAATCCGGAATGCAGACGACAAAATCAAATCCATGAGAATGAATTATTAGTGCGAAATTTTGAAACATCTGACATGATCGATAGTATTGATGATTTATTGAACAGTTATTCCGTAAAGTTGACAATATCTGATTCCTGGAACATTAAAATAATCGGTACAAAGATTGTATTCTTCACATTGAATTCTGAAAATGTTCATTTGAAAATTGAAAATCAACTCATCATAGATAATGACCTCAATATCAAGATTTTTGTAGAGGGCAATGAACTCAGTTTCATAGAATTGAATTGTATTTTGAGTTTTGATAAGAAAATTAACAGGTGGTCTCAGTTGCAAAATTTGTTAGATAGGTTTAAGTACGGTTATATCAGATCAGAAATGAATTTAGTACAAGAAAACCTCAAACGCGCTTTGGAATATCTGAAGAATGCTTTACAAATTAGTGAAACTGAAGAAGGATTCTTGTATTCTAAGCAACTTGATTTTATTGTTGATCAAATAATACAAATGACTAGATCAAAGAGAAAATATTCAGCATCCACAATTATCACGGCGTTTATGATTAATATTCAATCACCAGCTACTTATGATTTGATTCGAAATTTTTTATTATTGCCTACTAAGAGATATCTTCGGAACCTTTCATCAAGTTTGGATGTCTCTCCAAATAAGGATGAAAATAATGAACATTATTTGTCCAATATATCTTCCTCACTCTCTACCAATGAGAAGGTTGTAGTGCTCCTTATAGACGAAATATATATCAATTCAAGATTAGACTATCGTGCGAAAACTATTGTTGGGACAGCATCAAACAAGAAAGAAGTGGAATTTGCAAAAACGGTTTTGGCATTCATGATTTGTTCTGCATTCGGAAATTTCTGTGAAATTGTCAAATTATTACCAGTTTTGAATATAACAGGAAATGAGATGGCCCCTATAACAAAATCTGTGATAAATATGGTACAGAGCAGTGGTTTTGAAATTTTATGCATCATTACAGATAATCACAGAATTAATCGGTCAATGTTCAATAGTATGGTATCTGAAGGACAAACAGGGGCACCTATTCAACTTATTTTTTTGTAATAAATAAATCAATATTATATGATTCCAATGACGGTCGTCACTGTGTGCACGGGCGAACGTGTGCCACGGTAGGACCGGACTACCGCTACAGCACTTTGCGGTGTTGCCTTTTCTTGTTCCAGGCCTGTTTAGAGAGGGCCGTGGTTCAACTTATAATCTCATTTTTTAAAACAAAATATGGTTGAATTATATCAACAGTAGATTTGCAGATGATTTGGAAGTTTAAAAACATGCGTTTCATCACCACTCTGATTATAGAAATGTGAAGTCAGTATTATGGATTGTTTGGAAATTAAAATTCCTGAATACCCTAAAAATCAAGCATTGTGTTGGTCTCAATGAAAAAATGCAATTATCTGATTCTTGAAACTTCACATGGTTTTATTAGTTTCATTTCAACTGAATTTGAGGGATGTGCTACTGATAATATGGTAGGAGAAAAAAGTTGTTCAAAGTTCTACCTATTGGTGTTTGGTCTTCATGTTATTGCCCATAGAGGATTCAAGTAAATTTCCAGCTTATTCACTCACCTCACTCCCCTTCAGCTTGTACTGCAATTTTCATCTTGGTGAGTAATAGCGATCATTATGCGCTTGTTGAATAATATATTATTATCATTGATAATGATAGTGGTTGCTTGTTTATAGCGGCAGGAAATATGATACACAAAAATTCTTTGACAAGTATTTAGAGCTGTATTAAAAGTTCATAAGTACAAATATATAATTGCAATTATTTCTGCAATACCAGGAAACGATTGGGAATTGCATTTAAATGCAACTTTATGATGTGTCATTAAATCTGTGAGAATCACATATCTTCAGAAACATTCTGCTTCTAAAAGAGCAGTTACTTATTTCTGGGTAATTTTGCACTTATCATGCGATTTATATTTTGATGAAAATTTTGGTTGGTACTTACATATTTCGAACTGAAAAACTCGAATTTCATAATATTATCGTTAACATATCTCTAGTTTTCGAGATAATCGATGCCAGAGTTCGAAATTTCAACTTCTTTGTATAGCAAGTTTTGGGCAAGTATTGTGTCTCCTTAGATCCCAGGACATATTACATGCATTTACCATGGTTAATTATGAGTTATGCCTAATAAAAACATCATAAATATGTAATATTTCCATAATTTTCTTATTATTTCACCAACTAGGCTACATAAACAACGGCCATTTTGAAAACCTGTGTGCGAATCTTGAGGGAATAAAGGTGGATTCATAGCTGCCTTATAGCAATTCGAGTCAGCGATATGTGTTTTCTCTCTTCAATACATTTCAAAAAGAAAGATAGCTATCAGTAAAAGAAGGTGAAATTTTGAACTTTGGCATCGATTATCTCGACAACTAGAGGTATTTTCACATGATAATTATGAAATGCGTGTTTTTCAGGTCAAAATATGTTGGGCGTATATGGTTTTTCAAATATTTTCATACCTGAATGTAAGTAATTGAACACAGTTTTTCCTTTAAAAGGACACTTCAATTCATCTACATGAGTTTCAGTCAGTTCATCTGATGAAACACCAAGTATGTATAGTTTTTATTTTTGGGGAATTTTTTCAAAACTGTCTTGAAAGTCTCCTCTAGTCATTGCTTATTATTTTTCATCCTCCTGAAAATTCCTCCACCAGACTACCTGCAAATGTCGTACATTTTGGTACACAAATTGACATTACACATGCGTATTTCTCGAGTTTTTACGTTTACGTCCACTTTGGGTTAACGAAAAGCAAAGTACGTAACCGGAATTTCCCGAATTTACCGCCATCTTCATTTAAATCGACGAAATATTGCTACTTTTCTCAAATGGTCTACAAGTTTTTCTTAGAAACAATTGACTAGAACAAACTGTAGACCACTTGATTTCAGACCGTAGTAATATTTTCTGAAGTTACCAGAGATGGCGCCATACCTTGTGTTGGTAAAACAGAAATTGTGCATCTGTCAGTGTCATCTGTTCTACAAAAAAAAAGTTGAGAAGACTCAAAATATCAATAACTATTCCAGATACACTGAAAATATATTGTTTTAATGTCGTTTCAATTCACATATGTCAGATGCGAATCGCAGAAATATATAAGCAACAGAAATCTTCCTTGATAATCAATCCTACCGCCATCTTCTTTCAAGTCGTGGAAATATTACTACGCTTCTCAAATGGTCTACAAGTTTTTCACAAAAAAAACACATAGAGCTATCTCATGGTAACAACTCGTGGTATCGTTTTTGTTTTGTTTTTGTATTTATGACATTACTGATATTTGTGTATTTGCCACCATACAATAACTGAAATGAGAAAAATGATAAGATTTCACCGGAAGTACACCTACCTGTCACATCAGAACCAAACGTTAACAGAACAGAAGTTTAGTTTGTCTATGGGTTATCCCTGCAGAGAGTTTCACATAAATATAGATTATCCTACTTCGAGTGTTTTCGCGAGTCTCCACTAGGAAGCGCTTATCGCTTAGCACCTATCGCGAATATCCACCTTGACTTGACCGTAACCGATTGCTTAATTCAGGAATAGGCAAATGGGGGCGGCTTTAAACGCTGTTGTTTTAATGTCTCACTAATTTGAATAATTTTACAGCGATGTTTATTCGAATATTACATAATATCTTTTGGGAAAACTAATTTCATTACGGTATTTCAACAACAAGCACATTTGAACCAGATTTACGCGTTTTTGATCTCTCATTTCATATTATATGATGTGTAACTGCTTCCGTTTTTCTCATCTACTTATGCGATTAACGGATTTATTGACATACTATTTGAGAATACTCAAATTGAAGGATTGATTAATAGTGTTCAAACATCTTAGAGTGTTGTATCTTATGAAAGTAACCGTCTGAAATTCCGAAACAAGAGGAAACATTTTTCCATTCCAACACGACCGTGACTTTTTATACTTACACATTTCTTAACTTTTCATTTATTATAACATCATTTATTATAACATATTAATTCAGTTAGTGACGAATATTATGGCATATTTCAAAAATAAAAAATTGTGATTCAAGAAAAAACTAATTTTCCACCCAATTTTCAGTAATTAATTTTCAACTATGATCGTACTAAACCAACTTTTCTTCTGAATAAGGTATAGCCGAGAATGGAGGTACCACACAGAAGAGAAAGTGTGGATCACGCAAGTCCCAGGCATGGTCCTCATGGAAAAGACATCGACCTACGAGAGGGGGACGTACTACTTCTTTGACGCCCAAAACTGGCGGAAAGTCGCCAAGGAATTCTACCTGGATTACAGCAAACTGGAAGGTCGGCCTGTAATGAACCAAAATGTGCACCACAATTCGTGAAAGTCTTGATCCATGACTTCGATCGACTATGAATAAATGAAAAGTGTATACATTATATGAATTGTTAATTTTAAGTTTAACTGCGTCTAGTAGATGAGTGACTTTTTGCACTCGTTTACTAGAATCGGATAAGTATTAATTGAAAAGATTAAAGTTATATATCTATACAGTTCTCATTTCATTTGTATATTTACTGTACAATAATATTAATAAATGATTATAATGAACATGGAAACTCCGTACTTATAGATCTCATTCTGTGAGCTTATGTAATATAAACCTTTGGAAAATGGGCTTCAAATTACTGGATAGCATTTAAAGACAATCATTCTCTTATTTACTTTATAGAACTTAAGCAATAACATCATCCCTGCATGCTACTAATATACAGTGTAGTGTATTTTAGGCATAGATCTTATTGCTTACGCTAGATCCGGTATCCAGGTTATTTGTTTTGTAGGTCCGGGGGGTTGAAACTACTAAGCCATTGATTGGTCGTTCTAGTTGTTGACCATACAAATGTGTTGTCCTACGTGACCATAGTACCTACTTTCTTGCAGACTCCTCTAGAGCAAAAAATTACTACAGGATGCCGGATCTAGCGTAAGCAATAAGATCTATGATTTTAGGTGTGGAACTTTTAAACGGTACCTATGTAGTGTTCATTAAAATGAGCAACCGCCGGTATAAAAGTTGCTTGATAGCATGATATTTGTGGTTGAATATGTGATAATTGATGACTCAGACAGCGCTTGATAATTCTACAACTGCCGTTCCATAATTAACACAAATTTTATAATCCCGTTCGTAGTTTCGGATATATTTTTTTACAAATAAAAATACAATAATCTCCCATGGGGATGTTGAAATAATTTATTTGTCCTTGAAAGGGTCCATACAGGTGTTGGATCTTTGATAGGTTCGTAACTTGTCGTCTTCGGCCCATTGGAACAGGGTTGATGGGATAATGCAGTCACTAGTATCGGGATAGATAATATCTGGTGCCAAATTATCTTCTTCTTCTTGATATGTATCATTCCAATATCCAATAATATAATTGTTATGATGAAGATTATTGGAAGTGTTTAGTTGATTTGATTTTCAGCTAGACTTGTTCCATTCCTGAATCTGATGCTTATCTTATTCCAGTCGCTGTACTTCGTCTAACAACATATCGATTACAAGTTCTTTCAGATGATTATTTGGCTAGTCGGATTTTCAGCCGAACAATTTGTTCCATTGTCAGGGAAGTTTTGGTAAGAATGAGAAATGATATGTTCTTGGTTGGAATGTAATATAAGTGAAAATAGGAGATTATTATTTTATGGAGTGAATGTTGGAGACTTGTTTTTGGACGGTAGCGCATCGTCAGGTGCCGAATGTTACTCGTTTGGTGATAAAAGTGGAACTATATATTTATTATATAATACGTACTGGATGACGCTAGCACAGCGTCAATCGCTCATCTCTCTCAATGCAATGCGTAATTGCAAAAGTGTTTTCAATCAGTTTATAAGAATTGAGAAATATCTTCTAATAAATTTGAAGCAACTTGGTTTAACATTATCCGTGGTTAGTTGACCAACTTTGATTCAATGCGCGACGAACGGGCGAGTCTAAATCCTGTAGGGATAATAGGGTTATTGCCACCTTTGAATTTCTGATTTTCAGGCCAAAGCAGTTGAAAATGCAGGACAATCAATGAAAAATCAGGACAAATTTAATTTCAATAAAAGTATATTATCAAGTTTTATAAGACACTAGTTTGTCGCACGCGTTGTTTGGAGTACGACCAGCGAAGTGATAAAACGTGTCATCTATACTTTTTTCTATTTACCATTAATTTGAAGTATTTTCATCCAAAAAAATGGATTTGCGTAAAGTCCAGTTTACTGTCGAGCGATTTTGATTTTTGAGATACCAGCGATGGAAAATGCAATGTTGTTATTGTTTTTATTGGTCAATTCAAATCAAATCGCACACTCTGAATTAATATTTACCAATAAAAACATGAGCTTTTCAATTCCAGTATCACCAAATCCAAAATCGCTCAGAAATAAGCTGGGCCTAACTCTTCTGACTTTCATTTGACAGTATTCGATTGTACCAATCTCCGAATAATAAAATATGCGTATAGAAACAGTCTATTTCGATACGCATTTGTGTTTCATAATGGCTTCATTATACAACCAAAATAGATTTTGTTTTTCAAATATCAGACAACCATATCATATGGATATTAAACTCTGAAGGATGTATAAAACAACTAAATTATCAAGTAAGAAAAACTCCTAGACCACTTTGAAAAATGGATGATTTCCACAATTTTATTTATTTAAATAATCATTTCAAACTGATACAGTTTTCAGTCAAAATAAACATACTAGACCAAAAAATAGGAATAACCCCAACCTAACTTGGTCATTTGGGTACTTGAACTTGTACCTGTATCTTGTAATTCATCTCGTATTATAAAATTCTGGAAATTTGGCGTCCTGCAAGTACCTCAAATTCAGCACGTCCTGTGAAATGCAGGACGGGTGGCAACCCTATGTAGGGAAACTAACAACTTTGTGTTTATTTGTACATCTTTCACATGGAACAATCAAAACGCAACCTTATCTTCTGTAATTTCCGTTTGGCAATACATTTCAAATTAGTTCTTGATTTCAACTACCTATCATGAATGCCACATGTTGAGTGGGTTATTGTGAGTTACGCTTTGATTGTACATGGTGTTCGTGAGGACGACTGCTAGCTTTGATGTTTAAAGTTTTGTCTTCAAGCACAAATGTCGTGAAAAAGTTAAATATTTTAACTGATATCACAATTTATTCACCACAATTCCATAACTACCACAGTGTCAATTTGTTATCTGAATCAAGTAATAAATGAGTTCAAATCTTGTAAAATAAATTCATAGTTTGAACTCCGGCTCACCCCCATAACTTTTTTGTTCCTGCAGATAAATAAGTGAAATTCGGTGTGAAGGTATATAGCACATTGATACGTATTTTTGACTTATTGGTTTCTATCACCTCGGGTTTTCAAGATCGCAGTTATGATGTTGAATATCGATTGTGTGATATTAAATTGTTCGTGCCTATATATCCACCTTTATTGAAGTTATAATGGTGTCCTACTCCTGACGGACACCCGGTACATAAACCATGAGACCATTAAAAAAATACGCCATTTTCATCAAATACTTTTATTTGATCCATAAATAATCATACAGTCAACTTTCGAAGGGAGAGGTTTGTTTTCACAAGCAGGTTTTATTTCAGCAAGTCTATCAAATGACATCCCTGTAGATGACAATTTGTTGATCTTGATAGTAATACCCTGATAGCAATGAGAATTGAGGAATCGAATGAAAATGAACAATAGTAAGCTCATTTTACTTATCAGTGTGGAAGCAATATATATCAGGCACTGCACTCCTACTAAAAATTAGGGATCTATAGAATAGATAGAACTGAAAAAAGCCATATCTAGTTGAATATATCTCAGTACAGGTACCTGTCAGTGACTTTATTTCACGTTCACTCAATTAAATGAAAAATCCTCTAAATTATCGAAGGAAAATCCAACTGTTTCGTGCAGATGTGCAAATGCCTGAGTTGAGCACGTCAGCTCAGTGTTAAATTTTTAGAATATGGCATGTGACAGCAAAGTTACATTTATCATAAATGTCCTGTGTAAAAACAAGGTATAATCACATAAAATTCGATTTACATGGGGAGGTATTTTCATGAAGATATTACCTACAGTACGATACAGTTTTGTAGAAAATTTCTTAAAAAGTACATAACTGTGTGCATCTGTATCATAATGTAAGTTATGAAATAATACGAATCATTCAGAACTTCTTTTTAAACTATACAGGTACTTTTTCAAAATTTCAGAACGGTATCTTGTATTGTACCTACTTTTGGATACACTTGACATGGATGTAAAATTTACAGTAATTATTCCTAAACATCACCAAGAAGCTGAGAATGATTCAATATGATTAAGAAAACACATACCATAGAACAATCAACATTTAACTTGACGAATAACACATAGGATGATCCGATCTTGTTCTCGAATATTCATTTCCTTCAGTACCTAGTACTAGTACGGATACACTTGTCTGACAAGCTGCTACGAATTACATCTATCTACTCATCTACACATTTAAATATAAGTCGTGCTAACTCACCCCTGAACAGAAAGATGTAGAATTTGTTAGACTTCTTGTGCCGGTTTCAATTGAATATAAGGAGGAATACTAACAAGCGGTCTTTTGATATTTGAACTATTAACCCCAATAATATGTATGAACTGTTAACACTCGATCATAATAATTCATACGTTTTTTCTCTCTCTCGCATAACTGTTCCTACTGTTTTACCAATTATCGAACTCAACTCGCTTCATATTTCAGTTAAATCAAACAGTGCACGTTATTTCCTCTCAACTAAGCTTTCATGTTTGTGCAATTACAACTGAATACAACTATTCCTAATGTTTCAACTTTGTCTTTCGAATAGTCTCAAATCAAAGACAAACATTTACTGCTACGTCAATGTTGAAATAGTTACTAATCCAAATCGCATTAGATGAATTTTCTTGGTTTTGATAATCATGCGTGGAAATAGTAAAGAATTGAAATATCTGGCATACCGCTTTCATAACTTTTTATATGATTAGTGATGTAAGAATTGCATAATGTAATTTCTCCCTCACAGTTATTCAATAGTCAGCTAGATCCGCCTAACTTCCTATTTATTATAATTATCATCAATGGAAAAACATTTCATTTGAACAAATTGAAAATATAAAATAACATAAAATAACAATCGATTTCAAAAAAAAAAAAAAACGTATCGAATATTATGATTACAATTTCAAGGTTATGAAATAATTGTTAATATCTGAAAATAACAATAATTATTTTAAGGCACGTGTTAAACTAAATTATGGAACATTTCGACATTATAAACGGATGATATAAGATTCTTTTATTTCAGAGATTTTGTACCCACAGAGATTCGAATATGTAATTGATATTGATTTATATGCTAAACACAACAGAATGTTGATGGTTACTAATAAATAATTATTACTGACGATTTATTAAATCAATAAATTATCAAAAATTTTCCAATATATCAAAATGTTGACACTGGTTGAATCGAAATTCTGAATATGCACATCAAAATATCTAACAAATTCTACAAACAAGAAAGAAACAAAATTACGAAAGTACATCCAAGGACTAATTATTAGAATGACCATCCACCTTCACTTATTTGATATGTGTAACTGTTCAAGTTACTTATTATGGATAAGGATGCCTTTCCAGGAAAATGTCTCATAGTTATCTGAACTTATTAGACTGATCTACTACCAGTCGTGTATGTATTGAGTTCTACAAAAAAACGGTGTGTTACTTTAATACTATAAATAATACCGAACATTGTTTTTGAAACGTATTAAACATTTGTGTGCCCTATTATTATTTCTTCTTTATCCACTTTTCAATTCCGTTCAATATTTTTTTATAAAAAATGCTCTCAATGCCATGCTCTTTACCTTCCAATGTACATATAATCATTTCAAGATTGTTTAATTCATCATGAATAGTTTACTTCAGCCTTAAAATATATTACATTATAAACGTTCAAATTTCTAATGTATAAACACTTCCATATCGAAACTGACGTTATATGTATACATGAGAAATTCATCAGATTATATTTATTACATTTGATATTAGCAAATTTGATCGTAATATCTCACAATAGTCACAATTAACAATAACAACGACTCTAGATAAAGTTATAATTCACAACATGAATAACCAAAAAAGCAAGCTGAAACGAAATATCCAATATTTCGAGTTCAATAAATAAAATAAGTTAAAACATTGTGGAACTGTGAAAGAGTGAATATACAGAGATATTTATTGCACTGGTTTCAATAAAAAAAGTAGAGATTCCTACAAGACTAGATTAGCATCTAATGTATATTGGGGACATTATTGGGAGAAAAAAATAATAGGCATAGTAAGGTTGATGTGTTCTTACTTTCAGCATGTTAGTAAGAATCGTATGACTGTCCTAAGTAGTCTTTGAATCGATTTAGTCGGATTTTGGTAGTTGTGCGCTTAATCTAGGTGTTCTTTATTAGCAGATTTTTTGTTGATAACAGTTTCATGTAAACTGAAAGCCTATTGCTGCCAAAATTGTGATCAAAATGCGAAAAAATATGGAATAATTTTTCTTGTGTTGAAATCAGTATTAAATAATCAAGGAAAGGTGTTTTATTGATATTGTCAAAATATAATAATTGATGTATGAATGATAAGAATTAAGCAACAAAAAATTTCTGATTTGGACCTCAGTTGACACAATTTAGTGAGATTTCAGTGTAGTGTCATTTCCTCGCCCAATAACATCTCCATGTCTAATATAAACAAAAAAAAAAGATCATGTTCAAGCGTTTTAATAAACATAAATTTGAGCAAAACTCTTCGGATAGAATATGAGCAGAGAAGCCAAAACTGAGCCTATTCATTAACCCAACTCAGGTACAATATATTTTTCTGACTGTCATTGTATCATTTGAATATGAAACATGAATATTCATTGACCGGGTCAATTTTGCATGATTTTGAGCTGACTGCTCATATTTGAAGATATAATACATAATAAATATTAACTGCAATACTAGAGAAGGAACAAAGAATTATAATAAAGCCGTTAACAATCATTGAGCAATATTCTCACTGGAAATAATACTTTATAGGTTTACTCCTTTTGAGAATTGAATTTTTAGCGAGATTAGCCCGTTCCCACGTGATATTGAAATGATATAATGAAAAATAGTTCAGACTGGATTTTGGGTCTGAACTTAGAGAAATTTATTGTTGTTGAAATGTTTTCAATCTATTTCTGGTCTTCAAGAAAGATATATAACCTACCTGACAGAATATTATTATTTTATAATGTTAAATGTATAATATAATGTATTTGGTGCATCCTGAGATGTGCGATACGGGAGGGGTCAACAGTTTGAACTTAATCATGTAAAAGCAGCAATTTTTTGATTCCAAATTACTATATCTATAAGAAACCCAACATCATTTCATCTTTGAGTAGTTAAAAAAATCCAATCCAATACTGTTTTAGACATGAATATTTCTTAAAAAATTGTATCTTGTAGAATGTAGATAAACACCGCTCATGTATAAATTTGTTAGGTCTTGGGTTTTGGATCTCCTGGACATCTATCGGATCGAATCTCAGTTTTTACGAACACAATATTATTACTGAACACTGATGAGGTATCAGAAACGCGAAAAATACAGAAATACACTTTTACTTAAATGATCAAGCACACACCACTTTCATACAATCGGTCAAAAATGTATATTTGGCAACACCGTTCGAATATTTCAGCAAATCAGACAGTGTTCTGTAAAAAGCAAGAATCAAGAGCTTCTACATATATTTGATCTATGGAGAAGAAGCATCGCAAAAGTTTGCTTTATTAATCTACTCCTCCATCGCGGTATTCGCAGTACATGATATGGTTAACATTTGTCATCTAATTGAAATTTCAACAGTTCATATAAGTTGATACTTATCCTGATATATTTCTATTTATATCCATATAATTCCTCAGAAATACATCAACGAGGTCCAATATGGCAACTGCAAGCAACGATTAAAAGATAGTGTTATTTGAAAATCGAATAAGATATCACAGGCGTTGAAATCTCAAATGTTTCCAGAACGTTAGTCCTTGTGGTTGATCATAAACATCTTGAACAGACTCTTAATATCTCGTATACCTATTGGAAAAACAGCACCTTGAGCAAGTTCTATAGGATTATAAGCGTCATTATTCTCAAATTCTAATTTTCTTTTCCTTCGGCTCGTTTTTATCGAAAACTATAATAATCTAAATAGAAGTTTAATTGATTCTGGTAGAATTAATGGTATATGATTTTTAACTTCAACAGTTTGCGTTTTATGTTTGGACTCGAAATAACTAATTTGGGAGAAAATTCTTTCTTGATAAGCTACTAAATGGATATTACACTGAAGATTCGTAGACCGTCCCTTGAAGAATTTATTCACGCAAATTTTGTCCGATCACTATAGTAATATTCTATTATGAGTGTACTATCGTTCAAGTAACCAAGTCTAATTATTGAACATGATTGTATAGTGGATGTTTTATGAAAGTAATGAAGATTTTATTAAAAGTTGCATTCAGTCAACATCAACATATGCACACGCATTATCATAAACATAGACGTAAAAATAATAAGTTTTAACTCAAGCATGAGTTAAAGAGACAAATGACAATCAGTTGATAATACAGTTTTGTGTTTTGATAGATCATTTTATGAAGATCAATTAGTGTATGCTCTTAGTGAGACCTTTCCCACGCAATCATTATTTGGTATCAAAATTACCTGTTACAATCTTATCAGCTTAACAGCTGACAGGAAACTTTGGTGCACGACAGATTATCATCATATAAGATTATCGAAATTTTGAATTCCAAGGTCACAAGTTTCTACCACAATCTTGATATTGTTGTATAAATGGTGCCATTTGATATGACAAGTTCAACTTTCGACTTCAACATTAACATACGCACAATTTTTAAATCATGTTGACTGAATGCACCTGAAACCTCGCAAAATTTAAATCTACTAACTCTACTTTCAATAATCAAGAGGCGAACTTCCATAGTCAACTAGTATATTATAAAAGAGACCCGTACCGATCAGTTTTCTGCAACCAATTTTCAATTGATAATGCGGAACACAACATACACTAAAAAAATGTAGCACAAATGATTAAAAAATAATATTTTGAACTTGTTTCTCATTTACACAAACTATACAAATAATAACAAATATATGAAGTACAAATTCAATTTAATTACGTGCGTCATTTTGAATTTCATATTTATATGGGAAGACTGAGCAAACATATTTCTACGATAATCATCAGGCTGCAGCAACTTACCAAAACATTGGGAACTATATGTGCTCTTTTGTTCAAGTGAACTCTGTATAATCACTCGTAAGGAACAAACGAAGTAGCGAATGACAATGTATGGCAATGCTCAAGTTACGGGCCATTTTTTTTTCAAAGGAATTTTTCCTATTATCACCCGTATCTGGCATTGAACATCAAAGCACAAGATTCATTTCACGGTTCGTAACATATTCAAATATAAATATATACATATGACTAGGAGAAATATTCTGCCCTCCACTAAACCGACTTATTTTGCTGCCATGTATACACCGCCGTTTACTTTATCTAACATGTGTAATATTTTTTGAGAATCAATACAAACAGGAAGTGAAGTGGGATATTGTCTGGGCAGGTGTGTTCGAGTTTCGCTTCATCGGATATCTTTGATATTTTGTTTGGTACCGAATATCTTAAGCATTTGTTCTTCATAGTCGTTTATGTTTCGCTTCATGATCTCCATACACGGACCTAACAGCCTCTCAAAAGCTTCCACATCCAGGACTGCAAATAATAATCAAAAACATTGATTAGATAATTGCATCAAGGTCAATATGTTAAGATTAACCGTAGGAGCAAATCAAAAAGACTTCCTAAGGTTGAATAGATCCTTTCCATGTAGAACATAAAAATACAAATACCCAAAGATCATAGAAAATGGAGAAAAAAACTCAATAGATGGCGATACATCTTTGACAGTCATTTTTGAGGTAAAAAATATAGTACTAACCCATGACGATCAATCACACGTGAAATCATATGCTAAGGGGACAATGTGCCTCATGCCCGTTTTTATTGTGACATTCTTTTGACAAGGCTTGTCTTTAGGGGTACGACCATTTTTCTTTTCGAGTTATTCACACAAAACAACGAAATTCTATGCATTTTCAATGTGAACATATGTATATATCATTTTTGCGAGGTTTCTTGCTTTTATACTTTTTGTGACAAGCCACCGTACACACAAGTTTTCCGACTTCTACAAATCTGTAACTATTGGGAATACAAGAAACACATAATATATTTTTCTCCAATCCAAAGCTCTCCGGATATCAACGAAAATTTGATTGAAAAAAAAAACATCAACACGTACTTTTAGTGAGTGATTATCGCTTTATAGAAATCAAAAATATGAATGAAGTGTTTCGAAAACCTGATATACCGGGATTTCCGTTGTCCAAAATCTTCTATCATGTCCTTGAAGTCTAACTTTGGACAAATATAAGTTTCTATGTACATTTGCATCGCAACTTCTACGGACAATTTTCAATGTTGGGCTGAGATACTTACTCAAATTCGCTCATTTGCAAGGTTTATCAAATACTGCCTTAGATGACTCGAATTAATTAGATTAATGTTGATGCAATTGAATTCTGAATGTTACTTGTATTGATTTTTAACTGACCCAATAAAAATCGAAATAAGAATTATTGATACTCGTGAAATCTTCACCTGGAAATTATGTGTGTGTGTGAAATGACCTTTTGAATCCGAAAATGGGTAAGTATACATAAAAGTTATCAATTTCCTAGCCAAATATCAGCAAATGCAAATAAAGATATTGGTGACTGCTTGGTATAATATAGTGAGGACGTAAATATACTATAATATGAGTAGGTCAATGTAACATACTAAATCTCAGCAGATCAATGTACGTTACAACAATACGACGCATACTGAGTTGCTTTTAACTTTAGAAATATCTGAATTGAAATTACAGATAAATTACCGCTGTTATATTTTCAAAAATGGGTCTACTTATAATGCTATAATGCTATCAGAGCACAGCATGAACATAATACCAGATCAAAAAATCAGATATTACCTTACCGACATAGCAATGCTCTGTATCACAAAATTTTTTGAATACATTGGATGTAAATGTTTCGATTCTCTGACAGATCATAATATAGACTGCAGATTCTTTACATTTTTTCAAAAATCGTCATATATTACTGAAAAACTGCTATACCATGGAAGAATTCTTTAATGAAATTATATTTTGACTGACATGACGTGAAGATCATTATTTTTACATAGATATACTTTATACATGTGTTGTTTTTTAAGTATCTGTTTGTGGTATGAAACTTTATATTTTGACGTTTTTCACAATTTCTTTGTACTCTTTGCAATTTGATTTTTTAAATAAATGAAATAAATGAATAAATGAATAGCAAAAAAGTATTCAACTAATGATTTGTCTTTGTACTTACATGCACACTTGACTTCTCCATCACAGAATGCAGAAGCCGCTCTTGGACGATGTGTTACCAAAGCTAATTCGCCGAAATAGCCACCTTTGCTGATACGATTGATCTCGACTTCTTTTCCGCTATCATCCAGAACACTTATCACTACCTGACCTTGTTCTACAAAGTACATGCCATCAGCTGCATCTCCTTGTTTGATAATTCTTTCTCCATCGGGAAAACTTCTGCATGACAGAAAATACGCTGATCAGTATTCGCGAAAATTACGGAGTGGGCGGCCTCTGGTGTCAAATTTTCTAAGCCTTCCGAGGGTGATCAACAAAGCAATTCAGCATTGTATAGCATAGGCTTTCGTATTATTTTTAATGAAATTGAATTGTTTTGAATAGTTTTCGGACTTGTTTCGTGCTTATCAGCTAGTTACTAATATTATTGAAACATGCAGCAAGTTCAAAAGGTCGTAAAGACGAAATCGACAAAGATTTGTTCAGTATTTCAGCGTTCCTCCTACCGTACATACATCGTTCCTTTGGCACAAAATCCTGAATTTTCTTTCAGGATTGTGTGAAAAATGGAAAAGTTATCACCACAAACATTTACGTTTGTAGTAAGCCCTTCCTATAGAACTGGATATCTCAAGTGAATGCCAAGGTATGTCTTTCAGGTTAAATCAAACAAATAAGATCTGGTTTAACTGTAGTTGTGTCTCTGTTGTTTGTAATGAAAACCTTGATTTTACTTTAGGACCATCAAGGAGAATTAAACCAATAGATAGGCTCAAAAATAATGCAATTCCTTCAATAAACATCTGGAAGTCATCACATGCGAACTTCAAGAGTGATGGCAATGTAGGCTGAATGAAATCAAATCTGTATTCAAAATGAATAAGCTGTGAATTGAATGAAGTATCAATTGAAATAAATGAATTTGAATGACTGGTAGACCACAACGTCTCAAACTTTTTGAGTTATTCTTGGAACATACCTACTCATCTATATTATATAATTATTTTTATTATATGAATTATCATGTTATTGTTAACATGAAAATAATAACTTGTGTTGCCTCTATTTAAGATAGGTAGGTATCTCAATATAAGCACCCCTACTTCTCTCAGAGAATAAAGTTAATTGACTACAATTCTTTGTTTTTATTTTGCTAATCATTTATTTTTGGGTTAGAATAAAATTATTAAAGGTTTACAGATAAATTCACACTTCCACTACTAATTTTTCCATGGAACTATTTTAATTTCACATTAGAGCTACCCTAGAGCTGAAGTTTGTGAACAGGAGTTTATTTATATTGTGTTCGAGTATGTGTTTGACATCTATCCCAACAAAGTAATGGACCAGCTTTGAATAATGCTTTTCGCTATTTTAAGGGTTTCTTCTTATCTCCAATATACTCTAGATAATTATTTCAATCTTGGCCATTCTTGTAATAAAGAGGAATCATTGAAATACAAATACCTTAGTGACCCCATTGATTTTGCAGAGGTGGTTTGAAAAGCCTATAAAAACATAATAAATCCACGGAACTCACATAAAATACCTGCTTTGAATTCTATAAACGATAATCTATCAATAGCGCCCCTTTTGGATACTCAGGATTATTTATTTCTTCCCTAAAATTCGAATTGAAAATTGACATATTACCATTGAAAACATATACCAAATGTTTGTTGATCACCCTCATGTCAAATTTTTGACATTTCTCGAGCGCCATCTGTTGGTTCGTGATTTTCGCGAATACTTATACACCATATTAGGAAGGTACAATCACTCTCGTGGCGGGATATCAATATTCAATGTTTCTAACATGGTAGTCTTATCAAGGTTTAACTTTGAGATGAAACCGAGCTGTCTGAAAGTGAATGTTAGAATTTAACATCAAATATTGGGTGTTTTCATTATTAGTGTGTGTGTCATGCCCAATCAACATCTACTTTTATATATGCTTAAATTAAAACCAGTATGTCGTAGATGATTTCTGCAGAGCGATGTCTGACTGAATTCATGGTATTGTTATATTATTTGTGATTGTGACAATGATATCATGGTTATATCGTCTTCAAGAGTTAACAAGTTTCAGTTATAAATGAATACCTTCAAGATGATGGTTTATTCAAAGAGGTGAAAAGCCTTTCATTGACATTAGGAAATGTGTAATTTTGATCATGGATTCCAGTTTTCCACAATTTCATGCTCTCAAATCAACATAGTTTATGTTTCGTGTTCTCATGTATGTTTATAATATTGAAATTCCCGGCAAACATTGTTTCCATCAATAAATAATGAAATGAAGCTAAGACAAACTCCTAGCGAATTGGTCCACCAATTTTATATTTAGCAATTATTTTTAAAATAAACAATTATATTGTAGAATGTCGATTATAGCATATTGAGAAAGGTTTATGGAATCTATTTCAACAGAAATAAATCTCAAGTTATTTGCTAAAGCAACTGAAAACAGGCGAGAAATGCGCGTACTTTTTAGACCCATAAGAAAAAATGCATGGGGAATCCAGTAATCGGAACCGCAGATGGATCGTTGTTCAACGTAATCGCACTAATATGGTCTCATTCATTACATGAATGTCAAAAAAGAAACCTTCTACCAGAGAAATCGAGGAAAAATGTGAATTACAATAAGATGGATTCGTATATAATTGACTTATTTTCAAGACATTTGAAGTCATCAACTCTCAGGTTTCGTTATAAATTCGATAAGGACAAATTTGTCGTATTCATCAATAGACAGTACATTGATTGGTTATAAATCGAAAATAATATTCACCGAAAAATACTTCATACTCTAAGATAACTAGTTCAAAAAGCACTATATTTTTCTTTGTTCAATAACATATTATAAATTTGATAGTATTGTAACTGCGTTTGGTAGAACAATTCATTTTTCTCGAGCCGCTCGACAAAGTAGTCTTTGACGCTTTCAAATCCCAACAAAAAGTTGACGTTTTCCGAGGAATGTCATTTCGTGACAACATTTTCGCTCGTGCGCGGAAATGATGTCATCAAGTGACTACATTTTCGCTCGCATCCATCATTGTTGAAAACGAACTCATTTTTCTGTTGCATGATGGAAAATAATAGTGACAGTGAATTATCTAACACATCTCCTGATGTAGCAGAAAGTACGACCATTGTAAATTTGAACCTCCCACCAGACAAATCGAGGAAGAGTATAAATTATAATATGATAGAATTCATCACATGGTGCCATGAAAATATGCTTGAATGCTAAAAATATCAAAGTAAGTATCCTATTTCTCAAAAAAACACCAATCCGTTGAATATAAATCAAAAATAAGTTTGACTGAATCTTTTTGGTTCATAACGTATTATAACTGTGTGTTAGACATAAATTTTCAAGTAGCCTCAATAGCCAACAAGTTCAAAGCGCGACTTCTCAAGCCGCCAGCCCGGGTTCGATCCCGGGGCAGGGATCATTTTTTAATATTTTCTGTTAGAAGTATGAATTATTGGATTGAATTTCAATAAGATAGTGAATAATAAATGAAATGAATGATTTAGATGAAGAATATTATGAAATGTAAGAGTTTTTTGTCATGAACTGTGTTCATAGAAAAAATATTGCGTGTATTTTGAACGCTCTCGAAAGATCATTGCGCTCCACTTCGCGCCATAACTGTCTTTCACAAGCGGTCACTTTGTGCTCTAAACACATAAAAAGCTAGTGTATATTTTGAGCGCAAATTGTCTTGCCGCTCTAAAAAGATCATGGAGCGGCAATCCATCACATACACACAAAGCCATTGAAAATCACGAACTAATAGATGGCGCTCCAAGAAATGTCGAATTTCGAAATAGAGGTGAACAACAAACATTTCGTATATGTCAATTTTTAATTCACATATCAGGAAAGGAATTACCAATTAAAAATATTCAAAAGGGTGTCATTGATTGTTTATCATCAATATAACCCAAAACAGGTATCTTACATGAGATTTATGAGTTTATAATGTTTTTATAAGCGCTTCCACATCACCTCTACTCTAAAGTCAATGCAATGATCCACTAACGTATTTGCATGATTTGATCTTTGAGGTCAAAATTGGGGTAAAGTTTCTTTAGTATATTGGATATAAGAAGGGAAAATTAAAAGTGTGTTTAAAGTTGGTCACAGCATACTATATAGTTTTTATTTACAAACATCAGCTTCTGGGCATCCACCTTTAGCAGCAACCAAAAAAGGATAGTGAAGCAGTGGAAGTGTGTGAATTTACTTGTAAAGCTATTATAATTATATTCCAACTTGAAATGTTCAAATGAATTAAAAGAAAAAAATAGGTCAGTTTATTTATTCTCTGGGAAAAGTAAATATAGTGATGCATCTGCTTTTATTGATAAATCTTTATATATTTATAATCATTCACAATATACAGGGTCACTTACGGTCGATGGTACCTTAGACGTGTACGGAGAACGGGACGTAGGATTATTCTGAAAATTTGGTTTATTGGGTAATCAGTTTTGTTCTATCGATCTAAAATACTTTCAGCGTTGCGGCGTTGCCGCTTCTATCAAAAAGTAGCAACAACTTTGTTATTTCAAATGGAACACCCTGTATTTTATATCATTTTTAGATTCTTCCTGAAGAGCTGATTTCGTCGATCCATCATACTTGGGGTATAGCGCGCGAAATATTACAGAGATATAGGGTGTGAAAAATCGAGATTTTTCAACTTCAGGAATTTTTTGTGTCGAAACTAATCATTTCTGCTCAAAACGGCTTACATGTCCCTATCCTAACTTTTCATTAACTATCTACTGACATTTAATAGATGCAAAACTCAAAATTTTGAACCACCCGTATTTGTTTCAATTAAATATCAATCGATAGTAAATGGAAAGTTGAGATAGGGACATGTAAGCCGTTTTGAGCAGAAATGATTAGTTTCGACACAAAAAATTCCTAGAGTTGAAAAATCTCGATTTTTCACACCCTATATCTCTGTAATATTTCGCGCTATAAGTATGATAGATCGACGAAATCAGCTCTTCAGGAAGGATCTAAAAATGAAATAAAATACAAGGTGTTCCATTTGAAATAACAAAGCTGTTGCTACTTTTTGATAGATCGATAGAACAAAACTGATTACCCAATAAACCAAATTTTCGGAATAATCCTACGTCCCGTTCTCCGTAAACTTCTAAGGTACCATCGACCGTGAGTGACTCTGCATAATTCATAAGAACCCACAAAAACTCATGAATCAATTATGAATGATAACAATTATTTGATATAGATAGAGTAGGTACTTAGAATAACTGCATGAGGAAGTTTGAAACTATCTTTGGTTGTCTGTGGGGAAGTATACAGATAACCTTAATATCTATAGACTGACTTTCAATAAGCTCCAGCTCACTGTCCTGAAATACTTTATGGTTCTTTCACCACAGGACTTATATGCTCTACTTTATTTGCTGTAGGACCCTATCATTTGGAACTACTTGAATTATGTCACTGTTCATCAACCTAGAAATTGAGAAAATACATTTATAATTCACACAAGTGATTTGTCAAAAAGAATTCACATCTTCATGACAATAAAGATATCATTTTGACCCCTATATATTACTCACACTCTGTCCTAACTCTTCGAATGATTACTTGAGAGCATTATTTATGACATTAAATTCTTGTTCTTGATAGTCCTGCATTAGAATCAAGGTGTTCATTACAAACAATAACAGTCATAACTACAGATAAACTTCTGATTATATATGTTTGATTCAACATGAAAGGAAACTTATTGCCTTTATATTCATATTTCCAATACCATCCTCCCATTTTTCACAATCCAGGATTCTGAAGTACAAATTTGCGCAAAGAAATGATGTCTGCTCTGTATGAGAAACACTGAGATTTGTGAACGAATCTTTCTCAATTTCGTTTTTACGATCTTGTGAACTTGCTGCATGTTTTTATAACACTAGTAACTAGCTCAAAAGCATGAAATGAGACAGAAAACTATTCGAAATAATTCAGATTCATTAAAAATAATACGAAAACTTATGCTATACAATGCTAAATTGGTTTGTTGTTCACCTCTATACAAGTTTCCAAAATCCGACAACAGAGGCCAAATGTCCACGGGACATGGCCGAAGCCGACAGAGTGACCCACCTGGGAACCAGAGCGTCGGCGAGGTTCATCCGCTCGTACGACTGCAGCGTCTTAAGCATCGGCACGCTCTCGATGAGCGCCTCGTACATGCGGCGCTTCTTGAACGCCGACTTGAGCACGATCCGCCTGAACGTCTGCCTGTCCATGGCCCAGAGCGAGCCCTCGGTGAACGACTTGACGGTGGCTGCGCGCGGCATGTTGTAGAGCAGCGCCAGCTCGCCGAAGCTGCCGATGTTCTCGTACGTGTGGATGTGCTTCGGCTCCTCGGAGGGGTCGGCGGCGACCAGCACGTGGAAGATACCGCTGGCGGCAGAGGGGTGGTTGATTGAACGTGGTCTTCGATGGCCCGGCATTTATTTCGATATATCGGTATTTTATTGAATTTTCAATAACGCAAAAGTAAAATGAGATTAATCTCCATGTTCCGATATTGCTAGTATTACTAAGTGGAAGATACCGCTGGCGGCAGAGGGGTGGTTGATTGAACGTGGTCTTCGATGGCCCGGCATTTATTTCGATATATCGGTAGATTAGATTAGATTAGATTTTTATTCATCTCTTCGAATCATATACATGACATGAGACAAGTCATACAATAGTAGATTAAACATAGATATAAATAAAATGCAGTGGAATATGATACAAATCAAAACATAAAGGTACATGTACACGAACAACAAAGTATATGGTTAATTAAATAATAAAATTACACAACTATTCTTGTGGATTGAACTAGTCTTGTGGACATTGTGAGCATCGGTCTATAAATTCATCCAAGGAGTAAAAACAATTTTCTATCAGGAATGATTTCAAAACGGACTTGAATTCATTAATTTTCTCAGATTTTTTAATTTTGTATGGTAGCATGTTATAGAAGTATCCTCCCGAATATAGTGGGGACTTTTTCAATTGCATTCGGTTGAATTTGCATAGGTGGACGTCATTCTTAGTTCGGGTGTTATATTCATGAAAGTCACTATTTTTTTGAAATTTATTCTTGTTCTTGTGAGTATAAGTCAATAGCTTGTGAAGGTAAATACTTGTACAAGTCAATATGTCATTTTTTCTGAAGGTATCGCTGCAGGACTCTCTATAGTCTAAGTTGAATATCAGACGTATAAATCGCTTCTGCAAAATGAATACCCTCGAAATTTCTGTCGATCTGCCCCACACAATTATGTTACAGCTGATCGCGGAGTGAACTAGTGCATAATATAAGTTGATTAGGTGACTCTCATAGAGGTTAGATTGTAAGCTATTGAAGGCATAGTACAGTTTATTAAGTTTTTTGCACAAGCATTCTATTTGTTCGTTAAAGGTCAGCTTGGAGTCCAGCTCTATTCCAAGGAATTTGGTACTTTTGGAATTAGAAATTATAGTTTTGTTGCTTGTTGTTAAAGTTATATTATTTTCTATCTTAAGTGGTGCAGTAAATTCGATAATAACAGTTTTGTTCTCATTGATAATAAGGTGGTTGCTTTGGCACCAATGCGCAAAGCTACTCATGACTGCTTGTGCTTTATTATTCAGCTCAGCTAGGCTATCAGCAGTGACTACAATAGTGGTGTCATCTGCATAGATGAATACGCGTCCATGTTGAATATGTGAGGGTAAGTCATTCACATAGAGTAAAAACAAAAGTGGACCCAACACCCCGCCTTGAGGAGTCCCAATGAGGCAATCAAATTCGTTGGAGAGCTCATTCTCGATCTGAACCTTAAGTTTTCTGCCGGACATATAGGATTTAATCCAGGATTGAATTGGTTCTCTGATGCTCATCGCTTCTAATTTTAGTGTGAGATCAAAAAAGATTCCTACCAAATATTTGTTGTGGTCAATATTTTCATGGATGTACTGTACTAATTCTATTGATGCAGTTTCTATCGAGTAGTTGCGGCGAAAACCGTGTTGTGACGACGTTATTATATTATGTAGGTTCAAGTAATTCACCAATTGGTTATACAGAGCTATCTCAATTATTTTAGAAAAACAGCTGAGAATACATATCATTCTGTAGTTTTCAACGTTATGTGGATCACCCTTTTTGAAAACTGGAATGGTATTTTATTGAATTTTCAATAACGCAAAAGTAAAATGAGATTAATCTCCATGTTCCGATATTGCTAGTATTACTAAGTGGAAGATACCGCTGGCGGCAGAGGGGTGGTTGGTTAAACGTGGTCTTCGATGGCCCGGCATTTATTTCGATATATCGGTATTTTATTGAATTTTCAATAACGCAAAAGTAAAATGAGATTAATCTCCATGTTCCGATATTGCTAGTATTACTAAGTGGAAGATACCGCTGGCGGCAGAGGGGTGGTTGGTTAAACGTGGTCTTCGATGGCCCGGCATTTATTTCGATATATCGGTATTTTATTGAATTTTCAATAACGCAAAAGTAAAATGAGATTAATCTCATGTTCCGATATTGCTGGTATTACTACGTGGAAGATGCAGCTGGCGACAAAGGGATGGTTGGTTACGCGTGGCCTTCGATGGCCCGGCATTTATTCCGATATATCGGTATTTTATTGAATTTTCAATAACGCAAAAATAAAATCAGATTAATCTCATGTTCCGATATTGCTAGTATTACTAAGTGGAAGATACCGCTGGCGGCAGAGGGGTGGTTGGTTAAACGTGGTCTTCGATGGCCCGGCATTTATTTCGATATATCGGTATTTTATTGAATTTTCAATAACGCAAAAGTAAAATGAGATTAATCTCCATGTTCCGATATTGCTAGTATTACTAAGTGGAAGATACCGCTGGCGGCAGAGGGGTGGTTGGTTAAACGTGGTCTTCGATGGCCCAGCATTTATTTCGATATATCGGTATTTTATTGAATTTTCAATAACGCAAAAATAAAATCAGATTAATCTCATGTTCCGATATTGCTAGCATTACTACGTGGAAGATACCGCTGGCGGCAGAGGGGTGGTTGGTTAAACGTGGTCTTCGATGGCCCGGCATTTATTTCGATATATCGGTATTTTATTGAATTTTCAATAACGCAAAAGTAAAATGAGATTAATCTCCATGTTCCGATATTGCTAGTATTACTAAGTGGAAGATACCGCTGGCGGCAGAGGGGTGGTTGGTTAAACGTGGTCTTCGATGGCCCAGCATTTATTTCGATATATCGGTATTTTATTGAATTTTCAATAACGCAAAAATAAAATCAGATTAATCTCATGTTCCGATATTGCTAGCATTACTACGTGGAAGATACCGCTGGCGGCAGAGGGGTGGTTGGTTAAACGTGGTCTTCGATGGCCCAGCATTTATTTCGATATATCGGTATTTTATTGAATTTTCAATAACGCAAAAATAAAATCAGATTAATCTCATGTTCCGATATTGCTAGTATTACTAAGTGGAAGATACCGCTGGCGGCAGAGGGGTGGTTGGTTAAACGTGGTCTTCGATGGCCCGGCATTTATTTCGATATATCGGTATTTTATTGAATTTTCAATAACGCAAAAGTAAAATGAGATTAATCTCATGTTCCGATATTGCTGGTATTACTACGTGGAAGATGCAGCTGGCGACAAAGGGATGGTTGGTTACGCGTGGCCTTCGATGGCCCGGCATTTATTCCGATATATCGGTATTTTATTGAATTTTCAATAACGCAAAAATAAAATCAGATTAATCTCATGTTCCGATATTGCTAGTATTACTAAGTGGAAGATACCGCTGGCGGCAGAGGGGTGGTTGGTTAAACGTGGTCTTCGATGGCCCAGCATTTATTTCGATATATCGGTATTTTATTGAATTTTCAATAACGCAAAAATAAAATCAGATTAATCTCATGTTCCGATATTGCTAGCATTACTACGTGGAAGATACCGCTGGCGGCAGAGGGGTGGTTGGTTAAACGTGGTCTTCGATGGCCCGGCATTTATTTCGATATATCGGTATTTTATTGAATTTTCAATAACGCAAAAATAAAATCAGATTAATCTCATGTTCCGATATTGCTAGTATTACTAAGTGGAAGATACCGCTGGCGGCAGAGGGGTGGTTGGTTAAACGTGGTCTTCGATGGCCCGGCATTTATTTCGATATATCGGTATTTTATTGAATTTTCAATAACGCAAAAGTAAAATGAGATTAATCTCCATGTTCCGATATTGCTAGTATTACTAAGTGGAAGATACCGCTGGCGGCAGAGGGGTGGTTGGTTAAACGTGGTCTTCGATGGCCCAGCATTTATTTCGATATATCGGTATTTTATTGAATTTTCAATAACGCAAAAATAAAATCAGATTAATCTCATGTTCCGATATTGCTAGCATTACTACGTGGAAGATACCGCTGGCGGCAGAGGGGTGGTTGGTTAAACGTGGTCTTCGATGGCCCGGCATTTATTTCGATATATCGGTATTTTATTGAATTTTCAATAACGCAAAAATAAAATCAGATTAATCTCATGTTCCGATATTGCTAGTATTACTAAGTGGAAGATACCGCTGGCGGCAGAGGGGTGGTTGGTTAAACGTGGTCTTCGATGGCCCGGCATTTATTTCGATATATCGGTATTTTATTGAATTTTCAATAACGCAAAAGTAAAATGAGATTAATCTCCATGTTCCGATATTGCTAGTATTACTAAGTGGAAGATACCGCTGGCGGCAGAGGGGTGGTTGGTTAAACGTGGTCTTCGATGGCCCAGCATTTATTTCGATATATCGGTATTTTATTGAATTTTCAATAACGCAAAAATAAAATCAGATTAATCTCATGTTCCGATATTGCTAGCATTACTACGTGGAAGATACCGCTGGCGGCAGAGGGGTGGTTGGTTAAACGTGGTCTTCGATGGCCCGGCATTTATTTCGATATATCGGTATTTTATTGAATTTTCAATAACGCAAAAGTAAAATGAGATTAATCTCATGTTCCGATATTGCTGGTATTACTACGTGGAAGATGCAGCTGGCGACAAAGGGATGGTTGGTTACGCGTGGCCTTCGATGGCCCGGCATTTATTCCGATATATCGGTATTTTATTGAATTTTCAATAACGCAAAAATAAAATCAGATTAATCTCATGTTCCGATATTGCTAGTATTACTACGTGGAAGATGCCGCTGGCGGCAGAGGGATGGTTGGTTAAACGTGGTCTTCGATGGCCCGGCATTCATTTCGATATATCGGTATTTTATTGAATATTCAATAACGCAAAAGTAAAATGAGATTAATCTCCATGTTCCGATATTGCTAGTATTACTAAGTGGAAGATACCGCTGGCGGCAGAGGGGTGGTTGGTTAAACGTGGTCTTCGATGGCCCGGCATTTATTTCGATATATCGGTATTTTATTGAATTTTCAATAACGCAAAAGTAAAATGAGATTAATCTCCATGTTCCGATATTGCTAGTATTACTAAGTGGAAGATACCGCTGGCGGCAGAGGGGTGGTTGGTTAAACGTGGTCTTCGATGGCCCAGCATTTATTTCGATATATCGGTATTTTATTGAATTTTCAATAACGCAAAAATAAAATCAGATTAATCTCATGTTCCGATATTGCTAGCATTACTACGTGGAAGATACCGCTGGCGGCAGAGGGGTGGTTGGTTAAACGTGGTCTTCGATGGCCCGGCATTTATTTCGATATATCGGTATTTTATTGAATTTTCAATAACGCAAAAATAAAATCAGATTAATCTCATGTTCCGATATTGCTAGTATTACTAAGTGGAAGATACCGCTGGCGGCAGAGGGGTGGTTGGTTAAACGTGGTCTTCGATGGCCCGGCATTTATTTCGATATATCGGTATTTTATTGAATTTTCAATAACGCAAAAGTAAAATGAGATTAATCTCCATGTTCCGATATTGCTAGTATTACTAAGTGGAAGATACCGCTGGCGGCAGAGGGGTGGTTGGTTAAACGTGGTCTTCGATGGCCCAGCATTTATTTCGATATATCGGTATTTTATTGAATTTTCAATAACGCAAAAATAAAATCAGATTAATCTCATGTTCCGATATTGCTAGCATTACTACGTGGAAGATACCGCTGGCGGCAGAGGGGTGGTTGGTTAAACGTGGTCTTCGATGGCCCGGCATTTATTTCGATATATCGGTATTTTATTGAATTTTCAATAACGCAAAAGTAAAATGAGATTAATCTCATGTTCCGATATTGCTGGTATTACTACGTGGAAGATGCAGCTGGCGACAAAGGGATGGTTGGTTACGCGTGGCCTTCGATGGCCCGGCATTTATTCCGATATATCGGTATTTTATTGAATTTTCAATAACGCAAAAATAAAATCAGATTAATCTCATGTTCCGATATTGCTAGTATTACTACGTGGAAGATGCCGCTGGCGGCAGAGGGATGGTTGGTTAAACGTGGTCTTCGATGGCCCGGCATTCATTTCGATATATCGGTATTTTATTGAATATTCAATAACGCAAAAATAAAATCTCATGTTCCGATATTGAACAAATAACCTGGATGCCGTATCTAGCGTAAGCATATATGATCTAAGGTAAAATGTATCGAATCGACTCGCAAGAATTCAAATCCACATGAATACAAGCATTCGCGATAGGTGCTAAGCGATACGCTACCTAGCGGTGACTCGTGAACTACTCGTAGTGGGATAACCACTGAACTCTCTGAAGGATAACCCACAGACAAACTTAACCTCTGTTCTGTTTATGTTCGCTTCTGATGTGAAAAGTGTGTTTCCAGCAGTTTTTCGAGATTTCTTCTGGTGAAATACATGTGAAATCTTATCGTTTTGTTCGTTTCAGTTATTGTTTGGTGGCAACGACACCTATGTCACAATGACACATATCAAAAATATGAAAACAAAACAAAAACGATACCACTTCGAGAAGTTCGAGTTGTTACCATGAGATAGTGCTACGTGTTATTTTCTATCGCGAATAGCTATTAAAATCCATCAATAACAACCATTTACGTTTTGGCGGTAGGTTCGAAATGGTTGGTATCGATAAAGGCGGTATTGACGAAAGTTCATTGACATCAGTGAAGGCATCAGTACATTTTTACCTCCATTAAGCTAGCAGAACCACCTTGGATTTTTTGACTTTGTATTCAGCCATAATTTAAGGCTAATTTAAGGCTAATTTATTACCCTATTGCCGAATTTTTTGCTCTTCGTTTAACACGAAAAATCTTGGGTTCTGCTAGCTTAACGTTAAGCTGGCAAAACCACTTCTACTACAAAAAGTTTTCGAAGGATCTGATTACATCATAATTTAAGGCTCATTTAAGGCTCCAATCCTAGCCTATTGCCGATTTTCTTGCTCTCCGTTTTTTAAAAAAAACCGTGGGTTTTGCTAGCTTAACCGTTAAGCTAGCAAAACCAAATATAAAAGAAATAGTTTATGAAAAATCTTAACACACCATAATTTAAGGCCCATTTAAGGCTCTCATTGTAGCCTATTGCCGAATTTTTTGCTCTTTGTTTCTGGAACAAAAAATCGGACTTTGGTTCAGGTATGCAAGTGTCTGAGCTAAATGAATCGAACAATAAGGACAATGTTAATGGAAAAACTGAATATACCATAATTTGAGGCTCATTTTGAGCTCTTATTCCAGATCATAGGCGAATTTTTTGCTCTTCGTTTTTTCCAAAAAATCGAGGGTTTTGTTAGGCTTAACCGTTAAGCTATCAAAACCAAACTTAAAAGATGAAGTTTATGAAAAATCTAAACACACCATAATTTAAGGCCCATTTGAGGCATTCATTGTAGCCTATCACCGTTTTTTTGTTTTTTCGCTTTGGGGAAAAAATACGGACACACCTGAACCGGAGCCTGAACCAAGGTCCGTATTTTTTCCCCAAAGCGAAAAAACAAAAAATTCGGCGATAGGCTACAATGAGTGCCTCAAATGGGCCTTAAATTATAGTGTGTTTAGATTTTTCATAAACTTCATCTTTTAAGTTTGGTTTTGATAGCTTGACGGTTAAGCCTAGCAAAACCCTCGATTTTTTTGAAAAAACGAAGAGCAAAAAATTCGCCTATGATCTAGAATAAGAGCTCAAAATGAGCCTCAAATTATGGTATATTCAGATTTTCCATAAACATTGTCCTTAATGTTCGATTCATTAAGCTCAGACACTTGCATACCTGAACCAAAGTCCGATTTTTTGTTCCAGAAACAAAGAGCAAAAAATTCGGCAATAGGCTACAATGAGAGCCTTAAAAGGGCCTTAAATTATGGTGTGTTAAGATTTTTCATAAACTATTTCTTTTATGTTTGGTTTTGCTAGCTTAACGGTTAAGCTAGCAAAACCCACGTTTTTTTTTTAAACGGAGAGCAAGAAAATCGGCATCAGGCTAGGATTAGAGCCTTAAATGAGCCTTAAATTATGGTATATTCAGATTTTCCATAAATATTTTCTTTAATGTTTGATTCATTTAGTTCACACATCTGCATACCTGAACCGGAGCCTGAACCAAAGTCCGTATTTTTTCCCCAAAGCGAAAAAACAAAAAAATTCGGCGATAGGCTACAATGAGTGCCTCAAATGGGCCTTAAATTATAGTGTGTTTAGATTTTTCATAAACTTCATCTTTTAAGTTTGGTTTTGATAGCTTAACGGTTAAGCCTAGCGAAACCCTCGATTTTTTGGAAAAAACGAAGAGCAAAAAATTCGCCTATGATCTAGAATAAGAGCTCAAAATGAGCCTCAAATTATGGTATATTCAGTTTTTCCATTAACATTGTCCTTAATGTTCGATTCATTTAGCTCAGACACTTGCATACCTGAACCAAAGTCCGATTTTTTGTTCCAGAAACAAAGAGCAAAAAATTCGGCAATAGGCTACAATGAGAGCCTAAATAGGCCTTGAATTATGGTGTGTTAAGATTTTTCATAAACTATTTCTTTTATGTTTGGTTATGCTAGCTTAACGGTTAAGCTAGCAAAACCCACGGTTTTTTTTTAAAAACGGAGAGCAAGAAAATCGGCAATAGGCTAGGATTGGAGCCTTAAATGAGCCTTAAATTATGATGTAATCAGATCCTTCGAAAACTTTTTGTAGTAGAAGTGGTTTTGCCAGCTTAACGTTAAGCTAACAGAACCCAAGATTTTTCGTGTTAAACGAAGAGCAAAAAATTCGGCAATAGGGTGATAAATTAGCCTTAAATTAGCCTTAAATTATGGCTGAATAAAAAGTCAAAAAATCCAAGGTGGTTCTGCTAGCTTAATGGAGGTTACATTTTTGAAGAAGGAAAATTTTATTAAATAAGAAAGGGAAATTTGAACGCGCTGTTGCGCTATATTCATCTTATGAGACTTACCTGACCTGAACGTACTAACCTATCAGTAGATCATTATTTTCAGTAGATTTTTGAGGAAGCGAAAGTTGGACGAAAAAATTCGAATTTGAACGCTATATTAATTCAATGAGACTTACCTGACCTGAACGTACCAAGCTATTACTAGATTACTATTTGTCAGGACCTTTGGGGAAGGAAAATTTGATCATAAAAAGTGCTCTTCAACTACTGGGTGCCCGGTCAGATATTTGAGACTTTTGACTAAAAAAAAAAATATTTCATGGGAATCGAACCCTGGGCGCCAGCTCGTAAAGCTGGCATGCTACTCTCTGTCCTTCTTGCTTTTTTATATTACATCTGCTAGCTTTATTTTTCATCGGACTGTTGTCTCAAATCCTTCGTAATACGCAGGCGCAACTATAATAGTTCTGATAGGTGAATCACAATCGCTATTCATGTGGATATGAATAGGGTTGTACACTTTTTATCAAAAATTATATATGTGAAGAGAATACGTCGATATTTCTTTGAAATTTTTATTGTCAAGGGTTTTTCCAAAAACGGCACTCAAAAATCGAAAACTATCCATCCTTTTCTAAAAATGTGACGTCACCCGGTAGGTTGGTTTAGGTACTGTTCCATTAATCGAAGTGGAAGAAGAATTGACAATTTCTGTCATCTTTGACTTTTAGCGGTAAAAAAATACTGGGCGATTTAAATTCTAGATTCAAGGTAAGTTACTATGAAGTTTTATTTTATTTTTCAGCTTATCATTATACTATTCACCGACCACTATTTTCAGAAAAATGAAGAATTCCAAAACTTCTTCCTCATTTAGCTACATGAATGTGGATTCTCGAAAGATTTTTGTTCCTACTCCTAAAGCAGAGATAAGTAACCCTAACAAGATGTGCACGTCAATGTTATAAATTGGCAATATATTTTTCGTGGTTCTGGAATCAGCCACTAGATGGAACTAGTGCCGTTGATTCCAAAAGAGTGAACATAGCTTTTCCAGCTGCCATATCTGACTGCCATGTTCCAAGGGCTATGTTCACAGTTCAAGGTCAGAATTTTCTTTCTTTTCCTTCATCCGTTTGTCTTTGTCTTTTGTATTCAAGTGTCAAGAAGCCACACTTCCTATCCTTGCTGTATTAGCAAATAAATTTCATCAGAATTTCATCTATCTTCATCAAAATAGTCTTGAATAATGTTGGTGATTGAACATTAGATCTCCATGTATATAAATATGAACCAACCAGACGGAAACGAAGATGGAACAGATTTTGTGTGCAAGCTTATAAAAAGTTTGTATGAACAATCATTCAAGGTAACTATTGAACCAGGACAATGACGGCTAAATGAAAAATCTAGCCAGCACCAGGAGATATCTACTTGGAAATGCAAATTATTCAGAATGATATCTTCATTCATTAAGAATCATATGTAAAACAAATCATCCAAAAATATCACATGGATAATGCCTTTCCTGTATCATATCCAGCAGAGACTAAAACTGATGAAGCTGAGGAAAGCAGTGATCTTGAAGAGAACATTCATTCCATCAGCAGTAGGAAATTTGATTTATTTGGCAGTTTTGACCAGACCTTACATTGCATATGCTGTCAATACTGTTTCCCGAGCAGTTCCCCATCCCAAAATGTTTTGTTGGTAGCAGGTTGAAGATTTATTTATATAATAAGTTCAATAAAGCAATTTCATCATCATAATTGAGCAGATAATTGAGTAATGTAGTATTTAGATTTTCATTAATCAAATCTTAATAATATAAGATTTGATTAATGATTTTGATGAGCCATTTCAAACCAAAGAAGAAAAAATAAAACCCATTTATTCATATCACGACAATTTCAAAGGCAAACATAAAGGCAATACCTGAAGTTGATTTCAGGATTTTTTAGTAGCATTTGAATATGCTTCACGGCGAATTTTCCATGCATAGCTCATGTTGATTCACTTTTTTCCAATCTTCAAGTTATTATCTACAACTCTCTTCTGTGGTAATTTTGTTTAGTCCAGGATGAATTTCAAAAAATAAACATTTAAAACGTGAAGGTTATTATCTCTGACGTGAAGTAAACAAATCAACTCGAGTACTGGAATCTAAGATCGTGAAAGTTCGTAATTAGTTTAGCTGCGAAACGCTAACGTCACATGAAAGAAAATGAAGATTTGTGGCGTCCCTGCTTGTCACCGTCTTCACTGGCGTCAAGCTGCAACCCGACGACAACGCCACCATGACAGCTGTCGTTCAGACGTCAGGCAACGTTTAGACAGCTGACAGCAGTGATGACAGATGCACCCAATATAAGACACGTATCCATCCTGTATCTTTCTCTCATTCTCACTACCATTAGTACCATTACGTCCATCCTTGAAGCTACACGGGCTTTCAAGGATGGGTCCGCCATTTCACATTTCTGTTACTTTGTCTAATTAATAAATCTGTATCTGTTGTTCGGTATAAGTATTTCCTTAACACACCTCGAATACAAATAAACATAGAGTACACAATTTCTACAGATTCATGCATTAAACGAAAATCAATCACGTGACTATATTTCCAAACCTCCCATAAGACGTACACATCTTGTTAGGGTGACTTATCTCTGTCCTAAAGATACCATCCCAATCTACCAGGTGACGTCAGCAGAAATATGGTGCTGTCAAATAATTATTTTTGATTTCGATTTTCTCGAGCATGAATGAATTTTTCGATTTGATTTTGATGCCATATCGGTATTATTATAGTAAGATATCGTAAAACAACAATCAATTCTGCTAAAGCTTAAGAGGTTTATGACCCTATTCTTGCAATCGCCTCACCTCTGGATGACGTAGAAGTTATCGCCGTCGTCGCCCTGCTTGATGACCAGCTCGTCCTTCTGCACCTTGCGCTCGAACATCGCGTCGAGCACGTCCTGCATCTGCTCCTTGTCGAGCGAGCGGAACAGCAGGATGTTCCTGACGGCCTCTGCTAGCCGCTGCCGCTGCTCGTCCGACTTCGGGAACACCACCTTGGTGCCGTCGTCGTCGTCATCCTCTTCGGGGTCGTACGTCTCGGCGAACACAGACTTGCGACGGCCCGCGAACCGGCTTATCGGGGGCTCTGGAAGCGGGAAACGACGACGCCGGGTCAAAAGTCAATTTAGAATGGTTGTGGACCAGGGTCGATGATTTTTGAGGTGTTAGAGATGTTATCATAGTAGTATTATTGAATTACCCTGCATTCGAGTATGTCGATAGCCGTTATAATTATAAGGTAACGAGAGGTTGATCACTAGGAGAAAATGTGTACACCGGAATTCATATAAACCGGAATTCCCCGGATTTTCTCGGAATTCCCCGGATTTCCCCGAAATTCCTGCGGAAGAAATATGTCAATTTGAACAGATAACGATGACATTTTAAAACTAAATGTAGATAATACTCGGAATTCTGGAGAAATCCGGTGAAATATGAAACATTCTGAAACATCACACACAAATTCATTTGTGATTTCCGAGGGGATTTGTGAGTTCAAGATACAATTCAGACCTAGCTTCAGACTGATATCACTGAAATGATTCAATTTTTTATACAGGGTGGTTCACGACTAGCGCGACATAGATTTAAAACGAAACTGCAAAACTTTCAAAGTATTTCTCATTTCAGTAGTTCGTATGTTGATAAAGGCTAAATCAAAGAATAGTTACGCTTAAATATTCTTTGGCTAAATTTTGAAAGAATTTTGAAATATACAGGATGTCCCAAAAATTGTGGCATATATAAAAGTTATATTGTTTCTTATGGAAGTCCATGTATTTAGTTGCATTTTTATATTTTTCCTGAAAAGCTTATTTCATCGATTTTTATCCCTCTTGGGGTATAGCGAGAAGATATAAATAGTTTGGAAAATCAAGATTTTTCAACTTCATACATTTTTTGTATCAGAACTATTCATTGATGATCAAAACGGCTTACATGTTCCTTTCATAACTTTTGAACTACTATCTAATGACATTTAACTAAATCACATACAGGTGGGTTCAGAATTCAGAATTATGAACCACCCTGTATTTGTTTCATTTGAATATCAATAATTGATGGCGAATAAAAAGTCGTTTGGATCTATAATGAATAGATTCAACACAAAAAATCAAAGTTGAAAAATCAAAATTTTTCACACCATATATTTCTGTTCTCGTTCCAGCTAGACCCCAAGTTTGATAATAAAATCAGCTTCGCAGGCAGAATCTGGAAATGCAATAAAATATAGGGTGTTCCAAAAGAAACAAGATAACATTGATATGCTACAATTCTTGGAACATCCTGTACATTTCAAAATAATTTTGAAATGTAGCCTTCATATACAAACTACTAAAGTAACAAAATCCCAGAGTCAACAGAAATTGTTTTTTCTAAAAAATAGACGGGAAAGAACTTATATATGCACATGATTTCGGTGTTACATTAGACTTTAGTGGTTAAAATAATTTATTTAACATTGTTAGTTAAAATTTATATTTTCTTGGTGTGTTCAGCAATTCAACACACAAATTTCGTACTTTTTCTGGCGTGAAAGAGAAAGGAATTTCCATGAATTCCTATCAATTGTACACCGGAATTCCCATGTAGTCAACCCCTCGTTAGGTAACTATATCGGATGATAATGAATCATACTGTTAATCATACATAGATATATGTTCGGAGATGAGCAGTTATACGAAAGAGGTTGAATAGCTCATCAAAAGCAATATAGGTGTCATATGATTATGACAGTAACAATTCAGAAGTGGGATATTTTCACGTATCTTTCTATGAATGCACAATTGAAACAGATTAGCTAATTGATCTTCTGAAAGGTAAGTTCGGTGCCCCGATAATAACCGCTTGTGGGAAGCAGTAAATGATTAAAAACAAGGGGTCTCTAGAATACGTTATTCATTACATATATTGGCCTGTAGCAGGTAATTATTTCCACACAAGAACAATAAAAAAAAAAGAATAAATAATAATCATATGGGCCTGTTGTAGGCAAACATTAGCTAGTCAACGATAAGAATGAATGTTCAATCATTTCGTTATTCGATCAAACTAACAAAAAAACATATTAAAAACATATTAACCGAAGTTTTTTTCAGCAAAAATACTCACACTAAAGAGCGAAAAAGAAGCGAGGACGCTCCAGTCGTCAGGATGGCCTGTATTTGAGTATGTCGATAACCGTCAGAATTATTAGGGAACTATATCGGATGATCATGAATTATACTGGTAATCACACACAGAAATATGTTCAGAGAGGGGCAGTGATACGAAAGAGGTTGAATAGATAGCATCAAGAGCAATATAGGTGTATATGATTATGCCAGTAACAGAGGTCCAACAAAATTATAGTAGGATGGAACCCATTGGAAAACGAAGAGGATATAACAAAAATGAATGAAATAATAATTTACGAGCGATCTGAAGTCGGGAAGTGGAAGGGGGTGTGTTTTTAAGGGTAAAAAATGGTTTATTTCGATTTCCGGCAAAAATATAAGTTCTATGGAAATAAGTTAAATAACAAAGTTGTAGGTAATAAAAAGATCTACAACTTTTGTATCCACACTCTTTTTACATAAGCTCAAACATTATGTGATGATTTTTACCTTTTACAAAAAAAATGTTTTCACGAAATTTGGTGAATACTTAACTCTATGTCCCAAGCACACTGTAATTCTTTTGATTTAAAATATTTTTTTCACCTTATTTTCACTTTATATCGAAATAGCATCCTAATTTTTCACTAAATAACCAACTTTCGACAAATAAAGTGAAAATGTGATTTGAGCAGGCGCTATTCAAACGGATAAAGTCTTCTTGTTTTTTTTAGCAAAAACTTGTGGAAATGATATAGAAATACTAAGTACCAGCTGTATTTTTCTCATTATTTGAATGTAGGAGTTGATTTTTGTATGACAAATAGCAGAAGAGCTTAAAGCAAATTAGGGTCGCGCATAAAAGTATCAAAATCCTTAAAGGAACTAGTCTAATGTCAGAAAAAGAAAGTATATATATTCTGATAAACTAGTTATTCCCTAGCATAGGTCAGCTTCAACAAATAAAAGATGATACCCATGAATGTTAGACAATTAATATCGTCACAAATGTAAGACATTCTTCAATCCTTTAGTTATTCATGCTCATAGGTCGGTCAACTTTGTCTATGCTTCATACTAAATTCAATGAAATGTAAAGTTTTGAAAAGTACATGAACATAAACACATTTACTTCTGTGACCTCTGAACATATAACTTTTACGGATCGCGAAATTATCCATAATAACTATAATATGATATAAAAAGAGAGTGGTTGTGAATAAATGATTCGTTTTGGGATACCGATTTCCGATTACAAAAGCCAGGTCAGAAAAAAGCTTTCAAAACACATTTATTGAGCTTGAGGGTTTTTTGGGTACGATACTTTTCTTATTAGTTTAGTTTCGCGTGTTGTAGTCTTAGTGTAATGAATTTTCAATTTTAGGTTTTTTAATGAATAAATGAATTGAATTTTTTACCAAGTTACCAAGTATTACCTAGTGAATAAAGCTTTAAGTGAGTAGGTCCTCTAATCGTTCTTTAATATTGACATTTATATAAAGACTAATGATTTGTTTTGGCAGATAAACGACCAAATCAGAAGACAAAACTAAAATATCTTGCGAAACCAAGTAGTAGGGAAAAGTAAATATTTTCGCTGGTTTGCATTTTGTTGGTCAGATCAAATACTCACGGAACATACCGGATATTATATCTCAACATAGGAAAATCTTGTCATTGTGTACTATGTTAGTACCTTCAGGACCAGGAAAACCGAAAACTGAGAATCTTCTGAATATGCTAACATACAAGTGTCGAGGTGATAAAAATATCGTTTTGGTGTGATAAAACTATGCTCATCTCAACTATCGTGTTACAGCATAATTAATTTAATGATAGGTATAATGGCAACTTTGCTCTGTTTCTC
The DNA here is from genome assembly GCA_029955515.1 of Chrysomela aeneicollis. Lineage (NCBI taxonomy): Eukaryota > Metazoa > Arthropoda > Insecta > Coleoptera > Chrysomelidae > Chrysomela > Chrysomela aeneicollis. The sequence continues at coordinate 9,141,119 of JARUHQ010000009.1, read as the reverse complement.
TCTTCCGCGACACCTGGTCCAAAGCTCCAGACCTTCGAACAAAATTATTGCCATAAATCCTGGTCGAAAGCTCCAGACCTTCAAACAAAATTATTGCCATAAAAATAATATGGGAATTGTACATCTTGTAGCGTACACAAGCATTTCATATTTGATTTGATAATGAATGAACATTTTTATACTTTCACTTTCTTTTGTTATTATATTGAACACATGTCCGCTCACAAATCGGAACTTAGAAAAGGCCTGGGTAAAGAAGGAGAAGCTGATCCAATTTTGCCGATTCAAGAACGTAGATTGGCTATTCTTGTTACCATTACTTTATTAGACTTATTATTAGATATAATATCATAGGATCCCCATACATCTTTTAGTTTATAATTCAATCCTAAGCCAGGAGTTTTTAGATGTACAAGGTATGTAGCTGAATTCAATTACAATAACAAATGGTAAACTGCAATGAACTGGAGCAGAACATCTATTTGTAGATATTTTTAATCATTTGCTTTCCAGATAAACTCCACATAGTACGAGAACATCCTCTAAAAGTACTATTGGCACTTCAGATCCTGAAAGTGATATAAAAAATGTTTTTGTGAGCTTTTCCTTTACACAAATCTTTGAAGAAATTTCTAGATGTTTGATTTATGGCATAGGTATCTTGTTTTTTCTCGAAACTAAGATACACAAAAAGGTCATGAAAGTTGTATGATGAAAATTAAAATATTCATCAGGTATCTGCGACACCACTGGAGAAATATGTCCACAGATCTGGAACCATCAAAAGAAGCCCCTTGTCACTACTAACTGACACACCAAGTTTCATCAAAGCTGTTGCATTGACTACGAGTAGATATAATTAAATGTTCTGCGTGGTATTTGCCAGGAAAGTAGTTTTTTCTGCTCGTGGTTTCCAAGTCATTCAATATGTGTTTGATTTCAATTGGACAAGACAAGACATATCTTTCTTTCAATTTAGACAAATCTGCACCTTGTCACATGCAAATAACTGATTATAATGATCAAGGTAAGAAACATTTCATTATTCAATGATATATCAATCTCATGTGCTTTTTATAATATAGATTTGACCATAGAGTATTTCGCGACCCGTATCTCTTTAATACAATCATAATATGTTCAACTGATTCAATATATATTTCGATATGAACACCAACCGTATAACTACCGTTGTATTCTATGGTGTTGCCATATTTTTTCCTGCATTGTAGTGAAGTCGGCAGTGCCCTAGCAAACATACCAAAGTATCATGACGTTCTCATCAAAGAGTACTGACCTTTGAATTAGGTAGTAACACTAGTAACCCAAAAAATGTAAGAGAACCATAGATTGATTCATATAGTCTATTTTAGAATCTTAGAACTGGTCGACAAATAGATGAGGGTCTCGCGATAAAATTACCGATATATAGCTGTAGTCGAGAAGCCGGGATCCTGACACTTTGAATTAGGGCCACTTTATAAAAAACTCAAGACTAAGATTTATCAACTTACATTTAATACTTATAACTTATGACAGATGAATCATGGAAATATCATTGATTGTGTTATAAAACCATTTAAGACTTATTATTTTACACCTAAGACTTGAGAAGATGACCAAATCCACCTACAATCTACATAATATGATTCATGAAATCTACTCTCTATGCTGTAACTACGAAAGCAAGTTGTTTATGCTGTTACGTCTAATAAATCTTATTTTATTTTAACTAAATCAGTTGTCAAATGATGTCAGTTGAGACACCGAGAATGGGTTCAACGAGCTGCACGACGGCAAATCCTTTGAGAGTCTGCTGCTAATATTTAGTTAGCGGCATATTCTCAAAGGATCTAACGACCGGCAGCCCAATGAAGGTTTTTTGGTGTTTCAATTGTCATTGCAAGAACAATATCACTTTCGATTCTCATTTAAGAATAGAAATGTTTAATATTCACTTAATAATTTTAATTATAAGTAGCGAATTGATTCAGGTAACGCTACTGTATTCTATAATTTGGCTTCAAGACATGTGAAGGTAGGTACTGAGAAATTTTAGTGTGTGTAAATAGGTCACAATGTTAATTTACAAGTAAGCTCATAACTCATGTTGTTCAAACATCATAAATTGCCACGGCAATTAGGCCTTAATGCATACGACTTAAGATCAATCATGTTTCATATACAATCCCTTATAATTCAATTTGAAAGATAAAGATGTATGGTTTTCAACATTACAAATAAGGAGTTCAATGCATAAACTAGTTGAAGTAATGATATATTTAAGCATATTATAATTATATAATATAACTGAAATATCAATTTTGAAAGATGCAATGACTCATTTTTTAAATTAATTCAATTAACTTTTAATTTTATAATTGTATCTGATATTTACGTTTCTCAAACTGACAATGTCATGTCATGGTGTTTAAGGAATATTGAGGAAGCCTAATGTCAATATTGTCATTGTTATAAAGTGTCAATTTTGTTAATATAATTTTTTTCAAATGTCTTAGTCTTTGTATCATACTGGGAAAAATTATATTTCACGGTTTTTGATCTCAATATTGAAATTACTTTTCTTGTTTTTGGTAAAGTTATTCCTACTTTTGTTGAATAGGTATTTTTATTGTTCTATATATTGTATTGTTACTATTACGAACTGTGCTGCCGTCCGAGAATACCGGATGTCATTATCTCGGCGGCTCGCATATAGGCTGTGATGTATGGCCTCGCGATGACATCAGTCGCCGGCGTACCAATAATTAGCGGATGATTTATTGCCAGTAACTCAGAGATTTCTGTAATTTCTGGAGAATGGATGTGTTTACTAGAAATAATGTTTTTGTACCTATATAAATGACCGCAATGTCGCGCACAGTCAGTTTTAGTGAGATAACGGTTATATCATACCCAAATCTTTAAATGTAATACTGCTGATTCATGTCAATCAAGAAGACTAAGAATCTGATTCACTAAAAAATTCAGAATTCAAAAATATATGGAATAAAATGCCATATGTATTACTTTTCAACAATGTTGGTAGAATGACATTTTTGCAATGGAAAACAAAGGCAAATAGGTACTAGACCTTATTGAGTAGAAGAAATGTGACAAATTCGATTACAAAAAATACAACTTTTGATGTTGACGAAAATTTATTAGTGCGGTACAAATCTTTGAATAAATTGATTGATTGTGCTGCCTTGATTATCCTCTACATTCTGTCGAAATTCTCACAAAAGGATTGTCTGAAAATAGAAATGTTAATGGTTTTCTGTAACAGTACTTGTAATTAATGTTGATGGAGAATATGGACTATTTACTATTAGAGACTATCACCAATTAAGGTTGAGATAGTTTGATGTGTTTTGAAGAGATGAGAGGTCTAGAGTTTACACAAGTGGAATTCAAACCACTGTGGGTTGGTAACTCGGTTGGTAAGAACCGTATATATGTACAGAGCATAGTAAAACCCAAAACACAGATCCATAATATCGACCAGCGATTAAACCCGGTACATAGCGGTAACACGTTAGCGACTCAACTACTGGCAAAAGTATAGCAATATTATTTGTAGATACTGTATTTGTATACCCATTTCAACGATTCAAATGGTATGTCAGTTGTTAATTTTTGTTGTAATATGGTAACCAAGTTATTGGTTTTTTGATAATAAATATGGTTCTAATATTATTGCCTGTAGAAAATCGACCATAAAATAGTATACATTGAAGTGAAAATCATTATTCAAACTAGTAAATGTTTCACTTATTTTATTATTATTCAATTTTGAGCTAAAATAAGAGATTAAACATCATCATTGACAGGCACAATACGGAAAATTATTAATTAAACAAAGGAACTTGTGAGAAGTGACCTTATGTTGGTTATAAAATATCTTTCATTATGTAATCAGTTTTGGCGTTATGACGTAATCGACAATTCTTATTTGCAAACAGGAATCATGAGACACCTCAACTAATTTTTCTTTGGCTAGAAATTAAAAACCGATCAAATTTGAATTTTCGAAATCAATTTTGTAACTTTATTTTTAGTGCACGGATTTTCCATAAATTTGGCACACTACATACTGATCTTCCTTTGTTGTTTCCTCGAAAACTGAAGAATCAAAATAATTCAGAATATCCCAATCCATTAGCCCTGATGAAATTTATGCATATTATGTTCTTACACATTTTATTTGAAATTAATAAATACAAACATCCCTCAAAAGCGGTAAGGCAAGAATATTTTTTTTGGTTCATGGAATATTCTCTATGTCTAATTAATACATAATATGTGTGATTGGAGTTTCAAGATGTTTGAGGAAGTGAAACCCCTTTTGGATCCATCATATGTAATTTCCATAACTTTGAACATCTATTTAAAGAAGTTTGGTAAATATTTCTGTCAGCTTTCAGATTTTGACATATTATAGGGATTATTCAATGTTTAGGAGTATTTAACCTCTTGGTGATCATTTAAAGATTTCACATACATGAATAATTTGTAATAAATGTGTAATAATTTCTGGCGATCGGCTAATCACCATATATCTGCATATTTTTAAAAATACAAAGTGTGTCAGAAGCTAGCCCATGCACTTTTCCTGGAAAATGAGAACTGTAAAACATTTTTTGTTTGGGACGCAAATTTCAAATAAATGTGTACAAAACTATTAAACTAGTTTTTTATATGTGTCATAAATACTGGTGGAGTTTTAGGGACATCTCTTCAGAAAAAGTATTGCTTGTTATCAAATAACATAGAACTTATGCATCTTGTATGTCTATTTTTTTTGAATAATTAAAAAAAAACTAAAAAATTCTATTTTTGTCAAGCATTAACCAGGATCCAACGTCAGTATAATTTTTTCAAATATAAAACCTTCATGATTTGATGAGATTGAAAAATGAATTTCAAATGTTCATATTCATCCTGATTTGAGTTTTGAACTGTCTCAATCTCACAAATGTTTGATTGAAAAATGTATTATGTGGGTTATCATTATTCAGTGTTTGACAAAATTAAAAGCCAGCTAAAAAGTATAGTTACTTTAAAAACCTGTTCTTCATGTTCATTTGAAAGTGATAATTACATAATCATTATTTATTATGTATCACAAGAAGTCAACCTTAGTGAATTCCATGAAAGTACTAGGAATAGGATATATTGGAAGGTATATTCAACAACACATATAACTTCTACACTCTCAAATATTTATATTGCTGTAACCAAATATCTTCACTTACCCAAAAATGTCTTTTGCATTTTATGAATTACTCAACCAGAAACTTATGAAGTGAGGGTGACAAATTTACATTGATTACTGATAAACATAAAACGTACTTGTGTTTTTGGCAAACTCAGTTTTTAAATATAACTTCTACCAACTCCAGTAATAATGACCAATTTTTTTCCATAATCTAGAATTTAATTTTAACAGTTGGCATTATGCCAAGCTAGGAATATTATTGTAAGTGTTCTGTGGATACATATATCCATACTTTAACTGAGAAATGCTTTGAAAAGTCCTAGTCTGAATTCAATCAGTATTTCACCTGTAAGCACAATATACAAAATATTGTCTTTGAAAAAAGTCTCACCAGGGTTGAGAATCTCTTCACATTGTTTACCTTGATAGATAATGGAAAAAACAAATACCCCAGCAAATGCCTCTGTGATATATACAGAGTGTTTCTCAATGAACATGGAAATATGCGAAAATTATACATTATGTAAATACAGGGTTTGAAAATTAAAGGAAAAAAGGAAATTAATATTTCCAAAACTGCTTGACATATTCAAGTGATATCCAATATGTAACAAATTCAAGGTTTTCAATTAGTTTTTGATACAAACATAATTTTCAGCTATAACAACAGTTATCTAAAAAACAAAAACAAAGGTATTTTGTAAAATAAGAATTTCCCATTCTATATGTTAGAAATATAATCTTTTGAGTTTTTTCTGTAATGTAGTATTATGATTATGAAAATTATTCTCATAATTAACAAAAAACAGCCTACATGGAAATAAAAGAGGCTGAAAATTATATAAAAGGTTTATTTTTGAACTTAAGGCAATTTGAGGCATAGAAACATATTTTTTCAGTTAAAAAAACAATAAAGAACCCTGAGTTCAATCACACTAAATATCCTGTGAGATATATTCTGGTGTTATGCCATTCCAAAATCTTTGTGTATGTACTTCTGATGAAATTTTATAGTTGCTGATTCCATAAAGCAAATAACTTGACATAAAAGTCTCACAGTTACAAGGAGTCTGATTGAAAATTATTATATAATAATGGAATTGAAGTGGAAATATATGACTTACCATCTTCTCTAGACATAGTAGATTCATCAGGTGAGAGTGGTTCATCTGAAACTGCTTCAGCACCATCATAAAGGATGGTGGTTGTTCGAGCATCTCTAAGTCTGTTGAAGTAGTCTGCTGCATACACTATGACATCACCAGGTTGTTCCAATAAATAGCTTATAGTAAATTCCAACAGAACTTCTCGGAGATCATCAGGAACTTGGATACGTGGTCCTGCTTGTCCTCTACTCATATCTGATTTATCAAATTTTTCAGATATATTGTGTCTTTGGATTAACCTATTGAATAGGTATCAAGATCAGGTTTTGAAAGCCTCTACAAGTAATTTCAAAGATACCTGAATAAACAAATCAGCTACAACTTGAGAAAACAGCCAATCTCATCAATTTATAAAATCAATTTCAACTTGGTTGACTAAAGGATTTTTCCCATGATAATAATCACTCCTGAAATTGTGTCAAATACCTATCACCATTCAATTGTTTAGATCACACGGTCTTGTGTTGATAAATGGTTGATAACTAGGTGTCCATCAAAATGTTTCAATAAACTAAACTATTAGGTAAGGAAAGCGAGCCCTTTCCATGAAAGTAGGCAGTTGAACGTGACCTTTTTATTTTTGGTTAATGAGAAATCTACCATCTACGGTATGATATAGTTTTCACTGCATGTTCTATCGTTTAGGCGTCACCGATAATAGATCAAATGAAACAGATCTCATAAGACAGAAATGCACCTGCACAATTTTTAATCAATGAATAATAATGATCGACAGCGTTAAGCGAGTACTCGACCTTTCGACAGACGACAGAGGTTGACTTGACAGTACAGTTGACACATGACACAGTGTATAGTCTAAGCAAAAACCTTGGACGGATGGTCTAAGGCAAAAACAGCTTCCAGAATCATATATGCGGTAGACTTTTGCCTACTTGATTTCATACCGTAGTAATATTTCCTGAAATTACCAGAGATGGCGCCATACCTTTTGTCGGTAAGACAGAAATTGTGCTTCTGTCAGTGTCATCTGTGCTAGGAGAAAAAATACCGATAGGAGTAAAAATATTGATAATTATTCCAGATTACTGAAAATTATGTGTTTCAATGTCGTTTCAATTCACGTCTGTCAGATTGGAACCACAGAAATATATAAGCTACAGAAATCTTCCTTGAAATTCGATCTTATCGCCATCTTCATTCAAGTCGTGGAAATATTACTACCTTCTCAAACGGTCTACAAGTTTTTCTCAAGAGCTGTTTCACTTTCCTTAGACCAAGGCACAGTACCAAGGTGGATATAGAATGACAGGAAGAATATTTTGGAAGGGGTCAAGGTGGATATAGGATGGTGAAACAGCTTCCTATTAACAAGCACAAGAATAAACTGTAGACCTTTGCCTACTTGATTTCATACCGTAGTAATATTTCCTGAAGTTATCAGAGATGGCGACATACCTTGTGTCGGTAAAACAGAAACTGTGCTTCTGTCATCTTTTTATCAGTTTCATCTGTTCTAGATGAGAAATGACTGAGAAGAGTCAAAATATCAATATTCATTCAAGATTTATCGAAAATTTATTGTTTTAATGTCGTTTCAAGTCACGTCTGTCAGATGTGAACCACAGAAATACGTAAGCAACAGAAATCTTCTTCGATAATCGATCTTACCGCTACCTTCTTTCAAGTCGTGGAAATATTAGTACCTTCTCAAACGGTCTACAAGTTTTTCGCAGAAACAATTGAAGAGCTGTTTCACCATCCTCCATCCTATATCCAACTTGGAAGGGGTGAAGAAAAAAAGCAAACGCGATTTAATCAAAGAACGAACTCTATTCTTTGATTTTGAATCGGAATATCACCGCAACCAACAACACCAGTCAGGTGTGTGTTGGGTCGTCTATGCTGCCGAATTAATTTATATTATTCAGCTTGTATTTTTGCGCACTGATATCTCGGCGTTGACTGTCCAGTTAGTTTTTTGGCGTTCTGAAAAACCAGTGGGTATTTGGAGAAGTTCTGAGCTACCGTTCTTTTTCATGGTTCAAACCAATATAACAACCCTGTTGGTAACGGAATCATACCATTTTGTTTATACAAATATTTGTGATTTTTACCTGGTGTTATATTGTTTTCAGGTAGGCTTAATGTAAAATTATGTCATACTTTACCTTATGGTGTTATATTGTTTTCAGTGATTAAAGAACATTCCTCGCATATAGTTTCCAATTTACATATTTCTACCCAAAAAGCATCCCCCTGAGACGTTCTGTTTCATCTTGGCGCCCAACGTGGGGCAATTTTTGTATTGGAACTATGGAGACGTAACGCCATCATCGGTCAGTTATAACTTACGAAGAAGAGTCCTGAGCAACACCAACAGCCAACTGAAGACGATAACGAACAAGGTAGGAACTTTCCGTTTTCTTCTTCTGAGCGATCACCACGTGGAAACTCGTTGCCTCAAGATAGACAATATTACGGCACTCAACAACAAAGTGCACCACAACAATTCAGAGCACAACAGCAGTCCGGTGCACGAATGCAAAATAATGTTCCATGGGAATTTTTACAAAGAACCCCGGCGTATTCAGCTCCACCGCCGCCAGTTTTTATAAACCCACCTCCCAACATTTCGAGTTATCAAACAAGGAATTTATCCCAAAGAAATAACTCACAACAAATGCTGTTGATAACTCCGGAGGCAATAACTCAGTTAGTTGCCCAAACAATTCAACAATTACAAAATGTTAATTTATCCAGTAGTAGTGTAAACCAAGATCAAATGCCAAATAATAATGTTTGTAATTTTTCGGCTACCAACAGGAATATTCCGATTTTTGATCCAAATTATACACATCCAGTGGATTTTCTGAATCAACTACAGGACGGATTCAATGTCGAAAATATCGAATATAAACATTTCAAATTTTTAGTAGCAGATTCGTTCCGGAATTCTGCCAAAATCTGGGCTGATGCATTCTTAGATGAATTCCTAAATTATACCCAATTCAAAGAAAGATTTTTGGCAAACTTCTGGGATGATCATGCACAGTGGCGTGCCAGAACTCAGCTAGAAACAAAGATTTATAAAGAAGGCGATTCTTATGTTGATTTCCTTAACAGTTTTCTAGTGGCAGCCAAACACTTAACTCCACCGTATCCAAAAAAAATGTTACTCGCTACGGTAGCGAGGACATTACCCCCACAGGTATCGGCTTTATTGTTACAGTGTGAGAACTTCACTCAAGCACTGGAACACCTGAGACGAGCCGATATTTATTATCATAACCTTCACGGTCATTCAGACCACGTAAATCGTCCAACACGTAGGCCGGAAAATAAAAACCTCAATTATAACCATAATAAATCTAAAACACTTTTGCCAGACATGTAAACATCGCCTAAGAACATTTCTTTGACAACGGTGGAAGAAACCGAGGAGTCGGGAAACGAGGAAAACAGTTACCAAAACGGCCTAGTGTAACTGGTGTGCTCCGTGAGGCCGATATTTTTGAAAACAATACCCATCGTGAAGACTTGTTGGTTGATGAATGCGACTTCAATCACGACCTATAAAAAGATAAATCACCTGTAGTGGTGGTAACAATCAATAATTTCAATTTTCCAGCTTTGATAGACACAGGCAGTCAGGTTGTTTATCAGATACTATTTGGGCCCAACTATCGAGTTTTCATGAGGTCATTCCCCATTTTCCATGTACCGGTGTACGAATTACGGGTGCCTTCAAGGCAATCCAGCAAAAAGTAAATTTACAATTGCAATTGAGTTTTTCTATACTAAAAAAAATACACTTTCGAATTTCTGATGATTCCTAAATTAATGTATCCAGTAATACTGGGTGTTGACTTCTTAAGGTCAATAAATGCAACTTTAAAGCTTAGTCACAATCATTGTTTTCTAACAATCGATAATGAACAATTAGAATTACCAGACATACCGGTTTTTCACGCGACGTGTCCTCCTGATTCTCCAAATATAAGAACCGTTTCGATCATGGACGTATAAACACAGTACGTCCATGGTTTCGATAAAAAAAGGATTCGTCGAGAGCCTAAGTAAAAAATTTCGCAGACAGGGAGTCTCTCGGAGGTTGAACGGAATTTACTTTTTCAGTTGGTGAACCAGTATAAGTTTGTTTTCGCAAATAAACCAGGGTTAACCAAATCCTACTATCATGATATTAAACTAACTGATGAAAGTGGATTTTTCGTTAAACCATATCCTGTACCACTTGCTCATCGGGCAGCAGTACAACGTATCATTGATCAGATGGAAGAGTGGGGGGTAATATCGCGTGGCGCCACCCCGTATGTTTCAACCATCAAAAAAGACGGCTCGGTACGAGTTTGCCTAGATGCTCGGAAACTGAACAAAATCACCGAGAAAGATCATGAACTTCCGCGAAGGATTGATGAAATCATGAGGACGATGAAAGGATTTAAATATAAAACCATATTAGATTTGAACAATTCTTACTGGCAAATTCCTCTTCGACCCGAATGTCGTAAGTATACAGGGTTTATTTTCGGAAAAAGTTATTTTTTCAATGTTCTTCCGTTCGGCTTGGTCACCCCTGGAACAAGAAAAGGCAACACCGCAAAGTGCTGTAGCGGTAGTCCGGTCCTACCGTGGCACACGTTCGCCCGTGCACACAGCGACGACCGTCATTGGAATCATATAATATTGATTTATTTATTACAAAAAAATAAGTTGAATAGGTAAATAAAGGGTATATATCACCGTTTATATCGATGGTAACTCTGGGAAACTACGAGGGATAATCTGCTTAGCCATTCAAATAACCAAAAAAGATTTACGATCAAACAAAACATAATCGTATTATGGCTTGTTTATTCGCTACACATCAAAATCGGATATTTGAAAGTTCAGCAAAACCAACGAGAAGGTGCAGAGTTTACGCCACCCTAATTCGATAATATGAAAGTCAATAGTATTGACTTACAGAAAATCGAATCAGTATACGTATTTTTGCCAGGATGGGAGAGGTTAACAGATAAGGAAATTTTGATAGGGGAAAGATTCTATGAAACTGAGTTCATTGCCCTCTACAAAAATCTTGATATTGAGGTCATTATCTATGATGAGTTGATTTTCAATTTTCAAATGAGCATTTTCAGAATTCAATGTGAAGAATACGATCTTTGTACCGATTATTTTAATGTTCCAGGAATCAGATATTGTCAACTTTACGGAATAACTGTTCAATAAATCATCAATAGATGTTTCAAAATTTCGCACTAATAATTCATTCTCATGGATTTGATTTTGTCGTCTGCATTCCGGATTTTTACGATGAACGGATTTTGTTGTTGATAAATAATGTGGCAAATTTGGAAAAATTGAAGGGACAGCATTTTCTTTCAAGGTCGGTACACAAGGAGTGTCATTCAAGGTACCTTCTGGAGAAACAGTTTTTACAAATTTTATAATATCACCCTGTTCGAAATGTACGCTACATACTACAGAATATTTGGTCGGTTGCCAATCTTTTCTAGGAATGGCTTTCAACCATTTTTTCCTTAAATATTCATTTTTAGGAAAGGAGAAAGTACTCTTCGCTTTCTCCCTTTTCAGAGTAGAATCGTAATTTGTCTTACATTCAGGAACGCAACATTTCCTAGGCATTTTATTTCACTACTTAACCTCACTATGAACAAACACTCATCAACCTCGCTCACAATTGAAACAAAACACTAGTTTTACGGTAATTTCCGCACGGATTATTATATCAACACTTCCTTCTATACAATACCATTAATATCCATCAATATTGAACCGAATTTCAGACGATTATATCAATTATTCGACCGATAAACACGAGGTAAACAAACATCCCTACGCGAATATGCATATACTGAATGATACATCTGCTTGCATCTGCGTTCGCGGCCAGCCTGCTGCTACGTTGCCAGGTCAATCACTTCCAGGCCTGTTTAGAGAGGGTCGTGGCTTGGTAAACGCAGTTTCAGCTTTCACCCGGTGTATTGACGAAATTTTCGGCGTCGAATTTTCAGAATTCCTCATCGCTTACGTAGACGATTTATTGATAATGAGGGATTCCTTCGAGGATCACATGCAACATTTGCGGTTAGTTTTTGAGCGCTTACAAAAGAACGGCTTAACACTCAAACTGAGGAAATGCAATTTTTTTTGTAGAAAGGTAAATTTTTTAGGTTATGTCTCAGATGAAGAAGGTTTTCTTCCTGATTCAAATCGTGTACAAGCAATTTTGGACTATAAAGCCCCCGAAAAGTTTTTAGGGCTCTGTCAGTTCGACCGCGCGCTTTGTCCGCGTTTCTCGCAAATCAGTGAGCCTTTAACGTTTTTGTTACGTAAGAAAACTACTTGGAAATGGGGTCCTTCGCAAGAAGATGCGTTCAATAGCATGAAGGAAGTAATTAAATCATCAACATTATTGTATTTTCCTGATCCAAACGCTACTTTTCAGATAGAGACTGATGCCAGTGTTGAGGCGTCGCGGCGCAATTGTTTCAGGTCATCAATAATGAACGTAGAGCCGTAGCTTGGGCAAGTCGGCTCTTGCTCGACCGGGAACGCAGATATTGTAGTTTCGAGAAAGAAGTTTTAGCATTGGTATTTGCGCTGAACACCTGGCGTGTCTATCTACTAGGCCGTACTTTCGTGGTACATACCGATAACAAAGCGGTAACTTATTTAAATACACGGAAAAAAATGATTCGCTACTGGTACTAAAATATAGGTCAACGCAACAAAAAAAATTAGTACCTATAGAGACAGCAAAAAACTATGTGAAAGCAACAAATATTTCCTCCTAATAATTCTTTGCAGTATCAACTAATCCAACTGGTGTCGGAAGCAAACCAAACTTCCGACATTTTGGCTGCATGTAAGAACATTTCTAAGCTGTTATTACTAATATATTTCGCAGCAGTAGCAAATATTTTCAGGTATGATTACATAATGCTCTTGCTATAAGAAACACTATACCAAATACTTCCAGTCAAATATTTTTGCTCTAGTAGCAAATACTACTGCGTTAGTAGCAAGTATTTTCAGGTATCATTATGAATGCAATTGCTGTAAGAAACATTGTAGTTGACACTCTCAGCCAGATGTGTTTGCACTAGTGACAAATATTAGTGCTGTAGGTAACGATGTATTGAATATTAACAGCATACTAATTTTGCACCAGTAGTGAGGTTTTCTAGGTATTATTGCAAATGCATCAGTTGTAATAAAAGACGAAACTCTGAGAGCTGGAATAATGTTACACCCGGTATAATATAGAAACATTACTTCAGTTAGGTCCACTAGAACAACAATTTCTGGTAAACTCTCAATTTGCAGTTTATCTCCGAGAAGTGGTATACTATTTTTTTCATAGACGATTGATGTAATGATAATCCCTCAAAATTTGTATGATGATCTGAAAAAAAAACGTAAATGAGAATAATAAACCTAGAATATACTTTGTCACATCTATATAGGGTTTTTCACCTCATCAGTGATTACAACATAAATGTATAGTACCCTCAGTGAAATTTTGAAATCATACCTTCAAATTTTTCCTCAGGTGTCCGAATCCCCACGATTCCAAGAGCTGTTCGACAGACATCAAATTTTTCCATTTTTCACATACATTGTTTCTGACAGTTCTATATTATTATTTGCATGCAGAAGAAGAACAACAGCAAGCAGGACACTAGCTGATCCACGTGTTAATACTCTCAACAGTCTCAACTCAACTGAAGACAAAGATCGATGCGTCGTTATTAAGAATTCGCACAAAAGTAGGTCACGCCATTCCATGTAGCCAATCAGGACGCTTCTTTCTTGTTGCCATGTGAATTTTAGCAAATTTTATTTGCACCACCTCAAAGTTACCCAGGCGCTCTTAGCAAATTGAATTTGCTCCATTCGAGTCCTGAGATTTTTGCGGTTGCGCATACCAAAGTTCAATACATTGATTGACGTTGTTTAGGTTCGATACTTAGTAAATAATAATAATAATAATTATTATTATGTTAATGACTTTGCGTGGTGACGGATCATTGACAGCAAATAGATAATTGGGTAAAAATGTTTGCTGTGTTCATTTTCAAAACCATGCATGATTGGAAAATAGGTGATTTCATTAACTATTCCCACTTGAACATATGGATATATACCCAGCAAAAATAATAGTTCACCCGAATCCAAACTTCAAGTAGGTAGTCTTTGCAAATAAAACTGTCCATTGTTACAAAACTAATATGCTATCGCAGCATTGTTGGTGAGGGATTCGAGCCAACAAATTATTATAGCTGGATATAAATATAATTCCAGTCCCTACAGCAGATTGATTATAGCATTTTCAATTATCATCTGTGACAAATGCATATTCGTAATGATGGCATAAATGTTTCATCTACACCTAGAAATGTTGTTGTGAGAGCAAATATCTCACCAGCAATTCTGTTTTTGTTATGAGTAGCAAGTGATTTTTTTCCGTGTAGCTGCAGGTTACTGTCGCCGCGAGTAACTCGCTGGGCTCTAGCTTTGCAGGAATTCGATTTCAAAATTCAACATCTTAAGGGGCCGACAATTTAATAGCCGACTGTCTTTCGCGATACGCATGCGTAAGACCTCCTACCCCTAATGACAAGTCTTTTCATGTGTTTAGTCTCAGATTACCGGAAAATTGTTTGTCCATTTTGAAAGATATCAAACGTTACCAACTTGAGGATCCCAAGTTAAGGAATATTAGGGAATTTCTCCAGGATCAAACGAGTGACACTGTTTTCGAACAAATTCATATTACATGATGACATCCTTTACCACCGTCGAAGTGATGAAGAAAACAGCTTATTGTGCCTGCCGATTGTTGTAAAGGATGTCTTTATCGAGGCTTTTCATGTTGCTCTGGGACATTTTGGTACCTACAAATGTCGGTCCGCCCTTAAGGCTGGGAAAGGCCAGACACTTTGTCCAAATCCGGGACAGGGGGGGTTTGGAGGAAACAGCAGTGGGCGGTTACCAAATCGTCATAAATCAACGGTTATCTTTGTTCAACGAACGATCTTCTCATCTAGTACGGGTGATATCGCGACTGACGTTTTTATTCGCATTGCTCGATAATCTAATATGCGAGTAATACTGGGATGCTGTCTCTCAGTTTTCGAGAAAACAAAACTGGCGTAGATTCAAATCAGACTTGCTGCGGATCTTCAACTAGATGATTGTGTATACCAAATCACTTTTTACGACATTTTCTCTAGGCCAAGAACTTTTTTATTCTGAAAAAACACAAAAAGTACGATTTTTCTGTAGAACACGTTTTTTATCGTTCCTACCGTTATATTTCTGGAAATAATTGAGCGATCGGACTGATTTTTTTTTCAAATTGAAGTATACATGATAGCGCTTCTTGCCATATACAATATTGGTGAAAAATTCATGTTCATCAATTTCTAGAACTGTAGCAAATTTCAACTTGTTATTTTCGGAATGACAATTTTCAGTAATCGAGAAAAAATTTTATTTATGAAAATTTTTGTATACATGCTGCGAACAAAATTGAGCCAATAGATGAAATAAGTTTCCAGAATGAAAATTTTTCATGTAGCAGATATCTACATGTACTTATTTAATGAGACAATACTACATTATCGCGCGCTCGGCGCTCGGCTCTCTCCTCACACAGTCAGTCAACTGGTCTTTGTGTTCATAATGTGTAGTCGAGCTTTCATCAGTATATCAAATGAGAGGAAAATATACATTATTGGTATGAATAAAGTATCTACCTATTTAATGAGTTGGTATTAAATAACCATTCATTTTTTTATGTTTACAAAATAATAGTTGAACACATTGCTGCCTCATGATGGCATATTATGCCTTCTTCCAGTCCAATTCTGGCATCGTATAGGTTAGATAATTCTCCTTCGGTTAGGTATGCCATCATGTGAAATCTGTATAACTTCATAAAACATTGTGTATACTAAACGTTTGTGGTATACTTATCCGATTTATCATGAAAGTTTCGTGGTATAATATAATGGAAATTGCATTGTAATTAAAAAATCAGACAAATGTTAATTGAAAAGAAAAAAACACGTAAGTTGCGATATAAAATTTTAAAGAATCAAGCATTGTCTTATATCACTCACTGAATATCGAATTTTTTCGTAAAACTGACAGATGCCACTCGGTAAACATTCAGAGGACAACTATTATGCTTCCGTGGAACAAACAAATCTCTCCGAAATATTCGACGAAAGTAGAAAAATGGCGTCTATACCTATTTGGAACTATGTCTAGTTGGGCAGTATCCCCTACCATCATTTTTTCAAAAAGTTCAAAAGGAGGTACCATTAAAAATGAACTTATGAATTTCGTGATTTTATTTTCAATTTCTGAAAATTGAGATTCTGAAAATATTTTCCTGACTTCTTTAGGTTGGATTTCAAAAATGACATTGTTTAGATTTCGGGAATTCAATAATATTCCATTTCTGGTATTACCGAAGTTTACACGAAAGGGAAATTATTATGGTTGAAACGAGCAATTTGGAAAATCCATGTTAACGAGTTTTCAAAAAATACACGTTCAATGTATTACTGACACCCCTTCAATTGTTTATATTTTCAAACCATTTGTCGTCATTCAAATGCTACAAAGGATATTCAACAATTTATTTTTAATAAGCATTTTGCATGTTTGAAAAAAACCTGTGACTCCACACAGTCCCAAACAATGAGTGAGAGTAGATGCGATACATTCGCCTGCATGTGTGCGGAACGAGGATCGAACACTTTATCTGATAATCGACGGTATATTCACCAGTAGGTAGGTACCTATGATGAATATTTGTATTCTATAAACATTATGAAAAACCAGGGTTGCGACGTTTTGAATCGAATAATGAAAATATAAGTAATTGATTTGTGCATTATTTCCATATTTGAAAAATTATGAAAAGTCAATATGAATAGAAAAAATCAATCTTTAAATCGAAAAAATCTTATTTTGTTGATTTGAAAAAAATCATGATGCTTCGCAACTCTTACAAAATTTGGATAATTCTGTATCTATTTATATGAACAACTTTTCAAGAGTCATATAAATTACGAGGTATAACATTAAAATAGCCATACGGAGTGATTGGGAGATTGAGAGCTACTTTCAATAACGTTGATAAGTTATATTCTCGGTTATTATCAAAGACATTCAAATACAGGTTATTATGAATATTATTTATTTACGAATGATAATGAATAATGACTATATTTTCCTAAGGCCTTCATTCTTCTACTTTTTATTTCTTTGATTTTTGAGGACTGCTTTCACTACATATTTTGTATTTTTTATATTCATCTCCCGTTGGTCCCAATATATCTACCATTTTCAGAATCATATACATTCCACATGAGAATACAATATCATTTTCTTCTCCATTTGGATTTTTAGATCTCATTACCCCTTTGAATTTCAAAATTTCAAGCTTTTCCAATGCAAATCCGCAAATTCATCATTAGTTGCACCAATAATTTCATAATACTTATTATGGTTCCAATCTATGATATTGTGTTGACTGACTCGTTTTTTCATCTTCATATTTTGGAGTATCACCAGAGGGCGCAAATATCATCGGACAATTCGCGCTCTGGACTTCTTGTGAAAACACCAGTCCATATTTCGATGTGATTTTTTTTCTGTAGGAAGAATGGGATTCAAACTAGGTCCGATACTATTTGAAAAGTGTTTTTTTTTATTATTCGCCAAATTCGATATGTTCAGGAATATTTGTATACCTTTTGTATTTCATATTTTTGAAAATAAAATAGTATTTCCATTAGCTGGATCACTTATCTACTTGATGAAGTCAATAAGTCATGAAAATATTGATTACTTTACTTTATGACAAGTCTATAGAGAAAGAGTGCTATTCGTTATTGCTCACTTCTTCAGCACCCTCTACTTCAAAATTTAGACCTTTATGATATTACATACAGTATGGTGGAAATGTATGGAATAAATTCATTATCTCTAACGTTTATGAATTTTAAGGAAAATCCCGAGACAGGTCGATTTTCATTTTCAAATTGACATCTCTTGATATACATACGGAGTATGTGACGTCATCCGCGTGGTTGTGGTTTACTAGCAAACCTAGCAAACTGATTCATATAAATTTCTATTTCCTATTCTAATTTCATAATATCACCCGTACTATCGATTGTATCGTGTTTATAATCTACTTCGTTGAGTTTCACCAGGGGGCGCAAATATCATCGGATAAATCGTGCGTATTTCTGACGTTGTAGAGCCTCGGCTCTTGACTTCCTGTGACGATACTAATCCATATTTTGATCTGATTTTTTTTGTGTAGAAAGATGAAGGTTCGACCGAGGGAGGATGCTATCTCAAAATTGATTATTTGATGTAGAAATATTTTTTTTGATTCGCCAAATTGGCTAAAAATTTGCTATGTTCAGATATATTTTTATATCTTTTCTTTTCGAAATTTCGAAAAAAGAGATAGTATCCTCCCTAGCTTGATCCTTTATCTACATGATGGGATCAAAAAATCATGAAAATATTGATTGGTTTTTAAATGAGAAGTCAAGAGCGGGAGTGCTGCATTCGGTATTCTGCGCGTCCCATTGCCCACTCTTAAACGCGAAGTTTGGGCCCCGAACTTGTCTCGTGACGTAAAGCGCGTGATAAAATCTTGTGATATCTGTCAAAAGACAAAAAATAATTCACTAATGCCGAAACCACCACAACATCCGATATTAGCAGATTCAAAGGGTGACCTCGTTGCGCTTGATTTATTTGGGCCACTCCCACGCAGTCGTGCGGGTGCTAGTTATATACTAGTTGTCCTAGATGTCTTCACGAAACACGTTGTGTTGTATCCCCTCAAAACTGCCACGACGCGATCTTGTTTGAACTGATTAACCGTAGATTATTTTCCAAATTGTGGTGTCCCTAAAAAAATATTATCCGACCGTGGTACGCAATTTTCTTCTCCGAATTGGAAAAAGGCATTGCATGCATTCAATGTTCAGGTTATCTACACCTCCGTGAGACATCCTGAAGCTAATCCTAGTGAACGAATCATGAGGGAGTTAGGACGATTGTTTCGTGTATACTGTCATGATAAGCACACTCGATGGGCTTTCGAAGTAGTCAAGTTCGGTAATTTTCTCAACAATGTAACCCACGAGTCTACAGGGTTTACCGCAAATGAACTTCAATTTGGCCATCGACGAGAAAACCTGTTACAGGCTCGGTTTCGTCCACCAAACCCAGATTTTCTTGTTCCCGTTGATAAATTGGTTTTAGCTCGGGAAACTTTGGACGGTAAAGCTGCGCGCCGGCGCATTAATAATCCGGGACGGCCTTTTGCCGGTTATAGTAAGGGGGACATGGTTTTATTGAGGGCTAACCCTAGGTCTTCCGCCCTCGCCTCCGAGACTAAAAAATTCTTACTGTTGTTTGAAGGCCCTTTCAGGGTGAAAAAGCAAATCAGTCATGCGACTTATGTATTGGTACATCCAGACAGGGTATATTTCACGCGAGTCATCTTGAAAAATTTCATACCTTGCCAGAAGCCGAGAATTCAGTTGCTAGTTGAATTAACCGCTTCGGGGGGGGGGGGGGTAGTTGAAACGGAGTATCACCGTAACCAACAACACCAGTCAGGTGTGTGTTGGGTCGTCTATGCTGCCGAATTAATTTATATTATTCAGCTTGTATTTTTGCGCACTGATATCTCGGCGTTGACTGTCCAGTTAGTTTTTTGGCGTTCTGAAAAACCAGTGGGTATTTTGAGAAGTTCTGAGCTACCGTTCTTTTTCATGGTTCAAACCAATATAACAACCCTGTTGGTAACGGAATCATACCATTTCGTTTATACAAATATTTGTGATTTTTACCTGGTGTTATATTGTTTTCAGGTAGGCTTAATTTAAAATTATGTCATACTTTACCTTATGGTGTTATATTGTTTTCAGTGATTAAAGAACATTCCTCGCATATAGTTTCCAATTTACATATTTCTACCCAAAAATAAGCATCCCCCTGAGACGTTCTGCTTCAATTCGCGATAGAAAATAACACGTAGCACTATCTCATGGTAACAACTCAAACTTCTCGAAGTGGTGTCGTTTTTGTTTTGTTTTCATATTTTTGATGTTTGTGTCATTGTGACATAGGTGTCTTGTCACTAAACAATAACTGAAAGGAGAAAAACGATATGATTTCACATGTATTTCACCAAAACATCTCTCGAAAAACTGCTGGAAGTACACCTTTCACATCAGAAGCGAACATAAACAGAACAGAGGTTAAGTTTTTCTGTGGGTTATCCTCCAGAGAGTTCGGTGGTTATACCACTTCGAGTGGTTCCCGAATCACCGCTAGGTAGCGTATCGCTTAGCACCTATCGCGAATTTAATAACATAACCCCAAAATAATTCCCAAAAAGTCACAAGGTGAAGCTGCGAAAGCCCCTCATTTCACCTGAATATTTTGTGTAATGTTAAATAATGGAGCAATAACTACTAATAGTAATGTTTTCTCTTAACTATTACAAATATATATTACTTTCAAATTAATAAACGTCAACAATTTCCAAGTTAAACGTTTTGTGATGTCGTTTTATTTGTCATTCCTACCACCGCCACCAGTAGAAAACCAATAAAATGCACCTAATGATGCGATTGAAACAACATGTTGAAATAGACATTAGAACAGAATAAGGAATAAGACCAGAAAATTGGATACAATATTGCTCCGAGCAAGACTTCTGTATCCAACAGACAAAGCTACAATTAAGAAAATTACGTAATTGAAGGAGAGCTGGATAAAAGCACAACCGGGGAGCTACATCCAAGAAAGGAAAAAAATAGGTTCTCTTATCTAATCTGTGACAACTGACAGGGGCACCGAGAGGCGAGACGCTCCAGTAGCCACGGGAGGCAGTTCACCGTGCAGTTCGACCAAAAGTTCGACCGACCAGAGCCGCCGACCAGACGAAGGTGGAAGCAAAGAATATCTACGCGCTTATCGTGTAAGCGTAGATATTCATTGGTGAAAGATAAGCGAAGCCCGAAGGTGCGAAGGGTAAACGGTTTTGCTTTTCTGTATTATGTGCGAATGTGCGATTCTAGTGATTCTACCTTCTCACTCTACAGTCTACATTGAGCTGTCGGCCGGAGTAGAGGGAAGATATTGTACATAGTGCAGAATCATTTCCAACTGTTTCTAGTGGTAGGATATTTTCTTCGTTTATAAGTTTGTTACAGGGTGAAGCCAAGAACCGTATCCATAGTGACCTGGTCTACCCCGTATATGGAATGCGCTGTCTCTCCCTTCGAGTTTATCAACCGAGGTATGAGATTGGTACTTCCATAACTAATCAGTCTGTTACAGGGTGAAGCCAAGAACCGTAACCGTATCCAGTGACCTGGTCGCTACCCCGTATATGGAGTTTATCAACCGAGGTGTGAGATTGGCATTTCCATAATTAACCGGTAATTAACAGGTGGAAGCCAAGTGTCGATCATCACAGAACCCTATATTTTCACGCACGTACAGTAGCCTTTCGCCCTACATAGAGTTTTACGACCGAGGCGTGAGGAAACTATTGCGACCAATACATTGATCATTTCTGAGATTGGTGTGCGTCTAACATATATCTTTTGTTACAGGGAGAGCCCAGTTGTAACTTTGTATATATATATAATTATCTGGATATGCCAGATAATGATTGGTTAATTGCTTGTTTGCTTTTGAGAATTTACTAGCACTGCATTTTGACAGCTTTTGCCTGCAAACCGTGTGCTTGCTAATACCGACGCTATTAATATACCGTGAGACCGAATAATGCTTTGTAGTAAATTATAAACTCTAGTATTGAGCATATACAAGGGGTTGCATTAGGTGATCGTAGCATCGCGAGTCGCTAGCTTTGCCAGCTTACCGGAAAAGCTGATGATACAGTAGAGTTGTAAATATTCGCGTGCATATATTAGGTTATAGTCTATAAATTTGTATATATAGTAGGTATTTGATATAATAAAGGGAGGTTATTATAAGAATTGTGGATATTTACAGGAGCAACTCGGGTATCAGGGTATAGTATAAAATCCATACTCCTGTCATTTTGACATTGTACTTTGTAGACCCCTGGAATCAACTTTCTCCACTGACAGTTGTCCGGTGCAAGTGGATCTACCACTATAAGATAGGTGGCGCCCGAGATTATATATAGTATCCCCGAGCCAGAGCGCCAAATTACGTTATTGTAAGCAAACAGAACGTTACACATGGATGTTATCTCGTATTCTTTGAGATTAACTTTTTAAAAAATGATATTTATTTTGGGCAGAGTTTCTGCCTCTACAATGTGAGCTTTATTTCAAGACTAACTCAAAAATACAATTTAGATTCAATTTATACTATTATGATGCTGATGTCAGCGTCAGCAGATATTCTATTATTCTTGCTACTGTTATTCTGGAAAATACTGATTATAATAAAATGTCTAGTTCAGATTCTGAGGAATTGTTATCGCTCTGTAACTTGATACTAGTGAGATTGAAATATCATCAGATTTTAGCATATAACATGGATATTGAGCATTTCATATAGCTAGGATAGGTCGTGGATGACATCATCATATTTATAGGCATTGTGAGGTCTGCTTGTTTGGAAAAAAAAAACAAGTTTGAGTGCTGGTAGCATTGTACTCCACTAGATTATCAGATCCCTATTTGAATATTTTCAGCAAAATATTCATTAACAACATTATCGACCTGACTCTGCCATGCACCTCAGATGGCTTTCTTGTGAGAATACGGTGGGGAGATATGAGGAGAGGAAGAGGGAAGAGGTCACATCTTCTATAGGTAGTTGATGTGCAGCAGGAACGAAGTTGGTGCTAAAATATATCCTTGTGGAACACCTGCGTTGATAACCTTTCTATCAGATGAGACGCCATCAAATACTATGGAGTATATCATATTCGAAAAATGCTTTTCAGTAAATTATGCAGTCATATATATTCTTTACCGGCATGCCAGCAAACCAGGAAGGCCTAATTGAGCGAATCTCCAGTTGATCTTTGCATGGTGACGAAAACCATATATTACCTCCAGATCTCTCCAGTAATCTGTATGAGCTCAATGTTTATTTCTTCCTCCATCCTCCAAGAGATGGATGATAGTAGTTACTAGTATAGTTACTAAAAATGGAGATATGTGCTGCGATATGACATTGCGAGCATAGTAAAGGATAGCAAATATTGTTTAACTTTTGAGTAGGTACAGATCTCGAGTCTGATAATGAGAAGGTGATCATTATAAAATCGTCTATGCTAGCCAAGAATCACTATAGTGCTTGGTGAAGCATCAAAATGACCATACAAAATTGAGAGATCGCCTATAATTGTCTACGATGTTCTAGCGAGAGGTCAGTTTTGTTAAGATATTCGCAGATAATAGAGAGAATTTCAAAGTGAATAAAAAATATAAGGAACTTTGAATACCTACGCAACTTTTAGTCTATTCATTCCAGCCTTTCACCATAAAGACATAACCTTTATATAATAGTTTTGTATCTTCAAAGTTTCCTGACATAGGTCGTAGAGCGAAATCAAAGACATTTGAATGTCTTTGAGCGAAATAAATACAAAACATACTACCTATTATTCATCAAGTAACCAAGTAGAAAATGGTATACCTACTTATTTGGTTGAAAGGTGGAGTAGTGAAGCATATTTTGAAGTTTATCATTTCAAAATTGTCAGAATATGTGGAAAATGTTCTGTCTTCGAATTTTCCTTTTCATCCAAATTATAATCTTCTCAGAATGTGGTTTTTCTGTGATGGATTTTAGTGATGATATCAGAAAGTATTTTTTAACTTCGACTAAACTGAATGATAAACTCGATGAGTTCACGAAGAAACTAACGAATGGTTTATTATGGTGTTTTTCATTGAATTATTCGGATGAAATGGAAGCTGAAGTTTGTATGAGACTGAAACATGCAAGTGTTTTGAACTCGGCAACCAATATCATTATTCACGATACGAACACAAGCACACATGTGGAAACAAAACATTTTGTACTAGTTCAAGGGTTTGTTAAATCGGAACAAAATTCCAGTTACATTACAGGTTATATCAGTGGTAAATATTTTTATGGTATTATGAGGTATCGAAATAGTTTGTTCTACTTTGATGAACTGAAGAGATTTTCTTGGTTGCATCATACTCATGCATCTTCGAATCAAAATTCGATAGTTTTTCGAGGCAGTAATATATCTCCAACGATTAATGAACATATTGACACCGAGATTCATAAATGGACCGATTTTGCGAACAAGTTCAGAAGAAGTTATACTGATGAAGAACTATTCAAAATATTGGTTGGCAAAGGGTGAGTACCTACACTGTATAGTTTTTCCTTATGTATAGTAGCAAACTCGATATACAGTGGTGCAGTGGAGTTATTCGAATTCAGTATTGCTCATCTTGATTACTGATCATCCAATAGATATACCGGGTGGTCCTAGTATAACCTGCTCCAATGGCATATCTCGGCCATTTCGAAAGAAAACTGGAATTATTTCATCATTCCTAATTCGAATGACAGTATGTGTATTATTTCAGACCATTGAATTCTACTCAAGAAATCATTTCATTACACCTTGATGTCGTATTTGCATTCGAGATGATTGATGATTATAATAATAAGCTACTTGAAATTTCAAAGGGATTTTGTGTATCCTTGGTGATAATTTCAGTGGGTAGTTGAAAATCCTACATATCATAACATGAATATAATTATGTTAAGAACAATATTGATAATAAAATAGTGGCTTAATTTCTCAACTGAAACAAGTATAATAATTGATCATGCATTTGCTTCGCTCTTCTACACATATTTCAGCTCGATATGAAAGTTCACGTGAAGTAACAACTTTTAAAAATATTCCGGAAACTGACTTCCAGTTTTCATTTTGTTGAAATCAAGATGGATATAGGATGGTGAAACAGCTTCCTATTAACAAGCACTAGAATAAACTGTAGACCTTTGCCTACTTGATTTCATACGGTAGTAATATTTCCTGAAGTTATCAGAGATGGCGACATAGCTTGTGTCGGTAAAACAGAAACTGTGCATCTGTCATCTTTTCATCAGTTTCATCTATTCTAGATGAAAAATGACTGAGAAGAGTCAAAATATCAATATTCATTCCAGATTTATAGAAAATATATTGTTTAATGTCGTTTCAAGTCAAGTCTGTCAGATGCGAACCACAGAAATACGTAAACAACAGAAATCTTCTTCGATAATCGATCTTACCGCCATCTTCATTAAAGTAGCTGAAATATTACTACCTTCTCAAACGGTCTACAAGTTTTTCGCAGAAACAATTGAAGAGCTGTTTCACCATCCTATATCCACCTTGGTTGAAATACATGGTTTTTGAATGAATAACAAATCGTAAAAAATTCAATTTTTTATCTTACGAAATGGCTGAACCCCTGCGAGCTATGCACCCAGCATTACTGACAGATATTTTCTCAACAGGAAAATATGCACTCTGTTTGTACTACTGGATTATTCTTTTCTGGCATTCGTACATGAATTCAACGTTGATGCTGCTGTAAAACATGCTTTTTCCACAATAGAAGAGGCAAATTCTTTATTTAGATCAACAGATTTTGACAATGATGGTTCCCCTGATAACATCGGATTCTCTATAAAGTACTGCATAGTTTTGAAAGCTGAGAATGCTGTCATGAATTTACTTCCAAAATATTCGAAGAATGCTATTGATGGTAAAATATTACAATTGTTGAGATATTTATAAGATTAAGGTGTCTCAGGTTTCAATAGTTTAGTGCTTCGGATGACACTTAAAAAGCTAAGGTCCCCGTCTTCTTTGCTCATACAAGTCTCAATGAGACTTCGAGGGTTGCTCGCGGTTAAAAACACTTTTCAATACTAGGACTTCATATTAAGAAAAAGTTTCTAATATACTATACATATTTGCTATGAAAGGTCTCGTTTTGAGATAAAACTAAAGGTAACCTTAAAAGTATTTATATAAGATTAAGGTAAAAGTTGAAAACAAAAGTGTATTTGGAATAATGTTATGTTTATTAATGCAGGTAATTTCTTCCTCTCTTTGTGATGTTATAAAAGTATTTCAATTCGTATAAAAAAAGGTTTTTGTTTCACTTGAAACTCAAAAGAGAATATGTACATTGTTTTCGAGAAAAATGGAAAAAATTGATTATAAGGTTTCAAATTGTTATTTCAAGACATCCAATTTCATTATACATTGACATATTCACCCTGAAATTATTATTGTACCATATCTGAACAATTAATTGCTATTAAGACAACCTCTACAGGTATTTCATAAGAAAACATTTTGTTCATTCGAAAATATGAACGCCTTTTATTGACTCTCGCAAGCGGGGCCTTATACTCGTACACCTCTATACTCAGGTAAATATCTTCTTTCAATTGAATCCTGAAACAGCTCAAAATTAGATGGTTCTTCTAAGTTTTCCCACTGTCAATATTTTATACATATTGAATAAATAGTTCATTATTTTTAGGAAGGTTGTTTCTGAAAATGTTCTCCCGTTACAATTTACTGAATGAAGTTTGCCTTGGTATTGTATTTACTGGTCAAGCTTTTCTGAAAAACATCGTGGGTATCAGTTACTCAGCCATACCGATTGACCAAAAGCATTTCACTTTTCCAATCGGAGGAATATGTGATCGTCCTTTCTTGGAAAATCCTGGAATTAACTTTAATATTCTGGCAGTTTCTGCCAGAAGTACAGATGGTAAGTTTTGTATGTGTCTGAATAATTTTGTATTAAACAGTAATAAACTACTGATATTCTTATATCTTATATGAAAACTAGGGATACGAAACTTAAACGATTTCTTTTCAGCAACAATTTGTTTTAGAAATACCAACAGAGGTTTTTTGAAATTTGACCAGAAGATATTCCGATTTACAAGCATTCTCATGTATTATCACGATATTTCCACTTAGATTCGATAATTTGAAGGTGGGCAAATTTCGATCTTCGTGTAGGGTAACTAACTCGGTAACTATAGGATGTACAAAAATTGACGTCACATTCTTGATCTCTTTTCTCGAGATAAATTCACTGGCAAAAACAAAAATTTGCTATCGTTTTAGAGTTATAAACAAGAGTTCGATTTTTCGACTTCAAGACGTCTACCATCTACATTCTTAGGACACTTTATTCTTTATAATCCTGCCCTGTCGATAAAATTCGAAAAGAAGGTGCTATTTCGAGTTATCACCTAAAGTTGTATTTTTTCAAATAGGAATCATATCTAGTTGACTATGATTTTTGGTTGGAACGGATTTTTTTCTCTTTCTACATTTACATAATATTACCTATATGCAGGGTCGCTTTCGATGGTGTAATTCTTCAATTAGCAATAATTCTTTATATCCATCCCAAGTAGGCGGGTGTCATTTATGACAGGGTTTGTTCGTTTGTTTCTATCATAATATCTATGAATTCAGGTCTCAGGGGGAAAAATATGAAATATTTTTGAATTGAGTGTTCTATCTCTGATATCAAGTGCCTCAAGAACGTCCCCTTGGTTCAGAAATATTTGAGTGTCGTGTTAACATCGAAATGTTTCATGTAGGTATATACGACCCTTACATTTGGAAAGTTTAAACAAGTTAATTTCGTGATTATCACGAATGTTTCGGAAACGTTTTACACCAATCACACCTTGAGAAACATACACTTCAGAAATGTTTCTCCTATCGTGTTATAAACATCGAGATCTCTAATATCAAACTTCTTACAAATATTTAATGAATCGTATTGCGTGACAAACATGAACTGAAATATTTCAGAAATGCCTCAGATGACATATAGAATCAGTCAATAATTCTACCAAATTACAAATATAATAGAACTCGCAGGGGACCCCTGTGCATGGGAATCAAGGTCTACAATCACCTCCCTCTAACACTGAAAATGTTAACAGACAGAAAATTCAAAATGGAACTCATAAATTTATTGCACATTAATGTTTACTATGATTTGGTTGAGTTTTTCGAATCCAATATTTGATTAGTTATGTTTAGAACTAATGTTTACTATTATATATAATATTATACATAATATTATCACTATCTAAGTATAGGCGACTCCCTATGCCTTTGGCAGCTTCGATACCCTATCGAAAGAACAATATTTTTATATTAATGTACATTTGATTGCGTATCTTATGAGAAATAAATAAATATCTATCTATCTATCTATCTATCTATCTATCCATCTATCTATCTATCTAGAACTTTTCAAAAAAGTTTCCATCATGTGAACTTGACCATTTTCCATGTGAGACGTGTGTTGAGGTACTGGTGGTACTACCTACTTTTAAAATGTTTCAGATATGAAACTTGTTTACTGGGAAAAGCAAGTCCCTTCCATGTCCATCCTTATAACCATTACAATACCGAGTTTTCCATTAGTACATCATGTTTTGATTTTTCAGGTAAAGCGATCCCAAAATACATATTCGATATGAGTTTGTCGCACGAATTAGGGCACAGCTTTGGAAGTGATCATGACAATGGCGGTGATTGTAGTGGCTATCTAATGACCGATCATACACCAAAAAATTTGGACAGGAAGCATTTCGTTTTTTCCAGATGCAGTAAAAAATCTATGTTGAGTACAATAGTTGAGAAAGGATATTGTTTCGAAAATGAAGACAACAGTTATTGCGGAAATGGTATTCCTATGTACCTACCATTAACAATTTACCACTCTCTAATTTTGGAACTCGTTGATCGATTTTGGAGAATAAGAATCACAAGATTTAGTACTTACTCGAGTTCTGAATGAAGATGATATTATATTTCAAATATTCCAGAATAATAGCTAGACAAGGAAGAGGGGGTATAAACATATTTTATGCACGACCGGGCGTAAAATGGCACTTTATCGCTCGGATATGCGGGCGTAAAGTAGCACTTTACCGCCCGCTTGACAATAAATTAGTTGAGCAGGCGCTTAACTAAATTTCTATGTCATATCATCAACGGAAATCTATATTCCGAAGATTTTGAATGATTCAAAATGATTAAAACATTTGTATGCCCTGAATTAAAGTACAGGAGTGCCCATTATGAGTAACCTATATAGAATAGGTATATTGAGAGTCAAGGTTTAGGTAACTCGTAATGAGCTTTCCTGTATAATTCAGGATATCTATGTTCAAATTGTGATTAGTAATACACAGTTATCTTTATTTCTATATCTACAAAAGAATATGATCAGACCCAAGGTGGATATAGGATGGTGAAACAGCTTCCTATTAACAAGCACTAGAATAAACTGTAGACCTTCGCCTACTTGATTTCATACCGTAGTAATATTTCCTGAAATTAACAAAGATGGCGACATACCTTGTGTCGGTAAAACAGAAACTGTGCTTCTGTCATCTTTTTATCAGTTTCATCTGTTCTAGATGAAAAATGACTGAGAAGAGTCAAAATATCAATATTCATTCCAGATTTATAAGAAAATATATTGTTTAATGTCGTTTCAAGTCACGTCTGTCAGACGCGAACCACAGAAATACGTAAGCAACAAAAATCTTCTTCGATAATCGATCTTACCGCCTTCTTCATTCGAGTAGCTGAAATATTACTACCTTCTCATACGGTCTACAAGTTTTTCGCAGAAACAATTGAAGAGCTGTTTCACCATCCTATATCCACCTTGATCAGACCCAAACTTTATTATCGTAAAAATGTATCTAAATCTAGAATGTCATCTACTGTGATATTTGCCAATTCCTCGCGGCGGCATGCTCCACATATACCAAAAATCAGTGCTACCTACAACAAATTTTCCAGGTTAATATTCTCAACATTATTGAAACATGAAAATAGGACTTACTTTCATCATAAGATACAAATCATCTGGTGCTTCCCCTCATAAATAATTCAATTTCTGCTCTACTCCGAATCTTGGATTTCTTTGGATAACCATCGGATTTGCGTTTTAAAAAAGCTATATCAATCTTGTGTATTTACTGATATCTCGATTATCATTTACATTCAAAGTAGGTTTCCATATGGAATAATATGACCACAGACCACATAGAAGAGGGCTCACGAGATTTTGATTTTTCCAGAAAATATGCAAGAAGTACACTCTCTGTGTAGTTCTTATTTTTCACATTATTTCCGTTGCACCAGCTCACAAATTCATCATAAAGTTTTTCGTATATTTTATTTGATTTAGTAGGCAGCAAACTCAACTTTGCATCCTCAGCTGCCTTACTAATTTGTGCAATTATCTCTCTCTTCATCACTGGATTGCATTTTGAACTGACCATTGTCTGTTTTGACAGCAAATATGGCTACTAGCCTATTTATTCCTTATGGAAAAATTGACTGAATAACCATGGTAACGTGGATTCCATCACTTCTTGATTTATTTTTCTGATATAATCTGAACCTCACTGCATCGGTGATGTATTCCTATCTTGCTTGAGAAGTGAAGAGGTATTTACAATGAAATATACTGGTCGTGCATAAAATGTAGTATGTAATTCGGGCGTAATTTGCTTTTATGGACCTAGACGTGTTAATAGCCCTCGCTATCGCTCAGGCTATTACTTACACGCTACGGTCCATTAAAGCCTATTTTACGCCCTTGATACATAAATAACTATTATTTAAGGAAGAATGGAATCCATCGAAGAATGTGATTGTGGAACAAAACGAGATTGTGAGGAGTTCGATGCTTGCTGTGTACCACCAGGTCAGCCAAAATCTTGCAGAATTCGAAGGGACAAAGGATTTCAATGTCATCCTTCGCAGGGTTTGTGTTGTACATCGAAATGCCAGTTCAGAGATTTATCAATACACAATTTGGTAAATGTATATATTTTTCAATAACCTCCATAAGCCGTACAGGGTGGGCAAAATTCGATGTATATAGGGCAACTCGGTAACTATAGGAGATACAAAAAATAGAGGTCGTATCAATGGCTTGATTTTTATGCATACTGGTTGTCTGAAGAAAGCTCTGTAATTTATTTTTAATTTGAGACATCCTGTAGATATATCATCGCATTTTTGTATTATCGAAGTAGTACGTTATTGTTTCCATTGATGTAAATGAAAAGTGCTACATTTTTTCATACATGGCGTCCACAAGAAGATATTTTTTTGAAACATTAAGGAATTGCAATCCTAAAGAACTGAACGTCTTGCGGACTCGTTGTATTTTCTTGATGATACCAATAGAAATTTGTCCCCTACGATCGCTCATATTGGTAAATAGTCAAAACACATAAATTTGACGTTTATAATTTAAATCATATTTTGATAGTTAGCAAAACAAAAACTAAGCAGGTTTACATAAAGCGACAAGCTATATTTTCAGTAGTAATACCACACGTGAGTCCTTTAAGCAACTCAGTTGAGTTATGGAATAAAAAACAGACTTATAAGATGAATCCAATCACGAGTGGAATTTTATTAGACGATTTCACAAACAGACTGAATGGTTGAAATTGATTAATTCGATGAAATTGATATCTCAAACCTGCTCATTTTGAAATGAGTGCACAATGTGATTATTTTTATTTGACGTTTAACTGTCATACATACACAAAGCTGAAACCACCGAACTTGACAGGCCAATCAGAGTCAAGAGTCGAGTTTGGGTCTGTTCGCTGTGTCTCCATTAACTACACTATTGTACAGAATAGTAGATTGTGTAACACTGATACCGTTCGGTGATTTCCCGTGTACACTTACACTATGTTCGTTGTTAAATTGTTGTAGCACGAAAAAACCAGTTGTTACAATCGATTTGGAGGAGGTGTGATAAGTGTAGTGCAAATGGATATTGGATAATATGAGGTTAGGTGTATATAATGATATATTTTGAAAACTTCTTCGACAAAGTACGTAATGGTTATATTTGTTACCCGGGAATCTTTTGTCCCTATTTACGAATGCATCAAAAGAATTGACATCAATGCCATTGATTGATCCTCGTCAGATGAACTTGTCAACAATTCATCGTCCGAATTCGTAATGATGATTACATCATCACTGTGCATTTTTGATGCATTCAAAAGAGATTCACAAGCCATAAATAAATACAAAATAATTATAAGCATAACCTCAAAATCAGAATCCTAGGATTAGCATAAAGCAGAATAAAAGCACCGAACAGATGTTGAACTAATTACACTCCACTTCACTACACTCATCTACAACGGCCAGTGGGTGTAAGAAAATGTAGTGTACAATATAAATTTCATGCATAAACAGCGAACAGACCTTTTGTGTTATCGATAATCCAAACTCAACTAAGAGCTCCTGATTGGTTTATTTGGCAAGAGCGTCACTATTTGCTGAATTTCAAAATTTGAAATCCACTGAAGGAGATATATTGTCAAATATATTTCATTTAGTTCGTGTATTTCCATTTATATTTCATATATTCAGAATAATAGGTTGGTACAGCAAATTAAATGTCAGATTCCATTTCCTTTTTCGAGGGTTTTTCAAAGATAACAATGATGCTATTGGGCCTACATGCTTGGTTGTGATGCAATATGCAACAAAAATTGAATTTGCGAATTTATGTGAATAAGGGTGTCTAAAGCGTTCTAATCTTATAGCAGGAAAAAAGTGATAATATAAATGTGCTCTTGAATTTGATGTTACATATTGAATATTGCCAGAAAAAAAATTAAAATGATTGTTTCGTTTATCCGTAAATACCCAAAATTTCGAAATTTTCTCGACTGTATATTATTAGTCACATAAAAACACAACTTTTGCCCTGATGCCATATATTCGTGTCTCCTATAGGTGCCTATAGTTTTCGAGATCCCAATAATGGTGGCTATCTCTATCTACCCTCTAATATTATTTCAGGATTCAAACTTTCATTTCTCCACGAAAAATCGTTAGCAACCTTCAATCAAAGAATATCTACGCTTGTTAGATATTCTTTGCTTCAATACCCAATGACATGTACCACTTAAAATTGAAACTTTAACTTTTTTGTTCTTGAAGATATTAAAAAATGTTGAATAGAAAAGTGGAATTAAATAACTTTAAGATATTTTTTTCCCGAAATGGATGGACACAAACTTTGGGTTTTCAAATAGAAAACTACTTATGTATATTTTTTCAAAATTCGATAGAACTTTCTTTTCTGATTTCAATGATATTATTTACCAAGTTGTATATTGTGATGGAAAATGACCGAGCCATTGACAATCATATAATTTTTTCAATTGAACATTCTATAAATTCCAAAATAAACAATATCTTGACATAAACAATAAAAACATATTTTCAAAACCAAAACCCACCATGTTGAACTACATTGGCTGATATAATAATAAACAATAAAGTTAAAGGGATGTTCCAAGTGTTTCAAGTGGTGCACATACTTTTACATATTTAAAGCGATGAGCAAACTAATTTTCCGATGACCTTCCTGAAATACCTATCATTTCGCACTGTAAACTAGTACACAAAAAAAGATATTTCGCACTAGTGCGAAATGAAATATTCATCTCCACGCTCTGCGATTGGTGCGAATACCTAATATATAGTTAACTTTTCTTTGCTGCAATGTCATCCGACGATGAAATGGTAGATTCTACTCCCCCAGAAGTATGCAATTCAGGTTTGATAAAAGAAAATAATAGTATTCCTTCAGTACTGAACAGGTGTTGAAATATTACCATCAATAATTATTTTTCCAATATTTTATAAATACAGACCAAAATGTACCCAAATATTTCTTTTAAATGTTCAATAAAATTTCTTATGTGCTTCTTCAGACAATTGAATTGGTTTCCTGTAAAAATGATTTGCAAGTAGGTAATACAGTCATGCAAAATTAAAATCCGACATACCTATGTTTTTCATGTAGGTGGTCGGAAAAGTATAGTGCACAACTCCTGCGGAAATTGGATATTTCATACTCGTTTGACAAGATATTGAACCACGAGCCGTAGGGGCGTAGAGTCAAACTCGTATGAAATACCCTATTTTCCGCACTAGTTGCACAATAATACTATTTCAAATGAATATTTCCAGAACTGTGTAGATTTCCAAAAAAGCTGCCCCTGTAAGGATAATGATCTGTCGTGTTCTTGTGGAATTCAAGGAAAATGTGTCGATAGCACATGCAACAGTAATGAATGTGTAAGAATAAATATGAGAGAATGTGTATGCCAAGAAAAGAATAGAACACAAAAGTGCTCAACATGCTGCCTGTTCAATAATTCCTGTCTACCTGCCAGTATCCTAACAACAAAATTCATGGAAGAAAATAACTTTGTAGAAAAATTTAACTTTTCTGAAACTACTGGAAGAGGAGACACCGTATATAAGAAATTTTGTAATCAGGAAGGGGAACAATGTGTGTTATTCCATTTTCGAGAAGTCCAGCTAGGAGACTACTGTTTACTCTTCGGTAAATTAGGAAATTGTGACAAAAAACATGAATGTATATTGCCAGAAATGGATCATATTATATATCCAGATATACCTATTGCTAAAATGAGACAAAGTGGGACAACACTTTCGATTTATATTCAATGCAATGTTTTGTTCTCGTTTTTCATGTTAATTTTTTTCTTAAAAATGAAATAAATACCTAGTGCTATACTACTGTGACTGATGTGTTTACTTTAATGAGAATGATGAGGAACACTGATGAGGTCGAAATAATGACTATTTTTCGCATCGGCTGATTAAACCGGCTCTGTAATAACTTGTATATTCGAGATTTCAAACAAGATTTTTGAAATATGATTTTCAGGGAAATGCACTGATGAGGGCCAATAAGCCCGAAACCTTTCCACGTGTTAGGAATAAAGAAACATGAATGTGCTCTGCATTCCCTGTGTGAATCGTTATGTACAACAGTCTCAAACATCCGGCCGACAGATATATTTTTGTATATGTAATAAATTAATAAATCATAATGAACAAATGAACTAATTCTGGTTCTTCGAGCTTGATATGTCGTATCAAAGGTGCATGGATATGGATCTATACATTACTCCTACATATCAAGTGGTTCGGATTACAGTATTAGCTGTTGGTAGGTATCGCTTTTCTCAACCCTCCACGAATTTGGCTAATTGGCTAGCGATATCATAAAACGATATAGGTAGGTACATTGGATACCCTTGAGTTACGTTCTTACGATCCTCTCGCCGATGATTCAACAGGCGCATATTTAGTAGTAGTACCTCTATTTCCCAATGGAAAGTGAACAGTCGACGACGCTCAACCACAGATTGCTCAACCATGTTGGAGTATTTCGGAGTTCAAAATTAGCAGACATTTACACGTGCATCGTGCATATTCATGAAACAGTAGCACATAATATAATAAGTAGTATAAAATTGAAACTCAATGTAATTATTTGAACACTGGCGCCATTTTTTGCGCATGATTACTGCGATTGCCCTCCTGAACCCGTCCCGTTCCCCGATCCGATCACACTTGAGCCTGAGCGTTGTTGTAGATTCAAGATGGCGGTTGTAATAGTTGTGCCCGTTTATGAAAAGGAGTGGAAAATGTCATTTTAATGAGTAAAATATAAATATTTACACTAGTGTTTCCCCGAGAACAGTGGTTTTTATGCGTTTGACATGTGATAAGTTTTAATTGATCGGTTTTCATTGTTAATTTCGGATCGGCGTGTTTGCATTTATTAGTAAATTTATCTTTACCTATAGTAGATTGTGATCTGCAAATTGTAATCAGCGGGTTCATTCAGTACTCAGGTTTGTATTTATTTTGTGAATCATCATTGTTTCTTTCAGTTGTAGTTTCAAATAGTGCACATAGGTATTTGTTGTCAGTTATCTGACAAATGTTATGTTTATATTTGCCTTATGTCAATTTTTGTATTTTTTTATTGCAGGCGGAATGTGGGAAATTTGCCAGTATATTGGAAAGGAATAGAACATTTTAACAATGACAGACACAAGGAGAAGAGTGAAGCTGTATGCTTTGAATGCAGATAGACAATGGGATGATAGGGGTACAGGACATGTTTCTTCATCCTATGTTGATAGGCTGAAGGGTATATCATTATTAGTGCGTGCTGAAAGTGATTGTTCTCTATTACTGGAATCCAAGATTCAGCCTGATACAGCCTACCAAAAACAGCAGGATACTTTAATAGTCTGGTCTGAGGGGGATAATTTTGACTTGGCACTGAGTTTTCAAGAGAAATTAGGTTGTGATGAAATCTGGGAGAAAATTTGTCAAGTGCAGGGCAAAGACCCCTCTGTTGAGATTACTCAAGACATTGTTGAAGAATCAGAAGATGAAAGGTTTGATGATATGTCAGACTCTGCTCCACCAATAGAATTACCAAGTTGTGAACTCAGTCGATTGGAAGATATAAGTGAATTGATTAGCAACTGTTTGAATTCTCCTATGAGAAAAGAGAAGTTGTCTGCAGCAATTGAAAGTGAAGGATATATCAGAAAGTTAATAAACCTTTTCCATATGTGTGAAGATCTAGAAAATACAGAGGGCTTGCACCATCTGTATGACATATTCAAAAACATCTTTCTGTTAAATAAGAATGTTCTCTTTGATGTCATGTTTAGTGATGACTTAATATTTGATATAGTGGGTTGTTTGGAATATGATCCATCTTCTTCACCACCTAAAAGACATAGAGAATATCTGAAACAGCAAGCCAAATTCAAGGAGGCAATTCCCATAAAAAATCCTGAACTATTATCAAAAATTCATCAAACTTTTCGTGTACAGTACATTCAAGATGTTGTCCTGCCAACTCCCTCTGTTTTTGAAGAAAACATGTTATCTACATTGAGTAGTTTTATATTCTTCAACAAAGTTGAAATTGTATCTTTAGTGCAAGATGATGAGAAATTCTTGAATGAACTCTTTACAATGTTAACTGATCTGAGCACACCAGACTCCAAGAGGAGGGATTTGGTATTATTTTTGAAAGAGTTTTGCAACTATTCTCAGAATCTACAACCCCAAGCTAAAGAGTCTTTCTACAAAACTCTTACATCATATGGTATATTACCAGCTTTAGAAATAACACTTGCAATGGATGACCAGAAGACAAAGACAGCTTCAATTGACATTCTTACTTACATTGTGGAATTTTCACCTTCTGTTGTGAGAGAATACACCCTTCAACAAGCTAGTAATACAGATGAGGTAAATAAATTTGAATTCACTATGTGATTTTTAAATGTCAAGATTTTTTTATTTTGCATTGTTCAGGCAGGGTTGGTGAGATGAAATATTATTCACACAATATTATTATTATCATAATTCAAATTCATTTTGTTTGACACATTGAAATGATTAAAAAAAGGAGGATTAAGTAAACAGCTACTTAAATTACTGATATTAGATGATCAACAATTCAGATCTACTTTTAAGGAAACAACTTTATTTCCAGATAACTTTAAATTTTCAGATAGGGATCAGCAACTAAATAATATTCTCTGAAAACCAGTGAGTTCATGTGAAAATATATTGTTTTCTTGATATTTCGGATAATGGTGGATCTGTTGGAATTGTTTTTTTTGTTGAGTCTTTTTTAACATCAACTTCAACTCAGATTTCAAGAACAACTTGTATTTTTCATTACCCTTGGATTATTTACTTAATCAGATACCTGTTTACTAGTGTATGGTCAACATTTCATTCCAAATATGAATGAAAAATTATTTCTTAAATATAAATTCCTGAACTTTCAGGGGGAATTGAATTCTGCTTTGATACATAAAAGTTTCCATACTTTTAATGATGAATTCTCAAAAATGAATATGAAAGTTCATCTTACTGATCATTAGATAATATGGTGGTTTGCTGTTGCTATGGGGAGTATGTTGACAAACTTAGTGCTGATTCTTTGAAAGATAATTTCAGGATGAATTATTCATGTAATTATATGTCCTATATGGCAATTTTTGGTATACAGGGTGATAAAAAAATCTATTTTAAGATTTTTTTTACCAAACTTCAGACAATAATCAGTTCAAATTGGACAAGTATAACCTATTCAACTGTGTACATAAAACAAAATAATTCATTCATCAATAAATTAACAGGGTGTTCCATTTTTTCAGGGTAATATGCTAATGCACTCAATTGATCATTATAAAAAGGACAAGCTGATTGTCAATGCACATGTGTAGAATTATTAGAAATAATTGACCAGGAATATTTTCCTAATTCCCACACTATACCACTATTCATCAGAATTAATTCAAATTTGTATGGTTGGAATTTAATTGATAAAAATTTCTATATTGAAAATATTTCCAATTACTTATTGTTGAAGTATTCACACAAATAGAATCAGTTCCTTGACAAATGACCACACAGAAAATCAAATTGCATATGAAAAAAGCCATATTATAAGGATATCTACTTTTATATTGAACATTAATAAATCTCTTACTCACCTCAAGTCAATAATGTGTGAAAATAATGATTTTCTTGACAAGGCACAAGATACTGTGTTCATTGAAAATAGGTTTGCTTTAAATATCTAATGAAATGATAATATTATGTAGGTACAGGGTTTTCACATATATTTTGATCCCTCCTTAACATTTTTGTCTTCTGATCAATTTTTTATTTAAAAAAATGATTTTATGTGATTTTTCATGTAGATTTTATATATGTGAACAGAAAAACTGTTGACGAATATTACTATTGGAAAGAGTATATTTTTCTGATTTCAATTAAACATACATATCAGATATTTTTGGAAGTATTTATAGAAAGAAATAATTGGTTGCCATATTCTGATAGTATATGACAAGGTATATCATATTCTTCCCTGTCACTATAATTCATTATGACAAATAAACCTCACAAATTACTAATAAATTAAAGCATTCATCAATTTGACCACAGATATTTCAATTATTTCCATAGCTACCCTGACCATCTATGTCCTAATTAGCTGAAATAATCCTTATAAAATCTATTATATATATATTTGAAATCAGAAAAATATACTCTATCCAATAGTAACAAAATGTATGGGTTGTTCCATTATTTGGGGACCAATTGACCATAATTTTTAGATCCTCAACTGTTTTTCTGTTAACATATATGAAATCTACATGAAAAATTACATGAGATCATTTTTCGAAAAAAAGAATTGAACAATAGATAAAAAAGTTGAGGGGTTCAAAATATATGTGAAGAGGTAAATTGACTTTTTTTAAAGTTTACATTTTTTGATTCACTTGAGTTTGAATTTCAACTCCTTCCCCTACAGCCAACACCTCGATTTTTGTATATGATGTAATGCCTTATTTGAAAGTCCATTGGTATACAGGGTATTTTTGGTATACAGGGTAATCAAAAAAATCTTTGTTAAATTTTTTTTTGATTATTTCAGACAATAATCAGTTCAAATTACATTACATTTAAATGAAAATATACTCCTCTTTGTGAATTTGAATAATACACAGGGATTCAATTCATATTAATGAAAAAATACATGACTAGAAATGATTATAAAAGCAAACAACACAAAATGATATACTATTTAATTTCTTTCACCTATATTTTAGGATCAAATGCTTCTTAATATAATCATTGAACAAATGATTTGTGATACTGATCCAGAATTAGGTGGTGCTGTACAGTTGATGGGAGTACTACGAATACTTCTGGATCCTGAAAATATGTTGGCATCTGTTAATAAATCTGAAAAAACTGATTTTCTGAACTTCTTTTACAAGCATAGTGTTCAAATTCTCATAGGTGAGTAGTCATGGAGAGAATTTAAGTATCATTCATCCAAAAGTGGAATAGGAAATTATTTCCTGTTGTGAATTACCTTTCTTTGAGATTTTGGTAATATTTGTAATTTCTTTTATGCCTTACAGAACCTTTATTGGAGAACACAGCTCATGAAAAACCCCAAAAAGAGGACTACAGAAGTGTGCAGCTTTTAGGATTAACATTGGAACTTTTATCATTTTGTGTTGAACATCACACTTATCACATAAAGAACTGTATTCTCAATAAAGACTTACTTCGAAAAATATTGGTCCTGATGAAATCAACACACAAATTCCTTGTACTCTGTGCTTTGAGGTTCATGCGTAAGCTTATAGCTTTAAAAGATGAATTCTACAACAGATACATAATAAAAGGCAATCTTTTTGCTCCCGTCGTTGATGCTTTTATAAGGAACAACGGACGATACAATCTGCTGGACTCTGCAATCATTGAAATGTTTGAATTCATCAAGTTGGAGGATATCAAGACACTCTGTTCACATGTTGTTGAAAACTACTCCAAATGTCTTGAAGATGTTTGTTATGTTCAGACTTTCAAGGCACTCAAAATGAGATATGATCAGCATCAGGATAAACTCAAGGACAGGGAAAGAAATAGTTTGGATGGGTAAGTGGTATCATAACCCAAAAAATCTAAATAATTCAAGTATTGAATTTTTCAGTGTTCCTTCAATATTGCGAAATAGTCGGTACCGCAGAGATCAGAGGCAGATGGAGGAAGAAGAAGAGATGTGGTTCAATGAAGACGACGATTTTGAAGATAATGAAGCCGTTCTACCAGCTACCAATGACATGCTAACCAAGAAAATCGATACGGATCTCGATAACTTGGGAAAAATAATTGAGAAGAAACAACCAGAGCCAAATGGACCAAAGGCAAATAATAATGCATCACAGAAAGCGACGGTGCTCAACAATAATGCTAATCTTGTGGGAGGTACGACTGCTACAAATGTGGTACCTGTTACAGAGAATAAATCGCAATTATTCAAAAGGGTAAGTTTGTGATATCCCTTTATTATTCTGTTTTTTATTAAATTATCTTATGATTACTAAGTTGATGTGAGAATAAAACTGTTGTACATGGTGTTGAGTGCTGATTGTAAAGGGTGATAATACTGTGTGTTGAAAAAATTAGTTTTCAATGTCTGATACCTTTATCCTGGAAAAGTGTATTTTTGAAAGTATATTGGGGAAAAACTGATATTCTTGTTGAAATTCAGAACCTTGTATCTCAGGAATGGATCGGTCGTGGACCTATGATCAAATGACTAATATTTCTTGAAATAACATTTTTACAATGTTTATGGTCTGTTTCGATTCATAATTGGTATGTGGAGGTATTCAGGGTCAGAGTTTTTTTACCAAAATTCATAAATTCAGTATAGTGGCTCCAAGTTGGCTGGCGAGTTTTGTGATTGTTCCGATTCAATTAGGAACAAGCTTGGGTATTCTAAAAATAAGATAATAAACGTCAATTGAAATCAATCCAATCATCTTGTTATAGACCATATTAGTGAGGTTAGAATCACTTTTTTGGCGAGAGATCAATATTTATTAATATGGGAGTTTTATGGAGATTCAACTTTGAGATGAAACCTTTCTTGAAGTGAATGTTAGAATTGAGACATCAAATATTTGGTGCCTTCATCATCGGTGTGTTTTGATGTCCATACCACACCAAGATCTGCTTCCCTTGAATTAAAAATAAAACCAATGTTTTTCGACAAATTTCAGTAGGTCATAGGTGAGATCTGTAGTGCAATGTTATGATGATTGAGGTTATGATATATATTATTTATTATTGTGATTTTATGTTTACTCAATATTGGCTTTGAAGGTAATGAAGTTTTTATTATTGTGATTTTGTGTTTAGTCAATATTGGTTTTGAAGGTTATGAAGCTATCGGTTCAAAATGAATACACTCAGGATGATAGTTTATTCAACAAGGTGAAAACAGTCTTCCATCTGGACATTTGGGAAATGTATAATTTTGATCCTGATCAAGGAAAAAGCCAAGGCCAGCATGAAGAATGAAAGTTAGGGTTGGTTGGTCAAACAAATACATTACGTTTTTTGTTCTCATATTTTGTATGTTTATAATATTGAATTTCCTGCTAAACTTAGCCTGAGACTGCCAATCGATAATGAAATGAAGCTGAGACAAACTCCCATCGAATTTGTCCACAAATTTTATATCAATCAATTATTTTAAAATACACTATTTCAATGTCAACTTTTGATTACAGCATGTCGAGAAAGGTTGGAATCATCGACAGAAATAAATTTGCCTAAGTATCTGAAAATAGGCGAGAGAGACGCGTATTTTTTTGACCCATAAGAAATGCGTGGGGAATTCAGTAGTTCCATCAACGGATTAGTAGTTTGATCATTAATGTGGTCTATATTATACAACTTTATTTGATATGAAAGATTGTCGCTAGAATATATCTTGACACTTTACTTCCTCATCATCAACCTAATAAAACACAATAGCTTCATTCATCTCTCCATATATTTTTAAACTTATTACCATAAAATTTAAATAAATTGTAATAAATTGTGTTTTTAACTGTGCATTATCCAACTATTTTCGTTTTTTTAGCAACTGATGTTTCAAATATATGGATTTTTTCATGTCATACATCTCGAAAACGGTAAACGATACGATGTTGGTTAAATTAGAAACAAGTTGCCTATTTTAGTGAACAATGAAACAATGTTTCCAATTCGACAAATCATTGATAGTTTTCATGATATACGGGGAAAACCGAAATGGCCCATATTCTTTTCTTTGCGCTATCACATCCAGTTTTTGGAATATCAAAAAATATTCTTCCATGTTTTTAATTTCCTATGATTTGCTTCGATTTTCAACATGACATTTCGTTCTTCGTGTGCCACCTATCCATTTTTTCAAACACGGACCATTCGTGATATTTGGTTCATATTTAATTAATTTCATTGTCCACTAAAATGGGTAAATTTTGCAATTCCACCAACTTCGGATCACTTACCGTTTCCGCCAATTCGCGATAGAAAATGACTCGTAGCATTATCTGGTTATAACAACTCGAACTTCGTATTTGTGACATTTGTGTCATTGTGACATAACTGACCTTTGTATTGTTACTCCTCGCCTTAATGGTCTGTGTTTGTAGTTATACAAACAATAACAAACTAGACAAACGCTAAGGTTACACCAGAAGAACTGCTGAACCAAACGTAAACACAAAAGAGGTCAAGTTTGTGTATGGGTTATCCCACAGAAATATAGGTTATCCTACCGAGTGTTTTCACGGGTCACCGCTAGGTAGCGGATCGCTTAGCACTTATCGCGAATAGTGGTGCGACAAAAACATACGGTCGGTCTGTTTATTTATAATAGTTCACACTTGACAATGCTGAAACAATTCAATGAGTAACTTGCGCAAATAAAGTATTATAATTATTGTTATATCTTGAAGGAAACAAGATACCTATCATAGCTATATGTTCTACCAAAGAGTTTCCTTCAATTATCAATGGCTTTGTATAAATGCTAGTAGAAGCTCTTTAATATTATTGATTTTCAGGGTTTGGTTGACTATGAAGGTGGCGATTCAGATGAAGACGATGAAGATAGCGGTGAGGTGGCAAAGAGGCCGAGGCTATCATAGTTGAACAGAAAATCCGCAGGTAAGTGCGTTACAAACTCTGGTGATGTGCGACCAAGTGTGATCTCATAGTGAAAGTGTGTGCGGCGCGAGTACTGTCAATTATAATCTTATATCCTTGTTTGTGGGCTGCAGTCAACTGCAGGTATATGAATGAAACTTGTCCCGATTGTATTAAAGACTTGTAAAGTAATAACACAAGATAATTCATTTCTTTGACATGCTTTATTTATATTATGTGGATGAGAGAGCCCATATGTTGTCTAGATTCGGTCCAGGTGACTAACCTTTTGAAAGCACAAAATTTTTTATCTTCCGAATGTATAATAAGTATTGGGTAATTGTAATGTACAAGTATCAAAAACTAAGAGATTGAATTCCATGTACATGAAATTAGGATTTTTACCACGAGCTGTTTATATACAAAGATATATACAAAAGAGAGAATCATTATCTTTCTCTTAAAAAGAATTTCATCCTTTTTCGAGGCATAATTATTATGAAGTGATTTGTAAATACTTTCACATGTAGTAAACAAATAATTTACTCTTTTTTTAAGAGACTGAATAATATATATGTATATTGGTTAAAAACACCCTCTTATTTCAATCATAAACATCAACAACTCCACCGACAACAAAATGTCATTGTAAATAATTAATGTTATTTAATTTCAGTTAATTTATATAATAATCGATGTTTATCCTATCAAATACCGTAAGGTGTAATGTTATGGTTCAGAACTCGAAGGTACAAATTAATCAAACTTTTTGTTCTTCAAATTGAACATTTGAAGAATATAGTCACCTACACAATTATTAAAAACACCTCCAAAGTCACACAAAAGTATTTAGATACGTCTGAAGATGAAATCCAGTAGATGTGTAGCATTTTGTCCCATTTTCAATATACCAGTCTCGAAATATATGGAAATCCTCGAAT
Organism: Chrysomela aeneicollis; assembly: GCA_029955515.1. NCBI lineage: Eukaryota > Metazoa > Arthropoda > Insecta > Coleoptera > Chrysomelidae > Chrysomela > Chrysomela aeneicollis. The sequence continues at coordinate 9,096,227 of JARUHQ010000009.1, read as the reverse complement.
TTAATGAAATAGTCATTATGGGCACAAACTTGGATCATATATGCTTGCTAGATCAGTCATCATGTAGTTTTTGGTTTTTGTTTGGCATTAGGGTCTGCAAGAAATTACTATGTACTTAGTACGTTGAAACCCCCGGACCTTCCAAACAAATATTCTAGATACCGTATCTAATGTACGCATATAAGATCTAAGGGCACAAACGCATTTCTTGAAGTGTATTTTATTATATAACCTAAACTAATGTATTTTGTCACACCCACCAGCGTTTCCTAATCTAACCCATCAATGGCAAATAGAAATGAGGACAACATGGTGTAGATTTAACACATATATTTATATAATTTTGAACCCTTTTACCCTCAGGGTGTCGGGTTCAACACATACAGTCTCATAATGGCTTCCTTGAATTCCAGAATATAAATACTCAGTGATTTTTCTAAAATGTCTAATAGGTGTCTTCAAAATTAGATGACAATATAAAAATCCTCTCCACATATTCCTTTCTGGGGCATTTTTCATTGGCAAATCAAATCCCTCATTCAAAAAACCTATATTCCAAAGAAAAGTTCAAATGTAGGAGGTACAATAGTAGTCAAATCCAAAAATATGACACAGTTTCTTCACAAATATGGCAGGGGACCTTTTCAAAAAACATAATTTTCATTGTCATGTCATTTTCTGAGAGACCTTCGGGACCTTTTCAAAAAGTCATTGGGTTGATAATTTTTTTTTGGGACCATGTTCCTGAATTATATTATGTTGAGTATCATAAATTTTAGGATGGCATGGAAGAAGTTAATGCAAAATGTCAACATTTGTACCATATATTGTTTCATATATGGATACAGTAAATGTTTTTCTCTTATATTTTATAGTTTTTGGCAATAACACATAGTTTGGATTTGTCTAGATCATAACAAGGAGACGATAACATCATAGATGTGTCCTCAGTGTATTGATTATTGAATCTATTTTCATACTATGTATCAAATTAATCATTGAATGATTGAAATTCCTATGATCTAGACTTGGCAACTAGGCCATGACTATGATACAAAACTCTTGGAATATGCATTTAGACATTGTTGAATATTTTTGTCTACTTTTTGAGGTATTTTCAATGAGCTTGAATATTATGATGAATTATATTATTTATTGCTCTCTAGTTGATGGAAAGGAGGCATTGAAGAATGTTCTCCAAAAAAAACATGAATATTTGTAAATTAGTAGTGACTGAAATATACATATCATGCATTGATGCTCACTTTGAAACATAAAGTTTGTGAAACTAGATCTTCCACTTTTGAATGAAAAATCAATACTGTAAACAGAAACGGAAGATTATTTCCATGGATTTTCTCATTTTAATTCTGAACTAAACGGTTTTTCTACACCTTTCGGTAATTGTTATTTTACTCATAATTTTAGGGAATTACCATTCAATAATTTTAATATTGATGTTTATAATTGACATTGAAAGGGGCAACGGTTATAAAATGTTCATGACTATGAAGTTTTAGAGAGCATTGTTAAATTAAACATAGAGTAAGTTATAATATCTAGCGGTAGATAGCATATAGAATCGAATATATCGTCTATAAAAATGTGTGTAGTGTCAATGGAGTGCTTAGATTTGTACAATATTTCAAACTTTGTGCTGTATATGGTCTCTTAATGGAATTTTTTAAATTGGGTTATTTAAATTTCCGTAATTATAATTTCACGAATTTCAAAAATTGTAAATCTTTTATCCGATCAGACAGTATGGAGTCTTAAACTTAGAGTAAACTATTTTATTCCTATGATTTGTAATTATTGTGATGAATAAATTATCTTTTCATTGTTTCAACTATGTCCAATATTTATTTGAAATGTACTGCTTATTGGTGTCTACTCAAATTTTCGAAGAAGTATTCAAGATTTCACAATCATTTGAAAAGAAATTTCTAGTCTCATGCTATCAGGTTATTTTTTTGAATACTTATTATGTTGCAAATTGTATACTTAAAGAGGTTTTTATGAGGAAATAAAACATACAAATTACTTTGTTAATGTGTATAATTGATTTGTTACAACCAAGGTGGATATAGGATGGTGAAACAGCTTCCTATTAACAAGCACTAGAAAAAACTGTAGACTTTTGCCTAATTGATTTCATACTGTAGTAATATTTCCTGAAATTACCAGAGATGAAACAGAAACTGTGCTTCTGTCAGTGTCATCTGTTCTAGAAGAAAAAATACCGATAAGAGTTAAAATATTGATAATTATTCCAAATTTACTGAAAATACAGTGTTTCAATGTCGTTTCAATTCACGCCTGTCAGATTGGAACCACAGATTTACATAAGCTACAGAAATCTTCCTTGAAATTCGAAATTACCGCCATCTTCATTAAAGTCGTGTAAATATTAGTACCTTCTCAAACGGTCTACAACTTTTTTGCAGGAATAATTGAAGAGCTGTTTCACCATCCTATATCCACCTTGGTTACAACAATCAGAATTGGATAACAGAAAATGCTCATCTCTGACTTTCCTATGCTAATAAATCTTAATATACACATGTTACTATTAGTGTGTTATATCATATGCAATTTTCGTCTCTAGTATCAACATTTTTTACATAACAAAAAATATATATTTATGCATGTTTTTGGGTTGCCATGAGAATTTTTTTTGTGCTTATTTCCTGTGTATGGCATCAAAATAGTGTAATAATCCAAATGGTGTTTTTTGTATGTGACATGAATTGTGGAGTGATGTACACCTCAATAACTCACGAACAAATAACGATAACAATGTTCAGTGCATTAGTGAACAATTAGTTGTTTTGATCAGCTGTGAGTAATTATTCGGAAATCTCATGAAAAGAAATATCACGAGGTGAGCTCAAATAACGCCCATAGCATCTATGTCACATGCAAAGGTTATAACTGGTGGTCGTGTTGGACTGAACATTGTTTCGAAGGCATTGTTTTCAGAATACAGGTTAGTGAAGAAAAATTAAAATTTATTTTTGTTATTTTTCAGTAAACTAAAAATTCAAATAAAAAAGTGAGATATTCATCAAGTTCTTAATTACACTGTCTGAGTGTAGATATTACATATTTGTTTTGGTCAATTATGCTCAGATTCTGCACTTAGAATAATAATGGTATAGTTAGGTATATGTTAGGGGAAATTATTTATTTTTATTGACTCATTTTCAACACGTTGCATGAGAAATTTTCTTCTGAATTCAAAATTTCACCGGTAGCACTCAGTGACACTGTTAATTGTGAAAAAAGTAAAAGTATGAAATCTAATTAAAATGTGTAACACATTAATAGTAAAAAAGTGCTTGAGCCATGACGTTTACCACATTAAGCCTGAGATGAAAGCTATGGAGTGCGTAACTTATCTCTGGGTATGATATGTATACCGTGTGGTAAATCAGGACAAAGTTGTGGAATTATGTGACTAACAATACCCGTTGAGAAAGTTTCGAATAGTCGAGTATGTCCGGAGATATAAACAACTAAATGGTGGAAAATTGTTTTTTCTTCTGGCTTCATATTTGGAAGATTTTGAAATGACTGGCACTTCCACATTGCAACTGTTTATCTCCTGCATCATAGTGTTTTCGATTTGCTATCGTGTCGTCTTTCGGCCACCAACAACTTAAATTTTTCTTAAATGCACCATATTATTTTTTTTGTTCGAATCTGTAATAAGCTTTCCAGCTAATTACCATTATTTTTAAAAAAATCTGAGAGAATCGGAAAATCTATCTATGAAAATCGAGTCATTTTTAATATTTTGGCAAATTAACTTACGAACTTACGAATAAAGGAGACCATGGATAATCATATATCATACTGAAACCATGTTTTTATAGTTGGTTAAAGAGAGTTCATCCAAACAGCCTTTGAAAATCGATGTCAAAAACTGTTGATAGGTTTGTCCTATCAGAAATGAGGACTCAAAATCATATCTGCATAAATCACACAAAAATTAAATCAACTCAAAAAATCATATTTTTTCAGAATACATACTCGAAACCTTTTCAACGGCATATTTTTAGTAACATGAATGCCCAACTTTGCTCTAATTATTCCATCTTCGTAGTTCATAGTTTCAGATGAGATCCCAATGGTGAGGATGTTCATACAGTAAATTAGAATCGCATTATTTCTTCAATTCCTCATCCTATTGAGATTGAATATGTAAATTTTTGTTATTTTATCTTGAATTCGATGACAAACATGACATGTACTCATTAAAAATGTAAAGAGTCGAATCTGAGCACTTGTCAGTACTGATTCAATTTGAGTGAAATCTTATCTTCTTGAATTTTTGATGTAACGAAGCAGACATTAATTCAATAAGAATAATGTAAATACTAATTGTTTTTTTCTACAATCTAATTTGGTTTGATTTCCGGTAACTTTGCAACCCAATCTATCTACAATTAACATTATGCTTACAAGGAAATTTTAGTTTGAACAACATCAACAAAACCTTTTGTCGATTTCATAGAACAAACCGCATCTGTCCAATCACCATAATCCTTGTAAGCATCTCACTATTAACCAAATTGGTGACGAAAGTTCATATGAATATTCTCAGAAACTTGGTTTTGCGGAATTGAATTAGTTTAGAACAGACTAAATAATCGAAATAGGACGGTTGACTATATTGCTTTTTTTGTTATATTCGTTAGTAACTATAATACATCTAAATGTTTAATTCAATATTTGAAAAAAATGTTGAGGCATTGATAAAATACATAGATGTATTTCATCATAATTTTCGCTTTGTTCGATTCTAGACTCATTGAAATGCATTATTTCATTCCATCCAAGACCAAAAAATATATTAGGCAACACCGAAGACATGTGGCAGCTTGTAACATAAGTTGGCTAATTCATAGTGATAGTACTCTTTCAATCTTATAAAAGTTTCTGCCGAATTTCTGTTCACTCGAAAGTAACCAACAATTTCTTATTTCAACTCTACCCCTGTAAATAATTTCAACTTCTTTGTTATAAACTTCTATTTTGAAAACAATTTAATCAGAGGACATTTCTTTTTTTTTGACTGACAGTGAATTGTATTTTATTGAAAATTGTTTTCCAGTACCAAATGTTCGAACTGAAAAAACCCTGTATTATGATGTTGAAGTTGATAATAAAGTTATACTTTTTCTTTACCAGAGAACCGCACGCAAATGGAACACTTTTTTTAATTTGTATACATACATACATATATGGTGGCCACTTTTTAACGGTATTGCATGAGCAACTTCCAAACTGCACGAATTATAAGTTAGTTTGAATAGAGAAAAAGCTGCGTATGTGGAAGCATCATATCATAGCGATGAAAACCAATCGAAAATATTAGGGCTGGTTCTTGAATTATGACGAGAAGACAAAATTCGACCATTATGGTTTTTTCGTTTTCCTTATTCATCTTCAGAACTGCCAAAAAATATTTCTGATATTTTTCATTCCATAGTGAATTTGATTTGAGGTTTCCACAGCTTGCATCCGACGTTTCATATTCTCCGGACCACTCTCGATTTATTATCATTATTTTAATATAAACCTGGTTTTTTAACACAATATTTGGAAATACTTTTTTTATCGAATTCAGCGATGTATCATGGAAATGCTATTCAAAGACAATTTTCGGATGATATGGACCCATCTTCAGTTGAATCATATATTCTCGATAAAAAATAAAGTAAATTTTATGTAAAATAGTGTCTTGAAAAAACCATTTCCGCATTTGAAAAAATAAGTTGATGGTGGTCCGAAGCTTCGGAACGTTGAATGCAAAATATAAAAATGTCAAATCAAAGAGAATTCTCTCTTGAATGAAAAATCACTGAAATATTTTTTGGTAGGTAGTTATAAACTGATTCAAAGGATAATCGAAGAACTGAAATTACCAAACTTTTCATTTTCGTCATATCTCATATTTTCGATTAGTTTTCACCGCTAGATGATGCTTCCAGATACGAAACTTTTTCTTCATTCCACCGACCTTCTAACTCGTATGGTTTGGAAGTTACCAATACCCCAATGTTATCTCACATTGAAAAAGTGGCCACCCCCTGTATTTTCTTCAAAATTGACACCAACTCCCAAGTCAGACATTGTAAAGGCTCAAGGCGAGCGAGACCTATAGCTTAAAGTGGAATCCGAAACCACTTCTAGAGGAACTCATCATGAACGTCACACTTGTACCGCCAGCATATACGCACGTGTACCACTGCCTGAGAATACTGCAAGTCTAAGACCATGCGGTTATGATCTGTCAGCTGATCCGATTTAAATTGGTGCCGTTAGTATCCCCTATTTCAACTTTTTTTTCTATTGAAAATATGGTAGGTCATAATGACAAACAACCTACCGACTTTTTTACTAAAAGAGACTTCAAGTTTCTCAAAAAAATTCATTCGTTAGTACTTGGTATGACTCAGTTTTCAACAAATTATAGAAAACCCAAATTCGACTCTCACTCGATGAACAATTTTGGAACTTCGGTACTTTGACAGTGACATAAGTTCATTTTATCAAATACAACTCAGATACAAACATCTATCCATTTAACCAATATTTGGCACGCCCCCACCAACGGAGAAATGAGATGCCTGCCAAAATTGATGTAATTTTGTAGCCCCCCATATATTTGGACAAAACGCCGCAAATTTGGACTGAACTCCGATATACGGCTCTTTGGAAAAATCGTCGAGAGTGACGCCGAACCAGTCCTCTGGACAATTTCTGGTATTTTTCCTTCTTTTTTAAATGAAATTCTTCAAAAATTCAGCGAAAATTGAATAAATATTACGCGATAGCGGCGTTCGGCGTCTCTTTAGTCATTTTCAACCCAATTTACAGGCAACTTCAGAAATGCATGAATATCCATCTCTGAATGGTCCCAGTTTATCGACAATTGTTTTAGGACACCCATTTTTTGAGGAACAGGCTTTTTGAAATATTTTTGACAGCGCCGCTTATCAATTTGCGAACCCAGCGCTACATCCTCGATTTGAATATAAGCATGATGTCGCTGATTTAAATTAAAAAAAATTGGGTGAGTCAGACCTCTCACAATCTCCCACTTTCCCGTGATAATTTGAAGTATTTCAAATTATGAGATGAGATGTGTCCCTGAAACATGCACAATGAAGTTATCGTTTAGGAGGATTCGAATATGTTTAGGGATTATAATGGTGGATTTATGCAGCGATTTTAAGTCATAAGATTTAAGTTTTTAGTCATAAGTCGTATGAAGTTCAATCATTGGTATTCAATGTTACCATTCATACACTTGACATAAGTTTTAAGTTGCAAGTCATAAGTTTTAAGTCATAAGAATAGTGGCCAACTTTTATCTCTTATGGCTTAAAACTTAAAGTTTTCAATTATGTGACAGTTTTTTATAGGTTATTGTATGTGATTGTGTTGTTTATTCAAACTTCATATCAGAATCATCAGATTATAAAAAGAAAAAATGGATATTGATGACTGAAATTGTAAAGTGACCACTGACACAACCACAGAAATTGACCAATGGGAGAAGTTACCCTTAAGACATGACAGTCCTTAATAATTCCTGCATAAATGGTCTTTTTTTCTTTATGTCTTAAATCTTATTACTAAAAACTTATTACTTAAAATTGCTGCATAAATCCAGCATAAGTCTGAATTATAACGTAGTTACGGCTTACAGATCTAGTTTAACTGGTGGGGGTAATACCAAAAATGAATATTGTTTCATGCCCTATGTTACGAGATCATCAATGTTATGGATTTCTTTCATGAATTTGGTTAATAAAATGTTGATTCTATACGGAAACGTAGCTGAACTCTGCTCAAAATAATATTATTATCTTATCAATTATAATTTAACTGAATGCCAAACTTTTGAATCAACAATTATATCGGGATATCATTTATATAAATTTATCCACAGAATATCAGATTAATTATGTACATACCATATTATTTCGATTGGGATTATTTTTCGGAAAGTTGAGCAGGGTACTCATAATCAAATTCGCACATCTTTCTATAACAATGGTGTTATTTACAACAAAATGATAGCCATACATTTTATACAAGCCATAACTCAGATGAAAATAGGTACCTTTTCTATTATTTATTTATCATGTGACAACTTGATGTTGAAATATAAAAGAATGTGAAATAAAACCTGTATTCGAATATATTTAGGTAATAAATATAAGTACGAAGAATGCTCTTTTATTCTTTTCCTGATACCACTTCTGATCTCAATCGCTCTGCTAGAGTTTTCCTCAGTTGTAGTTGTGGCTCAACTTTCGGTTCTTCCCCTGTCATAACCGCTTTCGCAGCTTTTGCTGACTTCGGTCTCGCGTTAGACTTGTCTTTCTTGTCATTTTCAGTGTCAAGCTGCTTGCGCCTTGCATCTTTCTTCAACGCTACTAACTTGTCTCTTTGGGCCCTCAAGTATTCTTGTCGTTTCTTCAATTCCAGAGAATCGACCTATAATAATTAAGGTTATAAGATTTTCAAAAAATCTACAAAAAGATTTAATGATGAAAATCTTGAGAAACTGAGCCTAAAATAACTTCAGAACCCAAATATGCAATAATAACTACATACTTCTTGAAATCTTATTAACCATCACCATTCCACAGGAAACATTTTCATCAAATTTGAAACAATCTGTCGAAAACTTGCTCATTTATGACTTACTTCTTTCGACTTTATTTGAGGCTCTGCTACCTTTTCTTCAGTTGTTGGATTTTCACTTTTGCTTACTACTGCCTTTCCTCTCGATTCAACCAACGCAACAGACTTCCCTATGGAAAAATATGTATACAGGTCAATTCTCGGAGGTATCAGACCATTCTGAAAATTGGTGCACGTTCGATATTCGTACATCTTTATCTATAAGGAATCATCAACGAGTGTCAACTTCGTTAATTTAAATGGAATACCCTGTGAATTATTTCATCTCCATCTGAAGCCGTTTCAGAAGATGATAATTTTATTAGTAATTTATTCAACAAAATTTCAATATTTTCGTAATTGGAAACACTATATATCCTGCATTATACATACAGGGCGAAAAAACAATATTTTTGTAATTTAGAAAAAACTTAGAAGTCCGGTTTTACAATAATAAAAGTCCTTTACATTATTGCATTTAATTTTACCATAATAAATTGATATCAAAAAACGTATTGTGGATTAAACAAAAGCTATGTTCTGAATGATATAAATATTCAAATATTGAGAGTTTTTGATAGCAACATCTAGGGGGTTTGTTTCAGAAACATTTGTTTCCAATCTGTACAATAAACTACCTGGGTGTTAACGTATTCTTTAGTCATGAGTTCCGAGGATATATGATATTCAAACTTGGCAGGGTGTTGGATTCAAGACAAGACTGTGGCTTTAGATTCAATATTTGGAATATACTTTATTTTTATCGCTTACTTTATTAATGTTTTTTAAATTGGTTAAAGTGGGTCCAACGCACTGTAGATGCAAAAATTAATATTTTATGTGATCGTACACTGAATCCTCCATCGAATCCTAAAAATATAGAAATATACAGAGGGTGTATCATTTGCAATTGAAACCGGAAGTAATGGTAGAGTATAGTACGAACGAAGTCTATAGAGCCAGAACTACTTTGAAAGGAACAGGGATCTATCTGAACGAGGACTTGATTGAAAAACGATACCAACTCCTAATTTCAACCAAGAAGAAATATGGTGCACAAAATGTTTGGACCAGAAATGGAAAGATCTACACGAGAATTGGCAACGATGTGAAATTGATCAATGAAGAAATAGACTTGGAGTAGAAGCCGAATGAAAAACGCTGATGATAAGATCTACTCGATTATCTTTTTGCCTTTTTATTTATTATCGTCTTATTTAGATTGTATTTCTTTTTGCTCCACATATTATATTGAATTTTTATATACATATTTCTCATACATATTGTTACTTAATCAATAAATACATTTGCGTGTAGTTTTATAATATTATCGAATATTATTTCAGTTTTCGTTTTAGGAATGTCAGAGCTTATTAGTCGAGGTACAATACTATGATCAATTTAGCTATATATTACCAGAATTGTAGGGGGTTGAACACAAAGTGTAATGAGTTTTACAGGAGATCACTGGAACATGATTTTGACATTTTAATGATAACCGAAACGTGGTTACAGGAAGGAGTCAGAGATGGAGAAATAGTAGACATGGAAAGTTTTCATTTGATTAGATCTGACAGAAATCTCAATTTCACAAAAAAAAGCACTGGTGGTGGAGTCCTATTGGCTGTCAAAAAAAAATCTAAATCCTTAATATCGTGAAGCATGCATCGTTCTTTGAAGCACTGATTATTCAGCTAAGATTGGGTAAGGAAAAGATAACGTTTGGGGTTATATACATACCTCCTAATTGTTCCAATGAAGTGTATGAAATGGCATTCAATTTCTTACAAGATAACATCATGGATTTCAGCAAATCGTACATTATAGGGGATTTCAATATACAAGGAATATCTAACAGTAGTCTCAATCAAAATAATCATAGTGGAAAAATTAACTTATTACTCGATTTCACTGAATTTAATTACCTCCAACAACTTAATCATATAGTAAATAGTCATGGCCGTATGTTAGATCTAGTATTGACTTCTGAAAACAATTTTATAAGCTACGAAATAAATAAAATTGATCTACCGTTCGTGAAGGAGGAAGATTATCATCCCGCTTTGAACATCAATATTTCTTTTATAGGCAGGAATGAACCTGCAAATATTTCACAAGAATTGAGATATAATTATAGAAAAACTGATTTTCTTGAATTGAGTCGCACTTTTAGATATGTTGAGTGGTATACAGTCCTGAATAAAAGCGATGTTGATACGGCTTTAAGTGAATTTTATAGTATATGGGAAGATGTTGTGGCTAGGTGTGTCCCTAAAATTATTATTAATAAAAATAATAATTCGTATCCAATTTGGTTCACGAAAGAAATAAAGTATTTGATGAAAGAAAAAGAAAGATATAGAAAATTGAAAATGTTATCCGATCAATATGACAATAAGTTCAAAGAATTGAGGTGCACAATAAAAAGATTAATAAGAAAGGAAGGAAGGATTTATTACAAAAAAATTGAAGACAGTATACACACTGAAGTTAATGAATTTTGGGGCTTTGTAAATAAAAAAAAGGCAATCAACACAAACCTAAGCAGCTTTGTCTATAATAATGACTGTGTGGAAGAAGGAAAAACTGCAGATGCATTCGCTAATTTTTTTTCATCAGTTTTTTGTTCGGAACCAGCAACTTACAATTTGCAGTTCAAAGATATATATAATGATATCGGAATTTGTAATGAAGCATTCAATATTAACTCAATAACTGAGTCTGATTTTAATGTGGCATTGAAAAATCTGAAGCCCAAGAAGGCAGAAGGGATAGATGGTATTCCCCCATATATTTTGAAAGGCTGTAGTGAGTGGTTGAAAGTACCATTAATTCATATTTTCAACCTGATTATTAAAACCAACGTATTTCCAACTGTTTGGAAAACTTCTATAACAATACCCATACACAAGTCGGGAAATAAAATGGATGTGAAGAATTATAGACCTATCTCCTTAATGTGCTCACCAGCTAAATTATTTGAGCAAATAATTTTCATCAAACTCAGCAATTTCACTCACAAATATATATTACCCCAACAGCACGGATTTATGAGACAAAAAGCAATCAACACGAATTTACTTATATTCAGTAATGAGGTTTTCAATACCTTAGAAAATAAATCACAATTAGATGTTGTTTTCACAGACTTCCGAAAGGCATTCGATCAGGTGCATCATGATGTCCTCCTAGAAAAGCTTAATGGGTATGGATTATCCACAAATATTCTTGAATTAATGAAAAATTATCTTCAAAATCGATACTTCATTGTCAAGCATAATGGAAACACCTCAGGGAAAGTTTGGCTAATTCTGGAGTTCCACAAGGCTCGAATCTAGGACCTCTTCTCTTTTTACTTTTTATTAACGATCTACCACCAAATCTTAAATTTTCAGAATGCTTACTGTTTGCCGACGACTTGAAGCTCTATAAACGAGTACAAACGGTTCGAGACTGCATAGGACTACAGAGAGATATAGATGACATCATGGAATGGAGTCTAAGGAATAAATTACATTTTAATTTTAACAAATGTTCCGTACTCTCGATAACCCGTGTAAGAGAGCCAATTTTTTTTGAGTATATAATGGGAGGGGAGGTCCTAGAGAGGAAAACTGAGATAAGGGATCTTGGTGTTACGTATAATACACAATTTAATTTTTCCACTCACATTAAAAACATGAGTAAATCCGCTAATCGTATTTTGGGATTTGTTATCAGACAAACTTCGGATTTTTCTAATATCAACACTATTAAATTATTATATTACTCACTGGTCAGGCCTAAATTGGAATTTGCCTCGATCATTTGGTTCGGAGAATATCAAACACATTTGAATGAATTGGAAAAGGTCCAGAATAAACTGTTGAGGTACTTGTATTTTAAACAGCATCACTTATGGCCTGATTATAATACTGTCAGGACTTCACTTCTGAGATCCGAATTCAAAATACTAGCCTTGGAACAAAGAAGAACTCTTATATCAATGATATTCCTATGCAAAATAATGAATAACTTAATAAATTCCCCAGAAATCCTCAGTTTGCTTCCATTGAATGTACCACCACGCCGTATACGTTCTGTACCAATGTTCAATCTCTCTGCAGTGTGTACCACAGCGAGAGCACCTCTGGTGTCTATGCTTAAAGTAGCAAATAATTTGAATATTCTCATGGATTTAGATTGGACCTTACCTCTGACTGCTTTCCGCAAAAGAATACTGGAACAATTACTGAACATAACTCTGTGACACTGAACATCGATTTTTGAAAACGACTTCCTGCAATTCTGGTAAAAAAAAATTATTAACTAGGATCAATATATAAATAATAACTCTTATTTTGGTTTATTGACATTTCAGTTTATCCATGTAATTAGGCTGTAATAGTCTGTGTGGGTAATAAATAAATAAATAAATAAATAAATAAATAAATAAATAAATAAATAAATAAATAAATAAATAAATAAATAAATAAATAAATAAATAAATAAATAAATAAATAAATAAATAAATAAATAAATAAATAAATAAATAAATAAATAAATAAATAAATAAATAAATAAATAAATAAATAAATAAATAAATAAATAAATAAATAAATAAATAAATAAATAAATAAATAAATAAATAAATAAATAAATAAATAAATAAATAAATAAATAAATAAATAAATAAATAAATAAATAAATAAATAAATAAATAAATAAATAAATAAATAAATAAATAAATAAATAAATAAATAAATAAATAAATAAATAAATAAATAAATAAATAAATAAATAAATAAATAAATAAATAAATAAATAAATAAATAAATGAATAAATAAATGAATAAATAAATAAATAAATAAATAAATAAATAAATAAATAAATAAATAAATAAATAAATAAATAAATAAATAAATAAATAAATAAATAAATAAATAAATAAATAAATAAATAAATAAATAAATAAATAAATAAATAAATAAATAAATAAATAAATAAATAAATAAATAAATAAATAAATAAATAAATAAATAAATAAATAAATAAATAAATAAATAAATAAATAAATAAATAAATAAATAAATAAATAAATAAATAAATAAATAAATAAATAAATAAATAAATAAATAAATAAATAAATAAATAAATAAATAAATAAATAAATAAATAAATAAATAAATAAATAAATAAATAAATAAATAAATAAATAAATAAATAAATAAATAAATAAATAAATAAATAAATAAATAAATAAATAAATAAATAAATAAATAAATAAATAAATAAATAAATAAATAAATAAATAAATAAATAAATAAATAAATAAATAAATAAATAAATAAATAAATAAATAAATAAATAAATAAATAAATAAATAAATAAATAAATAAATAAATAAATAAATAAATAAATAAATAAATAAATAAATAAATAAATAAATAAATAAATAAATAAATAAATAAATAAATAAATAAATAAATAAATAAATAAATAAATAAATAAATAAATAAATAAATAAATAAATAAATAAATAAATAAATAAATAAATAAATAAATAAATAAATAAATAAATAAATAAATAAATAAATAAATAAATAAATAAATAAATAAATAAATAAATAAATAAATAAATAAATAAATAAATAAATAAATAAATAAATAAATAAATAAATAAATAAATAAATAAATAAATAAATAAATAAATAAATAAATAAATAAATAAATAAATAAATAAATAAATAAATAAATAAATAAATAAATAAATAAATAAATAAATAAATAAATAAATAAATAAATAAATAAATAAATAAATAAATAAATAAATAAATAAATAAATAAATAAATAAATAAATAAATAAATAAATAAATAAATAAATAAATAAATAAATAAATAAATAAATAAATAAATAAATAAATAAATAAATAAATAAATAAATAAATAAATAAATAAATAAATAAATAAATAAATAAATAAATAAATAAATAAATAAATAAATAAATAAATAAATAAATAAATAAATAAATAAATAAATAAATAAATAAATAAATAAATAAATAAATAAATAAATAAATAAATAAATAAATAAATAAATAAATAAATAAATAAATAAATAAATAAATAAATAAATAAATAAATAAATAAATAAATAAATAAATAAATAAATAAATAAATAAATAAATAAATAAATAAATAAATAAATAAATAAATAAATAAATAAATAAATAAATAAATAAATAAATAAATAAATAAATAAATAAATAAATAAATAAATAAATAAATAAATAAATAAATAAATAAATAAATAAATAAATAAATAAATAAATAAATAAATAAATAAATAAATAAATAAATAAATAAATAAATAAATAAATAAATAAATAAATAAATAAATAAATAAATAAATAAATAAATAAATAAATAAATAAATAAATAAATAAATAAATAAATAAATAAATAAATAAATAAATAAATAAATAAATAAATAAATAAATAAATAAATAAATAAATAAATAAATAAATAAATAAATAAATAAATAAATAAATAAATAAATAAATAAATAAATAAATAAATAAATAAATAAATAAATAAATAAATAAATAAATAAATAAATAAATAAATAAATAAATAAATAAATAATTAATAAATTGTCAAATTCTTGAAACTATCGTCTAAGTTTAAATTTAATACCATCGTGACTCCGAAATTTATAGCTTGTCTAAAAAATACGGTGACACCGGGTTATATTATTTAGACACGGATATACGCGATTATTTTCAATTTTCAGAATAATCTGTCTTTCCGTTGTCCAGATACTTCTCGACACAAATTAAAAAATGAGGTTTTCTAATCTGTGCTTCTGCTATTTTTGGAAAAACGATTAATTTTCACTATAAAATAAAAAGTAGAAGTGCTTGATAATGTTTTTCAACCTTTCGTTTCCTCGAGGACTTTTCCCAGAATCTGCTTTTCTTCCAATATATTTTCCATGTTCAGTGAAGCTGGCTCCTCTGCTGAAAATTTTCTGAGAAAAAAATGTAATTTGTTATTTAATTTCTTCGACAGGTATGTAGAGTTTCGATTACAATTGCTTAGTAAATAATTATTTAGAAATATTGAAAAAAGTTTTCCTACAAGAACATACATTTAGACCGAACATTTAGATATATTCGATTTCCACCACTACGCATAGTTTCGCATTTCACAACTCGGCCGACTAGGAGGGTTTTTGCATGTTTTTCTTGGAAAATAATATGTTTTGAATCGGAGGCCCCTACACAATACTATATATAAATACATACTAACAAAACACAATCTTCTAGTGAACATTGGTTTGATGAAACCAGTCCAAGGGTTGTCGATTTCAAACAAAGAGCATACCGTCGTTGGCTCGGGAACCCAAGCCTAGGTAGGTACAATATGTCGAAGACATAAATATCGAACAATAGACGCATCAAAAGAGGAATATGGCGCCAAGATGAGATCGATCATCTAATATCCAAATGGTCCCCGTTTCTTTTGAACCTTCGCAAAGACAATAGACAATTTCTACCCTACTGTTGTCTTTGTCGTCAAGATTGCAACTTCAAATAATGAAAATGTTATGATTGAGACGTAAAACAGAAGAAGACGACTTATATATATAACCTGTGTATAATTGGTTTGTTTTTCTTGTAGTTTGTTTTCGTTATTCTGATTAGTTATAGAATATTTAGCATTGTTAGTTTATAATTGTTGAGTGATTACAAACACATTATAAATGTGTTATTAAATTCTCTTTTTTAAGTCGCAATCATAACATTTTCGTTATGTTGAGTTGCAATTTTGATGACAAAGACAACACTACGGCAGATATATTTTTTCTCTCTCAAATCTGGCTGAACTTGTCAATTGAAAGAACCCTTACTTCTAGTTCATTTCATCTCTCAACCTGGCGTGTGATGGGACGTTGGCTATACCTACCACAGAAAAAAGCCTACTTCTGCAGAAATGTTTGCAGCAAGTATTCCACCTTAGAATTATCCACAAAAGGGTAATACCCTTTTGATATCGCTACCATTGATAGCCGTATGCCTGAAATAGTCTTCCAACAACGCATTACCAGGTGCATTCTGCTAGGTATTGGTACCAGAAAAGCTATGGGACCAGACGGACTTCCTCAAATTGTTCTCAAGAATTAATAACTTTCATAAAACAATGAAATAGCTTGTCTTAAAATTCGATAACTTTATGTCTCGCTTTATGTCTTGATAAATTTAGGAAAATATGCGTTTCTCTCCGGGTATTATGCATCCATCAAATTATGAAAATATTCAACTGAAACGAATTTGAATATTTTGTTGGACACTGATGTTGATCCGGCTAAAATATTTTTCAATAATGTGGCACTTCCGATTATATCGAAAAATAACCTCAACTTCGTTATTTCAATTGCATTTTCAGATTCTTCCTGAAGAGCTGATTTTGTCGAACTATCACACTTGGGGTCTAGCGGCAATGATTACAGAGATATATGGTGTGTGAAAAATCGACTTTCAAAATTCAGGAATTTTTTGTGTCCTAAAACCATTCAGTACCAAACGAATTTTTGGCTGAACTTACGAATATATTTGCCTCCTGAACTGGAATCCGAAGTCAAAAAGGCGGCGGTCTCAAGTATTTTCGTAGATGTGTCCCTTATTATGTTTCATAAATACACCATTTGACTTGACATCTCAATTTAAAATGCGTATTTTTTAACAATAACACCACACAACACGCTTACAACATCTACTTTTCAATAATTTTCAGTACGTACGTTTTCAAAACGAAAACAAAACACAAGACTTTAATCTTGCAAGAAGGGTGAATTTTTTGGTTGTCAATGGCAAAAATTTGAGATGTCAAATTGTGTCAAATGGGGTATTTCCTAAACAAAATTTGTCCATATCTTGAGACCGCCGCGTTTCGACTTCGGATTCAAGTTCAGGAAGCCGAACATCTTGAAAAAATTCGACATCCCCACCTAACTGAAATAATACCGTTCAAACGTTGATAACGCAATATAGTGTTATCTTCAAACCGTACTGAATGATAACAATGATCGACACCAAGGTGGATATAGGATGGTGAAACAGCTTCCTATTAACAAACACTAGAAAAAAACTGTAGACTTTTGCCTACTTGATTTCCTGAAGTTACTAGAGATGGCGCCATACCTTGTGTTAGTAAAACAGAAACTGTGCATCCGTCAGTGTCATCTTTTCTGAGAGAAAAAAGACTGAGAAGAGTCAAAATAACAATAAATATACCAGATTTAATGAAAATATAACGGTTTAATGTCATTACAATCAACGTCTGTCAGATGCGAACCACAGAAACACATAGAAAACAGAAATCTTCCTTGATAATCGATCTCACCGCCATCTTCATTCAAGTCGAGGAAATATTACTACCCTTCTCAATCGGTCTACAAGTTTTTTGTAGAAACAATTGAAGAGCTGTTTCACCATCCTATATCCACCTTGATCGATACCTTATGTACGTGTAGCCTCGAACAAAATGCATGTTGTGAAAGGGAAAGTCAGTATTGATTCAGGAAATTCGAACTTTCCAGAATGAAAAGTTTGTAAGTTTGAACCAAAACCATTTTCAAACATAATCTATCTCTACTACTTCTTGATCTATTAGAAAGGTCTAACGTATATTTTGAACTCCCCTTAATTTTTTTTATCTATTGTTCAATTCTTTCTCTTCAAAATATGATCTTATCTAATTGTTCTTGTAGATTTCATATATGTTGACAGAAAAACGAAAAACAGTTGAAGGTCTGAAAAAAAGTTATAGGCACCAAATATATTATTTTAAATGAAACACCCTATATATTTTGTTACCATTGGATCATAGAGTATATTTTTCTGATTTCAAATATACATACTATACATCATGTTATCTCTAATAGATTTCGAGATATTTGACGTTGAAATTTAGATTTTATTGGGATTATCTCTCGGGTTAGGAAAAATTAAAAGTGATTTGTTGTCAACAATTTTCAAATATTGTTCTTTTGCATGATTTTTTTTATTTCGCCAGCGGAAAAACCCAGCTCTCTTGGGGCATGCGCGCTATAAAATTTGTTTTATGTTCCTTAAAATTAAACTTCGTCATCGCCATTCGACTTCGTTTGAGAGAATCTGTTCCATTCAACAATATGTATATGTAAGTATTTCTAAAAGGAATCACCCTATTCACGTTGTGCGACTTTGGCATATAAATTATTTTCCAAAAATTCTGATAGTATATCATATTTTCCCTGCCACTTTAACAAATTATGACAATAACTAACCTCACAAATTGTAAACAAACGAAAAACGATAAGATTTTCACGATGAAATATTTAAATATTTTTTTCCCAACATGTTTCGCTAACACTGTAGCTTCATCAGGTATAAATAAGTACACTAAACTAACTACTACGATAACAACCATATTTATACCTAATTACACAGTTAAAACAATGTTTGTACCTGAAGGAATTAAAGAATGTTTATCCTCTATATTGCGGTAAATAACAAAAATAAAATTAATATCTAATTAAGCTATTTTTAGGAAAACAAATCAACAAAGGAGAATTATTTAAATCTAATTGGTCATTAAGCAAAAGATTTGAATTCTTACGTCTATTAATTTCGAGTGTTTCTAAATAGGTAGTTAAGTTTCACTCCTTTGTTTTCAATATGTAATATTTTGAATTATTCATCAAAATCGTGATTTTCTTCTAAAAGGTGGTTGGAATATGTTGAATTTGTTTTCCTATAAAAAACTTATCGTTTGTTTACAATTACTATGGATTTTCATCAAGTAACGGCCAAGTCAATTGAAAATAACCTCACAAATACTTGACAACAGAAAATTCAATAATTTCCATAGCTACCCTGACCATCTATATGCCCTAATTATCTGAAAGAATCCTAAAAATTCTGAAATTCATCGTCAAATATCTCGAAATCTATTGGAGATAAACATGAATAAAAACTACGAGAAAAAGTACACAAGATCAATTTTTAAACGAAAAAGTTGAACAATGATTGAAAAAGTAAAAGGCGGGGTTCAAAATATACGTGAAGACCCTGTTACACATATTTCGGTGACTATAAAACTTACTTGGATATTTCTTCCATAATTTCATGCTCCAGGCTTGGAGGTTTCTCTATAGTGATAGGTATTTCTCTAACATGCTCATCCTTATTCTTCGGAATGAACGATTCCGGTGTTATACCATACTTCCTTTCGATGAGCTCCAAGGCTTGTAGTTGGATTTCCACATTTCTCTGAGTCATCATTCTTTTGAACATTTCATAGTCATTCGCTGCCCAAATTTGCTCGAACAAGTTCTGATGATAAATCCAGAGTCGAATAAGTTGCTTTCACAATCCAAATATACTCACATGATCAAATGCCACCTGATATCTCTTTCCTTCTTTGCAAGCCATCTCGAACTGTTCTGGAGATATTCCTATATCTTCCATAAAATTTCCAAGCATGAAATCCACCTTTAAACATATACAAATTTGTTATAATTAGGAATACAATGTTAGATGGCAACATAGGAAATTGCATCTGTAGGTATGTGAGGTTGGTCAAATTGATATTTTTCAGAAATATCTCAGTTTTCCATGAAGATAGAGTTGTAATTTTCCTTCACTGGTCTATTTTTTTGTGAAACGAACATTGCTGCAAATATACTGCCCTCTCCTGCTTGTTTTTGAGATACAATGCGAAATTTAACCAGGTAGGTACCTAATATGAAAAAATAAATCAACATTTCAGGATGATTTATTTATTTATATGATCTGGATTTATATTTCTTCAGTATATTGTCTGTACCTGAGCTTTTATCACACATACTTCTGTTTCAATAATTTGGATGAACTTATTGAAGGTGTGAACAAAACCTATCTTGGATAGCAAAATACCAACTATACAAAATACCCACAAGTGTTCATATTAACAAACTACTAACAAACTTGTTTTCTACGACTATAGCGAAATCATCATTTTAACTTACCCTCTAAAATGCACCATTCTTATTGTTGGAATACAAAAAAAAAAGATGGTAAAAATTTAACTGAATACAGTTTTTACTAATTAAACAAATTTTATTTAAACGTTAAAACAAGTAACAAAACCAAAACGTTAACTACATAATTGCAAAATTAAAGAAAAACAATAACAAATCATACTCAGTTAAATTAATTGTTGGAAATGCCCGCCGTTACGGTCAACTTCAGAGCTTATGACCAAGTGTACCTACCTACCTTTTTTGTGGGCTCAAAACTGTACTTTTTCCAGTGGCGTAGAAGTTGGGGAGAAAAACACCCACTACCCCATCAATATCTTATGACTTGACAAAGAAAAAATTTCGCACAAAACATATTCTATTATGCATGGCAGCATGAGTAGAAAATGCTTACAAAAGCTGTTCTCTGTGCAATAAACGATTCCAGAGATATTCGCAAAAAATTATTTTTTCAATCTCGAAAATAGTGCATTTTTGAACGAGCTATCACATCCTGAAGTCCTGCGCATATATTATGAAACACCCTGTATACCTATATCCATTCAAGTATTGAACAACACTTACCAAGTTCTTGAATTCCTCAAAAATCTTTTTATACTCCTCATTGTCATCAACGCTGGGTTCGAAAACTAAAAAAAGTTCTCTACTATATATAGGTATACATTTAAATGTCAAAAATAATACATACCCAAGGATTTTTCTTCTATGAAGCTCTGGAGTGGTGCATTCCAAATCGGACCATTCAAGAAACAAACAAGAGAGTCGAATACCCAAGAATTATCTTCCTCCATAGCTGCTGAGGTTTGCTTATTCCCAGTTTGACCTATGATTGACTTGGCTAGGACTTTGTAACAAAGGAAGTGTGGTGTGTGAAAATCAGGTTTACTGTGGGTCATGTTTGTGTTTATAAATGAGGGAAGTTCCTATGGAAACTAACAGGTTGTAATCATTTACAAGACGCATATTATGATAGAGGGTGTATCAATACAGGGTGCCCGTTTTTCGAGCTTAACCATGGGATCTCAGTTTAGAGATACGAGGTCGGTTAAATGGGGGCAAAGTTGAGCAATATTATGCTGAACAATTATGTGAAAGAAAATTTCATTCACCTTTTTTCTTTTTTGAAATATTGGAAAAAAACCGAAATTTGTAGTTTTCTACAAACTAGACGTTTTTAACTAGAACATTTTAGAGGCACTTCTTCACAAGGAATCTAACTAAATATGTCATCGCATTTTCCATTGCATTCTTGATGTCAGATATACAATTAACACTCAATAACTTTGGTTTTTCTTATGGTCGCCATATTGGATTTTTACATTTTTGAAAAGTCTGTTTTTTTCTGACTTATCACTCGATATGTTCGAATCTTACATGCTGGTCAAAATTGTCGAAAAATCGTTTTTGCGAAGAGTGCTTTGGAAACAATAATGCAAAAAAATTTTTTAACAAACTAAATTCAGATGGTTCAATTGGACTTGGAAGCTTTACCAACATCAAAACGATAAATTTAAACATTTTATAATAGGTAAGCTAGCCAGAAATGTGATCGTTCCTTATCCTCAATTGAACTATCAAAATTTAGTTTTTGTTAAACAAAACTGCTGGAATTATTTTCAAAGCACTCTTCATAAGAACGATTTTTTCTCAATTTTGATTAACATGTGAGATTCAAACATATTGTGTGTTACATCATTGTGTTCAGAAACTGACAGACTTTGCAACAGAAATGCAAAAATCCAATATGGCGCCCATAAGAAAAACCAAAGTCGATTGTTGTATCTCTCACATCAAGAACGCCTTGGAAAATACGATGACAGATTTAGATTCCTTGTGAGAAAGTGCCTCAATAAAGTCCTAGTTAAAAACGTCCAGTTCTTATGGTTTTCGCTTTAAAAAATAAAAAGAAAGAAAACTACAAATTTCCGTTTTTTTCCAATATTTCAAAAACGAAAAAAGGTTAATGAAATTTTCTTTCAGATAATTGTTCAGCATGAAAATGCTCAACTTTGCCCCAATTTAAACGACCTCGTATCTCTTATAATAACTGAGATCCTCATGGTTAAGCTCGAAAAACGGGCACCCTGTATAGGGTACCTTTTTAATATGAAGCAAGGTGGATATAGGATGGTGAAACAGCTTCCTATTAACAAGCACTAGAATAAACTGTAGACCTTTGCCTACTTGATTTCATACCGTAGTAATATTTCCTGAAGTTATCAGAGATGGCGACATACCTTGTGTCGGTAAAACATAAACTGTGCATCTGTAATACTTTTATCAGTTTCATCTGTTCTAGATAAAACATGACTGAGAAGAGATATCGATAACTATTCCAGATTCACTGAAAATATCGTGTTTTGATGTCATTTCAACTCATGTCTGTCAGATGCGCACCACAGAAATACATGAGCAACAGAAATCTTCTTCGATAATCGATCTCACCGCCATCTTCATTCAAGTCGTGGAAATATTAGTACCCTCTCAAACGGTCTACAAGTTTTTTGCAGAAACAATTGAAGAGCTGTTTCACCATCCTATATCCACCTTGATATGAAGTTTTAGATTATCCCATTCGATCTGAAACAATAATTAATATCCAGGTCCGTATTTGAAAATAAATAAGTTCAGGGTATAGTCCGGAAAAAACGAAACATTGGATGCTATATCTGAAAACTTTGAAATCAAAGATATATAAATATTTTTTTGGTAGGTACGTCTGAAAATAAATTAAGGATAGGTAACCAAAAAACCATAATACCATATGACATCCCTGCAAGAGGGCTCCTATATCTCTTCTCACAGTCTCACCCTTCCTCCTAATTGATATCGCATAAACAAGTTCAATACTGGGCATACGCATATATAGGTAAATCATTATTCATTATAATTCTCCGTCAATAGAAATACACTAGTACGATGAACAATTTTTTTACAGTATAGGTGCAATCATTCGATTGATTAGGTTCAAATATTGTAGATTTTTATGTTCTGGTTCTCACGAAAAGGGATATCCTGTGATGTTCAGAGAACATCGTGAGAACCAAGGGAAATAAGAAGAAAGGTGAGTTGGTGTTCTTAAATTTCTGGGGGTGGAATGCATCGGGGAACACCTCCCTAGGGAATGAGTTCCAAAGTCTCGATGTTCATTGGATGAACGAGTTTTTGGAAAGGGAACGTTCTGCAGGTTTCTAAAGTGACCACGAAGGGGTGTGAAGCCTGAACTTGACGAGTTAGTTTGAATAGAACTGCTAATGGAGGAACGATTGTTAATATTTCAGAAGAGCATCGCCCATGAAAATATCTATAAAATAGAGATAAATCACCAACTTTTTTTATGGTGTTCCAGTGTTTAGGTGCCGCACTAGAAATAATGGAACAGTATTCCAGGACAGGTCGGATCGGTACCATAGATCATAAACAGCTGACTGGGAGTAAAAATAGCTCTTGGCTCGAAACAGAAATCCAAGTTTTTGGGATGCACTATTGGCAATGGACCTGACATGATTTTCCCAAGAAAGGTTATTGCTGATAGGTACGCCAAGCATAGAAATGGATGACTTCAATGGAATGGTTACTCCTGACTGAAAATACATGCTTATTGTGTTTTGTTTGCATTGAATTCTACCACGTCATTAGATCCCCACTCGAAAATTACGAGAATAACGATTCCACATTTCATCGCAGTTATAGAGAAGTAGAGCGCTTATTTACTCAGTTTCTTATAGTTTTATATCATTGTAATTTTCATCATATATAACTTTTATTAATGATACATTGGAAAAATTCAATACAAAACGTTCCTCGTTGAACTATCTTTCTGCTGGGGGAATGGGTTAAAAAAAAAAGAATTTATTCGAGCGCGTCAGATATTATAGAACCTACTATTCGACAATGAAAAAAATAAATAAATTGTGACATTGAAATATACGAGCGCGTTGGATATTGTCCTTTTGTGCTGACTCATAATCTGACAATAATTATGTGGAGGTGTTTCCTCAATCTGCGAAGGTTTGAAATTTCATTTTTGTACTTTTGATTACCTACTGAATATTTTTTATAGCACGATAAACAAACCAAAAGCGTTGTACACAAATGAAGGGTCCAGGGGAAAAACAGCATCAGTCCAATTTTTGGCGAAAATGAGCTATGCATCTAGTTTTGCGGCATTTTGCATTCACTATCAGATAGACGAATCGGTAAACGGTAAAAACAGGTTGGGTCCATGAAATAACAGCCAGAAGATTTGGTATGCCGGGGAAGAATGCATAGAAAACACTCTTCTATGGAAGAATGGCATGAGTCCGCGACTCCGCGCCCGTGTACGGAAAAACGGCATGAGTCCTTGGCGGCAGGGCCACGTAAGCACACCGAATGCGCGCGCCGTACTTTCCGTTTATTATTGCTTCATCCATTTGTTAACCTACCTTCTTCTTGAACTCGCAAAGGTATTCACAGTGTGTACAATGGAAAGTGACTATTCTGTATCAAGTGATAGTGAACCCGGTCCATTGAACAGAGAAACGAAGAAACGCAAAAAAACTGGTAGAACGAGAGATGTGATGAAAATTCTGCGTGCAACAACTCACGAGCTTGGACCTGATTGTTTGTGCAAACGTTTTCACTGTCCCCGATTACTTTTCTACAAAACAACTTTCATTGGCCTCTATGAGAGTTCAAAATTTGAGAAAACGACTTACAAGAACCTCTCGAGAAAGCAAGCCAAAAAACAAGAAAAATAAAAGAAATGTGCAGTTGCAAAAACTTTGTTATGACACCCTGCTTTATTCAAGTTGGCCTATACAGGGTGATGACAATATTACTTCTTAAACTGGGTTCGTGAATTTTTAAGCAGGAGAAAGAATAGTGGATGTAGACATAAACACACTTATCTCAGAGTACAAATATCTATTTAGCATTTGAATCAATTAGACAGGCAAAGTCGGCAATATAAATAAGATTTCTTACATGTTTGATGGTTGATCACAATTATAGTAACTTTCGAGATGTTTCCTGAACTATAGAACTTACGTGAATTGAACTGAATACCGGCACAATAAGATGACTCTTATTTAATTGACGAAAACCGAACTGTTTGATGGAAATCAATCTTTCACTGGTCTGCTAATTCACGTTCACTTGTAACACACTTTACGAGGGTGGCACTGACATTACGAACTGAGGAACATTGTTTGGAGTTGAGAGCTTAACTGTTGGATCTTGGAACTGCTCTGACCTCTGATTCTAGTTTCAGAGAATTTATAGGAACTTTTCATGAGAAAATTATTGGAACCTCCCATCCCCGCTAACTACTCTAATTAGTGGTTCATGTCGATTTTGCCAAATGTAAATTATTCTAAAAGTATGGTCATGTTAAGAGCATTTAATATAAACTATTTCAGACATAAATCTTATATTTTTGCGCTTTTTCCATTAATCTTCGATTAAGTTAATATAAACATTAGTTGGTAGAAGGTTACTGGGATAATTAATTTTTACGGCTGCAGATGTTATGCCCATAAATTATACACGAGCTAACTTGAAGTGTAAACAAAACTAACGTTCCTATTGGTTCCCCAATTTCCTCTTCTCGAATGATCCTCCCTTCAATGACTTCGAGTGACTCTATTCAGACTATATTCTTCAGTTCCAAAGTGTTTCACCAAGCTGGTAAGTCCATTCTATATAGCCATCGTATTGTGCCTCGTATTTATAAAATGTCTATACTTAATGAATCTTTATAACATATTCAATTATCGTGATAATAATATACCTAAGCTTGTTCTTAATAATCATCAAAACCCTCGTAGACGAAATTGCCATTCCAAATGCATATAATTCGTACATTCTTTTAGAAAACAAAACATTCCTGGAGTATAAACATATAGCGAAATATCGACCGGAGAACATCAAATTTGTTTATCTTTCGATCCGAGACGACCTAGCGACCCATATAAATATTAAAAACAGGTGGCCACTTTAACGAATATTTGTTGGTACCTGATATCGAACTCGTTACGATTCATTCATCAGTTTTTTTCTGGACGATAAAATATATTGACAAAATTTGGCATCATTACAACTTTATCAGGGCCAAATCCCCGTCAAGGCCAAATGGAAGAATTTGCAAGACCTCACTGTCTTTGTTGAGAGACAAGAGTCCAGATCATTCTATCGTCAATTGAGTTATGTCGATCAACCCGAAAACAGCGATGATGAGTACGTCGATGACCCACCCGCAGATGACTATAATTCAGGGGAAAAGTGGCATGAGTCCAATATTTGCACCTTTTGTTTTTTTTATTGTGACACTGGTTTTTAGTAAAATTATATTTTCTTTTGTTATTTTGAAGAATAAATGCTCATTTTCCTGAAGATATCTCCTGCTTGATTTTTCCATTGAAATTAACTTGTCAACAAGGATGTAAACTTATTTTTTCGATTTTCTCGAAACTTGTCTGGATGGACTATTGTCGTTCTTCCCCTGTACCCTTCAAATGTATCATGGCAACAGACAGTATGGGGATGGTGCGAGAGAGTGAGAAATCGAGAGTGTGAGAATTAATGGAAGATATTAGGCGCGGAGTGGGACAATTTTAACTATTTCGGCTTGTGTAAATCGTCAGATTTCTGAAATGCACACTTTATGCATTTAATCAACTAACCTTGCCATAATCTGACACGCTCGAGTATATCCAACGATCGTTTTTTTTTATTATTTTGATCGGCTGCCCTACATATATTTGCGCGGCTCTATATAGAGGGCTGAGACTTGGTGGAGGTGTTCAACAGGAGGGTGTAAGGTATCCTCCATATGTTAATCTGCCCCTGCCGCGCTCGAGTAAATCCAGAAATCCCCCTACTATATATTTAGATCGGTTTTCATTGAAGCATTTTTTCCGCGTTGCTGTCGAGTATAGGAAGGCGAAAGTCGATTTGTTTCGTCTATTTGCTTGCTCAGTGACTTGATCCTACCCTCTCATATGAGTATCCACAGGTGTCCACTGTTGGGTTCTCAGGTGCGGGTTATGGATATGAACTATGAAGACGTCGCCTTACCTTTAGCTCTGTCGGTTATGTATGTAATAAGTTGAATAAAGCATTTTACGCCATTAAACAAATGAAACAATGTCTAGACACATCAGGCCTACTGAACATATATTTTGCCATGGCGTATTCTCATATATCCCTAAATGTCATGGCATGGGGTTGTACTAGTGAATTCTGTATAGAGTGTTTGTGGCACAAAAACGTATTTTGAGACTGATCTTCAATATGAACTATTTGGAGAGTTGTAAGCCAGTATTTTTACGAGAGAAATTGTTGACAGCTCCCTCAGTGTATATTTTGAAATGTATCACTTTTGCTAGGAGTAATCTAGATGAGCTAGTATCTAGTTCAAATATTCACAACTATAATACCAGAAATGGTGGTTTACTAAGGATTCCAAATCACAAAACCTCCAAATACGAAAACTCTCCTGTATTTAATGCGATCATTCTCTCCAATAAACTGCCAATTGCAATTAAACAAATTGGTTCAGATAAAAAATTCAAAAATGCAATAAAAAACCTGCTACTGCAAAAATGTTATTACAGTGCGAAAGAGTACATGGATGAGATGATCTCAACTAGTTAGCTGGTGTATATATATATATAATATAAGCATAAACCAAAAAATGGACATAGGTATGTATTTTTATTATCTGTTTTTAATATTTTTGTTGTGATTTTGACGTTTATCATTCATTAATCTATATATTTTATTTTTTTCACCTATATTATTTTAATTGTGTGTATGTGTATGTATATTTATTTGTATTTATATAGGTATTGTATTCTGACATGCCATATGTACTAAATGTATCAAAGTGGTAAATAAATAATACTAATTCTAATTCTTCTTGTACGTCCTGTGCCGGGGACGAAAACCAACACCTGGACATCGATTCTTGGACATCGATAGGGTAGGACCCCCTGCGTTGAATCAAAGGTGGATATAGAAATGGTGAAACGACGTTTTCCGTCAAAACTTGTAGACTGGTTTAGCTAAGGGTTTAGCGAAGATCATAACACCGGTAATATTTCACTAATCGTTTTGAGATGGCGTTAATATCGCATTATCCGTATTCTATGGATTCGTACAGTGACAGATCATTCATAATTTTTGTTTTGGCTTGAAATATGAATATTCTTCGATTGTTCAATCATGATATTGATTGAACGAATCACACAAAATCAAAATAACTTGAGAAATTGTGAAAATTTATTATCATCGCGGAATCAGCAGACGTGGCGCCATCCATATGAAGTCGTGGAAGTATTACTAGTGTTTGAAACTATGATTAAAATTCAACAAAACCAAGTAGGCATAATTGGAGTCTTTCCACCATATCTTTATACACCTTGGTAAAATCCTTGTTAAATCCGTGGCGTGCTCTTCACTCCCTTCATGGATTTTCAAATGATAGTTTATCATGGTGGCATATATATCTGTCGATCGATCACCACCAATCGGACTCCTCTAATTGTTATACTTCGCCATAGTAAAAACAGTGGAGAGATATCTATCCACTGAATAAGGAATATGCAGTGAATTTATGAATCTGCTGATGAAATTTCTTTGAAAAATTGAAAAAAAAAACAGTGAAGTAATATATCCACTGATGAATATTGAGTCGAACAATGCTCTATACAACATTTGGGTTATCTTCCTGCTGAACCCACTGACAAAGATTCCACTTATATTCTATAAGAAAGCCCTGAACAGCATCGCAATAAAGTTATCTACCTACCCTACCAGATTATCTTCTACGAATAATAACAGCTAACGTTGCTGATAATTTTTTATGGTCATTCTCTCATGGTCATCCCCCTCCTATAATCTATTGACTTCAATAAAGCATACCCATATATTAGATATATGAGCATACCATATATATAATTCCTTTCGAAATTCGAGAAAAACAGTGGCAATAAGTTGTCTATCCACTGAATCTGGAGTCGAAAATGCCCTAAGCAGCAGTAAAGTAATAATCTACCTGCTGAGTGCTGACCACCATAATTCCTATCTAATCATTCTATTCTTGAATAAAAATAGTGGCAAGTTATTTATAAACTGAATCTGATAGCGGCATAGTTATTCAGATCATTCATAATATTTTTTTTGATTTCATTCATGTCATCATGTCAGAACCAGGGACCCGGACCGGAACCGTTATGAACCGAAAACCGGAACGGAACCCAAATTATTTTGAGAACCGGAACCGTAACCGAACCCATATTCAAACTTTCATTATTTAATGGCACCGAACCGGAACCCCTAAAAATAAAAACGGTTTTTTTCGGTTAATTTCGGTTCTCTTAGCAAATTTCACACTTTTGTCAACTTTCGTTCTGTGAAAAAATTTCTTTTTCGTTTCAAAGTATTCAAAGATCACAGAGTAACGAGTACCCATTGTCTAACCACAGAACGTTCTTTGAGTTCTGTGTTTCTTTTCCTAAATATAAATAAATATTTGTGTATATATATTTATATAGAGAGGAGAGGGTAGTCGTTGCTGACTAGTTATTTAGCCTGTAAATCTTGGGGAATGCAGCAATAGTATTAAGAAAAACTCTTTAAAGTTTGATTCCAAGCTTTCGGAAATAGTTTATTTTCTCCCTGATGATGGAAATAAACTATTTCCGAAAGCTTGGAATCAAACTTTAAAGAGTTTTTCTTGATACTATTGCTGCATTCCCCAAGATTTACAGGCTAACTATATTTATATATATAAGAATACAGAAATTATATTCTGAGAACCTTTACTGAACCGGAACCGAACCGGAACCGCAATTAAATTCTGGACCCGAACCCGAACCGGAACCGAAATTTTCAATTTTTTTTGGTCCCGAACCCGAACCGGAACCGAAATTTTCAATTCCCTTTGGACCCGAACCCGAACCGAAACCGAAATTTCCAATTTCCTTTGGACCCGAACCCGAACCGGAACCGATATCTCGTATGGGTCCGGGTCCCTGGTCAGAACAGCAGAATTTCAGCAGGCAGATAAAGCCGATAAAGGATGAAGCGGCCAC
This sequence comes from Chrysomela aeneicollis, assembly GCA_029955515.1. Taxonomy (NCBI): domain Eukaryota; kingdom Metazoa; phylum Arthropoda; class Insecta; order Coleoptera; family Chrysomelidae; genus Chrysomela; species Chrysomela aeneicollis. The sequence goes on along the minus strand of JARUHQ010000009.1, from coordinate 9,065,396 downwards.
CGGCCAGCGTAAATAAAAAGCGGCTCTTCTCAAGGGGCTCTTCTAGCAAAGGGGGTACGGTACCACACTGAACTCAAACAAGAAACCAGTACAAGCCCAAGGAGAGTGAACGTTCGGGAATTTTCGGAAATTTAGGTAGCCCACGCAACACGCAAGGCAGACGCATTCACGTCGGTACATTGCCATGTTTTGATGACGTAATTAGTTTATTGGAAATTCAATATTTTCTAAGAATATTGGATGTATACTGTTAGTGGATCCATTTTTAGAGTTATTTAATATCAACTCGAGAAAATCACAATTTCTTAATCCCATATCGCATGTCTTTATTTATTTACATAGTTTTGTAGGTTAGGTATTGTGGTAACCACTGGGCGGCGGTGAATTCAAAAATTTGCACTCAGAAATGTCAAAAAGACAGAAGCTCGACCAGAAGCAATTATTCAGTAGTTTATCAAGAGATTTTCATGATTTGGTTAGTGACAAACAGCAGTTGCGAACTTCACTAGAACATTTCTTGGATAATTTAGTTGATGAGTTCACCTTAGGAATAATATTCGACTTGCATCGAAAATATAAAACAAATGCCTATGATTTGGAAGTCAGCGATAATTGTGAAGAGAATGAAGTCGGAGACATAGATATCTTTTCTCAGCATAATTTGAAGAAAACTCAAGATTGTGTATGCCCTTATTGTGATAGAGCTGTTACTGCAACTAGATTTGCACCTCACTTAGAAACATGTATGGGTATGGGTAGGCCAGGTAGATCACGTAATGCATCCAGAAGAGCAGCAAGCAGCAGTAAAGATAGTTCTAATTATGGGGGACCACCAACTGATGATGAAGATGATGCTGATTGGGTGACTGGAGATAGGAGAAAGAAAAAAAAGGAAAAAAATGGAAGCAAAAATAAAAGAGGTAAGTGCCTATGAACATGAAATGCAATATGAAAGTACTGGTATAATTTTGAGGAGAATTTTGATGTACCTATAGATAGGTAAATGAAAAAGTACTTACTCTCACTGAAAATTTTCATTGTAATATGAATATTAACATAATGAAATGATAGCTACAAGGAATGTTATCACATTTATGACATATTCTATTTACTTATATACTCCCCCAAAATATTTACTTTCAAAATATGAGATTAGATTGAAAATTTTGGTTTTCTCATTTGAGGAGTGAAAAAATTTATCTAATATTCTTACTCTTCTTTAAAATATGTTTATTGTAGTTTGAAACAAATTTTGGTGCGTAGTGGGACTTTAATATTTGGACAGAGGGAGTATTTATTATTGTTTGGAAGTGACTGACTGACTGATTGGTCTGACTAAGTAATTAGAGAGTTGTTTACAACACCAAAGTTATATTTTTTGATGTGTTGATTGATGAATTGAGTAATATACTTGTAATATATTATGAATCACCTAATCACTTGAATCTAATATTGAATAAGAATATAATAAGAAAATAATTTACATGTTTTTGTAATGCAAGATCTATATGTTAACTAAACTTCCATTCATTCAGCTGTAGTATGGAGTAGCATTGGGTCTGGGTTAGCTGAATTTATTCAGATGATTTGTTATGTATATACAAAGATGACGAAACACCAATATTCACTTATTTAGCAAATAAATGGAATTATTGGAAGATTCACTTATGTTGACACTTTCCACACATCTGCTTTCCTTTCTAAGTGATGCACATAGAAAAAACAATGTTCTACCCAAAATCATTGATAATTTCAGAATATTAATAGGTGATCAATTTCTTTATGTGTGAAACAAAGAAATAAAATATTCATTGTATCAAAATCAAAAAACGAATTATTTACATCCAACAGAATCGATGTTGCTGGGATGTTTCAGCACAGTAGATGTGCACAACCGAATAGAAAAATCAAAATTACAGTCAGGATTAAGTGATATTATAAAATATTTGCGAAATTGTGGGTTTTGTATCAGACGTAATTATCAAGATGCGGTAGTGCCGCAATAACCCGACCGTAAAGAAAGCGAAGTGTTAGAGGAAATGATGGAATTTATAGGAACTGGCAGAAACTAACTAGAAAGAAATCATTTGTACTGACATATGCCGTGAAAGGAATGAGAATTTCATGCCTCAGATCAGACTCAACTCCTATATTAATGACGCATTCACATCCCGCTTAACGGACGGTTGTGTTCTGCAGCACCACCACATGCACACGACCTGCGATACTATTGCATGTAAATGGCGGCGCCGTCATAAGTTCATATTTGATCCAATTTTCGGTCGCGTTCGGAATTTTCCACTCATGCAGAGCTGTGCCCAGCACTGACAAAAAGTGATTCGAGCACTAAGCACTGAGCACTCTTAAAAAGTGCTCCGGAATCTCGAGCACTAAGCGCTATTGAAAAGGATGCTTCTGTTAAGTTATGAGCTTAAATCACTTTCTGACATGGTTTTTGTATTTTTGTACATTATTCACGTCAAATTCAATCCAAAACATCAACGAATCAGCATATTATGTTGAACGTTGATCGCAATGTTTCATCTATGATTCATTATTTATAAGTGTTGCATTAAATAATCTGATGTGGATTTGAAATGAATACGACTCGCATCGCATCAAGTGCTACTCCAGTACTCCACTTCAAAATATAAACTTCATTCAACAAAGTGAAAACGGAAATCGTTGAAAACTCATTTGACATACAGTAATATAGTGAAGGTTTGAAAAAATTCATTCAAAATGTATCTGGAGTTTCAGGCAATATTTGAATAATACTTGAATTCATTTTTCTCGGGTCATCCTAAATAAATGAAATAATTGTAAAAACCTAACCCAAAAGGGGCCGAACGTTTTCTCAATAAACACCAACATTTCGAGTGATTTTGCTTGAACCTATACGTTATCACTATTAAAAACAAAATATATATCACATCAGTGATATCATTTAATGTTAACATTGATGGCTTTCCTAAACGATATACACATTCTTGAACATATATAAATCAATTAAACATACCTATCATATACTAATTGAACATCTGTATTATGCCGTTGCTAATAACCCTAGCGGTTGATGCAACTTTCCTTAAATAAAAAAAAAATAATGTTAACAAAAATATATCTTCATCATCAGTTGAATGAAGTTGAAGGTTATGGCCTTGCTACAAATCGGTATTAGCCTTTAACAAGTGCTCGGTAGCAGTTATCGGGATTACTAAGCACTAAGCCTTTTCGTAAAATACTCGAAGCACTAAGAGCTGGTTCAAGAAAGTGCTCGGGAGCACAGTGCTTACGAGCACAAAAGTGCTCTAAGTGCTTCAATAAGCACTAAGCACAATGCTTTGGGACAGCTCTGCACTCATGTAGATTTTTTTAATTACAGAATCTAGCATTAGTTGAATTGCCAATGTTTCCATCACCATCTCTCAGAATTATCCTATTTTTAGTTCTTTATAAAGTGAGCGTCATATAAAACGGATTCAGTAATTTTCTAAAGCCAATTTCAAGAAAAACACTGAAACTCTCGATTTATGTTTTTGAAAAGCTTTCTTTGACAAAAAAGTCCACCTTCCGTCCCCCCCTTTTCCCTCAACGTTAAAATAATTAATTTGAATAACAACACAATTTATTCAATTTTATTCTTATGGTGCATGAACAAAATTCACTAAAACGACGATTGAATTCCCTTCAAATGGAGGCATCACTTAACCCCGTATTTCATTTAAAAAAGTTGGAGTTTAATAACGTAAAAAATATGGTTCTCACTTTACATAGATATGTCATTAAGAGATAGACTACACCTCCATCAATATTCATATCCATAGTAATCGCTACATTATCATTATATTCAATAAATACCAAACATACGATTTCTTTCAGAGATCAATATAAATTGAACTATCCTTATCCCAATTGCTCAAAATTTTTCAATGGACAAATCAGTAGAAAGGCACATTCTTATTCATTTATAGAGAGTATGACTATCAAGAGTTTCTTCAACAGTTTAGATTAGATAAATTTAATCTATACCTAATTTTTCAATCAAAGGATGTATATTGATGATTTTTATACTTATTCATAATATTACCAAAAATGCTAGTACGTCAATTCAAACATGTTCTTACAATACTTGGGTGTGCTAAAATGTGTTTCCGATTAAATATCAATTCAGCCCGGCCTAGGGTCGAACGTTTCACATCCATTTCATCCTCTGAACTTGAAAACAATGTGTCAGATCATAATCCCATGAATTCAACATAATATATTTTCATCATCAACATAACAGTTCATCAATTTGTAGGTACACCCAAGAAGAATTACGAACCAGAATTGGTGGATTCATTGAATGTAGATATTGAGGGTGAAGATGATGAACTGAGTAATTTAAGAGATATTCTCCATTTGCAAGACCACTCTAACAGTACTTCTCCAGCTGACTCAGCCTCTAGTTCTGGATCAACAAAAAGGAAAGACAAATCGAAAAATAGGAAGAACAACAAACGAGATAGAGGCTCCTCCAGTCCTAATATATCATTGGAGTGATAACATTGAGTATTATTTTTTATTGTGATCAATTTAGATCTGTTTCTTGTCTGCTGAGAGTGTGTAATGGTTTATTATATTTATCAATTTTTTTCAACTTTTGGAACTATTATAATGAACATTCGAACATATGAACTAATGACTTTTTTACTATTGTTGTAACACAAAATTTGCAGTATACCATCTAATTAATTTAATGATGTTCATTCGACATTTTGTTTCAATATGGAAACATTATAATATATTTTTAAACTTTATTTATTGAACGTGGTTCATACAATATCTTATACCTTACCGATTACATTACTGTAATTACTTTTATGCAAACAATAAAATTATGTATATTGAATATTCCAGAAGTACTTACGGTATTACTACTAAGAATAATTTTTTACCTACCTACATTATTTTAACTTAATGACAACATATTTTCTTGATCTGTCGGGTCTGTTATAAATTTGCGGGAACATTGTGAAATAGAGTTCGTGAATTGAAATAATTAGATGATAATGATTCTCCAGAGCTTTTCTGAAACTTGTTGCCATTAGGCAATATAGATAGCCAATCGAGCCAATAGAATTTAACGTAATATTATTTCTCATCAAAAAACTTATCTTTACTGACACAGTACCTACCTATACAGGTTCACTCACGGTCGATGGTACCTTAGACGTTTACGGAGAACGGGACGTAGGATTATTCTGAAATTTTGGTTTATTGGGTAATCAGTTTTGTTCTATCGATCTAAAATACTTTCAGCGTTGCGGCGTTGCCGCTTCTATCAAAAAGTAGCAACAACTTTGTTATTTCAAATGGAACACCCTGTATTTCATTTTTAGATTTTTCCAGAAGATCTGATTTCGTCGATCTATCATACTTGGGGTATAGCGCGAAATATTACAGAGATATAGGGTGTGAAAAATCGAGATTTTTCAACTTTAGGAATTTTTTGTGTCGGAACTAATCATTTCTGCTCAAAACGGCTTACATGTCCCTATCTTAATTTTTCATTTACTATCTCCTGACATTTAATATAAATTTAGAGACAAATAAAGGGTGATGCAAAACTCAAAATTTTGAACCACCCGTATTTTTTTCAATTAAATATCAATCAAATTTACGGTTAGTTCTTAAAATCTCGATGATGATCAGTGCATTTGAATAAATTCGATGCGGGTCCATTTATAGATTGATTCTATAATAATACAAAATTATTGGTGTATATACATAATTTATTGTTATAAATAATCGTATCAATATAACTGTACAAGAGATATACAATCTATGAAGTCTTCTTTTAATAAGGTAAAAAAATCACAACAATGCTCTAACCACATGGCATCTACCGCGTAGGCACTAAAAATTCACATTTTCTTGGCTTCTGGTCTTCAGATAAATCGGAATTGGTAGGCTTTTTAGGTTGTATTATTTTCCAATAGAAATTTAAATTGTTCTCATTGTAAAGGTGTGCTATAAAGAGCGCACACAGTTCAAATATACATTGCTATTTGGAATTGCCACCAAAGGAATACGGTCTGAAACCCTGAGATTTTTTATAGGGTATAAGGTATACAACGTCCAAAGCAAAACATCAGGAAACATGAAGAAATATTGTGAAAGGTCATATCATCGTACACGAAAATAGCCCTGATGGGAGCTCTTGGTTGAGTTTTCAACTTATATAGGTACGTCTTGAAAATATTCGTTATTATTTGTCGGAGACATGTAAGAAAGGATAACTATCATGTATTTAATGCTCTTCTCAAGACATGGCTGGTTACGTCATTATTGTCATTAGGTACTTCATAATACCTTTTTTCAGTTTCATGAATAGAATTCTCTTTCTTGTTACATCTTGTGTATTTTCTTTCTTTTTACCTAGGTATTTATATATCTATCTGCCATATGACAAATCCAGGAAATGCAAGTTTTTAATGCCATCCCCTTTGAATATGAGTAGGAATACTGAAGGTACAAACATATTTTACAAAACTACAACTTATCAGAATAGTTAGATTATACCTACACTTCATGCTTTCTTGCAGTCGATTTCTGCAGTTTTGTCGTTTGGCAGTTCGATATATATAGGCCGATTGTTTGATGAAATGAAACGATTTTCTTCAACTTCCTTTTGAGTGTTGATGCTGTTCATCTGGAAAAATATATTTCTAGTCAATATTTGCAGAGTAGTGGATAAGAGTTCAATTTTCATTTTCACTAAAATTTCTTTACACGATCCCTCTAAGAATGATATTTAAGTAGAAAGTTGCCAGTAATAACTCATTTAGAAAATATTTTCATTTTCTATCAAAAAATGTTGTTTTAATTTTCATTGCTGAAGTTGACATTATAAAATTGCTATAATACTCCATAATTTCATTGCGATCATCTTTTTGTAACAACCTGTGTGTACGAAAATTTGAAAAATTATGATAGCGCATAAATACACATACTTATTAAATAATTTTACATTGACTTTTTCACGCACTTGCCAAATGAACCAATTAGGAGCTCTAGTCAAGTTCGGAATATCGATAACACAAACTTGACCCTTCCGAATTTGACTAGTCTCTGATTGGCCTATCATGTTCGGTTTTTAGATTTGTGTATGTGAAAATAATCACGTTATGCTCGCAGATTCGTTATAAACTCCATCGAATAAATCAGTTTCAACCATTCACATTGTTTGTGAAATAGTTCTAATTCAACTCAGATTCGTATGGAATAAATCAACATACTTATAAATTCAATCACTTTGTGTTATTACTACTGAATAGGAAACCTGAACGTAATGGGAGAATTTGAATAAAATTAAAAGGATTTGTAGTGATTCGAACCAGAATCTGATATGTAGACTGAAAAAGATCTATGTAAGGAAAGGGTAAACGAAGGAACTACATTTCGATTGATTATAATGCCAGCACTACTAATGTGAGCACTATGTAAACAAGTCAATATCTGAATGAAATAAACTATAGATCCATTCTACACGAGTCTAGAGATTTGATATGTATATTTCTCCATTTATATGCTCATCATATACCAAACGTATTGATGAATTCAGAAAATTCCAGAAATATATTTCTGTTCAAATTGGATAACGCTTTACTATTGATTCTAAATATATTTGTATGAGTAACCTTTCATGTTACATTAGTACTAAATTAGTTATACCTTGCGATACTTACTTTTCTTCTATACAATAATACCAACAAGGTGAGAATGCATATAACGAATGCAGAAGCAGCCGCTATCACAATCAATGCCGTATGATATGGGGCCACTATTGAGACGGGGGACTGCGAAACAATCTCCCTTTGTTCCAAAGCTAGAACTTTATCCGATTGAGTGGAATCCTGAAGAAAGAGCTTGTGAATCACTCTGGAACGGGTTATATCGGCTGTGAGACCAGGCAGATTTTGCTGCATAACCTACAAATATAACAGATTTGAGATTTTCAGTTCGGGAAATGAAAGGTAAGTAGAATACCATCTGTTCCAATTTATAGGCTACATCAACTTTGTTGCTTCCTATCAAGGAAAACTTGATGAACAATGAATCCGAAGTTGTTTCCACTTTTATGCCATCACTGTTTACATTTCCTTTGAGGCTGTTGATTATTTTGGTGATTTGGTTGACAACTGGCACAGCAGATATATCGTCAAACTCTCCTCGAAAACCAAGTGTAACATCAGCTTTCTCAATAGGCGTTGTATCTGGAATGTAAACAATAATTGAGTACGGAAACTAAGACACATGCAAATTAGAAAGTATATTTATATCAAGAGAAATTATTAACTTTTCATGAATGCTGGTAACAAAAGTGCTTCAAGCTTCAACTTACTGCATATTTTTTCTGCCTTCATGAAAGTATTCGTATTGGGAAGCTGATTTCCAGCTTCATCCACACACCAGCAGGTGTCTTCTTCACATTGGGTCGGCAGGAATTTTCCCTCCTTGTCGCACTGTCCGCCTAATGACTGACATCGACTTGTTGAAGACACCTCCCAATTCATTAGGTCGTCTTCTGTTTTCAGGTCTGTTGGTTCGTCTATGTCATCTATTGAGCCCAGTTGCATCATGAGTTCTTCTAGAACTGAAAACAGCTCAATCAGTGTTTCAATGACGAACCCCACATGAGGTTGAATACCCAGGATCCCTATACCAGTTTCCTTCCAGCCCCGCCATGTGAATGCTTTATTTATTAAAAATCGAACAATTTTTGAGATTTCGTGTCCCGAGTTTTGGTCTAGTGCGTGTAGTTATCTGCCTGGTTTGGGTTCCTGATTTCGTTTATATATTTTATTTAATCTTTTGTAATTGATTCCTTCCATTAGGAGTAGTTTCAACTTCGAAGTCATGTTTCGCTAGCTACGTCCTATCGCGGTTGCAGATTTCTAGTCTGCTTCTAACGTGCGGTATAAACGATAGTTTATGGTGGATTTATGCAGTGATCACAAGTCTTAAGTTTTTATTTTCAAGATATAATTGAATCGTAAGTTTTGAGTCGCAAAGAAATTTATGCAGAAAGTATATTGAGAACTGTCAATAATGTCAATCATAAATTTCCATTTTGAAAAAATATAAAAATAATATAGTTATCAGTTGAAACTCGGTAATCGTTCACTTTACCCACGAATATCGTAACAATTGGTGTCAGAAGTGGGATCTGTGAATTTCGTTGAAATAAATTAGTTATCAGTTAAAACTCGGTCGTCGTTCACTTTATCCACGAAGATCGTGAAAAAATATATTTTATGTTCACACGATACCTCAAATTTTTCTCATTTTCTATGAAAATAACTTTTACCTAGATCCCCATCTGATACGGTATCGGACCTGTCACTGGCCCAATGCCTGGCCTGCCTGAAGTTGCATTCAGGCTCAGCTCCTCGAGTGAGCGTGCCTTTGAGGGGTTCTCCTTGAGGAGTGACGCACCAGCATACTCCGACATGTTCGAGACATTGGACAGCTTGCCAAGCACCTGAATTCGGCTCACAGCGTGGAGTGAATGTCGGTTTCTTGTAGCGTTCCGCTGCCTTCTGGTTTTTCTCCCTTAGACGTTCACATTGGGATAGTACTGAAAACGACATATTGGTGGTTGACTATTCATACTGAATAGAAATCAAGTCACAGAATTCAAAAATATGGAACAATATTTGTGATATCCTTCGAGAATAAATTTGTCTGATCACAAGAAGAGGGTGAGTTAATGATATCAGTTTTTGAGGGAATAATGAACAACTTTTGAAGTTCCTAAAGATAAAATCAAATTTATAACAGCGGATAAGTGTATGCTATCAGAGCTCTAAGTGCATTATTTACTAGCTAAATTCAAGCCATGTTTGATAGTGTCTATACTTTATCTCTTTGTTGATCCTATTAGAAAGTAACTACAGGGATTATCCAGGAGAAAAACTTGGATTATAAAATAAATTGATGATTTACGATACGATAAATTTTTTTAAATCATGGAGTAACAAAGTATGAAACTATTCTAGTGATTATCATGATACTGACCCCAGTGGATGATATTTATTTTCCTTGTGTATCTAACCCCTTTCACACCTAATATCATCATTAACAATATGTTATAGATACTTCGATGGTAAGGTGTTATATACATGTATTTCATTATTTTTTTCTTACCTGGGCATACAACATTACACATATTTTCCGTATGGAAATTATTGTGGTTTCCTTGACACCCTTTGAAAATGAATTGTTCGCATTTGTTGGTGCGCGAGTTGAAATGATATCTCGTTAGATTTCTTGATAATTCATCGTGCTGACATCTTCCTTTGTCGAGTGGTTCGAAACAAACTTCCCCTTAAAAAAATTGTTGATTACTTTTGTGTCCTCAAGTTTCATCATAATATAACAATATCAAATTATAGGCCAAATCAATTTCAAGAATACCTAAACGTCCTCAACTCATCCATTAAGATTAAATGTCATGTCAAATATTGAAGAAGAAGTTTCGGTGATCGTATAGTCATAATTCACAAGTTTAATTCATGGAATATTCATTGAATACCTACCTTTCGAGAATATTTGAATATTCTCAAAATATTTGGATAGATCATTACGACTATTCAGCCCGAGATTTAACTTGATATTAATCTCATTTGGTTCCAAATTTTTTGATATATTTAAACTAGTGGAAAAATACTTGGGTCATCTTTGATCACAAGTTATGGAATCTATCTGTGCAAAGAAATAGGTGAGTACAATTACTCTGAATATACTATATACTTATTTATTTCATTCGAATTGAGAAAGAACACATTTCATTTTGTGAGAGATATTTCTAGAAGAGGCATTGAAACGAAGTAGCTTTTTTTACGTTATCACTCACTTGGTTTGGGACAACAAACCGCATATTCTCCAACAGGACTCAATTGGCATTTGTGTGAGGATGGGCAGCTCTCATAGTCAGGTCCACAGTTCACAAGTTCGTCACTGTTACCCAACCTCAGCGGTTCTCCACTCTGGCAGGGGTTCTCTTTTTTGGGCAGGCACATCGGAACTGAAGGACAAGGCCAACCCACACACTCCACAGCAACCAATCTGCAAGTAAAATTTATTTCAAATGTTTATGCGCGTATAACATCAACATCAACAACTAAATCGAATATGATGCACACATGGTGTGATAACTGAGGAACTTCTTGATGAATGTAATAACATATTGAGAATAGATTTAGATTTTTTTGAGATTGAGTTCAAATGAATACGAAAGTAACCTTTTTATTTTCAGGCCACCTTTGATGTTTATAACACTTGAATGACCCTCTTTTACCACCGTTAATTTAGTTCAATCCCATAAAAAGACCCTCATAAGCACTGCGTCAGATTCGTGATCAGGAGGTCAAAAATCATTTAGAACTCATAGTGCGATAAACGAAGTTTTATCAATTACTCCAGTCATTTGGTGCTCAAAAAAGTGGTTACCTGAAAAGTTTTCCGGGAGTTTTGAAAATTGGCGATTTTATAGATTTCGATGTGCTCTTTCCGAATTTCAACTTTGTCACCTCATATCTTTGCCGCTTGAGCCGCTATATTGAAAAAATGGCGCCCAATAGAAGTTTTTTCACAAAATCTCCTTTCCGACTCATTCTGTAAATAAAAAAGTTAAGAAGACAATTCTGGAGATGGCTCAAGGTTATGAGATCATCTTCATGCCTCTGTTGTTAAAGTTGAAAAAAAATGTTTTTCTTCATTTGGGATTCTTTTGAAAATTCCGAAATTTTGCACAGTTTGAAAAAACATCCTGTAGCAATTTTATGGAAATAAACCTCATGTATCGAAAAAGCACGAGTTTATAGCTGAAGGACTGAGCTAGCGAACACTGTACACATAATTCTAATCGTTGAAAGCAGAAAAAAGTTATTAAAATTTCAACAGAGGCAAAATTTCGGGGTGCGACGTAATAAGTGTTGCGTAGTTTAGTTTAATTTTGTATATGAATGTTTTTATCGTGAAAAACTTTTATTAGGCGCCATTTTTCCAATATGGCGGCTCAAAGAAACGAGGTGGGAAAGTTGAAATGAGCACATCGAAATCTACAAAACCTTCTAAACTCACGAAAAACTTTCCAGGTAAAACTAACACTAAACCGGCGCCCAACCGTGGACCCCAGCACAGTACCTGCAAGTCTCCCCCTCTCCTCTGCACGATATCCTCGAGCATGGATCCACGCACGCGCACGTCCTGCATCCCCCCTCGTCCATCTCGAACCCGTGCTCGCACTCCTCCTCGCACTCGAGCGTCGCACACTCGCCGGCCGCCGCGGCGCCGTCGTCGCACACCACTGTGGTGCCGCGGACGCGCGTGCGCGACTTCTCGAAGCCTTGCGCGTCGACGCACCAGCACTGGCCGGCGCCGGGGTCGCACTGCGCAGGCTCGAAGGAGCCGTCCTGCCTGCATCGCGGCATGTGGACCTTGCCCTCCGGAATGCCGGACTCGTGGGACTGATGTTGGGCGAGGTTCCTCTGGTGCTGGCAAGCTGCAATTATTGCAGATTGTCGGACGGTTTCAATAGAATTTTCGCAGATGCTTCAGAACACGAATGTAAACGCCTAGCATTTATAATTTGGAAAATGCCTGTAGCGAAACGTCGGTTTCTACGCTAACATTAAAATATAAACGTGAGAGAAAGTTTGCACCTAATATTCCTTCGGAAATTTTGATTCTGATTTCTTGCAAGGTCTCGTTGTTTTGAGTATCAGATGGTATTGGTAAAGGTTTCTAGAGAAAAATACGTAGGAGTAGATATAATTTAGTACGACATATGAGTTCTGGAATAGCTTTCAGTTTCTGATGTAATAATATATGTGTACTAAGCATTCTTCTGGAAATATTAACAGAATTTCGTCCAAGCATATAAGAATTTTTTAACTGAATTCTCTAAATTAACAGATAATGAAAATAAGTAGATACTGTCTGGGATACCTAGATACTGCTACCCTCAAATAGTAGTTTCAAAATAGAGATGAATTATAAATGAATATTATAAATGAATAATATAATTATGTATCACTACCTGAATGAAGCATCTATCTATCTATCTATCATCTATCTATCTATAAATAATCAATTTGGGGTACGACAGTTATTAAGTATAGGTAGATTGTAGTTACCTGTTAGTAGAAGTGGTTCGATACACTGTGTTCCACAACCATTAGAACAACATCTCATGGTACCATTACAAGCCATATCAGAGTTACATTCGAAATCACAAGAAGTTGTAACCGCAGGAACTAAATACGGGCACTGACCTATCTTCTTTGGCAAGCCTGAAAAATAATTCAGAGAAATCAAAGCATAATTCAAACATGTTTATAAACGAACATAATGCGCCAGTTCTACTTGTTCAAATGTCCTTTTCCACGTGAAACATACAAGAAGTTTATTTATGTCGAAAAATAATTATACTAGAGCCTGGTATAAAAAAAATTGTATGCTGCTGGGATCTCCACTACATGTTTTTATTTTTTTACTCAGACTCTAGGGTAAGTCAGCCAGATTAGGAGATTTAGATCTCTCAAACGCAATTGTTAGACACCACATCACGTTGGTTCTAACTGGAGATATTGATAATGTGGGCTACTACATCGATGTTCCCACTTACATGCCGGCACAGGAGGACAATAATGATCCTTGCAGCTGACCTCCACCAGCTGGCATTGCTCATCATCCCTGCAGGATATGCTGCTGCAAGGATCCCTGCACTGACACTGGGGACAGCCAGTCTCCTCGCTGAGCACGAATCCATACTCGCAGCCCATCCTGCAGGTCAGGTCTAGGCAGTCCATGGTTTCTCTGAGTTCCGTGCAGTTCTGAGTGGCTTTGCCCTGCGACCTCGTCCTGGGGATTTCTGTGCCGAAATGATCGACGCACCAGCACTTCTCCCCAGAGCATTGGGTGGCCATGTAGCTTCCGTCAGTGTCACATTCTGGGGTGGGAAGGGCTAGGGACATGCCCTCTCTTGTTCCTTCCATGCTTTCCGAAAATTCGTGGAGATATTCGCACACTGGGGAAATATATTGAATTTCGTCATCAGTCAACAATGATGTTGCAGAAATATAAAATGGGAATTTCGATAACGGTAAGAGATAGAGGGTTGGTTAAATGGTGGCGAAGTAGCGTATTTCAGAGGTTAATTATATGGATGAAAAAAATCTGACTTAGCTTCTTCAGTTTTGGAGTTATACAGGAAATATCGAAAAAAATGTTGAAATTTTACTGGTAATAGTTCAATATTTCCAAAACACTGTAATTCAGATGAAAATACTACGTCAGTATAATACATGACTCTTGGCATTCAAAAAAATGCAAGAAAAAATACAGGTCCGTTTTTGAAAATTAATAGTTGAGGGTGGCCCAATCTATACGATACCCTGTATATAATTTTAATTTAGATATTTGGAAAGGCTACATGAAGTTGCTATGGCAAAGTGGCGAAATTTTGAAAAAATCTCTGTGACATAAAAAGATATAGCAAAAGAAGAATTTCGAAATTCTCAATTTTTCCTGTATAACTCCAGAACTGAAGAAGCTAGGTAATATTTTTTTCATCCATATAGTTAACCCCTGAAATACGCTACTTTGCCCTCATTTAACCAACTCTCTATCTCTTACCGTTATCGAAACCCCCATGCATAGACTCGAATTTGAATAGCCCTGATATAAAAAAAATACCATAACTGCCAGAAGTATCTATCTAATAAAGTTACTCATAATATGTGTAATTGCATTATAACTTTTCAAGATATAATAACATACATGATAATAATCTAGAATCTGACGATATACAGTTCAATTACAGCATCAATGATACTATTTCAGAACCTAGTACATACATAGAAGATTAGGCACTAATATTCGATCCCAAACTCAATTTCACTAATCAAGTCAATTCGCGATAGAAAATAACACATGGTAACAACTCGAACTTCTCGAAGTGGTATTGTTTTTGATTTGTTTTCATATTTTTGATATTTGTGTCATTGTGACAAAAACAATAACTGAAACGAGAAAAACGATAAGATTTCACATGAATTTCAACAGAACATCTCTCGAAAAACTGATGTAAGTAACATTTCACATCAGAAGCGAACATAAACAGAACAGAGGTTAAGTTTGTCTGTGGGTTAACCCCCAGAGAGTTCAGTGGTTATACCACTTAGAGTGGTTCACGAGTCACCGCTAGGTAGCGTATCGCTTAGCACCTATCGCGAATAGCTCCACATCATCTGCCAAAAGAATGCTAGGACATGTGAAGATTTCAAAGATCAATAATGTTTTGTAACGCTTTTCAACTCTTTGTTAGATATCGCTTGGAATATTCTCTGATTTAGTCAACCATATAATATAACGTGCAAATCCAATATATAGTCGCAGATTGAATCGCTCGTTGAATAATATATACTATTACTCACTCGTCTGGGGCCTCGTCTCCGCATGTTGGTGCCCCTCGGAAGCGTCGGCGTCGGCAAGCGCCGGGCAGCACACCGCCTGCGTGGATCCGGGCACAGCGGTGCACTCGTGGGCGGGTGGGCACAACGTGCCCTCCTCAGAGCGCAGGGCGCACGCGACGGGCGCGCCCCGCAATTCGTCCGTCAGCGGGGTGCCCGATTCGCACGGGTTGGCGTACACGGCCTTCGGACGGCCTGGGAGAGAATCCGGTGGTTTTATTCAAAAACAAGCAATATGGGAAAAGGGCGGAAGCACAATGAGACACGCGGCCTCGGGGAAGAGCTCGTTATGTTTTGCTGATAAATTATCACATTGAATTCATCAACTTGACACAAAACATGAAATCAACAAGACAAATAAATGACATACGTAGAAAACATGGGCTCATATACGAGTCCACTGATATCTTCAACGAATTAGCAGAAGACAATTGAACCCTACCCCCTTCGACAGTTTATAGCAAAGCCTCTCCCATCCGATCTTATGCTGCAGGGCCTGTCCAGCGTTTTTGGTACGGGGTAATAATAATAATAATACTAAATATCTTCATTTCTGGAGAATGATCACAGTGCATAATAATGCAAAGGTAATACAAAAACAGAAATAACGTCACCAGCAGGATGGGTCAAGTCAGAAAGTATGGCTGAGGTATTCTGCAATAGTATAATCTATTTTCAGTAGAATCTTATGAATTCCTTTTTTGAATTCATCGAGTTTATTCATTTGTTTGATACTGGTTGGGAGTTTGTTGAACATTTTAATGCTTTGATAGAAATAAGGGCTCCTTTCTGTAACAGTTAATCTGTGTTTTGGGTACAAATAATCAAAGTTTATAGTATTATATACATTTTGTGGTAGACTATTTTCGAAAAAAATGTTTGTTTCTGAAAAGGTATAATAAGAGTTCTTGTATATAGACTCCTATAAGTGTAAGTATTTTTAGACTACTGAATTTGCCTGTACATGATTCTCTTGAATTTAGTATCAGCAGTTCTTAAGGCTCTCTTTTGTACAATAAAAATTTGCTCTACATTTCTAGTACCTCCATAAAAGATAATCTCATACCTACAAGCTGATACAAAATTTGAATGATAGACCATTCGGATTACATCTGTGTCAACATACTGACCAATAACTCTCATTGAATACAACAATGATGAGTATAACTTTTGACAAACATTTTGGATATGATATGGATATTTTGAGTGAAATATTTGTCAGCCTAATATCTTGAGGTATGTCAAGTCCTCCATGGTTTGTTTTGAACATTTCAGTTTTAGTCTTATTGTCATTCAATATTAGTTTGTTTCTCCTGAACCACTCATCTGCCTTACAGAGGCTTTCTCCAGTTATGGATATCAGACTGGGATAATCTATTGCATTGACCAGCAAGTTTGTGTCATCCGCGTAATTTGTCATTTTGCAATTTTCTCCACAGATCTCCTCCAGATTATTCAGAAAAATAATAAAACTCATTGGTCTAATTATACTACATTGTGGTACCCCAGTATCAATTGATCTTATGCCTGATTCAGCTTTGATTCCTTCCTTGTTAATTAACACCATTTGTTTTCCACCAAGAATCAAGCCATTTCAGCGTAGGACCACGTATGCCATATGATCACTCTCGCCGGGCTGGCCCATATCAGTTCTTCACGATATCCATCAGGAGAACACGCAAAATATGTTGCCAAATTAAATAAATTGGCTCCAATTAAGATCTAGCGCGCGTAACCACCTATCAAACGATAGGTCGTTGAATTTCAAAAGCTACAAACTGGATCGATGCTCCCAACCCACCACATTCCCATTCCCAACTAACCCCCTTCACTTCCTAACCCCCCCACAAGACACATCAAGAAGTAGGAGGTTTTTTATAATATTTTCCTTCAAGACTATGACAAAACAAAAACAACACTCTTCGCCCTGAGCCAGGCCATAATTAATATAGCCAATATATAAAAGGGATTAACCCTAGGAGGTGGTGTTCTCCGACGTTGACTCATGGTATGTGGCACGTTGTGTAAATCACGAAATACTGCTTCAAAAATTGTACCGTTATGGGATCAGAGGTACTGTTCACAATTGGATAAAATCATATCTCTCTGACAGAATGCAAATGGTCAGAATACAAAATGTGAAATCGGAGGAATCAAAGATCCATTGGGGTGTTCCTCAAGGATCAGTACTTGGCCCTATTCTCTTTCTATTGTATTTGAATGACCTAGCAAGCATCGATATCTCAGGAAAGTTTACAATATTTGCTGACGATACTACTATAATGTGGCATGGGAATGACATAGATGCACTGAAAAAAATAATATCGATCGATTTAGAAAAAGTAAAAAAGTGGTGTGATGCCAATTTTCTATGTTTCAATGCAAATAAAACCAATATTCTGACTTTGAAATTCAACTATGATAGTTTGTATTTAGAGAACAGAACAATTGTTAACAAGTCAATTACTAAGTTCTTGGGTATAACTCTAGATGATAAATTGAAATTCAATAATCATATAACGTCCTTGAACAAAAAACTAGCTAGCAGTTGTTTCGCTGTCCGAATAATTAGGAAGGAACTTGGATTTTCGATTGCTAAAGCATCTTATTTTGCATTGGTTGAGTCGCATTTGCGATATGGCATTCCTTTCTGGGGCTTCTGTAGCCAACAACTGTTTAATTCTGTTTTTGTAATGCAAAAAAGAGCAATACGCTCTTTGTGCGGAGTTATGAACTATGATCATTGCAAACCTCTATTTCAGCTTCACAAAATATTAACATTATGCAGCATCTTCATACTTGAATCTGTATGTTTGATGAAAAAGAAACATCTGAATATGACAAGACTTAGAACACACGAGACACGTCAAAACAACAACATACCTTTGCCGATTCCAAAATCTTCTTTAACAAAAAATTCATTGATGTTTGAAAGTAAAAAAATGTTTAATCATTTGCCAACTAATTTAAAGCAAATGTCTGACTTATCCAAATTCCGGAAGGCAGTTAAAGATATATTGTGTATGAAAGCATACTATTGCCTTCAAGAATATTACAGTGACAAATGGTGATATATACTGTAACCACTTAGAAAGTTTTATTATTTTAATGTGTTTGTAGTGTTATATACTGTGATTTTATATTTTTATACTTTTTATATTTTTTATATTTTTTATATATTTTTTATATTTATCACTTAAATTTTAAACAAATTTGAAATTCTAGTATTTAACTTCTAGTGCATATCTTGTAAGTCTTCTCTATGTGATAGTATAATTTAACGCTTTGTCAATAAGTATTTTTTCTTAGACAATAAAGCATATTTTTGATTGATTTGATTGATTGATTGATTCTCTCTCTCTCTCTCTCTCTCTCTCTCTCTCTCGCCCTTGGTAGGGTCACCCGCCAGGAGGTTCGTTTCTTACTTGTAGTTTTTTTCTAATGTCGTAGTTTGCATTTATGCCCATATGAAAATATTAATTTCGTGATTTTGTCAGATACGTCGGCAATAGAAATAGTGAAGAAATGATTATTATTTGATTTACTTTAAAGGTCAAGAAATGAAAAACTACAATAGGTATAATCCAATATTAAAAACACTTAACTTTTTACAATATCTCTTTAAGACACAAGAATACGCGTCTATAGTTCTGGGTTGATATCAGTTACGCCCTTCGGGTTTATCAATATAGCATAAATTTTGTCACAAACAGGCGTATCTGCCTTTTACGCCCATACGTAATTTTGCATCGACTCCAGCAGATGGTGAATATTCAATTACATATGCAACTATGGGAGATACAGTTACCTCACGCTTTTTGAAATCAATTTGCCTGTTATTTATGAAAATCGAGCATCAGCCGAGAGAATATTACACGAGGAATTGGAAAAAAAATAGGTGGTCCACTATCCCTTTGGGAAAACTATGAAATTGCTAGCTATAAACAGGTTAACAGGTAATAATAATATACCATCATCGGATATTTGATTGTTTTTTATGGAATGAATGGTTATTTTATTTCATATCCAACAGTATTACGTTGCCTTGTCAAAAGTAAGTAACATTTATGGTTGCCTAGATTTGATGAAAAAAACAAAAAAAAATTCAATAGATTCAATATTATTGTCTATTTCTCGACAATTCCAATTTCATTGATATTTTAAACCACATCATACACGCATATGAAATGTCACCCATGACTCGTTGATGCCAGTATATACGCAACCAGGAATACAGGCGTGCATATTGATATTAACAAATAATCATTATTTCAAATGACATGAGTTCGAAATGTTGAAATCTATACTCACAGACTGGTAGAGAAGGACATAGAAAGTCGGTGCAAGAAGATTCTCGAACGTTCACACACTCCTCATCTTCAGGACACATGAAGCCATCGCAGGGATCGTCACATTTACAGGTGTGACATCCAGCTTCATCCAATTTAAAACCGTATTCACAAACTTGCGCACACTCCAATTGTTCACATTGTTTGTTGTCATTGCCCAAACTTCTAGCCGCCGATTCAGAATGACCTGAAACATGAATTATGTATATGAGAGACCTATTAAAATAGTTCAACGTCTGGCTGGGAGCGAATCTGCAGACAATTTCGCTTAGAGATTAACTTGATATACCAAATGGGCGGAGGATAGCCACATTCAAACAGAAGCGATAAATAATTCCTACTTACTACGAATATTTTCAGTTTAGCAGTTTCCAGATAGAAAGCGTCATTGTATGTTAATTTTATGAATAAAATAGGAGTGCAATATCGATAACATCAAGGAAGTAACAAGAAAGAGTAGAAACAGAAAATGTAATGACGATATTGTTTCGATTATTCAAACCGTATCATTAGGGGTGAATTGGGGAAGGATTAATAAAAATCAATAATCGATAAAGGTGTCCCGACTACCGAGCCTAATTTCCCTATTTGATTGTTCGAACTTCGAGGGAGATCTTGACTATAATTTCAGTGACAATACCTGCATGTTCGAATGATGGTCCGATTATATTCGAAATGATTACATAATATATGGGATTTTTGGGGTTGAACACTGAATTTTTATAAGAATACATAGTCGAGTGCATTGAATCGCTGGCTGGCCAACCGAACATTCTTGGTATATCTAGATTTCAATCCTTCGGACTCTCAACGATAACCAGCCGGGTAGTCCTTCAGATGGCACTTAAAAAGCTAAGGTCCCCGTTTTTTGTCCTCCTAACTTATGCAAGTCCTAGACTTACGAGGGTTGCTTCGCATAAAGTTGGCGGTTAAAAACACTGTTCAAACTATAATTGACTATTACAATTCTCTTTTGAAGTAGGTATTTATTTGTAAAATATAATCATATATGAATTATTCTTTCATAATTTTTTCAAAATGTAATAATGATTGAGAAGTGGAAAAAACTAAATAACCTTAAAATCTCAAATCAGCTACGCTCTATTTCCTCATTTATCCAGTTCAATTTTCATTTCACGTCAACAGGTGCCACTAAAATAAATTCTCTCAGAACAATATATTTGACACTGATACAATATGTCACCATTATACTTTGGAGAACAACAGAAACAAATAAAATAATGACGCTTCCGTCACTATTCACTTGGAACACTCTCATTGTAATACACAAACATATTATTTCCAGATATACCGACTCAATAAATTGAAGAACAATTCACTGAATTGCATCCTGTAAAATATTCTTACCAAAGATATCAAAAACATGAACATTTTCAACTTCAGAAAAATAGTTAAAATATGTCTGCCCGAAAACCTATTTCCCTCACAGGAATGTTTGATAATCAATCAACATAACATGAGCTAATATAGACATATTGTGATTTCCTCTATTTTTTCTTCGTCTTCAATATTTCTAATGGGCTATGTGTCCATTTATTCACGTATATATTATAAGAATAATAATGTGATTACTATCTTAACTTCACATTTACTTAGCTACTATAACAATGCCTACATGTAATTCGCATTTTATCTATACACATTCTTTCAGCTTGCATTCATTATATTTCACTTTTAGCTCTCTACCATTGGACTTGTCATAAATGTATCGAGTATAAATAACATGATGAAAAAGTCTATTATAGAGTAGAGTAGAGTAGAGTAATTTATTTGACCACTTTACATACAAGGTACATTTATGGCAAGTCATTTATAATATTAGCCTAAAGCCTAATTTACTAAAGCCTAATTAAAAAAAAAAAAAAGTGAGCGAGAACGTCTGTGAATAAAAACAATAGAGTGAAGAGTAAATATAGAAGTTGCACAATTTAAAAATCTTAAAATGAGAACATTGTCACTTAAAAATATAATTGAAATCAACAAAGATTTATAAACATGAGTTAATCACAAGCATATCAAAAATATTTAATTCTCAAAAACTATGAATTGTCCAGCTACAGCAACATATTCCTCGATTGTGTAAAAACAATGTTTGAGAAGGTATCTCTTGATATTATTTTTGAAATTTCTGAAATCCAAAGATTTTACTGATTGATGGAGACAGTTATATAAATTTAGATTTAGCGAGTTTTTTTGAGTAACCGCTAATCGGTGTCTTGGATTATTCAATAAGAATGCAGATCTTGTTGAGTAATTGTGGTTGTTGGAGTGTTTTGGAAACATCTCGATATTTTTGTGAATTTCCAATAACACAACATAAATATATAAAGTAGGAAGTGGCATGATTTCAAAGTGAATAAAAAGAGGACGACAATGTTCCCTATATCCTACATTTGCCATGATTCTTATGGCTTTTTTCTGGCATCTGAATATAGTTATGGAGTTTGTGGCATGCCCCCAAATCAAAACTCCATAAGAAATGACTGAGTGGAATAGTGAATAGTAGGCCATTTTCAGTGCCATCAAACCTACAGTATGCCTCAGTTGTCTAAGAACAAATAAAACACTAGACAATTTACGAGTAGTTGTTTCTATGTGACTAGACCAACTAAGTCGATCATCAATAGTAATACCTAGAAACTTAACATTATTCCCTAGAATAACATTGGAGTCTGAAGATATTATAATATTCTGGGTTTTTTCATCGTTCAGTTTTAATTTATTTGCTGTAAACCAAGTATTTGCTAAATTTTTATTACTGTCCATTATTTGAGGTAAACTGGTGTGTGACTTATTTGAGCATATGAGGGTTGTGTCGTCAGCAAACAAAACACATTTAGTCGGTGCAATAAAACTGCACAAGTCATTCATATAAATAATAAACAATAATGGTCCGAGGACAGAACCCTGAGGAACACCATGACAATTTGGCTTCAGATCTGACCTGGTATTGTTTATATCAACGCACTGATATCTATTTTCAAGGTAAGAACCCACTAGATCAAGGGCAGTGCCTCTTACACCATAGTAACTTAATTTCTGAATGAGGATGGAGTGGGATACACAGTCGAAAGCCTTGGTCAGGTCACATAATGTCAAAGAAGTATGTTTACCCTGATCAAGACCCTCGACTATGTCCGTCACCACTTGGTATGCAGCTTGAGTAGTAGATTTATTTCTACGAAAACCATACTGGGATTCGCTAAAATAGAAGTGACTCTCGAAATAAGAATATAAGCGATTTTTTAACAAGATTTCTATTATCTTCCCTGTAGTTGGAATAATGCTAATCGGACGGTGGTTATCAGGTGAAGATCTGCAGCCCTTTTTGTACAAGGGTATAACCCTTGATATTTTAAAAATATCAGGAAATATTCCA
The DNA here is from genome assembly GCA_029955515.1 of Chrysomela aeneicollis. Classification (NCBI taxonomy): domain Eukaryota; kingdom Metazoa; phylum Arthropoda; class Insecta; order Coleoptera; family Chrysomelidae; genus Chrysomela; species Chrysomela aeneicollis. The sequence goes on along the minus strand of JARUHQ010000009.1, from coordinate 9,042,123 downwards.
GTTGAAAACACTTGATTAATTAGCGATGATAAGGGTACAGCGAGTATATCGGCCACCGATTTTATCATCGGACTATTTAAGTCATATATATCACGTGAATTTGAGTGTTTCATAGAGGTTATGGCAGAATACACTTCCTGTGGACACACAGGTTCCAAAAAAAATGACTGACATGGAGAGGGAAAAGATTTGAAGTTATTCAATTCGTCGGTTGATAAAGTAGGAAGACCTTTGATAGTTTTTTCGGCTACATTACAAAAAAAGTCATTTAGGTCATCTCCGGATATTTCAATTTGGGGAAGTTCTTTTATCTGAACCTACACTGTACCAATTAGTGCCAATTCGATGATACAGTAAAAAATGTCGTACTAATATGCAAAAGTATACCATTTCGTCCAATACCTATGTATTTTGTGATTCTCTCTACTTAGTTGAAACCACAGAACTCACCCTCAATTGATGAGCAATCCACACCTTCTGCAGGACCCATGGAACCCTTAGTTTTTCGACCTAGGCGATCGACACACCAACATACCAACCCATTTCGACTGCACTGCTTCGTCTCGAATTGGCCCTCGGAGTCGCACTGGGGTACATATCCTCTTCCGGCCCTTTCACTGACTGCCAAAACTTCGGAGAGGGAGCGTTGATGAAGACATTCTTGAAGGTACCAATTATTATGTTATTGAATTTTCTGTTCATGCATGTATGCATATATCATTCCGAATGCAAAATGAAAAAGCCATAAAATTGGACGAAGTATTTGGTATTGTAAACAAACGAAAAACGATAAGATTTCCACGGTAAATATATTTATATATATATTTTTCACGACATGTTTCGCTAACACCATGATCATATCAATAAACTTCACAAAAATATAAAATTCACTTTTGAAATAGAATCGGAGAACCCAATCAATTTCTTGGACTGGACAATAATGAAACTGAACAAAAAACATAATTTTTCAATTTTTCATAAACCTTCCCACACCGATATCCATTCCAACTCTAATCATCCACATCAACATAAAGTTGCAGCTTATCATAGTATGATTCATAGATTAGTTAATGTACCTCTTTCAGAAGAAAAATTTAATAAATAACTGAACATCATAAAACAAATTGCAGTTAATAATGGATAATGGATTTAAAGTCAACATAATAGAAAATATTCTCAAAAAGAAACTCCATTCAAGAGCTATCAACCAAGTATTTCCTTTTAACAAAAACACCGATAGAAATTACAAAACATTGACCTATTTTGGACAAGCAACCGAAAAAGTAGCTTCATTTTTTCATAAACTAGACACTAAGGTTGCTTATAAAACTATAATAATACTTTGGGAAAGTTTATCGAAAATAATAAAGACATACTTCCTAAATATGAAAAATCAGGGGTATGTAGACTGAATTGTGGAACTTGTCTGGTCAGACTGGGAGAACTTTCAAAAATCGCACATGAGTTATATAGTTAAACAAATTCAACATATTCCAACCACCTTTTAGAAGAAAATCACGATTTTGATGAAGAATTCGAAATATTACATGTTGAAAACAAAGGAGTGAAACTTAACATTTAGAAACACCAGCTACTTTACTTACAAAAATGTTTATCTATTTGCTATAAACATAAGTAGAGCAAGTGATAAACATCGACTTTTCCGTTGAAATTTTAAACCCTAGTGAAACTCGTCAGGGATAGAAACACAGTAACAATATATACATAAATAAAAAGAAACATTTTGTGAATATTATTATCAGGTATAGATACACAAATATATGAGATTTCATACAATACAATTAGTTCAGCTGATAGGGTTTGAAGTAGGTACGACGTATGATTCGAATATTTTTTTCAATTGTGGAAATAATTAAGAACTATATAAATTCACTACATACTGAATTCCACTGAAATATTTTAAGCGGTTTCGCGAATAATTGTCGGACCAACTTAAAAAAATACGATTACATACTTTATGACTAATAATTTGAGGCTCTTATTTATTTTTGTTAAAACATGCATCAATCATTGATTTCACCAAACGATGGGCTCAACATTATCAATAGATACAAAATCCAGTGATACCATTCATTATCGGATTCCCACTCAACATACCAATCGACATTTATCGACATCAGCAGCCATCTACGAAAGCGTATAAGGGCCATCGAGATTTTTTTTTAATTTTTCCGACTTTGAACTCGGAGTAATTTTTTTTCGACTTGAATTGTACTATGATGAAGTTGTGGACAGGACAGCAGGTCATCTCTATCAGGTCATTGATGTGAAGGAATAAAGTTCGTGCCAAAACAGATCCTTGTGGAACACCGGCATTGATAGCTATTCCATCATCCAACGTAAAACAAAATTCCGAGTTTGAAGTCAGAATTTCCGAGTTTGAAGTCAGAAATTTCGAGTTTTAAGTCAGAAATTTCGAGTTTGAAGTCGGAAAAAAATTATTCCGAGTTCAAAGTTGGAAATTCCGAATTTGAAGTCGGAATTTCAGGGTTTAAAGTAGGGAAAATCTCGGAGGCCCTTACACGCTTTCGTAGCCATGAGACATCAACAATGTAAAAAAGTTTCTGGGGTCTGTCATGATATCCTTAATTTTATGGACGCTGAGCCCTCTTCAGCTACGCTACTGAATCATTATTAGTGAGGATTCCTAATTGAAACTTGAAAAAGGATCGCCTCATGAACTTAGAACATCACTGATCGATGTATTATGCAATTACATGCCGTAATCGAAACCGATATGGTGCCTATATTCCTTGCGGCAATCTCATTGCAAAGGCATATTCATTGCATGTTGCATGAATTCGTGCAGAAATTTCAAATGCTGCGCATCCTTTAAAAGTAAACAATTAATTTGAATGTGGAAATGTCTACGAGATCGACCGGCCGTTTTTTGATAGTGTTGGGAACTGTTGAAATAACATTTATTATTCGAAACAGAGAAAGGCAAAAGTCACACGGCATACTTCCGTAGTTTTGATTATAAGAGTGCAAAAACAGTGTGAACATGAATATTTAGTAATGCTCTTCATATTTACCAGTCACGTTCTTCGGATGAATGCACGATAATCCACACTGTTTTGTGTTGCAACATTTCTGGACTGAAGGACATTCTAGATCGTGTGTGCACAAGATACCACATTCATGATGTTCCTCTGGTTCCACAGGACATGATCCGGTTTTTTGGATTTTCAGGGAAGCTGGACAACATACTCCATAATCATTTCCTTCAATGAGAAAAGCAATCAAGAGTTGTTGCAAAGTTTCATAGGGAAAAGTAATAGTAAGGGAATGGTAATGTGACTAATGAGTCAATGTCATGTACTTAGTGAGTAAGAACATGATAAAATCAAGGACAATAAACAATATAAATTTCAATGAATTTATATGGTAATCGTATAATGTAATGCAAATTTTTTATGTAATTAGGTTTAAATACTTCAATTTGATATAACCGGTTCAAATTGAAAGGAAAATACATAAAAAAACGTATTATGGAACCAATTTCCAGGGTGAATATCATTATGAATAATATGAAAATGGGTAATCAAGCGGGCAGCATAATGCCTAACCATGAAAATTCACCTTCAAACTTTCGAAACAAATATCAATAATGTCGCTGTTAGTAGGACTTGGTAAGACTGGCGACATTTGTTTGAATTCTGTTGCTTTTTTGTGAGGAATTTTACACGGATTGAATTCAATTTTTTATTTTTCATGAACAAAAAATTTAACGAAACTCCGTCCGTAAAGCCTCCTCTTAGTCCTGTTGAATCAATAAGTTCTTGCTATGCTTCTGTTGAGTATTTTGCATAAGTTGATGGTTATACAAGAGTATACGATATTTAACTACGCGAAAAAATGCAAAGCCTACGAGTGGCATATTTTGACAAAATAACTCACCTGTTTGTACCAAGCATTGATACAGAGGCGGACATTGTGGTTTTCCTGGATCACTTCCACAAAGAAAAGGACGAACTGTGTCGCTGATACGCAAAGGGTCTCCAACAGGACAAATATTTTCAAGACTTCTGCCTCTTTTACCTGAACAGCAATTTAATGGTATTATAAAAACATTATACATTTTTCAACAAAAATATGAAATAGGTTTTCCATCCAAAAGAAACAAGTTCTCAATTATTCCCCGAAAAATTGTATATAATAATAAAATATAATAGTACATTTTTCAACTAGCGCATGAATATGAAAATTGCAGTACGAGCCGAATGCGAGTGCTGTAATCATCTCTCACACAAGAAAAGGCATCCACCTCGTGTAAAAATAAGTTGAAATTTTGTTTGTTTCTCGAATTAACGCCACTTCCTTTCTGTACAAGTTCAGCAATGGATATCAAGCACAATTTGTCTGAAACATAGCTGACTTATAGCAAAACCACTCAGTGATATATGTTTCCTCCCTTCAATACATATCAAAAAGAAAGATAGATATCAGTAAAAGAAGGTGAAATTTCTTTGGCATGTATTATTTCGAAAAGTAGAGGTTCATTTAAGATCAAATTATCAAATTTGGATTCCTGAGAAAAAAAATACATAGGTAGAAACGAACATTTTCCTTTAAAAATAGGTCGCAAGATAAGTGCAAAATTACCTAATTTTTTTTGCTTTATGTGTATTTCGAATGGTGCGCGATCCCGCTGAATTGCAATATACAAATGAAAAAAAAACTGATTTGAAAAATAAATAGTAATAAATATTATATCACTGAAAGCGTATTTCGTGCATCAGTCGCAAAATAAAAGAAAGTTACAGAGTGTGTCTATATTTTACAATTATCTCTGGTTCAAATGGAATTGCCGACTGCAAATTATGAACACCCTGTATTATATGTTGGCATAAGATGGCCAAGCCTGACAGAAGACTGACTGTAAAGGACACGATGTTATTGAAGATCGTGGAATGATGCTCACATAACCTTCTAAAAGTACGATGGTATTTCGAATCGACATAAAACATCTAGTGAAAGTGAAGACATAAGTAAGTATTTTATAGGTATGTTTATTCCAATTCCTCGAGGAGTGCCTGACTCACGTTGCAATCAGCATGGGAAATTACCAAGGTTTGTTTTTTTGGATCTCGAGTAGGGTGAATAGTTCATAGATGTAATTTATCTTACAACATAGATGATGATGATACATAATTTGCGAAAGAAGCAAGTGCTGAGACACCTAAATATTTGCGAGGTCATTTGAAACCATCAACATTATGGAGTGGAGAATTCTCGATGTAATAAGCACATATCATTTGGAGCCTAGTAAATAACTAATATACAGCTTTTCTCACTTTTAATGGAAGCAACCCCGTAGCTTCAATAATTATCTAGCTAGAAATATGAAATCCTCATCGCTGAAAATGCAATTTCTGGCTTGATAGTATTGGCCATCAAAAACGATGGAACTACCCATTTTTACGATAACCCCCAACTTACCACCGATTCACCTATTACCTGAAAAAAAAATCTTGAAAAATCTGAATTTATCTTAAGTTTGAAGTACCACTGTATCTTCCGTATAGTTTTCAAGGTAGAATCGTGAACTTCGAAATTTCAGTTCAGAGAGTTCCATAATCCAAATTACCAGAGTGCTCCCTTGAAAAGTGGGACAAACTTAGATTTTCCGAAATTTCTTCAGAAAAAATGTGTATAGGTAGTGAGTAAATACGAACTATTTTACCGTGAGAATGTTTAGTTATTCTATCGTGACTGGCGATAATGTTTTTTCATGTAGATGCATTAGAAAGGGGTTCTATCGAAGTTTCCAGATTTGACTCCGTCACATTTTTTTCTGAAGATACTTCAAGAGCACAGTTACTTATTGTTAACCAAATAATATAGAACAGTGGAATTAGCGCATCAGAACGGATATAGCATAAATAAGCCCTCCAGTTCTACGTTTACGAGGGAAGAATTTGCTACCCAGATTTTATTGCGTCATTGCTGAAGATCGTCAGATTCAACACTCATTATAATTTCATTGTATTTTTCATTATAACTGTATATTTTAGAAAAGGTTCGTTGAGGTTGTCCAGCCTCTCAAGCACCTCGACCTATCAGATCTTTTGTCCATAACACTTAATCTATCAGTTTCCTGGAAGCTAGGTTCCTGCCTTCGGAGGGCTCTAATAAGGCCCTTTCCAGGAATTTTATCGCAAAACAAATGTTCTGCAGTAACGGCAACTATCACTCTCTGTTTTGTCCAATTTTTCTGAGCTGTGATACCTCAGGGCAACTCAGAGTAAGGAGTCCCGTTACCAGTTTTAAGTATTTTTTGTTCAACTCGAGGAGCTGTTTAGCATTCCTTGGCCAAAGGTTCACAAGCCCTTTCGCTTGTGTTCGTCCTGGCACTTTATTCCAGCTTTGATTCCAGTGAGATTTCATTACATCCGCTTCCCAACGTCGAACGAATTGTCTATTTGCCCCTTCTTTTGCAAGGCAGTCTGCTTCATCTTTGTCTCAACTCCCTTGTGACCTGAAACTCACATCAAAGTGACCTGGTTGTTCGCTGCCAGTTGTCTCAGGGATTGTTTACAGTCCCAAGTCAGCTTAGACTCACAAGTGAATGACTTCAGAGCTTTTAGTGCTGCTTGGCTATCTGCCCTTCGAGTGTCCCTTTCGAGGCACTCCTGGGCACATATCTCTACTTTTGCTTGAAAGATGGTTGGAGTTTTACCAAGAGGTTTTGAGAGTCTGAAATTTGGCCCTGTAACTTCCACTCCGGCCTTTTCATCCATCTTGGATATATCATCAGTATACCACAGCATCCCTTCATAGTTGAGGTCCGTTCCGTTAATTACATATCAATAAACAAACAGTTCTGGTTAATTTTGTAGAAAGAAATATGCAACTTCATAATTGCAAACACATGAAAGACGACTCGAAGACCTTCCAGATGAGCCCTTGGAGGCATTTAAGAAATTGACGTGTTTCCGATAAGATTTCTTATCAAAAGTTGTGTTTTTATTATTATATCGGTTTCCTAAATATTATTGAGTATGCATTTCGATATTCGAATGAAAAGAGAGAATAATTGAAAATTTGTTGTGAATGGCTTTCTACTTATAATTTTGTGGTAGTAGATATTATGTAATCAGTATAACTATTTAGCTATCTCAACGACTTACATGTAGGGACTGGTGGACATGGAGGATCGGCACATGCTAATTCTTCCAGATGACATTCCAGAGCATTGGGACAGTTGATGCCATCGCATGGGTCTCTGCATCTGCACAAAGGACATCCTTCATCGGTCAGAGAGAATCCGTGGGGACAGAACATACGACAGGTATGATCAGCACATGGTTTCGGAGCTGAAAAAATTCATTGTTAAAATCATTATATGGTAGCTAATTCATAATCCTGGAATAATTTCAGGAATACAATATTTGATAACCTCAAGCATTATCAGTTTTGAGTTTTTTTTCTGAATTCACATCCAGTTTTTGGAGTTGCCACGGATCACATGACGTATATTGATCATTCATCCATCTCTGTAGCAAATTCAAATTTATCTACTTCAACCATTCGTTCACTGTTTATGACAAGGAAAGTCGCTGATTACGGTTCGAAAATAAAAATTGTCCATTGCAACTCCCATTTAATATAATATTGATAATTGGATAATGATTGGGAATTGCCTTCTCACATCAGGAATAAGTACACAAAAATTTATCCGCATGGAATATGGATGGGTGATCGATCACCCAAAAAGAGAGGTTTTCGAAAGGGTATATTATATACTAACGAACAGATTTCGCACAACAGGTAGTGTTTAGTATGAGAAAAAGAACCAATCATCAATAAGGACGAGAAACAATTCGATGCATCTAGGTCTGTATCAGTTGAACGATTCGTATGAAGAATACTAAAACACTCATCCCTAGATTCTGATATAAACTACGCAACACTAATTACGTGGCACCCCGAAATTTTGCCCCTGTTTAAATTTGAATAACTTTTTTCTTCTTTGAACAATTTGAATTCTGTATGCACCGTTCGCTAGCTCAGTCCTTCAGCTATAATCTCATACTTCTTCGATACATGAGGTTATTTCCATAAAATTGCTACAGGATGTTTTTTGGAACTGCGCAAAATTTCGAAATTTTCAAAAGGATCCCAAATGAGGAAAAACAGTTTTTTTTAACTTTAACAGCAGAGGCATGAAGATTATCTCATTACCTTTGGCCATTTCCAAAATTGTCTTCTTATCACTTTTCTTCACAGAGTGATCTCAAAAAATCAATTTTTTGGTTTTGCAGTCATAACTTTTTTCCTCTTGAACCGATTTTCAAAATCTCAGGATCATTTCGAAGCTGAAACGTCAGATGGACAGACATGAAGATTAGAATTGACTAAAAATAAATATTAAAGATCAAGGGTTTCTGCAAAGGTGACCCAAATTTAATTCCCCCTCGAAATTCCGATTAAAAAAGAAAAATATCCAAAACGTTGTTTGATCGAAACGAAAATATCACCACAAAAAAAACTGAAAAAAATTTTTTTACCCCTTCCCCCCCAAATTTTTTTTTGCGGGTAAAATTTTTGCTGGTCAAACGGTTAGTCTATCGGTAAACATATTTCACCTGACCCCCACATCGGGATCGGATATTAAAAAAAAATTCTTTCGCCCCCCTTGCCCCCTTGGGGTACTTTGGGTACGGATGAAGGGGAAGGAGATTTTTGTAATTTTTTTACATATAATTTTCGTGAGTTTCGTACAAAACTACTAAGAATCGCCCAAACCCGAGATCTCCAAGAATCATAGTTTGATGTACAGGGCGAAAAAAAGTTATTTTTCAGAATCGAGACAAGCGGTACCCATAGCTGTGTTCAGCAGGAAAAGTTGATCAAAGAGATAAAAAATTTGTTTCATAGGCGTACGTATAACATTTTTTTGGGGGTCTAAAAAATTAAATTCTTTGAAAAAAATCCAAAACATGATGGAAGACTTTGTATAGGGGGTGGGAAGGTTACCCTAAAATTTTGTTGTATTCAGAATTTTTTTTTATTTTGAATTTTTTTATGAAGTCTTATATCTTCAGAAAAGAAAGACCTACGAATAGTTTTTTCTGTCCTGGTCTTTATTTTCACGAGAACGTATTTTTCAACCTGTTACCAGTTACTCATTATGATTTTTGTTACGTTGGTTACAGACCCCACAAATTTTTTTTGGGCTGATTTTTTTCTAGAACATGGAATTTCAATTCGGTTTTCTCACGCACAATTTTTGACTACTGAAAGAAAAAAGATCTGGATGTGTCCAGAATGAAAGATCCTTCCGAAAACAAGTTGATTTTCAATTATTTCTCCTCCCAGTCGGGATTTACCGAGTGTTTCAGATTTGGGTCACCTTTGAGAAAACCCTCGATTCTGAATGTTCATCTTGAGTTAATTGATCTTTAAATCATCTCATATGAGGTTTCAGCATCATAATGAGCCTGAGATTTTGAAAATCGGAAAAAAATTGATTTTTTGAGATCACTCTGTAAAGAAAAGTGATAAGAATACAATTTTGGAAATCGCCAAAGGTAATGAGATAATCTTCATGCCTCTGCTGTTAAAGTTGAAAAAAAAAACTTTCTTCATTTGGGATCTTTTTGAAAATTTCGAAATTTTGCACAGTTCCAAAAAACATCCTTTAGCAATTTTATGGAAATAACCTTATGTATCGAAGAAGTACGAGATCATAGCTGAAAGACTGATCTAGCGAACACTGCAAACAGAATTCAAATTGTTCAAAGAAGAAAAAAGTTGCGTAGTTTAGATGTTTGGAATTCTGTTTTTGGGCTCTGGATCGTGTAGAAGAAGATGGCTTCTTGAATTCTGTGATGTGGTCGAAAGAGTCTCCATTTATGATGACATAATTTTTAATAGAATGATACCAAAATAATATTTTCGTACTGTGGACCGTCAAACCAGATGAGGAGTTTTAGGTTTGGCGACCATATTATCGGCCCTTACTTTTTCCATAGACACTAGAATTGATAGAACTTTAGAGACGTGATTTCTGGTTTCTTCTGGAGGATATTCCACTGAATATAAGGCAAATCAGGTTTTTTCCAATCAGATGGTGCATCAGATCATTTTTATCGAGAAGTGGGACATTATTTGAATATTGAATATTTAAAATCCCATGGATTGTTTCATATACGTTATTATGTCAAAAATATCGTTTATGATAGTTTTCTGACGATTGCTGGAAAAAAATAGCAATGCTTTCGGCTCAGAAACTTCTAGAAATGATGAAGCAGGAAATTAAAGCCTGTGGTTATATATATTCAGATAGGTAAATAGATGGGTTTTATTAATGCTTTCATTCAACCTGTGAAAAAACTCAAGTTAAGATGTGTCAAACTGAAGTATCAACATCCAATATTTAGAGAAAATCCGTGATTTTGTACATCTATTATTGAAATAAAATATTGCAGAAAGTTGCTTATACGTTATATTCAAGTTAGATTATGAAATTTGAGTACCATTCTAAACAATTATCTGAATTTGATTCATAATATTTTGCAATAATCAACTATCGGGATGAGAGATTACATTCAGAAGATTATATAATCCTACCCTTGCAAAATTTCTTAGCTCCCATGAAGGTAGAAAGCCGTAAAACCCATCATTCAAAAATAATGCAACTACTATGCCGTCTTCATAATATACTCAGTAATTATTTCGGCTTTGGCAAGAAGACGCAATTTTGTTGGGAACCAAGATGCCTGATGATTCAATAATACAATTTTTATGGATGAGAAACATTCTAGTTTAAGTAATTGTATCAATTGTATCATTCTTCATAAATGCAGGCCGCAAACTTTACAACTTTGCCATTTTATATTGCATCAATTTATTTGGGCAGGAGAACGCTGAGAATGCTGACACTTTTTATTCGAACATGCAAAAAACACTTTGTAGATTCAACTGTAATGTTTGGTTGATACAAATCAATATTGCCTTCGAGAGTTATTATTGAGTTATCAGTTATAAATGAATACTGTCAAGATGATGGTTTATTCAACAAAGTGACAACAGCAGTCTTCCATCGGGAAATGTGTAAGTTTTATCCCGCGTATAACGAAAGAAAGGAAAAGTGGAGACTATCACGAAAAATGAAAGTTATGGATGGTTATGTTTTATTAACATCAGTTTTCTATACTTCCTAAGATTTTCAACCTCTCGAAACGATATATTTAATTTTTTGTGATTTCATATGAATGTTTATAATATTGAATATCCAAACATTGACTCCATCAATCAGCAATCACAATGAAATGAAGCTTAGACAAATTCCCATCGAATTACATATTTTGAAAGTATACAATGTTATTGTGAAATTTTGATTTTAACATGTTGAGAAACGTTTATGAAATCTATTCGAAAGATCTAACAAAGTAGGTACCTATATGTGAAAACAGGCGAGATATAGGCGTAGTTTTTAGACTCATAAGAAATGCATTGAGAATTCACAGATGGGTCATAATTCAAAATCCCTGCCTAATCTCAGAAACAGGGTCAATGGGGTTTTCGTCGAGGTATTCGTATAGATTCGCTTAGATTAGTGTGATTAATCTATATGATCTTCGTATTTTTTTTTCGTATATTTGTATAGCCTCATTCTTGGATTCGAATAATCTATTTGAATGTATCATATTCTCAATGCTATCACATCAAGGGTTTCATTCTCCTCATTCAAAAACAGATACCCACGCCTCTGGATGAACAATAATTATTATAAGACGGATGTTCTACCAACCGTGACCTCGTTTACAGCATTTACACCTCGAAATTTACTATGCATCCAGGTCAATTTTGCTCAAGTGATATTGATACTAGTTTTATAATTCTCATTTTTATATGAATCCATGTTTCAATCCATATGCAGTCGCCAGTCGGTATAGTGAAATCTAATTTTATTTCAAACGTTGACCAACTGATACCATTCGTATTTTCCATATATTTCCAGATAGTTTCTCTTTGTGAATAGGTTGGTAGGTAGGTTTCAAAAAACGAATGATGCTTTAATTTCAGTTTATTTGTAACTCATAGGATACAAAAATAAAGCATTGTGATATGATTGTGATTATTACTTTAGAAAGAACTAGGTAATTGAGAATGAACAACATATTATTCGTTGTGTTGAACAAGAAACTCTGAAGTATTCAATTCATTTGTAATATTTATAACGAAACTTCTATTTGAACATCCTGAAAATTGAATAAACCTGATTATCAACAACTTCAAAATACTAAATTTTATGTTTTTTATAAAGCTTCGATAATTCAGCATTCTTCTTGAATTTTATAGGGCCACTATTCGTCAGGTGCGACTGAAATTAACTCTCATACCTTCCCATTCAGTTGAGCTTGTATAAAATGATCAACTTCCCAGCAAACAATTTCAGTTGGCCCAGTACTGGGCCAATAAATACTTACCAGAAGTTATCGCTACGGCAAAACTTGTATATTTCTCGGACATGAGGGTGCTTCGAGCATTGATTTGACATATTTTTAATGCCTCAAATTGATGTGGAATTTGGTGATGTGATTTTTTGTGTATATACAGGGTCACTCACGGTCGATGGTAGGTTAGACGTTTCTGGAAAACAGGACGTAGGATTATTCTGAAAATTTGGTTTCTTGGGTAATCAGTTTTGTTCTATCGATCTAAAATATTTTCAGCGTTGCGGCGTTGCCTCTTCTACCGAAAAGTAGCAACAACTTTGTTATTTCAAATGAAACACCCTGTATTTTATTACATTTTCGAATTCTCCCTGAAGAGCTGATTTCGTCGATCTATCATACTAGGGTTCTAGGGTGAATGATTACAGAGATATAGAGTGTGAAAAATCAAGATTTTTCAACTTTAGGAATTTTTCTAGTCGAAACTATTCATTTTTGCTCAAAACGGCTTGCATGTCCCTAGCCCAATTTTTCATTGACTATCTATTGACATTCAATAGAAACAAATACAGGGTGGTGCAAATCTCAAAATTCTGAACCACCCTGTATTTGTTTCAATTAAATATCAATCGATAGTAAATGAAAAGTTGAGAACAAGCCGTTTTAAGCAATATTGGATAGTTTCGGCACAAAAAAATCCTTAAGTTGAAAAATCTCGATTTTTCAGACCCTATATCACCGTAATCATTCACCCTAGACCCCAAGTATGACACATTGACGAAATCAGCTTTTCAGGAAGAATTAGAGAATGTAGCAAAATACAGGGTGTTCCATTTGAAATAACAAAGTTGTTGATACTTTTCGATAGAAGCGGCAATGCTGAAAATATTTTTGATCGAAAGAACAAAACTGATTACCCAAGAAACCAAATTTTCAGAATAATCCTACGTACTGTTCTCCATAAACGTCTAACCTACTATCGACCGTGAAAGACCCTGTATATCGCTACTTTGAATTTGTTAACTTTTCATATGAGCGGGATTGAGAAAAACAAAACCAACATTTAATATTCAGGAACCTATATTAACACTTTCTAACATAGGTTATTTCAAATGATCAGCTCCTGAAGCAAAATGTTTCTTCAATAACACTTGAAACGGGCCAAACAAAATCCGTATGATGTCGGTCAAAAGATACCCTTGTGATTGGTATCGGCTGACTTTTCGCAAATTTTGATTGCTCAGCTTCCCTATCGCTTCCCCTCGCAAATTTCGCTAGTCAAACAAGATCCTAATAAATTAACATGTCATATTCAATGTTGTTATTGTTTTTTTTATAATAGCACTCACATATAGATATCTACTTCTATCGTTATTTTTTTGAATATTTGTTCATAAAATCGAAAAATAATATGACTTATCATATTCACATCACAAGCCCGGCTTAGGTGGCTTCTTCTGTTCATATTTCTCTGATCATACATATTGATTAATACTGAATTCATGTTTCGATTTATATAATATTGTACATTCATGAGTTATTAATTACCTACTGAACAGATATTCAATCATAATTTTCTACTAATATGTTTATACAGTGTGTACCAGCCAAATGGAATTAATTCGTTAATAAATAAACGGTGGCGTTTTAGGAAAAACGCTCGGACACGTCGATTTGTATCTTTAGTTGCGCTTTTAAAAAAAAAACTTTTTATACAGGGTGTGTCATGCCACAGTGGCCAATATCAACTTTCTTATTTTAAATGCAACACCCTGTATTTTATTTCATTTTTAGATTCTTCATGAAGAGCTGATTTCGTCGATCTATCATACTTGGGGTATAGCGCGAAATATTACAGAGATATAGGGTGTGAAAAATCGAGATTTTTCAACTTTAGGCATTTTTTGTGCCGAAACTATTCATTCTTGCTCAAAACGGCTTATATGTCCCTATCTCAACTTTCCATTTACTATCGATTGATATTTAATTGAAACAACTACGGGTGGTTCAAAATTTTGAGTTTTGCATCACCCTCTATTTGTTTCTATTAAATGTCAGTAGATAGTAAATGAAAAGTTAAGATAGGGACATGTAAGCCGTTTTGAGCAGAAATGATTAGTTTCGACACAAAAAATTCCTAAAGTTGAAAAATCTCGATTTTTCACACCATATATCTCTGTAATCTTTCTCGCTATACCCCAAGTATGGTATATCGCCGAATACAGCCTATCAGGAAGAATCTGAAAATGAAATAAAATACAGGGTGTTGCATTTAAAATAAGAAAGTTGATATTGGCCACTGTGGCATGACACACCCTGTATAAAAAGTTTTTTTTTTTAAAAAGCGCAACTAAAGATACAAATCGACGTGTCCGAGCGTTTTTCCTAAAACGCCACCGTTTATTTATTAACGAATTTATTCCATTTGGCTGGTACACACTGTATAATTATACTTATAAGGAAAATTCGAATACATATCTGTATACATCTGTGCAAACTTTTAACTGAATAAAAATTATCAATATGATGTTGTTCAGATAGCTATTCACAAAATTTTCATGTTTTATAGTGTTCAATACATTATTGTGTTTGGTATAAGTTGGATTCCGGTCAATAACTCGTTTATGAGAGGTGAAAGTCCGGTTTAGTTCGGGTTTTCATTATAAATTTCGCTTCGAAAGAGAGAACAGAGGACGTCTGAAGAACTTTATATTGTTATGAAAATTATTCATCAAAAATCTATTAAGTGTCGGAATATGATAGAAGTCGCAACCGAGTTTCACCTCACATGTTTGTGTAAAATATACCTAATGTTTAATCTTTCTACAAAATGTACCTAACGATATTTTTTTTTGATATTCATGTCTTTGTTGGAAATGTTTATATTTATTATACTTCCACATGATTACAAATCTTTGTCCTTCTTATATCATGTGGTCCTTTATTTCAAGTCTAAATTTCAGGTCAGACAGGACAACAATATTTGTCATGTATAACAGTGATCAATACCAACTTTCGTATTTCAAATGCAGCACCATAAACATATTTTACTTAATTTTTAAATTCTCCCTAGAGAGCTGGTACTAGTGGCTTAGCGGGAACGATCACCATCAGAGATATAGGCTGTCAAAAATAGATATTTTTCAATTTTGTGAATTTCTTGTATCGAAAATATTCATCATGATAATTTTTTACTTCTCCCTAAGTCATACTCCTCCTAACTCCTAACTCCTAAAACTCATACAAGTCATAATTAGACTTTCGAGGGTTGCTTCGCAGCTATGTTGGTGGTCAAAACACTTTTCAAACACTTTGAGATCCCAGTTTTGGGAAGTAAATATTGCCTTTTCTTCTTCGAAAGGCTCTTTAACTAATCGTTTTCAATAAACCTCTGAAGATGCAACTATCAGATAAATGGTTAAGAACACTTATGAAACAATTCTTTATCTGTTCTATATTCATCGATAGGACGACGTACAGTAGTGTTCATAAAGAAGACGTGCAAGGTTTGTATGGTGTAAACCTGCCTATGGTGTTTCAGATTTCATTAAAAAGTAGTACGGGTACAAATTTGGAACTTTCGTCCAATTTCGACAGTACTTGTCAAAGTCGACAGGAATAGTTTAATTAAGATTGACAAGCCTGGCTCAAAAAAGCCTATAACTAATGTACGACTTTATTATGCACACAACTGTACCTACTGCCATTACAAGTGAGTGTTATCACATAGAAAGGGATGCATACGCATATAAAATGGCACCGAAAGCAAAATATCTTTATTCAAGGTCGAATGCGTAAAAAAAGTTGAAGAATGATTTTCTGCAGAGCGATTGTATATGATTTATAATTTGTTATTGGCCAAGTCAAAAAACTCAACACGTGTATAGGTCGGTCGTACGTGTATACATTCTTCTAATACGTTGATATTCATAGGGAAAAAGTTATCTAATCTGGCCATGGAAAAGAGTAGAAGGAAAGGACTAACGCATTCCCAACAAATCTTTATCGTGCCTTGAAACGTGGTCAATCTGGTATTTCGACTTTTGTTTCTGAATCAACATAACATTAACATATGAGACATGGGTTACTGATGTAAATTTCAGATCATACCTATACTGCTTTCGATCGGTATTCAAGGAATTCGAAACAAAAATATTTCAGTGACTGAGTCGTCGGCTCTCCATGCACACCTTCCATGGCACTAGAATAACAATTTCTGAGAATCATTGGAGGCAGTTTATAAACTTTCACTTGATTCGATTAATTCATTTCAACACGTTTCTTCGGATGCCCACAAATGCTGTGCTGTTTACAATTCCAATAATTACTAATCCAAGACAGTGTCATGTGTCTGATGATTGATAATAATAATTATAGATCGCGGATTTTATGCAACATGAGATATGAATTCAAATTTGCACGAAAAATGCTTGGCATATAGAAGAAAAGGTTCAAAATATGCCATCATTCATAGTTCATAGATTCAAAATCAGTGTATAAGTAGATACTATTAGTATAGCTTATTATTAAAACTAACTCAACCTCTTGTTATTTTTGCAAATATCAACATAATTAGGTAATGTTAAAAATGATTGTGTCTTCGATCACTCAGAATATTCTTTCAAGTAGAAATGGAACGTTTCAAATGTAGTTTCTAGCGAAAGAAAGAAAAACTATTAATTTGACACAGAGTTTGGGTTATTGTTATATATTTTTTCAAAGGTCTCTAAGTTTACGAGGGAATACCTATAGCAATGCTCAATTCATTTGGCTAATTTTATTGATAAAATAAATAGAGATTCAGTCAACGCCAAACCGTGAGATTGAAACACAACCAGTCATGCGTTTTACTATAACACCCAAAAATAAAAAATTGTCAATAGCTATACCAGAGGTTAGCTATACTTAGGAGTTGAAATTTCATCACCTGCCCATTTTATAAAAACTTACGTGACAGTTTTCTGATGGCAAACAGCATCAATAACATATCAATCATCTGGTCGGGGCATTGAGAAGTGTTTGAAAATACTCTAATTCCTCTCAAATCATCAACGCAATAACAAACTTTATTATCAATGTGATGAAGGTGCGATCAATTCTTCCAAATGAATAAAGTTACTATTATTCTACTGATGCTGAATCATTGTCATTTTTTTAGTGAAGTTGTTTTGTTTCTCTCTTTATTCTTTTTTTTTAGTTTATAAGTATTGTTACGAACTGCTGGCATTTCCGAGAAGGTCGGAAATCACCATCCCGACGCGTGATTCACAGCGAAGATATCGGTCGCAGACGCACCGCTATAATTAGCGGATGAGTCATTGCCGTCGAATATAAAAAACACTTCCAGTTTATTCCTGTTCTTGCTGGACAATGATGTTTTTACCAATATAGGATCCGCGGTTTCGCGGACAAGTCAGATTAGAAAGAAAGCTAGTACAGTGAACATTGAGATTTATAAAGCGAATATCGTTGTGATTTAACTAAGTGTTTATTGAGTTGTATTTAGTGTGTTTAGTGAAATAAATTGTTCAATTTTGTACTGAGTGTTTTAAATTCACGAACCCAAGTGAAAATAACGTAACATACATATATTGTGTATAAGTAGGTAGTTAAAGTTTATATTTTAATATCAATGAAATTATTTGTGCAAACGAAGAACATTTAGTAATTCACATCTGGAATTGTCGGAAAAGTTTTCAATCAATACCTAGAATATGGAAATAGACCCGAAAAGCCGCTCAAGCTATACATCTTTGAAATTACTTCCCGGGAAATAAAAAAAATATTTATGGTCGTAGGATAAATATATCGTACAAAACTCGCCTATATAATTATGATGTATTATACATGGTGATTCATTGAGAAATGCGCATACTGTAAGAGTAGATGGAGGACACTGAGGTGCTTCCAAATAACCTATATTTCATGGGTCTATCGTTCTTTATAAGCAAGATACAGGATGATCTGTTAATTTTACAATTTTTTCAATTGATCATGACTTATGAACCACCCTATACATTTTTATGATATTTGGTACGTATGTTCTTTGTCCACAGTGGTGTCGATCAACATAATGAAGAAAAGTCTCATTTCAGGTTCGGCCTAAAAAGTAGGTTTCAAGTCGAAACAACATCCTGTATATCCATTTTTTGAAATTTCATTCACAGATTCGGAAAGAGCAGAAAAAACTGACTAATATTAAATAGGTACATTTGGTGTTTCCGTATATACAACTTTTTCACTTTTTAACTTTATTCAAATCTAGATGTTTCGATAAATTGAGTGGCACAAAATTGAAAAAAATGAATTTTCTTTTCCAAATGGTACTTTTCCATTCCATTATCTTGATTTCTGGGTTCAAATCTTATTGAAAAAAATGAGATGTCCTTATTCGAAACAAATTATTATTATACTCGTTATTATACCAATGACCAACTTTAAAACACCATCAAATATAATGAGGTCGCACATCAAAATTAAAAAAAATATATTTCTTCCCCAAATGGTACTTTGCCAGCTTTGATCCATGAAATAATCAACTATTTCTCATTCTCCTTATTATTTATGGATTCCCGTATTTATTGCAACGTTATTATTGTTCAAAATAAAGTTCGGAATGGGCATTTGTCCCCATTTCAATGATTCAATGAATAAATGTTGTGATATTTTTCTATTCATAGAAGGTGTCTTCAAGTTAGTCGTTGGTATAATAATAATAATTTGTTTCAAAAAAGGACGTGTTCCTCGATTATCATCAATAAGATTGGCATCCAGAAATCAATTTAATGAGGAATTGTTCATGATGCTGAAAAAGTACCATTTGGGTAAGAAAATTTATGTTTGTCCATTTTGTGTCACTTATTTTATCGAAACATCTAGATGTGACTCAAGGTAATAAGTGGAAAAGTTGTATACGGAAACACCAAATAAGTACACATAGTCTTACTCAGTTTTTTCTCCTTTTTCCACTTTTCATTTTTGAAAGGCCGGACCTGGAATAATAATTTTCTTCATTATGTTGATCGACACCACTGTGGACAAAGAACATACGTACCAAATATCACAATAATGTATAGGGTGATTCATAGGATATGATCAATTGAAAAAATTAGAGAAATTAACAAATCATTCTGTATCTTGGTTATGAAGAACGATAGACCCATAAAATATAGGTTATTTGGAAGCACCTCGATGTCCTCCATCTACCCTTCCGGTTTGCGCATTTCCCAATGAATCACCCTGTATAATTGATGTTGCTTTCCGTTCCATAAAATTTATTATAATATTTTCATGTTCAGTACGGTACAACAAATTTACCATCATGCATCGAAACCTGCAGCAGGTCATAAAATGCTATAATGACGTCCGGCCAAATAAATTCTCTAGGCAATAAATAGTACGAGAGCATATACAGTGAAAACCAAATGTAACGGGTAATTTAATTTTCTACGTTAACGCGAAGCATACAGCAAAAAAATGAATCCTTCTTCAAAATGATTGTCATTGGCATAATCGAGAAGGAAGTAGGTAAAGTGATTTGGCTTATTTGCATATTTGCATTTTTTGAGTTCAAGGTGGATATAGGATGGTGAAACAGTTCTTCAATTGTTCCTACGAAAAAATTGTAGACTGTTTGAGAAGGGTAGTAATATTTCCCCGACTTGAATGAAGTTGGCGTTAAGATCGATTATCAAGGAATATTTCTGTTTCTTATGCATTTCTCTAGTTCGCATCTGACAGACGTTAATTGTAACGATATTAAAACGCTATATTTTCATTGAATCTGGAATATGTATTGTTCTTTTGACTCTTCTCAGTCATTTTTCTCTTAGAAAAGATGACACTGACAGATGCACAGTTTCTGTTTTACCAACACAAGGTATGGCGCCATCTCTAGTAACTTCAGGAATTTCGAACTTCGAAGCATCTAGTAGTAGTAGTCCAAGATATTGGCATTGGCACTAAGGAGGCTACATTTATTATTTTTATTTATTATATTCGAATAGGTACCAGTATTTGTACGTCTCGTCGCATGTTACATACTAATGAAAAATAACTATGAATACATGAGTAATCAACAATGATTGAATTTTATATAACACCACATTGAATTCATGAATGTTATTTTATTTCTGACAGTGACATTATAAGCTTATATCGTCATAGTTACGATATCTATAATGAGGGTCATAACTCCCTTGGGATATTAAGGTTCAAAAACTCCCTCTTACCTTTTACAGGTGAAAATGATACAAGAAATGCTTATAAACGTTTATATGTAATGAAAACTAAGACATATTTTCCTTATTCACGTCATTACAAATAATAAATGTACAATTTTCAAATGTTCCCTGAAAATTATTACTTCCGCCGCTGGAAACAATTTCTTCTTTTTTATGGGTGGTACTGTTGCTGTTCACTACAGTCGAGGTGCCTGCCTCTTCTGATGGCAAAGTAGACAGCATACGCGCCGTTTTATTTCTCAATTCAATACTGTCCTCCAGATACCCCTCTTCCACCGTGGAACTTCTCCAACCTCCGTGTCTTTTTAAGTTTGTCATAGTTGCTCCTGCATTGGCTAGGGCAGTAGCAGAAGTGCGACGAAGGCAATGTCTCGTATAGGTTAGTGGGTTTGGCAATCCTAAATACATTGCGATTTTGCTGGGAATTTTGCCAAACATATTCTTTCCAATTGGCTGAGTTGTACATTTATTTTGTCGGAAGCTAAAAAAAAATCGTTTTGTACCTTCAGGACGCAAGGACATATAAAGTCTGAATAAAGGCAAAGCAGAAAACTCTTTTTCATCCACAACTGTAAATTTCTTCGATACACCAGTTTTACTTTCCGGTACGTTCACTACCATAACAGTATCCCGGTCCTCTATATCTGCTATACTCATATTTAGAAGTTCTGCATCCTCCAAAATAACCCATAATTAGAACAACCTATATACGAAATAAACGAAATAAACAAACGAAAAAGAAAATTATGAGAAAAAAATTACCTTATGCAATAAATGAATTTCATTAGGGGCGTCCTTTAGAAATTTGATGACATCTTTAGGAGATAAGACAGCAGACTTCTTCGACTTATACCCCTTACTTTTCCGTTTCAAAAAAGCCTCTAGTTCGTTGAACTTGGTGATATCTCTTTTGATCATATATGGTCACTATCGATTTGAGCATTGACCATTTAGTCCATAACGAATTTGGGCTAAACGTTTCTGACTGCAACGAATAAACACAATTATTACCAAATCTACCAGAAAATACTGAAAATACTTTACCAGTTCTTGAAAATATGCCAGAAAGACAGTTTCGTTGGCATCTTTTGACATAACATTTCTCTGTGTCAGCCACTTCAGATATAAGTTGTATTCTTTTTGATATAGGGCTTCACTTTTCGATGGAAGTAATGATTGTCTTGCTTTTTCCGCTTTTTTTATAATATCCTCCATTATATCAGAAAAAGATCGTCGATTTGTAGTAAAAAATAAACACGTTTTTAACGGAAAAACATTGATTAATAAAGAAAGTTTGCTTATAAACATGTAACATAGCGACAACCTAGCAACAACCAACAATGCTACAATCAACGCTACCTAATTCAAATATACCAGAAAGGTTATGAATTTAAACATTTATTGCGTTCTAAATATGGACATATTGTTATGAAAATCGGTCAAAAATAAAATTATCTATGTACCACGGGAATTATAGAGCCTTAATAACCTCTGGCTGTCCCTCGGGCCAGAGGCCCTCGGGACGCAAACTTTGCCATCGGTAATTAAGGCCCTCATAATTCCCTCAATACATAAATAACTATTTTAGCTGAGTTTTAGTTATTACACATCTCGCTTTTGCAACTCACTTGAACCACCATGAAAAACAATTGTGGGAAATTGACTGAAAGGTACGAGAAATTTCCTTAATCAGAAACGTCATTCTCATCATAGGTAGGTATATGTATCCAAATAAAATGCATTCACAAGTTGGGTAACTTATCTCTGCACAAGTTATTCATGGTATCCTCATCAGTCAGCTGATCAAGACATGCGCTATAAATTTGACTATTTTTCAAAACACACCAATGAACTTACCTGTACAGTTCACTAATGCCGCTGCAGGAGCTCTAGTTCCTGGCATTTCGAAACCTGTTTCGTCGACGCACCAGCAGGAGCTCACGATTTCGTTATCACACTGTATGGGCTCGAAAGCGCCCATCTTGTTGCATCTGGGCATGCGAACGGACTTCGATTCGACTCCTAAGGCTTTTGCTCTCCTGGAAGCTGCCATTCGCAGAGTCTGGCAACCTTAAAAATATATTGAATTGTTCATCTTTGAAAATTGAGAATGTATAAAAATCGAGGGTGGCTTATATAAAAATTTAACAATTGCGATTTATCACTTAAGTTCATCAACTTTAGTATTTGGAAAAGCGTTGTTAATTCATGAAAACATTCAAGACTTATGATTGATTATACCCTTAATATTCAAGAAGATGACCAACTTCGAACTATAGAAACATGTTTTAAATGGAAATAAATGAAAATAGGATTTGCGTATGTTTTTTGACCGTTGACACCTTTCCTTTGTCCTCCTATCAATTATTCAAGATTTTCGTGATTTCATGAAGAAATTTGAAAATATAAACTATTTCGTTGCTGTTGATTTGGATTCATAGTGGATTTGTGTTTGTGCTATGGATATTATTAATCTAAACTGTTTTATCATGATTTTGGCTTTTGGAGTTCAATTCGAAATTAGACATAGGAAAACTCCATTCTAGTTCAATCTAGTTCCTTTCTTATTTTAATATAATGAAGACCATGAAATAGTCTTGGATCAGTTTTAAATGTTGGGTATTTTTATAACATAATAACATAATCCACATTCTGTCACATTCTTCTTGTTTCTGGTGATTTTTCACTAATGATTGGAACTATTTCATTCGGAAATCCTGGGCTCAGAATAATAATATTCAAACCAAATCACTCAGATAAAATCTGTCTTTCTGATGAAATATTATAATGGTTGTTTTATTTAAAAATTATGTTTTCCAACTATTTCGAAATTATTTTTCATGCCTTGTTATCATAATTTGAACTTTTTTTTCATTTGGTGGTAGTGTGATGCTGAATGGCTATTGGGCGCCGTCAAAAAATCCAAATGGCCGATAGAAAGAAATGTTGAAAATATGAGGTATGTATGTAATTTGGTGTATGAGAGACAAAAAAAATTTAAATCACATTCTCGATCTACCTATTCATGGTAAATTCACTGACGAAAACAGAAATTTGCTATCGACTTTCATTATCAAGTCACAAAAGCTTGATTTTAAACTTTCACACATACTGGTGTGTGACAAAACACCCAGTAGCAAACCCTTGTCCGCATAAATTATTATAATAATTACGCCAAGTCTTGTGAGGGACATCCGGTATGTTTTTTGTGTACGGAGATACAAAACTTGAAGTGGCAAAACATTCGCAAAAAGATATGTTTCCTAGGTACGGGTCTTGACTCTTACTGAAAACTATTTCGGATAGCGATTGACACACTTACAATTATATAGAAAGAACCTTCGGGAACGTATGAAAACGATAACTCATCGTTTTTGGGCCTGGTCATTCGATAGGTATGTATATTGGAATGTGTAAAGTTTTCTCAGTCAATAGTCAATGTTTCTTGTACTTTTTATATTTACGCTAAGTATCAAAGTATTTCAAAAGCTATAAGCCGGTCATTCGATAGTTGTAGGTGTAAACATCTGAGTCTCGCACGGTGGAAGTATTATAAACTCATATCTGTGTCCATCATTTTCCCGAAACCAGCCTCAAGAACCCCAATAGAGCGCCCTGAGATTTTTGGTTTCACTGCAGGTGTTCAAAGCGTGCCTGTCTCACAGTGTGAATCCTTGCCTGGACTACGAGCAGATATAATTCAATGTTCTGCGTGGTATTTGCTAGGAAAGTAGTTGTTTTCTGCTCGTAGTCTTTCAGTCATTCAAATTCAAACAATATGATTGATAATCTTAATTGGATCTTAATTGGATAATACCCTTTTCTCTTTAAACTTCAGTTGAGTTATACTTCATTTCCATAATTAATTTCCAGGGCCGGTTTTTTGAAAGCAAAAATGATTACCAAATGGAGGAGAAGTATTTTGTTAGTTGGGCTAATGAAGATCCTCATAATTTGCACTTTTTGTGAGTTCTTTGTAGCATCGAAGGAATTATTGATACTGCGATAGTCCCGAATGGATGAATATGACGGAACATCGATGGTTTGGCTCAAGGCATAATAATACATAATTGGAAGACGAGATATGAAGATTAAACTATTCGTCGATGATAATGAATGAGATCAAGAGGATAAGATGTAGGTTATTCAACAAGAAAAATTCAAAAATTGATTCATTCATAATAATATATTGTATGCATACAAAGTGATGGGTGCAGCTGAGTGATTAGGCCATTGTTCACGATATAATTCCACTATATCAGATTCAGAAACACCCAACTATAGAGAAGACGAGCCCAAACGTCACTCAGAATAAAAAGTCAATAACAAAAATGTTCTCCACCAAGAAACTTCAGACCATCACACGCCTCTTGGGTATCTAATGCGTTGCATTCCCAATTCAAATTAGTCAAAGCTATAACAATGATAATTATTGTTCGTACATGAATCATCAACGTGATGCAGATGTTAATTTTCACCAGTGATTTGAATATTATTTATAAGTAGCTATTTATAAACTTATAGTTATGCGATATAGGTAACGCCTTATATGTAAATCAAAAGCAGCATTTTATTGCTAGGAGAGATTGTAATAAATCATTGTATCAATCAGGTAATTATTCACAACTTTTGAGCACCTACACAGGAAATTCAGATGATATATTTGAATGAGAATGAATATACGAGTTGGTGCAAAATTTTCTCCCGGTATATGTATATCTCTGGCTGATAGAACCCTGGATATAATATCGATATTCGTTGTTTCACAATAACACAGAAATGTTCAATCCATTTAATTAATTTGTTATATTTAGAGAATCAGTGGATTTACTGATATCCGTTTGACCCCTGGTGAATGATGTTTATACATTTTGTACATTTGAATAATCTCTATAAATTTTAATTTTACCCTACGAACAAGAAAACACATGTTAGAAATTTTCGTTAGGTCTGACCGAGGGTCTGACTATAAGATTTTCCATTTGAACTGTTCGCAGATTTGATAAGTTTATAAAGGATCCTTGAATGAACGACACGACTGCTAGCAGGAGTGCTCAAAACACATGCCGAATACATCAAAAAGTGTTTCATCAAAGGAGACCGAAACGAGCAGTTAGATCTGAAACCGAGTTTGTTTCGTATACAGGGTCGCTGATATGTATGGAAACGGTCGATTATTTCCTAAAGTAAGATAGCTAGCGAAAAATGTTAGGATACAAAAGTTGTAGGGTTTTTCAAAATCCATTGAGCTAATGAAAAATTAAGTATACAGAATGAGTCAAAAAGTCAGGACGAAACAAAGTTGCTTTTTCTCCAATGGGACGCCCTGTATATTATTCCACATTTCAATTCTGCTCGAAATTCTGAACAAAATTGATATAGCACATCATTTCCTGAATTCAACTGTTTTCGAGATATCGAATTTTGAAAATAACTTATAATAAATTATCCAAAAATGTTAGTCCATTAAGTTCATAGTCCATCAAGTTACCTTTGAAAGTTTCCAGCTCCATAACAACGCCGCGTCGTTCTTTTGTCTAACAGTGATGATCTTGACAACACATGTCAAAAATACATTTAGTGTAAATAAGTTTCGCGCAAAAATGGCACGTTTAACTAATACTGACCAAGTAGTGAATATTTTTAATGAATTGCATCCAAATCGGGAACCAATTTCTAAATCAACAGTTTCAAAAACATTGCAGCGTTTTCATGAAACTGGAGATGTCAAAGATCGACCAAAAAGTGGAAGACCAGTAAGCGTTACAAATGAAGAAAATGCTTTGAATGTCATGTTAGATGTGGTGGAAAATCCAATAAATTCGGCACAACAGAGGGCTTTGAATCATAACATGAGTCGATATTCCATTCAAAAAATTTGCAAACTGCAAAAATTCCATCCATATAAAATTCATTTGGTACAAGAATTGAGTGAAGACGATTTTGATCGTAGAATCGAGTTCTGTGAAGTTATTATGGATAAATTAAGCGAAAATGTCAACTTTGTCAACCACATATTGTTTTCTGACGAATCTACATTTTGTTTAAACGGGCACGTGAATCGACACAACTGTAGGTATTGGTCAGACCAAAATCCACATTGGATGGAGGAAGTTCACACTCAACGGCCACAAAAAGTAAATGTCTGGTGTGGCATTATTGGTGGACACGTCATAGGACCCTATTTTATAAACGGAAATTTGAACTCTGAACGATATTTATCACTTTTACATCAGCATATTATTCCAGAGCTTGAACGATTATTCCCGAATAATAACAATCCCAATTTGCCGGCAGAACAAATATGGTTTCAACAAGATGGGGCTCCTCCACATTTTGGACGTATGGTACGGGCATATCTAGATGAAACTTTTCCTAATAAATGGATTGGACGCAGGCGAGCAATTGAATGGCCAGCTAGGTCTCCCGATATGACCCCACTTGACTTTTTTCTATGGGGTCACATAAAAAATGTAGTCTACAAAAATAGGCCGCCAAATATCGAAGAGTTGCAAGAAAGAATAAGGCATGAAATTTCTACCATTCCTCCTCACATGATTTTAGATTCACTACAAAATTTTGTTCAGCGAGTTCATTACTGTCAGGAGGTAAATGGTAAACACTTTGAGCACCTTATTAAATAGAATTTCAAAGAAAAATTTGTTGTTTATTAAAACTTGTTTTCTCTCTTTTCCTCCTGTCTTAACTATTGTTTTCATAAAATTTTAAATATCCTGGACATTCATTAAAAAATACATTTTATTGTTTTAATTGCATTTTAATCAACCCTGAACAATTATGCTTTTTTTATTTTCTGTAAAAAAATTATAATTAAATTGTAATCATAATATCCACATATTCCACCTTTTGTGACTCTCATAATAAATATGCATCATTTCGTGCTTTTTCTTTAATAAATTTGAGAGTAGTAAAAAGTTATTTTCAAAATTCGATATCTCGAAATCGGTTGAATTTAGGAAATGAAGCGCTTCATCAATTTTGTTCAGAATTTCGAGCAGAATTGAAATGTGGAATAATATACAGGGCGTCCCATTAGAGAAAAAGCAACTTTATTTCGTCCTGACTTTTTGACTCATTCTGTATACTTAATTTTTCATTAGCTTAATGGATTTTGAAAAACCCTACAACTTTTGTATCCTAACATTTTTCGCTAGCTATCTTACTTTAGGAAATAATCGACCGTTTCCATACATATCAGCGACCCTGTATATGCACTATAATATCTAATTTTCGATACTTCTGCATTATTACTCAGTTGTCGTTAAACACAGAGATCAACGGTTTTCACATAATAATTGATTCCCCATACTTTGTAAATGGAACGATATCAAAAACAACATTTTCACATCAGCCCTCCTGGTTTTCAAGATATAATAACTTCCTATATCAATATGGTAATCTTTCAACCTGTCATAAAATGAAGATTCTTTTATGACTTTTTATAAATTCAAAACTGAAATTCTTTATGTACAAATGACTAAAGAACACTCCGTGTGTTATAAATTCCATACATACGTAAGTTTATATGTTATTATACGAAGATGAATTTTTTGCTCACCATCAGTAGAAATAGAACTGCGAATAATGGGGTAAACAGCAATGAAAGTGTATTTTTGTAGTCTCCCTGAAGAAGGAAATAAATATTTCCGAAAATTGGAAAAAAACTTATAAATAAGAGTACTTACTCTTTTACATTGCTGATGCATACTACAATATTCGCAGTTCTATATCTGTATCATTATACTACCTGTATTTAACACATTCGAATAAGTCAACAAAATTCGAAAAGTTGAATAACTAATAGCATATTCATATGCAGAGGTACCGGATTGCTAAGAAAAGAATGGATAGCATGAGTATCTCGGTATCACGGATTTAGTTAAATGGGAAAAAGTTTCAACCAAATTCTCGACCAAACCATACCCAACTAAGAGCATAACTCGCAACTGCACATTATTACTGGATTATACAGAAAAAAGTTCCCTAATATTAGAATGTAAAAGTTACTATCTCGTAACTTAACAAAAAACCATGATGTAGGTATAACCGATATAAAAGTCAAAAGATCGAACTTTTGTATACAACTCGAGAACAAAAGAAAATACCGAGTTACCCTATATAATACAAACATCGAAATTTCTTCTGTCTTCATTGGAATTCATTATTCACAGAAATAAAAATAACAGTTGGTTTTCAATAATATATATATAATATATTATTACAATGCAAGGTGGATGTAGTATGGTGTGGAACGATTCCATATCCCTAAGTCATTGAAAAAGTTCTGGATTCACGTATATGTACTTGATTAGTGTCATCTTTCGAAGCGCATTAATATTTCCTGAAGTTCTCTTATGTCTTTCACCACAACCAACTATTTATTTTTATAAAATATATTCAGAATTGTCAGCACAATCAATATGTTACGCAACATATTATAGGAATAAAATATTACTTCGGTTCCTAGAAATACGCCACATTTTTAAAAGAAGTTGTATCTTATATCCACCTTGTGCACTGACTGAATAATTGACAGATGTTGTTCAGGCATTGTTGAAGATTGATTTATCGGTTATTGTTGAAAAAAAATTAAATTCGATTCAGATTCGAGTGTTTTCGATACCTTTCCTTTTGTTTTTCCATTTTTTAAATCGGATAAAAGGTTTCATCTGAGAAACAGTAATATGCATACCTGTGAAAAGCTGTTTGGTACACACATGACCACAAGGGCTCTTGCAACAGACAGCATCTGGAGAACAATCGTTGTCGTCATTGCAGGATTCTGCTCTAAAAGGACACTCCGTCAGCATTGGGCATTTTGAACTTGTTTCAGATATTGGATCTGCAACTAAACATATCAACCATAAGAATCCATCGTCCCATCGCCAGTATAAGTAAGTATACATAAATGAGTTGAACCAGGCAATATTGATATGGACCGATCATTATGAATAATGACCAAGAAGAGCGTCAGTCACATTGATGAATTGATCACTTTAACCGGCTCATATTAATAATGCCAGACGGCCCTTGGTCCATGTGAAAAATCAAGGTTTGAGGTAGATCGAATTTATCACATGGAACAGGCAGTAAGAATACTTTCCACTTCTAGCCAGGCAATATGATGAATTGGGCCGTGTATTTTCAAAATATAATGATTATGTTCGCAATAAATTAATACAATTACTGATTAATAATAGATCAACGACTTCAATGCTCTTGGATTCAAGTTGTTGTTTGTCCGTTCCATGACAAAACACAAAAAACCTTGTATAATGACTGGCACTAGTGAAAAAATAATTTCTCCCAAAAGGCACAAACCAGTAATAAGTAATTTCTTCAAGTCAGCCTGAATCTCTTCATTATTAATGTTGTTATTGGGCATAACTGCAATAGCAATCATTCGAAAATAATCATCGATGATCAATGATGATAATAATTATTATCAACGATTAGTATTAATGATCAATGAAAATTCCACAAATAAACCAAATGATGGTATACAATTTCCATTCAGAAACTGGGGAGCAATAAGAATGTTATGAAAGTTTAGTTCACTTCCTCGTTCATAAATTTGTAGAGATATAGATACTTGATACAGTTGTGTACCTAGTCTAGAGAAAAGTGGAATGACCGCGAAGAAAAGCTCTAGTAAATTGCTTGAATACTTTTTATACTCACGTAGAAACGATGGGTATAAAAGTTCTATTTTTTTTTGCCAATACAGCTGCGGTAGCACCATTATTCTGCGTTTTAGTGATATGGAAATGGGAAAGGTGAAACAACAACCTTGTTCTGTGGCTACACACAAGGACCACGCACCGTTATAAAAATCTAATAGCTTTCTCACTACCGAAAGTGAATCACGAAATACCAATCTCCGCAATACATCATAGATTTCTTCATGCTGCAAACACTGATGTTGATGAGAACAAAAAACATTTTTGAAATTTTAAAGTAAGATGTATCTTAAAGAGGCATACCTAGCAAATTGGAGCGAGAAACTTTCACACTTCCTATATGTGCACTAAAGTCTGGTATAATTCTATCAATTTAGTATTATATTGATTATACATGGTGTGTCATTATTAATTGAAAATATTTCAACCGCAGAATCCAGAAAATGATTTTTTCCTATCACCATAAAACAATTTGAGATATTTGGCGGGAAGTGTACGCAGTGAATAGAAAAGTTTCATTTATGTAATAAACGCAATATTATGATAAAAAAACACCGTCACAATTATTTATATATCCTAAATTGAAAATATAAATTTGTAGATTGTAGGGGGGGGGTCTCAAGCACCTCGAGCTATCTTTTTGGGGTGATACTTCAGAGGGCAGTATCCAGTGAGGAGTCTCGTCGCCAGTTTCAAGTCTTTTTTTGTCCAACTCGAGAAACTGTTCAGCTTTCCTAGCCTTTTTGCTTGTCTTTGTCCTGGCACTTTATTACAGTGAGATTTCATTTCATCTGCCAAGAAATTGTGTATTTGCCTCTTTTTTGGCCAGTCTGCTTCCTCGTTGCCTTCAACTCCCTTATGACCTGGCACCCACATCAAACCTGGTTGTTCGCTGCCAGTTGTCTCAGAGATTGTTCACAGTCCCAAGTCAGCTTAAACTCACAAGTTATATAAATGTGTAGCTTTATGTTTAAAATTAAATATCTCGAAAGTCAACCCCTCACTTGCTCCTATCGTACGCCTATGGTAGTAGGTTTACCTACAGCACCTACACTTCCTGCCAAATATGATGCCGAAACGACATATAATTTTGAAATTATGGAGAAAATCATTTTTAAATATTTGAAAAGAACACCCTATATCTCATATTGAGGCGCCAAATGAAACACCTTGTGAATAAATGAAAATATTGTTCTACTCCTATGAAGTCAGGGCATCAATGACATCATTACCTACTTAGCCATCAGTTCCAAGTAGTTTTTCGATGTGTTATTCGGGAATGGTTCATATATTTATCAAACGTAATTATTGTCCTTGACCCTTGACATACTTTAAGTTTATACCATACAGGGATTGAGGGTATTCAATAAGCATGATGGTGACCTTCTATCATTGAGTGTACCTAATTAATTTGTTTGATGATTTAGATGGAAGATATCGGATACATCAGAGCATTGACTTGATTTGATTCCGGAAACACTGTTAATTGATTAGAAACTATATATACAGTATGTCTCAAATTTAATTTCCGTAGTGAGACTCAATGAATGTTAAGAAGTTTTATTTTCGAAAGTTATATGAATATATATAGGTATACTCGAGATACTTCAGCTGATTTGTTGTCAACGATATTGTGTTGCCGAGCAAGAGTCAATAATAAAGATGCCTCTTTATAGGAAATATCAGAACAGAGTGGTATTTTGCTCGACTATTTCACGAAGTACCAAAAGTACTTATCATAAACATAAAAAAACAATGAAGTTTATCTGATGTTGCACCGAATCGACTGATTTTGAGTAGTCAAACTTTGTGCTGATATCCATGGTTTCATCAGTGAAAACACCACGCTGATACACCAATCAGATTTGAAAGACAGCTGGTGTTTTCATAAGTAATACCCGAAGTAATACCAGTTGTCTTTGATATGTGATTGGTCAGATCACGTGATAATTTTATTATGAATGAAATAGTCGCGATAACACCAGTTGTCTTTATTTTGAGATTGGTAGCAGATTAGGTACGTGATAATTTTGATAGGTATGTTATTTTATTGTCATCGATTATTATATAATATTCCAATATCCAGACTCATATGATGATGTAAATTTATTGTATAATGATGTAATTCCTGATATTTTGAAACAAACTCGAAAATACAACATCACGTTACACCAAATTAAACTCTGTTAAAAAATTCAAACTTTGAGTTTTCCTTCTGTAAATAAAAATTCATCATCTTTTTCAAATATTCTTTCAATTGTAAAAATTTCCAGGTAGCACTGAACCATGATTTTTTCATTTGCCTTCATATCGATGAATATTAGATTCAGTTGATGAATATGTATAATATATAAGAAATCTGCATTTTCCTCGAAAAAGCAACATCTATTGAATTATACAATATTCATAAATTCAAGGAAAGACCAACGAATCAAAATAATTTATTTTTCTCCAAAGGACATTGAAAACTAATGTCACTTAACAGGCATAAAAGGTGTATTTTTACTGCCTAGACAGAAAAAGTTCGTTTCTAAGCATCAACATTTTAGGTAATGATTTAAATCAGACTGGTAATATTAAAATAATTGCCAATGAAAATAAACACAAATCGATGGGTTTTTAAATAAAAATATTGGATTGAAACAAATTTGAAGAAAAAATTACATGTGTCACAAGACAGAAAAGCATCATAATCAATGCCTTGTCTGGATTCATAGCTTCTGCTATGAAACACTATCTGCATCATTGATTATTGTGCTTTTCTGTGTAGAAAAACAAGTAACTATTAACAAAATATAATGTGGACTCAAAATGTCGCATGAGATCGAATGTGGAGATAGCAAAAGGAGCTGCTTCCATCATCCCACTTATTTAATTCAACTTATACTTGTGTTCTTTCATCATCTAATATGAGCGATCTACTAAAGTTTCGTTTAGTTCATCAAACCACTCACAATAACGGTCTATTACAATTTTGTGATACGGTAAACAAAGATTATGGGAAAACCAGATCTTATATCCTGCCAAAAATTATCTATTCCTGCAGTTGGTAAATCCATTGTACAGTAATCCATATTCAAATATAACTGTTTTCTACTCGGTTTTTGATGACGATAATGTGAAATAGAGCATACCTTTTTCAGTCTAGTATAAAAGAACGCAGAACATATCTCTTGCATTTTCATTAAGAGAAATAAAATAATTAGTAAATATTTCCTATCACATCGCATTCATGTGAAAGCAACCACACTCATATCAGAATCTTCACTTTACGTAGTTTCACCGCAGTAAGTTTCAACAGTGTTCACAGGTGAATTGTTGCAATAACCGATGGATGATGGATGGTACATTGAGCAGAAAAACGGTATAAAACCGCTTGAAATATTGCTGAATTTATTGATCAATCAATAATTGAGAGCTTATTTCAAAAGATATTATGTTTGTAATTGTTTCCCACAATGAGATGTCCATAAAACAACTGATGCGATTAGAGCTCGAAGCAATGTGTAATCTGAGTATTCTGGTTATCATAAGCAAGGGATAATGAACTGAATATGTCCTAGGACTGACCATATTTTCGGAAGGAAGTCTAGAATATAATATGATGGAGGGGTATCAGATTCAGAGATCTTGATCATCGCGGTAGTGAGATTAGTTCTATTTCCCCACGTCACTGGCATATGAGTATTTTTTTACCTTCTTAGTATTCGCGATATGTTCGATTTGAGTTTGATGACCATCGCATGACCATCATCATGGTCATGCGATGTCATATTTATTGGACTGATAGATACACCATTATTTTTACCCTCATTCTCTTAAGCTCAATCGACAACGCCGTTTATTATTCATTCAACTATATATTGCAGGTTATGAAATGCTGATGTATCGAAACAATACGCAACTTCACTCTCATTGTTCCGCAAAGCTCACTATTCGCTCCTCATCACTATTTCAGTTGTACAAATATTCGATTTCAAGGAAGGTTCACAATCTCTGAGAAGGCAAATGCATCCAAATTTAAATGCATTCTATCATCAGAGATCTGCAACATCCACCTATCCTGGAAATAATGAAAATTCAATCCGCAAGAACCCATGCCAAAATGATGGAGAACCATGACGACCCGCTCAACAGGGGGTTGGTGGATAAGGTTAAGGCTGATCCTAGTCACCTTCAGTGATTAGTGATGTCCTCATCTCGATAGGGCGCGGAGACTGATCACTCTGTCTTGGACAATTTATTTCCGTAGAAAAATATCTCGCTGATTGGTTCAATTGGATTTTAAAGCGAGTGTAAATGTGGTATGGAGAAATATAAAAGAAGATAATATTTT
Source organism: Chrysomela aeneicollis (assembly GCA_029955515.1). Classification (NCBI taxonomy): domain Eukaryota; kingdom Metazoa; phylum Arthropoda; class Insecta; order Coleoptera; family Chrysomelidae; genus Chrysomela; species Chrysomela aeneicollis. The sequence continues at coordinate 9,007,415 of JARUHQ010000009.1, read as the reverse complement.
TTAGTGTTTCAATTGAGAACATGAAAGTTGCAACTATTTTCAGTGGAAGTAAAAATATCACATCATGACAACAACATGATTATCTGTTGTCTGTTTGATATTTAGGCTCATAAATTTTTCAGATATATCAAATGTACCATCACAAAGTTCAAGAGAGACTGTCATAGTAATAAGGATATCAAATGTAGTATCATTTATGTATCGATATTTGCATACTCTAAAGAATTGTTCATTTGGTTCTCTCAAGCATGATAGTCATATTGGGTATTACATAATATTTCAGTGTGAATGCGGATGATATGGAATGAAGATTAGAAAGCGTGACGAAAATATGATGTGAGGAACTGAATCCCAAGATTTGTAATTTGAGTGTAGCCGGCCAGGTAGCCGCGCGGTTAAGGTGTCTATCTCTTAATCAGCCGACTGCCCGTCGTGGGTTCAATCCCAATCAACGGCGGAATTTTTCCAATGGCCCCAGAAGTGGTATCGGATCCCACTATAAAAGGTAAGGTCCCCGCTATTCTAACTCGTACAAGTTTACTTTGAAAACTTCTGAGGGTTGCTAAGGCAACTAGGATAGTGGTTAGAAAAAAAAATGCTCGTTTCATGCTCATTCAATCTCAATTCGTGAGTTAATACCCAATAATGAAAACAACTAACTACCAATCCACTAATTAATCAAATCAATATTTAGTGTAAACAGGTGAATGAATTATCATTCGTTTCACTGGAAACAACCTGCACTTTGGATTCTTTCTAAAATTTGCATAGGTTCAACACTAAAAAAACAATCGCTCCCCCTTTTCATCTATTCCGGATACATTCCATTAATTTCGAAAGCATTTATTTCGAGAGGCAGTATTCAATAAGTACTTCATTCATTTTTCACTTGAATGCTTTGCTACATTCTCCTACTGCTCATGCAGCAAACATCACTCTCATGGAAAATAATTCCGTGATCGTTGAATATTAATATCATAATGAGTACCATCAAATATATTACTGCTTTGCCAAAGAAGGGGCAAATCCACAATTTTCCGGCCCATAACTCTTCCATGGACTCTCCAAACCCACTTAAAAAGAAGGTTCGACACAGCGAAACAGATCAAAGAGATATCACTGGAATGAAGTACCAGAACAAAGACAAGTGAAAAGTCTAGTGACCAAGGAAAGCCTCGCGAGGAAAAAGAAGACTTGGAACTGGTGACGGGACTCCTTACTGGATACTGGCCCTCTGAGGTATCCCCTGAAAAAGATGGGCAAAACAGAGAGTGGTAGTTGGCGATACTGCATCAATAACTTGGCTGAAACTGCAGAACATTTGCTTTGCGAATGCCCTGCACTCTCCTGCAAGAGGATCAAGTTCTCGGAAGTAGCATTCTTCAATAGGTTGAGTGCCATCATGAGCGTCTAACATTGTCTCGCGCATACTTTTAACTTTGTAGCCACGTGAGACCAATGTGGTCTCTTCTATACCCACAACTGATTTGGCTGCATATCTCCACAGTGGTATCTCGTATCAATGTGAGCTAAATGGCGTTCGAGAGAGCGCGGCCTGGTGGTTCTGAGATATATTTTGACCTGTGGATATGAGAGACCAAAGTGGTATAGATTAAGATATGTTAGGTCGAGGTGCTTGAGAGACTACATAGCTTTCTGGACCCCTGTATGTATTAGTTCATTTTTAGTTCTACACATGTATATGGAAGGCTCATAATCAATCAGTATTCAATCAATTAACTGTAATTTTCATTATTTCACAGTAAAATTTCTCAATTCTGGCACGTTATGAAAATCACCTCTTCAGTTCTACCACAGTTTGTGTAGCTTAGCAGACCTCTCTTTTTATGAATGTATATGTATTCAGTCGATATGAAATGACTTTTTCAAATGTAATGTTTAAACAACAGACGCAAATCTCGCGGAAATGTGTTGTTCTCGTTGATTATGAGGAAATCGACTTTATGATCCAGAAATATGTGTTCTTACCTCTCCTCGTGATAGCATTCGGGATGGTGATTAGGGTGAGACCGATAATCATATGCCAATGGGTAAGCATCCTCAAAACAGGTACATCTGAAATGAAAAACGAATTTATGAAAAATGGTTGGATTATTCGTGTTTCGTATTTCAAGTGTTGAACGCTACAAATCTATACCTATAACGTGTATTAGTGAAAATCAAGAATATTCGAATATTTGAAAAATGGAACAATGGGACAAATTTTTTTTGAAAGTGAAAATAGTCTTTCCAATTAGAAATATAAAACATTGTTTGAAAATGATATCATTCAATGTTCTGCGTGGTATTTACCAGGAAAGTAGTTGTATTCTGCTCGTAGTCTACCAGACATTCATTTTCAAACTTCGTTTTATATTTCTAATTGGATAGACTCTTTTCACTTTCAAATTCGAATATTTGTTTCATTTGTCGCTTGCTGCTGATGATTTTTACACTAGCAAAGCAGCAGATTGAAAATGAATTGATCATATATCACTTATTCAGAAATGGCTATCGTAGATCAAATCAAAAATCAAAAACAGTTTGAAAAGTGATGTGCCATTATCCTTTCTTTTTGTTGATTTCCGCTATGTGAAATAAAAAATTATGTGTTTCATTCATTGATCTCATCATGAAATTTTTCCGTTAAACGAAGTTGTCACTGTAATTCCAAATAAATCAATTCAGGTAAGTACTATAAATTGTTTCATGAATATACTTTCGAATTGGATTGATAGTGCATATTATATATTCATCAAGCAGGAGCAGAAATGAAATGATGTCCAATCAAATAATCATTCGGTTAATGACCGCTGACCCCCGGATGAACTCTTATATACACAGTGAGTTATTTTCAGCCAATATTGAATATGAAAACGCTTCTCAACAAAATGCGTGTACATCAGGATATACAAATAAATTTTTATAACTGCAAGATATTCATATTATGGTGATCATCGATTCTTTATTCTCGCAAGCGGAAGAAAGTGATGGCATCATCAAACAACGAGGTAGGTACTTGATATTCATCGTACATCCAACATAACTTCCCACATAACATAAATACGGAATACAGCATACCTACAAAATGATACTAAAATGCCATGATAAATATTCCACTTCCTTATTATTCTTTTAGGTATCTGACGTACAAAGTTTCATTTTGTGAAGTAATAGAAATCATGCTGGATAAGTTGAAAATGATAGGTTGCCGACCTACCTCAGTGATGAGTCTATGACTCGAACTGTAAATGATTTTCATATACTATGTGAAACAGTATTCATTGATGTTTTATTAGTTCTCAATAGTTTAACTTCTGACACCATAAACTTAATATCATATTGAAATCATCGGGCCTGTTGAAAAAATGTAGCGACTATATATTCAACCAATTTTGATATCATCAGACTGTATTTTTTATGGTCAGAAGTTTTTAATCTGTTGTAGAAGCTTCAACATTCCGAGTTTCAAGAACTTCGCTGGGTGTTATTTTATTCATATCTATATATGACGATATAATTTTTGATGAAAGCCTCCTTGTAGGTTATGCTATGGAAAATGAAAATGTTTTGCAAATAACTCGTAGACGAATCAATATATCGAATCACGGATTTTTCCAAAATATGGATGTGTGAATGCTCTATGTATCCGATGATTTTAATACGTGTCATTCCATTCAATTTTTCTGAGAAACATTGAAAAAACTGAATATCGGTTGAATAACATTATCTATAGTAGACACGGTGTGAACTCGAGATCAATACCAAAGTAGGTGTTTGAATAAGCCCAAGTTGATAGAATTTGGAGAAAGAGTATAGGGTTGCTGTACCAGCTTCCTCCACCTTTATTATGAAAGAAACAAAAAAAAGGTATAAGACAAACTATCGTAGAATGTAATGACATTTTCATGTTTGTTATAAAAAGAGTACCTTGACATAGCGTTTTTCTGAGAAAATTTGGTTTCCATAATATCGTACGTACCTTAGTACACCCTGTATTCGGACATTCTGATGGACTTCGTCATTATTAGTCATCAAATCGTTCAACATTATTTCCCATTCTATAAATTAATTGCTGGATGGAAATAATCTGAGAAAGTTGTAGGTAGCTCTAGCTAAGTATCTATCTATAATACTCGACTTTTCATAATGATAGAACTGCATAGGCGAAAGTAGAAACTATACGGGGTGTTATGAAATTAAGAATTCATCGGATTTCTATATTGCATTTCAACGACCTTCCGACATCCAAATTAGTTGAGTAATTGGAGTTTGGAAAATTCATCAGGATCTTACTTGATGATAATGGTGATAGGTTATAACAGTTATGAAATAAACGAAATATATAAAGGTCAGATGCGCAAGAAGTCACACTGTGGAAATATATTTCTCAGAAGAATTGGTTTCTTCAAACATATTTTGTATACTCGGACCTCAAGGTCGGATGTTTCCAAGAATTCATTTATCATTCATAAATAACTACGGAAATTTTATTTCAATACAATCTACCGAGTGAAGTGACCTTTTATGAATAAATTTCGAATTTTAGTATATATATGTACAACTTATAGAGTCTCTCCTAGCCCAAGGTAAGGTGAGTCTGTTTTGAAAATTTAGCTCTTTCAGTGCTTCTATATACAATCCTAGACTACTTTTGAGTTAACTTGCAAAAAGTCAACTGTTCCTATTGCTGTTTTTTCTGAACTGATAGCTTTCTTCTTTTTTTCCAATAAAATGTATAAAATCCACTCCAGGATGTTATTGCTCAAAAGAGAATGATTCAAAAGTCTCACTGTATTGTTCCCATAATTTTTGCATACTTGTATCTTCATAATAATGCAATTCTGACTAATACCAATGTTACCAATCAGGCAAGAACAGTAGGTGGGCATGATTTAAATAACAAATATGTAATAGTGGAAAATTCACACCATAGTCGGTTAGTGGAACAAATCGATTATGGTTGGTCGACTTATAAATTGAATGGAATGGTGAAATTTAGTGTAGCCATTGTCAAAACACTACATCTCGCACTACACTATATCATTGTCGAAATAGATACTTGTAATATACTACGCACTGTATGATGAAAATTTCCAATAATTGATAACGTGGGCATTGCAATAGACAATTTTAAACCCAAATCAGCGACTCGCCTTGCCATCAAAGTGAACGAATGGTTAGAGAAGATAAATTGGAATTTCATGTGATCGAATCATCAATATACGTCATGAAACCCATGCATGTGGATACTCTCCAAATAAGCCAATCCAGAACACGTGATCAACAATGGCTGCCTTAGTCTATTTGATTACATGTGTTTTTGTGTTTATAGTTTTAATTTCCTTTTTGAAGGTTTCAAAAGTGAATACAATGGCTTGTGATAATAAAAGTGATTATCTGTTATCGTTAGAGACTGAAGATAAAGACATTGCATTACGGCATAAGGAAAAAATCAGAGTCATTCAAGGCATCGATCCTTTCACTCTGATGGATCAGTTAAAGCAGCTGGTTTTCCTAAAATTTGAAACCACAAATACCTTCATGAAAAGTTATGTAACTTTTTACCTTTCAATAAATGTTAAGCACATATTTTAGCATACTTTAGTTTAGCTTCTGTGAGATCTTCCCTTTTGATTGCTTTCAACCATCTTTCTCTTCGGATTTTTGAGAGTTCATTCAATTCTGTTTCGTGTGCAAAATGTAGTACACTGGGTATATTGAAAAACTTCACATCATCACGATTTCCTCGACTCCTACACTTAACAACACAACAAGTATTTGGCATGTTTTTGTAGCTCTATCTTCAATTTTATAAGAAAATTCACAAATCACAATGTAGTCTAAACACAGAATATTCACAAATGAATGTTTAAATTCGTTCTGGAATTAAAACTTATTTCAAATTAAAATCAAAAGGTTCAAATAGCTAGAGTTCTAATGCACTCAAACGGTTTGGATGCCCATCTTCAATTTGATTTGACAGCGTCTTGGTTTGGTCTATTGGATGAAACTAATTAATTTGAGGTCATCAAGTATATATTCTTAAAGCCTTTTCAGAATCATGATAAAGAATGCATCAAACCAAAAAAGGGACAAAACAATATTATTATAATTGAGACAAAGTCTGTGACACTCTATCTCTCCATCTGTCATCATGCTCAGACAGCACGATGTGATTCTGATGTTTTCAAAATGTGATCTTAGTGGTCTGAGAATATTTTAAGAACATCAAGATGGGACGAAAACTCACGTTCCACGAACGTTCTCGAAATATTCTGGAACATTGTAGAACATCATCAGTGTTTTCTCAAGCATACTTTGCGACAATCCTCATCAGTATATCATTCTGAGAACGTCCTCATAATCATCTCTCGAGTCTTCTCTAGAATATTCTAATGAGAATATGAACAGAATGATCTAAGAATATTCTCATTATACAGGTTGTCTGGTAAAGTATCAGAAATATTTTCAGGTACCAATAAAAGAGCTAATTTACTGAAAAAACAAAAAAATAAAGAAATACATAATATCGTCCTATCCAATTAAATTGCAATTGGGACAGGCACCGCTTCGAGTGGAGATCTCAGGGTCTCTACTCGGTGTCTACCCTTCACTGATGAGGGCCAATACGTTCGAAACCGGTCTGTAGGTTGATAGGCGTGCCTGTCTTGATGTGAACTTTGTCACATGTTAGGAGGAAAGAAACATCTGCAATCTGCATTCATTTTATGAATCGTTGCATGGAGTACGAGTAGATATAATTCAATGTTCTGCGTGGTATTTTCCAAGAAAGTATTTGTTTTTTTTTGGACAATACGACATAAGTCTTTCTTTCATTTTTCGATACTTCGTCCAATTAATGGTTTTTCATTTTGCATTGATAAAGCTGTAAAAATAACTGTGGGGCTTGAATTGACTCATTTCTGATTGATGTTTCTTCGATATTGTGTTGGGACACAAAAAACAAGAAAAACAATCAGAACTTACTCAGACATTAACCAAGTTCTTCTTGTAAACCCAGGAATATTATCAAAATGTTTTCAGAAACCCAGTATTAAGTATATCAGAAATGATATCCTCGAAATATGGCCATTTTATACTATAATATACTCCGAGCTTCAAAGGAAAATAATCATGGAATATTTTGAAATATTCTTATAATTCTCAGATTTCCAGAATGTTTTATGAACAAAATCCATTTAATATGGAATACAAGTACAATACACTATATGAATATTTTTGGAGAACATTATTAGAATGTTATGGACTATTTTGATAACATTCCCAGAATAGTTGAATATTACATTACGAAAACATTCATATGACCGAGCATATATGATATTATGAAATATTCTAGAATATTCTCAGTTTATTTAGGTAAAATATTCTTTGAATAATCCTGGAGAACACTTAGTGAATATATCACATTCTGAGAATACATTATGTAGAATATTCTGTGCTGTCTGGGTATTTGTCAGTATGCTAATACCTATAGTTGCAGTCAGAATGAGAAGAACATCCAAGATGAGAAAGCTTGCAGCACCAGACAAATTTCTCCAAAGTATAATGTTCAATGATCAACTTTTGGTGTCATTTATAGCTATCAATATAACGACATTATTATGCGATTTATATAATAGTCGAGGACATTAGTAGGTTACGAGGCGGTAGCCGAGTCAACCGCAATGTCCGAGACGGTGTTAAATCGCTAATGATCGAGTTGAATTCCAAGCTTTATCGTATCATTGACAACGGCGATGCAAAAATAAATAAATAATGAAAAAATATTATTCGGTATAGGTCCAGAGGGTAGAACTTACAGTCTAACTCCACCAAAAAGTTATAGGTATATCCTTTTTTGATATTTCAAGATGTTCAACATTGAATTTTTCTCTCTCGATAGATGTACTTTTATGATAGCTGATGATGAGGGATTAATCCCTTGAAACATGTCCTGTTTTTCTTGATGTAAGTCTATGACTACATAGGGATTAATCCATTGAAACATGTCCTGTTTTTCTTGATGTAAGTCTATGACTACATATTAAACACATTTTTGGTGGAGTTATACTGTAAGTTCTACCCTCTTGACTTATAACTTTCACCTCCACTGCAAGTAATGGATCACGTACGTTGGTTAATATTATTTGGTATCTAACGTATTATGGTGATAATTATCGATAGAGATTTCTGTTCATCTTCAATGATACGATAAAATAAATTAGGTTGCATGAAGCGGGTTGAGGACTAATTTTTCGTCATCAAGTTTTCGTTTTGTACCCCAAATAGATTATCTATACTACATTTCATGAAAAATTCCTTGCACAAAAGGAAATTTCCCAACTTACATAAATCCCCGAAACAAATGATGACGAAGCCTCTTGTGGGTGGCCACCGGCGATGAGAAACAAAACCGAAACACGAATCGCGGTAGGCGCGTTAACGATATGCAGTCTCGCAGTTGGCGGATCAATTGTTACTGAGCAACCTCACCAATAGCTTTGCCAGTGGGCACACTGACCGACTTTCCGCGGAGGTATTCCCATCCGAAGAGCTGCTGGTGAGAGTAGCGCTGTCGAGTGACGTCACAATGTCACACTCGCAACCAGGTGAGTCGTGTATCCGGGAATCTTCTTTTTGGAGGTTACTCCGCTCTCCGGCTCACCAATCGTGATTTTATTGGTTAGTTATGGAAATCATCCATGCTCAAAGTGTTTTGAATCAAAACGAAAATAAAAACTCAAAGTCGGTCGACAACACAATATAATGGGAAATTCAAACAAATTTTTGTAACTACTTTCGGCTTAACAGCCATCATCAGACAATAGTAATCAGTCCAGAAAAAAAATAAAAAATAGTTATACATTTCAAAAAGTTCATGTGCCTACATACTCAATATTCAGAGAAAATTTTTGAAAACCATATCAGCGCCAAAATTCAGTATGCGGAAAAGACAAACCAAAATTGTGTTGATGGTTTTTGAATTTGCTGGACTACCAGAAGAAACAATCTATCATAATTAATAAGAAAGAGTTGAACATCATCCTCATAGATGGTTGTCTTAACTTCAACTGGATCAAAATTATTTTTGTGAATGTGAAATAAAGTATTGACATTGACAAATGATGATTGTTAAAGAACAGTTGACATGGAACTATGAAAATTGAATAAGATTTGGTATTAATTGATATAATTTCGCAACACTCGCAGTTGATCCTAAGTTGTGAATTAGAGTGTCGGACTTCCATTGTCTGAAAGTATGAAGATTTGAATCCGAAGAAAGGATGAGTTATGCTGAAAACGAAATAAATAATGAAAAATATTCACGAATCTTAAAAAAAGGATATCCAATTATAGTAAGGTTATAGAAAAATATGGATTCAAATCAGAATTCAAATAGTCAATAGCTTGAAAAAAAGAGATAGTTAAGTGAATCAGAAGAAATAAATAGAGATTATTGGATTTCAAACTGAGTTTGGTCTGATTGTGTGTATCTACTTCGACTTAGTTCTCAAACTCGGTTTGAAATTTCCATTTAAATCTTTATTTTTTCTTCAATCATATAATTTTCTTACTGACCTGAATTCATCTCTACATGTTAATGACATCTGAATCTTTCAATTCCATAATCTCTAGTTGTTTTCAAAATCTTTGAATATTTTTCATCATTCATTTCGTTTTCATCATAACTTATCTTTTCTTAGGATTAAAATCTTCATACCTTTAGACAATGGAAGTTCGAAACTCTACTTCACAAATCGAGACATTGTCAGCCACTTAAAAAAAAATGTTCCTATAAGTTGACCTGTAGGTACAGTGACCACACGCAGGTTGGAATAAATTCAGTAAAATATCTATGAAGCATTGAAAAAATCGCTTAAACACGTCCACCTTTATTTTATATTGCGCAAATTTTGACACATATTTTACTTTGAATACGTCGACAAATACGTTCGGAAATGAATGAAACATAAAATTAATTGAAATTATTTTTTCCTCAATTCTTTTCTCAATATAACCCATAAAAATTGCAATAATTCTGTTTATAGGAAAGTTAGTCCTTTTCAATGGAACTATCGAAAGTTGGGTTCACCCTTCGATCATTAAACAGACTAGATGAATAACGCTCAATCCTCTCAACAGTAGTTTTTTGAAGCCAACATCTGAAGCAGTTACTAGACTAGGTTTACCTTATTCTTAAACAAGGATAGCAACAACAGATTCCCCCAGTACCAGTGTCTTGCTATCTTGGAAGGGTCTGAATTTGATTAAATTGACCTACTAACAAAATGATCGTATCCATTATTCCTAAGACTGAATGAAAACAATGTAATATCAAAGTTTTCTGAAAATATACATCGTCGATTTATTACTCGAATGATAATAGATTCAATTCACTGTCACAACTATATTGTTAATTTTCTGGCAATATAAAGTTTCAAAGTGTCAAACTTGACATCAAACATGTTATTATGTTATCACCTTTAAATTCCACTAAATATAGGCTTATCTACTACTATCAGCATTTTCTTACCAATTGGGCCAACCATTTCATCACTCGTAGTGAAATGATGCGAGCAAACTCTAGCGTCTCTTGAAATATTCTCGTTCTTGATCATATTTTTACTTATATCCACTAAGTTTCTATCTCGGGGTAACCCGAGAATGTTTTCAAATTACTAAAAATCGTTTTGCATATGAGGGTGGGTGAATCATGTTTATACAACGAATGATACGACACTGAGTAACTCACCAGTGGAATGATGTGTTCTGGTCACCACTTTTAAATCGTCTCTTACACATTTGACAGCGTTTCACCATCCTTCAAATTCGATTTGAACAGAATAAGCAAGGTTTTTAAGTAAAATCCTAGTCAAATTTTCACACAAAACTGGAATTATGCCGTTTAATTAATGAACCATCAAACAAAATTTGATTTGAAAACGAGATGTTTCGCGCTGTCACTGTCAGCGTTCGGTCGATTATCGGTTGAACGAAATTAGCGGCGTTGGCGCATTCACCAAAAATGTCACAATCTCCAGAAATACGTGCTATCTATAACCCACTTGTATATAAATGAGGCACTGTATTATATGACGAACATTGAATACATAGCCTTTGATACACTCATATGACTCATATGAGTACCAACAGAAGAATATATATATTTGGGAACATTGAAAAAGTGTGGTCTTGGGATGATTATCACTTTCAAATGTTACGATGTCGCAACCTCTGTGGGGGAAAACATATGAATTTCATGTTGGCTTCAAACAATTTGGGGTGTAACTATTCTAGTGGGTTTTTTGTTCGGAGGGTTCACCATTTAAAAAAATTACGATGACGTCGTATCTACAACACCGATGACGTCAGATGACGCACCTATATGTCAAAATATGCGCAATATCAAATCAAGGTTGACGTGTCCGTGCGATTTTGTTTTAATTGCTTCATAGATTTTACTGAATTCATTCTAACCTGCGCGTGCTTACTGTATAATAAGTACAGCTGAATGCTTCAGTAATGATAATAATTCATATACCACGGTAACGGTATATCTATTGGTTTAGGTTCTGAGTACTTATCACGCGTTCAAAGGGGTCCAAATTCGATAAAAATCATAAATTTTTCAAGAGCGTAAATGGTAGTCAATAACGTTCCTAAAGTGGGCCAAATTAGATGAAAATCGAAATATTTTCAAGGGTGAATAACGTGTATATGAATACATTCCATGATGGTACTGCATGTAGAACCTATAGAGATGGACCATTTAAATCATGAAATTTCAAGACAAGTAATGGGTCGAAAATAATCAACAAGAACAACATTTCCAAGAATAAGGTTACTTGTAGACCTCGTCAAGAAATCTTGAGATTGCTTGATCTGAATGTACCTATATATTATTCGGAAATAATACGCGACATTGATGTTCAAAATTACCTACCTTATATTTGAAATACCTACAAAAATATGCATATCCGAATGTACCAATAGAAATAGAAAGATAGATAATAAAACTATCGTTGGTATATTCCACAATAATAAACGTATATACCTCAAAATCAAACAATCTCATTAGAATGTAACGAAGTGTATGATGGTTATATATACCGGGGGTTTCTCAATAGTGATTCAACTAAATAACTTTCCTTTCTCTGCAGAGAAACAAGTGGAATGCAGTGTGTACATGAATATGCATTTTTTGACGTATTCAATTGTTTTCTTTCACTTCAGGTTTTACCGGAACTGAACCTTACTTACTTATCTTAGATGGGACACCCGGTATATTTTTACTTATTTAATTGGAAGATGACATTGTGAGTACAATGATACCGCATTTGTCACTTTTATGCTAACATTTTCAATTAACGAAATCGTAATTATGATGTTAAATATCGATTGTGTAGTATCGAATTGTTCGTATTTTTTAGAGATCGTAACAAGCCACACTTGATGTATGCATTGCTTTGATGGTAATTTCATAGTAGAAGGTGAGAGCGGTGTGTCCTTATCCATTCTTCTTAATATTCAACCAATCGTACGATTGTCTTCTTTGTCGCTTTCAAATACCATCGTATGTATTGAATTCGTTTCTTATACTTAGGTTTTTAATTGTCTTCTCTCGCTGGTCTAGAATTTTTCAGTAGAAAATTTGTTACCTACTGGAAAACAGTGTTTTTCTTCGAATATCATAGAAATTTTCAGTTTAATGAACGAGGAAGAAATGTTTACAAAATAAATATGGACAATTCTCGAGTGGAGATCTAATAACCTGGTAGAATTCATTGCAAACACAACACAAGCATGTCTTCTCCCTAGAAAAGCCGATCTCACTGTGCCCAACATTATTCAGTCAGGAGTAACCATACCATTGAAGTCATCCATTTCGATGTTTGGCGTTACTATCAGCAATAACCTCTCTTGGGAAAATCACGTGAGTGCATCCCAAAAACTTGGATTTCTGTTTCGAGCCAAGAGCTATTTCACTCCCATAGTCAGCTGCTTATCTATAAGGCACAGATCCGACCTGTCCTGGAATACTGTTCCCATATCCATATCATCTATTTATATTTCGAGTATCGCTACACTGCCGATTTTTATTGAAATTTTATATCTACAAATTATTATTTTTTTCTTTTTTTAGTTTATCACCTTCTTAAAATGCCTACATAACCACTAATTTTTTACTTATGATTATTTGTTAGTTTTATTACTGTATTTAGTCTGAATTGTACTGTTAGAAATACTTAAAAAATTGTTATTTATACTTCGATAGCCACGTCCTCGAGATCACAAAGGTAGTAATTCTTGTCGCTCCGACTCTGTGCGTAATGTTTGAAATCTTGTAAAAACTTATCAGCATCACCCGATGCCGAATATCTACCTATTCTGATTCATTATAGTTCTTACGCTCGTACCGAACGTGTTAATGTTATAGAAATCGTATTCAGTGTGAACAGTGCGAAATGGGAAAAAGAAAGAAGGAAATGATACATTCATTGAAAAAAAAAAAATGAAGAAAATAGAGAGAAAAATCAGAGATATATCCAGCAGTGAGTACCGGTTATAATAAATACTCTCATTTATAGTATGTATTTTGGGTTTAAGCATATTATACCCACCAAAAAGTCTATAGGTTTCATCTCCAATTCGGAAATGATATATGACCTCACATTTTCATTTCGAAAATGTTAAAAAATTCACATTTTCATTTCGAAAATGTTAAAAAATTCACATTTTCATTTCGAAAATGTCAAAAAGTTCATATTTTCACTCCGAAAATATTATACATTGAACATTCATGAATTTTGCCCATGCAAACGTTCGACAAATTTCGCATTTTTCTTTCTGAAAATAGTAGAAGAAAGCGAACGAAAAAACAATCGAATGTGTTTAGAACAAAAAACAGGTTCATTAGCAATAACGAACAATTTTTGTTTACTCCTACAGGTAGCTCCTCGTCATCAGATACCCACTCATCATCAGAGACAGGGTCGGATTCAGGTCCGGATGAGATTGAGGTAAATGATGAATCACGAATTGTGGATCAAGTTTTGGGGGCCAACCCAAACTTGGACGATAAAGTTGGGCCAGACATAACGGATGACCTCGCCACTAGATGGAAAAGTTACCTCACCGAGGGCCTAGAAAAAGATACCCGCCACGAGCTCATCAACAAATGGAACATTCCAGGAAACTGTAGCTCGTTAAAGGCGCCAAAACTCAATCCAGAATTCCAGAGTTTTTTGACACCAATTGAGTTGAAAAAAGAAACATTTTTGCAAAACACACAAGACATGTTAGGGAAAGGGCTCACAGCATTAGGAGCTTCACTATCGGTAGTTCTATCCGACCTGAAAAAATACGATGACAACCTTGTGTTATCGCTGGTTGATGCTGCAAAATTGATCACTGATACACACCATACTATCTCGGCTCACAGGCAACATCAACTCAAAAGTCAATTGAGTCCAAAATTTCAGAAAGTGGTGCAGAATCAAAAAATCGACGAATTCCTTTTCGGCGTTGACCTGAGTGAGAATTGCAAAGCAGCAAAGGCTATAGAAAATGCAGCTAAAGAATGGATCCAAAAGCCGTCTACGTCCACACACAAAAATGATGCCGGTCATTTAAACTGGAAGCGCCCCTTCTTCAAAGTACAAAAACAGTCAAAGAAGGAGGGGGGGAGCAGCAGGGCGGAGGGGCGAAGATGGAACAACAAGAATCCAGACAGCCGGTATCCACAGAAATCGAGCCAACGACGCGTCGTCAACAGCAAAACCTGGAAATAGAGGTAAAAAGCGCTGGGAGAATAGCCTTATTTTGGGAAAATTGGCAACATCTGACAACAGACAGACTGATTCTCAGTTGGGTAAGAGGGTATAAACTCCCACTTGAAAGTGTACCGAAACAAACAAAATTGTTTATTGCTCAACAGTCCTCAGAGCTTTCTGAGTCTATAAATGAACTTCTTAAAATCGGAGCAATAGTTCAATCAAAAAGCTGCCCGGGGGAATTCCTCTCTCACTATTTTTTAAGGAGAAAGCCGAATGGAGAAAACAGATTTATATTGAATTTGAAAGAACTTAACAAATTCTTAACAGTACCTCATTTCAAAATGGAAGATTACCGGACTGTTAAAAACGTATTAACAAAAAATTGCTATATGTCAAAACTGGACCTCAAAAATGCTTATTTTTTGGTGCCTGTAGATAAACAACATAGGAAATATCTTAAATTTAGATATGATAATGAACTCTATGAATTCTGTAGCCTCCCATTCGGCTTAGCATCTGCTCCCTATGTATTCACCAAACTTTTGAAGCCAATCATTGCTTACTTACGATCTAAAGGCTGTATTTCAGTAGTTTACCTTGACGATATTCTCTTGATAGGAAAAACATACAATGAATGCCGGGAAAATACCCAAACGGCCATAAATATTTTTTCATCGTTAGGGTTCATAATCAATGAACAAAAAAGTATTGTTATACCATCTCAAAAAATACAATTTCTTGGTTTCAATTTTAACAGTTCAGAAATGACAATCAGTCTACCAAAAGAAAAAGTGGAAAAGTGTTCAAAAAATATAAAAAATTTTTTAAACAAACAGTTCTCCACAATTCGTTCTTTCGCAAAGTTGATTGGAACTCTTGTTTCAATTTGTCCGGCAATTAAATACGGCTGGGTCCATACCAAAATATTAGAAAGAAACAAATTTCTAGCATTGAGGGAAGAAGGTAGAAACTTTGATGAAACAATGGGTATAACAAAAACATGCAAAAAGGAATTGCGATGGTGGTTATCTAATCTCAGCAATACGAAAAATGACTTGGGACAGAGAAATTATGATTCAATAATTTTCACAGATGCCTCCAAAACAGGGTGGGGCGCAGTTTGCAGAAACGCAACAGCCCGAGGTGCTTGGAATGACAAGGAGAAAAAGTGTCACATTAATTATTTGGAATTATTAGCTGCATACAACGGTCTCAAATCATTTACAAAAACTATTGACAATAGTAACGTTCTGCTGAGAATAGATAATACAACCGCTATTGCTTATATAAACAGAATGGGTGGAATACAATTCCCACAATTAAATGCAATAACAAGGAAAATTTGGAATTGGTGCGAGAACAAAAATATAATGGTTTTCGCTTCCTACATCACTTCCAAAGACAATAGTGTTGCGGATAGAGAATCAAGACATGTAGGATTAGAAACAGAGTACAGTTTAGACCAACAAGTGACAGAAAACATTTTTAATCGATTTGGCATTCCTGAAATCGATCTATTTGCATCTTATTTGAACAGAAAATGTAGATATTTTGTTTCATGGCATCAAGATCCCGAATCACACTATACTGATGCTTTCACTCTTAACTGGAAACATTTTTATTTTTACGCTTTCCCACCTTTCTCGCTCTTGGCGAGAACTCTTAGCAAAATAATTTCTGATGAAGCTGAAGGTATCCTTATTTATCCTATATGGAGAACACAGCCTTGGTTTCCCTTAATAGAGAGAATCAGAACGTCTGCGGTTATGATAATCGAGCCTGCCGAATACTTACTCCTCTCTCCTTCCAGAGAACCACACCCACTATGGAAAAAACTTACCCTGGGTGCAGTCAAATTATCAGGAAGGCATTCTCATTAAAAGGAGTCCCAGAAGAATCGACAGATATTATTCTCGCTTCTCTCAGTCCCGCTACTCAAAAACAGTATAACACCACTTTTTTAAAATGGTGGAAATTTTGCGTGGGTGTTGATGTTT
Source organism: Chrysomela aeneicollis (assembly GCA_029955515.1). Taxonomy (NCBI): domain Eukaryota; kingdom Metazoa; phylum Arthropoda; class Insecta; order Coleoptera; family Chrysomelidae; genus Chrysomela; species Chrysomela aeneicollis. The sequence goes on along the minus strand of JARUHQ010000009.1, from coordinate 8,990,638 downwards.
TCAGCTACTCGGAAAATAAAATAATAAAATTTTTACAAGGAGAATTCGATGCTGGCGCATCACATGCATCCATAAATACACATAAATCAGCTCTCGCAATGCTATTCGATTTCGAACAGAAAATCATTGCTAGATTTCTGAAAGGGGTGTTCAGAACTCGGCCTAGTTTTCCAAGGTACAACGAAACCTGGGACCCAAGCCCGGTGTTAGCCTACCTAGAAACACTCTGCCCCCTAGAATCGCTAAGTTTAGAAAAGCTTACAATGAAGCTTGTCTTATTACTTGCTCTTGCTACAGCGCAAAGAGTACAAACTTTAACAAAAATCAAGAGATCTAACATCATTCGGTTCGATGATAGAATGGAAATAAAAATAACAGATATTCTAAAAACATCAGCACCTAACAAAACCCAACCAATATTGATATTACCTCTATTCAGGGAAAAACCCAACCTTTGTGTGGCTTCCACCCTCAATTATTATATCAAAATAACACAAAATATAAGAAATGAATGTGATCAATTATTTGTTACGATCAAAAAACCGCACCATCCAGCAACGACTCAAACCATCAGCAGGTGGATTAAAAATGGCATAAAACAAGCAGGCATTGATACAACAATGTTTAAAAGTCACAGCACACGCCATGCTTCAACTTCATACGCCTTCAAAAAGGGCCTAAACATAGAGACTATCAGAAAGACTGCTGGATGGTCGGATAAATCCAACACATTTTGCAAATTCTACAACAGGCCCATACAGGGTGATTCATTTGCGAAATGTGTTTTCGATTATTCGTAAATTCTAAGTTAAAATATCATGTACAATTAGGTAATTGTTAGGTTATACTTATACTAGTTATAAAAGATAATAATTATCATTAAATTATTTACTACACATGGTGCAATTAATTACTATAGAATAGGCCTCAGATAGCTACAAAACATCTTTAAACATCTACCTTTGTGATCTCGAGGACGTGGCTATAGATGTATAATTTGAGATTAAACGACTTACCTTAGGAAGTTCAATCCCCAATTATACGAGATAGCCACGTCCGAAGAGATCACAACCCACCCCCCTCGACAGCTTACTATTTAAACCCCTGTAGCTATCTAAGGTGAGAACTCAAAACTATAATGAATCAGAATAGGTAGATATTCGGCATCGGGTGATGCTGATAAGTTTTTACAAGATTTCAAACATTACGCACAGAGTCGGAGCGACAAGAATTACTAGTTGAATGGAATTACTACCTTTGTGATCTCTTCGGACGTGGCTATCTCGTATAATTGAGGATTGAACTTCCTAAGGTAAGTCGTTTAATCTCAAATTATATTTAATTAGTTCGAAAGATTAATATTCATAATATTTATTCTATTATTTTTATATGTACCCCATATTTTATTTTATATATATATAAATATTGTTTAGGTAAAGTATAATTTTGCTGGTTCACATAATAATGTGACCATCTCACAAACAAGTGGAAAACTTCAGTGAGATATTTCTGTGTTTACATTGCTGAAGCTATCGATACTGTATTCATTTATTTTGGGAGAAACTTTTTTTTGCAATTAAACACTATTCTATTCCATTCTATATTTGGAGTGCGGCATCTAAACATATCCTGAAACTATTGGATTTTGTCCAAAAAAGGGCAATTCCTCTTCAGTGATGCCTCGCTTACAAACTCGCTCACTTCTCTGGAACACCGTAGAAGGGTTGGCGATTCATCTCTATTTTATAGATATTTTCATGGGCGATGCTCTTCTCAAATATCAACAGTCGTTCCTCCATTAGCAGTCTTTTCGAGATTAACCCGTCAAGTTCAGTCTTCACACCCCTTTGTGGTCACTTTAGAGACCTGCAGAACATCCTTTTCCAAAGACTCGTTCATCCAACGAACATCGAGACTTTGGAAATCATTGCCTAGGGAGGTGTTCCCCGAGGAATACGATCTCCAGAAATTCAAGAAGAACACCAACTCCTACCTTCTTTCCCTTGGTTCTCACGATGTTCTCTGAACATTACAGGATATCCATTCTCGTGAGAACCAGAACATAAAACAAAGTTGAACTAAACATTCATTTCAATTGATTTTTGGATGTATATATGAGCATCACTACGCGATTACCTGGTCGATGAGGATTTGAATCTGAATTAAATTTCTTAGTGAAAACGCTTTCATTTTTGTCTATATGTTTCTGCACACAAACATAACGAAATGATCAAACATCACTCAGTCTACGTATTACTAAAATAAAAGTTCAAGACGTTCAGCGTTCAGCCTATGAGGAAGAAAAATCCATGCTACGTACGTACTTGAAGAACTCACTGAATGGTTTGGAAAACACATTTTATCTTAAAGGAAGAACATATCTGACGTCTTTTATTTGGATGGGCAATTTCGGAACCATTTGTAATTGTATAACCAAGACACTTCTTGCTTTTCTGTGATCACTTGCTCGACAGCAATCGAACACCCAAAGAGCAGCAGTATTTGAGAACAAACGAAGGCACCATCGATATCTGATGACACATTTATTCTTTTTCTTGAAAAAGTCATGACCATGCATTTTTCAATATTTAACGAAAGCTCATTGAAACCCTAATCATAAAGCAGGTTGAGGTCATTTTGTAACAACATATACAGTCTGATTCATCAACGTTCTCTCTGAATATTTTCATATGTATATAATTTAATACAAACATCAAGACTCTGCCAATCAGAAAAAAATAAAAAACTTCAAAAACATTGATATAATTAGTAGAAAACGAACTAAGTGGTAAAACAAAGGTGCGAGATTAGAGACGCTACAATTGAAAAAAGCAACAAGTAGGTAAAAATAATTTTTAATTAAAATATCTTTGAGGGTATTACCAAATTGATGATTATTCGTTTTTTTTTCTATTCGATCGAGAGTTTGTTATACCTATAGTGTGATGAAGGTTGGTAAGTCTGTGCTTGGGTAAGGTCAAATCCGGTTTTACTCTAAGAACATATCGACTGTTACTTTAAACAGGGTAAAAAATGGGTTTAGTTCGGGAAATATTTGTTATGCAAAATCCTCCTAAGCCACGTCACAGTTGATTCACACGATGGAATAAGAGAAGCAAGTTCGAACATATCCAATATGCTATGAAGCAAAAGAAGATTATATAGATTATTTCATTCATGCTAAAATACACGTTTTTGATTGGTTGAAATGATTGTGTTGATAAGCAATAACACCATGTTTTCGATTTTGTATTTCGGCTCCTGATTGGCTAATTGGATACCTACATGCTGTGTTTTCGTTTCTGTATATCGCTTTCTGATTCGTAAGCAGTAGGGTAGTTTAATTAAACAACGACTTACTAGTTGCAATCTGTCATAGTATTTTCCGATTCCCTGGTAAATAAATAAATGCCACTACACCAAATTTTCGTCTGAACCATGATAAACACACCCTATCAATATGTATCCACTTCATTTTCCACAAATTATGAAAATTTCAGCAAGAATTAATCTAATGTAACCTAACCACACAAATTGTGACAACAATCAGAATGAATTTAGCTCAGTAGTATCTAGTGAGGGTGCATAGGTAATCTTGCCTACATCATACCACGCATAAATGTATTGTTGGTTGCATAACGATGTGTCGAACTACAATGCATAATCAAAATAACTAATTCCATAAACGTTTAATATTAATTTAAACAATAAATAGGAAATCATCAGAATGGCTTGATTTTATTCATGAAATAATCTGAACAAATACAACTCGTGTTACTTGGAAACTACGAATTTGTGTTTCGATAATCTTCAATACACTTGTTGTATTACATGCGATAACATTTCATCCCCATGTTGGAAAAAAAGTAAGTTTGGATTGAATATTTTGAAATACTGCATCAACTTGACACGCAACCAAGTTAGATGCTCATCATTGGAACTACCAAGATATTTCAAACTCTTATAGTAGGTGTATCTCAATGTTGGAAAAACCACAAATTTTCAATTCTCCCTAAAATGGAAAAGAATTTGTACCAGACGTAAGTACTTGCATAAAGTATGTTTATGGAAATCCTGTAGGTAATACCTGACAAGTAAATAGGTACCTACTGATTTGCCTTCATAAAAAATTATTTTTTTCTCTTCAATATTCCACCCATTAGAAAAAAAAATTGAGTATTGTATTTCTAGCATCAAGAAGTTCTTGCAAAATATGATGCCAGATTTGGCCTCGAGATCGTCTTAGTTAAATAAATCTACTTAGTTCTTTTGGATTTCGCTTGAAAAAAATAAAAACGAAAATTCAAAAACTGAATATGACTCATCAAATTTTCTTTCAGTTGATTATGACATGAAAATGCTTTTTTCTATTTTGGTTGTATAATGAAGTCATTGTGCAACGCAAATGTGTGTCGAAATAGCCTCTAAGAGTTAGGCCCAGTTTACTTCTGAGCGATTTGGATTTGGTGATATTTGCAGTGAAAAACTCAATGTTTTAATTGGTAAATTTCAATTCAGAGTGTGATTTGAATTGACCAATAAAAACAATAATAACATTGAATTTTTCACCGCTGGTATTGCAATAATCAAAATCGCTCAACTGTAAACTGGGCTTTACGCTTGTGCGTCAGATTTTAATTCTTTCAATGTCATCATTGTTACCAATCGAAAATGTTTCTGTTATTTATCGATATTAAATCAGTTTTTTTCTTCAAATCAATTCAAAATAGAAAAAATTGCATATGACACACGTTTTATAAGACACGTTGTCGCACTTGTTCACTTGGAGCACTCCTCGCTTCGCTCGTCGTACTCCAAACAACTTGTGCGACAAAATGGCGTCTTATAAAACTTGTATCATAATATACTATTTTCACATGACAATCCATGTCAATCTCATCCCCTAATTGAAATCTGTATTTCACTACGCCTTATTAGTGGAATTGCTGTGTAACAATGTTACAGAGCGAATCCACTAATTGTGTGAATGATGTAGAATTAATTTTTAATTATTTTCTGCCGTATTTATATAAATATCGCTTCGCTCGTCGTACTCCAAACAACGCGTGCGACAAAATGGCGTCTTATAAAACTTGTATCATAATGTACTATTTTCACATGACAACTCATGTCAATCTCATCCCCTAATTGAAATCTGTATTTCACTATGCCTTATTAGTGGAATCGCTCTGTAACAATGTTACAGAGCGATTCCACTAATTGTGTGAATGATGTAGAATTAATTTTTAATTATTTTGTGCCGTATTTATTTCATTTTAATATTCTATTTTATATCATAAGACATAATCAATAAGTGGGTTATCATCGGTCATCATACTTGGATTCCGAAAAAAATCTAGAGAAATCTACCTACTCGGTTTTGTATCATTTGCTTTTTCACAATGAAGATGAAAAGTATCTCTTGAATAGAAGTGCAATTATCCTTTCAACGAAGCGTGCTTATATATTTCTTCAATTTAGCTTATTATTTGTGTTTCTCTCATTTCTTATATCGGGTGATTTATTTGTATGTATATCTCGAAAAATACGCATCGTACAAAAAAGTTGTCGAATCAAAACTCAAATATTTTCGAGTGCGGCATTCAACTTCATCAAAGATATCAAGTTTATCCGTCTGTCATAGACAACATGTTCAATACTTCGAATGAACGGGAGGAATTATGGTATAGAAAACTTCTCGTGGTTCACACATGTGGAAGAGTAGCTCATGCTAAACTCCGCCAGGCTAAATAAAAGCATTTTTTTATTATTATTATATAATTAGCTAAATTCATTTCGTTATCCGAATGGAATTGAAATGACAGTTTAATATCTTAGCAATAATCATGCACTTAAATTCAGAAAGCACAAAATAATTTCGTAGAAATTTTGATGGATTCGAAAATGCAATTCATAATTTTGATTCGAACACCCTATATATGTATAGATAATAATAAATTCAGGTAATAGTTCTCATGAAGCTCAATAACATTCTATTTTAATTTTTTCATAGCATCCAATGGTTCAGCCAATATCGAAGAAGAGCTATTTTATCACCATCATGTAATTTTTGTTCAAAGCTCTGATATTTCTTGGTGGATGAGTATCAATGTTTTATTGGAGTGTTTGTATCTACTCTCACTATCCCTTATTGTATATTAAATTTCATGAAAAAAACAATGTACCTACTGCGCTATCTATTAGAGAATAGTTGAAACTTAGGCTAGCTATAACTCTACTTCATATCCCTACCTGCGGTACTGCTAGGTAGGTATTCCATCATGATACCACCAAATAGAAACAAAAGATGGTGCGGATTGGATTCTAGAAAAAATCTTTCTTTCTAGTATCAGAATCGGTTTTTATAGTGTTAGAAGTTGAAACTCGATGTAGAATGCTTTGGCTCTAGAAGAGAAAAGTTGGCTGTGATTACCTATCAACGAATACAAAAGGAGGTGAACACTATTGGCAGACACAAAGGTGGATATAGATATGGTGAAACGACTCTTCAATTGTTTTCCGTCAAAACCTGTAGACTGGTTTAGCGAATATCATAACACCGGTAATATTTCACTAATCGTTCGGAGATGGCGTTAATATCACATTTGATATCAATATCGATAATTCAGTTCACTATTAATATCCCTATTCTATGGTTTCGTGTTCAAGTGACAGTGACAGATCATTCATAATTGTGGTTTCGGCTTGAGATATTTTTGATTGTTCAATAATGATATTGATTGAACAAATCACAATTAATCAAAATGACTGAGAAATTGTGAAAATTAATATTCATCATACGGAATCAGCAGACGTGGCGCCATCCATATGAAGTCGTGGAAGTATTACTAGTGTTTGAAACTATGATTGAAATTCAACAAAATCAAGTAGGCAGAAGGCAAATATTTCTAGTGCCTTTTAACGGGACTCGTTCCACCATATCTATCCACCTTGGCATACACGAAAGTATTGAATTTTGGTGGTCGTACCATGAAAGATGAACGTCCATCTCGCCGAAATAAAAACCACAAGCCATAATGAATGATTTATTGAGGAAGGTGTATAAGGATAAACAAAAAAATATTAATTCAATGTAAATGAGACATAAAAATAATTATTATGTACCATATTGAAATCTACCATTATTCCAGTTTGAGGAAACACACCAAGTTTATATGAAAGGTTGACCAACCTTTTTCCATGTTCTTTTCTCCAGATAATATGTGTAAATTAGTTCAGTCTTACATTGATGAAAATTGAAGATTTATAATTCTCAGTATTTTTGCCTGCGAAGCTCATAAACGAGAATTTTCTAATTTCACATCTCAACTATAGGTTCTTCTTCTCAATTTTCTTTGGGAATATTGGAATAACTATTTCACGAATCACAATCTCCTAACCAACTGATAATTTGATGGTCCAAGACAGCTTTAAATGGAATACCGGTGATTATTTCGTAAGAGAAATTGTAGTTTCGAATAAATATGAACCTACTATAAATTACTCATTTGACATTTGGAGGTTATATACAGGTTGCTTCAGGTTTTAAGTCACAAACTGAAATGGGTGATCATTTCAATCAAAAATCTTCATATGAACATAAGGCCGATCTCGATCAGTAGCGGAGCTACAGGAGATCAAAGTTTAATATTTTTTATAAATATATGTATATATATAGAAAGAAAGATATTGTGTTTGAACACAGAGCTAGGGTATGAAGTGAAAGGTTGTAGGTTGATTCCGTTTCGTGTGTGGATTGCCAACTCTGTTTAGTGCTAGTAGGTGGCACTGTACCAAAAATCCGTATTCCTCACTGTTTAAGACTACACTGTGGTTTTCAAATAGTGACCGTGTCGTGGGTGGATTGTCGACTGGCCTAGTGCAACTGATGAGGCTTGGCGAGCCGAAACAGATCTGTATTGCACCAGTTGGCAATCCACACACGAAACGGAATCAACCTACAACCTTATATATATATATATATATATATATATATATATATATGTATGTAATCCGACCTTACCAAGCCCGAAACAGTATATTTGATAGGTCTTACGAAGCCCGCGGAGAATTTAGGAAGCCCGAATCGGGCTTCCTAAAAATCTACGTGTATATGAGTCTATCATGACTAGCTGATGCCATCTGTTGTCATTTCAAAATTTTCCACCGGGCTTCCCAAGTTCGTATTATATCTCAAAACATACACCTTTAGTACGTCGAGGTTGCCACCAGGGGGGCCACTGCGCTTTCTGTATATAATTATATACAATATATGTATATATTTCACGCGATATTTGATGCATGATAGGAAGCCCGGTATATCTTGCGTATGTTAGGAAGCCCGATGTATCACTGATAGCCACGTACAGTAATGACTGGAATTAATTAGATTTGATCTGCAATAATAATAGTAGTAATAATAATGATATTAATTTCTCTGATTGAAAAGTAAAATTTTTATTAATGAATATGCATAATAACCGAAGAGAGAGTCAAATGAAAAATGTGTACTATAAAAAATATGTTTTGTCCTCCATTCGAATATTATTGAAAGCATATAAAACGACTTTTTCTTGATAGAAAAAATTTCTTATAGTAACATTACCATCATTACCTGAATAACTACGACTGTCATCAAAAATGTCATTGGAATCACATACTTGTTATATATACTAGGTGTACAATTGAAAAGGGACAAACTTACGTCAAATATAGGTGAGGGTCATCGATGTGGTGTCAAAGAACCCATATTTGACGCATCTCTCGTTATTATAATCGAGATAGCTGTTTCATCTATTCTTTCCATTTTTTTGATTACCCATAATATTCACGGTTCAATCTGTAGATATTGTTTTGAATCTGGTACATATCTCGATAACTCTTCGAATTTATCGAAGCATTAACAGATAAAAATGTCCTCAAAACAATACCCTGTGTAGCCAACTTTGAGTTTTTATGCTTAGGTAAGAAGCAAATAGATTAGTAGTGAAAATAATGAAAAAGCTTATCACGATGGAGAAATGATCAATTCAATCTATCATAATCAATATGAATGAGTATTGGGAGGTATATATAAGCCACAACACCATCATTGCTGAAATGTTTATCACCACCATCGATAGCCGTATGCCAGAAATAGTATTTCGTCAACCCATCACTATTATGGGACTGGATGGAATTCCTCCGATCGTTCTCAAGAAATGTGTTCCTTGATTAACAACAGTTCTTCTTAAAAGGTATACCCCTTTTCATGAACTCTTTGCGTTTCCTCAGACTGAAAGCCTGGTTACTACAGATTTATTGCGCTACTATATTATCATCTTTGAGGTGATTAACATTGAGCTAATTCAAAATCTGGAGATATAAAGAATCATGAACGACCGACAATATGACTTTAGTTAACAGAGATCAACAGGAGATTTGCTCGCCTATACGTAACAAACATATAGCAGACGTCAATCTGAAATCAAGAAGACTCCCTTGCTGTAGCATTGGATATATCCAAGGCATTCGACCAGGTGTAGCACGAAGGAATTATTGGAAAGCTTCCGTTTTATGGTTTGTCGCCATAACTATGTTGTTCACAAACAAGCTTTATTTCGAATATGTCACTCCACGTAGTTGTTGCTGGTGTTCCGTAGGGATCTGTTTTGGCACTCACTGTGTTCCTGCTATACATTGACGTCCTATTGCCACCTCCAGCATAAAAAATATCAATTCCGGGGTACCTCAAGGATCGATACTGGGCCCTACGCTTTTCATAGTTTATATCAATCATATGTTGAAATTTCTTTAGGATCCTTCATCGTTGATTGTCTCGTATGCTGATGATACAAATTTCCTTATCAAAAGTGATACTGTGAATGAGGCCGAAAATAGAGCAAAATCAATTTTCAAAAATATGTCGCTATGGGTGGAAAAAAATAAATTAGGTCTTAATGATGGTAAGACCACCTGTATCATGTTCAAAAAATCGCAGTCGCGGGTGGAGCACAGCGACGAAGTAGTATTGTCGGACAAAACTACTGTTGGCTATACGAGAGAAACTAAAATGCTTGGTTTGAGGATAGATTGTCGCCTCAAATGGTCAGACCATATTCATGAGGTTATCTAGAACTTATTATGCCTCAGCAGTAACGTCTAAGCACTGCAGTCAGAATATTGTTAGACAACTTTACTTCGCCTGTTTTCACTCTTGTATGAAATATGCTATAGTTCACTGGGGATATGCCTCAAATGCTGAGAGAGTTTTTAAATTGCAAAAACGTGCGGTACGAATTTTAGGCAATCTTGGATTTTACGATTCATGCAGAAATATTTTTAAATCCTCTAAAATCCTAACATTAGTATCTGTGTATATATATGAGGTTGTTTGTTATGTTTTCAAAAATAAGGAGGTTCAACGAAGTGAGAGCTCAGCATTCATATAATACAAGAAAAAAAGAACAGCTCTTATCTAACAAGCATGATACTACGCTGTACCAGAGGGGTTTATTTTATATGGGATGTATGCTTTACAATAAGATACCAGATATTATTAAAAATAGCAGGAATTTGAATATTTTTAAAAAAAGTGAAAGTATTTCTCCTAGAAAAAAATTGTTACACAGTTAGTGAATTTTATGCATGTACCTAAATATTTGTCCATTTGTTTGCTAGTAGTTCATGTGTCATGTGCCAAACGATGAGGCTCCTGAAATCAAATCCATTGATCACTCTCTTATTTATGGATTTATGATTATGGTCGATGCTCATCATAAATCATGTCTATTATTTCACCACGAGCGATTGCAAGCAAGTAGACCAGACGAACACAGACTGACAACCCTTATCCTCGGACTTGAGACCTACATAACTTCTGTCTATCGAAATCCTTTTTTCATCTAAAGGCGAAGTTGTGGAACTTATTACAGAGTGATATTTTTCCAGATGCTCAAAAATTCCATGCTTTCAATAATTTCCTTTACTGTCATGCATGATGTCTCACACACACATTATAGATTTTACTTTGAATATTGAATTATTCAATCGTTTTAATTCTCCATAAAATATCACATAATTGTTAGAAAAAATAGTATGGAGTTAGTAATAAATTATGGTTCATAGAGGTCAAATACGGGTTCATTGGGATCACCCTCATCTACAATTGAAATTTATTCACATAAAACACCCTGTACATGCCGGGCTTCCTATCATACGTATAGTACAACATGAGTATATAGCAATTCACACTGACTGAGAAGTAAATAAACTCCAAATATCGAAAACGAACAATGATATCCCTTGCCCCACCAACGTGGGCTTCCATTTGCCCGTGGTATTTAACGGGCTTCGTATCATCCATCAGATATGTATTGGATAGGAACGATGATATTCCTTGCCCCCCAACCCGGGCTTCGATTCACCCATGGTATTTGCCGGGCTTCGTATCATTTATGGGATATATATATATATATATATATATATATATATATATATATGGAAGGGAAGTCGTTGCTGACCAGTCAGAGATAAAACTTGACACTTAGTGGGGATTGCAGCACAGGTAAAGTATACTCTGTCAAGTTTGCTCCAAGCTTTCGAAAAATTTTTTTATATATATATATATAAAGAAGCCTCCATCCCTAAAAATGTTCGCCCAGTAGGTTTTGAGAGTCTTCAAACTGTTCAACATGATGTTCTTCCAGGAAGTATTTCCCATATCAAATTTCAAAATGATATCTTTAATATTCGGCGAGATATTCTGATTAATAGAAATTTTTTTTAACTTCAACCCCCTGTATCTCCGCTACTGTTCGAGATCGGACTTATGTTTATATAAACTTTTTTGATTAAAATGATGAGATCTATAATCCATTTCATTTTGTGATGCCTCAAAACCTGAAGAACCCTGTATATGTTCATAAACTTACTCTGAGTAAGAGTAAGAATGGTTTACTACGAAGCGTACATGAATTTATCGTAGCAGTTAGGTTATGTTATATGCATTCATAAGCGTGATGCAGAAACTATAAATCACATAATTGAGATTATGAGCGCAGCCTTTTCAATGAAATGTATAATCATCGCTCCTCTATTCGTCGACGACCTTGATCTTATTATTATTAATATTATTCATTTATTGTATCAAAAGGAACAACATCCTTATTACAAGGGTTGGTTGGTTAGTTACAATATATACTTATAAACTGAAAAATAGATGAACAAAACAAGTTCACTCTTATGATAAATAATAAATAATGCCAGCTGAGGGAATATTTCAAATAACAATATATCAGTAACATCAGTATAATACCAGTAAAATTATTCATTTCGGAGAAATGATCGCACCTTCATTACATTGATAACAAAGTTTGTTATTGCGTTTATAATTTGACAGGAATTAGAATCTAATGCCCCGACCAGATCATTAATGTTATTGATGCTGTTTGCAATTAGAAAACTGTCACGTAAGCAGTTATAAAATGGGCATTCGAAAAAGATATGTTCAATATTCTCGTCATTAAGTTGGTTGCAAATAGAGCAAATTCAGTTGGTATGGATTATGTGTGTAATTTGTCGACATGTTAATTTTAGGTACCTACCGTCTATCGCAAGCTCTGAGTTGTGCAATCATTCTAATTTGATGAATTGGTAGTCTCATGGACAGATAGTTTGGTAGACAAGGGTAACTCAAGCTTGGAGCAAATGGCAGAAAATGTGAACGAAATAAAATGTCAACATCCCTTTGGACAAGGAAGTTTTTGAACTTTTCTGTTAACTCGAGAATCAATTTACTAGGCTGTACAGTTCTATTGAGGCAACTTTCATAAAGGTTCATGCTTCTAATTTGTTCAAAATAGCTTTTCAACTGAAGAATCCAATTATATTTTGGACAGCCATCTTGGCTGAGAGCTTTCAGTCGCAAAAAACAAATGTTTGGAAGTCTATTAGAAGGCATTGAAGTTAGCCTAAATAACCAACTTAATGCAGATTCGAAAATGAGTGCTGATAATTTAATTGAATTCGTTTCAAGCTTTTTTAAAAAACCAACTTGCATCCTTTCAATAACGTCATCATATCTCAATCCCCAGATTCCTATGCTATAAGTTAGAGAGGGTACTATAACACTATCATACAATTTTCGTCTGGAAGGTCAGTAATTCATTTTTGTCTGCGCCATCAGACTTGTGACAGAAGCGAAAGCTTGTTTGCATTTTGTCACAGCTCTTGTAGACATTTCACGAAAAACTGCAGATGATGAAAATTCGACCCTAAATAAGTATAACTATTGACTATTTCTAATTTTTGGTTTTTATAGTAGAACGCATGCGTTTCATTAGAAAATAGAGTACAAAGTTGTTTTCTACTGATATATTACAACTTAGACTAAGAAAATTCGAAACTGTACTCCTTTCACTCACAGATCACTGACGACATTCATAATATGGGCCAATCCGAAAACCCGATTTCGTCTTCATTGAGGTCGCGCTTGGATCGACGATGATCATGTCCTCAAAACTCTAGAGAGTATCGCCCTGTAAGACGAACGTCTTGCGAGTACCGCTGCTTGGCGCACTAGCCACTTCACCCGTACCCCACTATGCTTTTACACAGGTAGAAGGTGAGGAATGAGCGACGGTGGAACTAGGATCCAACATGCCTCACGATTATTGAGAACGCGACCGTTCATGATCGCATAATTTCTCCACCATTTCGGTCAGTTATGTGAGGTTTCCGTAGACATTCAATTCGAATCCCCTTGGTGTTGGACATCAGCAGGAGTGTCACTATGACAGGCAGCAGGAGACATTCAGTGAGCGTTTTCAGCGTATTGGTGTTGATGGTGTTGAGTGCGAACTCGAAGGAATGTCCTGAAGGAAGTTACAACGAAGAGTGTGCTGATGGTACGGCATCTAATAACAATGGTGAGATTCTTAGAGACGGTCTAACAATCGTTCGGTCTGCCGTTAGATTTTAAGTCATATTTCATCACTCATTGATGTACAGGGTGATTCGATGGTTCTGGGAGCATCCTCAGGAGCGGTGAGATAATTAGGAATTATTCGGGATGTTGGAGCAAACTATTATAGCTTATAAACAGGGGTTGCTTAATTTATTCTGCATCTCTTCAGCATAACCCTTTTTTTTAATGAAATTCATAAATAAAATGTGAAATAGCGATTTTATATGTGTTGTCTCAAAATAGAACCGAAAAAAGATAATCTTGCATTAGTCACGTGGTATACGATTAGGAATGATTTTTTCAAAGGAACACCATATCATATATACAGGGTAATTTACGTTTTATGGGGAGAGGAAAGCTAGACAATTTTGAAAGTTGGTAGATATACGTTAATAATTGCACATGCTCTTTCCGTCTACAATATTTTCATCAATACAGTGTTGTCGCTTGTTTAATTGTATATTCTAAAGGGACAACACTGTAAATTATTTAATTTTATGAATATTTCTCTCCATCTAAAGCCTCTATCGAGATAGATATGATTTCGATGCTTTTTGAAAAAAAAAATCAATATTTTCACAATTCGAAACATTCTGGGGAAAAACGACTAGAAGTCTAAGTTTTCATGGTATACTATTATTGCATCATCTTCAAGTTTATTGTCGTTGAAAAAATTATTATTAAATATCTCGAAAACAGCTCTAGGCCTAGGGAAGCATGCACGAGGAAATATGAAACAATAAGTTTGAAATAAAATCAATATATATATTTGAACAAAATAATTCACCGGGTGTTTCATTCAAAATAATGATTTACAATCCGTTTCTGATAGAAGTGGCAACACTGTATTGATGAATACATTTGAAATATTAAAGTTGATGCCAGTTTTCAGTATAAGTGGAATAGCCGTGAAGATGAATATATTTCAGATCGATATATCAGTATTCATTACTCAAAAAACCAAATTCCCAAAATGGTCCCATGTCCCGTTCTCCACATACGTCTTATAGGCCATCGAGTTTAAAACACCCTGTATATGTCTAATGTGCTATGCCTGTACATGAAAATAAATAAATTACTATTTTTAATCAATATACAATCGCCTTATTGATTTAGGTATACGTCGATATTGGTAATTCAAGTCTGCAACGGAGTAATACTAACTTCTCGACTAATACTATAGATACAACTGCGTAGCTATCGGCTGTTCGAAGATGTAAGAAGAGAATGGTCAAGGCTGAATATCTTGCTGAATACCTATATAGTCAGAATATCAGTATGGTGTAACTTGATGCCACAAAAGTGATATGTGCGTGAATTTATATTTAGTAATTTAGTTGAAGAGATTAATAACGTGCCTATATAGAACATATAATATGGTTTTTGTAAAGAATATTCTACATACAGTGCGTCCACGTTAAGTAATTACCACCACTTCGTTATTATTTGTTCGATTTTGATTTTTTTTTGTTGGATAGGAATTTGAAATATCTATCTAACAGAGAGATTTTTTGGGATGTTACAAACTGCGACCAATTTTATTGACCCATATTTCAAATAGTACTATAAGCGATTTTTTTTTTCATAAAAAATAATGATGGATTCTGAATCAGGATCATTTGAAACATACTTGTACCGTTTTTCATCATCCGAAAAAACGAATTATTTTTTTTAGAACCAATATATGTCATCAAAAAATGTATACTTACTTACTATTGTGGTATTTTTGGGAAAAGTTGATGACAAATTGTTAATGAAGATTACTCCAAACATATCATTCTGCGAGAAAAGAAGGCCTTCTAAAATCATCAGTTTCCGATAGTCAGTTTCTTAACATACAGATTTCTTCTCAGGATATAAAATACTCCGCATATCATTGTTATTATTGTTAGACATGATAAAATGGATATCATGTGAAAGTTTGTCATCAATTTCATATTCTCGAAATGTGTGTGTTGAAAATTGTTTTCTACCTCCAACTTAATTGCAAAGCAACCCTGGAAAGTCTAAGACTTGTATGAACATAATCACAATATACCGTGATATACCTACCAAAACCTGATGCAATTTCAAAGCTTATGAGCATAGAGCGTCATCAATATCTATGTACCTATTTGATTGTCGGTCTATTTCCTGGTTCAAAGAGCGATATTTCAAACGGCCACTGATCACTCAATTTACTTGAGAATAATGTACCTATTTTATATACTTTCCAAAATCGAAAGAGTATATGTTCTGAATTGAATTGTGAAATTCACCAGTAAATAAATAATATTATTTTTTAATTGGGCTAAGATGCTTATTTAACGAAATTTCTTGCAGTTTCACTTTAGGCGATAACTATACTTATTGATAAGTTAGAATGAAAGCGTTCAATATAGAATGATTAGCTATAATGTAAACCATTCCTAATTGAACATTCTCATGAAGTTGCGTTCTCATGATGAAATTGAAATTATTCAAATCTCGTTTCACATCGCTGAAAATGATTATCGTATTTGTGAAGGGAACCACGTTAGCATTTTTTTACTGGAATATTGAATTTCTGAGTCACTTTCTACATTCATCTCTTAGAACATCAGGATCGTTTCCAGTGTTAACAATGCACCTACAACGAGACCTACACAGTCAAATAAAATCAATTCAGAAGTAGAAACTTACGACAAAACTAAGATTTGAAGAACAATGACAAAATCAGCTTCACAGGGAGAATCTCAAAATGTAATGCAATACGCAGGGGGTCCCGTCCTAAATATCAAAGTTGTTACTATACTTTTCAATATACGCGGCAACGCCGCATCGCAGAAAATATTTCAAATCTATAGAACAGAACCAGTTACACAAGTGACAAACTTTTCAGAATGATCCTATATAGTCAGTTTTCCAGAAACGTCTAATAGGCCATCGAGTATGGGACACCCTGTATTTTCCTTTCAGAAAGATTGATCTCGATCTCCTGCTGATTCTACATTCTATTGAAAAGATTCTATAGGTATACAAAATTGGCGAACAAATGAAGAGTTTACATCGAAAAGTTCGGGATTGAAAAATAAAATCGACCTTTTCCAGCAATTTTTCAAGGAAAATGGTGTGAATTTTTCAACGAATTTGTTGCATACTTTTGACATTCACTTTTTGTTTGGCTTGAATTGTAAGTCTAAATTGATGACACATTAGCTCTTCTGAACTTGCACAGAGTGACTCACAACTTTCTCGACTGATTCAGGTGTGTGATGAAAAATACCACGCATGCATGTAAATATTGCAACCACGTACATAGTGTTGCAAAAAAGGATCTGAATTTTTCGTGAAATAGTTTCGTAATGGACTTTCGGGTTTTTCAACACGTTGTGGCCCCGCAAACTATTCCAATCAGTACAGTCGAGCAAATTTTCTTGTATAATGTATAATTACCTATATTCATTAATTCATGTACTTATACATTCTTTTACAGAAATTATGTTCAGTTTATCCAATTTCATTCACATTATTCATCATAATAAACTTTCTATGATTCACCCATGCAGCAAAGTTATATAGTCAATAGAAATAATAAAATATTCGGCAATAGAATAATTATTATTCTAAAAAAGATTCCAATGCTCGCATAAGAAACAAACTCTTGCATGGAATGAATTAATTATCTCTAACGCATATGAATTTGAAAAAAAATCCAGAGACGGTCGATTCTTATTTTCAAATTGATATCACTTGATATACAAACGGAGTGTGTGACGTCATCCGCGTGGTTGTGGTGACGTCATCGATTCTTTTTATGAAGAGGAACATATTCCGTTAATTTTTTTCCGGAAGGTATATATATTTATTATATCTGACCATATACTAATATAATGAAAATAAAGTAATACAGGGTGGGAAAAAATCATTAATTTTTTTATTTTTAGACGGGAAACCATTACAATAAATGTTCAAATTCTTGACTTTCTGCGAGAATATATAATCATGGCTATCGTTTTTGGACTTTGATGGCTATCGTTTTTGGAATATATTTGTGAAGTATTCACTCGTATTTCCAGAGAAAAAATCGAGAGGAGTTAAAACAGGAGATTTAGGTGGTCATTCCATTGACCATTGACCCTCTCAGACCTATCCATCGATCACCAAAAGAAACATTTATGTGATTGTGTACATTGATAGCACAATAAGGTTGTATAACTATATTTTCCTGATATAAGTATATGATCAGATAGACAATAAATGAGTATATATGTTTCTATCAAAAAAAAGAATCGATGACGTCACCACAACCATGCGGATGACGTCACAAACTCCGTATGTATACCAAGAGATGTCAATTGAACATCCCCCTCTTTATTTCTTTCCATCATCATCAGGGACACTCAAGCAATGAACTTTTCGAGAAATATATTACATATTATTATGGAAATCCTTTCCAGATTTCCACTGTTTTTTTCTCAAAGCTTCACTGACTTTGGATGAAATGCCTCTTGGATTTTATATTATTGACACCATACAGGGTGTTTCATTAATGAGCAATTGGAAATATTTTAACTGTAGAATGTTGGAGTCAAAGAAGATTGGAAATTTGTTGATGCCAGTTTGTAGAGTTGAAGGTGATGAAGAAAAACTATTATATTTATACACTACCTATATATTTTTCAATACATAACTGTTGAAATCACTTCATCCGGTTCTTTGGGGACTTTTTAGATGGTAACTGAAGTACCTAATGAATTCATATTTTAAATACAACTTTTGATGGAAGAAATCGAAAACCAATGTAAATCAATGTTCTTAAATTATTTTGAAAATGAAAATAGACATGTAGATATGCCTAATATTTGTATACCATTCCTAAGATACTCATTCTGTTTATTTATATCTGAGTCACATCGGTGTAGGAACGATACTTATTTCATATATCGACTGCTGTAGCTATATATACAAGAATGATCGTACTTGTATGAACTGACCTGGATTACCTATGAAAGTAAAGCATTTAAAACATAGCGTTTACTCTGTATCATTTACTATAGAAGAAAATAAATGAAAGTTCTGCTCACAAAGAAGAATCTCATTTTGTCGCACATTATCAATTAGCTGATACATATAGTTCACAAATAAAACTCGGGTGCTTTTTGAGAAATTTGGACGTTCGATATGTATGTCAAGAACTATCGGTACCTACTGGTCACATTATATTCATTGTTCTTTATGGATCAATACTGAAATTGGGCAATATTTTATAGATTGTCGAACTTTGAACGAATAGCCATCATCTCCCACAACTTAAAAATGATGCCTGATAATTTATCATCAGTGATAACAGTTTTCGTGGACCTTAAAGATTTCACCTTGATTGAATCACGACTGAGTTCCTCTCAAGAATATTAAACGCAACTATGAATTCTCACAAATCATGGAATAATCTATCTTCAAATTATGAACTCCGATTATACCAGCAATAAATAATATTACAAGGTGTATTACCAAACCAAATGAATTGGGTATGTTGAAAAATGAACGAAAACAAAGAAGTTGAATACAAGTCACTTTTAAAGTACAGGGTGGCCAGATAAGAATGCAAAGTGCAGTATCTCGGAAACTATTCGTCTAAGAGACTTGCGGTGAACTAAAGTTACCAAAAGAAAATCCTATTAAGGTATCATTCCACTACATTTTCATGGATAAAAAGTCATATAATTGCATTTGATTTTTCAGACAATTCTGCAACTTTTTGTTATTATGTCAAAAAACGCGCTCTAGTGACATTACTTAATGCTCTTTCCAATGATACCAAGTTTGTTGACATCCGTTCAGTCGTTCAGGAGTTACAGCTGTTTATTTGAAAAAACATTGAACCCCCCCCCCCACCTCATTTTAATAGATACATCAAAAAGTGTCTAGCAAAAATTACTCGAATGAAGCTCAACTTCAAAAGGTATATATTTTATTGGTACGTTTACTAGGCGTATTTCGTCAAAAAATCATTTCAAAAGTTTTAGATGGCGGTTACGCCCCCTAGCGGCCATCTTGGAAACATTAAAATAATTTCCAGGATTTTCTTTTGGTAACTTTAGTTATAACATTTTTCACCGCATCAAGTCTCTTAGACGAAAAGTTTCCGAGATACTGCACTTTGCATTCTTATCTGGCCGCCCTATACAAATGCGGCAATGTACTCCATCTAACTTGATTTCCTATCGAAATAAGTGCAAATATATTGCATATTATACCAGTATACCACTTATACGAAATGCGTAAGTTTAGTGCCGAGGTCAATAATATTAAATCACGAGACAGTAATGATACTGCACTTTGCATTCTTATCTGGCCGCCCTATACAAATGCGGCAATGTACTCCATCTAACTTGATTTCCTATCGAAATAAGTGCAAATATATTGCATATTATACCAGTATACCACTTATACGAAATGCGTAAGTTTAGTGCCGAGGTCAATAATATTAAATCACGAGACAGTAATGATACTTTTCATCTAGGTTTGTCATCCTACAATGATACATTCATAGCCTCTACGCGTTTTTTAATATTCGGAGGTTGGTACAATATAACTGTCAAATGAAAGTCAGAAGAGTTAGGCCCAGCTTACTTCTGAGCGATATGGATTGGTGATATTAGCACTGAAAAACTCAATGTTTCAACTGGTAAATTTCAAATCAGAGTGTAATTTGATTTAAATTGACCGATATTGACAAATAAAAACAATAACAACATTGAATTTTTCTCCGCTGATGGTATTGCAAAAATTGAAATCGCTCAACTGTAAACTGGGCTTTACGCTTATGTGTCAGATTTTAATTATTCCAATGTCATCATTGTTACCAATCGAAGATGTTTCTGTTATTTATCGATATTGAATCCATTTTTTTTTCAAATTAATTCAAAATAGAAGAAATTGCATATGACACACGTTTTAAAGACACGTTGTCGCACTTGTTCATTTGCGCGTGCGACAAAATAGCGTCTAATAGAACTTGTATCATGATATACTATTATAAGTACGTGGATATTTGCAAATTTAAATTTTCCACAAAGTTAACGGTGCTTGTGATTGCATGGTCAATTGGTCAGACCGGCATTTGCTCATGGCATATTATCTTTTCTTCTAGCCTTCAGAGGTTATTAACATTCACTGCGATCGAGACTGAAGACAGTCACTTTCTACTTTGCAATTTCACCTGTATCTAGTTCTTCGATATCGGTAACTGCAGTATATATATACTTTGTCTGCTGTCACATATGTTATTCGACTCCATGTAAATTTCAATAATTGTAGAAGATTCAATCTCTATTGGTGAGATCATTCACTTGCTAATACAATTCTCAAATGCACACATGCACATCTCATATATACATGCATTTCCACGAAAGGCCAAGTGGAAAATATAATTTCAAACTAGGCTGGTTGTCGAGTGCGTTGAATCGCTGGCTTATAGACTAGAGGGCCCGGGTTCAATTCCCGCGGCGGCTATTGGAAATATTTCTTTATTTCTATCGTATCGTTTAGCGGGAGGGGATAGGTGACCAACCGAACATTCTTGGCACCTAGATTTCAATCCTTCGGACTCTCAACGATAACCAGCCGAGTAGTGCTTCGGATGACACTAAAAAAGCCAAGGTACCCGTCTTCCTTACTCATACAAGTCTCAATGAGACTTCGAGGGTTGCTTTGCAACTAAGTTGGCGGTTAAAAGCACTTAAAAAAAACTTCTCAAAAACACTTATTCCCCAGTCTATGAATTACACGAAGTGCTGTTTGTATAGTTTATAAGTAATGTAGACGAAGTATTTTCTTACATTACATAAAAATATAATAATATATGTTTATTGAAATTCAATCCTAATATAAAGACAGTTACATTATATATCCATAACATTCATAAATATATAATATACATTCCATCCTACAACATGGTATCAATAAACAACTAAATCCAGAAAACCTTAAAGGTTGTAACGGACATATGGAAATATTGTGCAAGGTATTTTGAGGTGAAAGTGAGATGTGACTTTTTTTTTCAAACTGGCATCTGAAATATCAATATCTAGATTCAATAGATATAATTTGAATATATTTTTGATATAGGCTATCGAATTAATCCGAAGAATATATATCTTGTAAATTTCTAGTAAGTAGTTGAAGATCCTTTCTGATAAATATTGAAAACACTTTTCTACTGTTTTTGTTGTTATATTACCCCTTAATTTTGAACGAGTCGAGTAAGGATGATTAATTTCGTGTAATAGGTGTTTGTTTTTGTGCATATATATGATCATACTGAACATATACATCTTCCTTATATTCATTATATTCGCCTCGGTAAATGTTCGTTTCGAGGAGTAAGTCATTGGTTGGCCCAATATTACTTTAAGAATTTTTTTTGCAGTGTATCTAGTTTCCGCAAATGAGTAAAATAAGCGCTGCCCCAGCTGAGTATAGCATATTGTAAATGTGATTCGACTAGACCAAAGTAGACTACTCTTAGGTACTTAATATGTAGTATTTTGCGTAGCTGTTTGAATTTGAAAAAGAGTGTCCTTATCGTATTTGTTTCGTTATTGATGTGTTTATCCCACTTCAGGTGTGGGTCAATGGCCACCCATAGATATTTGATAGAGGTCGCTCTTTTATGGAAAGTCTTTCATCTTGGCCCTGCATAGTCAAAGTCTGGAATTCCGGCAGGAAGGTCTTGTAGCTCGCAAACGGTAAAAATATAGTTTTATCGAAATTTATCGTTAAAATTTTATGATTGAACCAGTCAATAATACGCTTTGAATCATTTTCCGATTTTGTTTTCAAATCTGTCCAAGTCGGTGCTGTATAAAGAATTACAGTATCATCGGCAAAGCTATAAATTGTATGTTCAAAGTTAATAGGCTGTTTACATATATTGAAAACAACAACGGACCTAGGACAGTATACCTTGCGGTACTCCACAAGTAACATTTTTCTCTCCACTCACGGAATTTACAACTCTAACTACTTGAATTCTTGCGCTCAGGTAATTTTCAAATAATCTAAGAATTTTTTCGCGTACTCCTGTATCTTCCAAGGCTTCTAGTAGCTGCACGTGATCCACCGTGTCGAAAGCCTTGGCAAGATCCAGGAACATGCAAAACGTTGGCTTTTTTTCATCAATCGAACCGTATAGTTTACTAGTCAGTGATGATATCGCGTCATTTGTACTTATTCCTTCTTTGAAGCCAAACTGTTTTTCTGATAAATTATATTTTTTTATATAGTGCGACAGTCTGAGTTTTATAGCTTTTTCTAATATTTTTGCAAATGTAGATATTAGAGAGATCGGTCTATAGTTGATGATACATTTTTTGTTGCCCTTCTTGTAGATAGGCACGACAACAGCAATCTTGATGCAATCATTTGGGAATATGCCACTTTCGAAAACACAACTTATTAAATGGCATAACCATGGTGATATTTCATTTGAGATATTTTTCACTTGTTCGTTTCGTATGTCATCAAAACCTGGTGCTTTTTTGATTTTCAAGTTGTTCACTATTTCTTTAATTTCACTTTCATTAAGGGGAAGTAAAAGAAGAGAGTTTGGAGTAGATATTGGTTGGGGTTTTCCATTTGATGGTATTTTAATTTCCTTCGCCAGAGATGTTCCTACATTTGCAAACTATTCGTTGAATGCGCTTGCAATAGCTAAGTCATTCTTCAAGGTTTTGTTATTTTCATCAACAATTTCATTCATTTCATTTCCTCTTTTTGTATTTCCGAATGTTTTACAGAGTTTATATTTTGTTCTTGATTTTGTTCTATGTTTGTTCTATTCATCGGCATACCTGTTATGATAGCTTTGTGATCTGATATATTGGTATCAAAAACAATCGATAAACATTTATCATCAAAATCTGTTTCCCTTGTATGCAAAAATACATGATCAATTCTACTAGATGACTATATGACATAATTTCATTGTTGTTCAAACGAATAAGTTTCAAGTGCTGTCCTATTGTACCAAAAACACAGCAATCGGTTGTGAAAAATTGTTATCAACTTTATTAAATCTTTAGGTGAAGATGATTCAAATTTTCTTTTGGAACTTATAGTATTATTAATCGAACTGTCAGTTTAATGAAACAAATATTTCTCCGTTTGTTGCTATAAGCTTTGGAATGACTACACCTTTTCCAGTTTTATTTCAGAAAGCGTCAAGTTACTTTCAGAATAGTCACTTGTATTTCAGAAAGTATCAATTGTATTTCAGAATAGTGAGTTGAATTTCAGAAAGCGTCAAATGTATTTCAGATTAGTTAATTCAATATCAGAAAGCATCAATTGTATTTCAGAATTGTGAGTTTAATTTCAGAAAGCGTCAATTGTATTTCAGAAGAGTCAACTGAATTTCAGAATTCATCATTTGAATTTCAGAATATATCATTTGTATACAAATGACGAAT
This sequence comes from Chrysomela aeneicollis, assembly GCA_029955515.1. Lineage (NCBI taxonomy): Eukaryota > Metazoa > Arthropoda > Insecta > Coleoptera > Chrysomelidae > Chrysomela > Chrysomela aeneicollis. The sequence goes on along the minus strand of JARUHQ010000009.1, from coordinate 8,966,260 downwards.
TCTGAAATTCAATTGACTATTCTGAAATACATTTGACGCTTTCTGATATTGAACTGACTATTCTGAAATACATTTGACGCTTTCTGAAATTAAACTCGCTATTCTGAAATACATTTGACGCTTTCTGAAATTCAACTCACTATTCTGAAATACAATTGATACTTTCTGAAATACAAGTGACTATTCTGAAATTCAATTGACGCTTTCTGAAATAAACTTGATGGTTTCTGAAATACAACTGGAAAAGGTGTAGTTTATATGAAAAATCTTGTATGCAACACGTGAATGAATAAGTACTTTCCACTCCTATCTTCCTCAGTCGTGAAAAGATATTAATTCTACTCATGTGTTATAATAATAACTATAATTGTTTTATTTCTTTCCACAGCCCGAAAATCAATTGAATTTTAGGTAGGCGAGCATTCTCCATGTCTAAACTTCATAAATATAAAATCATTCATTATCTCACCTATATTATTTGAGTGCGAAACAAAATAACTAGGACTGAGACTCAGAAATCATTAGTTAAATAAAATGGTTGGCGTTCTTTCTAGGGACTCTTCACAAAAACAATTTTTCTCAATTTTGACTAGATAGTATAATTCGGAAAATAAAGAATGTTCAAAAATGCAAAAATCCAATGTGACGCCCATAATGAAAACCAAGGTTATTAAATGTTGTACATCTGGCATACATAAGGTCGTGGAAAGTACAATAACATATTCAGATTCCTTATTGTGCCTCGAGAAAGTCGTAGTTAGAAACGTCAAGTTCTTTTGATTTTCGCTTCGAAAAATAAAAACGAAAATTTCAGTTTTTTCCAATAAATCAAAAACTACAAATGTCAAATTGTTTTTCATATAATTGTTCAGCACGAAAATGCCCACGAATGAATATAATAACTGAGATCCCTATGATGGTTGAGCTCAAAAAACGGGCGCCTGCTGTAAGAGAGGAAGTGTGAAAAAACCGTCAAAAACTTTTGGAGAGTCAAATTACCTAACTATTGTATAGTTGCATTGATTGAATAGTTGAAAATGTATGTCCTTGCTAGTAACACAGATCATATTTTTAATATGAAACGGATGTACCTACTAGACGAAAAACTGAACAATGGAAATCGCTGAAATAAGGTATTTGTGCCATTATAAAAACAATGAAGATTTATATGAATGATTGGAACAATCGTGTGGAAATATTGTCTGCAAATTTGCAAATAGGTAGAAATATAAGCTTTGCCAAAATGATGTATATATAGGTATGGGGGTCTGGGATCTTGGACTATACATGCGGTGGCGATAACGTTCAGATTTGCAATAGTAATTTTGTTATGATGTCGAATGAATTGCAAAATGTATAGTTTATCAATGCAATTGTATTTTTCACGTCATTTTAGTAATTTGTCGAATGTCACGAATGATTACATTCGTGCAACTGTTTTTTTTAAACCTTTCTTATCACTGAGTTGACGATAAATTAAAATCATTTTATGGATTATTGAAGCTGTGTTGTGAGTGTGTGGATGAATATACCAATACAATATCGAAAATACATTCTTTTTCGTTCTTTAAATACTTCAACTAAGTCATTGAGTTTGGCGTACCTATTCTGTGTATTGAATAAATGATATATGTATTATTATTTACTCACAGTCAGGGTTGTTGAAACGGTACATAATATGCGTACGACTTTTTTGGAAAGGAAGAATAAGGGTAACTTTATATATAAATTCAACACCAACAATTATCACTCAAGATCCGAGACTTATTGAATATGGGATGTTATAAAAACATTTATTACATATGATTTCACACTTACATAAGATTTAAGAAGATTAATAGGATTTGCGCATGTTTTGTGATCGAAAATGGCAGATTTTATAGAGAATTTTGAAAATAGAATAGGAATTTGATTGCTGCTGATTTAGAATCATAGTGGATTTGTGTTTGTACTATGGGCATTATTACTCTAAGTATAATTTTATCATGATTTCGGCTTCTAGAGTTTATTCAAATCTATTGAAAAGAAAAAAACGAAGCAAATAATTCGAAATTAGACCTTTAAACAGGCAAAGGTAAACTCTATTCCAGTTCCATCCAGTCCCTTTTTTTATTTTCATCTAACGGAGAACATGGAATAATATTGAATCAGCCTTAGATGTTGAGTATTTTTTATAACATTGGTAATCCACTATCACTTCTTAATTGATAAATGTTTGGAGCTGAAGAAATATTATGAATCCACCCTGAGGTGCAACCCTAACTCAAGTACATATTAAATTTATACTTGGTCATATTCAATCCTACATACGTTTTATCATTTTTTCTCTTCCTGAATGTATCGTATATTCCGTACATTCATTAATTCATTTACATAGATAATTTATTCCTAAATGAGTTGGTAGTTATAATAATGAATGTACAAGTATTATCTCAAAAACAAATGGAACTCAAAGAACGCGGTAGATAATGCAGATAGATTGTTGTATGTGCTGATTTTTACACATGAGAAGTCACGCCATGTATTATCATCATGGAAAGTTGAATGATCAACAATACATCAAGTGAATGACATACATCCCATGGTTATATAGTATGTAATTGTTATTATATTTCATCCAAATTAAAACAGATTGTTATGAATTGGAAAACCGGAATATAAGAAAAATCTGAAATTAACCTAAACATATAAATCTCAATAGTTTTATTTCATAAACATGTTTTATTTCAAAATAATCTCTTGAGGATGTATATGTACACAGTGAAAAATAATTACACCAGCTAACACCGTCTGATGGTGTCCCGTGAGGTCCTGATTGTTTCAGAGTCAGTAAATACCGGCATATTATTCACAACTGTAGGTGTTATGTGACCTTTCCCATAAGTATTTTTGATTATCAAACCCAGTTGTCGGTAACACTAGTGTTAGTGCTGAATTTAGCAGAATGAACACTATGGTGTATTTCCGAAAGTGCGATTTGACACTGCGAATACTTCTCTGGTGTGAAGAAACACCATATGAGTGTGTTCATGCGAATCAATGCTTTTCTTCACCATCTCTGGTGTTTTTTACCAATTTGGAATACCTATTGAAATTTTATTTCTTATGATGATAAACTAGACTCAGAAGAATATATAGGGATAATTCGGATAATGACGAACAGTTTCGGCTCATTTATCCTGATCAGTGGCACTATGTCCTAGGCCAATCGATACTGATCTATATAAAAATCATCTATCACGCCCCCAATATTGAAATCAGGTACGGTAGAAAGGACGTCTGTGCCACATATTGGCAAAAGTTCTAAGGTTCTAAGATCGAACAGATGAAAGCATGAAATTCAGATTCACACCATTCAGATGCCTACATGCAATATTATTATTAATTTATATCAACTCTGGTGTTTTCAGGATGCAATACTTAACGAATGATTATTGCCACCATATTAGATGATTCAAACACCGCCCCGATTTTATTGTGATGACACGGTGTTACTTGGTGTTAATTTTATATAATAGGTATTTTTTATACGTTAACGTCAATGATAGCACCATTGGAATATTAAATTTCAACCATTTGGTGTTTCTTAGGATTTTATGTTTCAGAATCGTTCAACTTCATCACATCCGTGTTATTTTCCACTACTAAGATCGGAATTAACACCACCTAACACTCAATTGTGAAATTTATAATAAAAAGGACAAAACTTTGATATTCAGGTGTTGTATTCGTCGGAGTTTGCCCTGAAATCCATTTGATTGAAATTACACCCAAGTTTTTTTTACTGTGTACATGTGATCTAATCTCGCATACGAGTGAATGTGAAAAAAAAACCAGAAGTTGACTGAAGGGGAATATCCGATATTGTTAACAGAAAATGGATGGGTCGAGTGAATTTGTATGTGTGGGATACATCGATATTTGTGAAGAAAAGTTTCGGACTCCCATTGTCTAAAGGTATGGAGATTTGAATCCTGAGAAAAGAAAAGATGAGTTATGCTGAAAAAACGGAATAAGTGATGAATAAAAATTAACTATTTTATCGAATCAAGAAGATTCGAGTATCAATAAATCAGGTTAGTATTAGTGTTAGTATATATGAAGTCGAAAAATGTAGATTTAAATGGGAGTTTAACTAGTCGATGAGCCTGAAAAATAAGAAAAAAAAATTGAATTAGAAATCAATAGCCTGAAAAAGAAAGGTTGAATTAGAAATCAATAGCCTGAAAAAAGAAAAGTTGAATAGCCTGAAAAAAGAAAAGTTGAATTAAAAATTAAAATAAAATGAATGAATAAAGAATTAAAATTATGAGAAAGATTCAAATCGAGTTTGTCACGACGTTTCGATTGTGTGTATCTACAATCGTCTTCAGGTGAGAACTAACAAAGTCCTGGGATACGGGGGTATTTATAGGTCAGCTATGGCGGGATTTTCCGGTTCAGTGAGCCGTAACCGGTTGATTCGGCTAATCAGCGGTTTCCATGTGTTGCGGATCTCGACGCTTGGTTGACTGAAAGCGTTATTATTCATTATGTATGCTGCTTCCTTGAATTTCCTCCTGAACCAGTGTTCTTCTCTATGGATGATTTCTGCCTCAGACCATTTGATGTTATGTTGGTGGGTCCACACATGTTCTGCGATTCCTGACTTGGTGGTTTCTCCTCGTTGGGTGTTTTTCTTGTGTTCGCCGATTCTGGTTTCCAGTGGTCTCTTGGTTTCTCCGATGTATGATTTGCCACATTGCCACTGCCATTGTCTAAAGGTATGAAGATTTGAATCCTGAGAAAAGAAAAGATGAGTTATGCTGAAAAAACGAAATAAGTGATGAATAAAAATTAACTATTTTATCGAATCAAGAAGATTCGAGTATCAATAAATCAGGTTAGTATTAGTGTTAGTATATATGAAGTCGAAAAATGTAGATTTAAATGGGAGTTTAACTAGTCGATGAGCCTGAAAATAAGAAAAAATTGAATTAGAAATCAATAGCCTGAAAAAGAAAGGTTGAATTAGAAATCAATAGCCTGAAAAAAGAAAAGTTGAATAGCCTGAAATCGAGTACAATGCGAATGTGGCAAATCATACATCGGAGAAACCAAGAGACCACTGGAAACCAGAATCGGCGAACACAAGAAAAACACCCAACGAGGAGAAACCACCAAGTCAGGAATCGCAGAACATGTGTGGACCCACCAACATAACATCAAATGGTCTGAGGCAGAAATCATCCATAGAGAAGAACACTGGTTCAGGAGGAAATTCAAGGAAGCAGCATACATAATGAATAATAACGCTTTCAGTCAACCAAGCGTCGAGATCCGCAACACATGGAAACCGCTGATTAGCCGAATCAACCGGTTACGGCTCACTGAACCGGAAAATCCCGCCATAGCTGACCTATAAATACCCCCGTATCCCAGGACTTTGTTAGTTCTCACCTGAAGACGATTGTAGATACACACAATCGAAACGTCGTGACAAACTCGATTTGAATCTTTCTCATAATTTTAATTCTTTATTCATTCATTTTATTTTAATTTTTAATTCAACTTTTCTTTTTTCAGGCTATTCAACTTTTCTTTTTTCAGGCTATTGATTTCTAATTCAACCTTTCTTTTTCAGGCTATTGATTTCTAATTCAATTTTTTTTTCTTATTTTTCAGGCTCATCGACTAGTTAAACTCCCATTTAAATCTACATTTTTCGACTTCATATATACTAACACTAATACTAACCTGATTTATTGATACTCGAATCTTCTTGATTCGATAAAATAGTTAATTTTTATTCATCACTTATTCCGTTTTTTCAGCATAACTCATCTTTTCTTTTCTCAGGATTCAAATCTCCATACCTTTAGACAATGGAAGTCCGAAACTTTTCTTCACAACTCGAGACATTGTCAGCCACCTTCAAACAAAACATCGATATTTATTTTCAAACTTCGAGTTCCTGAAATATATTTTGTTTTTCTGGGAATACTTGTTTATATATGCCATATGCCTCCTCTATCTATTGAGGATTCTTCTCAGTCAAATAAATATACACTTTTAGTTGATTTCACCTATAGCATCGATCAGAAAAAAATGACTGATATCTGCCTGATACATTTCATTTTCGTGATTGAACAAAACAAAATGTAGAAAATAACATAATGTATTGTGCGAAAGATTTAATCCAACAAAAAAAATATACAGTATGCAAACGTTAGTATAGTATAGTTGAGATTTTATCGCATTTACCTTACATATTATGGGTTTCAATCTTACATATTATTTTTCGTGACCATGTAAAACTGCTTTTTTTTCAAACTAATCGTCCATTGCCGTTTCAAAATATAGGTACCTGATAAAAAATGTAATTTTCACGAATTTCTAAGTCAATTTCGAATGCTTGAAATTTACATTTTCCACCTCCTTCCAGATCGAACTACTTATATATAGCCAATCAATGTTTTTCTGTTTCAAGTGAAATCAATATAAGACAATAATATACCTATCAACAGAAAAACTATTGAAGAAGTACATATTGCGTAGGTATAGAGTTCACGACCAAGGTTAACTGATTTTTTTAAGGAAATAAGGCGAGATCAAAAGATGCAGGTTAATAGTTTCACATGGCTTCACCTTGAAGCATTCTGCATGAACTCGGTAGTTGTTTATCCGCATTGTAGCAGGTTCCTCTTGAGCCCTCAGGCTATCACATAATTTCAAACTGAATTCCTGATATGCCGCGCGATCAATCATTAATGGCAGTGTTGACAAGAATGTAGTTTTCTCGTAGAAATCAGAAAAATGATAATGAAATTTATTCAGAGGGTTTATCACGTAATTTGTTCATTAAAAGTTTTCAATGCTCAAATTCGAATAAAACTCTGATATTTCAGATTTAGAATATCATTAGCAGACACGAATTTGCTAATTTCAAATGTAACATCAAATATCTTGACATTTTTCATATACACTGTTGGAAATTAGTTGCTAAATCAGCAAAAAAATATAGTCCCAGTAGGTCTACAACATTTTATAGTTGAAATATCAAGAGTATTTGAAGTTAATTTTCACCATAATGGTTATTGCTCGTCTCAACAACCGCCTCTTTGTATGGCTACTACGTCTTATTGGTGAATTAACTACAGTAAGTTAATAATTCTACTTCACCTTATAGCTGTTCGCAGTATTCTCTGAAGTTAATTGAGCAATTACAAATTGTCATTTTCACTTTAATTTGTTGTTATGAGTCCTACGTCATAATGTTGTTCTAGCTACAAAAAGTTGTCGATTGTACTACAACTCAGTGTATTTTCAACAATATTCTACTGTTAGAATTCAAAGTTCAAAATACTGAAATAACCATATATCATGAAAGACATTTTATTTTTTGAACAAATAATCACATCACAACTTCAACAGTTTTAACCTAGATGTTGCAGTTTTCTTCATTAGTATAGTAAAAAATATATAAAATATGCATGAGAAGTAGTAAAACTTCCATAATAATAATTTCAAAATGTGAATATAAAACTGATATGATTATACTCACTTTTTTGCAGCGAAACTTCAATAATCACAGAGAGAATCCAAGAAAAATTCTCAACAAATCATGTGAAATTATAGCGCTTGCAGATTCCGACGAAACATTGTTATTTGTTGCTCTAGATCAGGAAAAATATTTTCAACTGAAACAAAACAAAAATAATATTAATATTGGCATGAGTAAATAAAATTTATGTACGAGTCCACATCAATCTACTCCATGTAGGTACTTACCTTTTTTATATCTTGACTACACGAGAGGACAACCTAATGTATTCGTTCTAATGCTCTACAACGGCAACAGACTGCAGATAACTGAGTAAACTTGGGTTGGGACTTGTAAGGAATCGGTATTCGTGAGAAGACAAACGAAAAGTAGCGAATATATCCGAAGAGATCGGAACTAAAAAATCTTTGTAACCGAGCACAAACTGTTGCAAATTATAAAACTAGGTGATGTTAATTTGTCAACAGAGTGCGACAAAACCGCTATTTAATATTAATGTATTAGCAACTAGATGATGTTCTACTGTCTATGTTTCAATAACAATTATTGAAGTTCTAGTTACAATTATTTGTTGTTGTTTCACAGATTATATCAAGTTGTTTGGACAGGAATTGTATCTGTTCATTTGATGCAAACTTGTTGCTGTTGTATTGACATTATCAGTAGTGAATTCGATAACTGACTGATTTAACAACTACATCGAAAATTGTGAAAGTGAAATTGAGACACAATTGTTGTTGAATTTGACAACAATTTTTTAACGATATGAGAAGTTGTTGAAAGTAACAACTAATTTCCAACAAAGTAATTTTGTGGTAATTACAGAGATATGTTCCAATATTAATTTTCTTTTTCGGATTATTATAGGATTTGAACATTTTTAGTATCTTTTGAAATCATATCTTCAAAAGTTTCTTTACTAAGAATCCTTATAATTTCCACTAGAGCTAGTATAGGTACATGATGACCTTCGAAATTAGACTATGAATTTTATCAGTAATTTCACCCTGTGGTCAAAAATTATTTAAAGGATTTTAATATCCCTGAAAGGCGTTTTTAATGCCCTGTGTATTTTCAATTTACTAAAAACATCATCGAACTATGATTCGACTGGTGAAAAATTACAAATATCAAATTATATAAAGGCTTTATGAAGTTGTACATGAAAATATATGTCCGCCCTAAAGTTGGCTACATATGGAAAAAAAATTGTTATTGATATTTCTGAAAAACTCTAATGGCGGTTCGTTTCTGCATGTCTGACAACTAAAAAATCCGTTACGACTTGTCACATGACCTCAGATTTGGCAGGAATTTAAAAAAAAGTTTTACCAAAAAATGGGTCAAATTGACATGAATAAAATTGAAACCAACTAGAATTTGTAATTATAACTTAGTTATATTGAATAAACTCTTGTGCATCAATATACAGGGCATGACTATACACCTAGTGACAAGAATAAATCGTGTTTTCATAAAATGTGTATTCCACAAATATTTGATTAGTTTCGAGCCAAACTTATGTTATTTAGGTTATTAAAGCTGTTTTCAGATGAAACAAAGATGTATAATGTTTCTCAGTAAGGGTAGAGGAATAAAAATCGTATTTTTGTTTTTTTTAAATCTGGTTCAAAATTGATATATGGGGTCCTCGTTGGATTCCAAGCACATTTTTCCGATAATTATTTTTAAATCTTGTCAATTCGACCCATTTTTTGACACCACTGACAACTTTTTTTTAAATTCCTGCTAAATCTGAGGTCACGTGTTACAAGTCGTAACGGATTTTTTAGTTGTCAGACATGGCAGAAACGAACCGCCATCAGAGTTTTTCAGAATTATTTTCCATATGTAGCCAACTTTATGACGGACACTGTATAATGAGATCTATAAACAAAATGGGCATTTGATTACATCCATCACTGTCAGTCTATGCAAAGATTCACTAGGTGAATACAGAATGCAGATGTTTCTTTCTCCTGAACACGTGAAACTAATTCTCACACCGACAAAGGCACGCCTTACCACTTGCGTGGCATTAGCCAGGAAATTAATTATTTTCTGCTGGTTGATGTCGTCTACCTTTCATGAACTTGGTTTGAATTAAGAACCGGTTAAGACGTGAACATTTTTAATGCGGCCAGACCAATAATTCATAAGCGATAAGAACAATGTAATCTTTATCAGAAATAAACACGTCTACGGACAATTTTTCTTACTGAAATCGTTGCTAAGTAGATAACGAACTTTCCCAGATAATCTTTGGAGTTAGGAAACCCCATCTCAGTCGAAGCAGAATTCGATTATTATTCACAAGGTATTTCATATTGAAAGGTATTTTCAATAGATCATCATGTACAGTTGTGTGCATAAAGAAGTCGTACATCAGTTATAGGCTATTTTGAGTCAGGCTTGTCAATCCTAATTAAACTTCTTATCGACTTTGACAAGAAGCGTTAAAACTCAAACTATTTTTGTCACGAAAGTGAACTACTTTTTAATGAAATCTGGAACATCATAAGCAGGTCTACACAATACAAACCTTGTACGACTTCCTTATGCACACAACTGTGGAACTGGTGGAAATTTTGATATAAAAGTAATTTACTTTTGCATTAATCAAATGCGATGGAAATCCTATTTTTGGAAACGATGAAAATATCCCATAATGAATATCTAGTATTCCCGAAAAGTGGGATAAACTATTTCAACTTATACAATAGTGTGGAAATTTTGATATAAAAGTAATTTACTTGTACATCAATCAAATGCGATGGAGATCCTATTTTTGGAAACGATGAAATTATCCCATAATGAATATCTAGTATTCCCGAAAAGTGAGATAAACTATTTCAACTTATACAATAGTGTGGAAATTTTGATATAAAAGTAATTTACTTGTACATTAATCAAATGCGATGGAGATCCTATTTTTGGAAACGATGAAATTATCCCATAATGAATATCTAGTATTCCTGAAAAGTGAGATAAACTATTTCAATGTATACAATAGTGTGGAAATTTTGATATAAAAGTAATTAACTTGTACATTAATCAAATGCGATGGAGATCCTATTTTTGGAAACGATGAAATTATCCCATAATGAATATCTAGTATTCCCGAAAAGTGAGATAAACTATTTCAACTTATACAATAGTGTGGAAATTTTGATATAAAAGTAATTTACTTGTACATCAATCAAATGCGATGGAGATCCTATTTTTGGAAACGATGAAATTATCCCATAATGAATATCTAGTATTCCCGAAAAGTGAGATAAACTATTTCAACTTATACAATAGTGTGGAAATTTTGATATAAAAGTAATTTACTTGTACATCAATCAAATGCGATGGAGATCCTATTTTTGGAAACGATGAAATTATCCCATAATGAATATCTAGTATTCCCGAAAAGTGAGATAAACTATTTCAACTTAATACAATAGTGTGGAAATTTTGATATAAAAGTAATTTACTTGTACATCAATCAAATGCGATGGAGATCCTATTTTTGGAAACGATGAAATTATCCCATAATGAATATCTAGTATTCCCGAAAAGTGAGATAAACTATTTCTACTGTGGAAATTTTGATATGAAAGTAATTTACTTGTACATCAATCAAATGCGATGGAGATGCTATTTTTGGAAACGATGAAATTATCCCATAATGAATATCTAGTATTCCCGAAAAATGAGATAAACTATTTCAACATACACAATAGTGTGCATGATGGGATATTACATGGAAGAAAACAATTGACATGCGTCCATTCCAAATTCACATGATCTAGCATAATTAATTATTTATTTTTCAAAGGACCTGTTTCTCGTTGTTGTTAATAAAATGTCACACTAGGTAATATGATTATATCACTTTTTGATATAATAATTTCAGAATCACACTCTATACCAAGATTATTAAGACATGATCTGGCTGCTTTTCCAGGTGGTTATATTGAGACCATTTCAATGAGCATGACGAAGTCTCATTATGATATCTATGGTATTAGATATCTGTAGACTGCCTTGAAAACTAAATATTCATTATTGATCTCTCATTCAGGTGACCGACCATAAGGTATTCCAATATTTATCTTCAATATGTCGGTACATTGTTCATTTAATTTCGAGTCATTATCGACTTCGATATTCATAAAATATACATGGCCTAACATGTTTTCTCTCCGCGACATATGATGTCAAAAGTACGATTTGAATTTTTTCTCCAAGAAAATGATTGAAATTGTGTACATAATATACCTACTAAGTCAATCAATATCACTTTTATTGTCCATTGGCGTGATTACAGTCGTTCGCTGCTACATTTTCCTTTGGAGTTTCTGGATATTTTCGAAAAATTGAAAGAATGTCTCGAGGAAATATTGACGAGGTAAACATAATTTGCAATGTGTCGTAGGTAATTGCATAATATGTACAATATGTTTTCACGATATACCGCCCGAGAATAGTATAGGTAGGTACCATGAAACATCGTATTTTCCTACAGGACTTTTGGGGAAATTAAATAAATTCGCATATTGGTTTTTTTCGTACTATCGACACCTTGTGTCTCAAATAGGATACATTCGCGTAGTCTGTCAGTTTTTGTATGTTTCATTCAGGGTGTCGTTGAATTCCTCTACCGATATAACTATAAAATGAATTATTCACATATTATACAGTTTATGGATTAGTGACAGGGCCGTAGCCAGAGTGAATGTTTAGGGTAGGCCAAAAATAATTCTGGGCAGGCTAAAATTTTTCTCAACTCAAAAATTAATGTTTAGTGAACAAATATCACAAATAAATTATGATTATGATTTAACAAGGAGAAAATTCTAGGTAAAATAAAGAAAAAACCCTATAATAAAAGCATACTCTACAATCTAGAAAATATCGAAATAGTTGCAGTCGTCGATTGTTTCGTTCACTGAATTTTCGCAGAAAAATATTCCTGTCTAGTGCTTTGGTGCGACGTCTTTCAAACGCAAGAAGAATCAAATTGGCCATTCTTTGTTGGCATATAGACAGGCGTTGTCAAAACAGAAAAACTCGATTCACACGTCGCTGTACTGCATCCAAAGGTCTTGTGATGTAAGTAGGTATTCTGGAATGCTTCTCTATGTTTAAAAACTTCATCAAAAATCCAATTTTCGAGATTTCCTCCCATCTAGTTCTGAATACATTTATTCACCACAATTACTTCCTCTGATGATGGAAGTTTTATACCCGAAGTTTTGAAAAACTGAATTCAAGACAAACCTAATTATCGTTCATCATCTGCACAGGAAACTGCAATCAGTAGAGTTTCAATAAGAAAATATTCTTTTGAAATGTTGATCATTTTAATGCACTTCCTCTGATATCTCTCCAATTTTATATAAGATCAGGATTTGTGTGAGCTTTGTATTCATCTTCTTTTTTCTATCTACCGATTATTCTAGGGTAGGCAAATATTTTTCCAGGGCAGGCTGCGCCTGCCCTGGCGTACCGCTGGCTACGGCCCTGATTAGTGACTTTCTTAACGAAATCATATATTCCTTTCATTAGTGTATGGTATGAGAACATTATTCCTGGAATATGATCGTAATTTTCCACAGATCTTATGGCTACATTTCTGAACCATGTAATCGAGATGTAAAATTTGATTACTTGAAATATATTATTTTCTTAACAAATCATTGACAATAATTTCCCCACCAGTTGCAAATCTATAATATAATCCATAGACTCATTACCATATGGTATAATCTATTGTGGGTGTTAGGAGACATGATTATCCTTTTCTGTTACTGAAGGATGAATATTCATCACTTTGCGCAACTATTTGCATTTAATAAAAGTACTCCAATCATGAAGTATTGCATTACAATGTATCGTTGCCAATTTCTCTATAATGATCAAACAATACCTATCATTGTTTTCATTGAGTTATTCAATGAGAATATATTGAATTTTCAATGTCCAGTAATAATTATGCATCGCAATTATTCGTACTTTTAGGACATAATTGATTCGTCTTTACGAATTTTAATTCAATTATTCAATTAAAATATTTAAGGTGAATATCATATTATATATAATTTCAAGAATCAGCCCTCATACACGATACTGCTCAGAAAAGAGAACTGAAAATGGTAGCTGATGGTCATCGCAAATGAATATATTAGTAGTAGTATATATTTGGTGCTAATACAAAACTTTACACAAGTCAAGTACAAGTTGTATAGGACATACCTTATTTATCTAGAACTAAACATAAACATACAGTCATATATAAATAAAAATTTAACATAAAATAGTTTGCTCAAATCACCGTAAGGGTCATGGGAGCCATTTGGTAACACTATACAGATTCGGTGATGCTACATGTTATAAAAATTGTTATTAAAATATTCTTCTATACAATAAAATGCTTTTTTTATAAGATACTCCTTAATTTTATTTTTGAATATATTCAATGGTAGATCTTTCATATTTTGGGGTAGTAGATTGAACATGTTTGGAGCATAGTAATTTACGCCATTTCTAGTTCTGTTGACTCTGTGACCATCGAGATATAGATTTGCTTTATTGCGAGTACTATGACTATGAATTTTTTCATGGGTAGTATATTGAGTAGGATATTTGTGATTGAATTATTCCATGAAACGCGGTTTTTAATACCTGTTTAGAGTCGGATTTTTGCAAGTTTCTCAATAGGTATGTATTTTTAGAAAGTTTTGATGAAAGTTTGTACGTTCCATTTCAATTTGGGGTCAATATGGACACACAGGATTATTGATGTGGGGCATTTCACGTAGGGAAAATTTAACCATTTGGCTTTTGTTTTCATTCTTTATTCTTTTGGGGGTAACATGCCGACGTCTAGTATTCATTGTCATGCTTCTTACCTTGTCAGATAATCTACTATTTTTGATATTTAAACTCCTAGTTACTCCTGATTTCGTGCAACATTGTAAGTTATGTCTGTTTCTTTCATGTTTCCAATGCTTGAATTTATTTTTCCAGACATAGAAAGACTGTCAACGACCGAAGAACCGATGACCCTTATACCGGAATCCCCGGAAAGACCCAAATCCATGAACATGTTGGTGGAAGATTCCGACAACGTGTTTCGCCCAACGCCTGTCCCATCTTCAGACGCGAAATCCACAATATCGTCTGAGACGAACAGCGTTCTCCCGCTGGAAGAACCGAAAGGAAGAGCATTGAATTTCTCAATTGGTGAGAATCACAGTGCGAACATTCTGACGAATTCATCGGAACACCATGCAGATTTCGATCTCAGTGATGTCAGTATCGACGATGAAGACGATTTTGATATGGATATGGTGCATACGAAAATTTTGGCGCCCAAATCGATTGCGAAGAATTCAACGATAGGTGAGTGGCACTAACATGTAAATAACGGCGGACTATTGAGGCATGTAATCTTTGATTGAGGAAAGACACTAATGAGCTTTCAGACTTGACCAATCATTTTTTTATTCAGTTATAGGGTCAGTATAGATCAATACATAACCTAATGGTTTGGACGTTGTTCTACTTAGTTTCCAGTAGTTTCCACTGAAATTAAGTTTGATGGGATACTAGTTATGTATTTTACGATCTTCCAGCATTGTTTTTTAAAATTGTGCTATAGGTTCCGCGTCGTTACCTGATGAAAGTAACAATGGATTGTTTAAGAAATTTCAATGAGATGGGTAATAAATAATATATCGATATCCAAAATCGGTGCAATAACAGCAAATCCGAAATATCATAAACTAGGTGTTTCATAATTGAATGCTGATCCTATAGAGCTATAATTCTTGGATTATTTTGAGAAAAATAGGTCCAAAATCGCTTTATTTCTGAAATACAACCGATACACTGGTTTTGAAATACAACAAAAAATCTATATTTTTCCAATATCCCTATCGTAATAATATCTCTATCATAATACCTTATGTGCCTCTATACAGGGTGTCCCGAAATTGCATAGAAAGATTTCAGTTGCAGATTATTCTATGAACGAAAATAGAAAATAAAGTTTTTATAAATATGGGTGCAGAAATGCCCCAATAAGTAGTTATAGCCATTTGAAGGTGAGTTCGAGATGAACATTTTTTGTGGATATTTCGAAAACCATTTGAGATAAAATAACAATCTTGTCCATATACCAAACATTTTGTAGGTAATATTTACAAAAAACCTTCATCTCGAGCTCACTTTGGAATTGCTATAACTCCTTAGGGGGGCATTTATGAACTCATATTTATAATTTTTTCTACTATTTTTGTTCCTAGAAACTGCAGCTGAAATCTTTCTATGTAATTTCAGGAGACCCTGTATATAGATGCTTCTGTTGTTTCACGATTACTTGAAATTGCCTTAAAACAAGTCATTGTGTTGAGGTTTCTTCTATTCATGAATAATTAATTATTCGTATACCAGTGTGCATGTCAGTATGCTTCATTGTAAAAAATATTCCTGAACACTGGTGTGGGTATGGGTACCTCTGTTTATGATGATGATAATGTGAATACTTGGCGATACCGAGAAAATCCGAGAAAAACAAATTCATAAGTATTGACAGTCTTATGGTAAAGTTGTGCCATGTGGTAATGCCGTGTCATGAGCAATTTATTATTGCATATACAGTGTGTCCCAGATTCGCGCTCCTCCGCAAAGGTTAAATGAGAAAAGTTTCTGAGGAAACTTAGAGCATTCGATAGCCGGCTTCAGATTTACGATCGGTTAATTGGTTTCGGAAATATCGGCGAAAAAACAAAATTGCGGTTTTCGTTGTTCGTCAGTAGGTGAATCCGAAACAAATACTTTGACAGCTGTCGAGATATGATATTCAGACACTTTTTTAAGACGAATAAGACTACATGATATGACATGTCAATCGTCTATTGTTGTCCTGCAATAATTTCAGTCCATACTGAAATTATTGCAGGACCTGTCTCATCCTTGCACAGCAAAGCTGTGGACAGGACAGGAGCTCAGGCTCACATCTAGCAGGTCGTTGATGTGTAACAGGAACAAAATTGGTTCCAAAACAGATACTTGTGGAACACCTGCTTTGATTATCATTCTACCAGATGATACGCCATCCACGACCACATGGAGTGACCTATTCAAAAGAAAGCAATTCAGTAAACAACACAGTTGCGACAAATGCTATAGATATCATATGCTACAGCCTCCCCTCCCCGTTTTTTTGATGGACGTCTTTCATATGTCTGTAACGTTAGGCAAGTAAATGAAATCACCAGTTGATATCTGGTGACGAAAGCCATATTGTCGGATGTTTTCAATTGTAGATTCGTCTAGATTTTGTATGAGCTTTATGTTGATTGCTTTCTTCATAACTCTAGAGATGACAGATATGTCTGTGGTTACCGCAAGAATGGTCTTCTTGCCTTTTTTTATGAAATGAACTTCACATTTATTTCTGATGAGAAAAAATTAGAGAGATAGATTTGGTTGAATAATAGTAAAATAGCGATATCTATAATACCCACGTATTACCTTTGTCAGCAGAAGAAGCAAACCTTGAACCCCACCCCCTGCCTGCTCACGTAATACTTGAACGCCCTAGCTCTGATAACAACTGGGTCAAAGTTGCGTCATTTTATGCTCTACAAAGTGTCACTCCAAAAATATCTGAATTGAGGATATATTTTGCACAATCCGTTTTTCAGAGGAAATCATCATAACTCAGTAGTGTTTTCACTGTAAACTTGTAGGTTCCGACTTTTGGGCAGACGGTTCTCAACTCCGAAAGAGTAAAACTACGCGGCCTTCAATTCATTTATCTTCTGCTTCGTGTCTTCTGTTTTCTTCTTCCTCTTAACAGAAGAAAAAATAAAAATTTCTCTGCTGAGGAAAATGTATTTTGCATCAAGTATTACATTATATGATAATTTCAGAAATTATGGTATTATACCATTGAAGTCATCCATTTCGATGCTTGGCGTTACTATCAGCAATAACCTTTCTTGGGAAAATCACTTGAGGTCCAATGCCAAAAGTGCATCCCAAAAACTCAGATTTCTATTTCGAGCCAAGAGCTATTTCACTCCCAGTCAGCTGCTTACGATCTATAAGGCACAGATCCGACCTGTCCTGGAATACTGTTCCCATATTTAGTGAGCGGCACCTAAACATTCGTCTCGTCGGTGATGCTTCGCTCACAAACTCGCTCACTTCACTGGAACACCGTAGAAATGTTGGCAATTTATCTCTATTTTATAGATATTTTCATGGGCGATGCTCTTCTGAAATATCATCAATTGTTCCTCCATTAGCAGTCTCTTCGAGATTAACCGGTCGAGTTCAGTCTTCACACCCCTTCGTGGTCACTTTAGAGACCTGCAAAACGTCCCATTCCAAAGACTCGTTTATCCAACAACGAACATCGAGACTTTGGAACTCATTGCCTAGGGAGGTGTTCCTCGAGGAATACCATCCCCAGAAATTTAAGAAGAACACCATTTCCTACCTTCTTTCCCTTTGTTCTCACGATGTTCTCTGAACATTAAAGGATATCCCTTTTCATGAGAACCAGAATATACAAAAAATGTATTTATGATATCAAATGCCTATACAGCTTATATAAACACTTATTACAGGGTTATGTGAAAAGGGTGGATTAACATACGAGAATGGCGAGCAACTTGTGAATGGTTGTGAATCGGTGTGTACGTGCAATCATGGCAAAATGGATTGTACCGAAAGATGTTCCAAGCCATTTTTCAGAACTGGAAAGAAGATAGACGACCCCCTTTGCACCGCACATGTAACGGAGGAAGATCCTTGTTGTTCTATTATGGCTTGCGCAACAGATACAGGTGATTTTTACTGATGAACAAGTTTTTGGATATCAAATCCAACCGAAGTCAAAACCTAATTTATTTTGATAAAGTAGCTAGTTTTGAGGTTGGAACCTTATATTGTTCTAGAGACTGAACCACTAGAAATATGTTCCTACAAAAACCATACCTACAATAGAGGAGATATTTTTAATGACGGATGCACCGATGTTTGCACTTGTGAAATTGCTGGAAATATATCTTGTAAACCAAGGTAGGTACCTATCATATAATAACTCTTTTATAGATTCACCAGTTTCCTATATTTTTACTCATCTACATTATTTTCTTCGACTCATATACGACTGAAACATTTATGTGAGATTCATCATTTCGAAATAGAACTCCTGAGCGCCTTACAACTTTGGCTTTACTAGCCAATTTCAACAGGCAATTTAAAATAAATCTATTAGATAGGTATATTGACCAAATCTAATAAAACATTGGAATATATGATGTTGACGCTGTTATCAAATAATGAGATATTACTCATCCAAATATCATGTTGCCGAATAAAATATCCATGCATATAGATCATGTCAATATATCATGAACATAAAATTTTGAAAGGTTTATGGACTACCTACAATATTCTTCAATCTATACAGGTTATAGTTTTTGATATCTAAAAGATTAGTATTTTATATTTTTCGAAAAATCGTTTAAATAGGTGAAAAATATTGTTCGATTATAATTTGTACTCTTTTTGATACTTGCACTATAGTAGGAAAATTTCAGATTCTTTTTCGTAGTCTACGATGGTGACAGTATATATACAGGTTATTTAAATTAGAACTATCTTCATTAGGATCTCGGGAACGCTATAAGAGATATTGTTTAGCTAGACGACCTAACAAAAAATTCAAATGCAGAATATTAATTATAATAATTTGATAGATAATGGAATTCAAGGTCGCTTTATCCCCTGGATTATTTGAGCCAAGTGACACAAATTTCATTGACCCAGTATAGAAATTTGAAAAATATAGGTGGCAATGAGAACTGGATCTTTCAAAATCAATTATCCACCTCTTGGAATGAAATTTCGAAAGTTGGCACATCACATCGAATAAATCAGTACAATGATGAGAAAATTGACTTTTTTAGAAATTTTACTTTCTGCGAGAGGCCCGGTTCTTTTAGCCAAAAACCCGGTATGGTTCGTATCTATGAGTGATATATTGGAAGACTTTTTGCAAAGGGACCGGACTCATCCATCTGAATCATGGGACAACATTCTGCTTAACAGATTTCATATTATTTTATAGAGGGTCGAACAATGTTATTCGATTGTTTCCCTCACATGTTTACATATTTTTCGTTTCTCCATTGCCCTATTATTGTTATACCAGGAATTGAAACTCTCGAATGAATATTGATTATTCTCAGTATTGACTGGAATAGAAAACTATTAAAATTATGAATACGGAATTAATATTTTGATACAATGCAATTTCAGATGTCTCCCAACAAAGAAATCTTCCGACAGATGTGTTGAAGTTACAGATCCTAATGATAAATGCTGTAAAAAAGTTCTCTGTGATGTTACCCTCGACGATAATGAATCCGAAAGGGATGACGTCATGCAAAGAATGAAAATATTACAAGCCAAATTTATCAACGCTACAACTATTTTCCTAAAGTTCGACTCAAAACAAGAAATAAGTGACAGCTCCTTATCTGTTGAAATAAGTGATGATAAAACGAAGTGGCAAAAATTCAAAGTATTGCCGGGAGGCTATGTCCTCGTGAAACAAGATGCAAGGTATATCAAACTAGAGAACTCGAATGAAATAATTCATGTACAGAACTTCCAAGGAAACCCAAAGCGTGTAGAAACGATGAAGGATGTCAACGGTTGCAACTACAAGGGCAAGTTTTACAACATTGGAGACGAATTCAATGACGATTGTGATGCCCTGTGCGTTTGCCAGGATGGAGGAATGAAGTGTCTGAAACTCCAATGTCCTACCTACTTCGGAATAGACGTTCTCGACCCAAACTGCCTGGATTGGGAAACCATACCTGCAGATTTTGTTCCTGCAGCGCCCAACTGCTGTCCAGAGAGCATCAGGTGCAAGAATAATGGCTCATGCGATTATCAGGGATCGATGTACATGAACTGGGAAAAGCTTCCTCTTAACGTATCTGGCTGCGAGAAAACGTGTTACTGTGAGAGTGGGGAAGTGAAATGTCAAAATAATTGTCCACCTGTTACTGCATACCCACCGGCTAATTTGCAGTGCCCACAAAGTCAAGCGAAGATTGGGCACATACCAGATGACGATTGTTGCAAATACTGGATTTGCACTCCGCCAGATACAGGTGGGTATATTCCTGAAATGAGCTTAGAATCATTCATTGTAATTTTACCGACTAAAGCCGATTTTAGGACAAACTAGTTTGAACCAATACATCCATATACTAAGGATAAATTAGTTCGGCTTGTTCGGATTATAGTATAGAGCAACTCTTGATTTTTTTGTGTTGATCTTGTTAGAACAAATGTGCTGATGTTCTTAAAGCCCTAACAATAATTTATGAATTGCGTGTAGATGGCGGTATGATCGATTTCCAATATCTCCAAATTTTTTGAGTAACGTGATAATAGACCTTTTCAGAATGTTGTAAAATTAGACCTGGTCCAAATATTTTTTTGCAACTGGTTGCAACTATAATTCACTTTGTTTTGAGTGTTGAAAATCCACATATTTTTTAATTACCTATATAGACGGATTCCTGCTAAAATTTACAAAAATCTGAATATTTCAAATGAAAATAAGATGTCATTCTGTAAATATAAACTGTTGAAGTCAACAATCTTGGGGCGGCCCCAGCTTCTATATAGAATTCCTAGCGAATTACAAATATAAAATGCAAATCTCAATGAGTTATCGCTTGATCGATGAAGAAAATGGATCCAGGTGATTAACTGCAGGTGCGATAACCGTAATAATCAGTCAACATCTGCTGAAACAGCAACTTCATTGACAGCGTTTGACATTTTGGTCCAACAAGGTCACGTGTTGTAAATTTTTTTATTAAAATATATGTTGTGGTGAAGATCAAAACACGTGTCGACAACTACGAAAACTTCGAGAAATATTCCTACATACGCTTCGAGTCTATAGACTAATCAAGTAGGCGAAAATCGAAAACTTTTTCAGAATGACCTAGGAGATAGGAAGTCGTTCCACCATCTGCTATACATCCTATTTTTGGTTCAATTAGTCTCTCTCGGATAAACAGCACGTCATTGTGATAAATTCCAAGTATAATTATTGACAAGTTCAGACAGCGTTGAGAGAGAAGAAATATGTCTGCCCTAGTCATCAGGATTGCAACTTAAAATGATGAAAATGGCAAGTAGAAAAAGAGAAGAAGACTGATATCACAATTATAATGTGTTTGGAAGAATTCATAATTATTGTAAGCTTTTAATACTCACAAAATATTCGAAATAATCGGAATAACGAAAATACCACAAGAAAAACAAACCACTTATATATACAGGTTATATAAGTCTTCTTCTTTTTTAGTCCTAATTATAGCATTTTCATTATTTCAAGTTGCAATCTTGATGACAACACTAGGGCAGACTAAGCTATTAAGCCACTGTAGGGCAGACATATTTTTTCTCTCCCAACGCTAGTTGAACTTGTCTATTGAATTTAGAACAATCTGGTTTGACCTAGGGCAAACTAGTTTATCCTGAAGTCGGGTTCGGTCGGTAACATTTACATAAAAATATATCAATTATTTTCATCTGCTTATTGACATTTCAAAATTAACTCAATACCGGGTTTCTGGTAAATGATTTTAATGACAGTTGGAATATTTATTCCATTTGCCGCTTTCTTATGATGTCTTCAACAAAGCGACAGATATAAATGGAAGTGATTTGTTTTTTCATCATAAAGGAAACGTGTTCTCAAAATCTGAAAGATTGCAAGTTAACTCATCCTGGCAGATAAAACCAAAACTTGTCTTTGAAAATTTTTAGATACAACAATAAATGCCATCTGCAAGATTATTTCCAAATCATTGACAGCTCTCTAGCTAAGACTATCTATTGACAAGAGACCGTAAAAATCGATAGTTATTCCATCGCGATTGGCGGACGGTGTATGAATATCACTCAGACATGCCGGAAGAGGTATATATTTTCAGCATTTCAATCAGTCTGCTGATTTTCATCATTCGACCTGGATATTCGATTGTTCAAGAAATATGATGACAGCAATGATTGTCGGTTTTCAAATACAATTTGATATATTTATCACTCTTAATAAATGAAGAAATGGATTGTCATAATGATTTGAAGAAACCCTGTATATGCATGAAATTTTCATCATTAACAAATCCAGCTGGCACTTATGAAACCCAAAGTTTAATATGATGGCCAAATTCGGGTATTTATGTGAGAACTTAAACGTGCACTACCTGGATTCGATTTTTTGAGTTCTTATCCCTTCCTCGAAAATTTCACCTGATATCTATTTAATTTTTTTAACAAATCTTCAAAAATCTCTAAAGGGTTTCACATCGAAATAGCAGTAAATTTAACGATACAGGGAGAGAATAATAATTATCACTTTACTATAAGCGTCATTTTTTTTAAATAAAAAAACATTTTTCTTTATTTCGATTCATATTGATTTGAGCTCAGTAGTACCTAATTAATCACCCACAAAAATGAAAACAATAAAAAACAATAGGTTTCCAATATTCACTAGATTATATTCAAAACTAACTGACATTTGTTGAGATATTAACAATTTTGAATTATGCTGTTCAAGAACAATAAGGGCCACAACTTTCTATAACCGAAGGCAACTGAGATATCTCGCAAAAGTATAGAAAACTGGACTCACTGAACAAATAGATAATGAAAATCAGTCATAATATATACTTGATTTAGTAACTACTTATAAATTATACATATTTAAGTTCTCATACATGGGCTCCTGGAGGGGGGCAATTAGAGTATAATTTATTCGTATTATCCTTAGATTTTGAACATTTTATTCTGTTTTCCCCCTGAATTCTCCTATACCCCGGCGCCCATGTTCTCATAGAATAAGTACTAACATAAAAAATGATGGCATACTTAGTTATCTACTGATAGTTACTAACTTATAACTTCTAGATTCGAATACGAAGAAATAACAATTTGAACCCCTTATAAACATCTCAAGAACAAGCCAGATATTGGAAAGATGTATATTAGTATATTGTGTTGGATTTGTCGTATTGAATGTTACTTGTATATCATTACGTAACCTACGTTTTCGAACATTTTCTCTAGACTAAAAAAAAAGACAATACTTTGCATACAAATGATTTGACGAAGCACTTCGCTCAATGACTCAAGGTTGATGATAAATCATCTCATCGTTGATCTGTCTTTCTATT
Organism: Chrysomela aeneicollis; assembly: GCA_029955515.1. Lineage (NCBI taxonomy): Eukaryota > Metazoa > Arthropoda > Insecta > Coleoptera > Chrysomelidae > Chrysomela > Chrysomela aeneicollis. The sequence continues at coordinate 8,942,431 of JARUHQ010000009.1, read as the reverse complement.
TCGAATATTCTAACATGAGGATATTGGACAAATGGTTCAGGTTGAAGTTTTACTGGGCAAACTAGGGTGAGGAATATATTCTCAACTTGTGTACATATTTTGTGGAGTAATGGGATAAAGGAAATCGAAATTAGCCTCAAATAGATACTGACGTGGAGTTTATTTCAGCAACGGTACCTAACGAGACGTATATTAACAAAGGGCATTCTGAAAATACGACAAAGTCACCTTATCTGGGATCGTTTGCTCCGAAATCACCTTCGAAAGTATTAGGTCCACTCTTGGTCTATGAAAACGAGGACAAGAAGAAGAATTCCAATATGGATCCGTTAGGACCTGTCTCAAAACCTAAACTATCTTCGAATGAAAATCCATTTTACCATAAACAACAATCGTCGTCCAAGAAAGATGATAAAGTAATTCTGAAAGATAAAAATAAACAACCTTTTCAGGGTCCATTCAATCCCTCTTATAAAGATAAGTCCAAAAACTCGAAAGATCCAATGTTTGTGACACCATCATTGGAAGAAATCACACCTGTAAAAGTCGAGAACTCTAATCCCAGTGACTCCCAAACGGCGTTTTTGAACCCACATCAAAATCCAGGTCAGTCTGAAATTGAAGTTCATGGTCACGGTAACCCCGAGGAACTACTTCAGTTCATCAGTCAGCACCCCGAATTGAGTAATTACCCTTCAGGTTCGGTGTTCGAAGTTCAAAACGATAACGCTCATCCACTCACTAAAGACAATCCAGTTCTCACAAATGGAGAAAATCCTCAGATACATCTGGTTCCATATCTGGTGCCACAAAATTCTGCTGGTCAACATCTCAATAGTAACTTACCGCCAGGTTTTACCCTGGAACATATCCTGGGAGAATTCCACAAAAATTCTCAACCCAACATACAAAATGTCCTCCCGCTTCATCCCCAATTGAATAGGCCCCCATTCATAGGCCAACCGAGTGGACCTCTCTTACCAAATAGACCCAATGCGACAACATACCCAGGTTAGTCCAAATCCCGAAAAATACGCGGACCTGTTAGAGAATGAACTGTACAATAACAACATTCAATGTCTAGGCATTCCTAAAATCATGTTCACGTCAAACATCGCACGCATATGCACTCACATTGTCAGAAATGGGGAAAGGTGACGACTCTATAGTTTGTTCTCTAGCGGGCGGATAGGAAAAAGTTTCTTGCACCACAATCTGACTCCTATTTTTTAGGTTTCGATGGCGGGCTGTTCCAAGGACCTTTTGCGCCTCTACAAGACGATATAACAGTGCATACTTTGGAAGCTATTGACCCTCACACTATACGGTTAGCTTTCATGGTACCACCAGTGATAGTGAATCTACACGGAAGGGTGGAAGTTCGATACACGGATCATAAAGAGTGAGTATTAGAGAGATCATCTCGGAATTCCGACATTTTTATGAAATTCCTGAGATTCCCTGAAAAACACTCATGTGCAATTTTTATTCGAGACTTTGCTTACGAGATGATCAGATTTCTAACAGAAAAATCATCTTTATTTGCTCTCCATTATAACTGTGTCGAAATATCACCAACATGTACACTGTTGGAAATTAGTTGCTAAATCAGCAAAAAAATATAGTCCCAGTAGGTCTACAACATTTTATAGTTGAAATATCAAGAGTATTTGAAGTTAATTTTCACCATAATGGTTATTGCTCGTCTCAACAACCGCCTCTTTGTATGGCTACTACGTCTTATTGGTGAATTAACTACAGTAAGTTAATAATTCTACTTCACCTTATAGCTGTTCTCAGTATTCTCTGAAGTTAATTGAGCAATTACAAATTGTCATTTTCACTTTAATTTGTTGTTATGAGTCCTACGTCATAATGTAGTTCTAGCTACAAAAAGTTGTCGATTGTACTACAACTCAGTGTATTTTCAACAATATTCTAGAATTCAAAGTTCAAAATACTGAAATAACCATATATCATGACAGACATTTCATTTTCTGCATAGCAACAATACGAAAAAATACACTATTGGCACAAAAACACATCAAAAGCTGTCAGTAAACCGAAAGAACATCGCGGCACGTGATTCACTACAATGCTGGTCAACCTCTGTCTGTGTTTGTCATCCGAGACAACTTATTCCTATCCTCCTGGAGTGTTGAGTATCTCTCGTTCAATTGCTGAAACAAAAATTATATTAATAATTCATTTGGTCATGAATTTTTCAATCCAATTAACTCTTGAAATCACTTGGATTTATTAACTGAATAGTACAATATCATTCAAAATATAATTCAGAACGAATCTTACCATTAATTTCTCTTCAACTTAACTCAGTTTTTGTTATCTTTTTTGATACCCAGTAGTAGCTTGAAAAAATCCGAAGAAAGTGAAAATCGATCCATCGAACAAATACCTGAAATGAAGAGTTGTACAAATAATCACATCACAACTTCAACAGTTTTAACCTAGATGTTGCAGTTATCTTCATGAGTATAGTAAAAAATATATTAAATATGTAGTGAAACTTCCATAATAATAATTTCAAAATGTGAATATAAAACTGATATGATTATATTCACTTTTTTGCAGCGAAACTTCAATAATCACAGAGAGAATCCAAGAAAAATTCTCAACAAATCATGTGAAATTATTGCGCTTGCAGATTCCGACGATACATTGTTATTTGTTCCTCTAGATTAGGAAAAATATTTTCAACTGAAACAAAACAAAAATAATATTAATATTGGCATGAGTAAATAAAATTTATGTACGAGTCCACATCAATCTACTCCATGTAGGTACTTACCTTTTTTATATCTTGACTACACGAGAGGAAAACCTGATGTATTCGTTCTAATGCTCTACAACGGCAACATACTGCAGATAACTGAGTAAACTTGGGTTGGGACTTGTAAGGAATCAGTATTCGTGAGAAGACAAACGAAAAGTAGCGAATATATCCGAAGAGATCGCAACTAAAAAATCTTTGTAACCGAGCACAAACTGTTGCAAATTATAAAACTAGGTGTTGTTAATTTGTCAACAGAGTGCGACAAAACCGTTATTTAATATTAATGTATTAGCAACTAGATGATGTTCTACTGTCTATGTTTCAATAACAATTATTGAAGTTCTAGTTACAATTATTTGTTGTTGTTTCACAGATTATATCAAGTTGTTTGGACAGGAATTGTATCTGTTCATTTGATGCAAACTTGTTGCTGTTGTATTGACATTATCAGTAGTGAATTCGATAACTGACTGATTTAACAACTACATCGAAAATTGTGAAAGTGAAATTGAGACACAATTGTTGTTGAGTTTGACTACAATTTTTTAACGATATGAGAAGTTGTTGAAATATTTCCAACAGTGTAATTTCCAAAGACAACATGTAATATTAACCTCAACATATACAGTCACTCTCATATCTTCAATATGGGAAATTTATTCAGGAGTGTTTCTTTCTTCGCCGCTTGGTGTCGCCGTCTCCATACACTGCTTGGGTGACGGCTCACTGCTATCAAATATGCGTGGATGCTTCCATCGATTCAGACCTCGCCTCGTGTGGAGATCTCAGGATCTCCACTCGGTTGACTACCTTGTACTGATGAGGGCCAATAAGATATATATATATATTTTTAAACTCTTCCTAGGAGAGATACATCCCTTGAAACTTCAGTTTTGAGAATTTTTTTTGACATAACTTATAGGACATCAAAGCAGTTGTTACCAAATTTGCTACAAGTACTTAACCAATTATGGAATAGGTAGGTACTATCGTTACTTGATGTAAGAAACCTTTGTCCAAATTGTCCAGTAGTTGTTTCACTATTTTCGCCGTACATTCTATACCACTAAATATTTTTCTGAATTGACATGAAATATATATTTCGTGAACAAAGCCTCGAATCAAAATTTTTCAAGGGTGGTTTCTTCAAATTGAACAATGAATTCGAGAAAAATATTTCGTGGTGTAGAATATAGAGCGAGAAAAGGGAAACAACCACTTAACAATTTGGACAAAAGTTACTCACTTCAAGTAACGATCACAGAAAGTTCTGAATGTTTAGAATACCTACTAATAAAAAGCCACCCCACCAATGGTTCAAGAATATTCTGATATGCAATTAGAAAACGAATATAAATATTAACCAATCAACTTTGTATAGGTATGGACAGGTATGTTTATAAGTTTATTAGTATCAATTGTTACGCGATGTGCTTACAAGAAGACCGGAAGTCATTATCTCGATTTATGGCCTGTGGACTTATTTCCTGTAATTTTCTGGAGATTGAGCGATTTCGCTAGAATGATGTTTGTACTTATATAAGGGACCGCGCAGAGGGACTGAAAGAGTTGAGTTTAGAAAGAAAGCTAACATTGTGAATATCGGGATTTGTAAAGCGAATATCGTTGTGATTTGATTAATTGTTTATTGAGTTGTATTTCGAGTGTTTAGTGAAATAAATTGTCCAGTTTTGTACTGAGTGTTTTAAATTCACGAACCCAAGTTGAAATATATACATATATCGAATGGATTGAATTATTGCTGAAATAACCACACTGATGTATATTTTGAGATATGTTTAGTCATCCTTACTTTCGATTACATATTTCTCATAAAAAATTGTAGTTTGGTGATATTTTATTGATATAAATCGGAATTCCGAAGTCATAATTCATAAGGAAAAATTGGAGTTGCAATACCGCTTTTGAATGAATCGCATTAGTAGCAACTACAATGAGATGAGATATACTAGGTGATTAGCCCAAAATGGTTAATATAAAAACTGCCGATTTCTGAGCTCCATCACCATCATATGGGGCAGTTATTATAACAAATATGGGGTTGGTGTTGGTTCGTTTCCTCAGATTCTGAATACCTTGCGAGATGTCCCGTCTTCTTATCTCAACACCAATGTGAATTAGAGATGCTTTGATTTTTCCCACACGCTATTTCAACCAATAATTTCCTGGATTTAACAATTAAAGGTATACTCATATACAAATCAATTCTCATTTTTAGGGACAATGACTTGGATTCATGGATGATCCAAGTGTTCGCCCCTCCAAACGATTTGATCGCTACACGATCTCTAGAATTCGATCTACAAGATCTCAAAGCCAACACGGAATACAAGATAAAGATCACGATTACTTTGAGAGATATCCACACGACACACTCCAGCAGAATCTATAAAATAAAAACTCCAAGAGAGATACCAACAGCAACTTTGCCACCGATCATCCCTATAGAACCAGATTTGGCAATAACAGATATTAACGCCACTTGGGTGACGGTGATTTGGAAGAAATTTGATGAGAACGAGCTGCAGGTAGGTATACATACGATTCCTTCGGCCACAGGCAGTCACAAGTCCAGGTGCAACACTTTTTCATACGAATTTCAGAAACTGCGAAGTCTGAAAAACGCTGGATATTAAGCAATGTGCCCGATTTTCGAACACCACCATTGGGATCTCAGATAAGAGATACGAGGTTAGTTGAATTGCGGAAAGTTGCGCATTTGGATGCTGAACAATTATCTGAAAGAAAATTTGATGTGTCATTGTTAGTTCTTCAATTACTGGAAGAAAATTTAATTAGTAAATTTCGTTTTTATTTCATCAAGCGGAAACCAAAAGAAATAGACATCGAATTTTCCGAGGCGTTCTCGATGCGAAGAGAGAAAAAATCCAACAATTTTGTTTGCAAACTCAATTTTGACAATTTAATTGAGGATCTGGAATGAAAGGTACCTACATCCTAATCTGGAACTTCCACATGTTTGCGTTAAGCTTACTTAAAAACTCTACGTAAAACAAAACAAAATTATAAAATATTTTCGAATGACTCGCAAGATGTCCTTTACTTGTCTAAGAGTTGTGGTTGTTCTCAGCTTATCAATATCGATGGGTACAATTTTAAGAAATCTTTCTTAGTTTCCCATGAATAATAATTCAATAAATCTTATCCTAAAGTGCGACTTGAGAAAAATAAAACAATTTTATTGTGTTCAGCGAAGTAAATGGTTGAGTGTTCGACTTTGTTTTGATTTGAGAAGAAAAAACTTTTTAGCTCATCATGTTCGTTCCCAATTCAGAACCGTTGTTTTCAATAAGCTTTCCAATTCAGTTATTGAACTGTAAGAATTTAGTTTACATTCGCGATTTTTCTCTATAGTTTTGACCGGTGTGTAAAATTAGATCATATCGTATTATAATCAGAATAAACCGACTTTACATTCATCCAATATCGTGCCCTGATTGAAAACAAAAGTTGAATTTTGCATATCTGGACATCAAAGAACGCCTTTAAGATACTATAACGATGACAGATTCAGGATCATTGTAAGAAAGTGCCTCAAGATTGTCCTATTTAAAATATTCTAGTTATTTTGGTTTTAGCTCTAAAAAGTAAATACAGAAAGAACAAATTTCCGTTTTTTCCAATAATTCAAAAACTAAAAATAGCACATAAAATTTTCTTTCGGATAGAGGGTTAAGTGGAAGAACATTTTTTTTATGTTCCCAGAAAAAAAAAACTTCGCCCTTGACTTCCAATGTTGAATGAATATACACCACTCATATTTTGTAGCATCTGTTTGGAAGTAATTAAGACGATTTATTATTATAGATGCGCAACTTTGCCCCAATTTAACCGACCTCGTATCTCTTATGAGTTGGAAATCCGAATTATAAGTCGGAATCATAAAATAAAGAAAATATGTTGCACTATTATGCCTTAGTGCGTTTCATCAAATCTGGAATAAAATTTATTATTTGAAACAGTGTTTCAAAATATATTTCGAATTTAAAAGTTGGGAAAGCTATTTGTTGGGAATGTGATTGTGAAGCGGTGTGCAAAATCAATGGTATATATTTCTAGAACGACCTGCCATTTTTTTGTTTTCACCATCATGATCGCAATGAGATTGTAGATCGTAGGTAGATTGTAGGGGGGGGTCGTTAAGGCTGTGCTAGGTTCCTGACATCGGAGGGCTCAAAGAAGGCACCTTCCAGGAACTTGAGCCTCTTGCAGAAGAGTGCTAGGCATTCGCAAAGCAAATGTTCTGCAGTTTCAGCGAAGTCCTCGCAGTAGCGGCAACTATCATCAGAAATTGTGTATTTGCCCCTTCTATGGCAAGGCAGTCTGCTTCCTCATTGCCTTCAATAACTCCCTTATGACCTGGCACCCACATCAAAGTGACCTGGTTGTTCGCTGCCAGTTGTCTTAGGGATTGTTTACAGTCCCAAGTCAGCTTAGACTCACAAGTGTATGACTTCAGAGCTTTTAGTGCTGCTTGGCTATCTGATAGAACATAGATTTTTGCCCTTCGAGTGTAGGTACCTTTCGAGGCACTCCTGGGCACATATCTCTCTAGCATGTACTTCTGCTTGAAAGATGGTTGGGGTGTTACCAAAGGATTTTGAGAGTCTGAAATTTGGCCCCTCGCAATGAGATACTTATCGATTAAGTTTTGGTATTTTTTCACTAGATTGAAAATCGAAGTTTTCCACTACCAAATTTAGGATATATTTGTTGTTTCATCTCAATTTTTATCAGTTCATAGATGGAGTCCAGCTGCGATACAGAGAACTGGACGGCAAGATCTACGCAGCCACTCCGCTGATCCACAGGGCGGTCACCAGCTACACCTTGGAGAACCTCAAGCCGAACACCAAATACGAACTGGGCATATTCTTCATCCCTTTTCCCGGCCAACTGACAGAACTGCACGCCGAAAGGATGCTGCACTTCACCACAGCCAACGAGATCGACACCTACGGCTTCAACGTCTCTCTTGAGGTCTCCCAGGTGAAATCGCAGAGCGTCGAGATCTCCTGGAACGGTGTGCCTTATCCCGAGGACAAGTACGTCAACATATACAGGGCGATCTACCAGAGCGACTCGGGCAAGGAGGACCAGAGCATGTTCAAGGTCGCCAAGAGGGACTCGACGACGAAGACGGTCATCATGGACCTCAAGCCCGGCACCAGGTACCGACTCTGGCTGGAGGTGTATTTGACGAATGGAAAGATCAAGACGAGTAATGTGCAAGAGTTCATCACGAAGCCTAGGGTATCGCCTGCGTTGGGGTCTACATCACAAGGTAACGAGATTGCACGAACATCCCATAGATGTCGGATGGATATCCATTCAGGATATTATCCGAAGGATATCTTATGGTCGTCAAGTGGGTGGATATCCTTCATGGTTGTCCATTAAACATTTTTCATGAACCATCAAAAAATTCTATTAATTCACTTCAATCATAAAGTACTTATATAAATAACAGAATGATTCAACGATTATGAAATCATTTCTCGAGTGTTTGTACAGGGTGTCCCACTTAAATGTGTCAACCCCTTATTTATCCTCGTGATTCTCAACGTATTTCGGTCATTCAATAACTCTTCTGAAATAATTTTTTATGAACTATTGAACCCGAGCTCATTTTTTTCTTGCATAAACAAAATACAGTTCAGAAAAAATTAAATAATGAAACTGAAATAAACATATGCTTTTCCTCTTGAGTCATCATAACAATTAATGAATTTCCGATGTCCTCTAACTCTGTTTCTATTGGTCCGAAAAGAAAAGATAACTTGTGATACATCATTGAATTGGTAATATCAATTTACATTAACAACGGGCAAAAATCGAACATGACGCCTATAAGAAAAAACAGAATCATTGATGAAACGTCGAGAGCAAATCTGAAATTATCATTATGTAGCAGACGAAAAGTGGTAAAGTGAGAGTTGTAGGTACATAGTAATTACTCATAATCAATGAATCATTTATTGAAATTCAATAGAAATGTCGACAACTTGCCAGGTTAAATATTTTTGCTTCCATATCCCAATTTTTTATTCCAAGCCCTACTTTACACCCTCTGTCTGCATCTCTTAAACCAGCAACATCTTTCATGTGGGACGAATATCTTATTCATATTTTGGTTTTTACTATATCTGTAGTTCAGAGATTGCCCATTTTTTGATATACCAACATAATATGGTTTCGAAACACGAATTTGTAATTTTGCTAAAATCAGCACTAAAGAAAAATATCAATGAACAAAGGATACCTGAGAAGAATGTAACGATATAAAAATAAACCGTTAATTTCTGCAGTTTATATAGCAGGAAAAGTACAATTCAAATTAAAAAATCAAGTGTATAGCACATTAACTGATTAGCTTTCTCTCCACCTGTTATAAGTGTTTCTTTGTATGTTAATATTAGCTTCACATAAATATGATACAAGATCAAATACAGATTTTCACAGATTTGGTTGATTTATAGTAACTTCAATAGCTCGAAGAACATGCAATTTTAATTAAAACTAGGAAACCATCATTAAAGTTTAGACATCAATTCCTCTCATTCATCCATCCTCATGAATAAAAAGGAGTCGAACGGGAAAGTAACATCTATAAATACTGAATTATATCCAGTGACCCTTTTTCTATTTAAAAATATAAAGTCTATCTGGAAATATAAAAAATATACAAAACGAAATTTCACGTTCATAAAATAAACATTTGCATTTCATCAATTTTTGTTCAACTTCAGATAAATTATCAAGATCTCAGCACTCAGAAAACAAAGGCGATTACTATGGACCCCTAGTCATCGTTGCAATATTGGCAGCCATTGCCATTTTGAGCACACTTGTTCTTTTGCTCATACTCGTCCGGCGGCAGAACCAAAATAAAGCTGCCATCACCCCTCCTGCGAGGATTAGTCAGTCTGCTTATGATAATCCAACTTACAAAGTGGAAATCCAACAAGAAACGATGGGTAAGTTCACAGAATTAATTTCGCAATTTCACGTTTTTGATATAAGTACTTTGAATTTCCATACTTTTCTCATAATTAATTAAGAACGTATCTATAACAAGGGTGATATTATCTAAATTCTAAGGGTAATAACATGTCACATTCAGAAATTCGCGCACACCATTATTATGAATGTTGCTGATAAAAATGAATTATAACATCAGTCGTAGCTAAAAGTAGAGTATACTACTCAGAAGTGCCACACGTGATTGCATTTTGAGTGGAATGACAGAAGTGATTGAATTTTCGCGATAAGTCTGTTGATTTATTCTACGAAATAAACAACTCATCAGTCTGTTGATTTATTCTCATACTGTAATATACTGGGAATCCGGGAGACGTACTCTTTTGGTTGGTACAGGGAAGTCAACCCCTAGGGTCGCCGGACCCACAGATATTTTTATATGGTAGAATAGCCGCTGCCACCAGGTCAGAATTTAGTTTTGAATCCGCTCTAACCAAACAGATCTTGTACAGTGGCAAAACTGGATTATAAATAACTGAAACTACCTCAAATAAATTGCAGGCTCACTGGTTCCATTCGTCCACCAGGTTTTTTCTCTATAAGGGTTAGATCCGGCTACGGCTTCTCAAATGCGTAGTCTTTACAATATTTTTTTGTGAAAAGGGCTAGGGAGTATCCACAAAAACTACCAACTAAAACCTTTTTAAACTTTTATTGATAAACTAATCAAACAAGAAGAATGAAGTGATAGAAATTAGCAGCATTCAAGTTATTAACATGACCAATGAATTTGGATAAAATTTTGAATAAGTATAGGATTTTGAATTGTTAACAAAAGTCGGAATTCTAGTAAATTCAAGTAAGTGCCTAAAACAACCCTCTAACAGGCAGAATTTCTAAGAGGCCCACTTAGTTGTTCCTCCCTGTTTTCACTATATAAACTGACGAATCAAAATTAATACCTAACGACCAATGAATCACGTATAACAAAGGGAACCCAGTTCTCAGCGAACTGAGGGCAAGTTAAGCAGAGCCCTATATCGACGTGCCCTCCGCTATTAAATATACAGCCATAATTCTACTATTTCTGAAATCACTCACCCTTATTACTATTACTGGATCCACCGAAACTCTACACTCGAAACGAAAAATCTCCAAAAATCATAAAACCCCTTTTAATTATCTCGCGCGCGACACTTCAATCCAAACTTTCCGAAGTCCTAGGATCGACTCCTTCTTTTCGCGATAATTTCCTACGCATCCCCTAAAATGCTGATTTTGAACTTTTTGGCTCAGCGAAAATTCAATTCAACCAATCACAACGCCCCAAAATAATGAAACTTAAATTCTCGATATGGTACCAGTATGGCCCTCTACCGACGAAGTACCGAAACGCTTCGAATCTCTGCAGATCTCGTACCACCTGCGCTTGTAAATGGTAATTTTGTTAGTTCAAATAGTAACTTGAGATGTCGCTAGTATGCCGATTTATCGCTTCAATCCTCTGAATTTTGTTTGCGCTCGTTACTTTTGATACAATGTAATAATTTTGGCTCGAATGCCTCTATATTCTTATCGAATGATGGTACGAAAATTAATATTTCTCGACAGAAATGATTTTGCCAATATAATTATAAATTTAAACTTTTCGATGTCCCCTTTGTTACTTTTTTCATTTAAAAACCAAGAATTTCAACACATAATATAGTCCTAAATCATGAGTGGAATTTTATTAGACTTTTTCACAAACAAAGTGAATGGTAAAAATCAGAAATTTGTGTTATCGATAATGCGAAACTTGACTCCTTTTTGGTTCATTTGACAAGTGCGCGAAATAGTCGCAACAATGTAAATATTCCTCGAGAATAGTATATACATACATGAGGCTATTTCGTATTATATAATGACTTCGTTCTTCGTTATAGAATAAAAATAGAAAAACCATATGCGAATGCATCATGTATATAGGTACCTAGTTCAGGGAATACCTCCTAATGAGGAATTCTGTCATTTATCAAAGAAACAGTTGATGAAGGGGGCTTGAAGCTATTTCAATCTTCGGATCCATTATGTAGTGTTACCTACATAATAAAAAAGTGCCTATATTTCAGTAATTTTACTTGTGTTCGAAATGGATCTCATGATCACCATAATCATTAGTGATAATGTAATTAGGTACAAGAATTGTTTACGATTGGGAATATTTTAATCCGTTTTTATTAATTTTTCAGGTTTATGAGAGACGATGGTGAGCATTGGAACAAATTTTGTATATATAGGACGAAAGTTAAATATATATATATTTTATATAAGTACCTTATGTGTTAACTCGTAAGTAGGTAGATTAATAGATGATAGAATCTGGCATTGTACCATATTGACAATAAATTATATATTTATTATTTTTTCTTTGTTCTTCAACATTATATATCAAAAATGACGACGTTATAGTAAATATAGTACCTATAACAACAAGTTATAAGTATACCTACAAGCCTATTTGTTATGTCGTAAATTAAACGTTTTCAAAATATACGGGAAAACTGAAATTGATCTTCATTGTGCGATCCTTGATTGATGATGAAATGTATGGACAGAAATGTAAAAAATTGTGAGAAACATTCCTGAATTTGCAGGAAGATGAAACTACTTGAAATAATTTTGAAAACTACAGATCAGTATATTTGAATTTATATTGGTTGAGGTTGGCCCTCGAAGATCAAAACGCAGTAAATAAAAAAAAAGGTTATCCCGTGTTTTATGATGATGAAATCGGTACAGGTAGGTATGTTTCAAGTGATCTTAATTTATATAACGAAAAAAAGTTTTTCAAAATCGATTTTACAGGGGTGGTAATAAGTCCTTAACCGGTGGACACACTATGTATATAATCAGACTCCAAAATTTTTGTTTTATCATTTCTATGTGTACCTATTAGCATGCAATGTTCTTGAGTTCATAATATATATTATATAGAAACCAAAACCTATGCTTCATTATTTAAACATATTGTGATATTGATTCACAAGAAATTCATCATTTCAGATAATCGCTCAACAACAGATTTGATGAAAGTTTATTTTAAGAAACACTCATACATTTCAGTAAAATTCAAAACCTAACTATATATATGACCATGAAGGGTGTTCGGATATTCATCAATATATTGCATTATTTTTGCTGAATCGTCCATAAATTCATCTCGCTTTTTTCTGTTCAAGAAAATTATGCTTGCTGCTGTGGTGGTAGTCGTTGTTGTTCCATAATACTCATACTTATACTTCAGTGCCTGAACCAGTTTCTAGAATGAAAAAATAAAATCTTGAATAACAACTATACTGCTAGAGATAATAATTGAATTACATATGTATATTATTAGTCATTATAATCTCATATATGTGATTAAATTATTCATAAACAATATCTGTGAATTCCTTTTTTTTAGTTCGTGGAGCTTATGTACATTTTTGATATCAGTTTTGAAAATCCATTGGTACTCACTATAACTAGTTTAATTAAAAAAACAGCAAATGTCAGAAACCCTATTGTCATTAAAGCACCTTCATTGGATGGAAATTCCATGTGGTACTCTTCTTCCTCATCTTTATATCCTCTGGCTGCTTTATTTGGAATAGTTGGCATCCATAACTTCGAAATACGTTGATCTGAAATATGGTTATTGTTTCGATCTGATGAATACTGATACTTCAAGAATGCGTTAAGATTTTTCTGTGAACTTACGGATATTCACGAGTAAATCGTTTCTTATGTGTTTCAAAACAGACAATTTGCTTCTCTGTGAATTCGTTTTATGAGACATTAGCTTATTCTGAACCATTTTCAAGAATGAGAAGAACCCTTCATAATTTTCACCATTATCAGTAATATCGTCACCATCTTCTTCAAACGCCGTAGAATGCAGGGGTCTTTTTATGTTCTCATGAACCCCATGGCGATGACGCATTATTTGTTTGGTTTTCTCATTTACTGATGGCCTCATAGTGGGTTCAGAGTTCGATTGTCCAATATCATATATGGGTGTTGTGAAAATATTCTCGTCCTTCAGAAATGGAGTTATCAATATATTTTCATAGTTTGAAGTAGAAGACTTAAAAGCCCCTGGAACGTATATATACATATATATATGTATACATTTATATATTTATTGTTAGCAGTAGGTAAGTAGCCCTAATAACACAATTATGTCCTATGGATGAATCGAAAAATAAAAAAGCTGCATTAATGACATCAGGCAGTCGCGTCACCCATCCAAACCCTAGCCGCGCGTATTGTTGCTGGACCCCGATGAATTGTACCTTCTCAGCTGGCAGCTGTCTTCTAGTTTATGAATGAGATTAATTAAATGAGATACTAATAATAATGATCTTAATGAAATTCTATAACTTGATCATATTAGGTTTCTGGCTCGCAATTTGGCATATTTTTCATTTCAACAATTGAAATATTTTTGTCCAATAATGGTGTACTTTTGAGAGGACAATGTAATTATTTTATCTCGCTTCTTTTTGTTGGGAACTTCCAATCAATCAAATGCAGTCAGGAAGTGAGACCAACAGCTGAAAATAATGAAATCCGAACCACTTCTGAGCGTAATATGAATTCTGAAAGGATAAGTCGAATTCGTGTGCGTGGGGATGAGAATGGCGAGAACCACACCATATTTGATGGCGCATTTTTAAAATACATCTTCCTTACTATTGTTACGTTTCTCTACTACTTTCTAGAAAAAGATTGGAACCTATATATAGAGTCAGTAATATTCTAAAATAAGTATATTTGGACAATGTCAGAATATATTGATACGATTCTGCATCTTTGTACTCTCCAAGAATATTCTGGGATTGCTGAGAATATTTTGAAATAAGCATATATTTGAACAATGTCAGAATGTGTGTCTGTGTCCATATAGGATGTTGTTCATAGGACATCCAAAAAGGACGTTCTCACAGGGACATTTGATGTAATGTACCGATTGAGAAGTCCATGGGGACGTTGTTATCAGGACTTTTGAAAATATGTACTGCCCTGGTCGTCCTATGGACATTGACGCAGGGACAATGTATAATATGTACCGATTGGGATGTCATTTAGGATGTTGTACTCATGTTTGCATAAATGTACTTTCTGGGACATTCCATGGACGTCCTCACAGGGACAATTCAAGATATGTGTACTGATTGGGACGTCCTATGGACACAAATTTCATGTCCGGGACGTTCGGACATAAATGGTACCAAATACGGACGTCCCTAGGACATTGTGTGATATTAGGGAGGTGAAGAATAAAATCAAATTGCAGACTAGCAAAATGTTGCATCACAGAACCCCAGAATCCAATATGATGGATATGTACTTATTGAATTTTCGAAACATTCCATTTCAGGTTTATATTTGTTTATAAATGTTTTTTTACTTTTCAAATTCAACGGTAATTCATCATTGGAATCTCGAAATCCCTTTTAGATACGAAGAAATTAAAATAGGGGAAGAGTTACGGAATTTTATACTCATGCATCCATTGTTATAATGGATGAGTATGAAAAGATACTAAGTAGTGGAAGAAAATCCATAATTCTCTTCTCGATATATTTAAAAAAAATCTGATTCTTGATTGTCATCTCCATTTTTTTTGTTTTATTATATGATATCCATCAAAACTGGAAACACGACGCCTTTATTGTCACTTTTTCGATGTACAGAATAATGACATTCATGCGTCTTTTCCATTATAAATGACAATAAAAAACAAGAAAAATTTAAACGTGCACCTCCTCCACTAATGAAGAAAACGGTGAATGAAAATGACACCATCAATGCCACATACTACTCAAAAATGATCTTTCGCAAAAAAATATAATTTTTAGAAAATATCTACATTCTCCATTATTTCAATTCTGTTTCATCAAATTTGTTCAATTCCCAAATACATTACTCACCAGACATATTTTTACTATTTAGTATAGGCGAAATTTCCACCCATTCGCTATTTGCATAACAAAAATTCAATACTATGAGAATACACAACATCATATAATGACACATACTAGTGAAATGGTCGTGTTTGGAACTGCCAGAACAAATCACATGTGCAGTTAAAGAAGAGATAGAGCATAACACAACCATGGTGGAACTAATTTTCAAGATGAATAACAGACACATACACATACAAGGTGTCAACACGTTTATTTCTGATTAAACGAATACAATTCTTATTATTTTTGAACAAGTATATTGTAGATTTGCAAATTTCAAAATATATAAATATATGATATATCAATTATAAACTTTTTTATAACACTTGTCCTGGGGTTCGGAGCGTCAGCTAGCATCTCCTCCAGCTCCATTCAGATACATTTCTCATTGTCCAACACACTGAAATTAAATTACTAAATATTAATTTGATGTATTTGTTATAACCGGCAATAGCAAATGAAATAAATTAAAATAATGAAGTCGCGAAATAAGGAATAAAAAATAAGTTGAACTTGTGGAAAAAACTGATGTTTTTTAAGTCCAATCAGTATGCAATTGTGAACTAACCCACAGTGTTTTTTTATGGAATTCAACAATTATTTTTCTTCCATGCCCTAGTAGCTTTCTTCTGCCAAGCCCTAGTAGTACTTCACCTCCAAGCCCTAGCGATCACCTTCTTCAAATTCCTGGTAGTTCTCTTCATCCAATCCCTAGTGGTCCTCTTCCTCCAAGCCCCAGTGGTTCTCTTCTTCCAAGCCCTAGTGGTCCTCTTCTTCCAAGCTCTTCTCTCTTCCTCCAACCCTAGCAGTTATCTTCCTCCAAGCCATAGTAACCCTCATCTTCCAAACCATAGTCGGCGATCTTTTTATTGAAGCACTAGTGGTCCTCTTCTGAGCCCTAGTTCAAGCCTTGATGGTCCTCCTTCTTTTTTCAAATCCTCGTGGTTTTCCAATTCTTGCTGACGATTCAAATGGTTCTCTTTATAGTCCATGTAGTTGGTGCAATGTCCATAGCCTCATGATCATCGACTTCTAGTCCTAATAATACCAAACACTACAGTCCTCTTCTCACAAGTCCTTTTCTTCCAACCCCTAGTGGTCCTTTTCCAAGCCTCTGTCCTGGTAGCCTTCTCTCCAGTTTGAGTGTTCATCTTTATCTATGTCGATATTCCAGTTGAACGGTGTATCTGATAGATGGGATAAAATTATGATACGGACTGAAAAAATTTAGACATAAATTACACACCTGACCCAATGATGTGAAATTGTCTTCCTTGGAAGTTACTCTAACCCTTTGCTTCCCAGTCTCCTTCCAATCCCTACTGGTATTTTTTCTCCTAAGTCCTTGAGTTCCTCTTCTTCCAAACTGTAGTGGTTCTCTTATTAATTCCATTGAATCAGTTCCTACAAGTCCTAGTGGTTATCTTATTCCAATTCCAGGTCCCACTTCATTAAAATTAAATACATCTTCCTCCACGTGGTCATCCTCCCCTGTCTCAGTGGTCCTCTGCCTACAAGTCCCAGTGGTCCTCTGCCTCCAAGTCCCAGTTGTCCTTTTCCTTCAAGTCTTAGTGGTTCTTTCTTCAAGTCCTAGTGGTTCTCTTCCTCCAAGTCCAAGTGGTCTCCTTTCTCCAAGTCTCAGTAGTCTTCTGCTTTCAAGTCCAAGAGGTCCTCTTCCTCCGTCCCAGTGGTCCTCTGCATACAAGTCCCAGTAGTCCTCTCACTCCAAGTCCTGTTCATCCGTCCGAGTGGTTCTCTTCCTACGAGTCCAAGTGGTCCTCTTCAAATCCAACTGGTCCCCTTCCTCCAAGTCCCAATAGTCCTCTTTGTCCGTCCCAGTGGTCCTCTACATACGAGTCCCAGTAGTCCTCTTCCTCCGCCCAATGGACTTCTGCATACAAGTCCCAGTATGGCCTCTGCCCCCCAAGTGGTCCTCTTCCTCCGTCTCAGAGGTCCTCTGCCTTCAAGTGCCAGTTGTCCTCTTCCTCCAAGTCCAAGTGGTCCTCTTCCTCAAAATTCTAGTGGTACTCTGCCTCAAAGTCCTAGTGGTACTCTGCCTCCAAATACCAGTTGTCCTCTTTCTCCAAGTCCCAGTGATCCTCATCCTCCAAGTCCCAGTGGCCCTCTGTCTCCAACTCCTAGTGGTCCTCTTCCTAGAAAAGTAATCCTCTTTCTTCAAGTCCTGGTGGCCCTCTTCCGCCTGAGTCCCAGATGTCCTCTTCCTTCAAGTCCTAATGAGCCTATTCCTCTAAGTTGAAGTTTCCTCTTCCTCCGAGTATTCCTCTTCCTACAAACTCAATTAGTGCTATACCTTAAAGTCCTGGTGGTCCTCTTCCTACAAGTCCCAGTGGCCATGTGCTTCAATTCCAAGTGGTCCTATTCCTTTAGGTCCAAGTCGTCTCCTTACTTCAAGTGCCAGTAGTCCTCAGCCTCCGAGTCCAAGTGGTCTTCCTCCTCCGTCCCAGTGGTCCTCTGCCTCCAAGTCATCTTCCTCAAAGTCCCAGTTGTACTCTTCCTCTAAGTCCGAATGGTCTTCTTCCTCCAAGTCCCAGTGATCCTCTTTCTCCAAGTGATCCTCTTCCTCCAAGTCCAAGTGGTCTTCTTCCTTCAAGTCCCAGTAGTCCTCTGCCTCCAAGTCCAAGTGGTCCTCTGCCTCCAAGTCCAAGTGGTCCTTTGCCTCCAAGTCCAAGTGGTCCTCTGCCTCCAAGTCGTCCTCTGCCTCCAAGTCCAAATGGTCCTCTGCCTCCAAGTTCTAGTGATCCTCCGCTTTCAAGTCCTAGTGGTCCTCTGCCTTTTAAACATAGTGGTCCTCTTTCCTTCAAGTTGAAGTTGTCCTCTTTCTCTAAGTTCGGGTGCTCCTCTTCCTCCTGAGTCCCAGTAGTCCTCTCCCTACAAGTGCTATACATCCAAGTCCCATTGGTACTCTTCCTACAATTTCATTTAGTGCCATACCTCCAAGTCCCAGTGTTCCTCTTCCTACAAGTTCAAGTGGTCATCTGTCAACAAGTGGTCCTTTTCCTTCGAGTCCTAGTGGTCTTCTTCCTACAAGTGTCCTCTTTCTCCGTCCCAGTGGACCTCTGCCTCCAAGTCCTAGTGTCCTCTTCCTCCAAGTACTAGTGGACCTCTGCATCTAAGTTCCAGTAGTCCTCTGCCTCCAAGTCCCAGTGGTCATCTGCCTCTAAGATCAAGTGGTCTTCTGCCTCCAAGTCCCAGTGGTCCTTTTCCTTCGAGTCCTAGTGGTCTTCTCCCTACAAGTTGAAGTAGTCCTATTTCTCCGTCCCAGTGGACCTCTGCCTCCAAGTCCTAGTGGTACTTTGCATCCAAGTCCCAGTTGTCCTCTGCCTCCAAGTCCAACTAGCCTTCTTCATCCCAAGTCCCAGTGATCCTCTTTCTCCTAGTCCAAGTGATTTCCTTCCTTCAAATCCCAGTAGTCTCTCTTCCTCCGTCCCGGTGGTCCTCTGCCTCTAAGGCCAAGTAGCCCTCTTTTTCCAAGTCCTAGTGGTTCTCTTCCTCCATTTCAGTGGTCCTCTGCTTCCAAGTGCAAGTGGTCCTCTGTCTCCAAGTCCAAGTGGTCCTCTGCCTACAAATCTCAGTTGTCCTTTGCTTCCAAGTCCAAGTGGCCCTCTTCATCCATGTCACAATAGTCCTCTTCCTCCATATCCCAGTAATCCTCTTCCTCCAAGTCCCAGTAGTCTTCTGCCTCCGAGTCCAAGTGGTCCTCTGCCTCAAAGTCCCAGTTGTCCTTTGCTTATGAGCCCAAATGGCCCTCTTCATCTGTGTCCCAGTGGTCCTCTTCCGCCTTCAAGTGGACCTCTTCCGCCTTCAAGTGGACCTTTTCCTCCGTCTCAGCGGTCTTCTGCCTCCAAGTCCATGTGGTCCTCTGCCTCCAAGTCCCAGTTGTCCTCTTCCTAAGAGTTCAATAAGTGCCAGTGGTCCTCTTCCTACAAGATCAAGTGGTCCTCTGCATCCGAGTCCAAGTGGTCCTCTGCATCTGAATCCAAGTGGTTCTCTGCATCCGAGTACAAGTGGTCCTCTGCATCCGAGTCCAAGTGGTCCTCTGCATCAGAGTTTAAGTGGTCCTCTGTCTGGAAGTGGTACTTTTCTTTCGAGTCATAGTGGTCTTCTTCCTACAAGTTGAAGTAGTCCTCTTTTTCCGTCCCAGTAGAACTCTGCCACCAAGTCCTCGTTGTCCTTTGCATCCAAGTCCTAGTGGCCCTCTTCCTCCAAAGTCCCAGTTGTCCTCTTCCTCCAAGTTGAAGTGTCCTCTAACTCCAAGTTGAAGTGTCCTCTTCCTCCCAAGTTTCAGTAGCCCTCTTCCTACAAACACAATTAGTGATATACCTCCAAGTCCCAGTTGTCCACTTCCTGAAAGTCCTGGTGGTCCTCTTCCTACAAGTCCCAGTAACCATCTGCCTCCTAGTCCAAGTAGTCCTATTTCTCCAAGTCCTAGTGGTCCTCTTCCTCCATTTCAGTGGTCCTCTGCCTCCAAGTGCAAGTGGTCCTCTGCCTCCAAGTGGTCCTCTGACCCAAGTCCAAGTGGTCCTCTGCCTACAAATCCTAGTTGTCCTTTTCTTCCAAGTCCAAGTGGCCCTCTTCATCCATGTCACATTGGTCCTCTTCCTCCAAGTCCCAGTAGTCCTCTGCCTCCAAGTCCAAGTGGTACTCTGCCTCCAAGTCCCAGTTGTCCTTTGCTTATGAGCCCAAGTGGCCCTCTTCATCTGTGTCCCAGTGGTCCTATTCCGCCTTCAAGTGGACCTCTTCCTCCGTCTCAGCGATCCTCTGCTTCCAAGTCCATGTGGTCCTCTGCCTCCAAGTCCCAGTTGTCCTCTTCCTAAAAGTTCAATTAGTACTATACCTCTAAGTCCCAGTGGTCCTCTTCCTACAAGATCAAGTGGTCCTCTGCATCCGAGTCCAAGTGGTCATCTGCATCCGAGTCCAAGTGGTCCTCTGCATCAGAGTTCAAGTGGTCCTCTGTCTGGAAGTGGTACTTTTCCTTCGAGTCATAGTGGTCTTCTTCCTACAAGTTGAAGTAGTCCTCTTTTTCCGTCCCAGTGGAACTCTGCCACCAAGTCCTCGTTGTCCTTTGCATCCAAGTCCTAGTGGTCCTGTTCCTCCAAGTTCTAGTGACCCTCTTCCTCCAAGTTGAAGTGTCCTCTTCCTCCAAGTTGAAGTGCCCTCTTCCTCCCAAGTTTCAGTAGCCCTCTTCCTACAAACACAATTAGTGATATACCTCTAAGTCCCAGTGATCCACTTCCTGAAAGTCCTGGTGGTCCTCTTCCTACAAGTCCCAGTAACCATCTGCCTCCTAGTCCAAGTAGTCCTATTTCTCCTAGTGGTCCTCTGCCTCTAAGTCCTAGTGGTCCTCTACATCCAAGTCTCAGTAGTCCTCTGCCTCCAAATCCCAGTGGTCCTCTGGCTCAAAGTCCGAGTGGTATTCAGCCTCCAAGTCCCAGTTGTCCTCTGCCTTCAAGTCCATATCCTCTTCATCCAAGTCCCAATGGTTCCATTTCTCCAAGACCAAGTGGTCTCCTCCAAGTCCTAGTAGTCTTCTCTTCCTCCTTCCAGTGGTACTCTGCCTCCAAGTCCCAGTTGTCGTCCAAGTGGCCCTCTTCATCAATGTCCCAGTGTTCCTCTTCCTCCAAGTCCCAGTAGTCCTCTGCCTCAAAGTGGTCCTCTTCCTACGTCCCAGTGGTCCTCTGCTTCCGAGTCCTAATGGTCCCCTTCCTCCGTCTCAGTGGTCTTCTGCCTCCAAGTCGAAATGGTCCTTTGCCTCCATGTCCCAGTGGTCCTCTGCCTCCGAGTCCAAGTGGTCCTCTGCCTCCGAGTCCAAGTGGTCCTCTTCCTCCAAGTCCCAGTTGTCTTCCAAGTGGCCCACTTCATCCATGTCCCAGTGGTCCTCTTCCTCCAAGTCCCAATAGTCCTCTGCCTCCAATTGTTCCTGTTCCTCCGTCCCATTGGTCCTCTGCCTCCGTGTCCAAGTGGTCCTCTTCCTCCGTCCAGTCGTCCTCTGTCTTCAAGTGGTCCTCTTCCTCCAAGTCCAAGTAGTCCTCTTCCTTCAAGTCCCAGTTGTCTTCCAAGTGGCCCTCTTCATCCATGTCCCAGTGGTCCTCTTCCTCCAAGTCCCAATAGTCCTCTGCCTCCAAGTGGTCCTCTGCCTCCGTGTCCAAGTTATCCCCTTCCTCCGTCCAGTGGTCCTTTGTCTTCAAGTGGTCCTCTTCCTCCGAGTCCAAGTAGTCCTCTTCCTCTAAGTCCCAGTTGTCTTCCAAGTGGCCCACTTCATCCATGTCCCAGTGGTCCTCTTCCTCCAAGTCCCAATAGTCCTCTTCCTCCGAGTCCAAGTAGTCCTCTTCCTCCAAGTCCCAGTTGTCTTCTAAGTGACCCTCTTCATCCATGTCCCAGTGGTCCTCTTCCTTCAAGTCCTAGTATTCCTTTTCCTCCGTCCCAGTGGTCCTCTGCCTCCGTATCCAAGTGGTCCTCTGTCCTCAAATAGTCCTCTTCCTCCAAGTAGTCCTCTTCCTCTAAGTCCCAGTTGTCTTCCAAGTGGCCCACTTCATCCATGTCCCAGTTGTCCTCTTCCTCAAGTCCCAATAGTCCTCGTTCCTCCGTCCCATTGGTCCTCTGCATCCGTGTCCAAGTGGTTCTCTTCCCCCGTCCAGTGGTCCTCTTCCTCCGTCCAGTGGTCCTGTCTTCAAGTGCTCCTCTTCCTCAAAGTCCAAGTAGTCCTCTTCATTCAAGTCCCAGTTGTCTTCCAAGTGGCCCTCTTCATCCATGTCCCAGTGGTCCTCTTCCTCCAAGTCCCAATAGTCCTCTGCCTCCAAGTGGTCCTCTTCCTCCGTCCCAGTGGTCATCTGCCTCCGTGTCCAAGTGGTCCTCTTCCTCCGTCCCATTGGTCCTCTGCCTCCGTGTCCAAGTGGTCCTCTTCCTCCGTCCAGTGGTCCCTTCCTCCGTCCAGTGGTCCTCTTCCTCCAAGTCCAAGTAGTCCTCTTCCTCTTAGTCCCAGTTGTCTTCCAAGTGGCCCACTTCATCCATGTCCCAGTCCTCTTCCTCAAAGTTCCAATAGTCCTCTGCCTCCAATTGTTACTGTTTCTCCGTCCCACTGGTCCTCTGCCTCCGTGTCCAAGTGGTCCTCTTTCTCCGTCCAGTGGTCCTCTTCCTCCGTCCCATTGGTCCTCTGCCTCCGTGTCCAAGTGGTCCTCTGCTTCCGTGTCCAAGTGGTCATCTTCCTCCAAGTCCAAGTAGTCCTCTTCCTCCAAGTCCCAGTTGTCTTCCAAGTGGCCCTCTTCATTTATGTCCCAGTGGTCCTCTTCCTCCAAGTCCTAGTAGTCCTCTTCCTCCAAGTCCCAGTTGTCTTTCAACCGGCCCTCTTCATCCATGCCCCAGTGGTCCTCTTCCTCCGTCCCAGTGGTCCTCTGTCCTCGAGTAGTCCTCTTCCTCCAAGTAGTCCTCTTCCTCTAAGTCCCAGTGGTCCTCTTCCTCCAAGTCCCAAAAGTCCTCTGCCTCCGTGTCCAAGTGGTCCTCTTCCTCCGTCCTAGTCGAAATAGTCCTTTGCCTTCATGTCCCATCGGTATTGTCCCAGTGGTCCTCTGCTTCCGAGACCAAGGGCGTTGTCTCCAAGTAGTCCTCTTCCTCCAAGTCCCAGTGGTCCTCTTCCTACAAGTTCAATTGGTCCTCCGCCTCAAGTCCCAGTTGGCCTCTTCCTCGAAGTTCAAGTGTCCTCTTCCTCCAAGTTCAAGTGTCCTTTTCTTTCAGATCCCAGCGGTCCTCTTCCTTCCGAGTTTCATTGATCCTCTGCCTCTAAGTCTCAGTAGTCCTCTGCCTCCAAGTGGTAATCTTCTTCCGTCCCAGTGGTCCTCTGTCTTCAAGTCACAGTAGTCCTGTGCCTCCAAGTCCAAGTGGTCTTCTTCCTCCTTAGTCCCAGTGATCCTCTTCTTACATGTTCCAGTGGTCCTCTTCCTCAAGTCCCAGTTGTTCTCTTCCTACAAGTCCTAGTGGTCATCTTCCTCCGAGTGGTCCTCTGCCTCCAAGTCCTAGTGGTCCCCTGCTTCCAAGTGCTTCTCTTCCTTCAAGTGGTCCTATTTTTCGAAGTCGTAGTAGTCCTCTCAAAGTCCACTTGGACACAGTTTGGGACAAATATTAACTTCATAACGACTTCAACATCCTCATTCGATTTCCAACTCCATTGGGCACTGTTAAGCTTTAGTTGGTTTGGAAAAACCATCATCTCATATTCTCGGCTTATTTCACGTTTTTTGTTGGCATAGCTGGCCAACCTAGGAAAATCATTTTCCATTTGAATTTTCGTAAAAAGATATAATGGGTATTTTGTTTCAGAATCATTGTTTGTAACACTCATTTAAAAGACAAATTATCTTGTAAATAATTTTCATGGCCTAGTGCCTTTAGATATATATACTTGTTTTCATTTTCCTGGGAATATTTATTAGATGTAATTGAAGACCACTGAAGTTTACAAATTGGGAAAGGATATAACATGCAGATGTTACGAGACAATTCATTGTCATATTAATTACATCAAATCTGATATAATTTGAAATAATTAATACTTGGCAGAAGTTAGGGAAAAACAACCGTTACGAAATACTGTGTTACCATGCCTTGTTGGTCCTCAGTCAACCGTCCTAACAGATCGACGTCAAGTGCCCCACCACATGATCGATCAGGTCAAGGGTTGCAGCAAGAGTAAAATACGTTGGGTTACCCAGGTCCAGGCGAATGACCCAGGTATATGCAGCAAACATAGGGGAAATATAGTTCTGTCTTGCATATGACTGTGAATTCAGGATCATCTTGCTCACATACATGTAAAGTTTAAAACAGATTAGTATTGGGATGATAAATACAAAAGAAATATTCAACATGATCAAATTATTTTTATTAAAACTAATATCACTTTATATTCACAAACTTTTGACTTTATATTCAACATGATCAAATTATTTTTATTCAAACTAATATCACTTCATTTTCACAAACTTTTGACTTTAACTAATAGTTTTATGATAGAAAATAATAACAATTACAAACCAAACAGGTGAAGTTCTGGCCTGGACGGTGGAAGTCCCCGAAAGGCGACTGTAATAGAAAAATTATATATAATACATTGATGTTAATACCGTGTGGCTCACTTTTCATGGAAGCACCGTAGCAGTTTCATTTAAAATATGAGATATTTACGTAAAATTGATTGATAACATATATATATATAACTATAATTATCGAGGTAGAATGATTAAACACTGAGACCTGATGGAAATGCTGAAAATGCACCTACCGGCTTGATAATGATGACCTTAAAGTGATATACACTGCTCGCTAGTCGCAATGGAACTACTCATTTTTATATGGTACTTTACACATTCTATTTCTTGAAAGCGGATAGGATCACTCATAATATTTTTGTTAGGGTCTCGACGTGATTAGTTTTGGCAAATTGTAGTATCGATAACATCGAATTTGATTGAAATTTTAAGTTCTGATGGTATAAGATAAATACCTCAAGCTGATAACTATTATACAGTTACTTTATATGTATACTTACATGCATGCCTATCCTGTTCAAACAGATGCTTGTCTAATGATAGCCATCTGAAAAATAAAGCCATTCTGTAGAATTTGTTGAGGAAGTACCCAACTGATGTTTCTTTAATTAAACTAGTATGTCATTGTGAACTATAACCCATAGTGCTTTTATATGGAATTCAACGATTATTTTATAATTTTTATTCCAATAAAAACTCACAGCAATTGTGGCATCTTCATCCAAATTATGTTGGCGCCCTCCTTCATAGTTGTTCCAGCAGCCCTTTTTCTCTGGTTTTCTATTCCGAGTCCTAGTAGTCATCTTATTTCAAATCCTAGTATTCACAGGCCCCAGAAGGCCTTTTTTCCAAACTCTAGCCCAACGTCCCTCTTCATCCAAATCATGATGATCATCTTCTTTATTGTCCCTGAGTCATCTTCTTCCAAGCTCTAGTGTTCCCATGTTTGAGTGGTCATCTACGTCGATATCCCAGGTGAACGATTTATCTGATACAGACAGGAAAAATTTCTGATACAGACTTTTTCATCACATTTTCATAAAGTTCAGATAAGGTATTTGTGTCCTTCAGATGCATTACTTTTTCAAGCTTACTCGATGCTTCTGTGATATTTCTGTTATTTCTGTTATCTCTGATGTGTTGACCATATCAATGTCAGATTAATAACCTCCTGTTCAATATTTAATGCATTATTATATCTTCACGTGCAAACAATTCAGACGTTTAAACTATACTGAGTTTCAAATATAATGTTCTGGAAAATAAAACATTGTCGAATTCAATAACTCACCTCCATATGAATGATGGCTGAAGTAGCATGTCAATTATCCCCTTCTTCAAAGTCTCGATGGGTCTCCAAATCTTCATCTCCAAGTCTTCTTCTTTTTTCAAGATCCTCTTCCTCCAAGTCCCAGTGATCCTCTTCCTCCATGTCCCAGTGATCCTCTTCCTCCAAGTCCCACTGATCCTCTTCCTCCAATTCCCAGTGATTCTTTTCATCCAAGTCTCAGTGATCTTCTTCCATCCTAATGGTCCTCTTCCTCCAAGTCCTAGCGGTCCTCTTCCTCCAAGTCCCAGTGGTCCTCTTCCTCGAAGTCCCAGTGGTCATCTTCCTCCAGGTGCCGTGGTTCTCTTCCTACGATTTTAATGTGGTCTTCTTCCTCCAGGTCCTAGGTTCCTCTTCTTCCAAGTGCAGAGGTCCTCTTCTTCAATTTACAGTTGTCTTCTTCCTTCAAGCCCCAGTGATCCTCTTCCTTCAAGTCCAAGTGGTTATTTTTCTCCAAGTCCCAGTGATCCTCTCCTTTCAAGTCCCATTGGTCCTCTTCCTCCAAGTCCCAGTGGTCCTCTTCCTCCAAGTCCCAGTGATCCTCTTCCTCCAAGTCCCAGTGGTCCTCTTCCTCCAAGTCCAATTGATCCTCTTCCTCCAAGCCTCAGTGATCTTCTTCCGTCCGAGTGGTCCTCTTCCTCCAAGTCCTAGTGGTCCTCTTCCTCCAAGTACTAGTGGTCCTCTTCCTCCAAGTCCCAGTGCTCCTCTTTCTCGAAGTCCCAGTGTTCATCTTCCTCCAGGTGCCGTGGTCCTCATCCTCCATGGCCCATTGATCCTCTTCCTCCAAGTCCCAGTGATCCTTTTCATTCAAGTCTCAGTGATCTTCCGTCCGAGTGGTCCTCTTCCTCCAAGTCCTAGTGGTCCCTTTCCTCCAAATCCCAGTGCTCCTCTTCCTCGAAGTCCCAGTGGTCATCTTCCTCCAGGTGCCGTGGTCCTCTTCCTCCAATTCTAATGTGGTCTTCTTCCTCCAGGTCCTAGTGTTCCTCTTCTTTCAGGTGCAGAGGTCCTCTTCTTCAATTTACAGTTGTCTTCTTCCTTCAAGCCCCAGTGATCCTCTTCCTTCAAGTCCAAGTGGTTCTTTTTCTCTAAGTCCCAGTCCTCTTTCTCCAAGTCCCAGTGATCCTCTCCTTTCAAGTCCCATTGGTCCTCTTCCTCCAAGTCCCAGTGATCCTCTTCCTCCAAGTCCCAGTGATCCTCTTCCTCCAAGTCCTCGTGGTCCTCTTCCTCCAAGTCCTAGTGGTCCTCTTCCTCCAAGTCCCAGTGCTCCTCTTCCTCGAAGTCCCAGTATTCATCTTCCTCCAGGTGCCGTGGTCCTCTTCATCCAAGGCCCATTGATCCTCTTCCTCCAAGTCCCAGTGATCCTTTTCATCCAAGTCTCAGTGATATTCCGTCCGAGTGGTCCTCTTCCTCCAAGTCCTAGTGGTCCTCTTCCTCCAAGTCCCAGTGCTCGTCTTCCTCGAAGTCCCAGTGGTCATCTTCCTCCAGGTGCCGTGGTCCTCTTCCTCCAATTCTAATGTGGTCTTCTTCCTCCAGGTCCTAGTGTTCCTCCTCCTTGCAGTCCAGTGGTCCTCTTCCTTCAAGTCCCAGTTCCTCTTCTTCCAGGTGCAGTGGTCCTCTTCTTCAATTTCAAGTTGTCTTCTTCCTCCAAGTCGCAGTGGTCCTTTTTCTTCAAGTCCCAGTGGTCCTTTTCTCCAAGCTCTAGTGGTCCTCCTTCTAGTCCTAGCCCTATTATTCCTAACAATCCATAAGTCCCTCCTTACATTGATCCTCTTCTTCATGGATTCGCTGATCTTCTTCCAAGGTGTTTCGTTTTCATGTCCAGAAAATTGATCGCCTTTCTGGTTTGCATAAAATTAGTACTATACTCACAATTTATTTTTTTAGATTCTAGTAGTCTTCACCAGTTCTTGTACTCTGCTCTCCTAGGTCAGTCGCCAACATTTTCTGTCTGGCAAAATTCCACACCAGTAGTCGCCATCCATACATATCTACCAATATATGAATTATGACTCAAATCACCAAACTTCAGATTATTGCTTACTCAGATAGAAATATTCGCAGCATGAGTAGATCTACTATCATTATGTGAAGTTCGCTTCTTTGTCCAGATGATCATCCTTCTCCAAGTTTTTGTGGTCACCTTTTTTCAAGCCCTAGTGGTTCTCCTCCTAGTCTGGCCTCTCCCTCTTCTCGGTCCAGATGTCCCTCTTCACATTGATAATCTTATTCATAGTCCCAGTAATCCTCTTCCTCCAACCTCTTCCAACTCTTGCAAGTCCCACTGCTCCTTCTCCTTCAAGTTTCAGTCTTCCTTCTCCTTCTTTGTCTCAGTGGTCTTCCTCCTCCGTTCCAATGGTCATCTTCCTCCAAGCCCTAGTGTTCCTCCTACTTCATGTCGCAATGGTCTTCCTCCTCCATCCCAGTGATCTTCTTTCTCCATTTCCTAGTTCTCCTCTTCCTCCAACTTACAGAGGTCCTTTTCCTCCGTCCCAGTGGTCCTCTTCTTCCAAGTCTCACTGCTCCTCTTCCTTGAAGCCCCACTGGTCATCTTCCTATGTCCCAGTGGTCCTCTTCCTCCAAGTCCAAGTGATCCTCCTCCTTCGACTCCCGGTGGTCCTTTTCTCCCAAGTTCCAGTGGTCTTCTTTCTCCAAGTCCTAGTGCTCTCCTTCCTCGTCCCATTGGTCCTCTTCCTCCAAGACCGCTTCCTTAGAGTCCCTCTTCCTTAGAGTCCCAGTGGTCCTCTTCCTTCAAGTCTCAACCCTGCTTTTCCAGGTCAGTCGCCGATATTTTCTGTCCGGTTAACTTTCACACCAGTAATCGCCATCCATACGTATCTACTATTATATGAATTATTGGTAGGTACTAAAATAACAAATCTTCAGATTATTGCTTACTCAGATGGAAATATTCACAGCAGCCTTGTATTTGTTCTTTTATCCAAGCCCTAGTGGTTCCCCTCCTAGTCCTACCTCTCCCAAGACTCAGTGGTTCTCTTCTCAGATTGATTTTCTTCTTCATAGTCCCAGTGATCCTCTTCCTCAAAGTCTCAGTTGTACTCTCCTCCAAATAAGCCCTAGCGGTGGTTTAAATTTTTTCTTTAAACCAAACCGCCAAATTTCTTTTTTTTCAAATATCTCCGGAAGAAACCATTTTTGGGATTTCTCAACAACTATTTATCTCTTAATTGCGTAACTTTTTGCACTAAAAAATTACAAACTTCTCGAGCTAATTCAGAATTACCTCTTTGAATTTTCTTGCAGCCGATTCCTTCGGTTTCAGTGATGTGTTATCGAAAGATGTGTAATAGGTCTTCAAAATACGGCAAGAAGAAAATATATTCCGAATTGCCATCAAATTTCAAAATCTAGAAGTGGTGTAAAATCGTCGACTAACGGAAAATGTATCTGAAAAATATGTTAGGTCTTTTCCATCCTAAATTAGATACCAGTTCTGATGGTGAATCCGTATGGTCCCGAAATATGTATTGGAGGAAGCTCTTCTGATGTTTGAAAATCCATGAGTCCCAACACAATAAGCACGATAATATAAAATATGTCTTTGAAGGATTAGACAAAATAGGTGAACATATTTATGACCAATCCTGCAGCTTCCTTCTTTTTATGTTAAAAAATCATAACGTAATTAGACTAGACCTGTGGTACATGACATTAATTTTCACTTCCAGTAGATTTTTCTTGATAGGATTTCAGGAACCTGAAATCATAATTATTTCGCGAACTCCCTAAGAACAGACCTGCTAGTCCAAAAAATAATATTTTTGGCAATTTTAAATCGACCGACCTGTGCTGAATTATTGGTTTCACGTTGATGTTGTCACATGTAGAAGTTGTAGTGTTGTATTTTTCCTGGTTATATCTAAAAAAATACTTGAGGATTTTCTATCTCAATTTACCAGTTTTGAGGCAAGTTCCTTTACGATCCCGAGAAGTTTATTCTCATTGAAGAAAATATACTCATGCGACTCCTATCAAAATCTATCTTCACCCAGTAATAGAGATATTGGCGAGATCTAACATCTGAAAAATACTATTCTCTTTTACACTCAACATAAACACCGACCTGGCGAGTTCGTGTACTGAGATTCATAACTAAAATCACAGCTCAGTTTTCACTTGATACGTAATGTTCGAGTCGATAGATTAGCATTAGTGTTGTAAACAAAATTGGAATCTGCAAAACAAAATTCATTTTCCAGGGCCTAGGAAATAGACCTGCATCTTTCTACTCGTAAAAAATACTAGTTTCGTACTAAAAAAGTACATATCTGAAAATACAGATTTTTCCCCACTTTGAAATCCACCGGTATGAATTGATTCGGGTCAGGTAGAATCCATTTCTATCAATGAG
Organism: Chrysomela aeneicollis; assembly: GCA_029955515.1. Classification (NCBI taxonomy): domain Eukaryota; kingdom Metazoa; phylum Arthropoda; class Insecta; order Coleoptera; family Chrysomelidae; genus Chrysomela; species Chrysomela aeneicollis. The sequence goes on along the minus strand of JARUHQ010000009.1, from coordinate 8,911,866 downwards.
CTATTTAATCTGAAAAATAGGAACTTCTTTTCGATTCCAAATCAACTAACCTGAGAAGAATTTCGCTTGCTGAAGACTAGTAGAAGTGTTTGAAAACCAATTTGAAAGTATGCGTGGTCTGTTTTATCTGAAATTACTAGTGGGGTTTTTCCTCGTTTCGAACAATCCATGACTTCTGTTAAACACTTGCAGTAAAGAAGGTTACATCTGCAAAATATTATTTTTCGTATCTTCCGAGAAAACCGGCAGACGACTTTTACGATAGAATTCTGAATTCATCGATTTACATCTACTATTTCGGATGTCCTTGATATGAGCATCTTCTCAAATGACAATTTCTGGCGTCAGATCAATTTTTTCAACTGATATAGGACGTAGCTTCTTCATTGATTTGATTAGTAAAAGTCGGTGAACTAATTCTTGTCCGTCCAATTTTTGATGACTTATGCAGACAGTGAACATTGTGGCAATATTATCATCTAAAAAATACTGTTTTGTTTTTCCTATCGCATGAAAACTGACCTGCTGGATTTGTCAAATATGCTTGAAAATATGAATTTGCTAAAAACCCATGGTTTACCAGCCGAGGAGAGCTGGAATAGTTGGAAGTGTCTAATTTCTTGCTTTCGGAATTTATTTTGGTTGGATCCCAGAATATCTGAAAAATTGACTTTTTTCCAATTCCTTAGAGACCAACCTGTATGTTTCAGCTTCAATGTCCTGTTGACCAGTCACTTGTAGTAAATCTCGATCAAAACCGCTTTCCAATGTACAATTATGAATAAATCGACATGTTCAATCCCAAGGTTTTTCACTGTTGTTTCAGAATGTAGAATGAGTAGATTCCTAGTTGTAGGTAGAGGAGAAATCTGGAAAATATTGGGTATTCCAATTTCAAGACATCCGTGACTTCCGTCGGACGCTCACATGGTGATGGAAATTATGGATGAATGAAAATTACTTGTTTCTTTCTATTGTCAATTTCATAAAAAGCGACCTTGTAAGATTAGAACAGGGGATCTGCAGATGTCTCTATAAAATCTAATGAAATTGCCAAGAAAATGTCTTATTTCTACAGCATCACATCATGACATTCGGTAGAATATCAAAATTTCAGGAAAATAGACAATTTGTCCCAAAAACACCTCCTTTATGTTTCAACATCTTCAACTTGCTTTGATGAAATATTTGTATCTGTATCAATAAAATTGGCATCTAAAAATTAGATTTCTGAATTCACAGTTCTGCACTAACTAACTTGAGAACTTGTCATGTCCTTTGTTATGTTGAGGCTGTAGATGTTCGGATTTTTCCTGGTCATTATTTTTGAACTGTAAAAAATGCATCTGGAAGTATGTTTCATATTCGATAACCAGTTTCGAAGTCGGATTGTTCGATTAGAATTCATTCAATTCTTTTCATCAGAGTGTAGAGGAAGTCTCTTCAAGATACTGATTCTTGTTCAATTTTTAGAATTGTTGTTGTCTCTCCTCAGAAACCCGGTAATGTGGCAAAATGAACATCTGGAAAATGTTACAGCTCTTTTCCATTCTACATGAGGACTGACCTGTCAAATTCCAGACAAGGATGTCTAAAAAATATATCTTTCAAATTCTTCGGATATGTGCTAAATCTCAAAAGTTCTGCTTATCTATTCAAAAATCTCCACGACTCCACCTTTGGTGAGGTACCAGAAAATCTGAAAAATAGAATATTTCCTGAAGAACACTCCTGCTAATTTATGCATCAACGTTGTGTCATCCGGTGGGACCATCAGCAATATTTCGATTGAAACCATCTCTAAAGCAGCTAATTCATAGAAAATGGAAATCTGAAAGCTTTTGACAAATTTTGAATGTGTCGATCTTTTTCAACTGATTCTGGAGGTATTATGTTTGTTCCAAACTTGGATTGAGCAAGAAATCTGAAACATATCAATTTTTTTCCAACTTCAATCAACCAACCTGGGTGAAGATCAGGGTTTCTTGATGCTGTTCCCTTTGAAAGGAAGATTAAGTTCTGGAAAGAGCTCAAGATTGATAGTTGAGGCCATTCCGATGTAAATTTTTTTGAAATGACTTACAATCGTACTGGGAATTGTTAAAATGAAAATCTGGAAAATACTATTATTCCTTCTCCACTTCACAATAACCGACCTGTCTAATGAGGATGACTCAACAAATCAGAAGACTGTAAAGAACCCCAGCGGATCAGACGAAATTGTCAACAATCCCATCATTCAAATTTAACAGCCCAACTCCATCTCTTTTGTTCTTGTTTCCTTATCAAAACTAGGATAAGGAACTCCTTATTTCATCAGATTATTTAAAGATTGCATAAGATGTCGTAATGTCTAGTGGTATCATTTGCTGTAATTTCTATAAAAATGTTTCATCTGAAAAATACAGATTACTGCCCAGTTCCGAATTCGCTAAATGTACAACTCATATCATAGGTATCATATTTACTCCAAAGTTGGATTAGCAAATGAATCTCAAAATGACCCTCACGCAATCCAGGGGTTCCCATCGATGTTACTAAATATTGAATATTCAGATGGGCAGTGTTGCATGTATTCCTGGTCATCATCTTCAATATATGCACTACATCTAAAAAATATACAAGGTATGTTCCTATCTCAGATTACCAGTTTTGATTCCGGATTCACATGACTTCAACCCTTTCGTAGAAGGGAAATTTCTGTATGTGGCAGTTTCTTTATAGTTTGCGAGTCGTAACCTAAAAAATGATGAGTATTCTTGCCCCAATAATAGATTACCTCTGTCACACTATGCAGTATGGTAATGATGATTATGTGATGGAATAATCTCATCTGAAAAATATCACATTTTCTTTCCAACTTCATGTAAATCGACTTGCCGAATTTGAAATTATCCACGACTTCAGGATGAAATCAGCTGATAAATTCACGTCTAAAAAGTATTAGATATTTTCTTCAGCCTCACAAAAACCGACCTGCCAAATTCCACTCAAGGATGTCTGAATAGAGGCAGCTTCCATTTCTTCATTAAAAATATCCCCAAGAGTCCACATGAGTAAATTGATAAGGTTGGGAATGTTCTTACAATCACATCTCTTTTGATGGAAAATCAGAAAATCTGAAAAATATAGTATTTTCTCCAACTCCCTGGGAACCGACCTGCTAGTTTCTGCATTGTCGCATCACGTATTGTTCAGTAGTTAACAAAACATGATCATTTGTTGGTGCATGTACTCCATATGAATTGACAAACTATTCAAAATACGCAGATTTCCATTGCTGCTTCAGAATGTTCAAGATGCAGATGAGAATTTTGGATTTATTCTTATCAATATCCTTAATAGGTGCAAAATTCGTCTGAAAAATATGAAATATCTTTCCTATTTCAAATTACCATTATCGAGGATGAATCCGTAAGTTTTAGTTTCACATAAATAAAACTTCCATTTCGTTTGGTATTATGAAACCATGAATTTAGTCAGGCACTTGAGCAATAATGGAAGTTGTGTTGATTTGGACATCTGAAAAATACTATTTTTTCCCCAACTTCATAAAAACCGACCTGTCTACCAATTATTAGAAGGGTCAGACTTAATTGTTGAAAATTCCATCCATCTAACTCTGCAGCCGAAGAGCGCTAGAGTTGAAGTATTCATAAAATTCGCTTCTCAATATCAGATATGCTTCTTGGTTGGAATAGCTAAGAGTCTGGAAAATATAATCATTTCTCCTAATCTCAAAGAACAGACCTGCTACTTCCTGGATCAATGTCGTGTTGTTAAATGAATTATTTGATCTGCTCTTGTTTCAAAGAAAAACGAGTAATAAAATGTCAAAAATGAGAATTCCTTTTCAATTGTGAGAAAAAACTGACCTGTGTGATATTCACGGTTTTCCACTGATATTCTTGAATATGGAAAAAACTGAGAAGTAGCGTCCTGGGCAGAGTCCCTTGATATTGTGCAAAATGAATCTGAAAAATATAGAATGCCTGTCCTATCCCAAATTACCAGTTTCGAATCCAAATTCGTATTCACTCAATGATTTCCATTCAGTTTCATTGGTGGGAGCCGGTAATGCCGGTATGGGGAATACCGAGTATTCCTTTTCTAATGTCTGTCTGTGAAACACTCAGGCAGTACCTAATTGAATGAGTGGCGAAACGAAAATCTGAAAAATACTATTTTTTCTCTTCAACCCTATAGAAACAGACCTGTCGAATTTGGACGATCTGAATTCTGTTCAAATTTCGAATAACCCATTACTTCCGTCAGATGTACAGTAGCTTGTGATGGAATAATATGAAATACACTAGATTACTTCTCCAACTTGAGTCATCTCACTCAAAAGGATGTCTGAATAAAGGAAGATTCCGTTAATCTGAAAAATAGTGTATTTTCTCGGATTCTCAAAGAACAAACCTGCAAGTTTATGTTTAACGAAGTGTAGTCCACTAGTAAACACAGTTGTAGCAAAATAATTTGTCGCAACCGGCTCTCAAGGAAGTATTTGCGATGAATCACCGCCATCTTCCAGAATGTTGATGAAGCTTAAAGCTCAACATGCGTAAAATACATCTGAAAAATACATAAGGTCCGATTTACTGGTGTTATGGCCAGATCCGTATGACCTCTTTTCTTCTCAATTTGATAGGTAGGATTCGGTACCGACAAGCATTTTCGTCCTATCTGAATTGACAATTACCTATACCTGAAAAATACTATTTTCTTTTCCAAACCGACCTGCCAATCAAGGATGACGATTAATAGACTAGAGAACGTGATCGAGTTGTTATGTATCTGAAGGTACAGAGAATGTGTTACCAGAATTAATTTCTTTCAACTCCACAGCCACTAGGACGATATCAAAATTTCTGTTTCACTGATATAATATTTTCACGTCGGTAGAATATAAGAGTTGAATACACCGAGTCTTTCTCTACATCAGATTATATCTTCCGATGGAATATCACGAGAATCTAAAAAATATATGGTCGCCACTTCTCAAAAAACCGACCTGTTAATTTCTCCATCTGTCATGTGGGAGTAACGCTCAATTGTGTTCATTTCACTTGAATCGTCGAAACGGATAAGACTGAAATAAATATTACTCTGTCCAGTTCTCATTTTCCTGATTCTGGATGGAAATCGAGATGTGCAGTGTTAGATATATGCCAGGTCGTAGTAGTATGGGCAAAGTACATCTGAAAATTATACGAGGTATTTCCTATTTTAAGTTACCAGTTCTGAGGACCGATCCGTAAGACTTTTATCCCTCCAGTTTATATTCTCAAATAGAAATATCTATGTTTTGAATGTAGCGTTTCCTTTCAGTTTGATTAGAGGTCGGTAGGTGCCTGAAAAATACCGACACTTCCGTCGTCCAAATCCATAAAAACTGACTTGCTGAATTTGGGCCAGATGCTGATGAACATAATTCAGAAAAGTTCAGATGGAATAGGTATCTAAAAATAACTTCCTAATTATCTCCTAATTCTGAAAACTTCAATTAGAATGAGAATATCAGATAAGCTTTTTCACATAATTCAAAGAATATAATTTCTTTATACTCTTAGAAAATACAGCTAATAGTTTCTACATTGAAGTTCAGTTGTAGGGATATCCCGATACCTGCCATTCCAATGATGAGTTAACACAACGTATATCGAGAATAAAGGTGTTTGACCCATCCTGAATTAGCCTATTATAACGATATGTATGTTTCAAACTCAGGTGAGCAAGTGCATCTAAAAAATACAAAATACTTCCGAACTTCAAATCGACCAACCTGTGCAAAGGATTTTTCATTGGTGATCCAATTTTGAAAGACCCATTTTGAGTTCCCTTGGCTGGATTTAGAGGAAGTTCACTGCTTTCACCTTTATGTGTTGTTTCTGAAAAATATGTATATCCTACCTCTAAACTGATGAGAATTGTCTAGAACTTGGTTTACCCATCTATAAACAATTTTTGTAACTCAAGAATGATTCCTCGAAGGCTGTTTGTATTTTGCTGTATTTTCTATTCTCAACTAACCTGTTGCTGATCGCAATTCAATTCAAAAGTGTGGTAGGTATCTCATTATTTGTATTCTAAGGAAATTGAATTCTCCCACAGTATTGAATCTGCATATAGATTACTGCCGTTTATTCATTATTGAAATTTCTTCAAAATTACAAAAATAGGCAATACTACTAGAATATACATTTTCTGTTTTCAACTCCACTTCAATAAAAAACCTGATGATCTTCACAATAGCACTTGGCATTTTCTCTTAGAAATTCGTATAAAAATCAAAATCGAAATAACCATAAGCTTAGCTCCTCGGAATTTCTCATTGTTATAACGATTGGTGTTATATAAGATCTCATTTGAAATCTGAAAAAAAAAGTGTTTCCTTTCTAATTTCATTCTTGATACCTGTGTTATTTGGGTGTCAGTGCTGTTACTGCAGATTATTATGACAATACTGTTCGACATTAAACAGGAAACTAGATCATAAAAAAGCCTGGCCTTCAGCGGTGTTCAGGAATAGTCAATCTGCTACTATGCAATTTCACATTAGAATCAAAGGAACTCATGTTCATCATTCTTCTTTCTTGGAAATTCGTTCTGAAAATCTAATAAACGATATTTTTCCCAATTTTATTTTACCTGTCTAAAATTTCTTTGTTTTTTGCCTGTGTACTTGCTTCAACTGGTATAGTTCAATATATTTGGATTATGCATTCTTTGTTTCAATTTCCTAATATTATGATTCAATAAACTGGTTCAGCAATCATTTCTTCTAATTCATCGTTAACCATTAGAAAGTTATAATTATTGGATCTGTAAAGTGGCTGCCTCATCCAATCAACTACTGGTGACCGCTTGCCGTATTAAATTTGTTTTAAAATCCTATACGTAAATCTGAAAAAAATTGTTTCTCTTCCCAAGAGAGTAACCGCGAATAGCATAAATGAATTCTATGATTATTGGTAATGATCACACATTTTGGGTTTCATATTTTCATCACAGTAGTTATGAAGTTTCTTCATCATCTGTTCTTCTTGTTTCTATCTTCGATTCTTCTTTCTTAGTTTTCAACAGAACGGTGATGATTCGTTTATATTGGATTCGCAATTCAAACTGTCTCATTTCAAATTATACACTTATTCAAGAGATAAGTAGGTGTGCAAACAAATTTCCGTAAAAGTTCACAACCTCATTGGGCCTATATCGTGCTAAGAATAATTTCATCATTCATCATCTTTGGTTATCGCTATTCATAATAATTAATTGACCGATTGAGCTCGAACTGACAAGTAGGCACTGAAATAAAAGGAAACTCAGATAATATTTAAATTGGTAGAAAGAGCCTTCAAATGAAATTATGATAATTTTCGAACATAAAGATTCCAGCTAAGTATGTGAATAATTATGATTGCTCTAATAATTATATCAGAAGTAAAATTTTGCTGTTAATGTTGGACCTATTCGAAATGTAGCATGGCTATTTAAAATAAAAAACTCGTTTTTGGTAGTTCTAAATATAAAATAATATGATGATGAACATTATGTTTGGACAATAAAATCTAAGTCAAGCATTGAAAGAAAATATCGATGTTAAAGGTTATAGTTTATTTCTTTCATGGTCCCCATTTTCATTTATGGACTGAATATGAATCTAGGTTGCATATATTCCAACAAAATCACTTATTTTCTAGTATTAACGCTATTCAAGTAGTTTCAATGCATCATGTAAACGTAAACACACAAAAAACACTATAATTACTTCAAAACGTCTGACTATGTTTTTATGTTGTATATTTTTAAACTCTAGCAAGGCACTGTCCAGATTTAATGAGCAAGAGATATTTTACTACACCTTTTCCAGTTGTATTTCAGAAAGCGTCAATTCAATTTCAGAACAATCACTTGTATCTCAGATAGTATCAATTGTATTTCAGAATAGTGAGTTGAATTTCAGAAAGTGTCAAATGTATTTCAGAATAGCGAGTTCGATTTCAGAAAGCATCAATTGTATTTCAGAATTGTGAGTTTAATTTCAGAAAGCGTCAATTGTATTTTAGAAAAGTCAACGGAATTTCAGAATTTGTCATTTGAATTTCAGATTATATCATTTGTGTACAAATAACGAATTCTGAAATTCAATTGACTATTCTGAAATACATTTGACGCTTTCTGATATCGAACTGACTATTCTGAAATACAATTAATGCTTTCTGAAATTAAACTCGCTATTCTGAATTACATTTGATCTTTTCTGAAATTCAATTGACGCTTTCTGAAATAAACTTGATGGTTTCTGAAATACAACTGGAAAAGGTGTAGTATGTATCTAGTTAGAGGGCCTGCAGTTTTGATTCAGTAGGGTTTCATCTAGAAAACACCATAGGAAGAAAATTCATGAGGCCAAAAAGTTGTATTCTGAATTACTCAATCATAATAGTGATTTATGATAGAAGTGCTAAAAGTGATGTGTCATTTTGCGAGAAGGGAAGTTTCCTTCCTTCAAACCAAATAAAATCACTTTTAGCAGGTGTGTATCATACACTATTATTTCTACAAGCATTGTGGATCAAATTTTGTCCAAAACTTCGACGGATAACATTGCTTTCTGCCCTGGTACAAGCTTCACCAAAATAAATTCTGTTACATCTGCCAATGAGATTGGCCATGGAGATATATTATTTAATATCACCAACTGAGTCGCCTCCTAGGAAGCCATTGAATTTGTTTCTAATCGTCTTGAAATTCAAGGATCTTTGGAATTTTTTTTATAAATAAATCTACCATTATTTTTGGATAATGACTTATAGGAAGTATTTTCTAATTTTTCAAAAAATCAATCTACCATTGGATTTATACAATTTCTACAAAAAAATCAGGGATCTTCGGAAAATAGTTTAAAAGAATTATTTTCTTATTTTTATATACCCTTGGATTCTATCAATCTTATAAAAAAATATGAGGTACACCTTGAAGTCCAATCACTTGAATTTGTATTGCTCCAATTTATGTCTGAATGAATCTTATAATTTTAGGTATCTGCAGAATCAGTTCATGGCTACAAATGCAATGCAAAGCAACCATTTTTATAAAATCAACAAAATCATTTGTAGTCATTCTTTGATGCATGATGTCACTATCGTGAACCGGTATAAAATTTTAGAAACAATATTTCTATGTGATAGCAGGTAACTGAGTCGCTTTCTCAATAATTCAACAAAAAATGTCAAGCATATGGTCAACTAAAATAAAACTTCGAGAGGTGTGTAATGAACACGCAATAGAGATTATGACCAACATCATTGCGGTTTCCATTTGAAAATTAGAAGTCGAAGATAGGTATACAACAACCAATGAAGAATGGTTTCGCAGATATTCTATCCGTATGGTTGGTCAAGATTTTTTGAAACGATAAATATGCGAAAATAATTATACATTCTTGAATTAACATAGTAGGCCCTTGAATTTTGGTTGATATAATTTTTTGAAGGTTTATTGTTATTTTATACTGATGCAGGAAACACATCATTCCATTTCAGTGACTATTCTAAAAGTAATGCTATAAAACATAAAATAACATTGTCTTCGGGTATGCCATACATTTTTTACAGAATTTTCTTTATGGAAAACGCAATTTTCGTTCCAATAAGAACATCTTTCCAACATATCCTAAACTGCCTTGTCGACCACCTCTTCTCCGTTTATTCTAACCAATTCAATTTGATAGAGGAAAGTACTGAGTATGACACTTCATTACAGTATAAAAACTTGTCGAAATAAAAATCAACTAGTATTTTGCATTTTTCCATAATATATTATCTCGATAGTATTTGGTGCCTCACCCTTTATTTTAGTTTCATTATGGAATAATCTTTTTTTGTGTTTATGCACTCATCATGGATATATGATTTGATATAAATGTTTTTTGTACCATGTTTTTTATATATTTTATAAAATGAAACGGTGGACAAATTACTAGATTTTGATATTATAATCCATACCAAAGTTCGAAATTTCACATTCTTTGACTAAAGGTTTTCGGAAATTCTTGTATGTTCTCAAATTTATGGCACATTACATTCATGAGCCATGGTTCATCATGCATTTCATCTAACAAAAACACCATGAATATAGCATTTTTCAATTATTGCCAACTTATTTCACCATCTACAATGTACCGTGTAATTCAAATTCGAGGACCACCATTGGCATCTCGAAAACTAAGATAATCAAAGATGGTTGAATGATAGGGCAAAGTTGTGCATTTATGTGAAAAATAATATACCGAACTCAATGGTATATTCTTTGTCACAAATTTGCCCTTAATTAACCATCTTCGTATCTTCTGTAGCTTCCGAGATCATCGAATTTGAATTAGCTGGTAGACAATGGCGTTTTCGAAAACCTCTATGTGAATGTATTAGAACCATTTATATTTATTCTATTTGAAAGAAATCCAATAGAAATAGTTTTCAGATCAATGAATACATGTTAATAAAATGCCGTTTATTATTTATTTTAGATCATCAAATAACGGAAAAAATAATTGAAATTGTAACAATTATGATGCTCTTAGATGAAAGCATGCAAGTATCCAGTGCTTTAAGATGTTAAAATACTTGATAACTTGAAAGTGAGAGGGTAACATTTCGAAATTTGGCAGATTATTTTTAATAGCAGTTATTTTATCACGGTTTCATCATCGAATTAGCGTTCCTGCCATTGAAATAAATGTATAAAAACGGGAATTTTCATCAAAATAATCGCATAAGTGCATAATTTATTTCTAACCATTCAGGTAAGCTTTTATATTCAAGCTTCATATGATATATTCTAAGTAAGGACAACATTATCAAAGAGGATTTTTTTCGAAAGTGTTGAAACATTGTGCTTCGATTGATATAAAAACAAACTGTTAGTCATACTAATATCATCTTGCATTAATCATCCATATGGTGAACAATACATATAATATATAGATTTTGGATAACCATTATTATGGATAAAAAATCATCAATTCAACACAGAATTCTGTGTAAGACAAAGTAAATTCCTGCACCTACCTCTAAAAAACCGCAAAGCTGCTTCCGCCTTCGTCATTGTGGTGCAAATGGAATTTGAAACCAGGCGCTCGTGATATTGGGTTTTTGGGGTATATTGGGATATTTTGTTCAAGATCATTATGTAGTAAGAAATAAACAGCTGTTTTTGCTATTTGTCACTATTTTGCGAACGGTAGCTGCAAGAAAAAAATAATCGAAAAATAGTATATCCAGCAGTATATAATTCGATATCGCAATATTTCTATAGGTCGATTTGGATTTCTAGTTTAATTCATGAACTGTTATGCTAGGTAACACAGAAGACATCATAATATGTAGCAGTCTGTAATATTTTTTTTCTGAAATTCACAGAAGCTATCTAATCTACAATGCCCAAATGTTTCCCTACTTTCTGTTTAACCAGACTTGAAACTTCAACTTACATATTGTTTTGGGAATTCGTTGAAATTCTGGTATATTTCACTTCAAGTCAAACAGAAAGAATACATATACAAAGTTATTAGACAACCCTGTAAGAATGTTATCTTAATAATTAAAATAATTATAGGCTGCTACATGTGTCCTGTACCACATGCGATTTTGTATATCATGTATAACACCTAAAATTCACAGAACCAAGTCCTGGATTATCTGTATGTGAAAATCAAGTCCAATCAATTGCAAAATATATTTCCATATAAACGTGAAATAATTGCAGTTCAAATTCAAAATGTGTTACTTTCTCCAAAGTGCAATGAAATTTCATCACAATTTTCCACAAGTTGGCCATTCTATGTGAAAAATAGTTCCATGAAATTAACAATACATTGATGAGAGAGCAACGCTTTTCGAATCTCGCAAATTAAATACATCAATAAAACGATTTTCGATAAATTCAGGTATTTTCATAATTTTCACAGATGTAGATTATGGTGAAGAAATATTGCTCGAATCTCTATTACTTCTACGTCGCAACAGAATGCAAATACATTCATAAATACCTTCAAGATAGTGATTGCTCCACCTCCACTGATGAATAAGACCAAGATGACAGCAGACAGACAGTCCACCAGGTCAACAGTTATGAGAGTGCACTCCAATTGCTAAAAAAATCAAGTGCACCTCTTGGGGGGTAAAAAGTTCCAGGACATAAAATATTCATTCGCTCATTCCAACATATTATGTGTCAGATTATGTGCACTCGTTCATATTCCAACTTTTTAAAAAGTACTCATATGCAGGACACCAACTTGCAGCATCATTATAATATTTGTTGAGAATCTGATGTTTCAACCACATGATGAACCAAGACAGTTTGGGACAGATATCTACTTCATAACGACTTCAACCTCCTCATTCAATTTCCAACAATATTGGGTACTGTGAAGCTCTAGTTGGATTGGAAAAACCATCAACAAGACATCCTACTTCATATTCTCGGCTTCTTTCACGTTTTTTGTTGGCATAGCTGGCCAACCTAGGAAAAATCATTTTCCAAAAGTATTTTCGTAAAAAGATAGTGGATTTGAAGCAAAAAACTCCATAAAGGAAATTTTGCTCCAGAATCATTGTTCGTAACATAAGCACATTATATCGGAAAATACTTTGCCAAGATATACAGGTGTGGTTGGTATATTCAATTCATTCAGAAGACCAATTATCTTGTAAAGCATTTTCATGGCCCAGTGCCTTTAGATATACTTGTAAACTTCATTTTCCTGGGAATATCTATTTGATGTTATTGAAGACCACTGAAGTTCACAAATGGGTAAAGTATATAACATGCAGATATTACGAAACAATTCATTGTTATACTAATTACCTCAAATCTGATATAATTTGAAATAATCAATACTTGGCAGAAGTTAGAGAAAAACAATCGTTACGAAATACCAGAGTTACCGTATTTGGCAGGTCCTCATTCAACCTTCCTAACAGATCAGTCGACGTCAAGTGCCCCACCACATGATCGATCGGGTCACATCAAGGGTTGCAGCAAGAGAAGAATTACGTTGAGTTACCCAGGTCCAGGCGAATGACCCAGGCATATGCAGCAAACAGGGGAAATAATATAGTTCTGTCTTGCATAAGACTGTGAATTCAGGATCATCTTGCTTACATACATGTAAAGTTAAAACAGATTAGTATTGGGAGGATAAATACAAAAGAAATATTCAACATGATCAAATTTGAGTTATTTTTATTAAAACTAATATCACTTTATTTACAAATTTTTGACTATATACCTACGTAAAATAGAAACTAATGGTTTTATGATGGAAAATAATATCGATTACAAACCAAACAGGTGAAGTCCTGGCTCGGACGGTGGAAGTCCCCAAAAGGCGACTGTAATAGAAAAACTATACATAAATAACATTATTATCACAGAACCGAAAAATCACAATAGCCTTTGAATAGAAATATTGATACTACAATAGATCATTGGACCACAAAATCGAGAATATTGATACAATATAGGTCATCATTATCTTTGGATAGGATTCTTAATTTTTTTGAGTTGTGACATGAACTCATCTAAACTATTAGTTAATTCTTCGCAGGTAATGGAGTGTTGACTGATCAGGGAAATATCACCACAGCAGTTTTTTTGAGGAATGTCCCTCTCCGATTTCAAATGTATCCACCTTAGCTTCCTTTCTTGTCGTTTATGATGCAACTGCGTTTCAGCTTTTGAGAGGGCTTTGTTCAAAACGGCCTCAATCAAGTAATTTTTCCTCTTTTGATATTTGAAATTCTGCTTCTTGACTTTCATTAAGGTAATCCAACTAGTTAATTCCGAGGTTCTCATTGCACCAGTATTCAGGATATTATTGGACTTTGGGACAACGCCCATATTGATTATATGGTTGAGTCAATGCAAGAAACTCTCGGAATTTTGTTTATTTCGTTAAAAAACACACCTGAGTTTGATATAATGCTGTTGCAGTTTGTATTCTCGATCACGAAACGATGAACTACTGGAGCTTGGAGTCGTGAAGACTGAAGAACAACTGGATTAATGGACGATTGTGCAATAATACACCACACAAACGGCACAAGCAGGCACGAACAAAATCAGCATCAACACCTTACAACAGAGACTTTTAGAATGGCGAAAACTGGGTGCGGTTCTGCTTTTATATCGAGGTCGGAGGGGACAACTGCGACGCTTAAAGCTCGATTTTCATTGGTTCCCTACCTCCCGAGTTATGTTGATGACGTGCAGCTGCCTTGATTGTATCGGGAATTCATTGCTGCTTTCTAGAACCTGTATGAAGGTTAGAGATATTTTCACCAAGGGTCGCATCGTATTCCGTTCGAATAGCTATCACCTTATTTTTTCATTATGATAATGATTTTACGATCATATAATGTATCCTTAGGAACTTGACATAAGATCGGGAATAGATATTTTTTATTGCAAGTTTTGTATCTTCTACGATCACTGGACACATTACATGCGTTTGAAATAATTTCTTATGCATATTATCTTAGAAAAACATTCGTGAAAATATCATAAATACCCATCGCATGAATAATTCTTCCCTAATATGGGTACTAAGGTATTTCATAATCTACAACAGAAGTTTTCAAAATGACCGTTGTTTATTGTAGATTATGGAATAAAGGAATAATTATTTGAACTTGCCATATTTATGATGTTTTTCATTTATGGAATGCATAATGAACCATTGCTCATGTTATGTATCCAGCGATCGAAGATACAATATTCGATGAAACTTCTATTTTCGAGGTCAAAATACGTGTGATAAGCAAAGATTTTTATAAAATAGATCTCAGGCACTGAGTTGATTCATAGAATTAATACACATATAATCTGTCCTATGAGAAAATACCACGAACCGTATGTACCTACCATTGGTGAAACAATTACCCAACCATTAAACTTCCAATACATTATTGAGTTCACCAACGTTTTACTGGAAATTTCCTTCAAGACGGCCATGTAAGTCCAAAATAGCTTATCATTGGAATTTGAATGAGACATCAATAGTAAAAACTTTGTCAATAGCCTCCAATTCAAATGAACATTTACCTATCTTGGTAGGTACTCATGTACCTACTTGCCTTAATAACGCCTTAGGAATGTATGTACGTGACAGGAACATAATATACCCAAACATATACCTACCTCCTACCTCGAATGTTACAGAATAACTATTACCTATAATAGTAAGACTTTGTCTGTATTTTTATGTACTATGAAAGCAACATCTTGAAAATATAGGGGAAAAAGTATTTTGCTGATCAGAATAGAATATTCCATTAGATTTCAGACTTCTACTGCTCATAATACAAAACAGATATCTACCTATGAAGAAATACCTTCTTGCCACCATAACAAAAATTTGAATACACCCCCATACGGGGGTAGTTTATACTTGTGATTTTTCTAAAAACATTGCTGACCGAGGGTTTCCAGTTGAAATATTCCACTGAAACATCATATTATGATTGTTCGATGCGGATACTTCGTGCCACCATAAAAAATCTGAATCAACCCCCTCACAAGGGTAGTTTATACTTGTGATTTTCCTTAAAACTATGCTGACTGGGGTTTCTAGTGCAGATATTGCAGTGAAACAGTAGATTGTGATTGCTCAAACCATACTCTTCATGCCACCATGGTAAAAATTTGGATCAACCCCCTCGCAAGGGTAGTTTATACGTGTGATTTTCCTTAAAACCTCGGCTGACAGGGGGTTTCTAGTGTGAATATTGCAGTGAAATAATATATTATGATTGCTCAAACCATACTCTTCATGCCACCATAGTGAAAATCCGAATCAACCCCCTCGCAAGGGTAGTTTATACCTGTGATTTTCCTTAAAACCTTGCTGACAGGGGGTTTCTAGTGTGAATATTGCAGTGAAACAATAGATTATGATTGCCCAAACCATACTCTTCATGCCACCATAGTGAAAATATGAATCAACCCCCTTGCAAGGGTAGTTTATACGTGCGATTTTCCTTATAACCTTGCTGACAGGGGGTTTCTAGTGTGAATATTGCAGTGAAACAGTAGATTATGATTGCTCAAACCATACACCATAGATTTTCTTTCATTTGATGGGATATCTCCACTTAAAATCCCCAGTCAGTAGAATTTTTGAAGATCAACTTGTATAAACTAACCTTGCAGTGGGGTTGATCCAATTTTTCACTATGTTGGCATAAAGAGTATGTATTTAGCTATCATAATCTACCGTAATCTACTGTTTCAGTGGAATATCTTCACTGGATAAAAGCAAAGTTTTAGGAAAAATTACATGTATAAACTACCATTGAGAAGGGGTTGATTCGGATTTTCACTATGGTGGCATGAAGAGTATGGTTGGAGCAATCATAATCTATTATTTTACTGCAATATTTACACTAGAAACCCCCTGTCAGCCAAGGTTTTAAGGAAAATCACAAGTATAAACTACCCTTGCGAGGTGGTTGATCCAAACTTCCACTATGGTGGCATGAAGAGTATGTTTTTAGCAATCATAATCTACTGTTTCAATGAAATATCTTCAATGGATACCCCCGGTCAGCAAAGTTTTAAGGAAAATCACAGGTATGAACTACCCTTGCGAGGGGGTTGATTCGGATTTTCACTATGGTGGCATGAAGGGTATGGTTTGATCAATCATAATCTATCGTTTCACTGCAATATTCACACTAGAAACCCCCTGTCAGTAAGGATTTCAGAAAAATCACACGTATAAACTACCCTTGCGAGGGGTTGATCCAAACTTCCACTATGGTGGCATGAAGAGTATGGTTTGAGCAATCACAATCTACTGTTTCACTGCGATATATTCACTAGAAACCCCCAGTCAGCAAAGTTTCAAGGAAAATCACAAGTATAAACTACCCTTGCGAGGGGGTTGATTCGGATTTTCACTATGGTGGCATGGAGGGTATGATTTGAGCAATCATAATCTATTGTTTCACTGCAATATTCACACTATAAACCCCCTGTCAGCAAGGTTTTAAGGAAAATCACAAGTATAAACTATACCCTTGCGAGGGGGTTGATTCGGATTTTCACTATGGTGGCATGAAGGGTATGGTTTGATCAATCATAATCTATCGTTTCACTGCAATATTCACACTAGAAACCCCCTGTCAGTAAGGATTTCAGAAAAATCACACGTATAAACTACCCTTGCGAGGGGTTGATCCAAACTTCCACTATGGTGGCATGAAGAGTATGGTTTGAGCAATCACAATCTACTGTTTCACTGCGATATATTCACTAGAAACCCCCAGTCAGCAAAGTTTCAAGGAAAATCACAAGTATAAACTACCCTTGCGAGGGGGTTGATTCGGATTTTCACTATGGTGGCATGGAGGGTATGATTTGAGCAATCATAATCTATTGTTTCACTGCAATATTCACACTATAAACCCCCTGTCAGCAAGGTTTTAAGGAAAATCACAAGTATAAACTATACCCTTGCGAGGGGGTTGATTCGGATTTTCACTATGGTGGCATGAAGAGTATGTTTTCAGCAGTCATAATCTACTGTTTCAATGAAATATCTTCACTGGATACCCCCGATCAGCAAAGTTTTAAGAAAAATTACAAGTATAAACTCCCTTGCGAGGGGGTTGATTCGATATTTTCCTACGGTGGCACGAACACCTCATCAAACACAACTCAGATTTGGAGTTTCACTTGGTTATATATCTTCCAAGGTTCGGATTGGCAGGATTATTTTTTGGTCAGCAAATTATCCACACTCAAAGTATAGCTACAAAAATTCAACTTTAAGACCAGCTCGAAATTGCACCTTTATTTTCAAATTTTATCTAAATATCGAACTTTTGCTTACTCGAAACTTGAAAATCATTATTCATTTACTTGACTTATCAGAGGAGTTTACGTAGTAGTGGATATAAGTAGTGATTTTGAAATATACAATATTCAAATTTATCAAAATACACAGAAAAATTAAAAGCTCCCACCTACTTACTCACAAGGACATTAAGCCTGGTTCATGCTTATACGAATTTCGCAAAATATATTCGAATAAAATGGCCGCTGAAAAGAAATATCGCAATAAAGATGAATTATTTGAACTTTTTTACAGATATTTTTTTTATATTATCACGATATTATGATCCACAGAATGCATAAATCAATAGTGTTGTAGAGTACGAATATCAATTTATTCTCCGATTCGCATTAATTTTGCGAAATTTTTAT
Source organism: Chrysomela aeneicollis (assembly GCA_029955515.1). Taxonomy (NCBI): domain Eukaryota; kingdom Metazoa; phylum Arthropoda; class Insecta; order Coleoptera; family Chrysomelidae; genus Chrysomela; species Chrysomela aeneicollis. Next base: position 8,893,587 of record JARUHQ010000009.1, on the reverse strand, counting down.
AAGCATGAACCAGGCTTTGTTCGAGAAGTACCTATAATTTCCAAATTTGCGAATTTATATATATCTGGAGATTGGAGAGTGATTGAAAAAACGACGTCAACATTCATTTTATTAGAAACATAACATTTTCACAATAGAAGGAGTTTTCTCTTTCATAAAATTATGTAATGAAATTTTAAGAGAACTTGCACAGAATATAATAGAATAAATATTATGAGATATTTACAAGTAACATTGATTATTAACTTCCCTAATTATCGAGGTAGATAAATTAGAGAATGATGAAACTCTGATGAGGACTGATGATTGAAATGCTCTGAAAATCTATTATTTATTTAAATCGGATTTGGGTTACTCAATGTTCGTTAGGGTTTCAACATGATTAGTTAAATTAGTTAAAGGCAAATTGTAGTAGGACATAATATTGGTATATTATATAGGTAAAGTTCAATGCATACCTATAACCGGTTCAAACAGCTGCTTGTCTTATGATAGCCTTCTGAAAATTAAAAATGGTTATTCTGTAGAAAACTCTCTTCATTGATGATAAGTATTTGAAAAGTTAACGAGGGGAATAATAAGGGAATGTTTGGGATGAATGTGAACATTTATTCGATTGAAAAATAAAATACAAAACTTTTCATATATTGAAATGTAGGTAATCATCAAACCTCTTATAGACGAATTATTCCATATTAATTTAAAGAGGAATTTTAGTATGCATGTGGATTGTGATATTCACTGTGGATGGCGTATTAGAATGATTATCTGGAGAACGATAAGAAAGATTAAAAACAACTTCGTTATACAGATAACACTGTGAATTATCTCATTTCAGTATGTAGATCCAAGGAAATAAGGAAAAATAATGAGAAAGTACGACAAGGATCAAGGATCCACTATGCCCTTAGCCCTAATACAGTAATGGGCAAAAGTATGGAACCAAGTGAATATCTCGGTAACTTTTAATTAGATTTTTCTTAATTTTTGTGCACGATGATTTGAAAACATCACGGATTCGAAAATGTTATCGCCAATGTTGACACATTTTAATTTTTCCGAAATTCCTGTCAACTTCATTATTTCAAATGATACATCCTAAATATTTTTGGAAATTGTTAAAGGTAATCCTTTAGCGAATTCATTTATATATCATTTGATATTTTTATTTTCAAAAACAACAGATCGAGATACCTATATGAAAAGTATTGAGTGATGGTGGCTCAGCGGTCAAAGTGTAGTAACTCGGTTTGCATTGAAATTAAAAATATTCTACATGTTTTCGAATGGAATTTGTATAATGGACGGTAGTGAGAATTTTTAATAGGAAGTTAGTTTTTATGAGGGTAATTCTTTTTTTTGATATCCCTTTGTTGTTATCCCAGATGATACATTTGCTAAAAGTTGAAGAGAAGGTGATAGATAGAGGAATGATAGATCGATGTATTTCATGCAATCTACGATACCAATATTTCATGAATGTGCCTACCTACATACCTACACGTATTATTTGAATCATTTATTAAACTTTGTATTTATGAACATAAAACACGTATGTCGGTTCAACGACAGCTTATAACCAATGGCGTAGCCAGGCGGACGCCTGATTGGGAAAGTCCTATAAAATTAAATTATAGCTAAAATTTAACATCTATGTACTATAGAGAAGCGCCAGTTTTTGTTTCTGTATGAACGTGTCTGTATGTAGAATATACAGGTTGACTGACATGTTTTGTTCAACTTCAAGTTTAACGTCAGCGACTGTCCTCGTTTCATTTTGAATGGCAACATACTTATATTTTTTTAATTTCTGGATTCAGTGTGTAACAAATTGACATTCGCGCAAATAACACAGTTGTGATAGTATCAATAACTGCCCCTCTGGCCGAGTGGTCCAAAATGAGTGCCTAATCATTTAAATATAATAAATTTTAAAATTCACATACTTCTCGGGGAATGCATTTTCACATTCCAATGTTTTTAATCTCGGTCTTCTTTCATACCTATAACGTTCAACATGTAATAATTAAACTATAATGGCTGCTATACCAGCGAATGCCTCATTTAACCGCTACTGGGGTTGAAATTGTTGAGAGGTTATTTATTTTTTTGTTATAAAGGAAGATCATCCAATTAAACTGGCAAGTTATTCTGAAATTGTTTGAGATAATTATCGCCAATAAGTTGATGAGACAATGGTATGGTAATATAATGGGTTATCTTCTCTGCGACTCTGCGTGTAGATTTTCATCAGCAAAAACATGTTCATTGTCGAAATTTTATTCAGCCACGCTTCATGAAACATGCCTCATCTGGGAATATTCCTACCAAAATTCGAATTCTGACCTGACCTCTGTCCGTTGATAAACCAAGAGAAAGCTAGCCGTGAGTTTCTTAGTGATTTTGGTCGAATATTGTAGGATGGTGCAGTTTGTTGACTCTATTGATGATACTTTTCGATAATACCAGTCCCAAAAATTAACAGCATATAACTGCGTCTGCGTTAGTATTTTGTAATTGCGAGGCTTTATAATTGAGATGGTTCAACTTAAAAAATATCTGACATTTGTAAACATCACCAACTGTCACATCGAGAAGCCACATAACCTACTTTAAGAATAAAGGAGTTGATCACTTGGAACACCGCAAAAAATTTGTAGACCATTTGAGAAGCGTAGTAATATTTTCACGACTTGAATGAATATATAGCGTCTTTGAGTCAACTAAGTGGCGTATATGGATTTGAATAATTTTCATGTTGTCACAATCGGAAGAAAAATTGATCCAATTTCTGAAAGATCAGGAATTTATGCACTTACTCCACTTTGAGAGCAAATGAATCAGCTTCTGCTCAGGTTTTTATCCGAGAAAAAAATTACGCCATTTTTTTATATACGCCCCTTTGTAAATTCAACGACGATAGCGGTAATATCGATTATAATGGAAAATTTCTGTGGTTCGCATTTGACAGACGTGAATGGAAACCGGATTGAAACTATATATTTTCAGCAAAATTCTAATAATTATTGGTATTTTGACACTTCTCAGTCTTTTTTCTCCTAGAACAGATGAAAATGATAAGAGATGACAAATGCACAATTTTTGTTTTAATAACACAAGGTATGGCGCCCTCACTGCTAGCTTTAGGAAATATTACTATGCTTTGAAATCGAGTAGGCAAAAGTCTACAGTTGAGCAGTTTCACCATCTCATATACATCTTGTTCAGAACAAAGATTTCGAAACAAATGGTTACTTCAGCAAAATAAAGATTTTGAATCAAATATTTGTTTCTTAGAAACCTCGAAAATAATCAATAATGATATAGTTATAGGTCTCTTGAGTAAGAAATTCACACAACTGAATTCTATTTTGTATCTATTCCGAGGTTTCTAATTCATATTATTAATGAGGTTCATTTGATGATACGATGCAACACCTCAAATTACAAGACCCTTGAAGAATTTCTGGTTTGAATAATGCTCACTATCGATATGATATTAGTGAGTTCATTTAAAAATTTAGAGATATTAAGCATACCCTCAATATGACTGAATGTTAGACAATTGAGTTTTTATTGGTATCAACAAAGTTTACCGATATTCTGTAGTCTTTGGTATTGGTACCTACTCTGTGTTATTATTTTGTATTGTACAGGGTGGCTGGAATTCGAGTTTCATCATTGGGAACTCGTAAACCGTAAAATAAACAGTGTCATTAAATCATGGCAAAGTTGCGCAATTTGATGCCTAACAAAATGCCGTTCGGAAACTTGTAAAATTTCGATTACTCTCGGAGATATCCGAAAAAAATAGAAATTTCATAAAACCGTTTTTATTTTTTTTTGCGTTATTTCAAGAAATTGATTGATATGGATAACACTTTATCATGACCACTTTTTCTTTCGTACAAGATAGCGTTTTCAAATTCAATTAGTTTTTATCAATAGACTGATTATTATAGATATTATTTTGCCAGCTGTTCAGCTTCGTAATAATAAGGCAGTGGGGATGTGAGGGTTTTCATTAAAATTTAGCCCGGTGTTCAGGTGCTGATCAGCGTTCCTTATATAGTTATATTACTGATGAATAATAATGTTTCGAAAATAGTTTCGGATTGAATTTCAAAATTTATTGTTTTTGGACTATCCAAAGGCAACAAAAAATGAAATGGGAAATCCAGGTCCGTATAGACGAAACGTTAGAATTTGAAAACGATATCTTGTAGGGAAGAAAAAGTGGCCATCATGATAAAATGCTATTTATATCGATTAATTTCTTTAAATTACGCCAGAAATAGATAAAAACGGTTTTATGAAATTTCTATTTTTTTCGGATATCTCCGAAAGTAATCGGAATTTTACAAGTTTCGGAACTGCATTTTATTAGGCATCAAATTGCGCAACTTTGCCATGATTTATGTATCTCTTACGGTTTACGAGATCCCAATGATGAGGCTCGAATTCTAGCCACCCTGTACAGCTGTATATATATATATATACCTATATAAAAACTATACATCAAATAATATATCATAAAATTCCATATTGTTTATTAGTGACTTTCCATTAGAATCATTCAAATAAAATCATAATTACATCCAACTTTTATTGATTTCAACAGTTTTTAGTTTTTATTCACGCCAGCCACAACACTGGCTTTAACTGTATAACGCAGGAAACAAGCAGCAAGCAGGAAATCAATGATTTCGTTGTAGGCATCAACGGTTTATTTATATCTATGAAGGTTATCACGAGGTTGACGTGTTTGTCTGTTGTTTGTCGATCGATTCTACCAACTGAGCAATAAGCATATCGTCGTTATTCGTGGAAATTGTCGTTAGTAACCCAAGATTAGAAATCAAGTTGAAACCTACTTATAGCATCGTCCATAGATCTTTTAGGGTGGGTGCCTCTGTTTGCCAGATACTGGGTGTTTTGAAATAACATTAAAAGAGAAAATCTGCTTAGTGACTCTATATAGGTAGATTAGATGATGGGTCAAGAATTACTTTTTACAGTTAAACAATTGTTTATTGGCTCTGTGAATGCACCATTTTCATAACAACACTTCAGTCATTCTTAGTGAAAATGTGATTGAAATTAATGTTAAATGTTATATTCTGAGGGTTAGTATCTTGATATAAACTACGCAACACTAATTACGTCGCACCCCGAAATTTTGCCCCTGTTGAGATTTGAATAACTTTTTTCTTCTTTGAACAATTCGAATTCTGTTTGCACTGTTCACTAGCTCAGTCCTTCAGCTATAATCTCGTACTTCTTCGATACATAAGGTTATTTCCATAAAATTGCTACAGGATGTTTTTTGGAACTGTGCAAAATTTCGAAATTTTCAAAAGGATCCCAAATGAAGAAAAACAGTTTTTTTCAACTTTAACAGCAGAGGCATGAAGATTATCTCATCACCTTTGGCCATTTCCAAAATTGTCTTCCCATCACTTTTCTTTACAGAGTGATCTCAAAAAATCAATTTTTTGGTTTTGCAGTCATAACTTTTTTCCTCTTCAACCGATTTTCAAAATTTCAGGATCATTTTGAAGCTGAAACGTTAGATGAACAGACATGAAGATTAGAATTGACTAAAGATAAATATTGAAGATCAAGGGTTTCTGCAAAGGTGACCCAAATCTAAATCCCCCTCGAAATCTCGATTAAAAAAGAAAAATTTCCAAAACGGTGTTTGATCGAAACGAAAATATCACGACCAAAAATACTGATGAAAAAATTTTTACCCCCTCCCCCCCCCAAAATTTTTTTTGCGGGTAAAATTTTTGCTGGTCAAACGGTTAGATATATCGGTATACATATTTCACCTGACCCCCACATCGGGATCGGATATTGAAAAAAAATAAAATTATTTCGCCCCCCTTGCCCCCTTGGGGTACTTTGGGTACGAAAGAAGGGGAAGGAGATTTTTGTGATTTTTTACATATAATTTTCGTGAGTTTCGTACAAAACTACTAAGAATCGCCCAAACTCGAGTTCTCCAAGTATTATAGTTTGATGTACAGGGCGGCGTACGTATAACATTTTTTTTGGGGTCTAAAAAATTCAATTCTTTGAAAAAAATCCAAAACATGATGGAAGACTTTGTATAGAGGGTGAGAAGGTTACCCTGAAATATTGTTGCATTCAGAATTTTTTTTTTATGTTGAATTTTTTTATGAAGTCTTATATCTTCAGAAAAGAAAGACCTACGAATAGTTTTTTCTGTCCTGGTCTTTATTTTCACGAGAACGTAATTTTCAACCTGTCTTGTCAGTCACTCATTATGATTTTTGTTACGTTGGTTACGGACCATGAATTTTTTTTGGGCTGATTTTTTTTCTAGAACATGGCGTTTCATTTCGGTTTTCTCACGCACAATTTTTGACTACTGAAAGAAAAAAAGATCTGGATGTGTCCAGAATGGAAGATCCTTCCGAAAACAAGTTGATTTTCATTTAATTCTCCTCCCAGTCGAGATTTACAGAGTGTTTCAGATTTGGGTCACCTTTGAGGAAACCCTCGATTCTGAATGTTCATCTTGAGTAAATTCTGATCTTCAAATCTTCTCATATGAGGTTTCAGCTTCAAAATGAGCCTGAGATTTTGAAAATCGGTTGAAAAGGAAAAAAGTTATGACTGCAAAACCAAAACATTGATTTTTTGAAATCACTCTGTAAAGAAAAGTGATAAGAAGACAATTTTGGAAATGGTCAAAGGTAATGAGATAATCTTAATGCCTCTGATGTTGAAGTTTAAAAAAAACTGTTTTTCTTTATTTGGGATCCTTTTGAAAATTTCGAAATTTTGCACAGTTCCAAAAAACATCCTGTAGCAATTTTATGGAAATAACCTCATGTATCAAAGAAGTACGAGATTATAGCTGAAGGACTGAGCTAGCGAACAGTGCAAACAGAATTCGAATTGTTCAAAGAAGAAAAAAGTTATTCAAATTTAAACAGGGGCAAAATTTCGGGGTGCGACGTAATTAGTGTTGCGTAGTTTAGAAAGGATATCCAATATCAGAATCCGAATTTTCATGTAGTTAAAATCAGAGTCACCCTTACGGATTAACTGATAAGAATAAACATCCTTGAACAAATTTCTTCACATAAAACAACCAATCTAGAATTTAAAAACTTCAACTTTTAGTTTGTAGACGAAGCGATCTCATCAAATATGAACTCACAATAATGAAAGGTTTTTTAGAGAACTTTTAATCACTATGATTACTGGAATTCATAATCCTACTTATGAATGTTCGATAAATACATGTAAAAAATAAACAGACACTAAAGTTTTTGAGGATGTTTACCGAACAATTTTTGTCCGTTTCACCTTCCCTTAATCCCTGCCTATTTTTTTCCTAAATAATAATAATAACATATCCTCATTCAATTATCTTTAGATGTATCATGGTTTATCATGTTTTTTATCCAAGAAAATTAGATTTTTTTATGATTCTCTTTTTATTTCACCATCGATACATCCTCAGTGTTAATAACTGTCCTGTCGTGAATTCGTTTTGATTTTGTATAAACGAATAAAACAATAGGCATTACCATTGCCAAACAATTTCGATAATAAAGATCAGTTAAATGAAACATCATCAATAAAAATTGTATTTGCAAAATATAAAACGTTATAAATTTCAGATACAACAAAACTTTTTTTCTACATGTGCTTGTTATTGTATTTGACTTTAATAATTATAAAATTTTATTTTGCAAATACTGTTTATAGACATTTATTTTTTCAGTTTCATTTCACTGATTTCTTCTATCGAAATTGTTAGGCAATGTCAAAGTCGAATTTACCAAATAAATCAGGACCATAATTAAAAATTAAATTCACTGATGATGTTGGTTATTTCAGATAGTTACATCTTCAAAATTACTTTAATTACTGAATTTGGATTTGAAAAAAATCATATCGAAGATTTATTAGTGCGCTATTATGGCAAATTTTAGAAACAATGAAACTTTTGATTTTCGATGTTTTTCTTCGTGAAAATGTATCTATGCGTGAAAAACCAAATGTAGTATTTTTAGATTCCTCTGTATACTTATGACTGGGAAATTATCATCGGGTGAATCGTTCGTATATATGACGTTGTAGAGCTTCCGTTCTTGACTTCTTGTGAGGACAGCGGTCCATATTTTGATCTGATTTTTTTTTGAAGGATGATGGTTCGATCTATGTCGGATACTACTTGAAAATTGATTATTCGATGTGGATTTTTTTTTGGTTCCCCAAATTGGCTAAAAATTGGCTGTGTTCAGGTATATTTTTATACCATTTATATTTTTTGAAAATGAGATAGTATCCGACATAGCTTAATCCTTATCTACCTGATGAAGTCAAAGTTATTGAAATATTGATTAGTTTTCAAATGACAAATTAAGAGCAAGAGTTCTGCTCCTTCTCTGCAGATTCTATTGGACCAATGTAATTATTTTCATATCCCTACTTAGTTCAAAATATAACAGCGATACGAAGACATGATAAAATAAACGGCCTGTGCTCCATATTTCTTGTACGTTATGAAAATACACATCAGTGACTATCGATATGAAATGATTCATTCAAATGCAACGCTAAAGCTGTGGCTAAAGCTACCTCCCCTTCTATAATAGTCATTAACAAAGAGACGAGGGCTTCACTGACCTTGAGGGGTTTCAAAACGTGGGTAGCTTGTAAACCCAGACTTCTCAGAAGTACGACAGGGGTGAAATCGGTATGATAAAGTCTATGAAGACCCTCGACTGCCAGCATGGTTGGCACGTTGTGCCTTTGCCTTTCCGTTTCGTATTCTTTCAGGTAGCTCAGGTTATCTGCAAATGGAAAATAAACGAATTTTTAGCTTCACAATTTTCATTTATCAGTGGCGCGACTGAAATTTTGCTGCGGGATTTCAGATGGATTGCATTTTTTTGTCGTGCGAAGAAATAAAAAATATATTTTTTCTTAAACATTTCGATCTTTTAAATCACGAAATTTATAAAATAATTTATAGCTTTTGTGTTATGAGAAAATATAGAAACATAATTCAAAATGAAGTGTTTATACAATTAAACGTTAAATATATTTCATCTGCGACTTCTGCGAGAAATTTTTCGATTTGTTTCCTTGTCAATACTTTTGACTTTTTCGGTCAATATTCTTCACCCTTTCGCTTCAAAAAAAACAAAAGCTTGTAATATCTGCTTATGTCATGATTATTTATGTTCATCATCGACTTTAAAATAGAGTTATTCGACCAATAAAGCTTTGACGATTTCCATATTTTGGAGTTTTAATGGTGTTCGTAGAAAAAATAGTGCATGATATACCTACCTGCTAAAAGTGGTTTTATTTTGTTTGAAGGAAAACTCTCCTTTTCACAAAATAAAATATCAACTCAATCAAATGGGGTGTTATATGTACCCACGATAAAAATTTTCTATTGAAATAAATAAAAATATACCAAGTGTCCAATATAACAAGCAAATAAACAGCTTCTTTGATTCAGTTATTTGAATGCAGGGTTATTCATATTCTGAACTCTGATGATTCTGGAGATGTACAGGGTGGCTGGAATTCGAGCCTCATCATTTGGATCTCGTAAACCGTAAGAGATACAGGGTCGGTTAAATTATGGCAAAGTTGCGCAACTTTATGCCTAACAAAATGCCGTACTCAAACTTGAAAAATTTCGAATGCTTTCGGAGATATCCGAAAAAAATTGAAATTTCTTGAAACCGTTTTTATTTTTTTCTGGCGTTATTTGAGGAAATCAATCGATATGAATAACACTTCATCGTGACCACTTTTTCTTCTCTACAAGATAGCGTTTTCAAATTTGAAATCCGACGTTTCGTCTTCTAGAAACCATCATCAACTTAATTTTTTTAAATACGGACCTGGATTTTTTATTTCATTTTTTGTTACCTTTCGATAGCCCAAAAACTATGAGCGATCACAAATTCTGATTTTCAAATGTTTCGATGACAAAAATTGACAACTTCTCTATTTTTTCAAGTACCCAATCCGAAACCATTTTTAAAATATTAATATTCATCAATATATGGAACGCTTATCAGCACCTAAACACTGGCAATATTTTTTAAGTAAAACCCTAACCCATCCACTGCCTAATTAATACGAAATTTGACTTCTGGAAAAATAACATCTATAATACTCAGTCAGTTGATGAAAACTATGCTCGAATGATCCCCCTTGCACCTATAGGCATTTTCGTATGCGTCTTTACGGTTTATTTTTGATATCCCAATAAAAAATAATCCAGCGGGGATAAATCGGGGCTCCTTGCAGGTCAGCGCAACACCCCCAACATCAATTGATTGGGAAATGTTTCATTTGCGAGTTTTTATTAAATACTATGATAAATTTAGACCATTATCACGTTTTTCTGAAATGGAAAACTGTCATACATTGACGATTGATCGTTACTTTTCATCGCTAAAATCAATGCCGTTTTTTTTTCAATTTCAGTAAATGCATAACATATTTTAAAAAAGTAGAGAAACTAAATATTTGTCATCGAAACATTTGAAAATCAGAATTTGTGATCGCTCATAGTTTTTGGGCTATCGAAAGGTAAAAAAAATGAAATAAAAAATCCAGGTCCGTATTTAAAAAAAATAAGTTGATGATGGTTTCTAGAAGGCGAAACGTCGGATTTCAAATATGATAACGCTATCTTGTGGAGAAGAAAAAGTGACCATGATGAAGTGTTATCTATATCGATTGATTTCCTCAAATAACGCTAGAAAAAAATTAAAACGGTTTTAAGAAATTCCAATTTTTTTCGGATATCTCCGAAAATATTCGAAATTTTTCAAGTTTGAGAACGGCATTTTGTTAGGCATCAAATTGCGCAACTTTGCCATGATTTAACCGACCCTGTATCTATTACGGTTTACGAGATAATGATGAGGCTCGAATTCCAGCCACCGTGTACAGGAAAAATCGAAAATTTCGAAACTCTTCCTTTGCCCTCATTTTTTCAAACTCATATGACACTTTGCCATAGCAAGTTTTTATAGACTACCGAATTTTTATTGCTTTTTCTTCAATGCCAAGAGTTATGTTTTAAGTTGGCGTAGTATTTCCATTTCACAGATTTGTCATGAGTTAACCCGACTGGAGGCTTATAATAAATGTGAAATCTGATTTCAACAAAACTTTATCTTTTGGTATATTTGAAATGTACGATGACACAAGTGACCGTTGTACATAATGATTACTGCGCGAGCACTGACGGATCCTCGTTCGTACTGTTCGTAGTGTAGCATATATTATTGTTTCACTGAAACTGTGCTATTCTTAATGTATTCTGATTATCCCATATACAGCATGCCGCAGTCTTAGTCGCTCTATCCAAGGAAACACTTACTCAATTCGCTTCCAGAATAAGCTGCTTTTCCCAAAATCTCATTCAGGCAAATGACGTCACCAAATCCCAAGTTCATACCCTGGCCTGCTAGAGGATGTATTCTGTGCGCAGCATCACTGAAGGCAAATCAATATATTCAACTAGCATGAGTATATATATATATATATATATATATATCAGAGGGGAAGCTGGGGAGCAATTTGAAGATATACTGAAGGGAATCTGAACCATATTATGTGATACATCTTGTTGATTGAAGACAAAACATTGGACTCGAAATCAGTAAACGCCGTTTTTGGAAGCTTAAAAAGTGACACGGAGGAAGTATTCTTTATTCTTCGATAACCACCAAGACAACTCCAGAAATAAATGTAAACGAAAATTGCGCAATTTAAATTTTTTCAAATATCTCGAAGATGACACAACAGCAAGAGCCACGAAAAATAAGGTCTTTATATTGCGAAACTTTTCTCCCATTTAACCATATCCGTATCTTATCGCCATTAAGATACCAATGCTGTTCGTATCTTTGTGTTGTATCAGATTCTATTTCATGAATGTACTTTTTTTTAAATGGCAACTACACTCCCCCCGAGTGGATTCACGATGAAAAATAAGGGTACTTTATATCCCTATATCAAAATGGGCAGTGCTTGTAGAATCTTGAATACACCGAAATTATTGTTTTTTTTTGGAATTTCGAAACATTAGTTGGCTTTGGTTTGAAGGAACTGAAAGAAACGAGAGCTGAAGTCTATTGACAACTATTTGACGTTAAATAATGGCAAGTTTATATACAAACATTTTTAATTTTTGTTACAGGATTGGGTTGCTATACACCTTTCATTTATGAAGACCCTAAAATTATTTAGTGTGACTAGCTTGAGTATCTAAAATACATATTTTTTCGCAAAAACTTCAATAACTGAAAAATGGCACACTCTGGACATAATATAATGCTCCCTATATGATATTTCATTGAATTTCAGTGGGGATTTCGAAAATTCAATAAAACTGCTACATTCCATTTAAAATAATAACGAAGTTGAGGTCCCCCTTCTGGTAGTGCCGGAAGTTTTACGAAACAGAAAATATTCAAGTTGAAACTAGTCCAAGTAGTGTCATATACATATCGACTCGTCTCGTCTCGTCTTTTGTGTACCTCGATAACTTACCTTGCTTGTATTGAACAATCCCCAAGATGATCTGCAAGAACACTTTTTTGACATATTATCTTAATTTATTATCGACTTCACATTAATATTTTGAAAAGCACAAGAGAAAAATCAATATGATTTACTGAAACAAAATATGAACTTGATATGTAAACTTCCTGGTGAATTAGTCTACGTTTTTTTAATAAAACCCTCGGATTTGCATTGATTATTGGTTCCTTGATTTCAGATTCAATAACATTACAAAATATATTTATTATCTACTATAAACAAAATAATGAGATAAAGCATTGGAGTTCCAAGTCTAAGATGGGAACTTGGGAGCAGCACCCTTGAGTGGAAAATTATGAATTACTTTAAAAATTCCTTCTACTTAATTGATTATTGTTCATTATTTGATTTTGAGAAGATCAACGTGTAATGAATGACCGAAATTTAGTATTAAATTTATCAAAAAGAACGATCCTGCCAGGATTCGAACCTGGAATCTTCTGATCCGTAGTCAGACGCGTTATCCGTTGCGCCACAGGACCTTGTAGTTATTTATGCTAGTGAACAAAAGTAAGGTAGATATTAAGTTACAAATGAAAAACAATGCTTAAGGACTCGCAGTCTTGCCCTTCTATGGATAACGCCATTGAGTATAACTTACTCAACTCATAGATAAGTTACCCACTACTTATCTCTGCTCAACTGAAATCTTCTCAATGACGAATTCAATACTATTTTTTAATGTGCTATTTTATTTAGTTAATCCTTCATATCTGTGATTGCATTATTGTTAATCTGTACATTTTCATCTCAGAATTCTACAGATTTTCTACGTTTGTTCTTGTAAAAATTTGAATTATTGTTCTAATATGATGACTAATCTCTGGTCAAAGATATATTTAACTGTAGAAGATGGCGCAATACCTATGCTGCATTGGGATCAGTCAAATGACGTCAATACGTTGCCTTCTGTGTTTACGCATAAGATGAATAAGGATAATTCTGCTCTCTTTGTCTGTCACACAACCCAGAATTGGCCTAAGGTAACGCGCTGACGTCATGTTCGGGATCACAGTTTCGATATCTTTCTAATGGTTGGCACGATGTTCCTCCACGAACAAGGTTTTCCTCTCGTGCGGTCAAAATATGAGATAAAAATAATGATTGAAATTTTATAAAAAAAGATTTCATCTAGGCCCCGACGAGATTCGAACTCGTGATCTCCTGTTTACTAGACAGGCGCTTTAACCAACTAAGCCACGGCGCCGATAAGAAATCTCACAAGAAATACATACTTCCAATTAATTAGTTGAACCATGGCTAAAAAATAGTCAATTTGATTCCCTGATTATAAATACATTACCAGGGTCTATCACAATCATGTTCGTTTATGTTTTAGTTTTAGAAAATCAGGAAATTGTTGGTTTTTGTAAAATATTTAGGTAGGTACTGTCAAGGTGGATATAGGATGGTGAAGCAGCTTCCTATTAACAAGCACTAGAATAAACTGTAGACCTTTGCCTACTTGATTTCATACCGTAGTAATATTTCCTGAAATTAACAGAGATGGCGACATACCTTGTGTCGGTAAAACAGAAACTGTGCTTCTGTCATCTTTTTATCAGTTTCATCTGCTCTAGATGAAAAATGATTGAGAAGGGTCAAAATATCAATATTCATTCCAGATTTATCTAAAATATATTGTTTGAATGTCGTTTCAAGTCACGTATGTCAGATGAGAACCACAGAAATACGTTAGCAACAGAAATCTTCTTCAATAATCGATCTTACCGCCATCTTCATTCAAGTAGCTGAAATATTACTACCTTCTCAAACGGTCTACAAGTTTTTCGCAGAAACAATTGGAGAGCTGTTTCACCATCCTATATCCACCTTGGGTACTGTCTTCTAACGAATATGATATTCGAGTAAGGAATAGCATATCCCCCAAAAACGAATTCATAATTCGAAAGCACTAACCCAATCTACTGAGTTCATGAGGCTTCAAACCAGTTCTTCCTCAGAGCTTTGTGGTTTATTCGAACGATTATTTCGAATCATCAGAAACGCGGGAAAATTCTTGACTGACCTCTACGTACTAATTCGTGACGACCAATCACACGCGAAATCATATGACTTCTTTGCCGTGACACACTTATTTTCTATAGAGCTAAAAACCTTGGCTACAAGGCTGTCACACGAAATTCTTTCCAGTTTTCATGTTCAACATAAATAAATGAATAATTGATATTGGGGTAGTTTGGTATTTCCAGTAAGTTCAATGCCATTCACTGCGTAATCTGAATTAATATATTTCCTCATTAGTAAACTATATGATATATCATTTTCTTGAACATCAGTATGTTGTTTCCATCAGGATATTTTAAGAACCGTCGAATTATTATCAAGAATTTATTGTTCTCTCAACTAACCACCGAAATGTTGATTGGCGGGTTAATAATTCATCAATATGTGCGTTTTCGATTGTGCTTTTGGAAACGAATCGTGTAATCGGGGACTCTTCATATATATGGAAGGATCATCTTGAGGAGTGTTTGAAGTGGGATTTTCACTATGCGAGACAAGCTCATTGCGTTGCTATATTCTCACCAGAATGTAGGTAGCGTTTGAAAAATATGTTTCATTTAATAATAAGCAATTAACAAAAAACAGGAAAAAATACCTTCATAAGTAAAAACACTGAAATATAACCAATAACTGGAACGCTAATATAGGTAAATGCGCGGGGCACTTATGATCCCAACTATGCGAACTGAGATTTCAGAATATGCGCCGACGCAGTAAAAGTAAAGGTACGAAAATCATGTCTTTGATCACTACAACTGTATACATTTGATGACGTACGTCTGTGATAAGATGAACTAAATCAGAATCGGCTTGGCACTTTTTATTTCGTGTTAATTCTCACTGGTCAAGAGGTAAATGGTCATTCGCAAAATCAAAGAGAAGTTGTTCCATATCGTCAATTTGCCTTGTTTGATAGTTTGATAACATTTCCATAAACAAAAAAGGTTGAAGGTGCATTGCTGCAATGCAAAAACTGCAGTACTAATTCTAGTTTAACCTTTTTTTGGTGAGTTGAGATTGATACTTATACTTGAGCTGTATTATTTTATCTTAAAATCATCCATTTTCAGTTTAACTAAGAATAGACATTGCTCATGAATGAAAGCTAGATATTGGTAGATATCCAAATATCGAGACTTTGAGCTATGGAAATGTGATTTGTGAAGAACATATCATCATTGATGACATCATATAACTTCTGGTGATAAAAAACGACTGAAACGTGATTCAGTTCCCAGGCTGAATCTTGGTCCTCAAAAGCATCTGTCAACTATCCAGTGAACAGTGTAAACAGAATTCAAATTGTTCAAAGCAGAGAAAAGTTATTCAGATTTCAACTGGGGCAAAATTTCGGGGTGCGACGTGATTAGTGCTGTGTAGTTTAGAATAAATACATATATTATAATATAGTGTGCTTTATTCTATATAATAATAATAATAATAAATGAATTTATTCAATAAGCAAGCATTTGTATACATAACATGATACAGATATTTTGAACAGCAATACTTATTGAAAAAGACCATATTCAGTGGCACAATTCAACCAGAGATTGGATTGTGACCCTGTTCTTCCATATGGCCTTGAGGGATACTAAAACTAAAATAGTTTAATTAACAATAATTACTCTAATAATTAATAATTGATCTAATATATCATGGCTACAAATTAAGTTACTAAGTAATCTATAACGAACTATATTTTGAATTCAATAGCTAATCTATCTTCTAGTAACATCCTTTTTATTTTTTTTTTAAATGGAGCTGCATCAACACATTTCAATTGCCTTGGTAGCGCATTCATTACCTTGCAAATTACATAAGAAAATGACCTTTTAAATAAAGATGTCTTATGTTTTGGAATCGTCAGATTATCTTTGTGCCGTATGTTGATGCTATGTACGTCTGCGCGAAGTTTAAGTTTGTTATATAAATATGTAGGTGTTCTGAGCTGGAGTACATTATGAAACAAACAGCTACTATGTAAAAACCTTCGTTTTTTAATGCTCAACCAGTTCAGTTCCGTAAGTTTGTGTGAGATACGTTGCCTTCTTTTCATATTGAAAACAAATCTGAGGCAAAAATTCTGAATTTTTTGTAATCGCATCTCATTTTGCTTCGTTAAACATGGCCCGTATACTATATCTGCGAAGTTGAGGTGTGATAATACGAGTGCTTCACATAAAATGGTTTTAGTTTTGATATCGAGGATATTTCTATTAGCAAAAATAAGTTTGATGCTGCCGTAAGCTTTTTTAATGATGTTATTTACGTGAATATCAAATCTCAAGTCAGTATCGAGTAGGAGTCCAAGATTTTTAGCCGTTGTAGTCGTGGGAATAATATTATTTTCTATCTGTATTTTCAATCTATGATTGCATCGATCGTGAATATCAAATCTCAAGTCAGTATCGAGTAGGAGTCCAAGATTTTTAGCCGTTGTAGTCGTGGGAATAATATTATTTTCTATCTGTATTTTCAATCTATGATTGCATCGATCTCTCATAACTTTCGGACCGAAAAGCATCACTTGGGACTTACAAGGATTGAGAGAGAGACAATATTTATTAGATGTTTCGGATAGAGCTTTCAATTCAGAACTGATGACTTCATTTGATGTTTCAATACTTGATTAATCATAAGACATATATATCTGCATGTCGTCTGCATAAAAATGACTAGTGCATTGAGTCAAACAATCTCTGAATGAAGATGTATAAATTGTGAATAAAAGCGGCCCTAATATAGATCCCTGAGGTACGCCGCAGAAGATACCAAGCTTATTAGATTTTACATTTTTGTATTTAACTATTTGTGACCGACTCATCAGGTAACTTTCCATCAAAGATAATGCATTATTTTCGAAACCTATATTATGAAGTTTGGCAAGCAAAATACGATGGTTTAATCTGTCGAAAGCTTTAGAGTAATCCAGAAGTACTAGAGTGGTTAACTGATTTTTATCAATGGCGGAGATGATGTCATCAACCACGGTTAGCAGCGCCGTGGTACAGCTGTGTTTTTGTCGGAACCCCGATTGGTTATCGGGCAAGAGTTTGTTATTATTCAAGTGTATCTTGATTTGTTCACAAATCACCTTTTCATATACTTTAGAGATGGCACACAACATACTGATGGGGCGAAGCTGTGATAGTTCCGTTGGAGTTTTAACTTTCGGTAGTGGTATCACGTACGATGTTTTCCATTGCTGGGGAAATTTGTCCTCTTCAATTGAAAAGTTCATGATATGGGTGATATAGGGAATTATATGGGGGCAGCAGTGGAGTAACATTTTTATGCTGATATCGTCAACACCAACTGCATTCGATTTTATAGACAGGAGTGCTTTATATACAGTATTTTCATCGATATTGTTGAATTTGAAATTAGTGACATTTAATTCTCGGGTATTTCTCAGTTGATCGATCAGTTCTTCATCTGGACTTAGGGAAGAATTAGAGAGACTCACAAAATAATTATTGATTTCGTTAACATCAGTTAGATTGGAAGGTAAATCTGCGTTGCACTTTTTGGAATAGATATTGAGATTATTCAATTCTTGATATAAATGTTTAGTGGTCTTTTTTTGGCTGAGTGAAAAATTGAGATATGCTCTTTTCTCATTGCGTATTGCAGTATTGGTATAATTTCTCAACTGTTTATAATAATCGAAATGTGACTCATTTCTGCTTTTTTTATATCTTTGAAGAGCTCTGTCTCGAAGCTTCATGAGCAGTTTGACGTTATTAGTTATCCAGGGATTATATTTCTTATTTCGATGTACTGTGATACTGGTTACAGGGGCGTGGGCGTCAAACAGCTCAATTAGAACTTTATTGAAGATATCTAGTTTGATTTCGAGGCTGTCAGTATTATAAATATTTTGAAAAGGGGCTCTATGAAGATCGAGGCTGAAAGCTTCAATATTAATTCTATTCAAACTTCTTATGAAAAGTGAATCGCAACTTTCTGTTATCCTATGATTGAGTTTCAATGAAACTGGACTATGATCCGAGCTTATGTTGAGATTTGTGAGAACACGACAAGAATCAACATCAACAGATTCAGAGCATATAAAGAGATCTAAGAGGGTTGATGAATTATAGGAAGTTCTAGTTGGAGACTCAACTACTTGGACCATCCCAAATGAACTCAATACATTGTTGAACAAACGAGAAGCTGGTGACTGAATACGTGACATGTCAATGTTGAAATCTCCTGAACATATAAACTGATCATATGTGGCGAACATAATATATCCCCTGCTATCCTCAAATTTATTAAGGAATATACTAACATTTTGTTTAGGTGGTCTATAGATTACCCCTATCGCGATTGAGATGTCATTAACGTTTATTCTCACCCAGAGCTGTTCAATATCAGAAATTGCGATAATGTCAGTGATTTTCACCGAAATAAGATCAGTTTTCACGTACATAGCAACACCACCGCCTCTGTCAAGACGATCAGTTCTGAATAGATTATAGTGTTTTAGAGATAACTGTTCATCTGAGATATCGTTACTTAACCAAGTTTCAGTAAGACATATTATGTCGGGATCTAAATCGCATAAACATTCTTTGAGCTCTCCTAGATGGGGAACTAATGATCTGATGTTCAATTGGAAAATAGATAAGTTTTTGCTCATTTTATTCAGATTAAAAAGCGCGAAAAATTTTTGAACTCAAGGTAATGAATAACACTTATGGCGAAAAATTTCAACTATCTATATACTTAATAAAATGCTTAATGGTACATGAACAAAATGATATTGTAGGAGAAATATAAGTTTTCTTGTTATGGAAATTGTTTTTTGACTGTTTACTTACCATATTGTGTCACAGGAACTAAAATTATCATTACAAAGATTGGTTGATCACAAACTTATTTACTGTAGGACAAGGATTATAGAATAGAATTTATTCGTCGCTGAAGAATTTTACATACACATAAAACGATACATACATAGAAACTTGGAATAGTTAAAGAACGTTAAGAAATATACAATCAAGACAATAAATCCAAAAAATACAAACATTTGATTGAATAAAAATATGAAAAAATCCTACCACCAGTTTAGATTTAAAAACTTTGGTTTCACCCTGGAACTGCTAATTTAGATAATCCTTTATGTAATGTTTCTTCAGAGATTTTAATGTTGATAATTGGTCCCAAAGCACAGTCCAGGTGGTCTGTGTACCAAAGGCTAGACCGGACCTGGTTACAGTAATAGTGCGCATGCTCCCGGCCTGATTTATTTTCAGTCTGCGCGAGATTCGAAAGGGTATATGCTTGAGAAGTTCCTTTGGCATTCCAGTTATTGGTTATATTTCAGTGAGTAAAAATATACAATTGTTAACTGTTCTCTTGTATTGTATTCACACTCACCCTACAAGTACAGCCCCTTTGCCTATGTAACTAGTGGCGTGGCCGAATCCTAAGGGAAAAGCTGCTCTGCTTCCTTCTTCGATACTTGCTATTTTTGGGGGATACTGTCTCATGGTGTCCGATGGACAATTCATCATCCTCAATAGATTGTCGAAAGCCTTAGTAGCTTCGTTGACAATACTATTACCTCCTAAATTTTTGTACTGGAAGAAAAAAATATGTTGTTCTACATCAAGAGATCAGGTTTATTTTCCAGAGGATATGATACATGAAGGTCACCTGAATAAGATTTTTAATAGCGGATGATGGAATTTATGTGCAGAGATTTAGAAGAAAGACTAGGTAAAATGCATATAATTAGGAAATTAAGGAACATACACGTCCAGGGTAGCCTTCGGATAACGAAACGTCGAATTAAAAATCACAACACAGCAAATCTTAAACATAGAATTTCATATTCTTAAAATTCGAGGCGCAAGCGTAAAGAAAAGAAAATGAGCCATTTCGGATTTCCCCATGTATCTTTTAAACGGTTCGTGATATTTCCGATTCAGAAAAAAAAAAGTTTTTTAGAGAAAAAAAAGTACTCAAGTATTTGAGATTTGAACCTACAAAAAATCTCGTTATGTTTATGCGTGCGCAAGCAATTATTCAACTGAGTCACTAACCCTAATGCTAAGAATATGGGAGGATAGAAATTAGGTATTGGAATTTCTCCTAAAAGTTTGGAGGTCATCAGGGAAAACCTTACTATGGTCGAGTTCCGAAATTCCCAACCAGAACTGTTCAGTGCTTTAAATCGTTCTAAAATTACTGAATTATACTGGTAATAGCTTGCTAAACCTGAATTCGTTCCAGAATTGCTGACTGTCATCAGTAAATTCAGTAATATCGGAACGCGACTTATATAGTGAGGTCCATAATTCCGCCTTTCAATAGTGTGACATAAATAAATATATATTATATAGTATACGAATATTTTTATTCGATGAAGCTTTCTAATATTTGTGTGCCAATAATTTGGTTTCAACTTTGGAATCAATTGTTTTGTGTTGTTTGATATGAAACTATAATTTCAATTTAATTATTATTTTATTGCGTATCATAAAAATAAATGGTTGATCCAAATGAATATGTGATGAATACAGGAATTCGATCAAGATTTCGAGTATGAGTGTGGAGGGTGAAAAAACACTATTGCTATATATGAAATTTGCGAAGTATTTATGTATTTTTTTTTGTAAGGTGCAGGACTAAGAACGGAGTTATTCAATCTGGTATCCAATACTCAAATATACAGACAAACATTTAACCTGTAATGTATTATCTTCTTTCAATAAATACATACATTATTATTATTATAAATATCGTTAATTCATTGAATTCTATGTTTTCTTTAATTCGTGGTATGGATAAATCACACCATGTATTATTTAAAGTTGAATGTAATGAATGGTTCAACAATATTTCATATTGACCAAAACGTACAATTTGATTATCATCATTATTTATAACTTCATCTCATCTAGAGGTCTCCAAAAAGATATTGTACCTACGTTTTGAAAACATGTCTGCATTCGAGAAAAAAATTACAATGCCGATGCTTTTTAATATATGAATTTGTGTTGGGTATCAAAAATCCTGCATATATTTGTTTATTTTTTGACGACTACACGAGACCAAAACCTATAACGGGAGGAACATCGTGCAAGCCAGTAGAAGGATATCGGGAAAGTAAATATGTATTGGAATTCTTCTTGAAAGTTTGGAGGTTATTTTATAGTATTCTTAATGATATTATCACCATGTCGACTAACGATTTTCAAATTATCTCCACTAATTATCTCGAAATGTGATATAATAGATGACTTTTCAAAATTAACTTGACGAATCATATATATTTTAATAACATGGCAATGCCGGAACACAATTCAAATATGATAATAATATCGTCGAACAGCCAAGGTAATATGGGATCGAAATGTATGGAAATATATTAGGTGTTTAATTTGGAAAGGAACAATCCTGGTTAGCCATGCTTCAGTGAAACACCCTGTCGAAATGAGAAACATTTCGGAAGCTAGTCATGAATGGCCCATTCGGCAAAATATACATTAGAAATCGAAATAGGGACCCACCCTGTTTAGAACGCAATTCTGGTCCCGATACTTACTATAGCCTCATTTAGTGAATCCACAAATTCATTTTCTGGCATCTTCAATAATTCCTTAGCATCTTCCGAAGTTGTTGACCAAACTAGAGAGCTCCTCGAACTTGTAAGCTTAAACGGAAAACGATGATTTGTAACTAATTTGCATCAATTATATATCAGTCACATCATCTTACAGGTAATAATGCTATTGGCCCCTTAGGAAGGAATCGTTGCCATGCAATGATGTTCTGAATTTCCTGAAAATATAAAAATCTAGTAAGTCTAGAATTATTGCAAACAATGTACCAACTCGAGAATTGGAACTCATTAACTCTTTAGACTCTGATATTTATGCATTAACTTAGAATTCTAGTTCAAATCAAGGACATTATAACAAACGGCCAGTAGTTGGCACTCCTTCGAACACAGTTTCATAAACAATTGTATGTGTCTAATATAAGCCAATGATCTTTACCTCCGACAATTTCAAAGTAGCCACAATTCCCATCTGGTTATAATTCCATGATAAGTAATTGACGTCCATGGCTTTCCTGACTTGGGAATTCATTCCATCACATCCTATCTGGAAAAAACTACCATTATTATTAAACTTATTTGAAGCCACGAAAAGTTAAACGAACAAAGATCCAATTTCAGATCACAAGGTACAGGGTCACAAGAAGTTTCTTAATGTATATTGTTTATGAAAAAATCGCCTTTTCCAGTTATTCCAACAGGGGGGTCTACATAAAGTAGATAACAAAAATTTGAATTCATATATTCGCTCTTCAGTTCAGTTCATCTTCAGTAAATAGTTTTGTATTCAATTATTTCCAATATTAAGAGTGGGCAATGGGACGCGCAGAATACCGAATGCAGCACTCCCGCTCTTGACTTCTCATTTGAAAACCAATCAATATTTTCATGATTTTTTGATCCCATCATGTAGATAAAGGATCAAGCTAGGGAGGATACTATCTCTTTTTTCGAAATTTCGAAAAGAAAAGATATAAAAATATATCTGAACATAGCAAATTTTTAGCCAATTTGGCGAATCAAAAAAAAATATTTCTACATCAAATAATCAATTTTGAGATAGCATCCTCCCTCGGTCGAACCTTCATCTTTCTACACAAAAAAAATCAGATCAAAATATGGATTAGTATCGTCACAGGAAGTCAAGAGCCGAGGCTCTACAACGTCAGAAATACGCACGATTTATCCGATGATATTTGCGCCCCCTGGTGAAACTCAACGAAGTAGATTATAAACACGATACAATCGATAGTACGGGTGATATTATGAAATTAGAATAGGAAATAGAAATTTATATGAATCAGTTTGCTAGGTTTGCTAGTAAATATGGTATATTATATGTATAAAATAATTATACATTGCGTGGAAAATAAAAATATTCTGAATTGTTCACAATGAAAAAATTCTCATACATAATGAGGAATAGGTATGTATGATATTCAAATAAGAATATTTATATATACACCCAGAAGGTATACAATATGAATGAATAGAAACCTATCGACAAAGGTCGCTTCTATTTACCGGGGATCAATTTAGGATTTATCATTGCGATGATTTGAATGTTGAACAGATCTCAATACGTAAAAGTAGAGAGGGAACAGTATAAATATGAAACCGTGTTGTATTTAACATTGTATAACTGAATGATAATTTGCAATCGGGTATTGACACTATATATACAGGATGCTACCTAATGGCATTTTAATATAGGAATTCTTAAATCTATTCAAAAAAATATATACAGTATGGTGGAAATGTATGGAATAAATTCATTATCTCTAACGCATAAGAATTTTAAGGGAAATTTTGAGACAGGTCGATTTTCATTTTCAAATTGACATCTCTTGATATACATACGGAGTTTGTGACGTCATCCGCGTAGTTGTGGTGACGTCATCGATTATTTTTTAAATAGGAAGACACCCTGTTCAATTTTTTTTCTGGAAGGTGTTTCCATTGTCTATCTGACCATATACTAATATTAGGAAAATAAAGTGACACAGGGTGAGAAAAAATTATTTTATATTTACAAGCTAATAATTATGCTATCAATGTACACAGTTACCTAAATAGGTCGGAGAGGGTAAATCGAATGGCCAACTAGATCTCCTGATTCAACTCCTCTCGATTTTTTCCTCAGAGGTTATTTGAAGAGAAATAGAATAGAATAGAATAGAATAGAATAGAATAGAATAGAATATTTATTAACCATTTCAGGTACAGGTAGTACATATGGCACGTCACATTATGGTAAAAATAAATACATAAAATAAATGGTATAAATAAAATTTCATAAAAAAACAAATGGAATTATACATATAGTTACAAACAGATAGAAAAAAAATACAGTTTACATCCAATAGTCCGCTAAATGGTTATCTTCTAAGTATTCTGATATACTATAAAAACATTTTTTCACAAGAAGTTTTTTTAATTCGACTTTGAATTTGCGATTGTCAGGAATTTGCTTAATCCTCAGTGGGAGTTTATTGAATAACTTAATTGCATTATACCTTGGTGCTCTCTCATATACTAGTGTACGATGTGCAGGTATCATCAATGTATTGTTATTTCGTGTGTTATGATGATGTGCAGCTGAAAGAGTGGGTAGATATTTCAGATTTTGTCTTGCATATATCAGACACTTCAAAATATATATACTGGGAGCGCTTAGAATCTCATTTCTAATCATAACTGGTTTACAACTATCCAAATATCCTACTTTGAAAATTAGTCTAATAATTTTCTTTTGCATTATAAAAACTTTGGTAAAATTTGTAGCTCTACCCCAACAGAGAATGTTATGTGATAAGTGGGAGTACGCCAAGGCATAATAAATGGTCAACAAGCCAGCTGTGTCAATACTATGCTTCATTTGAGAAATTGCAAAATAAGATTTATTGAGTTTTTTACAGACACTGTCTATGTGGTCGTTCCAGGTGAGTTGACTATCTATCTGCGATCCTAAAAATTTCACTTTCTCAGTTAATTTGAGATCCAGATCACTGTTCATAGTATTGGGAATTGGGCGTCTGAGATAGAAATTCACTGTCATTGTCTTATCTACATTGAGTATCAATGAATTACGTTGGCACCAGGATCCAAATTCATCTATTACTCTGATTACTTCCTCTTTCAAAACATCAATATCATTACTTGTAATTGTGATTGTAGTATCATCAGCATACATAGTTATGTGAGCCTTAATATATTCAGGTAAGTCATTAATAAAGATAGTGAAAAGTAGTGGTCCCAATATGGAACCCTGGGGGACTCCCAGTTTTACAGGACATTTTTCAGACTTGACATAATCATAGTTCACTATCATATTTCTTTCTGTCATGTATGAGTGTATCCAGTTTAATACATGTTTAGGAAAGTTTAGGGCATTCAGCTTAGAGACTAACTTATGAGAATCCACGGTATCAAAAGCTTTCGATAGGTCAAAAAGAAGTGATATTACATAATCCCCATCATCAATCTTTTGCAGAACATGATTGAGAAGATAGCAGGAAGCCGTTTCAGTAGATTTTTCTTTCCTAAAACCATGTTGACTGTCACATAGTAGATTATTTATTTCAAGGTAGGTTGAGATACGATTAGCTACTATTTTTTCAAAAATTTTAGATAGGGATGTAAGTAAAGATATCTGCCTATAATTCTCAATTTCCTGCTTATTACCTTTTTTATGTAACGGAATTACTAAAGCTGTTTTGAAAATATTTGGAAAGTGTCCTTGAAAAATGGATTGGTTCATTAAGTATACTAGAGGAGTCATAATAACATCCAGAATATTTGAAATAGTGCGAAGTGATAGTTCATCTAATCCAGATGTATTTTTATTCTTTATAGTTTTAATGGTCTCAATAATTTCCATCTCAGTAATAGGATCAGTCTCATACTGATGTGTAATATTTATATTATTCGATGTTGTACAAGGCAGGGACAAGTTTGATCCGAAATGGTTCTTCAATGCATTAGTAGCAGAATTAGAGAAAAAATCAGCAAAAGCATTTGCAATATCGGTGGAATTCCTTAGTAACATACCATGATGCATAACATTAAGATTTTCATCACATTTACTTATTTCATATCCCAGTTCTCTATTTATTATTTTCCATGTTTCCTTCGCTTTGTTGTTCGAGTTATTTATTCTATCTTTGTTGTATTCAATTTTAGCTAGTTTGATATTTCGTTTATGTTGTTTTAACCGTTGATTATATAATTTTTTGATGTGTTCTGTCGCAGTTTCTTGCCGAACTCGTTTATGTAATTTCTTAAGATTATTGCTTTCCTCTATTATGCATGTTGTGACCCAACTTCGTTCATACCTGGAAGTTTTTTTCTGTTTTTTTTTTGGACATGACGTATTGAAACACCATGATACATTGTCAACAAAATATGTAAATGCTGAATCAATGTCTAGTCGATAAAGTTCTGTCCAATCGAATACATCAAGACAATTTTTAAACTCTGTCATATTTTCTGGATATAGCAGTCTTTTTTGAATTGTTCGTGCGGGCATTTTTGTATCGTTTTTGGTTTCTGTGGTTTCAATGCCTAATATATGTGAAAGATGGTCGGCTACATTCGGGTTTATCAAACTACAGTCCAACAATTGTATTGGAATATTTGTCACCATATAATCAATACATGTCGAACTTGTGTGTCCATTTTTGTCTGTAAAAATTCTTGTAGACAATGACAGCTTATCACTATCCAAGTTGAACGCCTCAAATAAATCAGTTAATTTTTTTACATTATAACATGATTTATTATGATAATCAATGTTTAGGTCACCGCAAAGTATGACCCACCTGGTTAACCCAATAGCCATGTCTAGTGCTATAGACAACTTCTCGAAAAAAATGTCGTAATCACCTTTAGGTGGTCTGTAAACTGTAATAATAATGAATTTTAGTGTCGCAATATTACAACGCACAGCGCACATCTCCACATGACATTCAGCAGACAATTGACCTATGTTCTGTATCTCTTTCACCATATTCAAATTTCTGGCAAGAATCAATGAACCCCCCCTAATATGGTTGGCTCTTGAAAAATTTGATACCAATTTGAATCCATTCATATGCAAAAAAGAAATATCACAGATCATCACCCAGTGTTCACTGACACATAAAATATCTATAAAATTCGTCTTTAAAAACACTTCGATATAGTTCAAATTATTTATGATACCTTGCACATTTAAATGGCAAATATTCAGGCGAGAGGAATGATAATTCGATCCATTATCAATATCGTCGTGGGAGGATGTCAAATCATTCGAGCTTGTGAGGCGGTGTCGGGTAAAAAATGTATATCTGCGTTACCGTGCGAATCGGGTGCATCCTCACGGCTTATTGAACTTTGTTGTATTATTGTTTCCAATTGCTCCAAAGATGTTGCAGTGGAGTCTTCTATCCTGTCGGGGCTGAAGTTGCAATTCGAGAGATTCGAAAGATTTATAGTTTTGATAACAATGTTATTCTTTGTGTTCGTTAGGAAATAAACCACTTTATCAAGTATCCTGAATTTGCTTCCTTTTTGTCTACAATCTACTAGGTACCGCAGTGGCGTACATCTGTTGCGTTTCTTGAAATAATTGATTTCTTTTTTAACTTTATTAATTATGAAAAGTTTATGTAAGAAGCCGGAAAGATCAGATAATTTGAAAGAACGAATACGAGTGAATATTTCACAAATATATTCAGAAACGATAGCAAAGTTCGAGAATGATTTGTTCTCTGTCTATCACATTGTATTCTTGCAGAACGTCACAAATTTGATTATTTATTGTAACGATTTCCGTTGTAAATATTAAATAAAATAATTTTTTCTCACCCTGTATTACTTCATTTTCCTAATATTAGTATACCGTCAGATAGATAATGAATATACCTTCCGAAAAAAAATGGACGATGTATGTTCTAATTTAAAAAAATAATCGATGACGTCACCACAACTACGCGGATGACGTCACATACTCCGTATGTATATCAAGAGATGTCAATTTGAAAATAAAAATCGACCTGTCTCGGGATTTTCCTTAAAATTCATAAACGTTAGAGATAATGAATTTATTCCATACATTTCCACCATACTGTATGTAATATCCTAAAGGTCTAAATTTTGAAGTAGAGGGTGCTGAAGAAGTGAGCAATAACGAATAGCACTCTTTCTCTATAGACTTGTCATAAAGTAAAGTAATCAATATTTTCATGACTTATTGACTTCATCAAGTAGATAAGTGATCCAGCTAATGGAAATACTATTTTATTTTCAAAAATATGAAATACAAAAGGTATACAAATATTCCTGAACATATCGAATTTGGCGAATAATAAAAAAAAACACTTTTCAAATAGTATCGGACCTAGTTTGAATCCCCATCTTCCTACAGAAAAAAAATCACATCGAAATATGGACTGGTGTTTTCACAAGAAGTCCAGAGCTCGAATTGTCCGATGATATTTGCGCCCTCTGGTGATACTCCAAAATATGAAGATGAAAAAACGAGTCAGTCAACACAATATCATAGATTGGAACCATAATAAGTATTATGAAATTATTGGTGCAACTAATGATGAATTTGCGGATTTGCATAGGAAAAGCTTGAAATTTTGAAATTCAAAGGTGTAATGAGATCTAAAAATCCAAATGGAGAAGAAAATGATATTGTATTCTCATGTGGAATGTATATGATTCTGAAAATGGTACATATATTGGGACCAACGGGAGATGAATATCCAAAATACAAAATATGTAGTGAAAGCAGTCCTCAAAAATCAAAGAAATAAAAAGTAGAAGAATGAAGGCCTTAGGAAAATATAGTCATTATTCATTATTATTCGTAAATAAATAATATTCATAATAACCTGTATTTGAATGTCTTTGATAATAACCGAGAATATAACTTATCAACGTTATTGAAAGTAGCTCTCAATCTCCCAATCACTCCGTATGGCTATTTTAATGTTATACCTCGTAATTTATATGACTCTTGAAAAGCTATTCATATAAATAGATACAGAATTATCGAAATTTTGTAAGAGTTGCGAATCATCATGATTTTTTTCAAATCAACAAAATAAGATTTTTTCGATTTAAAGATTGATTTTTTCTATTCATATTGATTTTTCATAATTTTTCAAATATGGAAATAATGCACAAATCAATTACTTATATTTTCATTATTCGATTCAAAACGTCGCAACCCTGGTTTTTCATAATGTTTATAGAATACAAATATTCATCATAGGTACATACCTACTGGTGAATATACCGTCGATTATCAGATAAAGTGTTCGATCCTCGTTCCGCACACATGCCGGCGAATGTATCGCATCTACTCTCACTCATTGTTTGGGACTGTGTGGAGTCACAGGTTTTTTTCAAACATGCAAAATGCTTATTAAAAATAAATTGTTGAATATCCTTTGTAGCATTTAAATGACGACAAATGGTTTGAAAATATAAACAATTGAAGGGGTGTCAGTAATACATTGAACGTGTATTTTTTGAAAACTCGTTAACATGGATTTTCCAAATTGCTCGTTCCAACCATAATAATTTCCGTTTCGTGTAAACTTCGGTAATACCAGAAATGGAATATTATTGAATTCCCGAAATCTAAACAATGTCATTTTTGAAATCCAACCTAAAGAAGTCAGGAAAATATTTTCAGAATCTCAATTTTCAGAAATTGAAAATAAAATCACGAAATTCATAAGTTCATTTTTAATGGGTACCTCCTTTTGAACTTTTTGAAAAAAATGATGGTAGGGGATACTGCCCAACTAGACATAGTTCCAAATAGGTATACTTTTCTACTTTCGTCGAATATTTCGGAGAGATTTGTTTGTTCCACGGAAGCATAATAGTTGTCCTCTGAATGTTTACCGAGTGGCATCTGTCAGTTTTACGAAAAAATTCGATAATCAGTGAGTGATATAAGACAATGCTTGATTCTTTAAAATTTTATATCGCAACTTACGTGTTTTTTTCTTTTCAATTAACATTTGTCTGATTTTTTAATTACAATGCAATTTCCATTATATTATTCCATGAAACTTTCATGATAAATCGGATAAGTATACCACAAACGTTTAGTATACACAATGTTTTATGAAGTTATACAGATTTCACATGATGGCATACCTAACCGAAGGAGAATTATCTAACCTATACGATGCCAGAATTGGACTGGAAGAAGGCATAATATGCCATCATGAGGCAGCAATGTGTTCAACTATTATTTTGTCAACATAAAAAAATGAATGGAGTTATTTAATACCAACTCATTAAATAGGTAGATACTTTATTCATACCAATAATGTATATTTTCCTCTCATTTGATATACTGATGAAAGCTCGACTACACATTATGAACACAAAGACCAGTTGGCTGACTGTGTGAGGAGAGAGCCGAGCGCCGAGCGCGCGATAATGTAGTATTGTCTCATTAAATAAGTACATGTAGATATCTGCTACATGAAAAATTTTCATTCTGGAAACTTATTTCATCTATTGGCTCAATTTTGTTCGCAGCATGTATACAAAAATTTTCATAAATAAATTTTTTTCTCGATTACTGAAAATTGTCATTCCGAAAATAACAAGTTGAAATTTGCTACAGTTCTAGAAATTGATGAACATGAATTTTTCACCAATATTGTATATGGCAAGAAGCGCTATCATGTATACTTCAATTTGAAAAAAAAATCAGTCCGATCGCTCAATTATTTCCAGAAATATAACGGTAGGAACGATAAAAAACGTGTTCTACAGAAAAATCGTACTTTTTGTGTTTTTTCAGAATAAAAAAGTTCTTGGCCTAGAGAAAATGTCGTAAAAAGTGATTTGGTATACACAATCATCAAGTTGAAGATCCGCAGCAAGTCTGATTTGAATCTACGCCAGTTTTGTTTTCTCGAAAACTGAGATACAGCATCCCAGTATTACTCGCATATTAGATTATCGAGCAATGCGAATAAAAACATCAGTCGCGATATCACCCGTACTAGAAGAGAAGATCGTTCGTTGAACAAGGATAACCGTTGATTTATGACGATTTGGTAACCGCCCACTGCTGTTTCCTCCAAACCCCCCCTGTCCCGGATTTGGACAAAGTGTCTGGCCTTTCCCAGCCTTAAGTATATCGTTATTGTTATTTGCACCGTTTCCTGTTATAAAATGAATTCAGCGAATTCTATTCGAAAAATTAGGAAACGTATCACCAAAATATTATTCTGCGAATATTTATTTATTCCTCATAAATCGTATTTGTTTGGAAATATGATTCTGGATTAACCAGACTGACCTGAATTATCAACCTTCGCCCACATTCTACTTCCAATAACTTCAAATATTTACTTTACATGATTTTTAAAAATAACCTTTCTCAATTCTAATACTGAATGCTTAAATATTGGAAATTTCAGTTCTGAAATTATTTCAAGATGTGAAGGAGCATGATTTGGTTCGAGATTTTTGATAAACTGTGGCGTGTTATATATAAAATAGTGCCGAGTATTTAACAATTATTGAAAACCAGTGACAGATGGAATGTATTGAGCAGGTATGAACACATGTTCTGAAGTGATGATGTTACAAAAACACTATGATGATTATGAATCACGTACAAGCGTACGGCATTTGACATTTGTATATTAAAGCCTCTGTGATATTAACCCTGTTTATTTAAATCAGCTCTTCAATTATATTATACACTTTTGTAGTTTTGTTGGTGAAAAACATTATTATTATTATTATTTAAACAATAAAAATTTAAAATGTATTTGAGTAATGTACAGGAAGGTTTTATAAAAATAAATTGACATGGATAAATTGGTTTGGTCCAAACTGCGTAGTTCTGATAAAAAGGGTTGTTGCAAATAACGAGAATGATCAATAGTTGATTTTGAAATTAGGAAAATCCAAGGAATATATTTCAAAAGTAGCGAAAAACTAATCTAATCATACACACAATAATTTTGTTGTTTTCATAACTGAAATTTCTATAGAAAATTGGTTGTTAGCGCATGAGAATACCGAATTTCGATGATTTGTTTTCGATTTAAATTTAACCAGTCCTGAGAGTGTGGCATTTGGAAACATTACAGGTGTCGAAAAAGGTTCAGAACTGAAGTTAAACTCAATGCTACTGTGAATCCCTTCTACAATGGAGGGTCTATCGAAATACCCTCATCTAGAAGGCGTAGGAGATGCTCCGCTGCTGAGATGGACCAAAGATGTAGAGAGTGGAGGAATCCCTATGGACGAATTCTCTAGCATATCGAGTGAAGAAGATACCGGTTCAGAATACGACACTGAGCAAAGATCAAGAGAAAAACCCAATCACGAGATATGGAATATGACGTCCATTTGGGATGGGTTGATGGTAAGAACAAAAATCTTCCTCCTGATATGTCGTAGTTTGTTTCATTTTATTGATAAACGGATCGAGAGGAGAACTGAAGAATATGACAAGTAATTTAACTTTTTTCTCCCCGACAGATTGGATAGACATCATTCATTTTTGTTTGTTATGGTTGCAGAACTTACCAGATGCAGAGGAAATAAACGATCTCATTTCCAAAAGCAAGATAAAATCGATTTTGGAAATGAATAAAGATACTGCTCTGCTTTTATCCGCTTGGTCAGGAAACCTGGATGTACTGTCTGCCTGCATCGATGAGAATGCTGCTCTAGATACAATAGATAATAATGGAAGGTATGTGCAAGCAAAATGTTATGCTTATGAAGTCGTCAATATTATTATAAATTATATATAATAATTATTGGGATACACAAATCAGATATATTTTTTGACATAATAGTAAAACTTGTTCCCTTTTCTTTGACAGTCCTTAGAGCAGTCCTCGTTTTGCTCGTCGTACTCCAACCAACGCGTGCGACAAAATAGCGTCTTATAAACCTTGTTATATATTCTATTATCGAATGAGTTTTTCCTGAGACATATAACTTCTGAATCAACATTTAAGAGACATTTTAATACCTATTTCATCTCCCAATGTCCTTCTACTGGCACTATGTTCCACGAACATCATAGTGTGCAGTCAAGAGGGCGGAAAGTTATACTTTCAAACTATTTAACGTAACCGTAAAACCTCGCTTAATTATGTAAAATAAACGTTTCTGTTGTTTATTGAAATTTCTTGTAACTCAGTAAAGTGCCACATTTTATTTTATAAGTTGATAAAACAAGATTAGTGCATCTTTCCAGTATTCAAGAAATCGTTCAATTTGCTAAGGCTTATCAGTGTATTTTGATTTCAACAATTGACAAGCGAGATTTGCGTTTGCGAAGCGATTAGCGTAGCCGAATACGCAAAATTTGCGAGCACTTATGATCCGAATCAAACATGCTATTTTTTTGCAACCAAAAGAACTGATATGCAAGTGAAAGTAACCACCATTGTGGCTCACGCCCAAGGTGGATATAGATATGGTGGAACGAGTTCCATTAGAAGGCACTAGACATATTTGTAGACTTCTGCCTACTTGATTTTGTTGAATTTCAATCATAGTTTCAAACACTAGTAATACTTCTACAACTTCATATGGGTAGCGCCACGTTTGCTGATTCTGCATGATGAATATTAATTTTCACAATTTCCCAGTCATTTTGATTTTGTGTGATTTGTTCAATCAATATCATGATTGAATAATCGAACAATATTCATATTACAAGCCAAAACCAATGATATCAAATGTGATATTAACGCCATCTCCGAACGATTAGTGAAATATTACCGGTGTTATGATCTTCGCTAAACCAGACTACACAGGTTTTAACGAAAAAAAATTGAAAAGTCGTTTCACCATATCTATATCCACCTTTCTCACGCCAATCTAACCTTGGACAATTTTCTGACAGGTAGAGGGGCGAATAGGCCAATAAGACAAAAACGAACAATGTTTGCTAATTTGCATGAAATTTCACGGAACGATTGTTGATTTTATTCCATCAAACTCAGCATTGTTGAAACTTTAACCGATAGTGGAATGAAATACTGGGTGTTCCATTTGTGAGAATCATCGAATACCCAATCAAATGTAGCTGAAAAATAATTACGAATATTTTTTGAAATCTCGAATCGGTGGAGAAATGTACAAGTTACGGAGGCGGGGACATTTATGATGAATCACACTGCACCATTTTTTGCTCAGCATGATAATTTTATAGCAACCAATAAGGTTGTCTGGAATTTCTGGGAATATTTTTTATTTTACTTTCTATTCCAATAATTAATATAAACTCTACACTATATGATAATCTGTGTTCAAAAAGAATGAAGTGAACAATGTTATTTCGTCACGAAAATTTCTCAGTTACTTGATAAATCATTGATATTTGCAGAAAATTACGCACAAAATCACATACTGAATGTTTTGAATCCTATACATCTAAACTAAAGTCTGCGCCTTGGATATTATATACAAATCATATAGAAAAGAAAAAGCTTTCCGAAAAAATTCGTCTTATTAAACTTGTGTCATAATATATTATTTTCTATTTTGGTTCTATAATGAAGTCATTATGAAATGAAAATGAGTATCGAAATAACCTTCGTTTTGATACGCATTTTTTATTATTCGGAGATTGGTACAATCGGATTATCAAATGAAAGTCATAAGAGTTAGGCCCAGCTTACTTCTAAGCGATTGTGGATTTGGTGATACTAGCAGTGGAAAACTCAATGTTTTTATTGGTGAATTTTAATTCAATGTGTGATTTGATTTAAATTAACCAATGAAAACAATAACAATATCTTATTTCTCACCGCTGGTATCGCAAAAATCAAAATTTCTCAACAGTAAACAGGGTTTCACGCTTGTGCGTCAGATTTTAAATATTTCAATTTCATCATTGTTACCAATCGAAGATGTTTCTGTTATTTATCGATATTCAATATTTTTTTCAATAAAAGACTTCAATTAATGCAAAATAGAAAAAATCGTTTATGACAAACGTTTTATAAGACACGTTGTCGCACTTGTTCCCTTAGAGCAGTCCTCGTTTCGCTCGTCGTACTACAAACAACGCATGCGACAAAATAGCGTCTTATAAAACTTGTATCATAATTCACTATTTTCTATTTTGGTTCCATAATGAAGTCATTATGAAACGCAAATGCGTATCGAAATAGCCTCTGTTTTGGTAAGCATTTTTTATTATACGGAGATTGGTACAATCGGTTTGTCAAATGAAAGTCAGAAGAGTAGGCCCAACTTCTGAGCGATTGTGGATTTGGTGATACTAGCAGTGAAAAACTCAATGTCTTTATTGGTAAATTTTAATTCAGATTGTATTTTGATTTGACCAATAGAAACTATAACAACATCGTATTTCTCACCGCTGGTATCGCAAAAATAAAAATGTCTCAACAGTAAAGAGGGTTTTACGCTTGTGCGTCAGATTTTAAACATTTCAATGTCATCATTGTCACTAATC
This sequence comes from Chrysomela aeneicollis, assembly GCA_029955515.1. Classification (NCBI taxonomy): domain Eukaryota; kingdom Metazoa; phylum Arthropoda; class Insecta; order Coleoptera; family Chrysomelidae; genus Chrysomela; species Chrysomela aeneicollis. The sequence goes on along the minus strand of JARUHQ010000009.1, from coordinate 8,857,870 downwards.
GAAGATTTACCGATATCAAATAATTTTTTTCAATAAAAGACTTCGAATTAATGCAAAATAGAAAAAATCATATATGACAAAATGCGACAAAATAGCGTCTTATAAAACTTATATCATAATATACTATTTCAGGACGGCAGTCCATTTAGCGGCCTACGCCGGTAGGGCGGATTGCCTGAAGCTTTTGTTGGAGAGGGGCGGCGAAGTCAACAGCTGGGACGCCAGCGGGCAGGTAACTCCACTCCACTGCGCGTCGGGGGCGGGCAATCTCGACTGCCTCAGGCTGCTCATCAAGTTCGGTGCCGACGTCAACGCGGGGCTGAGCAGCCCTTCGAGCAAGAGCCCCCTGTACCACGCAGTGCAGAGCAGCACGGTCGAGTGCGTTAGGGAGCTGCTGCGAGAGAACGCTTCTCCAAATACACCGCAGGTACGGGGTGAACGAAATATCCCACCATTGTCGTTCTGAATGGAAACCTATGATAATTGTGTGTTTTCAAGTCCCAAACGTCCGATGCTCATCTTATTTTCAGTTTTAACTCTGTCAGCTACTCATTTCAGGTTGAAGTTGGGTTCTTCTTTTTTCTTTCTAACTTCAGTTCCTATTATGTATCTATCATAATATTCTTACCTTTCGCTACATATTCTTACTTAAATAGGCCCAATACAAGTTTTTAGGAACAGTAATAACGCATTCCAAGGACAAGAAATAATTTTGGAGGTACTCACGTATTTATTTGGCCTTTTAAACAAGAATCCTAAGTCAAAACGCTTGTTTATTAGTAAATACATCATTTGACATCCTAAATTTCTGCTAATAAAAACACAAAATACGTCCTTCTCTCAACTCTAAAACACCACATACACTAAAATTTACTTGTTTTCAAACCTTTTTAGTGTGATATATCAATATTTTTCAGAAAAATGTATCGTCCTTCGAAAACACGAGACTTTGATCTGTCAACTTGACACTGTCACAAAAAGTTCAGCTTCCGTCATGCTCGGTTCTGGATTTTCCTACTGATTGAAAATTCGCACCTTCAAATGAGATCAAGGAACTTTAGCTGTCATGTAGCTTGTGTATTAGCACCCACCACATTGTAACCTTGTCTCGTTTCGCAATTATCACGTAGTGATGGTTTTGATCGCAAACCCAGCACATATCAAACTTGACGTTCTCTTTTCCTAGGTTTTCAGTGAAAGTCCTCTGCACGTAGCTGCAGAGCTCGGCAACTCGGAAACCATGAGGCTACTCTTGGACTACGGCGCCGCAGTAGACGTCCAATGCGGTCCCGATAAGATGATGCCCTTACACCTGGCGGCCGAAGATGGTGATTTGGAGTGCGTGCGATTACTCATAAACGCCGGCGCCGAAATAACTTCGAGGAACCACAAGGGACAGACCCCTCTGCATCTCGCAGCCCTGGCTCAGAGCACAGAAACCATCGGGTTCTTGTTGCGCAAGGGGGCCGATGTGAACGCCTCGGACTTCGATGGGCGGACCCCCCTGCACTGCTCGATCGTCAAAGCGTCTCGGTCCTGCGAATGCGTACGGTTGTTGCTGTGCGCAAGGCCGAACGTCAACCAGCCTGACATATTCGGGTACACCCCTTTGCACCTGGCGGCTCTCAATGAGTACTCCCACTGTGTCATGCTACTAATCAACAACGGTGGAGATGTCACTGCTAGAACAAACGGAGGCATATCAGTGCTAACTTTTATCACGAGGAAAACTCCAGATGTTATAACGAAATATGTGATGAAATTCGATAACTCCGTTAATCTGAACGACCACGAACTTGGAGACGTGGACTGCGAGCTCAAGCTGGATTTCAGGGTGTTAGTACCCAGCATGGGCAATAAGGAATCCGAGCTGCTCTTGAATTTCATCGAAGTTGGTCACAAGGAAGTACTCAAACACCCCCTCATCGCTACATTCTTATTCTTGAAATGGAGGCGGATAAGGAAATTCCTATTGTTTAGTTTGCTGTACCACTCGTTATTTGTGTGCATTTTTACTTTCTACATAATAGGAGTCTACTTGAGAGACTGTTCAGAGGAAAAGGAAGGCTTGAGATTGATTTGTTCAGTTCCAGAGTATATAGAAACAGTAGGATATACTCTGCTGTTTCTCAATATATTGGTGCTGGCTAAAGAATTTTTTCAAATAGCCCATGATTGGTGGATATATGTAAGAGAATGGGAGAATTGGTTACAGCTGCTAATTGCACTGAGCGTTTTTTGCTGTGTACAACCTTCGTATCATATGAACATAAACAATGACGTCTCCATTTGGCAACATCACGTTGCAGCCATTTCAATTTTCTTAGCATGGGTCGAGCTGATGATGATAGTAGGACGTTTTCCAATGTTCGGTCTGTACATCCAAATGTTCACTAGGGTGTCTATAAATTTTGGTAAATTCATGCTGGCATATTTTTGCCTCTTCATAGCGTTTTCATTGAGTTTCGGTGTGATATTCGGCAACTATCCAGCCTTCAATGACCTGAAGTGGGTTCTTTTAAAAGTTATAATAATGATGTCTGGGGAGCTAGAGTATGAGGATGTATTTTTTCCTGATGAAGAAAAACACGGCATAAAGTATCCTTATACAGCTCACTTGATGTACCTATGTTTTGTGTTACTTGTTACTGTTATTTTAACCAATCTCCTAGTTGGTTTAGCAGTGAGCGATATCCAAGGTTTGCAGCAGAGTGCAGGGCTGGACAGATTAGTCAGGCAAGCAGAGCTTGTAGCTCATTTGGAGAGCATGTTATTCTCTCGACTGCTGACCTGTGTTCCTCGAAAATTAATGAGCTATCTTCATTCTCATGCGCTTCTCTTGAGATCGCAGTACCACTGGGCACTATATATAAGACCAAATGATCCCAGGGAAGAAAGAATTCCTAGACCACTAATACAAGACATTTATCAATTAGTAGTCGAAAAGAAAGAGAGACCAAAGAAAAGGAATAGATCCAAATTTGATTATTACTATGATGCAATTTCTCCTTCTTTATCGAGGTTGAGTTCCTATTATAGTGATGGTTTGAAGAACAACAAGTGTTTTGATAGCAAAAGCCAGTTGATAATGTTGAGGGCTCAGGTAGACGATGCCGCTAAAGCATTCATGGAACACAATAAAATGTTTCGGCAGAAATTCGATAGAATTTATCAGATTCTAAATGGCCAAAAATAAAACACTGTAAAATAAAGTACTGAAACAATGCATAGAATTTGTCTATACCTTTTTCAACATTGCTTACGATGATTTTTATTGTTGGTTGATAGATATAACAGAAATTTGAATTTAATTCTTGTTACAAAGGGTATTGGAGTTTTATAAAAATTTCTTCACTATCCTGAATAATTTTTAATCGTTTTATGAATTGTTCGATTAAATTAACTAACCATATTGTTATTACATTATGTTGTTTTGATTATGATATTTTTATATAGGTCATTTAATTGGAGTAATGGATTATTCTGCGTGGTGAATTCATCAACATGATGTTTTTATAATCAAAATTATAATGTTTGAAATGAACTCTATATTTGCCTTTATATATCGCGAATGATATCAATCAACACTGAATCATTTTGATTTGTTTTAAAAAAATTTAATATTAGACAATTTTAAAGTTGGGGTTATTTCTAGAACAATATATTCAGGCGAGAATATAATGTCTTCTATTATTCTATCGACAAGTAATAATAAAATCTCAGACAGAAGAACCAAATCAATACAACAAAACCTAAAGTCATGATCGATTGATCGGACGAAAATTTAACATATTTGTATGAAAATAAATGAAATATGTCTGCTCAAAACCTGCATATAAAAATCTCTTTGAATAATAAGGTTTGGAATTTATTATTTTTCCGAATCAACATTGAGACAAGCCAATTCTCTGAAAAGTTTCACATATTTTAATATCCACATCATTATTCACATTTCAAGTAACCCAACTACAATGTCAATTGTATTCAAGATTAAGAAAACTTATGGATGTCATCTTAGAGATTGAAAAATAATCATGTTTGAAGTAATCATCGAGATTGAAGAGTTCCCAACAACTCTGGCCTCTGACCAAACATGTCAATAATTCATAGAAATATCGATAAACAGAATATATCGAAATAATCGAACTTTTCCATTTATTTTTTATAAAATCATCAATATCATCGATAATTATTGATAATTATTTTATATATTTATGATAACAAAAGTAGATGTTAACCCCCTCTCTATAAATGATGTTATTTGAGATGATTTAATTAGGGATAATTGTAACAAATTTAACAAAGTTTATGGTTAAACCTCTCCATTATGGTCATACTTACTAAGTCACAATATTTGGTTCAGGGAATGGTAGGTAACACATGAATTTCTATAATGGGCAGTACATTTATGGAGAATAAGTTATTCAAACATATATAACATATTACAGCTTTCTATTAAAATTGAGGTCAATTTCCTACCCAAGCAACTTTATATGACACACTCAATTATTTTAAATGAAAATATCAGTGGGTAGTGTGAATCATATTGAGATATTCCTTCACAGACCTGATAATTAAATGAATTATTGAAAGTTGATTGATATACTTCATTATCTTTATTGTTGAATCATTCAAAGAAAAAAAGTTTGATCATTACCAATAAAATCGCAAAAGCTTGAAAAATGTTGGTTGTTTTCAAAATTTCAAAAAAATTTTTAAAGGTATATCTCAATATTAATTGATTCCTAAAAAATATCCAAGAACCTACAAAATTTTTAACGCCATTTTGTAACCTAATCATTTTTCACCGACTTTTTCACTTTTGGGACAGTGCAGGAAACAAATAAAAAAGTCTAGTAGGTAATTGAATTTATCAATTGGTTCAATTCAATAAGTACCAAAATCGATAATCATGAATATTGAAATGTTATTTAAAAAAATTATTGGACTAGCATGCCATTGTTGAAAGTTTTGAGATCCCTAGATATACCAATGATCACTAATGTACATATTTAGAAGAAGTTAATAGAGGAATTCAATATTCAATAGTGAAATAAATTCATTCTCAAAATGGTTTTTTTTAAGGTGATAACAAAATATGAAGCATAATTGTTTGCACCATATGTATGGTTCAATAACTCTTTTATAGAAGTTAAGCTTTTGATTGACACACATTATTAGTACCATCTCTTCATTAACAAGGTGTCACTGACTATTCAGGGAGATTAACTCATCTTTCTTTCTACAGAGTTTGATGACTCACCAGAAAAAAAGGATGATCTCAGAGTATGAAATTTGTACTCACCATTAAATCACAAGTATATTGAGAACCATTGTCAATTTTGATTTTCACCAAATTTTCATGAAAGTCTGGCAACTGATAGGCTTTTACTTTGGCATTATAAAGTACTTTCAAGTTATCAATAGTTTTTGCCTCTTCACTGACAGCATGGAGAAGTAAATCATTTTCTACAATGTATGATACATCTTCAGATGCAGATTCTTCTCCAAATGTTATAGATGCATCAGAAATAGCTTCCCAGACCTATAAGTATTACATTTTACTCACAATGATATCAATATTTGAAATGCCATGACATCAAAATCAGTATTTTTCTACGAACAACTATGTATAAAGGAATTCTGTCAATATTAGAGCACTTAAGAAGAAAAGTAAATCTACTCCACCTGGATGGAATCATCACTATGTGCAAAGCACTGAGTGCACAGTTAAAAAGTCTAAAATAAGTATTTGTTTCATCTTCTCACATGAAAAAATTATCAAATTTGAAGTAAAACATATACCTACATAAAATAGGTTCCAGTTGCATATGATTTTAAAAACTTAAAAATAGAGAAATTCGAATTTCAAAAATTGTTTTTGATTCATTGGGTTATTCCATTTATTTTCAATAGAAAAGTTAATTTTATATTCAATTCTTTAATGTATTTCCCGAGGTATTTCCTCTAAAACTATTTCAGAAAGTAGGTATTCCACAACTTCTAATTGTTTTCAAACAAATCAACTGTGTTGGAATGAATCAGCAAGCCCAAAATGATATTGAGATTATCAGAGATTATATCTACATTTTGATTTTGAACATCTTGATTTCTTTTGAATTTTCACTGTTTTTCAGATGAGTTAGGTTATCTAACTAATATCTGTTATCATGCAGAAAATCTACTGAAAACTATAATTCTCAGATTAAAATGTCAAGTGGTGATGGAGAAATATAAATGATAAGGTGTATTTTCTGATTGAGTTAGATTGTCTTGAGGATATTCCACAACACATGTGGAATGCCTTTATAGGCCATTCAGCTCACCATTAAGATACTTGCTATTGAATTTACTGTTTGTCTGTGGGTCCTATGTGCACTTTCATTAGTCATGATTGGATAGTTTTTTTTTCATAATAGGAACATTATAATAACTTCTTGACCTTCAAGTAAAACATATTTGGGATACATATATCATACCTGAAGTCTCTTAACATTAGCAAATCTAGAATTTTCTATGTATCTCCAAGCCCCTATATTCTTGAGTAACTCATGAGTGCTTGGATTTAGTGATACTACTCTGTTACTATATTTTTCAGGCAATGTCCATAATTTATGTCCACTGGCTTCCAACAACAATATACTTTTATTTGAGAGCTTTTTATTTTTTCCTGAAAAGTTCAAAATACAATATTGGTTACTGCAGTGTCCTTTCAAAATGCATACCCAGAACACAAGCTAAGGTGGTTCCAATAATTCCTCCGCCTGCAATAATAACATCATAATGAATTTCTCTGGATACTTCAGAACACAAATATCTGTATGATTTCCAATTGTGGCCGAAATTCTTAGATATGTTTCCAACTCGAATTATATTGGATAACGTAGATAATAGTACCATATTGTTCAGTTCTTCGCGATTATTATCAAAAGATATTAGGAGTTTCGTTTAAATTTTGAACAAAACTATAATCACCGAACAGATAAACATAAACATATAAACATAACCTCAAACTCGAAACGTCAAACGGGTTGCCCTTCAAGCCCTATCTAACTGCCAAGCAGGCTGCTTCAATTGCCGAACATACCCGATTTAGCAGTGGCGCGCAACTTAAACCAGTCAACTGCTATAAAGCACTGAAATATTATATTTCAGTGCCATAAAGTTGTAAAATAGTAGCCACTCATCAGACCATGGTAAGTATGATTCCCGACGAAAAAAATTATAGTATATATTGCTAAAATTGAATACATAAATTTAACCTACAAAGGATGTCTAAAATCGATCTGTGAAGGAAGAAGGAATATGGTTCCTTGCCAAAGTCTACCGTAGACAAAAAAAAAAATCAGAATTAATTTTCTCCGACACATTCGCAAAAAACTGCACAGACACTTGTATAATAAAAACATTTATACGATGATGAAATGCTGATTACATACAAATAGATTAAATCATGATTATTTACCTACGACAACACAAGGCATAAAACCTACACAAACACCTCCGGCGAACACCATACGTATTTTATTTCGGCGAAGACGGTCTGTTATATCGGAACCATGTTGGGAAAGAAGAAAGCCTGATATTGAATTTACAGGAAAGCATCGTTTTCTAAGATTAGTACCTGTCGAAAGGATGCTTCAGGATTCTCTCTGAATTCATTAAAACCCCTAAAGAATAGGGTCGCCTACTTGTGAATCTACACGTACGCTACCCACTGCTCCATCCAGTTTATAGTGTATCCACCTTGAGTGTAGGTACCTATACCTTGGTACCTACCATTCTTCATTCATTCGGAATAAAGTCTGGTTCTTGCTTATACGAATTTCGCAAAATATTAATTATAAATATTACATATTGATATTCCAACTCTACAAAACTATTGATTTATGCATTCTGATGATTTTATTCGCAGAAATTTTCCGATATTCGTATAAGCATGAACCAGGCTTAAGATATGGATGTGGTTCATATAACTTATGAAAGTATAAGGCCCAATTTATATATCATTGTCTTTATCATTGTCTTTATCATTGTCTTTATCATTGTCTTTATCATTGTCTTTATCATTGTCTTTATCATTGTCTTTATCATTGTCTTTATCATTGTCTTTATCATTGTCTTTATCATTGTCTTTATCATTGTCTTTATCATTGTCTTTATCATTGTCTTTATCATTGTCTTTATCATTGTCTTTATCATTGTCTTTATCATTGTCTTTATCATTGTCTTTATCATTGTCTTTATCATTGTCTTTGTCATTGTCTTTATCATTGTCTTTATCATTGTCTTTATCATTGTCTTTATCATTGTCTTTATCATTGTCTTTATCATTGTCTTTATCATTGTCTTTATCATTGTATTTATCATTGTATTTATCATTGTCTTTATCATTGTATTTATCATTGTCTTTATCATTGTCTTTATCTTTGTCTTTATCATTGTCTTTATCACAGTTAACAGTCATAGTTTCAGAGCATGTATTTCGAATATGTTTTAAGACTATGATTAATTGTATAAATGCTTGTATCGAAATTTACACTTTCAACTCTACTGTGACTAGGACTATGATAATGATAATGATGCATAAATTGGGCCTAAGTGCGGTCGTACTTATATTGATCACAACGATTTTTGCAATAAAACATCAAACACAAAAACAAATAAATTATAAAATACCTACCTCAACAAAACCTTGATGGTCTCATACAATTAATAAGAATCTTATCATGAACTATTTCGCTGATTTCGCAATCAGCAGCATTTCTATTACCCAATGAAAAATGAAAAAAGGCCACAAATTGGACACAAAATTTAAAGGAAAAATATCAAACATAGTTTGAAAAACAGTTTGAAAATAGTATATTATGATACAAGTTTTATAAGACGCTATTTTGTCGCACGCGTTGTTTGGAGTACGACTAGCGCAGCGAGGAGTGCTCCAAGTGAACAAGTGCGACAACGTGTCTTATAAAACGTGTGTCATATACATTTTTTTCTATTTTGAATTGATTTGAAGAAGAAAATGGATTAAATATCGATAAATAACCACTGAAAACAGAAACATCTTGTAAAGCCCAGTTTACAGTTGAGCGATTTTGATTATTGCAATACCAGCGGTGAAAAATTCAATGTTGTCGTTGTTTTTATTGGTTAATTTGAATAAAATTACACTCTGGATTGAAATTTACCAATTAAAACATTGAGTTTTTCACTGCCAATATCACCAAATCCAAATCGCTCAGAAGTAAACTGGGCCTAACTTTTCTGACTTTCATTTGACAGTTCGATTGTACCAATCTCCGAATAAAGCCTGGTTCATGCTTATACGAATACCAGAAAATTTATGCGAATAAAATGGCGGCTGAAAAGAAATATCGCAATAAAGTTGAAATATTTGAACTTCTTTGCGGATTTTTTTATATTTTCACGATACCATGATACCACAGAATGCATAAATCAATAGTGTTGAGAGTAGGAATATCAATTAAATATTTATAATTTTCCGATTCGTATTAATTTTGCGAAATTCGTATAAGCATGAACCAGGCTTAATAAAAAATGCGTATCGAAATAGAGGCTATTTCGACACGCATTTGCGTTGCACAATGACTTCATTATACAACCAAAATAGAAAAACATAGTATGAAAAATATGTTTGATATTTTTGACTGGATAATAAGCTACTTTTCCTTTCATTTCGATTATAATATAATGTTGTGAGATTTGGCATCGCACTCACTCACTACATAATGTATCTCTGGCGGTGGAACATTGGAAAGTCAGTAGATATAGATATTGCAGCAGAAAAATGCAATCTGGCAGTCCTTATACAACGGTCGTTTCATTCGAAACATGTTGAATCAGAAAACTGCAATTCTTCACTCCATGAAGCTGCATTTTTTTACAAGTGATTCAACTTCATGCAAATTTCTGATTCACTGGAAATGACATTTTAGATTCGGTATATTTTCAGTTATTTTGTCTCCATATGACATTTAGAATACAACCATGATAGATAGATAGATAGATAATTTATTGAAGCTTTCAATTTGTAACAGTTGAAAAACTCAGGTCATAACAAAATACGTCTTAAATCTAAGATAAACTGAAAAAGCTAAATCTGATAAAATATCACAATCAAAACATTAATAAGTGTATAGATAAAAACATGTATATAACAAAAAATAAAAATTAAAATGATAAAGTACATTGATGACAATCACTCAGTTATTTTCCTAAAAATTCCTCTAAAGAATATGGTTCAATGTCACATAATAGATCAAAAACAACTTTTTTGAATCTATTCCTAGAACAGTCTTCTCTGATTATCGAGGGTATATGGTTGTAAAATTTAATGGCAGCATAGTGTGGTCCTTTCTCTGTGTTTTTCAATCTATGCTTTGGGAAAACGAAATCCGATTTATTTCTTGTGAAGTATTCATGTTGGTATGTGTCAGTTTCAAATTTAGATTTATTGTCATATGCAAAAATTACACAAACATATATATAAATGGCATATACAGTAAGCATTTGATGACCTTTAAAAATACCACGACAAGATTCTGTATAGTTCATATTCAACATGGTTTTCATAATTCGCTTCTGCATGATGAATATACGTTCCAATAGTGAACTCCCACCCCAAATTAATATCCCATACTTCATAAAAGGATAAACTGTCCCATAGTATGCAGTTTTGAGTGCCTCTAAATTCAAGTATTTTTTTAAAACTCTTAAAGCAAAACATTTCGAGGCTAGTTTTTTTGCAAGAAAATCAATATGAAATTCATAGTTCAGTTTGTCATCAATATATATGCCTAATACTTTTGTATGTGTGGAGAAATACAATTTTTCATCGTTTCTCACATGTACATACTCTGGAATGTTAATGTTTTTGCGGCTAGTTTTGAAAACGATGCAATTTGTTTTTGCAGTATTCAGAAGGAGGTTATTCACATTGCAATAATCAGATACCATCGAAATTGTTTTTGAGATAGTGTTTTCTAAGTGTATATGATCACCAACTGGTAGAATCAGATTTGAATCGTCTGCATAGCTAACAACAGCAGTATTTGAATCATTGAAAACTTCAGGAAGATCATTTATATATACTAAGAAAAGTAAGGGACCAAGCACACTCCCTTGTGGTACCCCTCTTTTGATATCCGTGAACTCTGATAGAAATACCTCAGTTTTTTGTTTGATGCAGACTTTTTGTTTTCGGTTGCTCAAATATGACTTCAAGAGTTCATGAGCTTTCCCCCTGATTCCGTAATTGTTGAGTTTATGGAGTAAAATAGAGTGATCAACACAGTCAAAAGCTTTACTAAGATCTAATAAAACACCGCAAGCACAAGAGTCTATTTCCATTAGCTTATGAACTTGATCTACAAAATCAAACAATGCAGTTTCTGTGTTTCTACCTTTGAGAAAACCATGTTGAAAATCATTCAACACATTATATGCCGAGAAAAAGTTCATCATCCTCATTGAGATAATTACTTCGAATAATTTAGAGAAGGCTGATAGCAGGCTAATAGGTCTATAATTAGTCAAGTCATTTTGTTCACCTTTTTTATACAGGGGTATCACTATTGCCAATTTCATCTGATCAGGAAAAATCCCAGATTGTAGGAAAGCATTGAACAAGTGGCATAGAACAGGGGATATGTATTCGACACATCTCTTCAAAATTTTATAGGGTATATTGTCTATTCCACTGCTCATTTTGTTTTTGAGTTTGAGGCCCGCCTGAAAAATTTCTTCTTCAGTAATCGGGTAGATAAAAATAGAGTTAGAATTCGTTTCGACAGAAATAAAGTTATTGTTCTGATTGAGACCTTGGTTATTCACAGCCAGTGCAAAGTTTGTAAAATGATCATTGAAAACGTTCGCCATACTAACCCAATCTCCATTACTATTAGGTAAAACATTTGAAATATTTTGGGTTTTGTTATTCAAAATATTTATTATATTCCATGTCGTTTTTGACTTGTTATCACTCTCTTCAATCATATTCTTGAAATAGTCACTTTTCGTTTTATTCAGAAGTAGTCTGTAAGATTCTCTATATTCATTATATAGTTTTTTCATAAGTTCATTTCTTGAGGCCATTACTTGCAAGGTGCTTACATTCTTTTTCATGATTTTTACTTGATCATTGATCCAATTTTTATGCTTGACTTTTTTTTTTTGTTTAATTTTTTTCAATGGAAAACTAGTTTCGAAAAGGTTGCAGAAATTTTGTGAAAATGTATTCCATTTCAAATTTATATCGTTTTCGTTAAAAACATCATACCAGGTTAGTTGTACAATTTTGGCTGTGAAATTTACGATATTTTCATCATGTTTCATGTGTTAGTGTTTGTAACCGTTTTTTTTTCAGAAGTAAATTTTCGAATCCTATCGTTGCCATCTGAAAAAATTGTGATACAAATTTTAAAATCAAACGTCACATAGCTGAAACATTTTGACCGAAAATAGTAAAGTTATATTTTTAAAAACATACTTGGATCAAAATTAGTTATTTCAACGTATCCATAGCCCTCTAGATCAAAACATGTATTTCGAAAAAAAAAACTGTTACAACAAATGATACATGGTTGATGGTTGTATTCTAAATCTCATGGAGATAAAAAAACTGGAAATCTAAAGCTTAGGATGCCACTTTCGGTGAATCCTGAATTTGCATGAGGTTAAGTTACTTGTCAAAAAATTGCAGTTTTATGCAGTTTTATCTACAGGGTGTATCGAGATAACAGGAAGATTGTAGGAACAAAAATAGTAGAAAAAGTTTATACAAGGAGTTTTATCCATTTGAAGGTGAGTCCGAGGTAAATGTTTTTTTGTAAATAATTTCGAAACCCTCTTTGAAATAAAATAACGAAATTTTGTCCATCTACGTACCTAACTTTTAATGCCAAATCTTGGGTATATTTTGAAATGTTCAAGCGCGTGAAAACGGAAGGTGCTAGTGCTACTTTTCCCCCCAACTTTTTTGTTCATGCAATTTTCGCTAGTTTGATTAGAAAATATTCCCTCTATTAACATCTTTCTTCGATGTTTCGATTTGATGTTTGGAGGTGCAATAAAAAAACATAAATTGAACGTGTTGTGAATTAGGAGTTACGCATAATTTTAAAATCGATTTATCTCGAGAACGGTGAATGCTATCGAAAATAAACAAGATAACTATTTTTATGTAAACATTCAGAGATTTTTATATTTTCTAATTCAACTGCCGACAAATGCGTACTTAAACTAAATAGTTGGAGAAAAATTATCCCTAGCACCTTCCGCTTCCCACGCCCATGAACAAATATTCACAAAAAACATTCCTTTCGGGCTCACCTAGATCTTATATTGCTAGATCCGGTATCCAGGTTATTTGTTTTGTAGGTCCCAGGGGTTGAAAGTACTAAGCCATTGATTGATGGTCGTTTTTATTTTTGTCCATACATAATGTGTTTGTACCACGTGATCATAGTACCTACTTTCTTGCAGATCCCTCTATATACCAAACAAATACTACAGGTTGCCGGATCTAGCGCTATATAACCCCTTATAGGGAGACATTTCTGGACCCATGTTTGCATAAAATTTTCTCACTATTTTCATTTCTACAATCTGCAGCTGAAATCTTTCTATGTAATTTCGGGACAACCTGTATATTTTTCAAACATTTTTATCTCAATCGAGTTGATTGAAAAATATACCAATGATGACAAATATTAGAACACCGTTTATGATTTTAATTTTTAATGAAAATATCACGAAATCATTGATGAGTATAACAAAAATTTAACGAAATATATAGCAATGAAACAACAGATCATTACATATGTATTTGAGTTTTATAGAGAAAAGATAATGGCAGAAACAACTTGGAATTATGAATATCATGAATTTTGTTTGAATTAGAATATTATTGAACTCATTGTGTTATAACTATATAGGTATCTGGTATACAATAAAATAAAAAACATCTTCACTTATTGAAGTATGAACAATCCAAATCCAACATCAGTATTTCATTCCGTTGATTGGCTGTTGAATTGAGAACACGTGAAACTTAAATCAACATTAAATTAGTACTAGAACTCTGTGAGGAAATACAATAACAAAATGAAAATTTCGACAAAATTATTCTAGAGAACAGTGTAATGATGAACTTTTATGTAATTTATTCGATCTCATATCTCTTATCGCTACCGAGATACCCAATGATGTCTATATCAGACTAGAATTTGATGAAAAGTCTGTCAATAAAGAGGAAAAACGTTATAAGAAGTTAGGGACTACAAATCTTTGGATATCTAGTAGGTACCTATTTACATTTTGTTCCATCACAGGCTAACCCCTACTTATTATCATGATAAAATATAAACATACCTATATCAAAAGATGCCTTTCCCAATTACGATAATAAAATGAGTACCTACATGATAACAATTGCATCAGAGATAAGCAAGACTTCACATGTCATATAAACACTTTGACTGGATATAGGTATCAAAAATAATCAGAGCATACAATATCGCAAGAATGGATCCTTGCTTTATGCATAATATGTCTTTATAGCGTTCAAAATGGTTTTTATTGAGATAAGTACTATTGATTTTGGACGATTGGTAATACTTTATTTATTCAGAAAAGAGTATTGCGATAAAATATCACCTATCTATGAGAATATTGTATCTAGTCCAGTTACTTATCTCTGATAGAAGTTGATCTGATTTACTTCATTTTAGGATTTTCAAAAGTTTTGGTATAGGTACAAGATAATAAAGGCCTACAAAAAATCGTTTACTTTCATGTGTCTGGTCAAAGCTAACATTTTCCGCTTCATCTCGTTAGGGCTTAGTTCGTTATTCATTAGTCTTGCTATTATTGCCACATCTTGTTGATTAACATCAGTCCACGTGCCCTGACACGTGAGGAGACCAGATATGTATCCAAATCGACAATAAGTCCTCCATTCTTCTAGTAGGGTTGGATATGGATACAGTTCATTTGCATCGCAGTTGAACAGTTTCAAAGTTTCTGAAAGACTTTTGTAGTAAATTTTCAGGTAGTATTCCAGATCGTTAAAGACTTCTTCTTTGCAGCCTGCATATGAGTATAAAAGGGACGACAGATCAAAAACTGGTGAACCGGCTCTTGAATATTGGAAATCTATTAATTTCACATCTTTTATTTTTCCCTGGAAACAATAAATCAATCATCAGCTGTTCATACTGCCTTGGGAAATATCATCATGCCGGGATCATAAGACAAATCAACAAATACAATTGATTTCAGGATCCATCTCGGCAGATGAAATTAAATAAAACAATTATATTCAGGATATCAATGGGAGAAAAGGCTATAGTACACCAAAATTATATTTAGGGTCTTGAAATGGCCATTGCAATAGTAGATAAAAATTATCTTGGCATAACACTGGATGCGTTTGAGAATTGCGATCCATTCCACATCGAAAGACATATAAAGGGGGTTGGAAAGAACAATCAAAGAAATGTATTATACAATAGTTACTCTACTCACTTCATCATCATATTTGAACATCATGTTGTCACTTCTAGAATCTCCATGTAAGATCACTGCGTATTCTCCTTTATAAATAGAACTATTGGCATAGGCATCCACTGGTTCATGAAATAATTTGAAATTATTCTCAATCAGATCACTTTCTCCTTCTTCTAATAGGCTACATTTACATTTACCCAAAACATCACCAATTATAGCTACCTCTTTTGGCATAATTCTAGCATCCCCAAAATAGTTGTAAAACTTTTCTGCTGCCTCAGAAAATAGTTGAGGATCATTCTTTTTAAAAGCGAAGGAAAGAGCATGAAATTTACCATATTGTTCGATGATGCGTTCGTAATGTGCTCTGGTGAATCTTTTCGAGTTTTTATAACCTTTTTCTGTCAAGTTTTCGAACACTAATTTCTCCTGCTCCTCAATTGCATCTACTTCAAAACAAATTGGTACAATATCAAAAACAGTTCTTCCAATCATTTTATTCTGAAATTCCTGGAATGATCGCCAGACGCTACTGTAAAAGTGGCACTCGTTTGCATAAACTTGATGAATAGAAAATTGTTTTCTCACAAGACGAGTATTCCATGCTTGTTTCACTACCACCGTCCGAGTGTTTTGATCACTGGATTCAGTTACTATCGATACGAAATGAATAATACCCATCAACCTTTTTTTTTCCTCGTTCACATAAAAGTTTATTGTCGATACCTTGGTGCCGTCTCTCGCAGCAATTTTTTTGAAAACACTGAAGAAATTGGGATGCATTTTGAAAATGATTGGACACTTGGTGAACAATTTTTTCAGATATACCTAGTTATTACAATAAATTTGGCGTAATGGCGATGATATCTACTGAACAGGAAACAAATGGTTTTGAAGATGCGACTAGCCAGTCATTAGTGTAGAGATATACCACTATTTGACGTGTAGACAATTTGATATGACCAAAATATTCGACATTTATATCCGTACACTGTTGCCAACTTTTTATGTTCACACAGAGACATATTTCTTTTAAACGTTTCACTACGTTATAAAGCATTTTTGTATCTTATTTCGTTGTATTTCATGAAATTATATTATTTTTCTCCATGCAAGATTTTCTTTCCGAATGAACGGAAGAAAAACATACATTGTCTGATTTTTTATTACATGAAATATATGCCTCAATCTCTTTTGCATTTCTCAGATTTAGATCCAGACGTACAACTCTACCTAACTCCCATTTTCGTTTATAATTATATTCTTATATATACAGGTTGATTCATTGGGAAATGATACCGTGAGGTATGCGCATTTCCCAACGAATCACCTCACCCTGTTTAACTGGGAATTATGATATTAACTCTTATGTTTTGAAATAAATGTATTTACACATTTATATATTGAAAAATAAAAAATCGTTATCAGAAAAACTCCATTGCACAATGTTCTGCACAACGGTCCCCTCTCTAGAAACGGAATCGATGAAGATTAATATTTTACACAAATATTGATTGATAGTTTGTTTTTACGTTTGTTCTGTATGTAAAATTCCTATTATTCAGATGAAATAATATGGTTGGGAAATTATGCGTCTTATTATGATTCCTAAAATTTACTGATAGGAATCTGATTCAAAAACTCGAATACAATTGATAAGTTCAGCCAGCTCTGAGAGAGAAAAAATATATCTGCCCCAGTGTTGTCTTTGTCATCAAGATTGCAACTTAAAATAACGAAAATGTTATGATTGTGACGTAAAAAAAGAGAAGAAATCTAAAAACACATTTATAATGTGTTTGAAATCATTCAACAATAATAAGCTAACAATGTTAATAAAATATTCTAAATAATCGGAATAACGAAAACAAACTACAAGAAAAACAAACCAATTATATACAGGTTATATAAGTCTTCTTCTTTTTTACGTCCCAATCATAACATTTTCATTATTTAAAGTTGCAAAGCTGGCTGAACTTGTCAATTGGTGCAATTTTTGTCAATTTCACGCTCGTGACGATTATATTCTGTTTATTTCATCTTTAATCTCGAGAAAAATATATTTTTTTTTCAAAACCATTGGATGATTACAGTTTCAGTGTTAGTTCTCATTCTGCCTATAAGCAGGGATCTCCAATCAACGCAGAAATTGCCTGCTCTACTAAACTGGCGTCTCAAAAACTTTCGTGACATTGAATCGATGAGGGTAAATTATTTCCCCGGCATGCAAGCAGAATATAAAATGAATACAACATCAAACATGATGAAGTTGTCATAACATTAAACATAAACAGATATGGAAACAAGTAAACAACTTGTAAACATGGAAACAGGCAACACTGTTTGGGGGTCAAATCTCTTCATCAAATGAAAGTTTCTACACGTCAAAAATTGTAGCTGAAAAATGTGGATGATTTGGCACTCATTTTCTGATGACCTTGATTGAATTTACGCTCTTAAGGCTCTATCTATGAAATGAGCAAT
The DNA here is from genome assembly GCA_029955515.1 of Chrysomela aeneicollis. NCBI lineage: Eukaryota > Metazoa > Arthropoda > Insecta > Coleoptera > Chrysomelidae > Chrysomela > Chrysomela aeneicollis. Next base: position 8,839,855 of record JARUHQ010000009.1, on the reverse strand, counting down.
TTTTCAATGAGACCTGATGAAAGTTTTAGCAGTTTTCATTTGGGTAAATCCTAATTCAATAACGAGTAAAACAAATACCTACACGAATTTCGACAGAGATAACAAGAAATTCGCCATGGGCAGATGTCTCACTCTAGGAAGTTTTCAAATGAAAATTTTGTATTTTCCAGAGCGCCGAAATCGAAATCACTTAGGTATTTAAATGGAACATGAAAGAAAAAGGGGTGGTTACATGAGTGTTCAACAAACCTATTTTGGAACTAGCCATTCACTAAAGATCTGATGCTAGCATCTGCGAATCCAGAAAAATCTGTTTTTTTTAACTGATTGTACTCTCATTTTCAGACAAATTTTGAATATCAGCATAATCATAATTTTTCTGCAGGGCATATATCGTAGGAAATTAATTATTAAATTTTCACACCATACCTTTATGTTTGTTTTGATTTTTGATGATCTTTAAAACGTATAATTAGATTTTGAAAATGTGGCTTCTTTGACGTGAAATATTTCGAAAAAATTTCTTCCTCAGAACCTCCTCTTTCAATGAGTCAGCGCTTTCTTTATAATGGTCATTTTCAATACCTATCATAATTTTAAACTATTTAACCAACGGAGACGTTTCATATTCCACAGTGTAGGTAATCAATGTACAAGTTGGTAGGTAGTTGCCTTATTACCATGCCGAGTATCATCCCTTTGAAGTGATGTAAGCCTTCCGACTACATTTTGATTCAAGAGTCAGCCTGTAAAGGCACACCGCTTTTTCATTGATCTGTCATTTCTCAATCACTATCGTTTTCATGTGATGTTGGAAAATAATATTTACAATCAATGCTAACAAATAAACTCTTTTCTTTCACTAACATTTCTTTGAAAGATTACCAACTTCCATCTTTCAACAACAAATAGATTAAAAATGTGATTTGTGCAGGTGATAATCTGTCAAACGGATAATATCTTATTGTTCCTAAAAAGAGATAATCTAGCTAGACATTTTAACCTCTGGCCCATAGACCAGCGCCTTTGCGCACTCGGCCACCAACCCATCAAGTATCAAAATCCACGATGAAAGAGCATTGGGCATAATGGTGGATTTATAAACTCAACTAAACTAAGAATTAAATTAACAACCAAGAATTAAGAAAGATGAATACAGGAAAATCCCATAGAGGTTTTATAAATATTCATCTGTCATTTAAATTAATAATTAACAACTAAGAAGATGGTCATCTTTCATCTTTTCAACTAAAGGTGGATTTATGCAGCAACATTTAACAATTATCGAGTAAGATTTATCAATTAACAATTAGCAATCATAAGTTGAACTCCCTGTTTTCAATGAATGTGTTTATGCAGACAATTAACAATTATCAATTCAGAAGTAACAAGTAAGAAGATGGCCAACTTTTAACTTTGTTACTTTAATTGAACCAAGTTTCCTTCTACTGCGCAAATAGTACGCAGATGATCGCTGATTGGTTCCATGATTCATAGGAGAAAGCATAAGATTGGCCTGAACTTTATTTTGACATATGTTAGCAGAAGGTAAGGTTTCAAATCTTGCAAGTTCATTGATTTGATCAAGTTATTGAAAAGCCCTTTTTCTTTCCTCTGTCTATTCACAGGCTTGATAGACCACCTCCTATGCCTTTTCTGTTTTAACATAAAAAAACTCGCAGTCAATAACATCATTATGATAAAAAGTGACTCAGTTTCTTCTAGATCAGGAAATATAATCAAGTTATTTTTGTATTTACCTTCCGAAAGATCAACAAACATAAAATATGAGGTTATGGCAGGGACAGTTGTGCCAAGTACGCCTGCGTACTATTTCTTCATGAATTGTTAATTTGGCATGCATAAATGCCAATATTTTCACCACTTCTTAATCGATAATTGTTAATTGATAAATCTTACTTGATAATTGTTAAATGTTGCTGCATAAATCCACCTTAAAAATTAACAATTATGAATTCAACGCATGCGCATAAGGCATATTTGAACACAGAACATTTTCTTCGCTCTGAAATTCAGGCACGAAACAATAAACAAACCTAATTCTTGAATGATGTTTATAAACACCTTCTTAGTTGATGTAGTTGTTAATTATTAATTGTTAATTGAATTCTTAGTTTAGTTGAGTTTATAAATTCACCATAATTCATCACTGCCGAGTGTTAAACTTAATTATTCATCATATCTATCAGAATTCAAATATTGAGTGCTCAACGATCTTGATTTTCATGAGAACAACTCGGAAGAATGCCAATTTTATATGCTCAGCCTTAAATTTTCGTTTACGAACATTTTATTAACTACGTGCTAACAAAACAGATACAGATTTATGGTTTTGCTATATAGATCATAAAAACAATCAAGTTTGATAAAAAAGAAAGTATATCTATGCTTCTAGAAAAATGTAGAGATATGAACTTCTATATATTGTGTGTACATAAAGTAATGAACAAATAATGCATTATGTAGAAGAGGAAAAGCTTTTCGAAAAAATCTACCAACACGTCACCTTTTATTGATGCGCACCTTCAGTTTGAGCATTTGATCAAAAGTTCTAGTTTTGGACTATTAGACACGTGAATATAATGGATGTTTGGGAAGTTACGAGATCATAACTTTCACATTCTTAAGGCACTATTTTCTGTATAATTTTGTAGCGTCGATGAAATCAAAAAATTTGCAATTTAGAATCAATTAGTATCAATTGCAATGAGTATCGCCTAAAGTTGTATTTTTTCAAATGGAAATCATAGTTTGCAGCAGAACAACTTCATTTTAGTTTTTTTTTATATTTTTCCCAAGTAGGCGGGTGACATTTATAACAGGGTTTGCCTGTTTGTTTCTATCATAATATCAATTAACTTATTTAATCATTGAACGCAGATATAATATGAGAGAGCTTTACATCCATTAGTAATGACAACTATTGTGATATTTCATCTGAGAAATATTCTAATCGCTATCCAGCAAGAAGACAGTCTGATGGTGGAATGAAAATCGTATAACTTCACCTGACTTGATGCCACTAGAGTTTTTGTTTTGGGACTATATTGAAGGCAATTTGAACAAGAATACCAATAACGACACAAATTAACTCATAAGAGATTTTATAGACAGGGTGAATTCCATTTCAAATCTTCATGTTATAAATTGGGTTCAGAGTCTTATAAAGAGGTGATATTTATGTATCGAAAATAATGGACATCAAAATGAAAAAGCCATGAATTGGACGAAAACTTGAAAGAAAAACAGCGAGACCTCGAGCGAGACTAGTCCATTTTTCGAAATATGAAACAGTTTGAATATCTGGTACACCAAGAGTAGAAAACAAAAATTGGTGATTGATATTGCATTGGGACAGGCACCGCTTCGAGAGGAGATCTCAGGATATCTACTCGGTTGACTATCCTTCACTGATGAAGGCCAATAATCCCGAAATGAAGCGATAGCATAAAGTGCTAACACTAGATACACTAGGTTGATACTTTATTTACAGGTCCTAGGAGTTGTATTCCGTGGTACAAGTCAAGATTTCGGCACCACTGGATGTTTTTTTGGATTGATTTTAAATGAACTGTTCAATTTAGAGGTACATAATTGAATTTGAAAAGACAGAGGTCCCACGTGGGCGAAAATTGGATAGTTCAGTTGATAAAAACAGGATTTTACCGACAAAAAAAACTCGAAGTGCATTGTGTCATTTTCGGGAATATTTTAATGACAAATTCTAACTCAACAAACGACCTTTACGAAATTAATTAGAAAATTAGTTTTGTAAATGCATTTCAGGATATTCTTGATGAGATAATCGAAAAAGAATTCGAATTAAGTAGGCACAACTTTCAATTACAATTATCTCGTAAACGAAACTTCAAATCGAAATCTTACAAGAGTAACTTTTTCGTGAATTGAATATGAAATTCTAAAAAAAATCAATTTCGAAAAAGAACCAATAGCGTAGAGTGTAGGACGAGAAAATTGAAACAACCCCTCTGAAAAATTGAAATTTCAACAAAACTTTCTCACGTCAAGAAATCTTTTTCATAAGTAGGTACTCGTACCAACTTTGGCCAATTGCTACTATAACCTGGACAAACCTGTATTATGTTGAGATATGTTCTAGTCACCCTTGCTGTCAATATTACTTACATATTTCTCTTTGAAAATTACAATTTGGTGATATTTTAACACAGCAAGTTAGCCATGGAAAGCAATTATTCTTCTGTTAAAAAAATCAATTATCTCGTAAACGAAGTCTCGAATAAAAATTTCAAAATTTTTTTTATTTCTTCTGAATTGAACGAGTCGGAATTGCGAGTTTCAATTCGGAATTCAGAGTTTAAAGTCGGAATTCCGAGATACAAGATATTCTGAGTTAGAAGGCAGAATTATAAAATTAAATAACAATTATGATCGGCCTTCGTATAATGGAAAAATTTACCTAGCTACTTATGTATATATACAGGATGTCTAGGTAGATGCTACAGAAATAAATAAATGTTTCCAATAGCCGCGCCGGGATTCGAACCTGGACCCTATGGGGAAAAAGCTTTGTTTTGGGTTTCCTCAGAATCGTCCTAGAACCGTTAAAGAACAGTTCTGCTCATGCGCACTTACTTCAAATGAACAATTTGAAGACAATGCGCATGAGCAGTATAGTTCCAGAACGGTTCGGAGAAGAACCAAAACAAACCTCATACGTCATACGCCAGCGCCTCAACGCACTCGGCCACCAACCCAGGTACCGACGATAATCGAATAAAACTGTATTCAGGGCAGTAGCGCACTTAGGGAGCTTTTTGACGCATGATATATGGAACTTTCCTCCATATTTTCGAATGTATCTATACAGGCGCGGGTCACTCACGGTCGATGGTACCTTAGACGTTTACGGAGAACGGGACGTAGGATTATTCTGAAAATTTGGTTTATTGGGTAATCAGTTTTGTTCTATCGATCTAAAATACTTTCGGCGTTGCAGAGGGTGATGCAAAACTCAAAATTTTGATCCACCCGTATTTGTTTCAATTAAATATCAATCGATAGTAAATGGAAAGTTGAGATAGGGACATGTAAGCCGTTTTGAGCAAGAATGGATAGTTTCGGCACAAAAAATTCCTGAATTTGAAAAATCTCGATTTTTCACACCCTATATCTTTGTAATATTTCTCGCTATACCCCAAGTATGATGTATCGACGAAATCAGCTCTTCAGGAAGAATCTAAAAATGAAATAAAATCCAGGGTGTTTCATTTGAAATAACAAAGTTGTTGCTACTTTTTGATAGAAGCGGCAACGCCGCAACGCTGAAAATATTTTAGATCGATAGGACAAAACTGATTACCCAATAAACCATCAAATTTTCAGAATAATCCTACGTCCCGTTCTCCCTAAACGTCTAAGGTACCATCGACCGTGAGTGACCCTGTATATAATTATCCCCCAGAGTATGCTGACAGGGCTTCACTCATATGCACAGAAATTATTATCATCAAATTGGATTTCAAACAGCCCAGATGTAACGCCTATGGATGTTTTTTGATGTTATATCAAAAATGAAATTACCAAAGGGATATGGAATGAAAGACTAAATTCTCATTTTATAGAAATTTATGAAATACGGACGTATTTATCTCATCTTCCGAACACACGAGAGGAAATCCTATATTGTACGTGGAGGAACACCGTACAAGCCTGTAGAAGGATATTGGGTGAGGAAATGAGTACTAAACTTTTCCTTGAAAGTTTGTAGGTCATAGACATCAGGAAAAACTTCTCTAGGAAGTGAATTCCACAATTTCGCCGTTCGATGGAAAACATAATTTAGTTAGAGGGTTGTTCGGCAGGTCTCGAGCTTGACAATTAAGGGGAGTTCACCATGCGTCCGTCTAATCTGCCTGCTAGAAATCGTTCGTAGTGGAATAATAGACGTGGTTTCCGATGAACGACCATGAAAATATCTGTAGATAAGGGAGATATCCCAAACTTCTCCGCGATGTTCCAGAAAGGTCAGTGAATTCGCATGTGATGCAGGGTCACCACCATCCTCTGGATAGAATCCAGTAGCCTCATAGTATGTTTGGGTGCCGAACTCCAAACATGTGAACAATACTCCATGAGAGGTCAAATCTGTGCTTTGTAGATCATTATGTCTATGTTATGACGTCATTCGCATAAGCCTGACGTCATTTAGGGGAAAATTAAATGGAAAGGTATGCTTCCTGAAATGAATACGCTGTTAAATACAAAATCGAAACACTTTTTAAACCAGGTGTCAAGCAGCATGTAATTTATTCCTCAAATGACGTGACGCTGGTGAGGAAAATATTGATCCGTTCAGAAGATAATGGGTAGGGGAATAATTACGTCCGTACTGTATAAATCACTAGGTACGCTATGAAGACTGTAGTGGAAATTTTAGTGGGGCAGTTCAGACGTTCCATTATCTATAATTTCTCAGACACCAAAAATAGGTTGGTTTGAGAAAGAAAAAATCCTCTGTAAGGCTGCCTTTGATTTTTATTCCTGTCAAAAATAAAAGATTTATATATAGTTGGTGATACTTTGTAACGTGTCTTCCGGTAACTATCTGCTCATTTCCTAATTCATTTTTTTTAATGTCCTGAACCACTCCTTGAATGTTTGGAAAGGGCTGTTGTTTTGAAATATAACCTATTTATAATTAATATAGCCTTAAGCTATATATCTCGCCAAGGTTATTAGATACGCATCCTAAAATCCGATTGTTTCCCAATAAAGCAGCAGTGTGCAGTATGCATATAGTTTAAGTGCTTTAATATTATCGTCATTGCACCTTGTTCTGATTATCTTGAAAAAAAATTATCTCTGAAATATTGCCATATACCCATTACCTGCCACCTAGGTTCACGAATATTTCAAGAATTACAATAGATTAGTTAGTGTTTCTATCTATACCAACTATTTTTCAATATGTCGATCTCTGTTGACATTCAGGAAACATTGAGAACCGTTGCTGCAAAAGAGCATGTCAAGGTATTGCGTGCCAAATTTCGTGAACAGAACCAAAAAGGTGAAGGATTCATGGGTGATTTACACTACATTTCGTTGGAAGATATGGAGAACCCCAATAAGAAAGTAGAAGTCGTTGTTAAGGAAGCGACCAATGAAAGTAATGTGAGAAAATATTTTCCTATAAGTCGTTTGTATGGAAATGAGTGCCTGTTTTACGATGAGGTCTGGCCATCATTCCAAGATTTCCAAAATAAATTAGGCGGAACCATTTTCGATAATGTGCCAATTTGCTACCTGACAGATACTACTGAAGGACATGAAAAATTAGTCCTGGAAAACTTGAAGGCAAAGCAATATAAAACTCTGAATAAGAGGGATTGTTTTGACAAGGAACATCTCGAATATATTTTCAAACAATATGGGAAATTTCACGCCATATCTATGACATTCAAATTGAAAAATATTCAGCTTTTTTCTGAAATATCAAACAAGTTTTATGATTACTTCAGTAAACTTTCAAAAATTGAGCTCGTGCGAGATTCTATCAATACTATAATCGTCAAATCAATGAATTATTTGAAAGAAGAAGGCGAAAAAGAAATAATTAGGAAATTCGCAAGATATGTTGAACATGCAAATGAGATCCATGCTGAGAGTACCAATTATAGAGGAAATAATGGAGTAATTATACATGGGGATTGTTGGAGTAATAACATGATGTTCAGATATACCGGGAGTGGAGTAAGTACATATGCCTATATTTATCATTTGCGGGTATAACGTAACTTTATATAGGCTTCAAAATGGCGGATGAGTTTTTTAATTATAGTCCGATTCTATTGAGAATAAATTTGTACGGATTTTCGGGGTCGCAGATTAAGAAGTATATTGCTTTAAAGTATTTATAGAATAAAATATACGTAAACATTATTTCAAATATAAGCTTTCATATACAAATGCACTGAAAGGAAGAGATTATTTATTTTTGTGAGCAACAAATTTTGTTACTCACAGAATAACCTACATCAAAAAATTAAAAAATAGTTTTTCCTTTTTAGTGCATTTGTATAAAAGTCAAAATCACTTTGAGCGTTTATAATACATTATTATGTTATCCCATCAAAATTGTCTTATTTGGCCTGTGTGATTTGGTTGGACCGTTTTCTAAAAGTGCTGAATTTAAAAACACGATAAAGATTTGTGAAACTTGTTACTTCGTTTTTCGCTATAAAACTCGCATTTAGAAGCATGTATATAGATTTCAAATTTTAATACACCTAATAGTTCTTTGTAAAATGTATGGTCTAATTTTATACCCGAAATCAAAAGTTAAAATCAATTTCCGTTAATTTGTTTGTTGTTTGTTATAGTATATTCTATATATAGTCTATTTTGTTCTTCACTATAATAGCTATATCCATATTTATGATTTCTGTTAAGTATTTAAATACTAGTAAACAGTTTTTGGATACATAATTGCACATACTTATTTGTACTTTCAAATATTTGGTTCAGTGTTTGCGAATACTTTTTTATACCACCAAAATATTATTTGATAACTCCGCCAAAATTCAAATAGGTTCAGTCGTAATATATTTTAGGAGTGTATATAATCTTTGATTTTGGTATTTGATGTTTTCAAATACTCACAAAACTCTTTATAGTTATACCTACTTTCTAAAACAATATATTCATATAATATTCAAATATCTTCCACTCACTGACTTTTTGTACTTCTGAAATATACTTCAGCAGTTATTTCAATAACTAAATAGTTCTTTTAGAATTTCAAGTACCACACAGTGAACAAAATACACCAGTTCAGCTGATTGTGTTAGTATCAATCAGCAACGGCATTTTCATTAGATACTATCGTAAGTGTCATGTGATCTATTCTATAGGTGTTTAAATGAACCAAACCCATTTATAATTAAAAATAGTGTTCGTGCTGAATTCAGCAGATTCAATACTCTGGTGGTGTCAATAATATTTTTTCTGTGAGTGCAATTCGATACCGTCATGGTGTGCTGTACATTCTGTGATTTTCTTGGCGATGAATCCAACTTTCAGGAAATTCTGTTTGGCGCAAAGTATTCCAGGTTCCAGGCATATTGGTGACATTGTTCACCTCCTCCGGTATTTTTCACCATAATAATTGAAATAATATTTACATGAGGACAGTCTGAATTCGACAGAAACTATAGAGCATTTCGTGTATATTAATCACAATCCAATATATCTGCCCAATATAGTGTGTCTGCTCTAACTTTATGTGATCTAAGTAAGGCTTTTGACAGTGTAAATCATGAGCTCCTACTAGGTAAACTTGAATATTATGGTATACGTGGTACAGCTTTAGAGCTGATGAAAACCTACTTATGATAAAGAAATCAAGTTGTTTATACATCTGGAAATTCAAGCACATGTAGATTCATTTCGCACGGTGTACCACAAGGTTCCATACTGGGACCAACTCTTTTTGTGGTATATATTAATGACTTTTTCAATTTTTTACTTCCAAGCTTATCTTTTTGCTATGCAGATGATGTATCAACGGTGAAAGCAGACTCAAATATTAACGACTTCATGGACCTTTGTTCTAGAATAGATAATAATGCTGAAACTTGGTTTACTTCCAAATATCTCAAACTAAACATGGAAAAGACACAGAAAATTTTAATATCATCAAATAGACAAGCAACAAAGAAGCAACATGTAGATTTATTGGGATTTAGAATTGATGACATGTTAAATTGGGAAGAACATATTGCTGGTCTGTGCAAAAAACTTTCTACACAACTGTTCCTACTAAGACAGTTGAAAATGTGTCTTAGTCAAAATATGGTATTACAGACATACTCTTTTCTTTTCAACAGCCACCTTACATATGGCATACTTTTATGGGGTCAGTCTGTACATGCAATCAAAGCCTTTCGTATGCAAAAAAAGCAATCCGAATCATAGCCAATGTTTCTTTCAGAGAACACTGTCGTCCTCTATTTCAAGAACTCAAAATTTTACCCTTACCATGTATTTTCATACTCTGCAATGTTTTAGAAATACATAAAAATAATACTAAGCACCTCACAAATGCTGACTTTCATAATTATGCAACTCGAAGAGGTGCATTATGCAGCTCGAAATTCACTAAACTTACATTTATACAATAAAATACCAGCAGACATTACTGGTTTGAGTTATAACCGTTTCAGGGTTAGAGTTAAACACTCACAATTGAAGCACTGTTTCTACTCCATCGAGGAGTACTTGAATTGTGACATATTTTAACATGTTAGTTTTTGTGTTTTAAATTTTAGAAATAAGTATTTCAGATGTAATTAGTGTGTATAAATTGCAACTATTGTTTTTCTCACTTTGTCAGTTGACTTGTCACTATTGTACATTTTGTAGTTAATGTGATGAAATAAACTATCTTTCTATCTATTCAAGTCAATTTTGATATCAAGAAGGTCATCAGTGCCACGTAGTTGGCAAAAGTTCTAAGGTTCTGAGGTCGAACACAAATTGAAGCATGAAATTCAAATAAAATTTAGTGTATCCAGGATGCAAAACTCAACGAGTTAATATCTACACCCAATTTGATCATTTCTACATGTCCTCGCAACAATCGTGATATGGCACGGTAACTTGGTGTTAATTTCATGTAATACGTATTTTGTGCGCTAACGTGAATGATAGCACCATTGAAAATATCACGTTTCAACTATTTGGTATAATACACTCAATTATTGTGAAATGTACAAAAAAAACTTTGATGCTAAGGTGCTAATATCATTGGAGTTTTTTCTGATATCCATTTGATTGAAAGTACACCCGAGTTTTTTAACCATGCATTCTTGAATTTGTGAGAGATATTGGAAAATGATATCAGCACTCTATTTGGAAATGCGCATTATTTCAGTCATAACTGAACCTGTTTCAGGAATCCCGAAAAATAGAAGACATGAAACTTATAGATTTTCAGTTATCAAGAATAGGCACACCCGTTTACGATCTATCCTACTGTTTGTACTCGGGTGGAACAGAAGAAATCTACAATGACCTGGAATACTACCTCCAGGTTTATCACAGAAGCCTTTCAGAGTCCTTGAAGAAATTCAACTGCGATCCTGATGTGCTCTACCCCTATTCGAGCCTGAAACGAGAGTGGATAGAATACAGTCATTTTGGATTCATCATGGGTTTGCTTCTGCTGGGTGCGAAGTTAGTGGAAGATGGCAAGGCTATGACTTTGTCCGAAATCATAGATAATCCCGAAGAGACACATGGTAAATGTGATGAGAAAGAAACTAGAAAAAGGGCCTTAGCTTTGATTAAACATATGTACAGGAATGATTTTCTCTAATCCGAATTACTATAAATATTTTTTGCGTCCAGTGTAAATACGGTATCGATATTCGTTCATTCGTTTCGAAGGTATGTTTGCTGATACCAATTCTTGTTTTATATTGATCTGAGAATGTAATATATTATTGTCAAATGTTCAAATACTTTTTTCCAACTGCAGTAATGAAAACGGTATTCCTGCATGGCTTGGTTTTGAAAGAACCAGAATGGTTAGGTACCTATGCTATAGGAATTCAAATCATATACATTTTTCTTCAGATAGTTAAGAGAACAAAAATAGAACAATTATACCCCGTAATACCTATTGAAACATGTATTGTTTTTATATTTCGATAGAGAATTAAATTGTGCCTTTAAATGTGATTGGATATGCAGGAAATACACATGTGAAATGTTAATGTCAAATTGATAATGTATAAATCTTAATATCAAATTGAAAATCGGCTTAATGGACATGGCTCGTTGTTCGTTTGTCAAATCCAGGTCTATGTATGGTCAAATCCTAACTGCTATCCTAACTCGTACAAAATGTAATAATAAGTAATCGAGAAGGTCGAGATCTAGGGATATTGCAAGCCACTCAACCTCATCATGGTTTACAATTCATAAAAAGAAAAGAACTGGAAAAGTGAAGTCATTATAATTCAAACTTTCAAAAATTTAATTATGTATTCTTCCTGAAACTCCGGAAACCGCGGTTTCACCAAATTTTCAGAGGAACTGATCATTTCAAATATTGATGGGTAGTTATTACAAAGATATTGTATCTTCTTTCGTAGAATTAATTGGTGATGGAAAAAAGAGAGGGTTGTCATTTGATTTCTCAGGACTTATGGAAATTCTGCAAATTTCACGATTCTCATTTTTTAAACATTGAATGTTTAAAAAGTCTATTTTTCAAGTAGTTTCTAACCCCTCAGGCGGGGATAGAAAATATTTTATTTCTGACAGTGACATTATAAGCTTATATCGTCATAGTTACGATATCTATAATGAGGGTCATAACTCCCTTGGGATATTAAGGTTCAAAAACTCCCTCTTACCTTTTACAGGTGAAAATGATACAAGAAATGCTTATTCAAATTCAAATTCTAGAGCAAATCTGACAAATTTTCAGTCGATTGCAGAAAAACCTATTTTTGATAGTCTCAAGCAGATCAATATCCACATTATATGAAAGGCACCACATGGTGGGGTTTTATTCGAATATTAAACTTACAATTGAAGGAAAATTTATTTTTAATTTATAGAGAACTCATTTGCAGATCGGAAAGTGAAACCTAACAAGTTTGATGCTCTCTAGAAGGGGTTTTTAAAGACATTGGGTCAAGAATTATTCCTATCTTTGATTGTATTTAGTGTATGTACTTCTGTAGTTCTGATTGCTTGATATAAAAGATTTTATTTCTGACAGTGACATTATAAGCTTATATCGTCATAGTTACGATATCTATAATGAGGGTCATAACTCCCTTGGGATATTGAGGTTCAAAAACTCCCTCGTATAAATGTACAATTTTCAAATGTTCCCTGAAAATTACTTCCGCCGCTGGAAACAATTTCTTCTTTTTAATGGGTGGTGCTGTTGCTGTTCACTACAGTCGAGGTGCCTGCCTCTTCTGATGGCAAAGTAGACAGCATACGCGCCGTTTTATTTCTCAATTCAATACTGTCCTCCAGATACCCCTCTGCCACCGTGGAACTTCTCCAACCTCCGTGTCTTTTTAAGTTTGTCATAGTTGCTCCTGCATTGGCTAGGGCAGTAGCAGAAGTGCGACGAAGGCAATGTCCCGTATAGGTTAGTGGGTTTGGCAATCCTAAATACATTGCGATTTTGCTGGGAATTTTGCCAAACATATTCTTTCCAATTGGCTGAGTTGTACATTTATTTTGTCGGAAGCTCAAAAAAAATCGTTTTTTACCTTCAGGACGCAAGGACATATAAAGTCTCAATAAAGGCAAAGCAGAGAACTCTTTTTCATCCACAACTGTAAATTTCTTCGATACACCAGTTTTACTCTCCGGTACGTTCACTACCATAACAGTATCCCGGTCCTCTATATCTGCTATACTCATATTTAGAAGTTCCTGAGTTCTGCATCCTCCAAAATAACCCATAATTAGAACAACCTATAACAAATAAAACGAAATAAACAAACGAGAAAGAAAATTATGAGAAAAAATTACCTTATGCAATAAATGAATTTCATTAGGGGCGTCCTTTATAAATTTGATGACATCTTTAGGAGATAAGAAAGCAGACTTTTTCGGCTTATACCCCTTACTTTTCCGTTTCAAAAAAGCCTCTAGTTCGTTGAACTTGGTGATATCTCTTTTCTCATATATGGTCACCATCGATTTGAGCATTGACCATTTAGTCCATAACGAATTTGGGCTAAACATTTCTGACTGCAACGAATAAATACAATTATTACCAAATCTACAAGAAAATACTGAAAATACTTTACCAGTTCTTGAAAATATGCCAGAAAGACAGTTTCTTTGGCATCTTTTGACATAACATTTCTCTGTGTCAGCCACTTCAGATATAAGTTGTATTCTTTTTGATATAGGGCTTCACTTTTCGATGGAAGTATAATGATTGTCTTGCTTTTTCCGCTTTTTTTTATAATATCCTCCATTATATCAGAAAAAGATCGTCGATTTGTGGTAAAAAATAAACACGTTTTTAACGGAAAAACATTGATTGATAAAGAAAGTTTGCTTATAAACATGTAACATAGCGACAACCTAGCAACAACCAACAATGCTACAATCAACGCTACCTAATTCAAATATACCAGAAAGGTTATGAATTTAAACATTTATTGCGTTCTAAATATGGACATATTGTTATGAAAATCGGTCAAAAATAAAATTATCTATGTACCACGGGAATTATAGAGCCTTAATTACCTCTGGCAATTGCTGTCCCTCGGGCCAGAGGCCCTCGGGACGCAAACTTTGCCATCGGTAATTAAGGCCCTCATAATTCCCTTAATACATAAATAACTATTATTTCTGACAGTGACATTATAAGCTTATATCGTCATAGTTACGATATCTATAATGAGGGTCATAACTCCCTTGGGATATTAAGGTTCAAAAACTCCCTCTTACCTTTTACAGGTGAAAATGATACAAGAAATGCTTATAAACGTTTATATGTAATGAAAACTAAGACATATTTTCCTTATTCACGTCATTACAAATAATAAATGTACAATTTTCAAATGTTCCCTGAAAATTACTTGCGCCGCTGGAAACAATTTCTTCTTTTTATGGGTGGTGCTGTTGCTGTTCACTACAGTCGAGGTGCCTGCCTCTTCTGATGGCAAAGTAGACAGCATACGCGCCGTTTTATTTCTCAATTCAATACTGTCCTCCAGATACCCCTCTGCCACCGTGGAACTTCTCCAACCTCCGTGTCTTTTTAAGTTTGTCATAGTTGCTCCTGCATTGGCTAGGGCAGTAGCAGAAGTGCGACGAAGGCAATGTCCCGTAAGGTTAGTGGGTTTGGCAATCCTAAATACATTGCGATTTTGCTGGGAATTTTGCTAAACATATTCTTTCCAATTGGCTGAGTTGTACATTTATTTTGTCGGAAGCTCAAAAAAAAATAGTTTTGTACCTTCAGGACGCAAGGACATATAAAGTCTCAATAAAGGCAAAGCAGAGAACTCTTTTTCATCCACAACTGTAAATTTCTTCGATACACCAGTTTTACTTTCCGGTACGTTCACTACCATAACAGTATCCCGGTCCTCTATATCTGCTATACTCATATTTAGAAGTTCCTGAGTTCTGCATCCTCCAAAATAACCCATAATTAGAACAACCTATAACAAATAAAACGAAATAAACAAACGAAAAAGAAAATTATGACAAAAAAATTACCTTATGCAATAAATGAATTTCATTAGGGGCGTCCTTTAGAAATTTAATGACATCTTTAGGAGATAAGACAGCAGACTTTTTCGGCTTATACCCCTTACTTTTCCGTTTCAAAAAAGCCTTTAGTTCGTTGAACTTGGTGATATCTCTTTTCTCATATATGGTCACCATCGATTTGAGCATTGACCATTTAGTCCATAACGAATTTGGGCGAAACGTTTCTGACTGAAACGAATAAATACAATTATTACCAAATCTACCAGAAAATACTGAAAATACTTTACCAGTTCTTGAAAATATGCCAGAAAGACAGTTTCGTTGGCATCTTTTGACATAACATTTCTCTGTGTCAGCCACTTCAGATATAAGTTGTATTCTTTTTGATATAGGGCTTCACTTTTCGATGGAAGTAATGATTGTCTTGCTTTTTCCGCTTTTTCATAATATCCTCCATTATATCAGAAAAAGATCGTCGATTTGTGGTAAAAAATAAACATTTTTTTAAAGGAAAAACATTGATTGATAAAGAAAGTTTGCTTATAAACATGTAAAATAGCGACAACCTAGCAACAGCCAACAATGCTACAATCAACGCTACCTAATTCAAATATACCAGAAAGGTTATGAATTTAAACATTTATTGCGTTCTAAATATGGACATATTGTTATGAAAATCGGTCAAAAATAAAATTATCTATGTACCACGGGAATTATAGAGCCTTAATAACCTCTGGCAATTGCTGACGCAAACTTTGCCATCGGTAATTAAGGCCCTCATAATTCCCTTAATACATAAATAACTATTCGTTGAACCGAGATCTGATGAGGACTCTCTACATGAATATTTTCAGTTTAATAAAAAATATTCAAGGAAATGTCACTTTTCTTATATCACGAATCTTAAGGTTTGGAATTCCACAGTACCTAATATTGGGATGATACATTTCATGATATTTTTCTAACCAATTATGCCTGTTGTGCAGACTCCTCTTGCAATGTCGCAGCGTCGTTGATTGACAATATCAATCAACGGCAGCGTCTATAGAACTCATCAGAAAAGCGACAACTCATACTTCTTTAGTTGGGAATACACATCAAGTCCACATCATAAACAAAGTAATGGGTACATTGTAAAAAGTGTGAAAAATATTTTTTTAAATCTGATTATCCATAACACATGATAGCTACGGTCAACTCCTCTGGAGTGTGGTTACTCTCTGGCAGAACTATTGACGAGTCGGAAATTTGTTTCCATATGAATAAGCAAATCAGTTGAAACTTTTCTTCCAGATTCGAAAAAAACCCATCTGGAAAAGGTGAGAATGAGAAGAGTACGCCATAAGAAAAACTTGATGCATCTGACAAAGTAACAATAACATTAGAATATTATTATTGAGAGTTGTCAGTAAGAAGTATGAGTCTGGGTAAATATCTGATATCATAATAAAGGAAGGCAGAGTTTTGGGAAAACATGAAACTCCAAGATCATACACTATACAGACATCGAACAAATAAATGTATATGTATTGAGAGATCGAAAATGTCTTCACCCTTCACTGAATTACCTATCGCAGTGTTTTTGAAGGGAAATATTTAGTATACACGCACTGTACTTTGCATTTATTTTCATTAGGTATCCCTGTGACATGTCTTTGATGTTTATCAATTGATATAATTAATGAATTGAAGTTTTTCATCTCGAGAGCTTAGGTATTCGTAATTATTTCAACATATAGAACAGATTGCAATCTAGCAAAATCGAGCTATGCGAATTATTCTTTGTTGTGCACGTGACACGTCAATAATTTCTATGCTCGATACTCTTCATTGGTTACCGGTTAAGAATTATCTCTTATATCACTCCCTCATATTCATTCATAAAATTAAAAAAGGTATAACACCTGAATACTTGCAGAATATTTTAGTTCTCAATCAGGATGTTCATCAGCACGATACTAGATGTAAAGGTAATCTTCGTGTTCCTCTGGTTAGCAGAACATATTGCCAAAACTCTATTTTTGTTAAAGGTGTAACCATGTACAACAATATTCCGGTTTATGTTAAAAATTCTGAAAGTCTGAGTATTTTTAAAGTCAAACTCAAGAAGCCTCACAAGAAGCCCCTATTAACAGATGGAAATATAATGTAGTAACATTTTTTTTGTATATAAATGTTGTGTGGTTCATTACGTTATATATATTATGTTTGTTTGTAAGTTTATACACATGAACATGAGTCACCTATTTTTTTTCATTGTATATTGTTCACAATGTTTTTATTAGTTTTATGACCGAATAAAGGATTTATATATATATTATTGAATCGTCTCAGATGAAAAAATGTAATCTAGATTGTTTTTCTATACAATTTTCTTCAGAAGGTAACACATAAGTAGTTAATTTCCAAATGCATGAAACTGAAACTAAAAATGTAGTTTCTTCACGTATATGAGCATTTGAGCCAAATACGACAATTGCAGCTCACTTCCTAACAATTGTTATGATTGGTAAATCTGAATAATGAAAGAGATTATCAAGATTTTTTTTCGAGAACAAGAATTCGAATATTCGTCTTCGAGAAAAGATTTTCTGTTTTTAATTGAAGCTATTCAATTCGGTGAGAAAATTTCACACTAACACTTCAGTTAATATAACGCTATATTTACAAAATACCGAGTATAGTTACGCAAAATTATAATAAGGCAGGTGGGTGGTCGTTCAAACCATTATTCTTGATGACTATAACTTTATTCCACTGAAGTTGGTAGAAACCAAGTAGAAACATATTTTTTTACAAGAAATCCGAAATGGGTACTTAGTATCTGAAGTTAAATATCATGTTCCTCACCCCCAAGGTGAATATAGGATGGTGAAACAGCTTCCTATTAACAAGCACTAGAATAAACTGTAGACCTTTGCCTACTTGATTTCATACCGTAATAATATTTCCTGAAATAAACAGAGATGGCGACATACCTTGTGTCGGTAAAACAGAAACTGTGCTTCTGTCACCTTTTCATCAGTTTCATCTATTTTAGATGAAAAATGACTGAGAGGAGTCAAAATATCGATAATTATTCCAGATTCACTGAAAATATTGTGTTTTGATGTCATTTCAACTCATGTCTGTCAGATGCGAACCACAGAAATACATGAAGCAACAGAAATCTTCTTCGATAATCGATCTCACCGCCATCTTCATTCAAGTCGTGGAAATATTAGTACCTTCTCAAACGGTCTACAAGTTTTTCGCAGAAACAATTGAAGAGCTGTTTAACCATCCTATATCCACCTTACTCACCCCAATAAGGAGGAGAGTAATTGCTATGGTAATGATAAAAAATATAGGTTTTCAATTTGTCAAAAATGTAAGTTGTGAAATTTTCACTATTAAATTCGTATCAAAATTGCACGCTGTCTAATGAACAATTACCTACTTGAAGGAAGAAGTATGTATAGTTATGAAACAAATTTTCATTCAAAATAATGTAATAAAACTTGAGTCGACCGCAATTAGTACGTTTCAATACCCAAACAGTCCGAAAATTTACATCAAAATCTTTCCGCATCAATCAGTTTTTCTATCTTACAGTTTCCAACACCGCGAATAACCGAACTCGTTACAAATTTGTAATACACTGTTAAGGAGGATGTTTAATCTGTAGTATAGGCAACTCTCGATGATCATTTCGCTGTTTTATCAAATACCTGCATATCACAAGCATATATCACAAAGAGTAAACACCGAGCAGCCGCAAGAAAGTAGACGCCACAGATCCTATCGATTGCATCGTTGTAGCAATGTTGCCAAATTAAAAATATTATCTTCTTAAGCCAAGGTTCTCAATATTATGTGAGCAGCTGAGGCTGGTTAATTTGCAATTTTGGAACCCTGCTTATAACTAACTGAATTTTTACAGCAAGCAATCAATCATGAATATACACTGTGTTTGTATTCATTTATAAACATTCATAAATTTCAATAACTGTCAGACTCATTGTTGCTTCGGCATTTATTCAAATTTTCAAATTTGGCGCGCCCCCACCAATGAAGAAACAAAATGTCAAAATCCTACACTGTCTTTGGGAGGTAAAAAATATTGCTCAGAAAGGTGAATTATTTTCGTATATTTTCAAACAAAAACAACTCGACTTTTTGAAAAAAAATTATGAATTTGATAAAAACAACTCAAATTATGGAAATTGGATTTCACCACTGTTGTGCCTAACATGATGATGATGCAAATAGTGCCACAAGTCATTATTGTTCATTATCAGTCAGCATGGGCGCTGCTAGACAAAAATTCAGGGGGGCATAAGAAATCCAGGGGTGGGGGGCAAAAGAGAACAAAATATTGAAAACATGTGGTTTACACCTAGAGTTACGAAAAAATTATACTATATAGTATGTCAGTATTGTTAGTCAGTTGTGCATTTAAACATTTTTGAGGAAATGTTGACGGCACCTGTATAAAGTACGTTCTGTTAAAAAGTTCACAACAGAGTTGTTTTCGAAAACACTTATTTTTTGATATGATGATGTATTTGGTGCGTAATTATTCCAACGAAAATGTCATCACTAACATTTTCGACCAATCAAAAGCCTATATTTTTTATCGTTACCATAGCAACTAGAACGATTTCCGAAATTTTCTATCTTTGGGGAAGGAACTGAACATTTCATAAATTTATTTTCAACCAATTAGAAGGCTCCTTTTTGTGTACGTTGCTTATAGCAACGGGATATCACCTCGAAATTTTTTTACCTACTGTATGAAGCAAATCAGATGCCTTGATTTCGACAAGTTGCTATGACGACAACCTGAATTATTCGGAAATTTTTGCGGTCACGTGACCTTGGTGAAAAATTAATAAGTGATAATCTCCCTCTCAAGAGTCGCGATAGCGTAGATGACAGCGTCTTGGCTCCTCACGCATGCGGACTGGGTTCAATTTCCCCCAATATGTTTTATTTTTTTATTTTTTCATTCATCAATTAATTATTCCTTCATCAAATATCCACCGAAAAAAGTGATCCGGACCCTAACTGATGACTTAGTAAGTAAAAAGATATGAAAAAAATTATAAATAATTTTGGTAAAAAAATTTCTCACCGAATCCCCCGCGAGCTTGAATTATTCTCCGTGAATTTTTCAAGTATGATAATTTTGTTTGTTCCTTTTGACAGAATTAATATAAAAGTGATAATTTTCTGTCAAAAATGAATCGTCTTGTATCTATTGACAAAAGTAACTCCGAATAAAATCTGGTTTATGTTATGGATCAGATGTTATAATTGAAAACGGATAACTGTTTCAAATGTTCCTGACATTTCAGTAATAAATAACTATCTACGCAGAGTAGGTCTTAGGGTTCATCTTCTCTTCATATTAAAAGCAACTCCAATTTATGAAATTTTCTTACCGAATCTCCCACGCAGTAGAATCAATTCCCTATAATTTTTTCCTCGTTTTTTTTATAGAAAATTATCCCGAGTCGAAGACGTGACCTTGAAAAAAATTATCGGTAATAATTCTGTTGCTAGGGAGATTACAAGTGAAATATTTTTGACGTTTATAGGGTTAATGACATTCACATTTAACTTCAGATATTTAAAAGTACCATTTCAAGTTTCTTGTTGTAAGAATAGTAATTTACGTAACAAGTCCGGAAAATACTGTTTTTTGGATGAGTGGACAAAATTCTAGGACGAGCGTAGCGAGTCCTGGAAGTCTGCGAGTCCAAAAAAACTGTTTTCGGGCGTGTTGCGTACACAATTTTTTCGGCAACCGTGTAGAATAACAAATCAAAGAAACACATTTCTTTCAAAAATTGAAATGTTGGCTAATTTTATGTCAGATAGCTGTCAGTCGTTATTTTGCTGCTATGGTAATGATCAACTGCATTTATCAAAACCATACTACCAAGATTTTCATATTTACAATGACAACAACGATGTGATTCTTCCCGGCCTAGTCCAGGAAGTACGTACTTCACGGACTAGGCCGGAAAAATGCCACTTTCTCAAAAAAAATCGTCTAGAAAGTACGTACTTTCCGGACGGTTGCCGAAAAAGTATATTTCTACCAACTTTAGTGGAATGAAGTTAGTCAAGAATAATGGTTTGATGACCAGAAGATACCTACCTTTTTATTATTTTGCGAAACTAAGGTCAGTATTTTGTATTTCATTTAGCGTAATCTCAACTGGAGTCTAATTCTTTCTCGAACACGAATATTTTTTAAAATTTTTTCAAAATATTCATGTTCTCGAAAAAAATTTCAGCAATAATTGAAGCTCTAGTGGTGTTTTAAATAAGTGAACATTTATCACCCATATATTGGACACGGAACAGTAGTTTCAATATACCGGGCAATTTGATGTTTAATATAATGATAATAATGTTTATTTATCAAGTAATTCGGATACAATGGAAATCAAATTAATAATATGAATAAACATCAGTTTCTGAAAGAAGTATGTGATATACTTTGTATATGATATAATAAACTCTCAATAAAAATTCCTTTACAGGTTTTTGCTCTCGTGTAGTCAAGATTAGTCAAGTGATAAAGAAATATGTAGCAGTATACTATAGCTGCAACATCTTGTTAGATTCCTAGAGCTAACTCGAATATACTATAGGATATACAGGGCTATTCAAATTCGAGTATATGCATGGGGATTTCGATAACGGTAAGAGATAGAGGGTTGGTTAAATGGGGGCAAAGTAGCATATTTCAAAGGTTGATTATATGGATGAAAAAATTTGACCTAGCTTCTTCGGTTCTGGAGTGATACAGGAAAAATCGAAAATTTCGAAATTCTTCTTTTGCCTATATCTTTTTATTTTACGAAGATTTTTTTTAAATTCGGCCACTTTGCCATAGCAACTTTTTGTAGCCTTTTCAAATATCTATCTATCTAGTTATATACAGGGTATCGTATAAATTGGGCCACCCTCAACTTTTAATTTTCGAGTACGGACCTGTATTTTTTATTGCATTTTTTTGAATGCCAATAGTCATGTTTTATATTGACGTAGTATTTTCATCTGAATTATAGAGTATTTTGGAAATATTTAACTATTACCAGTAAAATTTCAATTTTTTTTATTTTTCTCCTGTATAACTCCAGAACTGTAGAAGGTAGGTCAGATTTTTTTCATTCATATAATCAACCTCTGAAATATGCTACTTTGCCCCCATTCAACCAACCCTCTATCCGTTATCGGATTCCCCATGCATAGACTCGAATTTGAATAGCCCTGTATATATTTTTTCATCATTTAATTACAATATACATATGATATCAATAGTAATTTGCCAATTTGTCAACTATATGTAAATAATTTTTTTTTAAAAAATGTTATCGATTAATTGCCAAAAATGTAGATCGTTCGAAAATAATGTCAGTAAAGACTTTCTGCTAACTGCATTGGCAACATAGCGGATTACGTCATACGAGGCACGCTATAAGCGATATTTATTTTGCGATTAGGATACCGAGCTCGTGCAAACGATATACAGTCAGTAAAAAACACTATTCCTGAAACAACTCAATTCTAGTGGAAGATGTGTATTCCGTTCAGTAGCCAGTGTACGCGAAATTGTGTGTGTCGACAGATAAGTTATTGTGTAGGTAGCAAGGATCCGTACTCTTGATTTTGGAAAAACGCGTAAAGCAAACTGACAGTCACAACAAGCCAGTCGTGGAAGTTCGAGGTTAACTTCAAATAAGTATGATATCGTTTAGTGAAATGAAGGCAAGATTGCGTATCTCCAGACAGCTACATCTCCTACAGTTTTGGGATGAACTGAACTTACAAGAGCAGCAAATTTTCTTGGAGCAGCTGAGTACTATCGATTTCGAAAAAGTTAACGATGTTTTCATGGATTCCCACGAAAATATAGTGACGGAAATTCTGAAAATGGACGACCGTATGACACCGATTCCACCTCACCAAATTGAAGCAGAAATTGGATCGGAATCAGAAACTTTGAAGGAATACAGAGCCAGAGGTTTGAATGTTATTTCCAATGGCCACGTTGCAGTTTTGTTATTAGCTGGTGGTCAAGGTACGAGACTTGGAGTCGATTACCCCAAAGGTATGTTTCCTTTGGACTTGCCATCTGGAAGAACTTTGTTTCAATTACAAGCCGAAAGAATCCGGAGAGTTAGTAAACTAGCTGAAGAAGAAGTAGGAGAGCCGGGGAAAATATGCTGGTATATCATGACCAGTCCAGCAACTCATGAAGCAACTGAAGATTACCTCGAAAAACACTCGTACTTTGGGTTGTATAAGGAAGACGTTGTTCTATTCAAGCAGGGTTTATTTCCTTGTTTGGATTTAAACGGAAAAATAATCCTGCAGGAAAAAAATTCTGTGGCGATGGCTCCTGATGGTAATGGTGGTATTTATGCAGCTTTGCTGAAACATGATATTATCGAAAATATGAAACAAAGAGGAATCAAGTATGTTCATATCTATAGTGTGGACAATATCCTGGTCAAAGTGGCAGATCCAGTATTCGTTGGGTTAGTTTTTATTTGCTTATCTCGGGAATGATTTTATTATTTGGTAGATTATTCGTTTTTTCATTGGTTCATGCGAACATGCACTTGGGTGATACATACTATGTTTTATCGATTTGATTCGATTTGCAATTTTTTTATTACACTAAGTAAGAATCTAATTCAGGAGGTACCTGCAACAGGTGATCTTATTTTTTTTAAATTGTTTCAACCTAAAAGAAATCGAAAATTTCTTTGGTGAGCTAGTGTAGTGCTAGAGTAGGTAGTTAATTTCCAATATAATCGTAAAAAATGTGTTACTTCAGTGAATAATCTTTTGCTTCCTGGCCTATGCAATATTTCTTCTGGGTAGGAAGTGGAGATATTCTGTTTGTATATTATTGCCTGAAAAATCGCTTTACTTTTGTATCTCCATATACTTAGGTACAGGTATGTAATGTACCCTCAATTCAAACTGCCATAATAAATATAAGTTGCCATTGATAGGAATTCCGGGGAATTCTGGGGAATTCCGAGGAGTTCCGGGGAATTCCTTTATTTTTAACGCCAGGAAAAATACGAAATTTGTGTGTTTCATTGCTGAAAACACCAAGAAAATGTGATAAATTTTCACTAAAAATGTGAAATATAGCTATTTGTATTACTAGGGAGGAAAGTGCCACTTTTCCTCCCGCAGGATGTAGTTTACTGCATGACGCGAAGCGGAGGGCAGTAAACATCCAAGGGAGGAAAAGGCACTTTACTCCCATGTAATACATATGATTTTTCCTCCTACCCACTAAATACACCTTTTTCTACAAGCGCAGCTCTCAGAAAAAAAATGATCAATCACTCAATAGCAATCCGAAATGTATAAGCTATCTAAATGTCCAATAATTCAAATCACTAACAAGAAAAAAGTAAAATAACGTTCTTGACAAAAAAAAAAGTTGCAATTGCCAGGAGCTGAACCCGGGACCTTCGGAATTCTGAACTCAAAAAACGTATAGGTATCTAAGATTCCTGAAGTTGAAATTTGTATTGAAGAACTACGTTGAAGTAACATTAATGTTTGATTTTTACCAAAAAACAGGATATACAGGATGTTCTAGAAATTATTGAAACAATATGAATATAATGAATTCACAAGTTTCATCGTTTGCAACTTACTTGAAATGAAGGGGAGGAAAAGTATGAGTTTCTTCCCTGATTTGAGGGAGGAAAGTGTGTACTTTCTATAGGGGTAGGAGGAAAAATTATTTTAACCACTCATGATCATCGATAAGTTCATTCCCGTTTTTTTAACAATTTCTGCTGACTGTGATTTTGTAACTTTTGTATATGAAGGCTATATTTCAAAATTATCTATCTGGAACGATTACAGAAATAAAGGGTGTGAAAAATTGAGATTTTTCAACTTTCGGAATTTTTTGTGTCGAATCTATTCATTATTGATCAAAACGGCTAACATGCCCCTATCTTGACTTTTTATTCGCCATCAATTATTCATATTCGAATGAAAAAAATACAGGGTGGTTCATAATTCTGTACCCCCCGATATGTGATTCAGTTAAATGTCATTTGATAGTAGGTCAAGAGTTAGGATAGGGACATGTAAGCCGTTTTGACCGAGGTTTTGACCATTAATGAATAGTTATGACACAAAAAATTTATAAAGCTAAAGTATCTTGATTTTCCAAACCATATATCTTCTCCCTAGACCCCAAGTGTGATATAAATCGATGAAATAAGCTTTTCATCAGGGAGAATATAAAAATGCAACCAAATACATGGACTTCCATAAGAAACAATATAACTTTTATATGCCACAATTTTTGGGAAATCCTGTATATTTCGAAATACTTTCAAAATGTACCCTTTATCAAGGTACGAACTACTGAAATGAGAAAAACTTTGAAAGTTTTGCAGTTTGCTTTAAATCTCTATCGCGCTAGTAGTGAACCACCCTGTATGTTCCTATGTAAATGTAATCATGTGTTCGATAGATATGATGATTTACAGTTTAAACCCTAGATTTGCTGAATTTTTTCTGAAAAAAAAATGTTTTTCTTGGATTTTCCTTCTTACGGATTCAGATCTTGGAAAAAGGAGGGAATAGAACGAGGAATAAAATATCTTGAACTCAGAAATCCCCTCGGGAATCCCGAATGAATTTGTTTGTGATGTTCCTAAATATTTCATATTTCACCGGATTTCCCGGTATTCCCCCGGAATTCTCGCAGATTTCCCCGGAATTCTCCCGGAATTCCCCGGAATTCCGAGTATTATCTACATTTAGTTTCAAAATTCTATCGTTATTTGTTCAAATTGACATATTTCTTCCGGAGGAATTCCAGGGGAATTCAGGGGAATTCCAGGGGAATTCCGACTCATAGGAATTCCAGTGTACACTTTTTCTCCTAGTGGTAAACCCCTCGGTTGCCACTGTCTTGTCTGGTTCGACAGCTTAAATTTCGAGTTAAATTCCTACTGCTGCTTTAAATAAGTCTACCTTTCAAAAAATTTAAAATAATCATACATTAAGTGAAAAGTAGGAAACTAGGTATACGTGATACATGATAATACTTGTTTTGTATCTCATCTTAAATTTTTCCATTATTGTTTTAGCTCTCTACTTCGTGTTTCAACACTTGCTTATAAAAAGTTCCATTGGAAAACACAGTGATAAACAATACTTTATCGGTACATAAAGGTATCAGTGGATTATCAAAATTATCATTTATTAAGTAAATAAAGGCTCAACCAGCAATATCGAAAAAATATGGAAAATCCTAGTGAACACACTAAATTATTTAATTAATAGCGATGTAGGTACTTATCTTGGTATTAATTCCAAAATTACATTTGAGATAATATTAGTATGGGAAATGAGATCTTTTTCGTCCGTATACATTTATAATAAATGCCAATCGAACGCATTTCGTGATAGCATAAAAGTCAGATTATCGTTGTATACATTTTACTTTGTATTTCTTTGGCATGGTATGGCCTAGCTATGCCCTCAAATATAAAAAATATTGATAATAACGATTCGTTGAAGATCTTTTTTTCCATCTCTTTCTCGAAAGGAGAATCTGTATAATGTTCTTAGACCATCGTGCAATCAAGTCAGTAGTAGAACCTCATTAGGTAATGAGTTTCACAACTTCGCCATTCGATGAAAAAGTGAATTCTGATAGAGAGAAGTTCTACGGAATTTCTTTCTGATTCATATACAAGAATCCCGAGCAAGATCCTTTATCCTCGCCTTTATCATCAAGCTGATATCGATTGTATATAAATTACACTTATTTCTAATGAATATATTATTACCTATAATAAGTCTATCGCATATTGTTGGTGTGGTGTTGGAAAAAATATTGGTTCGAATTCTAAAATCGTATTGACGATGTTGCCATATTCAACTTTGTTCTTTCAATACAACACCCCGTACATTTCCACTGTATTCGATTGCTGTGCCCAAATTGACAAATTTTAATTCCAAAAATTCTTTGAGTACTTGCAATCTAGAAAAAGTATGGTAACCATGAATGTTCGTTTCGTTTCGGAGACATTCAGAGTTTTCCATAGTTTTTCCTAACCCTGTATATGACTATTATTATTTTCACTATTTTTTCACATATGATTGACATGTTTCATACTCCTGGAAATACAGATGCTTAATGCCCTGGAGCAAATCAAAAATCTACGTATATAGGCTTCCCGTTTTTCGAGCTTCACTATAGGGATCGGTCATTATAATGTCCGTGTCTCACGGTCAAACTATATGATCAAACGGAAGTATTTAATCTATGATCAAACTATGGAAGTGTGATGTCATCAATGACGTCACATCAAACAGCAGCTAAAATTAGAACATGTTCTAAATAATTCATTTGTTTGATGAAAAAATAAGGTTAGGGTTGTGAGTTGACACCGAGTTTTGGACTGTTGGACTGCTGCTTGAAATTGGACCGAGGAGCAAGTAACGTTCCTAAGAGATAACCATAGTAGCAAAGAACTTTTGTTTAACATCAGACAAAAAGATTACCATAAGACAGATAAGATGTCAGATGAATTGAATGATATTGCTAGTAATTCTCACGGCCAAATAACTGGCAGGGTGTTCTCAATCACTCGTCATCTCTTCAATTGATAATGAGTACCTACATATATTTAATAGAATTGTTGAATGTTTTGCAAACACAGTTCAATAGGGATTGGGGAACTGAGGTAGTTTCGATAATTATTTTGATCTACCAATCTGATTTCTTGAAATATCATTGGTAGGACTCCTCTACTAATTTTTCTTCTTTGGAGCCATTGCCTATGAAAGGGTGCTCAACATACCATGAAATACATTTTTAGAGATTTTTGTATATTATTTCCATTCATATATTGTTGAAAAAAACGCGTTTCGATCTTGACTGCAGAATTCTCTTCCGTTATGATCAATCAATTTTTGAAATATTTGAACAAACTTCTTCAAATCGTTTGAACAGGATTTCTGCACATTTCAAATATTTGAATCAAATAGACAGAAATTATGTCACGTCAAACAAATTTGATCAAATAGTTTGATCGTGAGACGAGGACTTGGGAGATAAGAGGTCCCTAATAAACATGGGCGCATTTCCATTCTGAACAATTATCTGAAAAAAAAAAAATTGATGTCATTTTTCGTCTTTGAATTAATGAAAAAAGGAAATCTCTAATTTTCGTTTTTATTTTTTCAACTAAGACATTCTTGAGGCACTTTTTTTCGAGGAACCCGAATCTGTCATCTTATTTTCCAAGGCCTTCTAGATGCAAGAGTTACAGTTACAACACTCAATTTTTGTTTTTCTCACAGGCGCCATATTGGATTTTTGCATTTCTGAGAAGTCTATTATTTTCGATTATTTTCTGAACACGATGATGTACCTATCACATCGTTACTTCTACAGAAAAACCAACATTCTATAAAATTAAAGTTGGAAACATAATCAGAAAATAGTAATTGGTTCAACATAAGTGTAGAGAAATCACGCCACAACAATTTGAGGAAAACCCGCCAAAATTCGAGCGATGTTAAAAAAATGTATATTGAGGACACCAATATTTGAATAAGTTTTGCTACATATTCATTCGTGTTTATTTGTTTAGTTTCAGTATCAATTATTGATTATTTTGGCTCGAATATTTCAATAAGTTTACAAATCATAATTATAATATGATTCAAAGTAATTTTCAACTCAGGATTTGAGTAGGTATTAGATGCATTTCTTCATTGAATGACCACTCCACAGGTTACACCAACTCCTTATATTTTGGTACAGGGTGAATCGAAAAATCGAAATTTAAAAATAAGACTGAAAAAACACCAAAATGAGATTTTTTCATGGGGGTATTTGAGCTGGGACTGAATCGAATAGGTTACCCAGAGGGTATCCACTTTTTTTAAAAAGAAAGGCCTATTAGTCGTTTTGAAATAGTAGGTCTCGACAATCTGAAAATTCAGATTTGTCCACAGAGCTCGTTGAGTACCTGCTATATTTATGGAATTTTCGTTTTCGAAAGTCGGTTTACATTGTGTATCTATGATGAAAAATATCCAATATATACAGTAGTAGGCGAAAATCGATCACACTATACACAATTTTTTTTTGTGATACAAACACGAAACGTTCGATCTGATTTATCTTATATTTTATGCTCGATAAAACGAGGTGTCACTTCTGATCCTTATAAAACGATATAGTTTTCAAAAATTCTCATTCCTTTCCAGGTATGTTGATGAAAAAGGAGCTGACTGCGGTACAAAGGTCGTTCCAAAGGACTATCCTGACGAACCAGTAGGAGTAGTCTGTCAGGTGAACGGCAAAATCAAGGTGGTAGAATACAGTGAAATCACTGGCCGAACAGCAAATCTCCGCGACAAAAGGGGAAACCTGATTTTCAACGCTGGAAGCATCTGCAATCACATTTTCACCGTGGATCTACTGGAAAAAGTCGCGCGTCACCATGAAAATGATCTGAAGCTGCACGTAGCAAAAAAGAAGATTCCTTACATCAGTCAAGAGGGAAAGAAGATATTCCCTACCATCCCGAACGGCATCAAGTTCGAAAAGTTCATCTTTGACGCTTTTGAATATTCGGAGAAATTCGTTACCTGGGAAGTGCCTGCATTTACAGAATTCAGTCCTCTGAAAAACTGCGAAGAAGTTTCGAAATATTGTCCGTCTAGTTGTCGCCAAGATTTGCTCCATCTGCATGGGTTTTATATCGAGAATGCTGGGGGCACTGTGAATACCGAGGTTGAAATTTCACCACTCTTATCCTATGCAGGTGAAAATTTGACTGACAAAGTTAATGGGAAAGTGTTTGATAATAGAACAGTTCTTCTTGCAGACGAAGAACACTGTTAATATATTTTAATACTTCCTCGGAATTAATAGAGCGAAATTTCTGTACATATAAATATTTATAATGTCATGTAAGTTATTTTTTTCTAGAATGTTGTCTCACGTAATATATTATTTTTGGAATTGCACATAATTTTTTCTAACTGAACTACACCTTTTCCAATTGTAGTTTAAAAAGCGTCAAGTTTATTTCAAAAAGTATCAATTGTATTTCAAATTAGTCAATTTGATTTCAAGAAGTATCAAATGTATTTATCAATTCAATTTCAAAATGCGTTAATTGTATTTCGAATTAGTGAATTTAATTTCAGAAAGTATCAAATGTATTTCAAAATTATCAATTCATCTTCAAAATGTGTCAATTGTATTTCAAATTAATTAATTTAATTTCAAAAAATTCCATTTCAATTTCAAAATCCATCATTTCAATTTCAAATCTTATCTTTTCTATTTCAAAATCAGTCTACTACAATCTAATATGTGATATACAGTACGATGCAAATGTATGGAATAAATTCATTATCTCTAACGTTTATGAATTTTAAGGAAAATCCTGAAACAGGTCGATTTTTATTTTCAAATTGACATCTCTTGATATACATACGGAGTTTGTGACGTCATCCGCGTAGTTGTGGTGACGTCATCGATTATTTTTTTAAATAGGAAGACACCCTGTTCAATTTTTTTTCTGGAAGGTATATTCATTGTCGATCTGACCGTATACTAATATTAGGAGTTTAAAGTAATATAGGGTGAGAAAAAGTTATTCATTATTTTATATTTACAACGGAAACCGTTATAATAAATAATCAAATTTGTGACCTTCTGCAAAAATACAATGTGATAGACAGAAAACAAATCATTCTTGAACTTTGCTATCGTTTCTGAATATATTTGTGAAATATTCACTCGTATTCGTTCTTTCAAATTATCTGATCTTTCCGGCTTCCTACATAAACTGCTCTACAGATAACCTCAGAAGAAAAAATCGAGAGGAGTTGAATCAGGAGATATAGTTGGCCATTCGATTGACCCTCTAAAAACCTATTAAGGTAATTGCGTACATTGATAGCATAATGATGTTGTAAATATAAAATAATGTTTTCACACTCTGTATCACTTTATTGTCCTGATATTAGTATATGGTCAGATAGACAATGAATATACCATCCAGAAAAAAAAATAAACAGGGTGTCTTCCTATTTAAAAAAATAATCGATGACGTCACCACAACTACGCGGATGACGTCACAAACTCCGTATGTATATCAAGAGATGTCAATTTGAAAATAAAAATCGACCTGTCTCGGGATTTTCCTTAAAATTCATAAACGTTAGAGATAATGAATTTATTCCATACATTTGCATCGTACTGTATGATAGGAACCAGGAGCGATCCTATAATAGGGTGAATAGATATCACCTTACACCCCATCTAAACTTTGCATGCGCTTTTTCAGTTTTGAAATTCAAATGATGCATTTTGAAATACATTCCATATTTTTGGAAATACAAATGACCATTTTGGGATTACAAGTGTTAGTTTTTGTAATTGAATTGATAATTTTGGAATACAATTGATGCTTTTTGAAATCCAAATGACTAATTTGAAATACAATTGACGCATTTTGAAATTGAATTGATAATTTTGAAATACAATTGATACTTTTTGAAATCCAAATGACCATTTGGAAATACAATTGACCATTTTTGAACCAGAATTGTAAGAGGTGTAGAAGAAGGAATACTGTTCATTGTGAGATATGTACGTCTATCACCCTATGTACTGAATATTTAACTGTGTTAATAGCTACATAACTTTTTTGCTGTTATCATCTTTTTATGTAGGAACTCATTGCAATTTTTTGTTGGGTAGATCCTCTACTGTTATTTATTATACACGATTGATTTTCTACCTACTTGTTTGATAGATTTTATATTTGGAGATATATCATACTTTCATCACAGAGATCCAGTCTAGAACTGGGTTTTGTTGATGTAACAGTGATCTGGCGATGTTTTTATTTCACTCTGTACAAACCTAAAGAAGAGTGTAAATTTATACTATTCTATGTTTTTGTAAACCATTCATGACCAACATCTTAAATTCAGTTTATTTTTAATTGATTGTTATAAAAACGCACCATTTTGAGAGAAACTTATACCTTGATATTGAGATTCCAATTCGTCATAGGTAAAACATTAATGGAACTTGTTTTGCTCAATCACATTTTTCCATATACCGCCCATCGTTTCGTAGTTTTTGGCCACCCTGATTACTTCAAATGTATTTATTATTTATCCTTTCAGGAACACCCCTTAGTTGAATAATCAGTATAGTACCTATAATACCATGAGTATATACTTTAAAATATTTAGGTTTCACATTGATAACTTTGTTGCATAATTTCAGAGAGTGTCATTGTAGAGGTTTCTTTTGTTAAACTGACACGATTTGTAATTGAGCAGGAAGTTTGGGTAACCATACCTCGAATATTTTGTGTGTAACAATGTGAACTGATTATACTACTTACGGAAATTCGAATATTTCCAAATATTGAAAATCGTACAAAAAAAAATCAATTACATATAGTATCTGCGCTCGGTGCAGTGATTCTGTCAAAATCTCAAGCAATTTGTATTGAATATTATTGCGTAATGAAAAATTAATTATAGACTGATAGAGACTTGAACCATGGGGTGATATTCTATATTGTTCATCTACTTAGAATTCAAAATAAATAAATAAATGAATTCAAAATTTTCCATCATCCATATATTACACAATTTCATATTAGAATAAATAGTTATTTTACATTGATACAAACTATGTGCTATAATATCAGTTCGGTTGAAAACAGCCTTTCCCTGCTACTTTTGAACCGCTTGGTATATTTCTATAAAATATTGATGAGTTTTATATAACATGGTAAATTTTTACATGGATACGATGGTACGAGATGGCGGATAGGCGGCAATTCTGAAATAATTTTCAAATGGGAACAATAGTTTTTTTTTAAGTTTTAACGCATAATACTTTCATGGAATTTTATTAATATATATATCAAGCGGTTCAAAAGTAAGAAACGTGCGATTTTCTACGGACGAACTGTACCTATTCTTGAAACCATTAGAAGTATTTACAGTACACTTATGACTTTTTGAACGTCTTCATATCGGAGTCAATTGATCAGCGGTATCAAATTTATAATCTACTCACCGGTTCCTGATATTGGTCAATTAATCTTATAAACAATCATTTGAGACCTAAATAGCAATAATTCTAGGAAACAGCAAACCAGTTTGTTCAATTGGGTTGTATGAAATACAGATCGTTTTTAAAATTGATCAATCTGTAAAAAATAATCAACAATTATTATACATCGTCCAGAAAACACTGAGATTAAATTAAAATTGTTTCTAACAAAACAACAAAACTATATAATACATGATTTTCCTAAATCATTTCACCAAACTCGGAAATTCAAAATAATCATTTGCTAATAATTGATTTCTATAAGCAAACTGAAAGGATTGAATATTGGGCGAAAAATGATTCATAAGAGAGCTAAAAGCTAATAGAACGTGGAATCCCAGAGATGGTGTTTCAAAAATAATTCTGCAATATTACAATTTCATGTGTATATAGTTAGATAATAAGTATTAGTTTGAACACAATATCATATTCTTTTGGCATTGAAGGTGGTTTGTGAGATGGATTAGTGATATCAAGAACTAACTCGTATTTGGGCTGTAAGACTTGTACATATATTCTACAAGTATAGTTACACGTACACCGTGCATCTGATTGGAGTGTAAATAATCTGCTGACATACTTTTTTCCATATCAGTAGGTAATTGTGGTCCAAATTTACCAACTTTTACGTGTGCTACGTCAATATCCTAATTTTCTACCAGTGAAAATATATGCCTTTTTCATAGACAGCTACTATATAGTGCAGACATTGATTAAAACTTGTCTGGGGCAATTGAAGGTAAAAAAATCATTTTCATATCTATGTACTTATTAATTACATTGCTTTGTTTTGTGTTTATTTTTAGTGTTCAAATCTGTACCACCTCACCGTATCTATATGTAGGAATGTAGGTAAAAATATAGTGAATAGAAAGCATTGAAAATGATAATATGCTCTACTACTTATCAAATGTAGCTCGGCAAGTAGGTACTTTGTATTGAATCAGATTTCATTACTGAGTATTATTAGTTATTACTATTTTCTGTTGCTACTTATGTTTACAATAATATGTATGATTCGAGAAATGTTCTTATTGTCTGTTTGTTTCATTGAAAAAATGTCTGTACATCATTTCGACCGACTTTTCCGTACTTTAAAGAGTTAGTTCATCAGAAAATAATGTACCCACATGAATTTATGCTTCGGTGTGTCGAGCCTAGCACAATGCTCAATGCAAAGAAACATGTCACGTCCTAGCAGATATAATAATCAAGTTGGTGCAAGAGATATTTCTGGATGTCATCATCTCCTACATTTGCAATCATCACCAAGATCACGTGATTCCAATACAAATTTCAACGTGCGTTTTTTTTATGTCTCGCACATATTTCAATGATTCAACAAACATACAATGAAGGTGGAATTCACCGTATCAATATGGATCATTCAGCTAATACCTACATGAATTGATTTCGAAACTTTCACTGAAGACCTAGAGATAATTCCATCATGAATGTTTCGTCTAATATTTTAACTTTAATGTTTACGAACATTCAAGAATTTAATGACAGTTGGCTGCCAGAATATGTATTCAGACTTCCAAGATTATTGTGTTGGGTTTTCACGAATTGTTTCTCAATCACACTAAATCATCCCTCTAAATCTAAATCTAAATCCCTGACTGCTCAATTGAATATAATAATAAACATGAATTCACTTCCAAGAGAAGTAGCTAATATTTCCTTTTAACCCAAACTTATCGTGATCGTATTTTATAAACTATTCTTCACCTGTTGTAGGTATGAGGCATAAAGCGTCCAAACTGTGCACAAAATTTGACTATATCAATACGAGGAATTTTTAAACCATTCCACCGAGACTTATTTATCCAGATGGTCCAGAATCCACTCCATGTACTTGTAGACGTTGGTGTAAATTCCTGGCCTGCCTTTAGTACCGCAGTATTTGGGCCCGTAGGAAACGATGCCATACTGAATGAATCTAGGCGTTTTGGCTACTTGTCCGATGCACTTCAAGGGGCCGCCACTATCGCCTGCGCAAGAATCCACACCTCCAGAACCGCCGGCGCAGATTTGGCTGCTGGTAATCGGAGGGAATCTCTGGTAGGTCTTCTTGCAGTCCGACAAATCGATTATGGGGATGGACGCTTTCCTGAGTACTGAGCTTTTCAGACCTGGAATTGAGACATAATGACTTGAGGATAGATGTTGTTAATAACAGATACGTTCAGAGACGGCGAGAGCTCTGTTTTGTTGCAGTAAACTTGACATTTCACTCTTTTTACGGATTCGTATTTTTTTTGAACAGATGAATTGGACGAAGAGGAATCATGCAGTAATCAGACCGTACTCCTGATTCAATACCTTTTTGAAAAAAAAAATACTTTTTTCGTAATCAGACCTGAAATCCTAATAAACTAATACCTCCAGGAACTTGTCTATAGTCGCCCATGATATTTTGTATTTAGCAAAGTATGACAAACATTTTGAACACTCAATTAGTAAATTTTTAGTTTTTGCTATTTCTTACTTCATTCAATACTTTGATAAACACTCATTTGATCAAAAGTGTATATTTTCTGAATGGTTCGTATTATCTTTTGATGAACTAATATAATAGTTATTTATGTCAGAGGTTATTAAGGCTCTATAGTTCCCGTGGTACATAGATAATTTTATTTTTGACCGATTTTCATAACAATATGTCCATATTTAGAACGCAATAAATGTTTAAATTCATAACCTTTCTGGTATATTTGAATTAGGTAGTGTTGATTGTAGCATTGTTGGTTGTTGCTAGGTTGTCGCTATGTTACATGTTTATAAGCAAACTTTCTTTATCAATCAATGTTTTTCCGTTAATTCCGTTTATTCCGTTTATTTTTTACCACAAATCGACGATCTTTTTCTGATATAATGGAGGATATTATAAAAAAAGCGGAAAAAGCAAGACAATCATTACTTCCATCGAAAAGTGAAGCCCTATATCAAAAAGAATACAACTTATATCTGAAGTGGCTGACACAGAGACATGTTATGTCAAAAGATGCCAACGAAACTTCGTTTGTTTATTTCGTTTTATTTGTTATAGGTTGTTCTAATTATGGGTTATTTTGGAGGATGCAGAACTCAGAAACTTCTAAATATGAGTATAGCAGATATAGAGGACCGGGATACTGTTATGGTAGTGAACGTACCGGAAAGTAAAACTGGTGTATCGAAGAAATTTACAGTTGTGGATGAAAAAGAGTTCTCTGCTTTGCCTTTATTGAGACTTTATATGTCCTTGCGTCCTGAAGGTACAAAACGATTTTTTTTGAGCTTCCGACAAAATAAATGTACAACTCAGCCAATTGGAAAGAATATGTTTGGCAACATTCCCAGCAAAATCGCAATGTATTTAGGATTGCCAAACCCACTAACCTATACGGGACATTGCCTTCGTCGAACTTCTGCTACTGCCCTAGCCAATGCAGGAGCAAC
Organism: Chrysomela aeneicollis; assembly: GCA_029955515.1. Lineage (NCBI taxonomy): Eukaryota > Metazoa > Arthropoda > Insecta > Coleoptera > Chrysomelidae > Chrysomela > Chrysomela aeneicollis. The sequence goes on along the minus strand of JARUHQ010000009.1, from coordinate 8,802,966 downwards.
TATGACAAACTTAAAAAGACACGGAGGTTGGAGAAGTTCCACGGTGGCAGAGGGGTATCTGGAGGACAGTATTGAATTGAGAAATAAAACGGCGCGTATGCTGTCTACTTTGCCATCAGAAGAGGCAGGCACCTCGACTGTAGTGAACAGCAACAGCACCACCCATAAAAAAGAAGAGGGAGTTTTTGAACCTTAATATCCCAAGGGAGTTATGACCCTCATTATAGATATCGTAACTATGACGATATAAGCTTATAATGTCACTGTCAGAAATAATTGAATTTATAATTTAAATACCAACAGAATTATACTTGAACTATTACTGAAAAAATATTTAACATCAAGAGTTCCCATATTATTATAGAATGTGCGAAAATGTTCTTTCTTTTGCCGTTTAGAAAATAATACCATGCTGTTACTTATTAGGTTAGGTTAGATTAATATTGAAAAAATAAGACTCGTTTCGGTTCACTCATTGATCCAACTTTGAGGTTTTGGCTTTCATTTTCGTTCCATGATGCATATCCAATGTCTGCATTTCATTGCAATTCGTACACAGTTTGAGTACCTACAACGTTGAAAATAAAAAATGCTTACCATCTTCAGTGACACCCCATCCAGAAACTATGAGTTTTCTTCCACTGAGATCGACTTCACTTGTTGGTAGGCAGATCGGTTGGACATTAACTGTGGAAGATAATGATGTCAGATGTTGAATTGCGTGAAATGAGATTGATGAACAATAAAAATCATTTCCAAGTTTATCCTTTTCAATGGTAGCCAAGTCAGACCCAGATCCTCTTCATAGAAGATGGTCTCCAATAAATCTATCTAAATATTTTGATTCCATTTATAATTAAATCGCATAATCCAGAATGAAAAAGAAGATACATTATATATATCCATCAAAATAGTTATAACTTTACGAATATTGTTCTGCTTAAAAAACAAATTTTTGTATAACTATTGCTCTTTGAACTTCTATCGTATAATATGGGATGGTCACGTTCACTCCAATTACTGGATGAATTAACTAACACTTAATTTAACTGTAAGATGTCAAATCAGTATTTCTAGGGGTGCAATTGAGGTAGATAGGGGAAACTCTTCAATTGTTTATTTTTTCGAATCGGTCGATATTATTTGCTGATCATGAAAATTTTGAATATATTTCATAAAAATGAATAGTTTGTTTGTTGTGGCCAAAATCGAAAGACGTATCCACCTATGACACTTCTCAACTCGCCCTTCATGAAGAGATTTCTAGATTGTTGTATCAAACAGCACACCTTTAATAGTGAATTTAAATATTGGGATTGCGGCCCTATATCTGTTTAATGAGGTAATAAGTAGGTACTATATATATAATGATGTATCTTTACGAGTTAAAGTTATGAAAACCTAAAAATAATAATGGCGTATAGGTCCGGTGTTCGAGTTATTAAAATAAATGTTGGATATTCTCAAATATTTCATAGTACATTTCGAGTTTGATACCGTATTATCTTATCATTCAAATAAAAAACTTATACTGTTAGTCAGACAATTTTGACCAAATTAACATGTTTCACACCTGCGTATTACATTAGCTACCACTTCCGAGAATTTTCAGAAGAAAAACTTGGACGTCTTGTCAAACTGACCCTACTTACGGAGTTTCAGCCTGAAAAAAAATGGTGGCTGCTGGACGAGCTCATGGAATTGAAAGGTATTCGAATATTGACGTTTCATCATTTGAGTATAAGCGGATATTAAGCCGTAGGCGTGCTCTAAATAGGTGAATTGAGACCCCATTAAAAAAATCGTATTAGCTTTGTACTAGTCTATACTGACTTTTTCTCACTAAAACACGAATTTTATATTTCAGGCAATTTTTTAGTTATAGACTTGAACTTATTTCCACTGTTAACATTTCCACATCGTCGGAACAAATATGAAAGTTCCCGCTTACTTGAAATTTTTATGCATTAAAAAATAAGCAGATCTTGTTATGAACTCGCTGTCGCGCTATATTCATTCATTGAGAGGTTACCAGACCTGAACGTCCTAACCTATCAGTGAGGGCGGGAATCACTATTTTTCGGAAACTTTCGGGCTCAGGAAATATTCCTTTTTTCGCGTATTTTTATTGGCCATCATTGCGCGAATTCGCCTATCGAGCGTTACATTTAAATACCATGCAAATGATAATTATTGATGACATGCAGACTGTTAACGAAAAATATACATGCATTTCATATTCAGATGTAATAAAAAGTATGCATGTTAGCTATTTATATTCATCAGAAATGGGTGAAACATTTCCATTATTAGGACCGTATTCGGGGGATGAAACTATGAAATGACATATACTGCCAAGAATTGAGGACTGGTTTTCGATAAGAATATCAAATGATTCAGATATTTCGCTTACCGATTTTCAAATTCGCCGACATCGAGAGTTCGATAAGGGCAATGTCGTGTCGGAATTCAATATCATCATATTGTGAATGGACATGGATTTTCTTAATTGCGAAGTCTTGAGGAGGAGGGGCGCAGTATCCAGAATCTGGATTACAGTCTTTTGGACTATCCAAATCGTACTCTCCCAATCTAACTCCAACACTGAAAAAGAAATGCTCGAAATCATAAAATAGGGACAGTTACTATTCGGATACAGTTGCTCTTAATACTCTGATTGCAATATATTGACTACAGAAATTTCACATTATGCTTCAAACAACAAATTGATTGTATATATTGGTATGAGCTGTCATCAGTATTACTCACATTGAAGTATCTAAGATACAATGAGCAGCAGTCAGAACAAATTTTTCGGTTATGAGGGTTCCTGCACATTTGAAGACAACACCGTCACCACTATCATCTGAAAATTAAAGAATGATTATTGAATACAATAATGTGTTGACTACCTATATATATATATATGTTGTACCCAACCATAAAGAATGGATCAATATATAAATTCAATGACAGACATTGATAAAACAGAAAATGTATGCATCTGAAATATCTGAAAAAGTCATTAGACATACACACTACTTTTTCTACAAATGGTCAACAAATTGGCCTTTGACGCTTTCAAATCTGAACATAAAGTTGACGTTTTCCGAGAAATGTCATTAGGTGACAGCATTGCCGCTTGTGCTTGAAGATAATGTCATTAAGTAACGGCATATTTGCGCTCCCATCCATCATTGTTGAAAACAAACTCATAATTCTGTTGCATAATGGAAACTAATGGTGACTGTGAATTATCTTACACAACTTCTGATGTAGCATAAAGTGTGAATTTGAACCTCCTACCAGAGAAATCCAGTAAAAGTATGAATCATGATATAATAGATTCATGATATGGTGCCATAAAATGCTTGAGTGGTAAAAATATCAAAGTAAGTAGTATTCTAAACTGGTCGTATTTCTCAAAAAACGCCAGACCGTTGAATGTAGAGCAAACATAAGTTTGACTATATCTTTTTGGTTCATAATGCATTATAACTATGGGATAGACATAAGTTTCCAAGTAGCCTCAATAGCCAAAGGGTTCATTTTTCCTTCTTTTTTATTAGATGTATGAATTATTGAATTGAATTCCAATATAATAGTGAATAATTAATGGAATTAATGATTTAGATGAAGAATATTATGAAATGTAAGTTAATTGAATGAAATATAGAGTTTTCTTGTCTAGGAACTGTGTTAGTAAAAAAAATATTGTGTGTATTTCGAGCGTAAAGTGGCTTGTCGCTCTCGAAAGATTATCGTCTGTCTTTTTTGAGCTGCAATCTATCACTTTGCGCTCTAAGTACACAAATAGCTATTGTGAACTGAGAGGATATATAATTGAGGATACTTTTCATATATCTGTATGACTTGACATGAACTCAAACAAAACAGCTCTAGTACCCTTCATGGAAAACTACTGCGAAATAAACCGGAGGAGAAGATCATCAAGGTCACAGAAACTCTGAAGATGTTATAGGAACATGAGAGTTAGAACTATTATTAGCCATCATATTGGCTGATCTAGATAATTCAGTGACCAGGATGTATATGTACATTGGAGTTATCATTTTCAGAAATGGAGTTTAAGAGGAAACAATCCATTAACTGAGAGCTCAAATAGACGCCTTAAATAATCTGCATGCAAGTTTACTGAAAGCCTTGGAGAAAGACCAAGTATCTTCCGAGAGTAGATCGCTTGGAAAAAGTATAAAAGTTAATTTATCAGAATGGATGTTAACCAAGCAGCCACTTAGATCTAGTGTGATCCGCTTCATCTATATAGATGGTTTCGGAACGACAAATGACAACATCCACAACTAGAAGCTATAAATTTTTATAGGAACCGTTGGAATTGTGCTGAAGAATAGAAGAGTGGCTTCAGAAGACAGGAAAACATTAAATGACGAATATCTTAGACAATATTGATATATGATTACGCTAGATACGACATCTAGGATATTTGTTTGGTAGGTCCGGAAGGGTTTAACGTACTAAGCCATCGATTGGTATTTTTAAAATTTTGATGATACACGCTTTAGTGGTATTCCATAATCCATAGGCGTGTTGTTGGATTGTACAGGAAGTAAGAATAATAAATAAAGGTGAATTATGAATACTTCAATTAGATTAATGTGATTTATTTGGATATCCAGAGCCTTCGGCAATCTCAAGTACCTCATGGGTGAATTGCTGTTTCCTTCAACAATTTGTTCATTAGATAATAACAAAAAATTGAATATGAACTGTACAAAAATATCTCAACTGTACCCCACAGTATCATGCTATTCACTCCCTCTCATCAATACTCCTCTGATACCAAAAATTAGGCATTTTGAGTTATCCAGTTGAATCTGACCCATTTTTTATGCTCTATTTAATGCAACAACCAGATATCTTGTACAAGCAAACATTCTATAACTAGACATCTTGAGATATCCATTTGTTGCACTAGCCTTATTGAGTTATTTGCCGGTACCTTTCCTGTCAACATAATATGAGTTGTGTACTATTGCTCAATATTCTCAATAATATTATTTTATATAATTACGGCAAGAAATATCACTTCACAGGCCTCCTTCGTTATCAATGTGTCTTGATGGAGGAGGGGCTTCCTGTAGATGCAACCAATTCCTGAGCAATGGAAATTGCGAACAGCCGTGAACTCATGACTTCAGCTGGCGGCGAGTGATAGCAGCTACAGCTTTTAGTACTTTAATTACTCCTCATTATCTTTCCTATTCCTGTTGTCATACCAGTTGTCTGATAAAATGCTAGAAGCTGTTCCGGTCAAACAAAGCAGCAAGATGCAAACTACTAAAATAATGCTGAATCAGTTTCCATTTCAAATGGATGTCACTGTAAGGCTTGAGGTTAGGATTCAGTTCATCTGCTTCTTTTTTGTTTTTGACGTACCAGTACCAGTGGTATTTTTCATCAGAACTGACTAAATCTATCACTTGAGATAGCCTCAAACGTACATCATTGCCCCAAGCTATCATTTTTGTTGGCTGCTGCAGCTCGAATTGTGTCAACAACATCAATTCTTGCCACTAAACTCCAACTTTCTTGAGCACTTAGATATATCTATACACATGCGACCACACAGATAAAATTAGATTTTGAAATCGAATATCATGCGAGGTATTTTTGCTTTCTGTTCAGGTGGTTTTGTACGTAATATATACAATTGTCGACATTTACTATGCACTAGAAGCGAGGCATCATTCATCAACTTTTTTTTCACTTCATCCATCCAAATTTCACTGCACCCAATGATTTTGTCAACTGCCTTCCTGCTCAGGTGAATCAATGGTCCTCCTTTTTCCTTACAAGGTTTCAAAACACACTCCACCATCTTCTCCACTTTCGATATGTAACCATCAGAAAGTTACAGAATATTTTGTATTCCATAATTTTTTGCAGCTTTTTTGCTGAACTGGGGAATTATGTGATTTTCCCCCTCCATATCTTCGTAACCGTTCATTTAACGAAAAAGAACTTTTTTCTTCAGAAGTCAAGTCATTTTCGTACATGGTGACCAAGGTGGATATAGGATGGGGTGAAACAGCTCTTCAATTGTTTTTGCGAAAAACTTGTAGACCGTTTGAGAAGGTAGTAATATTTCAGCTACTTGAATGAAGATGGCGGTAAGATCGATTATCGTAGAAGATTTCTGTTGCTTACGTATTTCTGTGATTAGCATCTGACAGACGTGACTTGAAACGGCATTAAACAATATATTTTCTATAAATCTGGAATGAATATTGATATTTTGAATCTTCTCAGTCTTGATATTTTGACTCTTCTCAGTAATTTTTCATCTAGAACAGATGAAACTGATAAAAATATGACAGAAGCACAGTTTCTGTCTTACCGACACAAGGTATGTCGCCATCTCTGTTAATTTCAGGAAATATTACTACGTTATGAAATCAAGTAGGCAAAGGTCTACAGTTTATCCTAGTGCTTGTTAATAGGAAGCTGTTTCACCATCCTATATCCACCTTGATGGTGACCTTTGCGCTAAACCTCATAGTTTTCAAGTTTTAGGCAACAAACGAAATTTTCCGTCTTTCCACCCTCTCCCCACCCAAACCCGACGCTCGGTGAAGTGTAACTTTTTACTACGTGTTAGGGGAAGTAGAAGGATCAATTTGGGCTAGTTTTATGATCTAGGACAAATACGCTCACCCGTCTTGTAAGCAATCAACGCCATCCAAGGAAACTCATTGAGGTCCGTCAGCCTGCCATTCGTAATCCTGGCATCAGACGCTATGGGTCCGCAGGTATCCATGGGCAACATCCTGAAGTTAGGGTGCGACATCAAAGACTCGTCCTCGTAGCTGTCATAGTAGGGAGCTTCGGTGGTGTGGCTCCTGCGGCGCGTGGTCCTCCTGCTGGCCCGAGGTCGTTGGGTGAATTCCTGCTCGGGGCGTGAATACGCTGGGATGGGCGCAAGGGTGGGCGGAGGGGCGTAGGTGGGCGTCGTTCTGTTGCAACACACGAACGGTGTGTTGTCGCGGAAGTCGCAATGGTGTGCTCGGATTATGTCGATGACGCTTCTCGGTCGGGGGATTGGCGACATGTCGAGCAGTTCGTCGAAAAAGGGACATTTCCTGATCTCCACGCATATCTCTCCTTTGGGAGGTTCGCAGGCTTGTGTGCGAAAAGCTGTGAAGATAAATCATGATGTTGGATAGTATGTATGTACCGGGTGATTCAGTAAAGATAACGAGGTACTGTATCTCAGGAAGTAACAGTCGTAGAAGTTTGGACAAAAAATTCTTCAGGTGAAATCGACCAAGAAAAACTGCTGGAATTTTTTTTTAAATTGATACGTTATTGCCAACATAATGGTCGATCTTTTTGAAAAATAAAGTTTCATTGTAGGACGTAAAATAAAGGCGAGAGGGAATCCTAAACTTTTTGGAATGTAAATGTCTAACTTAAGTCTGACTTGACGGAATTTTGCTAACAAGACATGGTTCAAGGAAGAAAGGATTGGTGAATAGGATAAAAAACCATCTATGCCATTATGGTTCTTACCGCCCTCGCTAGGGGGCGTGTTTCATGAAGTTAACAATTTTTTGAAATTTTCTCCGAAATTTCAAATGAAATTTCGGAGATTTCTCCTGAGGAATTTTTTCCCCAAACTTCTACGACTGTTAGTTACTGAGATACAGTACCTCGTTATCCTTACTGAATCACCCGGTACATTATGTCCCATTTTCGACACTTTTGTAAGATATCTCAGTTGTCTTTTGGGATAGAGAGTTGCGGTTTCCACATCACTGAGCTATTTTTTGGTGAAAAAAACATTGCCGAAAACATAACATTTATAGTCCGCCTCGTTTCTGAGATACAGAGCGAAATTGAAAATATTGCATTTTGGGACCCCCCTGTATCTCAGCTATCTTTCAACTAATAGAACAACATCAAACTGTATCTCATACATCTTTCAACGAATAATCCAGTGGCGCAGTCAGATTTTCGAAATGAGCTGTCATTAAATAGATACAACCCAAAGTTATGTTTTCTTATATGGAACACCCTGTATATTTTTGAATATTCGAAACATAAATGCTTTGTGCTTCTCAAAAATATATTAAATTCATGAGATATATCTAGTATTATCCCTGTATTCGGGTAATTTTCAGCTTTTATTGCTATAATTATAGGACGAATATTACTTTTAAAATAGATTTTTTCTATTTTGGTTGTATAATGAAATCATTGCGCAACGCAAATGCGTGTCGAAATAGCCTCTATTTCGATTTTTTATTATTCGGAGATTGGTAGAATCGAACTGTCAAATGCAAGTCAGAAGAGTAAGGCCCAGTTTACTTCTGAGCAATTTGGATTTGGTGATATTAGCAGTTTAGCATGTTTTAATAGGTAAATTTCAATTCAGAGTGTAATTTGATTTGAATTGACCAATAAAAACAATAACAACATTGAATTCACCGCTGGTATTGCAATATTCAAAATCGCTCAACTGTAAACTGGGCTTTACCATCGTCCATATGGCTTTACGCTTGTGCGTAATTATTTCAATGTCATCATTGTTACCAATCGAAGATGTTTCTGTTATTTATCGATATTAGATCCATTTTTTTCTTCAAATCAATTCAAAATAGAAAAAATTGCATATGACACACGTTTTATAAGACACGTTGTCGCAGTTGTTCACTTGTTCACTCTTTGCTTCGCTCGTCGTACTCCAAACAACCCGTGCGACAAAATAGCGTCTTATAAAACTTGTATCATAATATACTATTTTGGCACAATAATCAATTCCGACTCTTATTCTAATAGGGTAGAATGAAAATTATTCGTTTAAAATTATTATTTACTATGACTATTTGACAAATTAATGAATTAGTAATAGTTTGGCTACTCACATTACATAATAATTTTAAACGAATAATTTTCATTCTACCCTATTCAAATGAGAGTGGTATTTGATTATAGTGCCACAAGATCTATTTCAAAAGTGATATGACTGATTGACTATAGCTATAAAAACTGAGGATTATCCGAATGCAGGGATTCTCAAAATATCATATAAGTTATATGTATATTTGAAAAGTGTATAAAGCATTTATGTTTCAAATATTAAAAAATATACAGGGTGTTGACAGCTCGTTTCGAGAATCTGACTACGATACCGGATTCTACCTAGAAAGATGTATAGATACAGTTTTTACTTTTCCTATAATTTAAAAGATAGCTATGATACAGGGGGGTCCCAAAATGCAATATTTTCAATTTTGCTCCGTACTTCGAATACGAAGTGGCCAATGAAAGTTCTGTTTTCGGCAATGTTTGTTTCACAAAAAAGAAGGGAAGTAATGTGAAAACCGCGAATCAATATCCCCGAAGACAAGAGATATCGTGCAAAAGTGTCGAAAATTTAACACACTGTACAGTGATGGGCAAAAGTGTTGAACCAAATGGATATCTCGGTAACCGTTTTTTAGATATTTTTGAAATTTTGTACAGGGTGATTTCAAAACATAATGATACCTGTTCGAATAGAAGCTACACATTGAAATTATAAGGCAGCACGTTCGATTCGGCTGAAACTTTGCTATTCGATTTAAGGTCCCTAGTGATAGTTTCTTTTATTCTCATGTAATTTCGTATGGACAAGCATTCCTCAGATTTTTACGCCATAACCTAACTAAACTTTTGAAAAAAAAAGTGAATTCATTGTCTGACAGGAGTTATGGCTGTAATTGTATGGTACACCTGCACATTCGCAAAAAAATTTCAGAGAATTTCTCTACACACGTCAGGTCCGTAATTGAAAAAACAAGTTTGTGATGGTTGCTATAGGAGACGAAACGTCGGATTTTAAATCTGACAATGCCATCTTGTAGACATAGAACATCAGTTACAAGGAGGTGTTATTTATTTAGATATGTTCCTGCGAATAACTTCATGAAAAAATAAAAAAAAGGATTATATATATTCCAGTTTTTTTAATATCTCGGAATAAAGTATTCTGAATTTTCCAAATCACAAGACAGCATTTTGTTGTGCTCCAAATTGTGCAAATTTTCCATAATTAATCCTACCCTATATCTCTAAACCAGATCCCAATAATCAGCCACTGTAACTCACCTTCTTTTGTGCCCTAAAATCCGAGAATATAAAATATAGGGTGGTCTATTGAAAAAAATTATAACTTCCATATGTAGATAGGTATACCTATCGTTTTTATGAAACACCCAGTAAATATCAAAATGATTATAAATTGTGCTCACAGATATTGTCTATCCAGCCAGTTGAAAATAATTCGATGTTATATAATGGTTTTCCATTTACAGACAAGTGTGGTGTACGGTGTTTCACCCAGTAGGTAGTCTTTTTTCAAAATACGGCGAATTGAAAATATTGTAAATCGACTTGTTTTGGGATTTTTAAAATGAATATTTTGACTGGCAATTAATTTAGTCACTAATTTTCATGCACTGTAGTGGTGATACGTGTCCATTGGGAAATAAAAGAAATATCTTGCTCAATCGTAGGTACAGGGTGTCCTGTTATATTTTGTCCCCTATATACAGCTTTAACTATACGTGGTGGAAAAAAACATTGAATATAAAATTTGTAGCGTTTCACCAATACTATCTTTTGGCACTTCCAAAACAAACAAATGCGAATCGCAAAAATATTTTTTTTTATCAAATGGAACATCCCGTATATTTTCAACTATGGCTGAATACTTTTCTCGTCTGTTTCAAAATATATATAGTTTGATCACCAATAAAATTCAAATTTCCTTGGATACAATAGAATACTATAGAAACAAGAGAAAAAACGAAAAAGTGAACTTCTGACACTACTTTCTTCTTCATTTAAATAATAACTATATTTTATATTTGATTCATATCAATCAACGAAGTGTGATCGATGAAATCAGCTTTTAAAATTGAAATGATATATTATTATAGAGTGCTCTATTAAAAATAAGCCACTTGACATCAAGTTTCGGTATGACCGGATGTGCCACCATCAAGAATATTTTTGCCGAATTGCCCTCATCGAATTTAGTGAACTGACAAATTTTTTAATTACAGTTTTCGAGAAATCGATCACGGCAGTTCCTTGAGGGACACCAAGTAGAGAAACTACGATAATATCACCTAATTATATAAGTAAATTATCAACTTGACGACGACGCTGCACTAGAGTTTCACATATTTCAAACAGGTTTGTAAGGATGCTGATATAATGATATATGAAAATACTGGAACAACAGCCCGTTTGTCATAAATATCAAAACTTGTTAACAAGCTTGTTAACAGCTATTTATGTAACGAGATTATTATGCGATTCATAATAATTAGTCGAGGACATTGCTAGGTTACGAGGTGTCAGCCGAGTCAACCGCAATGTCCGAGACGGTGTTAAATCGCTAATAATCGAGTTGCATTCAAAGCTTTATCGTATCATTGACAACGGCAATGCGAAAATAATAAATATTATTTGGTAACTAACGTATTATGCTTTCGTTACTGACCTAAATTATGGTAACTAATGTATTATAACTAAGGTTTTGGTATGTTTATGATGTTGATCATTATCAATAGAGATTTCATATAATAATTGTCCTTATCTTCAATGATACGATATAATAAATAAAATCTGATAGTCTTTATCAGACGAGAACACATTATTGTCTCATCCTGTATACCTGTTAAATGAGGATGGTGTGACTGCGTTCAACGATCAAACTTGAATAAACTGTCCATAGATTACTTACTTATGTATAGTTTTTCTTCGGATAACCTGAAACACTGGCACAAAAACAACAGAAAAACAGCAAAAAGCGCCATGCTACGGAATCGAAATAAACACCTCTAGCTTCTAGTAGAGACTCTGTCAAATAAGGTCCATCATCTATTCATCTTCTTGTTAACTCCAAGTGGAAAAACCAAATCCGATTCTGGGTAGCCAGGATTACTTTCGAAACTCTGTGTAGGTATAAATTCTCGATTTCTCAATTACCTGTAATACCCACCCTAAATGGAAGAATTAGATATTTAACTCAATATACCATTGATGCCTTTAAACTGGTTATAGAACGACTGCAATAATTAGTTTATGAACTGCATCAAGGTTTTCTTACCTGTTCGAAAATCAAACAACATTAATATGCGTTTTTCTCATCTAGTTCACCGATATTGATATTGATGATGAGCAAGCCGTTTATACAGATTGTCTTATAAAAAACGCCGCAAACCATTTAAATAATATCGCCATTTATTTACCCGATTTAGAAAGGTAAAGTTAAGAAAACAATGGCATGGAAAATAGTAACAGGTATTTCTTCAAATATATTTCTTATTGCCCTGTAGGTTTCAATTAACGATACATTACAAGTTGATAAGCGATAAAAAATTTGCGAACACAACGTGTGAATACTCCGTTAAAAATATGTTCAACTCTATTGATAATATTATCGAGTTAGCCATGAAGAACAATAAAAAAAGCAATAGACAACATGACAATAATATTCCAATATTCAATTACAGTTAGGTAACCCAAATAAAATAATGAATATTAACAAAAAATATCTTGAGTGAAGGAATTATTGAAATGGTCCAATAATAGGTACCTTACCAAAGACATAAATTGAATTTTCTAGAAACTCCATAAGCGGAGTTTGCAGTTCAATTTGAAGGTATTTCGCAACATTTATTGATAATATAAATAATTGTTCAATAACAATAATAAATATTTATTGCTTTCAATCGAGCTTTCAATGCATACTTATTTCAGTAGGAATTTCTCCTTTTTTGTAAGCCTCGGCCAGTTCATATAGATTTCATCATTTCCTGTATTACCTACATAGTTATATATAATGAAAATGCATGCAAAACGCATGATAAGCTAGTTTTTTTTCTCACTCAAGAGTGATAATGTTTACATTCTATTATTACAAATGATTTTGGGAATATTACATTCAGTAGATACTGTCGTGTAGAAAAGAATTTACGATTTACGAATTGGCAATAAAAAGAATTAAAACAACTCATAAGTTTCATTAAGCCTATCTGGCATAATTAATAAGTTTGGTCTTTTTTGATGAAAATAGAAGGGTTTAAATTTCACATTGACTAAAGTTCTCAGGTTGTTTATAAGTAGTAATTGTTATATGTAGGTATATTGAAGAAGAATCAAAACTCAAATGAAATTGCATAATATATAACTTTCCTGTAGAATAGTCTATCCGATTCAAACTATCAAACACAGTTTGGAGTCGAATGTCTGGCAGGCTACGATCAGAAAACAACTACTTTCCAGGCAAATACCACGCAGACCATTGAATTATATCTGCTCGTAGTCCATGCAACGATTCACAGTTTCACTTTTCTGTTTATCATTTTATGTTCGTACAACCATACAGGGTGAGTCAGAATAAGACCGACAAACTTCGTAGCTCGCATACGGATTCATTAGGTACCTTATTTAGAGGTGAAAAGTTCCTATCAACGTATGTCCTAAAATGCATCCTCTCTCCACATGCCTAAATGTAGAGGTTCCTGAGATATTTAATAAAAACTGAAGATATGTCTTGAGTTGATATTAAGTAGACACCCAATAACGTGTGTGCCAAATGATCTATTTGAAAATTCAAAATTTATGATTTTTTGTCATATCAAGAACGTTAAGTACCATGGTTTTCCTTCCTTGAAATTATGATATCAAGATGGAAAACCCCAAGCTTCTATTGTGATGGATCATCAGCATCAGCTTGAACCCATCAAGGTGTGGACCGGAATCATAGGGCAACATTTTATTGGACCCTTTGTATTGACAAGAAGGATAAACAATTTCGCAACAGCTTTAGGAAGATCAACCTTTGTTAATACGAAATTCTATTGTAATAAAGTGATTTGAGAATACCTGTTCAGAAACTTCGAAATAAAAACGATAAAGGAAGATAAGGACCCTGCTCTGACCATGGCCTGGCCTTCTTGATCAGCAGTCTTATACCACTTGTTTTTTTGTGAGGACATTTGAAGCTTGAGTCATAATACTCATAATAGGAAATCATCAAATCAATGTGGATTATTTGAAAAAAGATACCCAGGGGCGTCCCTTTTTGTGCCCAATTCAAAAATCTTAAGAATACTTTGAAAATTTTTTCAGGGGCGTAGAAAACGGGGGGTTCTAGGGGTACTTATTTCCCCATATTTTTTTGTTTACATGTTTCAGAACAGAAATCAAGATAAACGAGAGCTATTCGACAGAAAGAATAGAGCTATTGAAAATATACGAATGAGAATTCGCAAATGCATTCAACAATGAGTCACATGTGGAACGTTTGTTTCAATTAAGCTGTGGAAATCATCCATTGTTCAGAGTGGTCCAGGATTTTTCAGTGAAAAAACATCGAAAGTGAAACACAAAGTCTGTCGACCATCAAATATAACCGGTTTCGGCTATAAAGTCATCATCAGACATAAATATTAAGATGCAGATAAAGGGGCTGACTCGCTAATCTTTGCAACCATAGTTTCATCCATCATTCATTCAGTGTTGTCAAATCTAAACATTACTCGAAGTACTAGAAAATAGTTCATGAGATCATTGTTTTGCGGGATTCATTTATTTCTTCCTGTGTTAGGGTATCTTCGCAGGTAATCTGAGGTTCTCCGAAGTTGAGACGGCATTTTATAGGGCAAAGAATTATGCAACCTCATTACCACAATTTACGAGATAACATTTCTGAAGGAAGTTAGAAAAAATACCGCAAATCGATATTGTCAACTCTGGCTTTCGAAGATACCAAACCTATCAATCGATCTGAATTTATTATTACTATTATTATGTTCATTGTCACAAGTAGGTAACCGTTCAATTACCTTCGATTTCACAATCTTCCAATCAGCAATACCTCCTCATGTTTTCCAAAGTCAAAACGATATTTCAGCTAATCAATCATTTTTCATTGTTCGGTCCTACTTAAACAAAAAACTAAGGAGTCAGCAGGGTTGGGACTTAGGAAAGGTTATCGAAAAGATAGTCAGAGGTGATCAGGTCTCGAGAGGGTTAGCATCGTAGAAAGGAGGGCTAACGTTTGTTGCCAGAAAGAAGACTGTGCTAAGACTGTGAGAGATAGGACCAGTGAAAACAAGGTGCTCATAGAATGTAAGTACTCTATTTTTAATCTGAATAAATCTTGTGTTTGGTAGTTCCTCGCGTCGCTATTCATTTGTTGACAACCTTCTAGTGGTTCTGTTGGGTGTTTAGGGAAGTTGAGAGTACCTCTCGACAAGAAAGTGAGCGTTCTATTCAGTGTCACCCCGGCTACGTTCCCCAAATTAGCTAATCTAAGAAAGAGGGTGTGACATATATGGTGGAGGCTCCTCGCTCTTTCCCGTAGGTTAATTCATCATAATTAACCGTTTTCAATCCCAATTTCTCTTTGGAAATTGATGAAGCGCGTTTCTTGTTTTAAATATATAGGAGCGCATAACGAAAATTTAAAATCTCAATTGAATTAGGTAATTCATCATGAAAATTATCTTTGCAAGACAGCTCGACTTCACAAATTTATTGATACGGAATTAGTTTTGATTTGATTTAATATAAAAAGCAATATTTGCGTAATTATCGAAGGCGCGAGTTCGCGAATTCGACATAGTAAAACGAACAATTGAAACAACGGGCATTGCCCGACCATGCAAAGAATTTGATGACTCTACATTAGCCTATATATCGAAGTCACAGTAGGTCAGTGTAACTCGTAGCTCTTGTTTATGTATCGTACGATAATTCCAAGAATACCGAGACAATACTAGGTTTTCTTGCTCACGATAAACTATTCGAGTACCATGTTTTAATTTATATGAACCACTGGAATTTGTCAATGTATGGGGGCGATTCAGAGGTTACGAATCCCAAGATATTCATTTTTCTTATATATGAATTGTACAGGAGGTCCTGATCTTGAAACGATATCCCTATGCCATTCGTTTATATTGTTCACCGACTAAGTATAATAGGTTTGCACAAGAATATACATACCAACCAACCACAGGAAGGATGTTATAAGCCCGGCTGCGATATTATTATTTTTAGTGGAAACTAGAGAATTCAGAGACGAACAGGCTGAGGGGATTTGCAGCAAATTTTTTTTTTCGTATCTATTCCATATAGGCAAAGCAGAGCTAGAAGCAGCGGAAAGGGAAATATCAGACCTCGTATATAAATTTCATTTCAGAATATATTCATCTTTAATAATTCCAATATTTTTTTCTCGTTACATATAGATGTATTTATATATTAATTGATAACACCATTCATGACTCAACTAGCTTGTTATCCTATATACTTCGAATGATCGATAATACGTGGCATGAACAAGAAAAATAATCCTGAAGATAGAAAACAACTGAGAAGTGGAAAAATCTTAGTCTCAATCAAATCACCTGGACACAAAGACACTATAGAAGGGCAGAAAAACGAGCACATAGAAAAGATAGCAGAGTTCAAGCCCAAACACCGAAGTACAAGTATTTTTATACCTGCAAATACAGAAGAAACCCCCGAAAGGAAAGAAATACCACAGGCACTGCCCAGAAGCGGACTGAAGTACGACGAGAACAAACAGAATCCGAACCCCTTCAAACCATCCACATCGATAAATCGATCACCGATACTATCCCGACAAGTCAATTCCCAAGAAGAAATAGCTAGCAGCAGTTCTTCGGAAGAAGACACTTTCGACAGTGGCGAATCTCAAACGAGGGCAGAATCAGAACCCGAAGAAGTAATTCAAAATATCCCAGAAAATCATCGACGAGAAACGACAAACGCGACGATAAACATGTCAAATATATCGATAAACGACGCAAGAGTAGCAGCGAAAACTCCAGCAGTACCAAAGTTTATTAGCCCTGAGACTTTCCATCCATGTAAAGGAAATGCAAGCAACTTTATCAAGAATTATGAGAGAGTTGTCATCGCGAATGCATGGGACGACACTCTTAAAATTTCATACTTTGGATCATTCTTAGATGGTGCGGCAAATTTGTGGTATCAGTTATACGTAGATGAGGAAGATAATAAGTCGAAAACATGGGAAGACATCGTGAAAGACTTCCTGAAGGAATTCGAGGATACTGAAACAATAGATGGTCTGCTAGAAAAAGTTGAAAACAGGAAACAAACCGCATCCGAAACAACGAGAAGTTATTTTTACGAATTGAGAACGTTGTATTACGATTATGACCCATCCCTCAACTTTGAGAAATTTAGGAAAATATTCGAAAAAGGACTTACAGAAGGGTCATATTATGATTATTATTGGCTAACTAATACTCCGAACAACCCTCCATCTTCCTTTGAGGAATTAAAAAAGCTTACTATCACAATCGATAAAGCGCCAAAAAGAAAATCAGAACCAGAGAGTGGGTATACACCCCGGACTCCAATAACAAATAACAGATTCAATAGATATACACAATATACCCCACATTCCAGAGGATACTATAGAAATAATCAAACTAATTACAACAGAACTTTCAGACCGCAATATCCGGAAAGTACTCCCAGATATGAGGCAAATACGTCTCAATATTTTACCCCACAGCGTTACCAGAACCAAAGGCAAGAACTACCACAGTATAGCAGTCAACGGAAACCAGGGAACTTCCACAGGCCACAAAACCTAGGGAAAAACTTTGGAAGAACAGAAGAGGTCCACTATGAACCAGAACATACCTATCAAAGAAACACCCCAGCAACACGAACAGCAGACAATAGACCCAGGTGTCACCGATGCGACAGAATAGGACACTACGCAAATTCGTGCCCAAATCAATCAGCAGAAAGAAGTATGTACCCAAACGGCAGACGGCGGCAAAATTAAAACCCCGGGCCGTCCTTACAACAAACGGGGAAAAAAGACAAGCGTCCACATTAACTTTCAATGTTTCAATAAATGACCAACCCTCTCGAGCTATCCTAGATACAGGCGCCGAGTTGAACGTAATCGATAGAACAGCCGCAAAACATATTTTCCCGGAACACAAAATATATTCACTGAGAACAGCAGGAGGACATAGCATTAGGGTACTGGGAAAAATAATATTTCGCCTAAAAATTGGCAAACTCGATACAACTTGTGAGGCAAAAGTTGTTGAAAATTTACCATACCCTCTAATTTTGGGAATGGAATTCTTGAATAAACATAGGACAGTAATTGATCTAAAGGAAAGCACAGTGTCCTTGGAATATGGAAATGAAACAATATATCTAGAAATCAAGGAACAATCTAGAAGCAAGAGTATTACAATTATAACTCATGAGACAACACGGAAAATTCACCAATACCCAAGTATTAACCCTCGTTATTATTACAACTCCAGAGGATTCTATAAGACATTATACCATCAAGAAGCCCTCAAAAGTATATCGAATGCGGCCGAAAAGCAACAAAACGATAGTAAAACTGTATGTACAACGCCGCCGAGAAAACACGAAATTTCAGAAATAGATATACAAACGAAGTATAGGAGCGAAACAAACAACATCGACGAATCGTACGAGGCATTTTTAAAATCTGAGATTAACATAGACGACCAAATCACCAGAGCATTGATAATAGAAAAAACGAAAGACCTATTTACTTGTCCTACAGATTATTCCATAGCACATTGCGTAGCAGAAGATTTCCTAATGGAAAAAGGAATAGCTAAAGAATTCAAAACAAAGTTTCAGAACATCGAATTTCTGAAATCCCAAAATAAGAAGGAAGGGAGTGTAGCAATATTACAAGACGAAAACAGAAGAATATTCTATTTGATCACTAAGGAGAAGTCAAATAGAAAACCAACATACCGCAGCCTATTTTCATCTTTGACAGAGATGAAAGAGTTTATAATACGGAAAGAAATTAAGAAAATAGCTATGCCACGAATTGGGTGCGGACTAGATAAGTTGGACTGGTTCATTGTGAAGAAGATTATTTATTTTATTTTTGGAAATTTAGATATAACAATACTGATATGTACTTGGAATCCTAAGAGGGACATGAAGAAGAATCATAATGCCGTTTTATCACACCTGGAAGAACAAGAAACTTTGAGAATCATCGAAAAATGCCAAGATACCGAATTGCACAATATTGGAGATGAAGAAACACGGGTTCTGAATATTTTACAGAATGACAAAAGTCGCCTGAATGATGATAAAATTTGGAAACTTGGATCAGCTCAAGATTACTTCTTTCGTCCAGGAGATGAGAAAATCATCAACTTGGAAATTTATGACCCTGAGTATCCACAAGAAAACAAGGAAATTATGTTTCACATAAACGAAAATTTTCTCGTAAAAAGTAGATTGCAGCAGTTATCAGATATTTACTGTAAGCAAGGAAAATTGATGATTCGCTTGAAGTCCCTATCACCTACAGCAAAAACAATATATAAACGTACCACTATAGGAATTTTGCAAAACCGACAACAACCATCGGTAGAAAGATCCGTTAAAAATCACGCAATTTTATCTTTGACACAATCCTCAGAGGATATAGTGTCATTGGAAGACCACAAGATAGACCACGTAAAAGACAAAAGAATATTTGAAAAGCTGAGTAGACTTTTAGAAGACTACCACGACGTTTTCGCAAAGTCAACAAAATCAATGGGATTAACGGACCTAACAGAGCACTACATAGACGTAGGCAACGCTCAACCGATAAAAAGCAGACCATACAGGGTGTCGCAAAAAGAGCGGGATATAATAAGTGAGCAAATAAAAGAAATGTTGGAACATGGAGTAATTAGTCCATGTCATAGCCCATGGGCTAGCCCCGTAGTACTCGTGAAGAAAAAAGATGGGCAAATCCGCTTCTGCGTTGATTATAGAAAAGTAAACGCAGTAACAAAAAAATCGACTTATCCATTACCACAAATAGAGGATATACTAACCTACCTCGGAGGTGCTCGTTATTTCACAACACTAGATATGTTTTCGGGATATTGGCAAGTCAAAGTAGCCGCAGAATCCCGACCTATCACGACATTTATTGCTCAAGGACATGGTTCATACATGTTCAACGTGATGCCCTTCGGATTGACCTGCGCAGGCTCAACCTTCCAGGAATTAGCTGATAAGGTTTTTGAAGGAATGAAATGGCGAGATGTATTGATTTATTTGGACGACATAGTCGTATTTTCGAAGACGATGGACGAACATTTAGAAAAACTCGAGAAAGTTTTTCAACGGCTTCGTCAAGCAGGATTGACATTAAAGCCTAGTAAATGCGTTTACTTACAGTCTCAGGTGAATTTACTAGGGTATATAGTAAGTGACAAAGGGGTGTCACCTGATGATACTAAACTGATAGCGATAAAAGACTTTCCAACGCCGAAAAAAGTTAAAAATGTACAGAGCTTCTTAGGATTATGTAATTACTATCGAAAATTCATAAAAGATTTCGCCACCATTGCAAGACCACTACACGATATAACAAAAAAAGATACTGATTTTAAATGGGGTCCACTTCAAGAGGAATCATTCCAAGAACTGAAGAAAAAATTAGTATCAGCACCACTTTTAAGCCACTATGATCCAAATAAAAACTGCATTCTGCACACTGACGCAAGCAAAGAAGCAATTGGGGCAATACTCCTACAGGAGGATGATAACAATATACCCCATCCTGTAGCTTATATCAGCCGTAGTTTATCGAAAGCGGAAAAGAACTACCCCATAATGGAGATGGAAGGATTGGCCATTATTTGGGCACTAAGTTACCTCCGACATTTAGTTTATGGCCGCCCAGTCAAAATCGTGACAGATCATCACAGTTTATGCAGACTCAAGACACTGAAAGATCCATCTAGTCGAGTATGTAGATGGGCATTGAAATTAGAAGACTACGACTACTCGATAGAGTATAAAAATGGCAATAAGCATAAGGATGTTGATTGTTTATCGAGAAACCCTGTTGACACTCCAGAAAATTTCGAAGAAGATTTAGAAGACATACCTACCTTCCTGCTATCTTCTTTAGAGATATCAGCTATACAGAGGAAGGATGAAAAGCTAGTAAAAATAATGGAAGCTATAGAAACCCCGAACGACCCATCAGTTACTAAAACAATGAAAAAGAGTGCAACAAATTTCAGGATGAAAGACGGTGTATTATATAAAGTTAACGAAACAAAAGATGGTCTAGACTACCTCTTAGTCATACCAGAAGAACTAGTAGCAGAAATATTATTTGAGCACCACGTTTCCCCAACAAGTGGACACGCAGGAATAACAAAAACTTTTCATCGAATAAAAAATCGCTATTATTGGGAAAAAATGCAACATGACATAGAAAAATTCGTGAAAGGTTGTACCGACTGCCAGGCTAGGAAAGGAGAACCATACAGGAAGAAACCAGGATTATTACAACCCATAGAAGTTGGTCTCCCTTTTGAAAAAGTCGGAATTGACCTGTTGGGACCATTCAGAAGGAGTACTCATGGAAACACCATGATAATCGTAGCTACAGATTACGCTACAAGGTATGCTGAAACTAAGGCACTTACTTCAGGTAAAGCCGGTCCGGTCGCCCAATTTATTCTTGAAAATATTATTCTGAGACACGGAAGTCCTAAAATAATTTTGTCGGACAGAGGACAAACATTCAGGTCTTGCTTAGTACAAGAATTGCTAAAAATAATGGGTGTTAACTCCAAATTCACCACAGCCTACCACCCTTGCTGCAATGGTCTAACAGAGAGATTGAATAGAACACTAGCTGATTCTCTAGCTATGTACACTAACACCAAACAAACAGATTGG
Organism: Chrysomela aeneicollis; assembly: GCA_029955515.1. NCBI lineage: Eukaryota > Metazoa > Arthropoda > Insecta > Coleoptera > Chrysomelidae > Chrysomela > Chrysomela aeneicollis. The sequence goes on along the minus strand of JARUHQ010000009.1, from coordinate 8,781,138 downwards.
GACGAGTATTTAGCACATGTCACTTTCGCTTATAATAGCGCAAGACAAGAAACAACAAAATACTCACCGTTTATGTTAGTATACGGAAGAGAACCAATCGTCCCTACAGAAGCGAACATAATGGAAACCCAATGTTCAACAGATGCTATTCAGATCAGAGAGAAGGCATTATTAGTTAGGAATACAGCCGTAGAGAATATAAAGAAACGACAAAACTCTGATAAAGCAAGATTCGATGAAAAACACAGGAGTCTAGAGTTCCAGAAAGGAGATAAAGTAAAGATTTTCACCCCCGTAAGAAAGGTCGGTAGGAGCGAAAAACTGCTGTTGAAATGGTTTGGTCCCTACAGTGTCGAAAGAAAAATCGGTGAGGTGAATTATGAGATTAAAAAAGGTAATAACAAAAATGCGAAATTTGATATCGTTCACGTATCAAGAATGCTGAAGTGGAACGATCCTTGGTGCAGCAGCAACAACCCCTCCAACCCCAAAATTGAAATTTCTGATGACCAAAGTGATATTGAAATTGAAAGGGAGGATATCGAAAATGCTAAAACACCTGTCGAATTGACAGATGAGCATACTGTAGAAAAAGATGAAACAGTATCAATAGGAAATAGTAACGAACCTACCAACGACGAACTAATAAATACACAGGACGAACTAATACCTAGATATAATCTCAGAAGTAGAAAAAAACACGAAGATTCACCAAATAATTCCAAGAAAGCGAGTCGTGACAACGTCATAACAAAAGCCATTTTTGGAATAAAAAAAAATTAAAATAATTTAGTTATAAATATTCACATCCACATACCTGACGTTTATCTAATGACCAACATTTGTTATAGGATTTCAATAATAATAATTTTCATTCGCCTGGCTGATGCATAATAGTATGCCAACTATAGTCGACCAAGTCCAAGCATACGAAGGGGATATTATATACCATAATTCCCTATTCGGACTGATGTGCACGATATTCCTAGTACTTAGCACATATGCAGGACGACTACTGCAGTAGTTGCCAAAAGGCAACAAGAAAGGAAAGAGACGGAAATAAAATCTAATCGGCAATTTATCATGGAGATAGAAGATGAAGAATTAGCAAATCTTGATAATGGAGGTCAACTCAACTGTTCATTAAGAGAACTGAATGTACAAGAAGCAGTATCAAATTGAGATATTTTTTGAGATTGTTCCTCGTACCACAAAAAAAAAATAGTTGAAGAGAACTTAACATACAAGAAGCAACGTCGAATGAAGATTTTGTTTCTTGTACCAAGGTAAAAGTAAGAATTAAGATTCTCAAATATATTTCCTATCGTTTTGATAATTATAAAAAAAAATAAATAAAAAAAAATAATAATAATAAAAAATCAATTGGGGGACGAAAGCATTCATAAAAGAAAAAATAGTAGCTAATTGATTCCTCACATCAAAATAGATTTTTTTTCTTAAATTTCCAGAAATCAATTAGATAGCTATCTATTGGCAATTTAGATAGATAATGAGATCTTGCTTCAATAATATGATCTTGACGAAGTGATTTGATGATTTGGTTTTGAATGTGGAGGATGCAATAGATAGGACATGGTTTCATAACATTTCATTTTATTACTATAATTTCCAAAATCCAGGTATTAAGCATGGTTGAGAGTATAAACTTACACTGATCTTTATTTTTATGTAAACATCCATCGGAACGAAACTCACCGCCCCAAAAAAGCCAACACCAAGTCAAGCCAAGTGGACTTTCAACGTAGCCAAATACCAGATGACACAATGTACCAACATACCATGGACCTAGGCATGAGGATGCTTTCTTCAACCTAGGAGGACCCTGTTGCAAGAAACGGACTCACCCTGTAGACCCTGGAAGCCTCCCAGATCCATACGACTAGACCACGACAGAAAGCGACACCTGCCAGAAATTCTACCAAATCCACGAGGACATCATCACACCATATATACAGTGGCCAGCGGCCGTTGTACCTGTTGGTTATAATCAAGAATACCAATGAAAGGCCCTACGAGACACTCATCAGTGAAGCAGCGCCTGGATACAGACACCGAATACAAACGTCAATTTTAACTCCCCGAAACCAACGATACTGTGACTTGGTCCAGAGTAGTGCAGGCAATAGGCACCCGTAGATAGAAGCCACAGTTCCTGAAAGCCAAATATCGACGTTCGTCTGAATCGGTTAATGCCTCCTGGAACTGTCCCACGGGGAGGCTTCAGTCGTCTTCAGTCAACGGTCAACATGGAAGGAGAAAGGGAAAGAGAAAGTAAACAATCTTTCTTAAGTACAGGGCACAGTCATCCTATGACAATCGTCATGCTACCCCCACCTACTACGATAGAGAACGTCGCGCTGAAGAGACTTATTTTGGTGTTTGGCGAGAACATTATTTGTGTGTTTCGTTGACTATTCATTGTATCATGTTCGGATTGAAGCGATTTTGATTTATATAGATGAATTAGATTAGTCAAAAAAAAAAAAGAGATTTAGATATGTAAATATAGTTGATATGGATTTGTTAAGATGTTGATTTTATATAGACATTAGTTTATGAATTTTCATTTACAAAAATTATGTTATTAATCACTCAATTAATTTCCCTCAGAAACATATTGTCAATGTAATATTGTATATTTTAGATCCCATACCTGGAAACTAACTCTCACAGTCGGTACTCAATATATTACATGAAATTCAAAACATTGGGGACCAATGTCGATAGGCGGGGGGAATGTGTCAACTCTGGCTTTCGAAGATACCAAACCTATCAATCGATCTAAATTTATTATTACTATTATTATGTTCATTGTCACAAGTAGGTAACCGTTCAATTACCTTCGATTTCACAATCTTCCAATCAGCAATACCTCCTCATGTTTTCCAAAGTCAAAACGATATTTCAGCTAATCAATCATTTTTCATTGTTCGGTCCTACTTAAACAAAAAACTAAGGAGTCAGCAGGGTTGGGACTTAGGAAAGGTTATCGAAAAGATAGTCAGAGGTGATCAGGTCTCGAGAGGGTTAGCATCGTAGAAAGGAGGGCTAACGTTTGTTGCCAGAAAGAAGACTGTGCTAAGACTGTGAGAGATAGGACCAGTGAAAACAAGGTGCTCATAGAATGTAAGTACTCTATTTTTAATCTGAATAAATCTTGTGTTTGGTAGTTCCTCGCGTCGCTATTCATTTGTTGACAACCTTCTAGTGGTTCTGTTGGGTGTTTAGGGAAGTTGAGAGTACCTCTCGACAAGAAAGTGAGCGTTCTATTCAGTGTCACCCCGGCTACGTTCCCCAAATTAGCTAATCTAAGAAAGAGGGTGTGACAATATCTTGAACCGGTTGAAATTATTTATTAATGATTATTTCCAGTTTCTTAGAAATGTATCCAAATTAAAAGCATATCGCACTCTGTCCATGTCCAATTATTGTAGGAACTATATCTACATAGTTTGTATTTTCAAAATTTACCTTTGTTCTTGGTTTTGATTTGGTAAACGACACCGTAGACACCAAATAGGTATTCCTGAATATTTTCATGTGATTTTAAATAACACTTTGTCATGTCATATATTTTCTAGTTTTCATACATGGTATTGAAAAAACCAAGAAAACTATCTTTCAGTATGGAGTTTGGTTCAAAAACTGCACAAAAGGCAATCTTATAAAACATGGACACTGATGATGGTTAATGGTTGCTAAAGTTAACTTATTTGGTTTTTCAATTATGACACGCTGAACTTTTTGAAATTCATCCAAAATAATTTTAAAACATTGATAAAATATAAGTTTGAAAAGGTAAGTGGCAAGTATCTCATATATCTGGAAAGAAAAATACATAAGGTGGATCGTATGAAAAAATACCAGTCTTCACAAAAAAAACACTACTCCTCTAGAAATATTGCATTGATAATGTTTTTCCAAAAACGAAAGGTAATCATATATAAATAACTAACGGAGGTGGGTTAAGAATTCAAAAACACTCTATATCTCGTAATACGTAGGTTGGTGACAGAGAAAATGAAAGTCACTATATATATGGATGAATGATATTTCATGTGACAACATGGCAACTCCCAAAACTTGAAGAGTGTTCTGATTTGACATTCTCAAAACTGATAAAGTATGAGGTTATCAAGTATTATATATTCTTGAATTAATTTCAGGATTATGGCTTAGCTGAATGAAATAATTCTGATTATGAAGGATAGCTAAAACAATAAAAAATCTTTTTTTCTTCAGAATTCTCATCCAATTTTGGGAGTTGTCATTGGTCACATGCCGTATAATATTGGCCATTCATCATCCCTGGAACAAATTCAATAGTTATTTATGTATCAGGGGGGTAAAATAGGCTTTTATGGACAGCAGCGTGTAGGTAATATTAACACGCCTAGGTCCATAAAAGCAAGTTTTGCCCGAAATACATACAACATTTTATGCACGACCAGTATATTTTATTGTAAATAACTCTTCACCTCTCAAGCATGAAAACGGTTTTAAATACCTTTTAAACCCCTTTAAAATAATTTTTGCTACGCCCACGATGTTCCCCTCGAAAAAGCATTTCAAGAGAGTGTTTTTACTTTTTCTCTATCTCTTATAATAAGGTAGTTATTGAAGGTTTGAAGGTTTACAATTTGCTCATGTTCCAGATAGTTCCAGTAGCAGCTGAGGATACGAATAATTAGTAATTTATTGTCCGGCGGGCGGTGAAGTGCCATTTTATGCCCGGCGGGCGGTAAAGTAGTTCGGGGGCGGTAAAGTGCTATTTTTCGCCCGCACTACCGGGCGATAAAGTGCCATTTTACGCCCGGTCATGCATACATTTATTTAGATAGGCAACTACTTCAACAAGTCGTTCATTTTTGATGACAAGGCGAATAGTTGATTTCGATTGCGATTCGCACCAATTTAAAACAAACAAACAATTAAATCTTGGATGATGTTGGTATATAAATAACATCTTGTTTCGACAAAAAACATAAATCTCATCTTATTTCGATATCTAAAAAGCTATCATTGTCAAATCTCTTTTTCCTCAACACCAGATCGAAACTGCCCGTGTAATCAAAGAAATCAGAAGACATTATCTCGTCCCTGAAACTGCTGAACTCCTGCTTGAAACGATTCATCGAAGGGCGAGGACTGGCCCGAATACTCCTCCTCGTAGTTGAAGTCGTTTCTTCTTCTGCCGCGCTGAGTTTCTTGAACGGTCGCCTGGATCCAGGTCTGGCGTGTTTGGAGGCGTACAAGTTCGCCGGCAGCGCTGTACAGCAAACTTTCGGCATGCCATCTTGAAAGCCGCACTCTTGTGACCTCAAGAAGTGCACCACGGACCTTGTGAGAGGGCTTCCCACGAATTTTATGAAGTTCATGTATGTCGTACAGTTTTTGAGCATGATGCAATTCGACATATCCATGCAGGGCTGTGTTCCTGAAAAAAAAAACGGTTTGTTTGGACTCGGCTGCAGTGATAACTTTATCCACGAACTGAAGACCAATGGTATTGAATGTTTTTGACGCAGGTGCACTGAGTTTGCGCAGTAAGAGACAGCAATATCGAGTGATTTGGGACGTAGTCAGGGTCAGCCTTGGATTTTTGTTGTGAAATAAAAATTTGAGAAATGGTACGTACCTACCAGGTGACACGGACACGTTATGAAGTTCATCCTCTGATATTTCATTTTCAATAGAATGTAAGCCACAACAAAATAAAACGGAAACATAAAACGAATTAAAATAGGAACATAACACAACAGCTGTAATGACGACTTTCCTTGTGTGCACGAATGCCAAGTGAAGTAAACACTGATGGCTACGGCTACCATACATTGGTGTTATCGTTCCGTGAACATGATCAAAGAAAAACTTGGCAGATTGTGAACTCAATTGTTATTCTAATAAATAGGCATTCCGGAATGATTGATAAAATTTTATTTTCCTTCAAACCATTCAAAACATTCTTAATTTCATCTTTGCACGAAATTGTTACTTTAGGTACAAGATTTTGTCCCAATAACAGGGGTGGGAGAGGAAACTGATGATGAATCTGTATATCCACAAATAACAAATCAGTTGAATCAAACAATTGCTCTACTTATGCTACATAGTTTACTTGCATCAATCACTATCCATCGTATAATTATTTTGAATTTTGATATTCCGTGGTCGAGAGTTGGTAAGACGATGCTTTTTTCTTCTCATTTTTCCAATTTGTCAATGAAAAACCGAAAATCACCAGATATGCCACAAAAATGAAAAATATTCACCAAATCACCAGAAGAACCTAAAAATAACCAAATCTGGTGATAAATCACCAACATCGGCAACCCTGTATGTGTGGTAAATTGGTAATTTGATTCTCGCGCATCATTCCTATTAGCCCAGTCGTCAGAGCAATAAAAGACGCTATACCCAAAAATAATTTGAGTTCTGATTTCTTGTGTATGGTGTAAGGTCAAATGTCAAAGAAGACATATTTATTTATCGAGCTCGAAATTCCTGTGGAAATTGAAAAAAAATCGTGTTTTGTTGAAAAAAATTATTTGTGCCAAATATTTCGGTTCTCGTGCATTCACCCATTCAAAAATGAAGGGGATAAAATTCTCCAAAATTTATGTCTTATTTATTTTTCCTGTAAAGTTGATTGTTTCGATGCGGCGGCTCTGTAAATGTACCTAAGTACCTACTTTTCATCACATTTCTGATTCGCACGTTATCTTGGAGCTGTAGACAAGCCAGTTGTGCCGATTTGTATTCAATATCGCATTATATTGTAGCTAAAATTTTGAATTCCCAACTAAGGCACTATCAAATGTGGATGTGGATGGTTAATTGCTAGCTGTATTGACTATAAGGGAGTCCGCATCTGCAATGGCTTGCTGAACAGCAATGTTGGTATTCTCCAGTTTTTCTTTCAGCATCGAGATGAAACGACTTTTGTTCGCCTCATTGGAAAAAAATGTTTCTTGTGTAACAGTGGGTGTCACGTAGCAGTCAAAAATCACATCAGGTGCAGCATGCTTTCGTGTTTGTCGAAGTCTCTCAGTAGCTTTTGTAGTGATGCTTGAGTCTTTCGGATAGCCGTCAAACACAACTACATAATGTGGTTGCTATTGTCAAATCAAAACACGTTTTTTTAATTTCCACAGGGATCTCGAGGTCGCAAAATGTATATGTTGTTTTTGACATTTGACCTTACATACCATGCTCCAGAAATAAAAACTCCTTGAATTATTATTTTTAGGTAAAAAACACCTGACAACTGGGCTATGTTTATTGGCCTTCTAGGTGCGTCAATAGGCCAGTCACTCACGGACAAAATTCATAGTTTCGTTGTTTTGGTACATTGATAGGATGATACATTGATACATATGAGTAGTGCAAACCTCGCATATAAAATACTCTTATACCGAAATATATAATTTGAATCAAACCGTATTTCTGTGACCTTTTGATCAATAACTTCGTAATTTAAATTGTCTAATTTTAGTAATCTTTCGAGCTGAAATATTGGCTCGAAAGAAGTCATACGGAATTGAGTTGTAGTGCTTTCATTCAGCTTTTATTCGAGCACACGGTGATTGTTTGGTAGGTTCAATAGAAGAAGTGTGATCAGTAGAAACTACCTACGCATCATAAGTATGGAAAATTCAATACATTATTTCGCCAAATATCGATATGTGCAATCGCTTCAGCATCTAGAGAAACCTAAAATGACGTAGTATAGTGCCGTAGGTATACTCTAGTGCGGCAGAAAATATTGAAAAATAAAGAAAGCCAATAGTAGTTTATTAAATAATATTAGATGAAAATTACTATTTCTAGTTTATTCGGAGAACATTTCAAATCTGTGAATTTGTCATGTGTTCAGCTGCTTCATAAGTTTTTGTTATGTCAAAAATTAAATAAACTTTTTGCTTCAATAAAAAATTCAAATCAAAATTGTGTATTCAAGAGATAACAAACCGTATCCGGATTATAATATATCTGTAGCTGTACCAAAGTTGTACTTATATCTCCCGCTATTCACTGCTACAGAATAACGGACTTTCCTTAGTTTTTAACTTTTCATTGACAAAATTCTGAATTGTTTTTATGTTTTTCATTTAACTATATCTCTTTAGAAACTGTCTATATATGAATTAGAGTTATATTGGGCGATGTACGAATATAAACAAATACTAAACGGTTACAATATCCTGATAGAGATTTTTCAGTTGTCTCCAATGAATTCTTGTTTGTAGTTCTTTAAAAGAATGAAGCCTTCACTAACGAGGATATAGCATAATGCTGATAGCGAGTGCCTTGTAGCTCCGTACGAATGGGTCAGCACTACAACTTTATTTTCCATGATTTCCTTCGATATTGAGCTAGAAAGATGTAGGTATTCATCCGAATTCGTATCTCCTTCCATTTGCCATAGAATATTAATATAATGATCCCCTTTATTTCACTTTCAGCTTGAGCTATTCTCCTGCTGTGGAACATTATCTAGGTCAAACTGTATATAGATACTCACTTATTGGTATTCTGGTAGTACTTGAAATACTAGAAATTGTTGCAGAATATACTTCTCCATTCTCTTTCATTTGGTCTGGACAACAAACTTTTGGTTGACCTTGTTGCTGGTCACAGTGTTTGGTTCTTAAATAATCTATGAACGAAGACTTCATTGGCCCTTCCAAAGTTTTTATCAAGATAACGAATGTGCTGCATTCTTTCAATCTTATGCAGTTACAGCTTTCTTGGAAATTACCTGTTGAAAAATGATGCTCAAATATTAATGAGAGTTGTGAATATACTCTGCAGATTTACATATAATTATGTTGAATCAGTGACTAGGTCGAGCGAAGAGCTGAGTTATCTTCTGTATCAAGTTACAGGGTAAAGGCATGTGGAGACATTTCTGATACTATTTGAGTATCATTTTCGGATTGATCGAAAATTTCATACATGTACATACAAAAAAAGGTGGATATAAGCACGGTGGAAGTGGTCTCATTATAAGGGATGATAATTAAAAATTCCAATAATTGTTTCAAACTCCGATTGTAGTTCCATGATCTCATATGGATGGCGCCACGTCTGCTGATCCGTCATTATGAATTTCTTGCATTGTTTGTGATTTTGTGTCAAAACTAAACATGACGACCATGTTCCACTGATTATAGAATTATCTGTCACTGAGTCATAACACGGAGAGCAAGAAGCATAGATTATCGATAGTACCGCCATCTCAAAACGATTCGTGAACTATTGCCAGGGTTGTGATCTTTGCTGAACTGAGCTCACAGGGTGTGACGAAAAACAGTTCAAGAGTAATTTCACCATCTTTCATCAAACTTGACTTTACTAAAGGCACACCAAACCTGAAAGCACTTTTTCTTTGCCATGTCTCACGATCTGAAAACTGGCATTTTTTTTTTCAATTCGACGTTTCGACTTTTCGTAACCATGATCACCTTTTTTTCAAATACGGAGATTAATCTATCTCCTCACTTCTAACTACCAATTTAGTGTTCTAAAATACATTGATATTTCGTTGGAGATCAATATCAAATTTTGTTCCTAGCGAGAATCGCATAAACTATGCTATGTTGAATAATATCACAAAACTGCGTGTGTTATCATCATATTAACCTTCATTTTTTATATTAAATACGTTTATCTGATAAAAAAGATAGGGAAGATAAATCAATGTTAGGTCCCGCGTAAAGAAAATAATTCTGAATATAACGGGCTTTATTATTATATTGTAAAGCTCGGGAAATTATTGTTAATGGAAGAATTTATCAATGCTCACCTTTCGAAATATCGTTCAAAAACACCAGCACTATCACGATATACTTCATAACTTCACCCGGCACCATGTTATTTATTTGTTTTTATCCCAATTGTACTTTTTATTGTCGATTTTGATTCGATGGAACCAACACTGGTGGGTACTACGAATTGAATGTTAGTAAATATCTCTAGACACAAAGAAGACGATGCATAGGGAATTCCAAATTCTTCCCGAGCTCTGCCTAATTTTTGGTATTGGAGTGGTTATACGACTAATTAGACTTATCTATCTACCTGCCTTCAGCAGGTTAGATTTATGTTACTGAAAATTTTCAAGGATATCCAAACAACATGAGATGTGCCCAAAATTGGCGACTTTGGATTCCATTAGGATAAATAATAATTATTAACTGATTATAATCCAGTGGCGGACTAATCTATCGGATGCCTGATGGAACGCCAAAACGGAAATTGATAATTATATCTAATATAGGATGTAGAAGATGACAAAAAATCAAGTCTTCATATGATTACTCTATGCTCTACTGAATGTAATCTATGACGGCTAGTTGACTAGTATGCTCTGTACGATGTATACCATACGGTTTCTACTAGTTCAAATATCACAGTTTCTTGGATTATGCACTTGTTCACGAGGGCTTCTGTGTGTTTTTTTGGCAATGGAGGTGATGAGTTACAATATTTTGATATTACTTTTTTGAAAAAATTATCGGTGATAAAGTTTGAAACAAATTCGTATCCAGCACAGCCACTAGTAGGTAGAGTGCAGAATATTGTCACGCTCGGTATATCAGGGTGGAAATCACAATTCGAATCGATCAATTCATCTATTCCAAATTGAGAAACATCCAACAATAATTATTTAGTTCAAGGCAGTTTATTAATTCAATCAGCTCACGATTTCAAATATAATAGTTTATTATTTATAAAGCAAAGTTTGGTTCTCAATTGGGTCAAGATCCAAAACTTGCGTTATCAAAATTATAACCGTTAGACCCGGGCGAGAAGTGAGTATTTGCTGAATCTGCAAGAATCAGTGATATTCACTTCTCAAACGGTGATATCGGGAGAGTCATTCTTGGTCAGTCGGTCCACAATGATCAATCGGTGAAGTGCGGGAAACCGATGACCCTTTGCGGTGATTCCACCGACACGAGGGTACCAACCCTAACCAGACGAATATGGGCAGACACATCTCCTCGACCAGGGCGGTACAATTTGCAGCACTCATAATGTAAGTACTAATGTCTATTGTTACCTTGTGCGCCCTTCAATTGTGTATTGGCCTTTTAGTCAGTTACAGTCCAGGGATGTTTGCTAATTTTACTGAATTAATCTCACTGTTCACTTTTTATTCACTTTGTTCACTATTTGATTTTGACCCTTTTATACACTTTCAATAAATTGTTAGTTCGTTCTATTGAAATGCATCGTTTTCTTGTCGCAATGCTGAAAGTGGTGAATTACTATATCTCCCATCTCGCTGCCAAGCTTAACCCCCAAACGGGCCGCCCTTGCATGTGACAAAGGGGTGCCCTAGTAGTAATAACCATACTACGTGACATGGTGGAGGCTACTACGCGACAATATAATGAGGATATAATAAGAAAATGACTATCATTATTATTAGATATTATAACATGAGTTTCGTAATTATTTCGATAATTCGTTTTACTAAACTTATCAATAACGTCCGTTAAATCTCTCTTTTCTTTGGCTAGTCATTCAGTGAAATTTAAAAGAAAATAGACATTGGAATTTTTCTTGGGAATTTGAAGGTTAAGGGTACCAGAAAAACCTCACTAGATTGTAGATTGTAAATTGTAGGAGGGGTCGTTAAGGCTGTGCAGCCTCCCAAGCACCTCGACCTATTGGATCTTTTGTGCATAACCCTCAATCTATTCGAGGCCCGGGATTCCAAGGCTTCGTGCGAAGTTTATCAGTTTCCAGGGTGCTATAGGTTCCTGATGTCGGATGGCTCTAAGAAGGCCCCTTCCAGGAACTTGAGCCTCTCGCATAGCGAATGTTCTGCAGTTTCAGCGAAGTTCTCGCGGTAGCGGCAACTATCACTCTCTGTTTTACCCATCTTTTTGAGGTGGTACCTCAAAGGGCAGTGTCCAGTGAGGAGTCCCGTTACCAGTTTCAAGTCTCTTTTGTTCAACTCGAGAAGCTGTTTAGCTTTCCTTGGCGAGAGGCTCACTAGCCTTTTCGCTTATCTTTGTCCTGGCACTTTATTCCAGTGAGATTTCATTTCATCCGCCTCTCAGCGTCGGAACTCCTATCTCAAGTGGGCTTTGGAAAGTCCACAGAAGGGTTCTGGGCCGAGAAATTGTGTATTTGCCCCTTCTTTGGCAAAAAAAACCTCACTAAGTAAGAGTCCAACCTTACTGTTCGATGAGAAAAAAATATTATTAATAGAAGTTCGTGAGGTCTCGAGCATGTTCCAATAACAATTTTCGAAATTATGTTGATTTTTATTATATAATCTAGTGTCATGAGCTAATTCATCTGGTAATGTTAATTTACTCTTGTTTTTCCTCATCGGACAATTTTAATGTTCATATCATTGCGTTTATTAGTTCCAAAATTGTCTGCCTTATTGTCTTTCATCGTAGTTCGTTCGTGAATACATAATGACAAAGATGTATTAAACCATCAGTTGGTGAGAAGATATTTCAATTTGCGAATTGCGTAATGCGCAATTGCCATTCTTTCCATCAGTTGACAGTTGAAATGGCAGTCACAGGCACTCATACAACGAACTTCATTTATCAAAACAAAGTTTAACAACACTTGAAGTTTGAACTGAACCTATAAAGTGGCCCTCGAACGAATATACTGGATCTTATCTGTTTTCTTCTTTAATTCTGTTCATATTTTCCGTGTCAGTCACCTTCTTTGATTCTGTTCATATCTTTCCTGTATAAGAATTTCTAATGTGGCTTGTGCTGAAGGTATGTGGTTGTGTGAAAGTCTGTGGTGTTCAGTTCCAGCTATCTTTCGAAATATATTTCTGGAACCCGACTTTCGTCTTCTTCATATTCATACTAGAAAAGGTTGAATGAAAACTAATCTATTCATTTGTTTCTTTCAATAGCAGAAAATTGAAGTAGGTACCGAAAAGTTCCTAGATATTTCAAGTACAGAATACGCACCATCAATTTTCACAACCTGATTATTCTTGGTTACCAATTACTATATTGTACGACCATCGGGCATTGGATATTGCTGAATGAGAGTATATTATATCAACATATAATAATGTTTATTTCTATCTATAATCAGTCAAAACATCAGAAATTAAATAACAAAAACAGCTGAGCATTATTCACTCATGTGTCCAATTTGTCCAAAATCCACTTCATATACTTCGATACTCTCGTGTAAATAGCAGGGACCTCCTTAGTACCACACTCGCGACGTCCATATGAAACTATGCCGTGTTGTACAAATCTCACAGTTTCCCCCATCATTTCCTCGACCTTCAAAGGACCGCCACTGTCGCCTGCACAAGAGTCTGTTCCACCACTGCCACCTGCGCAAATCTGCGTTGATGTCGGTGGATATTTCCTGAACAGTTTCTGACAGTCACTCAGTTTCCTAACTGTAACAATAGCTTTCCGAAGTATTGGGCTTTGAAATCCTGAAACGGTTGAATAATTCAGTGTAAAATTGATTATTCGAATGTATTCAAAAGATCACTATTATTATAATTGACCATAAACGTGCAGTTTTTTTCCAGTTTCACCAATCGTGACCACTATTTATTTTTGTGAAGAACCTACGATACTCTTTTATCCAATCGAATCCGATTAATCCCAGTGCAGCGGTTTTTTTGACAACTCATTATTATGTCCAATACTGATCCGAAAATTAGATCTTCATTAAATAAACTCACCGGCTTCAGTTACACCCCATCCAGAAATAGTTACAAATTTTCCAGTCAAATCATCGTCATTATTTGGCAAACAAATCGGTTGAACGTTATCTGGAAAGAGAATTTCGGTGATTGGACAGGACATCCACATGTTCTTGAATATCAAAGGAGGATTCATGCAACATCACTAATTCAAGTTAACTCTATTTTAAAGATATAATCCATTAAACTTTTTAGGTTTAGCTCAGCGTTCATTCAAAATAAATCAAGAAAAGTGATGTTGCATATAGATATATACTATTATTTCGTGCGTCAATCCTAACTGATGGATAAGTTTTTGAAAAATAGGTAACATTTCTTATCAGCTTTACATTCGTACAGTCAAAAGAAGAAGAACATTCCCGGACACATGTTCAAGAACACTTTGTGTGTCTGATGTGTGATGAGAATTTATGCAGCATTTCTTCGAAAAACTAACTTTCCGATTCCAATTGAGAGTTTAGTTGAGTATATGAATTGACTGATCATATTCAGATATTGACAAACTTCTTCGTGCCTCAAAATACATAATAAAGTTTATCAAAAAATATTGTACAAACCTGTAAAGTTGGCTGGTGCACCTAGTTTTATCAATGCAACATCATTCTTCCATCCTTGTTTGTTATATTCAGGGTGAACAAATATATTTTCTATTGGAATATCTTGAGGTGAAGGTGCACAATGAAGTGTGATTTCATCACAATCTGCCGACTTATCCACGTTGAATTCTCCCAAACGTACGCCTAATCTGGAATAAAAAATTGTTTCATCCAAACAGCAAGAAAATGACGACTGATTATTCAATGTTTTTTTACAATACGCATTATTTCCTTTATTTTTTGAACCAATCGAACATTTATTTTCGAAAATTTCATTCAATTGAAGAATTTCATGGCACAAAGTGTACCAATACAGGGTAATACAGAATCTGAGATATTTCAATTACGTTTTTCTGGGATCAAAAAAGGCCTTTTTTGGAATAAACATGTGCTTACAGGTCGAGTTACAGGTAACGTAAACATCAAACCAGTTTTAACGTAAACAAATTTCTTGGTCGCATTAACGAATAATCAACCCGCGAAAAATTTTCAACTAACAATAAATTTCAACAACGATACAATCTCCAATTCATAGTAGCCCACTAAGTTTTGTTAAATTGATATTGTGAAAATACATCCCTTTCATTGGTGACGATTTTATGTCAAACGGTTGGTTGTATCGAAAACAATGACGAGACAAAATCTTCAGATTCTTCCATGGCCAACAATATTGTGCTGTTCGAATTGAAGTTTTTTGTTTGAATATAAAATTTGGGCCTTTGAGAGTGTGTACCCCTTCCAACTACTCCAAAAAAGGGTTGACCTGATTTTTCAAGCAAAAAATGAATGAATTGCCTAGAAAAACGGTGATATACCAATTTTTAAGAGATTCGATATGTTATACTATAGAAGCAATTTCGATTGATCGCACGAACTTTTATACCAGCTGACCAGAGTACAACCCATATCTGAGAGACTGAAAAATCTAACTTTGAAGTTTTCCAAAAACGAATCCAATCTTCGGATTATTCAATCCCAGTGTCTACAGAGAGATCCAACAGTGAACCCAAGACGGAAGTTCCCGGATAAAACATTATTGGAATGCCTTATCAATTTAGCGCAAGTGCAAGAAGACTGAAATTCTCAGAACATTATTTCCTCTTGATTAGTTTTTTTTTATTACTAGAAATTGAATAATTCCATGTCTTGCTATCTACGAATATGATTGTAAACCATTTTATAATCACTGTGTAACACAGGCTGAAGGACCTCGGTCGGTAGCCTTTTGGGTATCCAATAAAGCTCGTTAATTATTATTATTATTATTTCGATTGATCGCTTCCAAGCAATTTACAGTGGCTGTAGTTCGAAGGGGTGTATTTCATGTCACATGTTCATAAAATACTTATTTTGATCCAAAAAATACGTCCTTGAAATATATATATATATACCCTATATGTATTATGAAGAATATCTGGTGAACAACACGTGCGTAATTTTGAACAATAACTTTAGTTTTATTCTATTTTCCATATAATTTTGTCTATTTAATATTGTTTATTATTGTGTCAAATTATAAACTTCACATTGATCCTCAAATATGAATAATACAAACCATCCAAAGAATACACTTGTGTGACAAAACACACGAATCGAATGAGCGTTTTTCACATTTTTTTAGTTATAAGATATGCCTCAACATAGGGGCCAGGTAGCCGCGCGGTTAAGGTGTCTATCTCTTAATCAGCCGGCTGCCCGTCGTGGGTTCAATCCTCATCGACGGCGGAATTTTTCCAATGGCCCCAGAAGTGGTATCGGATCCCACTATAAAAGGTAAGGTCCCCGCTATCCTAACTCGTACAAGTTTACTCTGTAAACTTCTGAGGGTTGCTAAGGCAACTAGGATAGTGGTTAGAAGAAGAAGAAGAAGAATATCAATAGGGAATAACAATCCGCTTCGAGTGGTTTGAAAATCGAATGGTCGTTCTATTCGAAATGAGAAAATTATTAGCATTTTAAATGGCAAAAAAGTAAAACTCCTCATCATAACAATTGTTGGTTATATAGACATTTTAGTTATTCACTACATCTGTCAAATTATTTTGAAAATATCAAATATCTCAAAATCAAATGAAGACAGAAGAAAAACGATTCGAAATGCAGTAGCTTCAGAATGTTACGTAGAATTCATAAATGCAATAATATAGGGGGAATTCCATTTGAAAATACGAAGTTGATGTCACGGTTCAACCGATAAACATCTCATGTATTAGTTAGGTGAATGACCCTGTATAATAATTCATTTTGAATTTGTAAAATTAATATACTCACATGGTAGAATCCAAAATGCAATGTGCGGCTGTGAGCACATATCTTTCATTGATAAGAGTTCCAGCACATTTGAACGTGACATCACTAGCATCTTCTTCTAAAAGTGAAGAGAAAAACATGTCGAAGATTCCTATTATTATCTTCCATTCTTTTATGTATACCACACATTTTGCTAATCGACGTATGCTCACCTACTCGGTATGCAATCAAAGCCATCCATGGAAATTCATTCATATCTGCGTTTTTTCCATTCGTGATTCTAGAAGTCAGGAGGCCGGTTTTAACTGGTCCACAATTTCTTGGCAACTTTTTATAATTCGGATGCAACATCAAAGAATCAGCTGCCAGAGATATTTGATCGTGTGTCATTACAGTCACTGATGATGGTGATTCGAGTGTTGGATTGTGTGTAGTTGAATTACAACACACGTACGGATTGTTTTCTATAATGCCACAGAGATGCCTTCTGATGATATCTTGGAACTCTTTCGGTAGAGGTCTAGGGCTATTCTGGACCAAGGTGTCGAAAAATGGACATTGTCGAAGTTCTACACATCGCTCTCCTACAGTAGTCACGCAAATTCGAGATATCGAACCTATAGTCATAAAATTACGAGAGCTACATACAAAATAAATGTGGAAATGAAAACTTCTATACATAATGAATAGATGAAATAGCAAAATCACTGTAAGAAATTTGTTTCAATTCATGATCGATTGCGAAACTATGAAAGTCGGAGTAAGTGGCACAGACCATGCGAGTTATATTTTGATACATCTTCTCCTTTGGATTGAGAATAGGTGTGTTCGGTTATGAAAACTCGGAGCCGAGCGAGCAGATGCAGATCTAATACCACGTGACCACCGAGGCAACGGAGCGAAAAATATTTAACGAACGCTCGATCTGGAATGAGTTGACATTTGTGACAGATTTGTCGAAACAAAATAGTTAACCTTACTTTTAACAACCTTACTCATTACTGTTTAGTAAGTAATTCAACTGATAGTTACTTGCAAATGTATGACTGGAATTTATATGATCCACCAAGAAAAGTAGATCATCCCCCTTATGATTACATACATTACAAATGTATGTTGAATGTTTATCTGCTTCAGACATTTCAGGTTCAGGTAACACTATATTTCTAAGGTGTATTCACTGACACCCACTACAAATTTAAATACATTAATGAAATAATTTAAATATACTCTGCTCCCTGGTATACACCTCCTAACCAAATATTCTTTGACAAGGACAAGTGACAATTAGGAAATCTGTCTGATCTTTCCTTTAATTCGGAGCTAATGGATTACATCTTTTACGTCGCACTCGCGTAAGGGGTCTATACTGTGCCAATACCGAACACAGAGCAGACGTAACAGAGGAAACCGATCTGAATTATCGAACGCTTGCTGAGCAGAGCGAGCAAATTCAGGTATGTATTAAACGAACACACCTAATGAAGCCAGTACTAACATGGACGTATGATGAAAAATAACCTGGTGCCTATCTTCAATAATTTCTTCAGGCCAATCCTATGCGTGGAGTTCTTATATTCGACAATAGATTTTTCAAGGTTGTGGAAGGAAGCACTTCCTCTTTTCTTCTCAGGAAAGATCAAGAGCTAACTCTGCCGTTTGATGTATATTTTTCTCCTCTATCCATATAATGAGATTCGTATCAATTTTGTTCACCCATATCAATCAATCAAAGCTTAAATTATTATTATCATAATTATAATAATATCGAGGTGGATTGAAGTTCACTATCATTCACTTCGTAATCGAAATGTGTTTTCCTCGGTGTTTTTTACTTACTAAACGATATGAGATATTATTATCTCGAAGATAATTATATTTTTTCATCAGATTCAGAATATCTTGTGGGTACAAGTTCAAGCACAAGAACTTGACATTTGCATGAATATAGTTTTGATAAGTTCAAACTATAACATTAGAATAAATATGGTGGAAATTCGATAATTCGGGGTAAGTACATTCTAATAATTCAACATTTTTGTTGAAGCATTCTCGAAGATCATTGATATTGAATTTTAAACAACAATCTGAGTCATTCAGTATGAGTAAGAATAGTGCTGAACTGTTCTTCACATAAATGATCTGATATAATTGAAGGGTCTTCATTTATATTCAGCCCTCCGTATATTGTAAATTCATCAACCCTGAGATAAATCACACATATAAAACTAGCAGTACTTAATTCAAACCAACTCCTCAGTTTTGATGAAAAAACAACTGCAAGATAAAAATCCATACTTTATTATGGTGGCATCTTGTATAATGGTTGAATGTCAAAAAACATGAAATGCTTTATTGAACCTAAATTCGAAAAACGTACCAAGAAGTTGTAACATAAACAATTATGAACATTTGACAATATATTTCTCTCAGATCTTTCTTCTCCTCTTGAACGATTTTATTTGGAACATCTTTTTGTAATAATACCTATACTCTCCCTTTCTGCTAGAATAGATAACATGGCGTCTGAATAATTGATGGTGCCAGGAATACATAAAAAATATAATTTATTTTCCTCACCTGATAGTGCAAATTTCTGTAATTTCGTTGGATTTTCAAAGACTCTATTGAAAACGTTAGACTCATTCCATGTATCCTCTTCATATTGATCAACTGTATCTAGCGGTAAACCTGGGAACTTCGGAGTCGTCGTTCTATTACAACATGTATGGAAGCCACACTGTTGGTCTCTCATCATGTAAAAGTAAGGGCTTCCAAAAGGAAAAATATCAGAGCATTTCCTCAACTGCAAGCATACTAGGCTTCCTGGAGGTTTGCAATTTATGTAACGGGGAAAGTCTGAAACCATTCAAACGAATCTATTACCAGAATTTGTTATTGAGATTGAGCAATGATTCACTCGATCAATCTCATCATCAGATGGGACCAGGATCAGATGAAAAATGATTATTCGCAGAGAAATGTTCTACATCTTACATAAATGAGTATATATACAAATATACTCATATAATTTTCGAATATCCTAAAGATCTTCTAGAATCATCTACTATATAAACTATCTATATCTACATCTATCTATATCTACTATATCAACTATCGTATCTGCGGTATCTTGATTAATTTTAATCCTATCGGTATTGAAAACGAAAAGAATGTCAACTATTATATATTTTTGATGAGCTTGTTCAAATCCTTACAGAACTATAGAAAAATATACACGGTGTCCCATTTAGATAAAATACATTATTGATTAATTTTTCGAATACGAATGATTATGTTATTTGTATCATTATCCCGACAGATTAAAAAGTAACCAAGATAATACAGATGTTCGAAAAGCGGTTAATTTCAATTTCACTCTGTACCTATTTCCAAAACAGGAGGGCCTAACAGAGTTATATTTTCGACAATATTAGTTCCACAAAAAAATAGGCAGATATATATGGATAACACGACTCTCCAAAGACAACAGATCGAGCAACAGATATTCTTGGAATGTACTATAAAATAAAGAAATAAAACTCTATTCACTGTAAAACGTTGGAACTGAACATTATTGAATATTTATCTAAGTAGAAGTTACTCAGAGTAGACGTTCAATGTGACCGCCATTCATTATGATGTATAGGTCAGAACTCTTCACCAGGATTTTTTTTTCGTGTACGCATGAAAACCTTTGGATTTGTCCCGCGTTTTTGAATATCAGAAATATAATGGATTATCATATTTTTTTCTCTTTTTTATCTTCGAAAATACTCCAGACTGCAGCGTTTCGATTTCAAGTTTTGGATGCCAAAAAAACATAACCCTATCATTTATATTGTTTGGTATAGATCGTTTACAAACATTAGACTATTTTTAGTTTCTGTCGCCGCTAGCGGAAAATATCAAACTTCTCAAAACGCCGTACCAAAATTAGAATGACAATGTTAAATTCTCGTGAAATGATTGATTAAAATACCATCATCCAATGGCGTTTGTCAAATGAAGTACTGTTTTCGTTTCACTCTGGATAATTGAAATATTTTATTTGTGTGACGATGTTGAAAACAAAAAATAAATACTCACTTATGATGAATTGTCCTCCTGACAAAACCAAGCAAGTCTGGCACATAAGCAAAAACAAGAAAAAAGTTTCGGTATACATTTTGTGAGCGAGGTGTGTTGCTATATTCTCTTGCATTACCTGATTCAAAAACTTGAATATAGATAGAGATTAATACCGAAATACTAAAAATCTCACATAAAATGAATTTCGATAGGTATGTGATGTGTTCCATTTCAAATGAAATAGTGAAAACGTATTGTTTACATACAATGAATCAGACGTAGCAATACGGCTGTGGGTTTCCACTTATTATTGCCGAAGATTCAAATTGTGTGCACAGTTTTCCTGAGATTGCATCATTACGAATTACAGACTCATCACCAATAGGATCATATACGAAAGTCATTAGAGATAGGAACATTTGAGAATAAGTCAGACTAGAAATACTATTTCACGCACTTGCCAAATCAACCAATCAGGAGCTCTAGTTCGGTGTTTTCAGCTTTGTGTATGTGACAGTTAAACGTTAAATAAAAATGATCACGTTGTGCACGCATTTCAAAATGAGCAGATTTCGGATAAATTTCATCGAATTAATCGATTTCAAACCTTCAGTCTGTTTGTGAAATAGTCTAATAAGATTCCACTCGTGATTGGATCAATCTCATAAGTCTGTGTTTTATTCCATACCTCAACTGAGTTGCTTGAAAGAAACACCACGAGTCCGCTGGATGAATGGTTTTTCCTTGCAATTCAGTTTCGTATGGAATAAATCAACAGACTTATCCCATGTTATACAACAAGTGTATTGATGATTTTCGAAACAAAAATTCCTTCGAATGGGAAACCACACTCGCGCTGTGCGCTCGTGTAGTTTCCAAGCAACATGATTTGTTTCGAAAAAGAGAAGGAATTTTCGATAATCATCGATAACACAAGTTGTATTTGTTCAGATTATTTCATGACTAAAATCAAAGCCATTTTGATGATTTCCTATTTCAAACGTACAGTTTATGGAATTAGTTATTTTGATTATGCATTGTAGTTCGACACAACAAGATTCGTTATGCCACCAACAATACATTTATACCATTGTATGAAGTAGGCAAGATTACCTAAGCACTAGGTACTACTGATCTAAATTCATTATGATTGTTGTCACAATTTGTGTGGTTAGTTTACATTAGATTAATTCTAATTCTATTAATGCTGAAATTGTCTAAAATTTGTGGAAAATGAAGTGGATACATATTAATAGTGTGTGTTTATCATGGTTCAGACGAAAATTTGGTGTAGTGGCATTCATTTATTTACCAGGGAATCGGAAAATACTATGACAGAATGCTGGTTAGTCGTTGTTTAATTAAACTACCCTACTGCCTACGAATCAGAAAGTGAAATACAGAAACGAAAACACAGCATGTAGGTATCCAATAGCCAATCAGGAGCCGAAATACAAAATAGAAAACATGGTGTTATTGCTTATCAACACAATCATTTCAACCAATCAAAAACGTGTATTTTAGCATGAATGAAATAATCGCATGTAATACAACAAGTGTATTGATGATTATCGAAACACAAATTCCTTCGATTTTGAGAAACAAATCATGTTGCTTGGAAACTACACGAGCGCACAGCGCGAGTGTGGTTTCCCAAAGCAACATGATTTGTTTTGAAAAAGAGAAGAATTTTTCGATAATCATCAATAACACAAGTTGTATTTGTTCAGATTATTTCATGAATAAAATCAATGCCATTTTGATGATTTCCTATTTATTGTTAATATAAAACGTACAGTTTATGGAATTAGTTATTTTGATTATGCATGGTAGTTCGACACATCGTTATGCAACCAACAATACATTTATGCCATTGTATAATGTAGGCAAGATTACCTATGCACTAGGTACTACTGAGCTAAATTCATTTTGATTGTTGTCAGAATTTGTGTGGTTAGGTTACATTAGATTAATCTTGCTGAAATTATCCATAATTTGTTGAAAATGAAGTGGATACATATTAATAGTGTGTGTTTATCATGGTTCAGACGAAAATTTGGTGTAGTGGCATTCATTTATTTACCAGGAAATCGGAAAATAATATGACAGATTTCAACTGGTAAGTCGTTGTTTAATTAAACTACCCTACTGCCTACGAATCAGAAAGCGAAATACAGAAACGAAAACACAGCATGTAGGTATCCAATAGCCAATCAGGAGCCGAAATACAAAATCGAAAACATGGTGTTATTGCTTATCAACACAATCATTTCAACCAATCAAAAACGTGTATTTTAGCATGAATGAAATAATCGCGAAAATCCAATCTCTTGTGGTATTACTACTGATAATACAACATTAGATTTTATACAGATACCATTTAGAAGACATTATAAAATGAAGATGTTGTCTCATCATATTGTAAAATTGCTATAATCTGAAACATAAGAGAATATAATACAAAGACGATTGAAAGGAGAATAATTATTATCGAGAAAAAAATTTGAATATAGAGTACCGCTACGAGTTTATGCGAGAGCGCATTAGTTCATTATTTTCTTGATTACATGAAATAGTACCTATTTAGACTGAAGTTATTTTTAATCCCTTAGCAAATTTTCGACGACTTTTCACCTCGGGATCAAAAGTGTCACTTCAGTCCCTATGTTTATAATGAACTTACAATAATTTCATTTTTCAACAAAATTTTTGAGACAATGTGTGAAGTATGTTTATTTTTATATTCATTTTTATGAAGACTAAAAAATGAATTTACGAAAAAACAACGACTGGACCGTGAAGACACCGAAAAGTCGTATCAAAGATTTAGTAGTGCACTATCATAGCAAATTTCAGATAATAAGAAGTTTCTCCTTAATTTTTAGATGTTTTTCAAAATAAAAATTACATGGGTCTGAAAAATAATAATCATTCCTGTAGGTATAACTTGAGAAGGGGGAATACATATTTAAAACAAGTTATTCTAACTCAAAATACCAGGAATGTTTTATTCATGAGTTTGAAATTTCAAGTTTGGAGTAAGAAATAAAGTACTGCGAATTTTATTTTTCAAATTGAATCTTGAAATCTCCAAGTCAAGATTCGGAATTATATTTTTTCTCATTCGTCTAAAAGTTCGAGTTTGCAGTTGGATTTGAAATAGAAATTTGATTTTCCTGTTTGACATTGAAACTTGAAAATTTTAAATTTACTGATTTGTTAAATAGCTCAGATACTTCGCTACTTATATTAGATGATAATTTTAAATGAATATTTTTCATTCTACTTACCCTGTTCAAATAAGAGTGGCATTTGATTATTGTGCCAAAAGATCTATTCCAAAAGTAATATTTGCTAAAAAACTGAAAATTATGTGAATACAGGACGAATGACAGCTCATTCCAAAAATTTTACTACATACGCCACTGAATATTACATAAAAATATGTATAAATGACAGTTTTTACTTCTTCCATGAGTTGGAAGATAGCTGAGATGTAATTTTTTAAATTTCGATATGTATCTCTGAAACTATTAGGGATATGAAGATTTTGTTTGCGTTATCGTTAGTTGCCAACGTTCGCGAAGACCACAAATCTCTATATTTGATTATAAGCGAGATATCCCGTAAGGAAATAAAAAATGGGCAGTCTGTAGATTTGCTGCATAAAGTCGATATATTATTATTGTATTGAGACTTATTACTGACACCTAGAAATTGATTTAAAAAAATGTCACTCTTAAATTCTGATGTGCAATAGATAACTATGAATTGGACTGATTTTTCAATTGATTGATTTGATGAATGAAGAACTTGCAACATCGGAAATATGTTGAAAAACATTTGAATGATATCTTTCGATTATCTTCGATATGGCTATTATCGAATAATGCGTAATCTGTAGATTTTTTTTGTATTGAAGTCAGTTTCTCATTCCGAAAAATTACTGGAATAGACATTCTTCATTGGAAAGTTCTATTAGATATCTGATAACATATTATAGGTAACTAAATGTCAAAATATAGCTATGTGTATCGCCATCGTTCATAGACACATTGTATCATTCTCCACAAATGAAACGATATATTATTATAATTTACTAACCATCTCATAACAATTCATCCAGCATATGATCTATATCATCTATAGCATATCTATAGGTATTTATATGGGAAAATCCGCATACATCCAGCATTATATCGATCGATAAAGAGTTTCCATAACGACGATTGCCAGTTCCTTGTAAACAAGAAGGCGACTAAGTGTGAAAGTGCAATGAATAATCATAGTTCAACTGTTTTTAACCATTCTTGTTTAAAAGTTCCGAGAAATACAACAATCAACGAATCCCCTCTAGTTTACGATAAAGAATGCGAGTACATTTCAGGCAGCAAACAGATCAGTGATTTCAACATGCCTAAGAAAGAATACATCGATAAAGAAAGGACAAAGTCATTTCTAGATTTTTTCAGCAATATTCCCGAATATAATGATATAAATCACTTGTCGAACAAAGAGTTTTATAAGAAGCTGGAGACGCTCAAAGAAAAACAAAAATTTTTTGAGGATAACTTACGCAACGAGGTCAAATTTGATAGTACAGACTCAGAGTGGATAGAAGATTACAAAAAACTTAAACTCGGAGCTAAAAACTTAAGGGACCTAGATAACAAAAAGAAATCAAATCTAAAACTATTTTGTACTACACCTATTCTCAAAAACTCAGATTTAGACTTCGACATTCTTTCAGTCAAAGATATCACCTTTAAACCTCCATCAAGAAGATCAGTCAGAATAGAAACTCCTAGTGAAAATTCAACTCCAGAGCCCAATTTCAGATCGAAATCAAGAGCCAACAGAATTTCTTCGGCAGGAACCAAACGTGGAGGAAACTTCACTGATTGGGAAGATTTAAGCATGGAAAATTTGAATTTGCATTCGGGAACAAGCACTCCTCTACCAACAGGAACTAGGAGCGCTCCCAACAGTCCTTCCAAGACAAAGAATGACGCAAAATGGAATAATTGTGGTATAACAATACCTAGACCATTTCAAATGACAGTCCGGTAAGATTTATTTTTTTCGTAAATTCTCAATAATTGATTCTTATCTGTATACAGAGATGAAGAAAACAAGATAGTCGAGGAACTATTCGTTAAAACAAAAAAACCGAAACAAGACAAACCGCAACAATTCAAAGCCAACGACATTCCAATTGAATCACAAATACCTTTATTTGACAAAATAATGGCAGACCGAGAAAAAAGGTGAGTAAGAATACGTATAAGTTCTTATTTTACCATCAGAACTATCTGTAACGATGAATTCTCGTTGAAGAAGTTCCGCTATGAAGGATAGAAGAAAAGCCACTTTACAAGCTCAAATGAAACCGTTCTCATTCACGAGAAGAGATGAAGAAATTCAAGAGCTGACGAGAGAAATTTCGAAATCATCCCCAGATTTGTATTCTGATCCACCATTCAAGATAAAAAAATTCAAGGCGAAGCCTATTCCCAAAAATCTATTCAGTAATTATATCTACCAAAAAATGCACGAGGACGAATATTATAGGTAAGTCTGATATCCAATTTTGCAGCCTTTAATGGAGATTATATATCAACCTTTATTGAAATTTCGAAGGGCTCTGCAGAAGAAAATAAGAGCTGAAGAAATGCTTCGAGCAGCATCTTTACCACCTTCAATGGCCAAGAGAGAGAAAACGAAATCTAAGATAGATGTTTGTCCACGATCTTACCGCGATTCACCAAAAGAAGACAAGATATCAAGAAAATCTAGAAGTGTTCCTAATTACCAGGCCTATCATGATAATTTTGAGAAAGAATTAGAAAACTTGAAAAACGAATTCATATCAACAAGTCCGAGGCCATTCAAGCTGAAAACATCGAAAAGGGTAAGTCAATTAATTTCTCTCCTGATATCATTTATCAGAAATGATTTCAAGGGAAGAAGACAACAACAGAGATACCCCTCTGCTAGTAGTAAAAGTTCTTCCACAAAAATTACAACTCCATCTTCCTTGGATATGCAATCAGTTAATAGGTCGAACCTAGCTGCAGTCTTACGTATATATTCTGCCAGGTAATTAAATGTCAAGAAAAATATAGAAAATATTCGGATATGGATGTGACTTCGTAGGCAAAAATTGGAAACAGAAATGATGACCCAACTGGAGGAAGCCAAATTGAAGGAAGAAGCAAGGTGGAGAGAGAAGCTAATGAGGAAAAAGCCGGTTTGGCAAACTCTTGCTTATAGCAATGAAGAAGATTTAGCAATGAGGCTACAACTGCGAAGAGATGAAGAGAAACTCAGGAGCGAAGAGCATAAACTGAGAATGCAACTTATGCTGGGCAGAGTCAATCAACAACCGACTTTATTCGAGAGACAATCACAGGTGAGAGGAGATTAGATTCAGAGTATCCCAGGAATATGTACCAGAATAGGGTTATACACTTTTTTCAAATATTATATATGTGAAAAAATACGTCGATATTTTTTTGAAATTTTTATTTTCAATGGTTTTTCCAAAATCGGCATTCAAAAATCGAAAATTCTCTATCCTTTTCTAAATATGTGACGTCACCTGGTAGGTTGGTTTAGGTTCTGTTCCATTAATCGAAGTGGAAGAAGAATTGACAATCTCTGTCATCTTTGACAGATGGCGGTTAAAAATTACTGGGCGATGTTAATTCTTCCTGCGAAAATATATTCGGATGATTCAAGGTAAGTTACTATTGAGTTCTATTTCATTGTTCAGCGTTCATTATACTTCACTGACCACTATTTTCAGAAAATTTCTAAGACTTGTTCTTCATGTAGCAACACGAATTTGGATTCTCGAAATACAGATTTGTACTTCAAGTGTTAATATGAGACAAACTTGGTGTTTTGCAGTAGGACAACACATATCAGCTACATCTGCAAGTAATTGCTGTTAAGATAATTTTGATCTAAGTTAAAATACTTATCCTTATTCTTTGAATCTTCGTACATGAACATCGTGAGAACCTGTGAAGTGTGAGCACAAAGTATTTTAGTAATTGGTATAATCAACCAAATCTTCATTGTCATGCACTTCTGTAAATAATAAATATATTTTCCTAAATCCTCAGTTATTTTTAGTACGTACTCTATCTATGATGTGAGTTTATATGAGATATCTTCTTCACATTATATTGTGAATATGTAATTATAATATCAACTTGTGTTGTTTATTTAATATATTATCAGATGCACCACTACACTTACCTACTTTTCCCAGACAATAAAGTTATTAATTGAATTAATTCTTCATTTTTATTTCTCTATTTTATAATGTCTTTGAGTTCAATCGTCTCATTGACTTCGCTGAAGTGGTAGTGAAAGACCTATAGAAATATCAACTCATATAAAATACCTGACTTGCGTTATTTAGATGATAAACAATCAATTAATGCGCCCTTTTAAATATTTTGAATTAGTTTCGTTATCGAAAAAAAATTTAATTGAAAATTGACATATTGTCATCTGACTTATCTGCCATCACTTATGTCAAAATATTCTTCTTCCCTATTATTTTCGATATTTTTACGATACCATCCCGATCTACCAGGTGACGTCAGCAGAAATATGGTGCTGTCAAATAATTATCTTTGATTTCGATTTTCTCGAGCATAAAAGAATATTCCAATTTAATTTTGATGCCATATCGGTAGTAGTTTAGTAAGGTATCGGAAAACGATTATTAATTCTGCTGAAGCTTTAGAGGTTTATGACCCTGACATTGATTCTATTCATCTGTGACAATTTTTTCGAAAACCTTATTCGAAATTGTAGTTTCGTGATTTTCCCCATAATATAAGATATCCTAAGTACTGAAGAGGATTGATTGTTAAGTATAATCAGAAGAAAACAAGAAAAGCACCACTATCACTGAGCAATAAATATTGTGAAAATTAAAAAACGAGGTGAATTGTAGTGGTGCAACATACCACAATTAACTTGATAGACTATCTGTTATCAAACAGCAGTACCTGAAGATAATTTTTTTGAGTTCTGGTTCTCACGAAAAGGAATATCCTGTAATGTTCAGAGAACATCGTGACAACCAAGTGAAAGAAGGTAGGAGTTGGTGTTCTTCTTAAATTTCTGGGGATGGTTTGCCTCGGGGAACACCTCCCTAGGCAATGAGTTCCAAAATCTTGATGTCCGTTGGATGGACGAGTCTTTGGAAGGGGACGTTCTGCAGGTCTCTAAAGTGACACGAAGGGGTGTGAAGACTGAATATGACGAGTTAATCTCAAAGAGACTGCTAATGGAGGAACGATTGTTGATACTTCAGAAGAGCATCGGCCATGGAAATATCTATTAGATAGAGATAAATCGCCAACTTTTCTACGGTGTTCCAGAGAAGTGAGCGAGTTTGTGAGCGATGCATCACCGACAAGACGAATTACCCTTTCTTGGACATGATCCAATAGTTTCAGGATATGTTTAGGTGCCGCACTCCAAATATGGGAACAGTATTCCAGGACAGGTCGGATCTGTGCCTTATAAATCATAAGCAGCTGACTGGGAGTGAAATAGCTCTTTGCTCGAAACAAAAATCCAAGTTTTTGGGATGCACTTTTGGCAATGGACCTCACGTGATTTTCACAAGAAATGTTATTGCTGATAGTAACGCCAAGCATCGAAATGGATGACTTCAATGGTATGGTTACTCCTGACCATTCCTGGCTGAATTATGTTGGGCACAGTGAGAGCGGCTTTTCTAGAGAAAAGACATGCTTGTGTTTTGTCTGCATTGAATTCTACCAGGTTATTATATCCCCACTCGAGAAGTCCATATTCACTTTGTTAACATTTCTTCCTCGTTCATTTCTGGTTTGACGGGCCGATATAGGAGCCTTGGAAGAGAAAGCGGTATGGAGGGTACTATCATCTGCGAAGCTGTGTATAGGACATTATGTTGCTTCCAACAAATCGTTGATGTGAAGTAGAAATAGTGTTGGTGCTACAATTAATCCCTGCGGAACACCAGCATTTATGAGTAGAGTATCAGATGAAACTCCATCGACCACTACATGGAGAGAAAACTAGCAAGCAGAGAACACAGCTGAGGGGGCAAACCATAAGATGGAAGCTTGGCGAGGAGTCCTTGGTACCAAACTCGATCAAATGCTTTGGAAATATCTAATGCCACTG
Source organism: Chrysomela aeneicollis (assembly GCA_029955515.1). Lineage (NCBI taxonomy): Eukaryota > Metazoa > Arthropoda > Insecta > Coleoptera > Chrysomelidae > Chrysomela > Chrysomela aeneicollis. The sequence continues at coordinate 8,751,270 of JARUHQ010000009.1, read as the reverse complement.
CTAAAGTTTCTCCATATTTTTCAATAGATAGCTGCTATAAATGTGAGACGTTAGCGAGCAGGTCACCAGTTGATCTCTGATGACGGAAGCCATATTGCCTATCGTTTACAATTTCTGAGTTTTCCAGATATTTCATGAGCTCGATGTTGATGTCTTTTTTCATGACCTTTGAAATAATTGATAGCAGTGCGATATGTCTGTAGTTACTAGGTAAGGTCTTTTTGCCTTTTTTGGGGACTGGTTGTACTCTTGCAATTTTCCAGTTAGACGGAAATACCCCCAAATTGTAAGAGTGGTCGAACAACTTGCAAAGAACAGGTTTTAGTTCGGGGGCACATTTCTTGAGAACATTCGGTGGGATTTCGTCAGATCCACAGGCTTTGTTGGTGTTGAGACTCATAAAAATCTTTCTGATAGTACGTTGGCGAAAGGTAATCTCGGGTATATGATTGTCAATAGGTGTAATGTTCGGGGGTTGTTTTCCTGATGAATTCAAAGTGGAATTCCTGGGCAGTCGTAGCTAGAGTTCCATCTTCCCTGGTTAGAGGAGGAAATGAGCTGGAAGTGAAATTTCTTCCTACCGCTTTGGCGCTTTGGCAGAAATTGTCTCAGCGCATCGTGTTGGATCTACTGAAGAGAAACAAACTCTCTTTCATGGAAACGCTGAGAAAAACATACAAAGACCTTTCCAGTCGGCCGAATTGTATTGCCACATGAGATGTTGCTCGATGGTATATGGAAAGACCAGGTTGTGGAGATGAGGGTGAGATCAGAGTGTCCAAGTGTGGCACAAACTTCTATTCTATGTATATAGATCAGGATTGGTGGTGAGGAAAAGGTCTAGTGTGTTGGCAGACTGGTTGTTGACATCAGGAATACGGGTTGTCTGCTTGACTAGTTGATCTAGACCATGAATGATGGCGAAGGCCTCAGCTTGACGACCCGCATCTGTTTTGTTAGAGAATTTGTGCCAGGCAGCGTTCATTTAAGTCTTCCATGATTATGGATCGGTACGGATGTTAGTCGCTGCCAAGCAGACCATACAGAGGATAGCGAGGGGATTGGCGGAAAATAATCTTCTTCGCGAGAAACCCTCTCTCTTCATTAGTGTGTTCAAGGAACCGCCGACTGTTGATCAGGTGGAAACCTTCTGGCAGGATATCTATGAGGTCTACTCAAGAGAGATACTCCTGACCTGACGCAGTGCCTTCTGTGGAAGCTTCTGGGTGCTATAGCCAGAATTGCTGCGTCAATCGATTACCACCGTAGAGGTTCGAAGAGCAGGTTCTAAGACCGTATTGCCGCTTCAGATTCAGATGGAATCGATAACTATTGGTGAAAAAAGTGATCAAGTGCCCACTACCCATTCAGCCAAAATAGTTGATGGTTGGCTAAACGGAGAGCAACAAATCCCGGAGTGATAAATCAAAAGGGGAGAGGAGCTCCCCTCTAAAAACAAAATTTCAAAAGGGTTTACAGTTAGTTGTTCCCTTGGTATCAGTTTTTCATTTCATGATAATCCCCATCGTTTCCGGTCCTAGTTTATTATTTTCGAAACTATTGAAACTCATCATTATTCTGATCCTTCAAAACGGAAGAAATTCTCTCTATGTACGGAACCTTGGCGATCAATCACACGCGAAATTATATGCTTTCTCTGCAGTGATATTCGTAGTATCTATTTTTGTATGCCAGATTAATAATTTTATATAGAGAGAAGCGACAATAGTGTTTATAATCTTTGTGCATATTCTGGAATTACTTGAGAATGCGTTTATCTTTAGATTGATCCTACCGGCGAAATATTATCTTCATGAAATTGTTAGGATACTATGACATTTCGAACGTATTAATATAAACTGATTATTTCCAGGAAATTTATCCAAAATTCAGAACCGATTCAGCCAGAGATACCACAGATCTCAAGAAAAACTCCATGAAATATTCCAAAGGAGATCTCAAGACTTTCGTTGGAATGAAAGATGAGGCAATTCAAGCGTTTCTAAATGACAATTCATTTGAGGACACTGAACGAAGCAAGGAAAGTGAAAGTCTTCTAGAAGAGAAAGAAAAATGTGACTGTTTAAGTGATGAAAATTATGATGCAAATTAAGTATGAAGTGAATCGTACCAAATACATATATTGAAAAAATAATATTCTGAATATTATATGTTTATATACAGGGAGTTGAATGACATCACGATATTTGGCATCGAACGATACGCTTGGTGTCAGCGAGTACAGGGGCTGATCTCACATGCCCAGTATTTTCCTGGAAAGTTGTGAACTGTGAGTGTTTTTCAGGTTGGACAAATAACAAATATAATGACAGAACCAGTTTGTGGAATAATTAAGTGATATAATTAGAACAAGCTAGTTGTTATTTGCAAAAGTATTAATCACATTAGCAAGAATATCGTTCAGCAAAACTGAGGTAGAATACAAATTTGGATGCCATTACTCAAAATCTTGTTGTATCTATAGGTATGCATTTTCTTCGATATACCTGTTTTTTCAGCAATTTCACAGAACTAAATGATTGGTATTATTTTTTCATTGTATAATTGGAACCTGATTGATATGTTTTTGCAATAAAATCATTATCCTCTCGTGATAATAACAACAATGATGTTGACTCAATCTCATTCGAGCTGTTTGATTAGATAAAGCAATTGAACTCAATCTGGTTTAGGTATTCCGTTATCATTATCTTGTGGAACTAATTACATAGTGATGTCTATCAACTCCGAATATTCAAGAAAAATTCTGATACCCATCCATTTCCTCTCCCACGATATTTCACGAACAATAAAGGTTTTCCTTTCGTGCAGTCAGAAGATAGAAAATAGTACATTGTTCAAAGATTGCGGAATCCTACTCATTTCCCATGAGATGATATTTGCCATGAGTATGATGAGCAACAGGATCGCAGTCGAGTGCTGCAAATCACACGAGTGTGAAATGAGCATTCCGTATGTCGTTAATCACTACTTTTTCAACAGCTATTACATAAAAAGCGAAATCATTTCGGTGAAACTGTAAGATACTCGCTACAAAACATGTTTGAAATTTTATTAAATCCAGGATCTGTCTTCAGTTTTTATTACATTGCGGAACGTATGAAACAATGACTTCATTGTGTTATATCTAGTGAAAAAATAGTATATTATGATACAAGTTTTATAAGACGCTATTTTGTCGCACGCGTTGTTTGGAGTGCTCCAAAGGAACAAGTGCGACAACGTGTCTAATAGAACGTGTGCCATATACCCTTTTCGAAAAAAAAAAATTTGATAAATAACAGAAACATCTTCGATTGAAATATTTGAAATCTAACGCACATGCCAAAGCCCAGTTTACTTTTGAGCGATTTCGATTTTTGCAATACCAGCGGTGAATAATGAAATGTTGTCATTGTTTTTATTGGTCAATTTAAATCAAATCACCCTTAGAATTGAAATTAACCAATAAAAACATTGGGTTTTCCACTGCTAGTATAAGATCTATGGCTAGTATCACCAAATGCATCGCTCAGACTCTCATTTGACAGTTCGATTGTTCCAACCTCCGAATGATAAAAAATGCGTATCGAAAAGAGGCTATTGTGATACGCGTTTACGTTTCATAATGACTTCCTTGTAGAACCAAAATAGAAAATAGTTATTTTTGATATGAGTGCTGAAAGTGATATGTATTTCATTTTGTGAGAAGGGAAGTTTGGGACACGACGCCAAAGGTGAGGTGTTCCATTCCTTCAAACAAAATAAAATCACTTTTAGCAGGCATATCATGCACTATTTTTTCTATAAACATTGCGGATCAAATGTTGTCCAAATTTTTGGCGGATAACATTGCTCTCTGCCCTGGTACAAGCTTCACCAAAATAAATTCTGTTACATCTACCAATGAGACTGGCCATGGGGTTTCTTATTATAATAATCGTAGGTTCACTAATTGTACGTTTAATTGAATGAACACTTCATTTTAAATGATGTTTTCATATTTTCTCATGCAAATGAATCACTTCTAGCACCAGTGCTGAAAGTGATTTACTTTTAACACCAGTGTCATAAAATGATATTTTATACACTGACAGAATGCGTTAAAAATTATATTTTTACTGACGTTTGTAGAAAAATGTATTTAAGGCATACATGAAAATGTACCTCTTTGTCCCACCAAAAATAGTTGAGACAGAGTAGTTTTGTATTACAGCCGTGGAAAAATATGTAACTATACCTACCTACTATACCATCAATACTAGATGATCATTCTCTTCGAATCAAAGACAAACAATCTATTGATTACATAAAAGCCGCGATAAACATTAAACAACTACTTGAGGATATGTATCCTCAATAATCATAGTACCTAATTGTGATCTGATAGTAGCTTGAAGTACGGAATCTCAGTTAACATGATTAGTTGGCTCATGACCTGCTCGGAATTTAGTGTAACATTTCTATCATTATGGAAGGAAACTCAAAAGAACTCAAAAATGGTGAGTGTGAATACATAACTTTGATACGAAAATCTATAGCATATCAGTTTCTTTTGGTTTCTCCTATTCAATTTAATTGTCGAATTTGTAACTTGATAAGTAAAAAATATTAATTAAGATAGTTTCCTGCTTACTAAGAATAAAATACGGCTCACAAATACATGTTAATATAACAAATACATGTTAATATAGAGTTCTCATTATTTGGAATCTGACGGATTACTATCATCATTATTGATTCTGCTGAGGCTCTGCTCATTAGCAAATTTGGTTCACTTTCTAACCGCCCTATTTTTTATGCGAACAATGCCGGTTACAGAACTCACCAGGATTTTGAGTCTTACCGATGTTATCCTTCGGGAATGTCCATGAGAGAAGATTAGGTGATTGTTGGACCATTATTTGAAAATAATAATTTTGTGAAAATTGAGGTAACATGCGAGCATCGTAGACGTTCATTTTTGTGAAAATGATAATTATTCAACTGAGCTGTCAGGTAGCAGATCTTGAAAACATCATGAAGGATTTCTAGGAAATAGTTCGCGGAGAGACGTCCTCCATGAATCTGATAGACTGTTTGTCTTTCCTAAAAGAATCAAGAATCAAGGCTTCCGTGTAGCCAAAGCGTCCTTGCTGTTCCTGTTCAAATAATTTAATCAATATGCTTGAGAACCTTTATCTAGTGAATTGGCGATTAAAAAATGTCGGCACATGAATTATAAAGATCGACTGTAGAAGGAGGCTATGCCTCATATGCACTTCGACCTATCAGATATGCGTACAAAATTTATAATGTTCCTGGAATATTTCGTTTTTAAAATCTCAGTGGATGAGTCACAAAGATCAAAGCACTAACACTACTACCCAATGTAATGTATAGTTCGAACCACAATCGTTATTTTTTATTTTCAAGGACCCCGTTTTGGCGTTCGACATATACAAGTACTCTTTATGTTCACATTGATCACAATTGCATTTGCAATGAGAGTACAGTTGTCAGTTGCAATTGTAGCAATGACAAATTCTACTACAAGTTCAAATCCAGATGTTCCGGTGAGTAGAACATACATTTGATATTGAAAAATAGACAGTGGTTAGTCGTTGAATATTTTCAACATATCTTTTTTCTCCATTCTTACTAACCAAGAAGAACTTCGTATTGAAACCTTTCCTCATAATATCAAATGAAATTGATGTAATTTTCCTAAATAACCTTCCACGTAAATCTGTCTCACATACTGCATTAAATATCAAAGCAGGATGTCCAATCCCTTTATCACCAAACAAACATCATCAACTTCCAAATGACTAATGCCCCCTAACTCCATTGAGCGTAGTGTTTGAAAATGTTTTAATGTTTTGTAATGTACCAAGTGCGTTACAAAGGTCCTAACGCCCAGAGGGTAACATTCACCCGAGGGCCATAACCTAACCTGACCTAACCTGACCTAACCTGACCTAACCTGACCTAACCTGACCTAACCTGACCTAACCTGACCTAACCTGACCTAACCTGACCTAACCTGACCTAACCTGACCTAACCTGACCTAACCTGACCTAACCTGACCTAACCTGACCTAACCTGACCTAACCTGACCTAACCTGACCTAACCTGACCTAACCTGACCTAACCTGACCTAACCTGACCTAACCTGACCTAACCTGACCTAACCTGACCTAACCTGACCTAACCTGACCTAACCTGACCTAACCTGACCTAACCTGACCTAACCTGACCTAACCTGACCTAACCTGACCTAACCTGACCTAACCTGACCTAACCTGACCTAACCTGACCTAACCTGACCTAACCTGACCTAACCTGACCTAACCTGACCTAACCTGACCTAACCTGACCTAACCTGACCTAACCTGACCTAACCTGACCTAACCTGACCTAACCTGACCTAACCTGACCTAACCTGACCTAACCTGACCTAACCTGACCTAACCTGACCTAACCTGACCTAACCTGACCTAACCTGACCTAACCTGACCTAACCTGACCTAACCTGACCTAACCTGACCTAACCTGACCTAACCTGACCTAACCTGACCTAACCTGACCTAACCTGACCTAACCTGACCTAACCTGACCTAACCTGACCTAACCTGACCTAACCTGACCTAACCTGACCTAACCTGACCTAACCTGACCTAACCTGACCTAACCTGACCTAACCTGACCTAACCTGACCTAACCTGACCTAACCTGACCTAACCTGACCTAACCTGACCTAACCTGACCTAACCTGACCTAACCTGACCTAACCTGACCTAACCTGACCTAACCTGACCTAACCTGACCTAACCTGACCTAACCTGACCTAACCTGACCTAACCTGACCTAACCTGACCTAACCTGACCTAACCTGACCTAACCTGACCTAACCTGACCTAACCTGACCTAACCTGACCTAACCTGACCTAACCTGACCTAACCTGACCTAACCTGACCTAACCTGACCTAACCTGACCTAACCTGACCTAACCTGACCTAACCTGACCTAACCTGACCTAACCTGACCTAACCTGACCTAACCTGACCTAACCTGACCTAACCTGACCTAACCTGACCTAACCTGACCCAACCTAACACTTCACACAAAATCCAACATCACACCAACAGCAAGGAACACGAGGAAGTACCTATACTATTTATCATATAATCAATTCCTTATCTTTCACATCCCTTACATGAAATGCATTATTTTGAAAAGGGTTTTCACCTCAGAGTTTTTTCAATTCTCATAACAATATAAAACAATGAAAATCATTATGAGTTGACAAGAAATTCAAAACTTCATTCGAATTGGAAACTGGAAGAAGAACTTTCGTGTAACACGCTTTGAGAAGATATTTATGGAAATACAATCTGGACTCTCAATTTGCAAAGATCCTGCTGAAGTGAACATGACTTCGATGTTTCATTTGTTTCAAGAAGATAGTTGATTTATATGCAATCAATAGATAATATCCTGATAATTTCCTTAGACCTACGATTGGACCAACAAGAGCATTGTACTATCATCTTTCTACTGGGGGTACATCATCCTACAAGTGTTTGCCGCGGAGCTGGCTAAAAAATATGGCGCCAAGAACTTTCTGCTAGGAGCAATGACCGTCAATGCAACGATGAACATGCTGGTGCCTCTTTCTGCTGCGTTAATGGGTTCCTATGGTGTGATGGGCTGCAGGGCAATCCAAGGTCTATCACAAGGGTTCTTTTATCCCAGCACTCATAATATTCTTGGAAAATGGGCACCTTCCAACGAGAGAAGCGTTCTTAGTACCGTAGCCCTTTCAGGTAGGTGTTATCAAATTCGTCCACTCAGAAATACCATTTACATAGGCGGTTTTATATACATACCTCTAAACTATTATTAGGCGAAGACCACATACCGGTTCTGGCTTGAGAATATACAACAAGAGAAAATATACTGTAGTACCTTCAAATATGTAGAATTCATTTGTCGATCTCCTCAACATTTAATGGTCGGTGCATAAAGTCCACTCGAGAGTACCTGTTTCGTTGTACGAATGAATTCGTTTTTCAGCATCTGGACCCAATTGAATGTGCATGAACGTAGGCGAGGTGCATAGAACGGAGTTTTGGAATAACAATAATATGATTATCGTCAGTTTGAAGCATACATGTGAGTCCAATTTTAGTGAAAATGGACTAAAATATCGGAATAGCTCCCAAAGGCCTCCAATAATTTACAATTCACTCATTTTATTGTGTGAATTATCATTCACCTAAGAACTACCTGTAGGTCACGTTTGTAGTAAGTCGATCCTTTATTACAAATGTGCAGCTAACAATTTTTGATCTAGCAGGTGAATGTAGGTAGTATGTAGCAGGTGAATGTAGGTAGTATGTAGTTTTCTGAACTGCACGTCGTACAACAATAATTATAATAAGTGTGTGAATTTTTAAATTTTCATTGACTTTTCGAAATATACATTGAATTCTGATGAAATATTCCGAAAACCATTATATATGTTCCTTCACAAGTGTAATTCTTATGTCCATTGTTCGATGGTAATTCCTATTTTCCCCACGAGGATTACAGGGGTTGAATTAGACCAATGAATTGGACCTGAAAATCATGATATGTCTAGAGTGTGCCCTCTTTTTCGTATTATTCAAGTATTTTCGACAAATGTAGTTCTCTACAAAAAAAAAATGATATTCTGGTACCCAAGCTATAGTCAGACAAAATATTTCAGGGGTCCACATAAAAAAGATCTACTTATAGCTACCCACAACCATGGAAATGTCAAATACACGTTGAAAAATGGGGGTTCTTTTTATTATCATCCCCATCACTGAATTGAGCAGTTTTAGTAGAGTTTTGAATATACCGAAATTTTCATGGTTAATGAAGAATATCAGTTGAAACGAACTGAAGAAATATTACATCATTATTATGTTTTGAAATTTAATCAATTCCAGTCACGACTCTGCGGCCTCCGAAACCACGCAGAGTCGAGCTGGAGAAAAACCAGTGACCACTCCCCACGCCGTGAGGTAAGTGATCACTGGGACCAAGTATCGTGTGCCCTAGATTGTAGATTGTAGATTGTAGGGGAGGGGGGGGTCGTTAAGGCTGTGCAGCCTCTCAAGCACCTCGACCTATAAGATATTTTGTGCATAACCCTTCATCTATTCGAGGCCCGGGATTCCGAGACTTCGTGCAAAGTTTATTAGTTTCCTGGGAGCTAGGTTCCTGATATCGGAGGGATTTGAAAAGGCCCCTTCCAGGAACTTGCAGAAGAGCGCTGGGCATTCGTAAAGCAAATGTTCTGCAGCTTCAGCGAAGTTCTCGCAGTAGCGGCAACTATCACTCTCTGATTTGCCCATCTTTTTGAGGTGATACCTTAGAGGGCAGTGTCCAGTGAGGAGTCCCGTCACCAGTTTCAAGTCTTTCTTGGCCAACTCGAGAAGCTGCTAAGCTTTCCTTGGCGATAGGCTCACTAGCCTTTTCGCTTGTCTTTGTCGAAACTCTTCTTTCAAGTGGGCCTTGGAGAGTCCACAGAAGGGTTCTGGGCCGAGAAATTGTGTATTTGCCCCTTCTTTGGCAAGGCAGTCCGCTTCCTCGTCGCCTTTAACTCCCTTGTGACCTGGAACCCACATCAAAGTGACCTGGTTTTGTGCAGCCAGTTGTCTCATGAATTGTTTGCAGTCCCAAGTGTATAACTTCAGAGCTTTTAGAGCTGCTTGGCTATCTGATAGGATATAGATTTCTGCCCTTCGAGTGTCCCTTTCGAGGCACTCCTGTGCACATATCTCTATAGCATGTACTTCTGCTTGAGAGATGGTTGGGGTGTTACCTAGGGAGCCTATGAAAGCCTGAACTGTGGCCCACTTCAGCCCTTTTATCCATCTTGGATCCATCAGTACACTACACTGATGCATCCCTTCCCAGTTGAGGTCCGTTCTCTGTGCAAATTTGGTGGTTGTTTATGACCACTTTAAACTGAATTTCGAAACCTAACCTAACTGGCATGATATCTGTAGGCTTGGACATGGATTCTAGGAAAATATTTTCCAAAATCTTCAAATGTCCAGCCCGATTTCCTAATTTGAGGTTCATTGTCTGGCTCAGCCTGAAGGCACTGATTGCTGCTTCTTTCATTACACATAGGTGCAATGGTGGAAGGTTTAGCATTACCTCTAAGGCTGCAGTAGGGCACCTGAATATTGCTATTATTCTGTTATTCCCAGACAAGCTAGCCGCTGCACATTCTGCGCCAAAGTTTGTTGCATTTTTGGCCACTATATCAATGTAGGTGGCCATGGGTTTGATGATCGTTTGGTATGGGGTTTCAGACCCCATGTCTCGCCAAAGACTCTGCGGCATGTCCAGCTTGCCGCTATAGCTCTGGAAATAATGTGGTCAGTTTTTGGTCGATTATCACTCCCAGATATTTAACTTCTTTGGAAAAAGTTAGCTGGATTCCATTCAAAGTTGGGGCTTTAAGTTCATGCTTTCGCCTCTTGGTAAATGGAACCAGCACTGTTTTGCTAGGATTGACATTGAGTCCTTCCTTTGCGCACCAGCTTTTGATTGTGTTTAGGGCCACTTGCATGCGATTGGAAATTATCCCGTCATGTTTGCCCCTAATGGTGACAACCAGGTCACCGGCGTAACCTTGAGTCGTAAAACCAGAATCATGAAGCTTAACTATCAGGTTGTCGACAACCAATGACCACAGCAAACGCGATAGAACTCCCCCTTGGGGACAACCTTTTTCTACTGTCATCCTGACCGTCTCTTCCCCGAGAGTCACCACAATGATTCTGCTCTTCAGCATTGCTTGTATCCATCTAATCAGTGAGGCGTTTACATTCCTTTCCTCTAGCGACCTAGTTATGGAAGCATGCGAGGTGTTATCAAAAGCACCCTCTATGTCGATGAAGGCACAAAGAGCCATTTCTTTTTCGACGTATGTCTTTTCAATGCTTTCAACCAAACATTGTAGAGCATTTTTCGTGGATTTACCTGCTTGATAAGCAAACTGTTTCTTGTGGAGCGTTCTTAGCTCAAGGAGCTCGCTTCTGATGTAACAGTCTATTATTTTCTCCAATGCTTTTAGGAGAAAATAGATGAGACTGATGGGGCGATAAGACTTTGGTTCGTCCATTGGACGTTTCCCAGTCTTTGGTATAAACCAAAGACTACAGAATATAAACGCCACAACGGCCTCTCTCCACGCTTGCGGTATATAACCGAAGATAAAGCTGGCCTTGAATCGTGTGCCCTAAGTGAACGCAATGATCCCAGGATGACGGCCTTCTGCATTGCTCCAGCTAAAACGTGTGCCTTTTGTCGGCAAGCTGGAATTTTCTGGGGTTCCGAGAGCAGCGTCTGTCTTGTACTACTGAGGGAGCCTATTCTCAGGATGATCATTTCAACAGAATGGTCTGGATATAGTCTGCGGAGTTCGAAGAGAAGATCTCTATATCTTGTCCGTATTTCCTCCTCCGTCAAAACGATGTTCAGTTCGGCTGGTGCCGAAAACTCTATCACAAACATCGCTTTGGTTTGATGGTCGAGGAGGACTACGTCAGGCTCATTGGCTTGTATCTGCCTGACGGCGGGGAATGAGAAGTTCCAATAAAGTCGACACTTCTCATTCTCCACAATGAACTCAATATCCCCTGGAGCATAAGGCAGCACTGGAGTTTCGTCGATACCGTACGAGTGCCTCAGATTATAGTAAAGCACTCGTAATGTCGCATTATGTCTATGGATATAGGCCGAAACTGCATACACCGTGCATAAGAAATATATTATTATAAATTCTATTATTATTACCATCATTATTATTATATAAATTGTCGTCAAATAGTGGCTAAAGTTGAAAATCATGTTTTGTTTAGGCTTCAGTAATGATAAGATTAAAAAATTTTGGTATATTCAGGTTATTTCTATACAGGTTCAAAGCCAGTCTTTTTCAGGTGGATCATTTGGAACAATTGTGGCTCTGCCAGTAGTCGGAGCATTATGTTCTTCCTGGATAGGATGGGAATCTTCATTCTATATACTAGGTGCAGTGGGATACACCTGGGTATTTTTTTACTTCATATTTGGTGCAAGCAATCCAGAGACGCATAAAACCATATCAAAAGCTGAGAAATACTATATAGAAAGTTCATTGGATTCCGATGATACTAGTAAGGTAGGTTTTATGGCATCAAAGGTAACATTTCTCATAGCCAGACAAAAGTGCATTTCGAATGACCATCAACGTCGAGTTGAAATTTATAAACATGCTTCATAATTTTTCTTAAATTCATCCTCCTTTTCCCAAAGTACTCTTCAACAAGGGAGCGCACACTCGCATATGCAGAGTGTTACCAAATGAATGCGAAAGCTTTGAGGGGATGAACCCTTGGATCATATCTGTTTACGCTAGATCCGGCTTCATTGTTTGGTATTAGAGGGGTCTGCAAGAAAGTACTATAACACGTGGTACAACACATATGTATGGTCAAAATTTCAAAACTACCAATCAATGGCTTAGTACGTTAAACCCCCCGGGACTTACCAAACAAATAACTGGATACCGTATCTAGCGTAAGCATATATGATCTAAGGATGAACCTGTCGTGAATTGAAAAACTTTCAGGTATTTTTTCATTTCAAGTCAAATGACACGCACATCCAGAATAGGACAAATTTGGTTTTCTCTATCTACTTTCGTGTAAAGAACATAACTTCATTGCACTATATTTAGTGCAATATAATAAGCCAGTCACCCTGGGTGAGATCCTTGCGACCTCGATACCAGAATTGAGTGGGAAGAATATCTTCAAGCTTATGAATAATGCGGTATTCGGAAATCTCTACGAAAGAGTTAATATCCGGACGATATGCTGCCGTAGCCTGGATAGCTTCGTCTGAGTTGAAATCCTGCTATCCACTGGACTGGTGGTCGAGTGCGTTGAATCGTTGGCTTATAGTCTAGAGGGCCCGGGTTCAAATCCCGCGGCGGCTCTTGAAAATATTTATTTCTATAGTATCGTTTAGCGGAAGGAGATAGGTGATCAACCGAACATTCTTGGTACCTAGATTTCAATCCTTCGGACTCTCAACGATAACCAGCCGAGTAGTGCTTCGGATGACACTTAAAAAGCTAAGGTCCCCGTCTTCCAGGACTCATACAAGTCTCAATGAGACTTCGAGGGTTGCTTTGCAACTAAGCTTCAACGAAAGTTCGGTTGCGGTAGAGCTTAGGAAACTGCAAGTTTGGTTGAATCAACCCATTTATGTTTTATGCATGGTAAACGCATACTCTGATTGCACCTTGCTTTATACTGACACTGGCAGCTTGAATTATGAAGTCATTGGTCAAGATCCTCATGAATGATTGTTTTAAGTATTTTGATACCTACTTCAGAATATCCTGCAAACAATCCATATGGAACTCCCAAGGTAATTAGGATGGGTATGATGAAGGACGCAAATAATTCAGGACCGATGAGGGAATATGTGGGATTGGGATCCAAATTATACGAAGGTACTGATGACCGATAATGAAATAGTAAAGAAGAGGAAGAGGCTAGTAGAGGAATACGATGATGATGAGATTGATGATATTATTAGGAATATGGGCGCTACGAATAAAGCTAAAGGTGTGGACATCTGTTGTGAAACACCGAATATCATTTGATAATTATTATACCAACTGAAGCATATGGTTCATTCTATCGTGCAAAAGAAGATTGCTTTCAGTCTAAATGATGGGTATATCATCCCAGGAACAAGTGAAACGTTACTATCGATACTCTGTCGACTGATGGTTAAAAATGAGCCAATTTCTCCATTTTCATGCCCGATTTGCGCCCGTACATTTTTTATCAAACACAAATATTGATTTTTCCTCTCCCAATATCCTTCTACTGGCTTGTACGATAGTAATTCACGAACATTATAGGTTTTCCTCTCGTTCAGTCAGAGGATAAGGAAAAAAATAGACATAACTGTCGAGTTTGATCGAGATACGAGCTCCGTTGCCGCAATTCTTTCGATAATCTGCAGATTTTTCAGATTATTTTCATAATCCTAGTAACTATCATAATTTCGAACATTTATTTCGATCTAGACTGTATGTTTGAAATAAATGAATTATCAAAATGGCGAGTTTATAGTAGGTACTCTCTTGAGAATTAACTATTTGCAATGCGTATGATTACAATAGCAAGTTCTAATATGAATGGTTCATTATATATAAAGTTGAACAAGGAATCCAGAAAATCTAGAAATGTACAAGCAGTTCCATTCGAAATGGCTTGTTTCCGAAAAAATACATGGACACTACAATTCAAATCACATATAGTGTATAGTACTGTATTAGTACTATTGAAATTAACCTTTCTTTGAACTGAATGAACGATCCTCTTGAGAATTAAAATGTCATTATGACCGTTCCCGTTCCTACAGAATATACATCAATTATTTTATACTTCGTCGTCAGTAACTGAACAAAATAGTTAGTAAAACAATACATTCCGTATTTTTCATTCTAGTTACAAACTCCATGGGTTTCGATCTTCACATCCATACCATTTTGGGCAGTATATGTTACTCAAGTTGGAACAGTATGGAGTAATTCAACTTTACTTGCAGAGATACCCAATTATATGAATAAGGTGATGGGTTTCGACATGAGCTCGGTGAGTTGATGAAACACTTTACTTATTTCTGTTCATCCTAAAACTCTGCTACGTAGCACAGTTTACATACTTGCATGAGAAAGAACGGTCCATTCTTCAACTACACCATCATCTACCATAGTAACTTTTGATACTGTCTATAATGTGTGTCGAAATATCAGAATATCGTTCTTATGTGAAATGTATCAGAATTGGCTTTTTCTTTCCCCTCTGAATTATACATCATCATCATTTCGAATCATCATTCTTTCATGAAAATGAAAGTAAACAAGATGTGTTATATGTACCTAGTAAGTAGTTCGAGAAGCCTCAGTCACTAAAAGCTCAAGTGATCCTTTCAGAATGTAAAATAAACATTAGGAAAAGTATTAAACCATGCACCAAGTACCAAGTACCAAGAACTCTAGTCGTAAAGAAAAATACTACCCACCAATAATTTGGAACTACAATGGATTGAAACAAATGAATAAAATACGAAATATAAGTACATGGAATTCTATTTGATAAATGTTTTCGGACAGGAATGGTCAACATGGACAAATACCGATACCCTTAACTGAACTAGGTAGTCAATCAGAAATTGAAGGAAAATTTCCTCACGATACTCAGGAAAAAGTTATGAAAAAAATATTAG
Source organism: Chrysomela aeneicollis (assembly GCA_029955515.1). Lineage (NCBI taxonomy): Eukaryota > Metazoa > Arthropoda > Insecta > Coleoptera > Chrysomelidae > Chrysomela > Chrysomela aeneicollis. The sequence continues at coordinate 8,735,947 of JARUHQ010000009.1, read as the reverse complement.
TGAAATGCAATACTTTGGAATGTTCATGTCATCACTGAAATATCAGAAAAATGGACTAGAAATCCTCACCCATACTACCCCATGCTATCACTAATTAAGTGAAAGACAAATAAATGTGGATATATAGGTAACAGAATATTCGAAGGAGAACTGATTGAACAAACCACCAACTCTTAATCAATTGAAAAGAAAATAGAATATAATGAAGAAATAAATCATTCATCTCTCATGTTATAATGACAGTTGCTGTAGAATTCAGTGATACTAAATCACATATAATTTAAAATTAGGAAGCCTCAGCCTGCATTCAACGAGAAATCTGAAAATTGTCTATGACAGGGTGATACTGTCAACTGTCACCAATTAGGAAAAGGCGAGACGTCCTGCAAGTTGCGAAAAAGGTAAAGATTATTGCCATATCACCTTCAATCACATATACCTAACTACTGAAGATTGAACAAAGAAGTCTACACGAAGCAACCGTACCTACATGTAAAAATTCACCTTCTAGAGTTGATTTTTATATAAAGAGACAGTCTTTATGTTCTTGATGATAGGAACCCTCACCCTCTACGTCAAAATTATGTTGAAGCTTGAGCTACATGAAGCTTCAACAAATAATGTATAAATGCTTATATATACATATCTACCAGTTGTAGAAAATGATATGAAAGTTGAAAACCCCTTAGTAAATGATACTGTGGCTATGATTAGAATAAAACAATACGATAGTCATCCTCAGAAGCTAACGGAAAACATGCTCAATAATTTCAATATCAACATCAACAGGTTGCTTGTAGATACTTATCTGAAATAATAAATATCCTGATGGATAATCACATTAAGATCCAGGAAAACTGATGAGTATTACAGCAAATCCAACCTATAATACATGGTAAACTTCGATTCAAGATTACTACGATATCTATATATACTACTTACTATGAACTCTAACACTGAAACATTCAGAATTCAAATGCCAAATGTAAAAATTATTTAAATAGGTTGAGATGAATTGTTGCGTTTGGTTTGTTGATTTCCAATTCGAATCGCAATTGATTATACTTTATTGGACATAAATATGCAACTAACTTAGAACCCTTTTATATTCGAGGATAAAAGTTGAGATAACAGAAAAAAAATGCTTCATCTATTGTTGTTGTAGTGATATAATTTTTTTTTTCAGAATGGACTTTTATCGGCAGCACCATATTTGACAGCTTTCATTCTTGGCTACTCATTTAGTTTTTTGTCGGATTATATCGTAAACAATAATTACCTCTCTGTAACTTCTTCGAGAAAATTATTCACATCAATTGGTAAGTTTATAATGATTGTGTGTGTGGGTGTGTGTGTGTGTGGGGGGGGGGGTGGTTGGCATTGGAATCTTCCATTTGCCACAGACTTTTGTATATTCATTTTCTTTAGAAATTAAAATATTAGCCTGAATATCTAGATCGATATATTGGAAAAAACTTCTGGGGCATATTGAGGAACCATAGAGAAGCAGTTTGAGATAAGAGACTGATGTCCGGAAGTGCATGGTTTTCAAAATACAGGGTGTCAAAGTTTTTTTCAAAAAACTTTTTTTTATTAATATTTCAAAGACACGTTAACCGATTTTCTTGAAATTTGCTAGTGATGTAAGCTTTAATAAGACGCTCAGTTAGCACTAATTAAATGTTAATTATGACTTCCAGTGGCGCCCCGGGGGACAGTGTCACGAATAAATATGACAAAAAATGTACGCTGCTGACTTTTTTTAAAAATTTTATATATTTTTTAGAAAGCTCAGTTAAAAATACAACTTTTTTGTCACTTGATATTTTTTCGTATCTCTCTCCGTTTTCGAGAAATTTTTTTTATTAAAAACTTTATTGAAAGGTTCATTATCTGAGAATCTAAAACAAAACAATGTTGTCATGGTAACACATAAACATGTCAAACATTAGTAAAAGTGTCAGTTTCTAAGTACTTAATTATCTTCAAACGTTACACTAATTGCAAAAATGAATCGGTTTGAATTAGCCGAGCTTGCAGATATGCATCTCTTGTATGGGGAAACGTGGGGTAATTCTTTTTTAGCACAACGGTTGTACGGGCAGCGGTTCCCAAATCGTGAATTGCCAAACCATAAGATTTTTATCAAAATTCATCAAAATCTACGGGAGACCGGCTCATTCGTGGTAAGTATTGCAGAAATGGCAACTTTCTGTGTTTTTTTTTCTTGCGCGTTTATGTTTTACAGCCAATCTAAGAGGCTTTGTTATCTTTGCAGCCTATTCGAGAATTTGCAAGGCAGTTTCCGATCAGAGATGCCGTTGAGGATGAAGTCATGGCACGCATTCAGAATGAGCCCAACACTAGCACTCGTCTGATTGCGTCGCAACTTGATTGCAGCAAAAATACTGTTCATCGACTATTGAAAATCCACGATCTCTATCCATTTAAACTGCAAAAGGTGCATCATCTACTGCCTGACGACGCTCCTCGGCGGCTCGAGTTCTGCGAGTGGTTGCTCCGTCAAGCGGATGAAAACGCTGATTTTTTAAGTATAATCTTCACGAGCGATGAAAAAGGATTTTCGCGCGAGGGGACATTCAATCCTCGTAATAACCACGAGTGGAGCGAACAAAATCCCCATGCTACGCACATCAGAGGATATCAGCAGAAGTTTGGTGTTAATGTTTGGGCAGGTATTCTTGGCGACCATTTGATTGGGCCGTACGTTCTACCTGATCACCTCAACGGGAATAACTATCTAGTTTTTTTGCGAGATATTCTGCCCGAGCTGCTGGAAGATGTACCCCTCCAGTTGCGTAGAGAGGCCTGGTTCCAACACGATGGTTGTCCAGCGCATTTTGCGCGCACCGTGAGAGGTTACCTCGACCAAACCTACAACAACAGGTGGATTGGTAGAGGTGGTCCCGTCCCTTGGCCAGCAAGGTCGCCGGACTTGGCCCCCCTGGACTTTTTTCTTTGGGGCGAAATGGAACGGTTGATCTATGCAACTCCTGTGCCGACCATGGAGGACCTAGTTGCTAGAGTTGTGGTGGCAGCGGAATTTATCGCGAACAATCCAGGCGTGTTTGCTCGGGTGCGCGAATCCTGGCTCGACAGGTGCAGAAAATGCATCGAAATGCATGGTGGACACTTTGAGAATTTGCTCCACTAATTAATAATAAATTATTTGTAAAAAAGCCTCCTTGTTTTTATTTCTAATAATAATGAACCTTTCAATAAAGTTTTTAATAAAAATTTTTTCTCGAAAACGGAGAGAGATAGGAAAAAATATCAAGTGACAAAAAAGTTGTATTTTTAACTGAGCTTTCTAAAAAAATATATAAAATTTTTAAAAAAAGTCAGCAGCGTAAATTTTTTGTCATTTTTATTCGTGACACTGTCCCCCGGGGCGCCACTGGAAGTCATAATTAACATTTAATTAGTGCTAACTGAGCGTCTTATTAAAGCTTACATCACTAGCAAATTTCAAGAAAATCGGTTAACGTGTCTTTGAAATATTAATAAAAAAAAGTTTTTTGAAAAAAACTTTGACATCCTGTATTTTGAAAACCATGCACTTCCGGACATCAGTCTTTTATCTCAAACTGCTTGTCTATGGTTCCTCAATATGCCCCAGAAGTTTTTTCAATTGAGAGGGGACACCCTGTATATTTTTTAATCTTAATAAAATGTCAAATATACTTTCATTCTGCAAACTGAGTAGGGATGTTATATTAACGGGATGGGGAATATTATTGGATTGCAGAGACTTCATGAGTCTGGTAAGTTCATAATGATTCTTCTGAAACGAATACAGAAGTTCACTTAAAAAAAGAAGGCTCAATTCTTATTTCAGTAGATTACGATCAATTAATCTTTGGCTCTAACTGCGTTTCGATGTTCACTCTGACTGAACAGATATAAAAATAATCATTGAAATGTGAGAAAAAGAATAGTCCTGAAGATGTTCAAGTTGGGATTTATAATCATCTTAGGAGCCAAAATAGTGTTCCTCATACTCGTAGATGAATGCTATCGTTAAAATAAGAGATTATAATGGAGCAACAAAATGTATTTCTTCAACTGGAACACCTTGGATCTCATCACCATTTTGGTAAAATTTTGAATACAGTTTATTAAACCCTATTGAATTGGATATGTCACAAGATAATTCAGATATCGAAAAAGGAGTGGTCTAAATTAGACACTTTTGAAAAAAACACCAGTTTCTTAATAGTAGAAAAAATTAACTAGCTCGATTTTCGTAAGAAATCTTATATATCTTGAACCATTCAAAAGATACACAGTGGTTTTGAATTTTGTGAATTTTTAACCTACCTCCGTAACTTTTTTATATATGATTATTTTATGTTTCTGTGAAAATATTTTCGAGGCAATTTTTTTGGAGGAATCTAGTCGTGTATCTTGTTTTTTTATAAAGACTGATGGTATGGAAGCTCTGATATGAAATTCAGTTTCATTGGCGTTTCCACTGAAGATGGCAACTTAGTTGCCGAAATACGTATTTGGTTTTTCTCAAATATTTTGTGGTTTTTGGATAGTAATTCAATTTGTTTTGTTAACCTAATGTTTTCAACTTTTTGTTCTCTTTTGCCACTACCTGAATTTCTTGTGTTTCCCCCTGAATTTGTTCCTGGCGGCGTCCATGAAGCCTACTTATTATTTCGTTGAAATTTGAATTATTGATTGTGCGTATATCTCTCAATAATTTTTTTATATTTCTTAAATACGAAATAGGTACTTCATGATATGTAAATTGCCCTTAGTTACGATATTAGTTCATATGTCTGAACCGCACATTAGAATTACATACTTAGGTAGGTCCTATTAGGGTTTACAATGAGGTGGTTCATTTATATTTGTATTTGTTTCAATTAAATATCAATAGATAGTAATTGAAATGTTGAATCGTTTTTCCCATTAATGACTAGTTTCGACAAAAAAAACCTTAAGTTACAAAAATTCGATTTTTCACACCCTTTATCTCTCCAATCATTTCCGCTAGACAATGAGTGTGATGGATCGACGAAATCATATCTTCGGAAAAAAATTTAATAAAATAAAGAGGTTCTATTCGAAATAACGAAAGTTATGTCCAATTCCGGCATAAACGGCCGCATAAAGTGCCACCATCATGTAAATATTTTTATTGAAAAGGACCGAAATAAAGTAGAGATTTGGAGATTTGGAGACTATGGGTTAAGAATATACAACAAATGAAAACATAACCCAAAAACCACAAAATAGTTCAGAAAACCAAATAAGTATTTCGGCAACCAAGTTTCCATCTTGAGTGGAAATACCAAGTTAGTTTCCGAAATACGTATTCGGTTTTCTCAAATATTTTGTGGTTTTTGGGTTATACTTTCATTTGTTGTATAGAAAAGGACCCAATTGATAACCCTCGTATACACAAATTTCCAGATCAGTGTCATTTCTAAAACTCCAAGTATTTCCAATCTGCTGTAACAGCCTGTATAATTCTGACCATACACGTTCATTATACAGCGTCCGTAATAAACTTGGCTACATATGGAAAAAATGTGTCCGCTCGCTTCTACATGTCTGGCAATTAAGAAATCCGTGATTAATTATGAAAACACGATTAAGTCTTGTCACCAGAGGTGTAGCTATGCCCTGTATATTGATGTAATGTCTCCACTATGATTTCTGCCCTATGGAGGTATAGAGCCTCAACATGAAGCGTATTTAGACGCCTATATGTCCCCTACTAGACCAAAAGTTTGTCGCTTTCGTAGTGGAACACCCTGTATATATATCATTGTATTTTCGCAGCTACCGTGATACCAGCATCGGCACTGCTGGTACTTGGATTTCTCCCAAAGGAATGCACAACTTTGTCAGTTGTTATGTTGATAATAGCAGTTGGTTTCCAGAGTGGTCAAACTAGTGGGTACCTCATCAACCACATAGACCTTTCACCCAATTTTGCTGGCACCCTCATGGGCATAGGAAATGGCAGTGCTAATATAAGTTCCATATTGGGTCCTGTAGCTGTTCAATTTATAGTTAATGATGAGGTGAGGCTTTAGTGATTCCTACATTGAGCGCGAATATTCTCTTCCTATACCGTTTAGTGAAGTCTATTGAACACACATTAGATTAGAGGAAATGAGTTCTGCTTTCATGGTATACGGAATGAAAGATTCAAGCCATTAATTCCAAATTCAAAATAGAAAATATTGCATATGACACACGTTTTATAAGACACGTTGTCGCACTTGTTCACTTGGAGCACTCCTCGCTTCGCTCGTCGTACTCCAAACAACGCGTGCGACAAAATAGCGTCTTATAAAACTTGTATCATAATATACCATTTACAGCATCAGTCTCCACGTTTTGCTCATCAAGCATAATTTTTTGTAGGCGATTCTCTTTCATTTTCTGAAAGATTTCGAAACAATTGAGTCAGATTATCTTACTAAATAATGAATAAAATTATGCTTATTGAGCTGTTTTCAATAAAACACTGAGTACTGCCCAAACCCATCCAGAAAGAGGCAGATTCATCGGTGAAACATTTATTTTTCTCCACCATTAATTCTATTATTTCAACTATTCGATGGTGAAATTGGAGTTCAAGAGGAAGCTTCTCAATATTTAGAAGTTAACTGAGATCTTTTACGAACATTATGATTTGATGGAATTGGTGCGAGTTATTGATTTTTCACTACAGTTAGTTTATAAAAAATTACATTGAGTTCTGCTATATCTAACATACATAAAATATTACAATACATGAAATTGATTAATACAACTTACTGAATTTTCAGACCGATAAATCTCAATGGAGGATAATATTCATAATATCAGCCGCCATGTACTTATTTCCTTCCTTGTTCTTTACATTTTTTGCATCTGGAGAGGTACAGCCTTGGGATTCATCATCAGGAGATGATGCCGCGAAAAAAAGAGAAAGGAGGAAGAAAATATCTGTATATTCAATAATGTCGATAAATTGAATGAACCTTGATATCCCTAGGTATTTATTGTGATTGACTGATTAAAAATACGATATCTCAAGGTTAGTTTATTTCCTTGACAGCTTCATCCTCATTAAAACAATAGTGGAAGGATCAGAATAACAACGTAGATATCAACTATTCCATCATCATGTTTATCTCTTGACTGCACGAAAGAGAAATTTATGATGCTCGTGGAACATCGAAAAAACCAGTAGAAGGATATTGGGAGAGAAAATAGGTATTGAAATTTTTCTTGAAAATTCGGAGGTGAAACGTACATACTCCATTCATAACAATATCTTCTTCGATTTGTTTCATCGTTCATAATTGGGTCTGAGTGTCCCAATATCCTTGTTAACCCAAAAACGCAAGATGGTGCCATAACAACAAACCTCGTCTATAATCGAAAATGTGTCGTTGTTGCATGCTCATAATTATTAATACAACCTGTGTAAAATTTTCATCATATATAATTGTGATATAGGTGAATTGTATCGTCAACACATTTACCTAGCGAAGAAATGAAGTGAAGCTGAGTTGCAAATACAATAGCTGAACTAAGTTACGCACTAAATCGCGTACCAACTTTGACAAGAACATCTTGAAAATACTATTGTTTATGCACTTATGTTCTTTGAATCCCTTTTTCGGGAAAAAAACTAGTACCTACTTTAAATCCCTAGGGATTCAAAGTAAGTTTCTTTCCAATAAAAGCTATATTTATTTTCAATAATTTTATTAAAAATATTACATGATATGGATGCAACAAAAGTGTAACGTGTTTAGAACAATATTTAACAAATAAAAATAACTCAATTTCTATCAATATTAATATTTATGTTCACCCATAGGCCAAGTGAAAAAAAGTTAAATTATCATTATTGCATTAGCTGTTATTTTTTTTTCAATCAGAGTGTTTTGGAAAATTGTAGCCGTTGTCGTTGTTGGTGTTTCATTTTCTACAATAGGAATCGAAATCTTCTTTATTTATTTATTTTTTTCTAAAGTGGTAATTTATATCCCCATCAGCCAAATGTTTACAGCCCGACCACGACCAACGGGAGGGCTTTGATATGTCAACATAACTACAAAACTTCGTATCGTAACCAAAGAATATCTACGCTTACACGATATTCGTAACCAAAGAATATCTACGCTTACACGAACAAGAAGCGACTCATCCAAATACTCCCCAGTGCGCATGTCTACCAGTAATGTCAATGTCGCAGAATGACATGACGTATTTGACAAATGAAGTGTGGTTGATTGTTTTGTTTATTATGGTTGTTTGATACGTTGATATTTATTGAAGTTGTCCATATTGAAGAATATTGTAGAATTGCAATAATATTTGAAGTTTCCACTTTTCATTAGCAAAATAGCAAATAAAATATGCCGAAAGCTAAATCATTTTCGCATTGTGCTGTTTCAAAGTGTCAAACTAAATATGATGGACGATTTAGTTTCTTCAGATTCCCCAAGAACAATAGAGAGAAGTAATGATATTTACTTATCTATTTATATGAACTAATTATTGTTAATATTAATAGGTGCATGGAGTGGTTGAAGATATGTGGAAGATTAGAATTGATTGACAAGGATTGCAATTATTTATATAATAAATTGCGAGTATGTGAGAAGCATTTTACAGATAACATGTTTCAAAACCATTTAAGGAACAGGCTGTTACCAAATGCAAAACCCACATATTTCATTCCTAGAGTCACTACTGATGCTGGAGAGTATGTATTACCTTAGAAAGATTCGATTATATTATTCTGAAATTTATAATTGTAGAGCACAAGTATGTAGTTATTCTGAAACATCCGAGCAAACACCAGGAATTCCATCAAACACAGAACTAGAAGCAGAACCTATTTCAAATCAGCCTATTGCTAGTTGTAGCACTTCTATGCTCCAGTTGGAAGTTTCTCATAGGTAAGTGTTATTTGCTGTGTGTGATCCATGAGGCCACATTTTGTTGTCAAAAATAAACCTAACATCCACCAACTCTTCGATTATGAAATCATAACTTACTAAAAAAATAGTTATATCTTTGTGAACACAATTTCAATAATTTTATCATTGTTTTAATGTTTTTTATTATCATTGATTGACATACATGCTTTGATTGCATATAATAAAGTTAAGTATTGTTGTATTTATTATATTATTATAATTGTATTTTCTGTATAACAAGTGCAACAGCACTCATTGCCAAATGAACTCTTTTCATATTTTTATGTTATTTCTTGTTTACTAATTTCTTCTCAATAAAGTTATCACTATTACGTTCAAATGGTATTTTAGCTCAGAAATGAGGTCATCTCCACTGAGATCCCCAGTCCAAACACAAACATCAGAATTCTTTACAAACAAGACACCACGTAAGAATAAACTGAGACTCAAGATAAGATCTCAGCAAGAAGAAATTAGACAATTGAAGAAAAATAAGGACCAACAACATAAGGTCTCTGTGGAACAGTTCAAGAAGCTTTGTGAACAATTCCTGCCGGAAAAGTTTTGCTCTTTGGCACAAGCACAAGTGGATCTGAAAAATAAACTACCAAAAGGTCGTCGATATTCAGAAGAATATAAACAATTTGCCTTAACTTTATATTTCATGAGTCCCAAGGCATACAAATTTGTCCAAAAAAGCTTTATCTTACCTAGTATTAGAAGTTTGCAAAGAATGACACATTCTTTAAATTTCAATGTAGGTTTAAATGATTTTGTATTTGCTGCACTCAAACTAAAGATGTCAAATATGACTGACAAAGAAAGAATGTGCACTCTTTGTATAGATGAAATGTCCATCAAGTCAGCTTTATTTTATAATTTGTCAAGGGATGAAATAATCGGGTTTCACAATGAAGGAAATGGGAACAAGTTCTTACCAGCCCAGTCAGTGATGGTTCTTATGGCTAGAGGAATGTATAGTAATTTCAAACAGCCTTTGGGATTTTATTTTAGTAATACCACTTGCAAAGGTGAAACTTTAAAAAAAATAGTTGAAGATTGCATTCTGAAATTAGAAACTGAGTCCGGTGCCCAAGTAAAAGCTATTGTATCAGATCAAGGGTCTAACTTTGTAGAACTTGCAAAAAACCTTAATGTGTCTGTAGATAAACCATACTTTGTTCTTAATGAACAAAAGATTTTTTACATTTTTGATGCTCCCCATTTGTTGAAGTCGGTTAGAAATAATCTACTGAAATATAAAATTTGTTTCAATACTGGAAAAGCATCCTGGAAGGACATAACTGACTTTTATGGTTCAGACAAGATTAAATCTTTAAGATTGGCTCCAAAGTTGACAAATACACATATAAATCCAAATGGGTTTGAAAAAATGCGGGTGAAATATGCAGCGCAAGTTTTAAGTGAATCTGTGGCAGTTGGAATATCAACTTATGTGTCTTTAGGAGCCATGACTGCAGAAGCTGCTGGTACTGCCCATTTCCTAGAGAATTTTGATAAGTTATTCGACATTTTTAATTCCCAAAGAACACGAGGAGTGAAGAAATATAATTTATCATTCATGGGTGCTGAATATCAGAATACTTTTCTTGACAAAATGTTGGAGTTTATTGGATCCATAAAAATTTTTGACCAATCAAATAAAAATATAAACAATAAGATTAAATGTTTTCAAGGGTGGTGCTCCAATATAAATGCCTTGAAACAATTATGGTTAGATTTGAAAAGTCAGGGATGTTCTTTCCTATTAACAAGACGCCTCAATCAAGACTCACTTGAGAATTTTTTTGGTTCAGTGAGAAGTCAGGGAGGCAATAGCACTAATCCCACTCCACAACATTTTATAAGTGCATTTAAAAAATTGTTTTCATTGTCATATTTGCAACACAGTGAGAGCGCTAATTGTGCTGATGATTTTGACACCATTTTAGCAAAAATTAACACCAATTCAATAAGGCAAGCATTCGAAGAGGGGCTTCCAAGTCGAGATGAAATACTGACTTTTGATTTTATTGATTATCGAGAACTTGATTTAGTGACAGAGAATGCCCTATCTTATGTATCCGGCTATTTATTCAAAAAATGTTTAGACGTCCATGACTGCGATTTGTGTAGAAATTCTTCCAAGACTGACACACTGACATCATCGAATATTTTTTCTCACTTGAAGGCATATGAAACGAAAGACAAAAATACATTTGGGAATTTGAAAATGCCCATTCAAAGGTTCATAAATTTTGTTAGAAGCATGGACAATGTTTTTACTGCGAATTTTGAAAAGCTTGCAATTTCACCAAAAATTGGCAGACAGCTTCTTACATTATTTCATGAAATTCCATTCGATTCTCCTTGTCCAAATTTTCCCAGAATATATGTTTCAAAACTCTTTTGCAGAATGAAAATATTTCATACTCTCAAACATGCCAATAGTGAGATAAAAAATACTCCAAAAAAAAACAGGAAATTGTTCAAAATATTGAGTTTGTAAAATTTATGAAACAACAACTGATGTCATCATCATTACACTTTGTTTACGACTTTCATTATAACTACCTATATATTATTGTATGTTATCTATTGAACAAAATATGTCTGTAGGTAAGGTTTGAGTCTCTCGGGCTAAAGACATGAATAATGTTGTGTATCAAACTGATTTAATTAAAATAGTATATACTTTTGCAGTTATTTTTTTATTACATTCTTTAAATAATTTCCTGAAATGTTCTTTAGTACCCCTCACTCTTTTCATTTTGTTATCTCGAGCATACTGGGAACAAACAACTTATTTTTAGTTAACTTATTGTTGGAAGAAGTGAATATGCAAATTGTGTTTTTTATTTAAGTTTGAATATTAACTTCTTGTAGTGTTGTACAATGTGCATTCACTGCAATTTCAACAATTTGACGCCGCCTCTGACTAATAAACGGGGTTCGGATTGTTTAATTCACAAAATACCTACGCCTTTCGCTGGTAGTCATGCGCACTCGCAACAATAATTCATTTGAAGGTCATGAAATTTGCTTACACAGCAAGGATAGGAAGTGTCGCTTCTTGTTCGTGTAAGCGTAGATATTCGTAACGCCGTCGCTTAAAGGTAAGTTCCCAATGCAGCGGTTTTGCTTCTCGCGTCGCGCGTCACTCTGTTTGGTCAAGCGGAAATTGAAGCGAAAAAGTTCAATATTTTCTACTTTCTTACGTCGCTGACTCGCTGGTGGCATTGGTTAGGTTATTTATTTAACTGAAATGGAGGAACAAGAGCATATCATATTATGAGAGTGAGTAAAATTATTGCTGTTATCCTTTATCATCTTATTGAGGTTTTCAAATAATTGCAGTAGGTACTTTTGTGGATTATGCAGCATATAACCCAGCATGATCGTATATTACCCTGTCTTCTACGTTTTCGTAGGAAATAAACTGATAACTTTCTTCGCTTTTATTTTATTATCGCCTCCATTTTATTTATTCATTCTGATTCACATAACCACATTCAATTCTTTCATTGGGAACAATGAAAATAAACAAAGGGCAGCACAGCAATTTTAAATTCCGATTTACCAATCAGAGTGCATGACGCGCGACGCGAGAAGCAACGCTGCATTGGGAACTCACCTAAACAAGTCTGGACGCCACCGCGTATGGTAGTCTCCATACCTACGCCACGACTACGAACTGCGCGACTGCACTGCGATTTGACCAATCACAGACACGACGTCAAATTAGAAAGCGCGAAAATTAACTGAATTTCAACTTTGAACAGCAACTGCGCGACGTTTTAAAAATGCTGTTTCTAACAATTGGTAACCTCACACCTAACCTAACAGCAGCAAAATCGAAGATAAGTGGTCATGCAGTCGTGACGACGACGTCGTACTGTCAGTATGGAGGCTTAGCATAACGCCGTCTCGTAACAAGTCTGGACGTCACCGCGTTACAGCGAAAACACCGTAACCACAGATTAGAAAATCTGTGCCGTAACATAGTAACATCGAGGCGTTCCATCCATAGATCTTATAACGCTAGATCCGGCATCATGTTGCTATTTTGGGGCCAATTAAATTAATCAAGTACTCGAAGTCTGTTGGGGACATTCTGGTGAAAGTTGCCTGAAATTTTGAATCCAACAGCAAATGATTTCCACTGTACACACTTATATACGGTGGATTTATACAGAGGTTTCAAGTCTTAAGTCTCAAGTTTTAAGTTATACGTCATAAGAGGTTCATCCATTGATTTTCAATGCAACCATTTATACAGTTGTCATAAGTTTTGAGTCTTAAGAAAAGTTGGCCAACATTCATCTTCTTACGACTTACAACTTAAAACTCGATCGATTTGCGCATGCGTCTGATTTTACAAAAGTGTATCGTATCAAACTGTCGAAGTTGAATGCATGTAAAGCAAATAAAATTGAATATAAATAGGATGTAGTTTGGAAACTTGAATTGAATCGAAGGAAATGAGAAAAATAAGCAAACAAAATAACAGGATTGACACTATTGACAGTACTTGAGACTTTTTGCAAAAATGGTTCATTTTTACTTACAACTTGAAACTTACGACATAAATCCGCCGTCAGTGTACAACTGGGCTTGCCACTAGCGTCTTTCTGCATGTCTTTTTTTATTTTTCTGAACGAAGTAATGCATTAATATATAAGCTGCTGCAGAAACCTGTATTGCACACAAGAAAAAGAGAATTGTTCTATAGTGAAAACGGAACGGCAGAATGTTCCGAATATAAGATACGCGAAGATGTATTGATACACTATATTTGTTGACACGCCGTATCTTCGATGCGAAACAAACAATTGTTACGCGACGGTGTTACGATACGAAGTTTTGTTACCTTAACAGTTACCTGATCAACAACTCTTTCAAGATTGTCAATAACAAATAAAATAAATTATTTAATTATATTTCGAATACTAAAAGAGCGATCGCGTTTTTTTTTCACCATAATGATTCCACAACTTTGCTCCAATTCAAAGTTCTTCGTATCTGTTACAGTCTAGGTTACAGTTCTCGATATCCCAATGATGAGCGTCAAATTTAAATAACCCTGTATTTTATGGAAGGCTTATAACGAATACATTGATATATACTTAAAAACACATAAAAAATATGGTGTTTTTCATCTCAGAAATTTTGTGAAATACGCTGTATGCAAGCTGTCCGATGCCATTTCTCAAAAATCTTAGTGAATAATGCAGTGGAAATTTGGAAAAAGGAAACATTAGGATTCGGATCAACATTTGTCCAAAAAATCTGCACAAAATATGCTACTGAATACTCGAAGACTAATCAAAATAGTGTGAACATATTTATTTTTCATTTGACACAGATGTTTGTTGAAATATTGATTTTTTTCCAGGTTTGATCTATTAACCGGTAAATAGAGAAAAGTGGTATACGAGAGACACTTTTTCAATACATTGATTCAAGTATATATATTTTTTTCTAACCCCCCTTCCCCTTGGCATCAAACCGAAGTTTATTTTGCCACAGAAATTTTATATTGAGACGAGACACTATGGGCTATATTAATATTTTGGATTTAATTACGAATTTTAGAATTACATTATATATTTTTTTATTTAGAGAAGCTAATAGGACTGTAATATTGGTTGGAAACGGAAAATTGAAGGAAAGTAAATTATCTAAAAAATCGGTTCGGTGTTGACTGAAGTTAGGGCATGCAAATAGGATGAGATTTATGTCCGCTAAAGAAAAATTGTCACATGGGCATAATGGGTTAAAATTTATGCCTATTTTGCCAGATGTGCAGAAAACTTACCATGGTTCATTTTCATGTGTGTGATGGTGGTGGAGGAGAATCTTGAAATGTTGAAGTTGAATGTTGATACTTTTAGTCAATGTGGGGTGGATTAGTGAGTAATGATTTTTAGATTTAGATGAGAAATCTTTCCATAGTCTTTCCCAATTCAGTCGTGTTTCATATCGAACATCTGAGATTATATCTTGTGAGGAGCAGATATTATTTATCATATCTAGAGAGGCGGCTTCTTTCGCTGCCAAATCTACTTTTTCGTTTCCGACAATACCAGAATGACCCTTGATCCAAATAAAAACGATGTCTATTTCATTACTGAAGAAGTACTGCAAAGCTTGTAATAAAAATGACATGACTTTTGAAGTTACTGATGGAAAGAAGTTTGGAATCGGATAAGATAACTTATCTAGCTTCGCCGTTATGTTTAACCCATAAAAGAGCTTGGAGTATATATAGCATAAGCCTCAGCTGTATAGATTGAAGACTTATTGGGGAGGTGAAACTGAAGAACAATATTTTTGTTTTGTACATAGAATGCACTTCCAGTGCCTTGATCACTTTTAGACCCATTAAATTGTGTTAGAAGATTGAATTGTTCCCAGTATCGATCTTGTAAGAGCTTGATTGATTTGAGAATTCACTGAGAAGTTGGGGAATATGACCGTTGGCTTGAACATCAACATAGGAAATTTCAACTGATTAATCCTCTCTGATATCGCAGCAAAGGCTTCAGCCAAAGGGGGACTATTTTTATGATTCCAGTATTGATTGACGAGATTTTCAATTGATATACTGCAAATTCCTCCCATCAGGTCATTGCTACATAATTTGATGTTAACTATTTTCTTGCACGACAAAAAATGTCTGCTTGGGTGGAGAGGTGGTTTCCGAGCTTCCGCAAGTATAGCTGGGGTTGGAGATGATTTAAAAGCGCCGAGACATATTTTAAAGATTTTGCTTGCACACGGTCTAATATTAATAGATTAGAGTCTGCGGCTGATCCGTATAATATACATCCGTAATCAAGTATGGATCGAATGTAGGACCGGTAGAACAATAAAGAAGTTTTAGGAACTGCCCCCCACTGGTTTCTTCACACACATTTGAGAATGTTTATGCCTTTTTCGCATTCGTTTTGTACGTAGTTGATATGTTTTTTCCATGTAAGCTAATTATCTAAAATTAACCCTAAATATTTGTAATTGGGTACTACTGAGATAGACGAAGAGCTTAGCTCTGAGCGGATTTTTATGGAATAAGGGAGAAACCATGTTCGATTAACCAATTTTTAAGGCAATACATTATGTATCTTAGGTCAACTATACATTCGGAATAGGTCTCACGGATTGTATAAATACAGATGTCATCCGCATATTGAATGCATTTTATGAGTTAATCAAAGACTTCGTGCAAGTTTGCTGTGTAGATGTTAAATAAAATAGGGTTCAATACGAATCCTTGAGGAAGCCCTTGGTTGATTATTCTGGGTCCATACAAGAAATTATCATGATCTTTTATATAAATATTCCTGTTTCTAAATAGTTCAACGATATTGGATAAATTTCGCATTAATCCCAAAATTACTGAGTTTTTACTCGAGTATGTTCAAAACAACTGATTCATACGCACCCTTCAGGTTCAAAAACAATCCTAGTAAATAACGATATTCTGAAAAAGTACACTGTGTGTCTGAGACGATTTGGGTACACGCCTCAATAGTAGGTAGGTACCTTTAGCCTTGCGAAATCCATACTGAGATTTTGGAAGAAAAGAATTATGTTCAAAAAACCATTCTAATCTCGACTTCACAATTCTTTCATATGTTTTGACAAGGCACGAAAGAAGCGAAATCGGTCGGTACGATGAAGGGTCATCAGGATCTTTTTTAGGTTTAAGTATAAATATAATTAACTATCACGTCTTTGAGAGTTTGAGGAATCTCAAACTCTCTGCCACCATTGGTTATATATTTCAATAAGGAGATATTTGTTTTTCTGGTAAGTTCCTAATCATAGAATATGTGAAACTGTCTTTACCGGGTGCAGTATTCTTGAGTGCTATATCTAATTTGGATAAAGTTAGTTTGTATTTGTTGGAAATACTTTTGACAAATTTTCAAATGTACCCTACTGGAGTATTTTTATTGATATTATTTAAAAAGTTTCTCCAGCTATGTTTGGCCTTTTCTATGAAAGTTAATTTAATTTTTGCTTCCAACTTCTTTTACGCAAATTGTGAAAATCATCCATTGCTTCTCAAAGTGGTCCAAGAGGTTTTTAAGAAGGGAAAAAACTTAAAAGAAACTCCAAGTCGGTCGACCACACTTATAATATACCAAAATTAATGACCGGTTTCGGCTTACATAGCCATCATCAGATTAAAAACCTATAATGTTGTTATTTAGTATAGTGATTAGGAGGAAATTTATATAATACATACCATAATCAAAATAAATTCAATTGAGAAAACATTGAAATTTGAAATAATTGAAGATTAAGAAGGACAATACCCTTTCCAAAACATGGTTTTTTTAATGAAAAAACCATTTAAAATAGCCAAAAAGTTGAAACAATTTTTGAGCATCATGCTGTTTAAAGTGAAACAAAATGTCTGACTATGAGGAAGACGGAAACCAATAAGTAGGAAATCTAAATGACAATTTGACAATGAAGTTGACAATTGAAGTTAAACAATGTCAAAGTTAACAAAAGAAATTAACAATGTTAATTGATGTATGGAAACTGTTCTTGAATACATATGAAGAAAAATGATGAAACGGTTGGGTTGAACAATCAAGGAAACAATTGTAAAAATAATGAGAGTTCTTTGGAGGCTGAAAAAAATTATGAAAAATTTTGAAGAAGATAATTTGAGGTTAAATAATTATGATTAAAGGTTATGAAACATGTAATGTACGAAAAATCTGGTTTCTGTCAAAATTGGTTTGGTCATTGAGACAAATCACTTGTGGATTGTTAATGCATTTTTGAATCTCCAAAATCTCCAAAATATTCAATCTGTGGCCTTTATTACAAATATGTAAAATTTCAAAATCTGACTTAATATTGAAAGAATGATTAGAATCAATGATATGGTTGGCAAAGGAAGAAGAGGTAATTGAATTTTCAGAGTTAATAAATTTATGTATTAATCTATTGTGTTCAGAATAACGAATTTCAAAACTTCTACCAGTTTGTCCAATATAAGATGAATTGCAATCATGGCATTTGAGTTTGTATACACCTGATTTTTTATTAGATGGAATTTTGTCTTTGGAATTAACTAAAAAATGTTTCAAATTTGAAGAAGTCTTAAAAGATATGTTAATATTGTAATTTTTGAAAAGTTTTGCTATTGAATATGAATAATGACCATAAAAATGTATAGATCTATATATTGGATTGGTATATGAGTTCTGAGTAGAAATAACATTAAAAGAAAGTCTAAATTTGGTATAGAATTTGAAATAAATCTTCATAATAAAATCTAATGGGAAAAGATTGTTGACTGCAATTTGCCTAATTATATCAAGTTCTTTGTTAAATGAATTGTCAGAAAGAGGTAATGAGAATAATCTATTGAAAAGACTATTGAAGGAAGCAGATTTGTGTGATTGTGGATGATTAGAATTGAAAGGTATAACAGTATCAGTGGATGTAGGTTTTCTATAGATTTCAAATTCGAACCTGTGTGTGTTTAAATTTTTGGTAATCAAAAGGTCTAAAAAAGGTAACGAATTATTGGTTTCAGGGTCCATGGTAAATTTAATGTTTGGATGTATAGAATTAACATAATCAAGAAAATCGACTGCAACGTCACCATCACCATCAAAAAGAAGAAGACAATCATCAACATATCTATAGTAGAAGATCAACTTGGAAGTGAAAATTGGATTGTTCAAAAATTGTTTTTCTAAACTGTTCATAAAAATTTCTGCAAGTAAAGGGGACAAATTACTACCCATTGCTAGGCCTGATGTTTGTCTATAAAACTTGTTATTAAATTGAAAAAAGTTTTGATTAAGAACAAGTGAAAGTAAATCACAAAAGTTAAGGGTATGATGAGTGGGAATATTGTTTTCAAAAAGTAAGTTCCTAACAAGATGAATACAATCATCAGGAGGAATGCTAGGAAAAAGATTGGTCACATCAAAAGATACTACGCAGTAAAATTCTCTAAATTAGAAATTTTTTTGTAATTTCTCAAAGCCTCCTGTCTATCTTTGACTAGCTCGTGCAATCTGATTCCCACCAAATGGGGAAAGACTTGATTTATGACAGTATAATCATTACGTCATAAAATTTCTATAGGGTCATACTCAAGCAGAAAAAATTTCGAAAACCAGTAGCGATTGCAATGGTACCTAACGGTTCAAAATAAAGAGTTCTGATTGGTTGAAATAGGATAATATAAACCTCATTAATCATTATCTATTTACATAGTCAATGTTACGTTGTATAACATCTCGAGTACCTATACCTATCAATATTTATAATATACAACTCTTAAATTTCAGTCTACGTATTAATATACACAATAAAAATACTTGGGTATAATAATTATCTAAATACAATGAATTCCGGAGCAAACTTCGATGGATTGAACACCTGAATACCAGTTTTATTCTTATTATTGTACATTCCACAATAAAGTGTTGAAATGTGTCGATTCTGATCTTATAGTATGATCGATTATTTGGTTAATTTCAGATAGATTCTGAAATCTATAGATACTATCATATAAGGAACACCAAATGTTTGAAAAGTAATATTTTCAGGTGTACGCAAAACACACGAACCTATTATGTATATGAAATTTACACCAAGATCCTGAATACATAACTGGGCTGGTGGTCGAGTGGGTTAAATCGCTGGCTTATAGTCTAGACTCTAGAGGGCCCGGGTTCAATTCCCGCGGCGGCTATTGGAAATATTTATTTATTTCTATAGTATCGTTTAGCGGGAGGAGATAGGTGACCAACCGAACATTCTTGGTACCTAGATTTCAATCTTTCGGACTCTCAACGCTAACCAGCCGAGTAGTGCTTCGGATGACACTCAAAAAGCTAAGGCCCCCATTTCCTTACTCATACAAGTCTCAATGAGACTTGGATGCAACTAAGTTGGCGGTCAAAAACACTTTTCAAGAACACTAGCTTTGATATAATTTGTATAAATAATTGTTGTATGTATCTCTTATGTAAGCATGGTAATCGAAGTGTGAATATGTGTTCGACCTTTTGCCTTCCTATACCATACTTAACCAATTTCAGACAGATATTGTATGATGCATAAGTATCTATTGGCCTGAAGCCACTGGACGAGACTGAGGGAGCCAAAACTGTAACTGTTTGGCACACGTAATGCCCCTAGATTCTCCTTTGTCTATTTTATCATCATGAAAATTTAATTTCAATCTGGTGAAAAACACCGGAGGAGGCAAAGAAAAGCACTAACTCTCATCCTGAATACACTCGATTTGGTGTTTCTTTTCATCAGAAAAGCATTCGCATGTACCTTATAGAGCACTTGCAATGCACCACAAATTGAATTTTATTTGCATCTTCATAATTTGTGTCTATCATGGAATAGGTTGAAGAATGTATGGGTACTGATTTGATTGCTTCAACTGATTTGTGTTGATAGAATTTTCCATTTCTTAGTCCTTCGAATATCTGAAAGTATCTACTATGTGAGTGCATACAGGTTGACAATATTTCGCTTCATTTTTACGCCGTTTTTTCTATTAATCCAATAAGATAACTCGTCTTCTTGCATTTATTTATTCCAAGAACATTCACAGATTAAAGCAGATTATCTTCCGAGGAAGAACAACTAGAATCACGACATATAAGCATAGGAAAATTATGAAATTTTAATTGTGTATTGCGAATATTTCATCATAAAAATAAAGAAAATAATCTGAGATAATACAAAAATCTGATGATCAATCAAGCATCTAAGTATCTCTAATGACATCATATTATTATGATAAGTCAGTTGAAAAATTAAGTGCTCACAATCCAGTTATTTCATATCCGTCCATCGAAATGGAGCAAGATTTGGCTTCACCTCAAAATGGTGAGTATACTGATTGAATTTTCAGGACCCTATAGCATGACTGAAAATTTTGAAGTTTTGGAACGAAATGGTATTATATTGGGAGAGAGTGTTATCGATTGAATGTGAAAAAAATCTAGATATCTACATGTTTGTTCGTTCAGCTAAAATCATGTACCACCTTACCAAACTGAATTTCATCTGACCCTCAGTTAGCTAGCTGTTGGTGAAATAGGAAGTAATTTCACCCAATGAGTCAGGTGGATTAAACATGGCGGAAACTTTCTTCAATAAAATTTTACTTATCTTTCATATTCAAGAACTGTGTTTCATTTTGAAATCAATACAAATGGCAAATAGGTCCCATGGGGACAATTTGATTGGCAGCAACATCTACACAATTTTCCCATCAGGATCAACCATTCGAATTTTGGTAGGCAGTGAGGCTACAAGATTCAAATCTTATATAAAACGAGCCGTTATACAGCGGAGGTGAGCTTTCCAGTGTGTTGCAATCCTCGAATGCTATCCATTTTCCGCACTAATAGGTAGTAGGGTGATTCAATTCTACTATGATGGCTTTTCTCCATCAGGTTCATCACACAAATAAAAATGTTGGAAGACTTGTGTAATATATGGGTGATATTCATGCCTGGGAGATTTGATATATGTATAAACAAGAATAGGTTTTCCAATCAGTTTTGCAATATATGAGGTAGATTCTAAAGTATACGAAATAGGAAATATTAGTTGATGTAGTTTTATAGATCTTTATCCATTATCTTCCTGAGGAGGCAGTATACCACTAACACACTGCTATCACACCATGGAGGCAAAAATCTCCTTGATAACCTGCGTCACATTCATGTCTCTGAGGATCTCAGCTTTCGTAGTTCGAAAACTGATAGGCTACACAAAATTATGGTTGCAGTGTTCGCGGTAACAAGATTATCTTTAATAGAGAACAGGGCACCATCAGGAACAATAGCATTACAAGTATCCTCTTTCATAAAACACATCTCCCTGATACGATTTTGTTATGAACTGTTTATAGTCTCAACTGAAATTTCCTTTTGTTTACAAAGGCTCTTTCTTCACACAATTTGCACATAAGTCAATAGTCTCATGCGAAAAACTTATATACCATATGGGACAACTCTCAAACTGACCAGCGACAAACAAAATGAGGTTACTAAAATAAAATACTTGCCATTATTGTCAATCGATATAGGAACTGGTGATCACTAGTAGCCCTTTCCTAGTGGTTTAATGATAAGTTGTAGTATTCAAAAACTTATTATCTCTATATATTATACAGAGGTGTGCACAAAAATCGGCCAGAGCTGTAACTTCTAAATCATTCGAGATCGAAATTTGAAATTTGGTGGGTATCAACTATATGATATTGTTCATTTTTTTAAGAAAAAAATTGTATTTCATCACTTCCGGTCTAACCGGAAGTGACCCCGACTTTTGGTTTTCAAATGGAACCCCCTGTATATTTTTCCATTTTTAGATTCAGGGTATCATTTTACATACCCCAGTAGTTTTTCCGGATCAGAATGTCGAGAAAATTTCCTCAATATGTTTTAATGTTTGAACAGTGTGCCCATTAATTGGTAATAGTAATCAAGATCGAGGTAGCCTTGTAAGTCAATTTCAATGTGACAGTAACATCCAATAAGGTGTCAGCAATGCATTGCACAAAATGGGGGTCAATTTGAGTATTTGTTGTAATTAATTTTTTATCGCCCCTCTTTTTATGCTACTGAAAATAATAAAGATTGATGTGGAGTTCATTTTGTTGCTTTCTGTTCCACAAGAAATGATCCGGTAAAACTACTGGTGTATGTAAAATGATACCCTGAATCTGAAAATGGAAAAATATACAGGGGGTTCCATTTGAAAATCAAAAGTTAGGGTCACTTCCGGTTAGACCGGAAGTGATGGAATACAATTATTCTAGTCAAAAAATGAACAATATCATATAGTTGCTACCCACCAAATTTCAAATTTCGATCTCGAATGATTCAGAAGTTACAGCTCTGGCCGTTTTTTGTGCACACCTCTGTATATAGCTAGCTTGGGACGAAAGGAGAACCAAGTTCTAGTAAGTGAACACTGAGCTCCCAGTAGAAATCTAAACCTGTAATGGTACTATATTAATGGTCAGATAGAAATCATTAGTACATTATACACCCGGGGACTAAAGTGCTATTTTAAATCCCGAGACAAAATTTTATAGCCTGACCAACGGGACGTTCAACTACAAGTGCAAAAACTCACTATAAAAATACAACTGAAATTGAATTTAGGAGCTGAAGACCTGAGTTGATAGGGCACTGCCTCTTTCTCTAGACGTAGATACCTCCCTGGCATCTTTTTTCATTGTATCAACATGGATGTAATTTCAGATTTTCCTTCTGTTTCCCCTCTGTCGGTTCACTTAGACGTCAAAACTTTTTGTATGTTCACTCCCTAAGCACCTCAAACAAGTTTTTCAAGGAATCACTTAGGTCTCTGCAAGCACTCTACACACCCTTTTGGGATAGCAATTGATTGGACAAATTGTAGAAATAAAATCAGAAGTCGCCAAATGCTTCTCATGAATATGAATCCCACATTTTGATCCTTAATGGTTTTCTAGGTCCACGATTTGGAAAACGCCATATTCAAGTTCTCTTCTTATTCATGCTTACCACCATTGCATTTGGAATAAGAGGGCAGTTACCTATTGCAATTGTAGCAATGACGAATAGAAACTCGAGTCAGAATCCGGATGTTCCAGTAAGTAGGATATAGGTATTATCATCATTCAGAATACAATGGTTGCTGTCAAAATACGATGGAATAGTGATCCATTAACTATTTATGTCGGAGGTTAGTTGGGACTAGGATCAGCATGAACTGAAGAAAGATGTACTCACTTCAAGAGAACTATTTATGGTATATTTTCGAATAATCGTCATTTATGAAAAAAATGATTTGATTGAATTAGAAACGTTAATCTCTGACATATACGATAATTTTATAAATTCAATATAGTATTACAGTAAAGTTTAATAAAGTATATCCCACAATGACAACCTGGTAACGATGTATTGAATAGAATCAATATTATGAAAAAATATATATATATATATATTATGAAAATGCATTATAAAATCTAAATACACGGCATTTTATGTCACTTACCACCTTTTCGAGAAATTCGATTCTCACGAGAGACACCTTGTATATCATTTCATTTTTCGTTTTAGTATTCACCCAATCTGAATGCAAGTACGCGTATTATTTTTAATGTTTCATTGGATTAGCAGAGAAATATTTCAAAATTCATTTCTCAATCTAGAGTGCTTCTCTCGGTGCTGCCATTCTATTTTCATTGAATTTTATCAATTTTCTTCAAATATGATTAAGGTGGCTTATTGGGTTTCAGAAAAAAAAAGCAATGCATAGCTCGAATTTCTATGTATAATAATTTTGAAGAAATAATTTACTCACATTAGATATAATACCTCGAAGTGAACAGCGTATATCTTAATGAGTTATCGTGATATATATCTAGGTACTTATATAAAAAAATTCTGATATTGTGTGGAATCCAAGTATATTGCTACCAAACCAACGTGGTTTTTTAACGAGTTTGTCATGAATGTCACGATACTTTTTAACGAATGCAAATAGAAACTACACAAATAAAGGTGTGATAGTTGCTATGGAACTCAGACAACTTGGGACTTTCTAACGTTTTTAGTAGCGAACCAAACAAAATATCAGTGAACGAAAAATGCATGCGCTAAGAGGACACCTCCATCTGCAAAATCTTAGTTTCTGTGGAAATCATACTAAGTACATAGAAATATTTTCGTTATTGTAACGTGGGATTTGAAATTCTGACACTGGTTATTTTGACTGATTTGGCGAAGCTACATAACTCAGCTCTCTAGATTGAAAAATACATATTGAAATTTTTTGCAATGATCACAATTCAGAAATATCGTTTTGGATCTAGAGGAAAATAAATGAAATAGCAAGATTTGAATGAAGTTATGGCATACGACAAAATAAATATATATCCTTAAGCTGTATCTAGACATGTTCCTCGAAATTCATCTTACCCGGTGAATAATAAAGCAGTACCTACATGTATATTTCGAACCCTACATAAAGTTTCAACTATACGACGTGAAAAAAAAATCGAATACAAAAGTTTTAAGGTTTAATCAGTACCTACCATATTTTGATACTTCCAAAACAAACAAATGCAAATCGAAAAATTGGAAAAATGACAAATTATATCACCCACATGTATACCTCTTATATTTTGACTCCTACTACCTACAGTTTTAACTACACAAGGTGGAATATGAGAGTTCTAAGGTTTCATCGGTACCATCTTTTGGCACTTCCAAAATAAATAAATGTGAATCGGAAAATTGGATACATCTAAAATCAGAGGAAGAAGATACGATACGAAAACTATACTAGTTTGATTTGAATATTGGTATTCCTGATTCAATATTGTGAACTAAGTGAGTGAAAAACGGCTTGATGAAGCATTAGCAAACTATACATATTCGGAAATAGAAGAAAAGAGTGTTTCGCCATAGTTAAAAAGTCATTTTTACAATTTTGCGATTCGCATTTTGTTTGTTCAAGAAGTCCCAAAAGATAGTACTGATGAAAACCTACATATTCAATGTTTTTTTCCACCTCGTATAGTTGAAGCTATAGATAGCGGCCAAAATATAAGAGGACATCACCCTGTACAATAAACACCATTTTATTACTTAGCGAAATGTTCACAGATTTATGAGTGGGACAATAAGGGTGTTTTATTATCCTCCTTCTATTGGGGATACATCATACTACAAGTGTTTGCGGCAGAACTAGCTAAGCGATTTGGAGCCAAGAACTTTTTGCTAGCAGCAATGACAGTAAATTCCACGATGAACATGCTTGTGCCCCTGTCTGCTAGATTGATGGGCTCCTATGGCGTAATGGGTTGCAGAACAATCCAAGGTCTGTCACAGGGATTTTTCTACCCTTCCATTCATAATATCCTCGGAAAGTGGGCACCAATCAACGAAAGGAGCCTGCTCAGTACTGTGTGCCTGTCAGGTAAGAATTCGACAAAGATGTATCTTCCAGAAGCGGATTTATTTATCACAAAACTGAATGACCTAAAGGAAATACTGGTTGTTGACACTGTTGACAGCATGAAAATAGAGAGAGCTAAGGTTCGAGAAAAATGCGTATCGAAATAGAGGCTATTTCGACACGCATTTGCGTTGCACAATGACTTTATTATACAACCAAGGGAACAAGTGCGACAACGTAAATGTCTTATAAAACGTGACTCTTGTACAATTTCTTACATTTTGCATCAATTTGAAGTCGTTTATTGAAAAAAATTGATGTAATATCGATAAATATTAAAAACATCATATTTCAGTACGAATTTCTCATTCCTTGTAAGTTTCAGTCAGTTCGTATAAATTGCTTCATTTCGTGTTATTGTGGCACTATCATCATGATATCTACATCTAACACTGACAGTTTTTTTCACTCGAGAATGACGATGTTTACATGCTTATCATTGAAAATGATTTCGGAATGCGTTGACATTAATTACTCAATCGTCTGGTAAATTGTTTTGGCTACTGGCTTTCAGAATATTGAAGAATATTTGCCAAGGTGCGATATCACCAAAAATATTACAACGGAGTTGGAACAAAACATTAACTCTAATTGTCATCGAGAAGGAGTCAAGAGTCTATTGTATAGAGTTAATATTATGTTTCAACTCAGCGGATATTCTTCAATATTCATAGTATTTTCCTCTTTTACCTTGACAACTCTCTAAATTCTTACTTTCTCCACAACTTATTCATGACAATTAGTCTTTCCTTCAGATTTCACTAATATAATATGGTCTGATTGTTACAAATTTCACCCTTCAATATGAAACATGATCCTGGTGAAGATAAGTATGGCATGAGGAATAATAACCGTGCACACATAAAAACAAATTCTCAAATGAAAACGATATATTCGTTCAACGTCCAATTCTTGTTTTGAAAAAGCGCATTCTTCTTCTGAAATAATTTATTTGAAATGAATTTATTGAATATGTCAATTGTAGAAAATTATTTCACTGGAATATTCATTTGGTATAACAAAATGTTCTCAATTCAAGAAATTCAAAGTATCCAGAAAAAATAATTAAGTTCTTGAAAAATATATCACGGAATGTCTTCTATCAAAATAACATTCAACATTTAATCTCTGAATAAGTGAATCTCTGAGAAAGTTTCTTTGGATTGACCATAACATTTTCTTGAATATAATTGCGATGCCAAACGGTGTGAGTGTGTTGTTTCGGTGCTCTTGTCGTGCATCCATCATTGTTCAACGAGTTCAACCTATTTTATTGGCATAGAAATATTGTCTTACCATGAAAGAAAAACTATGGTCTTAGGAGATATCTGAGGATAAAATTACCACTTTTTGAGGTAAGTTACATGCCTATATCTTATCGACGTTCATTCTTAGGTAGGTATTATTGTGTATCCAATCAATTAACGTAGCTATATCATCTCGAAAACTGATAATTCGTGAAAAACTTGAATAACCAGGATCGGCATAGTGAGTGAAAATTGGGGTTAGGTACCTATGTGCGGATGAACGTTTAAATTTATCCAAACACTGTTTGAACAGTGGAAAAGAGCTTCTTGAACTTAGGTATTTTGATATTGCATATTACCTAACATATTTTTACATTTTTTCACCAAATTTCGATTCAAGGAAAATGAATTCAGTAGTAAGAATATAAACCCAGATTTGAAGAAATATAATAACCATACATTGTGCTGAGTCAGATTATCTCTCACATTGTACCTACATGGAGTTGTGAATGATATATTTTATATTTTTCAGTAGTTTGAAACCAAAGGAATGCAATTTTATTGCGAGGTAAACTGGTAGAAAAGTTCAGAAATAATATCTACGAATAGGGGGAGAGGTTGTCAAGAAGAAGGTTTGCAAGTGATGATGTGATTGATGAGAGCCCCAATAAGAGAACGGAAGTTGAGGATGATTCTCATTTCAAGAAATCGATATAATTCCTCTAATTTGATAAAATTCTTGATACAAAACAATCTACAGCTAAAACTGAAAATCTGATTCTTTTTGTTCAAGAAAAATGCGAGTCATTGAGAGATTATGATTGTCTTGATTTGAATATATTGTGTTCTCAATCTGAAATATTGTATTATTCTCACGAAGAACTCCATTCATTTACGATTCAAGAAATCTATAATATTGGTATGATTGTATTCAGTTGGAAACATAATAGTCTTGAATTGAGCAGACATTTATTCCAGTATATATAAACAAGCCATACTCTTGAATCAAAGCATATCAAATCAAATCAAGTAATTCTTTTTATGTGTGATGATATCCAATATTCATTAAACATGAAGATAACTTTATAGAAAAGACATAAATGGTCTACTCTTCTACAATATTGACGAGAGGTCAGTGAGTTTGTGAGTACAGAATCCCCATCAATGGAACTAACAGCTCTGCCTTTGTTACAATTTGATGATGAGCTGTTAAGGTGTGAGGTACTCCTGATATAGGTAGAGATAGAAATAATGAGTTTTTTTTAAGCAGTTTTAGTTCTCTCATAATCATCCCATGATATTATTCATGGGATAATTATGACAGGAACAATGGAAATATCATATGATTAATTATTGTAAGATCCGCAGAGGAAATATCAGATCAAGTTTTGGTTTCATTGATTCAGATTATCAGATCACCATTCCAAAATTGTAACCAGATCTTCATTTATAGTACCGTTATCAAACAGATCTTTGCTGAGAAGCAGAATCAAATCTGGTGTCAGCACTGGTTCCTTGAAGAAACATTTATTGACATTTCAACAATATATAGGTAGTAAAAGACACAGAGATCTGGCGGCAAACCGTGTGTATATTGAATTTACATGATCTTAGTTACATACTCATATATCGTTATTTTCTATTGCCAATAAGTGGATTGCCTATATCAACTATAGATCAGAGACATATCAACAAAGGATCTGATAACGCCATAAACAACGTAACTTGGTTCATTTTGTATATCTCTTGCCTTCTTCTTTTGTGCCATTTTGCGTTCATCTGATGAATATTATCTCTCACTTGAAACAACATCGCTGATTAGTACAATATTGCCACGACGAGGCAAAGGGGAAGAGTGGGTCATCCCGTTACCTACGAGATATAGTCATCCCGCTCGGGAGACCGAGTAGATTAAGTTTTTTGAATGATTATTTTTCGAGACAAGATTTTTAATGTGATGCTATATTGCCCTATTGATATGGTTGCAGAGAATTACGATAATACTGCAAGCGTCACCGAGCATTCAACATTAGTGAAATATTATAAGTATGCATTTTCCCAAATGGGTTGACTACATTATTTATATGTTATGATTTGAAACAGCAATTCTAGAATATTTCATGAAATTATGAGTTCTGTTGTTATGTCCAAGTATTTTCCAGGTGGATATTTTGGTACAATAGTGCCCGTGGCAATAGTCGGACTATTATGTTCTTCCTGGATAGGTTGGGAATCTTCCTTTTATATATTCGGAGCAGTGGGATTGGTATGGGTAATATTTTATGCAATATTTGGCGCAAGCAGTCCAGCAGAACATAAATCCATATCAAAAGCTGAGAGAACGTTCATAGAAAATTCTTTGGATTCCGAAGATACTAGTAAGGTGAAATATTTTGAAAGTGTATTAATAATAACATGAAGTGAATATAAAATTATAATAATGATGAGAGTAATGAGAAACCTGGCAATAGATATGGCAAAGCTGTTAGCAGTGACATTATTCTAAAACAAATTCCATTGCTCTTTATCGGTCCTCATCTGAGAATGCCTATATATAGGATAAACAAACATCCTAGAAAATGTTCGAATTACGTCTCCAGGACATTTACATGATATTCTTTCACATTATAAATTTAATGACTGCATGCCAGTTTCACCTATATATTGATAACTTGGAAGAGAAAATATTTTTGTTTAATTTCCACCGAAGCATCATTTTGTTACTAGTTTGATAATGGTTTTTTTTTGTAAATGGAATCAACGAATAGTTACTTGCATCTGATATCTCAAGTTATACATCTATGAACTCTTTCTACAGATAAAAACTCCATGGAAATCGATCTTCACGTCCTTACCGTTCTGGTCTATCTATGTTACTCAAGTTTTGACAGCTTGGGGTCAGGCAACATTGATGGCAGAGATGCCAAATTATATGAATAAAGTAATGGAAGTTGATATGAAATCGGTGAGTTGATGAATGAAATCTCGGATTATGTGTATTTGATTCAATATACTCAATATATGATAAGTGGATCATATTCTCCACTATACTATAAGGTATGAGTTGAATTATTTTCACCTCTGAAAATAGTTTTATATTATCTTGTTTTGTTCTAATGATTCTTTGCATATTTTAGTTATTCGTGAATGTGTATATCATTGATAGATAATATGCCTTATTGAATATATATTTTGTGTCATTGTTCACTCAAGCGATTATTTTTTCCAACCTGAATCAACACATTGAGAAAATATATCGGTTGACTCAGAATATATATACTCCTATGTATTTTTTGCTATTCATACTAGATTTTATAAAATTAGGACAGTTATGAACAGAAAATTCTATGAACAACAAACCGATTGAAAAATTACTTTACTTTTCAGTCCAAAAAAATCATTGAATCCTCAAATATTTATCCAGTAAACTGTTCAACTGACACAAAAAATTCTTTAGCATAAATAAATAATAAATATTTCTTGATATTCATATATCGATATTTTGATATTCGATATATAGATTTTTCGATTAAATATCGATATATCGAAATAAATTTCCAGCAGATAAAAATGAAAGAATATAATTAACAAAGTCGAAATTTTCAAGTATAGTTGTGCATCGAAGATTTTTTCTATCTTTATAAATGATCTTGAGCAAATATTCAAGTATATCGGATATTCGAATATTCAAATAGTCAAATATTCGATATATCGGATGAATATTCGAATATTCAAATATTTATTTATCGATTTATCGATTTTTCTAATATTCGATATATCGATATTTTTCCACCGGAATATAGTTATTCGATATATTGTATATTAGATAGAATATCGATATATCGAAATAAATTCGCAGCTCTACTCTTAACTTCTCTACTTGTATTTTGGCCTTGCTATGACAATCTTGTTTTGGCTTCAGATAGGCTGACCCCAAAGTAGATATAGGATGGTGAAACAGCTTCATTTTAACAAGCACTTTTGCCAACTTGATTTCATACTGTAGAAATATTTCCTGAAATTACCAGAGATGGCACCATACCTTTTGTCGGTAAAACAGAAACTGTGCTTCTGTCAGTGCCATCTGTGAGAAAAAATAGCGATGGGAGTAAAAATATTGATAATTATTTCAGATTTACTGAAAATAAAGTGTTTCAATGTCGTTGCGTCAGATTGGAACCACAGAAATACATAAGCAACATAAATCTTCCTTGAAAAACGATCTTACCGCCATCTTCATTCAAGTAGTAGATATATTACTACCTTCTCAACAAGCTAAACAGTCATATGAGCCTGTTGAATCTGACGGATGAAAGCCTATGCAGGTTCTGTCAGGAAGCAGAAGAAACCCTACTGCATATACTATATGCCACTGCGAAGGCCTATCAAGGTCAAGGTACATGCAGTAGGTACGGAGCCGAGAAACCAAAGGCAGATTGCTATAAAGGAACCACTGTCGAAGCTGTGGAGTCTCATCAGGAAGATCAAGCTGGACAGTGTGCTCTAGATTACACATAGGAGTTCCACAATAGATCTGCAAAGGTCTTACGGCCGTATTCACCGTTTTCTCTCTTAAGCGAAGCTTCGCTGAGCTTGCTTAAAATTTAAGCCAAGTTTAAACTTATGCGTTATGCACCGCACAACGATGAACCTCGCTTAGCCAAGCGTGAAAAAATCCTGGCAACGTTGTATTGTTTAGGCGTTTTCAAATATTTTACGTGTCAAAGTCATTGATGGTCCGGGATTTCAAATTCAAACTTTCGAATTTTCGATTTTATTTGCTTATCTATAATTATTGATAGCAAAATGAGTGAAGAAGTTAGAGTTCAAAATCATCGGGGAAGCTTCACTTGTTGAGAATTATTTCACATAAATGTGCACCCATATAGTGATAAGGAGGATACGAAAACCAATAGGACTTCTGGTGAGAAGAAGGAAAAGACCTGAGAGCAGATCACAAATGATTTCAATGGTACTTCATTTACTGGTTTACGCAGTATGACTTCTTTGAAGAAATGGAGAATAGAACAAAAAAAAAGAGCTCAGGAAATCCTTGGCGGATGAAAAGAAGAAAGTTCGTTTATCGTCTCACTGGCGGAGGCCTCCTTCCAAAAATAAAGAGGGATGATACTGACGATCTTTTAATGTCGATAATCAATAGAAAAACAATGATGGGTTTTCCAAACAAATTTGATGATGATGGAGATGACACTATTGTGTGCGTAGAGACCCTGATGAAGAAAATGATGTTGAATGTTGAATACATATGGTTGAAATGAAAGGCAGCTAAACCACATGAAAGGAGAAAATGCTCTCATACTGAGAAAAAGAAAATTAGAAATATAAATATTAGAGACAGAGACTACAGAGAGTTACTTTTGGAACAGAAAAATTTCGTATATAGTATTCATATTAAAGAGAGTGCGAATATAGATATTATTGATGGTTATTATTATGCTAGATTTGATTATTGAAAAAATATGAAAATACATATTAAGTATTACATCATTTTTTTCATATATGTGTTATGATTTCATTGATTCTCGGTTTGAAACATAACGTAAGTAATTTCATATTTTTATAGACTGTGAATTCGAAACATTCAGTAGAAATCGAAAAAACGGATTCATGATGTCTACATAATCCTGGCTTAAAATATAAGGCCGCCGATTGTGGCCGCTTAGAGTTGAGCGAGCTTAAATGATTTTGTGGATACGGTGCATACAAATTCGTAACGTTAAGCGAGCTTAAGACTTAAGCTTAGCTTAATAGCATACGGCGAATACGGCCGTTGTGGATCAGGCCGAAAGGGCCAACTCCTAACCTACTCTAATGTACTACCTTCTCAAACGGTCTACAAGTTTTTCGCAGAAACAATTGAAGAGCTGTTTCACCATACTATATTATCCACCTTGGCTGTTTATCAATGTTCGTATAGATGATTCCTATTGTTAACAGCAAGGTGGATATAGGATGGTGAAACAGCTTCCTATCAACAAGCACTAGAATAAACTGTAGACCTTTGCCTACTTGATTTCATACCGTAGTAATATTTCCTAATATAAGTTATCAGAGATGGCGACATACCTTGTGTCGGTAAAACAGAAACTCTGCATCTGTCATCTTTTTATCAGTTTCATCTGTTCTAGATGAAAAATGATTGAGAAGAGTCAAAATATCAATATTCATTCAAGATTTATCGAAAATTTATTGTTTAAATGTCGTTTCAAGTCACGTCTGTCAGATGTGAACCACAGAAATACGTAAGCAACAGAAATCTTCTTCGGTAATCGATCTTACCGCCATCTTCTTTCAAGTCGTAAAATATTAGTACCATCTCAAACGGTCTACAAGTTTTTCGCAGAAACAATTGAAGAGTTGTTTCACCATCCCATATCCACCTTGGTTAACAGATATAATATGCCGTAATTCCATATTCGACTCAAACAAGAATACTCGCTGAGATGCTTGCGAGATGTCGTGAGATGTCGTGAAAATATTTTGTTTTATGAATTACCAATAATTCGTAATATCATCAGTAGTAATACCACAAGTGATTGCATTTTCGCGATAAGTTTGTTGATTTATTCTATACAAAACGGAGTTGCTTGACCTGCGGACTCGTGGTGTTTCCTTCAAGCAACTCAGTTGAGTTATGAAATAGAAAACAGACTTATGAGATAAACACAATCACGAGTGGAATTTCATTAGACTATTTCACAAAAAAAGTGAATGGTAAAAATCTGAAAGTTGGTAGAATCAGCGTGATTATTTAAATTTGACATTTAACTGTCACATACACGAATTTAAAAACACCGAAAAACACCGAACTTGATGACAGGCCAATCAGAGTTGAGAGTCAAGTTTGTGTTATCGATAATCCGAACTTGACTAGCGAGCTCCTAGCTCATTTGGCAAGTGAGTGAAATAGTCAATTATGTTTTCAGATTTCATTCCTGTCAGCAATACCACCTTTGGCAGCTTTCATTTTAGGTTTCTCATTTAGTTTCATATCGGATCACATCATCAACAGAAACTATCTCTCCATAACATGGTCGAGGAAAGTGTTCACGCTGATTGGTGAGTTTTTGTAGTAATATGTATTCAAAATGTACAGAAGAACGGACAACTATTGAATAGTAAGATAATATAATAAAGATATAGTATAAGTACACATATGGAAGTTCTATCCACACAAAAACATATTAACTTCAATGAAATCGATCTGTTGTATATAGGAATATGATATGTTTATACATGCTTACTCGAATAATAATATTCAGGGGTGAGGCACCCAATACGACATAGTCCTTGTAAACCGAGCTCTAAAACAAACTATAAATTTTTTGGTAATTTTTTCATTATATTATGTATATTGCTTGAATCTGCGGAAGGAAATTATTTTGGAGTCTTTAGGGTGGCTCAAGAAAGTGTGACATATCAAAGTTGTGTTTTTTAAAATGAAATAGCCTGTATTGTAATGCATTATCAGATTCTCATTGAAGGGCTGATTTCATCGACCTAACACACTTGGTGTCTATTAGGAATGATTACGGAGATATAGGGTGTGAAAAATCGTAAGTTTTCAAGTTTAGTATATTTTTCATGTCGGAACTATTCATTATTGGGCAAAATTGGTGCTTCCTATCAAAAGTGTACAATTTGGACCACCAAGTACATATTCAAAATCATCACAGATGCATTCAAAAGAAAACGCAATTTCACAAAAGTCACCGACACTATAGGTTTGCTCTAGCAGCGATTTCGGAAAGTTTGCAATCGTCCGGAGCATGCGCATACTGATTTAATAGACGCATAAATCAGTATGCGCATGCTCCGGACGATTGCAAACCATTCGAAATCGTTGCTAGAACAAACCTATTATCATTCAATTATGAAGCAAACCAAAAAGGACCATTATTCGTGGGAATGAAAATTTACCTACTTAACTAACTACCTGACTCCTTAGAAATTTTATCTTCCGTAAACGAATTCAAGAAACTGTACTCACTTCAATAATTTCTACCTTTCTTTCTCTGTTTATATATATGCGTTATGAGCGAAACTTATTATCATTCAAGTTTCATTTGAAATAAAATTAGTCTGTCTGTCGTGAGTTTTGAGAAAATATATGAAAAGGTCTTTCCGGGCAATAATTATATTTCTTTAAAATTTTGCTTTTAGCCATTTGGCCTTGGTACTCTAGTCGTGAAATGTCTATGAATGAGAATGACATACGAAAAATAACAAAATGCGATGTTGCAGTTATTGCTTATCTACTTCTGGAAAAATACCTTCAGTTATTTCTAATCACTGGAAGCAAATAACGATATGGTCATTTTCTAAAGGGAAGATCAACATCGCTTTTAATCAGATTCATACGCCCAAAATATCAATCCGAGATATACGCGCTATGTTTATTTTCCGATATTTTTGTAGGAAGTAACATTGAAATAAGGAAAAATATCAGAAATTATCTAGAATATTGTTTACAAAAAGCCGTTTCGGCGTTCTGTCCAAGTTTTCTGCGTTTATGTCATTCGGTGTTTTGTCCATTCGGCAATAAATCCAGACCCTGTTAGTTCCATCACTACTTTGTACAATGTATCCGTTGTTCTAAAATGTTCTAAAATGAAATCATTTGCGAATATAATCCATGTAATCATTTTGCAGCCACCATACTACCAGCAGCAGCACTCTTTGTACTTGCATATCTTCCAGCGAATGACAAAATTCTATCGGTTGTTATGCTGGCGTTAAACACTGGTTTCCAGAGTGCTCAAAATAGTGGTTTTGTCGTCAACCATATAGACCTCTCGCCAACTTTTGCTGGCACTCTGGTGGGCATTGCAAATAGCACTGCCAATATATCTGCCATTCTGGGCCCTCTAGTTGTACAGTTTGTCGTAAAAGATGAGGTAAGATCACTCGTACCTGCACGTAGAAGCAGGTACAATATTATAGTTAGGTATTTAATTTCTCGAATATGTGCATGAAGATCAAATTGAGCCTCTTGAAATTTTATAAGTGGCAGATGGATATACATCTACCGAATATATTATGTAGGTACAACTGAGAACTTATGCTGTAACTTCAGAAGTGTTTAATGTACCTACCCCATACTTTTTGTGGAAATAGTTTTATGAAGTAGACAAAAAAATCACTGAGAATTATGTTTGATCGATGCCAGAATATTTCTATTTCATGAACTAGGAGACTTATGAAAATATCTATAGAAAAGGAAGAGATCGCTCACTTTTTTGTATAGAATCTAGAAGCCTTAGCGTAAGTTTGACTGCTGAACTCCTAAGATATTTGAACAATACTCCATGACAGGTCAAATATGTGCTTTGTACATCATGAGAAGCTGTTGAGGTATGAAGAATCTTTTGGCATCGAATAAAAAACTGAGTTTTCGTAGAGCAGTTTCAATGGAACTCACATGGTCATCATCAATACTGAAATAGGCATGGAAACAAATAATTGATTCAAATCATAGATCATTATCTAGGAGGAAATCTATACCATTGGAAGATTTTCCCAGTACAAAGGAATTTTCGTTGACAAGAAATAATCAGTCGAACAGCCATCATTAATGCTCTGAACTCTGAAGTAATCAATTCCAAGATGGTTTGGGAGTGAGAGAAAGTAAATGAACTAGGCAAGACCAATAGAAGAGGAAGACCCACCTGACCTGAAGTCATCCAATATTCTGAATTTTTCGAGCCATAAGACTGGAGGATTTGCTTTAGTCATTGAGAAATTCTGAACGGTTGGCAGCTAAAGGGGACACAATAATAGATCTCATGAGTCGCAATGTATGACTCAAGGTGGATATAGTATGGTGAAAAAGCTCTTCAACTGTTTCTACGAAAAACTTGTAGACCGTGCTTGTTAATAGGAAGCTGTTTCACCATCCTATATCCACCTTGACTAGAATAAACTGTAGACCTTTGCCTACTTGATTTCATACCGTCGTAGTAATATTTCCTGAAGTTATCAGAGATGGCTACATACCTTTGTGTCTGTTAAAACAGAAACTGTGCATCTGTCATCTTTTCATCAGTTGGATCTGTTCTAGATGAAAAATGATTGAGAAGGGTCAAAATATCAATATTAATTCCAGATTTATCAAAAATATATTGTTTTAATGTCGTTTCAAGTCAGGTCTGTCAGATGTGAACCACAGAAATAGGTAAGCAGCAGAAATCTTCTTCGATAATTGATCTTACCGCCATCTTCATTCAATTCGTGGAAATACCTTCTCAAACAGTCTACATTGATACCAGGCAAGGTGGATATAGGATGAAGAAACAGCTCTTCAATTGTTTTTGCGAAAAACTTGTAGACCATTTGAGAAGGTGGTAATATTTCAGCTACTTGAATGAAGATGGCGGTAAGATCGATTATCGAAGAAGATTTCTGTTGCTTACGTATTTCTGTAATTGGCATCTGACAGACGTGACTTGAAACGGCATTACACAATATATTTTCTATAAATCTGGAATGAATATTGATATTTTGACTCTTCTCAGTCATTTTTCATCTAGAACAGATGACGGAAGCACAGTTTCTGTTTTACCGACACAAGGTTTGTCGCCATCTCTGTTAATTTCAGGAAATATTACTACGGTATGAAATCAAGTAGGCAAAGGTCTACAGTTTATTCTAGTGCTTGTTAATAGGAAGCTGTTTTACCATCCTATATCCACCTTGGTATGACTCCTATTGAACATATATGAATATAAATACCTGTCACCAAACAGACAAGCTATCCAATATTTCATCACCCTGTAAAAAATGTTTCATAATGTTGTTTCAGTAACATGCAATTAAGTGATTGTTGTTCTCTCAAAAATGTGTTACTGGTTGTTGTATCATATAGAATGTGCAATCAATACTACAATAATATTTAAAAATAATTTCTCAATATCCTTGGTTATCCGTTGACAGAAAGGATGGTGATGAGCTCACATCATAAAGAAAGGTGTGAATTCGACAGATATTGTGAAATTGTTGTGGTCCATATTCCAAGGCTCCAAAATCAATGACCTTTCTTGAACATCGTGAAAAGTAGACGACATCTCTCTTTTCTATAGATGGTCGGTTTTCATCAGGAATCACTCCTATATATTACTACACCATGAGCTATTTAACGGATTCCGGGTAAAATGGCCACCTTTTCCTATCGAAAGAAGAATTTGTGGAACTCATTATCTAGTGACTATTTCTGATGCTTATAATATTCAAACTCTCAAGAAAAATTCCATTACCTATATAATACTCTCTCAATATTCCACCGCTGGCTCAAACGTTGTTTCACAAACTTGAAGGTTTTCTCCGGCAGATGAGAGAAAAATCAGTCCACTTTCATTGGGTTCAATGAGAACGTATAATAATTTCACCATTAATCATGATTTCGACTCACACTGATCAATTCATACGCATTTGCAATAGTTATATTGAGATATACCTATATTATTGATTTTTTTTATCATTTACAGACCGATAAATCACAATGGAGGATAATATTTATAACAGCAGCTTCTTTGTCGCTACTTCCTTCTATTTTCTATACACTCTTTGCATCTGGAAATGTGCAACCTTGGGATCCATCGTTCAATGATGATAGCTTGGAGACTAAAAAAAAGAGGAAGAAAATCTCTGTGTATTCTATAATATCAATAAATTGAATGAGTTCAAATTCATCTGCGTTTCATTCATTTTGTGATGAAAATTGAAAGATAATAAAATGTTTGAAGGGATATTGCTTTAAAATCCAAATCATTTGGACAGTTTCGGTGATTTTTTGTTTTATCCGTTCCTATCTTGAAGGGTACATGCATGACTCCCTATAGAGATTTTCTGAGACATGTGATCCTTTGTCAATGGTATCTTCTAATGTTGTGCAATATCCGCAATTTTTATCAAACTTTCTGTTAACGGCCGATTCAGATTCTTTACGGAATGTCATTCAAATTGTCCACAACAATCATTTGTCAGTGGATGAAAATGCCGATTCCCACAACTGGAATCAATGATGACCACTTTATTGAAACTTTCTTTCTGCTAGGACGATTTGACGGATAGGCTTACCAGAATTTCCTTCAAGAACAATTGCCTCCGCTGCCTGAGGATGTTCGGTAAGCAACAAGAAACTCATTGTGGTAGTGGAATGGTTAACGATTATTCACAATTTATCTTAATCACTCTGGATTAGTCGGGAAGGCGGCGGGCTTCGAGAATGACAACCAAGTGTGAATTCCGAGTTACAAGTCGGAATTCCAAATAACAAGTCAGAGTTTCAGAAATGGAACAGTTGTGCTGCATACCTCACTATATGTGAGGTGGTAAGCTAAAGATGTTTTAAGGGTAAGGCCTTACAGGTGAATGAAATAACGGCGTTGAGTTGACTAATCTAAATATGAAGTATTTATTCAACAAATAACTATGGTGATCTAATGACATACAGAAATATTATCAAGATTTATAAATACTCAGAACCATATTAATTCACACAAAATAATACAATATCGAGTTTACAATCATACAGGTTTTCATCCTATTGAGTTCAATACATAAAGCTATTTTATCAGTCACCTTTTGTAATCAGAAAATCCGACGTCAAAAACTTATTTTTTATATTTTTAAATACAACCCTGGCTTTTATACGACAAACGACACCCTCTGTTATGAACGGTATATTTCCCTACCTTGTGCCTTTTATAATTACTTCTGGGCCAATGATCTGGAATCTTTTTCTACGGGAATTTATAGACTGGTTTGGGAAACTCACGCATTTTGTATCTGGTTCACTTATTGTCACTTCGTATGCAATACTTGAAATTCGCGACAGTTGCAAACTAACTGGTTTGAACTGAGAAGACTTTCAACTGTACAAGTAAATTTTACAATCACTGTTGAGCTTCACTTTTAGCTTGAAGACTAACTATTGCAATGTCTATCGACAACTTGCA
This sequence comes from Chrysomela aeneicollis, assembly GCA_029955515.1. NCBI lineage: Eukaryota > Metazoa > Arthropoda > Insecta > Coleoptera > Chrysomelidae > Chrysomela > Chrysomela aeneicollis. The sequence continues at coordinate 8,695,717 of JARUHQ010000009.1, read as the reverse complement.
AAAATGGACCAAGTATGTTCTGATGTCTTTCGAGAAAGAATCCGCTACTTAAAAGTCAGTTAGCTTCAAAACAAACCGTGATGACCACGGTATTACTGAACTTAACTCTCTCGAGTCATATTTGTGACTGCTTTCGATTGACTTTTGGTCATCATTTTTATATCAAAATCTAACCCTTTATTTCTCTCAAAGCGGCAATTCGACAACACGTCCACAATATTGTGTCACCAAGCCTCAAATTAATGGATTTGTGTTTCTTATTGATATCAGTGATATGCCTTCAATTTCTTTTGGTCGGCCCCTTTTTGGGTTCATTTGTTTGGGAATTCTTGGCTTTATCATTCTAGTTGATAAACGAAGTTGACCAGTAACTTACATTTTCGGCGCCTTTGAGATTCATCTGTTCATGACTTCATATAGGCCGCCTACAGTAATTCTTCTTTCGACGTGATTAGTTTATCTGAATTTGACATTTGATCTTTGATTACTTTTTACAATCATGATACATTATATCCGTGCCCAGCACACAGTCATCATCAAAAATCATTTTATAGCGCTTTCTAGTTTGTTAACTTGTTAAGTATTGAATTGTAAAAAATGATATTTTTTCGTTAATTGCCAGGTTAGTTCATGGATTCATACATATGATTTCATTTTGAATGCGCAACTTTTACAATATTCGATCCGAGATTTATAGGAATCAGAGAATTACCTCTCAAATTTTAGGCATATTTTTATTAAATTTCTATTTTCCACTATCCAAACAAATAGATAGGTAGTACCAAATTTAACTTCGACGGATTATATTTTTTCCCATCAACACATCTTCAGACGAAAAGTTGCAACGTATTCAAGATGCATGAAATATTCTTGGAGGTTAAGAAGAAATAAAGCAAATAATAAATTCAACTTTTCTTCATCGTATCGTATGAATTTGTATGCGTGAAACTCATTGATTGATATTTTCATATCCTAGTAGTTTTTTTTTATGAAACCTTTATAAGCTACAACCATCAGGGAGTATCAAGAATAATCAAGAGTCACTTATTTGTAAAGTTATCTAGAATTTGCTGAGATGTTACACCCAAAGTATATTAGATTAATAATTCCACGATACGCGACCACGATAGAAATTGCATAATTTGTTATACAGGGTGTAATAGAACATGTATAAGGGGAAAAATGGATTAGCCATAAATTGGACAAAAATTTTGAAACAGAAAATAGTCTATCCAATTAAAAATATCGAACATACCCAGTAAACACACTCTCGTTTGAAAAACGTTGAATAACGGTTGTTTTGGTGGAAACAACGTTAGTGGTTGAAAACTTCAACGTTGAATTTCAGTTGAAAAAAACGAAACATCGAAGACGTTATTCCAACGTTATATGTTCTTCAGTTTATCACTTCATGTTGAACCACAACAGTTATCAAACGTCCAAATAAAACGTTGATGAGACCACGATATTCAACGTTACTTTTTTACAGTGAAACTACATTTCTATAACGCAATATTGGATATTTGAAACAAAAAGCGTGTAAATAACGAATAATAAATGGTTTCTTGTAACAACAATTCACGATTTATAGCAACTTTTTATATCAACGGAATTTCGACTTCGAGTTTAATGAATACGTCGCATCGATGTATACTGAATTTGTTGAATGAACGTGAGAAGTGATTCTTTCTTAACCGTATATTCGATCTATGAAATCAACGTTGAAATTCAGTTTGGAATATCGAAGCATTTCCACGTTATTTAATCCTTCGATATTCACCATATTGTGACTTGAAGTTGATTCACAACCAATATCAAACATTCAAATGCGTTGATGATACCAAATAAATAAACGTTATTATTTCTTTAACGTGATATTGAATATTAGAAACGTAAAACATATAAATAACGAAAGAGAAATGGTTTCTTGTAACAACAAATCACGGTTCAAAACAACGTTTTAGGCTAACCAAACTTCAACTTTGAGTGTAAGCAATACGTCGCATCAATGTATACTGAATTCGTTGAATACACGTGAAGAGTAATTTATTTTGAACCGTATATTCAATCTGTGGAATCGACGTTGAAATTCAGTTTGAAACATCGAATCATTTCAACGTTATTTGAACCTTAAATATTCACCCATATTGTGACTTGAAGTTGATTCACAACCAATATCAAACTTTCAAATGCGTTGATGGTACCAAATGAATCAACGTTATTATTTCTTCAACTTGATATTGAATATTAAAAACGAAAAACATGTTAATAACGATTGAGAAATGGTTTCTTGTAACAACAAATCACGGTTCAAAGCAACGTTTTATGTTACCTAAATTTCAACTTTGAGTGTAATGAATACGTCGCATCAACGTATACTGAGTTTTTTGAATAAACATGAGAAGCAATTTATTTTGAACCGTATATTTAATCTATGAAATCGACGTTGAAATTCAGTTTTGAACATCGAAGCATTTCAACGTTATTTGAAACTTCAATATCCACCATATTGTGACTTGAAGTTGATTTACAACCACTATCAAACTCTCGAATGCGTTGATGACAACAAATGAATCAACACTATCAGTTCTTTAACGTGATATTGAATATTATAAATGAAAAACATGTAAATAACGATAAAGAAATGGTTTCTGGTAACAACAAATCACGGTTCAAAACAACGTTTTATGTTAACCAAATTTCAACTTTGAGTGTAATTAATACGTCGCATCAACGTATACTGAATTCGTTGAATACACGTTAGGAGTAATTCATTTTGAACCGTATATTTAATCTATGAAATCGACGTTGAAATTCAGTTTGTGACTTGAAGTTGATTCACAACCAATATCAAACTTTCGAATGCGTTGATTATACCAAATGAATCAACGTTATTATTTCTTTAACTTGATGTTGAATATCAGAAACGAAAAACATGTGAATAATGATTGAGAAATGGTTTCTTGTAACAACAAGTCACGGTTCAAAATAACGTTTTATGTTACCCAAATGTCAACTTTGAGTGTAATGAATACGTCGCATCAACGTAAACTGGATGATGTTCATCAACTCGCATTTGATTTTGATAGACTGTTTCTTTTGGTGGTTCAGTAAATTTAAAAACCGTCAACATTTTTTGTCCACTTGATTCTCTATGTAAGACAATTGGCACCGATATGGTTTTTGAAAGGAAAAAACTGAATAATGGATTCTTAACTATTGTCTGATGATGGCTGTTAAGCCGAAACTAGTTACATCCCAGTGAACAGAATCTCGTTAAAAAAACGTTAAATAACGGTTGTTTCGGTGGAAACAACGTTAGTGGTTGGAAACTTCAACGTCGAATTTCGGTTGAAAAAAACGAACATCAAAGACGTTATTTCAACGTAGTATATTCTTCAGTTTATGACTTCATGTTGAACCACAACAACTATCAAACGTCCAAATGAAACGTTGATGATACCAAGTGTTTCAACGTTTCTTTTTTTCAGCGAAACTACATTTTTATAACGTGATATTGAATTTTAGGAACAAAAAACGTGTATTTGATGATAGAGAAATGGTTTCTTTTAACAAAAGTTCACGGTTTGTAACAACGATTTAAATTAACCCAATTTCAACTTTGAGTTGACGAATACTGATTTTGTTGAATTAACGTGAAAAAATGCATTCTGAAGTGTCTATTCAATGCATTGAATCAACGTTAAAATCTACTTTGAAACAACGAAGCAAATCAAAGTTATTTTTACCTTAAATATTCACCATATTTTGACTTGAAGTTGATTGAAAACCACTATCAAACCTTCAAATGCGTTGATAATACCAAATAAATCAACGTTATTTTTCAGTGAATAGAATCATCAAGTATTCGAAAGCAAAAAACGGGATTATCACGTTAGTAGAATTTATTTTTCAAACAAAAAAATCACTGTTTATTCAACGTTGCAAATCAACTGACTTCAATTGTTAAGTGAAATCAATACGTCGCTTGAAGGTTTACTGATATCGTAGAATAAACGTATGGAAAAAACGTCTGTTTTGGTGAAAAAAACTTCAGAAAACTTCAACGTTGAATTCCAGTTGAAGAAAACGAAACTTTAGAGACGTTATTTCGACGTTATATGTTCTCCAGTTCAACACTTCATATCAATTCACAAATATAACAAAACGTCCTAATTGAACCTTAACGTATTATTGAATATTAGAAACTAAAAACGTGTATATAATGACAGTAACATGGTTGCTTGCAACAATTATTCATGATTCATAATAACCTATGAAAATAACGAAATTTCAACATCGAGTATTATTATTCATTTATTGTATCAAAAGGAACAGAATCCTTATTACAAGGGTTGGTTGGTTAGTTACAATATATACTTATAAACTAAAAAATAGATGAACAAAATAAGTTCACTCTTATGATAAATAATAAATAATGCCAGCTGAGGGAATATTTCAAATAACAATATATCAGTAACATCAGTATAATACCAGTAAAATTATTCATTTCGGAGAAATGATCGCACCTTCATTACATTGATTATTTCATTCATGCTAAAATACACGTTTTTGATTGGTTGAAATGATTGTGTTGATAAGCAATAACACAATGTTTTCGATTTTGGATACCTACATGCTGTGTTTTCGTTTCTGTATTTCGCTTTCTGATTCGTAGGCAGTAGGGTAGTTTAATTAAACAACGACTCACCAGTTGCAATCTGTCATATTATTTTCCGATTCCCTGGTAAATAAATGAATGCCATTACACCAAATTTTCGTCTGAACCATGATAAACACACACTATTAATATGTATCCACTTCATTTTCCACAAATTTTAGACAATTTCAGAATTAATAGAATTAGAATTAATTTAATGTAGGGGAGACCGGGGCTGAATGGCGCATGTACTAGTTGGCGCATGTGAAATTTCATTACTTTATAGTCCACATGGCAACAGCGCATCAAACATTCTGGAATAAGTTCGGCATCTCCGTCCTACACAGAAATTATCCTGGCGATCTCAGTTGTTAAACGGAAGTAAGAGGTGGAGTTTTGTTTTTATACTGTCGCAGTAAATAATACATATTCCTTCTTTTCTTTGCTGAGCTTGAAAGTAAGTGAAATCTCTATATATTTCTCATCACATTCATCAGATTATACTTTTGGTAACCTAACTACATCGTTGTTCGTTTATAGACATGAATGATTTTCGTCAAATATTTGATAGAAAAATAAAAATGGCGAGGGGGCATGTTGTCTCATGAACATTGGGGTAATTTGGCGCTGCGCCAAGTTGCCCCCATATAATAACTGTTCCATCATAAATATTTTCATTTTCAATTTCCAGATCCTAGGATGAGAACATATAAAAGAAAAACTGATCATGGAAAAACCCCTAAGGATATAATGATAAGAGCTGCGAAAGAGGTGCTGATAGGTAACAGATCCAGAAGAAGTGTAGCTCAAGACTATGCCATTCCACACAGAACACTGACAAGGTTCTGTTCGAAATTGAAAATTGATGAAGATCTACGAGTAGATCGAACAGATAACCTGAGAGTTGGTTATGTAAAATCCAGAAAAGTCTTTTCTGAAGAAGAAGAGCAGTACCTGAAAGAATATATCGAAAAGGCTTCTGATATTTATCATGGTTTATCTCCCAAGGAAGTACGAAAACTCACCTATGAGTATGCACGTCACTTACAAATCGTGTATCCAGAGACTTGGAACAGCAACAAAATGGCCGGTCCTGATTGGTTTACTGCGTTTCTGAAGAGAAATGGAACTTTGAGCATTCGGATTCCAGAAGCTACAAGTCTGGCTCGATGTATCAATTTCAATAGGGCCACAGTTAACGCATTCTTTGATAATCTCAAAACTGTTCTAGAGAGAAATAATTACAGTCCACAGGACATCTGGAACATGGATGAAACTGGTGTTACTACGACTCAGAAACCAGATCGAATAGTCGCTAGAAAAGGATACAAACAAATAGGTAGAATAACTTCGCAAGAGAGGGGCACACTGGTCACTGTTGCTGCAGCTGTTTCAGCAATTGGAAACAGTATCCCACCATTTTTTATATTTCCCAGGGTCAACTTCAGGGATCATTTCTTAGTATCTGGTCCTATAGGTAGTGCTGGTGGGGCTAATACATCAGGATGGATGAAGGAAGAACATTTTGTTGAGTTCATCAAACATTTTGTTAAAAATGTGAGAAGTTCCAAAGAACACCTCGTTTTACTATTGCTCGATAATCATAGCTCACACCTCTCATTAGAGGGATTGAATATCGCGAAAGAGAATGGTGTGACCTTATTGACTTTTCCCCCTCAAACATCACACAAGTTGCAGCCCTTGGATCGAGGGGTTTTCGGTCCTTTTAAAAAGTATATAAATTCAGCATGCGATGCTTGGATGACAAACAATCCTGGAAAGACTATGACTATATACAACATTCCAGGTATTGTGAAAATCGCTTGGCCACTCGCGAATACTCCAACGAATATCATGTCTGGTTTCAGGGTATCGGGAATTAGTCCATTCAATAGGGATGTTTTTGGTGATGATGAGTTCATGCCAGGTTTCTCCACCGATAGACCGATAGCCTCAAAAGTTTTAATTGAGCCAGTAAACACAGATATACTAGAAATGCCAGGAAAAAACGTCGCAGACGACGTTGCTGATGACGACATGAATGAAGTTACTCATGGGATAGGAAATAATAAAGAGAACCAAATCGACACCGAAAATTGTCCTGACAAATCTGGAAGCTCGGTTCAAGGATTACAGGAAGATCCAAGAAATCTACCTTCGTGCAGTTTCATGGATGTTTTGAACACAATTCGACCATTACCGAAAGCAAAACCGAAGAATACGATATCTACAAGAAAAAAGAGAAAATCTGTTATACTCACTGACACTCCTGAAAAAAATGCTCTAGAAGAAGAGGAACAGAGAAAAAAAATTAAGAAACAGAAGGTGTTGCAGGTGAAAAATAATTTAATGCAGACAAGGAAACAAGTTACGCGAACCCAGAAAAGGTCACCAAAGAAGAGAAAACCTGTGGCAAGACGTGAATCAGTCAGTTCAGAATCAGAGGAAGATGACTGTTTCTGCCTGATATGTGGCGAACCTTACGAAAATAGCAAACCAGGTGAACAGTGGATCGAGTGTGTCTCGTGTCACATGTGGGCTCACGAAGAATGTGCTAGTCCAGAAAATGATGCATTTTATTATTGCATAAATTGCAATTCTGATTAATTTTATATCGAGAAATTATTTTTTATTTTGTTTTGGTTTTTATATTATTTTCATTTAAACATTTAGAGGAAAATACGAAGTTTTCTTGACAAAATCACTACGTGCCAATTTACCCCACATTGTGCGTCAAAATACCCCGTCAATGGGGTAAGTTGACGCAACTGACTAGTTCAGGAAAAAAATATCAATAAAATTTCAATTTGATTGATATCCTGAATTTCTTCATGACATTAGTGTAATGAATGTATAACATATCACATGTTATCAGGAAAATTTCCAAATTGTTAAGCATTTCGCAAAAAAAAATTATTTATTCAAAAGTGTGCCAACTATCCCCGGTCTCCCCTAACCTAACCACACAAATTGTGACAACAATCATAATGAATTTAGCTCAGTAGTACCTAGTGCTTAGGTAATCTTGCCTACATCATACAATGGCATAAATGTATTGTTGGTTGCATAACGAATCTTGTTGTGTCGAACTACAATGCATAATCAAAATAACTAATTCCATAAACTGTACGTTTAAAAGGAAATCATCAAAATGGCTTAGATTTTATTCATGAAATAATCTGAACAAATACAACTTGTGTTATTGATGATTATCGAAAATTCCTTCTCTTTTTCGAAACAAATCATGTTGCTTTGGGGAAACCACACTCGCGCTGTGCGCTCGTGTAGTTTCCAAGCAACATTATTTCCCAAAATCGAAGGAATTTTTGTTTCGATAATCATCAATACACTTGTTGTATTACATGCGATTATTTCATTCATGCTAAAATACGCGTTTTTGATTGGTTGAAATGATTGTGTTGATAAGCAACAACACCATGTTTTCGATTTTGTATTTCGGCTCCTGATTGGCTATTGGATACCAACATGCTGTGTTTTTGTTTCTGTATTTCGCTTTCTGATTCGTAGGCAGTAGGATATAGTTTAATTAAACAACGACTCACCAGTTGCAATCTGTCATATTATTTTCCGATTCCCTGGTAAATAAATAAATGCCACTACACCAAATTTTCGTCTGAACCATTATTAACAAACACTATTAGTATGTATCAACTTTATTTCCCACAAATTCTGGATAATTAATCTAATGTAACCTAACCACACAAATTGTGACAACAATCAAAATGAAGTTAGCTCAGTAGTAACTAATGCATAGGCAATCTTGCCTACATCATACAATGGCATACATGTATTGTTGGTTGCATAACGAATCTTTTTGTGTCGAACTACAATGCATAATCAAAATATCTAATTCCATAAACTGGAACTAAAATAGGAAATCATCAAAAAGGCTTCTATTTTATTCATGAAATAATCTGAACAAATACAACTTGTGTTATTGATGATTATCGAAAATTCCTTCTCTTTTTCCAAACAATTCATGTTGCTTTGGGAAACCAAAGCAAGTCTATCGATACCTAGAAACCCTCCTATGTGTATGCATAGTCCTACTCAATTTTCATTTCTTTCATTGACGTAGATATTATGTTCAATATGCAATTATTGCAAAATTGAGTTCACATTACATCAAACTATGTCAAAGTAGCTACCTAAATGACATTGAAAATTTAGGGCCGGCGTCTAGGGCCTAAACTGAGAAACTTCGCACCGGTGTAAGTTCATTTAAATCGGCTTATTCGAATATATGACAGGTATTTTAAAAGATCTATCATGGACACCCTGTATATTACATAATCACAACGGTTTCCATTGAAACGATATTGCGGTTATAAATTTCAGTTCACATAGTATTCATCCAGGATATTTCATAATTTTTGTCTTGGTACTTTATCAAATGCTTTTTCTAGATCTATGAATCCCAAATACACCTCTTTACATTGTTGCAATTACTTTTCTGTTGTTTGATTCTGAAAATATGGCTTTGAATACTCCTGCTTTTTCTAAATCTACTTCTGTGACTCTTCTAGTGTGTTTTCTGATATTGGTTTTATTTTTCTATCAATGATTTGTTCGTAGATCTTCATAGCTATGGCTAAGCAGTTATTTCTATGTGATTATTACAATATCTCTTATTTCCCATTTCGTTCGTGTACCTATTAAAACTATCGATGCCACTTTCCAGTCTTCGGGTATCTCCTCTTCTATCCACACTCTTCTATACTTGTAGATATAGTTAAAAATAATCCTTACTCATTACGAAAAGATAATAAAGCATCACATAAGACAAGAAACCAATCTTTAGACGTAAATCATCCTATGTCCCATAACTTTTTTGAGTTTTGATCGAATTTGAGCAGATACTTGAAAAAAAAAGCATGCCAGAAGAGAGAAAGCGAGAGGAAAACTGTTTTTTTCTTGCTCTCCTGAACAGTGGTTTTCGAGATATATAGGAACCGTCGAATCATGTAGTTTCATGTAGAATCATGTAGTTTCTTCGATATGGACGTTCATTTTGTGGAATTTAGTTATCACGTTACCCTTACGACCAATGAAACGACACAGGCAAGTAAAATTCGTTCGTTTTCCTTCATTAAGGCGATCTCAGAATTTTTTGGACGGATTTCACCAGTCCACTGATTAATAACACTTAATAACAAGGAAGGTATCGTTGCATTTGAAATAAATAACCTAGACTATATAACCATGAATATCAAACAAATATCATATATTTGAGCTCATTAAACGATATTGAATTCAGGTTCTCATGGATTCCAGGACATTCTCTTATTGAAGGTAATGAAATTGCTGATGAATCAGCAAAAATGGGAACTACTCTTAACATTCCATTGGAAATTAAAAGTGACAAAAACGTTTTTCTAGTCACTTAAAAAAATGAAAAAAAATAAAAAAATTGTGAAAATTGGAAACAAGATATTCGAAATGAAGGAAAAACATACGCCAAAATCCAACATGAATTCCCTACGGAAAGATGGTTTTGTAAAATCCCATATTTATCCCGGTGACACATAACCATGATTATAAGGATGAGAACCGGATATTGTTCAACGAAAGAACATCTTTGTAGAATTGGAATAAAAAACTACCCCTATTGTGAATGTGGTGGCCTTGAAAATTTGAATAATATGTTTTTAGAATGCCCCATCAATGCTCTCCCCAATGAAGACTTCTATTTCACACTAGTAAAAAGAGGTATGAAAACACCAAATCAAATGATAGATGTATCAAAAAATTTGAATAAAAGTATAATTAAAACATTAATCCATTTCCTAGATTATAATCAAATACAAATTTGATCCACAACCTCAAAACCTACTCCATATGTTTGTAAATGTTGACCATACTAGAACATTTTAGTACAAGAAAACACAAGCACAAATAAACAAAAGCTGACAGAAAACAGAAAATCTGTACAAGACAGGATAACAGATATCTCCAGAAAATTGGATACAATATTGCTTCGAGTAAGACTTTGCATCCAACAGACGAAGCTTATTACAAGAACCACGTAATTGAAGGAGAGCTGGATAAAAGCACCACAGAGGAGCTACATCCAAGAACAGTTAAAAAAAATAATAATCGGGCATTACCAGAATTCGACTATTGAGCGTAACATACAGATAAAATGAGATGAAATGCGGTAATCAGTACCATGCACGATTGAATTCGTAAAATACGATATATAAAACAAAAATTCAATCAATATTACAAGTGAATAGCATTCAATAGTTGGTAAATAACAGTAAATAATAAAAAATGAGAATACAACAAATATATAGGTAAAATATACTAGTAATAACCTAAATCGTAGGCATAATAAAACAATGGAATGGAAAAAAAATATGAAAATATACAGAGGAAGTAAGCGAATATTGAAGTTAGATACTATTTTCCTGATAAAAAGACCGTTTCCAAAATGAAAATGCATACCATTTGTAAAATTCCACCAACTACAAAAAAAGGTCTATTTATACTAGCTTTACACATATCTTTCAGATTTCTTTTTCGAACAACAAATTTCCTTTTGAAAAGGAAGCTAGCATATGACCTCCAAAAACGAAAGCCCGCTAATTAGACTCAATGGGCAAAGGACTTCACAAACCAACGCGAAACATTCGTAGCAGTCGCTAAGACGAAACTTTCGCCATTTATGCAGAAACTAAATTCGCATGACCATTCATACCAGGGGCCGTATTCTCGACAAGTGAACTTTTTGACGTACACGCATCAAAACGAATGGTTCAAATGCGAGTACTTTTCTGAAGTGGTATTCTTGACAACCACTCGTTTCTCGAAACGTATACGATGGAAAAAGTGCGAACACAATATCTGGCACCACTGTGACATTCCACGAATGGAATTTGATTGGTCCATTAATAAGAAAATTCATACAAAGGACTGCCAAAATAATGCCTCTTCGAGTATACCAGAAAGAATTCGGATCTTGAACCTACACCTACTTCACCTACAACGATGCCCAGAGAAAATGGATGGAAATAGGTGCTATACTGAATAGAATATGCCTTTATTGTAGAATGTAGAAACGCCCTTGATTTAAAAAAAACTTTGAAACGTTCAAGTACATATACATTCATGAATATTTATTGGTTAAATTAAACGACGTCTTTGGCATTAGTACAAGATGAGAGTGATGAATAATAGTTGATCGTAGCCTCCTACCAGCCGCCAATTCTGGATTGATTCTTGGTATATTATTGACTTCTGTGTACTAATCCATTTTTATTAGGAAATTTCACAAATCTTTGGAAAACCTCTTCTCGATTTAGTACCTCCACAACTTCATTATTCACACATCTTGAAACTGATGGCTGTGAAACAGAAAATTAAAATTATAGCCAATATCAATTTATTGGTAACTGCCATTGGCGAAAAATCTCAAAGACAACAACAACTACGGAAAATCAAATATCCATCAAAATAAATATACATATCGAACAATTCACTTTTCGATTAAACATGGATACATATAGGGAACTTACTATTTTGTTGGTACATCCAAATCACGATTCGATGTAATATCTCTGAGGAATAGAACCAATTCTTTGTTAATTACCTAAATCTTAAAACGATTTCCCGCTTTTTCTATATCTTCTTCTATCTCTTAGTTCTACACATCATCCATTACATCACATTAACGGTACAACTTTATTTTCCATTACAAAAAAAATTCAAATGAACTTAATTTATTTTGGTGATTATTTAAAATTCACCTATTAGACGTCACAAACGCCAAAACGAATGATAAAAAGCGCTCGCTGTAAACACTCGCTTTGAAAACGTGTACGTGCCAATTTTCACGAGTCAAGAATACCAAAACGTACCAAACGCTTGAAATGCGCATACGCAGCAAAAGTTCACTTCAAAGCAGGAATGAAGCTCGAAGTCATCTCCACAACATTTATTATGAAAAAGGGGTTATGGGGGACATGTTTCGAATGCATATGCATTCATCATCAGCCCAAATATAAACAGTTGCTACAAGAAAACATATGGGGTGAAGTTAACAATCTCAACAAGAAGTATGGTACTTACTTGAAGATGAAAAATATTTTACATAACTAGATTATTAATTAAACAGGTATTTATAAAAGGGGACCCTGTGCCCAAAAATTAATAATATCAGGATGGTAACATTATGAAAGTTGACCAGTTAAAAATATAACAAGGCATGGTTGTAATCTTCATTTTGCACAACAAAATGGCTATAGCGGAAACGGAAAAAGTCTAGATGACAATACTAATCAATAATAACAATTGACATAAATGAAGTAAAAATTACAGACAGATGACATAAAACATAAACAAAAATCTAAAATTGGATTGGCGTGTAGAGAAGTTTGAAAAGGTGAGAGACCAAAATAAGAAATGAACATTAGAAATTCAGTTGGTTAAATAACTTTTGGCAATCAAATTGTGTTTGTTCATTGAGTGAGATGATGTTATTATCTTTCAATAAAGAGTTAAGTTCATAAATTTCGAAAAGATTTAACAGAGGACCCTTGTTGCAAACATGTAAAATCTCTAGATCCTTGTTGATGTCAAAGCAATGTCCAGAGTTAAGTATGTGGTTGGCGAAAGAACTTTTGGTATTATAAATATCCAATTGAGAATTTTTGTATTTATCTATTAATTTAACATGTTCAGTTACTCTGGTACTAAACCTTCTACCAGTTTGACCTGTAATGCACAATACATTGGTCTCAAATACAATAGGGTAATCTTCAACTAATTCAATAATTGGTTTCTCCGTTTTCGTCATCTTGTGCGACTTCGGTAGAAGAACTACATTCAGCAGTTCCTCCGGGAATGAATCCTTTCAGATTCATAGTTTTTTGGACTCTCCTTGGGAAGGAGGTTGCAGGAGGAGTTCGTTCTGGCACATCTATGCCGTATCTTCGAGGTAGAATAATATAATATATTATTCAACGAGCGCATAATGATGACTATTGCCCACGAAGATGAAAAATGCAGTACGAGCCGAAGGCGTGGGTAATGGCCATTATGCGCGAGTAGAATACTATGAGTTATCTACAACTATCTTAATACCCAAACAACTTTGAAATTTCAAAATATGTTTAATAGTTTTATAGCGAAATTGAACATTGCTAAAGTGGATTCAATGTAAAACAAAACAACTGAATAAGAAATGTGTGACAAGCATTGCCAGGCCTAACTTTTATTTACATAATAATTGATAGTAACATTATTGACACTGCTGTTGAAATTGATTTCTGGAGTTGCATTCTCCGACATGTTGAAATTTTTAGTGATGGTAGTACTTGTTTCAGAGCTATTTATACTGTTGGAGCTTGTTATAGTGAATGATTTAGCATTTTTCGTTATTTCGTTTGAAATTTTGTTTCCTCTTTCCAACTCATTGTTTGAATTCTCGTCCATATAGATTTCAGCGACAGAGGTAGATTTCCATCCGCCAATTTTTTTTACGGCTGTGATATCACCACCTCCACTGACACAAATGGTAGCAGAGAACCTCCGGAGGCAATGGCCTGTGTATATAATTCAGGGTTCTCCAGTTTCAAAAACGTATCAACTTGCTTTCCTATAGAAGCTAGTTTATTAATGCCAGTACATTTTCCATTCTGGTAATTTAAAAATAATGAAGAGCTTTCAGCATAAGGCGGACAAATATCTTTATATTTCTTGCGAATATTGTAAAATTCACCAGATACAGTGAACTATCTTGATGTATTCGTTTTCGTAAAAGATATATTCACAATAATAGCCCATTGTAGTCCTGTACATCACCAATTTTCATTGAATGTAACTCATCACAACGGCACCCATTAGCCCCATGACTAATGTCACCTTAAAAAAAGTTTATGGTCAGACACAACTCATTATCTATACTCAGGAATGCATACCTTTGCCAGCAGAAACATCTGATCAGGTGCTTCTTCTATGAATTTATTCACTTCTTATGGAGTGAAAGTTTTAGCTTTTTTTGACCGATGGCCCTCAGATTGGCGTTTCAAAAATGCCTGCAGTTTCATGTATCTGTCTATATGAATGTTATGATAAATATTCAACGTATTTTTCAGCATCGAATAGAAAGCCCATAATGTCGATGATTTATACTTTTTTGCTAGTTCAGCAGAATATACAAGGATAAACATTTTCAGAGAACGAATTTGTTTTTTGTGTTGATTGCCAATCCATAAAGCTTTTGTATACGGCTTCGTATTCACCCTTTAGATTTGCTTGGCAGTAAATTTTCTGTAACACTTGTGGCTAATTTCAGTAGTTCAGGCGGCGTACAAGACAACTCCTGGTATTGATTAGTCATATTTACTTTGGATAATTGATTTATTCAAAGAAATTCAATGAGAGATTTAAGGTACTGGACTTCTAGAAACTGTTTATTGATGTGTTTGAACATTTGAATCAATTTGAGAATTTTGAATCTCTGTCGCCTTAGCGAAAGAAGTCGTGCACACGCATTATATCAATCAACCAGTGTTTTATAAAACTAAAATGCATATTATTGCAGAATGTCAATTTTAAAAAAATACAGTACCTACGCGATATGTCCTGTTATTGTATATTATCAGAAAATCAAGCCTTCAACAATGCTATTGCTATACTGTACCTGTGACTGTACTACTAAGATGTCCTATGCAACCAACAATATACACTTGTATGTTGTTCTGCTTGGTCTGAGCGTTCTGTCAGTTTCAGCGTTTCAAGAAAGAAACAACTCATTTTGTACGGTTGAGAATAAAAAACAATGAATTCTCGTTTTTCTTATTTATGCAAGAGCGATTGAAACCATGAAAAGTGGGGTATTATGCATAGTAGGTAGAACTCCTACTTGAATTTGACAATACGATACGATGACAATACATTATTACTCGATTCAACACAATGACTGTCATTAACTGTTGAAAATCGAGTACGCAAAGGATGATTTACTTGATAGTTGTAGATAAAGAAGGTTTTCTGAAGTGCAACTCGTTTTTATTATCTACTGTCAACTGACAGACATCCGAAATCTCAGATACTACATATGTTCTTTGTATGAGCATCACTCTGTGACATGCAGTAGACGACTGCGATAAAAACCTTGATTGCAGCGAAACAAAATACATCGCTGCAGAATCGCTGACGCCGGGCGAAATGTACGTGCCGGTGTGGGTATTTTCCTCAGACGAATAAAAACATAGACTGGTATTTTCTATCCTTTTCATGATGCCAACTCGACTATCAAACCTTCTCGTTTCCACGATAAGAATCTATCGTTCGGGCCTCGTCGGACCAACTCGCCGTTATCGTGTTTCGAACGAGTTTCTCAGATTGTTTATGATTCATGACGTGGTCATTCGTGTTGTATAGCATTTTTAATCGATTAATTCACTTATGCGTGCTTAAAATATATTGTTTTTCACTTAAAAAATAAAAAATAGTTTCATTTGTGGTTGGATTAAAGTGTCAATATTGTCATTTCACTGGTGAGTGCCATAGTCGTACGTGGTCGTACGTTCGGGAATGGAATAATGTGGAATAATGCAAGGATATTCATTTTATTCAAGATGATGAATATTTTCATTTGATCGAAATTGTATTTTAAAGATTTCCTTTATGTAGAATATAATACAAATGAACAATGATGCATATAATGTGTTTCAAAGAATCAATTCGTGTATATTTCTGTGGTTTTATCGGTCTGAATATTTGCCTCTATAAATTTCATTTCGCACGACCATTAACAAGAAGGGTCAACATTACCGCCCACTCTCCTCCTCTCTCCTCGATACCAAGAGAGATAGTTAGATCTTGCTTTCAAACAATGTAATGCATTAGAAATGGGAAGGGCCAGTCTATGTATTTTATTCGTCTGAGGTATTTTCATATGTCGCCATGCTTTCTCAACTCCACGATAATTTCGCAAGCGACAGTTTCGTTGTCGCTGCGAATGTTTCGCGTTGGTTTGAAGAGGCCTAAAAAGTGAAAATTTCTTGCAGGGTTCAATTCCAATTCATTTGAAGTGTCCCTCACAGCAAAACAATAACCAGATACTAATTTTTCAGACAAACTCATGCTCTTAAAATTTCAGTCTGGAAATGTAATTCATCCAACAAACTACCAGAATACTTGCATTCACCTACTTATCACTCAAGTCATAAAAAAGACCATACACATATTGATGAGCAACTATTTCTAGTAGATTTAGAAAATCCACACTGTATTCTCAGAAGAATGGTCTGAAAGTGATTATTTTTCAATTGGGAATCCAATTCACTAATCACAAATTATGGGAAGTGTAATGATATTGAAACTAGGAACACAGGTATAGCCTTAAGTTGTACACAATTGACCAGTTATTTTTTGTACCAAATCGGCAGTGTGCATACACTTCCAATTCTTCAACTGAAGTTTCCGATGTTTTGAAATAAATACCTAAATAAAATTTCGACTCTTATGAGTTACTCATTACCGGACATTTTTCAGTAGACTTGCAAGTGTTTATTTTGTTTATTTCAATAAGATGTCGGATGAACTGGATGCACCCATTGTTATGACCGACGAATGGTGTTCCATGGCCACCAGTAAGTCGGTCGATTATAAATTAACTGTAATTAGCACCATTGCTGGAACAGCAGGCATCGACGATTGGAGTGCCATGAAAAGTGAGTGCGACGAAAACCATGGACAAGGACATGATTATTCACAGAATGTATCTCTTATAACAATCCAAGACAATAAAAATCCGAACAAGAAAATGGAATTTGTTATGAAGCAAGCGCCAGAGAAGGGCGATTTGAGGCGTCTCCTTCCCATTATTCGTCTATATTCAAACGAGTGGTACTTTTATTCTACAATATTGCCAGCGTTCCAGAAGTTTCAAGAAGAAGAAGTAGGTGAAATAATTTTCAATAAGATCACGAAATGCTTGGCAGCAGACTTGACTGATAAAAATGAGAAGATATGTAGCGAATACTTGAGGTCACAACATTTTCAAAAAATGCACAAGAGAGATGTATTCGATACGGAACATCTAAATTTTATTCTCAGAGAATATGGAAAATTTCATGCAATTTCCATAGCATTCAAGAAGAAGAACTTACAAACCTTCCATCAGTTTTCTAGGTATATATACGATTTTTACAGCGTTATTTCAAATATCTTGAACGATTCGATTAAAGAAATCATGAAGGAATCTATGACTTATTTGATGGAAGAAAATGATATCCAATTGATCCAGACGTTTAAAAAATATGTCGAGAAACCACTTGAAATATTCAAGCTCAGTTTCGATTATCAAGGAAAAAATGGAGTTATCTTACATGGGGACAGTTGGAGTAATAATATGATGTTCAAATACAGTGATACGAATGGAGTAAGTAAATCATTAGTTATCGTCTGATCGTTGGTTTATGATTTGTCTACCGACATTCAATTGATACAAATACAGGGTGGTTCAAAATTCTGAACCACCCTGTATTTGTTTCATTTAAGTATCAATCGATAGTGAATGAATAGTTAAGATAGGAACATGCAAGCCGTTTTGAGCAATAATGAATTCCCAAATTCGAAAAATATCGATTTTTTACACCCTTAATCTCTGTAGTCGTAAGTTTAATTGATGGACGAAATCAACTCTTCACGGAGATAATGAAAATGTAACAAAATAATAGGGATCCTCTTCGAAATAACGAAGTTGTTATTACTTTCCGATAGAAGCGGCAACGTTTCAGTGCTGAAAATATTTTAAATCAAACCCAAGAAACCAAATTTTCACTTATTTTTTTTCGAGAACACGAATTTTCTCTTGTAATCTCCCTAGCAGCAGAATTATTGATGATAATTATTTTCATGATCACGAATGTGATCGTCTTCGAGTTAATTTTCTGTCAACAAAAACATGAGTGAAAAAGAGAAAAAGTTATAGGGAATCAATTCTGCTGCGTGGGAGATTCGGTAAGAAAATTTCATAAATTGGAGTTGCTTTTAATATGATGAGAAGATGCTACGACCTGTTCTCCGTAGATAGTAACTATGGTTCATTACTGAAATTTCAGGTGCATTCAAAACTAATCCGTTTTCAATCATAACATGTAATATAAGATGTCTACCCAGATTTTATTCTGTGTCTTTTGTCAATAGATATAAGGCGCTTCATTTTTGACAGAAACATTTTCACTTATCAATTTCGTCAATAGTAAGTAACAAAATTATCGCATGTTACCTCCTTAGACCATGAATAATTTCCGGAAATTTTTTCAAGGTGTAAATTTTTTGAAAATTTCTCGTGGCCGACTTCGGACTATTGATCGTTACATATACACTGGCAAAAAAATACACACAGAGAGATAAATAAAATTATTTGTTTTGAATAACTCATCAATTGAGAGACAAATGACGTAGCTACTTTCTGTTTTTGAGAAATTCGCTTGTTTGCGAATATTTCGTAGTCCATCAGTCATTGCATTCATGTAGGTACTTAGTATTCAATTAATATCAAACCAACCATAACTAGTGTGCCTGTGTATAACTTCTGTTGAAGAATTCTAATTCACAAACTTATTTTTCCAACGATTTGAATCGTCATAGTTTTATAATCCACAAAGCTACCTATTTGACGTTTCATTGAATTTCGAATGGACGTAACATGTATAGATACGTAGTATTTTTGTCATGCAAAACTTTTGGCATATCGAAAACGGTTAATGATACGAAGCAATTTGCATGATTTTTCTTATGATGAGAACTGTTCCAGAAACTTTCTGTTTCGAATTCGTTATGATTTGCTGTGCTTTGATTTTCAATACGACGCTACGTTTTTCGAGGGCCACCTTCAACTCCATTTTTCCAAACATGGACCTCTATTTTTTCAGATTTGTATCTTTCCTGTTATTTTTTTTACATTTCTGCCGATAAATTCCATCATAAATGTCCGAACAATTACTCCATTTGGGGTTTCCTCATATATTTTGATATCCTGATATTTTCGAGACGAAAACATCGTTTCATTGTTCAATAAAATAGGCTATATTGTCTAATTTAACCAACTTCATATCTTTCACCGTCTTCGAGATGTAAATAGTGCTATACGACATAAAAAATTACAGGACCTGTATATATAATTCGATGTCGAAAGTTTTCAATTATACCAGTTTTTTGTGAATTGAATGATCATGATATATTGTTGATTGTCCATATTTGGTTAGATACGTTAAATCGTGCACATATTATGACATCAAATCAAAATAATGTATACCTGATTCCAAATATCTTAACATTATAAGAACGAAGATACATCCTAACACTCATCCTCGAATTAATTCTTTCCAGTAATAAATATTATGTTGGTCATAAGAGCAACATTTTCGAAATAAGTTAGTTTCAGAAATTCAAAGTACCAGACTGTCCTCTTATATTTTGACCCCTTCCTAAAGCTTTAAATATATGAGGTGAAAAAAATATTAAATATAAAAATTGTAGGATTTTATCGGTACTATTCCAAAACGAACAAATGCGAATTGCATCAAAATAGAAAAAATAACACGATATTATTTCTTCATATGAAATAACCCGTATATTTTCGACCATAGTGAAATATTTGCCTCTGTTTCCAAATATATATGTAATAATAATACACAAGAGGTGAAAATTTGGCTAGAGCCGTTCTTCCATTCCCCCTTAATATACATAAAGAAAAATAAAGTTGTTCACTGACAAAATCATGTAGATCAAATAATCAAATGAAGTGTTTTTACGCCATAATACAACACGAATAGAGATACCAGCAGTGTTTCAACTTTGTTCCAACAATAATGTTTTTTTCATTTCTTTTCTGAATAAAGAAAATTAAGTATTCAATAGCCTTATGTATAGAGATTCAATAGTCTAGGAGCATTATATGAGAAGCTACCCTCAAACTTTTTCGTGGAATGATGAGGAATTGTGAAATTATCAATCCTGACATTATCAATACGTTTCACAAATTTGAAATTTGAAATATGTTTTTTGTTAGTTTTTTTGTAATATGACTTAAATAAAAAAAAAATATGTAGGTAGGTTGGAATTTTAAAGAGAAGCAGTTTGTGCAAGAGAGAAAGAAATAAATAAGTTACCCGACTATCAATTTTTAGTAGGGTTAATCTGATGAAATGCGGAGTTACATGATTCCTATTTATGGAATATTACATGCAAATCTTAAACAGGCATTCTGTATTTCTTGAAGCTTAAGCCGATTGAAGCATGTTAAAAAAAAGTGATAAACCTTGCAGCAGTAATCAATGTGTGGAAATATCAGTGAATTAATCAATTCAAGTTTGATATCTTCATTCAATTGATGCTTCAGATGATACAAAGACTTCAACTTGAAAAAAGAGACCCTAGTAATATGGTTCACATAATCATTGAAATTGAAACGAGAATCGAAGTATTAGGTATTAGGCGACCCATTTTATCGGCACATGATTCATCATGATATCAAAACTACAGATAGATTCCCTATGTTTTTCAGAGCCAATACATAGTGTGACACTTTTGTTAGGATTGATCCTCAGACCATTTTTAGTACACCATATATGTATTTGATTCAAATCTGAGTTGATGACATTGATATTCTCCTCCCCGTTCAATTCGCACGCCAGATACACCTGCATATCATCAGCATATAGGTGAATTTTTGAAGAAAGTATTGTATTGGGCAAAACAAATGTGAACACCGGAAATAACAGCGGACCCAGTGCACTGCCTTGGGGAACCCCAGAGGATGTGGTTCTGTAATGAGAGATCAGATCATTATCGATTTTGACTCGTTGCAATCTGCCATATAGGTAGTCTGCAAACCACGATAACGCAGCAACGCTGAACCCAAGAAAGTGTAGTTTTGCCACTAATAAATCAAAATGTGTGGTAGAATTCGGGCAGTGTCGCTTTCGGCGTCGTGTCCCAAACTTCCCTTCTCACAAAAAAAAAATATCACTTTCAGCACTTATATCATAATAGTATATTATGATACAAGTTTTATAAAGTCTGTGTCTCACGGTCAAACTATTTGATCAAACTATGAAAGTGTGATGTCATCAATGACGTCACATCAAACAGCAGCTGAAATTAGAACATGTTCTAAATATTTTACCTGTTTGATGAAAAACTAAGGTTAAAGTTTTTTGTTGACACCGAAAATCGAAACGTCAGAATACTAATAGACTTGAGTTTTGGACTGTTGGAAATGTCTGCTACTTGAAATTGGACCGAGGAGCAAGTAACGTTCCTAATAGATCTCCATAGAAGCAATAAATAACTTTTGTATAACATCAGACAAAAAGATTACCACAAGAGTGATATCAGATGCATTGAATGATATTGCTAGTCATTCTCACGGCCAAATAACTGGTAGGTGTTCTGAGTCATCCTTTCAATTGATAATAAGTACTAATATATTCCATAGAAACAGGAGTTGATGCATTGTTCAATGTTTTGCAAACACAATTCAACAGGGAACTGCGGTAGTTTCGTTTCTACTTCACTAACTCTGAAGGGATGCGCAACTTACCATGAAATAAATGTTTAGAGATTTTTGTGTATTATTTATATTTATATTTATATATATTGTTGAAAAAGCAGATTCCACTTTGAATGTAGATTTATCTTCCGTTATGATCAATCAATTTTTGAACTGTTTGAACAAACTTCTTCAAATCGTGTGAACAGGATTTCTGCACATTTCAAATATTTGAATCAAATAGACAGAAATGACGTCACGTCAAACAGATTTGATCAAATAGTTTGACCGTGAGACACAGACTTAAGACGCTATTTTGTCGCACGCGTTGTTTGGAGTACGACGAGGGAAGCGAGGAGTGCTCCAAGTGAACCAGTGCGACAACGTGTCTTATAAAACGTGTGCCATATGCAAATTTTTCTATTTTGAATTGATTTGAAGAAAAAAATTGATTTAATATCGATGAATAACAGAAACATCTACGATTGGTAATAATGACGACATTGAAATAATTAAAATCTGACGCACAAGCGTAAAGCCCAGTTTTCAGTTGAGCGATTTTAATTATTGCAATACCAGCGGTGAAAAGTTCAATGTTGTTATTGGTTTTATTGGTCAATTCAAATCAAATTACACTCTGAATTAAAATTCATCAATTAAAACATTGAGTTTTTCACTGCTAATATCACCAAACTCAAATCGCTCAGAAGTAAGCTGGGTCTAACTCTTCTGACTTTCATTTGACAGTTCGATTGTACCAACTTGTGAATAATAAAAAATGCGTATCGAAATTGAGGCCATTTCGACATGCATTTGCATTGCACAATTACTTCATTATACAACCAAAATAGAAAAATAAGTATTCAATGCATTCTGGAGCCCTACTCTACAGACGATTATTTGAGAAATACCAGGATTGTGGTTGACTCGTATAAGTTACAAATGTGACATGTTATATGTAATAATAAAATTATGCATAAAATAGTATATAAACCTCAGGACTAAAGTGTTTTCAAATCTCTCGACAAATTATAGCCCTCCCGTTGGTCGGGCTATAAACTTTTTGTCTGGGGATTTAAAATTCCATTTTAGTCCCTAGGTGTATGATATACTACTATATTTATATTCTTTGTGCTGTATTTGTTTCAGAGTTTAGAAGACATAAGGTTATGTAATTTCCAGTCCGCTTTCTTCGGCTCGCCAGTGCATGATATTTCATTTTGTTTGTACTCTGGCGGCTCGAAAGAGGTCTATGCAAACTTGGACAGCTTCCTCGAAGTCTACCACGAGAGCTTTTCAGAGACCTTGAAGCGATTCGATTGCTCCGCAGAAATAGTGTACCCTTTCAAGAGTCTGATGCGGGAGTGGAAGGAATACTGCAAATTCGGATTCTTCTTGTCCATGCTCTTGATGCGCCGAAGATTAGTTGAAGATGGCGAAGGTCTTCCCTTTGAAGAACTTTTACTGAATCCCGAAAAGATACGCACCCTAAGATGCGATGAACCTGCGCTTAAGGCAAGAATATTGAATCTGATCAAACATATGTACTTGAACGATTTCCTGGATACTCCAGTTCGTATTGAAGAACCGGTTGAGATGTTTGATATTGATGTTTTTCCTCTAGACTACTAGAGTATGTACAGGTCGATCTTGTTCACTTTTATTTGTGTGTCTCAGTGTCCATTTGGAAATCTAGTGTATTTTAAATATGTCTGTTTATTTTCGTCTGTATTAGTGATGTGATAACGGGAGAATGCTTATTCAGCTATTCTGAATGCATTATTTTCTGATTTATTCTTGGAACGTAAAGGTATTGAAAGCAGATTTCTATCGAGGAAGATTTTTATCACTATCAAAATAATAGGTGGGCATAAATCACGAAAGTTTTTTGTTATGGTAAAAATATGATAATTTTCTATGATATTTTCACATGATTTTGAAAAAATGTTTTGATACCGTAATCCAATAATAAGAAATCTAATTCTAATTGAACTTAAATGAAAATGATATATATAAACAAAACAGTAATCAGTACTTCTCTATTGAAAAAGATAGAGGTGAAATCTTGATTTTCTATGAGTTTATATTGGATGATGAATATATCATATACAAACAATTGAAAATATCGATAATAACAATCTATTTCGAAATATTAATTAATTACTTACTGTTATCTAGATACTTCATTGAGAACTACATCTCCCGTTACCACCTGATTTTGATAAACAGGGTGAAACTTCAACTGAAAATATATTAGGAAAAAATGCAAAAACATGTCGATTTGGGTAATATTCGTGACAAACACAAATATTTTCAACATCCTTTCCATTTAAAGAATCCCACAAAAATGCTAAAACGTATCTTTGCATTTTTTCCAGTTGAAGCACCCACCCTGTACATATTTTAAAAGATTTTTTATTATATTTATCAGCTTCTGAATTTTTATTAAATATTGAATATACATAACTATTTCCTTATCAATTATTGAACAATCCGATTCTATCGATTGAAGTTTCAGTCTGGAGTAAGTTCCTTATTGAATATTTTCACAATCTACCTGAATATAAAGGAAGGATGATCCGATGATGTAATTTCCTGGCATAAGTACCTGCGAAATTTTGCAGTTATACTATCCTGCGAAGATATAACATAGATGGATAAGCTTATCGCTTATCTGTAAAGTGAGTCATCTCCGTTTGTCATCGCCGCCTATGATTCAACCACAGATTAGAAAACCTTAGTGTTTCAACTCTCTATGTTGTTATTCCAGTTTTCTCAAAGATTTTCATTATTCGATACCGAAAAATATCGATGGTATCCTCTTGCATTGTTGAGTATAGTTTTCATGGGCGCCGATAGCAGGATGCAAGGGGGTGCACTTGCACTCTTTTCACATAAGAAAGAAAATACCTCGGAGAATACAAAGAAAAATACATTTTTTTCTGTTAATGTTTGAATAGGAACTCAAGGCGTCTGGGTTGCTGTCAAAATTTGTTCATCACCTTGTCAATAAATTCAGTATCTTCCTCCACTATTTGAACAAAATAAATGTATATTCAAATACTATCTCAATATGCATTTCACATTACATTTATACACATAATATATACATCATTGTATAATTCTACATATATTTCACATAAGTTATTAGCAGGCGTAACTCAAAATATGCTCCATTTTATCTTCAAATTTGAAGGCATTCCATGAAAATTTTTCGCCTGCAGCGCATCTCATTTTTTGCTTTTCCTGAACCCTTTATTACAGCACCCATTAGACAAAACTCGCTGCCACTGGTTAATAGTATAATGTGTAGATGCAGATGCACCCCCCTGAAAGTAATCCTGGCTGCGCCTATGGTCACTACAACCAATTTTAGGAGAATAATAAGTTCAATTCAGATAATTGTATTCAATATTTTTATTGTTCGTTATGATTACATGTCATATAACAAGAGCTCAGATACTAATGTTTGGGCGTAGAGTTGAAAGTCTACGGTGCAGGATGCGGATGCAACAAAATAAAAAAAGTGACCGTTTGCCAGGGGCGGACCGTGAGTTTCTGGGGCTCAGGGCTAATACTACTTGGGGGCCTGCCTGATTGATCAACTAATTGCCATTTTGTAAAAAAAACTAGTACTACTACTACCTAGTATGTCCTTGCAAAGTCAGTTGTAAACCGGAAAAAAAATAAACAGCTGCGCGGTTGCAAATCCTTTGAAGAACCTGCCGCTAATGTTCTCTTAGCGGCAGGTTGTCAAAGGATTTAACGACCGGCAGCCAATTAAAGTTTTTTTTGAAGTTTCAATAAGTGACTTTGCAAGAACTATACACGATAATATTAAAAAGACAATGCAATATTTGATTTATTTAATATGACTAAAACACACAAACAGCAACTGATGTAAGACATTATTGCAAAATAAATCAACAGGTTAGGATGTTAGTAAGTCTCGATTATAGTTTGTGATAGAATTTCTGAAGTTTCAGTTCTTTGTACAAATTCACAATATGTCCATGTCTTCAATAGGGGCTGGGGGGCCCTTATATCCACGGGGCCCTGGGCTGCAGCCCATAAAGCCCTTATATGGATCCGCCCTCGCCGTTTGCAATATAATAGGTGATATTTAAGGAGAAATATTGTGCAATCAAAAAAAATCGATATTCATTACAATCACAATGCTAAGCAATACAAAATAAAATACATTATGTATTAAATTTGTTAATAGGGTTTTAGTTTCCTATGTTTTTATCTGAACTGATTCAAAATTACATCAATTGTATTTTTAATCCATACCGAGAAAAATCGACCAAGAAAAATGTGTTCCTGATTTTTCTCCATTTAGGGTGGATGAAATCTTCCATCATCGACAGGACCAATTATTATTAAACAATTTCAGATTGATGCTGCGTAAAGGTAGTTTCAGGCTCATACGAATTTCGCAAAATTGATGCGAATCGGAAAATTATAAATATCACATTGATATTCCTACTCTACAAAACTATTGATTTATGCATTCTGTGGTATAATTATACCATGATAATATGAAAAAATCCGCAAAAAATTTCAAATATTTCAACTTTATTGCGATATTTCTTTTCAGCGGCCATTTTATTCGCATAAATTTTGCGAAATTCGTATGAGCATAAACCAGCTTTAAGGCATGTATGTCATTCTTCGGACATTCCTTCGAAATAGCTTCTGTCTGCAAGTATTTCACGAAACATTACGAAATTTAGCGCAGTTGTGTTCATGAAATATTTTCATAATTTCCCTATGTAGTGAGCGACAAGAACTATCATTGTCTCAAACATAAAAATACATTTGGCACCATCTAGTGATTGTCAAGAATGTCATGCTCTCTCAGATGTTTATCAAAATCTAGTTGTTTGAAGGGTCAGTAAGTCTATGATATATGCCGTTTTCAGATGTTGATGGATTTTTTCTTGAAAATTGAGAATTTTTTAAATGAGTAGGGTCATTGGGGACTCCACGGGTTGTCCATTTCTCGTGTACCACTATCGGGATCTCGCTTGGTGGTTATAGCAAAGTTGCGTTCTAACTAATAATTTGAGAAAAAATTTGGAATATACTCAATAGTTTAGAAAATATCGCAAATAACGAGAATTCCTGATAATTCGAAGAGAATTAGAATATAGCAATGAAAAAAAAAAGTCATTTAAATGAAATGTTAATATCAAAATGGCGTTCATAATAGCAAATCAAGTTGGCAGGTGTTTCTTCGACATATCATCTATAATCATTATCTCAATGTTAATCTTAATTTAAGTGTATAATTATTTTATTTTTATTTTCTTTCTCTCCACTATATCATAAAACCCAACTGCGCTGCAATCGAATGCCATTCATAAAAACATACAAAGTAAATGCCCTACTGATTTAGATGTCATAACACAGGCTCCATAGCCTAGCATGAGTCTACTCCAGTAACGCATCTAAATATAGTATTCCATTTGTTTAAAAAAAATAGCCATTATATATATCAGACTTGTTAACCAATTTGAAAATGGTACATATAACAAATATTGTATTATATATATTGAATAAAGATTGAATTGAATTGAAAAAAAATTGAAATTATTGAAAAAAAGATGCCATACTCGATTTCTCGACGGAGAAGTTGTGTTAGAATAATATATTGATTAGATTAGATAGTATCATTTCAGTTTTAGTGGAAGAAAGCATTTGTCGGACCTTTTTGGATCAGACAAGCTATAACTCTGCCTTTTGGTATAAATGATCAAATCGTTACCTCCGGAATTATTTTATGATATCCTTCTACCAAGCGTTCTTTATCATTATTATTGTGAAAAAATTGAGAAGGAAAATCAAAATTTTTTCTTTTTTCCGATATTTTCAAAACCGTTAATACATCAAATTTCAGCTATATTGGCAAGAGGAAGGAAGATTCTTCGAGTTCAAAAGAGTTGAATTGATGATAGTCTATTATTCTTTAACTTCTATCTGAGCAATAGTACAGGACTAGCTGCTAACCTACTGGGATCTCATCAGTGTTCACTCAATAGAACTTGGTTGTCCTTTGGTCACTAGCTGATGTATACTCACGATACGATAATTTTTTGATTAGGTAGGTATTATAACTGGTGAGCCACTGAATAACTTACTAGAAAATAGCTGCTCAATTATGTTTGAAGCGTGAGCCAACCAAGTACCAACAGTCGACTATTTTTGATTATCTGACCGAAACTGTTCATAAAAATAATGAGAGATCCACAACTATGAACGAGTTGACAGAACCAATCGTGAGAAGGAACGTTATAACTAAAATAATAACGAGAGGGAAGGATTAGAACGACTGTCTAAGTTAAGAAAAAATCAACTTAATTAGGGTATGCAGTCTTCGGCTGTTCAAGCTTTCGAGTCTTTATTGGCTCTTCATCAGGAACTGTTCGATGTTATTTGTAGAGTTCCTGATGAAGAGCCAATAAAGACTCGAAAGCTCGAACAGAAAAAAGAGTTACATTTTTCTAAAATAATAACATCACCATTGACCTAATTGAATCCATTAGTAGCAGATCAGTAAAAGCGGTGAACTGGTTGACTCCCATGTTAAGAATTTCATATTTCTCTACCCGAGCCAAAATCTTATTCGTATACCAAATTATGTAATGATGATGATGTAGGGTGAAAAAAACCGATCTTGGTCATTTCCTATATTTCCGTCAAATGAAGTACCAGATAGACCGTATTTGTTTGTCAGCTAAGCGGTTCACCACATTTTTCATTTTTTCTAGTTTTCATCGTCTTTGATCTCAGGTACTCTCATCTAAATTAAGATATCAAATGAGCTGTGAAGTAGAAGTAGACAGGTAGTGGTCGTTTCACCAACTATTGGCAGCACTGTATAATTGTGCCATCTAGCATTTCAGGTAAACAAGGATATTGGGAGAGCATTCTTAAGGAACGTTACTCAGTACACTTTTTTTTCTTTCGTATAACCCCCTTATATTACCCAATCAGCCAAAATACATCTTTGAGACGTTTTGAAGACGTACATTTATGGTCTCAAAGAGGTATATTAGAGACATCTCAGGGACATACAATCTCCAATGGGTATTCTTTTTTGGATGTTTTTATAGGGACATTCAATTAGATTAGGATGTATTTTGGATTCAACTTCTCGGGTATTTCAATAATCTGTGTTTTCGGTTAGTCACAAATCAATCGTGATCTTTAAAATCTGTTGATGTAAAATCAATTTTGAAAATATATTCAGATAGCAAGACTTGATCTTATCGCATCAACATAGGCAGATATACCATGATCTTTCACATCTTCAAGACATCTTTCATATGTCTTCAAACGTTACAGAGACCTAAAATGTACGTATTTAAGATGTCTGGAGTTAGTGGAGTTGACTGGCTAAGAACCTAGTAACACAATGTTGTACCTACCTCTTTGTGGTTGCAACGTCGAGGACCAATGTCCATCCTAGGAGGGTCATGAGGCTTGGTAATGAAATGTAGAGGAAGTACCTAAGAGGCCACGACCACAAGATCGATGAGTTTCTTTATGTACAAACCATGATATTTATTTTTAAAATCGTGAATAACATCCTACCTCAATACTTACAGTGTCAACTTGTTCCCATTTCACAAATACATGAAATTGGTACAAGATTAGCATGTTCGATGAATTTTTATGTTAAAACGAGCAATAAAATGAGTTCAATGAGGAATTTATTTCATAAAGGAGTAATACAATTCAATCATCTACCGCAATATATAAAAAATAGTAAGAACGAAAATGTATTCAAAAAATCACTGATTGCTCATCTGAAAAATAATCCGACAGGGATTTAGTGGTCCTATATTCATTCTTATTTGGAAATCTGTACCTATTTACATACATTTTTATATTTACATACTTGTATATTTGTTTATTTATTTATTTATTTTTACACTATGTTGCTATTTATATATTTTTTTATTGGCTTGGCATTGTCCCTTGTTGTAAACATTATCTTTGATAAATAAAGCATTACTACTACTACTACATACCTAGACTTCTAGATAGGTCTCTCCATTTTCAAATTGTATGAGGGATAATTGACTGAGGTACTTTGGTAAACCAGATAAGAAACTGATGTCATATGTTGATTTTTCTATAATTATTGGGCTGCTTATTCAAATTTCAGAATCAATTAAAGCATTATTGATAAAACCTCTTCTCACGATTGGATGTATAATTGGCTGTCCCTGGTTTACAACAAAAAGCTTTCTTCCACAATATTTGATGAGTTCATGAGTTATTTCTTTGTTTCAGGAAGTGTTGTAATCGGTGTTTATAGGTAATTTTTCCAAAATTGTTCATATGATTCAATACATCATTAACATTTGCTATAGTTTTTTCACCCATTCCATGTCACAAAGTTGATTATGCATATTCATGATCCATTTTTCTTGTGATACTTTTTGATTCAGTTATGATATTAAATGAGTTGTAATAATAATAAGAAGATGTTTTAAAAAAATAACATATTTTGGAGGTAAACATTGTCCCAATTTTCATTATATATATGGTGTTTGAATATTCTTTCGTAAATATGATAGTTTCAGAGTAGTTAATTATCTTTGTGAGATCTTTGATATTTTATTCAATATTGTGTTTATTACATAATTCGAAAGTATTAACCCAATCTAGATCACTACTTCTAATAATAATAATAAACGAAGTGCCACTTGACAGTGTTTTTCAACTTAACCCTGAGGAAAAAAATCAAGTAACAGTAGATGGAAACAAATCTGAATTTATGAGTATATCCTAGACTTATTAACAGAATACTTATTTAAGGCAATGTTTTGAATATTCTGAATCAACATTATTGATAAATTAATGTGGTATTAGAATCGAGCAGTTTTCATGTGTATAGTTGATTATCACCTACCTATGTATACATGGTATATATGGTATATATGGGTATATTTAATTTATTTATATTTTAGGTAACAAAATATGTACAATTACTAATTATGAACACTATCATGTGCTGTAAACATTACCTAACGAGACATGGCATCATGAAGCATTATTTTCATCTACTTCTTGAAATTTATTATTGAATAGCATTTGTACTGTATAGGAAGAAAGTTGTACATTATTGTTGCCGTATATGAATAACTGCGCTTGAAAACAGAGAGAAGTGATATGGAACAACCAAGACGTTCTTATATCATTGATATTCTCGAAACGAATTAATTTATCTCTCAAATAGGACGGTTTATTAGTTCGAAGAATTTTATGAACAAATGTTAGGTGGTGAAGTTTGCGAAGTGATGACAAGTTTAGTTTGTTGATGACTTTAAAAGCAGGAGAAATATGATCAAACTTGCGTTTTCCGAAAGCGAATCGATTCAATAATGCTGGGCCACAAATACTTTCAAATTATTTTCAAGCATATGTTATTTGCCGGATAAAAACGTAATCAATTTCTGTCGTTTTCAGAGGGTGTCGATTTTTATTTCAAATACTGAAAATCTGTGTCAACTTTTTGAAACGAATATTGTCATCAGGTATTGAAAAGTGGTTGAAGTGGGAATTTAACTATGCGAGAAGAAACCATTCTAGAATTTATCATGTAGGTACCACTAACAATAATCTCACAGCTTTTTCTCCCTATTGAGTTGTTTTTGTTGATGCCAGATAAAACCGTACGTACAGTTAAGGCTATTTATAAAATAAATAACATCCTTAACAAGTTTCTTGGATTTTTGGAACTGAGAAACGATATTTCATGACTTAGTACGTGAATGTATACCTATCCATTGAAAATGATTGACTTGATGAATAAAACTACCAAAAGATAGTTATAGGTACCAATAGAAAAATAAATCTTCTACAATCGAACATTCAGTATTGACATTGGTTTTCAAAGTTGATGTTTTCAATAACAATGTACATGGTCGATGAAGTATCTTGTAAGTGAAATCATAGATTATTCTGAAAATCGGTACACATGTTGATAATCGAATATTTATTTAAAATTTATAATGATCATCTCAATTCAAATATTGAATGAAGAGGCTCGTAATATATCTAATGATGGAAATATGTTCATATGTGATTTACCTAATACGTATGCAACAGGTCACGAATAATGAATATCAAAGCTTTCACAATTACCTCTAGAGTGCCTCAAAGCTCACCACTTGGGCCCCCTCCTTTTTTAATTCTTATAAACGAAGTAAAATATTCACTCCTGACGATTTGCAAATATTTTTCAAAAGTAA
This sequence comes from Chrysomela aeneicollis, assembly GCA_029955515.1. Classification (NCBI taxonomy): domain Eukaryota; kingdom Metazoa; phylum Arthropoda; class Insecta; order Coleoptera; family Chrysomelidae; genus Chrysomela; species Chrysomela aeneicollis. The sequence continues at coordinate 8,663,256 of JARUHQ010000009.1, read as the reverse complement.
GTCATACGACGGTTGTGCTAAACCAAACTCAGACCTTATTATTTGCATACGGTCTTCTCTCAAGGATATATAAGGGGATATAATTCAATTACTTAGTTATTTTCTGTTCGTTGTCTATATTTTTTCAAACATCAGAGGTTAATTGATGAATTTTTGTTTAGTTGAGTTTTCCTCATTTTTTTTTTTTACTTTTATTCCATTGTTGTTTTTGGAACCTATCTGATGTGTGTTATCAAATCTATTTTTTCATTAGGTATGAGTGAAAGTTGTAAATAATCCACATGGAAGTAATTGTATATTCTACAATTTTTTGGGGTATAGCCTCAATGAGTGAATTTTACCAAAGTCATCTTGTATGCATCCAGCTCAACTCCAAATGTTTGTGTTTCCCAATGATTTGCGCATGATTTTAACGCATTGTAATTATCAGTATAATAGTTCAGCTGGGTAATGTATTCTGGTATACAGGAGTTCCCTTGCACCACCCAGTGACTCATCAATATGAATAAAATACCTTCTGATGTTTTGCAATTTCTGAGAAGTGCTGTTCAAAAAAAAGACGTCTTTACGTACAGTACCCAGTTTCATGACTATGAAATAGAAGGCGAAGGGGATAATATGAGTGATATTTATTATTTGTCTATCACAGATTTGAATGGCGTCATCAGAACACTGGAATTAGTGATGAAGATAGCAACGAGAAACAAGGACATAAGACAACACTTTCCCGTTAATGAACTATATCGAAATGAGTGTTATTTTTACGAAATCCTTTGGCCAGCAATCGAGGAATACCAAAATGAGGTTTTAGGTTCAATAAAGTTCAATATGGTACCGGTTTGCCTAGCTGTAAGAACCGAAACAAATTATGAGAAACTAATCATGGAAAATTTGAAGGCACAACGATATGAACACCTGAACAAGAGGGATTGCTTCACCAAAGAACAAATCGAATGTATTTTTAGACAATATGCAAGATTTCATGCAGTTTCCATGGCATTCAAATGTGTGAATCCTCAATTATTCGTAGAATCACATGATAAATTTCACAATTATTTCGTTGATCTATCGAGAATTGAACTCTTGAGAAGATCAGTCAAACATATTGTGGACATAGCCATGAAATATTTGGAGGAAGAACAAGAATTTGACGTTATCAATGATTTTCAAAAATATATCAATCATGTATTCGCAGTTCATAGAAATAGTGGATATTATAGGGGAAATAATGATGTTGTATTACATGGAGATAGTTGGAGTGAAAATATTATGATCAAATATCATGAGAATGGAGTAAGTATATACAAATCGATTTCTATACCTATAATATGTTAGAGACATAGAGTCTTTATTCCAAATAAATTGTAGGATTACCAGACATTTCATCACGTGATGATCTCCTATGAACTTTGTCAATAAAAGATTATTAAGCTACCAATACAAATATTGTGAGACAGCCAAAAAGAATAAATTCAGTATCACAATTATTATGCATTGGTAGGTATATTCATAAAATATCCTGAGGTACATCGATTTTGGATTCTGAAATATCATCCTGCTATATAAAAACCTCATTCCTGAATCCAATTTCTTTCAAAAAGCAGTTGCAACCACTAAATTTTCAAAAAGGGAGTAGAAGCTTATTGTATGATACCTCATTCAGAAGATCATTCATTTATCTATTCATGATGTGCTTACCTAGTTACGAAGGTTAGTTAGATGATGATAATTGAACTGGAATCAATCGCCAAATTGCCAATCATTATTTATCACTCTGTAAAAAGTCTCTGCGCCTAATTACCTGTCGCCTAATGTGATTCTAACGACATCTATTGATAAAGGATCCAAGTATCTTCGGGCGTAAAATAGTTTCCTGTTAAGTACGCATCATATAGGAAATTTTATTATCCATAAATTTTGCCAAAAATCGATATGTAGTAAAACCGGGGCCAAAATCCATCGTTTTTTTCCGGGGTACAACCAAATCAGACCTATCAGATAATCAAATCAAATCAAATCCAGCTGGACGATATTTTTCTATGGGGCTGAACTTTTTTATTAAAAAAAGTACGAAAAAAATAGATTATTCGATAAACGAGTTTTCCTAAACATATATCTCGAGAACTAATCAAGATATCGATTTGATTCTTTCGTTAATCGAAAGAGGATCATTTAGCGCTTCCAAACGTGTCGTGAGAAATATAAAATTGAATCGCGTTTTCATCTGAATTAATAGAGAATGTGAAATAGTAGAAACCGTGAGATCGAATTTTCTCTGATCGTAAAACTTTTTTATTATTCGAAATATTAATCTACATGCAGCGAAGAAAATTGATATAAAGAGTTGAAAAAGTTTTCATAATGAAAAATTGTAACACATATGTAATGGTTTTGACGATATAGTTTTTCAAAAATGTCTGAAACACAATAACAGGGCCTATTCTAAATACCAGGCATATTAGCTCACTATGTAATGTTGAGTAATTGTTCATATAATGGTTTCAAAATCATTAATGCAACTCAATTACCCATTTTGTTTCTTCGATAAATTTGTTGATGAAATATTTTTTAAGCTATTACTTTTAAACGAATGAAGATATCTCCATGCGGTTTCAATTTATTATGTTGCAAATTTGATCTTCTTTCCGAATCTGATGAGATAATCATACCGTTCCATTTGAAATTTCAAAGAAAAATTCAAAAAACTGTTAACTTCATCAAACACGCCCCCTAGCGAGTGCAGTAAGAACCAGAATGGAATGAATGGTTTTTTATTCTATCACTATCCACCAAACCTTTCTTTCTTGAACCATATCTTGTTAGCAAAATTCCGTCTAGTCAAACTTAGGTTATAGACATTTACAGTCCAAAAAGTTAAGGATCCCCTACCGCCTTTATTTCACGTCCTACAAAGTAACTTTTCGTTTCAAAAAGATGGACCATTATATTTGCATTAACGTGAGAGTATTGAGTTCTGAACTAATGTAGGAAAATTAACGAAAAAAATATTTTTTTTATACGATTGAAGCTATTACGTCCCCTAGCGGTGGACGTATCAGTATAAAAAATATTTCCATCAATTTTTCTTGGTCGATTTCCCCTGAAAAATTTCTTCCCCAAACTTCTACGACTGTTAGTTACTGAGATACAGTACCTCGTTACCCTTATATTGAATCACCCGGTACATGAACTTTGGATTCACTCAAACCATCCTAATGTTACAGGATATCGAAATGGAAAGTACTAATTTGAATAATGATAATACTCAATGATAATTTCAGGAAATAGAAGACATCAAATTTGTGGATTTCCAATTAACAAGGATAGGTACCCCTGTTTATGATTTATCGTGCTGTTTGTACTCGGGCGGCACAGAAGAACTGTACAACCAGTTGGACTACTTCCTCGAGGTCTACCACAAAACTCTTTCGGAATCCTTGTTGTTGTTCAAATGCGATCCGAAAGTTGTGTACTCTTTCAGTACCCTGAAGCTGGAGTGGAGGGAATATAGTCGATACGGATTCATCATGGGTTTGCTTGTGATGGCAGCGAAATTAGTGGAAAACGGCAAAGAGATCAACTTGTCGGAGCTCATATTTCGATTCGAGGATGCATGTAAGAGCGTAGAGGAGCAAGAGGCCAGAAAAAGAATCTTAGCATTACTCAAACACATGAGTTTGTACAGATTATTGTAGGTCTGGAAATATCATTTAGAAAATGTGCAAAACAACAGTGTATTCGCGATTTTGTTTCATACTGAAATGTATTCAAATTCAACTCCAAATCACCTTATTCTCCGCATAAGTTTGTACTCATGCACAATCTCAAAATGTCATTGTGGATTTATATTTATGTTTCGTTTCATTTTTGTGAGTTTATTATGCGCGTTGATTGAGCTAATTCAAAAAGTATGATAGATATATGCTGAATGACTACTTACATAACATCGAATTAGTGTAATATGATATATTAATTGTTCTTTTAATTTGATGAACGATTGAATTCGTGAATTTTAAAGATACCTCAAACATTTTTGGATAAGCTGAAAAAATTCACACTTGATTTTAATCTGTCCAAGTCTAGTTTTTTAATTGTATTGAATATTATTTGTCGTGTTCACTGCATCTATGGTCGACAAAAGTTTGATTGAGGAGTTTCTCTGAATTCTCGAAATAATATAATGAAGATAATGACTTCCTGAGAATATACACTTACTTACAATGTACCTATCTTTAACTTATGAATTCGTGAACTGTGATATTCATTCATAAAGTTTTGTTGCTAATCTGTATTATTTTTTGATGCAGCATTGATATGTGTAACATGTTTTTGAAAAAAGTTTTAAACGAACCCAAATGGGTCTATTCTGTTTTATTCACTTTATGTATTTTCTTCTGTATAGTCGAGTATAAAAGAATTCATAATATTAGGGATATATCTTGAAATATGAATAAAAGTATTGTATGAGTAAGGAATATTTTTTTGACTATGATTATTTGAATAAATCTATGCGATCAGTTCATGCGAAAAGGTTAGGTAGGTATATATTCCTGTTCAGCCAATAGTTATTCTTGGAATTTGAATGTGTACTCACTTACCCATAATGATGAATCTTCCACCATTGCACCTGTGTGTAATGAAAGAAGCAGCAATCAGCGCCTTCAGAAAATAAATCTCAAAACAGGAAATTGTATTTAAAACTCAAGATTATGGAAAATATTTCCCTAGAATCCATGTCTAAACCGACATATATCATGCCACTTATGTACGACTTCGAAATGCAGTTTGAAGTGGTCTCAAACAACCACCAAATTTTCACAGAGACCTCAACTGGGAAGGGATGCATTAGTGTGAGAGTTACAGGGCAAAATTTCAGGATCTCAAAACCACTTGGTAACACCCCAACCATCTTTCAAGCAGAAGTACATGCTATAGAGATATGTGCCCAGGCGTGCCTCGAAAGGGACACTCGAAGGGCAAAAATCTATGTTCTATCAGATAACCAAGCAGCACAAAAAGCTCTGAAGTCATACACTTGTGAGTCTAAGCTGACATGGGACTGTATACAATCCCTGAGACAACTGGCAGCGAACAACCAGGTCACTTTGATATGGGTGTCAGGGAGTTGAAGGCAATGAGGAAGCAGACTGCCTTGCCAAAGAAGGGGCAAATACACAGTTTCTCGGCCCAGAACCCTTCTGTGGACTCGCCAAGGCCCACTTGAGAGAAAAGTTTCGACGCTTCAAAATTCAGAAATCTGAACCATTATATGACGGAGCAGTCATTCACATGCGCATATCATCACAGGCCGTGACAGTTAAGTGACAGTTATGGAAACAAATGAGACATGATAAGACAAACATATAAATGTTTATGTTAATATCAATAATAAAGTGAAATGTGATTGATTCAAGATTGTATTTTTCATTATTCTGCTAGTGGGTAAAGTGGTAGTTTAAACGGTACATAAGTGTAGAAAAAACTTCAATTATAAGGTGATTGTAGATGTAAATATTCATTGCGTATATTTTATATCAAAACCATCTTTACCCATGGTGTCAAGATATTCGAACGGATATAGGAATTAGGTTGAAATAAATCACTCGAGCTTTACTTTGAACTATTTTTTATAGGTTTACTTATGGATAGATACATGTTTCGACTTTTGTAACGAATATCATAGTTGAATCAAACTCCGGGGACATATTGAACATCTTGTATAATCCATATTCTACGGTTTGATGACATCGATTATCCAACCCAAATAAGATGCAACCCTTGTGTTCACAGTCGGAACATCCACTGTTCCGCATATACGTGGTGCAAAAGACACAATTCCTTCTTGGACATATCTCACCTCATCATTGATGATTTTCAGTGCTTGCAAAGGGCCACCACTATCACCTTCACAAGTTGACTTCATAGATTCCGAGCCACCCGCACAAATTTGTCTGTGGGATATCATGATATGTCCCAATACTTCCATACATTTGTTTAGGTCAAAAATTGGTAATTGTACCCGCTGTAGAATCGATTTAGCAGAAACTGTAAAATAAAAAACTATTCATTCCATATAAAGATTGTCAAAATTAGTGACAGTGAAGTAATAATGTAATCTAAGAATTCAAATATGACAAGTCTAGTGGTGGATTTATGCAGCAATTTCAAGTCCTAAGTTTTTAGTTATGAGTCAGTCATTAGATATCATCGGTATTCAATGTTTCCATTCATATACACTTTGACATAAGTTTTAGGTTGCAAGTCGTAAGTTTTGAGTAGTAAGAAATTCATTTGTTTCAGCAAGTTTCATTCATGGTTTTTTATAGGTTATCATCTGTGATTGTCTTGTATTTATCCAAAATTAAAAGTATCAGATTATAAACATAAAAAATGAATATTGATGACGGCCAGCGTATAGTGACCACTGACACTGAACTGTCACGCGAAATGCCAAATTGACCAACAGGAGATGTTAATCCTAAGACATGATATTCCTCGATAATTCCAGCATAAATGTTATTTTTTTCTTTATTTCTTGAATCTTGACACTGAAAACTCAGGACTTAAAATTGCTGCATAAATCTACCATAAGATCAGAATGTTATATTAACCATACAAAACCTGAAATATTCTGTTTCTTAAAATGGACGTTTCGAAGAGGATTGCGGATATTTTTCCAAAGACAAGGGTTGCGGAAAATGTTTTCATTTGTATGTAAAGACATTGTCATGGAGTTTGTTGTGGATGAGAATTATGTCATGAATTGTCATAGATTGTCAAAAACTGAATTGATTAAGTTAGCTATTGATAATTGTCATGTTGATAAAATTAAGGAATTTAAATAGTATATTATGATACAAGTTTTATAAAACTCTATTTTGTCGCACGCGTTGTTTGGAGAACGACGAGCGAAGCAAGGAGTGCTCCAAGTGAACAAGTGCGACAACCTGTCGTATAAAACGTGTGTCATATGCAATTTTTTTCTACTTTGAATTGATTTGAAGAAAACAATGAATTTAATATCGATAAATAACAGAAACATTTTCGATTGGTAACAATGATGACATTGAAATAATTAAAATCTGACGCGCAAGCGTAAAGCCCAGTTTACAGTTGAGCGATTTTGATTATTGCAATACCAGTGGTGAAAAATTAAATGTTATTATTGTTTTTATTGGTTAATTTGAATCAAATTACACTCTGAATTGCCAATTAAAACATTGAGTTTTTCACTGCTAATACTCGATGTATATCGAATATATTTCAAATAATACGAGATAGCTTAGCTCATTTGGACGTACCGATTGGTTGAGAATCGTACGAAAAAAATAATCGAGAAAACCGCTTTCTGAAGATAATGATTTTTTGTCGGTTCTGTTGTAGCCACAGCATTATGTGGCTACTTGAAGCATCAGTATCACTGAAAGTTACCTGAATGCGAGAAGGGAAGACCCCAGCCGGTGGCAATGAGAAGTGTAGAGTTTTGTTGTGCTGTCAGTTTGTCAATCATTGGCAGACATATTGGTTTCACATTCTCTGGAAAAAGACATTTCATGTGAGAAAAAACTTCCTCGAAACATCAAGATTATTTGATTCCAACGAGCTAACAACTGTCGATTTCTATTTATTTTACAATGACATGATAATTGGGCTCTAATAAAAAGACCCACGTGAACAATAAATTGTAAAAGTCGAGCAAATCGTATTTTGAAGTTTGGACCTCTGATGATCAATATATCTGAATACATTTAATGTAATTTGCTCTTTACATTTTTCATAATCAAGTGGCAGGATTTCTGGAAATTCACTATCCAACGAGTTTTGTACACAATTTTCCCTACGACAATTTTTTTATTTATTGGTGTGATTTCTGTTATGTAACTTTGAATGACCTCCATAATTTCGGGAGGTTGTCGATTGTAATTGGAAACTTTTTCGACAATTCCAGATCTGAATTACTGAATTATTTTCGTTTGAACAAACAATTTCATTGATATTCGACCAAGGCTACACGAATATGAAAGTGATTTCAAATATGACTTCTCATCCATTGTTGCCAGTAACTAAGAATACCAGGAATGTATACTGCATGTATATTGACATCTGATGAGCGAGAAATATAATGATGTCACTTGCAGCCATCATCATCATCAGCCATGTAGTAGATATAATAAGCCTATCCAGAACACGTGATCAAAAATGGCTGCCTTAGGGCACATACGGAGTGTTTAGTCTATTTGATTACATGTGTTTTTGTGTTTATAGTATGAATTTTCTTTTTGAAGGTTTTAAAAGTGATAATAAAAGTGATTATCTGTTATCGTTAGATACTGAAGATGAAGACATTGCATTACGGTATAAGAAAAAATTCAGAGTCATTCAAGGCATCGATCCTTTCACTCTGATGGATCAGTTAAAGCAGCTGGTTTAACTAAAATTTGAAACCACATTTCGCAACAAATACCTTCATGAAAAGTTATGTAACTTTTTACCTTTCAATAAATGTTCAGCACATACTTTAGCATACTTTAGTTTAGCTTCTGTGAGATCTTCCCTTTTGATTGCTTTCAACCATCTTTCTCTTCGGTTTTTCGAGAGTTCATTCAATTCTGTTTTGTGTGCAAAATGTAGTACACTGGGTATATTGAGAAACTTCACATCATCACGATTTCCTCGACTCCCACACTTAACAACACAACAAGTATTTGGCATGTTTTTGTAGCTCTATATTCAATTTTATGAGAGAATTCACACACAAGGTTCAAATAGCTAGGGTTCTAATTCACTCAAACGGTTTGTATGCCCTATAAGGTATCCATCTTGAATTTGATTTGACAGCGTCTTGGTTTAGTCTATTTCATCAAAGTGAATTTATAGGTTATGTCTCATTGAGAAATTAGTTACGATTTCTCCTAATCATCCAAAATGGGCAGAAACTTCAATACATATGATTCGCTCAATGATTACACAGGTCAGAGAATCAATCAATATACCTGAATATGTCTATCCATATACATGCCAGCGTGCGTTTTTTTCTTTAATATTAACTCGATTGCTTTTTTTAAATAACAATGCCGTGCTGGCTACTTTCCAAATAATAAAACAGTGTGTGCGTTTTGATGTTTTCATAAATGGTCGTAGAAAACATTAATTCTCATGTAATTACACTTTATTGGTGTTTCTCTTATGCTTATTTGTGAATCAATACTTCATCAGATTACAAATATGACAATATTTATTCTTTTTTCAAGAGTGGATAGATAGATAGATAGATAGATAGATAGATATATTTGATGATTTGAAATAATTTCAATTACACACGTCAGTAGTACAAAGGGTCATTTGAGTATAGATGTATAATACAAACAGATGACACTAACATTTAAAATAAGTTAAGACAAACAAACATGTTCGAGTGACAAACTTTCGGCTGTCAAGAGATTGAAAGATACTATTTAACAGGACAGGTGGGTATTTCGGCACATAGGTATTCTCTTAGAGAATAAAAACTGTATCTCAGTAACATCTGTTTGATAGAAGTTTTAAATTTGATGGTGTTCTGGCTTTTATAACTATCGGGTAGTTTATTGTACAGGTCAACATTTAAAGAGTTTCTGGATGAAGTTTCCAGTCGCAATCTAGGGTTGATAAGTAAATTATTATTTCTTGTATGATAGCTGTGTATATTATTATGTTTGATGAATGAGTGCATGTTACGATGAATCTTCAAAAGAGAGTGAAATATATATAGAGCCGGTAATGTCATAATATTTAATTCTGTAAATATATGTCTACAGGTATCCCTGGGTCCTGCACCAGCAATTATTCTGACAGCCTTTTTTTGCAGGATAAATATCCGTTCAGCCTGTGCGGAGTTGCCCCATAAAGTTATTCCGTATGCTAGATGTGAATGGAACAGTGAGAAATACGACATTCTGATAGTCTCAATGCTTATAGATTTCTTCAGAGTTCTTAGCAAAAATATTTGAGTAGAGAGTTTTTTGCTTAGATAATTAATATGGTCGTGCCATTTCAGTTTACTATCGAGGGTGATTCCTAGAAGTTTGGCATTGCCATGAGAGATATCTTTATTCATAGAAAAGAGTATTTTTTGAGTTTTTCCTGGATTGTTAACAAGTCCATTTGGTTTAAGCCACTCGTCTACTTTGATTCGTGTGTTGTGGTCATTTTCAAGTAATGTGGTAGTACTGTTGCTCGAGTGGAAGTAAGTAATGTCGTCCGCAAAAAGAATGCAATCGGATGGTTGTATATTATAAAATATGTCATTAACATAAATTATAAATAAAATTGGTCCAAGTACTGAGCCTTGAGGCACTCCTATCACTGCCGGTTTGGTCTCGGAAACTATTTCATTGAAAGATACATACTGTTGTCTATTTTTGATGTAAGATTCAAAAAAGTTGTAGGCAGTACCCCTGATACCATACCATTCAAGTTTTTGTAGAAGTACTGAGTGGTTGACACAGTCGAAGGCCTTGCTTAGGTCACATAGTGTAACAGATGTGTGTTCACCTTTTTCAAATCCATCGACTATGCCGTCCACCAGCCTTCTGACAGCTTGGATAGTGGAGTGATTTTTTCGAAAGCCATATTGATTTTCATGCAATAAAATATTCGTTTCAAAATAACTCATAAGTCTGTTCTTGATTAAAATTTCGAAAATTTTACCAATTATAGGAATAATAGCGATGGGTCTGTGATTTTCTGGGCAATCCATGTCTCCTTTTTTGTATATTGGTATAAGTTTACTTTTTTTGAAGATATTTGGGTATGTTCCTTTCACAAAGCACAAATTAAATAGTTTGGACAGGGGTTTAGCGATAATTTCCTTGATTGATTTAATTATTTTGCTATTTAAATCATGTACATCAAAACAATTTGAATTTTTAAGGGATTTTATGGCATCCAGTACCTCTGAGTCATTGACGGGAAAGAGAAAGAATGAATTTTCTTTACTGGGTAAATTCTTAAATTGGAGGATAGCATTGTTTTCATCGTTATTTAGGCTTTCAGTCAAGTCGTTACCAATATCCCCCGAATTTTGTGTTACTATATGATTTTTCTTCAACTTGAAGTGTTGGATTTGATATAAGTCAAATAACGAATAATGATCTCACCTACTGATGTGAAATTCATTTTGGATATTCTCAGCAGAGCGATATCATCTTGGTATCTTGTATGGTTAGGATGAAGAATGATTTCTTCAACTGGCAAATTTTGAACTGGGGAAGCACAACGTCGAGATCCAATTTTAGTCATTTCGCAGTCTTCGACAGAGCTTAAGTCATGTTCTCCCACTCTCACATATATTCTGGAAAATTATGAGGATATTTCAGCCTAAAATTCCAAAATTTTGAACGTTTGAAACAGATATCAATCAAAGAGTTTTTCCCTATATTAAGCTACGCCTACTCTGGTTACCAACATGTGATGATGATTAATTCTTGATTTTTTTTAAGATCTTTCGACTACAAGGAAGGTGGACTTTTAATGTTCGCAGAATATTGCTCGAGCCCGTAAGGAAAATATTGGAAAACGAAAAATGTAACAATTTCATCAAGAAACCATCTATTGAAGTAAATACATTGAGATTCTTGGATATCTAATGAAAAGAGAAACAAAGCGACGTTGCCAAACGATGCCGTCCCTTTTCGTATCGCATTATTCCCACCTTTGAGCTCTCCTCAGTCACATTTTTGACCAATCAATTGAGTCAATATCAGTGACGAAATAATTGAGGATGCGGACTGCAGCTATTCCTGAACAGATGGGGAGAGTACATCGTCTTATTTATGGTCTCATTTTCGACCACCGGGCCCCAAGCAAATTCTATCTAGTTCAAAAAATGGGTTTCATGGTCATGGTCGCAAAACCACTCCTTCATGATGAAATGGACCGAAAACTGAAAAAAGTTAGAAAAAATTGCAGTTCTTGGGCTGGAAAATTAGGTTCCGGAGGAGCCCATCACTACCGAGTTGGGAAGAATAAGAACCCATAGAAGTGATGTCTAACCAGTAACCTGAACCATTTTGGGAGGACTGACAGAAAGCAAACACCATCTTTATCTTTGCATAGAAACTTTTTGCAGTGATTTTCGTAAACTTAAAGAACCCGAATAATGTTGAATTGAAAGAGGATTCTGCGTTCAACCTCGAATATATAGTAGACAAAGTCCTGCCAGTTCTGATATGGTACCATACATAAATAGTGACAATCACTATTGATACAGCGGAGTTGAATCAAATCTGTAAGAGAACATTCGATCCAGGAGGTGTGCTGGGCACGGAAATAATATATCATGATTGTAAAAAAAGTAATCAAAGATCAAATATCAAATACAGATAAACTAATCACGTCCAAAGAAGAATAATTACTGCAGGTGGCCTATATGAAGTCATAAACAGATGAATCTCAAAGGCGCCGAAAATATAAGTTACTGGTCAACTTCGTTTATCAACTAGAATGATAAAGCCAAGAATTCACAAACAAATGTACCTAAAAAGGGACCGACCAAAATAAATTAAAGGCATATCACTGATTTCAATGAGAAAAACAAATCCATCAATTTGAAGATCGGTGACACACTATTGTGCACATGTTCTTTTGTCGGATTGCAGCTTTGATAGAAACAAAGGGTAAGATTTTGATGAAAAAATTATGATCAGAAGTCAATCGAAAGCAGTCACGAAAATGTCTCCAGAGAGTTAAGTTCCTTAATACCGTGATCACCACGGCTTGTTTGAAGCAAACGGACTTTTAATTAGCGGATTCTTTGTTGACAAACAGAATCATACTTCGTCCATTTTGCAAGTAGTCGATTGTAAACCCGATTTTGTAGTCTTTTATGTAAATTGATATGGTTCTTTCAGGGGTAAATATAAATCTTGATATTATTTATTTATTTCAGTAGACCACCATAGTTATTCGTTGAATAAATTATTCATGTTAATATTAAGTAATTCAATGCCGTAGTTATTCATCCGCCTGTAAAACCTTACCCTGACAACTTTAGCTTACCACCTCACATATAGGACAAATCCGCTCGGCCTATTCAAAAATAATTCAACATCTTATCAACTAGTGAAGAGTGCAGCACAGAGGGATAATGATTTTTGTCAGCCCGGAGGCTGTCTCATTTTGTTCGTTGAGTATTTTGTTTCGATGTAGCTGTTTCTTTTGTATTTTTGTGCTTTTAGCACTCTGGTTGCCTAAAAAGAGGCAATTTGGAAATTGGTATTCCGTTGGCTGAAAACAATAAAAGGACAAATAGCTGTTTTTACAACTTGTCATTCAGGTGAGCAAACTGCAGATGTTGTGACCCAAGCATAGTGATATAAGTAACGTTACATAAAACGTAACCATGGCGATACAAATCGCATATAGGCGGAGCCTATTAAAATTCTACAGGATTGTATTGAGACAAGCAAGAACTTTTCAGAAATTTAAAGGTCAGCACACTGAAATTGGGTAAGGGTGTAGACTTATACACGCTATCGAGAGATTCGGCAGATATTATTATTGTTCCGGCAGACTGAGCGGTGGCGGCTCATATAGACATTGTTTATAGCTTGGTTAGATTCGTCCCCATGGCTATTACTATAGCCCTAAGAGCCCAATCGACGATAGATACGAATCTTGTATCTATCGACGAAGTTCAGTATTTCTTCGAATGTAACCTGATGATTGGACATATTTGGACTAAACAATGAAATTATGTGTACAATTTATTTGATGATCAAATATCACTCCTAAATCGCAAACTATTGAATGGAAAATGAGATACAGAAGCACTTATTTTGTGATCAAATGATCAATCCGTTCAAATCGTATTTAGGGTTTTCACAGTATAGTCTAATTAACAGTAGCATAAGTTAAGAGGTAATACTCACAACTTATATTTCAAATTACAGAGACAATGAGCTGCTGTCAGAATATATCTCTCGTTGATAATACTCCCAGAACATCTATTGATCGGTTTTTCCACTGTTGATACTAGAAAATAAATGATAATCTTTATAAGTATACCTATGACGAATTAGGAACATAATTTCTATCAATCCAAAAACAGCATGTATCTGAAAGCCATATCAAAAGAGGTCCTTTATATAACGGAATAATTTATTATTCAAAAAATAATTGGTGATATTCATGTCGAAGTATGGGGCTATGATATTAATTCAGTTACTTGATGCACTAATGCAGATACAAGATTCTCATGATATAAATTTCAGAAGTATTCGATGAAAATTGAAGAGTTGAATTTGATATCTAGTGTATACTTTGAAAACTTTATATCAGTGGTTCCCAAAGTATGCGCCGCGGCGTCCTGGGGCGCCGCGAGGAGCTATCAGGGGCGCCGCCAGGCGCTCCTGATGAGCCAGAGTTTGAGTTACTTTTGTCAACGCCGGCGACGCATCCGTTGTTAATCGAACCCGATACTCGAATTATCGATTGTTTTTAATTCGAATTAGCCTTGGTCGTAAAGTTATTTTACTGTGAAAAGAATTGTAAGCGATTGAATGGTCGAGATAAATAGATGAAGTAATAGAGAGTTTTAGTATTGATAAAAACAAGGTGTTGTGATTTGTGATTTACAAACTCAGGACACATAAATGTTTCAATATCGGATCGGTTGATTCGTATTATTCGTACGCTGTCTTTTCGTAAAAAGCTTGTCACAAAATGGAAAGATTTTTGTTTTATGAAGAAATCGATAAATCAAGACAGACCGATCAAGCATCGACCAGTGACGAGGGAGTAGAAAGAAGGAAAAATTGCAAATACGATGACATCCATTTAAACTTTGGTTTTACTTCAGTAAAAGCATAGATTAAATACTCCGTAGAAGGAAATCATGAAGAAAGACCGACGTGTGTGCTCTGTTTGAAAAGTCTAGCTGTCGAAAATATGCCATTCATCCTGCGATGGTTGGAAAGTCACGCGAATTTTTCATAAGAAAATTGTAGATTTTCAGCTGCAGCTGTGATAAAGAGCAAATATCGTTCAAAGATCAACGTGGAGCAAGAAATGAGAGTGGCAGTGTCAAGCCTTATTCCTCGCTTTGAAAAAATTTGTGGAGATCACCAAGCTCACCCATCACATTGATTTTTTTCCTCAATGATAATGTATTCTTGTGTGTTAGTTCAATAATGAACCTAAATGAAAGTTAGATTGGGGTTGTTTTCATTTATGTGATTTGTAACTAGGTCAATATATGTACAATCGCGTTTTATAGAAAGTTATACAGTACAACGTTTTTGCTTTGCTACTATAAGTAGTAGGCAAGTTGTAAAGCACATACTTTATACATTGTGAATATGCAGCACTGTCTTTGATACGACTGTGTATTATTGCGAGTGAGGGCGCCTTGACAAAATACTAAACCTGGAAGTGCGCCTCACACTGAAAAAGTTTGGGAACCACTGCTCTATATGATATGTATAAGTTATATTGTGAATTTCTACAGATGTTCGGTTCGAAAAACAAAGGTATCGAGAGAGGAATTTGAAAATTTAGTTACATTATCAGACCATGTTTAGTCATAACAGGAATAATTGACCGTCCCGGTTGATCCTTCACTTCATCTTACCTTTTTGAAAGAATAACAGTGCCATCCAAGGAAATTCACCTAAATCTGCGTTTCTGCCATTTCTTATTCGATAACCACTGGGTGTTCTACCGCATTCAGACGGCAACAGTTTTAAGTTCTCATGCTCCGACACATCAGGGGGATTTTCGGTGGCAATCTCTGGGTCCATCATTCTTCCATTATTCAGGTAATCGTTGGCACAGCAAACTAATGATTTGCCACCAGACTGGTTTTCGCAAGAGTATCGTCTGAGTCCTTTTCTTTGTTTTTTTGATAGAGGCCCCTGATGCATCTTAAGTTTGTTCCAAATTGGTTGGCACTGCTTGATATTTGTGCATTGTCCTGGTTGACCCGTTGGCGTTCGACATAAGACTTCTTGACCTATCGCAACTGAAATTACGTAGTTGATAATCGACTTTTGTATTATGTTAAGGAAGTAGGAGTAGCTGAAATAGATCCTTCTAATGAGATCCACTGAACAAAACATCACCAATAATGTCGGTGCGATATTATTTGCAACCATACATTTGAACGTCTACTTCAATGTTTTCTTGTTTCATCTCCAAGAAATTGTATCTACCCCTAACGTTATTTGCATCACTGGACCACTCCTATTCAGTAGGTTGGGGAAAAATATGTTCTCATTGCTTCATTATGAAAATAAACACTATCAATACTATAATAAGAAGAGCGGATTCTTAATCGATTATATCATTTTAATTATAATATATATACGGTTTATTAAAACCAAGGAACTTTGGTAACATTCATGAGTAACCTTTCGTTTCACTATGGAAGAAATTACCAAGAAAATTGTTATGTTTCTGGTTCAAGCCCAAAGATCTTTAAATAAATATCTGTGATCTCGGACGTATCACGTTAATTATTAAAATATGCATAAAACTATGAGAACCATCCTCTTGAAAAATAACTTATATTAACATAAAGGCTCACCTTCAGATATCCAACACAAATAAGAAAGAATAACCAGAACCAAATATATCATCGACATCTTCACTCGGTGAGGAATCAGTAGCTAATGAACATCATTTTTCTTTGAAATAGCTTCTTCGAAATGAACCTATGATTGTAAGACATTTTTTAAATACTCACAGGAAACCACGAGTGATAATGGGGATTATCCTTCACCTTGATAATAATAGGAACAATGATAAGAATGAAAGTTCTGGTCTGCGAATTTCAGAGCGTTTCAGTATTCATCACAAAGGCGTTTTTTGAGTCAAAGTAAGACTTTCTTAAAATTATACAAGGTGCTCGTTTTTCGAGCTCAACCATGGATATCTTAGTTATTATAATAGATTGAATTAAATTGGGGCAATATTACCAATTTGCATGCTGAACAATTATATATGAAAGTAGAGGAGGGTGATTTTATCGGTATATCGAGAAATATCGATAATTATCGAAAGTATCGATAATTTACAAAGAATAAATTCGAAATGAATTATCGCTATCAATAATTTTTCAATCAATGACATTTATCTACCAGGTTCATGGTTCTATCATGGAAAATGTTGTCTGACACGTCTGACTTCATCAGGTAACTGATCAATAGCAAGTAAGTATTATAGCATCATTGTACTTAAATTTGACAGTCGATATTCTATTCTCGAAATCTTACTCGTTTAGAGTGTTATGATCATATTCTGATCCTAATTCCGGATTTTGCATCGCAAAAAGTATATACATCTGAG
This sequence comes from Chrysomela aeneicollis, assembly GCA_029955515.1. NCBI lineage: Eukaryota > Metazoa > Arthropoda > Insecta > Coleoptera > Chrysomelidae > Chrysomela > Chrysomela aeneicollis. The sequence continues at coordinate 8,645,931 of JARUHQ010000009.1, read as the reverse complement.
GATGTATGTGGAAGGTGCAGATATTTCATTTCTTATAATAGGCCATTAGATTCTGGAATGATGAAATTAACATGACTGCTGTGGAAACGCTGAAAATATACCCACCGGCTTGATAGTCTTGTGAAAGATATAAACTGCCCAACAGTCGGGATGGAACTATAAATTTTTACGGCATACATAAATCATTCAAGGGGGCAAAATGAACTCAAAATTCCTTCAAATTCGTAAACAGAACCTCCAAATCACAAGGGATGTTGAGACTATTATGTTTTGTCCTCTAATATAATTTACTGTAAAAAAGGGTAGTTCCATCGCGATTGGTTTCAGAGAGTTTCAAAACTATATGGCGTGGTTTTGATTGCTTCATGAGACGTAGTTCTCGCTCTTCTCAATCAGGCTAAAATTCGACTTATCTTGTCAGAATTCATTACTGATAGAATTGGTTTGGATTTTCTTCCCCGCATGAACTGATTGGAAGTTTCCAAATTCGAATTATAGCGATATCTAAAAAATACATTGTCCTCTAATAAGTACTCGATCATCCGACAAGAATATTCCAATTTGTAGAACAAGAAAAGCCAAGTTGTTATAGCCAGACTATCATTATTGTTGTTCAAATCTATTATTAATAATTAGAGATTAAACGACTTACCTGTAAGGAAGTTCAATTCTCAATTACACTAGTAGTTACATCCAAATTAGGTCACTTATTGTAGAAGTGTTTCTAACACTTTGGTGCACTAGGTTATAAGCAAAAAATCATGCCCCGCGTGGACGGCACATCCCTGTACATCCACGTATTCCAGCCATCACCCGTACACGCTACGCACTTGCACGGTTCATTACTTTCTTGCGCTGAAAAAGGAGCATCCAGATCGCCGGATTAAAAGAAAAAAAAAAGAGGGGGTTATTTTCAAATTTCCGAAAATGGGAGGGGCGTGATCTAATTTGGATGTAACTACTAGTATAATTGAGAATTGAACTTCCTTACAGGTGAGTCGTTTAATCTCTCATTATACTACGAAGTAACATCCAAATTAGATCACTTATTGTAGATGTTCAAAGTTGAGGCGATCTGTGGATTAATTACTGAAATTCGTATTTAATCAATTTCGTGAAAATTTTTTATTATTCAAATAGTAGTAAATGATACATGAACATAGAAAATAGAGTATAACACTTATTATAATTGATATCGAATGAACAACAAAAATTATATAATAGTATACATACGATAAATTAATAAATAGACAATAATTGAACACATGATTTATTTCTTTCCTGATGCTGTGATAACATATTCTGCAATGTTTTCTGTTGTCTGTCGTATTGGTCTACTATATATAGAAGTTCCGAAAGACCTCAGATCTCGATGACCACCCTGCCGCCTTTCTTATGTTATCTATACTCAAGCCTGCTTGATGAGATGTGGCTGTGTGCCTGGTGCTATGGGCTTTGAACTTTGATGTATCAATTCCTGCAGATTTCATCCCATCCTTTATCAAATATCAACCTGGGTTGTGACCTGTTCGGTCCTGAAGTTTTAAGGATTTCTGATATATTTATGTTCATTTTTTCTTCTGTTCTTTCGATGTCTGATAACTTTATTTTGCTAAAGGTTTGTGCTCTTTGAGCTGAAGTTAAAGCCATCAAGAGAATTAACTTTTTTGTCAACAATTCTAGAGATAATGTATTCAATGGATATAGATTTGAAAGATACGTGAGAATTGGCGTTGTATCCCAGGTCTCTTCATATCTTGGAAAACATGGACGGTTTCTGAAAACGCCTTTCAGATATCCATTCAATATTTTCATTTGGCTATTATCAAAATCGAATATTAGATTGAGAGCTGATTTATGCGCATTGAGTGTGGCATATTTGGCACCCTTGTTATATTCTATCGTGAGAAACTCTGTTATTTTATTAATGTTGGAAGTTAGTACTTCGTTGATGTTGCCTTTACAGTACTGCCACCACTTCTTGAAGGTGGTATTATATTGTTTTTCAGTATTTTTACTCAGCAAGTTGAGCACTACTTCCAAAGCTGATTTTGCCACGTTTCTCATCAAGAAGGCTTTGCTGACAATTTCCCTGCCCTCAATGAAAGGGTTCTCCAGAGTGGATGAGGGCCCCTGAATGGTGATAATAAAAGATCTCGATTAGGTTCGAATTTGATAATGTCTGATACAAGGAGTTTTTTCAGTTATGGATACCAGGGTTGTGTGTTCCATAATGGAAAAATAACTATGCCTTCTGCTTTTTCTGATTCGATTTTTTGCAGAGTTTTTGACAGTTGTGTGTAAAAGCATCAACCCCTATTGAATCTGGATCCTTGTGCCATGAAATAAAGTCTTTACATTTTGTATTTTCTCTGGATGCAAATAAGTCAATGTCAGGAGTACCTAATTTGTTAGTAATTTTTTTAAAGTATTTTTGATTGATGCTATATTCCGTTCCCACATCTATCGACCTCGATTCTTTATCAGCTTGTGAGTTATCTTTTGAACGAATGTATGATGCATGTATAACGATTTTCCTTCTTTCACACCACTGCCAAATGTTTCTTGTTATTGAATTCAACATTGGGTATTTTGTTCCCCCCATCTTATTTATGTAGGCTATGGCGGTGGTGTTATCCACCCTAAGCAAGATATTGCAATTTTCCATAGATTGAGCAAATGATTTCAGCCCGTAGAGTACTGCCAAGAGTTCCAAGTGGTTTATGTGTAACGTTTTTTCCCCTGATTTCCAAAACCCTCGTGCTGTTTCGTAATTGCAAACTGCTCCCCAGCCTGTGGGAGAGGCGTCTGTGAATATTTCAGTTTCGAATTGTACATGTTTTATGAGGTTTTTGGAACTGGGTAGATTCTTCAAACACCACTTGAAATCTTCTTGGAGGTATCTAGGTATTTTAATATAATGATCATAATTTCCGTGAGAAGATTTCAAGGCCAATGTTTTTTCTCTTTCGAATTGTTTCGTGTACAACCAGCTGTACGGTACAGCTGGACATGCAGCTATCAGTGAACCAATAACATGCGCGAAAAATCTGATTTTCATCCTGTTTTTGGTAAGTGTGTCTTTTATAAGACTTGGTAAAGTATTCAGCTTTTCTTCAGGAATTTTTATCGATAATTCGAAACTATCAATTAAAAAACCCAAGTACTCTATATTTTCACATGGGACTAGCTGACTTTTTTTAGAATTGATTATGAACCCTAATGAAGTTAGTGTATTTTTTGTACAGTTAACGTTGGTCCTGCATTCGTCTTCATTTTCTCCTATAAGTAATATGTCATCAAGGTATGCGACTGACAGGTACCCCTTCGATCTCAGATTACTCAGGATTGGTTTATACCCAGGTGCACATGATGCTCCGAAAGGTGAAACGTTAAACTCATATAATTTGCTTCGGAATTTTTGTAAATCGGTACTAAAAAATATGCGACTTTTAAGTCAATTGATGCCATATATGAATTTTTTGTGATCAAATTCTTTACTGTACGCATGTCTTCTAGTTTGAAATGTTGTGTTGTTCAACTTTTTCAGGTTTAGAATGAATCTGAATGAGCCATTTGGTTTCTTTCTTATAAAATAGGATGAAAGGAATTCGTTTTGGCAATGGTTACATTCTGATATGGCACCAATTTTGACAAGCTCCATTACACAGTTTTTGAGTTCGCAGAAATTTTTGTCATGTATATGCATATTTGGCTTTTTATTTTGAGTAGGTTTTTTAACAAACGGAAGTTTGAAACCTTGACGGATCCATGATAGTATTGTTGGATCCCTCGTAATTTTTTGCCAATTTTTGTAAAAATATTTTATTCTTGCAGCATATTTTTCTCCTACCTCTATTATCTCCTGGTCTACTGCTGATGTCTCTGGTATTTCTCTTTGTATTTTTGTTCCCTCCCCTCCTTCCTCTTGAATGGGTGAGCTTTGTATGTATTCGGCTCCTCTCTGTACTTCGGTTCCTGTCTGTGTCTCAATTCCTCTGGCCTTTTCTTCATTTTTGTTTTGTACATTGGTCGCTTGAAGTTTAAAGAACTTTTTCTTTGACTTTGAGCCTTCAGTTCATTTGCCGTGTTCTCCACTGTCTTGGCCAATTTATATTGTTCCCCAAAATCGTCTCCGAATGAATGGTTGTCAATTTTAGATTTTTGAACCACCTTCTGGACGGACTGGATTCAGACGATATTTTCTGTGGAGGGAAATTGTGTGATGTACATCACCAAGAATTTTCCCTGCTTCCACCAAATCGGAGAAATCCTGTTGGTTGTCTTTATTTTGTAGGTTTTTAGTGATATAGCTACCTACAGCTGTTATTCTTCTACCGAGAGTTTCTTGTAGGGCACATAGAAACCCTTCTTTTCGTATTTCCGAGGGCCCCAGCAGGGCCATGATTTCTGCATTCAGCTTCGGAGTGTTGAGAGCCTGACAATTTTGAGGTGTTTTCCACTTCTCAATAAGTTTGGAATTTGTGTCATTATCCAATCCTTTCGTCAGGTGATTTGTCCATCGTGTAGATAGATCTTCCAATATATCTGGTCCTAAGCTCTTTTCCTTCGTAGGGTCTACGCCCAATATTTCTTCCATTCGTGATTTTGGTTGATCACTCTGTACTGGGCTTTTCAGTTCTGGTGATTGGCACCCCATTTCTTCCTGGTCCTCACTGTCTGACGACGTCGATTGAGATGAGCTGCTAGAGCCTAAAAATATTTTGTTGTTGTACGATTTCATTTTTAGTGTCGTATGAGAAACGAAAACGTGATCTCATGATTTCGTTTCATAACATTTCTTTGTTGTATGGCTCACTCAGTGTCATTGCAAAAAAAAGGACCCGTTTTAGGGAATGTTCACAAAAAGTTGTGATTCATTGTGATAAGACGAGAATGTCTATTAGTATTAATCACCGAGTGTGAACAAAAGCCAACAAAAAAACGTTCCGGTGTAGGTATCTGGTCTAACACAAGTCAAGGACTGTGCAGGGTTTTTTGTGTACCTAGGAACATAATTAGGTATATGTCCAAATGGTTGAGTCTACGATGGTAGACAAACCCTAACAGAGATTTCCTCTGCGACCAGATACTAAATTTCGTTTTATCCATGAAAAGGTTTTCTTCTGCTTGTAGCCTGTACTATAAAAGAATAATTATTCATTTAAACTTGTGCTTACTTGAATCGACATCCAGCATTTCTCCAATTCTCTGTATTTTATTCTTGATCTTGTGGAAATCGCTCATCATTTTCCTTTTAGACGTTTTGGATTTCCCCATGTTTGTTTTCGTATTGTTTTTTTACTTTTACCTATACGCACCGTTCGAGCGCTAGAAACGTAATGAACCGTGCAAGTGCGTAGCGTGTACGGGTGATGGCTGGAATACGTGGATGTACAGGGATGTGCCATCCACGCGGGACATGATTTTTGCTTTTAACCTAGCGCACCAAAGTGTTGGAAACACTTCTACAATAAGTGATCTAATTTGGATGTTACTACGTAGTATAATTAATGTGAAGCCAGCATCAATGTAGAAGGATAACACATATGTCCAGCAATGATAGACGTTTTAGGGTTTTAATATGTGACTGCGACTGCCTGATAACACTAACAGTTTTCCATTAATATATTAGTCCTGAAAATTTATGTCAGTGCATGTACAATATACGTACTATATGGACGTCCGCGGTACCAAATTTGAATGTCTTAAGTATATTACAAAAACACAATTCGTATTTGAACATCAGATGCACTTGTGCTCGAGATATGGAATTGTTTCTTTAAGTGATGCGCTCTTGTTTGGTTAATTTTTGGCAAGCATTAGGCAAATAAGGATTCAGTTTGATCAGTGACTAAGGGGTGGCACTGCTTGCATTTTTCATTAAATAAGATCCTTAACTAATTGGCATTTGTAACTGTGAAAGGCTATTTGAAGAGGACAATACTATCGAATCTTATAGAGGTTCAAACTAAAACCTCAACTGTCGTCAAATTTCTATCTACCGAAATTTCCGCATCAATCAGCACGTATTATAAACTATAAACACGCCACTTTCCTAGTTTATTCCAACGTGTGTAGACCTCACGAAATTCCCTAACGTCGATCGAATTTCTTACGTTTCAGAGAAACAATCGGTCTGAATCTCTATAAGGAAATAGTTATCTGCAAAACTACCATTTGAGTGGCAAATTGGAAGGTGAGTGATTATTTGAATCCATTTCTGATTTTTCAACTCTCTAAGGTCATAATGAAAATAAATACAACTTGTCGTTGGTTTACCACTGATAAAGTGACTAATTTATCCATACCAGATTCTGCTGGTGGGAATGAAAAAATAGCTCATCATGAAGGTTATATATTCGGAATGGCAGTTAATGCAGGATTTGAGCCACTCAGGAGATGATTTTATGGTAGGATAATTGATATTATTGAGTAAAATGATCATAATAACACTTATTCTCAGGACACATCAGATATAATCCAATAATAGATCCTTACAAGATTATAATTCAACCAATACCTGAAAGTTTAGAAAGATTTATCACATGCCTGAAATATTGGTGTAGGAGGTTGTGATGCCTTTGATGAAACCTCATGTTGCTGTACTGAAATATGAGATAGGAAAATCGATGAGCTGTGATCCTAATGTAATGATATACATTCCAGGATATGATAATTACTAACTACCTACTTTGCTTATCGGTCACCAATGAAAAATGTGAAATTATTACTATTGTAATTATTCACATAAACTCAGCAGTCCCGTACACCAGAATACCAAAAATATGTGTGCCAAAGATCTTTTGTGTATGCTCAATCTACATACTTTCGCATTTACAATTCACGATTGCAATATTGGGTCCAATCGAAAACATGAGGTTATATTGACATTTTCTTCAGGCCCCTCGCTGGGGCCGCTGGAACCACACGGACAAAGTGAAGGCCACAGTGTTTTCAGAAGAAAAAAACTTGTTGTACTGAAACCTCCGTGGACATAGGATTCAGAAAGAAATGTATGAGATAAATATTGAATATCAATTATGTTTGTAATAATATGAAAAGATTAGGTTAATTAGGAAAATTGATGCTCACTCATCGGAGTATTGAATAGTCATCACTCTTCTCATCGTATAAGTACTACATTTTTACTTTAAATACTCTCATTTGGTTGAAAGTGGTAACATGAGCTAGCAATCTCGAAAACATAATATTTTGGGTATTGTAAATTATTACATGTTTCAACATTAGCCATCTGATGCTCGTGGATTTTGTTTTTATTGTGTAAAAATACGCTCTGCTGCAGCTGAGGAGATTCTCGTACGGTGTCTTTAGTTGTTTGGTTTATACTTAGATCATAATGATTACGCTACTTTGATTTGAGGGCTTCTTAGCCTTAACAGCGGTATAGAAATAATAAGAAGCAGTCACATACCTGCGTTAAGTAGTTCATTTGACAACAATTTTCAACTGTACTAAATTCAAGCTGATAGTAGTGACCAAAACTTGAAATTGTACAAGAATTGGGTGAAATGTATCGAAGGTTGAGGTAAGTGCCAGACAAGATCTTATCTGGAGTGTTTATGAATATGGTCACGTGAGAGATGGATATATATTAACTGGTGAATTCACTTCCTATCTTGGGCCTGGTCCCAAATCTTCTGATGTCGTCTATTTCGATAAAACGTGAAATAACTTAGGATGCAATGAAGTTCGGTTTAAATCAATTCAATTCACAACTATATCAACTATACAATATGAAATCTAGATCTTGACTGACTTTTGTATAAGATGGGAACAATAATGACATCCTAATCCAACAAAGTTCGTAGAATGAATCTGATAAGAAAGTTCATGTAATCGACATGACGACACCTTCTAACATCGTCGTGCTGGGTAAAAGTGAGTGGACACCAAGGTGGCATTGGCATCATAGTGATGATATAACACCTCCCTCCGAAGATTCAACTATGCAGCATCAGCGAGATAGATGAAAGTTCTATCCTCTCTTGATTATTCTGATTCTCCTCTGGGACTGCGGGTTGTCGTCGTTTCAGTAGTTTTCTATAAAAAACTATGCAGACGACTCCGAAGAGTAGAATGTAGATAAAGATGATCCATATACTTGGTATGTGTGTTATTCTCTCGATGTGAAAATTCTGTTCATTGTCGCGAATTCGATTTTCGAGTACATGTAGATCAAGTTTTATATCGTCTAGCCGAACAACTAAGTTCACTGGAGGCTTGCTTGCGGTAGAGACGTCAAGGTCGAGAGATAATATGATGGGTTTGCTGACATAAACAACTCCATTCCTGTTGACAATTGCTTCTTTATCTGTAATCAGCTGGCATACATGTTAAGAAAGTACCTGACAATTTATTTACTTTCTCTTGTAGGTGACACAGGAGCATCTATTGATTAGTTTGATCCAGATTATCATATATTGGCTTCGTCACCTTGATTTGGGCTTGTTGACAACCGGAAGTATTCTTCAGGTCCAGAAGCTTTACCCCATCAGGGCTGTCTTTTTTAATTTCCTGGATTTCTACTGGATTACAAACGTAGTTTTGTGACCCAACATTGATGCAAGGATCGCATACGAATGCATAGTACAATTCATTTTTGAGTAAAAATCTGTTTCGTGGAATAATAACCTTGAACTGACTCTTTGTTCTTATGCCCAGTTAACACAAATTCGTCTCAGAGATATGTGATTGAGCATCTCATTCATGTTTCAGATCACACCCGCGACTCGAATTGAGACTCTCATATCTGATATCACAATGACTGCTATCCCGGACCATTTTGGTCATTTTTTGATTCACAATGTGATGCCAAATTGAACTCGAAATCTATTTTATGCAATTTTTCATTCAACATCAGAATAGAAATCACATTGACGTATTGGAATAATCACAATGTGAAGTTACCAAACGAGGATGATTGATTCTTCAACTGCCTCACATTCTTCGGTCAGGAAGTCCTTATGAGAATAATATTATGCTTCACATATACTTTATTTTCAAAGTTGCTGTTCATTCGCATTTGAATTGTAGAAATAAGGCATTGAGCATGCTGCAAGAACTCACATTTCTTTCACATAGACTGAATGATAAGTTTCACATGAGTACTCCTTTTCACTTGATAGTGTGTGTCAATCTGAATTATTTCATACAAATACTTATTATGAAGTATCAACGCGTCAGATTATTGTCGTGAATGGCGCCATCCCTTAGTCGGCGATTGAATTAAAATTATATATTTGATCCATGCTTGAACATGATTGGTCGCGCTTTCACGAAGTTCGAAGACGTTGAGACTAATCGAGTTTGAATTTCGAATTTAAGAATTTTATTCAAACTTATTGAAATCATAATTATGATAAATTTCAACAAAAGCCCTGCTTCTTCAGAATTGTGATCCACTTTGCATTTGTTTCGGTAAAATATCAATTAATAGTCAAAAAAGTACAGATAGGGATATGTGAGCCAGTTTGATCAATGCCTAATGAATAGTTTCGACACAAAACATATCTTAAGTTGGAAAATCTCACAGCCTATATCTATGAAATCAATCTTTGTATATGTCAAGTGTATTTAATCGATAAAATCAGCCCTTCAAGGTAAACAATTTCCAGGAGGATACTTTTAGAAACTTTGCTTTTAGTTATCTATATGGAGATCGTTATAGCTCATTAATATTATTATATAGGTAGGGTATACACTGTATCCAGGTAAGGCAATCAAAAAGTTAGTACAGGTTGGTATTAACATTTCGATTGCCTTGCCTGGATCTATTGCATTACTATGGTGCCGATAGGCGCTTCACTATTGAAATAAGAGGCATTCAGAGAAAAAAATGCAATGATTCATTGCATACTCGTCTCTTAATAAACAAAGCAAAATTGCGTGTACGAATGATTTGATTTCCATTTCGGAAATAAATTCCATGAGATGTCAGAAAGAGTCACAAATGAAATCTTTTCATGTATTTATATTCTGCTAGATTTGAATCCTTCCTTCAACTCGGATACATCGAATTCAGATTCTCATCGATTGAAAGTTTTCGATTCGGAAATTAAAATCCCTTTTGTGTTTGGAAGCTTCACAAATTCACCTCCATATTGTTCTCAGATCCAACTAAATGAGACGAAAAATGTGAACCCTTTGTCATATTAGAAATCCCCTGGCAATATCAGGGATGTATAATTGTGATTCGCTATGATACATTGACTGACATGAATGCGACATTCCAGAGATGTTTGTGTTAACTGGGTGGGAGTAGGATAAAGGTAATAAATACCGAAATTGAAAGGGTGAATTATAGAATTCTGAAGTATACATTTAATTTTCACAAGGTTTTCGAGTGGGATTGTTTTTTCAAAGGTGATTTTAAAGGACGATTGTTCATTTTTTATAATGTTCTGTATCATCTGAAGTTCTCTAAATTGTTCTTTAGTTTTCATGATACGTGAATGTATTGTTCCAAGCTTTGATAACGAAATTGAATTCTTAATATCTTGGAATATTGAGGAAGTTTTTCCACTCATATTTATAATTCGATTTATGACATCTTTGATGAACACTGAATTTTCTCTATATTCGGTAACTTGAACAATTGATGCAATTCGATTGATTTTTGATAGCAATAATTTTTCATTATGTCTTATTAGGTGAACTGTTGAATCGAATTTTATTATGAGTTGGATTGGTAGTTTATTTAGAATTTTTAAATTCGATGTGAATTCTTCTTGATTCAACTGAAGATTATTTACAATACTTTCATAAAGTAAGTATCTATTGTACAAACAGGATAGTTTCTTAGTTTCTCTGGAATAGACCACTCAAAATATTTCTGTATCACTACTAAACATTTCTCGTGAAGATTAGAATATTCGAAATAAAAGTGATATTGTTAATCGGGTGAAACTAAATTTTTGATCAATTGCACAACATCGTCATCGAAATTATTCAATCATATTCTTCTTCTCTCTTCAAATAAAGTTGACATTTTTGGTTTGGCTGAACTATGTAAAACCAAAGTTATTACTATTTCATTTCGTCCTTGATTCCATGGGGATTCAGATATAGGAATTCCCAGGATTGGATTTCAATCAGAATAAGAATGTATATTTGTGAGATCATAATTTTGTTGATTATATTCTAGTTCGGTTGGTTCGTCTTCATTTACAGTTTCTGATACTTCATCATCCATTCGTAAGAAGGTAGAAGAGTTGTCGACATCTCATAATTTATTATCTGAATCATTGATGAGTTTCGTGTGTTTTTCAATACAAGATGAGGCGTCAACGTTAGTATTAACGTGATTGCATGAAATCACCAGAGGTTTTACGTTTGGTTGCTGAATGTTCCGAAAATTTTCATCAATATTTTCACATTCATTATTCGTATAATCAGAGTGAATTTGGTAATACTTTTGCTTTTGATATGGCGATTCGCAGAGATTTTCGTATTGATAATCTTCATTATTTTGGATCATCTCGCAACTTTCATCAACTATAATTGGATGATTGGTGTTGTATACCTGTGACCGGAATTAAATTGTTTCTGTGATTGTCGTAATGTTGATGAGGGATTCTATTTGAAATTAATTGCAGTCTCCTTGAAAATGCTCATTGGCTGAGGAAATGATGTTTGTTTGGACGATACACTCATCGGTGTAGGGTTTGGAAGATGTCTGTATTGGTTTGGTTCTTGTTGAGATTGCCTTTGGACATCAATATCAGTAAAAATTCTCTGAGGTTGAATTTCAGTTCTTATTTGAACTGGGTTCGGTTGGGGAGAAAAATTTCTATCGAATGGCACACAATTCTGAGCATAGCATATATTTTGTTGAGGCATTGTCTTTATAAATGGAGACCTAGTAGGCTGGAGCTATAATATTGCCTGTTCACTCAAGTCCCAAACGTATGCCAAGTTGAGGTCGCTACTTTATAGAAGTCCTTCGATGCTCATTTGTTTCAGTTTTTTCTCTGTCAGCAACCCAATTTTAGGTTAAAGTTATGTTCTTCTTTTTTTTTGACTTTAGCACGTATTGTATGTAGCTATCATAATCTGATATAATAGGGTTGTACACCTTTTTTCAAAAATTATATATGTGAAACGCAAGTCCCCAGAGAATACGTCGATATTTTTTTGAAATTTTTATTATCAATGGTTTTTCCAAAATCGGCATTCAAAAATCGAAAATTCTCCATCCTTTTCCAATAATGTGATGTCACCTGGTAGATTGGTTTAGGTTCTGTTCCATTAATCGAAGTGGAAGAAGAATTGACAATCTCTGTCATCTTTGACAGATGGCGGTAAAAAATTACTGGGCGATTTTTATTCTTCCTGCGAAAATATATTCGGATGATTAAAGGTAAGTTATTATTGAGTTTTATTTCATTGTTCAGCGTTCATTATACCCCTCACCGACAACTTTTTTCGGAAAGTTTAAGCATTCAAAGACTTGTGCTCGAGTTGTGCTTCATGTAGCAACACGAATGTGGATTCTCGAAATACATATTTGTACTCCAAGTGTTAATATGAGACAAACCTGGTGTTTTGCAGTAGGACAACACATAGCTACATCTGCAAGTAATTGCTGTGAAGGTAATTTTGATCTAAGTTAAAATTCTTATCCTTAATCTTTTAATCTTTGTACATGAACATCATGAGAACCTGTGAAGTGAGAGCACAAAGTATTTTAGTAATAGGTATAAGCTAATAAACCAAATCCTTATTGTCATGCACTTCTGTAAATAATAAATGTTTTCCTAAATCCTCAGTCATTCTTAGTACGTACTCTATCTATGATGTGAGTTTATATGAGATATCTTCTTCACATTATATTGTGAATATGTAATTACAATGTCAACTTGTGTTGTTTATTTAATATATTATCAGATGCACCACTACACTTACCCACTTTTCCCAGACAATAAAGTTATTAATTGAATTAATTCTTCATTTTTATTTCTCTATTTTATTGTGTCTTTGAGTTCAATCGTCTCATTGACTTCGCTTCCTATAGAAATATTAACTCATATAAAATACCTGACTTGCATTATATAGATGATAAACAATCAATTAATGTGCACTTTTAAATATTTTGAATTAGTTTCGTTATCGAAAAAAATTTGAATTAAAAATTGACATATTGTCATCTGACTTATCTGCCATCACTTATGTCAAAAAATTCTTCTTCCCTATTATTTTCGATATTTTTACGATACCATCCCGATCTACCAGGTGACGTCAGCAGAAATATGGTGCTGTCAAATAATTATTTTTGATTTCGATTTTCTCGATCATAAAATAATATTCCGATTTAATTTTGATGCCATGTCGGTAGTAGTTTAGTAAGGTATCGGAAAACGATTATTAATTCTGCTAAAGCTTTAGAGGTTTATGACCCTATTTTATTTTTTATACAAATTTCTACTCGAAAAGATCCAATTACAGTTTTTAGAAAATTGTTTGAAGTATTCACGTATTTTCGCCTCCCAGAACAAGAATCCGAAACGCTTGTTTCGTAAATATACACCCACCATTTGACATCTTGGTAAAACTTCGTTTGTCGCACTCCTATGAGTTCGGAAAAAATTTTTGGTGGAACTTACGTATTTTGACCTCCTGATCCCGAATCTGAAGTCAAAACGCGGCGGTCTCAAGTATTTTCGGAGATACGGCCCCATTTTCTCTAAAAAATGCACCATTTGACATGTCAAATTTCTGCTATTAGGAATACACAAAATTCACCCTTCTTTGAACTAAAACACTATACACGCATATATTTACTTGTTTCCAACACTTCTCAGCAGAAAAAACGATTGTTTTTCAAAAAATTCACCCTTCTTTGAAATGTAAACAAAACTACCTTTTTACACTGATTTTCTGGTTATTTTCATTTATGATGTTGGCAACGTGATTGTTTGGCTCATGGTAAGACGTTGCCAACATCTCAAATAAAAATAACCAGAAAATCAGTGAAAAAAGATGTTTTGTTTACGTTTTGAAGAAGGGCGAATATTTGTGAAAATAATAGTTTTTTATGCAAAAAAGTGTTGGAAACAAGTGAATGTGAGCATGTGTGATGTTTTGGCTCAAAGAAGGGTGAATTTTGTGCATTCCTAATAGCAGAAATTTGACATGTCAAATGGTGCATTTTTGAGACAAAATGGGGCCGTATCTCCGAAAATACTTGAGACCGCCGCGTTTTGACTTCAGATTCGGGATCAGGAGGTCAAAATACGTAAGTTCCACCAAAAAATTTTTCCGAACTCATAGGAGTGCGATAAACGAAGTTTTACCGACATCTTAAAACCACACACGCTCACATTTACTCATCTTCAACACTTTTCAGCGAAAGAATTCAATATTTTTCAAAAAATGTACCGTTCTTCGGAAACACAAGACTTTGATCTGTCAACTTGACACTGTCACAAAGTTCAGCTCCCGTCATGCTCGGTTCTCGATGGGTTTGGTAAAATTTTTTGAATTTTTTCAAATATACTAGTTTATTCTGTTGAAATATGTTGAAAACAAGTGAATGTAAGTGTGTGTGGTGTTTAAGTTCAAAGAAGGACTTTCTTTGCTTGGAGCAAATATACAACTCAACGTAAGTGATTAAAATTATATTAACTTGTACATTCGATATGCCAATACATTCACTTGCCTGGCATTTCAGTTTCTCACGATGTTTTTTCTGTTTCCTGATTCCCTGATCAATGATATCAAACAATTCTATGCTTGAAACAGGAGATTCGCTGTGCTAAAAGGAGCGCGTAAGTCAAAAGGTTAATAAAAACGTCAGGTTATGCCCAGTTTGACATTGAAAGTTCACGGTTATTATGAGAAGATGTCTCTGCCTCACGGAAAAAGTGACGTCACTTTTTCCAGTGATCAGACAATATAATATCGCGTCTACTAGGTGTTCATTTAGATCGGAAAACCTGCAGCAAAGGGAACTCGCACCGATTTCGATGAAATTTTCACAGAAGCTTCCTAACATGAATATAAAACCATACAAATGAAATTTTTTCCGCGGAAACACTCCAAACTATTTCTTTTTTGGAAAAGTTTAGAAAATTTTATCACTTTTCAGTCCTATGAATGTGCTTGATTCATGTACTTACATTGTCAGTGGGGGATATGTCAGTTATACCAAAACGTTAAAATCGAGTCTCAAAAAACAATTTCAATAAAAATATTACCAGTAAAAGCTTAAAAATGAATTATTTTCGAATTTTTATTCATTATATTCCATATTCCAAGTATCAGGTGATGTGCAATGTCAAATGTCACGGTACTCACGTCATGACATATAGGGGACAACGCTGCCAAGTTTTGAAAAATTCACAGATTCTACAATTTTTTGATTGTTTTCCGATTTTTAAATGTGATGTTCCTTTTTTGAAAAAGCAACGGAAATAGTTATCTGCCCTCAATTGATAGGTTAGTATGTTGAGGCCAGGTAATATAGCGTGATTGCGCCTTCGAATTTCCCCCTCAGCAGACATTTCTTTTTTCTCAACAAATTTTCCTTCTTCAAAAATTTACTGAAAATAGTGATCTAGGCCGTCACTGATAGGTTAGTACATTCAGGTTAGTAGTCTCATAAACACGAGTTGCACTCATCGGGAAATGAGCGCATAGGTTTTTTTTAAACGTGGCAACGTTGCTTTCTCCATTTGTGACTTGACAGTTGATATTGCGAATTGATATTTTTGCATATATATGCTTGAATAAAAATGCGAAAATAACAGTTTTTGAAGTTTTTCATCATGAAATTTCTTGTAAAATCCATTTCGGGACTCAATATTAATGATTTGGTATAACTTACATATTCCCCACTGACAATGTAACTGAAATTTCAAGCACATTCTTAGGACTGAAAAGTGATAAAATTTTCTAAACTTTTCCAAAAAAAAAATAGTTTGAAGTGTTTCCGCAGAAAAAATTTCATTTGTATGGTTTTATTTCATGTTAGGAAGCTTCTGTGAAAATTTCATCGAAATCGGTGCGAGTTCCCTTTGCTGCAGGTTTTCCGAGGCATCAACAACCTTGACTGGTATTGAGGTTCAAATAAATATGTTTTGGTTGAATTTTGAAAATAATGAACGTTTTCTTCCTGAGTTACTAGTAGTAGTGTTTCATTTAGAGAAGTGAATCTCATGCAACGAATTGTAGTGCCTAATGGTTCTCTGAGTCCTGACAAGAACGTTTTTAATGTCAAATCATTATACAATAGTTTTTTGGGATTTTTAGAATTCTCATCCTCATGAATTTCCACATAACTACATAATAAATTTAGAATATTTAGGCATCTCTCATAAAACTGTTGTGGTTTTTCATTCTGCATTTGTTTCATCATTACTAAGTCTCTAATCAGACATGTTTCGTCTCTTTGGTCAGCGAAATTCCTTACAAGAGTATCTTTCAAATCCTTCCAGGAAGAAACATTCTGAATATTGATAACCAACTTAGCACTTCCCGTTAATTTGGAAATCAGAGAGTTGAGCAAACAAGAATTTTGAAAATTATTGGGATTTGCTATATCATAAAAAATTTTAATCAAACTGTCACATACTATTCAAATTATTCGGATTGCCATCGAATGTTGGGACGTAATTCAAATATTCTGGTTTGAGTCATATTTATTTCTATTTGATTGGTTAACTATTTAAAAAATCGGTCGTATTTGGAATTGAATTACGAGAGGTTTGTGAGTCAGCTAAAGATTCTTCTTCAACAACAATTGTTAAATTTTACAGAGCTTGAGTCAAGTTATCGAAATTTGAAACTATTGAATTGTACCTACATGAAATAAACGATGACTATATGCATCTATGAGGGTTGCTACTGGATCGGCGATTTTGTCTTCACCAGGATCGTTCTCCTCGCAGAAATGGATTAATTTGTTCCAAATCTCGGTGGCTTTGCTGCTGAGGTCTTCTTTACGGATCTTCGATAGATTGGGCTGCCTGAAGTTCGAGGGACCATTCCGTTTCGAATATTCACCAACAGTTTTTCCACAAAATTGTTCGATATCCGGTTAATAGTTGATAATTGTACGTTTGATACGAAACAATTCCGGATAGCCTAGCCGACTGCGCCAAATAACTTAGGATGCAATATAGTTTGGTTTAAATCAATTTAATTCACAACTATATCAACTATACAATATGGAATCTAGATCTTGACTGACTTTTTTATAACATGGGAAAAAGAATGACATCATAATCCAATAAACTTCGTAGATAGAATGAATCTGATAAGAATAAGGTTCATGTAATCGACGAAGACGACACCTTCTAACATCGTCGTGCTGGGTAAAGGCAAAGTTTACAGAATATACCATTTCTGGTAAAGGTGAGTGGACCCCGAGGTGGCATTGGCATCATAGTGATGATATAACACGTGTCTAACGTAACATTGCGGGGGTAAATCGCTAAGTTTAGCCGCGTTTTCAACCAAATTTACAGGTTACTGCATCAGGTGTCAATACAAAAGTATCATTAATGAGTTTGATGTGAATATGTTTCCAACATGATTGAAACAAAATGTTTCAAATATCTTTCAACGGTAGCGTATTGTTGTTGAAAAGTGTTTGAAAAGTGTTTTTAACCGCCTACTTAGTTGCAAAGCAACCCTCGGAGTCTCATTGAGACTTGTATGAGTAAGGAATACGGGGACCTTAGCTTTTTAAGTGTCATCCGAAGCACTACTCGGCTGGTTATCGTTGAGAGTCCGAAGGATTGAAATCTAGGTACCAAGAATGTTCGGTTGGTCACCTGCTAAATGATGCTACAGAAATAAATGAAATTTCTAATAGCCCCGCCGGGATTCGAACCCGGAACCTCTAGACTATAAGATTATCACCACCAGGTATTATTCTCATCATTGTCACGTGGTATATTTTAAGTTCAAAATGTTATCCGAGAGGTGACTAAAAAACAATGTTTCGCTAATAGATTGCAATAAAATATGTGTCCAACATATAAATTAAACATCAGAAGAGTAAGACATTCCAAGGTACTTGCAAGTTCCATGAACCTTGCATAGCATGTATCAGAGATCTCCTATGTTACACAAATTACATAATGTTTATGTTTCCTTTACATATCTGTATTTACTGGGTAGATACATTGGGTAAAAACTCACTGATATATGTTATCATTTCTATAATAGTTTGGATAAGTTCCTGTTTGTTTCTGAGTTATTCAATATCTAGGATTGCTTGTATTTCATCAGTATCAGGCTTCAAGCCATATTTTGTGAAAATATGACCTAAATACCGCACTTCATTCAATGCAAACTTGCATTTATTTTTATTGAACCTCTGCATAAACCAAGATGTCATCTATGTAGATTACCACTTCTGGCAAGCCTCCAAATATTTCTTAGAACACACGGTGAAAAACTTCTGGCGGAGAGCAAAGTCCAAATGGGACTCTCCTATAGCAGTAGCAGCCATACTTTCCAGATCACATTTCTCATCCAGTTTCATTTGTTGAAATCCCTTGTTATACCATCCAATATTGAAAATATTGAAGCGTTACTCACCCACCACAGAATATATTATATTATATACCTGTCAATACAGTGTAGCAAAAATGAAATATATTCAAGACAGCCACTACCATCAACAACATTTTTTCAAAATACGGAACCAAAATATGTTCTTTTTATTTTTGTGAGCTTGCCCAAATTTTCCCAGACACAACTCGCTTTTTCTTGTTTAATGTAAGAACCAACAGAAATAACAATTTTCCATCAACATTAAAGTGTAATGAACCTATACTAAAACTGATTGAACAATAAAATCAGCCAAACCTTTTCAACCGTTCGAACATGATTCATATATGTGAACATAATCGATACCTGATTATCTGCCTCCACCATTCCAACTGGACGAAAATTCTGAACCCTTTCTTCAAAGAATATAGCTCGTCTACAAATTTTATGGTTCAAACAAGATGAAGCTCCCCCACACAATAAATGGTTCGAAGTGAATTTGTTACAATCTGCATATTCATGTCATATATAACAAAAGATATTTGAAATGTATGGCTATTTTTATCAGTGTAGGTGATTGAATTTAAAAAAAAAATATTTGTGCAACGCTCCATGTTCTACGGTTTGATGACATCCAATATCCAATCCAAATAAAATTCAATCCTTGTGTTCACTGTAGGAGCACCTACTTTTCCGCATATAGACGGCCCGAAAGACACAATCCCTTCTTGGACATATCTCACATCATCATTGATGAATTTCAATGTTTGCAAAGGGCCACCACTATCACCTTTGCAACTTGACTTCATAGATTCCGAGCCACCCGCACAAATTTGTCTGTGGGTTATCGTGGTTGATCTCCTGTATGTTTTTCTACAACTTTTCAGGTCAACAATTGGTAATTCTACACGCTGTAGGATTGATTTGGCAGTAACTGAAAAATAAAGAACGGTTTATTCGATTGAAAAACTGTCAAAATTTTGCAGTGAAGTATTGATTTCATCTGAGATTTGATATGAACGTAACAATCAACCTTTTTTTATTTGATACAACATGAGGTTATTTTTGTAAATTAATCCTGAATATGTTTCCAAAAGAATTATTTCAATGGCGAAAACATATAACTCGTTTTTCATGTACATCACCAATATCACATGTCGAAAGACTATCAATTTATCTATCATCAACTTCTTAGGTTGGAAGTAATGGTGTATTTTTTATTGATCCAATTGTACGATCCATAGCATTTCTTTCATCGAGCAATATATCACAAGTTGATGACAATGAAAACCCATGTCAGGTAAGTATTTGTTGAATTAGCGTATATTTCACAAACGATTTATTGTACTTTAGTGGAACCCAGAGATGGCTAGATGTATCTCCATTGCTATTTGAATTTGACAAGACGATGGGATGTTCCAATATTACTATTTCGTACTGTCAATATAATTCGATTCATCACAGTAATTAACTGTTGAAAATCGAGTGAGCAATACAGACTGACAATGGCATAATTTTAAAATAATTTTTCAATTGCTTATTAAAATAACCGAACTTATTCTTCACGGTGTAATCAGAGTTATCATTGAGAAATTCTTGCAGTGAGTTTTAGCATTTCTGTACCAAAAACCTCTTGAGATATTTCTTGAGCAATGTTGTTTCACATTCTCTGAATTCTTTCATTGCACAAATCTTATTTTAGCATTGGATTTCCCATATAATTGGGGTTTTCCAATTGATAATCTAGAAAAACCTGAAATGATTTCGTCCTTCTGTCGTGTATTATGACTGTGTACCTCCTTTCTCGTCTTAAAGTGTTTATTGATAATGTGAACAAAAAATGAGTAAATATACAAACTTGATAACGACATAATACCCAATTCAACAAAGTGGTTTTTACATGATTCTTTATAAGGCAATTTCAGCATGCATCTCATAATTTTTTTATGATAAATAGTTGGCCAGAGTTATATGGTTTTTTTTCCAGAAAACAAGACCATATATGAAAAGCACGACTGAATAAGGCCAAAGTATAGTAATTTGAGCACGTCGATCGATACTGTATATTCCTAAAGCTCCTGATAATGAAACAATATGAACTCCGTTTTGAGGCTGTATGATCAACATGGTCATTCCATGTGAATTTTCGATCTAGATAAACTCCTAAAAATTTTGTACAGGCTGACTTCTCCAAGGATTTTCCTTCTGTTTAAGTAACATGATTTCGTTTATAGTTATACTTCTCGTATTGAATTGGACAGCTAATGACTTGTCTGCATTCAAAGATATTTTATTATTACTGCACCATTGGGATATGCTTCTAATAGATTTATAGGATTTATTTCGTATTTCTCTCTTCGATTGTTCTGAGATGATTAAATTAGTATCATCTGCGTAAAGTATTGGAAAGCCTGTTTTATTCAGTTCTTTGGATAGATCAGTTATAAAAATATTAAATAATGTTGGTGACAGACATGATCCTTGTGGTGTGCCTGTTCGAATTTTGATCTGTTCCGATCTAACGCCATTAATTCCAACCGCTGCTCTCTATCTGACAGGTATGAAATTGTCCATTCCAAACATGGGCCTCTGTTTAGCTTCTAACAGATTGTGGTCAACTGTGTCGAAAGCTCGGCTCATATCGAAAAATATCATCATTATTATTGAAAGTTACCTGCATGCGTGTAAGGAACACCCCAACCGGTCACGATGAAATTTGTAGAGCTTTGCTGTTTCGCATTTTCATCAATCATTGGCAGGCATATTGGTTTCACATTCTCTGAAAAAAAAAACAGATTCCATGAGAAAAAGTTGATCGAATCATCAAGAATTCCGTGAATTCAATTATCATTTGCTCAATTATTAATATTATATATATAATTAATATTTGTTTTAAAATTGCATGATGATTTAAGTCATTTTTTATGTTCTGGTTCTCACGAAAAGTAATATCCTGTAATGTTCAGAGCACATCGTGAGAACCAAGAGAAAGAAGGTAGGAGTCGGTGTTCTTCTTAAATTTCTGGAGATGACATGCCTCGGGGAACACCTCCATAGGCAATGAGTTCCAAAGTCTTGATGTTTGTTGGATGAACGAGTCTTTGGAAAGGGACGTTCTGCAGGTCTCTAATGTGACCACAAAGGGGTGTGAAGACTGAACCTAACGGGTTAATCTCGAAGAGACTGCTAATGGAGGAACGATTGTTGATATTTTAGAAGAGCATTTCCCATGAAAATATCTATAAAATATAGATAAATCGCCAACTTTTCTACGGTGTTCCAGAGAAGTGAGCGAGTTTGTAAGCGAGTCATGACCGACGAGACGAATATAGGAACAGTATTCCAGGACAGGTCGGATCTGTGCCTTATAGATCATAAAGCAGCTGACTGGGAGTGAAATAGCTCTTGGCTCGAAACAGAAATCCAAGTTTTTGGGATGCACTTTTGGCAATGGACCCCACGTGATTTTCCCAAAATAGGAATATACTTCTTTGAAAAGTGTTTTCTACCGCCAACTGAGTTGCGAAGCAACCCTCGTAAGTCTAGGACTTGAGGTATTAGATTAGATAAAATTAATAACTGATAATGATCTCACCTACTGATGTGAAATTCATTTTGGATATTCTTAGCACTGCGATATCATCATGTCTAGCTGTATGATTCGGATGAAGAATAACTTCCTCAACTGGCAAATCTTGAACTGGGGAAGCACAACGTCTAATGCCAATTCGAGTAATTTCACAATCTTCGACGGAGCTCAAATCATGTTCTCCCACTCTCACATATGATCTGAAAAAGTATGAGATTATTGTGTCAGTTCCGAATGTATTAAATGAAAAATTAGTCAGGGGGTTTGTACACTTTTTATAAGTTTTCCTATTTTCGCCCAATTGGTAATGGATAGATACAACAAGTAACAAGTACGGAAATGGGATACCGCATATAACCGAATCCAATGAATATTTTTATATTCAAGTATAAAACAAACCCATCTATTCATACAGTATGGTGGAAATGTATGGAATAAATTCATTATCTCTAACGTATATGAATTTTAAGGAAAATCCTGAGACAGGTCGATTGTCATTTTCAAATTGACATCTCTTGATATACATACGGAGTATGTGACTTCATCCACGTAGTTGTAGTGACGTCATCGATTATTTTTTTAAATCGGAACATACCCCGTTTATTTTTTTTTCGGAAGGTATATCCATTGTCTATCTGACGGTATACTAATATTAGGAAAATAAAGTAATACAGGGTGAGAACAATTATTAATTATTTTATATATACAACGGAAATCGCTACCATAAATAATCAAATTCATGACTGTCTGCAAGAATACAATGTAATAGACAGAAAACAAATCATTCTCGAACTTTGCTATCGTTTCTGAATATATTTGTGAAATATTCACTCGTATTTTGTTCTTTAAAATTATCTGATCTTTTCGGCTTCTTACATAAACTTTGCTCTTCAGATAACCTGAGAGGAAGAAATCGAGAGGAGTTGAATAAGGAGATCTAGTTGGCCATTCGATTCACCCTCTCCGACCTATTTAGGTAATTGTGTACATTGATAGCATAATGAGGTATTAAAGATAAAATAACTTTTCCCACCCTGTATCACTTTATTTTCCTAATATTAGTATATGGTCAGATAGACAATGGATGTACTTTTTAGAAAAAAATTGAACAGGGTGTCTTCCTATTTAAAAAATAATCGATGACGTCACCACAACTACGCGGATGACGTCACAAACTCCGTATGTATATCAAGAGATGTCAATTTGAAAATAAAAATCGACCTGTCTCAGGTTTTCCCTTGAAATTTATATATATGAGTTAGAGATAATGAATTTATTCAATACATTTTCACCATACTGTATATGATGACTGAATACTTACAACTTATAATTCAAATCAATGACACAGTGAGCTGCTGTGATAATATATCTCTCGTTGATTATAGTCCCGGAACATCTATTGATCGGTTTCCCAATAGGTGATACTAAAACAAATAATCTATTATCGGAAATTGGAAATTGGGTCGAGTTGTTTCAGGAATAATTGACGTCTAGGTTGATCCTACACTATACCTTACCTCTTTGAAAAAACAACAGTGCCATCCAAGGAAATTCACCTAAATTTGCGTTTTTGCCGTGTTTTATTTTATCATCACTCGTCGCTTTACCACATTCAAAGGGCAACAGTTTCAGGTTTTCATGCTGTGATACGTCAGGGGGATTTTCCGTGGTGATCTCCAGGTCCATATTTTCATCTAAGTCCAGGTATTTATTGGCACAGCAAACTAATAGTTTGCTACCGAACTGGTTTCTACAGGAGTGTCTTCTGAGTACTCTTTTTTGTTTCGATGATAGTGGCCTCTTCGACTTGTAGTAGCTCTCAAAATAGAGCCAAATTGGCTGGCACTGCTCGATCTTGGTGCATTCGCCCGGTTCACCTTTTGCAGTTCGACATCTGACTGCTTGACCTCTCGTTCCTAAAATACGTGTTAAAAATTGACGTTTGATTAATCGTAATAGAAATTGGAATAATAACACAAGGGAATCTATTCATGATGACAAAACAACAGCTATGATAGACAGTCTGCAGGTCTCGAGCTTGACAATGTAAGGGTGGTCAGTCTGTGCCCGTCTGGTCTGATTGTTCCGAATCGGTCGTTGTGGAATGATTGCCCATGAGCAGTGACAATAAAGATATCTGTAGAAGAGGGAAGAGGTAGAGATCGCCCAAGGAAGGTATCCTTGGAGATTGCATACTTTTCTGCAATATTCTAGAGAGGGCGATGACTTCGTCAGTGCAGGATCACCAACCAGACGAAAAGTTCTCCTCTAGATAGAATCCGCGGGAGCCTCAGCATATTATGTTTGGGAGCTGAACTGCAAACATGTGAGCAAGGTCGAAACTGTACTGATCATGAGATGCTGTTGAGGTGTGAAAAAGCCCTTGGCACGAAACAGAAAACAATGTTTCTGTGAGGCAGATAAGAAATTGTTGATGGTAGTACCATGCATTTATATCGAGGACTACATACAGTAACAAAATACACCAGCTAACACCATCTGGTGTCCCCTGAGGTTCTGATTGTTTTAGTGTCAGGAAACACCGGCATATTATTCACCACTGTAGGTGTTATGTGTCCCATGGGTGTTTTTAATAATAAAACCCAGTTGTGAGAAATACTAGTGTTAGTGTTGAATTAAGCAGAGTGATCACTCTGGTGGTGTTTTTTATGCATTTCCGGAAGTGCGATTTGACACCGCAATGGTGTGATACACATTCTGTGCTTTTCGTGAAGCTTGATTCTAACTCAACGAAATTCTCTTCGGAGCGTTTAAACCTCGGTTTACACACTGATCATAGGTACATGCGAATACTTGTCTGGTGTTAACGACCACCATATCATAATTGTGTTCAGGCGAATCAGTGTTTTTCTTCATCACCTTCGGTGTTTTTCACTAGGTTGCGGATTATTAGAATATAATTCATATGATTATAAAGTGTTTATACGTCCATGTTATAAACAAAACTAGATTCAGAAGAATCTACGGACATTTTGGTTGATGACGAACTGTTTCGGCTCATTAATCCTGAACAATGGCACCAGGTCCTGAGCCAATTGTTTGAATTAATACTGATAGATCCAATATATCATGTCCAATATTGAAATCAAGTATAGTAGGAAGGACATCAGTACCACCTATTGGCAAAAGTTCTGAGGTTCTGAGATCGAACACATCAGCACATGAAATTCACACTATTCACATACACTATTTTTATTAATTTATGTCGAATCTGGTGTTTTCTGGATGCAATACTTAACAAATGATAATTGAAAGCAAATTTGATCATTTATACACCACCTGGATTCCATCTCTACTCAAAGACTATAAGCATTCGATCAAGAAAGCCAAAAGAACAACATATGATACTTTTCTGAAAATTTCAACCAATATTGGTAGAGACTCATGGAAATTGATTAATTTCGAGTGTAGCAGAAATCCGCGGAAAAGAAATGACACCCTCATAGGTGAAAATGATTTCAATAATTACTTTATCAACATGGCGAATAACTTGATTTTCTTTCAACCGGAAGTAAATCATGAACCAACGTAATTCTTGAAGAACCTGAAGACACCAGTCCATTCGTTTTCATTTTTTCCAGTAACTCCTGAAGAGGTTTTGGAAACTATAAAGTCTTCA
The DNA here is from genome assembly GCA_029955515.1 of Chrysomela aeneicollis. Lineage (NCBI taxonomy): Eukaryota > Metazoa > Arthropoda > Insecta > Coleoptera > Chrysomelidae > Chrysomela > Chrysomela aeneicollis. Next base: position 8,620,180 of record JARUHQ010000009.1, on the reverse strand, counting down.
AAAGACTCCAGTGAATAGTGCGATTTTGAAAGCGATTGTTGATTCTCATTGCTAATCCTTTGTCTTCTTTAATCAATAATTGCTTTTCGTTGGGCATCTTTCCTGATGCTCTGAAAATATCTGTTGTTCTGCCATTGTTTGAGAAAGGGAATACTCAAATGGTTGAAAACTACCGCCCGATCTCTATAATTCCAGTTATTGCCAAAGTAATAGAGTGTTTAGTGAAAAAGAGACTGATGTCATATTTAGAAAAGAACTATTCGCTTTGTCCGGGACAGTTTGGATTTAGAAAAAAAGGTCAACAACTGGAGCTCTTTTGAAGATCATTTCAATTATTGTAGATGGTACATAAAAAAGGAACATTTGTTTTTGACGCTTTGCGACCTGACAAAAGCATTTGATTGTGTATCACACGAGATATTACTTCAAAAGCTTTATTTTTATGGTATTCGTGGGAATTCTCTATAGTCCTTCAAATCCTACTTGAGTGGAAGACTTCAGTGTGTCTCAGTAGAAGGCGTTAAATCGAATCTGAAAGAAATCACTCAAGGAGTGCCTCAAGGTTCCATCTTAGGGCCTATTTTATTCATTTTTATATATTAACGACCTGTATCATCATTTATTGCCTAAAAATAGTATCCTCTTTGCAGATGATGCCACTTTGATTGATTTTAATAGCGATATCAACGATCTAAGAGACTCTGCAAATCACACTTTGATTGTAGCAGATGAGTGGTTTAGTGCGAACAAGCTTTTGCTTAATTCTGATAAATATCAGAATATCATTGTATCTTCCAACATATTATTATCAGAAGGAAAAAGTGTTCAGTTGCTTGGAATATATATTGATGATAAACTCAACTGGTCGTGTCATATTGATAGATTAGCAAGAAAATTATCTATTTAGGCTTTTCCATAGTCATATGACTTAAGGAATTATTCTATGGGGAAATTCTTGCCATTCGAACAAAATTTTTGTTTTACAAAAAAAGGTAGTTTGCTTGGTATATGGAGCTGGTTACAGGGACCACTGCTGCCTCTATTCATTACACTCCAAATTATGGCATATCTACTATACACTGCTAGAGATACACAGAAATAAATCAAATTAGCTTTCTGAGAACACAAAGATTTAAGGTTTCAATGTCTCAGAAAAACTCTCTGAACCTACATTTTTACAATAAGCTACCTCTTGCTATCAGACAACTCAACTTCTACTGTTTTAAACGAAAAATAAAATCCTTTTTATTGAGAAACTCGCAAACGAAGATTTGTGATAATGCACTCCTCTTGCTAGGTTCTGAATAACTTATTCACTTGTATCGTGCACCAATATGAATGTCTATTTTTTACCATACTGTTTAATGTTTCGATTTTGTTTCAATAATGTATTATGTCCTATGTAGATAATTTATTTTACTTATAAGTATGTATTTACCTCATTGTTCTATTTCAAATAGTTAACTATTAGTGACCTGCTACAAGCATTCTCTGTGATATGTGAATTTAGTCAATAAACTCTACTCTACTCATCGTGATATGACACGGTGTAACTTGGTGTTATTTTTTTATAATACGTGTTTTTTATGAGTTAACGTGAATGATAGCACCATTGTGAATATAACCATTTGGTGTTTCTATAATTTTATGTTTCAAAATCCACATCCGTGTCAGTTTCCAGTACTAAGATCGATATTAACACCATTGAACACTCAATTGTGAAATGTTTAATAAAAAAGACACAACTTCGATATTCAGGTGTTGATTTCGTCGGTATTTGCTCTAAAATCAATTTGATTGAAATTACATCCAAGTTTTTTTTACTGTGCAGAGTAATAGTCGTACCTAACATTATCATATTTGGCTGTGAGGTTTTACTTCTTGGAGAAAATACAAGCTTGAATTTTTATTGCATTACACTCTACTAGATTACCAGGACCCGATTTCAAAGTTCAAAAATATAGTATCACAAAATTAGAAGAGTTGGTTAGTACTGAGAGGTTAGTACCCATTAGTCGTATCGTCGAATTAGTAAACATTATAAATGATATTTAAATTATTGAGGTATTATACATTTCGCGTGAACATTTGGTATGGAGGAATGTACAAATAAAAAAGCTTACCTTCGAATGTCCAACTGAAATAAAAAAGTATAACCATATATATGAACATTTTCACTCGGTGAGGAATCAGTAAGTAGTTCATGATCATCATTTTTCTTTCAAATAGCACATTCCTAATGAAACTACCAATGATTGTAAGACATTGATATGGGTACTTTCAGGAAACCACGAGTGATAAAGGGGATTATACTTCACCTTGATAAAAATAGTAACAATGATAAGAACAAAAGTATATGAATCTGCAGCTTGCAACAAGAAACAGAGTGCAATATGAAATATAGAGGGATTTTATAAGAATTCATCGATGCGTTCTCCTATAACCCTCAATCCCTTTCCCCATAAAACAATTGAAGGAAGTTTCAATGAAAAATATAATGGGTACAGCCTCATTTGTTTATTTTAGATTGATTTTTCGACGAAACTTTCAATTATTTTCCAAATATGTCCTATTATTATTGTATTGACATACTTTTTTTATGCTCAACCTGAATTATTTGTTGAAAGCAACAATTTCGACCACCGAAAGTATAGACTGACGAGTAGACTGACCTCAATAATATATTCCTGTCCAGGGAAAAAATGTAAAAAGCACCCTAATGAATGTAGGGGTTTGATTATTTTTGTAATAATTGATGTGTGACTGTATAGTTCGAAATAATCAATATTATTATCGTTACTAGGAAAGAACCGATTCTGAGGAAGGTGCATAAGAATTCTCTTACCATAATGGTCGGATGTTGGTGGTTGATCGAGTCTCAATATACCTATTGTATAGGTTACTCGAAATGAGCAGTCCTGTATAAGAAGCGCATATAGATTTCTGTAGATATGAAAGTGAATTTCACCTTTGCGCCTGCCTACTTTATCGCCCGGCGGGCGCTAAATAAGTGCCACTTTACGCCCGGTAGGCGATAAAGTATAGTTCGCGGGCGGTGAAGTACACTTTACGCTTGATGCACAACCAGGCAATAAATTGACATTCGCTCGCTTGTGCATAAAAGTCCTCATCAAAATGTGAGATATAATGGCTTTCCAAAACCTTTTGATGGGAGTGCCTGAGATTTGAATCGCACCTTTCATATAGGATTCCATACTGATACTTTCTTGGTGAATTTATTTGGAGTTATTTCATACACAATAGATAGCAAGGTTATTCAGTGAGATTCTTGTATGCCTTTATTTTTCACTACATTCCACTGTCACTTAGATTTGATCAATGACCTACGTATCCTTATTCTTCTATTTATATTTATAAGTGGAGAACTAAGCATGGAAATGGCTATCAAGTGGTAGATATATTATAGGATAATAATTATAGTCTGCGAAGAAGTTACCAAAAGGGTTTTTGAAAATAATGCGATTACATGAACTAGGTATAACAATTTAATTAATCTCTCCATATTTTTTCAAATGAATATTTGAACAGATAATATTCATTTTTATGTGCTAACATCATTTGAAGAACATTCCATAAATCATTTCAAATTTAACGATTTCTTATTTTGAAAAATTATTAGAACATATCATGGAATATGGATACTGACAAGAAGAGGATGATCAGGCTTGAAAACCTTTACTCACATATATTTTTCGCAAGATTCATAAATTTCCATGCAGGGTTTTTGAAGCACGTGCGATTTACAGGCACATGCATTTCTGACGCTTGTGCCTGAAAAAGGCATGACATTTCACATATGTGCATTTCCATCGCATTTCTTACCCAATTGACCCAAGGTCATATTTCATTTGGTTTGTCAGGACTGAATGAATTGCAGTTCAGTTTTTGAAATTATAGCGCCATTCAACCAAAATTTAAACTATCATCTTCAACAAGATATGAGTTATATGCGAGGGGTGAGTACATAGCCATTTTCTGTACACCAAAGGGCATTGAATGCCTCTATTCAACCGAAATTACCCCACAATGCCCCTTTTTCACTCAACAATGCCTGACAATGCCCGACAATGCCTGACAATGCCCCACATTACCCAACAATGCCCCACATTTCCAAATATTGCCCCGCAATGCCCCCACAATGCCCCGCAATGCCCAACACTGCCCCGCAATGCCTCGCAATGCCCCCCCAATGTCTTATATACCTATCTCTTTTTATTGTATTTGTTGAAAAGAGATAATATTTATAAGACGAAAACAAATTCTTATGTATCCTAAATAGTTCATTTTATTATCATAATAAATTATCTGAAGGCACAAAGAACAAATAATTTTTATTTATTTCATTTAAAAACCACACATGAGAAAATAAATGCGTTCAACTTAAATATCCGAAAAAAAAAATTTCATGAAACCGCGCTGTTATTTTTTTCTGGCGTTATTTGAAGGAACAATTCTCCATCATGGCCACTTTTTCTTTCCTACAAGATTGCGTTATCAAATTTGAAATCCGACGTTTCGTCTTCTAGAAACCATCATCTACTTATTTTTTTTGAATACGGACCTGAATTTTTTATTAAATTTTTTGTTATCTTTGGATAGCCCAAAAACTATGAGCTATCACAAATTTTGATTTTCGAATGTTTCGATGACAGTTCCTCTATTTTTTCCATGCCATTAGAGATGAAAAGTCACAATCACTCGTCTAAGTATGACAGTTCAATGTTTCGACAGAAATTCGGGATCAAAAATGATATTTTTCAATTCAGAAAAACGTGATATGATCTGAATTTATCAAAGTGTTCAGTAGAAACTCGCAAATGAAACATTAAACATTTCCCAATCAGTGGATTGGAAACCAAAGGGTGGTGCGCTGGCCTGCAAGGAGCCCCGATTTATTCCCGCTGGATTATTTTTTATAGGGATATTAAACAAGAACCGTCAATTTGAAGATATTTCATGGTACATAAATATCTTCCACTAAAATTACGAGCTAGAGGAAGAATATGATCCATCGCGCGCTTATGGGCAACCTGCGAAGACGCATACGAAAACGCCTATATTCGAGCATTCACTTCAGAATTTCATTTTGTTCTGTTCACATTTGCTAGAAGTTCAGTATCGTAATAATTAGGCAGTGGATGGGTGAGGCGTTTAATTGAAATATTTGCCATTGTTAAGGTGCTGATAAAAGCCTTCCCTAGTTATATTGGTAAATAATAATGTTTTGAAAATAGTTTCGGATTGAATATTCAAAAAAATAGAGAAACTTCCAATGTTTGTCAATGAAACATTTGAAAATCAAAATTTGTGATTGCTCATAGTTTTTGGACTATCCGAAGGTAACAAAAAATTAAATGAAAAATCAAGGTCCGTATTAAAAAAATAAGTTGATGATGGTTTCTAGAAAACAAAATGTCGCATTTCAAATCTAAGAACGATATCTTGTAGAGAAGAAAGACTGGACATGATCAAATGTTATTCATATCGATCAATTTATTCAAAAAATGCCAGAAGAAAATATAAACGTTTCGATTTTTTTGGAAATCTCCGAAAATATTAGAAATTTTTCAAGTTTAATAACAACATTTTGTTATAAGGCTTCAAATTGCGCAACTTCGCTATAATTTAACCGACCCTGTATCTCTTACGGTTTACGAGATCCCAATGATGATGCTCTAATTCCAGCCACCCTGTACAGTCTGTCCTATTTTCGATGTCCTTACTAGATATTTCCAAAGATAGTGGTTTGCGATCTTCGAGAACGCAGGCTACGTTTTTTTAAACTCATGATACTATATAGAGTATAGACAGAATTTTCATAGCCCGCTTCCTCTACTGAGATACAGGGCAAAATTGAAAATATTGCATTTTGGGACCCCCTTGTATCTCAGCTATCTTTCAACTCATGGTAGAGATAATAACTATCATATACATAGTTTTCCGTAGAATCCAGTGTCATGGTCAGATTTTTAAAATGAGCTGTCATTATTTAGATATTACCCAAAGTTAGGTTTTTTAAATGGAAACATGCTTTGCGCTTTCCGAAAATATGATTCAGTTATTAGATATTTTGAGTATTAGTCCTGTATTTAGATGATTTGCAGTTTTTATAGCTAGGCAACAAAAATATCACTTTTTGAATAATCTATCACCATTTTTATCTCATTATCTCATTTTTATGAGGTAGAACCAAGAAGTTTGAAAACCGAAATATACCACACCGGCAGTTGCTACACGAAAATCAAGGTGCACTAATGAATGCCATTAGAAAATATTCCGATTACTTGAAGATGTCGGCTTTGAAGATAGGGCAACCATTTGAACGATATTTTACAAAACATTTTCAACAGCAGAATAATCAATAGTAGGTAATGTTTTCATATAAGTTTAAAATTATTTATTCGTTAAATAGATCAGCTACTTATATTATATGATGTTTTTATTAATAAGAGTGTTATTTGATTATTGCGCCAAAAGATCTATTTTAAAAGTAATATTTGTCTCGACTAACAATAAAAACTCAAAATTATCTCCCTACAGGGCTAATACTCAAAATATAATAGCATTCATGTATCAAATATTAAAAAATATGCATTAAAAAAACATAACTTTGTGTTATATCTAAATAATGACAGCTCATTTCGAAAATCTTACTAGATTCTAACGTATAAACATGTATGAATGACAGTTTTTACTTCGCCAATAAGTTGAGAGATAGCTGAGATCCAAATTGCAATATTTTCAATTTCGCCCTGTATCTCAGAAATAAAGCGGGGTATTTAAATTTTGTTTGTGGTATCGTGAGATTCACAACAAGTAGCCTACGTTCGCGAAAATCGCAAATCTTCCTCAAAAAATAGGCGAAATGTCCTGTAAGTGAATCGAATATGTGGGACAGCCTGTACTTAATTTTTTTCATGGAACTAAAACAAAGTGAAGTTTTCCAAAAATAAAACAAAGTTAGTTTTTCCTTGAAACAAACTCAGCTTGAAACCATTAAAGCTTGTAGGAATTTTTTAATTTTTTTTCTCAAAGAAGAATTTTGATTACTTTAACGCTGTATAAAATCTCCGAGATCATTTTTGTTATAGGACATATCACAGTTAATATCACTTGGTCGAATCAAGTAACTATGTTTTGAAATTTGAATGTTTTTTTAGATTCCGAATAAACATTATCCGCCCATTTCGATAGAAACGGAGAATTTTCGCCGAAGTACTATAGTGGTGCGCAGAATCGGAAGCATCACATCGAACAGAAACGGATGCGCGCGCAACAACTGCAGCCAAAACATTGCACCACATTACCCTTTCAATGCCCTTTCAATGCCTCGCACTGCCCAACAATGCCCAACAATGCCTCATAATGCCTCACAATGCCTCGCATTGCCCCCCACAATGCCCGACAATGCCTCCACAATGCCCCACAATGTCCTACAATGCCTCTTAATGCCCCGCAATGCCCCTAGGTTGTACACCAAATTACCCCATGTGCTTACCCCTCGGTTATATGTAAAGAGCAGCTATAATATCTATTATTTGCGGAGCTGCATCTTTATTGATGAGAAATGAAAGAAAATGTTGGGTGAGAAATTGGTTGAAAGGAAAGAAAAGAGGAAATTTATACATGGTGAATGAAGAAATTAAAGACGACCCTGAAAGTTCAAAAAATTTTACCAGAATAGGTGAACATACCTTTGAAGATTTACTTAAACGTGTAGAGTTGCTTATAAGAAAACAAAATACCTCATTTAGAGATAGTATCCCAGCTTGTGATAGGCTTATCATAACCCTTCGTTACCTAGCCAATGGATGAAGTTTGAACAATTCTTTCAGAGTCGGACACTCCACAATTTCAGAAATAATTCCTGAAGTATGTGATGCAATTTATAATTGTCTGAAGGATGATTTTTTGAAGGTATATATAGGGTAAAATCCTCTTATTATACTATTGATCAGTGATACTATTGTGCCACCATATAATCAATCCAACTTACTTCTATTTTTAGGCTCCAACTAAGACAGAAGATTGGATTACTGTGGCAGAGGATTTTATGCAGAATTGGCAATTTCCTAATGCTCTAGGAGCAATCGATGGAAAGCACATAGTTTTTCAAGCACCTGCTAGTAGTGGCTCAACTTTCTCCAACTATAAGGGAACCCATAGTATTGTGCTACTTGCATTAGTTGATGCAAACAATGAATTTATGTATGTTGATGTTGGCATAAATGGTAGAATTTCGGATGGTGGTGTGTTTCGCAGAAGCCCCTTGTTCATGGCAATGGCAAAAAACCAATTGAACTTTCCTGAATCAGTACCTCTACCTGGCAAAAATAAATCACTTCCCTATTGTATCATCGAAGATGCAGCATTTTCCCAGATGAAAAATGTCATGAAACCATTTCCTCTTCGAAATATGAGTTGGAAAAAACGGATTTTCAATTACAGATTGAGTAGAGCTCGAAGGGTAGTTGAGAATGCCTTTGGTATTTTGGCCAATAGATGGAGGATTTTACTGAATACAATCAATCTGAGTTCAGATAAGGTTGTGAAAGTGACACTGGCTTGTGTGGCCATACACAATTACCTATATGAGAAATGTCCATCAACATATTCAATTTCAGATGAGAACTTAGATGTTACACAAACTTTTTTGAACCCTATAAGACAGCAACAAGGGAATCGAGCTGGATCTGAGTCCATAGCAAATAGGAATGAATATATGAAATATTTCATCACAAATGGAGCTATTCCTGATCCGAGTGATAGAGCATGATGTTCACAATTATTAGTGTCTTCGTGTTCGTTTTTGAAATAAAATTGCGTTTTTTTTGTTGGTAATTTTACAATAAACAATTTTGTTGTCCTTTCAGTGATTTTCAATAATAATGATTTTGTGAAGGAAGTGTATCATCCATAATCAACATGTAAATATACTCCTTTTATTCAAATGGGTATATACCTACTGGGTGGATCACGACAAGCGCGACAGAGATTTATAACAAAACGGCAAAACTTCTTGAGTTTTTGTCACCTCAGTAATTTGTAAATCGATTAAAGCAACTTTTTAAAATTATTTTGAAATATACAGGATGTTCCAAAAAGTTGTGGCATATAGAAGTTATGTTTTTTCTTATGGAACACCCTATTTTAAATTCTCCCTGAATTGAAAATTCTGAATTCTGATATGTGATTCAAAAAATGTCATTAGATAGTTAATCAAAAGTTCAGATAGGGACATATGTAAGCCGTTTCGACCAATAATAAATAGTTTCCGCAAAAACAACCTGAAGTTGAAAAATCTCACACCCTCAAAACTTCCCTCGAAACTCAAGTGTGATATAGATCAATGAAATCAGCTCTTCAGTGAGAATCTGAAAATGTAATAAAATAAAGGATGTTCCTTTAGAAAATCCATATAACATCCTGTATATTTCGAAATAATTTCGAAATGTCTTCTTAATCGATATACAAACTACTGATGTGACGTTTTGCTATAAATCTCCGTCGCGCTTGTTGTGACCCACCCTGTATATTCCATTTCACATATCAAAATAAAATTAAATAAAGGTCTTTCTCCTATTCCTCAAGGATTCTGATGAAAATATCTTTTTCAAGTTGGATGATTCTTTGGGAATTCTTGATTTTCCTCATTTCTGCAGCAATTGACCTGAGAAATAAAAATATCTCTAAAGATGTACATCATAAATTTATATGTGAGAAGAAATATATAGCTAAGCTAAAATAGGTATACAAAAATTACACCTACATGGCGAAGGTATGAATACAATCTGTGTGATGTTGATCATTATGGTGATCTTGCAGAGCAGTAGTTGCAGTTGATAGAAGTTAAGCAACCTCTCTTTGCACACTCAATTTGCCTTTCTTCTTCTTGGGGATCATGGTTGTTATGTTTTCACTTTTTTATAATTCAATATCATTTTATTAATTCCTTTGTATAATTGGAATTATGCGGATACACAAGTGTGTATGTAAAAATATCGTCATGGAGTTTTGTTGTGGATGAGAATTGTCATCAATTGTCATGAATTGTCAAGAAAATGAATTGTTTAAGTTAGCTATCAATAATTGTAATTTTGATGAAATAATAGTATATTATGATACAAGTTTTATAAGACGCTATTTTGTCGCACGCGTTGTTTGGAGTACGACGAGCGAAGCGAGCGTCTTATAAAACGTGTGCCATATGCAATTTTTTCTATTTTGAATTGATTTGAAGAAAAAAATTGATTCAATATCGATAAATAACGGAACATCTTCGATTGGTAACAATGATGACATTGAAATAATTAAAATCTGACGCAAAAGCGTAAAGCCCAGTTTACAGTTGAGCGATTTTGATTATTGCAATACCAGCGGTGAAAAATTCAATGTTGTTATTGTTTTTATTGGTCAATTTAAATCAAATTATACTCTGAATTGAAATTCACCTATTAAAACATTGCGTTTTTCACTAATATTACCAAATCCAAATCGCTCAGAAGTAAACTGGGCCTAACTCTTCTAACTTTCATTTGACAGTTCGATTGTACCAATCTCCGAATAATAAAAAATGCGTATCGAAATAGAGGCTATTTCGACACGCATTCGCGTTGCACAATGACTTCATTTTACAACCAAAATAGAAAAAGGTAGACTCAGTTGTTTCTATTATGATTTCTTCCTCGATCGTTTCATTTCCATCAGTGAAACCTGCACTTTCTTGTGTTTCCATTTCCTGATGGTGCTATTGAAATAATTATGGAAATATATACCTACAATAATTGATTGAGAAAAGACGATTTGACTCACCAAATTGGTAACATTTCGTGTTATACAATCCGATTCTTTGAGGAAAGAAAGTTCCTCATAGCACCACAGTTTTGGTTGATAAATTGAGGCAACCCCTGTTCCAGTTCTTTCACTGGCTTTGACCTTACCCCATTCTTTAAAGAACTGGGTCCTCAGGGTATGAATTCTCGTTTTGATATCATTTATATTGAGGCACTGATTAGAACAAAACCTCAACTTCAGCAATTCGCTTCTAATATCTTCGAGGGCAGCTTGGCGCAAATTTTTATTCTTCTAATTCTCATCCGCAATCACATACAGAACTGTATGGTTCTGATACAGATGGATAGTTGTTTCCTTAGTCCAAGTAAATTTCATTTCGCTCATTTTCTCCAGATTAAAATTACAATAGAGACTCGATTTCAGAGAAAGGCGGGAAACTTTACAAAATTATCATCAGATCCAAATTTTCAAATTCGAAATTAATCAAATGTCAAAGTCAAATAAAAAATTGTCAAATATTCAGAGGCTTAGGGATATTTCGGTAAAAACGCATGCAACACAGTGGAAAATAAGAACTTGTCCTTATTCCATGCATGCCCACCATGCATTTTACAAGCACGCCGACAGGCATAGATGTGAACGACGACAGGCATGCATTTTTCATGCAGGGTCAAAAACGCAGGGTGGACACGCATGAATCTGAATCGGCCTTATAACAAATGTGATATCGGTATTGAAAAATAAAACCGATGAAGTGGATTCATCAAAATATTGTCTCTAATTTAGATGTATAGAAGTCATAGGTATATTTACGAATGCTGGTTCATGATTCATCTGAACATATTATTGCTTCTTAGTGCAGCATTCGGTAGAATAATTTGCTGTACAGGGTCTTCACGTATATGTTGAACCCCCCCCTTAATAACTTTTTTATCTATGGTTCAATTTTTTTTTTCAAAAAATGATCTTATGTAATTTTTCATGTAGATTTCATATATGTTAACAGAAAAACAGTTGAAGATCTGAAAAAAAGTTATGGGCACCAAATATATTTTTTTAATGGAACACCCTATATATTTTATAGCTATTGGATAGAATATCTTTTTCTGATTTCAAATATACATACATATATTGTGTTATCTCTAATAGATTACGAGATATTTGATGATGAAATTCAGATTTTATACGGATTATTTCAGCTTATAAGGACATAGACGGTCGAAGTACCTATATGGAAATAATTGAAATATCTCTTGTCGAATTAATTAATGTCATAGATTTCGATTTCGGATTACCAAGAATAAAAAAAATGGTCAATGATTTCTGGAAATTATGATTCTGCATGATTTTACTTATTTCTCCAGCGGAAAAACCCGGTTTCCTTGAGGCATCATATTCGCTAGAGAATTCGTTTTATGTTCCAGGAAATTGAACTTCGTCATCGTCATTTTGAATTGTTCTTCGTTTTCTTCGTTTGGGGGAATTTGTCTCATTCAACAATGTATCAATATTTTTGAAAGTATTTGTAGAAGGAATTTTTCGGTTGCCTTATTATAACACTCTAAATTCTCGTTGTGCGGCTTTGGCATTATTATTATTTTCCAATTATACTGTTACTATATTATATTTTTTCCTGTCACTAAAACTGATTATGTTGATAGACTAACAAATAACTGGTATATCAAATTATTAATCAATTTAACAACATATATTTCAATTATTTCCATAGCTACACTGATGACTATCTATGTCCTAATTAGCTGAAATAATCTGTATAACATCTGAATTTCAACGTCAAATATCTCGAAATCTATCAGAGATAATATGATAGTAACAGAATAGTAGGGTGTTCCATTGAAAAATATATTTGGTGCCCATAACTTCTTTTTCAGATATGTTTTTCACTTTTTTGAAATAAGGAATTCAACAAGAAAAAAGTCAAGGCGGTTTCAAACGACCGATATGGAAAAATAGTCCCACAGTGCTAAGTTTTTTTTATTGAAAACTATTTGCATGATCAGAATTATGATAATAACTACAAATAATGTATGATTAGGTTCGTGATACAATAAGACAAATAGAATATTTATTGAAAATAAATGATTATGGGTGATTGTCAGTTATAAAATATTGTATAAGTATATATAAGTCCAATTATTGGAAATCACAGATCAGAAAACACATTGCAAGGAATGTCAAGATCGAGGCTAAACCGAAATGCGCTCCCATTTTGAAACACAGACTCGTAATATCGTTGACGTTTGAAATTTAGGAATACATGATAAATATAATGAGACATAAATACAATACGTCTACTAATGTTAAATAAGATCATCAAATTATTAATTTTTTCTTCAACCTATTTCTGAAATGAAGAAAGTATAAGACATAATAGTGTTCTACTTGACAGAAGTAGAATATTTAAAAAAAAAAAATGAAAAATGGAAAAGCCATAAATTGGACAACAATTTTAGAAAGAGAAATTAGTCTATCCAATTAGAATATCAAACATAGTTTGAAATGAATGTCTGGTAGACTACGAGCAGAAAACAACTACTTTCCTGGTAAATACCACGCAGAACATTGAATTATATCTGCTCGTAATCCATGCAACGATTCACACTGTGAATGCAGATCGCAAATGTTTCTTTCTTCCAATTGTCTGTTGGAACGCGGCTCAGTGCGGTCAAATAAACGCGACGAAGGTGCATTGGGACAGGCAACGCTTCGAGTGGAGATCTTACGGTCTCTACTCGGATAACTACCCTGCACTGATGAGGGCCAATAAGCCCGAAACCGGTCTGTAGGTTGTTAGGCGTGCCTGTCCCGATGTGAATTTGTCACGTCTTAGGAAGAAAGAAACATTTGCGATCTGCATTCACAGTGTGAATCGTTGCATGGATTACGAGCAGATATAATTCAATGTTCTGCGTGGTATTTACCAGGAAAGTAGTTGTTTTCTGCTCGTAGTCTACCAGACATTCATTTCAAACTATGTTTGATATTCTAATTGGATAGACTAATTTCTCTTTCTAGAATATTTAAGATCTTGGTCCACTGCAGTCAATCAATTATTATATGGCAGTATCATTTGATCACTTGATCTTTCGTACATATGAATTTATAAATTGAGCACGATTCACTGAGTCAAGAGCAAAATCAGAAAAGTCGAAAAGGTATCCTGTGAATGATTTTTATTACAATTCTCGAGTTAGGTACCTACTAGACGTTTGTTGCATGAGCCAAAGGCGAATGCTGTAAATCATACGAGTGCGAAATTAACATTCCGTGAAAGTTATACACCATACTTTTTCTACGGCTATTACACAAATAGCGAAATTATTTCATTAATTTTTTTTACCAAAAATAGTGATTTGTGATCTCACTGATAGGTAAGGTTAGTCTCAGTAAATGAATATAGCGCGTTTGTTCAAACATGAAACCAATAGTGATTCGCTGAGCTCTATATATTAGCAATTCATGCAACATCCAGTGATCTATTTATTGGTATTGCTGCTCAGCATGCGAATCGAAAATAATCCATAGCAGCTGTCAGACATAGTGGAAAAAGTTAATGGCTCTCTCGTGGTGACACAGAATTGACAGGGCTGTCACTAGTTTCCATTGCATTCCATGGATGACGTGATAATTAATGAAAATGACACACATTGTGTTATTAGAGATAAGGAGACGAAATTGAAGGAGAAGAATGTACCTAATTTTTTTACCAAAAACAGTTGAGAAAAAGTATAGTTTTGTATCACAGCCTTAGAAAATAGTTCCTATATATTTCATGTTGAATTTGTGTTGGTCTTCCTTGATCTTGTTTCTGAAGTTTTTATCAAGTTCCTGAAATGGTACATAATATATCCTCATCTATCCACTGAATCAGTTTTTTGAGATGTTTTATTTCACTATCCAGAATTGTAATACTACCACCTTCATAAGCAAATGAGGAAGGCAGGTTTATATTGTTCGTTCTGTTTGACAGATATTGCCTGATGTGGTGGTATATAAGTTGATATAATCGGAAGCTCTGATGAAACTAGGATTATCTTTTCCATGCATGATGTGATGAGTTTTATTGATGGAGAATGACACTACATCATTTATTTTCACATCTGAGTTTCTTATAAAACTTCAGCCACCAGTCTTTAGAATTCAAAATCAGTACATATATCTTTGAAGAAGTTATTGCTTTTTATCACATTCGTCTTATATTGATCGTCATTTTTAACTACTGTTGCGTCTATTTCTACGTTAGATTAGAAGTTTGATATCCTTGCGATTCTGTAATATTTACCGCACAGAATCAAGGTACCCACAGACCAGAGATCCACACTATCAGCTTGCATTCATAAGTGGAATTAAGAAAAAACAAGTACATGAACAAAGTACCTACCTTTTGGAAATCCACTGTTTTCGAACCGCTCGAAATTTCTAACATACAAAAATGCAATAATCACAAAATGGCCGATTGGTAACTTTAGTCCCATTTAATGATAATCGATTCATTTATTGTATATTGAGAAAGGAATGATAGTCAGTTCTCACGAGTATAACAATACTTGTCGATGAGGATGACATAATATTAGAAGAAAATCAGAATAGTGAGAAAGCTTTTGAAATTTAAATTGGGTTTTCGAGGTATCAATTGGATATGGATACCCCCTAGTACTTGGTACCTCGTATCGTGTTGGCTACCAATTCAAGCAATCGTATGATTTTGCCCGCGTCATCTCTAAAATCGCACTTGCAGTCAAGGAATCCCTCATCTATGGTCTCATCACGTCCAGCAACCAGTCTATGTAGTAGTCCACCCTGGTATACACGCCTGGATACCCTTCCAATCCGCAGTATCTAGGTCCAAAGGAGACAACGCCCTCTTGGACGTACCTGGTGTCATCGTTGATGTAGGACACCATTTGCATCGGACCCCCGCTGTCCCCTGAACAAGAGTCCTTTTTGGCTTTGCCGCCCGCACATAGTTGTTTTTGGGTAATGTTCGCCCGTTTTTCTGACTTGTAGGTGTTCTGGCAATCCGCCAGGCTGACTATGGTCAGCTCGACCTGTTGCAGGATGACGCTGTAGTGACCTATAAATAGGTTATTTATTATTCAACGAGCGTGTAATGAAGCTATTACTCATGAGAATGAAGTTCACCATTCAATTCAAACGGACGAGATGTTTGGATCGAAAAAACGAATTTTAATGCTTTTTGTCGAACAAATTCATTTTAAAAGCTAATGAAAAGTAAATATCGAAAATCCATTACAGAATACACTGCCTTTGAAAATGGTAAAAAGTTAAAAAATATATATAGTAGGTTGGAACCCATTGGAAAAGTGAAGAAATATAACAACTATAAAAGAAAACATAATTTACGGGCGATCTGATGAGTTCGGGAAGTGAAAAGGGGTTGGTTTTCAAGGGTAAAAAGTGTTAATCTAGATTTCCGGCAAAGCTACAAAAAGTCCTATGGGAAAAAGTTAAATGACAAAGTTATATGTAAAAAACAGATCTACAACTTTTGTATCCACACCTTTTGCACATTCAAATTTCAAATTCAAATAACCAAGTTTTTGCATTTTTATTTTTATTAACAAAAAAATTTCGTAACGAAATTAATTTGCCAATCAGTAATTTTACGAGAAATGTCAGTTTTTAAAGCAAAATCACTGCTGGAATATTTTTGAGTTAAAAAGAAATTTATCCTTAAGAGAAAAGCTCGAGGAAAAGCTCTAGTGTTTTTTGGCAAGATAAATTAACGACCAAATATATGAATGAACAACAACAACAATTATCTTTATTGATACAATTAAATTAATTGAATGAACAGTTATTAAATACACAATTGTTATAAATTGTTTGGTTTACTGATTTCCAGATTTTCTTCTCTGGTATTCACACATGTATAGTATATTCAGTTTGATTTTTCTCACTCGAGGCAGACATCTAGCATACTAGATGTAGACGCTTAAGAGGAACAGGAGTTTTTATCGGTGATAAAAAACGATGCACATTTTTTATCGCTGTCAAAATGACAGAACAGTCATCTTTAAATCACACATAATCAAGTGATACATACAGAATTTTATGATGCACTAGTGGTTGATGGCGCGAATTTCAATAGGGTACGCGTTTCACTGTTTCACACGCAATAACTTCAATAATCATAGTCTAAGAGCCAGGAAACAGCAGACGACACGTAATTTAGGAAATGCTTAAATTTTCTCAGTGAATTCATGAGGTGGGGGTTAGGTATGCCCAGTATAGCGGTGAACTAAAATAGTATATTATGATACAAGTTTTATAAGACGCTATTTTGTCGCACGCGTTGTTTGGAGCGATGAGTTATTTTTTCGTTATATACAAATTTCATTTAATTTATTCAACAAAAAAAATTATTCTAACGTAATGGCTAATACAACAATTGAAAAGACAGTGAATCTCAGATACAAAGAAAAAGTATGGAGAAGCACCAATATGAATTTTGTTAGATATATCAAAAACCAAGGGAAATTATAAAAAACTGCAGTTAAAAAAAAGTTATATAATTGATTTCTTCATCCATTGAAATATCAAAATGCCATCAGTGGCGTACTCAAAAGAAGTTATGTCGATTTTCTTCAAAGAATGCGTAATACCTATTATCTCCCTGAGAGGTAAAGAGGTAATTTGATTTCAATCAGACTATTTTAGTGTTTACTTCATGGTACGTTGTTCTGGAACACCTTGTATTTGTGCTCACGCGGGTGAAAGTATTTTGCCGCCTGCCACGTCAAAGCAACCGTCAGATGCTTCTTCCAAAAAGATATATGCTTCTAATACTATTGAGAATAAAAAATAAAAATTTCAAATTTCCTAAAATACTTCCCAAAAATTTTTTTTTCAAATTTTAAATCGTCTGCCATAACGTCAAAACCATCGGAATCATTGTTTTTGAAGTCATGAAATAATATATTTTGACATGTCAAAACCATGTCAAAACGGACGGAGTATGAGTCATGTAAATTATCGTATTAATGTATTCTGCATACTGAAAATTAATACTTGTTCTCGTAGGAATAGCAATGCTGATGCTGTAAAGTAGGTCCGAGAGAGTAGGTCTCACTAATTAATGAAAACCACTGAACTGAGTTCAGTGATGAAAACATCATTTTTATCCAAAAGAGAGGAAATATCCATTCAATCTGTGTTTGATATTTTCAATTGAATAAGACGATTTTTTTATAAAAAATAGGCTTTTTTTCGAACTTAAGAAGTGGGGTGGTCCGTATAATACCGACATGAAATGCGTGATACTGTTATAGAGAATAAATATTGAAGTCAGTATGTAATGGTTTACTGAATATGTGATGATTTCAAATGATGGCAAAAGTTTCTTTCACTCATTGAAATTTATACCTGTTTCATCAGCTCCCCAACCAGTGACTACTACTCCTTTTTTATCCAAGTCCGCTCCTCTGGCAGCTTCAACTGGTAAGCAAATTGGTCTCACATTTTCTGTAAATTAAATGAAAGCCTTATTATCTTCTCTCGATGAGACAAAACATGTACGTGTCATGTTCCAATCTGTATTGAAAATGTTCGAGGCTTTCATGACGTATCTAACAGAGATGGGTAGAATATTAACTAGTGAATTTATTTTTTATCCTAGCCAGTTTTCAAATACTCAACAATAATTCAATACTTCCACAAACAGTGCATGAATATCACAAAGTAAGTAATACTAATAACTACACTCTAGAGTCCAGAGTAGGCTGATGTTATCCTCAAGAAAAAGTGTGAAAAGTGTTTTTGACCACCAACTTAGTTGCAAAGCAACCCTCGAAGTATCATAGAGACTTGGATGAGTATGGAAGACGGGGACCTTAGCTTTTTAAGTGTCATTCGAAGCACTACTCGGCTGGTTACGGTGGAGAGTCCGAAGGATTGAAATCTAGGTACCAAGAATGTTCGGTTGGTCACCTATCTCCTCCCGCTAAACGATTCCCGATAGCCGCGCCAGGATTTTCTGAGTGCCTCTGGGCCCAAAGGCCAGCGCCTCAACGCACTCAACCACCAACCCAGTTAAAGAACGGCCCATCAGACGAAATGCTCATCAGGATAGTATCGAAAATAAGCTTCCTAGGGCAAGCTCTATAAGCCGATTTTTGGTGTGGCATTGGCGACTTTCAGAGGATTTAACTGTGATGATATTGTTGGGAGTGAGTTTCAAAATAATTCTTTAGTGGTGAGAGGCAGGGTATGGTGTAGGAAGGATAGAAAGTAGGAAATTGGGTAATGCACCAGTTGAACCGTCGATTTAGTCAGTTTGTCTGGCACAGGAAAGAGGTTAAGTCTGTCATTCGGAGAGTTCCCCAAACACGTCCGTGGACTCATATATAAGTCCATATATAAGTCCATTCCTGACATTTTGTTTTTTATAAGGAATCTAGTTCACTCAGGAATCAGGTAACTGTAGATAATAATACAAAACATGAATATTCGAGTCTGATTGACTTCAAATTGTTGCCAACAAATCCATGTATCGACAATGTTTGAAATCAAACTTTTATAAAACATTTTTCGACGATAGTGCACATATGGTTGAATATGAAAACCACGCGTAAATTCAATTGTTTCAGATCGAGGATTTGTTTTATTGAAACAATTGAAGAATAGGATCACCACAGTCATTCTTTTAATGATCATTCTAACAACTGAAACAACGAAAATGACATTGTGACCAAATTTTCGAGCATTGTGTAGACCAGCAACTGTGAACGAAATTGAAAGATGTCAATGGTAATTAAAATGTTTGTTTTCGAAGCATATTCCATCATGACGTCGTCCAAATGGTCCATTTATTCATATCGATGACATTCTATTATGGTATATGTTAAAGATGGTGCTTCTGCACATTATTCTAGAATTGTGATCTAGTTCTTTATTCTGATCGACGGATGGGATAGGTATACCTTATAGTCCTGATCTGATTCTTCTCAATTTTTTACCTGTGGGAATATCTCGAAAATAGGCCTACAAGAATATGAGTAGGTATCTACCTGCAAAATTGTAGCATAGAGAAAAGTATTTGGCTAGGCGCAACCGCATATACCTAATATGATCTTGTCATCACTGGTGACAATGTTCTCTTGATAATCTAACCATAATTTATATGGTTAACGACATAACATTGTTATGATATAATAAGGTTATCTGGTTGTGCCTATAATAACAAGGAATTATGTTACGATTACAGTAATTTTTCTTCGTGGGGGATAAGTTAATACAAACGCAGGGCTAGATGATTTTTACCAAATTTATTTGTGGGAATTTATTATATCATCAGTTAGATGAATTACTGAACATTAAGAGATTCAGTCAAAGTAATTTTTTTTTATTTTTAGTAAAGTGTGCGATTCAACATACCGCCGATTTTTGAGATTTTTTCTAGCTTTTTCACCATTTAACCAATGTCCTTATATAGTTACCTATTCATGCAAACTTATTTCTAGGTGAGCATCTTCCTGATCACAATAATAATGGAGATTTGAAATTAATATAATTAGTTTCGGTTCATGATGAAAAAGAGAATTCAAAGCAGCTAATTCACAGATTTCTACGACTACTTACCATTATTTAGTTTCATCCCCGATACTCTTAGTAATCCAATATCGTTCTGTAGCACATCTTTATTGAATCCAGGATGAACTATTATCTCCTCAACAACTAGGTCTTGTACGGGCGGGTTACATTTTCTTATATTCGTTATGTTATTTACTTCACAGTCAGTCCTTGTCTGTATATTGTATTCTCCCACTCTCACACCCAAACTGAAAGATTGGGAACATTTGAAATCTACATGAAGTTTATGCAGAGGAGGAAAAATTATTACTATGCTTATTCGAAACGCAGTGTTGAATACCCAATTGGAAAAAAAACATTTCAATTATTGTGCATATCAGAGTGTGAGCCATAATGTTTGCAACAAATGAAAAACATTTTTATCATCAGAGTTACAAACCATTCCTTCCTGGGGATCATTTCTGCACATCAGAAAAACTTAAAACCCACCAACATGGTGTTAATTTTAGAAATTCTTAACACATGGATGAAAAAGTATTTTCTTGAAGCTCCATAATATTTTGCATTTGAAATATTCATCTGAAACATTTGACAATTATATTTTTTCGAAAACTCTCTTCTTTACCAAAAAAATGAATATGACAAACTGCCAAAAGGCTATATATAGTACACAATCATATTACGATCAAATCTCAAACGTTATCTGCAACATTGCCATCATCAGGAGAGATTCCTGAAAACTGAATAATTATTATGTGAAAACTAATTTGTGAAAAATTTTTCTTTTATTTATACAATATAAAATTATTGTTAAACATTGTTGAGGTTGGAATTTGGATAATAGAAATCAACTCACTTGTCAAGAATCTGTACAAATTGGATGTGAAATATTCATCCCCTATGGCGAATTCCTGATAATGATCTCTAAGCGATTGTGGAATGAAACACAGGGTGTTAATTTTGTAAAAATTAACTAGAAAATATGATGTTAACGTGATATTTGCCAGGCTCTCAATACCAGTAATTTTTACTAAACGTGAAGAAAATTACTACCCAAAAAATCATTCATTTCGATGAACCTGTGTAGTGTTTGAAAAAGTGTCGCTGGGGAATAATTATAATTTCAAAGTTTTTTCCGAGTCTCAATATTCGGTTCAGAAATAACCAAGTTACATGGGGATCCATTTATTTCAGAAACTAAAATCAACGTGTTTCGGATTTTTTTACAATATCCACAATAGTGAAGATACTGAATTTATTCCATTTGGCTGCTCCACATTCAATGTATATAATTCCAATACATCACGTCAGTACTCACAGAGGAGACTTCAAGTCTTTCAAACAGTGTGCAGCCGTCAAAATATATTTCTCATTTATGATGGTACCACCACATTTGAACTCAGGACCCCATTCTGAAACATTAACGAATAATTTTCAAAAAATCCATATAATCACAAAGGAATATTGTAGAACATAAAAACCTATTTAATGCTCGATTCAGACTTTCGATGCGGCGCTTAAGTTATGAATAGGATAAATAAGAGCGTTGCTCTATCAGGAGAAGATTTCACACTGGCAAAAAATCCCATCAGATTAGGTGAAATCAATCAATATCATCAACATTGGGATATTTAAAAGTTCCATTGAGAATTTGTGAATTTTTCAAATCGATCGACAAGTCATTTGTAAATTTTAGCTACATATTCTGTATCATTCATTGCACGAGTCAATTTGTGAGTTTTTGGGATATCAGCCTGTTAACGAAAGTTGCAAAATTCAGTATTACCTTGAGAACCAAGAATAATTTTAGGTCAAATTTCTTTTCGCATATTACGAAAGCGTAGGAATAGGTGGTGCATTGTTGACTTCAATTCAAGTAACGATTGCATGTTGCATATACACGTATATTTTGAACCCCCCATTAACTTTTCATTGTTTTTTTTTTTCAATAAATGGTCTTATGTTATTTTTACTGTAGATTTCTTACATGTGGGTGAATAGAAAAACAGTTGAAGATCTATAAAACAGTTATGGGCACCAAATATATTTTCATTTCAAATTGAGCTAATTTCGAGTTGTACCTCGAAGTGTGAAACATACGTGATTTTGATCAACTATGAAATTAATCAGCAAGCAGTTGAGAATAATTTTAATCTACTTTCGACCAATAAGAAGCTACTTGGATTGATGTCCAAGCAAGCAGTTCAGAATAATTCTAATCTACTTTCGACCAATAAAAAGCTACTTGGATTGATGTCCAAGCAAGCAGTTCAGAATAATTCTAATCTACTTTCGACCAATAAGAAGCTACTTGGATTGATGTCCATTTGAATATAGAAATTTATGGAAATGAAATAGATATAGTAACATATATTGAATATCTTGATGTAGTTGTAGACAAAATCTTGATTTCCAAATCACTTTTTAACTATATTTATAAAACAAAAATTGTTGAAAAACTATATTTTCTCGAGAGTCAGAACATAACTATATTTTCAATATTTTTCCACAGTTTATTAAACATACAGCCGAATTTCGATAATTGTTCTACTTTTCTTTCCCTTCTGAACAATAATAGTGTCTTCTCATTGCAAAAACCGCAAAACCATGGAATGAGAATCATACTGCAGTGCAACATATACAGGATGTCCCGAAATTACATAAAAATATTTCAGCTGTATATTCTAGGAACAAAAAATAGTGAAAAAACATTCACTTGGATCCAGAAATGTCCCCCTAAGAAGGTATGAAGGTTTTTAGTACATAATTTCGAAACCCTTTGAGATAAAATAAATGTTGGGAATATTTTGTAATTTTGTTCAGGGGCGTGGAAAACGGAAGGTGCTAGGGGTACTTTTTCGTAAAAAGAAAATATAAAAATCTAAACATTTTCGATATCATTTGCCGTTTTCGAGATAAATCGATTTTAAAATTATTCTGCGTAACTCCTAATTATTCATGTAATTCATGTTTTTTTATTGCATTGAAAATCACTGAAAATTTATGGTAGCTAGTGATAATTTGTTTTATTTTTGTATTGTTATCAACTTTGTCAATAAACAGTAAAACCTATTGTTGGTTTTTGTTTCGAAAAGTTCGAATCTTTTCGAAAATTATAGTTTGCTGAAAAATATCCCCTCTTTCAACAACTACCTCCGATGTTTAGATTCGATATTCAGGGGAACAATGGAAAAACATAATTTGAACGCGTGTCATGAATAATTAGGAATTATGCAGCATAGTTTTAAAATCGATTAATCTCGAAAACGGTGAATAGACACTATATAATCTGAACAAGTATACCATATCTATGTAAATATGCTCATATTTTCATATTTTCCAATCAAACTGCCTAAAAATTCATAAACTAAAAAATGGTACCCCTAGCACACCTCGTTCCTCACGCCCCCCCTGAATAAAATTTCTATATATTCACAAAACTTTTCAATTGGGCATGAAAAGTTATGTATATGGACAAAATTTGGTAATTTCATCTCGAAGGGTTTCGAAAATTTTCGAAAATTCACCAAAAAACCTTCATCTCGGGCTCACCTTTGAATATCTGTAACTCATTGGGAAGGGGAGGTATTTTGGACCCACGTTTATCTAAACTTTTTTTTACTATTTTTGTTTCTAGAATCTGCAGCTGAAATCATTCCATGTACCTAATTTAGGGACACCCTGTATATACCCATGTTTACTCTATGTTATCCGTTCTTGATTGAATCTAAGTAAAGCTAAGAATATTATATTTTCCTTTAATACTCATTCTTTAACTGGTGAATTTTGAACTTTCAACATATCTCAACGAATTTATCACATTCAACAATCAAATTCACAATCATTTCACCAAGGCTTATCCATAGTTGAGTAAAATAAGCTTCCCATGGAAATCTCCTATCCAAATATTCCAATCGAAACTAAAAATTTATTACTGTTTGGTTATTCACATATCACCAATATTATTGGCTTGTATACGAACATATTGTAGTTACCTATTTTGTGTTGTTAAGTACCATGTTCACATTGTTATGTATATTATATATTTTGCTGATTGGTCTACATCATTTAAACTAGGAATTTTCATCAACATAAATATAATTATTATTTTTATTATAATTCTGTTAAACTTTTACAGTTGTTTTCCTCGTATTTTTTAAAATCTCCTGAGAGAGTCCAAAGAACCTCGTCTGAAATGTCATATTTGAATACTTGTTATGTAATATGAAATACTATCGACTATTTTCTATCGGTCAGTAACCATGAATCGCCCTTACCTGTTTTGTAAGACAACAGGGCCATCCAAGGGAATTCATTCAGCTTGGCATTAACGCCGCCTATGATTCTGTCTCCTAGATTCAAATGTCCACACTGTTCCGGCAGCAGCCTGTAATTCCTGTGCTGACTGACATCTGGCGGGCCTTCTTTGTTCGCAGAGCCGCCTGGATCCTCGATGGAAATCGGACCCGGCGGGCAGCAAACCCACACCTGATTGGACTCGAATCTGCACGTGAAGGAGTTGAGCCACTCCACCACCTGCTGGGTGAAGGGTTTCCTGGCTGTCATCATGAAGTTCGTGATCGGTCCGCACTGCATTATCGGTCTGCAGTCTCCAGTATCTCCATCTGGGGTCCTGCAGCCTTCGTAATCTATCAGTCATGATGTACAAGGGTGTCCCAAATTCGCGGGCCAACATGGGGAACTCGGGAACGATCAGAGATATAGGGTCGGTTGGATTAGGAAAAAGTTGTGTATTTATATACGCAACAATATGCCGCAAAAAATAATTGAAAAGTTTTTTGGTTTTTAAGATATTTAAATTCAGGTTTTTGATTTTTTTTGGGCTTTATTTCAATAAATACCGAAAGAAAGAAATCACTTTTTTTCATGCTCCATAACTTGGCAATACAGAATTTTTGCAACTACAGGGCCGCCTTCAACTTTTTTGTTCTTAATACGGACCTGGATTTTTCTTTCCACTTTTGTATCCACCTGGTGAATCTCAATATGTTGATATAAACCTTGATTGCAGTTTAGAAGTTTCGACTCATAAAATCTATCATCAATGAAGACAGCAACAACAAAATTTTATTTGGTAACAATGGGAATTTAAATACTACAAATAAACAATAGACATAATAAAAATAACGAATTAAATAACTTGAGAATAATGACTTGTTCTTAATATAACAAATGTTCAGAAATATTTCCATCACTTTCGATGCATTTTGTAATGCAGTCCCAGATTAAACACCACTGGAAAATTTCCATCATGGTTTGTCGTCACAACTTTGTCATTCACTAAAAAGCCTTGTGGAATGCTTTAGACTGAATCGGTCCCTCCATGTCGTCGATGACATATCATTCAGGTCCTCAACAAGGGTGGTAAGATAAACCACTCAGTCTTCCACACTATTAGAGCATTGATTCAATCAAAAAATTATTGCTCTTGATCTACTTACTTCACAAACATTTGATTTCAAATGGTAGACTTATTGAGGCTTCTGCAAACTTCTGGGAGTGTTCGTTTTTCAAAAAACTTTTAGAAAAAATGAACAAAAAAAACTCGATAGTTCTGTTATTGACAGATGAATTCTAGTTATTGATACACCAATTATCGACAGTTTCTGGTCTGATTATTTGGAATTGAAAATAATTCGATCTTTTCAAAAAATAAGCACACGTACGTGTTCCGTAGAAATACTTTTTCATTCATGAAGTAGGTACTTACCTACATATGTAATCAAACATAGTAAGTGAAAATATAAACCAATAATTGTATGAATCTCAAAAATTAAAAAAAAAATCATCACTTTCTATCAACTCTTCAGATGATTCTGAATCTTCTATTTACGATTTATTTATCTACCTTCTTTTCTAATATTCTGTTCTCTTTTTTCTCATCTCTTTTCATGTTATCTCTCTTTAAAGCCCATTAATATATATATACCTTTTGGATTCAAATAAATAGCAATTGCCTCGTCGTTGAATACTCTTTTATCTAATACTCATACTCTCTGTATTAATTTTTCATGTGCCATTTTCGGAAATGAATGGAAAATCCAGTTATTACCACATTCTTGAACCAGTGTTCGACACTCGGTTCAACAATAATGTTGAACGTGTCGAACAATGCTTAGAGGCAAGCTTGAGATGAAAAATTCGATTTGGTAATATGGTAACAATCTGCGTCGCAATCTGCAGAGTGTGAAAATAGACTCACTTGATAAAACGAAAAGAATCTAGTATTTGACATTCGTTTCTTCAATTCAGTGATTATTCGAAATCATAATACAGACATTGTATTGAATTCACTTATGATCAGTTGTTGTTTGGTGCTAATGATCACTGGAAATATCAGTTGAAAAAGCAATGTTTTACCTCTAAAAACATAAAACAAGGAAAAATGTAATGTTATCACCTTAACGGCTCAGATCTCAGATTAAATAACCCAATGGAAGGAAAATTCGAGAACTATTTGTTGATAGAGGCTTAAAAAATCGTTTGAAGAAAAATGTGACAATTACTTGCAGGGTGTCAAAGACTAGGCAGTTTACCGTGAATGAGAATTTTCCAAAGTACTCGCCACAAGGCAAGTATGCGAGTCCCGCACACTTCATAGTGTATTATTGTTTCCGCCTGTGACATCGCTAAGAATTCGCTGAGAATAACACAGCGGCGAACATTTGGAGGAGATTGATAGATGGATGGAAGAACAGTCCTATTTTGTTATAAAAACCTTCCGGAAACTCAAAGTGCAAAATTACTTTATATGTCAAACCTGACAGTCAACATATTAATTAACATCTTACAAAGAGATCATAAATTCTTGTAAACAAATCTGGCGATCTTGAATATTTCTAACACCCCCACTCACAGATCATTCTTGGATAAGTCCCAGTAATGTTGTGAGGCGTTGAAATTTTTCTTCAGGTAGAGGCTTCGCGGAAGCATCAGCGGTCATATTGGAAGTTTCACAATAGATGAATTGAATTATATCGTTGTCAACTAAATCTCGTAGATGGTGGAATCTGACATCGATATGTTTCGTTCTGCAACTAGACTTTTCGTTGGTTGCTAGCTTTATAGAACCTTGATTGTCTTCGTAGAGGACAGTTGCATTTTTAGAAATTAATCCGAAATCTTCTAGAAGTCTTCTTATCCAAATCACTTCCTGGCTTGCCAAGGCTGCTGATATATACTCGGATTCAGTGGATGATAGGGCTACTGAAGATTGCTTCTTGCTAGCCCATAATATAGGGTTATTCCCAAGTAGTAGAATGCAATCCTAAAAATTATGAAACATATCGAAATTCTCATTGAGTTTATCTCCCATCAATTTCATCACTTCATCATTTTCATGGCAAATACACAAATCATCAACATATATCATATATCATATATATATAGTATATTCCCATTTTCCATTTTTCGATAAAGGCACTGGTCATTTCAAATCCACATTCTAATAGTTTTTCACTTATAGTATCATTCCATGCTTTTGCGTATTGCTTCAAGCCGTACACTGCCTTGTGAAGTTTATATACTAGGTGAGATTTATTTTCATTAATGTAACCTTTTGGCTGAATTGATTTTTGTCTTGAAAATCCATTAACATTCAATTACCTTTTTGTTTGGAGGTAACTCGGTCAGCGTCCATACACTTTTCTTCCTAAACGATTCCATGTCATATTCTATAGCATTCATCCATTTTTATCTTTCATTTTCTGGTAATTTCCTTATTTCATTCCAATTCTCGAGATCTTCAATTGGTTCATCTGACGCGAAATATGATAATTTTTCAGGAGGTTGGCCCTTTCTTGATGATCTTCTTACATACTGCAACCCTTCACCATTCAAGTGTGTTGTTTCACTTTCAATATTAGTATTATTCTCGGCAATCATTTCTGTTCCATCAGTACTTCCAACCTCTTCGTTTCCAAAAACTTGTATTTCATTGTTTTCTTCCAAAATGTCGGTATATTTATTTTTTATCTTAAGATAATTTTTATCTTCGACAAATTTAACAGTTCTACTTATTGTTATCTTATTGGTTTCTGGATTTAGAACTCTATAACCATTCGAAGTTTCATTATAGCCTACCAAAATCCTTGCTTGTGCACGAGCATCCCATTTTGTTCCTGTTTCTTTAGGTATATAGGTATATGCAATACTGCCAAAAACTCTGAGATGATCTAATCGTGGCTTTTCTGAATTCCACAGCTCATATGTGGTACATTCGATAGCTTTTGTTGGAAGAAGGTTTTGAAGATAATTTGCTGTTACAACTGCTTCACCCCAGTATTTATCTGGTAATTCTGCCTCAAACAACATCTATCTCGCTGCTTCACATAAGGTTCGGTTTTTACGTTCTGCTATGCCATTTTGTTGAGGCGAATACGGAACTGTAGTTCGAAAAGAAATACCTTTCTTCTTTAGAAAATCCTGAATTGCTGATCCACAATACTCTCCTCCATTATCAAATCTGAACAATTTTGGTATTATTCCAAATTTATTCTCAACGAGAGCGACAAATTCTTCAAATTTTTGAAAAACTTCGTATTTGGAATGCAGGAGGTATAATGTAGTGTAACAGGAGTAATCGTCAATAAATGTCAAGAAATATCGTTTTTTTTCTGGGCTTTCTGTTTTCATCGGGACACAAACGTCAGAATGGATCAAATCTAGACATCGATTTGACCGTCTTTCACAATTCTTCAAAAATGGTTTCTTCGTCAGTTCACCTTTTGTGCAACTCACGCATCTTCTATTTTTATTCCTGAAGCTAGATTATGTGAAACAAGTCTCTTGATATCAACAGGATTTTTATGTCCTAGTCGTTTGTGCCATGCATGGATGCAATTTTTATGCCGACTGTGTGTTGTTATATTTGCTTGTTCATCTGACTTCAAATATAATCTATAAATACCATTTTTGATCATTCCAATAGCAATAATTATCTCTCCAGTTTTCACAAACAACGTTCTTGATCAAAAACAACATTAAATCATTTTTCTGTAAGTCACTTAACTGATATAGGTTGCTTCTTAACTGAGGTACATATAAAACATCCGTAACACGAACATTTTGACATTTTCCATCATCATGACATTCAAGGATTCCATCTTCAATTCCTGAACATAAAATTCCTTGACCATTCGCAACTAAAATGTTCTTTCCATCGGCACTCCGGAGGTTGACGAAGACATTTTTATCAGCAGTCATATGATTGGAAGCTCCCGAATCGATGTACCATTCACTCGAATTTCGGCTACCTTCACAAAAACAGAATTCTTCAACTGCACTCTTAGCACTTCCATTATTTTTATCAGTTTTGTCATTGTTGCTTTGGAAATTCTTTTTACGGAAATAACAGGCCTTCTGGATATGGCCCTTTTTCTTGCAAATAAAACATTCTTTATCGGATTCACTTGGTTTCTCTTTCTTCTGTTTGCTGAATGTCTTCTTGTTTGGGAGACCACCTGATAAGAGTGCTGCCACATGAAAGTCTTTTATCTCTTCACCGATACCTCTCAACAATTCGACCATTTCGGGAGTTATTCTTATGTATTCCTTCATATTTTGTCCAGGTTCGAGTTTGGTTTGGTATAATTTTCTCAGCAAATAAAGCTTATTGGTTAAATTAGCTCTTTCGTGAACCCTTTGTAGAATATCCCACATTTCCTTAGCTGATGTACATTTGCAAATGTGAATAATTTGGTTATTTTCTATAGATAAAGTTATACTCTGTGCTTTTTCGTCCAAACTTAACCAAATTTCATCTGGTGTCTATGGTTTTGGTTCGTCTACAACTTTCCATGTCCCCTCTCTTATCATTATCAATTTCATTTTGAACTTCCATGGTTGATAATTATTGTTATTCAATTTGGTGATTCCAAATCTTGAGTTATCAGAGAACGACTCCATAACTGAATGGTTTTACTGCAGCTGTATGTTTCCGCTTTACTTTTCTTTTTACTCAGACTGTCTTACGCAACTACTGGGCCCATAACCTGATAGATGGATGGAAGAACAGTTTTATTTTGATATAAAAACCTTCCGGAAACTCAAACTGCAAAATTACTTTATTTATTGTCAAACCTGACAGTCAACATATTAATTAACATCATACAAAGAGATCATAAATTCATGTGAACAAATCTGGCGAT
Source organism: Chrysomela aeneicollis (assembly GCA_029955515.1). Classification (NCBI taxonomy): domain Eukaryota; kingdom Metazoa; phylum Arthropoda; class Insecta; order Coleoptera; family Chrysomelidae; genus Chrysomela; species Chrysomela aeneicollis. The sequence continues at coordinate 8,589,623 of JARUHQ010000009.1, read as the reverse complement.
CTTGAATATTTTTAACAGATATATGGTGTTCTTGATAACCTCTCAGAGAAATCACATAAAGCGGGATTCACAACCAAACTTTATGCGTTTTGCTTTTTACGTTTAGTCTTCTCATTGGTAAAGCAAAATCGAACTATCGCAAAAGCGCAATCACAACAAAAACCGATTTGCTTTTCCAATTCATCATAACCTCTACTTTTATAAAATAATCAGATTTACACTTTTAGTTTCCTGACTTAATATTTGAAGAACGGGTTTTTTCCATTCAGTAGGTAAAATCAACAGTGAAAGCAAATAATCTTGATTATTAACATGTCGATAAAACACCACCAGACCAGCATATAACCATCATACTTCGCGTTTTTCAATTCGCAAACCAAAAAGCTGAGAATATTCAGCTTTTTGCGTCAGTTTGATTTCAGAATCTGCTTCACCAATCAGAAAGCAAACTGTAAAGAGCAAAACGCCAAAAAGTTTGATTTTGAATCCCGCTTATGGCGCTACAAGTTCCTGAAGATAATTCCCCGACATATCTTTGGGCACCTCTTTGTGTTGCCCTCAGAGACCTCAGAGTGTTGACTGATATTTGGGGAGTCAGTGCCAGCTGTCACGTCTTCATTTTCAGTAACTATAGATCACATTTGAAATCATTCTCGGGGGGCCATAAGCTTTATGTCGCGACGTTCTATGCCATGCTGTCAATGTTAGTGCTTGTGATACTTTCAACAAAATCCTGCTTCGTGGGCTAGCGATTGGTATTAAAAGTGGATAAATATTTGAAATTCGCGCAAGGAAACCGATTTTTATAACAGTTACCATAATGAGCTTATTTGTTTTGGTATTCGACCCTCTTCCCCAAAAAAACTCTATCTCTCTCTAATAATGAAGGTTAATGAGCTTTCAAAATCACAGGTAAATCACGGTTTTGCTAGATATTTCAGTTATTTTTTGATAATAAAGATATTCGATTTTCTTACCATTGCCCTACTTCCTTATGACATGGACATTGTACAAAAAACAACTATTCTTCAGAAAATCCGCTCTGTTATTGACAAGTCTTTGTAGAATTTCACCATTCTATCGATATCATCTTCACCCAAATCTTGAACGGATGGAGTGTATGTATTTTCATGATTTTCTGAACTGAACCAACTGAGATATTTGTTTCTTAAGAAATGTTTCTAATCAAAGAATTTGAGCAGCAAAAAGTAAAGTAAAAATAGAACAAAAATATCACATATATATGGGTTTAATTTTTTTTCTTGTTTGAGAACAACAGAATCGAAAACCACTCATTTTTTCACATTAAATATTCATGTGAAAAAATGAGTCGATTAAATTTAGATCATCACGAAGACATTATTTTCGAATTATAAAAATTTCAGTGATGAATAAAAATCCGACGAGATATAACACCGTTATAGGATATAACACGGTATCTCTAATAGTGGCCGCACATCGAAGAAACATGAGAGGTAAAACATTGAGCATGAAACGTTAAATACTTTTCATGAAAATAGAAGACGGCAAAACAAATAGCGTTTTTCAGCACAACCAAAGTAAGTTTCTTATATTTAAGTTTGGCTTCTTTTGGTTCGAAACTTATGAGAATTACTTCGGTAGAGGTGCAAGATGCGGCGATTTGATTAGGTACACTTAAGCAAATTTAATTATCCTTCACGATAATCAACATTTTCACATTTTTTGAAAATCATTGCTCCATCGAAAAGTAGTTGTTTCGGTTGAAATATCACAATATTTTAGATTTTTTCGGATACTTTCAGATGGATAATCGAAGCTGTGTGGAAGTGTTACACAAAACTAATAATATTCTTTCACGAATTATACAAATTACTTTATCAGAGAGTCAGAATTTCTTCATTAGATATCGGATTGGGTTACGAATTTAATAATAAACCAATCAACACTGTTGTACTCTATCCGTTGACCAGGGTTAATTCAGCACTTTCGAAAGGTTACAAACCCTATTTTGAATGCGGAAAACAAAATTATTAATTCAAAAAATAATTTACCTTGACATTCTGAAATCGCTAAAAAACATACGCACAACAACGTCGTCAGCGACCACATGATGTAAGAAAGTTATCTCGTTTGTCGAGGGCCAAACGATAATCGCGGATATACCCGCGAACTTATAGCTAAACCGATATACACAAAAATGCAGAGTGACTCCTCAAGTCCTCACAATTTCCTAATAAAGTCACATCATCTGGTCGATACTGATAGTGGCGTGTTTTTTGGAGGGGTATGGAGACTGTATGAGAGACTGTACGATGTAGAAGAATATATCCAGCTTACTGTGGAGTCAAGTTATTACGGAAGCCATTATTTTTTTATGTTTATTTTTCCCCACAATTGCCACTCGGAAAATAATTAAATTCCAAGTTGCAACTCGGGAAATTGTTAAATTCCAAGTTGCAACTTGGAAAAATACTAAATTTCGAGTTGCAACTCGGAAAATTAAAATTAAGACCACGAGCAGAAAACAACATTCCTGTCAAATACCACGCAGAACATCGAATTATATATCTGCTCGTAGTCCATGCAACGATTCAATCTAATAATTTTCCGAGTTGCAACTCGTAATTTAATAATTTTCCGAGTTGCAACTCGGAATTCATTAACTTCCCGAGTTGCAATTCAGAATTTAGTAATTTTCCGAGTTGCACCTCGGAATTAGGTAATTTTCCGAGTTGCAACTAAGAATTATAGAGAAAAATAAAAATAATGGCCCATTTACGCTTCCATAAGTTATGAATTTCTTTCACAAAAATTATCAAAAACTCACCACATATATTCAATATTGCTGACTAATATCTTCTTTCGAAAAAAAACGACAGTGCATGGCTGCTATGGTATACCGTATCTATTATAGCAACTCAAACGTACTTGCTATCATAACGAGTGAGTCTTTGTCAGAGATCCCAAAAAAATACTATTTGCCTCGAAGGACGAAACCTTAATCCAAAACATCAAGTAAATATCGAGATACTTCTAATACCTATGTACTTGTCAATAAGATTTCAAGTACACATAAAAAAATATAATTTTCGAACTATCTCCGTATCATAATAACAGATTAGTGACCTACAATATCAACACATTCCGCCAAAAGTGATTCTATATCGAGGCATTTAGAAATTTTCCTCTGATGGATTCTCATCAAATAAGTTTTTAGCTGTTTTCGTATTCATGATTTCTAGAATGCTTCTTGGACTTTTTCAAATCATATGAAAACTATTCAATTTTCAAAATACATCAATTTATGAATCATGAGCTGGTAAACTACGCTACGAGGGTGGACGATTCCACCTTGCGCAATTTCCAGAGATATAACACTCCATTTCGAAAATAAACTTGAAGCCAGTCCGTGATAGTTCAATAAAGAATGGGTGATGGTGATACATTCATCAAACTCCAAGAATAATTTACGCAAATTATATTCTTTTTCGTATCATTGAAGATAAAGTTATGAATGCAACTCGATTATTAGCGATTTAACACCGTCTCGGACATTGCGGTTGACTCGGCTTAGGCCTCGTAACCTAGCAATGTCCTCAAATATTAAAGGTAAATCGCATAATAATCTCGTTAAATTGATTAAGACATTATTTTATGAAATCTTTATTAATAATTATTATTAACATCACAAACGTATCAAAACTTTTGTTACTCATGATGTTGCATTAGTTACCATAGCATATCATAGCATAAATACGTTAGATACAAGCATAATACGTTAGGTACCAAATAAAATTTATTTATTTTCTATTTATTTTCACATCGCCGTTGTCAATGATAAGATAAAGCTTTGAATGTAACAAGATTATCAGCGATTTAACACCGTCTCGGACTTTGCGGTTGACTCGACTGACATCTTGTCACCTAGCAATGTCCTCGACTATTAGAAATCGCATAATAATCATCGCATAATATCAAAGCATAATAGCATCCAGGAAAACCTAGAAGTACGGCGACATTGTCGCATGTTAAATCGCAATGTATAGAAAGAAACAAACAGAAGTGCGACACCGGTTTTTCACTTGATGTGTCATCAAAATTAGTTTATCAAATTTGATCGCACAATAAATAGGTCGTAGGTATGTGATAATTTTGTATAAACTTCTAGAAAAATTAAAAATACCTATTTGGTCACTTCCTCATTGTCTGCAGATGTGTGTAGGTATATTATGTGAAAAAAGTATTTTTTGTTTTTGGGTGGATTTTTTATCGCTTACTGATTCATTTCATTTCATAAAATATTTAGTTATAAACTGAAAACGTTAAGTTTTTCCATATAACTTGAAAACTAAAGCAAGTTGAATAGAATTAGGTAGTTTCGTCGTACTTTGGAAGTATAGTATATAAAAGCAACTGTATATAGTCATATCCTATATCTATATCTAACCGATTCTTCATCTGATAATCTCTCTGAGTTTCCATTTAGTGCAATAAATAAATTCCTTATAGGAAGGCGTTGAAATTGATGTATATTTGATGCTTCCTGTATAGGAAATACGTTGATTCATTGTTGACCCTATAACCTTCACTTGAAATGATTTCCTTTCGTTGTCCTCATATCCTACGATAAACTTTATTTAGTTTGACCCCTGTCTCTAAAAACAAATTGACTGCTGAATACGCCATTGGATAAGGATGGGAGTAGGTATCAACATGATAAAGTGTGTAAGTGGAAATTCCTCTTTCGCAACTGAGATATAATGTGTTGAACAAAATAGCCATTGCTATACCATACATGGTAATTTTTTGTGTCGAAACTATTCATTATTGGTTGAAAGGGTTCACATGTGACTATCTCAACTTTTTTGACTAAACTAATGTAGAAAACTGCGAGATTTTCACTAATTGAGGGTTACAAACCACGACACGTTTTGCGCTATTAGATTAGTCTTCACTCTTCTCTTACTTGACACTTCTCGTATATATTTGACAACAAGTGTAGTGGTTTGTAACCTTCAATTAGTGAAAATCGTGAAGTTAGTGTTCTACATTAGTTTATTGTTCAATTCTCTCTATAATTATTTCTCCTCTATATTTCTGAAATATTTTCAGTACTGCGGCATTGCCGCTTATATTGAAAAGTAGAAACAACTTTGATATTTCAAATATGATTCCCCTCCCTTAGAAGCTGATTCCAGCAAATCCATCATACTTGGGAACTTTCGTGTCGAAACTATTCATTGTTGGGTGAAAGGGTTCACATGTACCTATCTCAACTTTCTTAACTATCGATTGATATCCAATTGAACCGATAACTCTGAATTTTGAAAGACCCTGTATTAGTTTCAACTAAATGTCAGTGGATAGTAAATGAACAGACAGGAACATATAAACCGATAAGACCAATAATGAAAACATGAAAAATTACTAAAATTAATGAATCTCGAATTTTCAATTCCCTTTATCTCTATAAAAAATCCTGCTAGACCCCAAGACAACTGTGATAGATCAAATTTCACGTCTGAAAACTAGTAGGTACCTATGGATGTTTCCTTTATGTCCATTCTTACAATTCTTATAATGAGTGAGACCGCAATGATCACTACCGGCTCAACCACTGACGGGATTGAGGCCATAATCATAACCACTGACGGGACTGAGGTCGATATCATTGATGTGCATAACAACACATATTATGTAACACGAGTGAGACCGCAATCATCACGCATGGCTCAACCACTGACGGGACTGAGGCCGATATCATTGCTGTGCATAACAACATAACAAGAGTGAGACCGCAATCGTCACTCCCGGCTCAACCACTGACGGGACTGAGGTCGATATCATTGATGTGCATAACAACACATATTATGTAACACGAGTGAGACCGCAATCATCACGCATGGCACAACCACTGACGGGACTGAGGCCGATATCATTGCTGTGTCGTCGTCACTCCCGGCTCAACCACTGACGGGACTGAGGCCGATATCATTGCTGTGCATAACAACATAACAAGAGTGAGGTCGCCATCGTCACTCCCGGCTCAACCACTGACGGGACTGAGGTCGATATCATTGATGTGCATAATAACACATATTATGTAACACGAGTGAGACCGCAATCATCACTCCCGGCTCAACCACTGACGGGATTGAGGCCATAATCATAACCACTGACGGGACTGAGGTCGATATCATTGATAACAACACATATTATGTAACACGAGTGAGACCGCAATCATCACGCATGGCTCAACCACTGACGGGACTGAGGCCGATATCATTGCTGTGCATAACAACATAACAAGAGTGAGGTCGCCATCGTCACTCCCGGCTAAACCACTGACGGGACTGAGGCCGATATCATTGATGTGCATAATAACACATATTATGTAACACGAGTGAGACCGCAATCATCACGCATGGCACAACCACTGACGGGACTGAGGCCGATATCATTGCTGTGTCGTCGTCACTCCCGGCTCAACCACTGACGGGACTGAGGCCGATATCATTGCTGTGCATAACAACATAACAAGAGTGAGACCGCAATCGTCACTCCCGGCTCAACCACTGACGGGACTGAGGTCGATATCATTGATGTGCATAACAACACATATTATGTAACACGAGTGAGACCGCAATCATCACGCATGGCACAACCACTGACGGGACTGAGGCCGATATCATTGCTGTGTCGTCGTCACTCCCGGCTCAACCACTGACGGGACTGAGGCCGATATCATTGCTGTGCATAACAACATAACAAGAGTGAGGTCGCCATCGTCACTCCCGGCTCAACCACTGACGGGACTGAGGTCGATATCATTGATGTGCATAATAACACATATTATGTAACACGAGTGAGACCGCAATCATCACTCCCGGCTCAACCACTGACGGGATTGAGGCCATAATCATAACCACTGACGGGACTGAGGTCGATATCATTGATAACAACACATATTATGTAACACGAGTGAGACCGCAATCATCACGCATGGCTCAACCACTGACGGGACTGAGGCCGATATCATTGCTGTGCATAACAACATAACAAGAGTGAGGTCGCCATCGTCACTCCCGGCTAAACCACTGACGGGACTGAGGCCGATATCATTGATGTGCATAATAACACATATTATGTAACACGAGTGAGACCGCAATCATCACGCATGGCACAACCACTGACGGGACTGAGGCCGATATCATTGCTGTGTCGTCGTCACTCCCGGCTCAACCACTGACGGGACTGAGGCCGATATCATTGCTGTGCATAACAACATAACAAGAGTGAGGTCGCCATCGTCACTCCCGGCTCAACCACTGACGGGACTGAGGTCGATATCATTGATGTGCATAATAACACATATTATGTAACACGAGTGAGACCGCAATCATCACTCCCGGCTCAACCACTGACGGGATTGAGGCCATAATCATAACCACTGACGGGACTGAGGTCGATATCATTGATAACAACACATATTATGTAACACGAGTGAGACCGCAATCATCACGCATGGCTCAACCACTGACGGGACTGAGGCCGATATCATTGCTGTGCATAACAACATAACAAGAGTGAGGTCGCCAACGTCACTCCCGGCTAAACCACTGACGGGACTGAGGCCGATATCATTGATGTGCATAATAACACATATTATGTAACACGAGTGAGACCGCAATCATCACTCCCGGCTCAACCACTGACGGGATTGAGGCCATAATCATAACCACTGACGGGACTGAGGTCGATATCATTGATGTGCATAACAACACATATTATGTAACACGAGTGAGATGGCAATCATCACGCATGGCACAACCACTGACGGGACTGAGGCCGATATCATTGCTGTGCATAACAACATAACAAGAGTGAGGTCGCCATCGTCACTCCCGGCTCAACCACTGACGGGACTGAGATCGATATCATTGATGTGCATAATAACACATATTATGTAACACGAGTGAGACCGCAATCATCACTCCCGGCTCAACCACTGACGGGATTGAGGCCATAATCATAACCACTGACGGGACTGAGGTCGATATCATTGATAACAACACATATTATGTAACACGAGTGAGACCGCAATCATCACGCATGGCTCAACCACTGACGGGACTGAGGCCGATATCATTGCTGTGCATAACAACATAACAAGAGTGAGGTCGCCATCGTCACTCCCGGCTAAACCACTGACGGGACTGAGGCCGATATCATTGATGTGCATAATAACACATATTATGTAACACGAGTGAGACCGCAATCATCACTCCCGGCTCAACCACTGACGGGATTGAGGCCATAATCATAACCACTGACGGGACTGAGGTCGATATCATTGATGTGCATAACAACACATATTATGTAACACGAGTGAGACCGCAATCATCACGCATGGCTCAACCACTGACGGGACTGAGGCCGATATCATTGCTGTGCATAACAACATAACAAGAGTGATACCGCAATCGTCACTCCCGGCTCAACCACTGACGGGACTGAGGCCATAATCATAACCACTGACGGGACTGAGGTCGATATCATTGATGTGCATAACAACACATATTATGTAACATGAGTGAGACCGCAATCATCACGCATGGCTCAACCACTGACGGGACTGAGGCCGATATCATTGCTGTGCATAACAACATAACAAGAGTGATACCGCAATCGTCACTCCCGGCTCAACCACTGACGGGACTGAGGCCATAATCATAACCACTGACGGGACTGAGGTCGATATCATTGATGTGCATAACAACACATATTATGTAACACGAGTGAGACCGCAATCATCACTCCCGGCTCAACCACTGACGGGATTGAGGCCATAATCATAACCACTGACGGGACTGAGGCCGATATCATTGATGTGCATAATAACACATATTATGTAACACGAGTGAGACCGCAATCATCACGCATGGCACAACCACTGACGGGACTGAGGCCGATATCATTGCTGTGTCGTCGTCACTCCCGGCTCAACCACTGACGGGACTGAGGCCGATATCATTGCTGTGCATAACAACATAACAAGAGTGAGGTCGCCATCGTCACTCCCGGCTCAACCACTGACGGGACTGAGGTCGATATCATTGATGTGCATAATAACACATATTATGTAACACGAGTGAGACCGCAATCATCACTCCCGGCTCAACCACTGACGGGATTGAGGCCATAATCATAACCACTGACGGGACTGAGGTCGATATCATTGATAACAACACATATTATGTAACACGAGTGAGACCGCAATCATCACGCATGGCTCAACCACTGACGGGACTGAGGCCGATATCATTGCTGTGCATAACAACATAACAAGAGTGAGGTCGCCAACGTCACTCCCGGCTAAACCACTGACGGGACTGAGGCCGATATCATTGATGTGCATAATAACACATATTATGTAACACGAGTGAGACCGCAATCATCACTCCCGGCTCAACCACTGACGGGATTGAGGCCATAATCATAACCACTGACGGGACTGAGGTCGATATCATTGATGTGCATAACAACATAACAAGAGTGATACCGCAATCGTCACTCCCGGCTCAACCACTGACGGGACTGAGGCCATAATCATAACCACTGACGGGACTGAGGTCGATATCATTGATGTGCATAACAACACATATTATGTAACACGAGTGAGACCGCAATCATCACTCCCGGCTCAACCACTGACGGGATTGAGGCCATAATCATAACCACTGACGGGACTGAGGTCGATATCATTGATGTGCATAATAACACATATTATGTAACACGAGTGAGACCGCAATCATCACTCCCGGCTCAACCACTGACGGGATTGAGGCCATAATCATAACCACTGACGGGACTGAGGTCGATATCATTGATGTGCATAACAACACATATTATGTAACACGAGTGAGACCGCAATCATCACGCATGGCTCAACCACTGACGGGACTGAGGCCGATATCATTGCTGTGCATAACAACATAACAAGAGTGATACCGCAATCGTCACTCCCGGCTCAACCACTGACGGGACTGAGGCCATAATCATAACCACTGACGGGACTGAGGTCGATATCATTGTTGTGCATAACAACACATATTATGTAACACGAGTGAGACCGCAATCATCACGCATGGCTCAACCACTGACGGGACTGAGGCCGATATCATTGCTGTGCATAACAACATAACAAGAGTGATACCGCAATCGTCACTCCCGGCTCAACCACTGACGGGACTGAGGCCATAATCATAACCACTGACGGGACTGAGGTCGATATCATTGATGTGCATAACAACACATATTATGTAACACGAGTGAGACCGCAATCATCACGCATGGCTCAACCACTGACGGGACTGAGGCCGATATCATTGCTGTGCATAACAACATAACAAGAGTGAGACCGCAATCGTCACTCCCGGCTCAACCACTGACGGGACTGAGGCCATAATCATAACCACTGACGGGACTGAGGTCGATATCATTGATGTGCATAACAACACATATTATGTAACACGAGTGAGACCGCAATCGTCACTCCCGGCTCAACCATTGACGGGACTGAGGCCATAATCATAACGACTGACGGGACTGAGGTCGATATCATTGATGTGCATAACAACACATATTATGTAACACGAGTGAGACCGCAATCATCACGCATGGCTCAACCACTGACGGGACTGAGGCCGATATCATTGCTGTGCATAACCACATAACAAGAGTGAGACCGCAATCGTCACTCCCGGCTCAACCACTGACGGGATTGAGGCCATAATCATAACCACTGACGGGACTGAGGTCGATATCATTGATGTGCATAACAACACATATTATGTAACACGAGTGAGACCGCAATCATCACGCATGGCACAACCACTGACGGGACTGAGGCCGATATCATTGCAGTGCATAACAACATAACAAGAGTGAGACCGCAATCGTCACTCCCGGCTCAACCACTGACGGGATTGAGGCCATAATCATAACCACTGACGGGACTGAGGTCGATATCATTGATGTGCATAACAACACATATTATGTAACACGAGTGAGACCGCAATCATCACGCATGGCTCAACCACTGACGGGACTGAGGCCGATATCATTGCTGTGCATAACAACATAACAAGAGTGAGACCGCAATCGTCACTCCCGGCTCAACCACTGACGGGACTGAGGCCATAATCATAACCACTGACGGGACTGAGGTCGATATCATTGATGTGCATAACAACACATATTATGTAACACGAGTGAGACCGCAATCGTCACTCCCGGCTCAACCATTGACGGGACTGAGGCCATAATCATAACCACTGACGGGACTGAGGTCGATATCATTGATGTGCATAACAACACATATTATGTAACACGAGTGAGACCGCAATCATCACGCATGGCTCAACCACTGACGGGACTGAGGCCGATATCATTGCTGTGCATAACCACATAACAAGAGTGAGACCGCAATCGTCACTCCCGGCTCAACCACTGACGGGATTGAGGCCATAATCATAACCACTGACGGGACTGAGGTCGATATCATTGATGTGCATAACAACACATATTATGTAACACGAGTGAGACCGCAATCATCACGCATGGCACAAAAACTGACGGGACTGAGGCCGATATCATTGCTGTGCATAACCACATAACAAGAGTGAGACCGCAATCGTCACTCCCGGCTCAACCACTGACGGGATTGAGGCCATAATCATAACCACTGACGGGACTGAGGTCGATATCATTGATGTGCATAACAACACATATTATGTAACACGAGTGAGACCGCAATCATCACGCATGGCACAACCACTGACGGGACTGAGGCCGATATCATTGCAGTGCTTAACAACATAACAAGAGTGAGACCGCAATCGTCATTCCCGGCTCAACCACTGACGGGACTGAGGCCATAATCATAACCACTGACGGGACTGAGGCCAATATCATTGATGTGCATAACAACACATATTATGTAACACGAGGGAGACCGCAATCATCACTCCCGGCTCAACCACTGACGGGACTGAGGCTGATATCATTGATAAACAACCATGAACCAGCAACCGCACATAGGTACTCACCTTCGGAAATATTTTCTACTGGTACGTCCGTTTCGAGAAATTCCAGGATATCCTGCATATCACAGGATAAAGCCCATTTCGAAGGCCAGGGCCTCAATTGTTCTTTCGCTGCTTTCGTTATTATGTTAGTGCCGACTTTCTGTATTTCGAAACAGTCACGATCCAAACATTTCACTATACCTCGTATGGCCCAAGGAATTCATAATCATATTTACTGACATGCATCTCTGAATCTCTATGCATTAAAACAAAATCTTCTCGTGAAAAAGTCACATTATCTCTTCTCTTCCGATTTGTCTCGGAGCTAGTTTGAACAGACGATAATTGTTCAACTACTCGTTGTCTATCCTACTCGCGATTACGAATAGAAGTAAAGTCTGGAGATATATCCCTCAACAAAACTTGAATCAGATGGGTATAATTTTCAGTTCCGAGTAATAACTGCAAGGATGTGACATTTGTACTCTTCTGCATGCATGGTTGTATTCAATATCAATTGAATTTTACACAAATGGCTCGACCATTCTGACTTGATTTGAGTCTCAATTCTCAACAAATTTCTAATGAATCAAAGGGAATAGCCAAAAACTCGAAGTGGAGTGGTGGTGTAAAAAAGGAAAATAAATATCTCAAAGTCATCTCCACAACATTATTGGAATAATCTAACATAACAAGGTAGAAAAGGAGTAGAAAACAACTACGTTCCTGGCAAATACCACGCAAAATATTGAATTATATCCACTCGTAGTCTATGCATCAATTCATATAAATGAATAAAAATGCAAATATTTCTTTCTTTGAACATGCGTTTATGCTCCTAACGAGACAAACACGCCTGACAACCTGTAGACCGGTTTTGGGCTTATTGGCCCTCATCAGTACAGGGTAGTCAAACGAATGGAGATCCTGGGATCTCCACACGAGGCGAGGTCTGAATCGATGGCAGTGAGTGAGGAACGGCTGACTACCCTGTACTGATGAGGGCCAATAAGCCCGAAACTGGTCTACAGGTTGTCAGGCGTGTTTGTCTCGTTAGGAGCATAAACGCATGTTCTAAGAAAGAAATATTTGTATTTTTATTATAGACTACGAGTGGATATAATTCAATATTTTGCGTGGTATTTGCCAGGAACGTAGTTGTTTTCTGCTCTTTTTCTACCTTGTTATGTTAGATTATTCTAATAATGTTGTGGAGATGACTTTATTGAGATATTTATTTTCCTTTTTTTAAATTTCTAATGGTTCTCATATACCTTTAGACTTGGTATTACCACGATGCACAACACTGACTCAAATACTTATTTTTGAAAGATGTGGCTGCATCAGTAATTAGCCTTTTAGGGGTGCCGCCTTAGAGTGATATAATGGTTTGAAACTTCTCACGAGCCTCTGCCGTCGTGACTGATGTCATAGGAATCAGAATGTAATATTTCGGCGTGCGAAGTATGAAAAGGTTCTTTAGGTGTTTCTAATGGAAAAATTTACCCTTGCAGGGGACCAGTTCTTGTTTTATTCACAGCACAAACAGCGCAATATCGAACGTAATTTCGGATAAAATTCCGCATACGAGGGAACCAGAAGTGTACAGCTATAGATTCATATGTTTTATCAGGACCAATATGACACTGTTCATCATGAAAAATTCGTAGAATACCCAAGCGGCTCTGACGAGGAACAAAGAACTGCAAATTAACAGTGTTATCTGGGTCTACTCGCTTATGATCTCTGCAATCCATTCTTTTCGACATACTGATTGTGGTCAAGATTTCCTTATTCTCGAAGTAATTTCATCAAATGTTGAATTTTTCATTTCCTTTTTGTTCAATGTAAGCCTAGTTGTAATAGGTTATACGTCGAATAACAGTAGGAGGATTTCTACTGAGGTAGTCGACATGGGGTAGATTCTTGCTTTTTCTATAAGTCCATCTGTGTCGTTAATGGAAGATATATTTCCAGTTGTTGGTTATTCCTTATTAAATCTTATTATGATGATCTGATGTCTGCATCGGTATTGAAATGCAGCACCATAATACCAGTTCCAAAAATTAGTAAACCTGTTAAACCTGAAGATTTAAGACCGATAAACTTACTTCCAGTCATTGAGAAAATCATTGAAATCTTAGTACATGAACATTTGACCGAGTATTTGAATAAACAAAATATACTGTATGTGAATCAATCTGGATTTAGATGCAATCACTCGACAGAGTCCGCATGTCAGTTAGTCTGCAACATGTGGAAAAAAGATATAGATGAAGGTAAAATTGTTATTAGTGTCTTCATAGACCTGAAAAGGGCCTTTGAAACGATAGATAGGTAAACATTATTAAATAAATGTTAAAACTATGGATTAACAGGAGTTGTACTGAAGTGGTTGGAAAACTATCTCAATGGAAGATGTCAAAAAACGAAAATCAATGGTAATTATTCATTTGAAATGGGTACTTTGTATGGTGTCCCTCAAGGAAGTGTCCTGGGGCCTTTGCTATTCATTTTATATATCAATGATATAAATCTGTACTTACAACAGTCATTCGTTAACCCCTTTGCGCACGACACATTGATTTCTGTATCTGGGAAAAACTTTGAAGAAGTGGTTCAAGTAATGAATAATAAGGAATTGGGCATTTTAAACGAATGGCTTATGGCAAATAAACTCAAATTAAATAGCCTTGAAACAAAATGTATGATCTTAGGTGGTAAGAGTATGTGGCTAAATTTGATCAATGTAACTTTGTTATTGAAATAGATAATACGATAATTAGTTATGTAAATGAAATAAAATATCTAGGTATCATTTTTGACCCCCCCCCCCAATTGAATTTTTACAAAAACCTTGATTATCTATGTGAAAAAATTGGCAAAAAAGTCGGGTATTTCTATAGAGTTTGTGAAAATCTTTCCTTATGGAGCAGACAAATTGTGTACAATGCAATTATATATCCACATTTCAACTATTGTATGTCAATATTGATTTCTTGTTCAGATGAACATATTCACCGGCTGCAATTACTCCAAAATAAAGCAATGAGAGTTATCCTCAGATGCAACAGATATACTCCGATAATCTCTATGTTGAAAACTCTAAGTTTCTTGAATGTAATTATTTTTCGTGAGCTTGGTTATACATGCCGGTCAGCAAGCAAAATCTGGTATGCATTTCCTGAAATAACCAGTGATTCCCATGAATTGCCGTACTTGTTTATAATTTCGTGGAATTGGAGAATCCAACAGAGCTTGGATTTTTCTGTTACCAGGTCTCCTAATATTTCTCTTCCAAGATAGTCGATGGAAGATTGAAGAAAATTACATTTGTAAATGTTCAACGAGAAGCCTGCTGACCTTAAAGCCATGGCCGGATTATCCATAAGGCGGATTAGGCAACTGCCTAGGGGCCCCGCACCGATTAGGGGCCCACGGGGGCATAGTCGATGTTGAACGCACCAAGAAAAAAAAATACATTTCAATCGGTTTCATTCGTGACATTCCCGATTATTAACATCCGGTAATATCACCATAGAAAAAATGATGAATGCGGGGACAGATAACATCGTTTGGATTGATTTTTGATAATATGGTACAATCAACTTTTCCGAATGTAATGATAGCATTGCAAATATATAGGAGTCTGATAATACCAATGCCACAGGTGATCGAAATTTTCCAAAATAGTAAAGGAAAGGGGCCACGAGAATTGCATTGCCTAGGGGCCACGAGAATTGCATTGCCTAGGGGCCCCGATAGGGTTAATCTGGCCCTGCTCAAAGCATCCAAAACCTGCTTTAGACAAGTCAAACCTACTTCAGGAGTTTTACTGGGAATGAGTATGTCATCCATGTAAACCAGAGCAATGATGTTCTTTAGTGAACCTAATAGAGCTAGGTGAACAGACATCTGGAATACCGTTGGAACATTTGCCAATCCATGCGGCATTTTCAAATATTCATTTCCATTCGGTATTACGAATGCAGTTTTATGAATCGAATCTTCATCAATTGGGATTTGATGGAATCCTGACGCCATGTCTAAGGAAGTGAAAAGACATCCCTTACCCAGAAGGTCAAGCTGATCATCAATCAGAGGGAGAGGATAATAGTCCTTGATTGTATTTCGATTCAACTATCTGTAATCAATACATTCGTAATGACCCTTCCTTCTTTTTTACTAATAGGATTGGACAAGCAAACGGGGGCTCGCTTGGCCTTATAATTTTGTTCAGTAGTAATTCTGAAATTATGTTGTTCACAGTAGCTTGTTCGGTTTGAGCTAGACGGTAGGGAGATCTGTTGAAAACTTTGTCCTTTTCGAGGCGAATTTTCAAGGTCACATTATTTGCTGTTCCGACTTTATTACCAATTTTGAACATATCGAAGTAATTCGATAACACTGAAAGCATTTGATTACGGAATTTCTGTGGCACCTTTATTTCAGAAAACATCCCGTTCATTTCAGTCACACAATTAATTCCTGGTAACTGTTGACGAATCACCCGCAAACTTTGTTGATCAGTAATAGTCATGAGAGTTGGATCTTCGTACAAGTTACGACCAATGAACACATAAAATGTTATTCATGGTATTTCTTGACAAAATCATTTTGTCATGTCAGTTTTTCTCGTAAAATTGCTGATTGGCAAATAAATTTCGTTACAAAAAGAAATTTATCCGATAAAAATAGCTCTTGTGTTTTTACTGTTGATAAATTATGAAATTTGGGATTCAGTGGCATTTTTTTGGAATGGATAATTGACTTTCTTAGGAATAGATGGATGGACTTAACATTGGAGTTCCGCAGAGGGCTCAGTTTTGCGTCCATTATTGTTTTTAATATTCAAAACCGATATGCCTCAGCATATCAATGCTGAGTTGTTGACATTATTTGCAGATGATACTTCATTAGTAGTGACAGCATGCACACATGAAGAACTAGTTGAGTCAACCAAGCAAATTATGAATTCATTCAATTGCTGGTGTGAGCAAAATAGTCTGATAGCAAACATTTACAAAACGAAATGTATATACTCCACTTTTCACGCTCGTTCAGAAGCTCATGTGATATCCACAAACTGCACCAAATTTCTGGGCATTGATGTTTGCGATGGAATGATTGAATAAACAAATCTAGAATCTAGACAGTTTAGTATATAGTCTGTTTATAGTCATATCTCATAATATAACGTCGTCCTGTGGGTAAATTCTACCGATACTGAGGGAATTTTCTCAGCACAAAAAAGAATAATACGATCTATCTTCAACTTATTTTCAAAGGCTCGTGCAGACACTATTTTGTATTTAATGAAATATTAACATTTCCTTGTATATACATTTCCAAGTGCCTATACTCTACATCAGAGATAATATGAGCAATAAATGGGAATTCTCAGGAATAGAAACCCTTTGTATATTCCCTCACATAGGACTACTAAATATGAAACGAGCCCAAGTTACTGAGGAATTATGTTTTATAATCGTCTACTTGAAAAGATTCGAAACCTCAATGACGATTTATTCAAAAGTTGCATCAAATCATTACTGGCGTAAAGTGCTATCACAGCATAAACAAAGAACTTGACCTTGACTTAATTTTTTTTTATTGTTTGTTTTATATATATTCTCTTCCATCCATTGGATCAGTTTTTTCAGATGTCCTATTTTAGTATCCAGAATTGGAATACTATCACCTCTATAAGCCAAATGAAGAAGGCAGGTACCTATATATTGTTCATTCTGTTTTCTGTTTTCACATTTGTCTGGAATAACGGTATTCTTATAATCTTCAGCCACGCAGTCTTTGAAATTCATAATCAGTCTCATCTCTTTGACGAAGAAGTAATTGCTTCTAACTATTCTGCATCTATCTCTAGGTTGGATTAGAAGTTTGATATCCTTGGGATTCTGTAATATTTACCGCACATAATCAAAAGGTACAACAGATCCACTATCAGCTTGCATTCACAAGTGGAATTTTTAAAAATAACCAAGTAGGTACATGAACAAAGTTCCTTTGAAAAATACAGTGTTTCCGAACCGCTCGAAATATCAAACATACATTTCTTATTCTTGGTTCCATCAACATCTAAACAATGAGCCTTGGCTTCAAGCTTGGAAAATTACAATAATCACAAAATGTCCGATTTGTAACTTAGTTACTTTTAATAATAATCGATTCATTTTTTATACAATGACAATGGAATGAGTCACTTCTTACGATTATTATAACAATACTTGTGTGTGTCGACATGAATGTGTCAAGAAAATCAGAATATGGGGAATGCTTTTGAAATTTCCATTGGGATTTCTAAGTCTTAATTGGATATGGGTACTTCCTAGCACCTGGTACACCTGGAATCAAAACTCCTATCGTGTTGGCTACCGATTCAATCAATCGCATGGTTTTTCCCGCGTCATCTCTGAAATCGCCCTAGCAGTCAATGAATCCCTCATCTATGGTCTCATCACGTCCAGCAACCAGTCCATGTAGTAGTCCACCCTGGTATACACGCCTGGATATCCCTCCCATCCACAGAATGCAGGTCCAAAGGAGACAACGCCCTCTTGGACGTACCTGGTGTCATCGTTGATGTAGGCAGCCGTTTGCATCGGACCCCCGCTGTCCCCTGGACAAGAGTCCTTTTTGGCTTTGCCGCCCGCACACAGTTGTTTGTGGGTGATGTTCGTTCGTTTTTCTGACCTGTAGATGTTCTGGCAATCTGCCAGGCTGACTATAGTCAGCTCGACCTGTTGCAGGATGACGCTGGCGTGACCTATAACAGATATTTATTTTTCACTTATAATTACACGTGAGCTTTTTTTTGTCGAAGTTAACTTGACATGTATCAATGAGAATTCTGTTGCCTGGCAATTTGACTAAAAAAACTGCCTTTGAAAAAATTACGACTTCGTAGGACGAGTTGGATTGCCTAATGGCAACAAAATTCGAGTGTGATTCGGTAAGACGATTTGATGAATATGTAAATCAAAATAAATTAAAAAATAAGATGTGAATTAGATTATTCAATTTAACGGAAAAGAACAATTGTTAAAAACAAAACTTTAAAAAAATTCCTGATTTTCAGAACTTTCTTGTCTTTTGTTGATAGTTTGCTGAATGCTAGTATTTTGAGCGGTGATCTTTATCGAACTGAAGGTACGGTTTTAATGACGATGAGTTGCTATGTCCCGTAATTTTCACAAGTTTTTGTTCACCTATACCACTCCTGGACAATTCAGTTACGGCGGCAGCTCGATAAGAATGGTTCGTAATTTTCACCTGCTTGACATCAAGTTCAATATTTTTCGCCGAGGATTTGGTCCATTTAGATATTTCATTTATCCCAATAGGAGAATGCTTATACCATCCTTTCGAATTCGAAGAAGCTGAACTATTTGAGAAATGCTACTATAAAAACTACTATAAAACAAAGCTATATTGATTATTCTTCTGTTGAAAATGTTTTAGATTATATTATTGTTCGAATTGCTGTACAATCTGTTGAAGACACAGCTGACATCTTCGACCGCTGTAAACTTCATTAAACGCTATATACATGAGAGTATTTGAAAATTGCGCCATAAGATCTTTTTAATAACTGAAAAGTATCTAAATGCAGAGCTAATCTCGAAATATGGTGTTTGTGTAATATATTTTTGGATAGCGCCAAGCATTTATATTTCAAATATTGAATAACATACAAGGTTTTCCATTAAAAAAAACATAACTTCGGGTAGTATTTGAATAATGACAGTTCATTTTAAAAATGTGACCACGCCACTGATGTAAAAATATGTATTGAAAAGAGTTTCCACTTTCCCTATAAGTTAAAAGATAGCTGAGATATAGGGATCCCTGAATGCAATTTTTTCAATTCCGCCCTGTATCTCAGAAACTTTTGTTCACGGTATCCTGAAGTTCAAAAAAAAGTAGCCAGAGTTCGCGAAGATCGCAAATCTCTATCTTTGAAAATAATCTTTGAAAATAAGCGTAAAAAGATCGATGATGAGACAGTCTGTATAGGTGTAATAAAGTGATACACACAGAATTTTATGCACTAGTGGTTGATGGCGAGAATCATTGATAGCTATTCTGGTTCGAATTTTCATGGGGTGCGCGTTTCATATACGTAATGAATAACTTTAATAATCAAGAGTAACGTAGTGTGACTAGGCATGTGAAATTATCGATTCAATGTATTTCTGTATACTGAAAATTAATACTTGTTCTCAATAATTAATGAAAACGTTATTTTCATCCAAAAGAAAGCAGGAAATATACATTAGTTCTGTGTTTGATATTTTCAATTGAATGAGACGATATGGGTATTTCTTAAATTTTTTTAAATAACATATTTTTTGGAACGCCATTATGACATTATGAAGTGGGGTAGTACGTATAACACCGACAAGAAATGCGTGTGTACTGTTATAAAGAATAAATATTGAGGTCAGTATGTAATGTGTGTAGTGAATAAGTAGTGATTTCAAAAGTTTCTCTCACTCATTGAAATTTATACCTGTTTCATCAGCTCCCCAACCAGTGACTATTACTCCTTTTTTATCCAAGTCCGCTCCTCTGGCAGCTTCTACTGGTAAGCAAATTGGTCTCACATTTGCTGTAAATTAAATAGGTCTTATTATTTTCTTTCGATTACAAAAAATTCACGTGTCATGTTACTCTTGTTCCAATCTGTATTAAAAAGGTTCGAGGCTTTAATGACGTATCTAACAACAGAGATGGTTGAATATTACGGAAGCGTAGAAGGGCCATTATTTTTTTTTTATTTTTACCTATAATTCCGAGTTGCAACTCGGAAAATTATTGAAATACGAGTTGCAACTCGGAAAATTACTAAATTCCGAGTTGCAACTCGGAATATCATATTACGTAATGAGTGTGGAAAGTGACACATTTCCCACGAGTAGTCGTTTGTACCGAGTGCAGGAAATGCACATTTCAACGAATTTCTTACACTATTTTACCACCAACCAAACATTTTTTCATCTCGCGGGAAGTCATTTCAAAGACGTAACTTGTGAGCGGCCTCTATAACTTCAAGTGGTGTCGATTCGATATCACCGTTTATCTCCATATTTTAGGTAATAATTGAAAACTTTTTCGACAATTCCAGATGTCGATTACTGAATTGTGTTCGTTTGCACGAACAATTCCATCACACGAATAGAAGGGGTTGTTCACAACCTCAACAGATCTAGCAGAAGCCTAGCTGGAAAAATCTTCACAACTCAAAGAATCAAATGGGCTATCAAAAACTTCAAACCATTTAAGTCGCCAGGAAAAGATTTTTTTCACCTCTTTGCAACATGGTCTTCCAGGTGAACGCTCTGCTGTTCGTTCTCCACTTCTCCACAACTGTTTCGGAACCAGGAAAGTGCAGGTGAACTCTTAAGCTTTCCTTGGGGTTATCAGGGTATCCCCCGTTTGGCTTTCAGAATTTTCTGAAGACGTTGCGATTAGGCTAATTCGGTGATCCCCTCACACATTTGCATCCATGTTCTTTCTTTCGATTTTCTTAGTTTTCATTGTACTCAGAAAGAGCTGTCTTGTATTGTCTTCTCAGTATCCCAGACTCTCAGCTCTACTGAAAAGTCTTCTGACTTTTTTCTAAGTTTATATGCTTTCATTATAGCATTACGAAGTTGTCTTCAGGCTCTGTCGAGTTCCTCTATTGATTCGATAGATGATTTTTGGTCCTCCGTCTGCCTTCCGAGATGTTCTTTGTAAATCCCAGTTGCTCAATTTTGGTATCCTTCCATCGAAGCGTGTCTCTGACGTCTCCAGGTCGAACCTGATGTGCTGATGGTCCGACATTGAAGAATCATCAGAGACATGCCAGTTGTGAATACAGTTTGTCATAAATGGATCCGCGAGAGTTAAAACAAGAACCTCTTTTCTAATCGCATTCATAAAGGTGGGTTTATTTCCTGTTGATAATGTCGATATTGTTGGCAGACAGATATTTTAGAAGACTATGAGCAGAAAACAACTACTCTCCTGGCAGATACCATGCATAACATTGAATTATATTTTCTCATAGTCCATGCAACGATTCACACTGTGAATGCAGATCGCATCAAATGTTTATTTCTTCCTAAGACGTGACAAATTCACATCAAGACAGGCACGCTTACCTACAGACCGGTTTCGGGCTTATTGGTCCTCATCAGTGCAGGGTATTCACCGAGTAGATACCCTGAGATCTCCACTCCAAGCCGTGCCTGTCCTAATGCATCTCCGCCGAGTCTATTTCACCGCGCGGAGCCGCGTTTGAAGAGACACTTGGAATTTGCGACACCATGCGGCGAAAGAAAGAAACACTCCAGAAACAAATCTTCATGTCACAGATCATGGGAGTGGCTGATAACTCGAATAGGCTAATGAATGAAAAATAAAGAAGCCATGAAAAACCGATCTGCATTCACAAGTGTGGATCGTTGCATGGACTACGAGCAGATATAATTCAATGTTCTGCGTGGTATTTGCCAGGTAAGTTGTTTTCTGCTCGTAGTACCATACATTCAACTCCAAACTATATTTATTTTGATATTTATAATTGGATAGACTATTTTTCCTTTCAGCATCAACTTATAATTGTCAATATGTACTACTGATGCGTATTCCTGGTTTCATATTCTTGAAATTCGTGCAGGCATTTGGTTTTAGATATCAATGAAATCGTTTGGGCAAACGAAGACAATTCAGCAATTCACATCTGGAATTGTTGAAAAAGTTTCAAGTTATCACCTTATATATGGAGATATACGGTGATATCGAATCGACACCACCTGAAGTTATAAAAGCCGCTTACAAGTTACGTCTTTGAAATGACAGGTTTTATTTTCATCATTCTAACAATTGAAACAATGAAAATGGCATTATGACCAAATTTTCGAGTATCGTGTAGACCAGCAGCTATGAAAGAAATTGAAAGATGTCAATGGTCATGACAAAATTTATTTTCGAAGCATATTCTATCATAGCGTCGTCCAAATGGTCCATATAGTATAATAATTCATATGGTTTTGGTAGCGACATTACATTGTTATGATAATGGGATTATCTGGTTATGCCTTTAATAACAAAGAATTTTGCTACGATTACAATTTTTTTTTTCGTGAGGGATTCATAAGAACCTCATTAGTAAGTACAAACGCAAGGATACATGATTTTTCACAAAAGGCATCTTTATGATCACAATAATAATGGGAATTTGAAATGAAAAGTTAATATCGGTTTATGATGAAAAAGAGAATTAAAAGTAGCTAATTCACAGATTTCTACGACTACTTACCATTATTTAGTTTCATTCCAGATACTCTTATCAATCCAATATCGTTCTGTATCACATCTTTATTGAATCCAGGATGAACTATTATCTCCTCAACAGCTAGGTCTTGTATGGGCGGATTACATTTTCTTATATTCGTTTTTTTATTTACTTCACAGTCAGTCTTTGTCTGTATATTGTGTTCTCCCACTCTCACACCCAAACTGAAAGATTGAGAACATTTCAAAACTAGGAAAAATGTCATTATGCTTACTCGAAATATGTATATAGGCATGCAGTGTTGAATACCCAATTGGAATAAATAAAGCATCTCATTTATTGTGCATATACAGTGTGAGCCATAATTTTGCAACACATAGAAGAAAACATTACCATCAGAGTTATGGAAAAAATTTCCAGAGGATCGTTTCTGCATATCAGAAGAATTGAAAACTTACCAATATGGTGTGATTTTCTGAAATTCATAATAAAAGGGCAAAAAAGTTGGATTATTATCAAAGATGGAGAAAAAAGTTGATAACAATTCTTTTTAGGGCTAGGGGTAATAAAAAATATGAGTTTATATTCATCGATAGAATTTCCTTAAATGCGTGGAAATTCTATCGATACCTATATATGAACACTCTTACATGTTCTCCAACCCCCTTCTCCCCCCGGTATATCAACTAATGCAGTTGCTATCGTGGTCGCGCAGCATAAATTTATTAATCTGATATACATTGTGTTAACATACTGTTAAGCAAATTATATCGATACCAAGACAAGAAACCCCCTATGTGTGTGCCTAGTCCTTTCACGATTATACCCCGAAATTAACGGAAGTTACGGTGGTGCTTCCATGAATATACAAGACAGTCCACTGTCTGCGTCAAAGGCATTGAGCATCAAAAAATCGGGCAAGTATAATAAAGTTGCTTGACCAAACCTCTCATCTGGTATTGTTAAATTCCTGATGATAGTCTCTATCCGATTGTGGAATGAAATACTAGAAAATAACAATTCAAAGTGATATATCTGCCAGACTTTCGATACAAAATATTTTTACTAAACGTGAAGAAAATTATTACCCAAATAATCATCCATTTCGATATACCTGTAGTTTTTGAAAAAGTGTCGCTGGGAAATATTAATAATTTCAAAGAGTCTCAATTCAGTTCAGAAATAACCAAGTCACATGGGGATTCATTCATTTCAGAAACTAAAATCAACGTGTTTAGGAATTTTTCTACAATATCCACATTAGTTATGATACTGTATTCATTCCATTTGGCTGTTTCACATTGAATGTATCTAATTTCAATACTCACAGAGGAGACTTCAAGTCTTTCAAACAGTGTGCAGCCGTCAAAATATATCTCTCATTTATGATGGTACCACCACATTTGAACTCAGGACCCCTTTCTGAAACATTAACGAATAATTATCAAAAAATCCATATAATCACAAAGGAATATTGTAGCACATATAAGAACCTATTAATGCTTGATTGAATTCTAGTTCAGACTTTCGATGAGTAGGATAAATCAGAGCGTTGCTCTATCAGGAGAAGATTTCGCACTGGCAAAAAAAACTCGTCAGATTAGGTGAAATTAATCAATATCATCAACATTGAGATACTCAAAAGTTCCATTGAGAATTTGTGAATTTCCCAAATCAAATTGAACTCCTTTCAAATCGATCGACAAGTCATTTGTAAATTTTAGCTTCTTATTCTATATCATTCATTGTACGAGTCAATTCGTTTATAAAGTTTTTGGGATATCAGCCGGTTAATGAAAATTGCAAAATCCAGTATTATCTTGAGAACTAAGATTAATTTTAGGTCAAATTTCTTTTCGCATTTAGATTATTGATTATAACAAAAATGCACAAAATTGCCCTCATTCGACCATTCGAGCAACAACATACCTATTTTTCAGGTATTTCTTATATGTGAATCCTGTGACTCTCGTGAAAAATATTGTATATCCATGACCAGTAGGAACTAAATAATAATTATTTCAAAATCATAACTGGATAAAACATTTCCACTCTTATTGGGTAATAGAAACACTAACTCCTTGTGTATTTTGCATGATGTATTTTCATTCTATAACAAGGTGGGAAAGTGAATATTCTATAATCGAACTAAACTACGTAGATGGCCGTGAATGAGGTATTGTAATAAAAAGACTGCACGTGAAGCGAAGTTAGAGGAAATCATGATTGAATTTATACTGGCCGAGTCTATTTCATGCCTCGTACATTAATGATTGTATTGCCGCTTGACGGACGGTCGTGTTCCGAAGCACCACCGCATGCCCGCGATACTCTTCCATAATATTATAAATGACTACGCTACGTTTAGAATGAATGATTCCATATTCGCGGTCACGTTTGGAATTTTCCGCTATCGATTTTTTCTCATTCTAACCTTGTTACAGAATTTCCTTTTCTCTGACACTATTCAGGAAAATAAACATTCCACAACTTCAAATTGTGTGAAACATACGTGATTATGATCAACTATGAAATTAATCAGCAAACAGTTCAGAATAATTCTAATCTACTTTCGACCAATAAGAAGCTACTTGGATTGATGTCCATAATTTGAATATAGAAATTTATGGAAATGAAATAGATATAGTAACATATATTGAATACCTTAATGTTATTGTAGATAAAATTCTTGATTTCAAATCACATTTTAACTATATGTATAAGAAAATTTTCTTGAAAAACTATATTTTTCTCTAGTCAGAACATTTTTTCAATATTTTCAATATATTTCCACAGTTTATAAAAAAATCATACAGCAGAATAATGGTGTCTTCTCATTGCAAAAACCGCAAAACCATGGAATGAGAATACTATGCAGTGCAACATCTACAGGGTGTCCCGAAGTTACATGAGAAGATTTCAGCTGTGGATGCTAGGAGCAGAAAATAGTAGAACATGGATCCAGAAATCTCGCCATAAGGAGTTATATAGCTATTTCAAGGTGAACCCGAGATGAAGGTTTTTTGTAAATAATTTCGAAACCCTGTGAGAAGAAATTAACAAATTTTTTGAATATACCTAGCTTTTTATGCCCCATTCATTTCGTAATTTTTTTCAGTGGAGTGGGAAACGGGAGGTGCTAGGGGTACTTAACTTTTTTTTTTGTTTATGCATTTTTTGGCAGTTTAATCAGAAAATATAAAAATCTAAAAATGTTTACAAGAAAATTGTACTCTAGTTTCAAAATCATTCGCCGTTTTCGGGATAAATCAATTTCAAAATTATTCTGCGTAACTCCTGATTGTCACGTTCAATTCATGTTTTTTTATTTCATTGCATTGAAAATCACTGAAAATTTATGTTACCTAGCCAATGATAATTTGTTTTATTCTTTTATTATTATCAACTTTGTCAATAGACAGTAAAACCTATTTTTTCTAAGGTTTTGGTTGTTTCGAAAATTATAGTCTACTGGAAAATATCCCTACCTTCGACGTTTAGATTCGATATTCAGGGGAGCTATGAAAAAAATATAATTTGAACGTCATGAATAATTAGGTGTTACGCAGCATAATTTTACAATAGATTCATCTCGGTGAATAGATACTTAGAATTCAAACAAGTATACCATTTTTATGTAAAAATGCTTATATTTATATAACGAGTTTTCCAATAAAACTGCCTAAAAATACATAAACAAAAAAAATGGTGGAAAAAGTACCCCTTGCACCCCTCGATCCTCAAGCCCCTGAATAAAATTTCTCAATTTTCTCAACTTTCGAATTGGGCATAAAAAGTTAAGTTACTGGACGAAATTTGGTAATTTCATTTCGAAGGGTTTCCAAAAAAACTTCGTCTCGGGCTCACCGTTGAATATCTGTTACTCCTTAGGGGAAGGGGTAAACAATTTTGGACTCATGTTTATATAAACTTTTTTCATTATTTTTAATCCTAGAATCTGCAGATGAAATATTTCCATGTAATTTAGGGACACTTCTGTTAACATCTGTTAACTCTATACTTATGTTCCTGATTGAATGTAAGTAAAGCTAAGAATATTATATTTTTTATAATACTCATTCTCAAACTGGTGAATTGTGAACTTTCAACATATCTCAACGAATTTATCACATTCAACAATGAAATTCACAATCATTTCACCAAGGCTTAGGTACCTATAGTTGAGTACAATAAGTATCTCATGGAAATCTATTCAAATGTTGAAATCGAAACTTATTGGTTATTCATATATCACCACTTTTATTGGGTTGTATATTGTATACATATTGTAGTTAGGTACCTATTATATGGTGTACCATGTTCACATTATTATATGTATTATATATTTTGTTGATTATTTTACATAATTTTTTTAACTATAAATTTTCATCAACATAAATATAATTATTATTTTTATTATAATTCTGTTAAACTTTTACCGTTGTTTTCCTCGTATTTTTGAAAATATCTTGAGAGAGTCCATAGAACCTCGTCTGAAATGTCATATTTGAATACTTGTTATGTAATATGGAATACTATCGACTATTTTCTATCGGTCAGTAACCATGAATCGCCCTTACTTGTTCTGTAAGACAACAGGGCCATCCAAGGGAATTCAGTCAGCTTGGCATTAACGCCGCCTATGATTCTGTCTCCGAGATTCAAATATCCGCACTGTTCCGGCAGCAGCCTGTAATTCCTGTGCTGGCTGACGTCTGGCGGGCCTTCTTTGTTCGCAGAGCCGCCTGGATCCTCGATGGAAATCGGACCAGGCGGGCAGCAAACCCACACCTGATTGGACTCGAATCTGCACGTGTAGGAGTTAAGGAGCGCCACCACCTGCTGGGTGAAGGGTTTCCTGGCTGTCCTCATGAAGTTCGTGATCGGTCCGCACTGCATTATCGGTCTGCAGTCTCCAGTATCTCCATCTGGTGTTCTGCAGTCTTCGTCATCTATCACCCAATCTGTCCAAAAACGAAATGTTTCTCGATAATACTCGAATAATTTCCAACCCTTTCAGTCATAATGTACAGGATGAGTCAAATTGGACACTTTCAAAGGGAAAGCCATGTTTTCCAACTCGATATATGAAAACTGATGGCTGTGTCTGAGAGTCGATTTTAATAACAAATTTAATGGTGAAAACTGCATTTATATAAAGGCCGTTTCTTTACAAAGACGATTGGATAGGGAAAAAGTTCACTAATGTGGTGGCCAGAAAAAATGTCACCCTTCCAGAGTTATATTTTCTGAAATAACAATTCTATTCGTAACAAAAAAAAAACATTTTTAGTTTTCAATATGTAACTCCATATAACTCGGAAAGGGCGAGAGTCCCTATAGAATTTTCCTTACCAACTTACTGCTCACAACAATAGTTACCTTTTCCCTATTTCATCGTCTTTGTATTTATTACGGTTTATAATATAGCAATGTTACCACATGACGAAAGAAACGGCCTCGTTTCAACGTTCATGTTTTTCGAAAATGGAAAATTGTCTGATTTTTTGAATGGTGCCATCTAGCGGTCACCACGGAATTTAAATCGACTCGATTCGTGATTTATCTGGACAAAACTGAAAAAGCTCTTCAAAATGAGACTAAGTTCGTTGAATTCCGTTACACCAAATTGTAGATATAAGAGTTTTTTCATAGTACTATTCATGCTTTCCTCCCTCTTTTGTTCAAAGAGCTAGCGCAATTTTTTCAGATCTAAATGATTGGGTATATCAACTCGAGATTATTAAAAAAGTGTTTTTGATGTCTTGATATATCAAATTTTAATAAAAACCCTTTTTTGAAGTGGCTAATGCAATTACGCCCTCTAGTTGTCGTCCTGGAAAATAAATAATTTCCAGAGATTTATCATCATAAATATTTTTTTCCGAAACCTATGCGGCAAGTAGTTTCCGAGATACAGCTCTCCTTTCTAAGTGGTACAAAGGGCAAAAAGGGCCCATGGGGGCCTACTTGCCTGGCACCAGCCTCCCCACTACTACTACTACTAATAGTGGTACACCCGGTACATTTGTAGTTGCTATAACTTTTTTCCTGTTAAAAATTCGTTGTTTTTATGGAAATATTTTGGAAGCACTTTTTTACGTAGAATTCAATAGTTTATGTGGTTTATTTTGTCGAATCATATATCAAGTTATTAATGAAAAAATAATTGTTTCAATGAGACAAACTGGATATTCCTGCATATTTGGAACTTGAAATCACCATACCATAAAAGTAGCACACTTGATATTTTGCTAAAGTCACCTTTCAAGTGCAAAGGATTTTTAATGGAGACTTCGAAACTCGCTTCGAAAGCACACTTTGAACAAGTAGGAATCGCAAAGATGACTCTAGCAGAACATCGAGTGTAAGTGATTCAAGTTCCATCTAAATATGCAGAAATATCTAGGTTTTATCATTTGACAATGGTATATTGTGCAACTAGTCCGCACGAGTTGTACACTATGCTTTTCCGACGACCTACATGAAAAACATAGGTATGTCATATTTTAATTTCGCATGACTGTATCACCTACTTACAAATCATGTTTACAGGAAACCAATTCAATTGCCTGAAGAAGCATATAAGAAAGATATATCACACAAAGAGGACAAATTTTATTGAACAATTAACAAAAATATTTGGTTACATTTTGGTCTGTTTTCATGAAATATTGGAAAAATAATTATTGATGGTAATATTCGAACAATTGTTCAGTACTAACGGACTACTATTATTTTCTTTTATCAATCCTAAACTGCATACTTCTGGGGGAGTAGAATCTACCATTTCATCGTCGGATGGCATTGCAGCAAAGAAAACTGAACAAATTATATGATTCGGTACCTATCCTCTTGGTAAATCACATTGACACTATAATGTAGTGCGAAATGATACGTATTTCAGGTAGGTCGTCTGAAAAGTAATATTAATCTGGTGATTTGAATGAACCTGGAAATTTTCGACCCATCTCTGTGATTCCGTTTCTGGGGAAAATATTCGAAATAATCCTGAAAAATCGGTTATCAACTTACTTTGATAAATTTGAACTATTGCATGAGAACCAGTATGGATTTCGTAAAAAGCGATCAACTATTCAGGCCATCTCTAGAGTAGTGGAGAACATTGTCGAGGGCTTTGAAGATGGTCGCCAAACTTCTATAAGCTTGTGCGATCTCAGCAAGGCCTTCGACTGTGTAAACCACGAATTGTTGATAGATAAATTGCGACGTTATGGCATCAGAGGAGTACCATTGAATTTGATATGTTCTTATTTGAGAAATCGGAAACAATATGTTAGCCTGAATGGAAAAACTTCAGAATTTGAAGATATGAAGCATGGTGTACCTCAAGGCTCTGTCTTAGGGCCACTCCTATTCATTATATATATAAATGATTTTTTTTATCATATGGAACCTACAACATGTATTCTATTTGCTGATGATTCTTCGTTGATACATTCGAATCCCATCAATAATTGCTCTAAACATGTAATTCTAGCTTCAGAGAAGATGGCGGAAAACTGGTTCTCTGCTAATAGTTTGAAACTCAATGATAATAAAACCAATCGCATCAGCTTTTCGTCAAACGTGCACCATGGTAACACTGTTAAACTTCTGGGGGTTACGCTCGACGATTCATTAAATTGGTCAGAACACATAAAAATACTCTGCTCTAGACTTTCCAGTTCAATATTCATCATAAGGCAACTAAGAAGAGTAATCAGTTCAGTTGTTCTTCTAACCATATATTATGCATTCTTTCATTCCCATATAACATACGGAATAATTTTATGGGGTAATTTTTCGGACTCATTAAAAGTCTTCAAATTACAAAAAAGGGCTGTAAGAATTCTCGCAGTTGCTGGGTATAGAGACCACTGCAGGCCCATATTCCAACAATATGGTATTATGTCATTACCTTCCCTTTATATATACTACCAAGTGCTAGAAATCCATAATAATAAAAATGAATTACAACTGAATTCCCATTTCCATGACTATCACACTCGAGGTGCATGTCAACTCAGGCCTCTCCGATATAGATTGGAAAAATCTTCAAAAAATTCCCTCAACATAAAGTTATATAATCATTAACTATTGAAGTCACAAATCTGAATCAAATTGACTTCAAAAAATGGATAAGACAATTTCTGACAGAATCATGTTTTTATTCTGTAGCAGAATATATAGATACCCCTTCCTCACATATGACACTTGATAGAATTTCTCTACCTGGCCTTAGCTAGAAAATGTATACATCGTCGTGATTTAACTTAATGAAGTATATGTTATGTTGAAGTTTGTGAAACTAAATGTTTTTTTCGTTAGTTCTATACAATGTTTTGAAAAAAAATTTTTTTTTTGTAACCCTGACTTGCTATAAACCATCTTCTGTATGTGTAACATAGTTAAATAAATAAATAAATAAATAAATAAATAAATAAATAAATATTAATACACCACAAATTATTGCATATTATTAATATACCATAAAATAATGTAAATACCAATGATTGATCAATGTATAACAGGCTGAAGGACTCTGGTCGGTAGCCTATTGGGTAACCAATAAAGTACTTTTATTATTATCATTATTATTATGATCTGACAAAATAAATTACTTATACAATTGAAATCTTTATATAATAGTGATCTGGAAACGTTTTCACAGAAAAATTAAATTTTTGACAGTAAAAAAGTTACAGCAATCTTTCGAAAGACATGCTGTAAATTAGAAACGAATATAGATATCGATATGGTTTTCGCCATTGAATTTGTCATATAAATTGACACTCGGACTTTTTCTTCAAAAGTGTTCAATTTAGCCCACCCTGTGTTTGTGTAAGATGAATTTGAATTTTGATATAGTTTATTTTTTTCGGGATAATATTGTTACGAACTGTGCTTCCAAGAACATCGGAAGTCATTATCTCAGCAGCTCGCGTTAAGGTTGTGATTTATGGCCTCGCGATAACATCGCTCGCCGACGAACCAATTAGAGGACAATAGCGGATGACTCATAACCGTCGCAGTTTCTCGAGAATGAACGGTATTTCTTTTGGAACTCATTGTATACACAAGATTTTGCTACATGAGGATTTTGTACCTATATAAGCAGCGCAGTGGCGCAGACAGTTTATAAAGGAAGCTAGTATTGTGAACATTGTGATTTGTGTAAGTGTTTATTGAGTTGTATTTTGAGTGTTTAGTGAAATAAATTGTTCAGTTTTGTACTGAGTATTTTAAATTCACGAACCCAAGTTGAAATATCGGAATAATATTTATATTTCATTTTGTTCCCTAAGTTCTGCTATAGGACTTTAGGAGTCCTTTTCGGCACGTGTGTTCTGTATTGGATATAATAAAAAATATATCAGCTAGCCAGTTAATGGGAAACTGTAACGGCCGTTTGTGGTCCCTGGTAATTGTTGCCCATTTGGCGTGTCACATGGTGAAATGTTGTATTACATTATGTGGTTTCGCTTATACTATTTTGAGTAACAATAATTTATGGCTCAAGTAATTGATTTGGTAATTTCGGTGATAAAACGAATTCTGTGTAGCCGTGAGAAACGGCGGTTTTCAGTCTTCGTTGATGGTGTCTCGCAGGTGGGGCCGGCGGTCTTAGGGTAGACCTTCCTGGGTTGTCTTCACCCTGCATTTTTGACCCTGCAGGAAAAATGCATGCCTGTCGTCGTTCACATTATATGTCTGTCGGCGTGCTTGTAAAATGCGTGGTGGGCATGCATGGAATAAGAACAAACGTCCTTATTTTTCACTGTATTGCATGCGTTTCTTGCCCTAACAGCCTCTGAATATTTGACAATCTTTCATTTGAGTTTGACATTCGATATATTTTGAATTTGATGATGTGTAGAATATGTAGGATATGGTAGGATATGCATCCACCCCGTATACGCTGACAGTATCACTTAAGGGATGTTACGTGAAGAAGTTAGGCTGAGAGTCAGTTACCGTTTAGACGTAGTATTAGAAGGATGAGAGAATAAAAGTGTGTATATAATTATTGTTTCGAAGTATGTATTTCTAACAAAGACAGCGGTGGGATATTGAATCCATCAGTTTATTTAGTGTTAATAAGTTTAACAAGATTTTCGAAGCGAAAATGAGTAACCAAAGGAATGTCTTGAAGTTGAAAGTGAATAAGGTAACTCATGGTGAAAGTTATCAGTTATAAGAAGCTTATTATTTCGGACCTGGAATGGATCTCGAGGACCTTTGAGGAAAGGGAGTATTGGTTTGAGGTGTCAGTTGATAGAGGTCCTTGTGACCTGTGTGGCGAAAGTGAAGGATTCTTCTTCTCAAGCATATTGGTGAACGTCACCGGTATAAGAGGCGAAAGTCGCCATGAACATGGGTGAAAGTCACCATCAAATAAGAGCGAAAGTCGCTATGTAAATAGGTGAAAGTCACCATGAAATAAGAGCGAAAGTCGCTATGTAAATGGGTAACAGTCACCATGAAATAAGAGCGAAAGTCGCTATATAAATGGGTGAAAGTCACCATGAAATAAGAGCGAAAGTCGCTATATAAATGGGTGAAAGTCACCATGAAATAACAGCGAAAGTCGCTATGTAAGTGGGTGAAAGTCACCATGAAAATGTGCGAAAGTCGCACGTATCCGTATCATGTTATAAGAAAGATATAGAGTCTGAGGACAGACTAACCCCAGGATGGCCGAATGTAGAATATGTAGGATATGGTAGGATATGCATCCACCCCGTATACGCTGACAATATCACTTAAGGGATGTTACGTGAAGAAGTTAGGCTGAGAGTCAGTTACCGTTTAGACGTAGTATTAGAAGGATGAGAGAATAAAAGTGTGTATATAATTATTGTTTCGAAGTATGTATTTCTAACAGATGATTTTGTGAAGTGTTAGAAATACATATACTTCGAAACAATAATTATACACACTTTTATTCTCTCATCCTTCTAATACAACGTCTAAACGGTAACTGACTCTCAGCCTAACTTCACGTAACATCCCTTGATTCATCGTATCACTGAGTCACCCGATTGAGCCAATATATGAACTCACACGATATTTTGAATATTAGCCTTGTATTTAGTTAATTTTCTGTTTATATATATAGCTAGTCAAGACAAATATAACTTTTAAAATTGATCTTTTAACTCAGTAATCAAATACCACTCTCATTTATATAGGGTAGAATGAAAAGCGAGATGAAAATTATTGATTTGATATTATTATTGAATATAAGTATTTGAACTATTTGACAAATCGAGGAATTTAAACTTATAAGAAAACACTACGATGAAACTGAGCTCTAATTATTTTTCTTTTGAAATACGACAGTCATGGAAAACAAATGGCTATATATCCGTATTCGTTCGAGAAAACCCCATCAAACCCTTTATTGTTGAATTTGTAAATCCATATAGGTATAATAACAACGAAGATACTGGGGGTAAATTGGTTCCGGGTCACCCGGTATAGTGTTTTTCACTGGTAACCGAGCTGGTAACCTATCAATTCAGTAAGAAATGGAACGATGACTTCCTAATTTTATTGGATTTCTATTTGAGCAAAGAATATTGTATTTATGTAAATCTGCGATAATAACAGGGGCTATAAATAATACTGATACTTTCTATTAAAAAATAGCTACATTAGTATATCTGCCATATAGAAGTTCCTAGTAAAATACCTTATTATTTGATCAAAATATTTCTTGTGAAAATAAATTTTGATTTCAAGCTCCTGTAGGGGACATTCGATAAATGTAATGAATCATTCAAAAAACTGTTTTTTTCTCGAATCAAATCGAAATGTTAGGCTTTGAAGATGAATTTTGTAAGGAATTGTATGACACGAGTTTTTGTATAAGTTGACTACGTTGAAGGAGTAAGGAGATTATAACCATATTGATCAGATAAAAACAGGTTTTTAATTATAAAATTCGCAATGCAACCTAGCTAAGAAAAATGTATACTAGGATACTAGTTATCTATAATGGAAGTAATTCCCTGAATTACTACTCTAGATAATAAAACAGGAATGCAACTAAATGAATAGTTCTTGATTGTACACATTATTCTAGTTCCGCAAAAAGAAATTATATAAGGATGATTGAAAAAACTATCACGCTCCAAAGCAACAGGAAGAAATGTTATTCTAGTTCATTTCCTTCCTCAACATTGACGATGGTACATTGGCTACAACACCAAAATAAATAGCCAACATGTTTGCCCCTAGACGTTTGTAGTAAATTTAAGCTCGGTTTCGCAAGAGGAAGTTTCCAATATCGCTACCAACGATAGACCTGATGACACTAGGAGAAATGTCTCCAATCGTGGGGGAAAAACATATGAATATGAATTTCATGTTGGCTTCAGGCAATTTGGGGTGTTACTATTCTAGTGGGTTTGTTGTTTGGAGAGTCAAGTAGACAATTGGCGCCGATCTGCCTACTCATTAAACAGTTACCATTGTGATCCTCTACTCTATCCCAAAAAACTCTCTCAGTTCGCACTTAATCCTGCCAATGCAATTACGAATTCATCAGATTGATGATTAATGATCACATTGCCCTTCAAAAATAAAGGTTGATGCGCTTTTAAAATCCCAGGTAAAAACACAGTTTATTGCCCTCCTGAACATAACTATCAATATATCATCAATTGTGACCATAATAATGCAGATATGTTCAGATGAGAAGATGCAGCTAATCTTTTGTATATGATAAGTCTGTAAGATTTTTGATACTTTTGCTAGATTTCTCAGTTATTTTTTGATACTAAAGGTATCTATTCGATTTTCTTACCATAGCGCTATTTCCTTGTGACATGGACATTATGCAAAAAAACAACTATTCTTCAGCAAATCCGCTCTGTTATGGACAAGTCTTCGTCAAATTCCACCATTCTATCGATATCATCTTCACCCAAATCTTGAACAGATGAATTTTATGCATTTTCATGATTTTCTCGACTGAACCAACTGAGATATTTGTTTCTCGTGACACTTTTCTCATCAAAGAATTTCAGCAGCAAAAAGTCGAACAATAATATCAAAAATATATAATTTATCTTTCTTGTTTGGAAACAAAAGAATCGAGAACCACTCATTTTTTCACAAGAATATTAAGTAGTCGATTAACTTCTGATAATCACAAAGACATTATTTTCGAATTATAAAAATGTTACTGATGAATAAATAACTAAACCGAGATTTAACACCGATATAACATGGTATAATAATATAATATGAAAGGTGAAACATAGAAATAAAACATTCCAAAACAAATAGAACTCCGCCCACTAATGAAACGAATGTGCATGAACATTTTTGCGTTCTATTTTTCAGTTTCAGTTGCATTGTTTTGGTCACTTCAATGAAGTAAATATTTAGTAAATAACATTACTTGATATGAAGTAACAAAAAAGGTATTTTATTTTTGATATGCGGAACCTCGTGCGGAACCAAAATACAGCAAACTAAAATAACTGAGTATATTCCTCGGTATATTCGCCACTACTTAGCTACCGCCTACCGAGTTAGCTTTTTATAGTATGGAAATTGAGTAATTCATAATTTAACGTTTTTTGTCATAACGATATAGCGTAATAAAATTTACAAAATAAATATTGTCAAAATAGATATATATGCAGGTATAGACATTTTTCTATTTCGGGTATCAGAAAATATTCACGTATTGCTCATGATATTGGTCCACTTACCACATAATGTGAGAGTAAAATGAAAATAGTTTCGATTATTGCAATTTATTGTTTCATGTATTATGTTTCATGTTCTATGTTTCTTTGATGTACGTTCTCCCCAAGATACACTTATTGAAATCCAATAAGAAAATTCGAATATATCAATTTTTTCGCGCGTATTCGATAAATATTCAATGTATTGGAAAAATTGGATGATAGATTGTAACGAGTTTTGCAGCACAAACATGCACAGGGTATAGGTACCCTAAAGCAAATTCAAATATTCACAATAAACAACATTTTCACATTATTAAAGATCAATGCTTCATCGATGAGTAGTTGTTTCTGTTGAAATATCACAATATTATCGATTATTTTCGGATAATCGAAGCTGTGAGCTGTGTAGAAGTTTCACAAATGATACAAAATTCGATATCAGAGAGTCAGAATGTCTTCATGGGTTATCGGATGGGGTTACGAATTTAATAATAATCTATTAACACTACTAGGTACTCTACCCGTTGTTCAGGGTTAAGTCAGCCTTTATGGAAGTGGCAAACCATATTTTGAATGCGGAAAACAAAATTATTCATTCAAAAAATAATTTACCTTGACATTCTGAAATCGCTAAAAAACAGACGCACAACAACGTTGTCAGCGACCACATGATACCCGGTGTAAGAACGTATCTCGTTTGTCCAGGGCCAAACCAAACGATAATCGCGGATAAACCCGCGAACTGGTAGCTAAACCGATAGACACAATAATGCAGCGCGGCTCCTCAAGTCCTCACAATTTCCAAAGTCACATCATCTGGTTGATACTGACAGTGGCGTGTTTTTGGAGGGGGCATGGAGACTGTACCATGTAGAAGAATATATCTAGCGGAAGGCTCTTACGGTGGAGTCAAGTTATGAATTTAATTCACTGAAATTATCAAATACTCACCACATTAGATATATAGATAGAGTTTATTTAACTACCTACATTATATATATATATATATATATATAAACATATATTGGTAGCAAGTCAAAGGAAGCAAAAGCTTTCAAAAAAATCCACAAGTGAGTAAACATTGTAAAACAAGAAAAAATATGTAAAAGTATATAATACGTATACACAAATTCTGTTTCACGTCAGAAATTGCAGACAAATATTCTTCAGAGGAATAAAAACAACTTTTTCAGAATTAATTTGAATTTTCTGTGTCCAATAGATTTTATTGTGACCGGCAGAGCTTCATATAACTGGATTATATTCAATATTGTTGACTAATGCCATCTTTGAAAAAAAACGACAGTGGTTGCAATATGGTAACCGTATCTATTATAGCGTAAAAATGTGACGTACTCAAACGTACTTGCAATCATATCGAGCGAGTCTTTGTCAGAGATCCTTACAGGAGACTATTTGCATCGAAGGACGAAAACCTCATCCAATACATCAAGTAAATTTCGAGATGCTTCGTTTACCTGCACACTTCTTAATAACATGAAATAGAATTACTTTATTTTCAAGATTTCGAGTACACATAACAACATATAATTTTCGAACTATCTCCGTATCATAATAAAAGATTAGTGACCAATAACAATAACAATATCAACACATTCCGGCAAAACCGATTCTATCGATGCAATTAAAAATTTTCCTATGATGGATTCTCATCAAATGAGTTTTTAGCTGTTTTGTTATTTCTGGATCGAAAATAAACTTGAAGCCACTCCTTAAGTTCAATAAAGAATATTAGATGATGGTGATACATTTATCAAACTATCCAAGGACAAACTAAGCATATTATTTTCCAAATAACATAATTCTATATCACATCGTATCATAGCATCCAGAAAAACATATTGAAGATCGGCGACATTGTATGTCCGCATGCTAATTCGACACTGGTTTTTCACTTGATGCGTCATGAAAATGGTGAATGAGCCAAAACTAGATTTCCAAATTTGATCGCACATAAAAATAAAGAAATAAGTAGGTATATGTGATGAACTTTATGGAAAAAATATCTATATTGTTCACTTCCTCATTGTCTGCAGATGTGAAATAACAGTAGGTATATAATGTGAAAAATGTATTTTTCTATTTTGGTTGTATAATGAAGTCATTGTGCAACGCAAATGCGTGTCGAAATAGCCTCTATTACGATACGCATTTTTTTTTATTCGGAGATTGGTACAATCGAACTGTCAAATGAAAATCAGAAGAGTTGGGCCCAGTTTACTTCTGTGCGATTTGGATTGGTGATATTAGCAGTGAAAAACTCAATGTTTTAATTGGTAAATTTCAATTCAGAGTGTAATTTGATTTAAAATGACTAATAAAAACAATAACAACATTGAATTTTTCACCGCTGGTATTGCAATAATCAAAATCGCATGTAAACTGGGCTTTACGCTTGTGCAAAGGCTTGTGCGTCAGATTTTAATTATTTCAATGTCACCATTGTTACCAATCGAAAATGTTTCTGTTATTTATCGATATTGAATCCAATTTTTTTCAATGGGAGACTTCAAATTAATGTAAAATAGAAAATTTTGCATATGACACGTGTTTCATAAGACATGTTGTCGCACTTGTTCCTTTGGAGCACAAAATAGTGTCTTATAAAACTTGTATCATAATGTACTATTTTCGTTTTTGGGTGGGTTTTTTCTCAATACTGATTCATTTTATTTCATTTCATAAAACATTGAGATATTAGCTTGAAACGTATAGTTTTTACCTATAACTTGGAAACTAAATAAAGTTTATAGAATTAGGCAGTTTTGTAATTTTGAAGTACATATAGTAGGTATATGATAATCCCATTCTATAGCTAGATCATCAATATCTAACTGATTTTTCATCTCGTACTCTTTCTGAGTTTCCATGCAGTGAAATAAAATAAATTAGGTTTTTAGTTCTAGAGTATTCCTTCACAGGAAGGCGTTGAAATTAATATATATTCACTGCTTCCTGTATATTTCTCTCAGGTACGTTGATTCGTTGTTGACTATTACCTTCACCTAGAATGATTTCCTTTCGTTGTCCTCATATCCTACGATAAACTTTATTTATTTTGACCCCTGTCTCTAAAAACAAATTGACTGCTGAATACGCCATTGGATAAGGATGGGAGTAGGTATCAACATGATAAAGTGTGCTAGTGGAAATTCCTCTTTCGTAACTGAGATATAAAATAGCCAAACTCGATAGCCTATGGAGAACGGAACATATTAGTATCATTTTGAAAATTTAGTTCCTTTAGTAATTATTTCTGAACACTAAACAATAATATACAATAGTATAAGTAAAACAATGTTAGATTTTCACTAATTGAGAGTTACAAACTACGAAAAACTACG
Source organism: Chrysomela aeneicollis (assembly GCA_029955515.1). Lineage (NCBI taxonomy): Eukaryota > Metazoa > Arthropoda > Insecta > Coleoptera > Chrysomelidae > Chrysomela > Chrysomela aeneicollis. The sequence continues at coordinate 8,549,176 of JARUHQ010000009.1, read as the reverse complement.
ACAACTGGGCTGGTGGTCGAGTGCGTTGAATCGCTGGCTTAAAGCCTATAGGGCCCGGGCCGCATATAAGCAGAACGTACATGGATATGGCAAATGACCTGTATCTACGCTTTCTGATTGGTTGAGCCAGATCACAGTACGTTCTGCCATTGCGGCGTCACAGTCATGTACGTTTTGCAAGTGAACTAAAAATGCATGTGTACAACATATTGCAAGATTCGTGTCAGCGCCGTGTACGTTATGCCAGTAAAGTGAAATTGCATGAGAAGGTATTTTGAAAATGTATTACCATAATGCTAATACAAAACTACAAGAACTAAGCTCATTCGCAAAAATTATCAAAATTAGGTTCTAAAAACATGTATTTTATTAGTTCCTAGTGTCCAATTCCATATGATTTTGCGTTTGTTACGTTAGATTCCATATTTAGCTGTTAATTACACTTTCTGCAAAATCCGAATCACCAACAGCTTCTCTTACCATTTTGAAACCTGCTATGTGGTCGTGTTTCAGACCGAAAATATAATCATTATATTGTTGAATAGACATTTCAAATACCTATCCAACAAAAAAAAATCAAAATTGATCAACTAATGAAGATTTCACAGGGGTAGTATAAGTCCTTAGGGTGGACACACTTATTTACATTATACCTATTCGAGTTGAATAATTTCTATTCCTTCTGCCTACCCCCACCATCTCCAAACTCCTAACTGAACCCAACAAAAAATCCCAAATCGTCTGTTACATCGAAATAACATGTATTGAACTATTGAAGCAATCCAACTCCAGCACAGCTTTGAAAAGTGTTTCATTATAGTATATAATATAAGTAAAGAAACATTATTCTAACTCAGCTTCTTATAAACACACAAAAGTTTCAAATCAGAAGCGCTCTCACCTTGAATATTCATGAATCGACAAATCACATTTTTCTAGATTGTACGTAAACTTGCGTAAATTGTTATACCATTGCTATTGTAAGCAACTTCTTTCGTCCTGTATTTGAAATATTGGGGTAGTTTCATATCGTACCGTAGTGAAAACAACATGAAAAACAAAAGCAGGAGCTCTAAGATGGCAACAGGTACATCCCTTTTAGGTATCATACGCAATTCGTACTGCTATTTGGAGAGCAGAACATCGGTAGTAAAATGTACATTCATTTGGCGTCTGTATAGCAATGTGTACTGTTATTTGGCATCAAACAATCAGAAAGCGTAGATATGCGCGACAACCCTGCATCGATATAGCGCTAGATGGAGTCGTAATGAAGTAGCATTTCGAAGTTACTATGCATTTATACGCACTCGAAACCCTTTTCTCATTCGTCAACTTCTTACGTCGCGGTGTAGTATTGATAAGACATGGCTAACATGTAAATAATTCCCAAAACAATTAATTCACATTTGGAGTATACATTCCTTCCTCTAACTTTTATGATTTGATCATTTTTGAGGAAGGAATATATCTCCGAAGAACAAACCCACTAGAATAGTAACACCCCAAATTCATATGTTTTTCCCCCACAGAGGTTGCCACATCGTTACATTTGAAAGTGATAATCGGGATTCCGAGACTTCGTGCAAAGTTTATCAGTTTCCTGGGAGCTAGTTTCCTGATATCGGAGGGCTCTATCCAGGAACTTGAGCCTCTTGCAGAAGAGTGCTGGGCATTCGCAAAGCAAATGTTCTGCAGTTTCAGCGAAGTTCTCGCAGTAGCGGCAACTATCACTCTCTGTTTTGCCCATCTTTTTGGGGTGATACCTCAGAGGACAATGCCCAGTGAGGAGTCCCGTAATCAGTTTCAAGTCGAGAAGCTGCTTAGCTTTCCTTGGCGATAGGCTCACTAGCCTTTTCGCTTGTCTTTGTCCTGACACTTTATTCCAGTGAGAATGTTCGTCATTTAATACAGTGCCTCATTTATACATGAGTGGTTCATAGATGGCACGTATTTCTGGAGACTGAGGCATTTCTGGTGAATGCGCCAACGCCGCTGATATCGTTCAACCGATAATCGACCGAACGCTGACAATGACAGAGCGAAATGTCTCATTTTCAAATCAAATTTTATTTGATGTTTCATTAAATGGAATTTTTCCAGTTTTGTGTGAAAATTCGAATATGATTTTACTTGAAAACCATCTTTATTCTGTTCAAATCGAATTTGAAGGATGGTGAAACGCTGTTGTATGTGTAAGATACGATTTAAAAGTGGTGACCAGAACACAAGATTCCACTGGTGAGTTACTCAGTGTCGTATCATTCGTTGAATAAACATTATTCACCCACCCTCATAGGCAAATTGGTATTTGGTAATTTAAAAACATTCTCGGTTGTTCCCGATATGAAAAGTTATTGGATATATGTAAAAATATGATCGGGGAAAGAGTATAGGTATTTCAAGAGACGCTAGAGTTTGCTCGCATAATTTCACTACAAGTGATAAAATGGTTGGCCCGAGTGGTAAGAAAATGTTCACAGTAGTAGATAAGCTTTTATTTAGTGGAATTGAAAAGTAATAACAACATGTTTGATGTTATATTTCTCAAGTTCGACACTTTGAAACTTTATATTGCCAGAAAATGAACAATATATTTGTGACAGTGAATTGAATCTATCATCATTCGGCTACTAAATCGAAGATGAATATTTTCAGAAAACTTTGATATTACTTTGTTTTCATTCAGTCTTAGGAAGAATGGATACGATAATTTTGTTAGTAGTTCAATTTATACCCTACACCATTATATGGTAATTAGGTTTTGATAATAAATATATATATATATAGTTCAATTTATTCAAATTCAGACCCTACCAAGATAGCAAGACACGGATGCTGGGGGAATCTGTTGTTGCTATCCTTGTTTAAGAATGAGGTAACCCTAGTAACTGATTTAGATGTAAGCTTCAAACAACTGCTGTAGTAAGGATATGATCGAAGGAATATATACTCTAAATGTGTATTCAGTGTTTTGGGAATTATGTCTTATCAATACTGCACCGCAACGTAAGAAGTTGACGAATAAGAAGAGGGTTTCGAGTGCGTTTAAATGAATAGTACCTAACTTCGAAAATCCAATATGATTTCGTCGCCGTCCTGGGGACGTATTGGCGTAGCTTTTCTATATACGCGCCCGGGCCGGGGCCTATTGGAAATATTTATTTATTTCGATCGTATCGTTCAGTGGGAGGAGATAAGTATCCAACCGAACATTCTCGGTACCTAGATTCTAATCCTTCGGACTGTCAACGATAACCAGCCGAGAAGTGCTTCGGATGACACTTAAAAAACTAAGGTCCCCGTCTTCCTTACTCATACAAGTTTCAATGAGACTTCGTCGACTTGGGTTGCTTTGCAACTAAGTTGGCGGTTAAAAACTCTTTTCAAAACAATTTTCAAACGACGACACCTGTTTTGATATAAGATTAGTCTTTACTCTTCTCTTACCTGACAAACATATATATTTCACAACACGAACGATTCGTGGTTTGTTACAATTTTGTTACCCTCAATTAGTGAAAATCTTGAAGTGTTCTACATTAGTTTAGTGTTCAGTTATAGATTTTCATCAAATATCGGCCTTCTCTCATAATCTCTCTGTTATTATTTCTGCTCTATATTTCTAAAATATGTTCAGTACTGCGGCGTTGCCGCTTATAATAATGATAATGATGGCTTTTATTTGGGTAATATACTAACCCCATCAAAAGTAGAAACAACTTTGGTATTTCAAATATGATTTCCTGTATTTTATCACATTTTTGGATCCTCCCTTAAAAGGTGATTTCAGCAATTCATCATACACAAGTATGATGGATTGCTGAAATGATTTTTCAATTTTGGGGATTTTTTGTGTCGAAACTATTCATTATTGGTTGAAAGGGTTCACATGTATAGCTTTCTCATTTTTTTTGACTACACTAATGTAGAACACTATATCATTTTCACTTATTGATGACGGTTACAAACCACGACACGTTTTTTGCTATAAGATTAGTCATTACTCTTCTCTTACCTGACGCTTTTAAATATTTCAAAATACGTGTTGTGGTTTGTAACCCTCAATTAGTGGAAATCTTGAAATCCAGTTTTACATTAGTTTAGTGTTCAATTATGGATTTCATCAAGTATCGGCCTTCTCTTCCTAATTATTTCTGTTCTACATTTCTTAAATATTTTCAGTATTGCGGCGTTGCCGCTTATATTGAAAAGTAGAAACAACTTTGATATTTGAAATATGATTTCCTGTATTTTATTACAATTTTAGATCTTCCCTTATCTTCCCTATCTCAACTTTCTTAACTAGCGAATGATATCCAATTGAAACAAATATAGGGTGTTTCTGAATTTAGAACGATCCTGTATTGCTTTCAACTAAATGTCAGTGGATAGTAAATGAAGAGGCAGGGACATATAAACCGTAAAGACCAATAATAAATACATAAAAAATTCCTAAAGTTGATGAATCTCGAATTTTTAACTCCCTTTATCTCTATAAAAATTCCTACTAGACCCCAAGTGTGATCAAAAGTCATTCTCAAAAATGTAAATCTTAAAATTTCACGTCTGAAAAATATGGATTTTTTCTTTGTCCATTTTCACAAATGCCATTTTAAGAAGCAATCATTTTCAATTTTTAAAATGAGTCTGATTAATTCACAATTTTTTTCGAACTGTGAGTTAAAATATTTTAAAAAAATCACGATTATCTCTCACATTGATATATAGGTACCATATTATTCCATTCCGAATAGAAATTGTTAAATGATTTTGAGAAAATTAAAAATGATGTTTGAACAGTTCGGCAGATTCCAAATTTCAGGAATCATTAAAATTTCATCTGCTTGCCCAGGAAACTCTGATTTTTCCTTTTTTTGGCCGTTCATTTTCTCTTGGGTTTATACAAATGTGAATATAGATATGGTGAAACGACTTTGTCTTTCGTCAAAACCTGTAGACTGGTTTAGCGAAGATCATAACGCCGGTAATATTTCACTAATCGTTCGGAGATGGCGTTAATATCAAATTTGATAGCATTGGTTTTGGCTTGTAATATGAATATTGTTCGATTATTCAATCATGATATTGATTGAACGAATCACACAAAATCAAAACGAATGGGAAATTGTGAAAATTAATATTCATCATGCAGAATCAGCAAACGTGGCGCCACCCATATGAAGTTGTGAAAGTATTACTAGTGTTTGAAACTATGATTGAAAATCAACAAAATCAAGTAGGTAGAAGTCTACAAATATTTCTATTGCCTTTTATTCCTTTCAATGGGACTTGTTCCACCATATCTATATTCACCTTGGTTTAATCTTAGATCATAAAATGCTTACGCTAGATACGGTATCTATGAGGTTATTTGTTTGGTAGGTCCGGGAGGGTTTAACGTACTAAGCCATTAATTGGTCGTTTTGAAAATTTGACTATATATATATATATTTGACTATATATATATGTTGTACCACGTGATATCATAGTACTTTCTTGTAGACCCCTCTAATACCAAACAAATACTACATGATGCCGGATCTAGCCTGAGCATATAAGATCTAAGGGTGTATATAATCTTAAAATCTTAAAATAATATCTGAATTCAATGAATTATTGTTGATGAATTAACATCTTCAGATTTTCCAAGCAGTTGATGGCTTGGGTATTCCGATTGAGAAATCAAAGATCTTTGGGTAATTCGCATGATTGTATTCGCAGAACTGAGGAGGGGTATATGCTAGTTCATAACTAGGAATTCCTCTAGTCTAGTATAGGTAATTCTCATAACTTGTTCTTCGAAATATTCACAATTATACAGGTCGTATTTTTTATTAATATTTATTTAATTTAAAGTTATAGCCAACTTCGTATCATTTACCGTTTTCGAGATACCATTATAGTGGTACGACATAGAAAATACGGCCTATAATATATACGGTATATAAATAATATGATATAAAGTTGAGTCTGAACGGCACTAAAAAAACATTAAATATTTAATGAACCGTAAGAAGAGGTTATATACTATGGGAAAGCTTACATATTACACTATATTTTGCATAGTGTGGCAAATATAGAAATGAACATGCATGATAGAGAAAGTTATGGAAATTTGAAATTTGCTTTCCTTGAAAAATCTTTTCTGAACCAGGCTATTTAATAAAAATTTGAGGTCATCTTGGAATATAACAAAATGCACCTATACTTTTGTTGAAGTTCCTGAAACAAATAAGTTGATTATAATTTCTCCAAAATGACAATATTCGATAAAAGATATTTTATACAAAAATGCAGAGCTCAAAAAATGTGGCAGCTAAAAGGTATTAGTTTTATTATGAAAATGTTTATAATGAATTTCAGATAAAACGAGAACCGCAATAGTAAACTTCCTTCATATTTCATATCCTGATGTCCACGAGAAAAGGAAATCTACTTCTGAAAATATCCTGTGGTAAGTCAATTCCAAGGTTTTCTCATTGCCCAGATACCGATATCAGTCATTCTTATCTTATAAGATTTCATAAATGTGTATCGAATGGTGGTGCGACAATTTTTATTCTAAGAAAATTCGATTCTATGACATTTATATCTATCTGAAAGAAAAAATTGAAAATCGGGTATATATTTTTGTGATGGAAACAAGTTTAGGATTGTCATGTTATAGGTAATAATGAAACTATATATTTCACTGCGAATGGCACTACCCAGATCCATATTGTAGAAGTCGAACCTATACTTATGTATATGTAATTTTTTCTTATATTAGGTGCTAGAATCGAATCAAAATAATGTAGAATTGTCGCATTTTGGAACAATAATCTATACAATATAGTTGAATTCTTCAGTGGTTTCATGGTGGTCTTAAAATTTCAAAAATCTCAGCTCCTTTTTGATGAAACTTGCATCCTGATCCCCATCATTCTTTTATCATGACCTATCTCGGAGATAATAAATTTGTTTCTATAAAAGTATTTGAAATTATGGGCGGACCCCGATGTTCTTATCATAAACATAATGCATACATGGTCAGACTATCGTAATGTAAGAACAACAGATCTGAGAAAGACTTTCAAAATACTATTATTAGATATAAAAAGAAATGTAACTTCGTCCATGTTTTTGTATAAAATAATTAATAATCATATCTCGGATTCCAATATCTTGAGCCTCGTAAATTTCTATATCCCAACACATACTTCTATAGGTATTCCTGGCATTTTAGAGTTCCTTACACAAGAATTACTCACACCTCACGGTCTCCTCTTTCAGTAATGCTTCGAACCGCCAATGAAATCAATGTATTCAAAGATTTGGATTACTCTATGTCGATAAATATGTTTTTTTACACCATTGTGAATTACTTTTTAGAAATATCCATTTAGTATATTGTGTTTTATCCATTTTTAGGTGCCGTATATTATTATTAAAATTGGTAGATTGTTAATTGCAGAAACTGTGCATATTATCATAATCATTACATTTTTTTTCATATATTTCCATGTGATAAGGCAAATTGCCTGTATAAGAAAAAAATAATAATGTGTTTGATGAGGAATCTCGGTATATGAAATTCAACATAATTTACCTTCATATCCCAATAAGTCTTTCCTATTCTTTAGGCACTTCTTTTAGTTGAATAAATTCAAAATGACGTAGATAGATTTGAAATATCCAACAGTATTCTAACCACGACATATACTTGCATATTTTTATTACAAACTATAATTGGCTATGACGGTGAGATGAAAAAATATTTTTTTCTTTCAGACGATTTCAGGTCATAATGTTTGCAACTGAAATTTAATCATAGTTACAAGGAGTTATTTCAAGGTATCGTCTCTGCTTATCAGGAAACTTCTAAATCGACTTTGAAAAATGTCACGTGACGACAATTTTGAAAAATTATCAACGGGTTATTTTCAAATATAGCGGAAAAATATATCCGATTTTAGGCTTGTATATGCGAAAAACACTGCTTGATTTGGTATTAAATTCTTAGGGATCAAAATATGAAAACAATCGAACACAGTATACTTGGACCAATGGAGCATTATGCATGAGTTGATAATATCTGAGTATAGTCTGATACAGGATACAGCTGAATATTTGTGAGAGTCTACAATTCAGATCGTTCATTTTGTCAACATTTTGTGATGGAAGAGAATTATTTCAACTTTCACTGCTAGAATCCACCGCTGATGCGGCAAATGATGCTCATTGAATATTCACTAACGACTAGAATGAAATTTATTCGGTATTATAAAATTCCTCGTAAGAGTTCTACGTTTTTTCCTCTATCATATACCTGTTTCTGAAGAAAGTTTAACTATGATTAATGGAATATTGATCGTTTCAATTGAAAAGTACATAATTGATAATTATTTATATGAGATAACTGGGGATATTTATGTCGATTAAATAGAATTGTTGACGGTGAAGACGCTATGATTCGTTTTGAGTAAGAAAGGTTGACATTCAACAAACAATATAAATTTAGATGATGGAATAAGACATTTTTTGATGAAGTTGTACGTGAATTCCGTATTTGCTATATGTTATCTGTCGAAGTTATGAAATGTAAGTAAACTGTATATTTTTCAAAAATACGAGACAAACATCTCAAAAATCAACTTCAATTAGCTTGAAAGCTTAGCATATAACCAGGGGGAGTATTTCATATATGATAATTGGAACTGAAGAATAATCTCTTGAATTGGTTAATCGCATCAAGTAAATAAATGACAAATAAATGCTTTTTTTATATATTAGGATGAATAAGAAGAGCAGTGGTTATGATGAGCAGATGAGATCACATCTGTGAGAGCAGGGAAAGTTTTAAAAACAGTTTCAAATGGCGACTTCCCCAATAATGCCAAAACTGCAAAAGTGATCCCCTATATTCAAATCAGAGGAGACTCAGACTTTTCAACAAATTATCGGCTTGTGTCACTTCAACCTGTGGTATCCAAGATAATTGAGAAGTGTGTAAATGATAGATTACTCAGGTACTTAGATAAAATCGATTTTCTCTACAAGTGTCAATATGGTTTTCGCAGAGGTCGAGTTATACCGAGATTGCAGTTTATTGATCTGATCACAGATCTACAGATGAAAATTGACGAAGGAAAAATTTGTTCTCTTGTCTCACTCGACCTTCGGAAGGCATTTGATACTGTGGATCATGCAATACTTTTCAAAAAATTAGAAGGTATAGTTATTAGTGGGTTAGCCAATCATTGGTTCATAAGTTATTTGACCAACAGGATACAGTTCATTAGTGTCAATGGATTGAGAAGTGATCTTAAAAAAATTCACTTGCGGTGTACCGCAAGGATCAATATTGGGTCCAACATTATTATTTAATTTACGTTAACCCTATATGTCAAAATTAACTTTACAAGGAAACATCAAACTGCAGGCTGACGATACTACCTTTGTTTATTCTGGTGAGAGCTATATCAACATACAAAAGCAGGTTCTCAATGATTGGTTGATTTCATATAAGTTGACACCGAATGTTGTTAAATCCCACATGCTATTGGCAAAATCACTGTACTGCAATATCATTTTAAAGCAGAAATGTTGTATATAAAAAGAGACCAAATATGTAGGGCTCATTATTTATGAAGGGCCGTTTTTATAAACGAGAATGAACTCAATTTAAGATGAACTTGGTTCAGTTGCTATATAACTAGTGATTTGATTGGCTATTCCATAGCAACAAAACGAGTTTCAGCTTTTACGGAGTTCATATTGTTTTATAAAAACGGTCCTAAAAAATATATAGCTCCTTTCATAGGTGTATTGTATAGGATAGGAAATAATATATCACTAAGCATTATGAAGATGCTATACTTTTCGCATATCTACAGCCTTCTTCAATATTTAATATCGGTTTGGGGCACAGCCATTGAAAGTATCTTGTAGCAACTCAAAATTTTACAGCGATGAAAAATGTACATACCTATCCTACCTTATAGACATCCTACAACTGATTTGTATACTCCGCGAGCATATATCTCAGTACCTCACGTTGCATAACATTCACAAATATAAGATAGCTTTATATATTCACTACATAGTCCTGAAAGAGAAACATTCTGTAACGATAGTAAGAAATGTATCTGAAATCTATGGTTAAGAAACTACAATGAAATTCCCGAGGACATAAGATAAACAGTCAAGTTTCAAATCCAAATTGAAAGATTACTTCACTTTCAATTGATGATTGTCAGACTTGGATGAACAGTTGCTATTTTTTTATCATCATATTATATAATTTGTTTGTATATAGTATTCTTTTTTCCCGTGCATGATGTTCTAGATCATAATTTATATTAGTTATGTTTCTATTTTCCAATTGTTTTTGTTTTGTAACTACTCTAACTTATCATACGACTTTCGTTCCTATTTATAAGTCTCCGGTCATGGAAAAGCCATCAGCGTCGAGCTCATGAAATATCTGGAACACTCAGGAATTGTCAACGATAGGCAATATGCTAACTAGTTTTCTCTCAAACAGGTATCTCCATGTAGTGGTCGATGGAGTTTCATCTGACACTCTACTCATAAATGCTGGTGTTCCGCACGGATCAATTTTAGCACCAACACCATATCTACTTCACATCAACGATTTGTTGGAAACAACTTCATGTCCTATATACAGCTTCGCGGATACCCTCTATACCGCTTACTCTTCCAAGGCTCCTATATCGGCCTGTCAAACTAGAAATGAACTAGGAAGAGATGATAACAAAATAAATATGGAATTCTCGAGCGGGGATCTAATGAACTGGTAGAATTCAATGCAAACAAAACACAAACATGTCTTTTCTCTAGAAAAGCCGATCTCACTGTACCCAACATAATAACCGTTCTTGGAAAAATCACGTGAGGTCCATTGCCAATAGTACATACCAAAAACTTAGATTTCTGTTTCGAGCCAAGAGCAATCTCACTTCCCAGTAAGCTGCTTATGATCTATAAGGCACAGATCCGACCTGTCCTGGAATACTGTTTCCATATTTGGAGTGCTGTTCTGTCCAAAAAAGGGTAATTCGTCTTGTCGGTGATGCCTCGCTCACAAACTTGCTCACTTCTCTGGAACACCGTAGAAAAGTTGGCGATTTATCTCTATTTTATAGATATTTTCATGTGCGATGCTCTTCTGAAATATCAACAATCGTTCCTCCATTAGCGGTCTCTTCGAGATTAACTCGTCAAGTTCAGTCTTCACACCCCTTCGTGGTCACTTAAGAGACCTGCAAAACCTCCCTTTCCAAAGACTCGTTCATCCGACGAACATCGAATTTTGGAACTCATTGCATAAAGAGTTGTTCCCTGAGGCATACCATCTCCAAAAATTTGAGAACACCAACTCCTACCTTCTTTCCCTTGGTTCTCACGATGTTCTCAGAACATTACAGGATATCCCTTTTCGTGAGAACCAGAACATATAAAAAATAAGTATCTGTCGCAGCTAACGATATGACTGATATGAGACAATTCATAATTCCTGATGATATTTGGCCCAAATATCGGTGTCCTGTTTAAAAAAATGCATTTCTAAGTCACTGCGCTTTTTTGAGACGAAGAACCCTTCGAGAAATTAATACCACTTCGCCAGCTTGGAAGGGCCAAGGCCCATGTCGTCGACAATGAAACTGGACTCTCGACCAAGTCATTTGAACCACTAGCTTCTCCTCTAAATTTATTTTTATCTACCAATGTTAAACATCTACAGTTTATCTGCTATGTATAGTATTCAGTCCAAACTAGAACATCCCATCTCGTATATTTGAAATTCTACAACTGCGTTTACTGTTCAAAACATAGTCACCATCAGAGATTACTAGGTATATACAGTGTCACACATAAAGTTCGCGACATATGGAAGTTTTTTTTATTATTAGATATAAAGAAAATTTGACTTCGCAGTTAGTTTGTGCTTGAAAAATGAGTGGAATCTTTCCTCTTTTCATGTGCTACTGTAAACCTATCAAATTTGACATTTTTTTTCGAAAATCCTCAAAAAATCAGTTTTTTTTTTAATTTAGAAAAATGCCAGAGAAAAAAGTTGCTAAGTTTCCAATTTCGAACATTTGTTTGGAATTTGGACTCTCTACTGTCACTTCGACATTTTTCCATTTTTTTTTATTTTTCGAATCTTATTCGCTCTATCGATTCGAACGAAACATTACTCAAATTTCATAATTTTGATGAATATGAGAAGATGAAAAAAATGCATCTCCAGAAATTCGTCTTTGTTGTTGCAAAGTTCATCTAGTTTTTTCATTTCATTGTTAAACTGCCTTTTGAATAGTTATGAAACTGTAGGTCTTTGTTCAGTTCACATAAAAGTATGATATTTCGGGTTTGTTTGTAACTGAATTATTGGTCAGAAAAATAATCAAACTGGATAAAAATCTATTAAAAAAAGAAATACGAGTGTAATAAGAATGAAGAGAAATTCGTTTATTCGATTACCGACATATTAAAACGTTCATACATTCAAAATCTACATCAGTTCAACAATGAAATGAAAAAACTAGATAAACTTTGCGACAATTAACAAAGACGAATTTCTGGAGATGCAATTTTTTTTATTTACTGGTAACAGGCCAATGTGGGTATTTCCTGGGCAAGATATGATATTGAAGTCTCGTATTCATCAAAATTATGAAATTTGAATCATGTTTCGTTCGAATCGATAGAGCGGAAGATTCGAAAAATAAAAAAAAAATGGAAAAATGTCGAAGTGACAGTGGAGAGTACAAATTTGGAACAATTGTATGAAATTGGAAACTGAGCAACTTTTTCCTCTGGCATTTTTCAACATTTCCAAAAAAAAACTGTTTTTTTGAGGATTTTCGACAAAAATTTCAAATTTGACATGAAAAGAGGAGAGATGCTTTATTTTACTCATTTTTCAAGCACAAACTAACTGCGGAGTAAAATTTTTTTATATCTATTAATAAAAAAACTTCCATATGTCGCGAACTTTATGTGTGACACTGTATGTATAAGTAATGGAGCACCAAATTTATTTTGCTGGCTTGTCACTCTTTTATCGCTTATAGCATGAAGAGTGCTTCCATCAGATACCATATTTTTGTATTTCTTTCAAAATAATTATTATTATATGGCGCTCAGAAGGATTCGCCATTTCAGCATGATATCTGAATGCGAAACTGCAATACAGCCAATGCAGGTACCATGCATGACAAATACCTGTAGTTGTGATTCCGGTTTTCCCTTGAATCAAAAACAAAAATATTCATGAACATAATATGCTAATTGGAATTCCTCGTAAACGGTATTTCACATGACCAGTTCATTAGACGATTAGGTTGATCGATTTGTAATATCATCAGTGGCGTAGAATGGAGAAGCTAGAATGGAAGTTCGTTTTCAATTATTTTTTTCATTCAAGAAATTTTAAAAGAAAAAATAGGCCTGCCAATATCTTAATTAAATTGATTATTTTATGAATATTCTTCGTTCGATGTGCAATTATCAACAGGAAGTAAGACTGGAAATTGTTTAAGTACGCACTTCCCGATCCAGATGAACATTGCATTATTCAACCAGGTGTGGTTGGTGGAAACATTGATAAACTATTCGTTTATTGTAGCGCCCTCAAATCTAATAATATAAAACCAGGAATGAGCAGGAGCAAAATGAAAATTGCCCCAAGTATTTCCCAAAAAACAGTTTTTACCTTCACCAATAGAAGGGTACGTAAGGTTAGAGTGATGGCTCTATATAAGGACCTGCGAAAGAACTGGGGACCAAATCAAAAAATTACCGTTTGTTTAGACACAAAGGTGATATGTTCAATGTTAACGTATAGGTTAGTGACGTAGTGGATAAAAACAGAGCACTCGGGGACCATTAGGCTTCTGAGTACTATCCAGAGGCTTGATTCTTACCGGAGACGTGCGTTTAACTCCTATCGCAGCTATAGAGATCTTACTAGACTTACCACCATCACACATACTCATCAAAAAAGAAACTAGGTCAGTAACTTAGAGGCGAACTCCAATAAGCTTTCAATCACATTGGTCTGAACACATGAAGTTAGAAGTACAACTGAAAGCAGTACTAATCGTAGGAATGCCCGTAAACTACTATGGTCCACAAGTGTAGCAGAAAAGACTGAGGCTACCCCTCGGCCTGGTATACAGACGGCTCAGAGACCAACGAAGGAGAGGGAGCTGCAATATTTGGGACTAAGAGAAGATAATCCAAGTCAGCTTAGGATAATATATAAACAGTATTTCAGGCAGAGGTAACGCCAATTCAAGAAAAAATTAATAAGGCAGAAGGCTGCGAACAAAATCTTCGCTATTTACTCTGATAACCTAGCGTCTATGATGAATGTTCTGATTAACTCTCGATTGTCCGATCGATCTCAATGTAACCACAAAAAAGTCACTGAGGCCTGATGGATACCAGGACACTAACGCCACTATGGACATGAAGAGGCAGATGCAATTGCGCGAGAAGGTGCATCAAGAGCTCCAATTGACCCAGAGCCCTTCTGCGACATCGCGTAACACTGATAAAACAACTACCTAAGAATGAAACAGGTGGAAGAGCTCATCAAATGATATTCGTCCAAATTCACAGCAGACCTATTGGGTCACAATGGTAAGACTCTTAGAATGGTGGGCGAGATGGTGGGACTGAAATAATAACTCAATGCAGCTACGTGAAGACGACTGAGAATAAAACAAGGAATAAGGATTTGAGATTATTTCACGCATTTGCCAAATGAACCAATTAGGAGATCCAGTCAATTTCGGATTATCGATAATACAAACTTGACTCTTGATTCTGATTGGCCTATCAAGTTCGGTGTTTTCAGAGTTATGTATGTGGTGTTCATACGTCAATGTATGTGACAGTTAAACGTCACGCTTTTCAAAGATGAGCAGATTCGGGAAAAACTCCATCGAATTAATCAATATCAACCATTAACTTCGTTTGTGAAATAGTCGAATAATATTCCACTCGTGATTGGTTTTATCTCATAAGTCTGTTTTTTATTTCATAACTCAACTGAGTTGCTTGAAGAAAACACCACTCTTCAAGCAACTCAGTTTCGTATAGAATAAATCAACAGACTTATCGCATGTAATACAACAAGTGTATTGATGATTATAGAAAACAAAAATTCCTTCGATTTTGAGAAACAAATCATGTTGCAGCACGAGTGTAGTTTTCCAAAGCAACATGATTTGTTCCGAAAAAGAGAAGGAAATTTTCGATGATCAACAATAACACAATCATGTTGTATTTGTTCAGATTATTTCATGAATAAAATCAAAGCCATTTTGATGATTTCCTATTTATTGTTAATATAAATATTAAACGTACAGTTTATGGAATTAGTTATTTTGATTATGCATGCATTGTAGTTCGACACAAGAAGATTCGACCTTTGCAGTATTTTCTTTTGAAGTTAATTGTTTTTAATGTCATAATTTGCATAAAAACGATGATTTTTATTTTCGCATGACAATGGAATCCTGTCGACCCCTGTAAAAAATCAATGCACAAAAATAAAACTTACGAAAACAATACCAAAATCTCTGAATCAACTTTGGGGCGCCGCGTTTCGTAAACAACTCTGCCAGGGCAAATAAAGCTTTTCTACATATTCAAACAGTCAACAATATCAAAGTTCCGACACGAGATTGAAATGCTTTGGATTTCTGGAAACTTTACACTAGCTTACTCTCAAATCCAAGGGTTGCGTACACACACTTTGGCGGTATCTTTTGAACTTTAACGTTTTCTCGGAAATAAATGCATTCCGAAAGGTTTTGTCACTAGGTGCAAGTGTGAGTGGAGATATGAAGGAGATAAAAGAATCGAAATCATATCAGATACATGATATATTTATGCCTTGCAATGGTCGGACTCTATATAAATACAAAATAGCATGAAAGTTAGGAAAAAATTGAATTATCTATCATTTACATATGGTGGTAAAGACGAAAATTGTCGAATTCTTTCTTGATAATCTCACTTTCTTCTTTCATATATGCTTGGACAGTGAAATCGAATCAATTTTATTCGGTTTATAATGTGAAGGAGAATCATCATGAACATGATGTCTAGTATAATGAAATGGTTTGATTCCCCATGCAATACATATAAATAATAGACTATTTGGAAAATGACGTTTATTTATCACTTGATTGAGAAATCTTCCGAAGGTTTTTGGGTATCAGGACCATCAACCATCCTTGATTGTGTTATCGGTCTAAAACTAAAAATCGTTCGGAGTGCATGCAAGATTTTATTTTCCATGAAAAAATATTTTATTATAGTAAAAAATCGATTTTCAAATCTGTTCCTTTCTCCTAGCATTTCCTTTCCATTCTTTCATTATTTCATCTAACAGAAGATTTAATTATTTCTTTCTATTTCGATACGCATTTTTATTATTCGGAGATTGGTACAATCGAACTGTCAAATGAAAGTCAGAAGTGTTAGGCCCAGTTTACTTCTGAGCGATTTGGATTTGGTGATATTAGCAGATATTAGCACTTGTTCCCTTGGAGCACTCCTCGCTTCGCTCTTCGTACTCGACGTGCGATAAAATAGCGTCTTATAAAACTTGTATCATAATATACTATTGTGTGACGATGGATGATATCGCTACTTCTATTACAGATGATACTGTAATCCCTAAAATTTCTTTAGGCGTTTTGTATCCTAACAGAATTCCCATTTTCATAACGTTACTTGAACATTGGTATCAATTCGATATATTTTTAAATGTGTGCGGAAAAAATTGGAAATGTGGACGTGAAGGACATGAAGTGTACACCATATATGTTCTGGATATCCAATGGAAGACTTAATGAGTCATATAGTTGTTGTGGACATAGACTATATGACTTTATGTTCACTGGACATCTTTATGTGGACAAATGTTAAATGCCTATGTATTGATATTTTGTAGGAGAGATCATTGAATGGACACCACATGACTTCTTTGACTGGACGTCCTTCGGATATCTTTAGGCATGTGGATATGCTATGGATATTCAAAATATATTCATAGAAACCTTGGACATATACCGGATTCAAAACGGATGTCTAATGGACATCTTATTGTGCTATTATAGGGTACCCTTGTAACTTAGTTTCAAATACTCTAGAAATCGTATTGCCCCCTCTTATGCCGTAAAATATCTTCTCGAGAAACACAGTTCACAGTCCTGTATAAACCGGAAAAGAATACTTCCGTGTGTTCTCGTTTTTCGAAGCCTTCGACAATTTGGTAGAGATAACATCCACTACGGAAAACGAAATGTTTTTTATAAGGAGTGTTATGATTATCTCCTATCTTGAATATTGGCACGAATGATTTAGTTTTCTTCAAAGGGCTTGCAGGATGTTCCACGAACGTTATAGGTTTTGTTTCGTGAAGTCGGAGATCAAGAGATTAATATTTTTGTTCGACTCTTTTGCCATCTATCAGATTTCGATGGAACTAATTAATTCTGCTGATGTGCTTCCTGTGAAGCGTTGATTGAGAAGTTTCTCAATCAACGCGTGAAGGTTTTTGGTTTGATACATTTTACAAAAGATGACGCGCGAGTCGTGGGAAAATCCCTCCGAGGTTTTATAAACTTCTGTCATTTGAAATAAACTACGCAACACTAATTACGTCGCACACCTAAATTTTGCCCCTGTTTAAATTTGAATAACTTTTTTCTTCTTTGAACAATTTGAATTCTGTTTGCACTGTTCGCTAGCTCAGTCCTTCAGCTATAATCTCGTACTTCTTCGATACATGAGGTTATTTCCATAAAATTGCTACAGGATGTTTTTTGGAACTGTGCAAAATTTCGAAATTTTCAAAAGGATCCCAAATGAATAAAAACAGTTTTTTTTTCAACTTTAACAGCAGAGGCATGAAGATTTTCTCATTACCTTTGGTCATTTCCAAAATTGTCTTCTTATCACTTTTATTTACAGAGTGATCTCAAAAAATCAATTTTTTGGTTTTGCAGTCATAACTTTTTTCCTCTTCGACCGATTTTCAAAATCTCAGGCTCATTTTGAAGCTGAAACCTCATATGAGTAGATTTAAAGATCAGAATTAACTCAAGATGAACATTCACAATCGAGGGTTTCCTCAAAGGTGACCCAAATCTGAAACACTCTGTAAATCCCGACTGGGAGGAGAATTAAATGAAAATCAACTTGTTTTCGGAAGGATCTTCCATTCTGGACACATCCAGATCTTTTTTCTTTTAGTAGTTGAAAATTGTGCGTGAGAAAACCGAAATGAAACGCCATGTTCTAGAAAAAAAATCAGCCCAAAAAAAAATGCATGATCCGTAACCAACGTAACAAAAATCATAATGAGTGACTGACAAGACATGTTGAAAATTACGTTCTCGTGGAAATAAAGACCAGGACAGAAAAAACTATTAGTAGGTCTTTCTTTTCTGAAGAAAAAAATTCTGAATACAATAAAATTTCAGGGTAACCTTCTCACCCCCTATACAAAGTCTTCCATCATGTTTTGGATTTTTTCAAAGAATTTAATTTTTTAGACCCCCAAAAAAATGTTATACGTACGCCTATGAAACAAATTTTTTTTATCTCTTTGATCAACTTTTTCCGCTGAACACAGCTATGTCTCGATTCTGAAAAATACTTTTTTTTTCGCCCTGTACATCAAACTATGATACTTGGAGAACTCGAGTTTGGGCGATTCTTAGTAGTTTTGTACGAAACTCACGAAAATTATATGTAAAAAAAAATCACAAAAATCTCCTTCCCCTTCATTCGTACCGAAAGTACCCCAAGGGGGCGAGGGTGCGAGAGAATTTTATTTTTTTTTAATATCCGATCCCGATGTGGGGGTCAGGTGAAATATGTTTACCGATATATCTAACCGTTTGACCAGCAAAAATTTTACCCGCAAAAAAAATTTGGGGGGGAGGAGGTAAATAATTTTTTATCAGTATTTTTGGTGGTGATATTTTCGTTTCGATCAAACAACGTTTTGGATATTTTTCATTTTTAATCGGGATTTCGAGGGGGATTTAGATTTGGGTCACCTTTGCAGAAACCCTTGATCTTTAATATTTATCTTGAGTCAATTCTAATCTCCATGTCTGTTCATCTAACGTTTCAGCTTCAAAATGATCCTGAGATTTTGAAAATCGGTTGAAGAGGAAAAAAGTTATGACTGCAAAACCAAAAAATTGATTTTTTGAGATCACTCTGTAAAGAAAAGTGATAAGAAGACAATTTTGGAAATGGCCAAAGGTAATGAGATAATCTTCATGCATCTGCTGTTAGAGTTGAAAAAAAACTGTTTTTCTTCATTTGGGATCCTTTTGAAAATTTCGAAATTTGGCACAGTTCCAAAAAACATCCTGTAGCAATTATATGGAAATAACATCATTTATCGAAAGAGTACGAGATTAATGCTGAAGGACTGAGCTAGCGAACAGAATTCAAATTGTTCAAAGAAGAAAAAAGTTATTCAAATCTTAACAGGGGCAAAATTTCGGGGTGCGACGTAATTAGTGTTGCGTAGTTTATTTGAATTAATAATTAACAACTAAGAAGATGGTCATCTTTCATTTTTTCAACTAAGAATTAACAATTATGAATTCAACGCATACGCATAAGGCATATTTGAAAACAGAACCATTTGTTCGCTCTGAATTTCAGGCACGGAACTATAAAAACATAATTCTTGATTGATGTTTATAAAACCTCCTTATTCGATGTAGTTGTTAATTATTAATTGTTAATTCGTAATCTCCGTTTAGTTGATTTTAGAAATTAACTATCACGAAAGGAAAACTCATAATGTTCGTGGAACATCTAACCCAGTTAACCAGTTTCGGTGGCAGGGAAGTTGCAGGGAATTACTATCGTGGTGATGCGACTTCG
The DNA here is from genome assembly GCA_029955515.1 of Chrysomela aeneicollis. Taxonomy (NCBI): domain Eukaryota; kingdom Metazoa; phylum Arthropoda; class Insecta; order Coleoptera; family Chrysomelidae; genus Chrysomela; species Chrysomela aeneicollis. The sequence goes on along the minus strand of JARUHQ010000009.1, from coordinate 8,529,229 downwards.
CAATGTTGATATGTAAAAGCCGCAAACAGTACTTATTGGCGAGTGCTTAAAATGGCCGCAACACCGCAACATATCGCCGATAAGTTGCCAGATTTCGCAATAAATATCATGAAACTTCCGTGGACTTTGAATCCGCGAATTACCATTCACATCGCAAATGGTTATTCCATTTCACGTTGATGAATACGTGGATAAAATGTCTACTATCGTTTTTAAATATGAACATTTTTTTTTCATTTTATAATGAATATCAACACATTTTGATAATGTGAAGCTTACTGAAAATCACTGGGGATATTCAGTCAAGAGTTCCATTATTGTGTTTACATGGTAATTCTTATGTGAGATATTTGTTATATTTGGGTCTGCGGTTGTTTGTAAGGAGCGCCATCTCTCGATTTTAGGTACCTGATTACTTATTTGAATAGACACTGCCGGTGATTCATTTCTGTAGGTTAGTATAAGTATACTGTTACAAATTCTAAGTTCGAAGTGAGCAAAAGCTATGTACCTACTCCTGGTGAATTATAAAATTAATCGAAAATCAATTATTGACTTTCTACGTTTCATCGCATTTCTGTCTTTTGGTCTTCTGAATTCCTAATGCGTTGATGTCTCGCGTTAACTCATAATCCATTAGGCATTTGATTGGGCACCAGAATGTGAAACATAGATTGTAGATTGTAGGAGGGGTCGTTGAGGCTGTGCAGCCTCTCAGGCCCGGGACTCCGAGGCTTCGTGCGAAGTTTATCAGTTTCCTGGGAGTTAGGTTCCTGATATCGGAGGGCTCTAAAAAGGCCTCCTCCGGGAACTAGAGCCTAGAACTAGAACTAGAGCAGAGTGCTGCGCATTTGCAAAGCAAATGTTCTGCAGTTTCAGCGAAGTTCTCGCAGTAGCGGCAACTATCACTCTCTGTTTTACCCATCTTTTTAAGGTGATACCTCAGAGGGCAGGGTCCAGTGAGGAGTCCCGTTACCAGTTTCTAGTCTTTTTTGTCCAACTCGAGAAGCTGTTTAGCTTACCTTGGCGAGAGGCTCACTAGCATTCTCTCTTGTCTTTGTCCTGGCACTTTATTCCAGTGAGATTTCATTTCATCCGCTTTCCATCGTCGGAACTCTTCTCTCAAGTGGGCTTTGGAAAGTCCACAGAAGGGTTCTGGGCCGCAAAATTATGTATTCGCCCCTTCGTTGGCAAGGCAGTATGCTTCCTTGTTTGCCTTCAACTCCCTTATGACCTGGCACCCATATCAAAGTGACCTGGTTGTTCGCTGCCAGTTGTCTTAGGGATTGCTTACAGCCCCAAGTCAGCTTAGACTCACAAGTGTATGACTCCAGAGCTTTTAGTGCTGCTTGGCTATCTGAAAGAATATACATATTTTTACCCTTCGAGTGTCCCTTTCGAGGCACTCCTGGGCACATATATAAAGATGGTTGGGACGTTACCAAGGGATTTTGAGAGCCTGAAATTTGGCCCTGTAACTCCCACTCCAGCCTTTTCATCCATCTTGGATCCATCAGTATACCATACTGATGCATCTCTTCCCAGTTGAGGTCCGTTCTCTGTGCAGATTTGGTGGTTGTTTATGACCACTTCAAACTGCATTTCGTCGTACCTAACTGGCATAATATCTCTCGGTTTAGACAAGGAAATATTTTCCAAAATCTTCAAGTGTCCAATCCGATTTCCTGATTTGATATTTTTTGTCTGGCTCAGTCTGAAGGCACTGATTGCTGTTTCTTTCATTACACATAGGTGCAATGGTGGAAAGTTCAGCATTACCTCTGAGGCTGCAGTGGGGCACGTGAATATTGCCCCTGTGATTTCCAGACAAGCTAGCCGCTGCACTTTCTGCAGCTTGACTTGTGCCGAAATTTGTTGCATTTTTGACCACCATATTGTCACAAATGGAAATGCCCAGTATAGTAAAACCATCCGGTTATAAAGTCCACGTGCGTATTCATATATTCTAAAAGTCAAGTCAATTCATATTTCTAATAATCGTACAAATCATTCACCTCTAGGAAATAACCATTCATATGTAATTCAACCCTAGCTCAGGTTATATACACCTAGATATACACAGTTCATGTCGGTTACATGGACAGGAAACCGAGTTTAAGTTAAAAACATACTATTGAAAACTCAAAATCGGCAGAATCGGAATATCTATAACATAGAGTTCAACGTCGTGCGAGTTATATGAACAATGAAGTTGCCGATTCTGCAATCTTGCACGAATTACCCATAAATATTAATCGCACTAGGATTAATTATTATTACGATCTCTGCGTTCGAGTCATTATCATCTCGTCACTGAATTCATTGAGGCCTTCAGCCCTTTAGCCGGTAACCATTCGCGAGTGAAAGAACTAGGGAAGCCACCCCAGCCATGGTCACTTCTAGCCGACACATCTCCTCATCCTGGGAAGCCTTGTTCAAAATAATATCAATGTAAGTACCAAATGATCAGAATTTAGAAAGAGAAAATAGTCTATCCAATTAGAATATCAAACATAGTTTGAAATGAATGTCTGGTAGACTACGAGCAGAAAACAACTACTTTCCTGGTAAATACCACGCAGAACATTGAATTATATCTGCTCGTAATCCATGCAACGATTCACACTGTGAATGCAGATCGCAAATGTTTCTTTCTTCCTAAGACGTGACAAATTCACATCGGGACAGGCACGCCTAACAACCTACAGACCGGTTTCAGGCTTATTGGCCCTCATCAGTGCAGGGTAGTTATCCGAGTAGAGACCGTAAGAACTCCACTCGAAGCGTTGCCTGTCCCAATGCACCTTCGTCGCGTTTATTTGACCGCACTGAGCCGCGTTCCAACAGACAATTGGAAGTGGCGACACCATGCGGCAGAAGAAAGAAACACTCCAGAACTAAATCTCCCAAATCACAGAACTTGGAAGTGGCTTATAGCTCGACTAAGCTAATAAATGAAAAATCGAAAAGCCATAAATTGGACTACAATTTTAGAAAGAGAAAATAGTCTATCCAATTAGAATATCAAACATAGTTTGAAATAAATGTCTGGTAGACTACGAGCAGAAAACAACTACTTTCCTGGTAAATACCACGCAGAACATTGAATTATATCTGCTCGTAATCCATGCAACGATTCACACTGTGAATTCAGATCATCATGATGCATCAGTGCACTGATGAGGGCCAATAAGCCCGAAACCGGTCTGTAGGTTGTTAGGCGTGCCTGTCCCGATGTGAATTTGTCACGTCTTAGGAAGAAAGAAACATTTGCGATCTGCATTCACAGTGTGAATCGTTGCATGGATTACGAGCAGATATAATTCAATGTTCTGCGTGGTATTTACCAGGAAAGTAGTTGTTTTCTGCTCGTAGTCTACCAGACATTCATTTCAAACTATGTTTGATATTCTAATTGGATAGACTATTTTCTCTTTCTAAAATTGTAGTCCAATTTATGGCTTTTCCATTTTTCATTGATCAGAATTTGTCGTGAAAAGAAGGTACATTTGTTTGTCGTCTTGCTTACCCCCATGTTTCTTTTGGGCCTCTTGGCCACAATTATAAATGCATAATCCAGGAATGTAATTATAATCAATTTATAACTCACCAGATAATTGTCCACTTGTTTTCCTGGACGTAAAGTCACTTGTTGTTTAATCACTAGTTTTTATTCACTGTATTCACTATTCACGTTCTTTTATCAAGTTGTTCACTTTATTTTTAATTCACTTTGTTTTATATTTAATAAACTGTTTCATCCACTATTTTCATGTCTTCTTTCACAAGTAGTAGTCAGTTAACCTCTTGCTGCCAAGCATAACCCCCTTAACTAAAGTCCGACGAAGGGGTAGCAACCCCAGGTCGTGACATATGGTGGAGACGCCAGATTTGAGACGTGACAATATCAAGCGTACGTGACCATGAATTTGATGATCGTTTGGTATGACTAATAGATAATTTTTGGTTTCAGACCCCATGTCTTGCCAAAGACTATGCGGCACGTCCAACTTGCCGCTATAGCTCTGGAAAGAATGTGGCTGTTCCAGTTTTTGGTCGATTATCACGCCCAAATATTCAACTCCTTTGGAAAAAGCTGGATTCCATTCAGAGTTGGCTTTAAGTTCATACTTTCGCCTCTTGGTAAATAGAACCAGCACTTTTTTGCTGGGATTGACATTGAGTCCTTCCTCTGCGCACCAGCTTTTGATTGTGTTTAGGTCTACTTGCATGCGATTGAAAATAATCGCGTCATGTTTGCCCCTAATCGTGACGACCAGGTCATCGGCGTAACCTTGAGTCGTGAAACCAGAATCATGTAACTTGACTATCAGGTTGTCGACGACCAATGACCACAGCAATGGCGATAGAACACCCCCTTGGGGACAACCTTTTTCTACTGTCATCCTGACCGTCTCTTCCCCGAGAGTTGCCACAATGATTCTGATTTTCAGCAATGATTGTATCCATATAATCAGTGATAGGCGTTTATATTCCTTTCCTCTAGTGATCTAGATATGGATGCATGCGAGGTGTTATCAAAAGCACCCTCTATGTCGATGAAGGCACAAAGAGCCATTTCTTTTTCCACAAATGTATTTTCAATGCTTTCAACTATACATTGTAGAGCATTAATCCTGGATTTACCTGCTTGATAAGCAAACTGTTTCTTGTGGAGCGGTTTTAACTCAAGGAGTTCGCTTCTGATGTAACAGTCTATTATTTTCTCCATTGCTTTTAGGAGAAAAGAGGTGCGACTGATGGGGCGGTAAGACTTCGGTTCGTCCATTGGACGTCTTCCAGCCTTTGGTATAAACGCCACAACGGCCTCTCTTCAAGCTTGCGGTATATAACCGAAGATCAAGCTGGCCTTGAATAGCCCTTTCAAAGAAGGCTCAATTATTTCAAGGCCATGTTGCAGTAAGGCGGGAAATATTCCGTCCTTTCCTGGTGACTTGAAAGGTTTAAAGTTTTTGATAGCCCATTTAATCCTTTCAGTCGTGAAGATCTTCCCAGCTAGGCTTCTGCTGGATCTGTTGGGTTTGTGGACAACCCCTTCCAGGTGAGCGCTTTGCTGTTCGTTCTCCACAACTGTTTCGGAACCAGGAAAGTGTGTCTGCAGGAGAACACTTAAGCTTTCCTTAGGGTTATCAGTGTATTTCTTGTTCGGCTTTTTGATTAGACCGATGCCGTTGGAGTGTTCTTTTGAGAGAACTTTTCAAATGCGTTGTGCTGGGGCTAATTCGGTGACCTCCTCACACATTTGCCTCCATGATCTTCTTTTCGATTTTCTTAGTTCTTTGTTGTACTCAGAAAGAGCTGTTTTGTAGTCTTCCCAGTATCCCAGACTCTTAGCTCTAATGAAAAGTCTCCTGACTTTTTTCCTAAGTTTTGTTATTTCCTCATTCCAATGTGAAACATTGGTCGAGTTCCAAAATTCCCAACCAGTACTGTTCGATTGAGATCGTTCTGAAATTACTGAATTATACTGGTAGTAGCTTACTAAACCTGAAAACGTTCCGAAATTGCTGACTGTCATCAGTAAATTCAGTAATAATGGAACGCGACTATTGCGTCAATTTGAGCTTCGATGAATATCTCTGTTGATTTTCGAGTTATCCCATACCATATATGTATATTCGAAAGTTTAATAAATTGTCATTAAACAATATAATGCCAGTGCGATAACAAATCAGTCACTACTTTCCATGCATTCACAAATTGAAAAGTTGCAAGTGCCATTCGAAAGGAGGTTGAATTTAGGGATAAAATAAAAAAAAATTTATGAATATGCTCAATTATTGAGAAACTTGATTCATTTCATTTGTATATTCACGATTTGAAAAGCATTTGATCATAACTCATCGAATAGAAGTTTTCAATGATATTTTACATCAATATTATAGAGTTTCGTAGCTACCAAAATATAATAATTGAAACTAGATAGGTACTGGTGATTTAGGAAAGCATATTCAGATGAACCATTGATTAACAAAAAATGTGCGCATGAAGTTGATCGTTGGGTTGTCGGAACGTGTCATTAAATAGGACATCTCAAAAAAATCAAAGTAGTTGCTCGGCTATAATAGTTTGCTAATGACATGAAGGGATGTGGAACTATTTTAGATTTTTTTTCGTTCCATCATATCTGCCCTGAATGAGCAGCTACAAGGATCGAAATATGGATTTTCATACTGCTCGAACAAATTTTCGTATATTTTTTCCGGCGGTATCCAAAATGAGCGATCAAGACAAATGATTAGCTGCTTATATGAAGGGATGTGAGGGCTTCTTCGAAAAAATTTTTCGTTCCATTATTTCTGTCCTGAATGACCAGCTCCAATAAAAATCGAAATATGGACTTTCATACCGCTCGAACAAATGTTCGTATTTTTTTCTGGTATCCAAGACCAATGATTACAATATGGAGGGATGTGAGGACTACTATGAAGAAATTTTTCGTTTCATTATATCTGCACTGAATGGCCAGCTCCAAGAATCTATATTTAGATCAATATAGCATTTAAATATATATATCATTTGATAATATGAACATTCTAAGTATATGTATAACTAATAAGTTGAATAGTACTAAATAAAATTTGAATTCATCATTCATTCATTCATTTCATTTATTGTTTCTTACAAATATAATGTATAACAAGAGTTTGGTAATGTTCAGTGTTCCTAAAAAAAATAAATTGAAATAGTACTTCATCTGGGAAGAAGAGAAAAAAAGAAAAAAAAAAAGCTCATACCATCGAGCATATCTAGCTTAAACTCATAACTTAAACAATTAAAAATATAATACAACAGTGTGTTGATCGTATCCATAAAGCACACAAAAACAACAAAACGAAAAAATCAGTATTGCTTTAATCTATTCATTGATTATAAAAGATCGTAGTCTCATAACTTCCCTCGTGAATTGACAAATAATTTTGGCCTCGGTCAGAGTGATGTTGGTGAGAGTATCTCTCAATGAGGTCATATTTTGTAGGAAGCGACATTCAGGTTTCAGAGAATTTGAGATGGGGCAAGTGAAGAATAGATGTTCCAGTGTCTGGGGTAATTGTAGATTACAAAGCGTACATAATTCAGTTAGATTGACATGATAGTGAATATTTTTATGGGTTATTCTCAATTCTTTCGCATACGAAAGTCGTAGTTGTGCAATAGTTCTAATTGTATGTATGGAACAATTAAAGAACAGGTAGTTTGATGTGCAATGGGCACTATTTGATATGATCCCCCTGAAGAGAGAGTATCTGGAAGTGGCGTATTTGTTCAGGTCTGACTCATAGCAGAATTGTTTATATTTATCCAAGAGATATTGCGTGTTTCTTTTGAGTAGCCATGGATCTAACTGGTTATATAGATCTACGCAGTTGATTGAGTCAAAAAACATACGTAGTTGACTGGCCCAGTTGTACCTAACGTCTTGACATGGAGTCGAAAATAGTCTAAGAAAACATTTTTTTGGAAATCTTTCTTCACCCATTTGTAAAATTTTCACAAGCCAAGTCAGGGAGTGTTTGAAAACCGTGAATGATAGGTGGATTCTGCCTGTTTCAAGTCGGACACAAAAATCCGGTGTGTTATGGGGAAGCCTGAGCAGCCGCTTGAAAAACCCAACCTGGACCCTCTCAATTATATCGGTATAGCGTAGTGCCCATACTGGCATACAAGAAGCTAAGGTACTCACAACAATCGAGTCAAACAAGTGGCTTCTAGCCTCCCATGAGTTTACATTACCTTTGCAGAGAAGTGAAAATACAGTACCGGAGGCCTGCTTAGTTTTTGATACCGACGTGTGTGCCATTTCTCTAAACAAAGAGGAAGAAACAAATTCAACTCCAAGATACGTATACTTATTCACAATTTCAATCTCAGTGCCATTTAGGAGAAAACGATAATCATAGACTTTCTTGAAGCCACTTTTTGAAAACCGCATTATTTTGGATTTGCAGGTGTTGACAGACAGCGCATTAAGGTAAGAGTATTCTTCTAATATTTTTAGCTTCCTAGAGAGATCAATCGGTGAGTCGCCTAATATAATTAGATCGTCAGCATACAGTAGAACGACTATATCATTCTGACTATCTACAGATATTCCTCTAGAACCACGATCGCGAAAAAAAAATTCAATATCGGCAATGAAAAGCGAAATTCATTCATTATTATATGTTCTTCATAGGTTATACACCCATATACTCCACCCAATACTGCGATCGAAGCAGGCGAGAGTCAAGTGTGCCTGATAGGTATGTGAAATAATTTGACCGTGGTAAGAAAGTGCCGCTTGGAGCTGGCTGGCAGCTAACATACAACGTGACCACGTTTATGTTCGAAATATTGATTCAGTATGCGACAATTTTCAGAGCTATTAAAATCAATCCTCTTGGTATTTTGAATAATGTTCACCATCCACACTCACTATAAAAAATATCTGTAAGTTATAGAGATCACATGAAGAATGGTGAATAAATTTGGCATCAGTTTGAAAAGTGTGTTTGAAAAGTGTTCATTACCTGCCAACATAGTTGCAAAGCAACCCTCGAAGTATCATTGAGACTTGTATGAGTAAGGAAGACGGGGACCATAGCTTTTTAAGTGTCATCCGAAGCACTTCTCGGCTGGTTATCGTTGAGAGTCCGAAGGATTGGTATCTAAGTACCAAGAATGTTCGGTTGGTCACCTATCTCCTCCCGCTAAACGATACGATAGAAATAAATAAATATTTCCAATAGCCGCCGCGGGATTTGAACCCGGGCCTTGTTGGCTAAAAGCCAGCGATTCAAGGCACTCGACCACCAGCCCAGTTCAAAGTGTTCTTGAATCAGGACTGCAAGTTATGAATTTTAATGTTGGGTTTATAGATTCAACCAAACTAACAATTAAGAATTAACAATTAATAATTAGGAATTAACAATTGGGAGGGTGTTTATACAATGCAATTAATAATTAATTATCAGATATAGAATTTTACATGATTGAAAGCTCAATGTCATTTCAAAGTGTTGAATTTAATGATATTATTAATCAAATGAGCAAAAAACCCGAAAAAACTAAAAACTCCTGAACCTGAAAACCGTAAACACTATTACAAATAATGACAAATGATGGCATTCCAACGATTCTAATCGTTTTGCGCGTTCTGTCCACAAAATTTCTCAATTTTTAATTGTTTAGTTGAAAGTTGACCAACTTTGTAATTCTTAATTATTAATTCAATTGACAGATGTAAATGTATAAACCCTCATAGACGTTCTCGTGTATTCAACATTCTTAATTCTTAGTTGTTAATTTAATTTTTAGTTTAGTTGAATCTATAAACCCAGCATAACAGCAGCTAACAATTTCCTTTTTAACGAAATATGATAGTACACTATGGCTATGTTGCCTACGTTATTTCTAACTTAATTATTTGGTGAATGCGCTGAAACGATTTGATGAAACTAGCGCTTGTAACGCTGCTCTCAAGATTGTGAATAGTATAAGTTTACGTACTTGGAATAGTCAAACTGCAGAATGAAATGAATATTCAATATCAATTATTTGTTGGTTTGACTAATCGATCAGCTTTTGTCCTGATATGATATAATTGGTAGTTATAAGAAACTATATCCAGAAAATTTTCTCAGTAATTTATATAGCGTGTTGTATAGATATTAACAGGATGTCCACAACTAACTGCTGCAAATAATTTCTACAAATATAGGCAGGTTGAGAATGCTGAATTTCGAACCACCCTGTGAAACAAAAAGTTTAGAAAAAAATCGTGAAAATGTGAAAAATCTGGAATTTTTACACCCTATATTCCTGAAATCATGTCCGTTAGACCCCAAGTATTATCAGTTCTTTTTCAAGATACAATAAAATGAAGTGACTTGAAAAATATTATCACCGAATTGCACTTTCAAAATTTTCAAAATATTCCGAAGTACATGGTGGTCCAGATTGGTTTGTGGTTTTGAATTTTGTGCTTTTCAACCCACCCCGTAACTTATTTATTTATGATCATTTTTTCTTACTGTAAAAACATAAAAATAGTTTTAATATTAATTTCCATATAGGTACCTACTTACTATGAAAAGAACATACTTACACATTTTTAGGTTATATGGAACTTCATATAGTGATGGACTTATATATTTTTTTATATTTTGAATGCACAAAAAAACTTATAATGTCCATGGAACATCGTATTGGGAGAGGAAATAGCTAGGTACTGGAGTAGTTTGAAGGTTTATTTAAGCATCAGGAAAAACCTCACTATATAGGTAATGAATTACACAACTTCGTCGAGCTTGATATAATAAAAGGTTGCCCAGTGTGTGCCCGTCTATAGCCTGACTGCTCGTAATCGTTCGTAGTGGAAAATTAATGAAGATGGAAATGATTTTTCTGTTGAAGATAACAATTATAAATAACCTATTCTGTGGTCAGCTAGTTATAGAGCCACATGTCTGTAGGCTATCACTATAGCAAAATAAAGAGGAAGACTTGTTCAGGTTAGTCAGATGATGGCAGGTACACATAGCTATTATCTCGTATCTCGTACTGATGTGAAAAGGGCGTAACAAAATCAAGCCTTATGTGCAATTGAATGATTTACCTTATCGGCTGTGCAATAACCATTATCCGACAATAAAATTTGAAAGTGTTGCTAATTACATTCCAAAAACTGCAGACTGCTGTTGTAAACAAACACTCCTGTCCCAAATCCACAGCTTTGCAGCCTCCTTTATAATCCAATGAAGTGCAAGGCGGAGGCAAATGGGGTTCAGGTATGCTCGTTATTACCTTCATCAACGATGCCCTTTCATTACTAATCATATTACAGCTTTGAGGTTGGAGAGTAATGCAACGTTCTCACCTCTTTCCTTCACTAACCGCAATTCATGCGGATTTGTTTGAAAAATAGGTACTCACGAAATGCCCCGCAAGGGGTTGATGTGGTGCATAGAAAGAACGGTGCAGCTCGGTTGATCAGAACTAATTCAAGACTACTTTGAACTATAATGAAATCAGAATTCAAAGTGACCTCTCCTCATATTGATTCCGAAGTATTTATTCATAAAAAATCTGCTTTCTGATTTCTTCGTATCTACTCATAATATCAAAGGCCAATAAATTATGGAAAATATACTTCCAAACCTCATCATGATCTGATGGAATACGACGATGGGAAAGCATTTCACCAAAAAACACGGTCGAAATTAACTCATAACAATAAGATATTGCTGAAAATTTACAAGTTAAAAAAAATCGTTACATTCCAAACGGCTTTATCTCATAAACTATTTGGTCTACAGGGATGAATTTCATCTCAAATTGTAGTAAATTTAGTCTACTTCAAGAACCTAATCCCTGAATATTATCGAAGAACTATAGTCTTACAGGGTGATAATAGCAAAAAACTGTTGTGAAGTCGAAAATTTCACTCTTTTTTTCGATTTTTGACAAGGTTGCGCTCGGTGCTCGAGATCACAAACTTGGATTTTTCATTGGGCCAACATCATAAACAAGTAAAGAGAAAATCAGAACTACCGAAATTGACACAAGGTCTCATGTATATGGTTACTATTAAGACACCTTCAATATAAAAGTACTTTTTAATTTTGCACTTCACTTCTTTTATTCTCAGTAAACGATCGCTATATAGATACAATAGGTATTTGGGCGAATTTCTTGAAATATTTCCTTCCTTCTGTCACTAGATGTCACTGTTCAGCCGCGGCTTCCAAGTCGATCGCGGCTGGACAGCAGCTCAGTATTCATAAATACTCAATTTCGCTCAATCAAATGTTTTTGAAATCTGCATGTGATATTGAGTATTGGGGACTAGACCTTTGAGTCTGAGCAGAATGCGGTAAGGGGAAAATAGGTCGAGTCTGCCTACACGGAAAAAAAATCCGATACTTAGTATATGAAATTCATATATTCATTAGCTGAATTGCATATACTCGGCGTGACAGAAGAACGGACTCCTGAAATTATCCGACAGGGGTCATCTATTCCAAACATGCTTTGGTATCTTATAACTATATACTACTTTCATATATGCCTGAATTATTGGTCCAATAAAATGAGATCCCTCGGAATATGAAAATAAGAACACAGTCACATAATATTAGGTAACCAATACTTCGAAACTAGTAAGCTTTTCTTTCGAACCCAGGTAATCAGTTATAGTAGGGTAGTAATCTCGTCATATAAAGTTAGGAATCCTGTCATATGAAACTTGTGATCTCGTCATATACATATATAGCAGTCTTATTATATAAAAGTTAGAAGCCTCGTCATATAAAACTAGTAAACTTTTCATATAAGACTAGTGATCTAGTTGAACTGTCAATTAGAGTTTTTTTTTTTCATTATTGCTATCTCCGGCTCGAAGGTCTGTTGAATTGGAAAAAGTCACCTTTTGAGAAGATCATGCAAGATGCCTTCACAGCGTTGCTAAATTTTGGGTAGTTTCGGAGATATTCAGAAAAATGTAAAGTGGCTGAAATGTAATTTCCCTTATTTCGGGAACTATTCGTGGTATATTACCAGAACCACCCAAATTTTGGCAATGTTGTGAATACATCTTGTATGAGCTCACCAAAATGAAACTTTTTTTCAGTACAACCGACCCTGTCATTCCAAAGATAACAATATAGAGTGTATCCACTTGAGGAAAGACACTCAAAATACATATACAAAAAGTTGAATACCTATACCTAATGGATGGTGGATAATGTATGAAATAAATATAAAAAAATTCATTATTTCTCCAAAAATATTTATTGAATCGATGTACTGATAATTCATTATTTCTCCAAAAATATTTATTGAATCGATGTACTGATAATTCATTTGAATGATTGTAAACATAATTCAAATGAAAAAATCACGAAAAGAAACATCTTCATATATCAAAGTATAATAACTTTTGAAGTCAAGTAAATTTTTTTCACATTAAACAGTGGAATTTGATATTGAGTAAAAACTTGTGGAACTCGATATAAACTAAGTCTAATAATATAATACAGTGGAGACAAATAAGCTCATGAAAACTGAAACTCTATCACCAAAAACAAATTTCTTACGTCATGATGTCTTGATATCTTGTCCACAAGGGTCTCTTTTCTGGGTTGGATACCTTTTTCTCCTCTTCTTTCGTTCTTGAATAATTGTTTCATTTTCAATGTCAAATGGAATCAATGATGTGGATAGCTTTTGACAGAAAAAATACTTACTCATCTACGAGTTCTGTATTTGCAGAAATGGACTGTAAGTACTATACATATTTTTCTTTGCAATGTTTCTCTCTTAGTATATAGACCATCACGGTAACCCGAATAGTCTTGAACAAATATCTTCCTTCGATTGTTGATTCTTCCTTCCAAATCTATATCTGGTATATGATACAGTTTTGTATAGGACCGTCGTTCTGAGTCATTTTTTTCCGTGTACAATTATGGATGAAATGTTTGAGAGACATTTCGCCAAACTGCAACAAATATACCCTGAGAAAGTGCTCAGAAGATCCTATATTCCCAGAATATGAAAGAAAATATTCTAGATAAGAAAGAGCATGGGATATTCCATACATATGACAGGAATATTCCAGGAACATTTTGCCAAATTCTTTAATAGAATATGAAACTCAGCAGTCCATACAATGTTCGTAGAATATTTTATTGTGTAAATATTTCAGGAATAATCAAATTGTGAGTAGGTATTGGTCAGTGGATGAGTTCTGTGCATTGGTTGTGATGCCTTTTTAAATGTATAACATTAGAATACCACACCAGGAATTCACTTCTAGACACAATTTTACCGATTTTACTCGTTTCCTCAGACTCTGGTCAGCGTTTAAAAGTGAATAGTGGAGTATTCGAGCATATATTATGACTTCATCTTCATCCTTCGTTTCTATAATTCAAAACCTATGTTTTCGATCAAGTAAGCTTTCGAATTCAATTGAACTGTCAGATTTTTTGTTGAAAATTGTTGGCGTTTTTTTGCCAGCACTTATTCTGGCAAGAACGATTATTTTCCAACTTTGACCAGCATGCAGATTTGACCATATAGTGAGATAGGTACCTAATTATTATAAGGAAAGAACAGACTTTTCAGAAGAGCCAAAATCCAATATGTTGCCCATAAGAAAAAACTAAGTTGACTGTTGTATCTTTGGCGTCGAGAAGGTCTTGGGAAATTGTTGATTCGGGTATATCTTGTGAAACAGTGAAAAAGAACGTCCAAGTAGAAAATGTCTATTTTTTTTAGTTTTCGCTTCAAAAAATGAAAACAAAAATCACAAATTTCCATTCAATAATTCAAAAACGAAGCATGAAATTCTCTTTCAGATAATTGTTCAGCATGAAAAACTTTGCTCAAATTTAACTGACTTCGTATCTCATAATAACTGATGAGATCCCTACAGGCAAAACGCGGGCACCCTATATAGACTAGTAGCTATTATGTTATTACACAAAATTTTGTTATTTGAAACGAATTCTACTGGAATGATGATTACAAGTTACAAGTCATACAATAGTCAATAATGATTGAGAGTCGGATGATGGTGGTTGATGCATTTTTGACCATCTGAATCATTTTGCACATTATTTCTGTTGCACCAGCTCACAAATCATCATGAATTTTATCGTACATATTTTTTTTATTTAGCATGCAAAAAACTCAATTTCGCATCCTCAGTGGACTACAATTCACACTTTCTTCGTCACTGGAATGCGAGCTGGAATGCATTTCGTAATGAATATTGTCTGTATTGACAGCAAATATGGCTACTAGCAAGGTGGATATAGGATGGTGAAATAGCTCTTCAATTGTTTCTGCGAAAAACTTGTAGACCGTTTGAGAAGGTACTAATATTTCCACGACTTGAATGAAGATGGCGGTGAGATCGATTATCGAAGAAGATTTCTGTTGCTCATGTATTTCTGTGGTTCGCATCTGACAGATGTGAGTTGAAGCGACATCAAAACACAATATTTTCAGTCAATCTGGAATAATTATCGATATTTTGACTCTGCTCAGTCATGTTTCATCTGGAATAGATGAAACTGATAAAAATATGACAGATGCACAGATTCTGTTTTACCGACACAAGGTATGTCGCCATCTCTGTTAATTTCAGGAAATATTACTACGGTATGAAATCAAGTAGGCAAAGGTCTACAGTTTATTCTAGTGCTTGTTAATAGGAAGCTGTTTCACCATCCTATATCCACCTTGGCTACTAGCCTATTCATTCCTCCTTGGAAAAATTAACTGTGTAACCCATGGTAACGTGGATTCCATTACTTCTTGATTTATTTTTTCGATATAATTTAAACCTCACTGCATCGGTGATGTAATTCCTATCATGCTTGAGAGATGGAGAGGTGTTTACAATAAAATATACTGGTTATGCATAAAATGTTGTATGTATTTCGGACGTATCTTGCTTTTATGCACGACCGGGCGTAAAATGGTACTTTATAGCCTGGTTGTGCAGGCGTAAAATAGCACTTTACCGCCCTCGGACTACTTTACCGCCCGCCGGGCGTGAAATGGCAATCAACCGCCCGTATTTCGTGAGTAACTCGCTTTTATGGACCTTGTAACGTTTTATTTTATATATGTGTGTATTTTCGAATATTCCTAGAGTAAATGTGTTTTGTTTGCTAGTTAATAGTGTGTAATATCAACTTTCATAGTGTTTAGCAGTAGGTACTCACATGCAAAATAATAGGCGACCAATTATTGATAATTTATTCCGAAGGATACACGGGAAACAAAACTAAATTGAACGGCACTTCACTGAGTTCGCTCTGGTCCGAGGTGCTGGTGGTCCTGTTGTCTGTCTGCGGATGAGATCGTACCTATTAACAAAAACATACAATATCAAAGTGGTTAGATATTCACGAAGAATAAATTTAGGTTTCAATTGTTGTTGGGTATGGGGATAAAAATGATAGCTTACCTGTTTATTCATGTTTGGCTTGTTTTGTTTATCATTATAGGTTACTGGTATAGCGACAGCTGATTCCTGCTGACAGCATTGTCATCGCAGTGTCGCTCTTTTACTTCTTTCTTTTATGTTGTATAGTCCCTTGCTACCATTTCGCATATGAGATAGGTACTTGTCTTTATCTGACCTACAGCCAATGTTGAAATGGAATGATTTGGTTGATACTCACTTGGCTTCGAATTGTGATTGGCAAATGGGATTCTTGACGAGCGAGAAACGGGGTTGGGGAAAAGGAGATTAGATGTCGTTTGAGATAAAGAAGTGTTGGTGCGCTTAAACTTTTTCTTTGTTTTGGAACTGAAAAGTTTCACCCTATGGTGGATATTACTGCACTTCTTGCATAACCAATCATCACCTTTCGTGTTATCACTCAGTAGTGATTATTAGTGGTGTAGGTATCTTCATTTTGAAGGATTTGTTCAAACAACATCTGCTTCACTAGAACCTCCATTTTGAGTTCGTGGATTTTTCTAGAACCCTCAATTAAAAAGAGGGTCCTTGTACAGGCTTTGGTGCCTCCTCGTACATGCTTTCAGACTTTCTGGTATAAGCTCTCTCTCTTTCTGTACCAACTATTTTAATTTATTGCTTGGCTGTCGGCAAACCATCTGTGAGGTTATACCGGCGCATTTCATCCTGGTGCATGACGCAACCTCTTAGGCTATCTGGATGACTCGGCTGTGGGCTTTGGAATTAATTATAAGCTATGGACTGCGGCTTCATGTTCTAAACCTTTAAAACTCAAACCAGATAAGCTGCATAATTTTTTTTTATATGTGTTATTATATGATTATATGTGCTTTGGGGATTTTGAAATTGTGCTAACTGCAACTTTATCATGATTTGATTGAGACTGGCTGAGAAAAGAACATTACGGCTTTACCGATTAATGGAATTCAACTAAAGTTTTATTATTTATTATTCATTAATTCTATTATGAAAATACCGGGTGTAAACTCAACGTGATCACGTCGGGGTGTAGGTATTATTATAATCATCATTGTTGATGAAATAAGAACTTCAGTTAACCGGAGCTTATAAGGTACGCTATAGGTAGGTACTGTGAAAACTACCTGTAATGAGTATACAGAGTCAGTCTGAATAAATCTGGTATTGAATATCTCTCGACCATTTCTTTTGTCCCTCTATTGTGAATAAGTTTCTGGAAAGCGGAACCTGGAAGAACTCGGGAGTTTTCCAACTTAAACTCGCAGCTTGTAAGTTGGTGGCGCCCTCTTGATATTATATATACGGTGTGTTTTGATTCGAACCCCCCTATACCCGACAGAGCTTCGGGGCAACTTTGCTCGTGCTTATTTTGCATTCGCTTTCCAGGTAGTCATAGTAGAAAGCACGTGGCAACCTAAGCGAGGTAATAGCCCTCGCTATCGCTCAGGATATTATTACATACGCTTCGATCCTTTAAAGTCTATCTGACGCCTTTGATACATGAATAACTATTATTTATACCAAGTGCGTTAAAGATCCTAACGCCCGGAGGAGCCAAAGGTAACGCTCATGAGCATAAAAAATTTTATTTTTCACGAAAAAGTTATTTTATTAATGTGAAAAATCGATTTTGAAATCGGTTCATTGCTCTTAGCATTTTCTTTCCATTTTTGTTCTCAATTGTTGATACGTTTATTGTTGTATATTGCTGTCATCATTATATTCAGCGAATGTCATTGCTGCTTTCTTTGTGTACCTAGTCTTATAGAAATATAATGGAAATAAATACAACTTAACATAGAACATGCAGCCAAAGCTGCGAATAATTTATTGCTGGAGAATGCCCTAAGGGCGTTATGATTGTATTTATAGCAACGGTATCTAAGGTAAAATAAACAAATAATTTTCAAGTGAAAAATATAGTATATTATACACCTAGGGACTAAAGTGTAATTTAAATCCCGAGACAAAAAAATTTATTTATCGAGGTGTTCTTGTTATATAGCATGTTTTATATATAGGTGTCGGTAAATATCAAAAAAAGTTATGAAACTTTGTTTTATAACAAGCCGCGAAATGTCCACAGAACTCTCGCTTTTCAAAAGAGAAATAAGGTAAAAAAATAAAAAATCATAGTTTACAAAAAGTTTACAATCTATGAGCAATATTTAAAGTAACTATTCGATGACGCACGCAAAGAAAAGAACGGTAGACATTACTAGAATCGAAGTGATTTTCACTGGTTTATATAGTTGATATATGGACAGAAATTCTTTCCAGTGAACACTACTATTGAGTACAAGTAAATTGAGTCAACTTACTGATCACATAATATAATAGTCAACTTTACTAGGAACATGGTTGAATTGTAACCATTCGTACATCATTGGTGTGTACTTTGAGGAATAGTAAATGAGACAATACTGGAAGAGTACCGCTTCCTTGTATCAAATATTGTATTTAACCTATGAGCACTAGTAGTTTTTAGTTTTTATTCAGTGAATTGAATTTTATATGATATATTGAAATGTACATTGAGGAATAGTAAATTACACAATACTGGAAGAGTACTTCTTCCTTGTATCAAATATTGAAATTAATCAATGAGCCCTGGTAGTTTTTGTTTTTTATTCAGTGAAATAAACTTTATAATAGATTGTAATGTACCTACTACATGACAAAAAGTGACAATTCGTATTCTTATATTCATTACCGGAAGTGGAATACTCTCAACCGATTTATTGTAATCCCTTCTTCTACACTCATTGATGGTATTGATCATTAGAACAAGAGGCAAACATTCTTCTTGAGATTCCAATTTTGAAGGCCTACACATCAAGTTTTCAATTATTTTCAATGAAACAAAATAGTGGTAACAGCCATAGCGTCGCTTAACTGATGTTATCCAGTTGATCCGGAGTAGATTTTTATAGGAAAGTTTTGATGTCTCTACTCTTCGAAATCGTACTGAATCTGGAATAAACAATTATTCAGTTCGTAGAAATTAATATAGAATGAAAAAGTCGTTTTTCATACCAAAATGTATCCCAGGTTATGTTTATGCGAGCAGAAAATGTCTTCATCAGGATCCTATCCTATCTTTGGTAACCATAACCCTTCCTTGAAATGTATTAGGTATTCAATTTCTGTGTCACCATTATATCCATGAATCCAGAGAATTTTTTAATCTTCTAGACAGAAGTATTTGTGATTCTATAAAAAATAAATCAACTTACATAACAATCACAATTTACTCTAAAATTGCTATAATTACCCCTCTTTTCACTTTCCCCATTTTTCTTCTTGGCTAGTGCTATAATTTGATCACTTTCATCCTCTTATTGCAATGATAATCAGAAAGAATCCCTCTTGAAACCATTTTGTCTTCAACACATTCATACCCTAAATCATTTTATTATTTGTTCATTGGGAGCCTTGAATGAAGCAAATACCGCTGAACAACAGAAACATCTTGCATCTTCACCTCGATTATGATGGCACACTAGCGGCGAAAAAGAGATACTGTCTCGAACAGAATCAACGAATAACTGAGAACTAAAGTCAACCCATACCATTCAGGGGATAAACGACGATTTGAATGTTTATTGTTCAATTTAGTATTCATCAATGAACAGCATTATGACAATTATTACTCGCTGAATAGTTAATAAAATTGCTTCGGAAGAGTAAGTGCTTATTTTCATTTGGATTAGTTAACTTCATCATTTTCTGAGATTAATTTTACTAAGGAGATAGTAAATATTTCTGGATACATTGTTAAGAACTGCTGACATTAATTTTCAATATTCTATCGGACAGATTGTACCAGAGTTGCCAGGTTAAAATTACTATAAGGAATAGTGAATACATCACCTGCGATTTCTTGTTAGTAAATTACTTCGAGGTATAGTACTACCTACTTTAACTGAAATGTCATTTTCAGACTGGTATATATTCCTAATAGTATATTGAAGTGAACTTTTTTCGCAGTTGGGATTACTTGGATTTCTGTTAAGAAGTATCAGGAAAATTTCACTAGCCGGAAAAGTGATTTATCAGATGGATATTTCTTAGCGTGCGTTAAAAACATAACCAACAACCCACATTATACTAATTTATAAATTATCTTGAAGTGTCTCAATCTTGCCTCAATATATTAGATTAACATTGAGTGAGAAGGTAAGTCAGATTAGAGTTTCATTTCAGGAGATACAAAAACAAAAGTTTGAACGGAGTGTATCTCTGCGACAACTTTCCTAATGTATATTGATTATATATTATACAGGGATATACCAATAGGTACGCAATATTTTTTTTTCAACACATTAGCTTAGTTGCGGAGATAATAGAAATTTGCGAAGTTGATATTTGAAAGAACATAACGATAGTGACGAGAATGAATCGGGTAAAGTATTATACAAGTTCGCAATCTGGTAGGAAAATTACCTTCTGAATGTTTCGGTTTTGTAAATCGGTGGAGTCAATTTGGATTTATGCCTTACATTTATATTTTGTACATCAGAGCGAAAGGTGATTTTTCTATATAAGTAAGGCGGCGTTTTGTGAATTATCAATTTGTGAAATAAGCATAATGCATGAAATTTCCTACGATTTTTCATATTTAGCCAGGTAAGCTAGGTCAGTTTGTGAGATATTCGATGCCCTTTTCTTATACCAAATATCAGCCGAAGACATGAGTTCTGCAGAACCTGTATTCGATGTTGAGTGTTAGTATCCAGGCAGGGACCATAAACAATATCACAGAAATTCATTATAGATAACACCAATGATTCACACATATGAGTGATTTTATCTGCTTATCCATGAATTGACGATTATAGTGTAAATAATTCTGAGATTAGCATTAGGCTAATCTTACGTAGTTTGAAATGTGTTTTTTGAATCTTAGTGAACTATCCATCATCAGACCAAGATTTTTTGTAGATTCAGATGGACCTATTTCGAGCCCATCTGAATTGATTTTAACTCTGTTGGAAATATCTTGTAACCTCCTTTTTGGTCCAAAGCATAGTACTGTGGTTTTTTCTGGGTTCATTTTGAGAGAATGTTTATAAGATTCTTCAACAATGCGTCCGACATTTTGGTTAATAAGAGGTATAGCTTCATCTAGGCAGTTTATATAGAAAGAGTAGTAAATCTGCGTATCGTCCGCATAAAAATGTATAGCAGCTTCGTTAATAGCCTGTGTAAAATTTGAGGTGTATATAGTAAAGTTCCTAAAATGGAACCCTGCGGTACGCCAGATAACAAACTAAGGGGCTTCGAAATGTTTTCTTCAATACGAACTTGTTGAAAGCGATTTTCTTGGTAGCTTTCGAAGAAACTAGAAGTTTTTTCACTTATATAAGTATATATATGTTGTATATATTTATAATAAAATCATTGGAAATAAATTTCTGAATTCAGTTTTTATTGCAATGAAATTTCAAGGTATATTTCAACACTGTTGAAAAATTGACCTTTTTTATGTAAAATTTTCGTTGAGTACTGGATGCATTACACAAAACAAGCCATGCCCCGTGTGTAAGAACCATTACACAACAGGCTATAGCCAATCAGCGACAAAATAGATTCATTACCTACAAAACAATTGAACATTGTACAAAATTGAAATGGAATATGGGAATGCAGTGAAATGTTTGAATCAGACTCGCCATGAAATATCATGATTTGACAATATACCTATACCTACCCAGGGTGATTTAGAACTGACTTTTTGTAAAAATGAATTCAGAAAGCCAAAACGAATTCAACTGAACTCCATCAGAAGTTCTACAAGCTTCCAGTTTGCGTACAATCTATATTAATTTTCATCAAAGATTCATCCACCCGATTGAACGAAAAAATGTTCAAGTAATGTTAACATTTTTTCTATCATAGGAGATTGTTCGTGGCTCAGTTGGATATGTGCTTGCGTTTACAATAGGTAAAGAACGAAATTTGATTGTAAGTTAGAATCTCAAATATCTTTTTCTTTGTCTTTTTCTAAAAGTTAATGGCTTTTTCGATATTTACATTACCTTTCTATAAACTTTTTGTCTGGGGATTTAAAATACCATTTTAGTCCCTAGGTGTATAATATACTGTCAATATATTTCTAAATAGTTATCGATATTACAGACATAAATGTTAATATATTCATATAAATTAAGTAATTTTTTTAATACTTTAATATTGTTCTAAACATGTTCTAACAATATTGTGTGATATTTCTAATGAAATCATTGCAAAAAAATTTCTAAATTCAGCTTTCATCGAGGAGGGGTCGTGCAGATCAAATAATAAGAAATCTTCCGAATCCATCGTTTTTTTTGTAATATCACACTTATATATGTAATCTTTTCGCTATATATAGTTGTCTATATTATTTCATTCTTCTGTGACCTTTGATGTCCGACTAGTATATCATGATCCGAATAATGTAATTTTTGGTTTTTCTTCACACATGTTCTAGGGGGTTATTAAGGCCTACCAAATTCGACCGTAGGCCTTATTATCCTCCTTTTTTTGCATCGGTATTTATCATTAGGAAAGCCATAAATCATAGAGGAACTCCATCGATCAGTCACCAAAGACCTCTGTTTGATTAATACAAGGGGAATAAGGAAAGAAATACCTGAACCCCCAAAAGTATAGTGATGGATAGTTATCAGCGGATGATACAGATGATTTTGACTGTCCTGATAGTTGTTGGACAGATTTTTTTCAAGATCTGAGCATGATGAATGCTTAATTATTAATTATAATCGCAATTACCAAGTGTTAGGAGTTCATATTGATTTTTTATGTGCCTTATAATCCCGCTATATTATAATAAGGCCTATTAACAAGGTTTCTGAAAATGGTCAATTTTGTTTTAGTTGACGGCAGCAGTTTTTGACAGTTCTCGATCTGTAGCTTTGATTAACATCAAAATTTGTTGATTTGGATGAATAGTTTCCATTTTAATTCAAATCTTCCTTAGCTAGGCTTTATTACCCGCACCTACCTTACCACTTTTTTCTCCGAAACAGGGATTTAAAGTACCCTTTAAATCCCTGATGTGCACAAAAATGATATCTGTCAAAAAAAAAATCAAATCAGTCATTACTTGACAGTTGCAACGACTTGTATGAGTCAGGAAGTCCACACTGAGAAAATTTTTTCATCGTCACAGCAGATTTTTCTGCTGCGATAGCCAAAAATTTTGGCTACATAGGGGACATGAAATATCTTTACTACTGCAGAAGAGAGCACTCTACTGCCAACGTCTACCTGTGGTAGCACAGCTACTTTATGAAGAACTTGTTTACAGTTTGAGCTAAGTAACTTTGCTGACGTAATAAAGATACCTACTCTCCTGTTATGGAAGAGTTACAATGCTATAGTAGGAGAGATATTTGTTGTTGTTGAAAATAATGCTCACTGATACAGGTAAGAGTCTTTATTAGAAGAGCAAAGTTCTTGCCTAGAGCAGCAGAGTGTTTTTTTAGTCAGTGGAAGTTAATTCTCTCACAATAGCAAAGATATTTGCTGGAAATATCCTCATAGTGGTACCATTTAGCGCAATCAACAAAACTAGGATGTGAACAAAGTTTAATCAAACCTCTGAAAGTTCATCAATCGATATTCAAATTATTGCCAATTTCTGAAAATTTAGAGATTCGATAAAAGTTCGTTTATTCTAGTTTTATTGTTGCACGCACTATGGTTCCACTTTCGAAGAGATTCCCCTCAAATATAATGCTACAGTAAGAGGATTAACTTCCACTTGCTAATACATTCTTTTTAGACTGTCTCAGCCTATAACATCATAATTGTTTGATGGGCTAAGAATTTCAATAAAACAACAGTACCTATGCAAAATTTAATCAATTTATTCTTCTATATCGGTACTTTATCAGTCTCAAAAAACTTAAATTTATATATGAGTATAGGTAATGAACAAAATATATTTATTCAGATTGTCAGGGCACATTTATTAATAGGTATATATCAGAACCGAAAATCAACTGAATACAAAAATAAGAACGATATTTTACGGTCATATTAATGTACTTATTATTTCAGAAATCTAAAACTTTTTAAAAACGATGTATTTTCTCAACCACATAAGTCAATACTTATTTCCATTCCATGGATGAAATAGTAAAATTATTAATTTAAACAATTTCAAAGGTTTCAAAAGATATCAGTTCTTCAAATAAAATACAATTTATCCTGTTACTTCCTTTCACCAACAAGGAAAAAGAATGTTTATCCTCAACCATATACCTCGACATTTGGGGTCTTGTTAACGTCTTGATATTGCTTCGAAGATTATACAAAGAAAGTATTATACACATGAAATAGCTATCACTATAATATTCATGATGGCAACTATAATAAGAAATCCCAGCTTTCAAGGTAAATGCTTTAAAATGATCGTCGGCCATCTCTTAAGATCACTTGAGTTGTAGTTTATATACACACGATGAACCATATACACATATATACGTAGGTATCACAAAAATTTAAACCAAACATGCGTTAAGGGTTTCACTCAAACTCAACACGGATATGTTTTTGGTAATACTTTGAAATATCCACTGTTTCTATATGTGAAAACAGAAAAACACCGGAATAGTGGACGGGACGACCATACGAGATGAACTGTTGCAAGTCTGGCGATAAATGAAAACGATACCAACCGAACTGCGATTTTGGCATGGCCATATCGCTTTCAGCTAATAATTTTTGCTGGGCTAGCAAAGAACATTACAGTTATTATAAAGAAATATTTCGTGATGCAAATGTTTTCTGCTAGGATAGCAGAGAACATTACGGTTATTATAAAGAAATGTTGATGAAATCTCCTTTGCTACAACAGTAACATATCTAACTATCGTGGAAAAGTACATTTTCAAGGTAGCAGAAATAATTTTATAGAATTGCAGTTCTACTACTACAGCCAATTTTTTTTCTGTGATAGAGAGTTTCTTCGCAATTACAATAGAGCAATTTCAGTAAAGTGATCTTTTCTGTAAGAGCGAAGCAACATTACTACTTAACTTTTTTGGCTACGACAGGCAAAAAAAACTCAGCAAAGATCTTTCTCCTGAGACTTTTCTCAGTGCATGTTGGACAATGCCGCGCGGCGCAAAAATCGCCCGGCTCGGGAGCACCCGACGCGTGCGGAAACCCCGCCGAAAAAGCACACTCGCCGGCACGTTATCGCGTCCGAAAATGGAAAAATGGGCGTGTCGGCGGCAAGCGCGTCCAATCGCCGTTCGAGAACCGCCCCCGCTCCACCAGGTTGCGTCCGCCGCTCTGGTCGACCGCTCACCGACCGCTCACGCTCACGCTCAGTCCCCGGTGTCGATTGAGAGCGGACGGCTCGAAGCACGAACGCGCGTCCTTGTGAGTGTGTGCGAGACCACCCGACCGAGGCATGAAGCGTCGAGACGCAAGCCTCCTCGCCTCCGTCGCTTTGTGGACGCTCTTCCTGCAGTGCACGGACGCTGACTGGTGGTGAGTTGCATGATATCCCGAGGGGCAAACAACCATGCCCGCGCCTAGCACTTTTGGCGCCCTTGTGCAAATTTAAAATAACGCCCCAAATTTGTATCACGTTCACACGAGAGGCGAACCGCAGACGAAAATTTGTACACCAGACTTCACTTTTTTATGGTACTTCACTGAAGTATCACAAGAATTCATCGGGACTTCACGTACTCCATCGATACTTCATTGACTTCATCGGGACTTCATGAATTCCATCAGTACTTCTAGAGACTTCTATTCAGACTTCATCGGAATGCCACGAAATTCATTCAGAAATCAATGACGTTGAAATGACGTCATTATGATGAAAAGTATTTTTGATTCATTATGATGAAAAGTATTTTTGATTCATTATGATGAAAAGTAGTTTTGATATATATATATTTTCGAAATATATATATTTTCGATTTATACATCGAACCAATACCTCTATCTATAGGTATATACGAGGGTATATACTTTCAATGTCTATCTCCGCTGAGATCTCCGCTATATCCATACCCATACCGTAAAATGGGGTGACTTCGGACGATTTTGCAGGTTTTTCAGTCGTAACAATTTCGAATTGAATCGAAAATGTACGAATATCTCATAAATTCTGGTTCAATCATTTCTTAATTGATTTATACATAGACTGAAAGCAAAATCAGTTTTTTATATTTAATTTTTTCAGTTTTTTGCTGTCCGAACTTACCCCGCAGTTTGGGGTAATTTCGGACACGCTTCAAAAACTCATTAAAATCGATGTTTAGCGTGCCTGAAACAAACTTCGGACAGCATAAATTGATTTAAAAAATATTTCGAGGAAAAAATCATACTTTACCTCAGAATGAAAGCATATTCTACAACTTCAAAAATATATTTCGATAAAAAACAAAAAATGATTATTCCTAGAAAATTAAAGAAAAAACACTAAGAAATATTACCAAAACAGTTTTTATTCGTATACAAGAATAATTTGATAGGTATATAAGCTGTCTTTATTAAAGGATCAAACTATTCCAGCGTTATGTCCTTGAGCGAATTCGAAAATGCATAATGTCCTCGACGCAATGCGACGGGTTCGAGGATTATCTCGTCCTTAGCTACGATACTTTCATCTACTACAGGTGGGTAATGACAAAAAACTCTATCGCCAATCTTCTTTCGTCTTAGAAAATTCAATAGATTATTTTGAGAATTTCCATAATTATAGAGTTGCATGACTTTGCAGGCATCTCTGATTGATTTTCTTCGCTTTCTCACATCATGAACTGCTCGTTGCAGTCTTTCTGATGGATAAATTATATAACTGCGACCTCCAAAAACTTTTTATTAATTTCTCACCATGTCCGAAATTGCCCCTTGAAATTATGAAATTTTAGTTATCACCTTGTATAAAAATCAACTAATGAGATGGAGTGATCAAACTATGGCGAAGCATTCTTGAAACTAGAGACTATCGAAATATTCAGTTGAAATTGAAATACAGGCAACGTTATTTATCGTGGATCAGTTACTTTTCCACATTTCTTAAAACGCCATATTCTGATGTCGTCATAAAAAATATCATCTAAAATTTTGTTTGATTGGCGGTATAATTTCCGATATAATTTAATCATCGAGAAATAACATTGGACACGATTGAACATATTATCATTTTTATATAAAGGGTGCTGATCAAGTACGTTGAAAAACTTCGGAGGGTGATTCTTTGAAAGATTTCAGGACGAAAAGTTCATCTTATGCACATATGTCGAGGTAGGTAGTAGAAAAGTTCCATTATGTTATGCGATTCTAGAAAAATGTTTGCATTCATTTTTTCATCATAGCTTTTAAACTGTGCAGGTAAATTAAAAACTCCAGGAGAACAAAAATATGTTGAATAAAACAACATTTAATATTCCTTTCTCATACTCAATCAGTCAGTGTCGACGAAAAAAAATTACTCCGAGAATTACTCTGAAAATAGACCCAGTGAATTATTATTGAAATGAATCATTTTGTTTGATGAAAACTCCAAAAAATCTTGAAAAAATGTATTTTCATCACCCTATACCTCGAATTGAATACCAAGCCGTATGGAACATATGTTTATATGAACTTTTCGACCTGAAATCTCAATGGATCACCTACCGAAGTTTTTCAATGAAGTTGATCAACACCCTGTATAAATATAGGTACATGAGAAAGACAATCAGACCAAAAAAGCGGAGAAAGAGAAATATCTCGAGAAATATTTACTTCAAAGAGAAGAAAGAGGTTTCCAAAGATGATAAAAATCATTACATAACTTCTTCTTCATTGACCTATCTATATTTCTTTTCAATTATTTCTTTATCTGTTGAACTGACAGCTAATGGGTCACAGCCAATCATCCTCACAGGACCGTAAAATATCTATATGCTGGTTACATGGAAGAGCCGCCTTTGCCAAATGTCGCCAGCCCGAATACAATTATGTAAAAAAAAATTTGGTATTAATAAAGACGCTATTATTATTATATTTTGAGAATTCATTTTGTTTATCTTCACTTCGAGCAATAAAAAACATTCAGTAATAATTCAGAAATCACGCGGAGGACGTTACTCGTTTAAAATGAAAACCCTATTCGATACTCGTGGTAGATTATCTACACTGAAAAAAATAATCCGTAGTGAATACCGAAAGATGACTATATTATACCACACGTTGTGGTCAAATAGGCGCCAATCACTACATTTATTAAAAATTACCACTACGAAATAGTACGATTCAAACAATAATAAATACTGAAGGTTCAAGTATGAAGTACTTTTCCTGTTTGGTTATTATTTACCACTACAAACAAGTAACTCCCACTTGTCGATTTGTTCTTATTTATCGGTGGCATGGAGTACTACATACCGAAATCAGAATATTACCTAGCATTCACATGACAATGTATAATACTACCTTTCTTTTTTGGTTCATGAATTTATGAATATTGTTTATCTATACTGATGTAATATTAGGGGTTTTAGGAGGTTAATTATAACTTCACTATATAAGTATTTCATAACTATATATTGTTTTTCGGTAACATAATCAATTGTTATTATGCTGGTTCATTCAACTTCAGTAAACAACATACCGTCTGGACATTATGCGAAAAAAATTTAGGACTACTATATTCTAGAAAATAATGCCAAAAAGGATTAAATTATTCTTCAGAGCCAAAGAGCCTTGAATTTCATGGACCTTCTAAAGATGTCCTTCTGTCTCAATATTTTTGCTTCTGGATCCTGAAAATGAACAATTGAAAAAATGAAAAAAATCGAGAATATCATGATGAAATAAGCTGTCACCGAGGAAATCGTGAAAAAATAACACATTTATTCATTGAGATAATCATTCGAACCACCCTTTCAATATATCATTATCAATGTCAGAAAGGCTCAAACAAAAACGAATAAAGAGTATTATCATCATAATGTAATAATAAATCACTAATAACTTCCATGATGAAAGTTATGATTTCCTTTCATTTCACGGCATATTTCAAAAATTCACACTGAAGGCCAATAAGCCTCATATTAGTGAGTTTTGAAAAAATTATGGACACTTTTGGCAATGTAATAGAATCAGCCTCTCAATTTTTAAGGCACAATTTTCGGACATCAGGTATTTCTGAAGCAAGAAATTCGTGTACATAAGTTGTTAGATCATTCAGGAAGAAATAATTGATCACTGTTGAATGTTGATGGAAAAAAAAAACAAAAAAATACCCACTGTGTAGTGTAAGACATACCTACATGCGATTCTAGAGTCTGCCATTACTGTGCCAATCCAAATTCGCTATTCCACTCAAAACAGAATTATTCAACTTGAATACTGGTATTGATTGATACAAATTCCACTGATTCAGTAATTTTTCCATTCCATTCTTTCTCATTAAACCACAACTTTAAAGTGATAAAACAATGAGAATGAGTACACAAACCACCAACGGCAAACAACAGCACAACAAATGGCGTCGCAATTCGCATCCCCGATTGACCACTGAGCTGGTGCATCTCTTCGTAGTGGTAAATCTTGACAACACGGAAAGTATTCTCATACGTCCTGCCATTCGTAGTGGTAAATATAAATATTAGTTAAGTTATGTTCACCCTGAACCTAATACCACTACAGGAAATGTATTCGATAATTTCGTGTTATAGAGCATTTCAATTGATGAGGTAGTCAATAATAATTTGAATTATTACTATTCTGATGTGGTTTGCAATAGATTTGTCAAGATATTGAGCACTTATGAAAGTAATATCACTAACATGTAATTTGTTCAATGAAACTTATTCGACATTACCAATCATTTAGTAAAATAAAAATCCATTTATTTTTTCAGTGTACTATTCTACCTATAACTTGCTATAACCCATAACCCATCCAATATACCATTGCTCATTGCCGAGCTCATTGCTCATCATAATAGGTGGCATAATACATCTCCTCTTCTGTATAATCATC
Organism: Chrysomela aeneicollis; assembly: GCA_029955515.1. Classification (NCBI taxonomy): domain Eukaryota; kingdom Metazoa; phylum Arthropoda; class Insecta; order Coleoptera; family Chrysomelidae; genus Chrysomela; species Chrysomela aeneicollis. The sequence goes on along the minus strand of JARUHQ010000009.1, from coordinate 8,499,237 downwards.
CTCTTCGAAAAAAAAAATTGTCTGCTTCGGACGAATACCACTTCAAGTTCTTTACCAATCTTTACTATCAGTAGCCATCCGTACCGACCGAGGTACCGACACATTCAAAGTAAACTATCCCCATTTGTCCACTATGGTTTGTCTCAGTATTATCCTCGGTATTATCTATACCTACTGATATTGTATCATTGAAGTGACAAATATTATGAGAAATTGTTGCCTTATATTAAGCAGATACCTAATAATCTTGGCATAAAATCATCCTTATGTACTTCACTGACTTCATCGATACTTTACTGACTTCATCGGGACTTCACGGACTTCATCGGTACTTCATTGGACTTCACTGACTTAATCGATACTTCTTGGTACTTCATGTACTTCATCGGACTTCTCGGACTTCTGTCAAGACTTCTTGAGGGCTTCATCAGCGGTTCGCCCCTCGCGTTCACATATATGTGAGTAAAGATACGGGTTGAGTTAGGTATAATACCTGGATATAATATCCACTATTGAAAAAATTTGAACAAGTTATTTCATAAGTATTTTCTCATTGCGGTACATAACATAATATAAACTTATAGAAAACAGAAATATATTCTAACAGTCATGGACACCGCCAGGATTACATTCAGGGGGATGCATCTGCTTCTACACATCATACTATTAACTAGTGGCAACGAGTTTTGTCTATGGGTTTAGAGAATAAAGCAAAGTGATATGCAGGCGAAAATTTTTCATGGTGAAAGGTCAAATGCCTTCAAATTTCAAGATGGAAAGGAGTATATTTTGCGTTACGTGTAAAATACCTCGACACAAATATAATTTTTTGTGACTGATCGGGTTTCAAGCTTGGTTTCAAGCGAGGGGTAAACCGCGCTCAAAATTGTGTACTACCTACACCAAACTTCAATTTTGCGAGGAATTCCTAGGAATTTCAAAGAATTCCAAGGAATTCCAAAGAATTCCAAGAAATTCCAAAGAATCACAAATAATTCCAAGGAATTCCAAATGTTCGTACATCAGAATAACAGAATTAGAATCCAAGGAATTCGAATCCAAGGAATTCGAATCCAAGGAATTCCAAGGAATTCCAAAGGATTCCAAGTAATTGCAAGGAATTCCAAGGAATTATAAAGAATTCCAAATGTTCGTACATCAGAATTCCAGAATCAGAATCAGAGGAATTCCAAAGAATTCCAAGAATTTCCAAGGAATTCCAGGAAATTTCAATGAATTCCAGTGAATTCCAAGGAATTCCATATGTTTGTATACCAAAATTCCACCGCGGTTTACCCCTCGGTACATTACTATTATTTTATCTTAACTCGAAAAATTAATATAACTTTCTTGATATTTATTTCTCAAATGTCAATTGTCTTGGATATTGCCTCAGATATTGCACATTCTCTACTCAGAATTTGTTTATTATTCCAAAAATAGATAATTCGAGAGATCATTTTTCAGATTCCAATGATAGGGTAAAAAATAAGGAATAAATGAAACTATGAATGGAATTCCCTGGAATTCCAAATGTTTGTACATCAGAATCCCAGAATTAGAATCCGAGGAATTCCAAAGAATTCCAAGGAATTGCAAGGAATTCCATATGTTTGTACACCAGAATTCCACCGCGGTATACCCCTCGGTTACAAGTATATACTTGATATTGATATAGACAAGAGGCTATAAGTTACCCTCGAAGTTACCCATTGCCTACATGCTGTCCTACATGGGTGCATTGGCCCCCGATGCCCTCATGCAAGTTCACCCCCTTGACCCCTGCTATTGGCGCCCATGCTCACAGTATTACAACTCGAATTTTTGTATTTTAGTTTCAAATGTAATATATGATACAAAAGCACAAAACATTTAAAAAAATATTTAAAACATCTGAAATGCTTTTCACCTTTGTTGACCATTTGTCACTTGAAGAGGTAAGATAGAGGCCGACCGGTGGTACAAATGTTATGCCATAAAAAAATCAACAAAACTTCACACAAATAGGAATTACTGATAAAAAGTTATCCCGTGGTAACAAAAATTCTGATTTGATGGTGACGCTTTACGTGATGTTGATATACAGTGTGTACCAGCCAAATGGAATAAATTCGTTAATAAATAAACGGTGGCGTTTTAGGAAAAACGCTCGGACACGTCGATTTGTATCTTTAGTTGCGCTTTTTTTTTTTTTTTCTTTCTTTCTTCGAAAAAAACTTTTTATACAGGGTGTGTCATGCCACAGTGGCCAATATCAACTTTCTTATTTTAAATGCAACACCTTGTATATTTTTCAATTTTTGGATTCCTCAGAAAATTCTAGACATATTTCATGTACAATGTCCTATACCTATCATCAACTGTTTCGGGAATATTAAATGTTTTCGGATTTATTGCAAAAATTAACATAGAAAACAGAAAATTATTTTATTACAGAAATTCGCTCAATACTTATTTCCCATTTAGGTTTTGATAATGAGAAAGTAAGCAAAAACCATTTTAGCGTTCCTTCTTACTGATATGAAATAAAAGAACTATAAAAAGTCTTGTTTACTTGCGTTGAAAACGCACGGCCTTAGCAGAGTGTTGTCTGTCTGCATGACAGTAGTGATTAGTGTCAGTGTTATAGTCGCTTAACTCCATAATATCAGAAAAATGTTTTATTTAACAGAAATGCACAAAATAACAATTCTATAGATGATTGGTTATAGAGATAACATACGGACACAAAGTGAAGTTGCTCGGTTATTTCATGAAACATTTCCAGATATGCCGCCTATATCCCAAGGGACAATTAGTAAAATAGAAAAGCAGTTTCGCGAGCTTGGTCATGTAAGAACGATAAAAAAAGCAGCTGCCAATACAATAAATGATGAAACCAAATTGGATATTATGCTTGAGTTTGAAGAAAACCCACATAATTCTAGTCGAAAAGCAGCCCCACTGTTCAATGTTGGCCATTCATCAATTTTTCGAACATTAAAAGAAAATAAAATGCATCCCTATAAACTGATACCAACTCAGGAGCTCCTGGAAGACGATTTTGATAGGCGACTGTATTCTTGTGAACAAATGATGGCAATGCTCGATAACAATGTGATGCAGTTAGAACATGTTCTTATTTCTGATGAGTGCACGTTTACACTTCACGGTCATGCTAATCGTCAAAATTGCCGCTATTGGTCTGCACAAAATCCTCACTGGATGAGGGAAGAACATACACAATATCCCGAAAAGGTTAATGTTTGGGCAGGAATTGTTGGAGATCATATCATAGGTCCCTTTTTCATTGATGGCAATTTGAATGGAGATAATTATTTAGCACTGCTCCAAAATGATGTCGTGCCAACTTTGACAAACTTATATCCTGATCCAGCAAACCCACAAGTTCCTGCGAATATGATATGGTTTCAGCAAGATGGAGCACCGCCCCATTATCAAATAAATGTCTGGCAGTACCTTAACCAAATATTTCCAAATCGGTGGATAGGGAGGCGAGGATCGATGGAATGGCCAGCACGATCCCCTGATCTGACGTCATTATACTTCTTCTTATGGGGATATGCCAAAAGTATTGTATACCAAACTAAACCCCTCGACTTAGCTGACTTGAGAAGACGAATAACGCATGCGATTAGATCGGTCACACCTGAGATGTTGAGTAACGTTAGAAGAAATTTCTACACAAGATTAGGATGTTGCCAAGACGTTCGCGGCGAGCATTTTGAACATCTCCTACGTTGACATTCATGTTTTTCTTTGTTTTTACAATATCAAGAAATAAACGGTATTACTTTTTAGTTTTTTAGTGTATTGCAGCGAATTTCTGTGATCAAATAATTTTCTATTTTCCATGTTAATTGTTGCAATAAATCCGAAATCACTTAATATTTCCGAAACAGTTGATGATAGGTATAGGACATTGTACATGAAATATGTCTAGAATTTTCTGAGGAATCCAAAAATTGAATAATATACAGGGTGTTGTATTTAAAATAAGAAAGTTGATATTGGCCACTGTGGCATGACACACCCTGTATAAAAAGTTTTTTTTGAAAAAAAAGCGCAACTGAAGATACAAATCGACGTGTCCGAGCGTTTTTCCCAAAACGTCAACGTTTATTTATTAACGAATTTATTCCATTTGGCTGGTACACAAATATTTAAAACATCTGAAATGCTTTTCTCCTTTGTTGACCATTTGTCACTTGAAGAGGTAAGATAGAGGCCGACCGGTGGTACAAATGTTATGCCATGAAAAAATCAACAAAACTTCACACAAATAGGAATTACTGATAAAAAGTTATCCCGTGGTAACAAAAATTCTGATTTGATGGTGACGCTTTACGTGATGTTGATATATGAAGTTTCGTACGCAGTTGCAAGGCAAATTTCAAGCTCGAACATGAATAAAATCATATTTGTTTGAGTTTACACAATTCATGTGATCATATTACGTATACTGTCGAATAAATGGGAGAATTAATGCTATTATTGCGTACTCTCATTTAGAAAATATACTATTCTAGAAAAATTCGGTTCCCTCGTCTCAAAGAGTAAAAATAAAATAATAAACAACAATGTAATAGCTGCCAATTCCTTATTGTTTTTTATCATTATAATTTTTTTTTGAAAATGTTGTTTGTAGCTTTATTTTTTTTACTCTTGAGTTTTGAGGCTTTTCGGCGCCTTCTGCGCCTCGGCGCCGTCGTACACCACACGACTTTGGTCTTATGTACACCGAGGTGTACACCTTGAATTTTAAAGTACTTAAATACTTTCAATTGTTTTAAATACCAGTTAATTATTTTTTCAGTCTCTCAAGTATCTAACGCAAAAAACAAAATGAGATTCAAAATCTCGTACGTCAACAATTCACCTAAAAAAACATCTTGAATGTTCGAAAATATAGACAACGAGCAGAAAACAACTAGACCTTCCTGGCAAATACCACGCAGAATATTGAATTATATGTACCTACTCGTAGTCTATACACCGATTAACTAAGTGAATTCAGGATGCAAGTGTTTTTTCCCGAGGAGCGAACCGCTGATGAAGTCTGGTGTACACCCTCAAGAAGTATTGACAGAAGTCCGTAAAGTACGATGAAGTGCATGAAGTACTAAAGAAGTGTCTTTGAATTCATTGAAGTCCAATGAAGTACCGATGAAGTCCGTGAAGTCCCGATGAAGTCAGTGAAGTATCGATGGAGTCAGTGAAGTACGTAAGGATGATTTTATGCCCAGAACAAATAAGTTTTTGGGGTATTTGCGAGGGTATTTGCTCATTAAATGACAACAATTTCTCAGAATATTCGTTACTTAAATGATACGATCTGAATTGATAATACTGGGACAAGCCATAGTGGTCAAATGGTATTGGCCGATTCGTATGAAGCAGACGATATTTCTTTCGGAGAGAACGAGGGAGAGGATGATTATGTAGAAGAGGAGATGAATAATTATGCCACCTATTATGATGATGGGTTAGGTAGAGAGAATAGATTCTCTAATAAGGTTAGAATAAAAAAAACGCACGAGTGGAAAACCACGCGAACGAATTCCCAAAATATTAGATATTCTACGGTCCTGTGAGGATGATTCGATATGACCCATTAACTGTCAGTAGAACAGATAGAGAAAGCATTGAAAAGAAATATATAGGTCAATTAATGGTCGGATTGCCTTTCTCATGTATATATACAACACCCTGTATATATACCTGAGTTCGTTGAAAAACTTCGGTAGATGATCCTTTCAAAGATTTCAGGTCGAATAGTTCATATAAACTATGTCCCATACGGCTTGGTAATGCCATAATAATGACTGATTGAGTATGAGAAAAGACAATGTTGTTTTATTTTACATATTTTTATATTCTCCTGGAGTTTTTCATTTACCTACCTGTACAGTTCATAAGCTATAATAAAAAAATTAATGCAAATATTTTTCCAGTAACATAATGGAACTTTTCTACTACCTACCTCGAAATCCAAGCCGTTTGAGACATATATGTGCTTATGAACTTTTTTGTCAACGTATTTGATTAACACCCTGTATATAAACATGATAGTATATTCAATCGAGTCCAATGTTATTTCTTGCTAAAGAAATTAGGTATACCGCCACTCAAACAAAATTTTTTACTAATTTTTATTCGTATATTTTGTCTGGTTTGATAAAAAAATAAAATAAACCCTATAGGTCCTGGTTCATCTAATTTCAAAGATGATATTTTGGCAACTTTCCACCTGTAGATGGGATAGACTTTGAAAGTATATACCTAAAAATCTCGCTTAAAATAGAGGTATTGTCTCGATGTATAAATCGAATATATAGGTATATATATATGTATATATATATATATATATATATATATATAGGTATTTCAAAAATTTCTATCATATTGAAACTACTTTTCATCATAATGAATGAAAACTATACTTTTCATCATATAATGACGTCATTTCAACGTCATTGATTTCTCATAGAATTTCGTGGAATTCTGATGAAGTCTGAGTAGAATGTCCCTAGAAGTACTGATAAAGTCTGTGAAGTCCTGATGAAGTCAGTGAAGTATTGATGAATAAGTACTGATGAAATTCATGAAGTCCCGATCAAGTCAATGAAGTATCGATGAAGTAAATGAAGTCCCGGATGAATTCTTGTGATACTTCAAATGAAGTACGTGAAGTATCATAAAAAAGTGAAGTCTGGTGTACAAATTTTCGTCTGCGGTTCGCCCGTCGTTTTTTCCTAATACGCAGTTATGATTACATTGAGACAGGCACGCCTGACAACCTACAGACCCGTTTCGGTCTTATTGGCCCTCATCAGTGCAGGGTAGTCAACCGAGAAGAGATCTTGAGATCTCCAATCGAAGCGTTGCCTGTCCCAATGCATTCAATCGACGCATATTTCATAGCACTGAGCCGCGTGCCAGGTAAGACTTAGAACTAGCGACCCGATGCGGCGGAAAAAAGAAACACTCCAGATACAAGGTGCGAGATTTTAAATCTCATTTTGATTTTTGCGTTACTTAGTGCGATTCGTGGCTTTTTCCTGTATGTCCTTATTATCTTTATTATCTTTTAAATACTTTCTGAATCCTTTAAATACTTTTTCATTATTTCGAATACTTTTTAAGTACTTTGATACCATGCGCTAAATGGTTCCTACCACTTTCAAGGATATTTCCAGGAAATATGTTTGCTATTGTGAGAGAATTAACTTCCACTGACTGTAAAAAGACTCTTTCTTGTATCAGTGAGCATTCATATTAACAACAACAAATATCTCTCCTGTATTAGTAATCTACTTTTCAACAACAAAATGATAGAATGAAACCTCTTTTCTACCATAGCATAGTTACTTTTCCATAACAGGAGAGTATCTTTATAACTACATCACTTTCTAAAGTAGCTGTACTATTACAGGTAGACGTTGGCAGTTAAGTGTTCACTTCTGCAGTAGTATAGAAATTTTTGGCTGTAGCAGCGAAAAAATCTGCTGTGACGATGAAACACCTAAGAACTAAGTATATGTGTTATATAGAAGAAGAACACGAATATTTCGGTAATACCACAGATTAGAGAACCTTAGTGAAATACCTACTGTTCCTCCGTGAGAACAGAAATTCGGGACGAACGACGGAAGACAGACGAGATGAACTGTTGCAAGTCTGGCGATAAAAATAAATGGAAACGATACCAACCGAACTGCGATGTTGGCATGTACGAATCGCTTTCAGCAATTAATTTTTGCTGGGCTAGCAAAGAACATTATAAAGAAATATTTCGTGATGCAAATATTTTCTGCTAGGATAGCAGAGAACATTACAGTTATTATAAAGAAATATTGATCAAATCTTCTTTGCTACAACACTAACATATCTTACTATCGTGGAAAAGTACATTTCCATGGTATCAGAAATAATTTTATAGAATTGCAGTTCTACTACTACAGCAATTTTTTTCTGTGATAGAGAGTTCCTTTGCAGTTTCAATAAAGCAGTTTTAGTAAAGTGATCTTTTCTGTAAGAGCGAAGCAACATTCCTAGGTTTGTTGATACCAACCGAACTGCGATTTTGGCATGTACGAATCGCTTTCAGCAATTAATTTTTGCTGGGCTAGCAAAGAACATTACAGTCATTATAAAGAAATATTTCGTGATGCAAATATTTTCTGCTAGGATAGCACAGAACATTAAGTTTATTATGAAGAAATATTGATCAAATCTTCTTTGCTACAACACTAACATATCTTACTATCGTGGAAAAGTACATTTCCATGGTATCAGAAATAATTTTATAGAATTGCAGTTCTACTACTACAGCAAATTTTTTCTGTGATAGAGAGTTCCTTTGCAGTTTCAATATAAAGCAGTTTTAGTAAAGTGATCTTTTCTGTAAGAGTGAAGCAACATTCCTAGGTTTGTTACTTTTTTGGCTACGACAGGTGGAAAAACTCAGCAAAGATCTTTCTCCTGGGACTTTTTTCAGTGTAACGTATTGAGCCCTGTTGCCAAAAAATCTAGAATTTATGCAAATTGGAGAATTTTGAAGGATCAAAATACCAAGAATATATTATACAGTTATTGTCGAGGTTATTAGTCTCTGACGATACACCAGGGACTATATGATACAACTATTGAATGCCATACATCAAAAAATAAAAAATGGCAAGGTGAAAATATATAAGAATCTTCAAAATGTTTACAATGTTCCTCGCAGAACATTTCAATGATATGCATTTTTTAATAGAAGAGATATTTTTGATATTTTTCACCAAAATGTAGGAAACCCCATGCTGAATCAAAATCAGTCAAAATATATGGAAGGATTGAGTATAAAAGTCAGAACAATTTTAGTTACCATAAAAGAATGGGGCAAATCCACCCCAGTTGACGCCGGTACCTATACGAATTTTATGAATCCCAAAAACTAACATCTGGTATGGAACTCATCATTCTACATCCTATCCAAATCATTGCTTATGATGAGGACTCGGTTGAGGATAACCTAGACACGTTACTTTCTTTGAGGGGTCCATCAGATTTATTTCAGTACTAAAACACCTCCTAAGTGTCCATAATTTCATTAGTACCCGTACCCAAACACGAACATATTGTACCATAAAAGGTAAACATAACAGAACAATGGTGAATGGAGGTTACAAAGGATCGAACCACACTAAACCGAGAACCCGTTCCGAAGATGCGTTTTTCTAAAACAATGAAATAAAACCAAACATTCGAGTAGGGACAAATATCTGACAAGACATTCCACTTAGTACCCAGACCTCAGACTTGATATATCGAATATTTGATAGGACGGAGGGCATTTAAGGGCAATCAAAAAAACTCATTCGACATAACGAAATAAGACGATAAGATTCGAGTTGAATAACTGTTCATCTCCTCAGTCACATACCTGCTTATCATCAGTCTCAACTCACTCAGAAACGAACTCAGAAACAAACAATAAAATCAACAGAAGCATAATTATATGTAATCAAGATTATCTAGTTTAGAACATATTATAGGGTTTGAATGCAATTAAATTTTCTACATAGATAGCAGATCATGAATGAACTCGATGGATACCAATATATTGTTTAAACAAAAATTATAGAGGATCTGATGGGCATCAAATAATTTTTTTAAATGGAACACCCTATATATTTTATTACTATTGAATATCATGTTATCTCTCATAGATTTCGAGATATTTGTCGTTGAAATTCAGATTTATAACGGATTATTTCAGATAATTAGGATAAAGATGGGTCAGGGTAGCTATGGAAATAATTGAATTATATGTTGTCAAATTAATGAATGCTATAATATGTCAGTTATTTGTGAGATAATGGGTTTTAGTGGCAGGGAAAAATGTGATATACTATCAGTATGATCGGAAAATAATAAGCCGCACAGCGGAAGTATTGTGTTATATATAAGAGAGTTGGATTTTTCCGATGGAGAATTATGGAAAATCACGATGCACAATATTTGGAAATCGTTGATTACAAATATTTTTTCATTATTTATAATTCGAAAGAAAATCCGGATAAAATCTGAATTTAAAAGTCAAATATCTCGAAATCTATGCATAGCATTCATCAATTTGATAACATATATTTCGATTATTTCCATAGCTACCCTGACTATCTTTGTCTTAATTATCTGAAATGTTTTAAATCTGATGGAATTTCAACGTCAAATATCTCGAAATATACTAGAGATAACATGATACATGTATATATATTTGCAATCAGAAAAATATACTCCATCCAAAAGTGGCAAATATATAGGGTGTTCCATGTAAAAAAGTATATTTGGTGCCCATAATATTTTTTCAGATCTTCAATTGTTTTTCTGTTCACATATATAAAATCTAAATGAAAAATTACAAATTTTCATTTTTTTTAAATAAAAATTTAACAATAGATAAAAAAGTTAAGGGGGGGTTCAAAATATACGTGAAGACCCTGTACATTATTGAATTCATTTATCGGAAGCTTTTCACGAAAAACGTGAGATGTTTCTGATATTGATAGTGAGGTTATTAGTTTTTCACACCTGCAGTGGAATCCATTTGGTTGCTTCTATTCAATGGCGTATCTAAATGGAACCGTAAATAGTACCTAGAATACTGTAAAGAATGGGAATATTGAAATTACTTACTTTTACTTAGAAATAAATAGGTAGGTATACCTATTTATGGTAATTCCCTACATCATAACTGCGTTTCATATAATGACAATCGATAACAATGCACTTATACTTCAAGGTATACTTGTAAAATTTTCGTTTATAAGTATATCTGAGTTGGCGCAATTTCATCAGGACAGGACATTTATTGATAATATCAACATTTTTTTGTAATAACATACGACTTTTCTTTTGATGAAATATATAGAGAAACTTGAGTCGATTTCTTTGAAATTAAAATTTTAAATAAAAATCGAGATAAAAATGTATTTGTCTTCAGTATAGGAAACTCAACTACAGAAATGTCAGTAATACACAATGGTAGGTAGAAGATGAAGATCTGATGGCAAGCGATTTTCTCAGGTCTGCGTAGATATCAACAACTCGGAAGAGACAGCAGTCTTCGTGCTTAACCCATTAACGCCTAAAGGTACCATATGGAACCAATAAATATGTGTCCCTTTGAGATAGTGGGGATGCGACATTTTTTTATTTGTCGCCAATTGATGAGAAAGTAGTTCATCAGTGAGGTTCAAATAGTGTTCCGCAGTTGTTGTACTGTTCATATGTTATATCTCACTGTGTTTGTATAGACGGTCTGGAGATTGTATCTAAAAATATGGACCCGCACTTGATATGAGTATTATTGTGATTATAATTTGATTTTTTATTGTATAATGACTCACGCTTTGTTTTCCTATTATATAAGTACAACCTTTGATGTATATAGATTTGTTTTATCTTTTTCACATATTTCAGAATTTCAGTGTGAACATTGAAGTTCCCATATGGGCTCTTTAGGCGTTACCCTAGCTACGACATGTTAGCAGACCAATCATTACTTTGAAGAGGAATATCTCTTCAGGAAGCTTAGGATATCAAGTACGAAGATAGAAGTGTTACTGATATGAATATAGAGCCACCAGCTGAGAGTGGTGTTCTAAATTATGAATATTCAGTTCTTGAGGATCAAGGTAGACTAGCCAATAATATGAATTCCAGGCAATTTTCAGCACTCGTCAAGAATGTTGTCATGAATAAATATAGGTTGCTAATGAATGATGAATGAGTTGTAAAGCCATGTGAAGCTGTGTCATGTCTCTGCAGCGAAATACCATATCATTGAAAACCAACCAACTATACCAGACTTCATCCAAAGAGATATACAAACTGCTGGCTTCGAATTTGGCTGTGTTTATCATACCAAGTATAATTCGATGATCTTCATCAAAATATTCGACTTATTCTCCTCTGATGATTCTCGGACGTATCCTCCACGGGCTTCAGGAAGGGTACCAAGAGCTGCTGAAAGTGACTTTAGGGTCAGTAATATACTAAATATACTAAAATGGCTCACACCATTATGTCATACCAGGAACTGAAGGGGAGAGAATATGCAGTGAGGACTGTTGATGATTGTAACAGTTGAGTGTGCGTAAATTGCTTCTGCATTCCCTATACTCGATACTAGTACTTACCTGTAACGCCGAAAGGCTCCATATGGGAACACCAATTTTCTAGGTTCGTGTGATGAAAAAACGTTGAAAAACCTAAAAACTAGGTAATACAGCTTTGTTTCATCAGTTTCAATGCATAAGGTTTATTAAATTCGGAAATTTCGATATCTCGGCGTTAATGGGTTTTAAATGTCACGTCCGCTTCTGCAACAGTGTTGACCGAAGTTGACAAGTTTACTCGATTTTGCCCTATTACTTTCCCTATAATAGAGCCCATAATCTATTTGCGAACTTCATTTGAAATGTACCAAGAGAAAAACTTGGCAAAAAAGTTATGGGCCTTTTTTATCAATTGCAGTTGAAGCTCTATGGTATCGAGGAACCAATGATGCAAAAAATCATCAGTAGTACGTGCACCAAATATGAAAAAAAATCCGTAGTTACACCAGAGAAGATGCATTGAAAATATTCTCTTAAAAAAACCTCAAAAGTCTTATAACTGCCGTATATTAGTGGGATTTCGAAATTTCGACAATATCTTTTCAAATAGAATCCCCTCTTAATTTTTTGCGCACAATTTCTGGACACCCTGTATTGGCCTTCAAGTCTCTCACCGCATGCTCAAGAAATTACTATAGTGTCAGTGCTCCCCTCGGTGCTCCCATAGTTGCATATATGTTGATTCTAAGTAAACATAGTTATGTCCAAGATAATTATTTTAAAACAATGGAAATCGCATCAGAATTTAACGTGGCTCGTTACTAACATATTTGAAATTGAAAGTATAATAGGTGATGTTATTGGTATCTCACACCTGCACTGACATTCTTTTCGTTGTTTCTTTTTAATGATGTATCTAAGTGAAACTGTAAATACCTAATACGCAGAATAGTGAAGAAGAATAATAATATTGATATTACACCAAAAATAAATACCTATACATACTTATTTACCTATAAGCTTTCTCAAGATCGTTCATGTTATCTACGCCGAATCTGTTTTGGCACCAACTTAGTTTCTGCTACTAATCAACGATTTTGATTGATTGGTTTATTTAGTTAAAATAACCAGTTTTTTTGTATGAGTTGGTCAATGTTAGATTTTCTGTAGCTGCAATGGTGGTTATTTCACTTACATTTTATTGATTATAATTTAAATTATTTTGGTTGCACAAAAAATATGATGTTTCATTTGGATCAAAAGTATCTCTGTTTGACTCGCAAATTTTGCGTTCTCGGCTTCGCTATCAGTTCGCCTTGCAAATGCAAATTCTGCTTGTCAAACAAAGTGTCATGTTTGATCCTAATAAAACAATGTACTATTTTCTATTTTGGTTGTATAATGAAGTCATTGTGCAACTCAAATGCGTGTCGAAATAGTCTCTATTTCGGTACGCATTTTTTATTATTCGGAGATTGGTACAATCGAACTGTCAAATGAAAGTCAGAAGAGTTGGGCACAGTTTCCTTCTGAGTGATTTGGATTTGGTGATATTAGCAGTGAAAAACTCAATGTTTTAATTGGTAAATTTCAATTCAGAGTGTAATTTGATTTAAATTGACCAATGAAAACAATAACAACATTGTATTTCTCACCGCTGGTATTGCAATAATCAAAATCGCTCAACTGTAAACTGGGCTTTACGCTTGTGCGTCAGATTCTAATTATTTCAATGTTATCATTGTTACCAATCGAAGATGTTTCTGTTATTTATCGATATTAGATCCATTTTTTTCTTCCAATCATTTCAAAATAGAAAAAATTGCATATGACACACGTTTTATAAGACACTTGTTCACACTTGTTCACTTGGAGCACTCCTCGCTTCGCTCGTCGTACTCCAAACAACGCGTGCGACAAAATAGCGTCTTATAAAACTTGTATCATAATATACTATTTTCTATTTTGGTTGTATAATGAAGTCATTGTGAAACGCAAATGCGTGTCGAAATAGCCTCTATTTCGATACGCATTTTTTATTATTTGGAGGTTGGTACAATCGAACTGTCGAATGATATAAGAAGAGTTAGGCCCAACTTAATTCTGAGCGATTGTGGATTTGGTGATACTAGCAATGAAAAACTCAATGTTTTTATTGGTGCATTTTTTATTCAGAGTGTAATTTGATTTAAATTGACCAATAAAAACAATAACAACATTGAATTTTTCATCGCTGGTATCTGAAGAATCAAAATCCTCAGAATCAGAATATCTTTATTAAACAATTGATATATACAATTTAATTTTATGAAAAATTGAAATTGTTTCTTGGAATTTTGTTTTCATGTATGGTATGGTGTTCATGTTGGGGCAAATATTTAGTGAAATAGTGAAAATGTTTATGCATGCATTTTAGGCACTCAAAAACATAAATTCCTGGTAGTGTGAGTAGGTATGAATCTCCTAAAAAGTGCCCTACACACACTTTTGTCGAATAAAAGGATCTCCATGAGCTCCAGCTTTACCCCAAAACAGTATACCATATAGCGCAGTGCTGAGTAGAAGGTAGCATAGTAAACTGATAGCATATAGCTTTTTGATCCAGGTACTGTTTCAGTACTCGGAAGCTGTAGCATGTGCTGCTGAGCCTGGCTGAAAGTTTGTTGATATGAATATTCTATTTTAGGTTGTGATCTATGAATAGGCCAAAAAAGTCTACTAAGGATTGTAATTCGACGTTTTGAGATAAGTTTTTTAAAGTTGGTTGTGAATTTGATGACTGTATTGTTATGAAAGTTTAGAAAAACAGATTTCTCTGTATTTAAAAGGAGAAAGTTTTTATTAATCCACTCTTGAGCTTTACCAAGAGAGGAATTTGTTCTTCGTTCGAGTTCTTCATAGTTGTTTGCTGTTCTACAAGGATATTATTATCATCTGCGGAATTCACATGTACTGTATGATCATTTTTTGTGATATATGGCAGATCGTTAATGTAAATAATGAACAAGATAGCTTCAATTACACCCCTCTGCGGAATGCCCGGATTATCTCCCCCCTAGTAGACTCCAATCTTATTAAATTTTTTTCTAGACTGACACATTGTGTTCGTTTCTCAATATAAGATTCTATCCACCTCAAGGCACACCCCTTGACTCCATACTTACTCAGCAATACATGATGACTGATACTATCGAAAGCCCTTGATAGATTTAAAAAGGCTCCGATTATTTTATTCTTGCACTCAATGCTACTGTATATATTTTTTCCTACGACCACGTACCTATGAAAACGTCAATAATCACACTGTTATTCAGAAAGTAGATCATATCACCATGGTATTGTTTATTTGAAAGAAAAAAAGCACAAGTGTTGATATGAAAAATATCACAACGGTCGCATGAATTGATATAGAAATAATTAGGTATATTGTGAAGGTACTCACTGTCAATATATAAGCGTTCTCAAATCAAATTCATATTATTTATTGAAATTTCTGTCTCGTTTCAAATTATACCGAGAATTCTTTATTAATTTCAATGTGTCTGATACATAACCTCTGAATTAACTTTAAAACTGGAACCTATACCCTTTGCTGGAACTATTTCGATGTTGATGACAGCGGGTGAGATCATTCAAAAGAGTACGGCTACAGTTTTATGCGCGGCTTGCTGCTTGCATCAGTTTGATATCACACGAGTACACGACACACTGTCACCAAAGAGAAGATTCTTTGGTATCACAGATGTTTGGAAGGAGTCAAGGACGCACTAAATCGTACGCGCTTGCGCACTACGTACTTCTATGGTTCTGTATTCCTGGTTGCGTGATTACTGGCGCTAGCAGGCGTATGGTGTCAAGTTTGTTTATGTACGATGGTGACAATATCAATAAAATTTGTCCAAACTAAACTAACTCAATCAATGAGTTTTTCAAATAAAGAGGAATTGTCGGAGAAGTAAATACCATCATGAATATGGAAATAAACAGTACTTGATATCGAATCAAAACCACCTGAAATTATAGAGACCGCTCAAGTTACATTTTTGACAAGACCTCCCGCGAAATAAAAGTATTCGGAGTCGTGTACAAAACTCGTTGGAAAGTGCATTTCCTTCACTCGTAACGTTTCCGCAATCACCGCTACGCGGCTCGTGCTAAACGACTACTCGTGTAAAATATGTCACTTTCCACACTTGTTGTGTAATATACTATCAATGAATTCAAAAATTGCTGTGTCTATTGATTTTCCTTTCATAAACCCGTGCTGAAATGGATTCAAAAGTCCATGTATCTGGAAGAAGTTTAGAAGGCGGTTGCACATTGCAACCTCAAATATTTTTGAAAAAGATGGTAAGAGGCTTATGGGTCTGTAATTTTGTATTTTTGTTGGATACTTTTTTTTTGTAAACTGGTATCAGTATGGTTTCTTCGAGTTTGTCAGGAAAGATGCCGTATTTCAATGAGTTATCTATTATGACACAAAGAGGCAAGCATAATTCCAAGGCACAAAATTTTATAAGGCTGTTCAAAATGCCCCTGTGTTTTTTCTTGTTTCTCAAGTTTTTTATATTTTCCAATATCTCCTGTATTGTAACCGAGCTTATATAGACATTTTTGAGAAATTTGGAAAAATATTTTGTTCGGATCTATTTGTTGTGGAATTTTACTTATTGAAATATTAGGTCATTACATACCGCCTCCGTCTCTCTTCAGCATACAGGACTCTTCTGTTTTTTGACACCTCTAACCTCATTTACGTCCTGCCACATCGTCTTGGATTTATTATCATAATATACTATTCTAAATCTTCTCAATGAAATGCCAGAAACCTTGCGAAACTATTTTTATAGAGGATCAAACTCCCTCTATTCTTCAACTTCGTTGTTGGTCTTTTCATGCTAGAGGAAACACTGACAAACCGATACTAATCCGTTAAAATTATATTAGCCGTCCTCTCACGCCTGACCAGATTACATGTGTAGATTATTTCGGTTCCCTGACTTGTCGGTAAGAATAAGGCTTTACCTGTATTACCGAAAAATATTTTTGTTCGGTTTCGGCATAATGAAGATAGATGAGCGGTGAGTGCCTTTGCGGTACTTTTGATATTCAGACGCAAAAGTTTGGGATCGGTATGTTCGAAAAATTTTGTTCCCCTGTAAAAAGTTTTCAGATATTCTTCATAATGTGAAATTAAAATATATTTGGTGCCCATAACTGTTTTATGGATCTTCAACTGTAAGAAATCCACAGTAAAAATAACATAAGACCATTTATTGAAAAAAAAAGAAAAATGAAAAGTAAATGGGGGGTTCAAAATATACGTGAATACCCTGTATATGCAACATGCAATCGTTACTTGAATTGAAGTCAACAATGCACCACCTATTCGCATGCATCTCCCTTAATTTCGAGTTGTAACACGAAATTAGGCTAATTTATAGTACTAATTTCGAGTTGTAACACGAAATTTGTATTAATTTCGAGTTATAACTCGAAATCAGCTTAACTTCGAGGTACAACTCGAAACTAGTGTTAATTTCGTGTTACAACTCGAAATTATCCTAATTTCTCGATGATAGGGGAAGTAATTATAACTCGCTGAGTGAATATAAATTGGAAATATACTCTTACTCTCGCTGATCCATTGAACCTTCACAAGTTCAGTAAGGAAGAATAGTTGATAATTCCATAAATCTAGTATATGTAAAAAAATGGTAAAGTCATGAATTGGACAAACATTTCAAAAGAGAAAATAGTCTATCCAATTAAAAATATCAAACATAGTTTGAAATTGAATGTCTGGTAGACTTCGAGCAGAAAACTACCACTTTCCTGGCAAATGCCACGCAGTACGTGACGAAGCGGTGCCTGTCCCAATGCATTTTCGTCGTGTCTATTTGACCACGCGGAGCCGCGTTCCAAGAGATAGTTGGAAGTGGCGACACCATACGGCAGTATTAAGTATATGTATTAAGATAAGTTTAGAGAGTTGAGACAATATATAACTGATTCAATGACCTTCATATAAATCTCCGAGTATAAATCAATGACCAAGTACATCTAAATAATGGTGGTAGAAACTAAGAAATGCCCTTACTTTTGAGTGTTAGTTACATATGAAAAAACACTAAAATGAATGAAGTTAACCTACCGTTACACTCTGATAATTACACATACTAGATTTTCGATTGATTCCGCGCAAGTGAACGAATGGGAAAGCGAACTTCGCTAAGGCCATATTTCTCCTTCAGTACTCCTAACAAGCCATCCGATCCAGAAATAGCTAAACCTAAACATAAAGTGCCACCTAATGAGACGTGCTAACAACTAATGTGTTCCTCGCATTTGTGAAATAAAATTCTGGCATGTTATATTCTCTGTTTTTCTCTATCAGCCATTCGAGAGCCAGTATATAATATTTCATTATTTTGTTTGTTTTGATTTTGAATAGGTGCCTTGATGAGGATCGTATGATTACAGATTGAGTGTGTTTTTTGCAAGGAACTCTACCAGTTGATGAAGTTGTTTTGTCTTATTGTTGATTTTGTCTACCGTAAAGAAATCTATATTGACAAAACTATTCTCTATTCATCCGAAATGTTATCAAATCATTTGGAAATTTTTGTAATCAAGCTTGACTAATATTGGTAGATAGGTAGTTTTGTTTTCAGAGTGCAATTTGTGGGGTACAATAAAACAATATTTATTGCAAAAAGAAATATTACTTGAATCACAACTTGTCACACAGTCACACTCACTATAGCTATATGGAGTTTAATAGCTTTTTTTACGTGGCTGTAATACAAAACTACTATTATTCTTGTGTCTCTCGTAGTTTCACGAAGACATATGATTATAAAATGATTTCGATATTCATGTAAGAGCCGTGGAAAAAGTATAGTGTTTATTTAACTCTCATGGAATTTTCATTTCGCATTCGATTATTTGCAGCATTCGCCTGCAGAGTGCAGCTCATGCAGCAAACTTCATACTTGTGGAAAATACGTACCTACTTATACCATTTCGTGATCGTACCCACTTACTATTGTGTCACGACAAAATTCAAAATCTATAACTGCAAATGAAATGAAATAAGTAGAACATGATTTTGATTAAATAAATATTAACGTATGTCGCGTCTAATAACTTTACACAAAGATTTTATACATTATAATTTTTGCTTTAGACAAGAAATCAAAATTTTACACTTAGACTGGCGTACAACTGATTTATTTCATAATACATTTATTTCCTACCTTAACCTGTCACGCATGATTATTCTGATTATTTCGACAATAAATTTTTTATTTATGTGGAGCAGTTAGATAAGAATCAGATGCGAGCTTTTATAATGCGAGCTTTTATAATGCGAGCTTTTATAAAGCGAGATTTTTTTAAATTCACTGCTTATATTTCATATGGAGATTAAAAAGATCAAAATAAGAATTACATCCTCTCTGCACTCCGATTAGTTTTGAACATTGGTGGTGGTATTATCTCTCTTGAGTCCACCCAACTTCAGAAATGATGACTTACTTTAGCGATAGTTCGAATGGGTTGAAATCTTTGCAGCTAATTTTGAAATATACATGATTGAACACAATTCTTTGAGATAAAAAACATCTACTTCAATGAATAGTTTTCGAAGATTCTCGATACTCAATAGTGTGAATTCATGTGTCATGATTGAACTGGGTATTCATAATAATTCCTGATATGGTATTTGAAAACATCAACACCAAGTTTATCGAGATTTATTCAGATTTCTTATCGAGTCTTGAAAAACTAGAATACCCTGAATTTTGAAAGCCATACAAAAACATAATTTCTACAACTATGGAAAACTTTTCAAATGAGTTCAACGTGAAAGTATACGGAATTCTTTCGTTCCCGAGGAATTTCGAATTACAACAAACTGAAGCAATTTTCCCAAACAATAGACATACTCTTCACGTCTGCCTGTCCATTGACCTTTCTAATTATGGAAATACAGTAAAAATTGTTATTTCCCTTCGAAAATAAACAAAATGACATTACAGCAAACAATATAAAATAATTTCTGGTAAGTACCCGAGACATTTCTGAGTTATGAGTTGTTTAAACGTCTCAGTGCCCACTGATTATAGTTACAATCCGTATATCAAAGAACGTGTGACGAATTCCGATACCATGACTTTGAACTACAAATGCTATTGTCTAGTGAAATAATTCCTCTGGAGCAGGTATGGAGAACATAACAATGAACAAACACTTTCTCGAAGAAAAAATTACATTTTTGGATTCCTGTGGGAGAAGTGTGAAAGATTCATTATCAACTATGATTTAGTGGACGAAGAGGAAGCGCATCCAATCAACTGAAGAAATCTCAGATATCCAAAAACATTCACTTGTTCTTCTGAAGATAATTATATAATACGAGTTTTGCTACCGTACTACAATATTGAGTTTCATTTTTATAGGAACTTCTATATACCGGGCTATTCAAATTCGTTTCTGTTCATGGGCATCTCGTAAACGATAAGAGATAGAGTGTCGGTTAAATTGTGGCAAAGTTGCGTATTGTAAAGACCTATTCAATGATGTGAAAAACTCGAATTTAGCTCTTTTGGTTCTGGAGAGAAAAATCAAAAAATCAGAAATAATTTATTTGCCTGTATATCTTCTTTATTCGCAGACATTAAAAATGTGTTCACATTATGTGTTATATGTTCATGAATCTTTTATACAGGGTGTCATCTGACTTCGGCCACCCCCATATTTGAATTTTTAAATACGGACCTGTATTTTTCTATATTCGATTTTTTCACATCATTGAATAGGTCTCTAAAATACGCAACTTTGCCACAATTTAACCGACACTCTATCTCTTATCGTTTACGAGATCCCCATGTACAGAAACGAATTTGAATAGCCCTGTATATATAATACGAGTTTTGCTACCGTACTACACTATTGACTTTCATTTTTATAGGAACTCCTATGAATAGAAACCATGAGCAGAAATAAAATACATCAATGGGTCAATAGCTTTCAATAGTCATTTATGTATATAGTGCATTCCTATCATTTCGGAGTTGATGTGGAGCTTAAAGCTCATCAGATCATTATCGGGGATGATATAAGTCTGAAATATTGTCATCATATTATCAGGTATCTTGAAGATGCCTTCTTATCGCTACCTGTTGATATATTGCCAGCGGCGTAGAATTCGCCTGGGCGATCGAATAAAATAAATTGACGACTGGAGCTTAGACACGTTTGGTTGGCGACTCTGCACTTACAAATTTATATCTAGAACATCGCAAATAAATTGGTGATATCTGCCTTTTCTATAGATATTTTCATGGTCGATGCTCATTGGAAATCATGCCTATTATTCAACATATTCAACAACTAGAATAGACAAAATAAATTGCAATCGATAATAATTTACCACTTTTGTTTTGGAACTAGCTCTCGAAGTTGACGTATTTTATAGAGGAGCTAAAGTTGAGGTTGTACAAAAATAGGTATATCTACTATTATTGGCGAAGGGATCAAGTAATATACCCTCAGATACTCATTTTCACTGAAAACCAGGACAATTCACAAAATATTGTCTCCTCTAGGAATATAGGAAATATTTTTAATGAACAAATACGTCATCAGGTGAAGTTATAAATTCTTATATCTCGGTTATTATATTTAAGATACCTGTGGTCTTTTTCGAAAAATTGAATTTATGAACACACACAATAATATAGATAATACAATGAAAATTTATTCGAAGCTGTCTATTTCATTGTCACAGGCAGCACCTTTTAATCAAATATAGAGTCTATAATAGTGCAAATCCTATCTGTATCTCCATTACATACCTCAAAAAGTGGTTGGGATTCCACTAGGGTGAAATGGCGTGATAGTAAACAAAGGGTAGGTACCTAATTTTTGTAAACAAGTCAATAATTTTTTTATTTGTCGGGTTGTCTTTTCCTTCCATAGAGTGCAAGATGCTACTAGGTCTCTACCACATTGGGATTTTTCAAAAAATTGATTGCATATTTTTTTTCATCGCGTTCATTGAGTATTATGAATTCAGTGTAACAACTCATCCGGCATGTTGATTTTCATGTCAAATTGTTATTATGTATGATGAATATGTTCAATGTTTTGAAGCATGCAGGAATCTTAGGTTATATTTGTTCTAGAATTTTCGTAGGAAGGAGTAAGTATATGTAAACACACTCATGGGGCAATTGTGAACAATTATTTTCATATACTTTCATATATTCTAAGGTAGAACGTCTTTGGAAAATCGTTATTATTTTGTTTTTTCTTCTGCTTATACTTATATAAATTAGCCGAGGAATCCGCCTCATATTTGAAACTTTTTGTAAGTAGTTAGTTTCAAATAAATATTGAACAAAACACTTTTGAAACACTTTTCTGCTTATGTAAATTCGCCGAGGAATCCGCTTTATATTTGAAACTTTTTGTAAGTATGTAGTTCGTTTCGAATAAATATTGCAATTTAAGTCAAGTATGGCTTTATAGTTCAGATTTTTCATTTCCTTCGAAGGGCGAATGTGGACAACAGAATTGAACTGATGCGAATTAGTATCAATATGGAAATTTGTGCGATATTACCCTACCTATTCGAATGTATGGGGCATCAATATAGGAATCATTCAGTTTGCATTCACCAACCTATACCTCCGTTTCTCGCTCCGTTTATATACCCCAAAATTATCGAAAACAGAACAAAATTTGGGGAATTGTTCATAAGTCCACAAATTGAATTCATTTTTTTTTTCAAACTTTATTGCCTCTTAAAAAAATACATTTTATGGCAAGAGTATGAAAATTGTATATAATTTATAAAAATAAGAAAATAGAACACAACTAGAGACACGTACTATACTTATTTCGATTGTGGTGGGTGGTAACCTAGAAATACAAATATCGGGCTCACTCATTGACAATGAAAGAGCGTAGTTTAAGTACATTCCATAAGAAAGAAGCAATGATCTTCACAATATCGCCAGTAGGCGAGCCTATCAAGAGCGTTGACCAAAGACGTCATATCAACTAGAGAATTCAGAAATGCAGGTTTCATTGAGCAGTATATGGGACAATTGAAGAAAATATGTTCAATAGTTTCCAATTGATTGAGGTTACAAACTGTGCACAACTCGTTAGGATTGATGAAGTAAGTAGAACAGTTGAGGGTTAATTTGGTGGAAAACGAGTTACTCAGTCTCAACTGAGCTATACATCTTGTGAATTTTATAGGCATATTTAAGGAGATATATCGCTGAGGAGAACCATGTAAAATTGAAAAGGATTTATACATGGTTAAAAAAGAAGATATCTGTAAAAGTTGTATGTCCTGTTCATAGAGTTTGTCCTTGAATTTCATCAGGAGAGTTTTTTTCCTGGATTTAATAAGGTCAAGAGATATATTTTCCATCAAGAATCTCCGTAAAAAATGATTTGACTTGTAGAACCCAATTGTACTTTGGATCACAGTTAGTAATTTGGCATTGCCGTTTGAGAATTAACTTTGGAAATCGGGTACCATTCATTTCGAGAATTCATGTTGGGTTTAAAAGCAGCTTCTAGCTGAACCCCGCCCTTTCATCATTTTTTTTCACTATTAAATGTTAAATGATGAATAAAGATATATGCACTCTTTATTTTTTACTATTCAATTCACGACTGAAGGAATCTCACTTCATCAAAACCGTTTACAGTTCCCTTGATGGATAGTCTTATAAGCTATAGATTCCACTTATCTTCAACTAGCTGAAATTTTAAATCATATTTGAGTTCGTTTCTATAAGTATGAAGTATAGCGATATCCACACATTGTGCAGTGAAATATGAAGAAGGAAATTGAAATGAATCTCGCTATACTCCTCAAAAATGTGACCAATGTTTTTAAACCTTAGGAATGAGGATAATCACCTTTAGTGGTAATAATTTATTTTCGAACTAAAACCGCCCCTTTTTACCCGCCTTTGTGGACTGGGCCCATAATATAAACACTAAATTGGCTTTCGGCGTGTATCTTTAAGCAGCTTTTGTTGTCGAAGCAGGAGGATGTTATCGAAGCTTGTTATAAGTTTGTCGAGATTTCCTAAATGGGGTCTTGAAATCTGCCGACAGTTTATAGAACCTAACACCGTACCTGCCGACTGAGTCTATCATCACCCGAATATTTTCAGAATTGGGGGAGATAGGAGCACGAACGTGTATACCAAAGAAGATAATTATGAGAATCTATCAGAATTTCGTGAATTAATTTAATACTTCGGTTTTTGTGATATTTTCGTACACAAATCCATTTTTCTCTTATGTATCGTATTGTTTATTTCTTCTAATGTTTTTCGTTCAACATTGTCTGGTCATGAATACATTGTTAAAATCGTATCGTTTTCTTTTAATTCTCTCATAATATATTTTATTACTTATGCAAAAAATTGGCATCAGGATAATTTGCAACTAAGGTAATAGTGAGAGAACTGAATTTTTTGCAGCAAAAGATAGGTATACTCACTTTTCTTCAATCGACTCACGTTTGAGATATAATAGTTATTTATGTATTAAGGGAATTATGAGGGCCTTAATTACCGATGGCGAAGTTTGCGTCCCGAGGGCCTCTGGCCCGAGGGACAGCAATTGCCAGAGGTTATTAACGCAATAAATGTTTAAATTCATAACCTTTCTGGTATATTTGAATTAGGTAGCGTTGATTGTACCATTGTTGAGAGGTGGATAGATAGACTGGTGAATTCACTTCCTATCCTGTGACTAGTCCCAAATCTCTTGATTTCGCCTACTTTGATAAAACGTGTATAACGTGACATGGCGTGGGCGAATCTCGCTAAGTGAAGCCGCGATTTCAACCAAATTTACAGGTTACTGCAGGTGTCAATATGAAAGTATAAATATTTGATTCTGAATGACTTCTAATCGTTTTTAACAATTCCATGGACCCATTTTCCAATGAGTCTGATTCGAATATGTATCGCACATGATTGAAAGAACATTTTTCAAATATATTTCGACAGTATCGCCATCTATTGTTGTACATGAGAATCCCACGTGATGAGCTGAAATTCAATTGTTCCAAATCAAGGATTTGTCTGCTGAAACAATTGAAGAGTAGCGCCACCAGGTCTTATTTCCATCATTCATTGTTGGTTGTTGCTAGGTTGTCGCTATGTTACATGTTTATAAGCAAACTTTCTTTATCAATCAATGTTTTTCCGTTAAAAACGTGTTTATTTTTTACCACAAATCGACGATCTTTTTCTGATATAATGGAGGATATTATAAAAAAGCGGAAAAAGCAAGACAATCATTACTTCCATCGAAAAGTGAAGCCCTATATCAAAAAGAATACAACTTATATCTGAAGTGGCTGACACAGAGAAATGTTATGTCAAAAGATGCCAACGAAACTGTCTTTCTGGCATATTTTCAAGAACTGGTAAAGTATTTTCAGTATTTTCTGGTAGATTTGGTAATAATTGTATTTATTCGTTGCAGTCAGAAACGTTCAGCCCAAATTCGTTATGGACTAAATGGTCAATGCTCAAATCGATGGTGACCATATATGAGAAAAGAGATATCACCAAGTTCAACGAACTAGAGGCTTTTTTGAAACGGAAAAGTAAGGGGTATAAGCCGAAAAAGTCTGCTGTCTTATCCCCTAAAGATGTCATCAAATTTTTAAAGGACGCCCCTAATGAAATTCATTTATTGCATAAGGTAATTTTTTTCTCATAATTTTCTTTTTCGTTTGTTTATTTCGTTTTATTTGTTATAGGTTGTTCTAATAATTATGGGTTATTTTGGAGGATGCAGAACTCAGGAACTTCTAAATATGAGTATAGCAGATATAGAGGACCGGGATACTGTTATGGTAGTGAACGTACCGGGAAGTAAAACTGGTGTATCGAAGAAATTTACAGTTGTGGATTAAAAAGAGTTCTCTGCTTTGCCTTTATTGAGACTATATATGTCCTTGCGTCCTGAAGGTACAAAACGATTTTTTTTGAGCTTCCGACAAAATAAATGTACAACTCAGCCAATTGGAAAGAATATGTTTGGCAAAATTCCCAGCAAAATCGCAATATATTTAGGATTGCCAAACCCACTAACCTATACGGGACATTGCCTTCGTCGCACTTCTGCTACTGCCCTAGCCAATGCAGGAGCAACTATGACAAACTTAAAAAGACACGGAGGTTGGAGAAGTTCCACGGTGGCAGAGGGGTATCTGGAGGACAGTATTGAATTGAGAAATAAAACGGCGCGTATGCTGTCTACTTTGCCATCAGAAGAGGCAGGCACCTCGACTGTAGTGAACAGCAACAGCACCACCCATAAAAAAGAAGAAATTGTTTCCAGCGGCCGAAGTAATTTTCAGGGAACATTTGAAAATTGTACATTTATTATTTGTAATTACGTGAATAAGGAAAATATGTCTTAGTTTTCATTACATATAAACGTTTATAAGCATTTCTTGTATCATTTTCACCTGTAAAAGGTAAGAGGGAGTTTCTGAACCTCAATATCCCAAGGGAGTTATGACCCTCATTATAGATATCGTAACTATGACGATATAAGCTTATAATGTCACTGTCAGAAATAAAATATGTTTCTGAGGCAAATTTTTTTTGTAGGATGAAATAGACTCCTGACAACCTTCTTTCAACAACCCACAGAATCAGGTGTATACATACCTATTTGATTTACAGAAAATGTCATCATGAAATTATTGCATTATAGGTACATTATACGAGGTTTGACGGCCGCATGATAACATACCGATATTCAGATGCTCAATAACAAAAAAATCCATAATTGAAAGGGAAAGTGTGTCTGCACTCACTATGATTTTATATTCATAATATTACGATATGTCCATGTCCATGAGATTTCACATAATTGACAATAAAGAATTTTTTTGATATTAATATTTGATATTGCCTAGCATTTTCTGAAGCTTGTACGTATAGTACGTACTGGTCCGTTTTGCGGTTTTGAGGCTAAAGCCATCATACAAAAACATGCATCAAAATGTGGATGCAAAAAAAACTCTAAAATGGTAAAAAAACTCGCCTGAAGTGTTATAGCGTACAATAAATAACCTCTAACCCAATATTTGAAAAGATGAACCCACATATTTTTCATTGTCATTTCCATAATTTTCCTCGTATTTTTCCATTAACTATATACGTATACCTACATCACTCAATAACGCAGTGTGTAGGTGTATATATGAAGAGTCTTAGAATCCCCTATACATCATGTTCATTCGAAAATGAGCACTATACTTTCTGCTAGAATACACATCATCAATTTGAGTTCAGAAGTTAGCAGAAGATATACACTTAGGTTTATTGATTGTCTCACCTTAATGGATGAAAAATCAATTCTAATAGTTATCGAGAAAGTAGATTACAATTGTAAGATTATAATAACCAAAAGATATTTCCACGAAAACTTTCTTTTTTAACTTCAACAACCTATAATGTTCGTGAAATATCGTATCAACCAGTGAAATAATATTGGGAGAATAGGAGTTATCGTTTTGAATAAATACCAGCAGATTGTGAATGAAAAGTTGATACAAGGACATGTCATGTAAGCCGTTCTGACCAACGAAGATTAGGTAGTTTCGACAAAAAAAATGTTTCTCGATTTTTCATTATAGATCGACGAAATCATCTCTTCAGGGATGATTCAAAGATGTGACGAATTACAGGAGGTCCTATTTGACATATTAAAGTTGCTACATGAGCGACAACGCCGCAGTAGGTATACTGAAAATATTAGATCGATAGAGCAGAATTATAATTACCAAAGGAACCGACAATATCCAGTCACATATACTCTAGAAACGTCCAATGTGTCATCCACCATGAATAAGTCCGTATAAAACGGGAATGTGATAATATTGGAGTAAGTACTGGCATTGAGTAGGTACATATTATTAAAGATATATCTGAGGTACTTGAAAGCTGAAATGATTAGTAATCAAAACCATCATTACGTCCTCTTTATTATATAGGCTTACAAATCGCTTTATACATATATAGTTTTAGACTCAGATTATTTAGCCCCTCAACTAGATGGCACTGAAGTTATCGTCAATTGTCACTTGTGATCTCCCTAGCAGCAGAATTATTAAGGTCACGAATGTTTTTGTTGTTGTTGTTGTTCCATCAACAAAAACATGAGTGAAACCGAGAAAAAAATTGAAGGGAATCAATTCTGCTGCGTTGGAGATTCGGTAAGAAAATTTCATAAATTGGAGTTGCTGTTAATATGACGATAAGATGATACTGTAGATAGTAACTGATGTTTATTACTAATATTTCAGGAACATTCAAAACAGTAATCCGTTTTCAATAATAACATCTAATATCACATGGGTACCCAGATTTTATTCTGAGTGACGTTTGTCAATAGATATAAGGCGCTTCATTTTTGACAGAAAAATTATCACTTATTAATTCCGTCAATATGAACCAGATATTATTATCGCATGTAATACAACAAGTGTATTGATGATTATCGAAACAAAAATTCATTCGATTTTGAGGAACAAATCATGTGGTTTCCCGAAAAAGAGAAGGAATTTTCGATAATCATCAATAACACAAGTTGTATTTGTTCAGATTATTTCATGAATAAAATCAAAGCCATTTTGATGATTTCCTATTTATTGTTAATATAAATATTAAACGAACAGTTTATGGAATTAGTTATTTTGATTATGCATTGTAGTTCGACACAAGAAGATTCGTTATGCAACCAACAATACATTTATGCCATTGTATGATGTAGGCAAGATTACCTATGCACTAGGTACTACTGAGCTAAATTCATTATGATTGTTGTCACAATTTGTGTGGTTAGGTTACATTAGATTAATTCTATTGATGCTGAAATTGTCAAGAATTTATAGAAAATGAAGTGGATACATATTAATAGTGTGTGTTTATCATGGTTCAGACGAAAATTTGGTGTAGTGACATTCATTTATTTACCAGGGAACCGGAAAATACTATGACAGATTGCAACTAGTAAGTCGTTGTTTAATTTAACTACCCTACTGCCTACAAATCAGATAGCGAAATACTGAAGCGAAAACACAGCATGTAGGTATCCAATAGCCAATCAGGAGCCGAAATACAAAATCGAAAACATGGTGTTATTGCTTATCAACACAATCATTTCAACCAATCAAAAACGTGTATTTTAGCATGAATGAAATAATCACGGTAATCGCCCGCTGCTATGAGCAACGTATACAAAAATGAGCCTTCTAATTGGTTGAAAATGAATTTATGAAATTTTCAGTGAAATTCATAAATCGACTGGTCTAGAGCAATCGATGAGACTTGGAGAGCTAAAACAGTATGGCTGTGTATCCGTTGACGATAGATCTCTGAGCTAGGTAGCTTATTATGATCATTATTGTTGTTATTATCGCTATCATCACCATCTCCATTCTCATTCAAAGTGAAAGATAACAATTTATTAAGCAACAACATGAATGAACTTTTGATTCAATATCGATTTATTCTTCTATTGAATTTGAACCTATTGTTGAGGTAACAAATTGAGTTCCATTCACCAGCACGAAACCTATTACTGTTGATCATGACTTTCTAATTTATAGCTCTTTCGAAGAAATTCGAGATAAAACGCTCACCTTACACAAAGATCCTCGATCTGCAATGCCCTGAAGTTGCTGCATTATTTGATAAAAAAATTGTTGCAGCAGTACCTACCTACAACAGAACTAACAGAAATAGAAATATCTCATCAACAGTTAACCTATCAAAAAATATATTGAATTAAGGGCTGGTTACATACAACATTCATCGACTAAGTCGATATTATATCCTTTATAACATATTAAAGGTGATTGAAGTATGCCCCATGGAAAGTAGTGAGTGAACAGAAAACAGTTCATCCCTTAGTGTAGAAAAGTATATCATTCTATAAGTAGTATTCACCTTCTTGAGGTACCCTTGAACAATTGTGGAAGGAAATATATGCTGTTTGAAATGGAAAAATCATTCATCAGTTTGATATAAAAAGTTCCGGGATCTATAAAACGATTCAATAATCTTAGAAATGTTCTTCAAGGATGATAGGTTAATTATTGAGTGTTTATGCTGTGTTTATAGATTCAACTAAACTAGCAACCAAGAATTAACAATCAATAATTAGGAATTTACAATACAATCAATAATTAAGAATCAGATATTGAATGTTACATGATTGAAAGCTCAATGTCAAGTGTTGAAAAATTATATTATTAATCAAATGAGCAAAAAACCCGAAAAAACCCAAAACTCCTGAACCTGAAAACTATAACACTATTAGAAGCAATGACAAATGATGGCATTCTAATCGTTTTGCGCAAAATTTCTTAATTCTCAATTGTTAAGTTGAAAGTTTACTGACTTCGTAATTCTCAATTATTGATTTAATTAACAGATGTAAAAGTATAATTTTTCATAGACGTTCTCCTGTATTCAACATTTAACTTTTAGTTTAGATGAATCTATTAACCCAGCATTAGGTCATTTTTACCTATATGCCTATATAATATATGTGGGGTATTCGAATTCTGCGATATATCGGCTCATGATCAGTTTTCTTAAATGGGACACCCTATAAATAACAGTACTACCTAATGTGTTGCCCAGAGTCTGGAAAGTCTGAAAAGTTTTTTATTTTATTGAAATAAGCGAGGAAATATGGTACCTGACCATTTTTTTTGTAAATCAACCAATAAAATAAATAATGAGATAAGATTACATTTAGAACAGCAATTAGAACTAAGAACGATTAAAAAGAGTAATATATCACATTACAATACATTATTGTTTCGAAAATCTAAAATTTGGTGTACGAATAGTATTGATTATGTAAGTGAATTGTGACATCCAATTCATCCTCAACCTTCGATAAACCTTTCTAGTCTGAAGAACTCGAGTTAGGTAGGTCAACTTAACTTTAATAAACTATCTATAGTAGGTATGTCCAGGCTATTTTTTATGTTTCAGTAGGAGTTTCGTCAAGGAAGATTATCTACATGTAAATTTTGTCAGTCACCATTGGAAAGCATTTTTATAAAGTCTGTATCTAGCACTTCACCATAAATAAGCATCTTTTCACTCGACTATGGTTGTAGAATTTTGCCATTCAATACAAGATACCCTGTAGATTGGAGATCGTTTTTTAAACCACAGACGTACTTTATCATACTATATGTTTCAAATCTAGATTTATCGTCACCTCAAATAAAGAAGGACTCCTTTGGTCTCGGCGAAAACATGATGCAATTAAAATTCTTGTGGCGGCCTTGTAATTTCCAAGTGCTGAAAATACTTTTGATATGCAAGTAATTTATAAGTTAATGGACGCGAAATAAGAACGTTAATCTCTTTGCATGCTGCTCATATTATGTTTGAATGTAGGTATCAAAAAATTTTATGATTATTTGTTAAGAAAGAAACATTCGCGATCTGCATTCACAGTGTGAATCGTCGCATGTACTACGAGCAGATATAATTCAATGTTCTTCGTGGTATTTACCAGGAAAAAATATTTTTTCTTCCAAATTTTTTTGTCAAATTTATGGCTTTTCCATTTTTCGTTTATTAGTTTAGTCGAGCTTTCAGCCACTTCCAAGTTCTGTAACTGGTGAGATTTGTTTCTGGAGTGTTTCTTTCTTCTACCGCATGGTGTCGCCACTTCCGACTGTATCTTGGAATGCGGCTCAGTGCTGTCAAATAGACGCGATGAAGATGCAATGGGACAGGCAACGCTTCGAGTAGAGATCTCACGGTCTCTACTCGGATAACTACCCTGCTCTGATGAGGGCCAATAAGCGCGAAACCGGTCTGTAGGTTGTTAAGCGTGCCTGTCCCGATGTGAATTTGTCACGTCTTAGGAAGAAAGAATCATGCGCGATTTGCATTCACAGTGTGAATCGTTGCATGGATTACGAGCAGATATAATTCAATGTTCTGCGTGGTATTTACCAGGAAAGTAGTTGTTTTCTGCTCGTAATCTACCAGACATTCATTTCATGTTCGATATTTTAATTGGATAGACTATTTTCTCTTGCAACAGTCAGAATCAACATGTTGTTTGGGTTTGATTCCTAATATTATCTCTATTTGAAAACTATTAAAAACAAGAAAAATACCCAAACCAGGATAGATCCTTCAGAATTAGACTTTCGTATGATGAAGAGATGACGTTGGAGACAATATCGAGCCAAATTAATTATGGCACATGAGCAATCAAGCCCTGATACATGTTACAGTTAACTCAGAGGTTAGCTCAATTGACAGATTAATCTTATTATTTTCTTGTTATGACTGTTCAGAACCTTCGTACAAATCTGCTTCAGAGAAGGGATAGTTGAGAGAGAAGAAACTGGTAACAGTTAAAGGTACTTGTGTAAAAAATCAATATACAACTTGAGAGTGAATAATATAAACAGCATACAGTAGGTACCTCAAATTCTTCTTGAGACCACGGTATTTAATTCTGGTCCATGGGCGATAATAATAAATCTCACATATATAACTATACCGACTCCACAACTACAGCTAAAATTTTTGGGGTTCTTGTCTGAGAGGACCCCAGCAGACAATAATTACGACATCAAAGAAACATCGCAGTTTTCTACTATTCCACTTATTACTGCATAATCAGAAGTCTTGATTGACTTTCCTGTGTCAAATCTGACCTAACGTCAAATAGTATATATTATGATACAAGTGTGTTATATCGCTGCCCATATAACAAGTGCGACAGCACATGTCTTACAAAACGGGTGTCATATAGGTAAATTTTTTTCTATTTTGCATTAATTTGAAGTAGGTATTTTATTGAGAAAAATGAATCTGATATTACTGATAAATTAAGTATTTAAAATTTGACCAGTCGAGACTGTGACTCGATTAGACGTTCAGAAATGGTAGATTCACTGTGGATTATTTTTCTGGCTGCTACTCGTAGTTTCCGTGACAAACAAACATGAAAAATATAGTGAAATGAGTCATGTTGCGCTTGCGAGAATGATTAAACGATTATAGGATGATTTTTTTCGATGACTTCCGAAGCGATAAAAAGTCCAATGTTTGCTTCGACCAAGCAGAAGGCAATGAATGGTGAAAATACCCTGAGATGGGGAAATTCTGCAACATGTCCGTGATTTCACGTCGTTATGAAGGTAATTTCCAGCGATTCCTCACCTGTATTTCCACTGTGACTCATGACAGTTAATAATACAGTAGCTGGTAATAACTGTTGTTAGCTGGAGCACAGAAATTTGAGAAGCAATTTGGAGTAAAGTGCTTACAAACTCGTCACAACTAGAGGGCGTGAATCAGAATCATGGTAACTGAATCGTCAATATTTGATTCCTTTTCTGGATGCTATCTGAGTAACGAGGATGTGTATTATGTGGATTGTGCTATGAATGTTTGTTGTCCCTGGTAATATCTGTCAGCATATTTTCATAGTTTTCACTATACTCACGACACACAATCATGGGAGAATGAGGAATTGAACAAGATTTGTTTTTTGGAAAAAACGCTGCGACACACAGATTTTCATTTTTGGCTGCGATTTTTCTGATGGTAAATATATGTACACAACAAGAACTTCCACTTATCGTCGTGCAAGTTATGCAAGTTGGAATTAGATGGTGAAGAAAAAGTTTCCCCACCGGGGGGAGAAATGTGACTTCTCATTTAACATCCTGTGTATACGAATTTATGTTATATCAATATGTAAAACAAATAGTTGTTGTCAAGGGTTTGTTCTGAAATGTAAGTTCAGTTGTTAAGTGAAGTTGAATGAGACGAAATATTTTTGGTGGCGCAATTCTGCAATAAATTTCAAGTATATTTCATGTACCATGTATACCCAAACACAACAGTTATCTAGAAATATACGATTGAACATATCAATAACTAAGACCATATTGTGAATTTCGCTCACGTTGTGATCTGTAAAGGACCGATTTACTGAAAAACAGAACAACAATAAATGAATCATTAACTATACTGTCGACTTGTTCTTTTTGTATTAGATCTCGTAAACCATTCAATTTGTGACATTTATGTTTATTTTTTTTAATGACTGATATTTTCTTCATTTATTTTCATGTCGTTTTTGCCTCTTAGAACATGCACCCTTAGACGGCTGGCTATAGTCATTTTGTTCGTGGCAGATGGTCGAAATAAAGTTTTCATAGGTTTTTGTGTTTTTTCAAAGTGATGCCTTGTTTATTTCATCAAAAAATATGTTTTCACTTATTTTTGTGTGGTTTTGTCACTTCAAACCCCTTCAGTCGGCTAGATATTTCCTTCTAAGCATACGATATGTCAGAGAGTAACACCCTTGTTGTTTTTTACATTGAAATTACTATTCCGTGATCCACCTGGATATGTCATACGTGATTATTGTCAACTTCAGCTGCTTACCATACATTTTTGACTGCTGTGAACGTCTCCTTTTCGCCTCTGAAAACCAACAACATTTTTGCGCACGCCTATGTTCAATACTAACTTCACTGACTTCACTCCGGTCGTATTCTTCAATGGGTAACATTGAAGTTGGATTGTCGAGTTTTCGATTGTTATGGAGTTTGTTCAACGATATTTTGAAATTTAGTTTTTTTGTTTTCAACCGCCAACTTAGTTGCAAAGCAACCCTCGTAAGTCTAGGACTTGTATGAGTAAGGAAGACAGGGACCTTAACTTTTTCAAGTGTCATCCGAAGCACTACTCGGCTGGTTATCGTTGAGAGTCCGAAGGATTGAAATCTAGGTACCAAGAATGTTCGGTTGGTCACCTATCTCCTCCCGCTAAACGATACTATAGAAATAAATAAATATTTCCAATAGCTGCCGGGATTTGAACCGCGGACCCTCAGGCCCATAGACCAGCGCCTTTGCGCGCTCGGCCACCAATCACACATATTTTATATAACCTAACCTGAATTTGTTTGGTAATGAGTTGGGTGAGTTTGAAGATTTAATTGTTTGCTTGATGCCGTCTGATATAAAGTAATTGATGACAAGAACAATAAGAACAAATTGTCCCAGTTAATTTTTCAGCGTCAGAGAATCAAGTGAGTGTAAATAGTATATCCAATATGAACTTAATTGAATATCAAGCAATAAATCTATATCAAATATTTTCCACAATATGTGTTAATAATAAACATTCTCATTCTGAGGAGTTTCCTGCTTTATGACATAATTTTCAAGCACATCTTCTCAACGCGTGGGACATATTATAGCGTCTTATAATAATTACATAATATAATATTTACCAATAAATTTTTCGAAGTTGACTATAATACGAAAGGTCTGTCTACAAAATACGAATCAGAGAGTTATCTTCATATCGTTCTTATAATATAGATACATAAAAAATACTGATGTCGTATTATAATAATTATTAATATTCCGAGGTTGAATTTGAATAATAATAGCACTCAACACTTTCATTTTTTAAATTTATTGACGTTCTCGTTTTATTATTATGATTTTTTTCATCGTCGAATGCACTTTGCATCGCAGTAGTAAACCCATCTCACAAGGTGTGTGGGGGTATTTTATTACTTCATATGTAATTAATAAGACGTACCTTGACTAATGGCTGATAAACACGCACTAGAGCCAGACTAAATAGACTGGATGTCGTGGACTGGCCAGCTTTCATCATGATTTATTTTTTTATACATCAACGAGAGGGATGTGTTTGATCATATGGATTTTTCGATCGAAAAGTGTGCTGGTGTTGCTGTATTATTTGATTTGGTAGTATTCAATTTGGTGACTCAACAGAGATTCTATAATGATCCCCACGCATAAATTAATTACCTATGTAGAGTTGTTTCAGTGGGATGTACTTCAAATTCTTGTAGTTTTCAATAAATAGCTTTTATTTTTACGTAGCTTGAATAACGATGTATTATTTATTCACCTTTCTGATAAATACATCCTTGGAAGGTAAATATCCTACAGCATCTTCCTTCGGCCAATGGGTTTCAGGAAAATCTCAATAAATTAGGATGGTCGCAGTTGTCAGTTCTCAAAAGTTTACGATAAACTAATAGAGTGTTCACAGCACGTGAACCTTTACGTATATGTTAACGTACAAAATATAACGCTTACGTTGTGTTATAAAATTGAGTTGAAGTCGTCCATCCATCACGTAATAATCACGTACGTCAACCTTCGAACGTTAAGTCCAATTTGATAATGTCAATTTTAGAATATTTTCACACAATATTCATGCTGTATTTGTCTCATTTGTGAATCATGTAAAGATCATTATACAAGATAAAAAAATCTAAACTTTCTGGTAGCCCCATTCGTGATTCATCGTCCCTCTTTCGGGATATTCCGGTTACGTACGTTGCTTTGATACATTGTATGTCGCTGCGGAGTCTGAGTCCGCAATATAGAATTCAAGTATTTTTTGACTGATGGATAGAAATGTCCGAATTATATCGATGATACCTTCCGATACCTTTCTTCACAAAGTAGAATGTGGTTTCAATATAGGACAACTCATAATAAGTAGGTAGGTATAATCGAAACTCAAGAATAAAATTTGGATTGAATATAACTCTGATACTAACGAAACGAACATATTTCAATTTCGATTAATGAAATAATCAATGGCATTATCTGCAAATGAATGGTGCATGTTTTATGCATATGAAGTTTCTACTTGTATATTATTGCAGTTAAATCTAGTATGATATATAGGTCCTGCGGTCCTGCATATCCTTCGCCATCTTCGTTTCCTGAAATTTCCTGTTCTCTGCCTGTATCCATCATAATATCTGCCTGATCAGTGGTTTCTTCGAGGGTTTCTTCCTCGACTGCTTTTTCATCATCATCATATATTACCTTCCTTCATTCTCTTGCAAACACTATTCCATCAATTTTTGTAACCGCTGCTGATCTTGTTTATATTCTGTATTCTTTCTATAGAATGAAAATGTTGTTCTAATTTATAAAAAAAGGGTTTTTTGACAACTCACCTAGCGTGTATCTAAACGAATATTTGAAATCTTGAATAAATTAACGAATATAATTGCTGCTGAATCCTGCAATGTCACTTAGATGGTCGCTGCAGAGTACGACTCCGAATCACACAATATCAGTAAAACAAAAAAGTCAGCACAGTCAAAATACCCCATACATACTGATGAAATAGTTTTAGGAAGGTACTTACAAGCAGCAGAACGAGAGGTCGAAGTATTTTCGAAAAATTCCAGGATACAGGGTCTTGCGGAGTGAGGCTCCACGCGCGACCTCTGGAAGGTTAAAGAACGTACCTATATGGGTTAACGTACGCCCGTTAACCCATATTCAACATAAACGTAAATACTCGAGAAATGCGCATGCGTGGATATCAATTCGTATGTTAATCTTAACGTTTTTTTTTTTTTTTTGTGGTTTGGCATCAAAACAAAAGTTTTTTTTGCCACAGACTTTTCTTTAATTAGTTAGATTGTTATTTTTTCCTTAGACATAAATTCCAAAATCGTTTTGTAAATATCTTCTTTGAATGTGCTTAACAGCACAGTGACACTTGTTGGCAGCTGGACACCTTGAGTGATTAATTTATTAAAAAATTCTGATCGATGTGTATTATGAAGATTACAAGTGAAAATCAAATGATTGATATCTGCTTCAAATGAGTAGTTGCAAGGACATATAGGGGATATATCAACTCCAATTTTTGCCAAATGTGCGGGAAAACCTCCATGATTTAATTTCATTCTCGTTATAGTAGAGGAGTAAAAACGTGATATTTTAAAATCAGCTAGGTGCGGAATGCTCCGAGGAAGCTGAGGATGAATGGATACATAAGGGTTATTGGAAGAGGATACAAAGTCTTCCCAAAGTTTCTCCCAGCGTGTTCTCACTGATCTTCTGGACTGGCTTATTATGTCTTGAGGGGTAAACATATGATTTATTTGTTGAAGAGAGGTGGCATCTTTCGCTGCTTTATCAACTTTCTCATTTCCGATTATACCTGAGTGACCCTTAACCCAGATGAAAATTATTTTAGTATTATTAGATTGAAGCTGCAATAGTGTCTGGATAATTTCATTAATAATAGAGTTAATGTTGGCCACTGAAGCGTGATTGTGAATTGCAGTCAGAACCGATTTCGAATCCGATAGAATGACAGAGTTGCCTCCTCCATTACTTTTAATCCATGT
Source organism: Chrysomela aeneicollis (assembly GCA_029955515.1). Lineage (NCBI taxonomy): Eukaryota > Metazoa > Arthropoda > Insecta > Coleoptera > Chrysomelidae > Chrysomela > Chrysomela aeneicollis. Next base: position 8,460,838 of record JARUHQ010000009.1, on the reverse strand, counting down.
TAGAGCTTGTGATATAGCATAAGATTCTGCACTGTAAATTGACGAGTGATCAGGAAGGCGAAATCGTGAAATAATTTTTTCATTTTCAACATAAAAGGCACATCCTGTGCCATTATCGTTTTTCGACCCATCGCAATATATAGTATTTTGTTTATCTAATGTACGCAATAAGGATTTGGTCATAATATTATTCACTATAGGTAGATCAGTGTATTTGGGAAAAAATACTGTTGGTTTGTACATCAAATCATTGAAATGTAATTGATAAACCGGCAGGATGTTATGTGAATGTATTTTGTTCAGAGATTCATTCAAGGACACAAAAGCTTCAGCTAGTGGAGGACTATTTTTCAATTTCCAATATTTATTGGTTAAATTCTCTAAGGCTAGATTATAGGACGATTTGAAAAGATACTCCGATGAGGTTTTGAATAATACTAACTTTTTACATGCTAAAAACTGTCTACGAAGGAAAAGAGGAGGCTCTTGGGTTCTTGATGGCACCACTTCAACTCTCTATATTGTTGTGAAATTTGGCCACGCCTTATTGATTTTCTTCATTGATATTTTCAAGAAGTTAGCATACAGATATAGTTTTACTGTGTTTACTGTGTTTTATTATCATAAGGAGAAGGATTCGAATAAGGTTCCATATTTCATTAAATCTTCGCTTCATCATTGTTGTTTATGAATATTAGGAAGAAAACCTTAAACACATTACAATTTTCGAAAGAATGTTGATGGAAAGACAAAAACTGAATTTGTTTATGGAGGTTATGAAGATTTATATATATTCGTATTGATAATGATTTGTTGATTTGTTGTATTAATTCAAATAATGAAATATATATTTATGCGATTTGAAAATTGGACTGAAATATTTTTTATTCACGACCAGTACTGAATGTGATGATTCCGAAATCATTTTTGTAAAGTGATTTTTAATGTTCATTTTTATATCATCAGGAGTGAAAACGGAACAGAAAAAATAAATGAAAGTCAATGTCAAGGCACAGATTGAACACTGGCCAAGGTACCTATATACTTTCATTTTGAAAACTATGTGTGTAATATTGTTCGATTCATTTGATATGAGCATAAATCCATACTAAATCGTGAATATCGTCGTGGATGAAAATTTTGAAAACATGAACCAACACAAACAACGTGTTCTATTGGTTTACTTACGGTCGTGTTATTAGGGCACTACCGCATCTTGACATTTACATCTGACACTAACAGTTCAAGCAATCTACGACGTCTATCGCTGTATGCTGAAAATATAATAGATTTTGAATATTCTTATTGCCATTCTAGGAAACATGAATAACATTCTAAACAGCTATGAACTCATCTGATGATCGACTCTTCCATTCATATGAAATTAATAAGTTATCTGACCAATCACAAACCAAAGACAACTGGCATTATCGTAAAAACCCCAACTGTCTTTCAATTCCGATTGGTCTATTAGCTTGGTCATATAATATGTAAACATGGATATCAATAAAGCAAGGATTGACAGTTCGGAAAAAAATAATTATAGCTGTAGACGTCAAAATGATCAGATACGATGTGATATCAAATAAAGTTTATGTTTATAATGGATTGGTTATATGTTTATAATGAATGCTCATCGTGTTTCGTGAAATAGTCTAGCAAAATACTGCTACGTTCTGAATATCTTCCCATAATTCTGTGATGAATTTCGTGAAACAACAATTCCATATAATTATTTCGAATATTCGTGAAATCAGTTATGAGAATTCATCTGAAGGAAACTTCCTTTCTGAATGAATATCATTTCATGCTCATATCGTATATAATCTTCAACTCCCATATGTTTATTTTCTGTTCTCTCCACAATCCAGAGAACTGATGAGTGGGCCATTATTCCATTACATTCCAGTCAACTGAATGGATATGAATTTTCATTCGTTTACTATTAGGAAATTAAACCCACCAAGATAATAGATATTTCAAGTCATACACACGATGACAACAAAGCTCGAAAAAATGAAAAATTATTGAACAGTTAGTTATTTTGGGTACCTAAATATATAAATTCCTGTGTTCATTACCAAATGTACCTTCAATGCTCTCAACGAAATCATAGTGAACATAATTCAACTGATTCAGTTTATATCTACTTACTGATGGAAATGAAGAACGTTCAGTTGAACTGGTATGGGATCAAGAAGCTCAAAAATTGGGAGGCGACATCTCATCAAATCTATATAACCGTTCTCAACTTAAGACCCTTTAATAACCACTTCGGTATAACCAGTTACATGATATCTAGCTATCCATCTTAATGAAAAATTATTGTGAGCTTCGCACTTCTTATGAAGCAATTTAGTGATGATCATCGGAAAGCCTGCCTCACTGATATACAATTTTTCTTATAATATGAAATATTTTGAAGAAGTACGCAAGTTGATGAGAATACCTTGATGATAATCATACAAGATGATGCATTATGAATTAATTTTGTAATACACTAGTTTATAAAACTAGAAAATAAGTTCATTCCTGAAAATCTTTTTTCTTTTTTCACCATTTTATATACAAATTTACGAGAAATCAATATGATACCTAATCTATATATATATATATATGGAACATATCAAGATGATGGAATTCTTGATATTCTGTATAGCGTTTCTTCCGATTATACAGCTATTCTATTCAAAGCAATAATGAGAATTCAGAATTCTAATCTACTCTGTAATAAAAAGTTAAGATAGGAATATGAGTGATATCGTTTCAATCAATAATGAATATATATAGTTGTGGAACAAAAAAATCCATTAAATTGAAAAATTTCGATATTTCACACCCTATAATCATTCCTGCTAGCCCCAAGTGTGAAAAATCGATGAAATCAGCTCTTATGTGATGATCCAAAAAATGCGATATATAGTAAGTTGATGTCCAACGTCTTATAGTTGAAGAACTGTATATAGGTAGGTACTGTCATCAGGGTAACGAAATGTGATAGTGATTTGCTTTTCTTGCCGACTGATTCAAACATTCAAAATGGAACAATAGCCCTTTCAAAACTTAGTAATATACCTGGTAATAAATGAAACAAACTCAGAAAAAAGGCAGACTTCTAGAACGAGTCGAAAAGAGTATTAATATACATTTCATGGATAAAACAGAAGGGTATAGTATAGTGTTTCTCTTTCCCTATGATCCAAAAAATGTCAGTTATTTCTCGTCCAGTCAAGTTCATTTTTCATTGAACGATGACGAAATATTCATTCAATGAACATCTTCAGAAATACAAAAGATGGAAGATATATTCAGTGAATAAATGCTCGATCAACTCAATATTCTGGCCTGTTTCCAACAGTCGATTTAACTATCGCCAACTGATGGCTCGCTTGAGTTGATCTTGGTTCAGTTTAGCTTGGTTTCAAACCGAATTTGGAAAAGGTCTCCGATTACTGCTGATAATTAATCCATTTTCTGGTGGGACCGATAAAATTATAGAGCATGATTGGACAAAATGTTGTTGTTGTTGTTGATTTATTTTTGAACAATAAATCAACTTCATGGTCATAACTCGAAACTGCACTTTTTTTTGCCACTCACCCTCATTCATTCATTCACTCATTCATTTCACTCATCCTGGCATCGAAATTTATTCATTTGCCACAGAAGTATTTTTAATATATTTATTAAATGTAAGGACAGAACACGCTACACCCAGTCGCCTCGCCTTTTTTGTTATTTCTGACGGGCCTGGGAATCGAACCCACGACCGTGATGGACTTCCATTATAATCATGGCGCTCATCGCCATCACAGCTTGTTTTAAGCAACCAAAATATTGAAATGGATCTTAAAATCGAAAAATCATTGGCAAATTTTTGTTTTCGCGAGTAAATATATATCAAAAAATTAGATCGAAAATGTTTTTCTTACATTTACCGAGATATCCCATACCATAATCGAAATTTACTCACTGAGTATACCCACAACTTTTTCCTGTACTCTCCTTGGTAATGATATTTCAATTGAGAAGAAGAATTGGAACCAGCTGAATTGGTTCAATATGAGATCGTATTAAATACACGTCAATGAAATATCGAGCGAAATATTGGTGTCAATATGGCGGCCAGGCAACCATGATGTGGATCATGTGACCAATTTGTTTGAGTTTTTTATGGGTAAGTAATAAGACCCCGCAATCAAACTCAGAGGACATATAAGTGCACACGTGATACGAGCTTTATCTTCAATCTACCATCATTTTTGGGTACACAAAATAGCCAGTTTTAGTTTCAAATGTACCAGGCCATGTGGGAAGAAAAGGAGGTAGCATTTGATTTCCTATTTGTATTTCATTTAACTAGAAAATACAGTAGATCAAGGATATTAATAATTGTTAGAAAAAAACAGATTTCGAAAGCTTGTTGCTTGGAAACAGACAAACACTGTAGGTGGAGGTCCGTTGCCTATATAAACAACAAGGTTGTGAAAGTTGTTATACATTTTTTTAGTATTTTTCATGTTCGAGTGTTATTTTTTTTATTCATACTTTCTAACATTGCAAAAGTCAATAAACGCGTGTTATTTTTTTGATTCATACTTTCTAACATTGCAAAAGTCAATGAACGCTTTTCATGCAATTTTTCTACTATAAATAGTATTCTTTGGTATATTTGATTCGATAATTTAATAGTATTCTCATGAGTATTATAACCAAATCGTGACTTCTTGAAATATTGAATATTTGAAATGTCATAATCTAATTGTAGGTATCCATAGCAAACATGATCAAGTGAAAACAGCCCATGTGATCTGTTTTCAGTTGTTGTTTTGATTGATTGTGTTCAATTAGATTACCATAAATCAACTGATTTCATTGAATTTCTACTAGGTAATTTATCAGACATTTCATATCGTATTGATGATCATACCTACTGTGGCATAGCAACCATCTGTCATTAGTAATTTAAGAGTTTATGGCACCAAAACAATCATTTTCTTCTTGATGGTTTTATTTTTATAGCTGAGACAAAAAATAGTTCGCGGATCAGCAAAGTACTTCCTGTACTTGGGAATTATTTCGCTTACTACTTTATCTCATTATTCTTCTCGACTAATTGACCATTACTTCGCTATATTAATTTATAAATGGTGGGTAAATTTCAAGACATTTCTGGTTCCTTATATATCGTTGGATGGGTTTAGTCGGATAACAAGGGTGTGTTCCTTAATTGAATATCAGACCAAATACACCAAGTTCAATATTTACCGAGTCAACTTTGATAATTGCCTAAACTAGCTCAGTGCTTAATCAAGATTCCCTAACATCAATTAAAACGTACTCCAACCCAAAATAAATACAGAGTCGAATCTCAGTACATAGGTAAATACTATTAGAGTTCATCAAGACATTAACTGATATGCAAAGAAAATAAGAAAGGAGAAATACAAGGTTTAACTATTCGAGATTGAGCTCCTAAGACCTTCATCAATTTGTAATTTGTAGACGGAGTAAACTATGAACTCTCCATGCAGAATTTCACTCTTCTGTATTTTGATGACTCTCAATCGATTATTAACATTTCTTCTTCTTCCTGAATGCTGATGCTTGTGATTATACAGAATTACAGGAAATTCATCCTTGGTTAGGTGTATTTCCAAATGATTGAATAGGTACATATTTTTTTCGTTTTGAATAACATAATGGGGTGAGGGGGTATAGGTACCGTCACATTTTATAATAAGTTATTACAAAATCAATAGATGAACTTTTATCATCTTCTGTGTTTATGATTATATCAAAAATTGATTTTTCATGGCTTCTCATAATTTTTTGAAAGTATAATAAGTATGTATAATGTATTTGATGAGTGCATGGCATGTTCACATAATTATGCTAATTCACTATTGTGCTCATGTGTTCAGTCAATGAATGTGTTATTGTCGTTATTAAATCCTCTCCAGATTCAGTTATAAATTCGTGAAAAATGGAGATTTGGAAAGAATCTTATCTTCACAATATGTTCAAACATAAAACAACAAATGTCCAAGCTTCATAATTATGTACCTACGTAGAAATAGTAGGTATCATTGATCAGCTAGCCTTGAATACAAGTAATGTCCACCTTTATTTTTAGAAGGTACCTATAACATTTTCGATGTCAATGTCAGCTAGCTACGAGAGGTTTCTCATAGTTTTGCCAGAGTAATGCTGGCTGGCTGAGTATGCGGTTATTTGAATACGAAAGAAAACGAAGCTTCACCAAATAAATAATGTCAAATTATCCAAGTAGTGTATGCTGATGGGTCCTTCCTCAAAAATTAGGACAAAAGCGCGAAAACCTGAGAACGAAAGCAAATTCCACTCCAGGCCAATAGAAAATATACATATAGGTCAACAATTGTGATAAAAAAAATTATTCTTCAGGATTCGGTTGTTGAAAAAAAAAACACATTGTTATCAGTTCAAAATATTCCCAATCCATTCATTTTGTTTTCATTTTTCGGAATCGAATCGGAATGGGGAAATTTATCTACCAAGATAACTACTCAGTTCTGGTAAGAAAAAAAACGTCATAAGCCTGTATTTAGTCCACAACTAGAGAACATCACACATGCTAAGAATAGTGTTTGTTTAATATTCATTAGGTAAGTACGATTCATAAAAGCCTTGAGAACGCCCCTATTACAAAATATAATAACATCAACAGGTGCATTATTACGTGTACAATTATCAATCAATCAATTCCGCCTCAGGCGATAATTCATTATACGTTTTGAAAATTATTGAACAATAACCATATGCTTGTGAACATAATGTGCGCTCGATAAGAGACACTGATGGGTGGGTCGTGTTTCTATCCTCCAGAATATTCATAATCCCTTCTAAAAAAATTCATTCTGGAGATGCACATGAAGAAGTATTTCATTTTTTTTGTGTCTTATGCAATGGTTGCAATATCGACGCCAGGAAAAAAAAATGCAAGTGCAAAATTCGTTGTTTAAATGCATTCACAATTATGGCTCGTGATTTTTCCACATCATCAACTGGAATGAACAAACCTTGTCTTTCATTTGTTTTCAAATGGTACAATGAATAAGTTCAAATACGATGAACGAGTAGGTCAACCTAAAAAGGTGAATCGAAATCAAGACCATCCAGCGGTTTGGAAAATAATAACGAAAACCAAGCTATTCATTATTAAATGACAATCAACAATATTCATGTGTTATATTTGTCATTATGAATTTCATTTTATGCAATTGGGCATACCCAAAACTGCGTTCTGAAAGCAATATACCTACCAACATGGCGGCCCAGAACACTTCATGGACTCTCCAAGGCCCACTTGAAAGAAGAGGTTTGACGCTGGGCAACGGATGGAATGAAATCTCACTGGATTAAAGTGCCAGGACAAAACAAGCGAAAAGGCCAAGGAAAGCTAAACAGCTTCTCGAGTTGGACAAACAAGGCTTGAAACTGGTAACGGAACTTCTCACTGGTACCTCTGAGGTATCACCTCAAAAAGATGGGTAAAACAGGGAGTGATAGTTGCCGCTATACTGCGAGAACTTCGCTAAAACTGTAGAACATTTGCTTTGCATGCGAATGCCCAGAACCCTTTTGCAAGAAGCTCAAGTTCCTGAAAGGGGCCTTCATAAAGCCCTTTTATGTTAGGTACCTATAGCTCCCAAACTGATAAACTTTGCTTTAAAATCTACAATCTACTACTTTGAAAATAGCTAATATCGGGCATCAAGGTTCATTTATTTCTAGTAGAAATATTGGAATGAAAGAGTGAAAGAAAATAGATAAATACGTCCTAATATCGAAATTTGACGGGTATACATTTTTGGGCAATTGAGATGATGATCAGAAAACAAAATTGAACACTTAATATTCAGAATTTTTTGTGTGACCGAAGGTATCATTTAACCTCGAAATCCAATGTTTCCGTTAAACTCCCATATCTGCTTATTTTGAAAACAACATATATGGTTCATTACATATGGAAGGTTTGAAAAATCTACTTGATTTCAGCAAAAAGACATTTAAAGAACTTTCTCCATAATTTAGCTCCGCTTACAAGACCTTCAATAATTTATCTCACCACTGAAACACCTGGCGTATCTAAAAATACAAAAAAATTCACAGCGTTCATAATATTTCTTTACAAAATGGGTAGGTCGAAAAACTAACTACATGGCATACATACATGTCATTCAAGATTAATCAAATAAAGAGCTATCAAAGTCTCCATTTCAATATGATAAATGCTGATTATTAATGGGGTGAATATGAAATTGAATAACATTGTCACAGAAGTTATGACAAATAATGAAATTGACAACACAGGAATATGCCTATTAGAGGACTGATGGTAACTTCACAAGAAGCGGCTATGATGTTGTTGTTTGAATGTCTTGCTGAATTGAGGGGTTTTAGCAATTAGAGCGGCTTTTATTCGAACATTACTTATCTTTTAGGAAAAACTATAATGACATGAAATTTCATCACTATACATTTCAAGTAAGCACGTTTAATCCAAATTCACTTGTTTGTGTTCTCTTTTTGGGTTTTCAACGAAATTGTGGGGTAACTACCTCAGATCCCTAAAATCTAGAATTTCGTGAGATGACTATCGATATATCGATAATTTTCGAATATAAAAAAATATAATAAAATCAAACATATTTCATTCAATTGATAAAGCCTGATGTGCATTGAGTTAATCGATTCAACCAACTGTTTCATTGAATCTTCCTTGAAATCAACCACACCAATGCTCATCTCATAGTGTAGCTGTTCAAACCGGCTCGAATCAACTTTTTTGTGGTCTGAAAATATCCCACATTCTGATGGTCGATAGATTCCACCCTCGGAGCATTCACAACCCTCTTCGTATAATTAACTGAGGCTGTCGGTCTAACGATATCTCATTATCCTCCGGGGTAGCACACCTTCTGCCCATTCTTTCTTCTGCATTGTCTGCTCTAATCTCGCTAGAAGTGTGTTGTACTCGTAATAGCTGGAGGGCAGAACTCGTTCGGATGGGAGAAATGAAAACAGACAACGAAAACAGTTACCTACTTGTACTCCCGTGTATGCAGAGATTGCCAAGAAAATATTAAAAATGTCGGTGTCTAGCGAGAGCGTTCATTCGCTCATGAATTAATAATAATGATAGTGTTTTTATATTCATACATTACGGAAATGCAAATTTCGAGGGGTTAACCACAGTCTGAAATAGTGTACGAAAAATTCCTTTTTCTGTTTTATCTCCTTATTTTCTATTTATTCCCTAAAAATTCCTTCAATTCCTAACATTTCCCCGAAATTCCTCGAAATGCCTCCAATTCCCATTCATTTCCCTCATTTCATTCTAATTCCTCGCATTTCTCCGAAATGCCTCTAATTCCCCGCATTTCTCCGAAATGCCACTATTTCACATTTATTTCTCCGAAATGCCTCTAATTACCATTCATTTCCCTAAAATTTCTCGAAATTCCTCGAAATTCCTTTATTATTTATTCCATTCCCTTAATTTTTGATTCGAAACCAAAGTCCATAAGCGTACTGTATTGAATAAATTCATAACATTGTGTTTCCATAGGCGTTCCCAAAGGTCAGAATTCAGGAAATTATTCAAAAATCGAATTCTTGAAGTTCGATGATTCAGAATTTCTTCAATATATATCCGTATAATTATAGAATATTTGAACCGTATCTCCATGAACGTATCCTAAATATTAAAGAAGCTTCAATAATGGGAAAAGTTTTTGCAATTTCGAGGTTTCATTCATTATTGGTCAAAACGGCTTAACGTGGGAATTTCCGAGAAAATAGAGGAATTTCGGGGATATGGAGGAAATAGAGGAATTTCGGGGCATTTCCGAGGAAATATAGGAATTTCGGGGAATTCCCGAGGAAATAGAGGAATTTTGGAGAAATGGAGGAAATAGAGAAATTTCGGGGAATTTTCGAAGAAATAGAGGAATTAGAAGAATTTAGGGGAAATGAAGGAAAAAGAGGAAATTTGGGGCATTTCAAGGAAATAAGGAAAATAATAGGCATCGTTTAAGGAATTTCCAATGAGATTAAATAATCAGCCAAGGAATCGTCCCGGCAATCGTCATAGTACAAGTTAATGAATAGAGAAAAAATATACAGTGAGTCTGCTTAAGTTGGCTAAATATGGGAAACTTTTTTATTATTGATGCCTATTCTTTCCCTCATTCTCTCGAAAATTCCCCGAAATGCGCCAAAATTCCTCTATTTCCTCAAAAATTTCCCAAAATGCCCAGAAATTCCTGCATTTCCTCGAACTTTCCCAAAAATTCCTTAATTTCCTACAAGGTGTACGAGAAATTCCCCTGTGGTTAACCCCTTGGCAAATTTCATGGTAGGTACACTATTGTTAATCGGAAACAGAGATATATCTCGAATATCGAATGAGATCGAGAATATACCTCTCATATTTCCTGAAATTTCCGATTCTTACACGCAAAGAAAAAGAAAGGGTAAAAATTACTAGAATCGAAGTGATTTTCACTGGTTTGTATAGTTGCTATATGGACAGAAATTCTTTCCAATGAACATTGAGTCCAAGTAAATTGAGTCAACTTACTGATCACATAATATAATAGTCAACTTTATTAGGAACACGGTTGATTAGTTACCATTCGTACATCATTGGTGTGTACTTTGAGGAATAGTAAATAGACAATACTCGAAGAGCACTTCTTCCTTGTATCAAATATTGTAATTTATCAATGAGCCCTGGTAGTTTTTACATATTTATTACCGGTAGTGGAATACTCTCAACCGATTTATAGTAATCCCTTCTTCTATGCTCATTGATAGTATTGATGATTATAGAACAAGAGGAAGAGGCTGTTATACATTTGATCCGGAGTAGATTTTTCTAGGGAAATTTCGATGTCTCTATTGGCACTCTTCGAAATCGTACTGAATCTGGAATAAACAATTATTTAGTTCGTATTTATATACAGTGTCATCCTCAAAGTAATGCACCATATGGAAAACTTATTTATTAAGGGTTTTTCGACGAAAAGCTATTGTTGATAAAAGTTTGTGCATTTCCTAAAACCAAACATGCACCAACAAAATACAGTAAAATACACGTAATGTACGAGAAGCCTTCAAATATTTGATTTTGAGACAAGAGTAAAGTACTCTTATTTTGAAAAACCTCGGGAAATGTTATTTAGAAAAGTTGTTCAGCATTAAAAATACATCTAGTTTTGAAGTCATTGCCATCAGGAATAACTTTTCTTCAAAAAACCCTTAATAAATAAGTTTCCCATATGGTGCATACTTTGGGGATGACACTGTAGAATGAGAAAGTTGTTTTTCGTACCAAAGTGTATCCCAGGTTATGTTTATGAGCAGAAAACGTCTTCAGTATCCCATTGATGCTTTCATCTTTCGTAACTCTTCTTTGAAATGTATTAGGTATTCCATTTTTGTGTCACCATTATATCCATGGATCCAGAAAATGTTTCAACTATCTTCTAGAAGAAAGTATTCGTGTTTCTATAAGAAATAAATCAACCTACATAACAATCAAAATTTACTCTTAAATCGATACCTCTCTTTTCACGTTCCTGATTTTTCTTCTTGGATAGTCCTAGTTTAATCACTCTTCTCCTTTTATTGCAATAGTAATCATAAAGAATTATTTCATTCATTTTGTCTTCAACACATCATTTGATAATTTGTGCGTAATCCTCAAATGTTCAATGGGTGCCTTGAATGAAGCAAATACCGCTGAACAACAGAAACATCTCATCTTCACCTCGATTATGATGACACACTAGCTGCGAAAAAGAGATACTATCTCGAACAGAATCAACGAATAACTGAGGACAAAAGTCAACCCACACCATTGAAGGGAAGACGACTATATGAATGTTTTTTGTTCAATTTAGTATTCATCAATGAACAGCATTATGACAATTATTACTCGCCGAATAGTTTATAACATTGCTTCGGAAGAGTAAGTGCTTATTTTCCTCAATGAAGATTACTTCGAGGTATCTATACTTTAACTGAAATGTCATTTTCAAACTGGCATATATTCCTAATGGTATATTGAGGAAAACTTTTTTCGCAGTTGGGATTACTAGGATTACTCTTAAGAAGTATCAGGAAATTTTCACTAGCCGGAACTGTGATTCTTCAGATGGATATTACTTATCGTGTATATTAGTACAATTGAAAATTGCTGCTATATAATATAAGGTTTTGAAGTGTGGTATAAATACTCAAGTTCGAATGTTGAATTTAATTGTTAGACATGTGAAAAAAAATCTAGGCTCACTGGATTCGAAAATATCGAAGCCAATTCAGATTTTTCAAATGTGAAAATTCCATATGACAATTTTCACACGGATTCATAATAAAATCACAAATTTATCTAATGTATCGTAACATCGAAATAACAGGAAAAATAGAACGTCATAGTAGAATGATACACTAGACTCCACGTAAGTCTATTCGATGCACTTGAATTCGCGATCTAATGTGTCATTTCGATTGAATTCTAGAAATTTTATAATCAGAGCCAAGCAGGCTGCTATCAGAATTACCACTTTGTTGGATATAATTAAGGTGGATATATAGGATGGTAAAACAGCTCCTTATTAACTTGCACTAGAAAAAACTGTAAACTTTTGCCTACTTGATTTCAAACCGTACTGATATTTCCTGAAGTTACCAGAGATATACCCTTGGTTGGTAAAACAGAAACTGTGCATCATTTGTTCTAGGAGGAAAAAAAATATGAAAACAAAACAAAAACATACCACTTCGAGAAGTTCGAGTTGTTATATACCATGATATGGTGCTACATGTTATTTTCTATCGCGAATACCCGTATACATCCTATACCCACCTTGGATCAAGGTGGATATACTGTCGTTCTTCTTGAAACCGTAGCAATAATTCTTGACTCGCGTGTGGATGGCGAGATGATCGACTTTCAAATGACATAGTGAGAGAGATATTTATTTTGATTGTTCGAAATTCGACACGTGTCATTCTCACAGTTAGAAGACTACTTATATGGGGATATATGAAAAATTGAAATGCTCTACCATACAAGCTAGTTATATGGCACAGATGAGTATTTCGACAGTAGTAGAACTGGAACCTTACTTGTTTCCGATGATACTAACTTGCTTTATAAACTGGCTGTATTTTATAAACTGATACGAAACTGTACCTCAGCTTGGTACCATAAGCAGAGCTTTGTATTGTGACACCTTCGAGTTATATATAAAACAATAATGGTGCTATAGTAAACCCTTGAGGAACCCCTGATACAATATCTCTACAACTGCCTAACTCTTTCATTTTGACAGCGTGTGGAACAAAGCCAAATAATTCCAGTTCGGCGCATGATTTATCGCATCAAAAGCCTTCGATAAGCTAATAATATTAGCATTGATGCTTGACTGTTATCGAGATCTGTAACTATGTCGTCTATGATGATGGATAATGCTGTTACTGTACTGTGTCCGCTCCGAATACCGATTGTGTTTCAGGTAGAATGTCGTTTGCTTCAACAAAAATTCCAATTTGTTTGTTGTATTATTGTTAAGAAAATTTTCGATAATGTTTTCAGGAGACTAATTGGTCGTAAATCTAAGAAGGTCGTGGGGACTCCATTTTGGCAATTGGTTGATGATGTGAAGTTGTTCATCGATCAGGCAAATGATTAAACCTTATAAAAACATTGACAATGTGCGTGATGAAGCCGGAATGTACGGGCAAAAACCAAGTATATATCGATTCCTGTGAGCAATGTCAAAAGACACCACAATATTTCAGAAGTAGCAGCAGTGCACCTGTACCAAAGAGTATAGGTTCTACGAACAAGAGAGCCAACTCATCGTATTTTTATCGTTATCTATATATATATAATAATTACAGTGTGTTGAATTGAACAGCATGAATCGTCCTTCATCACTTTGAATTTATAATTGAGGACATTTTACAGATATCTCCAACTTCACATAAAATTGATTTCATAAAAGCACACTTCAAGAAAAATTTCCAGTGGATCTTGATCTTGACAATTTATCCAAGATCCAAGTTTGTTTTGGTGAAATCAATGAAGATCAATTACATGATACACCTTCTTCAAGTTCAAGTATAACGCAACCATCTAATTTGAGAATTTTATTTCACCAATGCATCATAAGAAATGTACAAGAAGGAATTATTACTTTAAGATGTTCTAGTGATTTCAGACCTGTCTAATCTTTTTTCCTTATACTATACACTTTGATATTATCAATGCCCCTTCAGAATATTCAATAAAAACTTCTCTTGATTTCCTGTTCCTCTAGATTTTTGTACTGATTTCAGATCCTCTACTGCTTCAGTTTAACCAATGACCAGCATTGTTATAGCTTATAATATGTAATATATTAATAATTATTGAATAATATAAAAATAACATCATTCTGTAACTATATATCAATTTACCTGTAACCACTGTAAACTTTCAATGTGACCATCAAATTCCACTGCATTAATCAAAATATTCTTCAATGGAGAGATGAATTAGTGGGTAATTTATATTTGGTGTCGAATAAATAATAAACGGCAACCTCGATTGCAATACAGCTTATTCAACACAAAAGTCTCTGTTTATCGAAGCAATATTTTGAGGTTTGGTCAAATACATAATATCAGCAACACAAGTAAAGATTTCACCACAAATGGTACAGCCCAAAATATATCCAGTAATCGTTTCCTTATGTTATAAATTCACTTTTTTCCTTTATAAACCTCAGATGAAAATATAGCAAGTTCCTTCAATCAGTTGTCGAACATATTTCAATCGTAGTAAATTTTCAAGGTCATTTGGTAATATTCCCGCCTTTCTCTGAGCGAACTCTCTGGTTCGAAGAACCTATACTTTGTGCCTGTACCTCTGTATCCCAGAACTAAACAGGCTGGATAGGATATAGATCAGTCCGTTGTTATATTCTTCGATAGTCAGAGGCAACACTAGAAGCACTGAAGACTACCCAAGCAAACTCCATACTTGTGTGAGACTGTAGTCGCGTTCCGATATTACTGAATTTATCATGAATTTACTGATGACTGTCAGCAATTTTGGAACGAATTCAGGTTCAGTCAACTACTACCAGTATAATTCAGTAATTTTTGAACGTTCTAAAGCACTGATGAACAGTACTGGTTGGGAATTTCAGAACTCGACCTGTGCATGTGCCCTGATTGAATACAACGTGACAACTAAATCCATTGCAATTTTGTGAGAGTTTATTCAAACGATCGTGTGAATTCTCCATGTATTGTCAGAAATCACTCTGGTATTTTCTTGTTCATTTCTTTCGTACTGTAGAAATATAATTCACTAAACGTTTTCGTCTAGTAGTCTAATCACTTGATATGGAAACAAAAACTCAATCATAAAAAAATCTCTAAAATTATCGTTATGATACCCAGTTACAAGTGCTCAATTCATCTAGAAATGGATTCTCGTATTCATATCTCTTTTCCTATGCATTTAATTGGAAGTTCAACTTTGAGATAAACCGATAATTTATATAATCTCCAACTTAATTGGTCATGGTCTTATTTACGGAAATTGGTTTAATGGACCATTAAAATGAATCTTCTTGGACATCTTATTGATAAACACAAGGAATTGGGTTGTTCTTTTGGTATACTCATGTCAAAATGGAATCGGTATCTACTTGGCTGTTGGTCGAGTGCGTGTATCGCTGGCTTATAGTCTAGAGGGCCCGGGTTCAAATCCCGGCGGGACTACTAGAAATTTTATTTATTTCTGTAGCATCGTTTAACGGGAGGAGATAGGTGACCAACCGAACATTATTGGTACCTAGATATCAATCCTTCGGACTCTCAACGATAACCAGCTGAGAAGTGCTTGGGATGACACTTAAAAAGCTAATGTCCCCGTCTTCCTTACTCATACAAGTCTCAATGAGACTTCGAGGGTTGCTTTGCAACTAAGTTGGCGGTTAAAAATACTTTTCAAACACACTTTTTCAAACACACATCGAACAAAATTTGTAAAAATATCGATAGCTTTCATGAAAAATTCTCTCATCTCCTCAGTATTTTTTCATTTGAGCACTCAACATCAATGTTTCTTATTACCACGATATTAAATAAATGTTTGGCTATTCCCGAACGGTTCTTAAATGAGTTATAATTAAGAATGGCCATAAATTCAACATATATTTTTTAATGATGATTTCCGCGAGATCCAAGATATACGTAAAGTTATTTTCTAATCAACATTTTCCATGAAATTGCGTATATTAATACCTTGTTGATGAGTCTATAATAAAATGATTATGGGCTGTCATATTCTCGCGAGTAAAGGTAATGCATTTCGGTGTTTACAGCTTCCTATAAATCAGGGTATATTCACCAATGCTGTGATGGAAAATAATGAAAATATTTGGTTGCGTCAAACATTCACCGTTACATATACATGATTTGTTCGACATTAGGCCATATCCCAGCTCATCAATCCAATATTTCGTCTCAATATTTCATCAAAAACTCAATTAATGTCAATTTATACATATAATAAATTCAAATAGGTTAGCTCCTCTAGATTTAAAAGAGCTATTGAACAGCTTATACTGAAGCTTAGCTTTTACTCCGTAGATGAATTTCTGTCAAGTGAATTAGAAGAGTATACTATTATGTGAACACCATGATATTTACTATGAAAACACCCATCTTATCATCTCAAACATATTTTTGATCACATCATGTTGTGTATGTTTGTGCATCCTTAACCTGCTGAAGCTGATTTTTTTCTATAGGTATCTGTGTTCATCACACCATGTAAACAGAGACAGTCATAGAGAAAAATCAAGTTCAGCATGTTTAGCATGCACAAACGAGCATGCCTTATACATGTTGCTTTTATTTGTTGTGTTAACATATTTTCTATATTTATAATATTTCTAACCACGGACATATTCCAAACTTCTTGACGTGTGTAATGAAAGAAATATTCAGCACCAATCAAATTCTATTCTATTATAAATCGCGCTGTCAAAAAGTTATTGTTGCAGAGATTTTTGAATACCCATGAGATTGTTTGGATGATAATATTTCAATCACTCGGGTAAAAAAATAGCGATATTTTTCAGAGTTTTCAATACAAAACTGTTTTTTGCAGCCGACTAAAAAGACACCCACAACAATACGATCATTTTCTTCACTACTATAATACTTTATGTTGCTATAAAATACTCTCAGTTCATGGAAGCTAAACATGAACTTCCCCTTCTAGGAACAATTTTTTTCGAATTCCATTCAAAGTTCGAAATTAATTTTTTTCTCTACGTATTTTTTATGAATCTTTATTTTTTATCCATTTTTGGACAAATTCAGGCTACGGTACACGTCGTTTCCCTTCGATCCCCCATTAGCTAACATAAAAAACAGCCAGATCGAATAACATGGTAATTCTTCATTCAATAATTCAGAAAGAACTGATTTTCCAATAATTTGCCTCGAATATTTCTTAGCCAGAATAATAGACGTGATTCTTGATGAGCATCGAACAAAAAAATATCTGTAGAAAAGAAAGAGATTGCCATTTTGAATTATAGTGTTGTAAAGAGGAAATGTACTTTTCACAGTGCACAGCTCAATATCCTGATGAAGATATCAATTTTTCATGTTCGCATTTTTCCAACCTTCCCTTTGTGTCTATTTCTTTGATAAACATTTTTGAACGTACCACTATGTGAAGAATTTGGCATTCCAAATCCATAAATTCTCGTGATTTTTTGAGAAGTTCATGTAACATAGATTTCAACTGTGATGTATCAATTTTTATGATAGTTTATCCCGAGTATTTGGCATGATTTAAGAATGTCAGGGGAAAAATAATTATGATTTTGTCAAATAATACACAAACTTTTTAACTCCAAATTATAATTTACTCATTGGAATATCCTAAAATAATAATAAATCAGGTAGAATTTATACAAATGTTTCCAAAGCAACGGAAATTCCTAGAATTCCAAAAATGGTCCAAACTGATCGAATACAGTATAACGTTAGCTCTTAACCCTTTTTATAGGAACTCTACGATGATGGAACCCACATTACCACCTAGTAATGGAAGGTCGAAGATAAACCTATATGGTAGAATGTATAAATTTTACCATTTTGGCAACAGAGCGCTTTTGTTGAGTTTATTCGTTGTTTACATTCTTATTACACCCAGTAATTGCCAAAATACTAGTCGGAAGTCATGATATATATCACTACCGACTACTGTTTTGAGGTTAGTTGAACTCATTCAGAGGGGGATCGAAACTAATATATGAGGTTCACCGCTAGTAATTTCCCCTATTACATTGTAACCAACCCTCACCCTCTTGGTCTACAGGACCACACGTGCCGTTTCGAATAAAATAGGTACTAATTTACCATTCCCTTCTACCATTTGCCCTTGTCTGCCAATTAAATTATTAACAGGCTGGTCCTGCCTCCTGATAAATAGGATAACATACAGGATAACATCCTCATGAATTTTTAAGGCAAGAATATATTCGACACATGATATAAACATTTGAAAAAAAATTTTTTGTTAAATAATGTTATCGATTCATTGAATTATTCTGGCTTTACATTTCGTATAATTCGATAATTCTTCACTATAATTAACTATTCAGTTGACTATTTCACGCACTTGCCAAATGAACCAATCAGGAGCTCTAGTCAACACAAAGTTGACTCTTGACTCTGATTGGCCTGTCAAGTTCGGTGTTTTCAGCTTTGTGAATGTGACAGTTAAACGTCAAATAAAAGTAATTACGTTGTGCACACATTTCAAAATGAGCAGATTTGGGATAGATTTCATCGAATTAAACAATAGGGAAAAATCACGAAACTCCAGATGGCGCAGTAAATGACAAAATGTCGGATCGAGGGGTAAACAACAAATAATCTGTCATTTGATCTCTTGTTAAACCAAAGTTTTTATTGAAGATAATTTCGGAGATTCGCCTTCTGACCATGGTAGAGGACAGGCGGCGTCCTCGAGGTTGGAAGTCAAGTTGATGTGAAATGTGATCGTCCATATTGAAATTACGATTATTAATTAATTTTATTTACCTGATCTGGAGAAATTGGCACCGAAAGGAGCCAGAAATCCAATAAACCAAACAGAAGAAGAAGAAGAAGATAATTTCAGTTATCTCAGAGATTTAAGTCGATTTTTTATACTCGACTATTGGATTGAAGTTGTATTGAGGGTTTGTTGTCAACGTTTCAGTTTTATTGTCACTGGATTCTTATTAAATGCCACCAAAGTCCAGGTGTGTCCAGGTATCAATTTCGGTTTCTATCCGAAGTTTCTCAGTTCTTAGTTCCTGCAATTCTTTTTAAAATGCCTTTGTGAAAGTCGAAATATCAATCTCGAACATTTCGGATATTATTTGGGGAGAAAGTGTTTCAGCAATCACACAATTGAAACTGAAGGCCTCAATGAAGAAATCATAAAAAGTTTTGTATATGAGATCCTCCACAATTCTCACATGAAATCACTATGAAACTAGATGAGATATGGGTTTATTTTAATGTTCGTGTAAAGCATATTTATTGATAATGTTGCATAATTCAATATTGAAAAGATTTATTGGCCATTTCGACTAGAAGCATATAAGCTCCACCCTTTTGACTTATCAGTTTTCTTTTCTGTGTTGGTTTGTTTTTATTTTCAGGAACCTAGATTATATGGTAATGTATTCAAATAGATATACCTATTAGAACAAAGTGAAGTGCAAAAACTACCTGGAAGTGACAGTTGATATAGATTCATCATTTTGTGGAGACTTGATAAACTCATTTCGAAGAAATGATGAAGTGTTCAAATAAATTATTCGAATAATTCATAGTTTTATTGGGTGAACAAGAGTAAATGGCTTTCTCTAGCATGCCGTATGTTTTTCTTGATAAAATAATTTGGGAAATGTAACACAATAATAACAAATCAGTATTCAAATCTTTTAATCATTGGTGAATGAAATAGAAATGTGGAATAGATTCCCTTCAGACTGAGAAATACTACAACTCATAAAAAATGCAATGATAAAATATTATTGAACAAGTTAAATTACTAAATCCAAATAATACTGTCAAACAAGCAGATGATAAATTAGTCTTCCATTTACAAAACACCAGAATCACCCAAAACTTTATATCATTATCAGCAACATTGTTGTATGTCATATAGGTTGTTGTTGGTTTTGTATTTAAAGAGTGGAACTCTCCAAGATCCATCACATGATCATGTTAACCATCATCCAAGTGTAGATCTTTCAGCACGTCTTCTTCATAAATCTTCCCCTACTTGTTCATTTCCGTGTTGCTCCAACTGCATATAATTATTTGATATTTGCCTGAGCCTGTAATAAATTACAAAATGATTAAAATGAACCAAATGAGGTGGAGAAGAGAGTGGTAGCATAGTGACAACAATAATGAAAAATCGAACTTACCACTGAAAAAATCATCATAAGTGCTTGCTACAAACATAAATTCCGAGATAGCTTTTTCGATTTTCAAGATCATCTTCCATTTTTAGGCTAGTTGCCTTAGGATTTAGGTTTCCCCAAATCCTGCCATCTTCTGCTTTAGAATTTGAAGGAAATGTATGCAAAGCCTTGAGTATGTAGAGCATTGTGGAACAATCATATTTTTTGCGATTTTATCTCCATATCACCTCTTTTCATCTTTTGCATTTTCAGATTATGTGGTCTATTAACAATAATTCTTCACAAAATATCATCAGAATACAACACTTTCAATGCTTAACTCACTGAAATTTATAAATAAAGTTCATATATTTCCCATATGAAAATATGGAGGTTAGTTTGTTGTTCACCTCTCGAGTAGTTCATGCGATCAATTATAGATGTCGCCGTGATTTTTCCCTATTTCAACCATCCAATCTGTTTGTGAAATAGTCTCATGAAATTCCACTCATATTTGATTGATTTTTCCAAACAACTCAGTTTGGTATGGAATAAGTCAACAGACTTATCACTTGTGGTAATACTATACTGATAATCATAATGTGATGGAAACATAATTATTCGAAAAAGTGTTTTTTAACCGACAATACTCAGTAGCTAAGCATCCAAGTCTAGGACTTGCATCTATGCATATAGATTATAGATATCTTTTAAGAAACATTCACTTTCTTAACAACATTCGAGAGACCAGTCCATCTGCAGCCTTTATTCCGGAAAGTTTATAGAAAGCAAAACACTCTGAACTAATTAAAAACGAAATGGGAAAAAACTCAACGTCACAACACTTCCCTGGCTAATTCCACGCAAAACATTGAATTATATCTACTCGCAGTCTATCCACCAATTCACTAAGCGAAGACAGTATGCAAATTTTCCTTCTTCCTTACACGTGACAATTGACATATTAAACAACTTTTGGTGGCAGCTTTTTGAGCATTCGTAGGTTGGCAGGAATCTGTCATCAACGTCAATAGTCATAAATGTAGGTTTTGCAGATGAATTCAATGAGCCCACCAAACCATTAATATTTTTCTATTCATATAAATGTTGTTATTTTATATTTATACTAAATTTTTATAAAACCAGGATATGGAAACAATCGAATCAAATGAGAGTTGACATTGATGATAGTTGACATTGATGATAGTTGACATTGATGATAGTTGACATCAATGACAGTTTATATTTATGACAGATTGGTGGCAACCCTAGAACGCTACATAAACTGCGAGTAGATATTAATCAACGTTCTGCATAACATTAGCCAGTAAAATTGTTTTCTGCACGTTGTCTACCTTTTCAAACGTCTCAGATGTTCATTAGTGAATTATTATATATGACGTTGTGTTTCTATCATTCTGTTCAACATTAGGAGGCACTATAAACATAATATGTTTAACAGAGTGGTGATCATCTTAACGATCGAAATGAATACTTCAGATCGTTCTCCACTTTCCAGGAAATAAAAAAAACATTTTTTCAAATTGAATCAACCAATGATGTTGCATTTTATTTGCAACAGATAGGTTGTCTGATGCACCTACTTGTGCAGTTTGTCCGATCGGTAACAAATTCAAAATCTACCTATATCGGATGAGTAAGCAGAACTGAAATTCCGTTTTGATCATATAAAATCGCCCACTAATAAGATCTCATATATTTATTCTTTCAATGATAATAAACCGCCATTGTGTATTCTAGGGTTATTCTGATTCCACTTACTCCAATTACGAAAATAAAAAAGTTATAAACCTGTACGTTGAATGATGAGTGAAAAGATGAATAACAGCTCCAGCAGCTCTCGAAACCTACATTTATTTACAAATAAGAACATCATTTTTAAACAAGATGAACACATCACTCACTTCATTCGTCGTTAATTTGTATTTTCTGCTCAGACACAAACTATACGATAATTTTATATCAGAGTATATTTTAGATTGATGTGAAAAATAGCCGCAGTTTGCTGCCGACTCCATGAAAATATCCAGTCAATGAATGGTAGACTATTTGTCACTACCAAAATGCATGTCGTTGGTTATAATCTTTCATTACAACCACAATACATTTGATGTCCTGACTGCCAAGAGTAGTTTGTCTGGGATACAGGATAGGTATAAACAATTAATGCATAGAAATAGGAAAGATGAAATTATATTTTTGAATTGAAAAAAGAAACTACCTGTTATCTCAAAGATAATTATTTAGTATGCCACGGTTTGGGCCAAATCTGAAAATGCTTCAATATTAATGTTATATTTAAAATTTGACAACACTGTTCAATATCCTAACTTGCGAGCTGGTTTTGCCAATCCTGAGACATGAAATTCATTCAGATCCAGAATATAATTAACTATTTGACCTTTCAGTGCTTTTATAAAACGGGCAATTTCTTGGCAACTTCCTCTATAATACACAAGCTACATACCTATTATGTCTATAAGATATTTGGATGATTGGTGCCAGCATTTCAACTGAACAGCCACAGTATATTATGATCACTGAGATCACTATTTTATTCATCAGTGTTTTGAATAACTTGAAAACTTCGGTGAAATCGATAAACAACTTTGGAATTGTTTATTGTTCTACAAGCCTCAATCGAACTAAAATTATGACATAAGTTAGGCAGATTCATTCACTTGATTCAGTATCTCATAGAATGCTCCATATTTCAATATAGATAACACTACTTTCAAAATTCAAAGCTTCGAGGCTTCCTTTCATATTTATAATATTGTCTTCCTGCGAACTGAATAGATGCAAAGATTTCATCAACATCAACAAGTATTCAATCACAAACTACAATAAGAAATCGTAATCAAATTATTCTACAACATAGGTATATATATATATAGGTACATTATGTATAGGTACATTATATTTCTAGGTAATACCGTCAAGTCTGAAGATATATGTCTTGTTCATTATGAATACAAATAACAAAAAATGCCTTGAACCCCAACCATTATTGTTGTCCTTTATGAACAAAAACGAAAAAACGTATATATTATGAGGGGACTTCGTCCAATATCTATTTTAACTCACTTTTCAGTTCATGATCTGAAGTGAGAAAGCATGATTTCAAGATTCTGGCAGTTGTCAGAAGTAACGATCATAACCGAAATAACAAATAACGCTTTTCATGAATTTTCTCATAAAGCCAGTTCGCAAATTCCACCATATACGATGTTCAAAGAATATATCGATGAAGAATGCATGAGATGGAAGTATAAACCATCAAAATCCCGAGATCTCATATTGGGAACTTGTCAATATCGAAACCCGACAGATGTTTACGATCGTGGACAACGTGGACCCTTGGTCTTTATGACCGCCAGCTAAATTTGAACATATATACCGACGTTTATTGCTAAATGTATAAATCTCGTGTCCCTCATGTCCAGAATCGGTGTCTGGATTGTTCGGTCCCCTCAGACCTTTATTCCTTGATGAATTGGGATCGTCTGGCTGAAAACATAAAGGTGAATGGTATCTAGCTCTAAGTCAGCTGAGTTTGAAGAGAATGCGAAATTCAGGGTATTCGCTGGTATGCCATTCCAAGGACAATGACTTACAGTTATCGAGATTCAGCTTTGAAACATGCAAAAAATCTTTTAGTTTATAATTTCCTAGATATGGTAGGCACAAGGAACGAAACCGCTCATTGTGGAAACATTCCACCACAACGAATCATTATCGTCAAAGATCATCCATAATGCGGAATCCTCTACAAACCATTAACCATAAACTTCTTCTTTCCAAGCTTAAATATTATGGATGTTCAGCTAACGTCATCAATCTTTTTAATTCTTATTTGGACGACCGATATCAAAAGGTTTACGTAGATGTTGAAAGCTCTTCCCTCAAAGGCGTAATATCAGAAGTACCACAAGGGTCAATTCTTGGGCCCTTACTGTTTTTGTTATTCACTGCCGATATTTTTTCTCAAGTTGAACATTGCCAGATACAAGCATTCGCGGATGACACACAGTTATATCATTGTACCACAATCAATAATATTTTAATTTCCCAAGAACAAATAAATGATGACCTGGAAATTAGAAATACTTTGTCCGCCAAACACAACTTGAAGCTTAATCTTAGAAAATGCCACATCATGTTCTTCGGCAACAAAAACCAAAGGCAATATATGTCAAAGACCATATGAAACTTAACATAGGAGACCAAATACTTGAATCGGTTGACTCTGTAAAAAAAGTTGGCATCGTTTTTGATGAAGACCTCAAATTCAATGCACACATAAAAAATCTTGTAATCAAATCCTATGCCACTCTCAAAGTTCTTTATCCATATAGACAAAGCTTCTCACCCAGTACAAAAAAAACTTCTATGATACTTTCGATCTTTAACTTGGACTCGGCCAATCAATCCAAAATACAACGCGAACAAAACTCTTGTGTTCGGTTCATCACAGGGATACGAAAATTCGAACACATTTCCCAAGCTCGTGTCAACCTTGGTATGGTACCTATGTATGTTCTCAGGGAATATAATTATTGCAATATCACCTATACAGTATTGAAATCGAAAATATCTGTTCCGTTATCCAATAAATTGAATAAGAGACTACATCTCCATTCTCTGAACCTTCGGACCAACCAAAACCTTCACATCCCTCGTCATTCATCAGCCATGTTCAGAAAATCTTTTTCATACTTAGCTGTACTTTGTCATAATACGGTTATCAAAGACTTCATTCAATTACCATAATCCACATTTAAAAGGAAACTGAAAGCAAAATTCATTATGTGATCAGAAGAATTCAATCTTATTTTAACTTGCTTGTACTCGTATACGATAGCCAGTTTATTATTCTATCACTAAATCTGGATATTAATATTATGTTAACCTTTTACGTATGTGTAAGAGTAGCTTTAGCTAAACTTCGCCTATTATGTAATATTGAATACTAAATAAAAGTCGATTATTATTATTATTATTCACTTAATCTAACATAATCGTCGACAAGTTACAGGATATCACACCAGTGACACCACTCTCTTTCAGATTGGAACTTCAAACTATCATTCTTCTATGATATATGCAAAGTAAATAACGCCATTCATCAATTGATGACATTTGGAAGTCTGTGTAATCTCAAACACACTTTGAAAAAACAGTATAAACATATGAAAAAAATTACTTAATCCACTCAGGTATTTCCCCTTCTCTTTCCTCTTAATTTTTCATGCAAATGAACTTCTATTGATTGTCATCAGTATGTGAACTTTTGAAACGAAACAAGATCAGAAATTTTGGCATAAACGTTAAGTGGAAGAAATATTCACTGGTGTTTTGCAACCACCATCTAAAATTGCATATTTTCAATAGATATATTACTTTCGTACTTATAGGTAGATCCCATTCTACCAGAAATAATTTCATCCCACTTTCCTTTCAAATAATCGATAATTTTGATAATTGGACGATTTCAACATCGACTAATTGAACGACATATCGCATCATAAAATGTCTCTAAATGGTGTGTGGCATTGTTTCGACTTGAAAATAAATACAATGAATGAAAAAGACAATTAATTTCTCATCCAATGCATAATACAACAGGCAACGAGTACAAAAATACTACTTTCCTGGCAAATATCGCAGTCTATTCAACGATTCACATACGGCCAGTCACCGAATGGAAGCGAATGAAATAAACTATACAGAAACAAGCTCGACTAAGCAATATAATACAAACGAAAATCGACGAATAGCAAAAAAGGATCCCTACTCGGTGACTACCCTGCAATGATAAGCTCTAAACCAGTCTTTAGGTGGTTAGGTGTCATGCGTGGTATTAGTCAGGAAAGTGGTTTTTATGCTATTTGTCTACCTTTTTCAAAAGTCTCAGGTGTTTATTGGTGCATTGTTGAGGTTGAGTTCTCTCATTTTGTTTTCACTTCAACTTTTTGAAATTCCGTTTGTATTATATTGCTTAGTAGAGCTATCATCCACAACCATGTGTCATGACATGAGAAATATTTGAATACTACTTTAACTAAGTGAAGTTTTTATCCGAATTCTAAAATTCGTGAACCTAAAAAGTTTCATCGTGCTCTTTGAGCTTGTTCAGGATAATAAATTCAGATATTCAAATCGTAAAACTGTTCGATATTTTTTGATATAGTGCCTTTGCTCGTATCTATATTTGGTCCGATCAAGTTATGGAGGTCCATAGGAGATCCATCAGAGTATAAGGAAACTATAAGTAGGTATCCATTGTAATCAATGGATAATCGAATGAATGTCCATAGGAAATCCTTCGAAATATTCTTTCACTGTCTGCTGAGATATATCTCATCAAGAGGTATTGCTATCTGAGAAGTATAATAATATCATGTAGTGAAAATACTCCAGTCATTTGTTAGTTTTAACTGAAAAATTTTCCGGGAGGTTTGAAAATTGGTAATTTTATAGATTTTGATGTTCTTTAGTTTTCAACTTTGCCACCTCGTATCTTCGCCGCTTGAGCCGCCATATTGGAAAAATGGCGCCTAATACCAGTTTTTCACAATATATCCTTTCCGACATATTTTACAATAAACATCTTTATACAAAATTGAACTAGAAAATATTTGCTACAATTTATATATCAAGAATTTTTTTCCATAATCTATATGGCGCCGCAAAGTATACTTCAATATGCGTTTTGGCGAAATAACTCATTTCCACACCACCCTGAGGACTGAGGTGAAGCAAGCGGCGCCCACATGTGATGCCCAATTCAGAAATTTAGCGTAAACATCATCACAATCCTTTTCGTTAAATAGTCTCCGTGTCTTCCTCTTCATCACAAATCATGTAATGGATCTTGCGAATTATCACAAACACCACTACAATTCTTGCATATGACGGAGCATTTCAATCCAGCTTTTCTGCATCCAGGCTTTCTGACATCCCTTTTTACATGTACATTAGATACGTTTCAATAAGGTTTTTGAAATCAAATATAAAAGTTCATTCAATATTGCGTCGCTACCATCAACCATTGTCGTTCTAAATGGAAACCTAGTAGGCTGGAGCTATAATATTGTCTGTTCACTCAAGTCCCAAACGTCTGCCAAGTTGAGGTCGCTAGTTTAGAAGTCCTACGATGCTCATTTGTTTCAGTTTTTTCTCTGTCATCGACCCAATTCTAGGTTGAAGTTATGTTCTTCTTCTTTTTTTGACTTCAGCACTTTTTATACAAATTTCTACTCGAAAAGATCCAATAACAATTTTTAGGAACAATAATAAGGCATAATCCAAGAAAAATTTTCGGTGGTACTCATGTATTTTTGCCTCCCAGAACAAGAATCCGAAACGCTTCTTTCGTAAATATACACCCACCATTTGACATCTTATTCATCTACTAAAAACACAAAATTCGTCCTTCTTTTAATTAAAACACCACACACACTCACATTTACTTATCTTCAACACTTATCAGTGAAAGAATTCAATGTTTTTCAAAAAATGTATCGTTCTTCGGAAACACAAGACTTTGATCTGTCAACTTGACACTGTCACAAAGTTCAGCTCCCGTCATGCTCGGTTCTCCATGGGTTTGGTAAAATTTTTTGAATTTTTTCAAGCGTTAATTGAATTTCAGAATAGTCACTTGTAAAGTAGGGAAGACAATCACGAAGTCATCTCCACAATATTTATTGGCACAACGGCTAAAGGGGACATGTTTCAGATGTAAATACATCCATCATCAGCCCAAATTTGTAATTGCTACGAGAGAAAAACATACGATATAACTTAAGTACATGAGAAGTTGTATAAGTTACTTGAAGATGAAAAAGGTTAAGTTACTTTATAAAAATAAAAATTAAACAAGTATGAAGCAGGTATTGATAGGGTCCTGTAACCCAATGATATAACCCGTCAGGACGGTGATATATTTATATAAAAGTGAAACATTTCGAAATTTGTAAACGCTTTCAACATCATGTATCGCGTACAAAGATGGCGATCACAATAATGTGGAAAAGGAAATGCCATAGACTTCTTTCTGAATCTATAGACACTTTTATTTCAGAATGTATAAATTGTATTTCAGAATGGTGAGTTGAATTTCAGAAAGCGTCAAATGTATTTCAGAATAGCGAGTTCGATTTCAGAAAGCATCAATTTTATTTCAGAATTGTGAGTTTGATTTCAGAAAGCGTCAATTGTATTTCAGAAAAGTCAACTGAATTCTTCATTTGAATTTCAGAATATATCATTTGTATACAAATATCGAATTCTGAAATACATTTGACGCTTTCTGATATAGAACTGACTATTCTGAAATACAATTGATGCTTTCTGAAATTGAACTCGCTATTCTGAAATACATTTGACGCTTTCTGAAATTCAACTCATCACTATTCTGAAATACAATTGATACTTTCTGAAATACAAGTGACTATTCCGAAATTCAGTTGACGCTTTCTGAAATAAACTTGATGGTTTCTGAAATACAACTGAAAAAGGTGTAGTTTATTCTGTTGAAATATGTTGAAAACAAGTGAATGTAAGTGTGTCTGGTGTGCTTTCTTCAGTGGGTATGAATTATGCGTGGAGCAAATATACAACTCAACGTAAGTGATTAAAATTATATTAACTTGTACATTCGATATGCCAATACATTCACTTGCCTCGCATTTGAGTCCCTCACGATGTTTTTTCTGTTTCCTGATTCCCTGATCAATGATATCAAACAATTCTGTGCTTGAAACAGAAGCAGAACATTCATTCCGAATCCATAACCAGGTTCAGCTGTGAAATGGGAATTAACAATATGCAGATCAATGGAGATGAAATAGAAACAAAAATGGGCTAATTCCAGTCACGACACTCGAGCCCTCAGCTCCAGAAACCTTCGAAATTAGGAATTACACGAGGCATTACATATGGATTAGGCCTACAGGGCGCTGCTTACTCTACCACAGTCCACAAGGTGGTGTGATATTTTCTCTAGTTCAATTTTGTATATCGATGTTTTTATCGTTAAATGAGTCTGAAAGGAGATATTGCGAAAAAACTGCTATTAGTCGACATTTTTTCAATAATGCGGCACGAGCTGCGAAGATACGAGGTGGAAAAGTTGTTATTCGGAAAGAGCACATCGAAATAATTATATGAAATCACTAATTTTCAAAACTCCCGGAAAACTTTCCAGGTAACCCCTATTTTGAGCACCAAATGATTGGAGCAAATTTATTCACTGTGGTTGCGCTTGTGTTCTTCTCAATGTATCAGTATTTCGTCTGTATGTTTACGTTAGTATAATAATAGTGTTGAGTCGTTGCAGTGAAAAGGGGCGTCCGTTGCAGTAAATCAAGATGTAAATAATATATGTATTCACGGGCTGTGAACAGTGTTCGATTTTAAACCACCAAGAAGAAGGCGCTTTACTCGTACCGTGAGTAATTAGTTGATTATGAATGATGATGAGCCTGATTTGGAATGAATGGTGAAATTGAGATCTGTCTGTTCATAACTGGATGATGTATTGTCGATCGTGGGAAATTCGAAAATTATGTGAATGCGAAGAGACGAATTATGCAAATCTGGAACAGTGGCGTAGCAAATGAATATCGACGGTAACCTAAGAGATACGGTATATCAGAAACTATACAGTTACTTTTATAGTGATTTTCGAAAAGTACACAATTTTTGACATTTGCTTGATGATGCATTCTTTCAAATTGTGTCAATTATACGTATACCCACCAAAGGATGGGTTTATAATTCAGTTATTGATAAACCGGACAATGATTAATGGATCATTATTTCCATTTTCATTCGTGATGAAATTTCTTAAATTAATTATACAAGATGTCTCAATGAATAAAAATTGTTTTCGAATAAATCGAAAACGCGATTTTCGATTGTTTTTCTGTTAGCAATAACGTTATCAGCGGAAAAAATGCTACTAGTTCTCCAAATTTAACCGAACTCGTATTCTCCAGAATAAAGAAGTTAGAAATAGTGTCGACTTGAGTTTGATCAGCCTCTATGTATATGATTACGATACAACATTATCAGGTTAACATAATTATAATATGATTGTGCCTATACTAACAAGAAATCTTGTTACGATTACAATCATTTTGTGACAGTGATTTTGTCTCTATTGTAGGAAACAGTTTTTCCAGCTTGAATGAGACGATATCGACTCATATAGGTGTTTACTATAACTCAAAAAAAAATATTTTTCAGACATCATCTTTAGGAAAGGGTGACTTGTATTTGGGAGGAAATTAGAATCGGCACTTTTTCAACACCCTATGCATATATTATTTCTAATCCAGATATAATTATTACTTATTCATCGATACCTTCCAGGTTTGAAGAGGATAGATCAAATTACAAAAAAATATTTGGCTATTTTTATCGACCAACGGAAGAAAAAACCAGATATATCATCACAGTCTTTTTGACTGGCGGTGATGAAGTTACTTGACAGTTAGCTATCCAATCAATATCTAGAACGAATGTATACCGAAAATAGTGATTCGAAAAAACTTAAAATCCAATCTAGATATCGAATATTCGAAAGGAGAATACTTTTCAAACACACTTCATATCGGGTATTCGATAAATCGCATATTCGAATATTTGAATATTCGATTTTTCGATATTCGAACGATTTTTTCTCAATTTTGATCACCATGTAAGATTCAAACATATCGTGTGATATATCATTGCATTCAGAAAGAAACAGACTTTTCAAAAATGCAAAAATCCAATATGGCGCCCAAAAGGTGAACAAAAGTTGAGTGTTATATCTCCAACATCAAGGACGCTTTGGAAAATACGATGACAAATTCAGATTCTTTGTGAAAATGTGCTTCAAGAACGTCCTAGTTTGAAAAGAAAATTACAAATTTCAGTTTTTTTCGAATATTTTGGAAACGAAAAATGATACATACAATTTCATTTCACACGATGGTTCAGCATGAAAACGCGCAACTTTGCCCCAATTTAACCGACCTCGTGTCTCTTGTAATAACTGAGATCCCCATGGCGAAGCTCGAAAAACGGGCACCCTGTATAGATACATCAAACTCCGACTCTACATCAATCAAAACAATTACACTATTCAAAATATATCTATATTTTATGTTATTTCCAAATTATGTTGAATAATAGTATATTATACACTTAGGGACTAAAATGGAATTTTGAATCCCCAAACAAAAAGTTTGTCGAGAGATTAGAAAACACTTTAGTCCTGAGGTTTATATACTATTTTATGCACTTTAGGATAGGTGAAACGTTAAAGAAAATAAAACAAAAAAATAGATTTCGATTTCTATTGTACAAAAGGAAACACCAAAGACATCGTCGCTGCCACTGTCGACGACAACCGCTACAATTTTCCTAAACACTTTAATTGATAAATTTCAATAACAATAATTTTCATCTTTTTCACCTATAGCTAATTGCGATGGGGTAAATTGTTAAATATTGTAACGTAATATCATACTGTATTCACATCCAGGCAACAAGCATCAGTCATTGTCAACAATATATTCAATGAAGAGTTGTCTAAAATATTTCAATATATTTCTAAATAGTTATCGATATTACAAACATAAATGTCAATATTCATGTGAATTAAGTTATTGTTTTCAATAGTTTAATATTGTTCTAAAAATGATACACTTTTGTTGCATCCATATATCATGTTATATTTCTGATGAAATAATTGAAAATAAAATTAAAATTCAACTTTTGTTGCAAGGTGAATTTACTTTTAATCCCTAGGGATTTAAAGTACGTTGAAATCCCTGGGGATTCAAAGTACCACGTTTTTTTTTCGAATATAGGGATTTAAAGTACCCTTTAAATCCCGAAAGTGCATAAAATATTCCTAGCTGAGCGGTATTAGCAGTCTCCTTTTCTCTTTTACACATCCCTCATATATGTACGTTATTATCTATTAGGGTGAATAATCCCCTAGATTATGGAGTTAATCGGATCGGATCAGTTTCCTATAATTGAAAGTATCTACAAAGCATGCTGAAGCTGTGTAGGTTATCTATGTGTATAGGGAATTGGATTATTCGTCGAACTCTGCCTTACCTCTTGTTTCGTTATTTTATAGCCAATCAGATTAGGAGATTATATATTAAATGAAATCACAGATCAACAATTAATTTTTTGAATTTTGATATTTCTTGTTCCTCGCGATATAAAAATTTTCAACTATAGGTAAACTTGGTGAATGAAATAGTTATCTTTTGAATTACTATAAGAACTCAGAAAATAGCAGTTAAATGATGATTGAATTCGACAAGATCCATGGACTTCTGTAGGTAGGATTGCAATGTACCTATATAGGACAACGTGAGCCGTCACTGATAAAATAGATAATAAACTATTCTTCAATATCCCATTGAAATGTTTTTCATTGCTATGTAGGATTCAGCCTTTATTCTCAATCCTTCAACGTGATATAACACACGTTGGGTTATTACCATTCAGAGAAAATGTGAAAAATTCGCATATATAATATAAGAAATAAGACGATATTGAAGACATCCATGGAAAACATTGAAAGTAATATATATATCAAATTTACAATAAAACTTCAAAATGTATTTATTCAAAATCGACTGCTTACTATGTATCTCGAACTATCTTTACAATTTATCGCTAGCACTCGTAATAATTATCCTCTGAAGGTTGGTATAAAAGAGTCATTTCTATAACAAAATGAAGAAAAACGCTAAAAAGTAAACTAGAATGTTTTCGCTTGCTTTGGTGGTTCCGTGTTTTTATTCCTTTATTTTTTTTCAAATCTCTGGCATTTCTATGTGATTAGGCGAGAAGATGTAAGTTCCTGTTTTACATTTCAAATAATGCTGGTTGCAGTTGACTTGGAAATATTTCCAAAATATCCAGCAACTAAAAAGAATGAAACTGATCAAATCTGAATATAATTAACACTTGTGTCACTGGTGATAGAGAATGATTTATAAGAATATAAATAGGTAATTTCTACAGCAATTAAAATTGGTTAATGAAATATATATATATATAAATTCGCTTCAATATGTCCCATCAGCAAGCGAACATACACTCTTGATATATAATATGGTTTCGTTCCATAAGGTGATAATAAATAACCTTCAATAACATTCACATCAGCATCTTCTTCATCGTCGCATGAAACTTCCTCACGAAAATTACGTGAACATCGTTCGCTAATTTTTTCATGTCTTACTAAATTATTGAAAGAACAACTGTCGAAAACCAACATTTTCTCAAATACATATAAATTGACACAAATTGATACCCGTTTTTGTCCATAAAGTTAACTTTTCCATCTTTGAATTAACCATAAAATGTGACGTTTTTCCACCAGGTGACTTCTATTTCTTTGCCGAAATAGTTATATAAAACCCAAACTAAATCGAATAAACTTGATTTGATTGTGATTGAGGAAAATAGCATCCCGCAAATTCAGAAAAGTATACCTATCACAAACTTGATAATTTTTAAATGAATTCGTATTGACAAGAATACAAACTTTGATCTCCCTATTAGTGGAAAGTGTGAAATTATTCTGTTCCTCATATATCTTGATGATGAAATGAGTCGGTTCGTTCATCGAAAACGTTGATGGAAATAATTATCTGTACCTACGTATTTACGTTGTACCTTAATACCTTAAGATAGGGACTGACTGGTCATAACTTAGCGTTTTAATAATGGAATTAAACCATTAATAATAGCAATAGCAAAAGCGCAGCTGTCCTTTTGACCTACAACATATTTCAAACTCCTCATTTCTGTTATGCGCTTGTAGTTTGCTTTTTAATTGGAGATTGGCCAGCGGTACAAAGGAAGAACACAACCAACCCAGCATAATATGATATTCTCCAATTATGAATATGATTCGACGTGTACTGGAGGAAGCCATTGTAATGGGTCTTTGTATAAAAGCTTAGGTTACGTCAATCACGTGATAATAAACTCGAAGATGAAAGGTATATTCATCGGCATTGTTGTTTGCTCGCTTTCGGTATTTTTCTTCTGATCAGCAGTATTGAGGCGTACTCATATGATACTGCATTCTATGATTCAACTATGCTGCAAGATTGGGATAAGATATGATGACCTTTCAAAATTCTTCTACTATTACAACAAATATCCAAAACTATCGATACTGAGAATTATTTCGATAAAATCGAATGGTACCTATCAGCAAAAATGGAATATTTGCTAAAAAAAGGAAAATATGAAGTGAAATCTGTGATGTAGCATCAATGCTCCTAGATTATTCATTGTTTTTATGTCATAGTAGACAGAAGTTTATACGTAAGTCTATCTGCACATTAAATTCGCGAGCTGATGTGTAATTCCGATTTTATTGTGGAAAATTCATCATCAGAGTCAAGTAGGTTGTTGCCAGAATCACCACTTATTATGAAATGTTTAGTTCAACTGTTATTTTGATCTCATATAATGTTGAAAAAAAGAGTGATTGATACGCACCCACCTACGATGTTTACATCGTTTCTTTCGAAATTCGACACGTGCCGCAGCCAAGTAAGGGAATCGGCTGTCATAATGTCTAGTTCTCAGTGCTTGATGTAATGATATGAGGAAATCAGAACTGCCAATTTCACAGTGAGAAGACTACTACCTGAAAAATATAGTTCTTTTCAGAACAATCAGTGACTTTACACATGAGTTGCAAAAAAAAACCGTAGAATCAATTCAATACAGGAGGCAACCCAACGGAGAGTAGCAATGACTTTTATTTTTTAGTAGAGTGGCCCTCTAGC
This sequence comes from Chrysomela aeneicollis, assembly GCA_029955515.1. NCBI lineage: Eukaryota > Metazoa > Arthropoda > Insecta > Coleoptera > Chrysomelidae > Chrysomela > Chrysomela aeneicollis. Next base: position 8,425,443 of record JARUHQ010000009.1, on the reverse strand, counting down.
ACCTTTGTTATTGAGTTTCACATCATTTTTGTCACTTTTAGTGAAAATATCTGGAATTATAAGCATGACAGATCTCGAATTATCTCGATATTTTCGATGAATTGGCAATTTCATGATCTATCCTATCTGATGGAGTGAAAATCCAATATGGCTACCATTAGACATGTCAAAGTTGACTTCGATATCTTCGAATCTAGTATGTGCGTGGATTTTTTTCCTATCACCGTTGAATTCAGCATGCGAACTTAGGTAACTTTACTAAATTTCAAAATCCTAGTAGCAATAGTTGAAATGTTATCGATGATTATAGGAACAATTTCCAGTTTTTTCACGAAATTTCAGGAACTACTCAAGATATACTTGATTTCTTTTGATTTTCGAGATAACCATAAAATTGCGCATTTTTCTCGTAATTTAACCTAGTTCGCATCTCTCTCCGTTTCCGATTTGACAATAATAGTGTACCATGAAATTTGCATTCTCCTGTTTACATCCTTGATCTGCAATGCTTTGGTGTTTTCATCATGGTTTTAATTCTCTTTGTAAAGTGTCAATAGAAAAAACACCTATTATTCATATTATCTTTAGAATTGGAATGTTTCGGGTCTAGAAATTATTGTTTCTTCTCTTACTTCACAATTATCATTTACCAGTTAGTATTTCATAATAACCTTCGGTATCACTCTATATCACGTAGGTATAAAGTGCCCAGCTTAAATGCTTTTCCCCAAACTAATTTTTGAACCACCTATAGTATTTCGCACCAAAATATGGAGTTATTGAATAGGAGATGAAGACTTACTTTCTTATGCATGGAAAAAAGTATTCTGAATTCCCATCAATTTCATCATCTAATTTACAAACCATTTTGCGGAGACAGTAAATTCATGAAGTCCTACATTGGATTAAAAATGTAATTTAATTTTATTTTGAAACCAAACTCAAAGGGTACCTATTTCCCGAAATTTCGAGACTGTTTTTTCCGTCAATTAATATTTTCCGTCAATAAATATTTTTCATATTATTTTTGATTTCGCTCACTGAAATTCGTAAAGCGAAATGCAAATATGAACTTATTTAATTTTCTGACGTTTATGTTTGTCACAATCACAAAACGCTTTAGTAAAATGACAGATGAGTGCGAAAAAAGAGTGTTGCACTAGTGCAATAAAGAATGATCACAACTAAACATAGTTTTGTTTTCTGCATGAACGTTGAAAAACGTATGTAATTGTTCGCACCTTAGAATTTCACGCTAAAGTATGCCTGTCTGTATTCTTATCGATAATGACAATTCGTTATTTTATTACTATCTATTTTTAAACGTTTTGGAATAAACTTGGCTGATTTTCATACCAGGTCATCAAGATATACATGGGAAGCAAGCATAAGCAACAAGAAATCTAGCTTTAAAGCATTTTTCTTTGTTTGCGGTTCGAAACCATAAAAGTTAGGTATTCCTCAGCACTTATTTGTTATTGTCATCTCTTCAGATCCCTATTTCACCATCTTCTTCAGAATTCATAACTCGTATCAAGGGAAAAAATGAGATACTATAGTGATACATTTCAGAAGAAATAGACAATAATAAAATGACAATATAGTAAAACCGTCAGTTTCGTGTCTTCTATATCTATTACTATGTTCGACAAATTTCCGTCAGATATTGAGTTGACAAGGATGTGACAGATTTATGTCGTTTTTATTTAGTTGATATCACGAGATAATGTCTGTATGCACCCAATATCAGAACATAGCACGAAGTCCTCCATGTCTTTGTTTACTCAAATTTATAAAATAAACAATTGGTGTGGCAATGGTTGTAAATCTCATTATGAATTTGTTTATCTTCAACGCCCAACTGCTAATACTGAACCGTTGTTTTAATGATAATAATTTTCAGAGGAAGGACTTGAGGATAAATAGTATATTCGTTCACACAATCATAATCATGAATCAAAATGAGTGAAAATTAAATTATTCGATTAGAGCATGGTAATGATTATTTCGAGAATTTGTTTTCATTGTTTCCCTCGTAGATTTTGATTATGAAAATCATTTTGGGTATATCAAATTCGATGATACCCATTACCAACGACAACCTTTGAAGATAGAAGGTGATCGAGAAGGAGCACCATTCACCTAACGAAGGAATAAGTAGAGAACAACCGGAAGAAGCGAGATAGTGCACTTTAGCACAATAAATTCGATTTTTCGAAATATAAGCGTAATATTACCATAATTTTATGACTTTTTCTTGTCCGAATTCGTCTGCTAAAAATATAACAGAGTATTATAACATCTCATTATTCACTTATGGTGTGGTTATAGATTCAACTAAACTAAAAACTGAATTTACAAATAAGAATTCGAATTGTTGAATACAGGAGAACGTCTATGAGGGTTTGTTTATATAGATTGATTTTATAAACCCCTTTGACAGACGTTATCGTTTATTATGAATTCCCAGTTGTTAATTTAATTTTTAGCTTAGTTTAGTTTTAATTCAACATTTTCAATTCTTAGTTGTCAATTATTGATGCATCATTATAGTATTTTTCACCAATAATGTCCTACTTTCAACTCCACATGAGAGTGGTAGGTATATATGTGAGAGAAATACTTTTTGTTATGAAAAATCCACCACACCTCCGGATAAAACAATATACTACTGAAGAAGTCCCTTATCCATCACTTTTTTGACAATTAAACGATTCGGGCTGGTTAACTGATACAGAATAAAAGGCACTCCTGCTCACCGACGGAAAATATGATTTCTGGGAAGTACCGCGAAGCTTTTATGGGTACTATAAAAGCCAAGCAATTTTATAGGCCGCATCAGCACTGCTGCGGTGAAAACACTTTTATTGCCCTATTTACTGGAAAATAGCAGATTGGTGTTTAATGGCTCATCTTATGGACCATTAGATACCTCATTTCCTATATGGCACTTTATACTTAATGTATTTCGGTATACAGTGTGTCATCTGCCCTATGGATAAAAAACGTATCACATCTTCTATAAAGCATACTGGTTTCTGAAGCTCTTCTTGCGTTTTCCTCCTTGACCTATCAACATTCTTATGAAGTTAAGCTGATAAAATATTACCTATATCGAAGGAGATAAGTTTTTGGGGTAACATTGTAACATGAAATATTTTGGAGCATTATAACTCGTAATGTAATGATGAGATAATATCCCATTCTATCTATAGATGTTTTTATAATATTTTCAATAGATGTGTCCAGAAACGGGGAAAAAGGCCAAAAAACAAGCTTCACAGAAAAAATTATCTCCCTCGAATATTCATGTACCTAACTTAGAATTTTTAAATGTATCGAATACCTTTTGGATCGAGTTTTGGATCCACTTACTGAAAAATCATATTTTGTTCAATTATTTTCATTTTGCGAAGCAGTCTAACATCTTTCTTTCCAGTAATCCAGAGTTTGTAACAAAATTATTTCATTCACGTTTCATTACTTCCACGAAGTTTCAAGGTCTATCAGGTAGTTAGTCTATTCCGATCTACATATATATTCATTAGTTTTACTGCATCACGATCATATTGTATTTATTTTTTCATTTAATGATTCTCTGAAAATCTCATCAACGCATCATAACCATAACATACAATATAACCTTTTCATGTTTATATTGGCAACTAGTGCTTGTTCTTCTTTATCTTGAGATATTATAGTTGATATTTGGTATCATAAATTCCGACGTAATATCAAAACGCACGACATTTATTAATTGCCTGAGTCCTTATAATCAACTTCGTTGAAAATAATGCATCCGGTCAAGTATAAATTCAAAGAAGTTATTACTAATTCAACTTATTCGAAGCATCGTAGTAGTTTTTTATTTCGTGCATCAACACATGTACCTTCTTCATTATCAATTCTGCATAATCTGCAGAGATTCAAACTGATAACAGTTACTTTCCGAAGTACTTTTATGCTCATAGAGGAAAAGATAAATAAAATTGTCAGACAATAGAAGCAATATATATATTGTAACTTAATTGTGAAACTATCAAAAAGTTATGATCGCTTATTCTTCAGTTTGAATGACAGTGTTTAGTGTTTGACATTGAGGTTTTGTTGTAATAAAGTTTTATTTCGATTTTTATTATATAGAGTTCTGAATGTTTTAAACCAAGACATGTTGTGAATTGATTCAACAAATTAATCAGATCCAAAAATCGAAAAAGAGATGATTTTGCTAAAAATTCCACACGGAGGTATTTTAGTGATTTTTTTTTCTCGTGGGATATTCAATTATACTGGAAATTTTTTGACGTTGACAATAACAGACAATTTTTGATAGACTGGTTTTTATTTGTTCACATAATATTTAGTTTTGATAGATTTTAATTACAAAGCTAATATGTTTTCTCTATTCTTCGGACACCTCCTTTCAATTAAGTGTCTGTGTCTAATAAAATATACAATAATATATAACGCATCAAGTCAAGAAAAACGCAAGAAAAATCAATTTTCTACCACTTTCAGTTACTAGAAACTTATGTGAAATTGTAGAATACACTATTTTCTAGAAATTACCAATTTGAAGGCCTAAATAAATGCTGACAAAGCTCTGAAATTATACTTTTCTACCACTTGTAGTTAGCTCAAGTAACTATAAAATAAAATAATATTATATATTTTGTCTCTAAATGGCACTTTTGAGACTGATCAACAGTTTATAGAAGTCCATTGGTGTGAAGACAAACTGAAAATTATTTTGTAAACTGTTCCTGTAGGTATATGTATCTGTAACCTAATATTTTTTTCATTTTCTACCACTTGTATAATAGTAGTAGTAGTAGTTTTCCACCACAATTCGGTGAGGAATTTTTTCACCGAATACCACGAGAAGTCAAATTAATATCCGGAATTTTTTTGACCTCTAGTGAAAATCTGATCAAGCTACCCATACCACAAGTACCGAGATAGGTACCCATCATATTATTATAGGTATTTATCTCCACAAAATATGGAGTTAGAAGCCATCAATGTTGTGGAAGTTTCGATATGGCTCTCGACAACGTTTATTAAATCCACTATATAATACGACAAATCACAAGCACAAAATAAATGAAAGAGGTTTCGTCAGCTGATGCCATTCATGTTGTGAAACTGCATCTGTCATCTGCAATGGGTCTATTGTTGTGCAGCTTTTTATTCATCTTTTGACCGCACGAGAGGAGAACCTAGAATTTTCGTGGTGGAACATCGTGCAACCCAGTAGAAGGATATGGGATCAGGAAATAGGCATTGGAATTCTCCTTGAAAAATTGGAGGTTATAGTCATCAGGGAAAACCTCATGAAGTAAGTTCTACAATCCCTAAGACAACTGGCAGCGAATAACCAGGTCACTTTGATGTGGGTGCCAGGTCATAAGGGAGTTAAGGGCAACGAGGAAGCAGACTGCCTTGCCAAAGAAGGGGCAAATACACAATTTCTTGGCCCAGAACCCTTCTGTGGACTTTCCAAAGCCCACTTGAGACGCTGGCAAGCGGATGAAATGAAATCTCACTGGAATAAAGTGCCAGGAAAAGGCTAGTGAGCCTCTCGCCAAGGAAAGCTAAACAGCTTCTCGAGTTGGACAAAAAATACTTGAAACTGGTAACGGGGCACCTCACTGGACACTGCCCTCTGAGGTATCACCTCAAGAAGATGGACAAAACAGAGAGTGATAGTTGCCGCTACTGCGAGAACTTCGCTGAAACTGATGTAGAACATTATTTGCTTTGCGAATGCCCAGCACTCTTCTGCAAGAGGCTTAAGTTCCTGGAAGGGATCTTTTAAGAGCCCTCCGACATCAGGAACCTAGCTCCCAGGAAACTGACAAACTTCGCACGAAGCCTCGGAACTCCGGGCCTCGAATAGATTAAGGGTTATGCACAAAAGATCTGATAGGTCGAGGTGCTTGAGAGGCTGCACAGCCTTAACGACCCCTCCTACAATCTACAAGTTCTACAATTCCGCCGTTCGATAAGAAAACTAAATAGAGAAGTCCGAAAGGTCCCTTATGTCTCAAATATATATAGTAAAGGAAGACCCACTTTTCTGTGATGTTCTGGGGTTGTTAATGATCTCTTTAGTGCAAGATCAACAACTATATACGACCAATACAGGTCTTATTTAGATGAGGAGAAGCTAATGAGGTGTGGAGTAGCTCTTATGGCAGATCTCTTTAGTGCAAGATCAACAACTATATACGACCAATACACCGTGGCAGGTCTCATTTAGATGAGTAGAAGCTAATGAGGTGTGGAGTAGCTCTTATGGCAGACCTCACATGATCATCCCATGGTATCGTTCATAGATATTGAGGATTTCACGTCCGATGATATTATTGGCATTATGTCCACCTTCTTGCAAAATAATATAGCTTGAGTTTTGGTTCAAAGTCTTAGCAAAATCATCATTCAGCATCAAACTGTCTCCGCCTTGCACCTCTGGTTTCCTTGGATGATACAGAGGCTTTAGATGAGAAGGCAGCAGTATGAAGTGTACTATCACCTGCAAAGCTATGGACAGGAGAGGGTCACATCTAACAGGTCGTTAAAGTGCATTTTGCCTATTGAACAAAGTTGTAGCCTGAACATATCCTTGTGGAAAACCGTTCATTATACCAGATGATACGCCTTCATGGAATGACCTATTCAAGAAAGAAATCTCTCTATATGATGGCGTCAGTTGATCTCTGCTGACGAAAATGATCTCTTTGATCGTATGAGGTGGTCTATTTTGATAGCTTTTTCCATCACCGTTGCATATCTACTGTATATCTGACATCGACATTAAATTTCATTGGATTAATATTATACTTATTTCTCGTTATGAATCGATGAAACGTAAATGAATGTGATTTTTGTGTGAAATTCGTCAAAAAAGTACTATGACCGATGCATCCATGTAAACTTCTTGTAAACAGTGATGTCTATAGCAAGTTCCATAATGATTACCTCATATAATTGAGGGCTCTTCGATATTCTTGTATGAAATTGAAAATCTTTTCGTTCTCCATTATTTTAGCTTTCTTCCATAACATTTATTTCGGATTCCCATTGGTAGATGAAGTATGATGATTCAGGATACCTCATCATTAAGCTCCTTCTGGAAATCATACAATTTATATTTTTTTTTTATGTTCTGGTTCTCACGAAAAGGGATATCCTGTAATGTTCAGAAAACATCGTAAGAACCAAGAGAAAGTATATACTAGCACTGAAAAAAAAATCAAGCTGGATCTGTCGTATAGTATAGTTATTCTATCTGAGACAAATTTCATGAGCATCTCTTTGATATAAAGGTGAGATAATATATTCCGTAGAATTGGAGAAAACGAAAATTTGGCTCCAAAATTTGATGCAAATCTCGGATAGTCTATACTAGACACAAAGACATTTCATCCAACAATAAGTGTAACAATAATATAAACAAAAAATCGCACTTCAAACCTCGAATATTTAATCCTAGATTCCATTATCTCATCCATATTACAAAGTATAATCACAAGGTTCCAAGAAGTTATTTCGAATCCTACCATAATAGGTGAGTTTTCTGCTTTCCTAACTGTCCTTGAAGTTCTCAGGTTCGATATGGCAACTAGGATAGTGGTTAGAAAAAAAATCTTTAGTGCTTATTGGAAGATCTTTTGCACACAACCCTGTATGATCCAGTTAATTTTCTTATTATTTCTGTTCAACGGTAGTGATCAACATATCCTTTGATGCTTATTTGCCGAAACATTCACAGCCTTAACATTTCCATGTTCACGTCCGAATATGGATGTTCGCTAAATGCTGTGTCAAAAATAATTATTATTCCACTAGTTCGAGAAACACAGGCGAATTTTAATTGTACCCAGAACCATCAGCGTAATCAAATCTGACGAGAGTCATGACCAAATTTGGTGGATCGCGCCGCTAATGAACGAATTCTTCTTTTAACGACTACAATGGGAAGCAGGGCAGGTTATGTTTCCGAAATTAATTAGAATTTTTATATGGGCGAATGGAGAAATTGATTTCATTGTAACTGAAACGAAAGAACGTGGCTACACTAAAAACATTCTATAGGTAAAATCACTGTGATTAGCGTTGGTTATATGCAATAAGAAAATAAATCGAATATTTCTACATGTTTCAATACATTGTACACGGAATAACACATCATGATGTATTATCAAGATTACATTGGAGAATCTCATAGATGAATTAGCTCCCATCAAGGTGGATATAGGATGGTGAAACAGCTTCCTATTAACAAGCACTAGAATAAACTGTAGACCTTTGCCTACTTGATTTCATACCGTAGTAATATTTCCTGAAGTTATCAGAGATGGCGACATACCTTGTGTCGGTAAAACAGAAACTGTGCACCTGTCACCTTTTTATCAGTTTCATCTATTCTAGATGAAAAATGACTGAGAAGAGTCAAAATATCGATAACTATTCCAGATTCACTGAAAATATTGTGTTTTGATGTCATTTCAACTCATGTCTGTCAGATGTGAACCACAGAATTACATCATGAGCAACAGAAATCTTCTTCGATAATCGATCTCACCGCCATCTTCATTCAAGTCGTGGAAATATTAGTACCTTCTCAAACGGTCTACAAGTTTTTCGCAGAAACAATTGAAGAGCTGTTTCACCATCCTATATCCACCTTGGCTCCCATATAAAATGTGGCATTTAAAGATGACAGTTTTGTCATTTTGACAGCGATAAAAAAGGTGCATCGTTTTTTATCAACAGTAAAAACACGAGAGCTTTTTTATCGGGTAAATTTCTTTTCGTAACGAAATAAATTTGCTAATCAGTAATTTTTCGAGAGAAACTAACATGAAAAAATCGCGAGACCGAAGGTTGAGTGATTTCGTCGCGTCGCTGACTCGCTGCTGGCAATGGTTAGGTTATTTATTCAACTGAAATGGAGGAACAAGAGCATGATGATATCTTGAGAGTGAGTGAAATGATTGCTGTTATCTTGAATCATCTCATTGAGGTTTTCAAATAATTGCAGTACTATTGTGGATTATGCATAATATAACCCATCATGATCGTATTTCACCTCGTCTTCTACGTTTTCGTAAAAAATAAACTAATAATTCTATTCGCTTTCGTTTTATTATCGCCTTAATTTCATTTATTTATTCTGTTTCACATAACCACACTCAATTCATTCATTGGGAACAATCAAAATGAACAAAAAGAAGCACAGCAATTTTGAATTCCGCTTCACCAATCAGAGTGCATGACGCGCGACGCGAGAAGCAAAAACGATGCATTGGGAACTCACCTTCAGAGAAACAGGCTTACGCTAGATCCGGTATACAGGTTACTTGTTTTGTAGGTCCGGGGGGGTTGAAAGTACTAAGCCATTATTATGATCTATCATTGTATGTATTTTTTAAAAGGTGAATAAATATTATTATTATTATTATTATTATTATTATTATTATTATTATTATTATTATTATTATTATTATTATTATTATTATTATTATTATTATTATTATTATTATTATTATTATTATTATTATTATTATTATTATTATTATTATTATTATTATTATTATTATTATTATTATTATTATTATTATTATTATTATTATTATTATTATTATTATTATTATTATTATTATTATTATTATTATTATTATTATTATTATTGATTGGTCGTTTCAGTTGTTGACCATAAAAATGTGTTGTCCCACGTGACCATAGTACCTAATTTCTTACAGACCCCTCTTGACCCAAAAATTACTACAGGATGCCGGATCTAGCGTAAGCAGTAAGATCTATGTTTTTATCGGTGATAAAAAACGATGCACCTTTTTTATCGCTGTCAAACTAGCAAAACAGTAATCTTTAAATGACACATTTTATTCAGGAGTTAATTTATCACCGACAATTTAAGTCATGCACTGAAAATGCCATATGTCGCGGTGTTTTGTCATTATGACAGCAAAAAAAGTTTGCCCTAACTTTTTCCAGCGACAAAACGGAACCTAACTTTTGAAAGCATGACAACCAGCATTGTGAACAAATTTTTGATGACGTTATGTCAATTTTTCTCAAACTTGTGTTGTCAGAAAATAATCTCATTTGTGGAAATGTCGCAATTTGGAGAGTCTTCGAGTGGAGAAATTGGAAAAGCCATCAATGATAATGTTCCACGCAATACTGTGAATTCAACTACGTCAATTTGGCGAAAATTTGCGATGTTTTGTGACATACAGTTTAAAAAAGCGAGAAATGCACGCGACACAAAACGCAAAATTTTACAAGCAATCCCAGAAAAAAAGAAGGTTAGTTCTAATGCTCTCAAAAAACAAGACATTTTTGAAATAGCACTGCCCTGGAGTGAAGAAGAAACTGTTGGCCTCCGAACAAATTTTGGAAAAAGTAGCGAAAACGGTAACCTCACGGATTTTCACGAAATTTGCACAGATGATCAAAAACACACTAAAAACGATATACAACCTGAAAATTTTCTGCGGAACTGCCTGGAAGTCACTTTTTTTCGAAAAAAATGTTCAACGGTGGTTGGTGCAAGTACACGAAAACAAGCACTTTTCAACTGCTTTTAAATACCCAACCAATGCCAGTGTATAGGAAATAATAATTTGAAGGTATAAAGAAAGCAATTTACTAGGAATATACAAATAATACGATGAATAGTTGTTAAATTTCAATAATCGAAAACCCCTAAATCTGACATCTTCGAAAGTATGAAATGTCAAATATGGGAATGAGGGAACTACAAGAGAGTACAATGCGGTGTTGCATGGTCTTCTAAAATTCCTGCTTACTGGGAAAATAAAAAATATTTGTAAATTGTTTTCCAAAGTCTTTAAATTGGTGAATTGGTAGATATATAGTTATTTATCGGCACTTTTCAGTAAAAATGTAATCGTATGTTAAATTTTTTGTGGAACCATCCTTCGAGTATAATATGTTTGTAACCATGGCAACGCATGCGTTATCCCGTTAGTTAGTATCCCACATCAAATTAACAGAAGGCTTGATGAACTTTTATGCAACCGGCCTTGGTTCGTAGAACCTATACTCTTTGCTTTTATGTGATAATAAATGCGAGCGAAGCGTCCGCGCTCGGTATAACATAATACGCGAGCGATGCGAGCGCGCTCGGCCTACATTTCGCAAATCCGCGCGCGCGAATTTGCGAAATGTAGGCCGAGCGCGCTCGCTTCCCTTTCTCTACTTTGTCAATTAATCTCAATTAATTCCAAAATCTGTGATTTTCTATTCTTTAATGAAGTTATATATAAGATAATACGCGAGCGAAGCGAGCGCGCTCGGCCTACATTTCGCAAATCCGCGCGCGCGAATTTGCGAAATGTAGGCCGAGCGCGCGCTTGACAATTATACTTTCAAATATATGTAATAAAATGTATCCCCTATTATACATGATGTTATATACTAGATTTACAACTGATAGCATGCAACCAACAATACACCATTATAAATAGTGAGGCTAGAGAGGACCTGTAGAGAGGGTAGAAAAATGGCGAGAGAGTGAGGTTAGGTTGGCAGAGTTGTTGTCGAGTTTATGCAGCCGGTAGAGAGATGCTTTTGAACCCTTTTGTACACACATAGTTTTAATAAAATAGTCTAATCATTCCTAAGTTGTGTGTGTGTTATTATTCTACTGCCCAGAAAGAATGAAGTTAACAATGATCAATATGTATCATTGAAATAGTTGTGAAAACAGTTGTTTGCACCATAGATTGTGAAATTAAAAGTTATTGTCATAATTCATGTTATTAAACGAATTGTTTCTAAAAAATTGGTAGCCCTGAAAAGTGCCGTTTTGGTTACATTAAAAATCAAAATCCATCTTCCAAGTCGGAGTATTCCTCCTCATCTTTTGTAAATCTATATTTTTTGCATGAATAATTCATTCGGCAACACTGTGTGAGTAGTGAAGTTTGAAGGACGTATTTGACGTTTGTTTGAAATTTTATATATACAATGAGGATATCATAAATATTCGAAATTCTTCGATATTATACAATGTAAATTGGAAAAAAAGTAGCTGTAAATAATGAAATGAATCTGTAGCTGATGTGTTGGCTGAGAAGAGGCAGTAGTAGTTATCAAACAAATCTCTGCAGATTAATATAGTGACATTTCCCAATAACCCTTTTTCTGGAACTAAAAAGGGCATTATCTTCCAAAGGTATGATTTCCGCATAAAAATTCTGCTTGCTATAGTGGTTTTATCACGTTTTTAATCAACTGTGCAAATTTCGTGAAAATCCGTGAGGTTACCGTTTTCGCTACCTTTACCCAAATTTTTATCACATTGCTGCCTATGAATTGGCTTGGAGGGGTGGAAAAGCAGCAAGTTGTAAGGTATTCTATTTTAAAATCGAGACAGACAACCATGGAAGGAAGACCAGAAGAGTCGAATATAACCCAGTGTTTTCGAAGACAGTACAAGGGTGAAATCAGAAGTTGGCCGACAGTAGATGGTTGGTAGCAAACACTGAAGAAAATTGTGTATGTCCATTAAAATTGCTTTAACAAATTATGTAAAGACGGGGAAACCATATCACATGTGAAAAGTTTTTTTTACTAGGAATCCTTTCTGGCAAAAAAAATTCGAAAGGATGGTATAAGAATGTTCCTATTGGTATAAATAAAATATCTAAATGGACCAAATCCTTGGCGAAAAATATTGGACTTGATGTCAAGCGGGTGAAATGTGAAACTTACGAACCATTCTGATCGAGCTCCCGCGGTAACTGAATAATTATCCAAGAGTGGTATAGGTGAAAAAAAACTTTTGAACATTACTGGACATAGCAACCCATCGTCATTAAAACCGTACCTTTAGTTAGATGAAGAACATCATAGATAAATCATTGGTTCCATTCGTACTACCATCCAGGAAACAGTTACTACCACCGCTCAAAATACCAGCATGCAGCAAACTATTAACAAAAGATAAGAAAGTTCTGAAAAACAACCATTTTTCAATAATTGTATTTTTAACAATTGTAATTTTCCGTTGAATTAAATAAACTAATTAACGTCTTATTTTTTAATTCATTGATTTACATATTCATTAAATTGTCTGACCGAATCACACTCTAGCTTTTTTTTGAATGAAAGTAAACTTGACATTTATTATTCGAAATTTGTTGCCATTAGGCAATCCAACTCAAAAACTGACAGAAAAAATTATTTGTCCTACGGATGGACGGACGGACTTCAGAGGCAGTTTTCAGTGAAATACTGAAATAATTTCTAAAATAAAACAATATCAAGAAATGTCCAAACTCGATTCGAAATAAGAGAAAACCTTGGAGGAAACTAAATGAGCGAACCTTGATACTCTCATTTACTCCAAAAACCCAAACTTCCGAAGTTTCAATGGTAATGATGGGGGAAGCTCTTGAAAATTGCTATCCAGTAGTATAGGTACCTACCCAAATTTGGGAATGTGGATGTGTCAGAAATTAGGTTTTTTTTAGGGGAAATTTATTGGTTAGGAGTAATTGGTGAAGAGTGGAAGAGAAAGTATCAAAGTTTGCTCATATATAGATATATAATCTTACTATTTTCGTTCAAAGAACCATTTCATGCAAAGGGTAAACTTGGGTTTAAGCATACCAATCTTATCATTATTCAATTTCAGATATTTCATGCACTTTCGAACACCGTATTATACCGAGCACTTACTGCACAAACGATGAATGAACACCTACACAAAATCACTTCGAATAAGAAGCGATAATACAAATAATGCATCATGCATTCAGACAACACGTCTTTAGTTGTGTAATGACGACAAGCCAACTGCGAATCAGCTGTTTAAGGATCACCATCAACTTCAATTTACTTTTCAAGATTGGACACGAAATGATATATGCATAACCACGATGAAGTAAAACTTGATCCATTCGATGAACTTTTTCTGCAATTCAGACATTTCAATCAGAAGAAAATGTACGTTTCACGACAATAATTTTCATCGTAGTTTTGTGTCAGGCGTCAGCTCGATTACTAATGTGTTGATTAAAAAAATATCAAAGACAAAAGAAGATATTGATATAAAGAAAAAACGTACCTACATCTTAAATAGAATTTATTTCAATATCAAAATAGGTACTCAATTATGCAGAACCCCGTATAAATATACTCGTATTAGGTATTATAATTCCAGCTTATAGTAACAGGGACCTGCATGGCTGGACCTATTCCAGAATTCTGTTAGATCAGATTTTTATACAGGTTGTTAGGTACTGGTCATTACAAACTTTGAGGGACGAATTCCTATCAGAAATGAGGCCGAATTAAAGAAAAACTCATGGTCCTAAAATGCTTCCTTTAAAAGATTGCTGAAATTATTTTTTTTAAATTGGTTTTTCATCGTAACTTTTGAACCGTTCACCGATTTCAATCAAATTTGAAACAAAGTTTAGTGAATCAAGTATCCATCGAACAATAATACTGCGTAGGATAATATGAGGGTGTCCATTTTTCTACCCTTTTCTTACCCCTCTAATTATTTTCTCATTTGTTGATATTTTCGTTCAATTCAAAAGTAAAAGTTACTCTTGCAAAATTTTTATTAGTCTTGTTCGAGAAACTCAGGTTCGAAGATTTGAAAACATGCTGGAACGCAGAATTCATCACGATGTCCAAAATTGATAAATGTTCTGCATGTCTTCAAATATTAAATGGTACTAGAACATTTTCAAACTGCAGTCCAGAATGATATCCAGATGTTCCAAAAATTTAAAATTCAACAACATGAAGTCTACTGAGTTTTACAACGCAACATACCGTTTGTTAACTTTAACACCCTGTATCTTTTTAAGGAAGCATTTGAGGACCATGATTTTTTTTCGGCCTTATTTCTGATGGGGATTCATCCCTCAAAGTTTGTAATGACCAGTACCTATCACCCTGTAGGGACTTCGTACAAAGTTTACCACTTTCGGCAGGTGTGAAAAAGGCCCCTTCCAGGAACTTTGGCTTCTTGCAGAAGAGCGCTGGGTATTCGCAAAGCAGATGTTCTGCAGTTTTTGCGGAGATCTAAGCAGATTAAGTTAGTCATGATTTCTGATTTGTTGAACTGTAGCAGCTTTTGGGTGTTCTCCAAAACGCCATTTGTTGCAGATATTCGTCGCGTTTTCTGATGCAGGAATAAGTTTATTGAGAGGGTATGACGCAATCAGGTCATAAATATTGTCAACGAAGATGGTTGACTAGTACCATCGAACTTGCAGGGAACTAGTGAACCACTGGCCAAGCTAAGGAAGAGAACCATGGAAATGTAACTTGTTCAAAGAAAGGCTTGGTGCCAACTCGGATCGAAGGCTTCAGAAAAAAGTGTAATATCCCTGGAAAGTTCGTCTTGTGGATAGCTATATTGTCATTCTGTAATCGATAAATTATTAGGTACCTACTTGAGTTCAACCGTACGCTATCGAAATACTTGAAATATTGAAGTAGGAACATTGGTGATGTAGTACGATCTTTATATTCGAAACTACTTCTCAGAAAATACCAATTATTTTGATTGCATAGGAAAGGCAGTTGAAAGAATAGGAGGTAGTGTTTGCATTTGGATGCAATAAGTATTTAATATCTAGAACGTTCTATCTGCTACCATATCTTTGATTATTTTCACTTATAATACCACTAGAGCTTCAATTATTTCTGGAGAAAATATTTACAGTTTTCAATTGAAACTAGAGTGGTATTCGGTGAGAAAATTTCACACAGCAATATTATTGAAGTCTGTGCGCAATATTATTGTAGTCTGTGCGTTGAAGAGATAGGAAAGGTTCGACCTCGTTTCTCATTAGTCCAGCTAGACGCCAGGCAAGCATACAAGTGGTTAGTTGACCGTGCGGCTGTGTATAAACAGTAAAATAAAATACAACTTTCATGAGATTGACTGTCTGGGTACATTGAATGATCATGAAGAAATATATTTACACTGAATGCAAGTTTCACCAATGGAAAACGCTATTAGTATTTGAAGTTTGGTAAATTTCAATGTCATTCAACTTATAAACGTCAAAATATAGGCTTTTGATTGGTCGAAAATGCTGGGCGTGAAATTTTCTTCGAAATAGTGACCACCCTGTGTTGCGCCGGCAGTAAACAATGCAGTTTTACGATAGTTCACCCGCAGCCGGTTCAGGGAATAAATACCGAAAAGAAGCGGTCATATCAGAGGGTGTGCAGTGGGGGATCGTTACTTTTTACGACGATCGTAAAGTGCACGGAAAATAATTCGAAATCCCGATTCCCCCGGCTGTTTCCCGTAACAATACCGAACATAAATGTTAACTAAGTACAAGAACTTGTCATTGGCGTGGACTTTTGGAAAAGCTTATGTGATATGTTTCTTTGTTATTGTCATTTATATGATGCGATTTACTATAACAATAATGGAAAACTTCAACTATCGCAGAAGTAACTTGGTCCGAAAGTATTGTTTGTTCAATTTTATATTCATTATCATAAATGTTTCATTGCCGTCGTTTTTTTCATATGAATGACTCTTCATTGTTTTAAAATATATTTATTCATTAATGTATTCCATGCTCATGTTTTTTGTATTATTGTAGTATTCGTAGTATGGTTATGATATATGGAATAATAATAATTTGATTATTGATGGCTCCAGCTGAAACGTGTGCCTTCTGGATGGCATGCTGGTATTTTCTGGAGTTCTGGAAGCAGCGTCTGTCGTGTATCACCAAGGAAGTCTATCTCCACAACGGAATTTCCCCTAGAACATAGGGCTGTAGTTACTTCTATCCGTACTAGTGCCTCAGATGGTGATAGAGCACTCGTATACAGGGTAACTCACGGTCGATGGTACCTTAGACGTTTACGGAGAACGGGACGTAGGATTATTCTGCAAATTTGGATTCTTGCGTAATCAGTTTTGTTCTATCGATCTGAAATATTTTCAGCGTTGCGGTGATGCCGCTTCTATCGAAAAGTAGCAACAACTTTGTTATTTCAAACGGAACACCCTGTATTTTATTTCATTTTTAGATTCTTCCTGAAGAGCTGATTTCGTCGATCTATCATACTTGGGGTATAGCGCGAAATATTACAGAGATATAACTTTTCATTTACTATCTACTGACATTTAATAGAAACAAATAGAGGGTGATGCAAAACTCAAAATTTTGAACCACCCGTATTTGTTTCAATTAAATATCAATCGATCAATGGAAAGTTGAGATAGGGACATGTAAGCCGTTTTGAGCAAGGCACAAGAAATTCCTAAATTTGAAAAATCTCGATTTTGCACACCCTATATCCCTGTAATCTTTCTCGCTATACTCCAAGTATGATACATCGACGAAATCAACTCTTCAGGAAGAATCTAAAAATAAAATAAAATACAGGGTGTTCCATTTGAAATAACAAAGTTGTTGCTACTTTTTGATAGAAGCGGCAACGCCGCAACGCTTTTAGATCGATAGAACAAAACTGATTACCCAATAAACCAAGTTTTCAGAATGATCCTACGTCCCGTTCTCCGTAAACGTCTAAGGTACCATCGACCGTGAGTTCCGGACATGGGCTGAAACTGCATACACAAGCAGATGCATCAGTTACCCATGACTGCGCTTCGGTATACATGTCATGATGAATCGCTAGCTCTGTTTCCGATTCAAGCCCTTCTGACCTTAGCAATGCAAAGATCAGCTCTTTGGATAGTATTTTCAATATTGTTGGAGAAGACATAATGTGGAGCTGCAGAGTCAGTGACTGAGTATTGAGTAGCGAGCTCCCGTTCCTGCATCGTTTTAGCTTTCGACCATTTTCAGGGGATACGAATTTCTGATGATTTTGCAGGGTTTATCCAGAATAATTCTGTTCAACGTCATAACTATCCATTATTATTCATATTGGGACATCTATTATGTCTTCTATCTTAATATGCATTCATACTCCAGAGTTCTTTTTGACCTGTTTTTGCCGTGTCAAGCGTCCTACTTAGTAATGTTACATTGCTCTTACAGAAAAAATCACATTACTGAAACAACTTCATTCCATTGGGTTGTAATTTTCCTATTTTATTCGTTCATAAGCAACCAACATCTATTGTCTCGGCCTGTTATGAATAATCTCATTGTATTTATTTCGATACTATTATCCTGTGTAATAAAATTCAAATTCAAATTGTACTATAGGTACCTATGTACCTATCTATACACAATTCAATTATGTTGGTACTTCACTTTCCTAGTTGCGCAAGGTTATGGTTGAATCAACCTATCAATCATCCAGTGTTCGAGTAAAACATATACAGTTTTGTAAACAATCTTGTGTATATACTATAAGTAAATAATGTAGCCAAAATATCTGGCTACGATGGCTGATAAATTAGCTAGGACGATCAAGAATATGTTGTGTAGAAGAATTATGCAATATTCATATTTTACCTGTTTGGAATACTGTCGATGGATACACCTGATGACTCATGCATTAAACCAATCACTGATAAATATATAAAACTTCCGACTTTTCTTCATTTTATTTAAGTATTCACACATTCATTATCATTGAACAGTCTTATGCTGAAGTTATTTTGTTTCACCAAAGAGTATCCTGTTATAAATTCTTTATTTTTAGTGTTGTCTTGAAATATTCACATATTCACAAGGTTTATTTCTGAAAAAGTTGAATGCATCACGTTACTATGCCTACTCTATAGTTATAGATAACGGATATATTCTGAATGATATATTTGTAGTTTAAAGTACCTAATGGTTTCCATCGTTGGCCATTAAAACTATTTTTTATCAATATGCAAGGGATTATCTCCAAATAACTCATCACAAATTTCAGGTGCAAAATTTTAGAAATGAAGGATCTCATTTGTTTCATTTCAATAGTCATAAAATACCCATAGGTTATTTCAATTAGGTATAGGTATGTCTCGTTTAACCAAGATCTAATTACATGCTCAGGACCGTCTTATAGGCGCAGGGTCCTTTGGTCATAAGTATAAGCATTATGAGGCCCTTTAATAGAGTGTGAATGTAAAAAGACGAATTTGGTATTTCAGAACTATAACTTCTATGTTTAGGCATTTAGACTTTGCAGGAGTGGTAAACGTTACTGATTATATTTTTTACATCGAGCATCTATATTTTTTGGAAACTTTGAAAACTTCAAACGAAACATCTAAGGAAGTGGAACAATTCTTGTTGAAATGTATTTCTGTATTAGATCATCTACTTATAATTCATAGTCGAAAGATATAATAGCTCTTGGGTCGAAATAGAAATCCAAGTTTTTGGGATGCACCTTTGGCAATGGACCTCACGTGATTTTCCCAAGAAAAGTTATTGCTGATAGTAACGCCAAGCATTGTAATGGATGACTTCAATGGTATGGTTACTCCTGACTGAATTATGTTGGGCACAGTGAGATCGGCTTTTCTAGAGAAAATACATTCTTGTGTTTTGTTTGCATTGAATTCTACCAGGTTATTTAGATCCCCACTCGAGATTTGTTGCTAAGTCCATATTTATTTTGTTAACATTTCTTCCTTGTTCATTTCTGGTTTGACGGGCCGATATAGGAAGAGAAAGCAGTATGGAGGGTACTATAAGCGGTGTGTATAGGACATGAAGATGTAAACTTGGCGAGGAGTCCCTGGTGCCGAACTCGATCAAATGCCATGGAAATATCTAATGCCACGGCTAAAGTTTCTCCATATTATTCAATAGATAGCTGCCATAAATGTGAGACGTAAGCGAGCAGGTCACCAGTTGATCTCTGATGACAGAAGCCATGACCCTTGAAATAATTGATAGCATAGGTCTGTAGTTGCTAGGTAAGGTCTTTTCGCCTTTTTTTGGGACTGGTTGTACTATTTCAATTTTCCAGTTGGACGGAAATACCCCCAAATTGTAAAAGTGGTCGAACAACTTGCAAATAACAGATGTTAGTTCGGGGGCACATTTCTTGAGAACAATCGGTGGGATTCCGTCAGATCCACAGGCTTTGTTGGTGTTGAGACCCAACAAAATCTTTCTGATAGTACGTTGGCGAAAGGTGATCTCGGGCATATGATTGTCAATAGGTGTAATGTTCAGGGGTTGTTTTTTCGAAGAATCCAGAGTGGAATTCCCAGCAAATATGTGCGCAAAGATATTGCGCTTTAAATACACCAATAGCTATTCTTCCTCTCACACAGTCGCAATAATATTAGTGCATATGAAACATATACATCTCACTCATTCTGTTGAGTCCTTATTTTAGATTTCATTTTTGCGCGAGGTAGGTGACTTGCAACATCCTGTACCTCCTTCCCGAGGAAGGTCGAGGTTATCCGACCTAGAGAGGCGAGAGGAAAAAGTGGGAAGAGTGCCACGAAAAAGGTACTACGCTCCGCGAAACGCGAGAAGAGAGACAAATAATTTAATAAGTGAGATTGTCCATGTAAAAAGCCAAAATAGAAAAAACCGACTGTTACGCGCTCTGTTCGGACCAACATACGTTCCCGCTGATATTTGGTGATTGGTCAGCCTATGGAAAAATTCAGGTAAGATTGCTGCAAGTCACACGATCTTATTTTATTTTCAATACAGTCCACGCTCAGATAAAAATCAATCGAAACGCCACATTTTGGTCCTTCAAACCGCGATGCCTTTTCATTAGCCTGAAAACCAGTCATCAGTTTTTATTCGCATAAGAAAGTTTGTTTTAAATCTCGCTTATCTTTTCACCAAACGCTTTTTTACATTTCGCCTTCAGACTATCAATAAGCCATTTATGAAATTTTAGTTCGTTCATAATTGGGAACCTTTATGAAAGATTGGGATTAATGAAAACGTAATTTTCAATTTTCTATATAAATTAACGCATTTCGCATTTGTTCAATAATCAAACATCTGGTACGATTATATGCTTTGTCCTTGAGGAAGGAAGAGGAATGATGTTTACGCTTTTTTGTCAACCACAGGTCAATTGAATTTTACCAGATTAGATTTGCGCTATATAGGGTGATTGAGTTCACGACGCCGCTATTGCCAACAGTTTGTCAAAAATTTCGAATCATGTCAGACAAGATAAAAAAGGCTTTACCACTCAGACAAAGTTGTATAAATCAAATTCATGAATTATACCTCGCTGCTCAAAAAGCACGCACGGATCAGAAATCGAGAATTTTATTTCGAGTTAGATATTCAGTTCTCGACGCTATCAAAGAAGAATTCAGTAAACATCATAATTTGATAGTATCGACTATAGTTATGACAGAAGAGGTGCCAGACTGTGATGCAGAAGATAAAATTCGCGAAAATTTTGACAAAGAATATTTCGAAATTCAGGCTATTAATTACGAACTATTTGACAATACTACCCCCCCTTCGTTGCTTGGTACATCAGCCTCCGCAAACAGCTCATCGCATATTCAACTGCCTCGAATGGAATTAATTAAATTTTCAGGAGAAATAAAAAATTTTCCTACCTTTCTCGACTTGTACGACGCCTTAGTTCACAATAATAATTCTTTGAATCCTATTGAGAAGTTCAACTACCTGATTTCGTCCTTGAAAGGTCCGCCGTTATCAATTGTGCAATGCTTACCAACTACAGCTGATAATTATGCAATAGCTTATAAAAATCTTGTGGATCGTTATTCAAACAAAAGACTCTTAGCTTTAGCTCATTGGAACGAGCTGGAAAATGCTAACCCTATTAATTCGGAAAGTTCTACGGCCTTGAGGAGGCTATTGGACATATTCAAAGAAAATTTAGCTGCGCTTCAAAATCTTAAATTTCCGACTGAACATTGGGATTTCATATTAGTTAATATGTTGTTGAAACGGTTAGATTTGGCTACGGTTACACGGTTTGAGATGGAACATGGTTCAACAGAAATTCCCAAATATGATATTTTGATGAAATTTCTAGAAAAACACGCTATTGCTCTTGATACATTAGGCTTCTCGGCGCATAAACAGAAAAAACTCGTTACTGTTCAAAATCATTCGCCCCACCGTGTATCTTCAAACAACAACAATTACTCGAATCGTCATTCCTTTTTCGCTAAAACACATAATAATAATAATAATTATTCTCCTCAAAATCTCCACGTCCTTTCTTGCCGTTTGTGTCAAGGGAATCACCCCTTATATCGCTGTCCAGATTTTCAGAATAAACAACCTGCTGAACGCTTTGACTTTTGTAAAAATTCACGCTTATGTTTCAACTGCCTCAGCAGTTTGCATGATATCAAATCGTGCCGCTCGCAAATATCATGTCGCTATACAGGGTGTACCAAAAGACACCACACCCTTTTACATATAGAATCTGCTAGAAATGAATTATCCTCCACTCAATCACCTGGAAATTCAAACGATAATAATCTGCACGCCTTTTCCTCTGACATTCGGGCTGGCCATTCGGGATCGAATGTCGCCTCCCCGAGAACAGTATTATTTTCGCCAAGTAACTCCGCCACTCTCTTATCGACCGCATTAGTTGAAGTACGCGACAAACGAGGTAATTATATCAAACTTAGGGCTCTTTTGGATACAGGGAGTCAAACGTCTTTCATCACCCAAAAAAGTGCACGTAGTCTTGGACTACCAAAACAAAATATTTCATACGGAATTCAAAGTTTAAATTCTATGCAAACTATAGCTAATTCGGGAGGGATGATTTTGACAATCCGCCCTGTAGATAAAATTGCGCCGGTGTTTCATATAGACGCTGTTATTTTATCCGATATTTGTTCAAAAATGCCAACTGCAAAAATAAATGTAGATGATTGGTCTCATATTCATGATCTGCAGTTAGCAGATCCGCAATTTTTTATTCCCAAAACCGTAGATTTGTTGCTAGGAGCCGATGTATTTCCATATCTATTAGAAAACGGTCATATTTCAGGAAATCGAGGACAACCGGATGCCTTGAATACTATATTTGGGTACATATTAATGGGAAAATTGAACGCCTCGAAGGAAACTTCATTTCAATCATTTTTTTGTACAATTCGTGATGAATTTTCGGAACCTTCAGTACTAGAACAGGTATTGAAACAATTTTGGGAAATAGAATCGGTACCAGAAGGTGTTGTTTCTAATCCGGAAAATAAGATCTGCGAACAACATTTTTTAAATCACGTCATTCGTGATTATACAGGGCGATATACCGTTTCATTGCCTTTTCGAGAATCTAAGCCGACTTTTCCGGAAATTCGTAATCTCGCAGTCAATCGTTTCCTTTCATTAGAACGCCGATTACTGAAACAACCTAATTTATACAAAGATTATTGTGAGTTTATGCGCGAATATTTGTCACTTGGACACATGGAGAGGATTGAAGGAACCCAGTTGTCACCGCAAATGTATTATATTCCACACCACTGTATTGTGAAACCGGACAGCTTAACCACCAAGCTCCGAGTGGTGTTCAACGCTTCAGCTAAACTTCCCGGGCAATCCTCATTGAACGAAACGTTGTATACAGGGGAAAAACTTCAAAGAGATATAGTAACGATTTTGCTAAATTTTCGCCTTCACCGTTATGTATTCATCGCCGATATACGCATGATGTACCGTCAGATTATGATAAATCAATCTGACCGCGATTACCAAAGAATAATTTGGCGCTTCTCGCCGCAAGAACCGCTTGAAGATTACAGACTTTGCACCTTAACGTATGGCACTATAAGTGCCCCTTATATTGCTATCCGCACGCTTATTCATTTAGCTAATGAAGGAAAAACCGAATTTCCCAATGCCGCTAGCGTTATTCTCAATGACACCTATATGGATGATATCATCACAGGTACTTCAGACTTGAAGTCCGCTATTGAACTACAACAAGAAATAATTCAACTGTTGAACCGGGGTTGCTTCGAATTACGCAAGTGGTCCAGTAACGATAAAAATTTACTTTCTTCTTTTCCTTCCTCGCATTTGAGTACGAATATGCGCTTGCTTTTGACAGTGACTCTGAACATACGCTTAAAATTCTCGGACTTCAGTGGAGTCCTGCGATGGATTATTTCTCCTTCAAAGTTGCACCAATGGAAAATTCGTGTACGAAAAGGACCCTACTCTCAGAGTTGGCGCGAATTTTTGATCCCCTAGGTATGTTAGCACCCGTTACCTTTTATTGTAAATTTTTGATTCAACGTCTGTGGATATTAGGTAAGGATTGGGATCAGAATCCACCTGACGAAATTCAGAAAATTTGGACAAAATATAAATCCGAACTTTCTTTTTTATCCGCTATAAAATTACCACGTTTAACGACCATTTCAGAATGTCATCGATGTGAATTACATGGGTTCTGCGATGGGTCGGAGAGTGGATACGGAGCTATAGTCTACTTGCGATTCATTGATTACAGTGGTCGCATTTTTGTTAAGTTTGTCTGCGCAAAATCAAAAGTAGCCCCTATAACTAAACGGTTGACCATTCCCAGAATTGAACTCTGCGCCGCTGTTCTATTAACGAAATTAACCTCATTTATTTTGAAAACCTATGAGTCCAAATTAAATTTCAGCCGAATATGTACTTGGTCTGATTCCCAAGTCGCGCTTGCGTGGTTGGACTCGCCAGCATTCAAATGGAAAACTTTTGTTGCCAATCGGGTATCATATATCCAAGAAAAAATTCCCGCTTCTTGTTGGAGATATGTTGAATCGAAATTAAATCCCGCCGATCCCGCTTCACGGGGTTTATTACCTTCCGAGTTAATCGATTGTGACCTTTGGTGGAATGGACCACAGTTTCTCCACAACCCGGACGACTATAATCAGCGTTGCCCTGATCCAGACTTTGAAATCATTCAATCGGAAGAACGGCGTGTGACCTTCGCAACTTTCAATGAAAAATCCTTTTTCGATTATTTGTTATCACAGTTTTCATCTTTTCGAATGCTTCAAAGAGTAACGGCCTATGTGCTGCGCTTTATATCAAATGTCAAAGTTAAGTCTAACCGCCAACAGGGACCTTTGAGAAACGATGAACTCGAAAATGCTTTATTAATGTTATTGAAATATACACAATCGAAATATTTCGCAGAAGAATTTTCTGACAAAGGGAAGCCCCTTCATAAACCTTTTAAGAAATTAAATCCATTTTTTGACGAAAATGGCGTAATTCGAGTAGGTGGACGACTACAATATTCTCTGCGATTGTCATATGATCAGAAATGTCCCATGTTGTTACCCAAAAATTGTCCTTTAACCCAGTTAGTGATTAGTCATTACCATCTAACCTATTTTCACGCAGGTTTGAGAACCACTCATTTTCTGATATCTCAAAAGTTTTGGATACTTTCCGCAAAATCCTCAATTCGATCGGTACTGTCGCGCTGTATAAAATGTTTCAAAGCCCGACCAGTGTCCTATCAGCCGCCGATGGGAAATCTACCACTCGCGCGCATTTCCCAAGCCAAGGCGTTCTTGCACAGTGCCGTAGACTACGGAGGGCCGTTCCAAATCACTATGTCACGTCATTGCGGAGCAAAGAAGCTCAAGGCATATTTATATTTATTTATTTGCATGGCCACTAAGGCCATTCATCTAGAACTCGCGTCGGATCTTTCAGCGGCAACTTTTTTAGCGGCCTTACGCCGATTTGTCTCTAGACGTGGGAGAGTAAGTCATTTGTATAGTGACCAAGGTACGAATTTTAGAGGTGGTATGAATGAATTGAATGCGTACATGTCAGCCGCTGCTTCCCAAGAACAAATTCGGTGGCATCCTAATTGTGCAGGTGCGCCCCATATGGGGGGTTTATGGGAAGCCGGCATCAAGAGCGTCAAATATCACCTCACACGAATTGTAGGCGAACAATTTTTCTGTTTTGAGGAATTTCACACACTTCTGGTTCAGGTTGAGGCAATCCTGAATTCTCGCCCTCTGGTTGCCATGAGCTCGGATCCGAATGACTTTTCAGTACTTACTCCCGGTCATTTCCTTACCTTGGAACCGCTTACCGCTATTCCCGATGACGATTTTACAACTGTTCCTATGAATCGGCTATCTCGCTGGGAATTAATTCAAAAATTACATCAAGATTTCTGGCGTCGTTGGAGTCAGGAGTATCTGCACACGCTTCATCAACGCCATAAGTGGCATCATTCACAATCCTCACCAATTGCTTTGGGAACTTTAGTGTTGATCAAAGATGAATTATTACCTCCTTTACAATGGAAACTTGCACGTATTATAGAGTTACATCCGGGTAAAGATGATATCAGTCGCGTTGCCACAGTGCAAACACTGTCCGGAAAATTTACGAGACCGCTCGTAAAATTATGTCCTCTTCCCATCTCAATGGAGACGGGTGCTGAGGAAAATTGATTTTTTTTTATTTCTTCGTTAATTGTTTCTAGTACCTCTCGCTAAGGTTGAAACATCGTTTATTTTATTTTCAAAATTATATATATTTTTTTTTCACATTTCACATATATTTTGGGGTAAAACGATAATGGCATTATGGGCATTATATTTAATTTAACTGGTTTAAGGCAATGAAAATGCATGGTGCATTTTGAGAGGCCGGAATGTTGAGTCCTTATTTTAGATTTCATTTTTGCGCGAGGTAGGTGACTTGCAACATCCTGTACCTCCTTCCCGAGGAAGGTCGAGGTTATCCGACCTAGAGAGGCGAGAGGAAAAAGTGGGAAGAGTGCCACGAAAAAGGTACTACGCTCCGCGAAACGCGAGAAGAGAGACAAATAATTTAATAAGTGAGATTGTCCATGTAAAAAGCCAAAATAGAAAAAACCGACTGTTACGCGCTCTGTTCGGACCAACATACGTTCCCGCTGATATTTGGTGATTGGTCAGCCTATGGAAAAATTCAGGTAAGATTGCTGCAAGTCACACGATCTTATTTTATTTTCAATACAGTCCACGCTCAGATAAAAATCAATCGAAACGCCACACATTCCTCACAATTTCTGAATAACCTTGTTGCAAAAAAATAGCATTGTATGTCATAAAAGGTCCCATGTACCAAGATATTTCTGAAAAAATCTCACGATATGACGAAACCTTTCGAAAAATTCTGCGGGATTTTTTATATACCTCACCTATTCTATAAATAATTGAAAAAATACCTAAGCCATATAATGACACTGCAACTTATTCAGACAACCAGAAGAATGAAATACAACTACAATAATGATTTACCGTCAGATTTGTAACTGTTTATTATCGTTCACTCTCACATAGTCTACCCCACACAACTTCAAACAAACAAATATGAGCGTTTTTATTTTTTTTATTTAATGCCCTCATAGATTATCACAGAGTTAATTAGTGACTTCTATTTTTACATTAAAGCATATTTCCGACAAATTTCACTCAGCCGTTAATTTATTTTGTTGCAGACTTATTTCCATTGAGAGTGTTTCATAAATATCAAGTTGGTCTAAGAATAACGTGTCTGCGAAAGAAGATTCAGAACGCTTTGATTCACTTCGTTACCTACACATTATATGTCTTAGATTTGTCACGATATCAGCACGCAAGATTTATGAGGTCTGTAGTACAAATGCACTGACCAGCCTCAACAAAATTAATGAGATCTGATGAAGCATACCATAAATCAACAGATTTATGTTATTTACATGCACCTGTTATATTTGTTTTAGAATAATCCGGAAATTAGGATGAAGATTTCATATCATACTAAGTGAGCCAATCTCTGGAGGTTCCAGATATATTTCAGTATTAAAATTTTGAATTCCTATGACGCCTTAGATTCTTCATTTTAACCTATTTCTTTTTCTACATATGCATATGGTATATTAGTTATCATGATCAACGTGGGTATTTCGATATAGTATGAGATACGAAGTTTATTATTGACCAAATGTATAGATTCTGTCAGATCCAATAATTATGTGACGACATAATTTGAAAAATCGATTATTTTCGTTTTATACCAGAAGAAATGGGGTATATAAAAATTGTTATGTCTCTAAAATATTTTTTCATAAATTTCAATAGGCTTGCTGCACCTTCCACCAGTGGAAATTGAAGATATATTTCATTTCTTGAAGAAACTTATAATAATAGTAATACTTACAGTCGAAACCAGATTAAAAGCATTTACATATATACAGTGTGTCCACGTTTAGGACTTACTATCCCTGTAAAATCGTTATTATTTTGTTCGATTTTTTTTTGTTGGATAGGTATTTGAAATATCTACCAACAATGGAGTAATTAAATATTTGGACTGATTTCGTGGCCAACTGCGACCAAATTTATTGACCCATATTTCAAAACGTGATATTAGGGATTTTTTCACAAAAAATGGTGATGATTCCTGAATCAGGATCACTTATTATCATGAAACACAGAGGTGGCCGAACAACTGAATTATTATTTTTTGAATACGTCATCAAAAAAATGTACGGCACACAGCCTAACGAAGACATCGATTACGGTACACAGTTTTTCAAACTAATCGATCCAAACGCATACTGCTTTTTGTCTACTGTGCTCTCGTCGATACCAAAACCTGACTGACTGTTTTTATCTCGGTTTTTATCATGATTGGTAGTAAGTATATGAATCGACTGTTATCGTTGTGAATAAAGAACGGCGTGAAAGAACGGCGTGATACATTAAGAATCATAGGCCAGTATCATCAATAGTACAGGTAGCACAACGTACGTATAAAAATCATATCACATAATTCTGTGATCCCATTTCGAATATTTGAATCAACCTGTATACTTTACTTCAGATTTAAAGAAGAGTCAAATAATGATGAATGCTAAAAGATAACTAATCATACCATGACCCATGAGGAAACACTCTTCCAACTGAGAAATCAAGATTATTAGAAAATTCGCTTAGTATTGGGAAGAATATAATGTATTTTATTTCTGACAGTGACATTATAAGCTTATATCGTCATAGTTACGATATCTATAATGAGGGTCATAACTCCCTTGGTTAAGGTTCAAAAACTCCCTCTTACCTTTTACAGGTGAAAATGATACAAGAAATGCTTATAAACGTTTATATGTAATGAAAACTAAGACATATTTTCCTTATTCACGTCATTACAAATAATAAATGTACAATTTTCAAATGTTCCCTGAATATTACTTCCGCCGCTGGAAACAATTTCTTCTATTTTATGGGTGGTGCTGTTGCTGTTCACTACAGTCGAGGTACCTGCCTCTTCTGATGGCAAAGTAGACAGCATACGCGCCGTTTTATTCCTCAATTCAATACTGTCCTCCATATACCCCTCTGCCACCGTGGAACTTCTCCAACCTCCGTGTCTTTTTAAGTTTGTCATAGTTGCTCCTGCATTGGCTAGGGCAGTAGCAGAAGTGCGACGAAGGCAATGTCCCGTATAGGTTAGTGGGTTTGGCAATCCTAAATACATTGCGATTTTGCTGGGAATTTTGCCAAACATATATTCTTTCCAATTGGCTGAGTTGTACATTTATTTTTTCGGAAGATCAAAAAAAATCGTTTTGTACCTTCAGGACGCAAGGACATATAAAGTCTCAATAAAGGCAAAGCAGAAAACTCTTTTTCATCCACAACTGTAAATTTCTTCGATACACCAGTTTTACTTTCCGGTACGTTCACTACCATAACAGTATCCCGGTCCTCTATATCTGCTATACTCATATTTAGAGGTTCCTGAGTTCTGCATCCTCCAAAATAACCCATAATTAGAACAACCTATAACAAATAAAACGAAATAAACAAACGAAAAAGAAAATTATGAGAAAAAATTATGCAATAAATGAATTTCATTAGGGGCGTCCTTTAGAAATTTGATGACATCTTCAGGAGATAAGACAGCAGACTTTTCCGGCTTATACCCCTTACTTTTCCGTTTCAAAAAAGCCTCTAGTTCGTTGAACTTGGTGATATCTCTTTTCTCATATATGGTCACCATCGATTTGAGCATTGACCATTTAGTCCATAACGAATTTGGGCTAAACGTTTCTGACTGCAACGAATAAATACAATTATTACCAAATCTACCAGAAAATACTGAAAATACTTTACCAGTTCATGAAAATATGCCAGAAAGACAGTTTCGTTGGCATCTTTTGACATAACATTTCTCTGTGTCAGCCACTTCAGATATAAGTTGTATTCTTTTTGATATAGGGCTTCACTTTTCGATGGAAGTAATGATTGTCATGCTTTTTCCGCTTTTTTTATAACATCCTCCATTATATCAGAAAAAGATCGTCGATTTGTGGTAAAAAGTAAACACGTTTTTAACGGAAAAACATTGATTGATAAAGAAAGTTTGCTTTATAAACATGTAACATAGCGACAATCTAGCAACAACCAACAATGCTACAATCAACGCTACCTAATTCAAATATACCAGAAAGGTTATGAATTTAAACATTCATTGCGTTCTAAATATGGACATATTGTTATGAAAATCGGTCAAAAATAAAATTATCTATGTACCACGGGAATTATAGAGCCTTAATAACCTCTGGCAATTGCTGTCCCTCGGGCCAGAGGCCCTCGGGACGCAAACTTTGCCATCGGTAATTAAGGCCCTCATAATTCCCTCAATACATAAATAACTATTATGCCAGGAAGTTTTTATCGACTTCTATAAAAACTATTGAAATATCATTTTTAGTTCATATAAATACGAATCGGGTCATCATTCAAACTTTTCGTATTTTTCAAACATACCTAACAAACAATTCGAACGACTCAGGTTATACTACCTTACCTGACATTTCTAATTTAATATACTCATTTAATTGAAACAAATGTGTGGACTGATGTGATCACTATTTCCACGCCCCAATGTTTGAAGACAGTATCTGCGAACTATCTATCAACATCAAGTTTGATGCTCACCAATTTGACACCTAAAATTTTACTGCTTTCACTCTTTTGTTTGTTGCTTCTTAAAGTAATAACAAATTGGAATTTTACGACTAATAAAATATTATTTACAATTATTCAAATACTATTTATAAATTCACAGATTAATTGCATGCATACCTCTCTTTTGACAAAACAGATGTAATGCATTTTGGAGCATCTGTGTTATTCGTTCTCAACACTTTACTCCGTTTCTATTCTGATTTACATTCAATGATAATTTTGTGAGAAATATTCGAATCTTTGAATAACTGTCAATAAAAATGTATGATTATTATTTCAACTGTAATTATGTACCTATTTGAAAATCAATGTATTTATATTACATCGTTGAGAAAAGTTAATTTTTAACCAATACCTATATCTTCTTTGAATATTCTTTCACTTTCTTGCACGATTATATAGAGGTTTTTTTTCGGGTTAAAAAACTTCCTATAGCGAAAAAATAAGAATTTAGAAAAGTAAACTGATATCAGTAGGTATGTAGAAATCTGAGATATGTGGATGGGTGGTCATCTGTTCCATCCAGTACATACAAATACAAATTCGTATACCTAACACATATTATTCAAGTATCTAACGTGCTGAATTATAAGATATTTTATTTTTCTGACACAATAATGAATCAGATGCGCGAAAGTAATAAAAATGAAGAAGAATTTCTAATGTAACTACTATTTCTGTAGAAACATCCAGAGCGATAAAAATCTGTAATATTTTTCAACTTCATTTTGGTTTTTCATTTTTATCCATTCTATATTTCAAAATCACAATTGGTTCAATAATGTTATCGCATGTTTTTATTATTATACAGGATATATATTCATGAGTCGAAGCGATATATATACAGGGTGTCCAAATAGTGTATCAATGGTCTTCGATAACTCCTAAACGAGGTAAGATATCGAAAGCGGATTTTACTTTTCTAAAGATGCCAGATGCCTCTCGTGGGCAGATTCTAAAACTATTTTGGTTTATATAGGGTGTTCACATACATAAAACCACACCCAAATTAAATTTTTTTATATATTTTATAAATATTTCATTGCATTCTTAAATTATCCCTGATGGAAAGCTGATTTCATCGATCGATCACACTTTTGGTCTAGCTGAAACGATTACAGAGATATAGGGTGTGAAAACTCGAGATTTTATCAATGGTAAAAAAGGCTTGCATATCCCTTACTTACCATCAAAACCACTCTGTACTGGTTTCATTCAAAGATCAATTGATATAGTAAAATAAAAAGTTAAGATAGGGACATGTTAGCCATTTTGACCAATAATGATAGATCCAATACATCAGCTCTCCACAGTTTATCTAGAACTGCAACAAGATACAGGGTATTCCATAAGAAATGACAATGAGGACGTCACATCCGGAGAAACTGGAAATGTCACAATAACGAAAATATTTGGATTCTAAATGTTTTCTTTGCCATTTCTACACATTTTCGTATAACCTTGGATACTTCTTTCAATTATCTAGGATATAATTTTATCTCGACTTTCAACAAAACAACATGGTTTCATCGTGATTGTGCTGCTCTTGCTATTGAGGAAATTTCCAACTACTAATACCTCCAGAAGATTATCAAGCTCGGATGAATCAAGTAACGATAATAAATTATTGCAACAAATCAAAGCTTACATGGATGAAAGTCTGGAAAATCATGTGAAAAAAATTAAAGAAGAAAATGCAAATCTTCTCAAAAAATATGATGAGAAGGTGAACTCATTGGAGAATGAAATTAAAGAGCTCAAATCTCTGAGAGATGATCTGCTCGCAATTATTAATACAAAACTTGAGGATGTAATAACTCGTCAAACTCAACCATCAGAAAATCTTGAAGAGGAAACAGCTGAAGCAGTAGAACGAATGAGTCGTGCCGAAAATGTTATCATCCGGGGAATACCTGAAAGCTCAGGAACACCACAGGAATGTAAAGAAATGGACAAATCGAAAATTAATTAAATACTGGACGTTGTCTGGGATGGAGACCAAGTTGTTCTTTACACTATGTTTCGCCTAGGAAGACAAGTAGACCGTTCTAAACCACGCGCACTTATTATTATTATTATTATTTGAAAATGAGACTATTGCGCGAAAAATTCTCAGAAATAGAAGCAAATTAATCGGATCTTCATACAACAACTTGAAAATTGCTGATGATAAAACTCGAAAGGAGCTCAATAATAGAATACAGAATGGCGAACAGAATCTAACTATTAGGTACATCAAAAATGTCCCAACAATCATCAAAAATACAAAAAAATAGTAAAAGACATCATAGACTGGTCTATAGTATATACAAACATAGCATCGTTAACTGCAAAGTATGACGACTTCATTAGTTCCATCCAAACCATTCATCCCTCAATAATTATGATTTCAGAAACTTGGTTGAATAAAGATATACCTGACTCGATGGTTAATTTGAATGGTTATTCAATATATAGGTCGGACAGACCCGGCAGAACTGGGGGAGGCGTTTGCGTATTTATTCATGATAACATTACCAAGAATTTCGTAGTTGCAAACAATTCCTTCCAATGTAACAATATCGAAACCATCAGTCTTTCACTGACCTCTGAGTCTTTCAACTTTGTTTTAGCTTGTATATACAGACCCCAAAATCGAACACACAAGACACTTTACACCTGATAGAAGAAATAGACAATCTATCCAAAACCTTCAAAAACCTGATTATTTTTGGTGATTTCAACTTTCCGGAGATAACATGGCCATTAGTACAATATACTTATTCTGATGAATGTGCAACTGCGTTCACTGAACTATTGTTGAATACAAACCTGACTCAGTTGATTCAAGCTCCCACAAGATATAAAAATGATCAAATCCCATCAACTTTAGACCTGCTGCTCACTGATGACCCAGAGTTATTTACAAATGTCAATTATCTGCCACCAATAGGAAAATCTGATCATGTAGTTCTGAGTACATCAATCCAAATTATTACAGAAGCAACTCATAACCATCAAAGCAAAGTCAAAAAGTATATTGACTTGACTTCCACACAGTAAATGAAGCACTTACAAATATGAACTGGAACGCTATATTGAGTGGAGACAACATAGATATCATATGGGAGACTTTCCTTAATACAACAAATATACTATTAGAACAGAATACATCTTTCAAACCAATTGCGGAAAATAGGCTCAAGCCCTGTATAAATGACACTATAATCACAAATATTAAACGAAAACATTCATTATGGAAAAGATTCAAAAGAACGAGAAACATCGATGATTACCACACTCATAGACGTTTCTCAAATGCCCTATCTGAATCGATTAAGAATGCTAAGATCTCATACGAAGTAGATCTATCAAAATTTTAAAACTCCAAGAAACTCCACAAATACATAAGATCACACCTTAGCTCTAGAGTTGGAATACCTATGGTGAAGAGATCAGATGGTGACATATGCAAGGATAACAGAGAAGTAGCGGACATAATGGCAAGTACTTTCACAACAGCCTTCAATATTGAACCTGAATTATCCAGAACAACTACTATTAACTCTATCCGCAACCAAGACAACCTTTCCAATATAATCTTCCATCCAACAAAAATCCGTGAAAAAATTGGGAAACTCAAGTCATCCTCCTCTCCAGGTCTTGATTGTATCACTGTCCTATTTTTGAAAAGATGTAGCGAAAATCTAATTCGCCCACTCAGTATAATTATGAATCGTTCTTTCGAAAATTCCTGTGTACCAAATAGCTGGAAGATAGCATCTGTAACACCCATATTCAAAAAGGGTGACAACTCAACTCAAGCAACTATAGACCAATTAGTCTCACCTCCATTGTTTGCAAAATTATGGAATCAATAATAAGCGATGACTTGAAAACATTCCTGTTACATCATAAAATAATTCCTGATCAACAACATGGGTTTGTTCCGAATCGATCAGTTACAACAAACTTATTGAAGTGCGTGAATGATTGGTCAATACAATTGGACAATAATACTCCCATTGACATTATATATCTTGATTTCTCTAAAGCTTTCTATTTTGTGCCTAGGAAAAGACTATTGTTTAAACTGGAATATTTTGGTATACGTGGACTACTGCTGAAATGGATTAAGAATTTTCTAGAAAACAGACATTTTCGTGTTCGAATTGATGATTGTTTTTCCGATCAATGCCCCGTACTGAGTGGAGTACCCCAAGGATCCGTACTTGGTCCTTTATTGTTTTTGTGTTATACCTCAGATTTATCACATGTGTTCACATCGACCTGTTCTTTCTACGCCGATGACACAAAACTCTACAATGACCCAAGATCGCACCAAGTATTGCAAAATGACCTAATCGCTTTGTACAACTGGAGTTGTGAATGGTTGTTGCCACTCAATATTGGTAAATGTGTTGTACTACATCTTGGAAAAAACAACCCAAGACATAATTATACTATAAACGACAAGCAATTAGTGAAAGTGGAATATCACAATGATCTTGGAGTTACCATAACCAGTGATTTGACATGGACACATCATATTTCGAATGTATGCAAACGAGCAAATACAAAAATATACCTTCTGAAGAAAATCTTTTCGAAAACGCCACCTGAAACGTTTACCAACCTCTACAAAGTCTATGTAAGACCAATTCTTGAATATGGAGGACAAGTTTGGAGCCCAGATTTTGTTAGAGACCGTAACATGCTGGAATCTGTGCAACAACGAGCAACCCGAATGTCATTCGGTGTCAGGAGACCATCGTACGAAGATCGTCTGAATCAGTTATGTCTAACTACATTCAACGACCGAAGACATCGAGGAGATTTGATCCTAACATATCGGATTATTCATGGACTCCTACCGTCTCTTAGTAATATGTTCCAGATGAATGCTGACACTAGATTGAGAGGGCATAATTTAAAACTTATGAAGGAACATTTCAAGACCACCAAACGCCAGAACTTTTTGGTCAATCGTGTCTTCTCGGCATGGAACAATTTAGATGCAGAAACAGTTAATGCTCCCTCGGTTTCAATCTTTAAAAACCGAATAGATTGTCCTCGAGATCGTCTAACATAACATATATATACATATATCTGTTTTTATATATATATATATCAATATCGGTTTTTCAGTGTTTCTTGTTTGTTGTATATTCTTCCTGTTTGTTGTATATTTTTCTCTATACTTTTTATTTTATGGAATACTTTTATGCATATATTTATCTAATGAATCTCATTGAATGTCATTTTAAATATTTTTTATACTTATATACAATGTAATAATGGGCCTTTATAGGTTTGTATACCCCAGCCCATTCTCACTTGTTTAATAATAATAATAATAATAATATTGTCTCATCCGATGTAGTTCATCTTGTACAATATCGTATTATATTTTCAGTTAATACATCTGTAAACATATATTTTACTCTAATAGTGGACGTAGAAGGTAAAGCGACAGGTTCACATAGTGAAAAAAAAATTACAGCTCACACCAGATAACACCGTCTGGTGTCCCCTGAGGTCCTGATGGTTTTAGTTTCAGTAAACACCGGCATATTATTCACCACTGTAGGTGATATGTGATCTTTCCCATAGAATAGTTTACTAAAAAATCATCCACATAGTGAAAAAAAAATTACAGCTCACACCAGCTAACACCGTCTGGTGTCCCCTGAGGTCCTGATGGTTTTAGTTTCAGTAAACACCGGCATATTATTCACCACTGTAGGTGATATGTGATCTTTCCCATAGGTGTTTTTAATAATCAAACCCAGTTGTCAGTAACAGTAATGTGAGTGCTGAATTTAGCAGAATGAACTCGTTATGCATTTCCGAAATTACGATTTGACACCGCAGTCCTATCCTACCTCCACGAAATTCTCTTCGTTGCGTTTAAACACTGAGCAGGTACATGCGAATACTTTCCTGGTGTGAAGGAACACCATATCATGAGTGTGTTCATGCGATTCAGTGCTTTTCTTCACCACCTCCGGTGTTTTTTACTAAGTTGGATTGCCTATTGAAATATAATTCAAATGATGATAAACTAGACTCAGAAAATACTAGGGACAATTCGGATAATGACGAACTGTTTCGGTTCATTTATCCTGATCAGTAGCACTAGGGCCTATGCCAAATGATACTGATCTATATCAAAATCATCTAATATATCATGCCCAATATTGAAATCAGGTACAGTAGGAAGGATGTCAGTGCCACCTATTGGCAAAAGTTCTAAGGTTCTGAGATCGAACGGATGAGCGCATGAAATTCACACCTTTCAGATGCCTACATACAATATTTATATTAATTTATACATCAACTCTGGTGTTTTCAGGATGCAATACTTAACGAATAATTATTGCCACCAAATTAGATAATTCATACATCGCCTCGATTCCATCGTGATATGACACGGTGTAACTTGGTGTTAATTTAATTTAATAGGAATTTTTTATGCGTTAACGTCAATGATATAGCTCCATTGAGAATATTACGTTTCAACCATTTGGCGTTTCTTATGATTTTATGTTTCAGAATCGTTCTACTTCATCATATCCGTGTCATTTTTCACTACTAAGATCGGAATTAACACCACCTAAAAGTCAATTGTGAAATGTATTATAAAAAGTAAACAACTTTTATATTCAGGTGTTGTATTCGTCGGAGTTTGCTCTGACATCCATTTGATTGAGATTACACCCAAGTTTTTTTTACTGTGAATCCTAGACCTAGACCACATGCAAGTTCTCGTACTGTCGAGGATTGCTCTGCAACTAATTTGGCGGTTGAAAAACTATTCAAACACTTTATTGATATAGATGACACTAAGAAAAAAGTCACATAAAATATTTTTCCAAAAAAGAGCAGTTTACCTATGGAAAGTTGATGATCTTATAGTATTCATATAGTTCATTATTGGGATTGCATGAGGATGAGATTTCAAGTTTCAGCTCATTCTGATGTAATATTGGTAACGAAGAAACTTAGATTAAACCACGTAATACATCCATTATGAAAACAGTATTCTCAAATACTGCAGAATAAGATTTTAAATATAAGAGTTTGAATAAATAACTATATGACGCGCATATCCTCAGAAAATTTTACTGATATAATTTTCGTTAACCCGTTAATTACATGGTTTTTCGCAATGGTATATGGATAGCCTCAACCTTCTTTATTAGTAAACCAAAACATAGCTGATCAATATGACTCCCATCGTATCTTTATTTTAATTATTGTCTATAACTGTCATTCCAAAAACCTGTTATTATAATATCTTTCAATTTCACTCACTTAAAATACAACTTGGTTTTTACAAATCTTCATCTTTGGCGTGTAATTTATCTTAGTATTTCTTTCCCAATCAGAAGCTAATGACACGAATGAATATGGAATTTCATAATTACCATTTTATAGTGTTTCACCCAGGTCATGGAGATATCCTGACAATTTACCTCAGAATCATCAACGATAACTTCTCATTTCATCAATAATATACAGGCTGCTTCTAGATATCTTTTTTTTTTCTTTATTAAAATTTTACAAAATTTTTATAGTCCGCGAACGCTTCGTTACCAATCTACAGGAAGTTCAAATTTAAAGTTTGTTTTAGTTTTTCAAAATCTGCAGTTTTATTTCTGAGATATTCAGCTCAAACTTTGGTTACCTACTTACAAGTTACGCTTCAGCTATGTGTAGCTCTTCTAAAAGTGCGTTAAGATGAAATTATAGAAAAGTATTTGAAATACAATTCAACAACTTATGCGCTTTCCTGTGGCGAAGTATTAGAAGAAAATTCCTAATAAAAAATTGTCACTCATCAACCTGAAAACTGTTTCAGAAATATTGTATACTATTTATAACCTACCTGATTATACAATGAAAGTTGGGGTGCAACTTTATCAAATAATCTATAATTATTTAATTATTATATACTACTGAACAGTGAAGAATATTCAAAAGAATGGACTTCTCATGAACAATGTTTTTTATGAAGTTAATTTGATAATTTTTGTACAGGGTGATTGGCTATGGATTTCATGACGTTAACAGCTGATATCTCGAAAACGAATATAGAGGTAAGTATTCGAGATTTCGAAAAATCAACTTGAATGAGATATTTCCTTTCCAGGTAATATTTTTCTAATCAGATCCACAAAACATACTCCTAAAGGGACCATTTCTGCATGAAGATAAAACTCATAATCCAATTTGACATAATATGTCACGTTACCACCAATATGGCGGCAATTCATGACGAATGGACAAAAAGTAGGGATAAAAATGTCGGTTCATAATCATCAGTAGCTTCAACACGGGTATAGAAATAAATACAAATACCTACCGCGACAATGCTTTAGCCCCAGTATCCCGTAATTCATAAATCTCGTTAACTTTTTCACAGTAGGGGAGGACGGGGTTGAAAGTTCCGATTTTCATTAAACCAATGAAAAATACATGAAAACTATGTTCAAGATCAGTGAATTTTGTAGGGAACGAACATAATTCATCGTTGTGTCAGATCATGTAGGAATTTGTGGTGAACTATTGATAGCTGCTTTTACAGAACAGTTTCATTTGGAAAAGTCGGAGCGTCACAACCTGCCCCGTCGAGGGGAGAGTTATTCCGTCATTGGGGCGAATTGTTCCGCTCAGATTTGTATCAATTTTCGTTCGAATAAACTGGGATCGATGAATAAGAGAACTGATATTTCAATTCCATGTATTTTTTCTCAACTTTGGAAACAAAACAAAACACAAATATAATCAAAAATATTTCTGTTTTTTGAAATAAACAAACATATCTCAACCTGTACAAATAAAACATCAGTCTTGAGGAATGAGTCTAAGATAATGATTGGTCATCTCTCAATTCATCATCTGACTTGCAATTGGAGCAAACGTAAAATACAGCGTCATCCTGTTCCAATAAGCGTTTCAAGTGAGCCCAATTTTTGCATACAATGCATTCAATCTACTTTTCTCTGGGTCTCGAATTGGAATTTGAATCGCAGCAAATCAAACAATATCATTCTAGATAATCTTTTTCATTATCGCTTTCATCGCTTTCTTGTAAAACTCGCCGTTTCCTAGGCTTTTCCCTTTCTCTTGTACCCAAGGTGGATATAGGATGGTGAAACAGCTTCCTATTAACAAGCACTAGAATAAACTGTAGACCTTTGCCTACTTGATTTCATACCGTAGTAATATTTCCTGAAGTTATCAGAGATGGCGACATACCTTGTGTCGGTAAAACAGAAACTGTGTATCTGTCACCTTTTCATCAGTTTCATCTATTCTAGATGAAAAATGACTGCGAAGAGTCAAGATATCGATAATTATTCCAGATTCACTGAAAATATTGTGTTTTGATGTCATTTCAACTCATGTCTGTCAGATGCGAACCACAGAAATACATGAGCAACAGAAATCTTCTTCGATAATCGATCTCACCGCCATCTTCATTCAAGTAGCTGAAATATTACTACCTTCTCAAACGGTCTACAAGTTTTTCGCAGAAACAATTGAAGAGCTGTTTCACCATCCTATATCCACCTTGCTTGTACCTATACAACGTCATGTGTCAGATTTCGAGGTCCTTTGCAACTGATGTTTTTATTTTTATACCATCCTCAATAAGAGCGTCATCAGCTGCTCTGCGTAAAAGTTCTACGGAAGTTTAACCCCGTTCACTTTTCCTCTTGTGGGTACGCATGCTGAAATTGAAAAAATTGCAGATTATTTGCGTATCTTGGTAAGTTGTTCCAAAAAGAACTACCGACCCCAGATTCCATTCTGAGATTTCACTTGAATTTATATTCGAAAGTAGAAACAAGGAAAATAACAATTTCGACCTACGATTCCTGTGTATTTCCACATCAATTCAGTACAAGATGCAGATCATTATCTTCAAAATTGACCTTGATAGACCAAAAAGTTCAATAACGCAAAAATTTACTTACGTGTCATATGACGAGCTCTGTCCTCAAACCAAAGTCAACTGCCGCTTGAATGGAATTCATAGGACAGCCGCGACTGCGCATTCACTCGGTATCTTGCAACGCATTTCAAACGTATTGCTATCTCTTTTCTGTTGGCAGCTATAATCATCGGAACAATTTACCCCCGGAACTTTCAACCCCATCCTCCCCTACTTCGACTGATGTTGAAATTTTGAAACACTCCATATATCTGGCTGTGGAATTTTGAAAGTCAGTGTAGGTATTGCAGCAGAAAACTGTCTTCAATCGCGATGTGGTTAATGGATGCAACTATTGTTGCATATAGATAAAGAAAGAAATATCGCTTCATCCACTTTATTTCTTTTCAGTCATCTGCTGAAATTATTTTCACAGAAACAAGCCCCTATGTTTAGATTATTTTAGATTTGTTGACACGTATTCTTGTAGTTATATTTGTACTATGACTAATGACAATAATCAATGTTTTCAATCTTCCAACAATGGAAATTCGCAATCATTGTTCTACTACTCTGAAGGCAAAGTGGCACCATTCAATGAAACTCTCTGTAATGTAGCATTGGAAAAATAAATGGAGGCAAAACCCGATCCCATATCAGCGGGAGCTAGAGGAACAAGGACTAATTAAACCAGCATATCCGGGGTTGTGCCAGGGGCATCCAATGAGCAAGCCCTTTCGAGAGTTGCTTCATGCCCCATTGGCTTGGAACTCGGCCATTGTGTGCATCGTTGTTGACTAACAATCAAATCATTATGGGCTTTTGCATTCATCTCTTCTAATTGCATTCAACAACCACTTGCCGTGATGGATATGCTCTGTGACGGCCAATCTTGCTTGAGTGCCTACTTGCTCGACTCAGTGACATGGCGGATTTTATAATTGGATCCTCTAGAGGCATGTTTTGTTTTGTGTGCATACCGTTTAATCGCCGAAGGTATTTTGGCATACCGAATCTGAACCGATAATAAAAAATGCACTT
Source organism: Chrysomela aeneicollis (assembly GCA_029955515.1). Taxonomy (NCBI): domain Eukaryota; kingdom Metazoa; phylum Arthropoda; class Insecta; order Coleoptera; family Chrysomelidae; genus Chrysomela; species Chrysomela aeneicollis. The sequence continues at coordinate 8,383,552 of JARUHQ010000009.1, read as the reverse complement.
CACGTTATTTTGAAAATGTTCACACTATGTTTGAGAATCGAAATTTACGATTGCGAGGCAAAGCGATTGCGAAGCCCAGTACGCAAAACTTGCAAAGTCAAACACAGTTACTTTTGTCCGAAAGGACAAAGGAGACCAGTATTTGTTTCAATCAAAACTATCGTAAAATCTGGTTCATTAACTTTTCAAGGATGTTCGAATTCTAGTTCCAATATCCTTATCATAAATTAATTGAATATTGTATATATCGTATTGTAGAGTTTCTTGTTGAACCTAATGAATTATATTTTGTTAATTCTTAATGACCCAGTTCTTTCTGAACTATAATCAAAACCATAAATCATATCACAAAATAGACTATGACTATGGGTTCCTCATTTTCAGTTTCTATAGGAGTTAAAATTCAGCCTTATACATATATAGCTCCTAAAGTCTGCAATAAAAGTGTTGCCTACAACATACAAGAGCTAATTTTAGAAGAAGAATTAACTACATTTGAGTCGGTTGCAGATAAGCAATTTAATATATCTCAAATATTATGAAAATTATGGATTAATCATCTGAAACACTATCTTGGCATTTTTAACACAATTTTTATCATTGAATATGTGATAAATCAATTTGGAAATTTGTGTATATTGAATATATATCAACTGCTGGCACAAGAGCTTGTTGTGCACGTTGTTGTGTCATCTTGGCAGAGACAGTCAAATTACTTGACTGGAAATTACCCTTGCTTTCTTATTTTAAATGAGACATCCGGTGCATTTTTTAATATTTCAATAATTAAACAATTTAATTCGTGCACAAAAAATGCAATGTCGCGGTGTTTTGTCATTATGACAGCACAAAAAGTTTGCCCTAATTTTTTCAACGACAAAACGGTAGCCTAACTTTTGAAAGCATGACAACCAGCATTGTAAACATATTTTTTTATTTTGTCAGAAATTAACTTATTTGTGGAAATGTCGCGATTTGGAGTAAGATGAAAAACATCAAAGAGAAATCATTGGTTCCATTCGAACTGCCATCCAGGAAACAGTTCAGAAAATCAATCTTTCTTTAATAATTGTGTTTAACAATAATTGTACTTTTCCGTTAAATTAAATAAACTAATTTACCTACATCTTATTTTTTAATATATTGATTTACATACTCGTTAAATTACACTCTATTTTTTTGAGTCGAAGTAAACTTGACATGTATCAATGAGAAAAAATTACCCGTCCTACGGATTCGTAAATTAGCAGGCAACAAAATTCCCATTGATACATGTCAAGTTTACATTGTGATTTGACATTAATCATTCTAAACTTTTCAATTTTTTATTTTCAATCTGGAGTGACATGAAGAATTCCACTTTTCATTTGTTTCACAGGTTAATTTAAAGTTCACGAGATCGTAATCATGATGTTCACTCAATTTTTCCAAATGAATCGAAGCTGGCTCATTATGAATAATCTGATACCATCATGCACAACATCGATATTTAACATCACATATAATTAGGATTTTGTTAAATGAAAATTTCACGATGATATTTACCAAAATGTGACAAATAGGTCATTGTACTCAAAATGTGATTTTCGGAGGAAAATAAGATTTGTGTGATTTGTTAACATTCGCAGTCATATAAGAAATAGGTATCGTTTAAAAATCTTTTTTCTATTTTGGTTGTATAATGAAGTCTTTGTTCAACGCAAATATGTGTCGAAATAGCCTCTATTTCGATAAGCATTTTTTATTATTCGGAGATTGGTACAATCGAACTGTCAAATGAAAGTCAGAAGAGTTAGGCCCAGTTTACTTTGGAGCGATTTGGATTTGCTGATATTAGCAGTAAAAACTCAATGTTTCAATTGGTAAATTTCAATTCAGAGTGTAATTTGATTTGAATTGACCAATAAAAACAATAAAAACATTGAATTTTTCACCGCTGGTATTGCAATAATCAAAATCGCTCAACTATAAACTGGGCTTTACACTTGTGCGTCAGATTTTGATCATTTCAATGTCATCATTGTTACCAATCGAAGATGTTTCTGTTATTCATCGATATTAAATCCATTTTTTTCTTCAAATTAATTCAAAATAGAAAAAATTACATATGACACACGTTTTATAAGACACTTTGTCGCACTTGTTCACTTGGAGCGTGCGACAAAATAGCGTCTTATAAAACTTGTATCATAATATACTATTTGCACACTCGCTCGACTTATGGACCTCGTCTACGTCGAATCAGTCCACCAATTTGTCTGACTATCGTGTGCAACGAGTCATTTAAAAACCTCGTTATTCAATATATTATATTATTCGAATATCTGATTCGAAAAGAATACATATTTAACCTCATTTCGCTTAGAATCATGTTGATTTTTCGAACAATGAATAGCATAATTTATGAAAAATGTCAATTTAAAAAGAGCGTCTTTTACCCCAATTTACAATCCACTACTTGAATTCAAATGGAATGTAGGAAAGATATTAGGTAATACTATGATGATATAGGTAACTGATATGGACGATAACGTTCGTGATGGGTTTAACGATTTTCTAAGCAAAGTCACTGTGTGGATCAACCAATGCCAACATAACAACAGGTGCATTATTTACGTACCTTTCCGATAAAGAGAAATCAAAGCACATTAGTCATGCCATTGTTAGCAAAATGTGGGAACTCATCAATATTGTGATGTATGGTTATTTTCATCATATTTCCTCAACAAATCGATTATGAATTTCCGACCAAAGAAAAGATCCTGTATAATTAAACGATACAAACACGATTATACTTCAGTTGGACCTTCATAAAAATAACACTTTGATCAGGGTAGGTATTTCATTAATACTTGGAAATATTTCAACAATCCTGGCCTCAATTTATTAGCATTCAACCAAAATCACTCAAATGAAAGGATCCTTGAAGAGATGGGCGTGAGGGTTTACAAATTATGTTCACCCTTTCCTTTGATACTATTTGACGTATCCTTATCATATTTGGCAGGAAGTATGAAGACTGTAAACATAGATCTTACTGCTTACGCTAGATCCGGCATCCTGTAGTAATTTTTAGGTCAAGAGGGGTCTGCAAGAAATTAGGTACTATGGTCACGTGGGGCAACACATTTGTATGGTCAACAACTAAAACGACCAATCAATGGCTTAGTACTTTCAACCCCCCGGACCTACAAAACAAGTAACCTGGATACCGGATCTAGCGTAAGCAATAAGATCTATGACTGTAAACCTCGTTGAGTTATTCTAAAAGAAACGTTTCGGCTAATACCAGAGTCGTACTACAGGAACAAGTGAGTGGTCGACCCTTTTCAAAACCTACGCAACTGGCGGAATTGCCATTTTAGCACAATGTTTCAGTTATCCAATACTTTATATATGAATAAAATTGGTACACCTTCTTCGTAACGATAAAGTCATCATTTATCGATAAGTTCAATTGGCGGCTGCACATTAAATTTGATACGCAAATGAAAGTTTTTCAACACTTCTGTCAAATATGACATCAAAAAGTTTAAAGGAATAGAAAATAAATAATTCGAGTCACATATTTTATTAACTGTTAACTAATTCAGTTTGAATATTATATTTTAAGCCCAGGATTCTAAAATATTTCCGAATATCAATGAAACACTCTGTATTCATATGCGCATTGTACAGGTTTTGAATAAATGATTGTAACTTCATATTACGAACACTCATAAATGCCATTTTTTTCGTTTCTGTTTCCTCCTTCTTTATTAAAATCAGTCATGGCTTAAACCTTGGAGCGGAACACATTTACTTTGATCGTCAATTATCGCAAATAGTTGTAGCGAGTTGATGAAGAATTTTATATGACAACCACATCATAATTCGAGGACTTTAAGGTGGGAGTCGCAATTAATGGACAATTTCCAACCGTAATTAGCGACTCGACTACAGAGATAGATCAATAGAGGAACGTAATCAGAAATCTGGAAACTGATCAAGTTTGAGTTTATCGCTTTATGACAATTTACAGACAGGTTTTGTGAGCATGCACCGACTGTTGAAGTATCAATTCTAGATAACTTCCTGTGTAAGATATATTTACTGTCAGTGTCAGTCTTTCAATATTGTATGTGCCAGAATCTTTGTGCCAGAGCTGTAATATTCTCTATAACATTCATTTGAATTCATTCTTTCTTGCATGAAAATAATTATAAATTTTGACTAATTTGACATTTCCAACGATGTTCTTGTTGTCACTAATTCAATACCACCCTTATTTACTAGAAGGATGATTTTTGTTATTTTACGAGTGAATTATTTGTGAAAATGTGTTGAAATCGTTCAATTAAAGTGTGTACAGTGGGTAAAGGTAGCGAAAACGGTACCCTCCTGGATTTTCACGAAATTTGCACAGATGATCCAAAACGTGATGAAAACATTATAGCAAGCGAAATTTTTGTGCAGAAACCATACCTTTGGAAGATATTTCCTTTTTTAGTTCCAAGAAAAGGGTTATTGGGATATGTCATATGTCATTACATACCAATCTGTAGGAAATTGTGAGATTACTACTACTGCCTTTTCTCAACCAACATATCAACTACAGATTCATTCAACTATATACTGCTACAGTATTTTTGAATTACATCGGATACTATACCAAAAAAATTCGAAAATAATAACTTCATTGTAGATCTATATATACACTGTGTCCAAGATAAGAATGAACAGCATGGGGATATCGGAAACGATAAGTGATACGGGGTCGATTGAATTAGAGAAAAGTAGCGCATTTATGTGCCTTATAATATGATATTTAGAAAGTTTCAATATTCCAAGTAGTTTCGGAGATATCCGGGAAAAACCTCGTTTTTATTTTCTCCTAGCTTTATTTTCGAAGGAAATGTAAAACAAATAGCACTTCGCCATTGCCACTTTTTAAGGACTACACGATAACATGAGCAGAATTTTTCTGCGACGTTTCATCTTTTAGAAAACATCATCAACTTTGTATTTTCATATGGGCCGAAACTAAAGTATACGACTCCATTTAAAGTATACGACTCCATTTTTCATTGTTAATACAGCAATGTATCACACAATATGATTTCGGAACCATTTCTCGCGCAAAATGTAATTAAGTGATTACTCAATTCTTATCTTCTTATCTTGGACACACTGTATATATAGGTGTACCAAGATCCTGTTACACCCGGTATAGTAATAAGCAAACGTCGTCAAACTTGAAAACTTGCAGTGTTGCCGAATGAATGGGCAATGTTCAGTATATTTTTCTTATTTTATACAATACAGAGTGCACATTTATCATTCACTGAGGGCCGGTTGCATAAAGATTCAACAGACGATTAAATATTTAATTTGTTTATAACCACGGCAACGCATGCCTTAGCTCGCGCTTTAGCAGAGTTAATCCCACGTTAAGTTAACAGATGGCTTTAGGCTTTTTTGCAACCGACAACGAATGATGTACAACGTAGTAATAGGCATGCGCACGCGAATTTGCTTAATGTAGGACGAGCGCGCTCGCTTCACTCGCGTATTTAATTACATGGAACTTAAACAAGAAATAAGATATTGGTTTTCACATACAGTTGAGGAACAGATAGACTTAGTGCCGGTTACATAAAAGCCTTCTGTTAATTTTCTGCTAACTCGGCAGCAAAGGCATGCGTTGTCATGGTTACAAACAAATTAAACTTGGTAAAGGTTGGAACTGACCATTTCATAATTAAATATTTTTTTAACCATGGCAAAGCATTTCGAAAATACGTATATTCCAAGTGCCGAATAACTATATATTTACCTAATCATCGATTTAGGGACTTCGGAAAACAATCAATCACGAATATTTTATATTTACCCAGTAAGCAGGAATTTCAGAAAACCTGGCAACGCCTCATTGTACTATTTTTGTAGTTTCCTCTTCTCATGATTGACATTTCATACTTTTGAAGATGTCAGATTGAAGAGTTTTCCATGATTGAAATCAACAATTCGAGCAACAATTATTAATCGTTAGGTATTATTTGTATATTCGTGAGCGAATCGCTTTCTATATTCCTCCAAATTATCATTTTCTATATACTGGCATTTTTTGGGGATGATAAAGCAGTAGAACAGTCCAATTCAATTGCTTGTTATCGTGTATTTGCACCTACCACCGTTGAGCATTTTTTCAAAAAAAAAAGTGTCTCCCAAGCATTCCCGCAGAAAATTTTCAGGTTGTATACCGTTTTGTAGTGTGTTTTTGATAATCTTTGCAAATTTCGTGAAAATCCAAGAGGATACCATTTTCGCTACTTTTTCCCAAAAACTTTGGTGGCTCGTTGGACAGTCAAAAGTATGTTTCACAACTGCTTGCATCGATGCTAGATGAGTATCAGTCTGTCGTCACTTCAATTGATATTTTGTTGATATCGAATCCAGGAGTCGTGACTGAACATTTTGTGAAAAGCAAACTGCTTTCTGAAGAGGAAAGAGTGAAGACATCGGAAGAAGCAGGATCAAATAATCAAGGCAATGGTTTTATTGGGAATAAAACGACATTATTCAAGAAAAAGCAATTTTCCAACGGTTGTCAGGTTGGAAGTCAGAATCAGAAAACTGGAAGAATCATGAACAATCAGTCAGATCAGTCTACGGGACCAAAGTGTTGGATTTGTGGGACATATCCACGCTCAATGCCCTAAGCGTAAACAAATGCAAGCCAATGTAGCGTCAGATGAACGTGGAAGTTTTTGTAATCCTTTCTGATGAACAACAGGATATTGTTTTCATGTTTAATATTGAATCATATTGTGATATTGTAATCGAAAAATCTGAGCAACCCTCTCTAATCCCATTTAGAGTATGAAGAATTTTTGGGTAAATGGTTCGAATTTTGGAATATTTCGTTAATCTTAATTTTTGTAAAATTGTTTACGAATTTTGTATAACGTACAATTGAGAGAGGGTGTTGAACATAGATCTTATTGCTCACGCTAGATCCGGCATCATGTAGTATTTTTTTGGTATCAGAGGGGTCTGCAAGAAAGTATGTACTATGGTCACGTGGGACAACACATTTGTATGGTCAACAACTAAAACGACCAATCAATGGCTTAGTACTTTCAACCCCCCGGACCTTCAAAACAAATACCCAGATAGCACATGACGTCCCCGGGACGTCCATTTTAGGTCCCCATTTGGTCCGAACGTCCTGGCTATTGATAGGACGTCCTCAGGACGTTCATGAGTGGACGTCCCCAGGACGTCCATTTGTATTCGTCCTCAGGACATCTTTTCAAGGTTTCAAGAGATTTTTTTATACTTATAGATGTTTTGGGTCATTCAGTGCCTCGGAAAGTAAGAACCTGTATTATATATACCTATATATTTTATGTGCATGAGAACTTTCTGAAATTCAACTCGGTACGTTATTATTTGAGGAGGTTTGACAAATATTTTCGGCAACAGTATTCGCATTTTATTTTCTTACTTCTTTATGTTATTGTGAAATATGTATATCAACTATAGAGATATCTACCTTTTCAAAATATGATGCATTTATGCATTAATGCATTGTATAGAAGTGGATCATAATTATTGACATCTAGTCTACTGATTTTAATTCAATTTTGAGGACTAAAAATATGCCGAATTGACAGCCAGGAACACTAATGGCCTATTGAGTAATATAAATTGTTGAAAATAATTGTTGTTCGACTCACACTATGGAGTTTTCCAAATAATAACAAATCGGAATAGCGAGCATACAATGAGGAATTAAGTTCAATCACAGAAGTCAAGCAATCAAAGTCGCGGTTAGGGTTTGGATGGGTGACTTCGTGATAGCGTTTTTTTTTTATTTTTTTTATTTTATATTAGTTTTCAAGTATTCTCACAACATTCGGAGAATAAAAATAACTCTGTGAAAATGTCACACACAGGTTTTTATGTTGAATTGTCCTGTTCAGACCTAATGAGGCCCTAATTCGTACGTCCTGGGGACTTCCGATTTTGTAACATCGTATGTCCCCGAAACGTCCTGAGGACGTACGCCGTATCTAAATAGGACATCCTCGGGACGTCGTTGAGGTCTGACGTGTACGGTTTGAGGACGTCTTCGGGACGTACTCGTGCTATAGGGGTAACCTGAATACCGAATCTAATGGTGTTGAAGTAACAATTCTAGACAACTTCCTGTATAAGATATATTTACTGTCAGTGTCAGTCTTTCAATATTGTATGTGCCAGAGATGTAATATTTTCTATAATTAAATTCCTAAATCGAAGTACCTGTGTTATCTCTGCTTTCATTTGAACACCGACAACGTCACATTTTCAATTATAGTTATCGATGGTTGCATACAATTTTATTTTCAAGGCGCATTCGAACGGTGCCATCTTGATTCTTTTTTAGGTTACCAAGGATATTGGGGCACCACTCTTTGACAGTTTATCTATACATATATTCCACTATTGGGTATCTGCATTTTTGGATATTTATACAAGTTGAAGTATTTGAGAGATGATGAGGACCCAGAAGAGCTATGCAAGCATCAATTACACTTCGCTGTCCAAATATTGACCAAGGGATGCTGAGAAAGTATTTTTTATAGTCATCATCAGTACCACATTCTATTTTTAAGATCAATATGAAGAATTTGCAATGAACGAGGTATATATTTGGTGTAAGAAATCAAGATGCATTGCTCCAGTTGAATGTATCTCAAAGAAGTATGGACAATGCATGACATCATCAATTATAGGTACCACCCTGAACATTAAATGACCATCTATAACTATGATTATGATTCACTCGCGAGTCCACAAATCCGTGTTTATGAAATGTTAATGAGAAAATTTTAATTCCGGTGAATTTTTTCGATCGCTTAGTTACAAAACCTCTCTCTTTTCTCGAAATAAGCCTCAAGTAGTTCTTGATGTAACTATACATGGTATGGATGGATATGGTTCTTATATTCAACAGCAGCAAACTCATGGTTCAGTAACTTTATTGGTTATTTACTATAACTCACATATCCATCTCAGAATTTTCTGGAGAGATATGAATGAATTCGATATGACAGAGTCTGAGCTGATATGAAAATCATAGTTATATACCTGCCTAATATGGAATAAACATTTCAATTTTTATTCATAAAAACTGTTGATGTGTCGATAGTTATTTAAAAAAACAGATTTGTATTCCATGCAATTATATTTCAAAAATTGTAGCAAAGCGCTTTCGACTGTTGAGTCATCATCAGTGCATACTCGTCAGGTATTACAAGATTTCCATAAATTTAAAAACATCTGGTATAAAATACTTTTCACATTAATAAAATATGTTTGGTTTTCCCAACATTGAGATAAACCCATTAAAATTTTTGAAAATTTGAAATTTGAAACTTGTCAACGAATTTTACCTGTTGATTGTTCAATTGTCCATAGAGATCACAAATATAGTTGATTTTGTTTTCCTCTCGAAGACTATATTAGACTATAGGATATGGTGATGCGATTATCTGTTATCTGAAGATTGATATTTTACTCTATTTAGAATGAAGTCATAATCTATATACTCTTCTATTATAGAATTTACCAGAAAATCTGTACAGGGTTGGCAAGATTTCATTGTTTTATCTGCCAAAAAAAGCGTATTAATTATGTTCGGAAATAGTATGATTTCGATATGGACAATTCGTGCCTATTCTGGCAGTTTTCACAGTGTTATCTTCACAATAAAATTTTAACCACCGTGTATCAACTTACTGACCTTACTCTATATCAATAGAAAATACTATACGACTATACTGTACTGGGTTCTGTAGGTAAATTTAAAATAGAGCAATACTGATATTAAAAAAATTAGGTATGATCGAATTTCGATATTGAATACAAAAATTATATAGTATTCTAAAACAGAATCCGATGAGGAACTCACAATTATTTAGTTGACTAGTTGAGATGGCTAGATCTACCCTGATCTCAAAAATGTTCAAGTCATTCGTATGGAGAATATCGCAATGGATGAATGAATCAAAAAAATATTTTTGAATTTTCAATGATATTGAAATGGGATTAGATATAATGTATAATGCATTTTTTATAGGTGTGATTTGTTTTCAATCATTTTAAACTTTCGATTTCACCATGGAAGAAATACCGATTTCAAAGTTATATAATTCCAGAGATATTGCTTGATTCCACACATATATGCCCATTATTATAATTTTGATTTTGTTTGCAATAATAATCCCAGGTAACAAAAAAAGCTTATTCATCTCAAAGGGAAACGAATATTTCACTTGCGAACAAATTTTTAGTATGTAAGCCATCAATGCCGGTTTTAGAAAATCACAATATTCTTGAAGAACATAAATATCTGATACTTAATGAAGATAACGAATGAATAATAAAGATGTTATCGATGCTACCAAAATATATTCGGAACCTATACGGAGAGGATTGGCTGAAAGTGGATTCAACTTTTGACCCTGGTGTTTGAGCATCGCAATTTAAATGGTTGTATATTATTATATCTACAAGTTTATTCAAAATAGGTGAAAGCATTATTCAAGGTCGTTGACACTCGCGTGCCAAATTCGATAATTATGTGTTGAGAATTCAACATCATAATTACATAGTTAAATCTGTGGTAATAATCAAATGCTTTATCCTCATTCTCATCACAGGATGTAAAGTTCCATCGCTTTATGTACGGTCGTATTATTGCGGCACTACCGCATATTGATATTAACATCGGACACTGATAATTTTCGAGTCCACAGCAATCCTCGTCGTTCGATTATGAAATATTCAGTTTCTTTACTTTGTTATAGAATGAAAATACATGATAAACACATATGGAACGAGTGTTATTCTCAATCAATAGTGAGAATGTTGACATTCTATTTTCAAAACTGATTTCTGGTCGTGGTGAAATGTATTTTGGCGAATGTAATATATCGAATGTATATTTTTCAGTCAGAATGAAAATCTAACAGAACCATATTCTATTGCATATGACGAGTTGATGTTGTTATGATATATGTTTCTGCTATAGATTTCCGTTCTGACTCAATACGGTTTTGATGAATTACCATTCTGACAAAACGGATTCCACCAAGGACAGTCGGGATAAAGTACACAGTGTTATAGTTAAACTGCGAAAGAAGATTCTTCGGAAGGTTTCAGGACGAAAAGTGAATGTAAACATGTCTTATATTTTAAGAGTTCTTGGCATCTACTTCGACATTTTCGACAATAATCCATTGAACAGTGCGTATAAAACAGAATCATCAATTTCTCGAATAATTTACAAGATCCTACTTTTTAAGGCCATGCATTTGTTCAAACATTCAACATTAATTTTCTCCTACTTATACATATGAAATGAGTATTGACGCAGAAATATTCATTATCCATTATTATATCCAATGGAGTTGTTCTTTTGCTCGTATACGATCAAGGTAAATTGCAAGAACTCCCCAAAAAATGTATTTTGTACAAAATGTATTCAGCAAACGAACCCGTTTGGGACATATTATGTTCATGTGAACTTTGGAAGAATTATCCATCGTTATTGAAATTAGTTGAACGTTTTGAAATGAGATGGAATGTTTTATTTTGAGTTGAAATTATTTGTATGGATCTTATGTGCTTACAAAGATGTCACTTTCTACAAGCATCTTTATTTTCGAAAGAAACTGCTGGGAACCTTTTAGGTATAGGAATATCAATTCAATAAGGGTTCATTTGATATTTCTTCTATGCCGTAGTGACTACTCATCTTTACTGAAATGAAAAAATCATATATTATTCAACATGTATCGACCAATACTTAATTTAAAAAAAAATATGTCTCAAAACAATTCAAAAGATTTTATGTACCAACTTCAATTGAAATAAAAAAATCAAAACAATAACTATCTATTATACCTAAGTACTCGCCTAAGTATATTAATTTTTATTTTATCTTTTGTTACAGGCAGCTTGGATTACCCAGTATTATGGAAAAATCGATAGAATTGACACCAAGTAAACACAATGAAACTTGTATGAAGCTGGACTATTTCACAGAACAGCAAAAAAATATATGTTCCAATCATCAGAAGATCTTACCAGTGAGTATAATTTTTATGTAATAAACAGGCTTCCGAAATTAATATAGATTCTAGAATAACGTCTTGTAATTCAGCTGTCATCGGTTTTACTGTTTTAATCAAAATACTCGAACAAAAAATCAATTTTTTTATTTTCCTTATTGATATAGAATAATAATTATTCTTCTTTTGAAAGACACCATTGTTTACGTACAACCAAGTTTGACCATTCATTTTGATATCAAGGGCGAAGTGCAAATCGGTTCACAAGTGCACTTGTAAGCGTCGAAAATTTGAGAATAATGGTTATTCAAGAATCTATAAAGAATTCGATTCACAGCCTCAATACCTATTGAAATGTTATTTTGGATATGTAGTTCTTATTTGCAGAGGAATATTCAGGGTACTCTGAACAGTTATAATTTGTATGCATCTACAGGAAGATTTAATATGTTTCTAACATCCCACTCACCTATTGTGAACATTTTTGAATAGCATACTGATGACTATAGTATTCCATACAATCAACTTCTTCTAAATATAATGACATATTTTTTATTGCCCTGTAGGATCCAGCATTTTTTTCTGAATCAAACGATACATCACAAGTTGATGATCTCGAGTAACAGTTTGTGGATAAAGTGAAAAATTCTACCAAAAGTATCTTAAAGTTGTATTTTTTCTTACATCATATCCAATTCACATTTTCAAACGCAGTTTGGGTAGGCAACCAACAGAAAACAATTATTTTCCTGGCAAATTCCACGCAGAACATTGAATTATATTCACTCGCAATATCTGCATTGATTCACACAGTTAATACAGAATAAAAATGTTTGTATCCTCCTGATACGCGACAATGCTCACAACTATACAAGCAACGCCGAACTACCGGTTTCAGGCTAATTGGCCCTCATCAGGGTAGTCACCGAAGGAGGTCTCAAGATATTTCATGATGAAAAGGGTAATTTCTTGGCGATCCAAGCTGTTTTACATGGCGTACAAAGATGAATGTTTTCGAAACAAGCCGAAGGCGAGTTTTGGAATCATCCGAGAGAATAATAGCCATTATAAGCGAGTAGAAGACTATGCTTTCCTCACGACTATAGCAGAAAAACTTCTAGTCAAGACTAGTACAGCCTTTATTTTATAAAAAACATCAAAGTACCTAATAGTCGAAACTCAATGATATGACTAATGCACAATACAAATATTAGAAAAAGAAAAAATCCAACACCTGACTGGATTCGAACCTACGTCAAGTTCTCATATCATTATCACAATCAACATTAGATACTAACAAGTACTAATTTTATCAATATTATGCCGCAAATCGTGTGACAGTTGACAGATTGAAAATGACGCGATAGTCGAGTCAGGGGAGCAGAGCCCACTTTCGAAAAATGTGTTCCGATGCAGCTTCGTTATTGGCTTCAGCCTGTTGGATTCTGAAATTCGAAGTTTGTGATTGGTTGTCAGCAGTTGAAGAATGTTCAGAATCCAATACTTATGAGGAATCATTTACATTTGTCAATCGATAACGCATATGTAATTGATGTAGTATCCAATAATAGTCGTGGAGAAAAACTTTTATAAAAGCAACAGCTCCATCCGCACTACATTCAGTCAGTACAAGATCTTTCTCTTCATTCAAACTCCCATAACGCTCCCATCTAGCTTTCTTTCTAACGGTTTATCAAATTAGCAATGGGTAGAATGCAATTTAGCAATGATTAGAATGCGAAATTTTGTATAGGAACATCCTCTATTGAATATGTCGATGCTGATAAAACTGAGTAGGTACGCAATGAAAGTTTATCATCGATATGGATTCAGGATCAATGTGTGGCCAGGAATAATTAGATAACATAATTTTATATTGGATTTGGTTCCAATTGTATAGTTTCATCAACTCACTGGCGGTAATTATCTGAAACTTTTGGTAGGTAAGTACTTGGATTTTTCAAAATTCCCAGACTATTTCAAGCTCCTCAATGGAACAACAGATGTACTTTGTTTGCACCAAATTTCTTCAATGAATCTATTTTATGAGCCGAGCTAGAAAAATATCTCCATTATGAAAAAGTTTGACCGTATGCAGGCAATTGAGAGCTATTCATTAATGCAACACCTATATGTATTCAGGTACAAATGTAAAGAAGATTATTTTCGATAGTGGTGCCCAGATAATCGTCTTCTTTATGAAAGTTATTTTTCACTAAACAAAGACCTCCTGTGAGATTTTCAAGGAGAAAAATCGAGAACTCATGCATGAATAATTTCAAAATAAAATTTTAAATGCAACAGTAGATTCAACTTCTCAAATTGATTGAATTGATATTTCATTGCATGACATCAGAACCATGACATTTTTATTTGTTTTCAGATTCTTGGCTTTGGAGCCAGACTCGCCATAGAAGAGTGCCAAAACCAATTTTCATTCAGTAGATGGAATTGTACCACCTTTCCCGACAAGAACAGCACATTTGGAAATGTTGTTTCAATCAGTAAGTTCCGAAATTTTATTATGGATATGTAGAAAAAAGTCATCGAAAATTGGAAATCTTTCAATTGTCAAAATATCAATGTTATCACCAAATTAGTCACTGTGGCTTCCTTACTGATAAACAGGATATTTTCTTTGAAAATTTGAAATTTTTTTCCCCATATGGTACTTTGAAACCATTCGACGTATCCGTATCGATAGTACTGTGAATCTCGCTAAATTATGTTAAAATCACGTTTCTTACTACTATCAGCGGCGTATATAGGGGAAAGTGATTGATTCACCCTTCCCAAATTTTAAGAAACTGGCGGAATCGCCATATTAGCACAGTTCTTCGATTTCCCAATTATTTCTATATCAATCACATACTCTTCCTTCGTAACGATAAAGTCATTATTTTTAGAGATATTGTAAATTCAATAATAAAGCTGCATAGTTATTTTGAGTGTGATGTGTATTAATTATCTTGGTCATGAATTAATTAGGTACGAATTTTTTTGCGACAGCACAAAAAAGCAATACTCAAAATGTTTGTGGAATATCGTGCATGCTAGAGGAAAGATATTGGGATAAAGGTATTGGATATTTTTGAAAGTTTGAAGGTTACAAAAAGGAGACTTCAGTAGGCAATGAGTTCCACAACTTCCTGCCAAATATATGATACCCATACGTAAATTAGTTCTAAAATAATCTCAGTAAGGAGCTACATTTCAACTAACTGATTTGGTTAAATATTGATATCTTGAGTTCTGTACTCTATATACAGTTGAATTATTTCGAATTAATAATTACTTATCAAGTACTAAGCACTTGAAATTTGATAACATATACATGTATATATAAGAATAATCTAACAATCATGAAAATGAGAGCTGGTAGTTCTACTCTACAATTGTTTCAGCAGACAAAACAAAACAAGTATCAAACTATTGGAAAAATGGCTACATGGTATTGTTAGCAACAATTATAGGAGTAATTCAAAACCGAATCTTCATGCTATTGTCTTGTTATCTCCAGTTACCTGTAAATTCTATTGAATTCAGCAAGAATTTCCCACGCAATGGAATATATCTATCGAAGTAGGCGAAATCAAAAGATTTGGAAACATCAGGCCAGGGTAGGAAAGTAAAATACTCCTATTGATATTCTATACCTATGTAGAAACTAGTGACACATTCTGAAGATAGATATAATCATCTCATGTATTCATTCCATATAATCATGGCATAATATCATTCCGAAAAAATATTCCTTCTATATACTTACCTTACAAATAATGCATAAACCCTTATGGTAGTACGTAACGGTTCAACTATAGTTGAGAACCACGGATATATACCATATGGTATCGCAAACGCAAAACATATGGAGTAAAATTCTCACCCTGTGAATTCGAGCCATATGCATGGCCTTGAAATTTCAGTCGTTAAAAACCCGCATTGGATCTCCAGTCGCGATCGAGGTATTTATTACGGATTTTAGTGTAAAAAGTGAACTCACAAAAAGATAATTCCTACATTCTTGTTTCAAATTCAAGCCCCAAAATATGCTAATATAAGTGTTTTCAGTCCATTGCTGAGCAATGAACTTTTCCAAACTAAAAATGATCCGTGAAAATTTTTGCCGGCTTAGGCCGCCGAAATCATAATCACTAATTGTTATGCACTTATAAATTGATTTTGATAAGGATTTCAGAATTTACTTACTTCAAACATATACAGGGTGTCCCCTCTCAATTGGAAAAAACTTCTGGGGCATATTGAGGAACCATAGACAAGCAGTTTGAGATAAGAGACTGATGTCCGGAAGTGCATGGTTTTCAAAATACAGGGTGTCAAAGTTTTTTTCAAAAAACTTTTTTTTATTAATATTTCAAAGACACGTTAACCGATTTTCTTGAAATTTGCTAGTGATGTGAGCTTTAATAAGACGCTCAGTTAGCCCTAATTAAATGTTAATTATGACTTCCAGTGGCGCCCCGGGGGACAGTGTCACGAATAAAAATGACAAAAAATTTACGCTGCTGACTTTTTTTTTAAATTTTATATATTTTTTAGAAAGCTCAGTTAAAAATATAACTTTTTTGTCACTTGATATTTTTTCGTATCTCTCTCCGTTTTCGAGAAAATTTTTTTATTAAAAACTATTGAAAGGTTCATTATTATTAGAAAGAAAAACAAGGAGGCTTTTTTACAAATAATTTATTATTAATTAGTGGAGCAAATGCTCAAAGTGTCCACCATGCTTTTCGATGCATTTTCTGCACCTGTCGAGCCAGGATTCGCGCACCCGAGCAAACACGCCTGGATTGTTCGCGATAAATTCCGCTGCCACCACAACTCTAGCAACTAGGTCCTCCATGGTCGGCACAGGAGTTGCATAGATCAACCGTTCCATTTCGCCCCAAAGAAAAAAGTCCAGGAGGGCCAAGTCCGGCGACCTTGCTGGCCAAGGGACGGGACCACCTCTACCAATCCACCTGTTGTTGTAGGTTTGGTCGAGGTAACCTCTCACGGTGCGCGCAAAATGCGCTGGACAACCATCGTGTTGGAACCAGGCCTCTCTACGCAACTGGAGGGGTACATCTTCCAGCAGCTCGGGCAGAATATCTCGCAAAAAAACTATGTAGATAGTTATTCCCGTTGAGGTGATCAGGTAGAACGTACGGCCCAATCAAATGGTCGCCAAGAATACCTGCCCAAACATTAACACCAAACTTCTGCTGATATCCTCTGATGTGCCTAGCATGGGGATTTTGTTCGCTCCACTCGTGGTTATTACGAGGATTGAATGTCCCCTCGCGCGAAAATCCTTTTTCATCGCTCGTGAAGATTATAGTACTTGAAAAATCAGCGTTTTCATCCGCTTGACGGAGCAACCACTCGCAGAACTCGAGCCGCCGAGGAGCGTCGTCAGGCAGTAGATGCTGCACCTTTTGCAGTTTAAATGGATAGAGATCGTGGATTTTCAATACTCGATAGACAGTATTTTTGCTGCAATCAAGTTGCGACGCAATCAGACGAGTGCTAGTGTTGGGCTAATTCTGAATGCGTGCCATGACTTCATCCTCAACGGCATCTCTGATCGGAAACTGCCTTGCAAATTCTTGAATAGGCTGCAAAGATAACAAAGCCTCTTAGATTGGCTGTAAAACAGAAACGCGCAAGAAAAAAAACACAGAAAGTTGCCATTTCTGAAATACTTACCACGAATGAGCCGGTCTCCCGTAGATTTTGATGAATTTTGATAAAAATCTTATGGTTTGGCAATTCACGATTTGGGAACCGCTGCCCGTACAACCGTTGTGCTAACAAAGAATTACCCCGCGCTTCCCCATACAAGAGATGCATATCTGCAAGCTCGGCTAATTCAAACCGATTCATTTTTGCAATTAGTGTAACGTTTGAAGATAATTAAGTACTTAGAAACTGACACTTCTACTAAAGTTTGACATGTTTATGTGTTACCATGACAACATTGTTTTGTTTTAGATTTTCAGATAATGAACCTTTCAATAAAGTTTTTAATAAAAATTTTTTCTCGAAAACGGAGAGAGATACGAAAAAATATCAGGTGACAAAAAAGTTGTATTTTTAACTGAGCTTTCTAAAAAATATATAAAATTTTTAAAAAAAGTCAGCAGCGTACATTTTTTGTCATTTTTATTCGTGACACTGTCCCCCGGGGCGCCACTGGAAGTCATAATTAACATTTAATTAGGGCTAACTGAGCGTCTTATTAAAGCTTACATCACTAGCAAATTTCAAGAAAATCGGTTAACGTGTCTTTGAAATATTAATAAAAAAAAGTTTTTTGAAAAAAAGTTTGACACCCTGTATTTTGAAAACCATGCACTTCCGGACATCAGTCTCTTATCTCAAACTGCTTGTCTATGGTTCCTCAATATGCCCCAGAAGTTTTTTCCAATTGAGAGGGGACACCCTGTATGTATCAATTTTTATCATTTAAATATGCAATGTGTCTGAGGAAAAGAAGTAGTGGACAAAAATCGTCGACGTATTGAAAAGTGTATCGGAGAAGAATTAGGTGAATCATCCTCAATGACAGTTTGTCATTAATTCTTCCCAAAAAACCATAATAGTACATTTTTTTTATGACATATTGAAAAAAAAACGTTTTTTCGGACATCCTGTGCTTTATGATGATGAAAATCAGTACAGGTATGTTTCAAGTGATCCTGATTCAGAATCCATCATCATTTTTTGGGAAAAAAATCCCTAGTACTTTTTGAAAAATGGGTTAATGAAAGTGGTCGCAGTTGGCCACGATAACAACTCAAAAATATAATCACTTTCAATCATTTCAATTAATACCTATTCAACAAAATGGAGTTTTTCGAAATCGATCGAATAATAACGATTTCACAGGAGTGGTAAGTCCTTAAGGTGGACTCACTGTATATACCTATACCAAAATGGGAGAGGAAATGGCAAAAAAGATAAACAAGAATCCAATCGGAAAACCAAGAATAAGTAATCCGAACTCATTCCATTGCTAATTCGAAACCTAAAAAGTCCAGTGGTAATGATGGTATTAATTCCGAAATATTGAAATGAATTTCACAGTATACCTATTGAAGAACCCTTAGCAAACCTCTTTATGGGGAAAGATTGCTGGCCAACAGCTTCTAAACAAACTATGGCAGTGCTAATTACTCATTTAACGAAAGATTTCGAAAAAATCCTCAAAGAAAGAATAGCATAGGTGTCAAAGTATGATTTGATATCTGATCATCAGTATGGTTTTCGAGAAAACATATCTACTCAAGATGCGCTCACATCATCGGCGCTCAAGATAGATAGATAGATAGATAGATAGATAGATAGATAGATAGATAGATAGATAGATAGATAGATAGATAGATAGATAGATAGATAGATAGATAGATAGATAGATAGATAGATAGATAGATAGATAGATAGATAGATAGATAGATAGATAGATAGATAGATAGATAGATAGATAGATAGATAGATAGATAGATAGATAGATAGATAGATAGATAGATAGATAGATAGATAGATAGATAGATAGATAGATAGATAGATAGATAGATAGATAGATAGATAGATAGATAGATAGATAGATAGATAGATAGATAGATAGATACGACCTATCGAAAGCATTTTGATACAGTCGACCATGGACTGCTTTTACAAATGTTGGAAGACATTGGTGTCAGAGGTGTTTCCCAAACTCTGACCTCACCAACAGGCTCCAGAGTGTTGAAATAAATGAAGTCCTAACCAGTACGTATGATATTGGTATTGGTGTTCCACAAGGTACGGTTCTTGGACCAATCCTCTTCAATATATACGTAAATGGGATATTTCCTCTCGAAAGCAGGGGTAAAATCTTGGGTTTCGCAGGAGATACGGCGATTTTCTATAAGGCAAAATCTTTACAGGAATTGAGAACTGTAGTGGAAAGCGGCTTCGGTTTAATGATAAAAATTTGCTAAAACATAGATTAATTGACTATTGATTTGGAAAAAAACACACTACTTGCCATTCAGCTGCAATAACTTGAACAAACCACATTTCACATATCTATATAGATGTATGTCATCAGCACACAATCCTTCCTGAAAAAAATGTTTAGTATCTATGTGTTGTTATAGATGCACATCTGTAATGAACTAATGAACTCAGATGTGGTCTCTACAAATTCAAATTCTCAGAAAATCAATTAACACGAATTATCTGAAAATGTTGTAGCAATAATACAAAATAAATTTCTGAAAATGATATTGTTTAAACCTTCTTGGTATACAATACAGAACACTTATTCATTGAAGCTCATCGTGTATTTGACATTCGACAACAATTTCATTACAGTATCATATAATAACATACCATAAAAAGGGAAGCTATCTTTTACCTTCTCATTATCATGATACCCGGAAAAAAAGATGACCACGTCATCCTACAAACACAAAAATCATTTCTGCAGCACTCTTATACATACCTGGCTCCAAAATTATTCAGTACTGTCCCAAATTCAATCAGAAATATTTATTTTCTCTATCATTTCAAAAAGGCATTGAAAATGCACATATTCAATATCTCAAGGTAAACAATCTTAAATTTTGTTTTCAATTCAGTTGGCACAATTGGTGATTAGCGCTAGAGTTTCGATTTCTATTCAGGGCAGAGATTTTTGGTCAGGTGGTGACGTATGGTAACCTAACTTTGGAGAAGCAATTATTTTAAAAAATGCCTCTAAACAAATGACGGCGTCCATTTATCATATTTTTAGACAGGTAAGAACATCAATAAAAGTCATACATATAATCGATTCTCGTCAAAATTGCATTACATCGTATTCATATGGACCAAGGATGAATATGTGGGAAGGCACTGTTCACATGGCTTACAAAATGCATGGTTTGTATGTTCAAAAATCAGTTGTGTAATCTGGAACTCACATAGGAGATGGTTTTTGAAAAGTCCTGTACGTACAAGTATAAGAAAGAATGGACCATTTTTTTTGTGTCCTGTCAAAAGTGGCGTATCATATCAAATAAATTACCCATTCTTATATTGTCAATATTCTAGTGATTAGTGAGTAGTGACTTATTTTGATAATCAACAATGAAAATAGCATTCACGACCAAGAATACCATATACATGGTTTCAGCATTTCTTCAAACACCCTCTATTGAATCTGAAAAAAATCATATCGGACATTTTACCACACCTTAATTAAAAATATATGAATATTACAATGTCATCATGAATTTGGTCCTAAGAGTTAAGGTATATCTTGCGTCAGGACATTCTTTCTTTTATCTTCTTGTCGGATAATATTTCCTTGAATTATTGTTACGATCTTCGTAGGTATAAGTGAACGACGACCGAGTTTCAACTGATAACTAATTTTTTTCAAGGAACACTAACACTTATTACAGACTAATTTAAAACAACTATTTATTTTCGAGGTTATGAACGATGTTCACGTAACGCAACTTCGTATTCAACTGAATTCTGCCATTATCTGGCCCTGTATATATATCTTGTTTGAGTTGTTCTCGAACTTTATGGAACTGTAATTCATCTGTCTTCTTTCTCCATCTGATAGCTCCCAGGATATTCTATCCTTTTCTGTTCTACACCTTTTTCAGAAAGCGTCAATTGACTTTCAGAATAGTCACTTGTATTTCAGAAAGTATCAATTTTATTTCAGAATAGTGAGTTGAATTTCAGAAAAGGTCAAATGTATTTCAGAATAGCGAGTTCGATTTCAGAAAAAATCAATTGTATTTCAGAATTGTGAGTTTAATTTCAGAATGCGTCAATTGTATTTCAGAAAAGTCAACTGAATTTCAGAATTCGGCATTATTTCAGAATATATCATTTGTATACAAATGGAGAATTCTGAAATTCCATTGACTATTCTGAAATACATTTGACGCTTTCTGATATTGAACTGACTATTCTGAAATACAATTGATGTTTTCTGAAATCAAACTCGCTATTCCGAAATACATTTGAGGGTTTCTGAAATTCAACTCACTATTCTGAAATACAATTCATACTTTCTGAAATACAAGTGACTAATCTGAAATCCAATTGACGCTTTCTGAAATAAACTTGATGGTTTCTGAAATACTACTGGAAAAGGTGTAGATCTTTCATGAACAATCGAGAACTATCTGGAATGTCCAATACAGGAGGATATTTTGATATTGGCGATACATCTTCTTGACTTTGCCGAATTCCATTAAAAGGCATTCCTCCTGGAATGCATTACTCTTGTTATAGTGAAGATAGGAGCAATTTGTCCCGTTTCGGCAATGTGTGAGGTTTCATGAAACTAACATGGCACCGTTTTCTCCCTTGGATTCGCCCTGGGATTCCAGCAACATACCAGAATTTCAACTCCGGTAAATCTGAATACAACCTCCAGCATGTTTCGGACAATCCTCCAGTTCAAGCCGTCCAAACCGCAAGCCAGCTTTGGAACAGCTACTTTCTGTATTCCTTCTTGTAGTAGCGTTCCTTCATTCGTTCGCTGGATATCCGAAGATTAGAACGAACCAATTCATGTATATCGTTCTCCTCAGGTTCGCTATATAATCTTCACCTGCCACATCCTCGCCGGGTCTGCATCCAAATACCAGGTCACATGGAAGCCGCATCTCTCGCCCAAACACCTTTGCTGGAGTCTGTTCAGTAGATTCTCGCACTGCTGATTGGTAGGCCAATAGGAAGAAGGGCAGATGTTGGTCCCAATCCCGTTGATGTTGATCTACAACTATGCAGAGGTACTTTTCTACAGTCCGGTTCATGCGTTCCACCATTTCATCTGATTGAGGATGTAGTGGTGTTGTCCTGGTCTTCTTGATTCCTAGTCTCTCGCTCATTGCCTGAAATACCTCACTCTCAAGTTTCGGCCTTGGTCAGAGTGAAGTTTCATGGGTACCCCAAATCAACTAATGAGTTATTTCAGTAGTACACCAGCGAGGGTTACAGCCTCTTGATTAGGAATCGCATAAGCGCCTCAACCCATTTTGTGAAGTAGACCATGCAAACCAGAATATATCGATTGCCATCATCGGTTATCGGAAATGGTACAGCAATGTCTCATAGGGGCTCTCGGTTTTCGATGCGGCCCATTACTTGCGAAACAGACGGTGCATTTACGGCATCATTCTCTGACGTTATCGCTGTAGTTCACCCAGTAGAACCGCTCACTCTTAGATGTCCTCCTGAAGTCCCATCGTGTACGTAGCGCTGTACCTCCGAAACTCGGCTCATAGGAATCACTAGCTGCTATCGATGATCTGACCCGTTCTCGTTTTCGAGTTTCCTCTTCAGCAGGCCTTCTTCTAGTAGCAGAGAGTCCCACTGAACCCAGTAGGCATTCAAGGTTTGTAATAATGGGGCTACTTCTCGCCAAGTGGGGCGACGATTTGCTTCCTTCAATTCCCGTAGTTTTCGAAGCTCTGGACCCTTCTCTTGTTCCTGTTGGACAGCTGTAGGCAACCAATTATCGCTGACAACGGTAGTCCTGTTGATGGATTCTTCCAATCGACTACAATGTGGACATCCATCGTCTGAAAAAGGCATCTGCATTCTTATGGATTTTTTCAGGTCGATGTTCTATCACGAAGTCATACTCCTGTACACTCTCAATACAACGAGCTACCTTGCCCTCGGGATTCTTGAATTGGAGGAGCCACTTCAACGCTGCGTGATCTGTTCTAAGCAGAAATTTTCTACCGTAGAGATACGATACTTATAGAAGTTCTACACTGTTTTGACTACAGCTATGAGTTTCCAACTGGTGACGCAATAGTTTCGTTCTGGCTTCGATAACACCTTACTGAAGTACCCGATAACTCACTCCTGCCCATCCTGATGATGTGAAAGGACCCCTCCAATGCCGATGTTGCTGGCATCTGTGTCAATAATGAACTGACCTTGTGGGAGTGGATACCTCAGGATCGGAGTCGTGATCAAATGTTTATTCAGTTCATCGAAGGCGGCCTGACATTCTTTATCCCAACAGAATGGTCGTTTTTCTTCGGTAAGGCGAGTTAGTGGCTTTGCGATATCCGAAAACATCCGGACAAAACGTCGATAGTATAGGTGCAAAGTCCGAGGAAGCTTCTAAGCTGATGTTTATCTCCTGGTACTGGCCATTGCTCAACTGCTCGTACTTTCTCGGAGTCGACCTCCACTCCTTCACTACGACGTGGCCTAAGTAGTTGACTCGTTTTCGCAGCAGAGGACATTTCTTCAGGTTGAGAGTCAAGTTTGCAGTTTGTAGTCTTCTGAAAACTTTTAAATTTACCAGATGATCTTCAAAATTTTAACCAACTACGATAATATCATCCAGATACACTGCATGTTTTCCAAAGTTCTCTCAACACATTTTCCATGATTCGCTAGAACGTGGCAGGTGCATTGCAGAGCCCGAAAGGCGTTACCTTGAATTACCATAAGCCAGTGCCAATGGTGAATGCTGTCTCCTTTTATCCGTCTGATCCATTTCTACCTGCCAATATCCGCTCTTGAGGTCCAGAGTTGAAAATAGTCTCGATTCAGCTAGTTCTTCCCATTTTTCCATTCACAGGTATGAAAATGGCCCTGTATCGTTGCAGTTAACATCTTCCTCGATATCTGCCATAATAGCTCGATGTGGAAATTCAAGGTTTATTCCAATTGTAATTTCCACATCAATTTCTTCATGAACAGCTTCGCCCGTGGCCGCTCGTAAACGCCATCTCGAACTTACAAGTCGCTTCTTTGGAGATGTCAGGAGTCCATTTCGCTGGATGGTCTTTGTTGCACCAGTATCCACCAACAGTGCGCACTTCTTTCCGTCGATCTGGCCGCCTATGTGCCATTGTTACGCTTTAGAGATGTCACGATAGTGAGGGGGTCCTTAAAATGGCGTGTCGAAGCTGCCCCCTTCAGGTCGACCCGGTTTAGTTTTCCTGTGGCTGTGAGGAAGATGACCAGCAACCCTCTTGGCTCGCTTACATGCTCTTTGGAAGTGTCCCAGCTCCCCACAATTTCAACAGCAGATTGGGTTCTTCGTCTTATCCAAAAGACTAAGCCCTCATCCTGTCTATAATTTGAGGTCCTGTTATCTTCGTCATCCATGGCACGAACCCTTGCAGATCCACGCGAGGCTTCTGTTGCGGCCTCAAATCTCAGCCTGCTGAGCCGCAATCATGTCTTGCTGTTCCTCGAAGATAAAAGTCTCACATTATATAGAATGTTACAACCACTTCCTGTTCATCTTAGAGCCTTCAATTGAATACCACATTCTGCGTTCATCTCCAGTTGCTGTTCATCCCTGATTCGAGTCTTCATATGAAAAATTTAATTTCAAACTCGAGTATAATCTCTTTCATCTTTATTTCTCAGGGAGCAGAGAAGCAGCATACATTTCCGCAATATCTGCAGCTAGTGTGGCCTACGCAATCACCAGGGCATGTTCCAAAGGTGATCTACCTGACTACTGTAGCTGTGATAATAAGATAAAGAAGAAGAAGACGCAGAAATTTAAATGGGGAGGATGCTCCGACAATATCAAGTATGGTGAAGGTTTCAGCAAGAATTTCTTGGATGTCCGAGAAGATAACAGTACAGCCCTTGGACTGATGAACCTTCACAATAACGAGGCTGGCAGGCGAGTAGGTATCTTCTTGTCGTCAGAATAGTTACTTACCAGAATCATGAATCGACACGTATCAAAAACGTTTTTATATATCAGGTCTTATAGCTTCATTATCTCAAAAATGTCAATACAGCCGTTAACTTCTGATGAATACACTTTTGATATGTCAGGAAACATTAGGGAGCTTGAATAAATTTTTATATATATGGCAACATATGTATAAAAAAACAGGTTTGAAGATTTCTCGAAGAGGGTCAAATACTCATAAATGATGTTAACCTGTTCACATTTGGCAACTCTCCATTATTGTTTGAAAAAGGTTTAGAATCTTACTTGGCATTTCATAAATATTTTTTGCTATATGGGACGGCAACCCTTTATGGCACGTTTTGCTTATTCAAAAATTGAATCGTATAAAATACCTATACATTTCATTTGAAGACGCGATGAAGATATGACGATTCAAGTCGGAATTTTAGACTGGCTAAGGTATATAAACTGTGTACAAAATAGCGTTGTTACAAGATGATACGTAATATATGATGCTGACAATACATCAAATGAAAGTGAAAGTGTTGAAGACATCAATTGTGAATTTGAAATGTGGATGATATTCGACCCCGCTCTCATTACAGGGTGTTCGATCTAGAATGCACAAAACCTGCAAGTGTCACGGTGTGTCTGGATCTTGCAGCATGCAGATCTGCTGGAGGCGACTACCACCTTTCAGAAAAGTGGCTGAAGGGCTATTCCAAAGGTACGAGGGGGCTTCCCACGTCAAATTCGTCGAGAGACGAAGAAAAAAATTGAAAGCCATCAGTCCGGATTTGAAGAAACCCAACAGGACCGATCTAGTGTATCTTGACGATTCCCCAGATTACTGCGAGAGAAACGACTCGTGAGTATCTCCTCTCTGAAGTATCCGACAATAGTCAAACCTGCATATTATCAAGAATATCATAAAGAATACAACCGGAACATCATATGGAGGAATTCCATTCCTATAGTTGCGTCAATTGATCTTGTTCTTTCATCATCCAACCAAAAAATATGTAATATTATAATGTAATATGTAATATTACAAGTATGTGATAAATTTTAATTTGATGGTATGCATCCCAAGCAGCAATTTGACGTTGCGGCGACGTGTTCGAAAAAGTTGCGCAACCAAACATGAGTTGCGTAGTCGACCTTAATACTACGTCGTCACGACCCTGTTTTGCACCAATTTGGTCAATCATTTTTGGGTTTTTAAAACGTTTCACTTTCAACTGTAGGTAGCAGTTGGTCGTTTCCTAAACGTTGCTGAATTTACCAAAAAACAACTACACACTTGCGCCCTCTTGCGCAGCGATGACAGTTTTCTTCCCACGGTGTTCAGAAATTAGTAAATATTCCAACCAAATAATTACTGATCACCAAAATGGACACTTGGTAAAAACTTTCTGACGACTACTAATGTTTAACTCGTGTGCTCATGATAGGTAGGTACCTACTGCTCTATTTATATTGCCTGAAAATAAATATTTCCAAACAGAAATTATCAACGCATTTCAGTTTATTGTCAAATATACTATTGTTTTGCGTCAAAAAACACGCGCTCCTTCAATCCGTGGCGAATTTCTCAAGACTCGAAGAAAAAAAACAAAAAAAATAATTTGGATATATAATATTCAAAGCTAATATTTATCCAAACAAGAACTATAGAGGATACAATGATATATTAATCGTTTCTATAGTACTGTTAACCTCTGTTTATGTTTGTTTATGTCCAAAATTTCAATGGCCGACAATGTTTCCGAAGATAATTACGCATCAAACATGGCGTAGTATTATATAATAGACGTCAACACGACTAAGGATATCAGATAACTGAAAAATATACTGCTTTCAACCTTAGTCATCCAGACAACTAAATATAACCAAAGCCCGACTGAAGTTGGTTATCCGACCAAAAACTGAACGAAGTCCAACTAACGAACACACCTCGCGCTCCACATTTGAAAACGGGCTTTTCTGTGTCATACAATTTTTTTTCAATTCAATTATTTCAATTATTTATTAACTCACTTGATAACAAAAATACATACATTTTGATCGCGCTATATAGAGGCATCTGGTTCAGGAGTAGAAATTGCCTAGGCAAAGATGCCTGTATTGCATTTCCACACCCTTCCAGTTGCTTTAAAATTTGTATTCTGTGCAATATAAGAGCGAGTTTACAATCGAAAATAAGTTTATTGCAGTGTTAAAGGAAGAATCCAACGGAAACACAAGGTTGAATAAATTATTAAATAAATATGCTGTTGTTGAGTTTTTTCTATTGGAATTTCTCAGGGTTCTGTAATACGAATTTTTTCACTTGAATTTTAAACTTCTTGTGGTTTTTTATTTCTCTAAGGTCAATTGGGATGAGATTAAAAAATTTGGGACCGAAGTACATAAAAGATCTTTGAGATAAAGATTTTTTGAAAGAATGGACTTTGAGGTTGCTGTTATGAGTCGATCTGGTCATCCTTGTTTTGTTCACTTCGAATTTATTCTGCGTTCTGTGCATTTGTAGTAATGATTGATAAATGAATAGTGTTTTTATATTGAGTAGGTTGGTGTCTTTATAGAGTAATATGGTGGAGAACAATCTATCTTTTTTCAGTATAATTTTGATCAGGATATTTTGTGCCGTTTGTAATGATTGTAATGTGGTAATGAATGCACCACCCCATGCGACTATGCAGTATCTGATGATTGATTCAGCAAGACTATTGTACAATATAATCATGTTTTTTCTTGAGAGGATGTCTCTTAGAATATAGAATTTATGAGTCAATGCTCTTATCCTTTTTGTCACATGAGATATGTGTTCTGACCAGCGTATGTGTTGATCTATAATAACACCTAAATACTTTACTGATGATGTTCTTTCTAATATCGGACAGCTGCATGTATTGTTATTATCACAGGTGGGAGTGTGTATTTTAAGAATTAATTGGGTGGGTTGATCAACTATTGATGGGGAGAAAGTTATGTACTTGGTTTTTTTAATATTCAAACTGAGTGTATTGTGGTTTAACCATAATAATATTTTTCTCAATCCCAATTCCGCTTTGTTTTTTACATCTTCCCAATGTTTACCTGTAATAATTAGTGCTGTGTCATCTGCATAACATATGAGATGTCCCATAAAATCACTTATCTGAGAGATGCTGTTTATGTATACCAGGAACAATATCGGACCCAATACTGTTCCTTGTGGTACTCCTATTTCAACCTTTGATTGTGAACTGATTTCTTTTCCAATTTTCACTACTTGGTATCTCTCAGATAAGTAATTTTTTAGTAGATCAAGGACTGTGCCGCGAATGCCACATTTTGAAAGTTTATCAAGCAGTTTGTTGTGAGAAACAGTATCGAAAGCCTTGGCGAGGTCAAGGAAAATCGCAAGGCACTTCGTTGATTCGTCCATGGCTTTTACTGTATGTTTAAGAAAGTCAAGTACTGCATTTTCTGTGTTAGATCCTTTCATGAATCCATACTGTCTATCAGTTATGACATTATGGGTCTCAAAAAATTTTAGCATTCTGTTTTTTAGAGCCTGTTCGAATATTTTAGCAAAGTTATTTATTACGGATATTGGTCTATAATTTGTCAGTAAACTAGAGTCGCCTGTTTTGAAGATTGGAGTGATGATAGATTGTTTCCATTGCTTCGGAATTTCCCCATATGTAAAACATAAGTTGATAATATGTACCAGAGGTTGAGTTATGAATTTGTGAATATTTTTTATTGTCAATGATGTGATTGAGTCAGGTCCAGGAGAGCAATAATTTTTTAGTTTCGATATTAGGATGGTAATCTCGTTCATTGTGATCGGATTCAAAAATATAGATGAAGCATTGGGCGTTTCAGTCAAAAAGTGTTCAGGTATGTTTGTTTCATCTATTTCTTCTGCCATTTTCAGTCCAAGTTTTACAAAGAAATCATTGAAAGTATTTGCCTTTTCCTTATTGTTTGATATCGGTACAGCTTTTTCATTTTTAATTATGATGTTTTCTATATTTTTAGTAGATTTATTTCCTGTTATATCGTTAATTATTTTCCAGATTTTTTTATAATTTCCCCCTGCTTCATCTATTTTATTTTGATAATAGTCGTTCTTTGTTTTTTTGATTAGGCGATTAAGTTTATTTCTGTAATCCTTATATCGATTTTCAAATTCAACAGAGTGATTTTTTCTCATCTTTTTTTTGAGACTGTCTCTTTCATTGATAGAAGTAATTAGACTGTCAGTAGTGTTCTTCGAAAAATTAGTTGCTTTCCTCAATCTCTGCATCCAGGTTAGCATTTGTTCCAAAAGAACTGAAATTTTCCAAACTGCCTGTCTTCAGGCATAATTTTATTTTTTTAATAAATTTTTTGAGGTTAGGTTGGATCAAGTTTCTCTTATCTTACTAGATATTTATTCTTTCTTCGAAGCATTTCAGCCCAGTATGTCCTTGTTGTCATGGGGCATGTCCTCTATAGTGAGTATTTGGAAAATTTAACTGCAAAGATATGACTCCACGAAAACGTTTACAATTTTTACAAAATTTGCCCACTGCCAAGTTAAATCTCACAAGGTCGGCTCAACGTCGGTAAAACGTTGAACATAACTAGAGTAATCACTCAAACGTTTTTAGAACGTCACTCCCATTCCCAAAATTTTTACTACATGAAGTTGGTTGGGTTTAACCTTGTAACAACGTCGTCGGTTAACTAAAGTTGTGCTCAACACTGATACAACGTTGTCCGGTGGTTTAGAGAGCGTCGTTTCATAAATGACTGATTTCTACACTAAGTATAACGTTAATTTTGGTGTATTATGTGGTTATCGTCGCCAAAATGCTACTTGGGATGCGCCTTTCCTTGAGAAAGTTTGAAAGCTTGTTATACAGCCAGGTACTTGATATGTCCTATATTAGGGAGATGTACGGTTTCAAAAACACGTAATGTGCAAAATTTTGAGGAATAACAATCAAGAAACACATCTACTTTTTATATTCATCAATTCAGCTGCTATGCAATTCTCTCGTGTCTTTTTGTGATGAATAAATATCTGTGAGATTCGAGTAGCCATGCAGGGTTGATCTGAGAAAGTGGCCAAGATTTTTATTTACAAGGCAGTCGCGAGATTCAAGGACTTACAAACATTTCAAATAGCCTGAAAGATTTGAATATATCATCTTCCACCCATCAGATTACATCAGAAATGTATGAAATGTAATTCCTCAACTTGAGATTCAAAATATGTGTACTAACGTAGGATGAAATATCTCAATTCCTTTCAGGTTGAATATACAGGGAACTCACGGACGAATTTGCAACCGCACCAGTCCAGGAATGGATGGTTGCCGCTTACTCTGCTGCGGAAGAGGATACCAAACAAGGGTGCGAGAAGTGGAAGAAAAGTGCAACTGCAGATTCGTCTGGTGTTGCAATGTCGTTTGTGATATTTGTAGATCCCGAAAGGAGGAACATGTTTGCAACTAAGTGTGTATAAGAATTGAGATTTACTGCTGAAAATTCGTTGGCAAGTGAGCCTTGAACGGCGGTGATACTCTCGAATGATATGTACAGAAGTGCCAAAATGAGAAAATCTAGAGCTGCAAACATAGTTGAGTGTCGAGAACAGTAGTAGGAGTTAGATTGTTTTATAGGGAGTTGAAAGTATTTTCCTGACGAAATATATCTACACGTAACGGTGTTTGTTTCTATATATAATTTGTGAATCTGTATTCCTCGTGCTGCTTGAAGTGTTTATTACGATGAGTAGATTATTGTCTGTAAAGTATTCATTATCACTTAACTCTGTGACTTGAAACTGTTTCACACGAGTGAGACCTTAAGTGAGACAGACTTTGTGATACGATCGTATGTATGAGATGTATTTTTCCTAAAAAATATGATCAAATATATTTCTTGGAGCGCCACTGTGCCAATATAATGATATAAATCCACATTCAAAGTGACAGAGCAGATCAGTACCCAATCTTTTCAAAATTCTGTGAGCACATATTCCATTATTTTGTTCATTTATTTCCAATTTATCATATTTATCATATTTACGACTATGTCGCATTTTTATCAACATTTTCTTCTCGCATCATATTCCATTCAAGAGATGCTCAAAGTTTTCTACGAAAAATATCAAATTATGACTATAACTAATGGTCAAGTCATTGTAGTGCAGTCAACACTATTCGTCACACCCACATGTCTACATGACTAGATGTCTAGAGTATTTGCATCGATGAGACTCATTTACTAAATTGGACATTGATCATTTGATTTAATGCTTCCAGATATTTATACTCATTGGTATTTACCAAACCTTCTCGAATACATATGGAAGTATATACTTATTAGTTTCCAATAGTTTTCCAAAAGATTTTCAGGAGCTATCTCATATTTGACGTATGCGTACCTAATTCGAAATAAAAATAAAGTTCATCATCGTTAATCTACTTATCAAGTGTCAATAAAGTTTTTTGAATATGATATTATACAGGTATGTTTGGATTCTGTCAAATACAATTCAACTCAATCAGTAATTGAATTTTTTGATGAAATATGCATATAGTTAAGAGAAATATTTTCATTGACTCTCATACTAATTATATTGTTTCGAAATAATTTCATTTCTCGTCCCAAAATGTGTATATTTATACTTTCCAGTAAACACTATTTTTATTTGTTATTGATTAATTTTAATTTATTATATATGTTGCAATTTTTTTATACTTGTACATAGAACTTGGATGATAAATTAGTATTAACATTCATAGATCTGTAGGTATAGTTAATAATTTAATCGGGTAGTTAGTTCTGTGTAAATAGTACAAAAAGTATTCAATATTTTTCACCACCCAAGTAGGTATATATCTGGATGTTATAATATCTACTATATATACTACCTATAAGGACTGTATGTTCTATTCGTATTAATATTTGCATCTATCATAAACGATGATATGAAGCTTTTGAAGAGAATTAAATCAAATCGTACAATTATCGGTGTTCTCATATCTTCGAATGTATCTAAAATGTTTACGATAATGAGTATGATTTGAATAATGTAGTATTTACCTATCGATTATTCCTGCCAACACATATTGTTTTCAAAATTGCTTGTAATTTCAATGAATTTATAATAAATATTGATACTTTCATACCAATATGTATCCACAATACATCATACAGAGGAGAGCAGAGGAATATGTCTCATAGGGTTAGCTGGCTAACGAGAGTATTTCGACCGAAAACTGAAAACAATTTTGATTTTTGAATAGGATTTCCTGTATAGTTATATCATTCCATTAGGACACCACGTACTCTCATTATTCCATAATCAACTCAGTCATTATTTTATATCAGGTAGGTCAGTTGAGGGTTTGTCTAACTAGTGGAATTGAGTACTCCAACACTCGGAATAGTTTTTTTGAAACTTTCGAAAAATGGTCCCACTCTCACAATTCATCATAAAACGTTTGTATATTTATAAATCTTTATGGAACTGTAAATAATTTCACTTAATTTATTGATTATATAAATATGCATAGAATTTCAACGTAAGATTAAATAACGTTTGGTGTAAGAAGAGTTTTTTTCACACATCAAACCCAATTTTGTTCACGAAAAGTTTCACCTATGATGCCGTCGATGGCATTGCGAACACTGATTCTGATATTGATGGACCCTTCACTTCACTTTCCTTTATATAGGAATACACTTGCAGATGTATCCCTAATAGCACAATCAAGTCCCATGGATGTCCTTCGGACATCCTGTTAGGACATTCAGGACGTCCATAGAACGTCCAAATTTAGTACCGCGGACGTCCATAGTACGCCTGTGGGACGCACAAATGTCCCACTTGGGGACCAACTAGGGACATCCTTTCGGGATATCCTTAGGACGTCATCGAAGGACCTAATTTCAAGGACCGAGAAATAAAAAAGCAGCTGCCAGTGATATCAGACAGTCGCGGTCGCCCAATCCAAACCCCAGCCGCGCGTATTGTTGCTTTACCTCTGTGATTGTATCTTCTCCTGCGTTGTTTGGTGGCTGCTGACTGCTTGTTTATTATTGAGAATAATTATATGAGATACTAATAATAATGATCTTAATAAAATTCTATAACTTGATTATATTAGGTTTCTGGCACGCAATTTGGCATATTTTTCATTTCAACAATTGAAATATGTTTGTCCAATGATGGAGTACTTGAGAGGACAATGTAATTATTTATGTCGCTTCTTCGAAGTTGGGAACTTCCAATCAATCAAATACATGCGGGAACTGGGTAAGTGAGATCAACAGCAACAATACCAAAATCCGAACCACAAATGTGATATCGCATTTTTAAAATTCATCTTCCTTTCTTGATACGTTTTTCTTTTTCTTTCTAGAACAAGATTGGTACCTATAGAGTTATAGTGATATTCTGAAATGAGTATATTCGAACAGTGTCAGAATATTTTGATATACGATTCTGCATCTATCTATTCTTCGAGAATATTTTGGGATTTTTGGATTTATTTTGAAATGAGTACAAAACATTGTCAGAATATTTATGTGTGTCGTGTAGGACGTCCTCACACGAACATTAAATGTAATATACCAATTGGGAAGTCCATTGGACGTTGATATTAGGACATTTGAAAATCTGTACTCTCCGGGATGTCCTACGGACATCAACGCAGGGACAATGTATTATATGTACCGATTAGGATGTTGTACTTATGATTTTTGTATCAATGTACTAACTGGGACATTCCATGGACGTCCTCACAGGGACATTTTGAGATATGTACTGATTTTGGGACGTCCTATGGACGAGAATTTCATGTCCGGGACGTTCGGACATAAATGGTACCAAATAGGGACGTCCCTAGGACCTTGTGTGCTATTAGGGATAGCGATGGTCGAGTTTCTGTAATGGACTTGGTGAATATACAGGGTGTATCTAAATAACACCGAAAAAATTAAAGGGGTGATTCTGTGATGAAAATTAATGTGTGTTTGGTATAAAATTTTTTGAAAAAACCCTCCTCGGAAAAGTTACACCCCTTCGAAAATTAAAAAAAATGGTTTTTCTTTTTTTATTTTTCCTGTATATCAAGCTAAAGACACGAAACTTCGTTTTCGAAAAAAACTTGTAGAGTTAAAAAAGTTACTCAATGAATTGGTCTTTTCAGTCATACTTTAAAAAAAATCATCTAAAAAAAAGTTGTAAGAAAAAATATCTTAGGGGTTGAAATAATCAACCCCTTCTAAGCATACTTCAGGGTTGAAAAAATTTCAAGAAGTGTACTCTTATTGACAGATAATGTTTACCAAGTTTCGTGTCTTTAGCTTGATATACAGGGAAAATAAAAAAGATAAACCATTTTTTTTTAATTTTCGAAGGGGTGTAACTTTTCCGGGGAGGGTTTTTTCAAAAAATTTTATACCAAACACTCACATTAATTTTCATCACAGTGTGTTATTTAGATACACCCTGTTTAGATAAATTCTGTTCAGCGGAGCTGGTTGGCATACTAAATGAAAATTAAATGAAATTTCTGACTCAACAGTATCGATACTATAGTTTCGGAGATACGGCGTCTCAATGACGAAAAACGGGGATTTTCGCTGAAAAGTTTCTTCTTCAGTAAATTCCGCAAAAAATATTGTTTTCATCAGCACGTTATATATACACACTATAATCGAACAATTTTTCAATTTCCAACGTGATTTCAAGAAGAAAATCACCTGTAATCTTGCAAATGATTGTCTTTTCCTAAAAAATATGACTATATATTG
Source organism: Chrysomela aeneicollis (assembly GCA_029955515.1). NCBI lineage: Eukaryota > Metazoa > Arthropoda > Insecta > Coleoptera > Chrysomelidae > Chrysomela > Chrysomela aeneicollis. Next base: position 8,347,951 of record JARUHQ010000009.1, on the reverse strand, counting down.
TTGTCAGGCGATTCATTGCCGGGTGTCAGCATTAGTTGTTCAATCAGATTGCGTATATTGTGCTGATGAAAAGGAGAAATTTTGAGCGGAATTGGCTGAAGGAACCTCGTTTTTCTTGTCTATGAGACACGTGTATCTCCGAAAGTAGTTGATGATGAAGTGCCAAATGTCACTGTGGAATATTTTGTTACGTATATTTCTCTCCAAGGGGGAGCCCAATAACTATATATTTAATGTTTAACTGAACATTTTCATGAAATGATTTCAATTCCATGTAGTATTCATACTTTTTTAAAGTAGAAGCCGCTTTGTGTCAAGCTTTTCTCCATATCCTACCAAAGGTGGCGGATATATAGGATGATTAGGATGGTGAAACAGCTTCCTATTAACAAGCACAAGAATAAAATGTAGGCTTTTGCCTACTTGATTTGATACCGTGTAGTAATATTTCCTGAAATTACCAGAGATGTCGCCATACACCTTATTAATTGTGTCGTTAAAACAGAAAGTGTGCTTCTGTCATCAGTGTCATCTGTTCTAGGATAAAAAAATACCGATAAGAGTAAAATTTATTGTTAATTATTCCAGATTTACCTATACTGAAAATAAAGTGTTTCAATGTAGTTTCAATACACGCCTGTCAGATTGGAACCACAGAAATACATAAGCAACAGAAAATTTTCCTTGAAAATTAGTCTTATTGCTGGAAATATTACTAATACTTTCTTCCACCGAACAACAATAACGGCGCGTTCACATGCCAGCTTTCGCCTATCGCGGAAGTTTCATTTGAAAAGGAGGTTAAATTTATATATTCACGATTTAGATATCATTTGATAATTGAAATATTTCGTATAGTATATTAGCAATATATGCACTTCATCGAAACTTCTCAATATATTATTGTCGCATGCGATTTCTATAGAAATTGAATTCGCAATGCCAAAAATAAGTGGAGGTTGAAGTCCACGTAGCGAAGTCGTCAGTAAATCTTTGATGAGTCGCCAAGATGATTATCAATGCTACAATATTTTTCATTCCGTGCGACTTACTGTTACTTTTTTGGTTGACTGGGTAGGTATTTGATTATTTTTGTTGAAATAGATTTCGTGAACCTTTCTCAACATGCTATAATCAAAAGTGTTCAATACAGTTTTATATATTTTTGAAATAATTGATGAATAAAGGCATACAATTCAAGGACGAACTCGATGGAGGCAAAGTTTGGCGGGAAATTCAATATCTTCTCGGCATATGACCTAGATATGCGCGCTCACAAAGATCGGCCAATCGGGCTAATGGCGTATTGATGTTTAACGTTGTTCAACCACGACTGCATGGCTGGCTATACTAATCTTTGATTTCACTGCTGTTAAGGCTAGGTGTGAGTTCGGGTGTGAGTTCCCAAATTTTTTTCAAACAATGTTTAAACGTCGCCCCAGATATTACTGGTCGCACAGTTCTTGTTCAAAGTTAACATGGAGTTGATTTTCCCGCCTTCTAAATTCGTCGTCATCGTGATCCTTGGTCATCGTGCATGTGATCGGGCATGTGAACCCGCCATTAGAGTGAGAGAGCGTTCTGTGTCAAAGATCTCAGTCATGGCATGGCTTACATCCTGTCATCCTGACAAGTTCTCGACAGACGACAGGAGTGACAGAACAGACGGCAAATAGATTTGTTTCAGATAAGTAATTGCTTCTTGGCCTTTTGGCGAAATTTTCGCAATTTCCAAATTTCCTGTTAATCGAAAAAACTCATAACTTTGCAGTTATGCTTTCTAGGATTTCAATTCTCTCAGGTAAATGATTCCTAGTTCGTTTCAATCTCTTTTCAATCCTGATTTGTCCTTCAAAGTGATGGTTTATGTAATAGGCTACTTCTACCATAATGTTCCAATTTTGACCCTTTATACTTCCGTAATTGAGATTTTTATATTGTGCCCCTCATCCATCAAATTCAAAAATATATTATACTTGCCATAGCTTTTCTAACTGAATTCTGAAATTCTAGGGCAAGCCCCAAGGACTTTGGTAGCTTCTTGTATCAGAGCAACCAGTACATCTTCTGCAAATTCACAAGTTTCACAAACAAATGAAAATACAGGGACTAGCTTGAGACCCGTAAGTAACCAAAACTGTTTTCAAAAAATATATGAATATATTTATCCTTTTCAGGTGAGGCTGGAACCTGGTAAAGTTCGTATGGGTTTCATTCCAGAAGAATGGTTCCAATTCTTCTATAAAAAAACTGGTGTAACTGGACCTTACACCCTAGCTTTCACACTCTCCACATATCTTATCAGCAAGGAAATATATGTTTTGGAACATGAATACTATACTGGTCTCTCAATCCTCATAATGGGGGTCTATGGAATCAAGAAATTTGGACCAAAATTGGCTGCAGCTCTGGACAAACAAGTTGATGTGAGTTGTTGAACAATTTCAAATGAATAAGTAATAGTTTCAATATTTTTCAACACAAGCAGATTTCCATTTTAGAATTTGGTAGGTACTTAGCATATTGTTTTAGGAACAAGGTAATTCGACAAACTCATTTAGCACTACCAAGATCAATTTGGTTTCATTTGTATTGTTTGGATATCTGAGCTGGTACTCATCACTGTATTCCTGATTATATCTTCAGAAGCTAATCCATAGGAAACAAAAAATCTGAATATCATGGCATAACCAGTCTTCAATCATTTTGCTTATGCTAAATAAACCCTCATTAACTATATCAAGCTAATATATTATTGCTATTTACAGAATTATTTAAAATAATAACCTGAATCATATGAGATTGAAATAATGTGGTACATTTTTGAATAAATATGTTTTCTTCAAAACATAATAATACAACTGTTGAAATCAAGGTTCAAATTTATGTGCTCATTATTTCCAGATACCATCTATGTTTTCAAAAATGTAAAAAAATTCTGATGATAACACTGGAGTTTGGAATTGTTTCTAACATGTTAAAAAATTATTAAAATTGATCTAGGTATCTTTTCAGAAAAAAAAAATATTCTACTGATAACACTGGAATGTGGAATCTGAATGATACTTGTTTTGCTGTTCCCTAGTAAATATAGAGCAATCTAGGTAATACCCTAATTTTCAGGTTATGGAGTTAACTAAATTAATAATGCACCATTGTTTACATTGAAAATAATTCTTGCATGTTCTCCTTGAAAATCTTGGGAAATAAAATTTAGAAATTGTCTAAAAATTATATCAATATTTTATACAGCAGCTTGTATTTTCATATCAGTGCATAAGACAATTTCTAGAATAAATGCTTGTATAATTCAAGAATGTTATGTGTATGGGTCGAGGTATGGGTATAGGGAAAGTGTACTCTGTTAGAAAGCTAAACTTACTATTAACTAAACTTATTAAATTCTGAATCGGGGGTTTTATTTAAAAAAAAACTGAGTTCTTTTTGAGCCCTTGATAGAAAAAACACTTTTGAGCCACTCTTTATTTTTAAATTCACATGCTGTATTCACTTATTACCTGAATTCTAAATCTGTGATGATTTGTATTGATGTTGAAGAAACTTGATTTTTCAAAATCCAAATTTGACCCCTCAATTTTGAACATCAATTATTATCTCAAAAACGGTTCGAGATACCAAATATAGGGAGAAACATGGAAATGAAAAATGAGAGAACATTCTAAAACAGGGAAATATACAGGGTATTTTATGTATTTGAATTAAAGGAGTTGCTCTATCATTCAGGTACATCCATTAACCACTAACCATGGGCTACTCAATATTCAATTTCAATTATAGTCTATAAACTGATGTTATAAGGAAATTTTAAAGAAGTTGCAGGGTTTTGTTGAAAAAAAATTAATTTCCTGTTATAGATAATAACTCCTAAGCATTTTTTTATTTTCTTATGTTATTGTAATTTATTCTCGAAAACGAAGCGAGACACGAAAAAGTAAAGAGACAAAAATGTTGTATTATCCGACAAAATAATAAAAAACTACTTTGGTCACTTCAACTCTGAAACACCCTGTGGAGAAAAATTATTTTCGTACCTTAGGTATTGCTGCTAATTCATCAGATTTTAGTGAAAGAATTGGAGATAAATGCCCCTATGGTATGTTTTTGTATATATATACAGGGCTATTCAAATTCGAGTCTATGCATGGGGATTTCGATAACGGTAAGAGGTAGAGGGTTGGTTAAATGGAGGCAAAGTAGCATATTTCAGAAGTTAATTATATGGATGAAAAAAATCTGACCTAGCTTTTTCAGTTCCGGAGTTACACAGGAACATTTTCAAATGTTTTTGAAATTTTACTGGTAATAGTTCAATATTTCCAAAACATTCTGTAATTCAGATGAAAATACTACGTCAATATAAAACATGATTCTTGGCATTCGAAAAAATGCAATAAAAAATACAGGTCCGTATTTGAAAATTAAAAGTTGAGGGTGGCCCAATTTATACGATACTCTGTATATAATTTTTATTCAGATATTTGGAAAGGCTATAAAAATTTGCTATGGTAAAGTGGCAAAATTAAAAAAAAATCTTCGTAAAATAAAAAGATACAGGCAAAAGAAGAATTTGAAAATTTTCGATTTTTCCTGTATAACTCCAGAACTGAAGAAGCTAGGTCAGATTTTTTTCATCCCTATAATTGACCTCTTAAATATGCTACTTTGCTCCCATTCAACCAACCCTCTATCTCTTACCGTTATCGAAATCCCCATGCATAGACTCGAATTTGAATAGCCCTGTATATTGCTTTGATAAATTGAAGCCATTATAATTCGCGTTTTTTATTCTTCGTACACAAGGTGGATATAGGATGGTGAAACAGCTCTTCAATTGTTTCTGCGAAAAACTTGTAGACCGTTTGAGAAGGTAGTAATATTTCAGCCACTTGAATGAAGATGGCGGTAAGATCGATTATCGAAGAAGATTTCTGTTGCTTATGTATTTCTGTGGTTCGCATCTGACAGACGTGACTTGAAACGACATTGAAACAATATATTTTCTATAAATCTGGAATGAATATTGATATTTTGACTCTTCTCAGTCATTTTTCATCTAGAACAGATGAAACTGATAAAAAAGATGACAGAAGTACAGTTTCTGTTTTACCGACACAAGGTATGTCGCCATCTCTGTTAATTTCAGGAAATATTACTACGGTATGAAATCAAGTAGGCAAAGGTTTACAGTTTATTCTAGTGCTTGTTGATAGGAAGCTGTTTCACCATTTTATATCCACCTTGTTCGTACATATGAATTGAGATCATCTATCAAATATGAAATGATCTTGCTTGTCCGCGAGCGGACTCGTGGTGTGCTCGGCAACACAATTTTGTGAACAACAAATCGACGGAATCATCTAGAATATTCAGAACATCAAACATTTCTGTCAACCAATCGTGATGAGAAAAGAAAATCAAATCGACCGATAGCATCAAAATAACACTGAACATTTGTTGGGAGCAAACTACACATTCTGTCGATTTGTTATTGGCGAGTAAAACCATGAGTCCGCTCGCTTCGCTCGTCGTAGGTACCCCAAAAAACGCGTGCAACAAATAAGCGTCTTATAAATCTTGTATCATAATACAGGTTAATGCAAATTTCATGATACACTATTGTTGAACCGAAAACGGAGAGAGATGTGAACTAGGTTAAATTTCTTAAAAAAATCAAAATTTCATGGCGAATATCAAAAGAACTCGAGGATATCTTTCATATTTCATGAAATATCCTGAAAAAACCGAGAATCGTCGATCCTTATAGTAATCAATAACTTTCTAACTATTGCTCCTATAGTTTTGAAATTTGGTATATTTACTTCGCTTGCTGAATCCAAGGGTGATATGATCAAGGCACACTGGATTCGAAGATTCCAATGGAAACCATATTAGATTTTTACACCAAACGTCTGCCAAGTTGAGGTCGCTACTTTATAGTAGTCGTTCGATGCTCATTTGTTTCAGTTTTTTCTCTGTCAGCGACCCAATTTTAGGTTGAAGTTATTGTCTTATTTTTCTTGACTTCAGCACATATTGTATGTAACTATCATAATCTGACATAATTTTACTTTTTATACAAATTTCTACACGAAAAGGTCCAATTATAGTTTTTAGAAACAATAATAAGGCATATTCCAAGAAAAATTTTTGGAGGTACTCACGTATTTTGGCCTCCCAGAAGAAGAATCCGAAACGCTTGTTTCGTAAATATACACCCACCATTTGACATCTTGAAATTTTTCTACTAAAAACACAAAATTCGTCCTTCTTTTAATTAAAAAACCACACACGCTCACATTTACTTATCTTCAACACTTATCAGTGAAAGAATTCAATATTTTTCAAAAAATGTACCGTTCTTCGGAAACACAAGACTTTGATCTGTCAACTTGACACTGTCACAAAGTTCAGCTCCCGTCATGCTCGGTTCTCGATGGGTTTGGTAAAATTTTTAGAATTTTTCCAAATATACTAGTTTATTCTGCTGAAATATGTTGAAAACAAGTGAATGTGAGTGTGTGTGGTGTTTAAGTTCAAAGAAGGATTAATTTTTGTGTGCTTTCTTCAGTGGGTATGAATTATGCGTGGAGCAAATATACAACTCAACGTAAGTGATTAAAATTATATTAACTTGTACCAAGGTGGATATAGGATGGTGAAACAGCTCTTCAATTGTTTCTGCGAAAAACTTGTAGACCGTTTGAGAAGGTAGTAATATTTCAGCTACTTGAATGAAGATGGCGGTAAGATTGATTTTCAAGGAAGATTTCAGTTGCTCATGTATTTCTGTGGTTCGCATCTGACAGACGTGAGTTGAAATGACATCAAAACACAATATTTTCAGTGAATCTGGAATAATTATCGATATTTTGACTCTTCTCAGTAATTTTTCATCTAAAACAGATGAAACTGATAAAAATATGACAGAGGCACAGTTTCTGTTTTACCGACACAAGGTATGTCGCCATCTCTGCTAATTTCAGGAAATATTACTACGGTATGAAATCAAGTAGGCAAAGGTCTACAGTTTATTCTAGTGCTTGTTAATAGGAAGCTGTTTCACCATTCTATATCCACCTTGACTTGTACATTCGATATGCCAATACATTCACTTGCCTGGCATTTGAGTTTCTAACGATGTTTTTTCTGCTTCCTGATTCCATGATCAATGATATTGAAACAGGAGATTCGCTGTGCTAAAAGGAGCGCGTAATTCAAAATGTAAATAAAAACGTTAGGTTATGCCCAGTATGACACTTCAAGTTCAAAATAGTTCACGGTTATTATGAGAAGATGTCTCTACCTTACAGAAGAAGATGCGTAATTGTTTCCAGTGAACAGACAATATTATAGTTCTAGCCTACTAGGTTTCCATTTAGATCGACAATGGTCGAAATAACTGAAAAAATAAAAAATATCATGTTATTATGAGATCTGCCAGACTCAATTCCAGATATTTTCACTAAACAATAAAAAACAATGTAAAACTCAGTTTCTGAGATGCTGAAGTAAAACTCGACTGCAAAATAGATGTCATTGTCATTACTGCTCTCAGGGCCGTTCCTGTGGTATTATGCGCCCTGGTGCAAACATAAAAATGGCCGCCCTTTGTGGAAACAATAGCTATTTGTATTACTAGGGAGGAAATTGCCACTTTTCGTCCCGCAGGATGTAGTTTACTGCACGACGCGAAGCGGAGGGCAGTAAACATCCAAGGGAGGAAAAGGCACTTTACTCCCATGTAATACATATGATTTTTAGAATGTCCCTATCTTAACTTTTCATTTCCTATCGATTGATATTTAATTGAAACGAATACGGGTGGTTCAGAATTTTGAGTTTTGCATCACCTTCTATTTGTTTCTATTGAATGTCAGTAGATAGTAAATGGAAAGATAAGATAGGGACATGTAAGCTGTTTTCAGCAGAAATGATTAGTTTCGACACAAAAAATTCCTAAGGTTGAAAAATCTCGATTTTTCACACCCTATATCTCTGTAATCTTTTTCGCTATACCCCAAGTATAATAGGTCGACAAAATCAGATTTTCAGGAAGAATTTGAAAATGAAATTGAATACAGGGTGTTCCATTTGAAATAACAAAGTAGCTACTACTTTCTGAAACAAGCGGCAACACTGTATTGATGAAAATATTTTAGACGGATAGAGCAAGTCTGATTATCCACGCCCAAGAATTTTCGAAATGATCGGTTTTTCTGTTCTCCAGGTACTTCTAATGTTCCACCCACTATGAAACACCCTGTATAGAATGAATAAAAATAAATAATATCAGTTATTTTGACAACCCTTATAATCTATCGAACATCTAACGGCAGAAGTATCCTAAGTTGAATAAATAACATGATATTAAACCCCTGTGATAACTTTATTGTTCTTTATAGGTAACTCAAAGTTAATGTAGAAAGATAATATGATGTAATAAAACAAAGTTTTATATTAAGGTTGCTTTATTAATTTTGTAGATACAGTGAATGACATAGAATTGCGATTTCTGAAACAGGTCCTCAATGTGACTATTGATTTCTGAACAGAATAGTCTTCGCAAAACACTCCGTAATCTGACAGTTGATGAATCTAATTTATTCATCGTTTCGTGGTGTATTCTTATTTTGAAATATTTATGAAGGATTAATCTCAAAAATTGTACAGGGTGGCCATCAATATTATCTCCATCATAGAAAGTGGTCACCAAAATGTTGATATATTTCCTTCGGAATATTTTGTAATGTTTTACTCATCAAAATATTCCTAAGGTTATTAACTCTTTTATTATAAATATTCGTTGTTTTATTAAAAAATCTAAAATATTTCTCAGCCTCTTTACGAATTCCAATAACTAATTTAGATGCTTTTGTAAGGTTTTCATACTCTTTCCTTTTCTGTTGCTTGGAAAAAGTTTCCTCATTTTCATCCGTCAATAACCCCTTACATCTGGAGCAAGTGACAATAGAATTCAAACTCCTTGATATGAAACCTGCTATATAACTAACAATAACATTGGAATACTATTATGATCATGAAATGATAAACCCATTGTTACGCCTATGTTACTCAGATTCGATAATGTAAACATACAGTATTTGCGAATGAAATGTCAGATCTGGGTGTAAAAACTTAGTTTTCCTGCATAACCAGCACTGCTTCACCATTTTTACTGTCTATGTTCAAAGTATTTCACAAAATAACTCGATAAAACACTATTAATCACTCAAACGAAGTTTGGTAAACAACTAAACAAAGACTTGCTCCAAGCGAATGTCATACGAGACTGATTTGAAGCAATGTTGCCAGTTGTACATAACCTCTGTTGGCTCTGCTACTTCCGCAGGAGTAAAACCACGTAATACTACCTCGACTACGAGCAATTTTCATTTTATTGAGTTGATCCCATTTGTTTCAGGAACTTTCTGAATTTATTACGATAGGATTGGATAATTAAAATATCCCAAATGAACAGAATATGATCTTAGACTAAAATTAGGATTTATCAATGACAAGACGTGACAACATCTAATTCAATGGCAGGTGTACAGAATGTGACCATGTCACTGAATTTCTCGGCTTCACATTATATTATAACGTAAACAACTGAGTCCATCTGTGTTTATACGTCCATGGGGTGTTCGACCGTGAGTGACCCTGTATATGATTTGTTTCAGTTTACTTGAATTGCTCTAATGCAACGTGTAAGTTAACACTAACGCCTCGCAAACTCTTACTGACAACATTGGCGTTTATAACTCCGAATTTCTTGTGATATACCTACCTTCCTACATTGTGCTTGATATTTAGTTTTCAGATCGAAATTACTGTTGTTGCCATCACTATCAAAAAGTTTTGAGAAAGCGTTATCAATATTCTAACGTCTCTCCGATCCTGTATTGGTCTAAGGTCTAAGGCTAAAGTATTAGAGCAAAATTTTAAATATTTTTTAGTACTATAGATGAAAAAAGTTGTATAGTTCTTGGATGATGCCATAAAAGTCGAGTGTTTCAAAGGATATTTGACAATCATCATTAACAACTAAAATCAAAGCATGTGCCGAACAAGAAATGAAGAAAGCTCTGGGATTTTCGTTTTTGTAAACCACTGTGTTAGCCTTCCATATTCGCACCATTATTATATCCCTTACCATGGATGTCAATAACAATGTCGATATCATGATATAGTTCCCGATATCGTTGTCGATATGGAGTCAGCGAATTCAAGTGTTGGCGACACCTTCGGACGAAACACAAAGTGGTCTGATTATTTATTATATAATTTTTTCGTGTTTTTATTCTTTTTGTTGATGTGGCGGGGCGGCATACAAGGCGGTTGTGACATGGAATATCGCCGCTGCCGCCCTTCATACCTTGCCGCCCTGGTTTCTTGCACCACTTGCACCACCGGGTAGGAACGGCCCCCATTGGGTCGCCCCCATATATCTATTAACTATGAATATCGATAATAAGGACAGCCTATCTGATGCCGAAACAAAAGAGCATCGCTGGCAACTATTAATTTATGCGCTTGCGCCAACATAAAAGTAGATGATGACAGTCAAGAGCGACTCTCTAAGGCTGGGAAAGGCCAGACACTTTGTCCAAATCCGGGACAGGGGGGGTTTGGAGGAAACAGCAGTGGGCGGTTACCAAATCGTCATAAATCAACGGTTATCCTTGTTCAACGAACGATCTTCTCATCTAGTACGGGTGATATCGCGACTGACGTTTTTATTCGCATTGCTCGATAATCTAATATGCGAGTAATACTGGGATGCTGTCTCTCAGTTTTCGAGAAAACAAAACTGGCGTAGATTCAAATCAGACTTGCTGCGGATCTTCAACTTGATGATTGTGTATACCAAATCACTTTTTACGACATTTTCTCTAGGCCAAGAACTTTTTTATTCTGAAAAAACACAAAAAGTACGATTTTTCTGTAGAACACGTTTTTTATCGTTCCTACCGTTATATTTCTGGAAATAATTGAGCGATCGGACTGATTTTTTTTTCAAATTGAAGTATACATGATAGCGCTTCTTGCCATATACAATATTGGTGAAAAATTCATGTTCATCAATTTCTAGAACTGTAGCAAATTTCAACTTGTTATTTTCGGAATGACAATTTTCAGTAATCGAGAAAAAATTTTATTTATGAAAATTTTTGCATACATGCTGCGAACAAAATTGAGCCAATAGATGAAATAAGTTTCCAGAATGAAAATTTTTCATGTAGCAGATATCTACATGTACTTATTTAATGAGACAATACTACATTATCGCGCGCTCGGCGCTCGGCTCTCTCTTCACACAGTCAGCCAACTGGTATTTGTGTTCATAATGTGTAGTCGAGCTTTCATCAGTATATCAAATGAGAGGAAAATATACATTATTGGTATGAATAAAGTATCTACCTATTTAATGAGTTGGTATTAAATAACTCCATTCATTTTTTTATGTTGACAAAATAATAGTTAAACACATTGCTGCCTCATGATGGCATATTATGCCTTCTTCCAGTCCAATTCTGGCATCGTATAGGTTAGATAATTCTCCTTCGGTTAGGTATGCCATCATGTGAAATCTGTATAACTTCATAAAACATTGTGTATACTAAACGTTTGTGGTATACTTATCCGATTTATCATGAAAGTTTCATGGTATAATATAATGGAAATTGCATTGTAATTAAAAAATCAGACAAATGTTAATTGAAAAGAAAAAAACACGTAAGTTGCGATATAAAATTTTAAAGAATCAAGCATTGTCTTATATCACTCACTGAATATCGAATTTTTTCGTAAAACTGACAGATGCCACTCGGTAAACATTCAGAGGACAACTACTATGCTTCCGTGGAACAAACAAATCTCTCCGAAATATTCGACGAAAGTAGAAAAATGGCGTCTATACCTATTTGGAACTATGTCTAGTTGGGCAGTATCCCCTACCATCATTTTTTCAAAAAGTTCAAAAGGAGGTACCCATTAAAAATGAACTTATGAATTTCGTGATTTTATTTTCAATTTCTGAAAATTGAGATTCTGAAAATATTTTCCTGACTTCTTTAGGTTGGATTTCAAAAATGACATTGTTTAGATTTCGGGAATTCAATAATATTCCATTTCTGGTATTACCGAAGTTTACACGAAACGGAAATTATTATGGTTGAAACGAGCAATTTGGAAAATCCATGTTAACGAGTTTTCAAAAAATACACGTTCAATGTATTACTGACACCCCTTCAATTGTTTATATTTTCAAACCATTTGTCGTCATTTAAATGCTACAAAGGATATTCAACAATTTATTTTTAATAAGCATTTTGCATGTTTGAAAAAAACCTGTGACTCCACACAGTCCCAAACAATGAGTGAGAGTAGATGCGATACATTCGCCTGCATGTGTGCGGAACGAGGATCGAACACTTTATCTGATAATCGACGGTATATTCACCAGTAGGTAGGTACCTATGATGAATATTTGTATTCTATAAACATTATGAAAAACCAGGGTTGCGACGTTTTGAATCGAATAATGAAAATATAAGTAATTGATTTGTGCATTATTTCCATATTTGAAAAATTATGAAAAATCAATATGAATAGTAAAAATCAATCTTTAAATCGAAAAAATCTTATTTTGTTGATTTGAAAAAAATCATGATGCTTCGCAACTCTTACAAAATTTGGATAATTCTGTATCTATTTATATGAACAGCTTTTCAAGAGTCATATAAATTACGAGGTATAACATTAAAATAGCCATACGGAGTGATTGGGAGATTGAGAGCTACTTTCAATAACGTTGATAAGTTATATTCTCGGTTATTATCAAAGACATTCAAATACAGGTTATTATGAATATTATTTATTTACGAATAATAATGAATAATGACTATATTTTCCTAAGGCCTTCATTCTTCTACTTTTTATTTCTTTGATTTTTGAGGACTGCTTTCACTACATATTTTGTATTTTGGATATTCATCTCCCGTTGGTCCAAATATATGTACCATTTTCAGAATCATATACATTCCACATGAGAATACAATATCATTTTCTTCTCCATTTGGGTTTTTAGATCTCATTACACCTTTGAATTTCAAAATTTCAAGCTTTTCCTATGCAAATCCGCAAATTCATCATTAGTTGCACCAATAATTTCATAATACTTATTATGGTTCCAATCTATGGTATTGTGTTGACTGACTCGTTTTTTCATCTTCATATTTTGGAGTATCACCAGAGGGCGCAAATATCATCGGACAATTCGCGCTCTGGACTTCTTGTGAAAACACCAGTCCATATTTCGATGTGATTTTTTTTCTGTAGGAAGATAGGGATTCAAACTAGGTCCGATACTATTTGAAAAGTGTTTTTTTTATTATTCGCCAAATTCGATATGTTCAGGAATATTTGTATACCTTTTGTATTTCATATTTTTGAAAATAAAATAGTATTTCCATTAGCTGGATCACCTATCTACTTGATGAAGTCAATAAGTCATGAAAATATTGATTACTTTACTTTATGACAAGTCTATAGAGAAAGAGTGCTATTCGTTATTGCTCACTTCTTCAGCACCCTCTACTTCAAAATTTAGACCTTTAGGATATTACATACAGTATGGTGGAAATGTATGGAATAAATTCATTATCTCTAACGTTTATGAATTTTAAGGAAAATCCCGAGACAGGTCGATTTTTATTTTCAAATTGACATCTCTTGATATACATACGGAGTATGTGACGTCATCCGCGTAGTTGTGGTGACGTCATCGATTATTTTTTTAAATTAGAACATACCCCGTCCATTTTTTTTTCGGAAGGTATATTCATTATCTATCTGACGGTATACTAATATTAGGAAAATAAAGTAATACAGGGTGAGAAAAAATTATTTTATTTAATATTTACAACGGAAATCGTTACAATAAATAATCAAATTCGTGACGTTCTGCAAGAATACAATGTGATAGACAGAGAACAAATCATTCTCGAACTTTGCTATCGTTTCTGAATATATTTGTGAAATATTCACTCGTATTCGTTCTTTCAAATTATCTGATCTTTCCGGCTTCTTACATAAACTTTTCTCTTCAAATAACCTCTGAGGAAAAAATCGAGAGGAGTTGAATCGGGAGATCTAGTTGGCCATTCGATTTACCCTCTCCGACCTATTTAGGTAACTGTGTACATTGATAGCATAATTATTAGCTTGTAAATATAAAATAATTTTTTCTTACCCTGTATCACTTTATTTTCCTAATATTCGTATATGGTCAGATAGACAATGGAAACACCTTCCAGAAAAAAAATTGAACAGGGTGTCTTCCTATTTAAAAAATAATCGATGACGTCACCACAACTACGCGGATGACGTCACAAACTCCGTATGTATATCAAGAGATGTCAATTTGAAAATGAAAATCGACCTGTCTCAGGATTTCCCTTAAAATTCATATGCGTTAGAGATAATGAATTTATTCCATTTTCTAGTTATTCGCCACAGTCAGATATTCACGACTCATTTCATTACTAACAAACAAACAAATTATATGTGAACTCCTCCAAAACTTACAATGAAATTACGTGAATATAACCTAAACAGCCATTTGCGCTATACCAGATTGTCGCAAAAACGCGCGCTATTGTATGGCCAAATCAACTGTAGAGGAAGTCAAAGGAATGGGAAACACGTGTGTATGGTCGCACGCGGGCAAATCCCGTATTGAAAGCTATCCCAAGCTCATTGTAAATATGCGTCTTCCGTCTATACGTCAGTCAACAATTAGCGCGTTTTTGCGGCTCCCGTAATGAAAGGGTTAAGAATTCCTATATTAAAATGCCATTAGGTAGCATCCTGTATATATAGTGTCAATACCCGATTGCAAATTATCATTCAGTTATACAATGTTAAATACAACACGGTTTCATATTTATACTGTTCCCTCTCTACTTTTACGTATTGAGATCTGTTCAACATTCAAATCATCGCAATGATAAATCCTAAATCGATCCCCGGTAAATAGAAGCGACCTTTGTCGATAGGTTTCTATTCATTCATATTGTATACCTTCTGGGTGTATATATAAATATTCTTATTTGAATATCATACATACCTATTCCTCATTATGTATGAGAATTTTTTCATTGTGAACAATTCAGAATATTTTTATTTTCCACGCAATGTATAATTATTTTATACATATAATATACCATATTTACTAGCAAACCTAGCAAACTGATTCATATAAATTTCTATTTCCTATTCTAATTTCATAATATCACCCGTACTATCGATTGTATCGTGTTTATAATCTACTTCGTTGAGTTTCACCAGGGGGCGCAAATATCATCGGATAAATCGTGCGTATTTCTGACGTTGTAGAGCCTCGGCTCTTGACTTCCTGTGACGATACTAATCCATATTTTGATCTGATTTTTTTTGTGTAGAAAGATGAAGGTTCGACCGAGGGAGGATGCTATCTCAAAATTGATTATTTGATGTAGAAATATTTTTTTTTGATTCGCCAAATTGGCTAAAAATTTGCTATGTTCAGATATATTTTTATATCTTTTCTTTTCGAAATTTCGAAAAAAGAGATAGTATCCTCCCTAGCTTGATCCTTTATCTACATGATGGGATCAAAAAATCATGAAAATATTGATTGGTGTTCAAATGAGAAGTCAAGAGCGGGAGTGCTGCATTCGGTATTCTGCGCGTCCCATTGCCCACTCTTTTGTTTCTCTCTTATATCCTCGCTGCTACTCAAATTGTTAATGATCGTATGTCGGGTATCACTTTTGCTATCTTTTTCAAACAAGCAGGTTATGGCTGTGTTTTGTTGATGTTAATTTCCTCGTTTCTCGTTATTGTTTTCCGATTGCGTATTGAGTGTTTATGTTTCATTAATTCATAGTTGCTCAGGTGATACTATTCGTAATTTAATTTCAACACTGCCGTAAATATATATCAAGTGTCTGTGTCCAGGTCGTGTCCAGCCTCCAGGTTATCTTCCACGATTCCAGCAATCAAGACAATGGAAGTGCCTGTGCCATCAATGTCGTAACAAAATATTGCAAAAATCAGGATAATTTATATGCCTACCATTGTTTTGATCTTGATTGCTTCATATTCTTTCAAATCTGAAATGCTAAGTGGTTCGCTGAATTAGAAGATCTCTGATTACTCTCTGTCAAAGCTAAGTATACTTTATGTATTCTACCATCATCGGATATATTCCGAATGACAATATTTATTTACATGTAAAGTAAATTTTTCCTATGAATATGAGATCACGAATTTTAGACATTTCATGATTTGAATTATGCGCACGATTTCGCGCACGATGTGCCGTCAATCAACGTTGCCAATTAAAAAAGGATATGGCGTATGGTCAATATTGTAGTTAATAGATATATGGTCGCCTCCTGTATTGATTGTTTGTACAATTTATTCTTGCAAATCCGCAGCGTCACTGATCTGGAATAATATCCCCATACGTCGTTTTCTAACTGTAAGAATCACACTTATGTTTTTGATGTTATAACATCAAGCACTTGGACATTGTTACAGCCGACTTCCTTACTTGACTGACACGTGTCAAATTTCGAAAGCAACGATCTCCAGAAATTTAAGAACACCAACTCCTACCTCCTTTCCCTTGGTTCTCACGATGTTCTCTGAACATTACAGGTTATTCCTTTTCGTGCGAACCAAAACATAAAAAAATACATACATCCAAGCAGCCTCTTTGACTCTGAAGTTGAATTTTCTACAATAAAATCGTAATTAGAAATCAGCTCGCGAATGTGCAGAGAGACTTTAACGTAAACTTATGTTATAGATAATTACATTGTGAGTACAATGATATCGCATTTGTCACATTTTGTCATTTTTCATCCAGACATTTTCAGTTTCCAATTCTCAATATACAGTGGCATGAACGAGTTGAACGGTTAATATTGAATCAACTTGCCAGGGAAAAATAGTTGCGGTCGAGTTTCACATTTTATTTGTTTTACAGGTTACACTGGTTTTATACAGCAAATAAGATATAACAAGAATTAGTATACATTTTTTAAGGAATAAAGAAATAGGAAGACCCGTTTATGATAACTAAAATAAAATAAGAATTAAGATTTCATCAATGAAAACAATTGTCAACTTCATTATTAAATTATTGTGATTAATGTTTATTTTTCTGTTTGAAACAGAAATAACCAAGAGAAAAATATACCAAACCAAAAACAATCATCAAAATTTAATATTTTAGCCAGCTGTCAATGATTAGGGGCGTGTTTAATTGAAATCGCACTTGCACTGGAATAAAAAGTTGAAAGTTCACCAACCCTTATTTTATTGGTTATTCCTCATTTTATTTTAGTACATGTGTAAACATTCTCATTATTATTATATTTATTAAATTTTTTCAAATGGAACAAAGGTAGCTATTACGATACCTATCTGAAAAGGGCATCTTTGTTACGATCAATTTGATACTACGCAATCGGTATTCAACATCATAATTACGATTTTATGAATTGAAAAAAGTGAAGATTTTTTATTGAAATAAGTAAAAATGTACCAGTTATATAATATTTTGTCTTTCTCTTTATATGTGTTATTATTTCATATATTTTTTTACATATATTTTTTTAACTACCAATTTCCTGGGTTACACGACTGACTCTCAAGGTGGTTTGGCAATTTTCAGCTTTTCCTTATACGATATCATCATTATTTGTGCTGCGTGCCGAAACCTGAAAAAAAAATCATCGCCGCCGTTGACACCTGTTTCTCAAAGGATTCGCCGATGGCTGATGTGGGATGTGCCACGCCACGGGTCAAAGTAGATGACGTAATGCGCGTGACTAGACGGTTTTGGAACGCAAAGGCAAATCTTATATATGCATACTGTCACTTTGTGTCTTGTGATGTGGTTGGTCAAATTGGGTCCGAATGTGAAATGGTTAGATCAGTGAGCGGAGTGGGCCGAGGGCCGTCGAACGTCTGACCGTGTATTTTATTATAAAAACATACTTGGTGAGGTTGCGCGGTGCAAAAGTGCAGAAAACAATTCGTGTTTGGCGATTCTGAATTCTGATTAACTTCGGTCTATCGCAATTGAAGAGATGGACGTTGACCTATCTGTGGACAGCCTACAAGAAGTGTTGGACCGTTTCGCTCGTCTGTCGCTGATAGAAGAGCGGGAAGAATATGCCCCGGTGCCAATCGAAGAGAATCCAATAATGATAAGGGATCTGTTTCGCCAAACCCCCATGTATCATAACTGGAATGCGATGGAATTCAGGACGGTGTACAGTGTAGTAGAATTATCCTCATATTCTGTTGAATATACGAGAATTGTCAAACAATTCCTGATGCGTCTATCGAACGCAAAAGTGTTCAGGATCGTCAGAGTTCAAAACCCCTTTCTCTATATCCAGTATCAGCTGAAGCTAAAGCAAAAGATGAAACTGTATGGCCGAATCACTGAAAATGAACTTTACCATGGTACCAAGAAGTGTAACGTCGAATCGATCTGCAAGACTAATTTTAATTGGCGGAAGCTGGGAGCGAATGGTTTCCGGTCCAGCAAATTTGGTCAGGGAGTTTCTTTTTCGCCGAGTTCCAGGTATGCATCGGATTATCCGAGGCGTCATTTCGATGTGGAAAGAGTAATGTTCGTAGCAGAGGTGTTGGAGGGATCCAGATGTCTTGGAGTATCCGATATGGTGATACCTCCATTGCCAGCTGATACTTCTGCCAAGAGCGATGGCGACGTGGTTGTGAAATACTTTGATCAAGAATTTTATCCCAAGTATATCATATATTATTCTGCTGCTGGATTATAATTTGCTCATAATTATTATTGCTTTACAACTATGACTTTCAACTGAGAATATGACTGAACATTTTTTTAGTTGTTGTATATGTAACGTTTTTAGTGTATATATATAATATTTTAAGTGCTTGAACAATGTTCATACATCAAGAAAAACTACCGAGTAGATTTCTTTCTAGTAATAGTACTTATCTTGGTACCTACTTCGTGATATCAATAAAAATATAATAGGTACTTTTATTTTTAGGATAGAAAATGTTATTTTGCTTGTTATTTTGAAAACCAATATTAATATTTTGTTAGATCAGATTATTTTTTATAAATAGTGAGGGCAATGATTAGGTTTCATTTTGATTAAATTATTATTTCCTTATTTTTGTAGGTACGATGAGATATTTTTTTAATAAAGTTTTTTGGAACAAAGTATGTGGTCTTCCCGGGTCTTCCTAATTTGTCAGCTGAATAAAGTAAATGTTATCAGATATACTGAAATGTACCGAAGACATGTTACTATAATACAGCCAACAAAAATATTATTTTTGAATATTGTCATGAAGTAGAATTTTTACGTTTTGTATAATCAATATTTATTTAGAACAGCATGCATGATATGAGGTAAATTGTTATTTGTTTTGATATGTAAGACAATTTGATATTTCATGGTTGGTTATGTTCAAACAATTTTTTTTTGTTCTGGTAACCTCATTTGCAATAGATTTGATTGTTTAATAAAGTTGGGCTTTCTCGTCTCATATTGAGGACCATATCAACTGATTTAAATTTTCCAACAATTTTTCCGCTGGTTTTCTGTCGAACCATTCTCTCCAGCTTCTGCTAACTTTAGGTTGTTCATCTTTTAACAAATCCCCTCCTAGGTCTTCTTTCGACTGCAATATAGCACCACAAACAGTTATAAAATAATTTCGAAATTCCTTGGTAGGGGTATAAAATAATTTCGAAATTCCTTGGTAGGGGGGGTTTAACTTTAATTGGAATTGATAGTAAAACTTTGTGAATCAAGGAATGATTAAAATCATATTACTCTGAAAAATATTTATATTTTTTTCCTTTCTGCTTGAGAAAGGTTGGATCTAAGCATTTTTCGTACTTTTTAAATAAAAAAAACAAAATTTGGGCCATGAATATTCACTATTTTTAACTTTTATTCACTATCAATTGATATTTCATTGAAAAAGTGTAGGCTGGTCCTGAATTCAGAATTCTGAACCATTAAGTAATTTTTATCGAGTTATTGGTTACATTTTTTATTCTTCAATTAAATTCGGGATGGCTAATTTAATCAGTATCGATTTTGAAATGTATATACGGGTATAAATCTAATTGATATGAAATAGTAGCTCTATAAAAAGCAAAACAAGAAAGTGCATATAAATGTTATCACATGTAAATTATATTGGTACATCAGCATAACATAGCACTCTCATCAATAAATAAGAGTTGTCAGCACTGAAGCAAACTATGGTAACGATTCTCCAGAGATAACGACGAAAATATTGAACCCAAGAGAAGTACCTAACGTATCAATTTTTTGTGATATGTAATCATCAAATTCACGTGACCATATTTCCATATATATGGCAGGTTTCATCGGGAATTATATCAACAAATTATTTTTCAATAGCAGAGAATTTTTGGCATGTTTGGAACGATTCCGACATAAAACGTTACCTACGCATAGAATATGCGATCAAGAGGGTTTCTATATTCAAATGCAAATATTGCACACTTATCGAAATCCGCGCTTTTCAACAAAAATCTAACAGAAATGGACTAAGAACTCATCGTTCATCAATAATAAACAAGCCAACATCGAGAAGATTTTCGTCGTAAACAAATTAGAGATGTACAAGGAATGTTTATTTGGGTTTCATCCTTGTCACACAAATGGCACCGCCGGCAATGAATTGGATTCGAATACGATGTTTCATCATTGAAGTCCTATCATCATCTTTTGATTTCTGAATATATACATACCTGTATTTATTTATTTTTGGACTTTTTATAGACCACTACTCAAAAGCACCTGCCTAATGAGCAACTAATGCAGTGAGGAGGAGAAATCTAGTTCATAATATTTTTATACGTAAATAATTCATGTAAACATCTCAGTTTTGGTAGTAATCATGAAAATATGTATGGAGCACGTTTACCCGTTGTATATTTAACATATTGTAATTTTCTTCCAGGAATATGAAAAAACATGGAACGAAGGACGAGAAGACCACAAGAAAGTCCTTGCCGATCAAATAACCGATGAAGAAAAAGCCCAGTGGAGCATGGAGGGGCAGACTTTGCTCGTCCAAGCTAAGCGCGAAAACGTAGCCATGCAGCTAGAGGCTAACTACCGCGAACGCCTCATGGCCACTTACAACGAAGTAAAGAAACGCCTCGACTACCAGGTCGAGAAGCAGAACATTGAACGTAGAATTGCCCAGAAGAACCTCGTCGACTGGGTCGTCTCCAAAGTCAGAGGCTCTATCACCCCCGATCAGGAAAAGCAAAACATCAACAAGTGTATTTCCGATTTGGCCCTACTTGCTAAGGCTTAGTTAAGAAAACGTGTAAAGTCTGGATGTTGAATAGCTAAGTGTCAGAGCCTGATTTCATTTATTTCATGCCCCCTAAGACTATTTGTCAGCTCATGAAATGTAAAGTTGAATATCTTGTTATCAGTGACTTATGAAATAAAATTTACAAGTCGATAATCATCCCTGGACCTAGTTTATTATAGATATGGTATAGCTGAATTAGAGAATATGGTCAAAATATTCATTGTTAAGTGGTATTATTCTTAAGTTATATGAAACATTTATTTGAAGCTGTCAATAAATATTCATTATCATGATTTGTCGCATGAAAAACACATTATCCGAGATATGCTATTCTAGAAAAATTATATTCAATTTGAACGTATTTCAAAGTAGGTACATTCTGAGATTAGGATACTGAGGCACTCTTACAACGTATTGAAGAAATAAGTTTCGTACTATACAGTGTTTTGAAATCTTATCGATAACGCTCCATAGGTGATAGCTCTCGCGACTTTACACAATGAGGTAGAACGTACAGGGTGTCCCACTTAAATGTGTCACCTCCCTTTATCCTCGTAATTTTCAACATATTTCAGTCGTTCAGAAACTTTTCTGGAATAATTTTTCACGAATTTTTTTGATCTGAGCTCACATTTTCCTTACATCAACAAAATAGGGTGCTCAGAAAAAAAAAGAAATGATGTATATTTTTATCTATATTCAAAAATATAAATCATTTATATATTATTATCGAATAATAAATAGGAAACAACCGCAGAGTGACAAAAAAATTTCTTGAGCCGCCCTGTAATTGGTTGATACTCAAAAACATTCGTGAAAAATATTTCCAGAATAGTTTCTGAATGACGAAAATATGTTAAGAATTATGTGAATAAAGGGGGGTGACACCTTTAAGTGGGACACCATGTACGTAAGGCTATCATGTCTTCAGATATAGAGATACATGGTGTTAAAGTTGAAAAATAAAAATAGTTTTTCAGCATTAATTTCAGAATGTCATAATATATTTACCATGGATATGAGCGAATGCCAATAAAAAACCCAACAAAGTTCAAAACTATATTTAAAATATTAAAAATACACAATTATTGAAACATCATACTAAGACTACTACATTGTTATTGAATTATTGAATGAAAAATTTCTTCTGTTAGAGTCCTGTATTTTCGAGATTTGTTCCAAATGGGAACTAATTTGAGCTGTGTTTCTATCAATCCATTGTAGAGAATTCATGTGAGCATTGAGAATTCGACTTATTTGTGTAATCTGGAAAATAAATGAGTAAATATAAATCAGCTTTGCATTGTCAAATAAAATTTACAGAAACAGTTTTTCATTAAACATCGACTAAATAATAATTCTTATGGCACAAGAACTTATCAAATGGAGAAAACTTCAATAATAATAAGAAGTATTGTGCCCTTTATGATTATCAATCAGAAATTTTATAAGAGATATTGAAAATGGAATAAATACCTATGGAGAAAAATAATAAACAAAAAAATAAATTTCTGAAAAGAATATTGACTGAACAAAATAAACTTACTGGATTTGTAGTTTCTTCATCTTTGTTGGACTCATTGATATGTTCAATGATTTCTTTGAGATCATCTGACATTTGTTTCAACTGTGAGTCAATGACTTCGGAGAACTGATACCTGAAAGAAATTGAACGATTTCAATGGGATTAAAAGTTGGTCCTCTCAAGAATATATGATATTGAATTACTTTGTGGCGTAACTAGGCCTAGTTGAAATTAAATATTTCTCGAATCGCTCAAGTTAACGATCATTTCTGCCTCATAATTTTGATAAAGTAGGATTATTTTGAAAACGAGTTAGATGGGGAATCTTGAAAAAAGTCTATATTATTTCAAATAGAAAATCTTGTAAGGTACCCTGTATATTGGTAAATGTTTTTTGAAAAAAGTAGTATCCAGTCTTTCACAAAACTGGTGTAATAAAATTTCATCGTGTTCATTTTTGAAAATCAACATCCTTATTACAAAGATAGAATGAGAGTTCTGCAAATAAGATAATGTTTGTCCTTAAACAAAATAGTCACACATACTGCACGAAATTACTCTAATGAGTATTGTAAGAACCCTAGGCAAAATATCTTGCTTTGTTATTTTCTGCTGTACAAATTCTAATAGGTTGAATGCGTCATTTAATTTTGAAATAGTTCACTACTGCATAATTCTTCAAACAAGTTTACATGTGTATGGATTCGTGGCTGGGATGGTTTTTGTACCATTTTCTCTACTCTCAGATTTAATTTTATAATCTAATGAAACGATCACTATTGCAGCAGTACCTTATTTTGATAATGTAAGTGACATAGACAGTTAAAAACTACAAATCTTCACAACCGATTGATGTTTAGATTGTCTGTGTGTCTAATCAAAATCCTATTCAACTTGTTGCAGCAATTGTCTGTCCAATCTGTAGTTCAACTCATCGTACAACTAATATTGCATAATGTATGGGCTGTCTAAGACTTCCTGACTTTACCACCAAGTGTCCTTTAAAGTTTTCCATAACCTCTAGAAAAAGAAAGAGAAACATCTGAATGATGTGAACCAGGGATGCAGACTAATTGAAACGCGGACTACTCGAGTAGACTTTGAGCTGAACGCAAGCCGCTATAATTGCAAGGACAGTCAAACAAATCTAAATCTCAAGCTTTTGTGCAATATATATCTCAAGCTTTCGTGCATTTAATTCCCAATCTGAAGTAAGACATACCTAGATCCACAACGTACTAGACACTAACTGGTAATAAATTTCAAATCGAAATTTGCTGGCGCGCCGCAAAATGATCAATCTCTGTGCATGCATGATGTAAACTTACATTTGATTCCGATCAATATCACTGACGGGAATCTCCAGCAGCTCCTTCTCCAACGGAGCAATCAGCTCTTCCAGCTCCTTCTGCTGCGCCACCACGAAGTCCAGCTCCTGGTCGAGCTGCTGTTGTTGCTGTTTCACTCGCTCAATGCTGCCGTTCAGGTTGAGGATCTTCTCGCCGTTGGATATCAGCAGCGAGTCCCACGCGTTCAGCTGTTTCGCCTGGTTGATGAAGAACTTGCCCTGCTCCTCGAGGTCGATGGTCCACTTGTTGATGGAGTCTTCCAGCTGGGTGAAGGTCAGCGAGCCGGTGGCGGGGATGGTGGACACGGTCGAGGTCACACTCGTCGGCGCCCTGAATATGTCAAACCGAATATGGTTGTGATCACCATAGTTTTGACATGATAGTGCCGTTCTTATTAGGTTTGTTCTAGCAACGATTTCGAATAGTTTGCAATCGTCCGGAGCATGTGCATACTGATTTATGCGTCTATTGAATCAGTATGCGCATGCTCCGGACGATTGCAAACTATTCGAAATCGCTGCTAGAACAAACCTATTTATTTTCGTTGAAATTGTGAGAGAAGAAAAGCGAAATACCTAGGAGTTACTCTAAACACTCCAAACTAACGTTTGCACCGCAAGTTCGGAGCAGACTAGGTCTAGGTGAAGCTGCCAGGCGGAATCTGCAACAGCTTATAGGACATGAAAGCAAGATGACCCTAAAGTTGAAACTAATCCTGATAAATACCTTCCTAATGCCAATGATCTTGATGCATTAAGCACACCAATGTACAAGAAACAAGTACAGTCATTCTTTTATGTGTAATTGAGAATGGCGGTGAAAGCACCATGGTATATGACCAATCGGTTCATATAGGGATCTTCAAATCGAGGATGATCAATTAAATAAGCTCGTAAGACAACACACCCAGAGATTATGTTTAGAAAAACTGAAATCCACGTGAATCCAGAAAAACAGAAATCTACGAGAATCCACTCCTACACGACCTGACAAACATAGCACTGATCATTGAATAAAGATCCAAGATTCGGAAGAATACACCGATTACGAAAACAAACTTGGACATACAAACGAAACACAGGAACTCAAACCAGACAAACAACTACAAGAATACGAGCTACCAAAACTCGGAGAACTCGTTTTACGAAATTATCAAATATATTTCTCTTATCAAAATTAAATTTGAGAAATCCCACCACGAAGGGAACCACCATGAAAAACAGCTGAACAACAAAATTTTATGAGGCCTAAAGATTTCAAGGTCGAATGACCGAAATTGGGGAAAAAAGGGGAATTTGCTTTCTTAGTTGCGGATTGCCAAACGGCCAAACGCAACATGTTTGGAGACCACTCGTGAGTGAGTGGAGGAGAAAGGAAATGGGGATGAATCATAAACCGCTAAGTGATTTATGACGCTACCCGATCCTGGGCATTCAACCTCATGAGGGTGAGAAAATAACGAGGATTTCAAGATGACAAGATTACAAAGTGGGTATGAAATATATACAACCATTGAGTATAAATTAAAATTGTTTTAGTTATCGTATATTGAATATGCCAATACAATATGTCACTTGCCTCGCATTTTAGTTTCTCAATTTTTCTTTTTCCACTTTGTGACATTACACATTTTTCAAAGCCATGTTGAATAAAAACGTTAGGTAGGTTATGCCCAGTATGACACTCCAGGTTCAAAATAGATCACAAAAAAAGGTACTCTTTCCGAACAAAGCTGGGTAAATCTTCGTTAACAATACTCCAACGAGTTGAAAATGTGGTACCAAGGTATTTTAGCCTCCTGTATACGAATCTGTAGTCCAAACGCGACACGCTCAAGTACTTTCGGAGATATGGGCTCCTTTTGTTTCGGAAATACAATACAACATTTGACACGATTTGTCACCAAATGGTAAACACTATCAACCATTTGAATATGGTTCAAATACATATCCATCACAGGATAAAAAAAATTCTATTCAATGCAGAGATTCCATCCTAATATTCATATGAAATTCTCTATCCACAAATAAACATGAAATAGCCTGAAAAAGCCTGGATGGACAATATAAATCAGATTTGTCCAGACCTCAAATGAGGGATTTACAGAATGATTTCCATATTGTGTTCCTGGGTTTTTTCCATTTTCCCGAGCATTTTCAATATTAAAATTCAAATATAATTGTGCAGATATTAGTGTTGGATGAGTCATGTGTATGCCATTTGTATGGTACCTCTAGAGAGGAATCTTCAATAAACATTTATTATTGTTATTGTATGACTGTACTGAAAATAAATTTTGTGGTATTTTGCTTACAACACAGTAGAAGTGGTTGTGGCAGGAGCAGATGTGGTAATAGTAGTTGAAGGCGCCACAAACGATAACTTGGCGGCAGACGCTGCAGTACTAGTAGTTGGAAAAGATAAACCTGCAAAATAAATTTCTCATGTCTATTATACTTACAGTGTCCGGCAAAAGTATCGAATAAATTCACTCGAAAAAAATTGGTCGATCTTATTTTTCAAGAAGCATTACACAAAATGATTCAAATTCGATGGTTAAATTGGTTCAAATGTGTGCATTGTGACAAAAAAATACTGTCTATATAATCTCGGAATTCTCAGTATTTCCGGAGATATACATATGTAAGAAAAACAGAACTGTTGAATAAATGAATTTTCATTTTCGTATTTTCTGTGATATTTTCACGACTATTGAAGAAATGTATTGATGAGCGAAATCCCCATAGTGACACTCGAAAAATGGATAGCTAGTAGATTGTACAATTCTAATAATAATTTTTGTACCACAAAAATTACTATCGATTGTTTTGTTCAATAAATTTTACTACTTAAGATTTTCTCACAATTTCAGGATTCCAAAGGAAAGCCTATGAGCTTTTGTTTTTGATTCCCTACATAAAACAGGTCACTCTGTATACTAACGTGGACAGAATACAAAACAATGAATATATACAGGGCTATTCAAATTCGTTTCTGTACATGGGGATCTCGTAAACGATAAGAGATAGAGTGTCGGTTAAATTGTGGCAAAGTTGCGTATTTAAGAGATCTATTCAATGATGTGAAAAAATCGAATTTAGGTATTTAAAAATTCAAAGAAGGGGGTGGCCCAAGTCAGATGACACCCTGTATAAAAGATTTATGAACATATTCTGATAGCCCACATCAAGTGCCAATAGCAAAATGTGGGTTGATTTTCAATATGTCTGCGAATAAAGAAGATACAGGCAAATAAATAATTTGGGATTTTTTGGTTTTTCCTGTATATCTCCAGAACTAAAAGAGCTAAATTCGATTTTTTCACATCATTGAACAGGTCTCTAAAATACGCAACTTTGCCACAATTTAACTGACACTCTATCTCTTATCATTTACGAGATCCCCATGTACAGAAACGAATTTGAATAGCCCGGTACAGACAGGATTTCTTTCAAATTTCAAAAATCAATTCCTCTGGTAATATTTTGTGGAACGAAATAATCACCAAGATACCAATTAGCAAGGGTCTGACAATATTCAGTTTAGTCAAGGATGATCAATGCTTGACCAACACTTTTATTTCTGATTGTGATGAATGTCAGCATTTGCATAATGATAATAGTTTTTGAAACTTATTGTAGTATCTTTAAAACCAGTGACATCTCATACTCCTGTAAATGCACTTAAAAAATAATCAACTAATTTAAATAATTAGTTTTTAGTAGGTACTTGATATTGAGTGGTTCCAAAATCATTCAGTTATTTACAATAACTGAGTGAAATTTCATAATCAATCTATAGGCTGACCTGTAGCAGCTGATGTAGCAGTACTAGGTGGAACCCCTATTGTTCCAAAGAGTGAAGGAGCTGTTGTGGTAGCAGGTTTACTGGTACCAAAGCTGAGTTGTGGAGTTGTTGAAGTTACTGGAGGTACTGAACCTGAAATAACAATTGAAAGGAACTGGCACAAATGCATTTTTCATCAAAGGAAAACATGAAATCTACTTTTTCGTGTGAAATGGATAAAAATTTCAATTCTTATGGGCATTTTCCCAAGATAAATGATTGACACATCCAATGAAAGAAAATCCTTGAATTATTATTATTTATAATATATATTTGAATTATAAAAGGCAATGTGAATTGAAGAAACAAACGCAAGTTCTTCATCTGGGTAATTCAGTCTACATAGTATTTAAATGAATTATTTCCAATTTTTATGTTGAAATTGTTCAGAAGTATATCACAAGTTGATCAAAACTATTGGTTTATCAAAAAATTTGGTTGTCAATACATTTATCAATGAGTGAATGATTTTGATGCTCATTTTTCAGATATTTATCTTTCAGTTTACAGTGCATTGAAAACAACAACATTTTTATTTCATATCAATTTGGAACTACTAAACAAAATACTTAAATATAACAGATTGTTCACTCTGCAGACATAATTATCGAACTTTATAGTGAAAAATCAATCCCAATTGGTAAATAATATGTACTAGGAGGAGCCCAATGATTTCCAAGTGGAATCAGATACTTGCAGCATCTTTATATCACATCAAAAATGGGTATACCATTGTAATGCTGCATGAGAAATATCATCAAATTATGATATGTCTTTTTCATAGATTCATGGTAGATTCATGCAACAACAATATATAATTTAACTAAATTTGAAAGATCAAATACATAGAACTGATTAAGTTGAGTAATCACTGAAATACTTGTATCATTAATGTATAGTTCCAATCTATTATACATTGTATGCATTACTATCAATAAAATCAATTATTATTATTATTATTATATATTTTAGTCTTGGTGATAGTAGATTATATAGTAATAAAAACCTTTTGTTCCAAGTGATAATGTGGGGGCAGTTGAAGTCTGAGTTGAAATTCCAAATGATGAAGCAGTAGTTTTAGTTTGTAGAGGTGCCAGTGAGGATAAACTAGAGGAACTAGCTGATGCAAAAGTTGGACCTTTGAATAAGGTTGCTCCAGCTTGAGACTTGTTGTCTCCTGAACCAACACCAAATTGAAATCCTGTTGCTGATGCTGTTATGATGAAGATATATTATTAGAGTACAATAATGTTGACAAAATTATAGCAACTCACTGGTTGAAGGATTTGTTGGCAGCATAAAACCAGTCGCAGGTGGATTAGTGGTTGGCGTCGAGCTGAAATTGAAAGCCATTTCTGATATCTGTGAATTAAATATTCATGAAAATAGTTTTATATGACTAATCTCTGATTTTGAGCTACTCCAGTTTTCATAACATAACATAACCAAAGAAACCTATGTGAAAGGCGCTGCCAGAGCTGGCTGCTTGCCGGTGCTTGGATATGCCGAACGTACCCGATTGGCCAGTGGCGCGCTTTGGGGTCACAAATTGCATTTCAGTCAGCCAGCAGCATTCGATTTGACAAATATTACTCATCTAATGCTGTTTAGCATGTTTTCCGACAAAAATTTAAGAGTTTTTGCACAGGATGTTTCCAATCGATCGGTGAAGGAATAATTTCTTGTTGAATTCGACCGTAGACTCTACACGAAAAAAAGGAAATTTTCGAAATGAATTTTTTCTCGGAACCTTTGCAAAAAACTGCACAGACGCCATATGGTCAGGACGATAGCTTTTGATGTGTAGAATCGATCTGTGGAGGAATTATTCCTTGCCAAACTCGACCGTAGAATCTACACGAAAAAAATTAAATTTTCGAAATGAATTTTTTTCGGTACTTTTGCAAAAAACTGCACAGACGCCATATGGTCAGGACGATAGCTTATCATGTCTAGAATCGATCTGTCAAGAAATAATTCCTTGCCAAACTCGACCGTAGACTCTACACGAAAAAAAAGAAATTTTCGAAATGAATTTTTTTCGGCACTTTTGCAAAAAACTGCACAGACGCCATATGGTCAGGACGATAGCTTATCATGTCTAGAATCGATCTGTGAAGGAATTATTCCTTGCCAAACTCGACCGTAGACTCTACACGAAAAAAAATAAACTTTCGAAATGAATTTTTTTCGGCACTTTTGCAAAAAACTGCACAGACGCCATATGGTCAGGACGATAGCTTATCATGTCTAGAATCGATCTGTCAAGAAATAATTCCTTGCCAAACTCGACCGTAGACTCTACACGAAAAAAAAAGAAATTTTCAAAATGAATTTTTTTCGGCACTTTTGCAAAAAACTGCACAGACGCCATATGGTCAGGACGATAGCTTATCATGTCTAGAATCGATCTGTGAAGGAATTATTCCTTGCCAAACTCGACCGTAGACCCTACACGAAAAAAAAGAAATTTTCGAAATGAATTTTTTTCGGCACTTTTGCAAAAAACTGCACAGACGCCATATGGTCAGGACGATAGCTTATCATGTCTAGAATCGATCTGTGAAGGAATTATTCCTTGCCAAACTCGACCGTAGACTCTAAACGAAAAAAAAGAAATTTTCGAAATGAATTTTTTTCGGCACTTTTGCAAAAAACTGCACAGACGCCATATGGTCAAGACGATAGCTTATCATGTCTAGAATCGATCTGTGAAGCAATTATTCCTTGCCAAACTCGACCGTAGACTCTACACGAAAAAAAAGAAATTTTCGAAATGAATTTTTTTCGGCACTTTTGCAAAAAACTGCACAGACGCCATATGGTCAGGACGATAGCTTATCATGTCTAGAATCGATCTGTGAAGGAATTATTCCTTGCCAAACTCGACCGTAGAATCTACACGAAAAAAAAAAGAAATTTTCGAAATGAATTTTTTTCGGCACTTTTGCAAAAAACTGCACAGACGCCATATGGTCGGGACGATAGCTTATCATGTCTAGAATCGATCTGTGAAGGAATTATTCCTTGCCAAACTCGACCGTAGACTCTACACGAAAAAAAAAGAAATTTTCGAAATGAATTTTTTTCGGCACTTTTGCAAAAAACTGCACAGACGCCATATGGTCAGGACGATAGCTTTTGATGTGTAGAATCGATCTGTGAAGAAATTATTCCTTGCCAAACTCGACCGTAGATTCTACACGAAAAAAAAAAGAAATTTTCGACATGAATTTTTTTCGGCACTTTTGCAAAAAACTGCACAGACGCCATATGGTCAGGACGATAGCTTTTGATGTGTAGAATCGATCTGTGAAGGAATTATTCCTTGCCATACTCGACCGTAGACTCTACACGAAAAAAAAGAAATTTTCGAAATGAATTTTTTTCGGCACTTTTGCAAAAAACTGCACAGACGCCATATGGTCAGGACGATAGCTTATCATGTCTAGAATCGATCTGTCAAGAAATAATTCCTTGCCAAACTCGACCGTAGACTCTACACGAAAAAAAAGAAATTTTCGAAATGAATTTTTTTCGGCACTTTTGCAAAAAACTGCACAGACGCCATATGGTCAGGACGATAGCTTATCATGTCTAGAATCGATCTGTGAAGCAATTATTCCTTGCCAAACTCGACCGTAGAATCTACACGAAAAAAAAGAAATTTTCGAAATGAATTTTTTCGGCACTTTTGCAAAAAACTGCACAGACGCCATATGGTCAGGACGATAGCTTATCATGTCTAGAATCGATCTGTGAAGCAATTATTCCTTGCCAAACTCGACCGTAGAATCTACACGAAAAAAAAAAAGAAATTTTCGAAATGTTTTTTTTTCGGCACTTTTGCAAAAAACTGCACAGACGCCATATGGTCAGGACGATAGCTTTTGATGTGTAGAATCGATCTGTGAAGGAATTATTCCTTGCCATACTCGACCGTAGACTCTACACGAAAAAAAAGAAATTTTCGAAATGAATTTTTTTCGGCACTTTTGCAAAAAACTGCACAGACGCCATATGGTCAGGACGATAGCTTATCATGTCTAGAATCGATCTGTCAAGGAATAATTCCTTGCCAAACTCGACCGTAGACTCTACACGAAAAAAAAGAAATTTTCGAAATGAATTTTTTTCGGCACTTTTGCAAAAAACTGCACAGACGCCATATGGTCAGGACGATAGCTTATCATGTCTAGAATCGATCTGTGAAGCAATTATTCCTTGCCAAACTCGACCGTAGAATCTACACGAAAAAAAAAAGAAATTTTCTAAATGAATTTTTTTCGGCACTTTTGCAAAAAACTGCACAGACGCCATATGGTCGGGACGATAGCTTATCATGTCTAGAATCGATCTGTGAAGGAATTATTCCTTGCCAAACTCGACCGTAGACTCTACACGAAAAAAAAGAAATTTTCGAAATGAATTTTTTCGGCACTTTTGCAAAAAACTGCACAGACGCCATATGGTCAGGACGATAGCTTTTGATGTGTAGAATCGATCTGTGAAGGAATTATTCCTTGCCAAACTCGACCGTGGATTCTACACGAAAAAAAAAGAAATTTTCGACATGAATTTTTTTCGGCACTTTTGCAAGAAACTGCACAGACGCCATATGGTCAGGACGATAGCTTTCGATGTGTAGAATCGATCTGTGAAGGAATTATTCCTTGCCATACTCGACCGTAGACTCTACACGAAAAAAAAGAAATTTTAGAAATGAATTTTTTTCGGCACTTTTGCAAAAAACTGCACAGACGCCATATGGTCAGGACGATAGCTTATCATGTCTAGAATCGATCTGTCAAGAAATAATTCCTTGCCAAACTCGACCGTAGACTCTACACGAAAAAAAAGAAATTTTCGAAATGAATTTTTTTCGGCACTTTTGAAAAAAACTGCACAGACGCCATATGGTCAGGACGATAGCTTATTATGTCTAGAATCGATCTGTGAAGCAATTATTCCTTGCCAAACTCGACCGTAGACTCTACACGAAAAAAAAGAAATTTTCGAAATTAATTTTTTCGGCACTTTTGCAAAAAACTGCACAGACGCCATATGGTCAGGACGATAGCTTATCATGTCTAGAATCGATATGTGAAGCAATTATTCCTTGCCAAACTCGACCGTAGATTCTACACGAAAAAAAAAGAAATTTTCGACATGAATTTTTTTCGGCACTTTTGCAAAAAACTGCACAGACGCCATATGGTCAGGACGATAGCTTTTGATGTGTAGAATCGATCTGTGAAGGAATTATTCCTTGCCATACTCGACCGTAGACTCTACACGAAAAAAAAAGAAATTTTCGAAATGAATTTTTTTCGGCACTTTTGCAAAAAACTGCACAGACGCCATATGGTCAGGACGATAGCTTATCATGTCTAGAATCGATCTGTCAAGAAATAATTCCTTGCCAAACTCGACCGTAGACTCTACACGAAAAAAAAGAAATTTTCGAAATGAATTTTTTTCGGCACTTTTGCAAAAAACTGCACAGACGCCATATGGTCAGGACGATAGCTTATCATGTCTAGAATCGATCTGTGAAGCGATTATTCCTTGCCAAACTCGACCGTAGACTCTACACGAAAAAAAAGAAATTTTCGAAATGAATTTTTTCGGCACTGTTGCAAAAAACTGCACAGACGCCATATGGTCAGGACGATAGCTTATCATGTCTAGAATCGATCTGTCAAGAAATAATTCCTTGCCAAACTCGACCGTAGACTCTACACGAAAAAAAAAAGAAATTTTCGAAATGAATTTTTTTCGGCACTTTTGCAAAAAACTGCACAGACGCCATATGGTCAGGACGATAGCTTATCATGTCTAGAATCGATCTGTGAAGCAATTATTCCTTGCCAAACTCGACCGTAGACTCTACACGAAAAAAAAGAAATTTTCGAAATGAATTTTTTCGGCACTGTTGCAAAAAACTGCACAGACGCCATATGGTCAGGACGATAGCTTATCATGTCTAGAATCGATCTGTCAAGAAATAATTCCTTGCCAAACTCGACCGTAGACTCTACACGAAAAAAAAGAAATTTTCGAAATGAATTTTTTTCGGCACTTTTGAAAAAAACTGCACAGACGCCATATGGTCAGGACGATAGCTTTTGATGTGTAGAATCGATCTGTGAAGGAATTATTCCTTGCCAAACTCGATCGTGGATTCTACACGAAAAAAAAAGAAATTTTCGACATGAATTTTTTTCGGCACTTTTGCAAAAAACTGCACAGACGCCATATGGTCAGGACGATAGCTTTCGATGTGTAGAATTGATCTGTGAAGGAATTATTCCTTGCCATACTCGACCGTAGACTCTACACGAAAAAAAAGAAATTTTCGAAATGAATTTTTTTCGGCACTTTTGCAAAAAACTGCACAGACGCCATATGGTCAGGACGATAGCTTATCATGTCTAGAATCGATATGTGAAGCAATTATTCCTTGCCAAACTCGACCGTAGATTCTACACGAAAAAAAAAGAAATTTTCGACATGAATTTTTTTCGGCACTTTTGCAAAAAACTGCACAGACGCCATATGGTCAGGACGATAGCTTTTGATGTGTAGAATCGATCTGTGAAGGAATTATTCCTTGCCATACTCGACCGTAGACTCTACACGAAAAAAAAAGAAATTTTCGAAATGAATTTTTTTCGGCACTTTTGCAAAAAACTGCACAGACGCCATATGGTCAGGACGATAGCTTATCATGTCTAGAATCGATCTGTCAAGAAATAATTCCTTGCCAAACTCGACCGTAGACTCTACACGAAAAAAAAGAAATTTTCGAAATGAATTTTTTTCGGCACTTTTGCAAAAAACTGCACAGACGCCATATGGTCAGGACGATAGCTTATCATGTCTAGAATCGATCTGTGAAGCGATTATTCCTTGCCAAACTCGACCGTAGACTCTACACGAAAAAAAAGAAATTTTCGAAATGAATTTTTTCGGCACTGTTGCAAAAAACTGCACAGACGCCATATGGTCAGGACGATAGCTTATCATGTCTAGAATCGATCTGTCAAGAAATAATTCCTTGCCAAACTCGACCGTAGACTCTACACGAAAAAAAAGAAATTTTCGAAATGAATTTTTTTCGGCACTTTTGAAAAAAACTGCACAGACGCCATATGGTCAGGACGATAGCTTTTGATGTGTAGAATCGATCTGTGAAGGAATTATTCCTTGCCAAACTCGATCGTGGATTCTACACGAAAAAAAAAGAAATTTTCGACATGAATTTTTTTCGGCACTTTTGCAAAAAACTGCACAGACGCCATATGGTCAGGACGATAGCTTTCGATGTGTAGAATTGATCTGTGAAGGAATTATTCCTTGCCATACTCGACCGTAGACTCTACACGAAAAAAAAGAAATTTTCGAAATGAATTTTTTTCGGCACTTTTGCAAAAAACTGCACAGACGCCATATGGTCAGGACGATAGCTTATCATGTCTAGAATCGATCTGTGAAGCAATTATTCCTTGCCAAACTCGACCGTAGACTCTACACGAAAAAAAAGAAATTTTCGAAATGAATTTTTTCGGCACTGTTGCAAAAAACTGCACAGACGCCATATGGTCAGGACGATAGCTTATCATGCCTAGAATCGATCTGTGAAGGAATTATTCCTTGCCAAACTCGACTGTAGATCCTACACAATTTTGTTTTGGTATTCTTGCAACTTTCCACACCCACCCAGGAGGTATTGCTGCAAAAGCTGATTCATCATTCTATTATCGAATAATGATTCAAATCCTTCGAAATCATGAATACGTCCATTTTCGAAATAATCTCGACCAGCTGTTGCTCGGGTCCGTTACCACTTTTTTTTGTTCAGTGGATGGTGTAGCCCTATTATAACCACTGTTCTGAATCGATTAAATTTACTCGTAAAAATGTAAGTGGCAATTACAATTGCGGAATAGGAAACTTATCATTGGTTAGATAAGCTTCCAATTTTTACGATCCCTTCCACATGATAATTAAGGAACTGCCAAATTTCTAATACCATTCTCAACCACAAAGTCACGTAATTTACGCAACGAGAGGAAAATGAATCGGTAGCCGGGCTTTTCAAAAAAACGTTTTTTTGTTACCAAATAAAAGATATATCGTCCATCTTCGAAAAGATAGGTCATACCCCCCGGTTTCTGATTTTGGCTGCGGAGCTGTTCTACCCCTTCGTACTTCCGTCTGAAATTCAAAAGGTTGAGTAGGTATTTGATATTTTCGATGCGGTCAACTGATATTAGCTATACAGGTTTTGTTATGATGTGCTCACACTAAACCTGTATATCATCAAGAATCGTTCATAAAATATTTATAAAAATGTGTAATGATTTATTTGTTATATCCACACGATTCATGTTATTGCAAATTCAACATAGATACTTTTATTCGATATTTTTCGAAACTATAACAATAATAATTGAAATTACACATTTCCTAAGAGTTACTGAAAATATTTCGTAGGTATTATCAGTAGATTTAGGAAAAAATTGTTGCAAATAAAAAAATATACCTATAGTGATTTTGCAAAACTGTTACCTACCATCCAGTGTTTCTTATCGACAATCCCTCGTATCACTCGATTGTCCCGTAAAGTATTAAAGTGAATAACAAGTATAATTTTACTTTTGAAAAAATAAATATTATTTCACGAAAATAGCGCAAAAAAGTTTAGCGCATATTTGGGCAACAAATGTGGCATGTCGTGTGGCGCCCACTACAAATTCCATCGAAGTAGGTACCACACATTATGATTTCTCGTGCCAAAGACTCCCAATTTTTATGTACCTATTTATGTACAATGACTTAAGAACCACCATGTAGGATAGGATAGGAGGTAGGTACCTACTCACTTAAAATCTGATGCGATTCCTTTCGACATCTTGAAATCACTGGACACACAATGAGCCAATGCAAAATGCCTGGGTGTCGAAAAAAGATCGCCCTTCCTGTAGTAAAGTTATTGAAATATGCCTTCTTCTGAATGTCCACCACAATTGCCATTCCTGATCTGACATCTTGTCTGGAAGGAAATTTTTTCGCCCAGGCCTAAAAATTAACAAAACTAACTGATAGAATTTTTGATGAGGATCATGAATATAATCGAATGTACCTATACTTACATTTTCTATTGAATATTGAACAATATGGTTTACTATAAAAGATAGATAGGGAAAAACACTTGCTCATTCAATGTACAAGACAATGAGGATAAAAATGTCAATACTCTAATTACTCTATTACTCGTTTAATCTGTAGGATTCAATTCAAGAGAGAATGAGAGACGAGGAATTAAAGAGAGAGGCTAACAAATAAGAAGGCTCCAAAAAAAACTAGGGAGGGAGTACCGACCAATAGATGATGGTACTGATGCCGGCATACACGGTTGTCAACGTACAGGGTTGCCGACGTAGGAATTCGATTTATTTTTTTTCGTGTAGAATCTACGGTCGAGTTTGGCAAGGAATGATTCTTTCACAGATCGATTCTAGACATGATAAGCTATCGTCCTGACCATATGGCGTCTGTGCAGTTTTTTGCAAAAGTGCCGAAAAAAATTCATTTCGAAAATTTCTTTTTTTTTCGTGTAGAGTCTACGGTCGAGTTTGGCAAGGAATTATTTCTTGACAGATCGATTCTAGACATGATAAGCTATCGTCCTGACCATATGGCGTCTGTGCAGTTTTTTGCAAAAGTGCCGAAAAAAATTCATTTCGAAAATTTCTTTTTTTTTCGTGTAGAGTCTACGGTCGAGTTTGGCAAGGAATTATTTCTTGACAGATCGATTCTAGACATGATAAGCTATCGTCCTGACCATATGGCGTCTGTGCAGTTTTTGCAAAAGTGCCGAAAAAAATTCATTTCGAAAATTTATTTTTTTTCGTGTAGAATCTACGGTCGAGTTTGGCAAGGAATAATTCCTTCACAGATCGATTCTACACATCAAAAGCTATCGTCCTGACCATATGGCGTCTGTGCAGTTTTTTGCAAAAGGGCCGAAAAAAATTCATTTCGAAAATTTCTTTTTTTTTCGTGTAGAGTCTACGGTCGAGTTTGGCAAGGAATTATTTCTTGACAGATCGATTCTAGACATGATAAGCTATCGTCCTGACCATATGGCGTCTGTGCAGTTTTTTGCAAAAGTGCTGAAAAAAATTCATTTCGAAAATTTCTTTTTTTTTTCGTGTAGAATCTACGGTCGAGTTTGGCAAGGAATTATTTCTTGACAGATCGATTCTAGACATGATAAGCTATCGTCCTGACCATATGGCGTCTGTGCAGTTTTTGCAAAAGTGCCGAAAAAAATTCATTTCGAAAATTTCTTTTTTTTCGTGTAGAATCTACGGTCGAGTTTGGCAAGGAATAATTCCTTCACAGATCGATTCTAGACATGATAAGCTATCGTCCTGACCATATGGCGTCTGTGCAGTTTTTTGCAAAAGTGCCGAAAAAAATTCATTTCGAAAATTTCTTTTTTTTCGTGTAGAGTCTACGATCGAGTTTGGCAAGGAATAATTCCTTCACAGATCGATTCTAGACATGATAAGCTATCGTCCTGACCATACGGCGTCTGTGCAGTTTTTTGCAAAAGTTCCGAAAAAAATTCATTTCGAAAATTTCTTCTTTTTCGTGTAGAGTCTACGGTCGAGTTTGGCAAGGAATAATTCCTTCACAGATCGATTCAAGACATGATAAGCTATCGTCCTGACCATATGGCGTCTGTGCAGTTTTTTGCAAAAGTGCCGAAAAAAAATCATTTCGAAAATTTCTTTTTTTTTCGAGTAGAATCTACGGTCGAGTTTGGCAAGGAATAATTCCTTCACAGATCGATTCTACACATCAAAAGCTATCGTCCTGACCATATGGCGTCTGTGCAGTTTTTTGCAAAAGTGCCGAAAAAAATTCATTTCGAAAATTTCTTTTTTTTCGTGTAGAGTCTACGGTCGAGTTTGGCAAGGAATTATTTCTTGACAGATCGATTCTAGACATGATAAGCTATCGTCCTGACCATATGGCGTCTGTGCAGTTTTTGCAAAAGTGCCGAAAAAAATTCATTTCGAAAATTTCTTTTTTTTTTCGTGTAGAATCTACGGTCGAGTTTGGCAAGGAATAATTCCTTCACAGATCGATTCTACACATCAAAAGTTATCGTCCTGACCATATGGCGTCTGTGCAGTTTTTTGCAAAAGTTCTGAAAAAAATTCATTTCGAAAATTTCTTTTTTTTCGTGTAGAGTCTACGGTCGAGTTTGGCAAGGAATAATTCCTTCACAGATCGATTCTACACATCAAAAGCTATCGTCCTGACCATATGGCGTCTGTGCAGTTTTTTGCAAAAGTGCCGAAAAAAATTCATTTCGAAAATTTCTTTTTTTTCGTGTAGAGTCTACGGTCGAGTTTGGCAAGGAATTATTTCTTGACAGATCGATTCTAGACATGATAAGCTATCGTCCTGACCATATGGCGTCTGTGCAGTTTTTGCAAAAGTGCCGAAAAAAATTCATTTCGAAAATTTCTTTTTTTTCGTGTAGAATCTACGGTCGAGTTTGGCAAGGAATAATTCCTTCACAGATCGATTCTACACATCAAAAGTTATCGTCCTGACCATATGGCGTCTGTGCAGTTTTTTGCAAAAGTTCTGAAAAAAATTCATTTCGAAAATTTCTTTTTTTTCGTGTAGAGTCTACGATCGAGTTTGGCAAGGAATAATTCCTTCACAGATCGATTCTAGACATGATAAGCTATCGTCCTGACCATACGGCGTCTGTGCAGTTTTTTGCAAAAGTTCCGAAAAAAATTCATTTCGAAAATTTCTTTTTTTTCGTGTAGAGTCTACGGTCGAGTTTGGCAAGGAATAATTCCTTCACAGATCGATTCTACACATCAAAAGCTATCGTCCTGACCATATGGCGTCTGTGCAGTTTTTTGCAAAAGTGCCGAAAAAAATTCATTTCGAAAATTTCTTTTTTTTCGTGTAGAGTCTACGGTCGAGTTTGGCAAGGAATTATTTCTTGACAGATCGATTCTAGACATGATAAGCTATCGTCCTGACCATATGGCGTCTGTGCAGTTTTTGCAAAAGTGCCGAAAAAAATTCATTTCGAAAATTTCTA
Organism: Chrysomela aeneicollis; assembly: GCA_029955515.1. NCBI lineage: Eukaryota > Metazoa > Arthropoda > Insecta > Coleoptera > Chrysomelidae > Chrysomela > Chrysomela aeneicollis. The sequence continues at coordinate 8,307,630 of JARUHQ010000009.1, read as the reverse complement.
TTTTTTCGTGTAGAATCTACGGTCGAGTTTGGCAAGGAATAATTCCTTCACAGATCGATTCTACACATCAAAAGCTATCGTCCTGACCATATGGCGTCTGTGCAGTTTTTTGCAAAAGTGCCGAAAAAAAATCATTTCGAAAATTTCTTTTTTTTTCGAGTAGAATCTACGGTCGAGTTTGGCAAGGAATAATTCCTTCACAGATCGATTCTACACATCAAAAGCTATCGTCCTGACCATATGGCGTCTGTGCAGTTTTTTGCAAAAGTGCCGAAAAAAATTCATTTCGAAAATTTCTTTTTTTTTCGAGTAGAATCTACGGTCGAGTTTGGCAAGGAATAATTCCTTCACAGATCGATTCTACACATCAAAAGCTATCGTCCTGACCATATGGCGTCTGTGCAGTTTTTTGCAAAAGTGCCGAAAAAAATTCATTTCGAAAATTTCTTTTTTTTCGTGTAGAGTCTACGGTCGAGTTTGGCAAGGAATAATTCCTTCACAGATCGATTCTAGACATGATAAGCTATCGTCCTGACCATATGGCGTCTGTGCAGTTTTTTGCAAAAGTGCCGAAAAAAATTCATTTCGAAAATTTCTTTTTTTTCGTGTAGAGTCTACGGTCGAGTTTGGCAAGGAATTATTTCTTGACAGATCGATTCTAGACATGATAAGCTATCGTCCTGACCATATGGCGTCTGTGCAGTTTTTTGCAAAAGTGCCGAAAAAAAATCATTTCGAAAATTTCTTTTTTTTTCGAGTAGAATCTACGGTCGAGTTTGGCAAGGAATAATTCCTTCACAGATCGATTCTAGACATGATAAGCTATCGTCCTGACCATATGGCGTCTGTGCAGTTTTTTGCAAAAGTGCCGAAAAAAAATCATTTCGAAAATTTCTTTTTTTTTCGAGTAGAATCTACGGTCGAGTTTGGCAAGGAATAATTCCTTCACAGATCGATTCTAGACATGATAAGCTATCGTCCTGACCATATGGCGTCTGTGCAGTTTTTTGCAAAAGTGCCGAAAAAAATTCATTTCGAAAATTTCTTTTTTTTCGTGTAGAATCTACGGTCGAGTTTGGCAAGGAATAATTCCTTCACAGATCGATTCTACACATCAAAAGCTATCGTCCTGACCATATGGCGTCTGTGCAGTTTTTTGCAAAAGTGCCGAAAAAAAATCATTTCGAAAATTTCTTTTTTTTTCGAGTAGAATCTACGGTCGAGTTTGGCAAGGAATAATTCCTTCACAGATCGATTCTAGACATGATAAGCTATCGTCCTGACCATATGGCGTCTGTGCAGTTTTTTGCAAAAGTGCCGAAAAAAATTCATTTCGAAAATTTCTTTTTTTTCGTGTAGAGTCTACGGTCGAGTTTGGCAAGGAATTATTTCTTGACAGATCGATTCTAGACATGATAAGCTATCGTCCTGACCATATGGCGTCTGTGCAGTTTTTGCAAAAGTGCCGAAAAAAATTCATTTCGAAAATTTCTTTTTTTTCGTGTAGAATCTACGGTCGAGTTTGGCAAGGAATAATTCCTTCACAGATCGATTCTACACATCAAAAGTTATCGTCCTGACCATATGGCGTCTGTGCAGTTTTTTGCAAAAGTTCTGAAAAAAATTCATTTCGAAAATTTCTTTTTTTTCGTGTAGAGTCTACGATCGAGTTTGGCAAGGAATAATTCCTTCACAGATCGATTCTAGACATGATAAGCTATCGTCCTGACCATACGGCGTCTGTGCAGTTTTTTGCAAAAGTTCCGAAAAAAATTCATTTCGAAAATTTCTTTTTTTTCGTGTAGAGTCTACGGTCGAGTTTGGCAAGGAATAATTCCTTCACATATCGATTCAAGACATGATAAGCTATCGTCCTGACCATATGGCGTCTGTGCAATTTTTTTGCAAAAGTGCCGAAAAAAATTCATTTCGAAAATTTTTTTTTTTTCGTGTAGAATCTACGGTCGAGTTTGGCAAGGAATAATTCCTTCACAGATCGATTCTACACATCAAAAGCTATCGTCCTGACCATATGGCGTCTGTGCAGTTTTTTGCAAAAGTGCCGAAAAAAAATCATTTCGAAAATTTCTTTTTTTTTCGAGTAGAATCTACGGTCGAGTTTGGCAAGGAATAATTCCTTCACAGATCGATTCTACACATCAAAAGCTATCGTCCTGACCATATGGCGTCTGTGCAGTTTTTTGCAAAAGTGCCGAAAAAAATTCATTTCGAAAATTTCTTTTTTTTCGTGTAGAGTCTACGGTCGAGTTTGGCAAGGAATAATTCTTTCACAGATCGATTCTACACATCAAAAGCTATCGTCCTGACCATATGGCGTCTGTGCAATTTTTTGCAAAAGTGCCGAAAAAAATTCATTTCGAAAATTTATTTTTTTTCGTGTAGAGTCTACGGTCGAGTTTGGCAAGGAATAATTCCTTCACAGATCGATTCTATTCTAGACATGATAAGCTATCGTCCTGACCATATGGCGTCTGTGCAGTTTTTTGCAAAAGTTCCAAGAAAAAATTCATTTCGAAAATTTCTTTTTTTTCGTGTAGAGTCTACGGTCGAGTTTGGCAAGGAATAATTCCTTCACAGATCGATTCTACACATCAAAAGCTATCGTCCTGACCATATGGCGTCTGTATAGTTTTTAGCAAAAGTGCCGAAAAAAATTCATTTCGAAAATTTATTTTTTTTCGTGTAGAGTCTACGGTCAAATTCAACAAGAAATTATTCCTTCACCGATCGATTGGAAACATCCTGTGCAAAAACTGTTAAATTTTTGTCGGAAAACATGCTAAACAGCATTAGATGAGTAATATTTGTCAAATCGAATGCTGCTGGCTGACTGAAATGCAATTTGTGACCCCAAAGCGCGCCACTGGCCAATCGGGTACGTTCGGCATATCCAAGCACCGGCAAGCAGCCAGCTCTGGCAGCGCCTTTCACATAGCATAATAGGGAAAAATCACGGAGTGGGCGACATCTATAATTGATCGCATGAACTACTCGAGAGGTGAACAACAAACTAACCTCCATATGTTTATATGGGTAAAATGTGAACTTTATTTATTAATTTCAGTGATTTAAGCATTGAAAGTGTTGTATTTTGATGATATTTTGTGAAGAATTGTTGTTAATAGACCACACAATCTGAAAATGCAAAAGATTAGAAGAGGTGATATGGAGATAAAATCGCGAAAAATATGCTTGTTCCACAATGCTCTACATAACTCAAGGCTTTGCATGAATTTCCTTCAAATACTAAAGCAAAAGATGGGCAGTATTTGGGGAAACCTAAATCCCAAGGCAACTATAGCGTAGAAATGGAAGATGATCTTGAAGGTAGAAAAAGCTATCTCGGAATTTATGTTTGTAGCAAGCACTCATAATGATTTTTTCAGAGGTGAGTTCGATTTTTCATTATTGTTGTCACTATGCTTCTCCACCTCATTTGGTTGATTTTAATCATTTTGTAATTCATTACAGGCTGAGGCAAATATCAAATAATTATATGCAGTTGGAGCAACATGGAAATGAACAAGAAGGGGAAGATTTATAAAGAAGACATGATGAAAGATCTACACTTGGATGATGATTAACATGATCATGTGATAGATCTTGGAGAGTTCCACTGTGAATACAAAACCAACAACAACCTATAATGTGACACACAATGTTCCTGATAATGATATGAAGTTTTGGGTGATTCTGGTGTTGTGTGAATGGAAGACTAATTTATCATCTGCTTGCTTGCCAGTATTATTTGGACTTAGTAATTTAACATGTTCAAGAATGTTTGCATTTTTTATGATTTGTAGTCTTTCTCAGTCTGAAGGGAATCTATTCCACATTTCTATTTCATTCACCAATGATTAAAATATTTGAATACTGATTTGTTATTATTGTGTTACATTTCCCAAATTATTCAAGTAAGAAAAACATATGGCATGCTAGAGAAAGCCATTTACTCTTAATATTTACCCAATAAAACTATGAATTTTTAAATAATTTATTTGAACACTATATCACTTCTTCGAAATGAGTATCAAATCTCTACAAAATGATGAATCTGTATCAATTGTCACTTCCACGTAGTTTTGGCACTTCACTTTGTTCTTTGAATAAATTATCATATAATCTAGGTTCCTGAAAATAAAAACAAACAGAAAAGAAAACTGATAAGTCAAAAAGGCAGAGCTTGTATGTTTCCAGTCGAAATGGCCAATCAATCTTTTCAAAATTGAATTATACAACATTATCAATAAATCTGCTTCACAGGAACATTGAAATAAACCCATATATCATCTAGTTTCATGGTGATTTCATGTGAGAATTGTGGAGGATCTCATACACAAAACTTTTTATGATTTCTTCATTGAGGCCTTGCTGAAACACTTTCACCCCACAAAATATCCGAAAAATTCGAAACTGATATTTCGACTTTCACACAGACATTTTAAAAATAATTCCAGGAACTAAGAACTGAAAAACTTCGAATAAAAACCGAAATTGATACCTGGACACACCTGGACTTTGGTGGCATTCAACAAGAATCCAGTACCAATAAAACTGAAACGTCGACAACAAACTCTAGATACAACTTCAATCCAATGTTCGAGTACGAAAAATCGACTTAAATCTCTGAGATAACTGAAATTCTCTTCAATAAAAACTTTGGTTCAACAAGAGATCAAATGACAGATTATTTGTTGTTCACCCCTCGATCCGACATTTTGTCATTTACAGCGCCATCTGGCGTTTCGTGATTTTTCCCTATTGCTTTCTTTAAAACTTGTGGCGTCACCTAGCGGAAAGTAGGGGTACTACACTGTGATCTTGAGAACGAGGCGGGAAATATAATCAATGTTATTGTCTGAACAGTAGAATGGGAGAACTTACTAACCGATCAGATTGAAATATCGTGGCTTTTAGGACTGACAAAAGGCCCTTTGGGACTGTGGACGTGTGTAATTAATGAAATTATGCCAGACATGCAGTTTGGAGAACTTCAGTTCTTTTGAAACAGATGCTAACCTTGATGCAGGGATTGAGGAAAGCAACTAATTTTTCGAAGAACACTACTGAAAATTGTATGACACAGAGAAGCCCGTTATAAAATGTGGAGCGAGGTGTGTTCGTTAGTTGGACTTCGTTCAGTTTTTGGTCGGATAACCAACTTCAGTCGCGCTTTGGTTATATTTAGTTGTCAGGGTGACTAATGTTGAAAGCAGTTTATTTTTCAGTTATCTGATATTCTAAGACACGTTGACGCCTATTATAATACTGTACGCTATGTTTGATGCGTAATTATCTTCGGAAACATTGTCGGCCATTGGAGTTTTGTATCCTCTATATATAGTTCGCGTTTGGATAAATATTAACATTGAATATTATATATATTAATTTTTTTTTTGTTTTGTTATCTTAGAGTTTTGAGAAATTCCTAACAAATTGCAGGAGCGCGTGTTTTTTGGCGTGAAACAATAGTATATTTTACAGTACACTGAAATGCGTTGACAATTTCTCTTTGGAAATCGTTATTTTCTGGCTATATATAAATAGAGTAGGTATAGGTACCTATCATGTGCACACGAGTAAAACATTAGTAGTCGTCAGAAAGATTTTACCAAGTGTCTATTTTGGTCATCAGTAATGATTTGGTTGAGATACTTATTAACTAACATTTAGGAAACGAACAACTGCTACCTACAGTTGAAATCGAAACGTTTTAGAAACCCAAAAATGATTTACCAAATTGGTGTTAAACAGGGTTGCGCAACTTTTTCAAACACGACGCCGCAACTTTAAATTGCTGCTGGGTAGTCGATTAATTCAAACGTTGAACATTACAAGTGAAACTCAACGTTGAACTCTTCAGTCAAAAAAGTTTATTCAACCAGTACTACTTGAATAAAACATTGATTAGACGAACGTGTGCATTGGGTAATAAGAGCTACTTACAAGAAAGTGTCGAAAATTCTAACTTTTGTTAATTAACTAGGAAACATGCTACAATCAAAAGTTCACAATCAAATTTCATAGTTGGAAAATAATCGATAATATCTATTGACAAATTCAATGGAAGTTTGTCTTAGCTTTATTTCATTATCGATTGATGGAGGGAGAAATTCAATTACAAACATACCTATCGGTTCGAAAGTATAGAAAACTGAATAATAAAGAAACACAATTTGTATTGACTAAACATATAGAATCATGAATATTATTTTGATATTTCAACAAATCATAACAATATCTTAACTTCAATCGAACATCGCACTGAGAAATCATTTACGACTTATTGAAATTTTTCGAACAACACTGGTATTATTTTAAATTTAGGGATAGGTATATAAAGGCAGATTTTGGTGTGAAATGGATAAACACCCAATATTTTATGTCCCAATGCTTACATCATTTTTAGAAAGCGTGGTGTAATCTCAGAGTTGAACCTCCATAAAACTCATATGTTTATGTTGAAAAAATTGAATATGTTTCCCTTAAACTTGGATGTCTGGTGTATTATACGGCTTATTGTATGATTTCAGTTTGCTTCATCACAGGTAAAGTAGCATTGGATAATATTAACCACGTACTTATTCAAGCTCACCTTCTGAAAATGGTTTATTTCGTTCTATGCTACTGGCCCTGAGTAGTTTGTGAAATACTTGGGAGCAACAAAGGTTTTAACAATGAGGGAAACAATGCCTACTAGATAACGAGATGTCACAATCTTTGTTCCACAATCTGTATGTCTTCATTGGGATTAAAGTTAATGATAAAGTTATATTAATTATCTTTTCCAGCTTTGATAAACATATTTGCTTATTACTTTTCAAATGAATTGATGTTAACTTTCTTATTATGGGACATTGGATTTAACGACCAGTTGATAAGAACAAGGCATAGTGAATGAAAAAATAATCATTCAAATACATCAGTAAATGAAGTGCGTTATTGTGCGGTTCTGTTTTCATTGAGATGACAACCAATATTATTAATGCAAATGATATCCATGGAAAAAAATATAAATTTGCACCTCCAGAAGGAGGGTGGGGATATATGATAACAACATCAGTTGTTATAACACATGTGAGATTTATTTCACTACCTATATTCACTTGAAAGAAAAATTTACTTCCCTTTTTTTGTTTCTGAGAAAAGTGGATCCGCTCTCTGGTGATGATTGTTTCAGTCTCACAGTTGATTTTAGTACAACAATTTTCATGGACCTACTATATTTGGAGTAATCCTGAAATTATGAAGATATATTGAACCAGTGCCAATTTGCGAATTTATGCTGGAAGAATTAGAGGAAGCCAATTCAAGGAAGCTTGCTTTTGTTGAAAAGGAAACTGGGGCTTTGTGGATATAACGATAACTAAATATTGTATTCGGTGCTTAAATTTCATTTCCACCTTTACAACTTTTCGTTCTTTCTGTAATTTCTTATTCATCTATTAGGCGATTTACAAAAAAACAAATAGTGAATTTTTGTCGTCTTCCTCTTAGATACTATCATTATTCAACTCAATTTTGTTCGCTCTATGTATCAGCAAATGCCACTAAGTATTTGAATCCATCATTGTTTTATCATCGTTATTATATTTATGTCTATTTGGTCAAAGTAGCGTATTTTGTTCAAGAAAAGCAAGCACTATGGCATGTTTAAAAAAATTCACACGATTCACCATTCACGAGATAAGCGCAATACAAGAGTTTTCACTCCCTCAACCCCCTTAGAAGGTCCCGAAGGTTTGAGTTTAGCTTTTTCCTAATATGCAATCAACGATTCATGCAAAAACAGTTTCCTTGATTCATTTTCCGCAGACGGGCCATTTTCAGAACGGACTGGCTGTGTAAAACTTCTTTAGGTCTTCTTATTTATGAAATGCTCATTCTCGACGTTTTGAACAATGTTCGCAAGTAGGTATTTACCACATTCAAAACAACAAGTTTTTCAGATAACAACAATTGTTCCTTCGTATGGGTTCGGATTACTGTATGGTGACTTCTTGGCCGCTACTGACGATGAAACTAACGGCACTACATTGACAAATGCAGCTTTTTTGAGCGTATCATCTTTGACTGGTTAGAAATTTCTAGTAACATAACATAACATTTGGTCTGATATTGATATATTTAGTGCCCGTATGAAGTCATCAAAGTGTCAATTCTGTTTTTGAGACTCCATTTTGAATTAATTATAAGGGTTAGAAGTCAGTGAAAAAGAGTAAAAATTGCGTTCAAAAGGAAAAATTCAGTAGATTTCTTACCTCGTCTAATTCAATAATTCAAATTGATTTCTAGTCTTGATGGTAATGATTATGTTGACGGCAAATAGTTTGAAAAAGTGTTCGAAAAGTGTTTTTAATTGCCAACTTAGTTGCAAAGCAACCCTTGTAAGTCTAGGACTTGTATGAGTAAGGAAGACGGGGACCTTAACTTTTTAAGTGTCATTCGAAGCACTACTCGGTTGGTTACCGTGGAGTTGATCATTTTCTTTTCTTAACGAATAATTGAGGAAAATATAGATGCAGTCATTATTATAGGGTTAGTACATATGTTAAAAATGAAATACAAATTTTATATTTCGATTGACGCATTATGTTTTCATCACTCTATTCTAGGTTTGGTTTCTAGCTATCTGTTAAGGAAGTATACGTATAGAAAAGTTGGGATGGCTGGGGCGATTATATTCTCGATAGGAAGTTTTGGAAATATTTTCGTTCGAAATGTTAGACAATTAATAATCACTTATGGTATCGTACAAGGTGAGTACAAACCTCGGTACAAACACTCTTAGGATATTTTGAATTAGGTTGATATTTATAGTTTTTAGATTATTCAAAATAATCTTGAATTCTGATGAAACATTCTTCCTTCGAATTTGTCAATATCGCAGCGATCGAGGTAGAGATTCACTTCCGGTTTCACTTAAAGTATAACATCATCTTTGTATTCTCACATAATATGAACCTTCAATGTACTAATAAAGTCCGGTTAACATTAAACCAGAATTTGATAATTAATGTTATGATGTTCAATTGAAAACGATATGTATTCAAAAAAATCGGATGTTTCTCAGAAGTGACTCACCCCTATGAATGTTTTATTTCTGCAAATAAACAAGTGACATTTGTTTTGTAGGTATAGTACATGCACTTTTGGACGTATATAGTCATTTCAGGTTTGACCGGAAATACCCTCATTTTTTGATTTCGAATGGGTATATTTTCAATTATTTCAATAGAAAATCCGAGAGAAAATCATATCGTGAATACAATGATATTCCACTTGTCACTTTCTCACATTAATCATCCTGAAATGAAGTTCCATGAATGAGTTGAAACTTACCAGCGAAAAGTAGTTTCGATCGAGTTTCACTTTTCATTTGTTTTACTGGTTAATTTTTGGAACCAAATCGTGATTATGATGTTTCCTAATTTTTTTAAGTGAAACAAAGGTGGCTTATTATGATATATGTTGAGGGTATCCTGTTAAGAACAAGTACTTGTTCACCATATGATTAAGAACATCTTCTCAAATTAAATATAAAATGTGTTGATGTTGCCATTGAACTATATATAAACATTATCTCGAATACCCTAGTTAGGAATAATTGTACCTATCAATTAATTAATGAGGAGAAGAGAATGTTTCTTCTTTCGCTTAGGTACTGCTGAAAGCAGATGTTCATGTTAATTTTTATGAAGCATTGTTTGTTGGAAGTTCGAGTAGAAATTATGTATTTACATATCTTTCAGGTTTCGGTTTTGGGCTTATTATGCCATCAGTCTTTTCAGCCCTGAACGTTTACTTCGAATCTAAACTGAATCTCATGATGGGAATATCTCAAACGTTGATCACTATCAGCACAATGATTTGTGCTCCTACCGTAGCCTATGTAGTGGAAACATTTGGTTTCAGAAGAACGTTGGTGGGGCTTTCACTGTACTCGCTGTTGAATATTCCTGCTGTGGCAGCACTGCAACCAGTTGAAAAACATATGAGGAAGATTTCAGTCGATGCCAAACAAGAAGGTACCTATTGCTGATTCAGTGCTGATATACATCAGTCTTGCGAAATGCATCCTTTTTATATTGCTTCAAATGGAACCAATTGCGAGATTATTAAAATTTGGAATTTTCTTTCAATTCACAGAAATATGGCATTGAAAGTTCGATTATTTGATGTTTAGAAACATGGGAATAGCTAATATAATTGTTACGAAATAATAACTTTTATGGACATACTAATGTCTTCATAATATTCAATGTAAATTTTGGGGAAGATGAATGATCCGCAATTAATAAAATTTCCTCTCAATATTTTGAATGGCGATTGAAATATATCTCAGATGCAATATCATAATTATTGTTATTACACTTTGAATAAAGCTTTCATATCATATTTCTTGTAATTTTCGTATCACATCCTCACTTTCATGATTAAATAAGTAAATTGACAAACGGACAAACTCTGTCATCATGGTTCATGATAACGTCCAATCTTTCATATTTTGACCAACAGGTAATTTAACGATTCATGAAAAAACACTAGATGTGCGATAATGGAATTATTCTTGCATTATTATGGATAACATTTATCGAACGAATGTAGCACCATTATGAGACAATTCACAATACACGTGCTTATACAAAGTTCAAGTATGAAGTGTTTAATTTGAACAAATTGTTCTATGTGGTCACCATCTTGACCACAACAATTTTGACAGCGATTTTACATATAATTAATTACCCTAACTAATGTATTTCTATTCAATGCTCGCATAGCGTTTCGAAATCTTTTTTCTAAAATCACATTTTTGGGAATTTCAAATGCTTGAGTTTCGTTCATGATGTATCCTAATGAAAATAAGTCAGGAAAATTCATATCAGGGGATCTCGCAGGACACGAAATATCGCCGTTGTTCTTATACTGCTGTCAATTATTTCAAAGGTCATGGAAAAACCCATCAACATCGAGCTCATGAAATATCTGGAACACTCAGGAATTGTCAACGATAGGCAATATGGCTACAGTCATCAGAGATCAACTGGTGACCAGCTCGCTTACGACTCACATTTATGGCAGCAATCTATTGAAAAATATGGATAAACTTTAGCCGTGGCATTAGATATTTCCAAGGCATTTGATCGAGTTTGGCACCAGGGACTCCACGCCAAGCTTCCATCTTATGGTTTGCCCCCTCAGTTGTGTTCTCTGTTTGCTAGTTTTCTCTCAAACAGGTCTCTCCATGTAGTGGTCGATGCAATTTCATCTGATACTCTACTCATAAATGCTGGTGTTCCGCAGGGATCAATTTTAGCACCAACACTATTTTTACTTCACATCAACGATTTGTTGATATACCGCTTTCTCTTCCAGAGCTCCTATATCGGCCCGTCAAACCAGAAATAAACGAGAAAGAAATGTTAACAAAATGAATATGGACTTAGCACTAATTCTCGAGTATATAGAAAAGCTGTGCCCAACATAATTCAGTCAGGAGTAACCATACCATTGAAGTCATTCATTTCGATGTTTGGCGTTACTATCAGCAATAACCTTTCTTAGGAAAATCACGTGAGGTCCATTGCCAAAAGTGCATCCCTAAAACTTCGATTTCTGTTTCGAGCTAAGAGCTATTTCACTCCCAGTCAGCTGCTTATGATCTATAAGGCACAGATCCGACCTGTCCTGGAATATTTTTTCTATATTTGGAGTGCGGCACCTAAACATTGAAACTATTGAATTATGTCCAAAAAATGTCAATTCGTCTCGTCGGTGATGCCTCGCTTATAAACTCGCTTTTTTCCATTGAACACCGTAGAAAAGTTGGCGATTTATCTATATTTTATAGATATTTTCATGGGCGAAGCTCTTCTGAAATATCAGCAATCGTTCCTCCATTAGCAGTCTCTTCAAGATTTACCCGTCAATTTCAGTCTTCACGTCCCTTTCCAAAGACTCGTTCATCCAACGAACATCGAGACTTTGGAACTCTTTGCGCCTAGGGAGGTGTTCCCCGAGGCACACCATCTCCAGAAATTTAAGAAGAACACCAACTCTTACCTTCTTTCCCTTAGTTCTCTGAACATAACAGGATGTCCCTTTTCGTGAGAACCAGAACATAAAAAAAATTAATTTATTGGGGTAGTTTTCTTCTAAATATTTTTTTGCTACGGCGGCAATGTTAGCTGGCAAACTTCATCAAAGTTCACAGTTGCCTTCAGATCAGCAGGCATAATTTGCTCTTGTAATACTATTGACTTCCTTTCTACTTAGACCATATTGAGCTGTTACCAATGACAACGATCTAGCACAGCAGCTCAATTTATTTTTGAATTTTCATATTGATAATTCCAGTATTATTTCGGAATAAAATACCAAGTTGTGATACATTTTTGAAAATCAGATTCAAAACTCTATTTGATGAATAAAAAATTCAAAATGGCGCTCATAAAAAAAGAATTTTTGGTAATTATCTCAAAAACTGAAAGAGATATCCTTTTGTTTCATTCTTCAAAACAAAGACCTCAAAAAAAGGTCCATGGAATATCAAAACCAAAATTTTTTGTTTGAAGGTGGCTGACAATGTCTCGAGTTGTGAAGAAAAGTTTCGGACTTCCATTGTCTAAAGGTATGAAGATTTGAATCCTGAGAAAAGAAAAGATGAGTTATGCTGAAAAAACGAAATAAGTGATGAATAAAAATTAACTATTTTATCGAATCAAGAAGATTCGAGTATCAATAAATCAGGTTAGTATTAGTGTTAGTATATATGAAGTCGAAAAATGTAGATTTAAATGGGAGTTTAACTAGTCGATGAGCCTGAAAATAAGAAAAAATTGAATTAGAAATCAATAGCCTGAAAAAGAAAGGTTGAATTAGAAATCAATAGCCTGAAAAAAGAAAAGTTGAATAGCCTGAAAACTCTACAATCGTCTTCAGGTGAGAACTTCTCACCTGAAGACGATTGTAGATACACACAATCGAAACGTCGTGACAAACTCGATTTGAATCTTTCTCATAATTTTAATTCTTTATTCATTCATTTTATTTTAATTTTTAATTCAACTTTTCTTTTTTCAGGCTATTCAACTTTTCTTTTTTCAGGCTATTGATTTCTAATTCAACCTTTCTTTTTCAGGCTATTGATTTCTAATTCAATTTTTTCTTATTTTCAGGCTCATCGACTAGTTAAACTCCCATTTAAATCTACATTTTTCGACTTCATATATACTAACACTAATACTAACCTGATTTATTGATACTCGAATCTTCTTGATTCGATAAAATAGTTAATTTTTATTCATCACTTATTTCGTTTTTTCAGCATAACTCATCTTTTCTTTTCTCAGGATTCAAATCTTCATACCTTTAGACAATGGGAGTCCGAAACTTTTCTTCACAAAACCAAAATGTCGTATGTTCTGGCACAATCGAGATACAGGGGTTTGTCAAAAACGCATAATTTTAGTTTTTCACGACTATTTCGAAAACAATGGTTATAAGTTATAAAATCCCGAAAAAAAATTGCATTGCACATTCAACTGATTTTGTTGCTCTTGAAATAACCGAGAGAGCAATACAAGCAGCACCAATTCTATTCACAATATCAGCAGAAACTAACGATAATTGTATAGACAAGTTGAAATTCGAATGTAACAAAAGATGAAATTTATACTCTCTTCCAGATGAAACCGATTTCGGATTCAGAAAAGAACTATCAGAGGTGATTTTGCAGAGGCAACAGAAAGAGAATTTATTAGAAGCCAATAATGACCAAGATCCTGACAAGGAAGCAGATGTTGAAATTGAAGAAAATGAAATGAGAACAATAACGTGAGTTTGTGAACTGAATATGTATTGAGAATAATTTATTCATTTTCATGATGAACAACATAAAATAACACAACATTCACCTCAACCTCTATAATTTCTTTAATTCATAATCAAACCATGTACAAGAGCTTTCAACCAAACCCATAAGCCTTAAAATCTCATTTTCGTTTCATCAAAATATCTCAAGAATTCGTATATCTAGATCATTAAGCAATGAGTTACGAAAATTGTTATATGGCACTGTTTTCATTTAATCTTTCTGGAAATCTTTTTCGCTCAAGTAGAAATCCCATTAATTAAGTTAATTTGAGGTCATCTGATCAAAAAAAACCCATCAAAACAAAATTATACTGATGGGATCTTTTCAGGAGTAACACCACGAGTGATTGAATTTTCGCGATAAGTCTGTCGATTCATTTCTGAATGAAACTGAATTGTTTCGAGAAAACACCACGGACTCGTGGTGTTTTCTCGAATCAATTCAGCTGAGTTCAGAAATAAAAGACAGACTTATGAGATAAATTCAATCACGAGTTGAATTTTATTAGACTATTTCACGAATAAAGTTTCTTCATTAATATAAATACGAACAATTATTAAAATCGTCAATAACAATTGAGTGAGTAATGAGAGACAGAATTATGAGAATAAATATGAAAAATTCATTACAACCATTAGCAAATGTTTATAATCTTCAATGATATATATTACTACACCTAACTCTGAATAATTATTTCAACACAAAACCTTTTTTAATATGTATAATTATTATATTTTTATACATGAACAATAATCAACATTACACTCAACTATAATTATTATATATAGTACAATTATAGAAATTTTGAATAGTTTGACCGTTATTTGGACACATTCTATTGTTGGACTCATTACTTGATGTACTTCCAGTATGTATGAAGGTATTCAATATGTTTTGATGATGTTTCTCACTAAGCTGTAAATACGGTTTCATAGAGTTGGAACTTCCATGTCCGGTTATTTTCATTGCCTGTTGTTTACCAACGCCAGATTCTAGTAACTGACTAACTGCAGTTGCACGATTATAATGATTTGTTATTTTGACTTTCTTAGTATCTAATCCTATCTTTTCTGCAGACAGTTTTGTCCATTTTGACAGTGTGTTGATACCCACAGGAGAATTTTTGTACCTACTGTTATTATTCCACTTGCCATTCGCAGACAGGAACAGTCTGTCACTCGCTATATTTCCTCTTTTTGATATCAGTTTCCGATATAATCTCACAGGACACATTTCGGGATTGCTCAAGTTCTGAGTGAGCCATTTATTACCTTCACAACTATTATTGCCGCCTTGATGGGATTATATGCAATTCTGTTAGTCAAACACCCTTTGTTGTCTGTTTCTTCTTTGAAAAAATGTAACATAGAAAAAAGCTGCTTCGTTAGCTCCTTCGTTACCTCTCCTCCTGCTCTACTGCTGCTATGTGGAAAAACTTTTCCTGGAGGCCTTCTGGCGTATCCTCATCCCATTGTAGGCACATTTTTTTATATTCGTCAGAAGTCATAGCGGCAGAACTTACTTTCCGTTTCTCAGGTACAGCTATGTAATGAAAACTAAGACATATTTTCCTTATTCACGTCATTACAAATAATAAATGTACAATTTTCAAATGTTCCCTGAAAATTACTTCCGCCGCTGGAAACAATTTCTTCTTTTTTATGGGTGGTGCTGTTGCTGTTCACTACAGTCGAGGTGCCTGCCTCTTCTGATGGCAAAGTAGACAGCATACGCGCCGTTTTATTTCTCAATTCAATACTGTCCTCCAGATACCCCTCTGCCACCGTGGAACTTCTCCAACCTCCGTGTCTTTTTAAGTTTGTCATAGTTGCTCCTGCATTGGCTAGGGCAGTAGCAGAAGTGCGACGAAGGCAATGTCCCGTATAGGTTAGTGGGTTTGGCAATCCTAAATACATTGCGATTTTGCTGGGAATTTTGCCAAACATATTCTTTCCAATTGGCTGAGTTGTACATTTATTTTGCCGGAAGCTCAAAAAAAATCGTTTTGTACCTTCAGGACGCAAGGACATATAAAGTCTCAATAAAGGCAAAGCAGAGAACTCTTTTTCATCCACAACTGTAAATTTCTTCGATACACCAGTTTACTTTCCGGTACGTTCACTACCATAACAGTATCCCGGTCCTCTATATCTGCTATACTCATATTTAGAAGTTCCTGAGTTCTGCATCCTGTTACGATTTTCCGAAATCGTCGGTATAGAAATGATTAATTCAAATTAACTACTCCACTCTGTATACACGATTTTCGGGTTTATTCGGAGTATACGCGTTTTTGCGGATAGATAGGAAAAAGCGGTTCGATCGAATGAAAAGGAAATTGTGAGCGAGTCAAGATAGCGCGACGAACGAATGTTGCTATTAGGATAGATTTTGGGGTGTTTTTTTGGAGTCTGGAGAATTCATACGTTTCGACGGATATTTTCCTGAATTAGGTATTGCAAAAGTTGTGGGAGCTGTCACTGGAATAAGTGTAGTCCAATACCCCAGTTCAATTTGAATATTGGGTAATTAGTTCCTTCGTTCGGTTTTTTTTTACATCTCCTTCAGTGTTAGGGTTGCGGCATTGGGAGGTGAGCATTTTGTGTTATTACGATTTCGCTATTTTCTTTCAACTCGCTTTTAATAGTTTTTTTGTATCGCTCGCAAATATTTAACAGTGCAAACTGTTTTTAGATGTTTTGGGGAGGTACACAGTGCCTGTCTTGTAACTACACTATCCTAGCTGTTGGACGGTGATCGAAAGTACGACGACCGTACGTACTAGTGAATACAGGCCAGTTTGGGAATCCTGTACATCAGTTGCTGATGGACGGTGTGGTAGACCTTTTTTCGTCCGTATGCAATAGGAACATAACAACTAAAACTGGTTTTTCGGTCTAGCTACGGGAAGGAATACTTGGGAGCAACTCTACATCCATACCATCGGGATGGGACTAGATAAGTACCTCATAGAGGGTTGTGTTTCGTACTTCTGAGATACAAAAGTTACAAAAACAATAAGCAGGTATATTGGTAGCTTCGTTTAGGACTCTCTTGCGGGCTTATAAATGGTGAAATATGTTGTAGCGTAGGATATTGTATGTATAATGAAATAAGTTTTTTTGGGATCCCAAAATTAAATTTAATATCTGATATTGTATCAAGAATCAAAGAACGACCTTGTGGTAGTTTAGTGGTTTCCACCTAAGGTATATCACTATCAGTCAGACTTCTGAAACCACTTGGCGCCCTCTTCTTTCTTATATGTGTGTTCAAATATAGGAAATTAACTTTGTTTGACCATATTTTTACCCACGTCCCTTGTATTATGAGCAAGCACTTTACTTGCCGAACTTAAACATAACCTATTATTGATAATTCTGTTGTTCAACCTGGAAATAAACCTACCTACAGGGTGAACGTAATAATCCTCCAAAATAACCCATAATTAGAACAACCTATAACAAATAAAACGAAATAAACAAACGAAAAAGAAAATTATAAGAAAAAATAACCTTATGCAATAAATGAATTTCATTAGGGGCGTCCTTTACAAATTTGATGACATCTTTAGGAGATAAGACAGCAGACTTTTTCGGCTTATACCCCTTACTTTTCCGGGTAATTCTTCCGTCAGGTGGCGATGTCTTTTTTTTTCAAAATTTTTGGCTTTAATTACGTATTTTGGCCTCCTGATCACGAATCTGAAAACCAAAATGTGCGGAAACCAATACTTTTCGAGATATTCGCAAAATAAAGTCATAACCCTATTATTTAGTAACACTTATCCAGTGATTCAACTTTCATCATCCTTCTTTAATTGTTGTTTGAAGAGTTAAATACCTTCCTCATTAACTATAAAGTAATATTTCATGAGAAACGGCATTCTATTCATTAATTTAACCATTTATTTCAAAATTATTATCAATGCTCATATTAACATCTTCCATGACAAAAGGTTACATTGGTGACAAACCGCAGCACAAATTATCTCGTGGAGCATTAAGTATTTCTTTCTATCATTACTTCGTGACGAAAAGAAGGACAGATATATATTGAATGAGAATTCCCTGGCGTGAACGGACGACCACTGGCAACATTGCCAGTGTTGTCTCTGTTGACAGCTATCATGGCCGTTATTTAAAAAACTACATAAATATTTGAGATGATATCAAATTTTAGCAATCTCGTTTTGTTTTTCTGATAACTGAATTATAATGAATATGGTATCTATTTTCCGCGAGCACGTACACCGAGTTTCGTGTACAACAGACAAGCCAGTGATGAGCAGTTGAACAATAGCAAAAGAAGGATGATGAAGGTTTTATTTTGCGAATATCTCGAAAAGTATTGGTTTCCGCAAAATTTGGTATTCAGATTCGTGGTCAGGAGGCCAAAATACGTATAAGTAAAGCCAAAAATTTTGAAAAAAAAAGACATCGCCACCTAACGGAAGAATTACCCTTTTCCGTTGCAAAAAAGCCTCTAGTTCGTTGAACTTGGTGATATCTCTTTTCTCATATATGGTCACCATCGATTTGAGCATTGACCATTTAGTCCATAACGAATTTGGGCTAAACGTTTCTGACTGCAACGAATAAATACAATTATTACCAAATCTACCAGAAAATACTGAAAATACTTTACCAGTTCTTGAAAATATGCCAGAAAGACAGTTTCGTTGGCATCTTTTGACATAACATTTCTCTGTGTCAGCCACTTCAGATATAAGTTGTATTCTTTTTGATATAGGGCTTCACTTTTCGATGGAAGTAATGATTGTCTTGCTTTTTCCGCTTTTTTTATAATATCCTCCATTATATCAGAAAAAGATCGTCGATTTGTGGTAAAAAATAAACACGTTTTTAACGGAAAAACATTGATTGATAAAGAAAGTTTGCTTATAAACATGTAACATAGCGACAACCTAGCAACAACCAACAATGCTACAATCAACGCTACCTAATTCAAATATATAAAGGTTATGAATTTAAACATTTATTGCGTTCTAAATATGGACATATTGTTATGAAAATCGGTCAAAAATAAAATTATCTATGTACCACGGGAATTATAGAGCTTTAATAACCTCTGGCAATTGCTGTCCCTCGGGCCAGAGGCCCTCGGGACGCAAACTTTGCCATCTGTAATTAAGGCCCTCATAATTCCCTTAATACATAAATAACTATTGAAATGGTTTAAGGTCTCCTCGTAAAAGGATTTAAAACGATTTTGAAAATTTGATGTCAAACATATAGATCATATCGTAAGGAATAATTCGAATTTCGGGAGACTTTCCTATCTTATTTTTCAGGAAACTGTTCGACTTGAGCCTCCTCAAGGACCCCCAGTATTTAAATATGGTTATTGGAATATCCCTGGCTTTCAACTCAGATGTCAATTTCATCTCTGTTCTTCGAATGGTCCTCCACAACTTGCATTTTGAGTTATCTGCCATATCGATAGCGATGACAGTTCACTTCTGCTCGGACCTCGTTTCGAGAATATGCTTTTCCGTCATCAGTGCTCTGGTGCCTTTCAGGAGCAGATACGTGTTTTTGACTGGAGCCATCTTATCAGCCCTCTTTAGGATAGGTAAGTGTGAGGTTCATTATTGTCTTACGTCGTATATAATTATTCGATGATTCTCATTCAAGAACCAGACTTATCATGCATGTCTTATGTACCCTTATTCTGAAATGGATTTAGTATCTGAATACGTTGCTGATAGTGTTTTGAGCAGAGACCAAAGTGCTTTCGAACAGTGTTTTGGAGCATTAATTTAAAGTTGGTTCTCCATCATCTTGATTGTCAAAACAACCCTCAGCAGCTTTCGAAAAGTTCTACATTGTATAGGTACTATTGACTTTTGGAATCCAGACCACTGTGGCATTTTTGTGTTTGTACAAAGGTGGATATAGATATGGTGAAACGATTCTTCAATTGTTTTTCGTCATAGCCTGTAGACTGATTTAGCGAAGATCATAACACCGGTAATATTTCACTAATCGTTCGGAGATGGCGTTAATATCGCATTTGATATTAATATCGATAATTCAGTTCTCTATCAATATCCGTATTCTATGGTTTCGTGTTCAAATGACAGTAACAGATCACTCATAATTATGGTTTTGGCTTTAAATATAAATATTGTTCGATTGATCAATCATGATATTGATTGAATGAATCACACACAATTGAAATGACTGAGAAATTGTGAAAATTCATATTCATCATGCGGACTCAGCAGACGTGGCACCATCCATATAAAGTCATCAAAGTATTACTAGTGTTTGAAACTATGTGTTTGAAAAAAAAAGTTTGAAAAGTGTTTTTAACCGCCAACTTAGTTGCAAAGCAACCCTCGTAAGTCTAGGACTTGTATGAGTAAGGGAGACGGGGACCTTAGCTTTTTAAGTGTCATCCGAAGCACTACTGGGTTGGTTACCGTGGAGAATCCGAAGGATTGAAATCTAGGTACCAAGAATGTTCGGTTGGTCACCTATCTCCTATGATTAAAATTCAAAAAAATCAAGTAGGCAGAAGTCTACAAATATTTCTAGTGCCTGGGACTCGTTTCACCATATCTTTATCCACCTTGGTTTGTACAAAGTATAGTCGAACATGTTAACAGTAATATAAATATTAACCAACATTATTTTAATCAGGTTGAACCTAGGCTGCTATACGGTAATTGATTTTGGGGCAGCTCCACAAAGAGATTTTACGGTATCCACATTTAGTAGTCAGAATTGAATTTTTATCAATCAGAAAATAATCTTGTGAGTTTTTTTATATATACATACATCTCAAAACCTCAATAATGATATTCATGATTAGAACTAATGTCATTATCTTCTCGCTATTGGAATATCCATATCCACTACAATCGCCCTCTGTTGCTTTCCTGATACTTTGTATTAGGGCTGAAGTTGAAAAAAATACCACACGCAAAAAAGTGTCTGATTAGTATAGGCACAACCATATGATCTTGTTACCATAACATTGTCATATCATATAACCATATTATTACTATATTAGTACCATATGTATTTTCATGTTAACAATATTATAGTATAACAAAAATAAATTGTTATGGTAACAATATCATATGGTTGTGCCCAAGGTGGATATAGATATGGTGGAACGAGTACCATTAAAAGGCACTAGAAATATTTGTAGACTTCTGCCTACTTGATTTTGTTGAATTTCGATCATAGTTTCAAACACTAGTAATACTTCCACGACTTCATATGGATGGCGCCACGTCTGCTGATTCCGCATGATTAATATTAATTCTCACAATTTCTCAGTCATTTTGATCTTGTGTGATTTGTTCAATCAATATCATGATTGAATAATCGAACAATATTCATATTTCAAGCCAAAACCACAATTATGAATGATCTGTCACTATCACTTGAACACGGAACCATAGAATACGGATATTAATAGAGAACTGAATTATCGATATTGATTTATCAAATGCGATAGTAACGCCATCTCCGAATGATTCTTGAAATATTACCGGTGTTATGATCTTCGCTAAACCAGTCTGCAGGTTTTGACAAAAAACAATTGAAGAGTCGTTTCAGCATATCTATATCCATCTTTGTTGTGCCTATATTAACTGAAACTTTTGTTACGATTACAATAGTTTTTTTTTTCGTGTAGGGGGTACTTTTATATGCTTTTAGTTTTTCATTGGTGATGGAACGGCCCCGTTGGCTCTCTATTAAGCATTACCAATCCTAAACTATCATCTATATTTTCTGATTGCCGATAGGATCACGTAAAAATCCCACAAAGATACTTTAGGTATAGTTTCACAGCAAAAATTGATAAATTAATAGTATATTCTTCAACGAGAGAATAATAGCCATTATACGCGAGTAGAAGACTATAGTTTCTACATGACTATAATAGTAGAAGAAATGCCTAGTTAAGACTAGTACAGCCTGTATCTTATGAAAAATATCGAAGTACCTAATAGACATAACTTAACGATATACCTAACTGATGTGCAATACAAATATTAGAAGAAGATAAAAATTAAGATCTGGCAGGATTCGAAACTACATGGTCCATATTTTACGGGCGTTGTAGTAGACGTTAGTGAGAAACAGAAAAATATAACTTCAGTATAATATGGATTGAAGCAAACTTTCAATCTGGCGCTGTACAAATTTCGACTTGTTCACTATCACTGCTAATATTCTTCTATCATTATCACAATAAATATTATGTATTTATTTCATCAATATTATGTCGCTTTTCGTGTGACAGTTCATCAGATTGAAAATGTCGCGATAACCGAGTATTTTCCGCCGCTATTGTATTTATTGATAATTCGAACATAAACATCCATAATTTCTCTAGTTCCAGGAAGAATTCCAATCATTTTGAAAATAACTTTTTCTGTTTCAGTGTTCACTCTACGTGACGATCTCCTGTGGAAAATGGTTTCACTCGGTATATTAGGATTCCTGCGATGTTTGATTCAAACTACATTTCCTCTAGTGATATCAGAGAAATATAAAGATAATTTCTCGACAGCATTCTCACTATACATGGTTGTTTGTGGGGTTGTCAGTATGATGTTTGGCCCATTATTGAGTAAGTAATCTAATAATTAAAAAAACTAGCTTCTCTGAAAGCCAGAAAAACGATATAATATGGCATTGAGGTGTAAAAGGGTAGAAAAGAACAAAAAAACTTTTAAACACCCTTTAATCTCTTATAGAGTTGACTTAATAATTTATCGTTATTTAACTGACGTTCATAAATTATTTCCATGATGGATCGACAAAAAATTTGATCGAATAAAAAATGATTGCCTGTTCAGAATATCGTCCATGCGTAGTAAAGATAGAAAAAGGAAAAGTCTGGTGAATATAAGAGTTGATACCATCGATGAGCCTGTTAAACACTTGGGTTGTGTATCGGTGAGGTAAGGTAACCTTCAAGACTGAACCACTTCCCAGGAAAGGTGGATGCAGGATGCATAAGTGAAACCATATCTTGCACTCGCACGAAATTAGTATTTTCAATTGAGTTAGCCTGCTTATTTCTCAACCCCAATGCTCTGTAGACTGTACTATCGTGTGTTTGAAAGTATTTTTAACTGTCAACTTAGTTGCGAAGCAACCCTCGTAGGGACTTTATGAGTCAGGAAGACAGGGACCCGAGCGGGGACCTTATATAGCGTGTCAAGTGCTATATAGATATATATTTTTTCTATTTTAGTTCTATAATGAAGTCATTGTGCGACGCAAATGCGCATTTTTTATTATTTGGAGATTGGTACAATCTAACTGTCAAATGAAAGTCAGAAGAGTTAAGCCCAGTTTACTTCTGAGCGATTTGGATTTGGTGATATTAACTGCGAAAAACTCATTGTCTCAATTGGTAAATTTCAATTCAGAGTGTGATTTGATTTAAATTGACCAATAAAAATATTAACAACATTGAATTTTTCACCGCTGGTATTGCAATAATCAAAATCGCTCAATTGTAAATTGGGCTTTACGCTTGTGCGTCAGATTTTAATTATTTCAATATTATCATTCTTACCAATGGAAGATGTTTCTGTAATTTATCGATTTCAAATCCATTTTTTTTCTCAAAATTAATTCAAAATAGAAATAATAACATATGATACACGTTTTGTAAGACTCGTTATCGCACTTGTTCACTTGGAGCACAAAATAGCGTCTTATAAAACTTGTATCATAATATACTATTTTATCTACAACTATCAAGTAAATCATCCATTGCTTACTCGATTTCCAACAGTTAATAACAGTCATTACTGTGATGAATCGAGTAATAATGACAGTACGATGGGGTAATATTGTGACATCCCATCGTATTGTAAAATTCAAATAGGAGTTCTATCTACTATGCAATACAACCGAGTCTTACCCGACTTATATTTTCATGGTTTCAATCGTTCTTGCACAAATGAGAAATACGATAATTCCTTGTTTTTCATTCTCAAGCGTATAAAATGAGTTGTTTTTTTCTTGAAATGCTGAAACTGAGGTTTTAGGAATGCAAAAACGGAGTAGAATGACAGAACGCTCAGACCAATCTGAACAACATACAAGTGTATATTGTTGGTTGCATAAGGCATCCTAGTAGTACAGTCATAGGTACAGTATAGGTAGCAATAGCATTGTTGAAGACTTAATTTTCTGAGAATCTACAATAACAGGACATATCGCGTATACTACTTTTCTAATCTCAAATTAAACTAGCTTCCATAGGAAAGCAAGTTGCTACGTTTTTGAAAGTGGAGAACCCTGAACTATACACAGGCCATTTCCTCCGGAGGTCCTCTGCTACCATTTGTGTCAGCGGAGGTGGTGATTGATATCATAGCCGTAAAAAAAATTGGCGGATGCAAATCTACCTCAATAATGAGTTGGAAAGAGGAAACAAAATTTTAAAAGAAATAACGAAAAATGATAAAAGTCATTCACTATAACAAGCTCCAAGCAGTATAAATAGCTCCGAAACAAGTACCACCTCACTAAAAAATTTCAACATGTCGGAGAATGCAACTCCTGGAATCAATATTATGTTAATAAAAGTTAGGCCTGGCAATGTTTGTTACACATATCTTATTAAGTTGTTTTGTTTTACATTGAATCCACTTTAGCAATGTTCAATTTTGCTATAAAACTATCAACATATTTTTGAAATTTCAAAGTTTTTTGGATATTAAGATAGTTGTAGATAAAGCATAGTATTCTACTCGCGCACAATGACCATTACCCACTCAGATGATTACAGCACTCGCCGTCGTCTCGTACTGCAATTTTCATCTTCGTGGGTAATAGCCATCATTATGCGTTCGTTGAATAATATACTATATTTCCAATAGCCACGCCGGGATTCGAACCCGGGCTCTCAGGGCCATAAGCCATTATCAGCCCAGTGTACAACATGATCATAGCAAGTCTGAACTTGGTAGCAATTTTGCGATTTGTAAAAATTTGCTGAGCTTGATTTCTCTGTAATACATGAATTATTCATCCAGTTGAAAAAATATCTGTTTGGAAAATTGTAGATGTAGATTTCATTGTCTATAATTTTTATCATATATAACTATATGATTGACCTCTGTGGCACTGGAGAGAATTATTCTCTAAAAACTAGTTTTCAGTATTATTTTTCCAATATGACGGCGAAAGTGGTGGTCGCTCAAGGTCGAAATGTCGTAAAATTGATAAGAACCCCAAACTGTATTAATCAACCAAATTGACATCTCGTAGTGCACGTGAATCAGAAATCAGATCCTTTTCCCAACTCCGGGCCTAATAATTATATTCCACCAACTTAATATTCCATTATGCTTTTCACATAGGGTGTGAGTTTAAGAGTATAGTTGTACCCATTTCAATGGAACCTAATTTATATCGATAAGTAACTACATAAATACTTATACTTAATTTATCTGAATAGTTGGCTGAAACGTTCAGTCAACAAAATACCTGTTGTTACCACCTTTAGCAATCCCCTGATTGGGGAAGCTGTACCCTTAAGCTTTCCTCTAGTTCTGTTTGTTGTATTTGTCGGTGTCGAACGAAATATAAATAAAATAAATAAATAAAATTTATTTTTCATTCGACAGTAACAAATACCATATAGGAATAGTCAAATGAACAAAATATTGCATTAACAATTAACATAAATTCAAATTAAAAATTCTCTAAGCGAGTAGTGACATGAGGATGCCAAGAACTCACTGAGTTGACTTTTAAAAGAATTCATCTTCTCGATATTTTTCAAATAAGTAGGGAGATTATTGAAAAGTTTCATTGCCAAACAATTTGCCGCATTTTCTCTTATTCTAGTTCTCGCAAATGGTACATATTAGTCATTTTTTTGCCTAGTGTGGTGCTCATGTTGATCACTACTCCTACTTAATCTATAATTATTTCTAAAGACATATATATATATATATATATATATATATAATCGTAAACCTTATTATACCCGTAGGTGTTAAGGTGTCTATCTAGATTACTCATAAATAAATTTGGCCCATTTTTTCTTATCTGCTGCTAATTCTTTTCCTGCTTTCCAGTTCTTGTTCTTTTTCTCCAAGTTATCCACTATCACATCGTCCCATGTTTTCTTTGGTCTGCCTCTTGGTCTTTTCTCTATTGATTTTACTTGCCAGATCTTTTTGGTTTGTCTTTCATATTTAATCCTTACAAGATGCCCAAACCATTTCAGTTGTTGTCTTTCTATACTCTTCATTATGGATTCTACTCCTAGTTCGTCCCTTACTTCTTCGTTTCGAATTCTGTCCTTTCTCGTTATTCCTTTTATACCCCTCAAGAATTTCATCTCTATTGCCTGTAGCTTGCTTTTCTGTTGTTTATTGAGAGTTCAACTTTCGCAGCCATACATCAAAATTGGTTTGAATATTGTTTTGTAAACTGTTAACTTTGTTTTTTTTGATATCTCTTTTTTTCTGATCAGAGTTTTATTCAAGCTGTAATACAATTTTGTAGCATTCTCAACTCTGTTGTTTATTTCTGCTTCGTTTTTGTCATCCTTTTTTATTATGACCCCTAGGTACTTGAAACTATCTGTCTGTTCAATAACTTCATCATTGAGTTTTATTTCTCTTTGTGTGTAATTTTTTCCAATGACCATTATTTTTGTTTTTTCTATATTTATCTTCAGATTTCTTTTCTTTAGTGCTATGTTCCATGATTCTAAGTTTTGCTGTAAGTCCTTTTGGTTTTTAGCGCATATCATCAAATCATCTGCGAATGCGCATTCCGTTAAATATACCGGTTCCAGTTTTTTATATCCCATTAGAAGTTTCTTGGTTTTGTCTTTAATCTCCTTTATTGTATCGTCCAGGATTATGTTGAATAGAGTCGTACTAAGTATGCCTCCTTGTCTTAGTCCTTCTTTGGTTATGAACTAATCTGATTCTGCGTTGTTGGTTCTGACGTAATTTCTGGTACATTCGTATATGCTGGCAATATTTTCTTTTAGATTTTTGTCAACTCCTCTACTCTTCAAACTAAAAACATACACATTTCAAAAATATAAATACCAGTCACTGTTAAAATTTTGTGATATTCAAAAGTCGGTCTACAGGAAGTTCTCATAGGCATATTGATAATACATCGAAGGATTCTTTTCTGTGCTACCAACACGTCTGTCACTGATACTGAATTTCCCCATAAACAAATTGCATATCTTAATCGAGAGTCGACTTGGGCAAAGTACAAGTTCAGGAGCTGTTGTTTATTCAACAAGAACCTTATATTTCTGAACATAAAAGTGAGAGAGGACAGCTTCGAAACAAGACCCGAGCAGTGAATCCTCCAGTTGAGACATTCATCCATCGATACACCTAAAAATTTAGCAACTTTCTTTTGATCGATGTTTGAATTGTTTGCATATACCCAGACAGCACGATGTGATGAGATGTGAATGTTCTCACAAGGTACACTGAATGTTCTGGGGACATTCTCAGAACATGAAAATGGGACGAAAATTCATGTTCCAAGAACGTTCTCAGGATATGTCAAGGAATATTCTGAGAATATCCATGGTTATTTTCAGAATATTCTTAGAATCATCCTCAAAATATCCTAGAATCTTCCCAAAATATTCTATGAACATAATCAGAATCTTCTCAAGTATATTTTGCGCACATGTTTAGGATATTCTCAATATCATCAGTATATTCTGAGAACATCCTCACAATCTTCTCGAGAATATTCTGAGAAAGTCCTCATTATCTTTCAGAGAATATTCTATGAACGTCCTCATTATCTTCTACAGAGTATTCTGAGAATGTCAAGTGAATGATCTATGAATATTCTCAGTATACAGGGTATCTGGAAACGTATCGGAAATACAGGGTGTTTCATAATAAATGCGCAGGATATGATAGCTCTTTCAAGAATATGAAAAAAAGTTCCTATTGACTTACCCTCTAAAATGCACCATTTTCGACATACAGGGTGTTGAAAAAAAAATTGATCATGTTTTTCTTGAAAACGGTCAACTTTAGAGATTATGAACAAGAGTCCCTTTTTTGTGTAGAAAACATTGGCGGTTTAAATAGGTGGCTCAAAATTGTACTTTTTCCAGTGGCGTAAAAGTTGGAGGAAATAACACCCGCTACCCCTTCAAAATCTTAACCAATTATGAATTCAAAAAAATAACAAATCAGCCCAAAACATAGCTTATTATGAGTAGAAAATGCCTACAAAATCTGTTTACTGTGCGATAAACGGTTCCAGAAATATTCGCAAAAAACGATTTTTTTTTAATTCAACAACCTGTGTGTCGAAAATGGTGCATTTTAGAGGGTAAGTCAATGGAAACTTTTTTTCATATTCTTGAAAGAGCTATCATATCCTGAAGTCCTGCGCATTTATTATGAAACACCCTGTATTTCAGCAATCAATAGAAGAGCTGATTTAGTTGACAAAAAGTTCATGTAATTGTATGTTCGAAACGTCAGTTAGCATTTTTTTTAATTTCATTTATAAGAGTCTGGAGAACATCAACTTAACATTGGACAAAGTGAAGTGCCTTGTAAAAGTGAGTGTGGTGATTGAATTATTGGCAGATTTCTTATTGATATTTTGTTGAAATTGTGTCAAACATTATGAAAAACATCACCCAAACTATTGGAACATACATTTAAAATTATTTTTGTTTCAAAATTAGTTCTTCTAATGAATCCTGGAATATTACCAAAACATTTTCAGAAAGTCAGTTTTGTTATTATTCAGCATAATTCATCAGTCCATCAAAATCAATAGAAATTGCTAATATTCTTCACAAAACAGAAGTGATAAAAACAATTCAACATTGATTTGAAATAATGTAATAGGTATCAAGTAAGTACAACAAAAATAAAACAATGATTCTGAAGATAAAAAAAACAACATATATTCATCAAGAAAGATTGGATCAAAATCAACAACTAAAAATCTCGACAGTAATAATTTCTCAACTCCATAAAAAAATTCAAACATGTCGTCCTCAATCCCTCAGTTTTTTTTTCAAGTCTTTCTCGAGAATTGACCAGCCAAATTTTGATTGAAGCTTCTACATCTGCTCTTGTGATTTTTTCATGTTCGATGACATGACAACATCTGAAAATAGTATACAAGTTTTATGAGACGCTATTTTGTCGCACGCGTTGTTTGGAGTACGACGAGCGAAGCGTGCTCGCTTCACTCCAAAGGAACAAGTGCGACAATGTGTCTTATAAAACGTATGTCTTATACAATTAATTTCAAGTCTTTTATTGAAAAAACTTGATTCAGTATCGATTAATAACAGAAACATTTTCGATTGGTAACAATGATGACATTGAAATATTCAAAATCTCACGCACAATCGTAAAGCCCAGTTTACTGTTGAACGATTTCGATATTTGCGATCTGGAGGTGAATAATGCAATGTTGTTATTGTTTTTATTGGTCAATTCGAATCAAACTACACTCTGAATTGAAATTCATTAGTAGACACATTTGATTTTTTCACTGAGTTATCACCAAATCCAAAATCGCTCAGAAGTGAGCTGGGCCCAACTCTCCTACAGTTCAATGTTCCCAACTTCCGACGAATAAAAAACTCGTATCAAAATAGAGGCTATTTCGACACGCATTTGCGTTTCATAATGACTTCATTATACAACCAAAATAGAAAACAATATATTTTCATAAAGGTGCATATAAGCAACCACAAGCAACCCTCCTTTCTCTTCACTGACTCAGGCATGTAATCTGCTGTTACTCATATTCTGTTTTTCCAAAACTGGATTCAATTTCGCGTGTAGAAAATAATAAGTGTTATCCAAGGAGACTATATTAAATAGGTACGATGGAATCGGATAAAATTCCACTGATTTTATTACAATGCCAGACCACGTCAGGGCGCCATGTTATATATGTTCGTTAGCAGGTTTGCTAAAGGGGGTACTCACCGGGACAGCAGGAAAGAAAAACGACCAATTTACTGCTTTCGACGGCCAGTCTCTCAAACGGCATACCAATACCACCGTTCACCGTTCTGACTATCTCTGTATCTGTCACTGCCGTTTTGCCTTTGACACTCTGGCTAAAAATGTCATAGAAAACACTCCACAGAGTGTTTTCTATACTGAATGTGCACGAACTGGACATACACTCGCGTGTCACGGTACTATAACACATTGTGTAAATGCATATTTCCTTGAGAACGTCTTTAATTTAATAGAAAATATTATGAAATATTCTAGAACGTTCTCCGAACATGCAAGTAAGGCGTTCTATGAATATTTCTGGAGAACATTCATGGAATATTATGGAATATTCTATAAACGTTCCTATAATATTAAAATAATACATTATATGAATATTCCTAGAAAACATTCATAGAATATTATGGAATATTCTAGAACGTTCTCAGAATATTCAGGTGAAATAATCTATGAATATTTCCGGAGAACATTCATGGAATATTATGGAATATTCTATAAACGTTCCTATAATATTAGAATAATACATTCTATGAATATTCCTATAGAACATTCATAGAATATTATGGAATATTCTAGAACGTTCTCAGAATATTTAGGTGAAATAATCTATGAATATTTCCGGAGAACATTCATGGAATATTATGGAATATTCTATAAACGTTCCTATAATATTGGAATAATACATTCTATGAATATTCCTAGAGAATATTCATAGAATATTATGGAATATTCTAGAACGTTCTCAGAATATTCAGGTGAAATATTCTATGAATATTATTGCAGGACATTCTATGAACGTCCTGAATATTCTTATCACATTCTAGGAATATTATGTAGAATATTCTAAAGAAGGTATGTTGTGAACGTTGTGAGAATATTCATGGAATATTCTGTGCTGTCTGGGTATTCTGCATTTCTTTGACTTGTATGAAATCTAACTAAATTTGTTTTGGTTGGATTCAAGTAGAGTGAGTTATAAGAAAACCAGACACTGAGAGAGTTCAGTACTAGATTGCTCTTGACAGTAATATTGTCATCATTCTTATCCGATACAATGACAGAGACATCATCAGCATAAAGTGTGAAAGTGGCATACGGTGACAAACTACTTATTTCATTAATATAAATTATGAAAAGCATAGGGCCTAATATCGATCCTTGTGGGATACCCATGGTCAAGTCTACAAGTGGTGATGATATATCTTCCATCACTATTGTGGATGATGCTAACAAACTGCCTTCGCCTAGATAAAAATGATGCAACCCAATTAAGTGGAGGTCCCCCTATGCCAATATCGAACAGTTTGTCCAGCAATTTTTCATGGTTTACACAATCAAATGCCCTGCTGAGATCACAAAAGATCCCAACAGGACACTCGCCATGCTCCATAAAGTCAGAGAGGACGTTATAAAAGGCTATTACTGCCGTATTTGTAGAAAAAGAACTTATAAAACCATGTTGATTGTCGGAAAGACTGCCATATTTTTTTATAAAACAACTAAGTCGCTCCAAGTAACAGTATTCAAATATTTTTGAGAATCCAGAAGGTACAGTGATAGGTCTGTAATTCTCAATTTTTTCAGGATCATTTTTCTTAAATATATTTGTAATTTTACCAATCTTTATGTCAGACGGTGTTGCCATCTCACCACAGATATAGGTCGAGCTCCGAAATTCCCAACCAGACTAAGTACTGTTCAGTACTGAGATGCTTACAATACATGGTGAACAAACTCAACGCTGGTTGCCATGGTTACGTTTGTAAAATGATGGCGAAAAAATAGCGTTTTAGGTACACCAACGTCCAGAAGGGTGCGCCAGTATCGCATAAGTACAAATGGAAGGAATGTTTATTGTTGCAAGAAAAATTACGTAGTGTTTATTCATAATTGTATTGTTTGGATGCGTTTTTGATTGATGTGAAAAATGTTTATATTTCACCTGTGTAGATCCAATATACATTTAAACATGTTAGATGATGTGTTGTATTGTGGAAATTCGTCGTGCGAAAACACTTGAGTATATGTAGGTAAGTGAATTCATTCAGTAGTTGTTGTGACGAATTTATCCACAATGTATATTCATTGTTATTCTCTACCCTCTTTCCATCGAATTTCTCAAGAATTTTTCTTCAATTGAGATATGTTCATTAAAGATTTTTCATGTGAGCATTATTTTTATTGTAGAACTCTATAGAATCACCACTGTGGTTACAAAAGTACAGCAGTAGTACTTTGTCGATTTGCTCAAGTTTTTCAAGAAACAAGCTTGAATCTCCCCTGCACAATTCACATTTTCACTTCATTTGCCATTGAATTATGTATATTCACCTCAATATTCACAGATATATGATAAACATTGTGCCCCTCATCATTTCTGAAAGGTAGGACTTTTCTATTTTGTTTCATTTCAGTATCCTTTAATTCAATTCACATCAGTCACACTTGTGCATTAGATAATCTATAATACACCTACCAATAAAGTTCAAAATCGAAGGACTTGATTGCTCCAGATAGGTATATCTATGATTTGTCTTATGCTGAATATCCAGACATTTCAATGTGTCCTTACCACACTATCACTAAATACGTTCCATATATTATTTTTGTAATAAATACAAAAATAAATACTTCACAAATATAATAAAGATTATTACATCCTGATACTTCTCTCAAAAATAGGTGATTTGAAAAATCAGGAAAATTGGCACAACAAATATTTAAGAAGGGGTTAACCTTTACAAACATGTCAGAGTATATTTGCGGTGTAAAGGGGGAAGTAAAAATCCCGAGCGAAAGGGGCGGAGACCAATGTCGAACAAAAAACGGTAAGCGCTGTTGGCGTCTCACTCCAACTCAGTGTCGCGTAAATTCGTAGTAAATAGTCTTGCCTGGTCGAGTGGTCGCTCGGAATCTGTGGCTCGGGATGGCTCGGGTCTGCGGCCGTCGGCCGGCCGTTACAATTCTCAGAATAGGCCTCCGGATTTTCATCACTCATCAGTATATTTTGAACTTACTGTGTCTATGAGGATAATTTGATATGATATGGGAAATATAAAAAAACTTGTAGAAACAGATGAAACCCTTTCGAATATCAAAAACAGTAACACAAAAACATCTACACGAGCTAAATTGAAACTTATAAATACACAAATTAGAAAATGTCTCTCGGTCGTGGGAGAAATGGGACTTTCGATTGGACAAAAGAGAAAATTTCAAGCAAAAATTGGTGAGCTAAAACGGGTTAGATTTCTCATTCCAAAAATAAATCGGGGGCATGTAGGTTCAGGATTGATACCCTCTGTTCGGTGGCTAAATGTAGAATCAATTTGCAACTCGAGAATTCAGACAGGGCTCGTTATCAATTTGAATCACGATGAAATTGAATGCTTTCTCATTGATGCATCGTATATGATGAATATGGACACATAATAAAAAATGCTGTTTATGGAGAAACTATACTGAACATTTTTATACACAACAAAATATATCGAAATATTCTTCTTCGATAGGTATGAATGAATGACATTTTTCAAGGTATTCAGTATATATCTTTACTGAACTTGAATACTCGAAAACTCACATGATATATTTGAAAACAAAATTTACAAATAACATCCTATTTGTCTCTTATATTTTGACCCTTACCTACAGCATCAAGTATACGAGGTGGAAAAAACATTGAATATAAAAGTTGTAGGGTTTCATCGGTCCTATATTTTATCACTTCCAAAACGAACAAATGCGAAACGCAATTTTTTTTTTCAAATGGATCACCCCCGGTCATAGGTTTATAGTCAGAAGTCCACTTGTTTGTTTTATCTTCTGGTTTCCATGGTATATTGTATCCATATGCAAGGAAAGGATCAAATCAAAATTTCATTGGAAATTTTCATTCAATATTGGAATTGAAATAAGTGGAAAGCGGCTTGAGGAAAAAAAAAGTATTTCATTATGGTTGAAAAAAAAACTGTATTTTTTTCAATTTTGCGATTCGCATTTGTTTGTTTTGGATGTGCCAAAAGATAGTACCGATGAAACAGCCCGAAGGTAGTACAGAAATATCTCTTATTTCCATATTACTCTCGTATCTACTGGTCAACTATTTCAGGCAGCAAATATTTCATGTAAAAGTCTACTAATTTTGATTCCATCTTATCTTGCCAAAATCTATCATTACGATGAATTTTTTTAATTTTTATTCCTTTATTTGTCCATACCGCGAAATAACCTGCATGAAATTTCGAAAAAAAAAAGTCGATGGCGACCCTCGAATGACGAAACGACGTATTAAAAATTCTATACTGCTAAGTTTTAGAGCATGAAATACAGTTTCAAGAAAATGTCTGCTCTTTTCGTATCTATTAAAATAAAGCCAATAAAAAATTAAAATCTAAAATCTAAAATTTGTATTTCTTTGCGGCTCATTGTTGCGCACATGAATACACAACTTTTTCTTGATTCAACCGATCCTGTATCTCTAACCGTTATCGAATTCCCAATGTAGGGCTTCGAATATGGGACACCCTGTACATCGATTCCAATTATTTCTTATAAAAACATTCGAAAATAATTACGTACCTTATCAATCTCAATATCTTTTTTTCGACTGACAATTTCCTCACAGAAAGTCTTTTACGATGTTTATCGCCAGTTCGATAATTTGAACTCGACATGCTTGATCACAATAATAATACTAGTTCACAAACTAACAATAGTGTCACCATCTGAATGCAATCGCAAACTAACTAGCTTTCTGTTTGCAGTCTGATACATGCATATCTAGCCGGCCCTTTGATGTGTACATGGCCTGCCGCCGCCGTTCGCAATAAATGTTTACGTTTTCTAATCACCGAGAATGCAATGAATCCTTTTCGCAACTTCCATTGATATCATCACATGTGCTAAAATTATTGGAATAGCTTCAGTGCTATTTTTGGTTTTTATGAATGAAAATACGATTCATTCATAAATTCATAGTATCCATGTAAAAGTGCTTATTTGGTGCGAGGGCGCTCGAATCAGTCATGAAAAATGCTCCGTAATTGAGTCTGCAGGGGTTCAGCAAAAATCATTTTTGAGCTAGTAATTATTGATGGATCGCGATAATTTTTTTTTTCAATAGAGACAATTGTATGATTGAGGCATCTCTCGGAGTACTTTTTCGAAATACGATATATCTTGTGAGATAAAAAATAGTGAATATGGGAGAAATTTCGCAACTTTTTTACTAGTTTTTTTTCAAAAAATCAAAAAAGTACTACGAGAGATGCCTAGATCCAACCTTCCTCAAGCAGAAAGTGAAAAAAAAAATCGATTTTTTTCAGCGAGGTCCGAGTAATATGATTTTTGCCATTCCTTGTTTCACAAAGTTTTACCATCAATCCCAAATAAGGTTAACCCCCTCTTAAACTTTTACTTTTCTAGGCCCTCCAATCAGTGAATTCCACAATTTGATCAACATCACAAGAAAGAAGGAACATGATCAAATATTCAGCAGTAGAACCCTGAGTAGTTCCTATCACAAAATCAAGACTTCATCCCTTGGCAAGCATGTCTGACAAATACTGAAGGTAAATAATAATAATTCTGGTAATTTTATGATTTTTCCACATTGTTATCTTCATAGAGTATAGGGTTGGAAAAAGTGACCCCTATCGAATTAAATCAACTTCAAAATGTTAAAATGGGTCAAAATTAATTTATCAATTATCCTGAAAACACTTTTCCATGATTAATGCTTTCATTTACCTAATTTATAAAATATTAAAATTTGAGAATAATGAAAATTATTGCTATATTATTTTATTACAAAGCAATTATATACTTGTGTGGCTGATGCTGATACCATGCATGGCATTGAACTGAAAATACCAGTTGAATATTTGGAATAGGAATAATTTGATGAGGAGAAAAAACACATTTTTATTACCAGGTTAAAGAAGCAAACTTATCAATTCTATAAAAAATCCCAAATAAAATATATCACTTGCTTGAAGACATACTTGACAATGCTTATTGTGAATTTCTCTTACCATTGGCATATGTTAATGTTGAAGAGTAGCAGAGTACCAATTGATTTGTAGGAAGTAGAAGATGAGACTCCTCCATCAACTAGTTTTTGAAGAAAACATTATAGCTCAAATGATAGTATATGAATCATAATAGTCACTTCAAAATGTTAAGAAAGATATAAAAAATATCTGTGTAGAATCAGAATCTGTCCTGATGCATAATATTCAATCTTCAAACTAAAAAAAATCTATAGGTAGTCAAAAGTTGACAAAAATATCATTAGACATTATGTGTCTATGGTATGACAAGTATTATTCAGCTCTGGGATTATTTAATCCTATGTCCTATCCAGGATTTTTCCACAACGGATATGATTGATCATGTTTTCTAAAGGTAACAAAAAATAATAAACTGTTAATTTTTAAATGTTCTGCTTAATATAAACACTTGCAAAACTGAAATATTTTTTCAACTGGAAGTTTATTTCAACACTAGTTATAAATTAAAAAAGATTACAACAAAATTCTATAGACTACCCAAAAATCTAAGTTATTATTATCATTAGAGCTTATCATATGTGGAATTTTTTTTTAGGTCATAAATTATCCCCAGTGGTACAGCACAGATAGTACATAATTCAGTGGCTGAAAAGAAAATAGATAAGACGGCAATTGGGAACATACTAATTGATTCAGGATTATCATTGGTTTCAGGTATATTGTGCCCCATCAATCAAAAGTGGAAAATGGGAATGTGGTGGATTTTGTTGCAGAAGTTGGAACTAATGGTGTAGAAGATATGAAGCCACTTGGATTTCTTGAATTGAATTAACTATATACTACTATGTACTGTTATAATCACATGATTCTTTGATAATCATCATTCAACAGAATTGAAAAATGTTTTGATGGATTAATGTATTTGATTTTTATATGAGCTATATTTATCAAATCAACTGTTCACAAAATGAACCACTTCCATGATGTTCAACTCATTAGCAAATTTGTATTATTTAGGTGTTGCTCAAGAATGAAATGAGAGAACAAGATTCTATTTTCTTTATTCCAGCAATAAACTTCTTCCAATTATAAAATCCTCATGAACTGAAAAAAGTACTTAGAAATTCCTTCCGAAAGGCCATTACCCTATAGGTCTAGGATAGATGAAATATCAGAAAAGTTTCGATATAACAAATTGTCTCTTGATATGATAGAAAACACTGCATACAACTTCATGAACGACGTAAACCATTTAAAAAAGTATTTTCTCATTTACTTTTCATCTTTCAAGTTTATAATAATAAACAGCCTCTTTCAGAGAATGATAAAATCAATGAAATATAGTAATGATTTGTATTGAATATATATTGAACCCGGGCATGGATACAAGTTTAGAAGAAGTTTC
Source organism: Chrysomela aeneicollis (assembly GCA_029955515.1). NCBI lineage: Eukaryota > Metazoa > Arthropoda > Insecta > Coleoptera > Chrysomelidae > Chrysomela > Chrysomela aeneicollis. The sequence goes on along the minus strand of JARUHQ010000009.1, from coordinate 8,270,293 downwards.
TGTTTTTCCGTACATAATGTGTATGTTTACATGTTTGATTTCAGGTTACGTGAAAGCTGTTACCCAGAACGACGTGATGATTATTCATGTATTGACAGTTTCATACTTGATTTGCAGTCTCACTTGGATTGCTGAATTATTGATCACAAAATATTATCGAAAACATATTGCTACCGTTACCGATGTTTGATTCCGTGAGAGATGGATAATATCAGAGGAGACTGTATTTACGTGTGCAATTCATTCAGAAAGATAGCCAATTTCGTACAGCTCAAAATCCTAAAAAAATCAATTGATTATTATCACTAGATATGAAATACACTAGTGTTGTATTCTAATGTATGATTAAAGAATAAGAAGATAATCGATTTTGTAAAGATCGATCAATATTATAGCCGCAACCGTGAGTTGTCGAATATGAGAAAAATATATGATTGATAAATGTTTTCTATGTGGTTCAATTGCAGTTGAGACAACTCTTCAAGTGTATATATAATATTTCCCATGCTGATGAATTATATTTTTGGAAATGTTTTGCTGTAAATGAATTCATTCCCACGGGAGTTTCAAGAAATTTATTCCTTTCATATATAGGTATGCGTAACTTTCTCCACTGAAGTAGGACTATATTTTTTCGTTAAAAATGCCATGGTTGAATTCTGGAATAAAAATGTATTGTTTTCATTCTATACACATGATAGACTCAAAACAATGAGGATATCTAAAAAACTTGCATGGAAAGCTAGCTTTTGGGTGAATTGAATAATTGTTGTGGAGGAATAAAGGAAATTATACATATATATCATTTGTTTTTATTTTTGGATATTTTCTACTCTTGTCGTTGATAAAATTCATTTATCGTTGCTGAATGAGCTAGTATACACATAAAACAGTGGAATTTACCATAATGGTTTTATACTTTGAAACAGGGGTAGATACTGATGTGTAACAGAAAAAAGCTAAAATTCTCCAAACAGACTCATTACTGATGTCAAAGCGCGACCATCAGGGCAGTCTAAAACAAAAAAGGTAGTAACATAAATGGGAGATGTATGGGTGAAACGGCCACCCAAAGGTTTGAAATTGATTTTTTAGAAAGTGGTAGATACTATTTTGATAATATCAACATTCATCAATTGATTCAATATTTGACTTCTAACCAGTATTTATTGATCTGAAAAATGGGATTCCGCCAATTATAACGATAATAATGCGAAATCCAGCAGACCGCGGTTGCTGTTGGTTGGACGGTAAGTTTTTTGGGGCTGTAATTATTATATAGATATACTCAACTTTTCATCGCAATCTGAAGTACATTCTAGAAATATCAAAGGTGCGCACTTTTTAAATGAACGCAGTGTACTTTACCGTCCGTAAAAACATAGCAGCTGGGATAGCAGACACCAGATATAACTCAACAATTTTATTCCGAGATTTAGATATATTCCTGAGTTCGAAAATACCAGATACTGTAAAGAATCTTATTAATTAATATTGTATATTAGAAAAAACCATCACTGTTTGAATTTGTCAGTGGTCATAAAAGTAAAATATTCATGCTAGCTAAATAGGTACGTGAGGATCAAGTCAAGATCGAATTATTCAATATGATGAATAGGTCTTGTATTTTAGTGTTTTGGATAGGTTTTAAGCAGAGGCAAACAATCGAGAAAAAAATCACCTAGACTGAAGATAATGTCCTAATAAGTACCTATGGATAAATCTGTAGATATGGGCGAAAGGTAGAATTTTTCCGAATGATTTGGTTGGATCGAGTAGGTACCTATACCTACTATGAAATAGAAATAGAATTTATTAATTTTTTTATTTTTTCAAAATTTGTAGCAGGTCAGTTTACATAGAAACATAGATGAAATATGTAATTTTTGAAATGGTTATAGATATAACACAAACACATATGCAATTGAATAAAATTTACAAGCGGTTTGGGATGAGTATTTCATTATTAGCGTCTTAGGCTGTGGAGATGTTATCGTCAATCGAATAAAAGCAGTGAGCTAATAGGAAATATCTAATCCATTTTTTGAATTTACTGAAATTGAGTGATTTCACTACTACTGTTAATTTGTTATAAAGGTTTACGTCAATCGAGTTTTGTTTGGTAATATATAAGTTATGTCGATGGGGTCTCAAATGTCTGAATGGCCTTGTTTCATGATTGATGTGAACATCTGCATTGGTTTGGTAATTTTCTTTATTGACAGCAATTTCTAAAAGTGCTTGGTAGATGTAAATACACGGTACTGGCATAATTTTATGTTTTTTAAAGATAGGCTGACAATGATCACGGTAGCCGCATCCATCCAAGATTCTGAGTGCCCTTTTCTGTAGCAGAAATACTCTCTTTGCATGGGATGAGTTTCCCCAGAGAAGAGTGTCATAGTTCAAATGGGAATAAAATAATGAATTATATGATGATATGGAAAGAATGGTGGAGCTAAGTATTTTTTCAAGGTGTCTCAACAGAATAATTGTGAATACAGTTTTTTACATTGTTGGTCAACGTGTGCCTTCCATTTCAGTTTTTCATCCCAAACTGAACCCAACAGACTCACTGAAACTTCAGAAGAGAGCCTATTGTTAGTGGAGAATATAATTTTCTGCGTCTCAGCATGATTCAATTTTAGATCATTCATAGAAAACCACAGAGTTGCATTATGTCAAACACGAAGTCTCCATTTCAATATGATAAATACTGAAACAATTTGATAAATGCTGAAACAATTTAATAGTGAAACTGGCAACACAAGAATATGCCGAGCAGAGGACTTGAAACATCACAAGAAGCGGCGGAAATTTGGAGGGATTTTAGAGCGGCGTTTATTCGAACATCAAAAAATCAAACTCTAAGTATAACTACACGATATTTCACCCCCATATATTTCAACAACAATCTGACACTCGGGACACATACGCGGGTGTGCGCTTCGAAAGTTTCAAAATCAGCATCTTTCACTTTAGTATTTGAACTTATTTTGGCGCCCCTCTCAGGTGATGTGTTCATTAAGTTGTTAGTAGTTTGTTTTTGATAATTCTCTTGCAATACATGAAATAAAGTTCAATTCACTTCGAGTACGTTTTTCTGTCAATTTATAACAAGAATGTATAGAGGAATTATAAAAAGCAAAGAGGAAATATGAGAAGTATGAAGGAAGCACGAGGAAGTATTTTGTACACTATACAAAAGAAGTAGCAAGCAACATTTTGGTCAGCGGTTTTTCCCATCGGTTTACGAGCTCCATGCTTCATTCAATATCCATTCAGGCACAGAAAATTATTTTATATCTGATATCTATTGAAAGAAAATAATTACACATAATTAAGAACTATGGGATGAAAACAATTTTTTTTCGAGGTATTGCAGTTATCCATACCTCTTTGATGATGATTCGTTTACAAAAACTCGTCATAGATATAAAACACGACAAAATAACAAAAAAATTAATAATCTTGAAGTGGGTACAACATGAAATGATGATTATTCAAGTAAAGAAGTTTACACAATCCCTTGAAGATAAGATAAAATTAAATGCCACTAAACGGTAGGTACTCTATTTCTTAAACGTCTTCGAAGGAGCTCATCGGTTCTGCAGATGCTATTTCGAGACGCATAATTATTTTATTGTAATGGAATTCGTCAAAGTGAACAAGAAGTATCGCCAATATTAAAATATCCTCCTGTATTGGACATTCCAGATAGCTCTCGATTGTTCGTGAAAGATCTAGAACAGAAAAGGATGGAATATCCTGGGAGCTATCAGATGGAGAGAGATGACAAAAGAATGACAGTTCCAGAAAGTTCGAGAACAAGTCAAACACGATATATATACAATGGCAGAAGTCAGTTGAATACCAAGTTCCGTTACGTGAACATCGTTCATAACCTACAAAATAAATAGTTGTTATAAATCAGTCAGTAATAAGTGTTAGTGTTTGTTCAAATAAATTATTTATCAGTTGAAACTCGGCCGTCGTTCACTTTACCCACGAAGATCGTAACAATTGGTGTCAAAAGCGAGGATTTCTGAATTTCGTTGGAATTTAATGAACGGGCATTTGAAAAATGAAGAGACTCAATGAATTGAAGGTAGCGGAAGAAAGGAATCTTGAGACAGCAGGGACGAATGCGGTACTCCAGCTTCGTTTCAAAAAGTACCTGATCGACGTTGGCGAGGAACCAGAGACTTTTATCTTCGAGGAAACGGAATATGAAGATATTTGAGATAGCTGCCCAGCAAGAAGGGTTTTTGACGCTGTTTGGGTCTCTGCAAGATCAGATCGTAGTTCAGGAAGATCAGCTCGTAGCTCAGCAAGACAAAATTGTCGTCCAGAAAGAAGAAATGGAAGCAATTATGAATGAACTGCAGGGCCAGATAGAAGAACTGAAGATGCAACTTCAAGTAAGGGATCAGAGACTGGAGAAACTGGAGGAGAAGCTCGTGACAAAAATAGCTACGGAAAAAGAAACTATTGCAAATCGAGTGAAGCCGCCTACATTTGACGGAAATATACACCGTGAACTAGTTGGAACAGTTTGAAGCAGCAGCCAAAGCAAATGGCTGGACTTCGAAGGACAAGGCGGTAGCATTAACAATAGCTCTACGAGGCGATATGGTCATGCACATCTGGAGCAGGTGTTCCGATCGCAGATGAAGAAACGTCGACAGGGAGACAACGAAAGCCTGCAGGAATTCGAAGCGGACGTTGACAGATTAATCCATTGCGCCTACCCGTTAGCCCCCGAATCTCTTATAGAATGTCTAGCTTTCACGTTTGTACAGCTAGCGAATTTTTATTCGTCGATGGTATAAGAGATGAAGAAATCCAGAGAACAGTGCGACTGAGCCGGCCCGAGAACCTTATTGATGCAGTAACAGTCGCGTTGGAATTCGAAGCCGCGACAGAAGCTTCCCACATATCTCTGACAATTCGAGCCATGGATGACGATGACAATGAAATCGAGAACTGCAGAGAAGAATCTGATGAAGCCCTACTCGGTGTCATCAAGGATATCTTGGATAAGACCAAGAAACCAGTGCGCTGCTGGAATTGTGGGGAGCTGGGACACCTCCAAAAAGCTTGTAAGCGAGCCAAGAGGGTTGCTGGGAAGAATCATCTTCCTCACAGCCACAGGAAAACTTAAACGAGTCGACCTGAAGGGGGCAGCTTCGACCCGCCATTTTATGGACCCCCTCACAATCGTGGCGTCTCTACATCGTGACAATGGCAGCATCTATGTAGACGGCCAGATCGATGGAAAGAAGTGTGCACTGTTGGTGGATACTGGTGCAACAAAGACCATCCTGCAACATGGACTCCTAACATCTCCAAAGAAGCGACTTATGAGTTCAAGATGGCGCTTATGAACGGCGATGCGCGAAGCTGCTACCGTTCATGGTGACATTGATGTGGAAATCACACGAAAATTAAGAGGAAGATGTTATTCTGGGTATGGACGTGATGGGCGCACAAGAAATTCAACTGGACTTTGGAAAAAGAACAATCAAGGTTGGTGCCGAAGAGATCTTTCTACATTCCCGGAAAGATATTGCGGCCCGAGTAACGTTTGCAGAGGACGTACTGCTACCAGAAAGAAGCGAAACGATCGTAGCATCTCGGATCGTTGGCACGTTTGAAAGAGATAGTCCCATCATCATGGAACTTTGGAACCATGACGAGGTCGGTCGTGGTGTGCTAGTCGGCTAAGCCTTACTGACATCGAAGGAACTTGTCCTGGTCCGGTTGATCAACGTCAACAATCATCCTTTGACAGTTACCAAGGGAACGAAGATTGGAATATGTTCTACAGCAGCCTCGATAATTCAGCAAGGAAGGACAACCAACAAAGGAGATTTAGACTTCGCGGAAATGGTATCTACTACAAGCAGTCCTCTTAATAACCGTGAAAAGAAACGGTTTATCGAATTACTGCAACGATACAGGGTCATTTTCGTACAATGAAAAAATGGGAAGAACTGAGATCGTAAAACATAAAATCGACACAGGAAATGCCAGACCGATTCATCAATCAGATCGAAGGTTACCGCAGGCAAAACGGGAAATTGCTGACTAAATTATTGAGGACATGGAACGAGAAGGGGTGATCGAGCCATCTAACAGTCCATGGGATTCACCAGTAGTTTTGGGAAAGATGGGAGTACCCGATTCTGTGTAGACTATCGTCGACTGAATGATGTGACAAAAAAAGACAGCTATCCATTGCCACGTCTATATGACACACTGGATACGTTAGCTGAATCGATGCTATTTTCAAATCTGGACCCCAAGAGCGGATATTGGCAAGTAGAGATGGATCAAACGGACAAGACCGCATTCACCATTGGTACTGGCTTATGGCAATTCAAGGTGATGCCGTTCGGGCTCTGCAATGCACCTGCCATGATCGAGAGAATCATCGAAAATGTGTTGAGAGGACTCCCCTGGAGAACATGTCTTGTGTATTTGGATGACATCATTGTAGTTCTTAAAAATTTCGATGATCATCTGGCAAATTAAGAAGAAGTCTTCAGAAGGCTACAAACTGCAAAATTGAATCTCAACTTGAAGAAATGTCATCTGCTGCAAAAACGAGTCAACTACTTGGGCCACGTAGTAAGTAGTGAAGGAGTGGAGGTTGATCTCGAGAAAGTACGAGCAGTTAAGCAATGGCCAATACCTGGAGATAAACATCAGCTCAGAAGCTTCCTCGGACTTTGCACCTACTATCGACGTTATGACCGGATGTTTTCGGATATCGCAACAGAATGGGTTCTGTTGGGACACAGAATGTCAGCCTTTGATGCACTGAAGGAACATTTGACGACAACACTGATCCTGGGGTATCCACTTCTACAAGGTCAATTCATTCTTGACACAGATGCCAGCATCATCGGCATTGGAGGGGTCTTTTCACAGCATCAAGATGGGCAGGAGCGAGTTATCGGATATTTTAGTAAGGTGTTATCCAGGCCAGAACGAAACTACTGTGTCACCAGGCGGGGGAACTCCTAGCTGTAGTTGAATCAGTGGAGCACTTCTACAAGTATCTCTACGGTAGGAGATTTCTGATTAGAACAGATCACGCAGCGTTGAAGTGGCTCCTACAATTCAAGAATCCCGAGGGTCAGGTAGCTCGTTGGATTGAGAGGCTACAGGTGTATGACTTCGTGATAGAAAATCGAGCTGGGACAAGACATGAGAATGCAGGTGCCGTGTCCAGACGACCCTGTCCTCTTGGGTGTCCTCATTGTAGTCATCTGGATGTTAAGAAAGCATCTATCCACATAACTACCATTGTCACTGATGACTGGTTGCCGGCAGCAATTCATCAGGAACAAGAGGAGGATCATGAGCTTCGAAAACTCCGGGAATGGAAGGAAGCCGATCATCGCCCCACTTGGCAAGAAGTAGCCCCATTATCCAAAACCTTGAAGGCTTACTGGGTTCAGTGGGACTCTCTGCTACTGAAAAAAGGCCTGCTGAAGAGGAAACTTGAAAACGAGAACGGCTCAGATCATCGAATGCAGCTATTGATCCCTAGAAGCCGAGTTCCGGAGGACATCTGGGGGTGAATAATACCCTACAGTGTGTTCGTGAGCGGTTCTACTGGGTGAACTACAGCGATGACGTCAGAGAATGGTGTTGTAAATGCACCGTCTGTTTCGCAAGTAATGGGCCGCATCGAAAACCAAGGGCCCCTATGAGGCAGTACAACGTGGGTAGCCCTTTCGAGAGAATAGCCATAGACATTGCTGGACCATTTCCGATAACCGATGATGACAATCGATATATTCTGGTTTGCATGGACTACTTCACAAAATGGGTGGAGGCGTATGCGATTCCTAATCAAGAGGCAGTAACCGTCGCTGGTGTACTGATGAAAGAGCTCATTAGTCGTCTTGGGGTACCAATGGAAATTCACTCTGACTAAGGCCGAAACTTCGAGAGTGAGGTATTTCGGACAATGAGCGTACTGGTTAGGAAACTGGAAGACCAGGACAACACCACTACATCCTCTATCGGACGGAATGGTGGAGCGCATGAACCGGACTGTAGGAAAGTACCTCAACAAAGTCGTGGATCAATATCAACGGGATGGGGACCAACATCTGCCATTCTTCTTGATATGATATCAGAGCTAATGGCAATGGCTACGCAGAAGGTGCTTTGGTGTGGTTCCACAATACACAGAGAAAACCCTACTGCGTTGAAAAGGAAGATCAACGACGTATCAGCAAAAGTTCCAATGGTAAACCAAAAGTCGTTCACTTCAACAGACTTGCACCGTTCGAGGGAACGCTGGATAAACAAGTGCAGCAGGTACAATTTCAAGACGAAGAGGAGCTTACTTTCGAGGACTTCATGGGAGTATACAGCGGTTCATCGAAGGCAAGGTTTGACGTTACTAGAGAAGAGCATCGCGACCATTTCACCATCCCTTTAGAGTATGCACTTGCCCACTGCCCAGGACCCAAGGGCTACTACTGCGGACCACCCAGTCAACGGAGGCATAAGGTCACCCACTTATTCTATGTGGATGACCTTAAACTCTATGTTTTTGGTGAGAGGGACTTAGACCAATCCCTCAGGGTGGACAGGAGTATACACAGGCTATTGGGATGGAATTCGGGATAGGCAAATGTGCACTGGTTCATCTTAAGAGAGGACGATGCGAGGACTATAACAAGGACGCGCAGCTAGTGGACGGAAGCATCCTACACCACTTGGATGCCGGAGAGATGTATTGGTATATAGTATTGGCAGCGACATCAGATCTGGTCTTCGGAACTGTCGGGAAACAATAGAGTCGCTGCCACTAACATGCTTGCTGTTCCAATCCTACTATACTCGTTTGGAATATTCAAGTGGACACTAGCTGAGCTGCGCCAACTTGACGTTAATACTCGCAAGATGATGCACCTTAATAGGAGCCTTCATCCAACATCGTCCGTTCCATGCACGGTAATATCTCCCAAGAGATCAGGAAGACCTTGGACTCTTGAGTTTGGAGTATCTACATAACAGAATGGTTCTGGATAACGCCTGCAAAGTCATCAGGAGTTCGGATCCCCTTCTGCAAATGGTCAGAAGCCATGAGAATGCAGGAATAGGAGCATTTCTCTTCAAGGCAGCACATCGAGCAGCCGATGAACTCTCTCTGATTTTTGATTCCGAGCGTAGAGCCCGTGACTCAATCACTGAGCTCGACCACGCTCGGAGAAAAGCCCGCATAAAATCTGCAGAAGTTGATAAGACTCTGCAGCTCCACATGGATAAAACTCTACATTCTGTCTTCTTCAACATCATTGAAGACAGGGGTTTATCCAGAGAGCTGACCTTTGCATTCCTAAGGTCATGCGGGCTCAAATCGGCAACAAAGGGTTTCATCATGGCATGCTAGGATGGAATTTTCAATACCTTGCATTACCGAAGCCGAGTCATGGGTATAGAGGTCCCTGATGTTAGATGCAGTGCCTGCCGTAGGGCGCTGGAAACTCTAAAATGCACCTGCTTTCAGCATGTACGGTGTATGCAGTTTTGGCCTATATCCATAGACATAATGCGGCATAACGAGTGCTCTATTTCCATCTGAGACACTCGTACGGTATTGATGGAGCTCCAGTGCCGCCTTATGCTCCGGGGGATATTGAGTCCGTTGTGGAGAATGAGAGGTGTCGAATTTATTGGAACTTCTCATTCTCCACCGTCAGGCAGATACAAGCCAATAAGCCTGACGTAGTTCTCCTCGATCACCAAACCAAAGCGATGTTTGTGATTGAGTTTTCGGCACCAGCCGAACCGAACATCGTTTCGAAGGAGGAGAAAAAACGGACAAAATATAAAGATCTTCTCTACGAACTCCGCAGACTTTATCCAGACCATTCTGTTGAAATGGTCATCTTGATTATAGGCTCCCTCGGTGGTACACGACAGACGCTGCTCTCGGAACTCCAGAAAATACCAGCTTGCTGACAGAAGGCACAAGTTTTGGCTGGGGCGATGCAGAAGGCCGTCATCCTGGAATCATTGAGTCTACTTAGGGCACACAATATTCGGTCCTAGTGATCACTCACCTCATGGTTATGAGAAGTTGTCCCTGGTTTTTCCCCAGCTCGACCCTGCGAGGTGTCGGAACCGTAGGGTCGTGACTGGAATTGATTGAATTCAAATTTTATAATAATTTATTGCTTTAAGCGAACGATGGAATCGGGTGTATTAATATAGGGACTAGAAGTATTCTTTTAATAAATGAAATTTTAACTCTTTCAGGCACATCTAGATATCTGAGTCCCTAAATAGGAATTCAATTATACATGACGCTCAAACACAATGAATCGAACAGTTTCATCCTGGGTGGCCATCATGTATCAATTTTAGCAGAAGACATAATAGGCAAAATAGAACCGATCGCTTGTTTATATTTAGTGATTGTAAGATTCGAGATTTTATAAAAAAGACAAGCTGATTGGCGTAGTGAAATTCGAAATTGGGTTTATGAAACTCACCTCGTAAAAACTGTATTATCTTAGTTTTTTCAAATTAACAATAAACTCATTTGATGAAGCGTAATTTTCAAGAACTTCTAGTTTTCCCACAACGTCGATCTCAGAATGTGCAAGGATAACAAGATCATCAGCATAGATTAATGTCAAAACATCATTTCTATCATCTATATTCACACCATGAGCTTCACTGTCATGAAAGAAAGATTCTATATCCGCTATAAACATATATATACAACAACGGTTCTCCCTGTAAAACACCTGTGGTAACTTCGTATAATTTCGTCAACCAATCGGAGCCGTATATTTGCATAGTTGTTTGTGAATATAAGGTTTTTATTAGGTGAATAATTCTTGAGGATATTCCCAAGTTGAATAATTTCATCCACAGTGTGTTGTGATTGATTGAGTCAAAGGTTCTCTTGAAATCAACAAAAATAGCAAAAAGTTAACGCTTCTTATGCCTAATATGTAAGTGAATAACATATGTCAAAGTAAAAACATTGTCAATACATCCTCGGGATGGGCGAAATCCTGACTGAGACTCCGGCAGAGGCAACAATTGACCATAGCCAAACCTCTGTTATTATCCGGAGTATTTGAAGGACCAGCCTTATGTAGCATCGATAGTAAAATGGTTGACCAAGATCTAGGGATTATACTGGTGTCAAAGATATTATTGAATGAAGAAGTTGAGTATATCACCTAGATATGTGGCAAATTTTTGAAAAACTCTAAAGGTATACCATCAGAACCAGGCGACTTGCCGTTCTTGCATTTATTGAGGGCGGTATAAACCTCAGTAGAAGAAAAAAACGAATCAAGATGAGGATGCCTATAACATCTATGAAGTTTATCGAGGATGTTATTCTAGCAGGGCATATATTTTCTTAAAAGTTTTCCCAAACATGCACGGGTAAATTTTTGTGCTTAAAGTTATTACGAAATCGTTTAACAGTTAGCAAGAATTCCTTGGGATTTGATAAATTATACAGTTTGGAAATTATATCCGATTCATACTAATTTTTCTTCATCATGATAATTCTCTTATACTCATTTTTCAGAGTGATATAAGCTGTTCTTGAGGCATCGGAAAATATTTCTAGTGTACAGAACTTAAGTGCTTTCCCCATATACTTTTTTTGGCAGCATTGCAATCTGAATCAAACCACTGTTTGTTACTTGGGTGATGAAGTTTGGAAGGGTTTCTTTTAATAAATACCATGCCTAACTCTGTATCTACCTCACGTATACCGGAAGAAAGATTATCAAATGATTCATTGGGGTCAGAAATAAAATGAGTTCTATTCGAATGATTCATCTTGAGCTTAAAACTCAGGAATAGGTTGTCCTTCCAGACGAACGAGAGTGATGAATTCAGAGCTCTGTTGTTATAACTAGCAGGTAGTGTGCGCATACATAATCGCTAACAAAAAAATTACATACATCCGAAAGAAACAAGTAATTTACCCAAACCATATCTACCACACTCTTGCCCAATTTACTAACGTATGTATAACTGCCAGGTCTACACAGTAAAAAAAATGGGTGTAATTTCAATCAAATGGATTTCAGAGCGAACTCCGACGAATACAACACCCGAATATTAAAGTTGTGTCCTTTTTATTACACATTTCACGATTGAGTGTTGAGTGGTGTTAATTCCGATCTTAGTAGTGAAAAATGAAACAAATGTGGTGAAGTAAAACGATTCTGAAACATAAAATCATAAGAAACACCAAATGGTTGAAATTTAATATTCTCAATTGTGCTATCATTGACGTTAACGCATGGAAAACACCTAGATTAACACCAAGTTACACCGGGCCATATCACGATGAAATCGAGACGATGTATAAATCATCTAATTTAGTGGCAATGATCATTCGTTAAGTATTGCATAGAGTTTGTAAGATATCAAGAACAATTGGTAATTCTAGAGAAGGCTTGAAATATATATTAAAATCGATAAATCTATATTCTATGGTGGAAAATGAGCAAATGAGACAGAAGGGGTATTACTGTAATACATCAACAGAAAATATATCCCTATAGTAAATACGTCTTCCCAGCGATTTTTCTTCAGGGGCATCCGATGATACGTATTTAAAGTGAGATAAATGTTGAGGAATATCTGGGACGTCGGTTGAAAGCCAAGTTTCAGAGAGACAGAGGATATCAAAATAAATATTTTCATCAAAAAAATTATGAACATTTCTATTACCATGACAATTCCAAAAAGTCAATAGGAGTTTTTTGAAGATTCTTGGAGGGGTTTCGTGAATTTACTCGTGCCCTTGTTTGGAGATTCCTCTTCATCTCGGTGTCTTTTGGTAGATGTGGTTGACCATGATTGAATTTCACTCTCAGATTTTCACCAGCAGCTTTTCTCTGTTCCACCTCTCGATATTTTCTTGTCATCTCTTTGTTTCGGAGTGTAGTCATTTTTGATATTCAAATTAGAAAAGGTCAATGGCAGTTTAGATTTCTTCATATGAATTCCAAGAGCATCCTGAAGGCATGTGAATTAAGCTTTCACGGGTCGTGCGTGAATATTAGTAGGTTTACCCAGCCTTGTTACTTTCACAGGGATCGGTGTATTTGATGAATTCATTTGTGTAAAAATATCACTCACAACATTCATGTCATTCTCCGATTCATTGAGGACATGAATTATGTTATGTTTCTCTCGCATCAAGTTTCTAGAGGTGAGTTTAGCATAGATGGTGACATTTCATCTAATTTTTTCTCAAGATGAGCTACTTTTAGTTTCAGATCGTCTGTTTCTTGTTTCAAGTAAGTTATATCAGAGATACAACCATCAATCTTATTATTTTGTTTTTTCAGTAAAGCACGTACATCAGACATACCATTTGTTAATATTGTAAGTTGAGACATTATCAACTGGAAATGTGTTCTTGTAATGATACGCCACTGGTATTCGCTTCTGCTGAAGAATTCATTCTTATTACTGTTATTATCAGGACCAATCAGCAGGTGTTACCGTGAAAAAAACAGGTGAAGATAAGCCTAGATTTTGCGGCTAAATTTCGATAGAAGCAATGATAGCGATGCCGTTTAAATCAAATATTCAGTTATCAAAATGCGATGTACAAAAAAAACAGAATAGTCCTGGTGTAGACAAATTTTTTACTTGTACTGATGATGAAAAATCACTTTTTATAAATCACTACTTCTATTAAAAAACTGTGAACATTTTAAACGTCTGTATATAGTATATTTCAGCCACTCATACAACAACTATTTATTTCATGAGGAGTTGGTTATGTATTCTTTGAGCTTTGGTTGTTGAGAAAAAATCACATTAATACCAGTTCATATTGTTGTCTAAACCCATCATTTTGTTTCTTCCTGTTTAGAAAATAGATAAGTAATACTGTATTCTGGTTTCTTATAGAGAAAATCACTTTTCTGCGCTTAGCACAACAGTGATGAGGCACCAAAAGTTAACAATTCGGTCCTGAGGAAACTATCAATAATTATGTACCGTAATTACTTAATTTTGAGTAGGTTCATAACTGTAATCAGTAACTCTGTGGATAGTGGAGTAAGTTGAATTGATTTGAAATAATCAAGCGTTTTCAATTCGTACCTATTCTGCAATAACATAACAGCAAGAGTTTTCAGAAGAATGGAAAAATCCGAAATATCCTCTAATGAATTCAAGACACCAGAAGGGGGTTGGGGATACGTTATCATTGCAGCATTTATTATAATGAATGTAAGTTGTTATTCCTTATTTCGAAATTCATATTCGAAATTCGTGTAGGTGATATAAACTACTGTGGTAGGTCAGGTAGTAGATTCTGTGCAATTAGAAATGATGGGAATATACAGGGTCGCTGATATGTATGGAAACGGTCGATTATTTCCTAAAGTAATATAGCTAGCGAAAAATGTTAGGATACAAAAGTTGTAGGGTTTTTCAAAATCCATTAAACTAATGAAAAATTAAGTATACAGGATGAGTCAAAAAGTCAGGACGAAACAAAGTTGCTTTTTCTCTAATGGGACGCCCTGTATATTATTCCACATTTCAATTCTGCTCGAAATTCTGAACAAAATTGATGAAGCGCTTCATTTCCTAAATTCAACCGATTTCGAGATATCGAATTTTGAAAATAACTTTTTACTACCCTCAAATTTATTAAAGAAAAAGCACGAAATGATGCATATTTATTATGAAAGTCACAAAAGGTGGAGTATGTGGATATTATGATTACAATTTAATTATAATTTTTTTTTACAGGAAATAAAAAAAGCATAATTGTTCAGGGTTGATTAAAATGCAATTAAAACAATAAAATGTATTTTTTAATGAATGTCCAGGATATTTAAAATTTTATGAAAACAATAGTTAAGACAGGAGGAAAAGAGAGAAAACAAGTTTTAATAAACAACAAATTTTTCTCTGAAATTCTATTTAATAAGGTGCTCAAAGTGTTTACCATTTACCTCCTGACAGTAATGAACTCGCTGAACAAAATTTTGTAGTGAATCTAAAATCATGTGAGGAGGAATGGTAGAAATTTCATGCCTTATTCTTTCTTGCAACTCTTCGATATTTGGCGGCCTATTTTTGTAGACTACATTTTTAATGTGACCCCATAGAAAAAAGTCAAGTGGGGTCATATCGGGAGACCTAGCTGGCCATTCAATTGCTCCCCTGCGTCCAATCCATTTATTAGGAAAAGTTTCATCTAGATATGCCCGTACCATACGTCCAAAATGTGGAGGAGCCCCATCTTGTTGAAACCCTATTTGTTCTGTCGGCAAATTGGGATTGTTATTATTCGGGAATAATCGTCTAAGCTCTGGAATAATATGCTGTTGTAAAAGTGATAAATCGAGTTCAAATTTCCGTTTATAAAATAGGGTCCTATGACGTGTCCACCAATAATGCCACACCAGACATTTACTTTTTGTGGCCGTTGAGTGTGAACTTCCTCCATCCAATGTGGATTTTGGTCTGACCAATACCTACAGTTGTGTCGATTCACGTGCCCGTTTAAACAAAATGTAGATTCGTCAGAAAACAATATGTGGTTGACAAAGTTGACATTTTCGCTTAATTTATCCATAATAACTTCACAGAACTCGATTCTACGATCAAAATCGTCATCACTCAATTCTTGTACCAAATGAATTTTATATGGATGGAACTTTTGCAGTTTGCAAATTTTTTGAATGAAATATCGACTCATGTTATGATTCAAAGCCCTCTGTTGTGCCGAATTTATTGGATTTTCCACCACATCTAACATGACATTCAAAGCATTTTCTTCATTTGTAACGCTTACTGGTCTTCCACTTTTTGGTCGATCTTTGACATCTCCAGTGTCATGAAAACGCTGCAATGTTTTTGAAACTGTTGATTTAGAAATTGGTTCCCGATTTGGATGCAATTCATTAAAAATATTCACTACTTGGTCACAACTTCGTCTTCTATCACCGAATCCTATGATCATTAAAATTTCAATACGCTCAGTATTAGTTAAACGTGCCATTTTTGCGCGAAACTTATTTACACTAAATGTATTTTTGACATGTGTTGTCAAGATCATCACTGTTAGACAAAAGAACGACGCGTCGTTGTTATGGAGCTGGAAACTTTCAAAGGTAACTTGATGGACTATGAACTTAATGGACTAACATTTTTGGATAATTTATTATAAGTTATTTTCAAAATTCGATATCTCGAAAACAGTTGAATTTAGGAAATGATGTGCTATATCAATTTTGTTCAGAATTTCGAGCAGAATAGAAATGTGGAATAATATACAGGGCGTCCCATTAGAGAAAAAGCAACTTTGTTTCGTCCTGACTTTTTGACTCATTCTGTATACTTAATTTTTCATTAGCTTAATGGATTTTGAAAAACCCTACAACTTTTGTATCCTAACATTTTTCGCTAGCTATCTTACTTTAGGAAATAATCGACCGTTTCCATACATATCAGCGACCCTGTATAGTATAAAATAATGTATGAAAAATCATGAAATATGAACATGAAACTAATCGAATAACCTGTAACAATTAACTTTTATAATTTGATCAGTTTAGGACATTTACTGACACAATACCGGACGTTAGATCCATTCAGGCATGAAATAAACATCCTGGGCCCCTATTCTTGAATTCTAGGGGATATAAGAAAAGTGAGAAGGAAATATATAATCCATCTGTCAAGAAGTGGAATAGACGACCTGTTATCTATTCCCTAGAATTCAAGAATGCACTGGAGGTATCAATTTCAGACATCCTAAATATCAATATGAAAAATTATCAAGATCTTGATTATCTAGATAGATTAGTCCCATTCTAGTCATTTTGCGTTAGACATAATTCTTCATCTTCATCCATCTATTTTAATCTATACTCAATAAACAATGGATGAATGAATGAAATAAAGATCACATGAACAAGATAACTCTATATGAGGTACTTTGAAGAAAAATATGGAGTATTTCAAAACACTCAATCAACAATGAATAATGGAAAAAAATTTTCACATGAACAAGATGAAGAACAAGACTCTGTATGAGGTATTTGAAGAGAAATATTGAGTTTTATTAGAACTTGGTCCGATCGTGTCACAAACGCAAATATTATACCTAATTAATAATGTTTTATTTGGATCGAAGGAGACATATTGTTTAAGAGCCAAGTACACCGAATATGTATGATATCCGGATGGAACATGCTATTATTTATATTAATCATATGATTTGATACCTAATTATCATCAATTGATCGAATATTATATGTACAAGGTCATTCCGTATATTTATACAGCTTCTACAGGATTTATCATTGGAGATAGAAAAAAACTTCAAATGCAAAAAATTTACGCTTCATTCTGAACCTCCAGAAAGTTGTACCAGATGAAACAAATGAATATTGCTGATGTAAGAAATGGATATCAACTTCGTTATTTTCAAATGGAACACCCTATATATTTTCCGAAAAGATTGAACATCTTTTTCTCCTTATTTCAAAAATATATTGGTTATTGATATCTGGTTCAGTCGTTTTCGAAATATTCGTGTAGGTATGTCTTGTTGTTAATATTAACCGCATTATTTACCGAAATAAAACATCAGAATCATTTTCAACAACAGACGGACTGAGACAGGGAGGAGGACTAAGCCCCGTATTGTTCACGGTATACATTGATGAGATAATCAAGAAATTCTCTTCAAGAGCAAATAAACTACATGTGGGATATAGATACCTTAACAGAACGGATATATCAGAAGGAGCATTTACCGACGACGTAGTAATAATAACAGAAAGAGAAAAGGACTTACAAAGTAATATGGAGATATGGAACAATATACGTAGGGAATACGGGATGAAATTGAATATAAATAAAACAAAAGTTATGGTGATGGGAGACCAAAAAAAATCAATAAATATTCAATTGGAAGGAAAACACATTGCACAGGTGAATAGTTTTAAATACCTGGGAGTAGAATTAGAAGACAGTGGAAGGCAAGATATAGAGGTGAATAGCAGAATTGAGAAAACTTTGAACCTATATTATGCAATGAACAAGTATTTCATAAGCAAAAAGGAAATATCAAGAAAAACAGAAGTGAACGTATTTAATACAATTTACAGACCTATATACTAACATTCGGTTGTGAATCCTGGGTGTTGACAAAAAAACAAAAAAGCAAAATCCAAGCCGCAGAAATGAAATACCTAAGAAGGGTGAAAGGAGTCACAAGAATAGACAAAATTAGAAATATAAAAATAAATAAATTTCATCGAAAAACGGCAACTGAGTTGGTGGGGCCACTTACAAAGAATAAGCAATTCAAGACCGGTCAAACAAGTATGGGAGACAAAAATACAAAAAAGGAAGAAACGCGGGAGACCGAGGCAGACATGGGACTGAGTTATAGGTGAAATATTAAAGAAGAAAGGAAAAACATGGAGGGAAGCGAAAAATTTTGCATTAAATGAAAAAGAATGGATGAAATTCGTACATGAATTAGAGAATGTTTGAAACTAATTGTAATTACCCTACACCATTATATGGTTATTGGGTTTTGATAATATATATATATATGTCTTGTTGTTTCATCATGTCAATTTCGATTTGGAAAAATCAAATTATAATTAAGTGTGAAATGTTCATCCTCGAAATATCGAAGTAAAATAACGAAGTTGGTACCCATTTTCTATCCCTTTGTTTGATCTGGTATAACTTTCTGGAGGTTCAGAACGAACCCTACAACTTTTGCACTTGAATTTTTCTCTATCTCCAATAATGAACCTTGTAGAAGCTTTTTAAATATACGGAATAACCCTGTACTTACTTCATCAGAACATTTTGTTGAATAATGAATAATAATTACACATGTTGTTTATTCCTAATATGCCAATTCTTTCAGAAATAATAATTACAATCGTACTTTTGTATCTGTGCTTTACTGTAAATCATGAGAAACTGTTAGAGTGTGAAGTAAATCTTGACACCGAGATTTTGTGGAACAGTTTTTGCAATGAATCTCACATGATAATTCTATTATAGGTTATTGTTGATGGTAATACCCAGCATGGATTTTCAAAACTTTATAGGAGCAGTCGTACCTGACATTTTCATATTAGTCATTGTGAGGTTTGCCTTCTTGCCTGCCTACAAATTTTTGAATAAACTACAACAAAATAGTGTATTAACCATCTCTCGAATTTTTTAATTAGGATCAATGAAATTTGAGACTGTTCCGTATTGAAACAACTTCTCGAAGCTTGAAGAATCACTTTGACCCTGAACATGATAACCATTCTTCCGTTTCTTACTCTCTTTAATAAGGCACAGAGTATTCCCTTTTCGCTCATCGCATAGACTTTCTTATTTACTTTAGCGATTCCAATTTTTCGGACCGTGCAGTTTGATGGTGAGGAATTCAAAGAGAGCGAATGGAATGGAAGGTATATAAGTTATAGAGGATTTCAATTGGTATGAAAATATTGTTTCTAAGATGAACCGTTGCCGACATATAAGCTACAAAGCCAATAGTGGTAATTTTTATATACCTCCCTTCCTCTGTTCACCTCCGAGACATCATAACTTTGGTTCTTTTCACATCCTAAGCACCCCAAACAAATTCATGAAGGATTCGCTTAGGTCCTTGCTCACGCATGGTTGGTCATTGTTTTTTTTGCCTTTGATCATAACAATTTGAATTATCTTATTGTTTTCAGTGGGTGTCATTGATTCCGTTCGTGATCTTCCCTTTACTATATGGAGACCATTTAGCACGCTTAGGTGACGAAGCCAGTCAAACAGCGATGGCAATACAAGTTTTCATGGGATTAGTATCACTAGCAAGTAAGAAAATACTGTAATGTTGCTCCACTCTCTTTTCTAGGGCGAGGTTATGAAAAATTCAGTCAATATTTAGTGAAATTAAGACAAAATTCTTCCCACCTACATAAAAAAAGTTGTTCACCCCTGTGGAATTTTGCCACAAAATATAAGACATGCATTTTCTCAAAAATCGCCGGTTTTCAAGAAAATAAACAGAGGCTATCATGACCAACAAATTACGATATGCACCGATGCCAAGCGGTGGTAAAGGCAATCATATCATACAGAGTCAGTTCGCTGCTGGTGTCGGAATGCATGTATGATCTGCGAAGGCTATCTCCAACGTCCAATAACATAAAGTTACTTTGGTCATATGTAGGCAAGCGATTAGGCCAGAACTAATCCTAGGAATTTATTTATGAGCATCTCAACCAAGAAGGAGGCACCTGGTTCAAGAAAATCGAAGCTCCATATCGGAGGCCATTCTAGTCTAGTACATAGGGACTAATAATCGGCTCACACTGAGCAGAAATGGAATCAGAATGGTGGTAGGACTACTCACGAGACAACTAATACCTCCAAACAAGCACCTCAACATTATGGGTGTCACTGACGATACTGAATGCAGGTGGTGCTTGGAGGATGAGGAATCAGCTAACCATATACTCACGGATTGCCCAGTAGCATTATGGGAAGAGCTCCTCGGGGGTATCATTCGGAACCGAAGAGTATGAGAAGGGTATAGATCAGAAGATTCGTTACGATATAGGTTACCTTAAAGGCTGTAGAGCAAGAATAAGGTCGCTGCAACGAATATGTTTGCTGATCCGTTCATATTTCATCATTTCCATCCCTTAGGAGTAATGAAGTGAACTCTAGCTGAGTTGCGCCAAATCAATATATTAATTTTTTTTTCAGTGTACTTGGCTGTCACATAAAAATCCGTAGTGATGGCAGAATAATACAGAACGAATATATTTTCACGCAAAATATTTATATATATATATATATATATTTCATCGTATCATTGAAGACTGAGACATCTTTATGTAACATCTTTATTAATTATCAATATTAGCTATTGATGTAACGAGATTATTATGCCATTTATAATAGTCATTGCAAGGTAACGAGGCGTCAGCTGAGTCCGAGACGGTGTTAAATCGCTAATAATCGAGTAACATTCAAAGTTTTATCCGTCAGATTCAACAGGCTCATATGTATGTTGAGCCTACAGCAGTCCCACCATAATCCTGACAGCCTTACGATTGTGCCTCAGCAGGTCTGCTGTGAATTTCGGCGAATATCCTTTGATCAACTGCCTGTCTCATTCTTGTGCAGTTGTTCCACCATACATGTGTTTTGGTTTGCATCCATTCGTTTATGCAGCCTCCTGTCTAATTGGTTCTC
The DNA here is from genome assembly GCA_029955515.1 of Chrysomela aeneicollis. Taxonomy (NCBI): domain Eukaryota; kingdom Metazoa; phylum Arthropoda; class Insecta; order Coleoptera; family Chrysomelidae; genus Chrysomela; species Chrysomela aeneicollis. The sequence goes on along the minus strand of JARUHQ010000009.1, from coordinate 8,249,017 downwards.
TAACGCCGTTAACTCAGCCTGAAATACTGTAACATGATGTCAATGATTCTCGAGCCGTTTGTATACCAGGCCTACCCAGGGTAGACCTTTCTCCCAGTATTTCTTGTCAGAAATGATTGTTTTGAACGTTTTAACGAAACTATACTATGGGACCATATAGTCTACATGCATTCCCATAATTGGATCTGCCTTGAGTTCTTCGTATATGGGCTGACCCATGTGATTGGCTCATTGGAGTTTGCCCCTGCATCAGCCTGTGAGTTACTGACGTGGATTCATTTTGGATAAGATATGTAATGGTGGTGACCCCTAGACCTGTAGTAGGAGTTGAACTCCAGTAACTCTCAGTCACGCTAGCCTTTGGATACTACTCAGAAGTATAATCGTCTCCGACATTGTCCACCACGCCACTGACCCGTATGGTATCATGGGGCATATTACTCTTGTGTATAACCAGAGGGTCATCTTTGTATTAAGTCCCCAGCTCTTCCCGCAATTTCATCAGCAGGTCCCTAGGGCCACTCTGGCCTTATTTGCCATTTTTTTGATGTGGTTATTCCGTGTGAGCTTTTGGTCAAATGTTACACCTAGGTATATAACTTCTGTAGCGAATGAAATTTTCACTCCGTTGAGCACTGGTGGTTTAAGGCCTTTCAATATTCTTTTATTGCTAACAGTGGTGTTTTGGACATTGATTGAGAGTTGCTCTTGCTCGCAAAACTTGTTTACCATATTAAGCGCTCTTTGCGTTGGCTTCGATAGTATACCCGCAAACCGTCCTTTTATAACGATCGCGAGGTCGTCTGATGTATATCCTAGGAAGTAAAAGCCTTTGTTGGATAGTTTATTCAGGAGATCATCCACTAGGGTTGCCCACAGCAGTGGCGATAGTACTTGTCTTTGTGGTCGTCTCCTGCCTGCTCTTGCTTCTATGGTGGCCTCATTTAGTGTGGTCATTATCAAACATTTCTCCAGTCCGGCCTCTATCCATCGCCAAAGCTTTCACAATGAACGTCGTTGGGGCATTATTGAATTCTTCTACAATGTCTAAAATGGTAGCTATTGCTATTTCTTTGTCGTCGAACGACTTGGAGAGTAGCATATTGAGATAAACCAGCGCTAAGTCTGTTGACTTTCCGGAGGGGTTGTTCCTTGAGTGCTTCGTATGTTATGTACCTATCTATAAGCTTTTCGAGAGTTTTCATCAGAAATGATGTTAGGCTTATAGGTTTAAAGGATTTGGGCGTTAGGTCTGAAACTTCGTCTACTTTTGGCAGAAAGAATACTTTCACACTCTGATGCCATGCCTTCGGTATATAACTCCAGGCTAAGCAGGCTCTGAGTATTTTGCAAATATGTGGTATCAACACATCTAGTCCTTTCTGTAGATCCCATCCAGCCATGGAGATTTGAATGGATGGAATCTATTTATGGCCCATCTGATTCTTTCGGCTCTTGTAATCTTGGTGGCAAGCTCCCAATCTTATTGTAGTGTGGGCCTCCTAGGACTTCTTCCGGTAACTTGTACTCCACCAGGTGTCGTCGAAATCGATGCCGAGGAAAAGTTGGTGTTCATTAGCAGCCTTAGACTTTCCTCTTCTGTATTTGTGAGTTCCAGATAATGTTCATTACCTTTATGCACGACCGGACGTGAAATGGCACTTTTTCGCTTGGTTGTGCGGGCCTAAAATGACAATTTACCGCCCTCAGACTACTTTACCGCCCGCCGGGCGTAAAATGGCACTATACCGCCCGCCGGGCAATAAATTAGTTGAGCAGGTTTATAACCATCGGATTTGCGATTAAAAAAAGCTATTGACCTTGTGTACTCAGTGATATCTCGATTATCATATACATTCAAAGTATATGACCACATAGAATAAGACGGCTAACGAGATTTTGATTTTTCCAGAAAATATGCAAGAAGTGCACTCTCTTTGCATGACTCTTATTGTTCACATTAGGTATTTCCGTTGCACCATAAGTTTTATCGTATTTTTTTTGTCTTAAGTAGGCAACAAATTCAATTTCGCATCCTCAGCTGCTTTACTGATTTCTGGTGGAGTACAATTCACACTATCTTCGTCACTGGAATGCATTTCGTGATGACTTCTCGAAATTGTATCGTTTTCGTATTTGTGACAATACATAAGATTTCACATGGATTTCACCAGAGGAACTCTCGAAAAACTGCTGGAAATACACCTCTCACATCAGAACCGAACGTGAACGGAACAGAGGTTAAATTTGTCAGTGGGTTATCCCTCCTAAAATTCAGTGTTTTTAGGAGTCACCGCTAGGTAGCGTATCGCTTAGAACCATAGATCTTATTTCTTACGCTAGATCCGATATCCATGTTACTTTTTTTGTAGGTCCGGGGGGGGGGGGGTTCAAAGTACCTACTAGGCCATTGATTGGTCGTTTTAATTCTTGTCCATACATGTAGTACCTACTTTCTTGCAGACCCCTCTTGATCTTAAAATTACTACAGGATGCCGGATCTAGCGTAAGCAGTAAGATCTATGCTTAATATGCTTACTAGCCCATTCATTCCTTCTTGCAAAAATGGACTGAGTTACCATGTTAGCATGGATTCCATCACTTCTTGATTTATTTTTCCGATATAATCTGAACCTCACTGCATCGGTGATGCTCGAGAGGTGAAAAGGTATAGTTGTTCACACCAGGTAATACCATCTGGTGTCACCTGAGGTCCTGATTGTTTTAGTGTCAGTAAACACCGGCAAATTATTCACCACTGTACGTGTTATGTGACATTTCCCATAGGTGTTTTCAATAATCAAAGCCAGTTGTCATTAACACTAGTGTAAGTAATGAATTTAGCAGAATTAACACTTTGGTGGTGTTCTTTATGCATTTACGAAAGTGCGATTTTACACCGCGGTGGTGTGATGCACATTCTGTGATTTTCTTGATGCTGAATCCTACCTCTACGAAATTCTCTTCGGTGCTTTCAAACACTGAGCAGGTACATGCGAATTCTTTTCTGGTCTGAAGGAACACCATCTGATGAGTGTGTTTATGCGAATCAGTGCTTTTCTCCACCACCTCCAGTGTTTTCTATTAGGTTGAATTACTTATTGAAATATAAATTATATAATGATAAACTAGACTCGAATCTAGGGACAATTCGGTCATACCATTCAGATGCCTACATACAATATTTTTATCAATTGATATCAAATCTGGTGTTTTCAGAATGCAATACTCAACGAATGATAATTGCCACCAAATTAGATTATACATGTAACTTGGTGTTGATTTTATATACTTAATAGGTGTTTTCTATGACTAAACGTCAATAATAGCACCATTAAGAATATTGAATTTAAACTATTTGGTGTTCCGAACGATCGATTCACTGTTTCAGAAGCGTTCTACTTCACCACATTCGTGTCATTTTTCACCATCACTAAGACCGGAATTAACACCACTGAACACTCAATTGTGAAATGTATAATAAAAAGGACACAACTTTGATATTCAGGTGTTGTTGGAGTTTACTCTGAAATCCATTTGATTGAAATTATTACGTCCAAGTTTTTTTTACTTTGTATCCCAAGTTGATTTACAATGGCAGGATATTCATACAGAAGTAGATGCAAACAAAAAATTTGAGATTTTTTATTCTATGATGAATCATTATCTACAGATATCATTCCCCATAAAAACTAAAATAAAGACAAAAGTACTTCCCAATAAAAGGAAACCGTGGCTCACACAAGGCATGCTTATTTCAGGAAAAAAACTTAAACAGCTGTATAGCTTAGCAAAAACATATGATACATCTTCATCGCACTATAAAAAATATAAAAGAATATACAGACGAGTCCTTAGTAGGGCAAAGCTCAACTACAATAACAACCTATTAGCTAGCTCGACAAATAAATCTAAAACAGCATGGAGAATGATAAATAATAAAGAATCCTCGGATAAGGTGCAAATCAAATTAAACATCAATTCTGAAGTCATAGAGGACCCTGTAACTCTATCCAACTACTTTAATAAATTTTCCACTGATACCACCATACACTGATAGATATTCACAACTTGAACAGATGTAATGAAGCATATATTAACAGCACCAAGAACTCATTTTACTTTCTACCAGCTACTAAGATTGAAATTTATAAGATAATCCGTAATCTCAAAAACTCAAATTCACAGGGACATGATAATTTCTCTACAAATTTATTGAAAAAATGTGCGGAGCTTGTGGCAGAGCCTTTGTCCTACCTAATAAATTGCTCAATTCAAGAAGGTATTTTTCCTGAACTTCTGAAAATTTAAAGAAGGAGATAAATCACTGGCAAAAAATTTCAGGCCCATATGTTTCCATTTTCTAAAATTTATGAAAAATATACCTCAGGACTTATTCACAATTATTTTGTAAAATACAACTTATTGAATACCAGTCAATTTGGGTTTATCAAAGGAAGCTCCATAATAAAAGCAATTATAAAGTTTGTCAATGAAGTACAAGAAATCTTGGACCAGGGTAAGAAAGTATGTGGTATTTTTTTGGACTTGAGCAAAGCCTTCGATTTGGTAAATCACGATATTTTATTGTACATACTAGAACATTATGGATTTAGAGGATCTCAGCTAGCCTGGTTTGAAATTTATTTAAAAAATAGAATACAGTACGCTGAAATCAGGGAACATAAGTCAGAGCAGATCTTTTTAACAATCGGATCCAGTATCAGGATCAGTATTGGGGCCACTGTTATACATTATTTACGTTAATGATATCGAAAGCAAAAACTACATAATGTATGCAGATACCACTTTAACAGTTACAGGGGAAAATATAGTTGACGTAACAAAAAAATCAAATACGGAGTTAACAAATATGGCCCAATGGTTTTCAGATAATGGTTTGATACTGAATGAGGACAAGTCGAAATTTATTAGATTCAACTATTCAAATAGAAGAAATAATCTCAGTATATTAATAAGAAATGGTAGATCACTTGAACAAGTTCAATCATTGAAGTTTCTAGGTTTACATGTTTCAGAGGATTGTAACTGGACTATTCACATCAATGAGATATGCAAAAAAATTGCACCCATCTGTTATATGATTTATCAACAAGAGAAGACGGTAGATGAATCTGTCCTAGTTATGCTCTATTTCGCCAGATTTCATTCAGTTATCTCATATGGAATAGCTCTGTGGGGTGTCTGCACAGACTATCAAAGAGTGTTCGTTCTACAAAAACGAGCAATTCGAAATATTTTAGGAGTCAGTAGGAGAACAAGTTGCAAGGAACTTTTCAGAAAACTAAAAATTTTAACAGTTCCATGCTTATATATACTAGTGCTATTGTACATTAAGGTAGATCTAAAAAATTTCGCAAAATTTGGTAAAAATTATAGCACTAGAAATGCTTCAGTGTTGGAGATACCAAGACACAATAGGGATAAAACTGAACAGTGTCCAAAGCTCATGGGAATAAAACTGTTCAACCATCTTCCCCAATATGTCAAAATCCTCTCTATTGACCAATTTAAGAAAACAATTAAGGAGGTTCTTTTGAAACCATCTTTTTATAGTGTGGATGAATTTTTGAAGTTTGCATTTTAAAACAAACGAAATTTCATTTATATTCGAACTGTCTATTATTTTGTGTTTTATTGTTAATCTGAAAAAAACTGTATTCGGTAGTGTGAGATGTTTTGATGTTATACTTTAAATCCATACTTTAAATTATTTATACTCTATATACATACATACATACATACTTTTATTATTTTTATACTCACTTTGACTGACTCATTCCATATCATGTAAATGATCGAAGGAATAAATAAACTATTATTATTATTATTATTAGTTCTAATTCTAGACATTGAGATTGCTGAGGAAAAATCGAAAATTTCGAAATTCTTCGTTTGCCTATATATCTTTTTATTTTACGAATATTTTTTTGTAGCCTTTTCAAATATCTGGATGAAAATTATATACAGGGTATCGTATAACTTGGGCCACCCTCAAATTTTAATTTTCAAATACGGACCTGTATTTTTTATTGCATTTGTTTGAATGCGAAGAGTCATGTTTCATATTGACGTGGTATTTTCATCTGAATTACAGAGTGTTTTGGAAATATTGAACTATTACCAGTGAAATTTCAACTTTTTAAAAAAAATTCCTGTATAACTCCAGAACTGAAGAAGCTAGGTCAGATTATTTTCATCCATATAATAAACCTCTGAAATATGCTACTTTGCCCCCATTTTAACGAAATCCCTATGCATAGACTCGAATTTGAATAGCCCTGTATATCACTCTCATACAATATATTATCCTAAACAATTTATGTATAATTATTGATATTACATGCATATTTATATTTCATCAAGGTGAGCTGTCCTGGTCTACTTTTCGGATTTTCTAGTTCTATTGTTTAAAGAAACTTGTTAATATTCCGAACCACGAAGTATACCAGTACACATCCCCCGAGGACGAAAAAAAAATGTGACAATATATTTTTTTTTCTATATAAACAATTTTATCCTATTTTTATGTATTTCTACTAACTTATTTTCTATCTTAACTACAAAATTTGGTTCCTTATCGTCTATTACAATAAATGGGCCTTGGAATATTGGGTCATACTTATTTGTGGACGTATTTATCACCTGGTTTAACAGAAATGTAATTAACTCTTGTTTCCAATTTGTTCTCTCGTGTTGTTTTTGAAACAATTGAATTATGTTTCGCATCATTTCATGCTGATTACAACCGATATTTCTACTGATGTTATATACAGGGCCGATTTGAGTAGCAATGTTCGTTGAAAGTCGACTTGTTTTTCCAAAAACTAACTCATATGGAGTATAGCGAGTTTCCGTGTGCACTGTATTATTATATGCAAAACACCAATATTGAATCCACGAGCTCCAGTTGTTCCGATGCTTTGATGCATGTATGCGTAAACAAGCACCTAAATTTTTATGAGTATTTTCCAGAGCTCCCATGGTTTCGTGATGATAAACTGTTGAAAGTTAGCTGTTCGGTTTTTAACAGTTTGCACGATGCTAGAAACTCGGTACCTTTATCAGTTAAAACTTGTTCTGGAATGACATATCGCAAAATGAAATTTTCCACGAAAGACTTTGCAAAACTGACTGATTCTTTATTTTCTAGTGGATATGCTTCGACAAATTTTCTTTGACTTGTTTCTAAAAGACCAACCAAGTCAAGAAAAACTTTCTGAAATGCTGAGTTAGCAGTTGTGGTTATTTTCATTGGTTGTTGATGCGGTCTTGAGTACTTATGTCTCTAAAAGTCATCAAAACGTTTCACAAAATTTTTGGATGTTTTTCCGTAGTCTGGGCCACAAGTAAGTTTTCCTAATGATATCAAACATACGATTGATACCAGCATGTCCTCCTGTTGGTAACATATGGTAATCGTTTATAATCAATTTCGCGTTTCTTTCCTAGTTAGGTGTTGCTGAGCTTTCACTGAATTTATTTTTATAATTTCATTGGGAAATTCTCAAATCTTCTTCAATAACGATGCGCATCGATTATTTTTGATTATTAACAATTCTTGAATTTCATATTGCTTGAAAATTTTCTTCAGGTCTCTCAACGATGCACGAAATGCCGTCGTTGTATATTTATTGATATTTAATTTAATTTAATTAATTTTAATAATAACAATAAAGTACCATACATTTCATACAGAGTATTTTTCTATAAGTCAATACTAATGTGTGCACCTAGGACCTGTATGTGTACAGATAAAATTAATAGTTGATCCATTATACAACGTGTAGCAAAAAATAATAACATTGAGCAAATCCAATTTTGTAAAGTTTGAAAGACAGATGTAACAAAACAAAAGAAATTTAATAATCTAGGTGAACAGATATTTGTACAATATTAATAATTCCATAACTAAGGAATAATCAAAATAACAAACACTATTTAGAAATTCTTTACTGTCAGATGTGCATTATTTGGGATTGATAAATATATACATGCAGTAACTATATGATATTTGAATACTTAGTTTGGTTTTTACCTATATACTGTTTGGATTTTTTTACATGCATATTTATATTTCATCAAGGTGAGCCGTCCTGGTCTACTTTTCGGGGTTTCTAGTTCTATTGTTTGTACAAACTTGTTATTATTTCGAACTTCGAATTGCTATACCAGTACAAAGGTTATATGACCTAAGCGAGTGATGGTATCAGGATATCCTTCAGCACAACTCTCAGAATTTTGAAGAATGAAAAAATAATCCGAAAATATATCTCTATCAATTCGATAATATTGGCTTTCCTAAATCGAATTTCTGGAAAAACTACTGTATGATTTTTGCTTTCAGGTTGTTTTGCAGGTTTCAGCATCAGTAGATATGGTTACAGAATAACAGGACTAAGCGGTGCGATTTCATTTCTCATTGGGGCACTTGGAGAGCATTTTGGAACTAGTTTTGCACACATAATAATTTTCACATCTGTGTTCAAAGGTAATTACATTATTTATAGTCATTAATTATAAGTTAGGTGAGTTGATGAATATTTTATTCAATATTTTATTATAAACTCTTCATCTCATCTAATAATACAGAAAGCATGCTCATCAACTCAAGTTCATTACATTAATAACATATTTACGCATCTCTAGCACAAGAAAATAATATATGATGATAATATTCACACGAACGAATAATGATATGTACATAGGGTGACTCGGTAACTATAGGATATTCAAATTCACTGACGAAAACAAAAATTTACCATCGCCTTTCTTCCTCGAGTTATGAACAAATTCTATCTTTCAACTTTTAGATGCATGTGAATATTGAGGTTGAGAAAGACTTTTGTAGTAAAAAGTACCCGAATGCATTTAATAGGTATTCAAACACTGACTAGCTCTGTGGAACACTGGAGTGGGTGAGTTTGATAGGGTGGATGAATAGTTATGTGATTGGCTAATATTATTCACTGATTAACTAATTGGATAGTCGATAACTGATTCCTTGACAAGAATTGACACATAGGCCATAGGCTATGTTCCGTTTCCAAAGTTGCTTCCGGTTTGCCGTACCTTATGTACTGGTCACCTACTGACGAAACACCATTCCTGAAAAAATGGTTACTCATATGTCACCAGAGCAACAGGTCGAAAATCATCGGTATCTCGGTGACTGTGACAACTGACAATAATTTCATAATTTAATTTATGTATTTGTGTGAATAAACATTGATATGGATGTTATTATAAATCATTATTATTCTCATAAGTACCCAATCTATATTTTCAGTAGTTAAATACCTATTTTAATCTTTTTCATATCATGATTGATGATAGGTATCCGAAAAAAACTATTCCACTCTACAATGTTTTTTTTTCTATTTTGGTTGTATAATAAAGTCATTGTGCAACGCAAATGCGTGTCGAAATGGCCTCTATTTCGATACGCATTTTTTATTATTCGCAAGTTGGTACAATCGAACTGTCAAATGAAATTCAGAAGAGTTAGGCCCAGCTTACTTCTGAGCGATTTGGTTTTGGTGATATTAGCAGTGAAAAACTCAATGTTTTAATTGGTGAATTTTGTGTAATTTGATTTAAATTGACCAATAAAAACAATAACAACATTGAATTTTTCACCGCTGGTATTGCAAAAATCAAAATCGCTCAAATGTAAACTGGGCTTTACGCTTGTGCGTCAGATTTTAATTATTTCAATGTCATCATTGTTACCAGTCGAAGATGTTTCTGTGGCTTCGCTCGTCGTACTCCAAACAACGCGTGCGACAGAATAGCGTCTTATAAAACTTGTATCATAATATTGTTAGCGACAGTATTCTAAGAACACCCCGTATTGAGATGAAAACCCTCAACGAGGTGATGAATCACCTTAGTCACCGTTGGAATGAAGCGTCATCGTCACGTAAGAAGAAGCGAGTCACTTCGGTGCGAGGATAGGAACAGTTAACGTTGAGACGTTGTCGGCAAATGTATTGCTTTTTGGTACAATTGTGTGAATTGTGTTCTAAATTGAATTATCAAACTACTAAACTAATATCAGAAGTGGGATTCATCCACGTCCACATGCCGTCGATATATAATGTGGAATATTTGTTAGCCGAGGTTTGAAAAACTTTCAAATCTAAGCGATAAGGATATTGCTGAGAATTGACTGTGGCCAATACAAAAATTGAATGAATGGTTAGATCTACAAGTAGTGGTGAGAGTGGAAAAATACCTTACTAATGATGCTCAATGGTGGTATGAGAACTGGTCACTTGTAAAAAGAGACCGGTTTTCCGGAAGCATTTCTTTGTGAGAAAATTATTGTTTCTTTGTTATGTAAAGTTGCAAATATCAATGGTTCCGGTAGTAACAGGTTCCATATATTCATCAGAAATGGCCAAAGCTGAAAAACTTGCGTATATTGGAACATAAAGTACGTGAATGTTTGATGATTAATGATTTTTTACACAGTTAACGTATGTGAGTACGATTGCAATGCCTGTGATTCCAGAGGCGTATGGTTTACATCATTATGATAAATCAGGACGAAATCTGTTCAAGCGAATACACATCGAGCAAGCTTTCACGCCCAGTCACGAGGGCTCTTCTTGCTGATTTTTTCAGATAAAACCATATTTCGGTCCTCAAACTCTCATTATGATACGTGTCTACATATATAACAAAAAAGTGATGCCGAGGTGCAGCAAATGTTAATTTCCGTTGGAACTTAATCTCAATCAAAGTGTTGAAAAACAATGGTCTCTTATGTCATCAATCTATAGTGCTCAGTGGTACTGAAGTAATTTGATATTTTGTACCTACACATGCCTAGTAGAGTTTGCTTCATTTATTTCATGACGAATAATGTCATTGGCACTGATAAAATTGTGGTCTGCTCTATTCTCGAACATTTTTGGTTTCCTCAATTGCGAGCAAACTTATAGATTGTCTAGGCCCACTACCTGTTATGAACAAGTATTTGTAATTAATGACTCATTTTCGAAATATTGCTGTTTGATGCCACTTGAACCTCAGAGGTGTTCGGAAGAAGAGCAACGTATGCAATGCCTATATCGTTTCACTTTTTCGTGCTTCTGAATCAATCATGATAATCATGCAGGCTTGAGTTTCAGGTTAAAGAAATGCTGCGAGTTTGTGAGTTTTGGGATGCTTGGTGCATTGAATATTATTCCATAGCTATACTGGTATCTACAGAGCTGACGATCAAGTAGAACGCAGTATGCATACTGGGATGAATTTGATTCGCTTTGAAACGCAATTCAAGGCAGAATGGCCGAGCTTGTTATGGAGGGTTCAACTTGTATTAATTACCATTTTTCAGAAGTCAAGAAATAATGTAACCGTCTATAACTTGGAATTGGATCGCAAATGTATTGAACTTGAATGGAATCGTTGTCATCACTTCCAAGAACTAGTACGAACTGGAGCGAGTTGGCAAGAGCAAAATGGTCAAGGTCACCAAGGAATAGCTAAGGCCTTGGCCTCGGTCCTGGCCCATGGTTTGTTGAAACAAGTGATTTATTGAAAGATATTAATGAAGGTAACATTCAAGAATATTTCGGTGTGAGTTTGAATGAACATAAACCCATGTTGAGTGAGAAAAGTGCAGAGCAATCGAGTTATGATGTGAGTCTCGGGTGGTTAATGTTGTCTGAAAGCAATTAATAGATTGCTGAGCAGTAAGACCGGGTGGCTAATGCTGTCTGAATGCAATTGATAGATTGCCGAGCAGTGAGACTCGGGTGGCATTAACTGTCTGAAAGCACTATTTGTTGCAATCATGTACCGTAGCGACTTGATTGGTGAATTGTTGCAATCATGATCCGTAGCGACTTGATTGGTGAATTGTTGCAATCATGTTCCGTTAGCGACTTATTTGGTGAATTGCAATCATGTTCCGTTAGCGACTTGTATGGTGAATTGTTGCAATAATGTTTCGTTAGCGACTTGATTGGTGAATTGTTGCAATCATGTTCCGTTAGCGACTTGATTGGTGAATTGTTGCAATCATGTTCTGTTAGCGACTTGATTGGTGAATTGTTGCAATCATGTTCCGTTAGCGACTTGATTGGTGAAGTGTTGCAATCATGTTCCGTCAGTGAACTGATTGGCGATTTGTTTCGATAATCAGTTGATTCCTCAATAGTTATAGATGACGAAGGCGATTTATGTTCAGATGCTGAGACACCACTTACTCAGTAGCCAGGAAATGCGTATACCCGAATCATCGACACAGCACTTCTTGGCAGCGATGAAACCAAGTGCTCCGAGACCGTAGCATCCGTCAGTCTGGCCGTGTTAGCGACAGTATTCTAAGAACACCCCGTATTGAGATGAAAACCCTCAACGAGGTGATGAATCACCTTAGTCACCGTTGGAATGAAGCGTCATCGTCACGTAAGAAGAAGCGAGTCACTTCGGTGCGAGGATAGGAACAGTTAACGTTGAGACGTTGTCGGCAAATGTATTGCTTTTTGGTACAATTGTGTGAATTGTGTTCTAAATTGAATTATCAAACTACTAAACTAATAATATACTATTTCGTGCAATCGCACGCGAAGTCAGAATTTCGCGTTCCCAGCAACAATTTCGCGGCCGTTACCCATAGCAACGGCCGCGAAACCAAACGTCACTTCCAAATTTAAATATCACTTCCAAATTTGACATTTCTAAAATACTACTGCCGCTTAGATTTTTCGGGTATTGCAACGGAAAGCGCCGAATTTACAACGCTTTTGAGTTCACGAGGAGTGGAAAGTACTGAAATATCGCTATCAGTATCAGACATTTTGCGTTTTGTGAAGAACTGTCAAAATATTTTGTATATATTGAAACATATCATTTCCATAACATATTTCACGGCCTATAAGCATACAAATAAATATTGTCTTTGACAAGTGACGACTGACCTGCGGTTCGTATTTGAACCGGCATACCTGTTAACCACTGATATACCAGTCCGCCATTTTTGGGAACCGCTCGGTTAACCAACTTTGGAAACGGAACATAGCCATAGTCAAGATATTTAGATATTTAAATTTCACATAAAAGTCATAATGAATATGGTATCAAATAAGTGATCACTGCGGTTTACTAGGGAACCTAATGTATAGGTACTACGATTTATGGTGGTATGGATTGTAACTTTCTAAAACATCTATCAATCTGAGATCAGATCATTACATGTTCTTCAAGGATCCTTGCTGAACACACCGTGGACACTTTTTGTTCACTTCAAGAGTTGCATATAAGGTGAAATCATCAATAATTAATCAATGATTCTCAGTTGATTATATTACGATCAAAAATATATATATATATATATATATATATCACTCTTTATTAGCAAATAATGCTCTTCATAGTACAGTCAGTCACTTGAAAATACAAAACAAAAAAATATAAAAATGGAGACAAGTCACATTTTAAAAACAAGAAACAAGAAAACAAGACAAATTATTGATGACTATCACTTGAAATATATTCGATACATTTTCTTTTGAATGAATTTATTGAATCACAGCTTTTTATATGACCAGGCAAATTATTGAATGCAATCAGACCAGAACTATACAAAGAGTCACAACCTATATGCTCTCTGTTGATATAAAAATTTCCTATTCTGTTTCTAGTGGAGTGTGTATGAATACTACTTGTGTAGGTTAACTGATCACTCAGATAATTTGGCAACATATTGTGTTTAATTTTAAATATAAATAATAGCATATTCAGTGTAATTCTTTGTTTAGCAGACATAAGAGACAGTGTTTCCAACATGTATTTCACAGATATGCGTTTATTACAACTTAGTATTGCCCTCATGGATCTGTTTTGGAGCTTCTGTAGTCTGTCAAGATTTTCATTGCTTACAAAATAGAGCAATGTTTGAAACAAGGAATGGATTCCAACGACAGCATTCCAAAAAACGAGAATTTAGTTAGACTATCTCAATTAGATATTATTAGAAAATATTTATCGATGAAAAATATATCAATTAAATGCTTTTTATCGAAATAGAGTCGATTAAATAAAACCCTCGATAAAACTCCTTCAAAACATTGATCAGAATGAAATATCCATGTGTAGGGAAATTTTTTTAAGTATTTCCCCTCATCAACTTCTGTATTATAAACAATATCAAATATCACTAGCAGTTTTGAATACGAAAACTCTAGAATTTCTATGCAAAGTTAATGGAACAATCTTTTCAGTGCATATTTCATCGAATTGAATTCAAATGATACTCAACTGAATTTGCTCATAAGTAATTGTTTATTTTTCAGGTACTGGTTTTGGACTCATGGAGATGTCATCAATTACAATACTCAATGTTTACTTCGACAAAAATCTCAATTTTGCAATGGGAATCTGTCAAGTTTTTATTGCCATTGGAACAATTGCGGGTCCTCCACAAACAACCTTCCTTATTGGAACTATTGGTGTCAAAAATACAATTTGGATTTATACAGGACTTTCTTTATTGAATTTTCCTGCAATGGCAACATTCAGACCTGTGACTAGCCATAAGGAGCGGGATCCTATTGCATCCCTACCATATGAAGGTGAATATTGAAATAAAGTAAACAGGTCTAAGGCTTTCCTAAGTATAAACTCTTTTTTCAAAATGTGATTCATGTTTATTTCATTACACCTCATGGTTCTTTTGCGAAGGCATAATTATACTGGTGTTGAATATCCCCACTCAGGCATGAATACGCTGAATTGGTTTGTTTTTGTTTTGAATGTGATAAGATTCTAGTAGAAGTAGTTGTTTTCTCAAAGTGTCCAGAAAGTGATGAATGATGAAAATCATAAATGAAACTGATACTCATAATAAATATAATGTTAGGAATAGTATTATTATTTCGAATGTATTCAATTCCATTTACGACTCTGTTTTTTTTCGAGCTGGAGGAAAACCAGTGACCACTTCTCACGCTGTGAGGTTGGTGATCATTGGGACCGAATCGTGTGCCGTGATAAGACATGATCTCAGGATGACGGCCTTCTGCAAGGCTCTAGCTAAAACGTATGCCTCCTGTTGGCAAGCTGGTATCTTCTGAAGTTCTGAGAGCATCATTTTTCGTGTATCACCGAGGGAGCCTATCAACAGGATGATTAGTTCTACATAATGGATATAGTCTGCGGAGTACGAAGAAAAAGTCTCTTCAGGCCATCCATTCTTCCTCCTCTTTCAAAACGGTTAGGCTGGTGCCGAGAATTCAATCACTAACACCCGAGCGAACACCGCTCCGGTTTGGTGGTCGAAAGGAATGTGCCAGGCAGGCTTATTGGCATGTATCTGCTTGATTGTGATGAAAGAAAAGTTCCAATAAATTCGACACCTCTTATCCTCCACAACGGACTCAATATCCCTCGAAGCATAGGGAAGCACTAGAGTTTCTTCGATACCGGTAATAGAGCACTCGTAATGCCGCATTATCTCTATGAATATAGGCTGAAATTGCATACACCGTACATGCTGAAAGCAGGTGCATCAGCGTTTCTGGCGCCCTACGGCAGACCCTGCATCTAACATCAGGGACCTCTTTACCCATGAGTCGGCTTCGGTAATGTAAGGTATTGAAAACTTCATCCTGGCATGCCATAATGAAACCATCTGTTTCCGATTTAAGCCCGCCTGAACTTAAGAACACAAAGGTCAGCTCTTAGGATGAACCCCAGTCTTCGATATTTTTGAAGAAGACAGGATGTAGGAGCTTATCCTTGTGGAGATGCATAGTCTTATCAACTTCTGAAGCTTTGATGTGGGCTTTCCTCCGAGTATGGTCAAGCTCAGTGACTGATTCACGAGCTTTCCGCTTCGAATCTAAAATCCTGCCTTGAAAAGAATTGCTCCTACTCCTGCATGTTCATGGCTTTCGACCATTTTCAGGAGGGGATCCAAACTCCTGATGACTTTGGAGGCGTTATCCAGAACTATTTTCTGTTATTATTATTATAAGTCAGGTTTTGATTGTTAGAATGAGGTATTCAGAATACATTGTATATATAATAGTTGATTGTCACCATATTTTGAGACGTTGTTTCAACTGTCGAAATATACAATTCAGAGTTGGAATGGTGAGTGAGTGAACAAGTGTATCAAGTCGGAAGTTGGAAACAGAAAACAAACGAATTCAGAGTTGAATTGAATGTATAGATTACAGATACAGCTCAAGTCATCTTAGAAGTCGAATATGTAATCAATAGTATATTCTGTTCAATGTTTTTTTTGTGTTCTGGTTCTCACGAAAAGGGATATCCTGTAATGTTCAGAGAACCAAGGAAAATAAGGTAGGGGTTGGTGTTCTTCTTAAATTTCTGGAGATGGTATGCCTCGGAGAACACCTCCCTAGGCAATGAGTTCCAAAGTCTCGATGTTCGTTGGATGAACGAGTCTTTGGAAAGAGCGTCCCTGCAGGTCTCTAAAGTGATCACGAATGGATTTGAAAACTGAACTTGACGGGTTAATCTCGAATAGACTGCTAATGGAGGAACCATTGCTGATATTTCAGAAGAGCATCGCCCATGGAAATATCTATGAAATAGATATAAATCGCCAACTTATCTACGTTGTTCCAGAGAAGTGAGCGAGGCATCACCGACGAGACGAATTGCCTTATTTTTGGACAGAATCCAATAGTTTCGGGATATGTTTAGGTGCCGGACTCCAAATATGGGAACAGTATTCCAGGACAGGTCGGATCTGTACCTTATAGATCATGAGCAGCTGACTGGGACTGAAATAGCTCTTGGCACGAAAAATAAATCCAAGTTTTTGGGATGCACTTATGGCAATGGACATCACGTGATTTTTTCAAGAACGGTTATTATTGCTGATAGTAACGCCAAGCACCGAAATGGATGACTTGAATGGTATGGTTACTCCTGACTGAATCATGCTGGGCACAGTGAGATCGGCTTTTATAGAGAAAAGACATACTTGTGTTGTGTATGCATTGAATTCTACCAGGTTATTAGATCCCCACTAATTGTTGCTGAGTCTATATGTATTTTGTTAACATTTCTTCCTCGTTTAATTTCTGGTTTGACGGGCTGATATAGGAGCCCTGGAAAGGAAAACGGTATGGAGGGTACTATCATCCGCGAAGCTGTGTATAGGACATGAATTTGCTTTCAAAAAATCGTTTATGTGAAGGAGAAATAATGTTGGTGCTGAAATTGATCCCTGCGGAACACCAGCATTTATGGGAAGAGTATCAGGTGAAACTCCATCGACCACTACATGGAGATACCTGTTTGAGAGAAAACTAGCAAGCAGAGAACACAGATGAGGGGGAAAACCATGATATGGAAGCTTGGTGCCAAACTGGATCAAATGCCTTGGAATATTTTTCAATAGATAGCTGCATGATTTGAAAGTACTATCCTAATCTAGTTCACTACTCCAAACCATTATTTTCTCAGGAGTTCGTGGTTTGTTGTGTTCAATGTCGTAATTCTTCTGAAATGGCATTTATCAACTGTCACAAAACATAACGACATTCTGTGCATTCTGATATCATTGAAAGCATAGAATTCAAGGTCATCCATTATATCATTGTATTCTATAATTTTATATATGTTTGAATGAATTTTATAATTATAATTATTATATTCACCGCAATCATGAAAAAATCGGTTTCTTACCCTGTAGGCATGATATCGAGAAATCACTAATCATTTCATATACTCTTAATGACTAAGCCTGTCATACTTTCGGGTGCCTCTGGATATATTTTCCTGAAAATAATACCTACTCATACTTCATCCTGAAAATACCACAAATATCACATGAATCTAATGAAAACGTCAAAAGAACAGTAGTAGTAACATAATCTGGAAGCACGAATATGTAACACGCTATGGAAAAAAATTCTTCCTGGAAAGACTATACAAATATCAAATAAATCAACTAGAAAACGCGCAATGAACATCATTTGAAGTGTCGAAAGTTGATCTAATTTATACATAACAAAAAATAAATATTTCCAGAAGGTAAAACAGCTGCACAAGCACCGTTATTACAAGTGGATAAAGAAAATGAACTTGACGTCGGAAGAGTAACCAAGATGTGGAATTCTACGAAAACATGGATACTGTATGTATTTTCATCTCAATCTACTTATCAGATCATACATTCACTACGAGTCACAAAAGTTAATGCTTAGTTTCTAAAAATTATATAAATTAAATGGTGATGCCACTACCTATTATTTTCTGGTATAAATGGAGTTATTGAATGAACGCACATTGAATGTTTGAATTATGAATTGGAAGTCATTAACTCATCACCCTGACTGTCAAAAAAACTATCAGAAGCCCTTCAAGGGCTCATGTGATTCAAGGACACGGTTTATACAAGTGGAAAAACCGTATGATAGTATGATAGGTATACAGTATTACATTCATATACCTCGACCAGGGGCCTCTACGACTGGCCGACATTTGAAATATTCATTTCCACATGATGTAAAACACAATTGAGGAGTGAGTATGTTTTTCTCGAGGGTGAGAATGTATATTATTATTATTGAAAATGATTTAGCAATAAGAAACCTAGGAACTGAGGTAGTGTAACAGTCTGGATGATTTCAATTTCAAATGACTAGGTCGTCAAGAAAAATAACAGATTGGCATCATCATGGAACTGAAAATACGAATGCAAAAAGATTCATGTATTTACCTATGCAGGGTGTCCAAATAGTCTCACGTGCTTCGATAACTCCTCCCACTTATATGCAGTTACCACTCTACGAAAGAAAAAAATATTATTATCCCAATGTTCGTCAGAATTCTGAATCTCAAGCGTGAATAAAAAGTTGAGCTATTTCGACCAACACTGGATAGTTTCGCCCAAAATTTCGATCCATCACATCTGTATGTGTTTTTTGTTCGAAGGACCACCCCTTGCGGAGAATGAAACTCGAATCGCACGTTTTGTATATATTTCAACGTTTATATTTCACTCAGCATCTACATCGAACTTATATTCACAACTGTTCGGGTTGCTGTCTCTGAATGAACTAAAAAATTACCTATCCACTATCGTTGGGAACGAACTTATCCTAACATAAAATACAGTTATAATGCTATTATTAGCCTCGCCATAAACCCCAAATTTAACAACTACTATTTGCCTGACCCTATGTTCACGTCCGGAAATCCCATAAATGAATACAACAACTGTACAACACCCTATATTTCTGTAATCGTTTAAGGTAGATTTATAGAAATTATATATAAAATCAGCTTTCCAAGGACGATCTACAATGCAATAAAAATTAGGGTATTCCATTTGAAATAATGAGAATTTGATATGGCATTCTGTATGTGAACACTATAAATAAATCAAAATAATTTTAGAATAACTACGAGGGGCATATATCTCATCTCCTTTTGGAGTTATTGAAAACCGCGGCACTATTTGGACACCATGTAGAGAGAGACAGGGTGATTTTATGAGGAGTTACTAAACAGAATATGAAGGTTATTACCACGAATTGATAGGTACTATTTCTGTTTTATTCTCATGATTGTGATCACAATAGTGTTTTCGAAGGTTTGTTTAATAATCATCCTGTTTCTACAAAACTAACAATACGATTTGATTATGATCCATCAGTCAAATGAGTCTCATCGACATTTTGATAGTTACCTATTGTGAGATTAAACTCCACCAGTTTATCAAAATTGGAGTCCAACCTATTTTCATCAATATCGCCCCTTATAATGGAAAATGATCGCCTGAAAATCAATTTACTTTATCCTATTCCATGAACAATCGCTTCAATGTAATCATTATAGGAATTTTATTTTCAGGGATGATTTTGGTTTTCGACTATTCATGAGATTGAAATTCTGGATAATCACTCTTGGACTCGGAGTGGCGTATATATCGGACGTTCTCTTTTATCACCTCATTCGAGCCACTCTGAAATCTCTAAATTTCACACCCGAGGACATCAGCTTATCAATGATGATTTTTATCGTGACAGATATTTGTGGTCGACTTGGCTATACCATCTTGAGTCGTTTCTGGACATTGAAGAATAGTTATATATTCTTAACAGCGAGCATATTCATCAATGCTTGTCGAATAAGTGAGTAGGAACTTCATACAAACAATATCGTTATTATTTTGGAATGTTCGGTTCCAGTAACGACTCTGGGGTTCCGATACCTCGCAGAGTCGAGCAGGAAAAACACCAGTGATCACTCTCCACGCCGTGAGGTAAGTGATCACTGGGACCGAATATCATGACGTGTTCTGAGTAAACGTAATGAACCGAGTATGACCGAGTACCATTGAGTCAGCCTGTGATTAGCATGACCAGTTTAACAGAGTGGTCTAGATAAGGCCTGCGATGTTTGAAAAGAAGATCTAGCTGTTAAGTCCATTTTTCTTTTTTATTCAAAACGCGAGGGTACTCTGGTATGACCGGGAACTCAAATTAGTTTTACCTTATTGGCCATAGATAGGGTCGTAGCACTGGAGTGCTTGAAATGGTAGTAAAGCACTCGTTATCATTGTAGATTGAAGTAAATCGATTCCAGTCACGATTCTGTGACCTCCAAAACCCCACGAAGTCGAGATGGAGAGAAACCAGTTACCACTTCCCACGCCGTGAGGTAAGTTATCATTAGTACCGAATATCGGGTGCCCTGAGACGCAATTATGCCACAGAACTTAAACAGAGGAGAACAGAATAAGCGTTCTGTTGATAGTGTTCCTATAAGTAGAAAATTAAGCAGTGGGAACGCATGCGCATCACGCGTTTTCGGAGACGGCTTCAGATTATTTGTAGCCCACTATAGAATCCGAAAATAATTTTGATTCAAAAATGAATATTTGAAATATTTGTGAATTTTTTATTTTTTCAATTAATTATAGTTGCTGTTAGATGGCAAATCCTAAATCTAATGTACATAGCTCTATTTTTTCCTATGACAGCTTCATATAGTGGCTTCGCGTATAGTTGCTTCAGAGATAAGTTACCCACTTATTTCTGGTTGCTTATTAATATGTTATTATTCGATGGAATGATAAACTTCATGAATATGTGTGAAAAAACATTCAGCAAATAAGGGATATCATGAGAAAACAACAGCATCAACCATGAATGAAAAACATGATAACCATTGTAAAACCAACATAAAATCTGTTGTAAATCTCACCATTGAAGGTGAATAGTCGAGCTGAAAGCATACGAATGCAATAAATTCAGTACATTCGAGTGAATAGACGAATATAGTATATTATGATACAAGTTTTATAAGACACTATTTTGTCGCACGCGTTGTTTGGAGTACGACGAGCGAAGCGAGGAGTGCTCCAAATGAACAAGTGCGACAACGTGTCTTATTAAACGTATGTCATATGCAATTTTTTCTTTTTTGAATTGATTTGAAGGAAAAAATGAATTTGATATAGATGAATAACAGAAACATCTTCGATTGGTAACAATGATGACATTGAAATAATCAAAATCTGACGCACAAGCGTAAAGCCCAGTTTACAGTTGAGCGATTTTGATTATTGCAATACGAGCGGTGAAAAATTCAATGTTTTAATTGTTTTTATTGGTCAATTCAAATCAAATTACAATGTGACCAATTAAAACATTGAGTTTTTAACTGCTAATATCACCAAATCCAAATCGCTCAGAAGTAAACTGGGCCTAACTCTTCTGACTTTCATTTGACAGTTCGATTGTACCAATCTCCGAATAATATAAAATGCGTATCGAAATAGAGGCTATTTCGACACGCATTTGCGTTGCACAATGACTTCATTATGCAACCAAAATATAAAAAATTTCTTAGAACGTGGATCTTTTGTAGGATTATATAGCAAATGTGAACTCCACATATTCTATTCTTGATTTTTATACATGCAGTAATTCAGACACCACGTACCATTCTATAACTTTATTCATTCAATGATACAAAATTGTTTTTCACTACATTCAATGTGATATCAGATTTAGTATGTAACATTGCCTACTTTTACAAAAATGGAAGCATATTTGGAATAAAAGTTACTTTCAAGGATAACTGGCTAAAACAGGTATAGGTACAGGACTTCAATAACTGATGAAAATATATATTCCTTCAAGTGAACATCAGATTAAGTAGGTATACTTGCTTTTGATTTAATAAATTGATTAAAATCGTGTTCTTTTCTGCAACAATTCAATATCTTCTATACCTATATCATTAGCAATATGATTAAGGATGATACCAATATATAAATACATTTTTTTATCTATCTCCAATTTTTCTTGGAGGTGTTTTAATCCAACACTGTCTGTGGAAATTAATGGCCTGTAATGAAACTCAAGCATTTTCTGATTGTAAAGGGAGTTGTTATTATTGAGGTACTCACTATCTATCCAGAAGATAGGCAGGATCATGAACCAATACTTCCCTAAGGATGTCAGGATTAATAAAGTTAGTTTCTTATAAACTGATGCTTGACTGATTCTGATAATCCAGCAGGAGATTGATGTGGATTTTTATAAAAGTACTTTTGAGTTGAGTTGAACCTCTCAACTAGAATATAGCTATATTAATTACTTATTCTTTCTCAATTATCATATTTTTGTATCATGATTGGAATAGCATAGTACTTGATACTCTTCTTTTTACTTGACAATAGTAATCCATGTTTGAATTAGTTAACACTATAATTACCTAGAGTTTGTTTCCTTAGTTGGTTGTTACATTCTCAACAATGATTTTCTTTTGGGGTTTGATATCTGATGGAGGATGTTCTGGTGCTCTTTTGATCCTCAAGATATATTTGGGCACAGCACTTGGGCAGCAGCAAAAGTGTTAGGATTTTAGGAATTAATATGTCAAGAGTATCAAAATGCCTGAAACTGGAACAGCTTATTTCTGGGACTCATAATATATTCGCTTCTGACATTCCCAAAATCTCCAACCATTGCTTTTTTCTAGACCCAAAACTGAAATGTGAAAAAATTATCAACCATATATATTAAATTCTCCATGATTTAAAATATGTTCAGGCCGGGCCTGATATTTGACCTTGAAATACTTCAAGTCACCTAAAATAATGAATTCCAGGAATATTACAAATACAAAACCTGATGAAACACCTATTAGATATAACTTCAATAATCCCAGAAATACTTGAGTTATGACGAAATAAAGGTGAAACAATGAAAAAGCTCATAAAATGCAACTGCATAAACACTTTTCGAAAAATCACATCGTCAATGCGCATGCGCATGCTTATTTGATTTCTCCTTTTAGGAACGTTTTCAGGGCCATGAAAGGAATCCTTCTTTCATTCTCCTCTGTGTTTGAGTTCTGTTCAACTAGCTCAAACGTTTTAGTCTGGAGTTCTGAGAACAGCGTCTGTCGTGTACCACCAAGAGAGTCTATAATCAGGATGACTAGTTCCACAGAATGATCTGGATATAATATGCGGAAGAGGAAGAATTTCCCCGTTCTTAATCCTACTTCAAAACAATTCACCTACGGTTCGGCTCGTACTGACAACTTCATCACGAACCTCGTTTTGGTATGGTCCGACTTATTGGCTTGTATCTGCCTGACGGAGGGAAATGAGAAGTTCCAATAAATTCGACACCTCTCATTCTCCAGAATTGGCTTAATATTCCCCGGAGCATAGGGTAGCACTGGAGTATCAACTACACTGTACGAGTGTCTATGGATATAGGCCGAAACTGCATACAGAGTACTGATAGCAGTTGAATCAGCGTTTCAGGCAGGCACCCTAAACGGCAGGCGCTGCATTTTTCTTCAGTGACCTCTATACCCATGACTCGGCTTCAGTAGACATTATTCTGTTTCCGATTTAAAGCTACCTGACCTAAGAAATCCAAAGGTAAGCTATTTTGATAAACCCGTCCTCAATGTTTTAGGGGTGGTCATCTAGTGTCCACTTCATTACTCCGAAGGAGTGGAATAGGATCGAAACAGTAAGCATGTTGAAAAAATGGAATGGACAGAAATGTTTGAAAGAGAAAATGGTATTTCCAATTGAAGTATCAAACATAGTTTGAAATGGCATATCTGGTAGTCTACCAACAGAAAACAACTACTTTCCTGGCAATATATCTGCTCGTAGTCAATGCAACGATCAACACTGTGAATGCAGATCGCAAATGTTTCTTTTTCCTAAGGACGTGACAAACTCACAGGACAGGCACGCTTAACAACCTACATACCGGTTTCGGGCTTATTGGCCCTCATCAGTGCAGCGACGAAAATTCATTGGGACAGGCACCACTTCGAGTGGAGATCTCACGGTCTCTACTCGAATAACTACCCTGCAAAAGCCAAAATCGCTTAGCAGGAACTTGGTTTCAATGCATGCACAGTATGGTCATATATGAACTAGCTGTCATCCGCCAAATCTGAAATATTTTAATTCCATCATTGTAAGGTACCATTTGTAATGTAATATATACTTTTTTTTTTTTTTTTGTTTGGTTGTATTACAAATTGGTTGTATTACAAATTATTACAAATTACAAATTACAAATACAAATTCACATAATACATAATACAGATCTATATTTAAAAGTAAGAAACAAAAGTTGAAGAAAAAAGATATTTTGATTCTAACCTCATGAGGTACATAAAAAATAACTCATAAGAGTAACTGTATAACATTAATATCAATACAATTTTAGGATTTGCCCATTTACTAGTGCACCTAAGTGAATGAACACTTGTATTGTGCATTTGAACAGATTTTGTAGCTACAAATAATCTCTGAGCCAATGTTGATGGATGAAACTCCAGTAAATTCCAATGATATAACTACTACTGTATATATATATATATATGTATAACTATAGGTGAACTAATTACTGATCGATATTGTTTTCCAGAATTCTTATGAATTTGGGATAGTGGTTACATATATATTCTCTCGACTTACATGAAAATAATCTAAAAATTTTCAGTTCTCTAATATCAGAAGGTAAGAGGTTGAACGTTTTTGGCAAAATATAGGTTAAAAATATTTGACTGATATTTTTTTTACATAGAGCGATTCTTAGGTGGTTATTGCATGCATTTCTTGTTGATTTTACACTATCATTCTGGAAGTGACTTTTGTGATTGAAGGCGTATTTACAAACATTGAGAAAATAAAGTGATCTTACATTGAGTATTTCATTGGAGTACAGTTGTGTGGTGGGAAAGCGTCTTTTCTTCCTGTGAATATACATTGACATTTGAGTTTTTTTATACAAATTAATTTGTTAGTTTATGAAACACGTAGCATTTATGTAATTGTTGTTATATTATATAATAGGTATAGTTTTTATTTATATCTCTTTTGTAATTTCACTAATAGGATATATTATGTATGATTTCTTTTACTCATTTTTGTATTTTTGTACCAATCTATGGATAATAAGATTGTATGGATACCTACCTACAAACAAGTATTTTCATACTTCGTAGGATGATCATTGATCAATGTTTATTCATTCTTATGTAAACATACTCTTTGAATGGTACGAATAAACATTATTATTATTATTATTATTATTATTATTAATAGAAGAATTTTGCTTGTCATCACTATTTTCTGAGTAGATAAAATGTAAAAACATAAGTTGTGGCGTTTCACTAGCTCACAAAGTACGAGCAAGAACCTGGAAATAATATATGTGCTGGACTCCCCTTTAAACAGCTCTCAGCAGTTTTGTGCCCAAATAATGAATTACATTTAATTTTACATTTTTGTCGCTTTGGAAATATTCAGGGATTCTGCATGTTTTTTCGTATACTTGATATATACCTATTGAGGTATGTTTGAAAAGTTTGTAGTGTTTGAAAAGTATTTGCAATAGTTTTATATTATAACCGTGAAAAAGCATTTTTCCTCACAAATTCCCATTTTATTTCATTCTATAATTATATAATTTCAGTGTATTTCCTCCGAGATGATTATAAATGGAGAACAATAACTATTGGAATGGTTGGAGGGTTGAGAGCTTTTATTCAGACTCCTTTAACATTGGTGATCAATGAAAATTATAAGAACAATTTTCCTAAAGCTTTCTCTATGTATTCCGTTTTATCGGGATTAGTCAGTTTGAGTTTGAGCTCTCTTGCAGGTCAGTATGCATCAATCAAGTAGTTTTTAATCCTATCCCACGATTATTTTTATCTCACAATTCGAGAGTACTAACTGAATACGAGTATACTTAACCAATTCTAAAAGTTTTTTCGTGGATTCGTTAAAGAAATAGGTACTTATTGAAATTCAATATATTTTTTTTATCAAATAAAACGCGGGAGAATTATGTCCGAGTTGTAAATATCAATTCGTGATAATATCACACGCGAAATCATAAATATGCTTTCTTTGCCGTGCCAGTTCCATGATTGCGAGAAAATGGCATATTAGGATATTATTTTAAAATGACTTTCGACATTATAGGACTATTCGGCAATTTCTCTTTCAATTATCAAGTTCCAAACATCATTATCAATAAAACATAACAAGATTCTGCACAATGGTCGAGTCCATGAAATAGTTCGTGTTTTTGTTATGACATTTCGTACATTATAATTGATATTGAAATAATCAATTATTATAGGTGTCTTCAGTAATTTTACTTTCATTTACTTCGTCATCTGAATAAATTGCCCCAAACACTAGCATTTCGTTTTCATTGAATGATTGTCAAGACTGTCTTGCTCTCTCAGCTTATAGCCATCGGGATTTTGTCGTTTGGCAGGTTGTTACGTCAATATTTACCGTTTTCAGAGTGTGTCGATTTTTATTTTGAAAGTTGAGAATATGTGTTGACTTTGTTGTGATTCAATGCCGTAAGTGATTTATTTTCGTTTTCTGATGACTATTTCAGGTTTCATCAAATCTTATGCAGGAGATGATGCGTTGGTTGTATGTGTATATGCAGGAATCAATTACTTCTGTTGTCTGACATGGTTTTTAGATATATTTTATGGTATCATATGGAAGTGGTTTTCGTCTCGAAGGAAAATAATTGTTGACAATTGATTCAATGTGTTTATTATAATAAAGTTGTAGTTAGTCATAAGACATTGATTTTCAATTCATAAATTTAATGAGGGAACAACTTCGGAAATCAAGTATTTTGGCAGATGATCATTATGTTTGAATTATCCTGTTTTTATGAAAATTTCGAATCTCTCTCGAGGAGTGATATATAGGGATAGTCATTTGCACAAGTATTATTGTGAACTTTCAGTTCGTAAAGGCCGCTGCTCATGATGGAATAACAATAGTACATTATACACCTAGGGACTAAAGTTGTATTTCAAATCCCGAGACAAGAAGTTTGTCCAGGGGTTTTAAAACAGTCTAGTCCTGAGGTGTATAAACCATTTTTTATACTTTTGAATATGAGTAAAACGTTGGATAAAAAATAAAATAAAAATGCCACTAAACAGAAGATTTCCACTCTATTTCTATAATGTTATCGAAGGGTATATGTGAAAAATTTACTGGTTCTTCCACAGAAATGACTTCAGATATTTTGATTCCTATTGTACAAAATGAAATACTAACGACATCGTCGGTCTCACCGAAGACAACAACGGCTACGATTTTCCAACACTGTAATCAATAAAGATAACAGCTGCTATAACAATAATTTACCTCTTTTTCAAATGACTAATCGCAGTGGGGTTAACATAAATGTTAATATTGATAGGCATTAAGTTGCTTTTTATAGCTCAATATTGTTCTAAACACGTAAACTTTTGTTGAATCCATATCATGTCATATTTCTAGTAAAATTATTGAAAATAAATTTATCAATTCAGCTTTTATCACTTCTTTCCTTGAAAATAGGGATTTTAAGTATCCTCTAAATACGTGAATAGGTGAGGTCACAACATTTGGTTCAAACGCGTGCTTGTAGTTAAAATATAATGGTAAAATGTCATGATTCATAGTTTTACCTAGAAGATATTATTATGATGTTCCAATAAACGCCACTCCACAGACCAGTCTGCGCCACTCTAAACAAAATCATTCCACACAAAAGCATAATGGCCGCTTCTTGTAACGTTTCAAGTTATGATAGATAAGTGTTCTTTTCCTCTTGGTTTTGGTTGATTTGATGTGAGCGGTGAAAATGTGGTCTGTGATGGACCATTTCTAGTGATAACAGGTCGAGCAATGTCAATATCTGAGCAAGAAACTTCAATATCATCAGATGGGAGACAACCTGCTACTTTAAATTTGAGATTGAATAATTATTTGATACCTTTTTTTCCATATCCTTCAATTTGAGTCGGTCATCACGAAAAAATATGAATGAATTATTTTTTCAACCCAAACTTTATGAAAAATCCCAATATTTAATGATTTTTTGAAAAAACTCACATATCAGATGTGTTAGGAAAGAGTGACAGAAAAACCCAATGTCCTTTCAAATGGTCATAGCAGAAATCTCAACTCAGGAAAAAATAACATAAATAAATCCAGCGAAATATGAAGTAATTACGTTAATAAATCATAATCGAATACTTTTTGATCTAAAGAACACAAAAAAACATGAAAATATGAAATGCAGGTACTAACTGTCAAGAGATGTTTTCTCGTTAGACGCCATGACAATAATAATCGAATGTGAACAAGAAATCGCGTGAACCTGCAAGTTTAAATGTTTTTTGACGTAGAGAAAATATACAACGACGTCGACATCGATATGTAGGTGCATTAAGATTCAGTAGTAATATCCCTAGGACATTGATAACAGACGAGATAATTTCATGACAATCGAAAGCTCGTTCCTTGGTAACAGATATTATCAGTAACATTAATTTCAAACGTCCATTCTGATTGACGCAGGTTCCAGGAGGATATAGCTACCCGAATCTTTCCACCCGCGCCTGGAAATACGTCTACAATACGACCCATTGACCAGTACAATAGGGGTGCATTTTCTGATTCTGATCAAAAAGACTAAGGAATCCTTTTGAACTGGAAGCGACTCAGCAGTCCACTCACTTCTCTGATGGAGCGTGTGAAGGTATTCTTCCGACCAGCGATGCCAGAAACTTCCGTACGTTTTTTGTACCAATCTCCATCTCGAATGGCAGTTCGAAAAAAGATCCATAATGAGGA
Organism: Chrysomela aeneicollis; assembly: GCA_029955515.1. Lineage (NCBI taxonomy): Eukaryota > Metazoa > Arthropoda > Insecta > Coleoptera > Chrysomelidae > Chrysomela > Chrysomela aeneicollis. Next base: position 8,219,829 of record JARUHQ010000009.1, on the reverse strand, counting down.
AATGGCCTGGTGTTAGAACAGAAAAGTCGTTGGGGTCATCACTGACTGGAGTGAGAGGAAGCGAATTCAAAACTGCTTCGATTTGAATGAAAATAGTTTGTAATTCTTCATATGTAAGTATTTGCTCTCCAACAAATGAAAATGAGGCCTGATAGATTTCACTCCGCTCTCCCAGAGTCCACCAAAGTTTAGTGCTGAAGGTGGATTGAAATGCCAAGATATACTCTCGTTTGATGCTGCCGATTGCATAAATGAATTGATTTGCTTGTGGGCGCTAATAAAATTGGTACCACAATTACTATAGATGTGTTGATAGCGTCCTTTACGAGATATAAAGCGCCTTAAAGCTGCCAAAGAAGCATCCGATGATAGGTCTGAAGAGACTTTCAAAAGCAGAGCTTTCGTGACGAAGCATATAAATGAAGAGAGGTAGGCCTTTAATGTCAGCCTGCATAATATCAATACCGACATATAAAAATGGTTTAGCTTGAGTGATGCGCGAAGGAGGTGATTTACCCATTTGCGGCTGAGGTGAAGTAGGGTTTGTTTTCTAGCACCGAAGGCATTTGGAAAGAACAGAACGTATGGATCGTTTACACAATAATGTGATGTACACTCTGGACACCAGCATGAAGATGTTTTGTATGAAAATGCTCAATAATTAAGGGCGTGAAATGGGAACGAGAGGGCAGAAGTACTGGAAATTTTTTATCGTAAGCTGGTTGTGCGAGATGAAGAAGTCCTCCAACTCTAATAAGATCCCGATCGTCAATAAAGCGAGATAATTTTCTCAGATAATTGGGTGAATCCTTTTTGTGCTCAAGCTGAAAAAGTAGATCAGGAAAAATAATGTTTGAGTGAACTTTGCGAAAACTAGTGAAGATTGATGTAAATCGAAATAGGTGATAACTGGGTTGGTGGCCGAGTGCGCAAAGGCTCTGGTCTAGGAGATAGCTGACCAACATTTATTCGATAAAGTTGAAAACCTCTTTTGGTGAATTTCGGTGTTTTTTTTTGGGTTGTAGGTCTTCTGTAACAGAAACTAGATTATAACCAACGTTTCGACAGTTTATTTTGTCATTGAACATTCTCGGTACCTAGATTTCAATCCTTCGGACTCTCAATAGTAACCAACCGAGTAGTGCTTCGGATGACACTTAGGTCCCCGTCTTCCTTACTCATACAAGTCCTAGACTTACGAGGGTTGCTTTGCAACTAAGTTGGCGGTAAAAACACTTTTCAAAACACTTTTCAAACACACACTTTACCCAATTTTTTATCATGAGGGTAACGTGAGTTGTGGATGAAACGTAATATATACGATTAGAGGTACAGATAGAGGATTTGTTACTGAGAAGGTTGTCGAGAAAATGAGGGGATATTGTCTGAGTAAGAGTGAATATCTTCTCCTGCTGTAAAGCCTCCATAGAGGAAAGACATTCAGTGGTTGTCCTAACTCTGTTAGTATCTTTCAAGAATGATGGTCTCACCCACCACAGCGGATTATTCATCAACTTGGAGGGGATCGAACCCCTGAAACCACCATTATCAGCAGGGTTATCGGCAGAAATTACATGAAACCACGATTCCGAAGAAACCTTGTTTTGAATGTAAGATACTCTGTTGCTAACAAAGGTTTCCTATTTATGAGCACTAGCCTGAATCCATGTCCAAGTGGTGGCTGAATCTGTCCAACAAAGGAACCTTCTCTACAAACATTCTCTGAATGAATGAGACTAATTTGGCAGCTAAGACTGCTGCGGACAGTTCAAGCTTTGGTATCGTAATTCGTTTCTGAAGAGGAGCGACTTTGGTTTTTGAGCACACAAAGTTGGAAGTTATATCACCTGAAGATGAGATGCAGACAAGATACGCGACTGCGCAAAATCCCTTCTCAGAAGCGTCTGCGAAACATTGCAGCTCACAAGTTACAAAATAATCAGATGTTAAACGACGTGGAAGCCGAAAGTCAGCTAGGAAGGATAAATCCCGAAGATATCATTCCTAGAGGCAAATAACATCTTGTGGTGGAACTTGATCTCAATCCAATTTCAATTCCCATATTCTCTGGATGAGATGTTTTAATGAGAATGTGACTAGCGACAAAAACCCTAGCGGATCAAAAAAGCGGGCAAGATTTGAAAGAAGGTTCCGTTTGGTACAATTTGAATCTGAAGGTTCGATTTCAAATTTGAAACAGTCAATCGAAGGAATCCACTGTTATCCTAGAATTTTCAGAGGATTTACGCTATCATTATCTGAGTCCCGAGGATTGGGAAGTGAAGCGGGGTGGTTGATGGACCATTTTCGAAGTTCGAAGTTACCTTCCTCCATTGTATATATACCAATGTTTAGATGTTTAGATGTGAATATACCAATGTTCAGATGAATCAAAACCATCAATTGGTGTCTTCATAGACCTAACAAAAGCCTTCGATACTGTTGATCACTCGATACTGTTAGAAAAACTAAGTGATATGGGTATACGGGGCATACCACTCAACCTATTCAAAAGCTATTTGTTGAACAGGAAACAAAAAGTAAAAATTGGAGACCACGTCAGCGGATGAAATCTATAACCTGTGGTGTACCCCAGGGAACGGTACTAGGTCCAATCCTATTCAATATTCACCTCAATAACCTTTTTATGGTTGAAACTCACTCAGAAATAATTAGTTTTGCAGATGACACTGTTTTGTTTTGTGAAGATGATAACTGGTTCAGCCTAAAAAACAAGCTTGAACAGGACAGGTTCGAATAAAACTATGGTTTTACTTCAGACTATTATCAATAAACTTTTAAAAAACTTTCTATCCACCTTTCAGTAGTTACGATATTTCTCTTCCTCAATACGAAATCGCGATATCTGATGCGGCTCTTATCAAACCTACAAAAAAAAATACCTTGATATCATTCTTGATTGTCATCTCAGATGGGACCAACACATAAATTACTTAGTAAAAAAACTGCGCTGCATACTCTATAAATTCAAACAAATAACGTGTATTTTAAACCACAAGCAGAAAATTATATTATATACAAGTTTAGTTGGGTCCCATTTGAATTATGGTATAATCGGATGGGGTAGTTTGTCTAAAACTCACCTTCATTCACTTTAAGTGATCCAAAAGCGATTCCTTAGATGCATTCTCCAAAAAGAAGTATGACTACTCGAGCGAACTTCTTTACGCCGACTCTGATATTTTCGATCCAAGACAGTTGTATTATATCAGCGTGATTAGCACGCAACACAAACACAGGGAACAATTGCATATTGCCTACCATAATCAGAACACCCGTCAAAAAAGACAGATTGTCGTTCCACTGATGCATAAATCCGTTGGTCAACGAAATTATCGATATTTGGGACCAAAACTCCACAGTACCATACCAGAAAATCTTAGAATTGAGACTTATATAAAACATTTTAAGAAAAAACTGAAATGTCATGTCCGAAGTCTACCTCGAATAGCAATAAATAAAATGATAGAAAATTAGCCTCCACATATAATTTAAAGTTTTGAGAACTGTTCAGAAATACCGATTCTCTTTCAGCATCTTCCTCACATGCCCTTCACGTTATGTAACTGATCCATATTCTTCATTTCGCGGAATACTATAGGCAGTCGCTGTACGCTCATTTTATTTGAAGTTTTTTATAATATGTTTTCATTGGTGATATGGAACTATTCAAGCTCTATATTTATTTATTATATTAAATTGTTTTTTTACCGTATCACATGCTATCTGTTTGCAATGCCATGTGTATGTCTTTTAAATCAGTTTCAAATCATCATGTGTGTTCTTTTACGCTATCTCAACTGATATTTTATATTCACATTATGTATGTTGCACCCTTATTAGATTTTAGAATTAAGTATCGTTCCTTACAAACAAGCAGGTTCTTCTGCTTCGCCCTAATGTTAATATGTTCTGATTTATGTAATTAATTGTTGAGTGAATAAATAAAAAAAATTGAGAAATGAGTTGGGATTGAGCTGAAAGAGCATTTTCAAGAGTAGAAGCACCTGTGCAAATGTCGTCTATATAAGTGTCCTCCCTGAGAATACGAGCAGCTTGTGGATACACAGCACCCTCATCGTTCGCTAATTGTAGCAGTGTACGATTTGAGAAGTAAGGACTGGGACCCGAACCGTAAGTGATGGTGAGAAGACGGTAGTCTTGAACGGGTTCGTTCGGGCTAAAACACCCAAGTTCACGTTAGTAGTAGCATTGAGTTGGTGATACTAGGATTTGACGAAACATCATCTTCACATCGGTGGTGAAAACTATGGAGTGGAGGCGAAAATTCAACAAAATTGTAACGATATCTTCATTCAATGAAGTCCCATTGGGTAATTTTGCCGAACCGTAAAAAACAACTCTCAACTGGGTAGAAGTACTACTGGGCTTGAGAACACGATGGTGGGGAATATAGTAAGTGGAAGAGTGACTGGTTCCATATGGCCCAGATCTATATACTCCCGCATAAAATCGGAGTACTGAATATATATATAAGGATTGATGTTTGATCAGCCGTCTTTCGAGAGAAAGGAATCACTGGAGAGCCAACGAGCGACTGTTCGGGGAAATGGGAGATGCATCTTTGAAGGGCAGACACACAGCATATCGGCCACTAGATTAGATAGATAGATCAGTAATTTTCATCAGTGCAGTACAACAACTATGATTTTTTTTGAATCCTGATTGGTTTGAGGGAATTATTTTATTTTCGGACAAGTGTTTGCAAAGTTGAATTTCTATTGTTTTTTCAAGAATCTTTGACATTGTTGGTAAAATCTACCGCTATTATATTCGGAAGAATCAAGGATCGATTAAAAATAAGTGAGTTTGATGAAGGTCATTACATAGTAATCAACAAGGAAATCATTAAAACTGAAGAATGTGTGAAAAATCTAGGTGTATATATGGACCAAGATTTGAGATTCACTAAGCACGTTTCTGTCTGTCTGCAAAGAGCTTATGCTAGTTTGAAATTGATTTATCAAATACGCCATTACCTTACTAGATCGATGAAAATTCTTTTATGTGAAATCTTGGTGTTGTCAAAGTTAAATTACTGTGATGTTCTATACGGCAACTGTCTCAATAACGTGGATATTCTGAGGATACAAAAGGTGCAAAACTCATGCATAAGGCTAATCTTTGGAGTTCGAAAGTACTGCCATATCAGTCATTTATATAAGGAAGTCAAATGGGTGAGAATGAAAGAACGAAGATATTTACATTCTGCATGTATGTATCACAAAATATTAAATCATAAAACACCACCTTATCTTTATAAAAAAATCAGTTTTCGTACAGATGTTCATAACTTGAATATAAGATTCAAGGGCAAGCTCACACCTCCCCTACATAATACGGTACAATTCGAACGGTCATTCAGCTACGACATCGCCAAACTAATCAATAACCTTCCGTTAAACATTGGAATATCCATCGGCATCAAGTTATTTAAAACAAGACTCTTCGAGCATCTTTTCTCTAAGTAATGTGTATCAAATGTTTGTCTTGCCTCTCAAATTAATTTATAATTAATATAATTACTGTATATATAATATAATTACTGGAAGAACAGACGTGCAGTCTTGCGACTGCATGAATTGAACCTCGCCCTACTATTTGATTATTTATTATGAAATCTGTTAGTATTATTAATAAAGACCTTTATTATTATTATTATTATTATTATTATTATTATTATTATTATTATTATTATTATTATTATTATTATTATTATTATTATTATTATTATTATTATTATTATTATTATTATTATTATTATTATTATTATTATTATTATTATTATTATTATTATTATTATTATTATTATTATTATTATTATTATTATTATTATTATTATTATTATTATTATTATTATTATTATTATTATTATTATTATTATTATTATTATTATTATTATTATTATTATTATTATTATTATTATTATTATTATTATTATTATTATTATTATTATTATTATTATTATTATTATTATTATTATTATTATTATTATTATTATTATTATTATTATTATTATTATTATTATTATTATTATTATTATTATTATTATTATTATTATTATTATTATTATTATTATTATTATTATTATTATTATTATTATTATTATTATTATTATTATTATTATTATTATTATTATTATTATTATTATTATTATTATTATTATTATTATTATTATTATTATTATTATTATTATTATTATTATTATTATTATTATTATTATTATTATTATTATTATTATTATTATTATTATTATTATTATTATTATTATTATTATTATTATTATTATTATTATTATTATTATTATTATTATTATTATTATTATTTGAAAATTTGAATTTAATCAATTCCAGTCACGACTCTGCGGTCTCCGACACCACACAGAGTCGAGCTGGAGAAAAACCAGTGACCACTCCCCACGCCGTGAGGTAAGTGATCACTGGGACCGAGAATCGTGTGCCCTGAGTAAACGCAATGATCCCAGGATGACGGCCTTCTGCATGGCTCCAGCTAAAACGCTTGCCTTTTGTCGGCAAGCTGGAATTTTCTGGAGTTCTGAGAGCAGCGTATGTCGTGTACCACCAAGAGAGCCTATAATCAGGATGACTAGTTCGACAGAATGGTCTGGATAAAGTCTGCGGAGTTCGTAGAGAAGATCTCTATATTTCGTCCGTTTTTCCTCCTCCTTCAAAACGATGTTCGGTTCGGCTGGTGCCGAGAATTCGATCACGAACATCGTTTTGGTTTGATGGTCGAGGAGGACTACATCAGGCTTATTAGCTTGTATCTGCCTGAGGGTGGGGAATGAGAAGTTCCAATAAATTCGGCACCTCTCATTCTCCACAACGGACTCAATATCCCCCGGAGCATAAGGCAGCACTGGAGTTTCATCAATACCGTACGTGTGTCTAAGATGGTAATAGAGCACACGTAATGCCGCATTATGTCTATGGATATAGGCCGAAACTGTATACACCGTGCATGCTGAAAGCAGGTGCATCAGCGTTTCCGGCGCCCTACGGCAGGCCCTGCATCTTACATCAGGGACCTCTATACCCATGACTCGGCTTCGGTAATGTAGGGTATTGAAAACTCCATCCTGGCATGCCATGATGAACCCCTCTGTTTCCGATTTGAGCCCGCCTGACCTTAGGAATGCGAAGGTCAGCTCTTTGGATAAACCCCTGTCTTCAATGTTGTTGAAGAAAACAGAATGTAGAGGTTTATCCATGTGAAGCTGCAGAGTTTTTTTAACTTCTGCAGCTTTGATGCGGGCTTTCCTCCGAGCGTGGTCGAGCTCAGTGACTGAGTCACGGGCTTCACGCTCGGAATCGAAAATCAGAGAGAGCTCATCGGCTGCTCGATGTGCTGCCTTGAATAGGAATGCTCCTACTCCTGCATTCTCATGGCTTTTGACCATTTGCAGGAGGGGGTCCGAACTCCTGATGACCTTGCAGGCATTATCCAGAACCATTCTGTTATGGAGATACTCCAAACTTAAGAGTCCACGGCCTCCCTGATCTCTTGGGAGATATAACCGTGGAACGGACGAAGTTGGATGAAGGCTCCTATTAAGGTGCATCATCTTGCGAGTACTAACGTCAAGTTGGCGCAGCTCAGCTAGTGTCCACTTGAATACTCCAAAGGAGTATAGTAGGATCGGAACAGCAAGCATGTTAGTAGCAGCGACTTTATTCTTTCCAGACAGTTCTGAAGACCAGATCTGTCGAAGTCGCTGCCGATACTTGCTGCGGAGAGCGTCTTTCACCATTTGTGTTTCCTGGATGTGGCTTTCCTCCACACCCAGGTAGGTGTACGTCTCTCCGGCATCCAAGTGGTGTAGGATGCTTCCGTCCACTAGCTGCGCGTCCTTGTCGTAGTCCTCGCATCGTCCTCTCTTAAGATGAACCAGTGCACATTTGTCCATCCCGAATTCCATCCCAATAGCCTGTGTATACTCCTGTACCACCCTGAGGGATTGGTCTAAGTCCCTCTCACCGGAAGCATAGAGTTTAAGGTCATCCACATAGAATAAGTGGGTGACCTTATGCCTCCGTTGACTGGGTGGTCCGCAGTAGTAGCCCTTGGTTCTTCTGAGCTCAACGGATAACGGCAACAATGAGATGCAAAATAAGAGAGGGCTGAGGGAGTCTCCCTGGAAAACCCCTCTCTTGATGATGACCGGCTCTGTCTGGACTTTCGCATTCCCCGATGTTATGGTGAAGCGAGTCCGCCAGAGCGGCATCAGTTGTTCAATGCATCTCACTATCGGATCGGGTACCGAAAGGCACTTGAGCAAGTACACGAGTAATTCGTGCGACGTTGTATCAAATGCCTTTCGATAATCGATCCAGGCCATAGAGAGGTTTCGCTTGTACTGCACGGAGTCCTGCGTTATAGATCTATCTATCAGCAGGTTCTCCTTGCAGCCAGCGACACCCCTCTTCGACCCTCGTTGCTCATATATCCGCTGATAAACCGGGTCTACCACTAGGAGCATACGCATGTACAAGATGCGTGTAAACAGCTTGTAGCATGCGTTTAAACAGGTTATTGGTCTGTAATTCTTCGGGTTGGACAAATCTCCTTTCTTGGGGAGAAGCACGGTTCGCCCCTCGATAAACCACTCCGGAATTTGCTGCTCTCCATTTAGCCAGAGATTGAATATTATTATTATTATTATTATTATTATTATTATTATTATTATTATTATTATTATTATTATTATTATTATTATTATTATTATTATTATTATTATTATTATTATTATTATTATTATTATTATTATTATTATTATTATTATTATTATTATTATTATTATTATTATTATTATTATTATTATTATTATTATTATTATTATTATTATTATTATTATTATTATTATTATTATTATTATTATTATTATTATTATTATTATTATTATTATTATTATTATTATTATTATTATTATTATTATTATTATTATTATTATTATTATTATTATTATTATTATTATTATTATTATTATTATTATTATTATTATTATTATTATTATTATTATTATTATTATTATTATTATTATTATTATTATTATTATTATTATTATTATTATTATTATTATTATTATTATTATTATTATTATTATTATTATTATTATTATTATTATTATTATTATTATTATTATTATTATTATTATTATTATTATTATTATTATTATTATTATTATTATTATTATTATTATTATTATTATTATTATTATTATTATTATTATTATTATTATTATTATTATTATTATTATTATTATTATTATTATTATTATTATTATTATTATTATTATTATTATTATTATTATTATTATTATTATTATTATTATTATTATTATTATTATTATTATTATTATTATTATTATTATTATTATTATTATTATTATTATTATTATTATTATTATTATTATTATTATTATTATTATTATTATTATTATTATTATTATTATTATTATTATTATTATTATTATTATTATTATTATTATTATTATTATTATTATTATTATTATTATTATTATTATTATGTTCTAGTAACAGTGTCAGAAAACATCTTCTCAAATACCTCCATCTCTGGAGATATTGAATGGACATGTGGAACCTCCTCGACTTCAAAAAATTTCCTCTCTGTATTTTAACAAAAAAGAAAAGGAATTATTGGTTTTGAAGGATTGATGATTCTACCAGTTGATATGCATGCGAAAACTGTATCAAGGACATCTGGCTCACCATCTTTTCCTAAAATTCGACCGTCGAGCAAAATGCATAAATTGAGCATTGAGAATACATCAGCTCCTAACATCAGATCAATCGAACTTGGTTGGTTGGTATGAAAATCAGGATCTGCTAATTCTAGATTCGAAATATTGCGAGGACAAATTGAGAGTGTAACACCACCATGCTTTAGGGTTGCCACCCGTCCTGCATCTCGCAGGACGTCCTGAATTTGAGGTACTTTTTCCTGCGTCCTGTCGAGATCACTTGCAGGACGCAAAATGTCCTGAATTTTATAATACGAGAATTACAAGATATACAGGTTCAAGTACCCAAATGACTAAGTTAGGTTGGGGTTATTCCTATTTTTTGGTCTAGTCTGTTTATTTTGACTGTATCAGTTTGAAATGATTATTTAGATAAATAAAATTGTGGAAATCATCCATTTTTCAAAGTGGTCCAGGAGTTTTCCTTACTTGATAATTTAGTTTTTTTATACATCCTTCAGAGTTCAATATACATATGATATGGTTGTCTGATATTTGAAAAAAAATATATTTTGGTTGTATAATGAAGCCATTATGATACACAAATGTGTATCGAAATAGCCTCTGTTTCTATACGCATTTTTTATTATTCGGAGATTGGTACAATCGAATACTGTCATATGAAAGTCAGAAGAGTTAGGCACAGCTTATTTCCGAGCGATTTTGGATTTGGTGATACTGGAAGTGAAGCTCATGTTTTTATTGGTAAATATTAATTCAAAGTGTGCGATTTGATTTGACCAATAAAAACAATAACAACATTGCATTTTCCATCGCTGGTATCTCAAAAATCAAAATCGCTCGACAGTAAACTGGGCTTCACGCTTGTGCGTCAGATTTTAAATATTTCTATCATTGTAACCAATCGAAGATGTTTCTGTTATTTATCAATATCAAATCCATTCTTTTTTGGATGAAAATACTTCAAATTAATGGAAAATAGAAAACAGTATAAATGACACGTTTTATCGCTTCGCTCGTCGTACTCCAAACAACGCGTGCGACAAAATAGTGTCTTATAAAACTTGATAATATACTTTTATTGAAATTATATTTGTCCTGATTTTTCATTGATTGTCCTGCATTTTCAACTGCTTTGTCCTGAAAATCAGAAATTCAAAGGTGGCAATCCTACCATGCTTGGCAAGAGTCTGCATCTTGCGCATTTTTTTGGAAATGAAAGAGCTCATGCTACCAGAATCTATGAGACATCAAAGCTTGTGATGTGGTTGATTACATATATTACATTTAATGGTTAATGATGTTTTGCATGTCTTGAAAGAATGTGAGGTGCCTAAACAATTGATGCAGAGCTTGTGAGTTTTGACCATTCTGTAGCGCTCACTAGAATATTTTCTCAAAAACTGTGGACATCTATATAGAATATGGTCTGAGTTGCAAAATGAACATTTGACATCATTCAATTGTACCAGAAATGTTGTTGATGGACGAGATGTAACTTGGGATTTGAGAAATTCAATTTTCTCTGGTTTCATTTTGCGGAAACAGTGAATATAATCTGAAGCAATGCAATGTTTTTGCAAGAAATCTGTTAGGGAGGTACCTATACGTTGGTATTGCCGTAGAATTGTGGTGCAATTCAAAACGAGTAGCAATTGTTTCATCCAATCTTTTGAGAATCATTTGTACTAGGATTAAATCCCATTGAAGAGGTTTTTCAGTGCCTCTAGATTGTCATTATAAATATTTAGCATTTGACGTAGTGCAGTAGATTCATCTTAAAATAATTTAGGAACACTTTCGATGGCAGACCAATGAGCTGCTGCTATCAATCTTATATTTTTGAATCTTTTAACAAGAGAATAAGCAATTGTGTAGTTAGGACTAGTCATTGGTAAATACTGAACTAGACCCAAAGCTGTCCCTACTTTCTATTTCACTGAGACCGACATTAGTGTGAATTATTGCATCAAACATGTCGATATATGAAGGAAATTTGGATTGGTAGGTGTTTTAATGTGGTCGAACATTTTGAAGTGTAAGGATTTTGTCAAAAAATATGCATTTTCAAAAGTTTTGCTAAACTTTCGTCAAACGCTTTCTCGTCTTCGTCGGGGACTCCTCCAATAACTAAATTGTGAAACCTATTGGATTCTTCCCGAATGTTACCGATTTTTTCAAATCTCAAATTGAAAATTGGTTTATAGGCTACATCTCCTTCAGCTAATTTTGCGGTTTCAAGCAACTCATCCAAGCGTTTGAATTCGGTTTTTCTCAGTGATATATATTTTCTAGACATCTCGAGAAGGAAATCAAATCATCAGAATTCAATATTATGGATAATTTTGTTTTAAGCAATTCGAAACGTTACCAGGCCACCCGGTACAATGGAACCACCGATCAGCTGTGAATTCAAATGAGGTGAATGAACTCAAAATAAGCAAACAAGTATGTGATAAAGAACAAAAAAACGAGTAAAGAAATATAAATCACTGGTGAATATGGAATAAATTCAAGGTCAAATTTGAAACCAATAAAAATTGGATATATAACCCTTTTAAAGCTTCGATACAAAAAACAGAAATGAAGATTCACCGGTATAAAATATATTTAATGAATTAAATAATCAATTGAAAATTGATATTGAAATACAATCCGCCTCGAAGGACCAAATGTTTTGTTTGATTTCAAACTTTCAAAATAAATCGAAATTATTCGATATCTTGATGAAAAAACTCGTGAGATAATGGATTGTATTTAAGCGTTTTTTGTGGAGAGCCGTTGTGGGAAAATGGGTTAACAAAGCCCGAGACCTCAAGATCTTACCTGTTATTGTTCGAGAACAATGTTGGTCGTGACTTCTTGGAGTTTTCCCAGGGTCTCCAGAATGTCATATATGGCTTGGCCTCGGCCTTCTGTCTTCGGCTGGTGCGGGATGCAGATTATTGAAACTTCACTCTCGACGAACGATCTGTTCGAACACTGTGTTCTACTCGACATGAAGGCGACGATCTTGAGGTTTTTTTGTGAACGGGACAATGAATGTACACAGGGAGCAAAATTAATAATAAATTTTCAGCCAGTGAACACTCATTCCTAGCTTGTATGAAAGTAGTGAAAATTATTGAAAATGATTGAATTAATTCAAAAGACAAACACATAAGTGTGTGGACGCGACAGGGTACAACATGAGATGATGATCATTCAAGTAAAGAAATTAACACGATCCCTTGAAGATAAGTCAAATCTGCAGTTTTTCATCTGTAGTATTTCCATACGTTAAGGTAATAAGAATCTTACCATTCTTAGTATCTGATCAAAAATTGTTATCAATCGACAACAAAACACTTTCTTTGGTTAGTAACTAGAATACTGTATCAACAACTTCTCGAAACCATTTGATATCAATGAAGGAGTCTTACAGGGTGAACCCTTGAGCCCCTTTTTATTTTCAATTTTTACTGCCGATATTGAACTCTTCCTCAGGGAATCCGGTGCAACAGGTATAAACATCGATAACTCCAATGACTTGTTGTTACTCTTGTATGCAGATGACCTTGTTATCTTGGGCGAATCTGAAATAGATCTGTCTAGAAAACTTCGAATCCTCGAAAATTACACTCGCTTGAACATGCTCTTCGTTAACACTGCAAAATCGAAAATAATGTTTTTTTCAAAAGGAAATTTCAGATTGAATCGTAATGAAAGATTTTTGTTCAACAATAATGAAATTGAAATGGTGAGCAAATTCAACTACCTAGGAATCACCTTCACTTCTTCTTCATTGTTTCGAAAACTCGCCTTGCTCGCTTCCTTCAAAGCCAAACAAGCCATTGGCGCTGTCATGACAACTTTAGCACAATCGAAAATATCAACATGGTCCTCCAGATTAACTCTATTCAATTCAATAATCCTCAATACCATGACAAATTGCATTCCAGTCTGGGGTCTACGTTACCTTCATGAAATTGTAAGAGTTCAAGTTGGAATCTTCAAAAGGCTGCTCTTAGTCACGAAAAATACTCCGGACCATATGGTGCGTCTAGAAACAGGCTCTATCAAATTGGAGCACCTGGTTTTGAAGCTGAGCCTGAATTGGCTTCTGGAAATTTTATCCATGGACGCTCTAGAGCTTCCTAAAATATTTTTCTCAAGGCTAATGAACCTTCAAAACATTAACAAGTATACTTACAACAGGGCCCTGCAGTTGAAAGAACTTTTCTGAGGTATGGGAAACATTATCATTCAATAATCTGAGAAGAAACATTAATAGAATACTGGAAGTGCATCGAGAGAAATTATTCAACGAGGATTTGTCTAAATTGAGCACAACTGAATACTGTACTATCTATAAGTGCATCTCTATTAGTACTAGGCCTGCCAATTATCTTCTCAGCAAACTTTCCATATCGTTGATAAGAATTTTTTGTCAAATTCGGCTCTCTTCAAAATATAGAGTTAACTTGGCCTATAAAGGCTGCTACTATGTTATAAACCAAGAGGAAATCTGTACGATGTTTAATTCCAAACAGCTAGAGACTATTGAGCATATCGTGTTGCACTGCAGTTTATACACTAGAAATAAATAACCTGCAGGACTTGGATGAATTCATAATGTTATTGAATAATCCGAGCACCCACCAACTCAAGAATATTGTTAACTTTTCATTGGGGTTCTGAAACTCCGTTCCTTTGTTATTAATGAATAGTCTGTTTGTCTAATTATCAATTGATTCATTAAGTATTAGCATGTAGGAAACTTTGATTTTTTTTCTCTTTCTTCCGATTGTGATTATTTGTCATTTACTAATTTACTTGTTGTTTATTCTTTCTTTTATATTATTCTTTGAATGTATATATCAACGCTCTATATAATGTAATGCAAATCCTTGCTATTTGATTGTATATCAATGGAAATAGATTATTATTATTATTATTATTATTATTATTATTATTATCAAGGAAATAATAATCATTCGTCATTTCAGGCACAATGAAAAACTTCTAATCTCCTTCATGATGAAGAAAACATTATCATTTATTACAAAGAAAAAGTTCAATTAAATCGTGGATGTTTAGAATCAATATAACGTTCAGAATCATTGAGAACGACGCAAATAATGGAGAAATATCATAGATTTTTAACAAAAGGTACCCACTACTATTTTCAAATGAATTCTTTGAGTACGTTTCTGTAAATTTTCATTATCTCCTATCACTCGAAGTTGATAAGTTTGTCGCCAATGTGAAATAATTTTAATAACCATAAAAACCCATTATATATTTTGGAATTCTTATTACATTCGTTAATTTGATAACACGGCAATATTTATGTCACATCAGTTTACGTACCTATCTAAAAATATAATGAATCTAAATACATTTGCAACACAGATAACAGATTGAGTATCGAGTTTTATATTAGAAGGAAACAACTTTCTGTGATATTTTCATAAGTCCTCTCCCTTCCTGTTAGCGGTACAATATAAACAGCCCAATGGACACACTGTCGTTGAAAAAACGTTGCCAAATGTTTGAAAACTAAACGTCGGTAAAGTATTTTTCATAAACGTTAATTCAAGGAAAAAATATCGTGAAATAAAAGGTTGTTTTCAACCAAATTTTCAAATAAAAATAAACGATAGGTAGAAAAGTCTTTCGATCCAAAGTAACTACGGGAAAAAAACGTCGTTCATCAACTTTTTATATTAGTTTCAATTCATCGTTTATAAAATATGTGATAATCAACACTTTCGATACGTTGATATTCAAGGTTCTTTCAACGTCTTTTCAACCATTTCTTTAAACGTCGGTTCAACCATTTCGTTGAACATCTTCTCAACCATTTCTTTAAACGTCCTCTCAATCATTTTTAGAGATTTCGTTGAACGTCTTTTCAGTCAAACGTCTTTTCTTTAGTAGAAAAGGTTATTCATAAACGTTTTTCCAACGTTTCATATAATCGTTACTACAGAAAATTCCTGTTGAACAACAAAGGAAATATGAAGAGCTGGTAACTGCATTTGAGTTGAGGTATGACGATCAACATCGAGAACAGCAATACCGGGCACAAATGAAAACACGGGTGCAGAAATCTGGTGCGACCCTGCAAGAATTCGAGACAGATGTGAGGAGACTGATCCAGTTAGCCCTCCCACATGCACCAGAAGACTTCAGGGAGCAACTGGCTGTCCAGCTATCCATTGATGGACTTAGAGATCCAGAGATTCAGAGGACTCTTCGACTGACGAGCTTCAAGAGAAGTGGTGAAGCTTTGGTGCGATCCCTGGAGTGATTGAAGAGTCAGCAAGCCCTTGGTCTGCACCAGTTGTGTTGGTTTCCAAGAAGGATAGATCCACAAGGTTCTGTGTGGATTATAGAAAATTGAATGATGTCACGAAGAAAGATGATTACCCATTACCCAGGATCGATGACACTGACAACATTGGCAGTAAACCTGGTCTTACGAATGTGAAAGAGCATTCAAGAAACTGAAAGCTACTCTTTGTTCTAGTCAATTCTAGTCCAACCAAAGTCAGCTGAATGGAAACAATCTAGTCTTCCGTGCACTATAAGGTTCTTTCGTCTGCTTTTTGGTGTCGTGTAATCTACACCAGCTGATTTTCAGTGCAGTTAACCTAATGTTATTCATTCTACACCTCGCGAAACGAATGCGCAAAAGCGGTGCAAAATACACGAGGTGTAGGAGAGTGCTACACTTTGCATACAAACGAAAGGGGCTATAATGTCTGTTCAATGGCCAAGTTCAGTGTATGATTGTTTGAGGGCGCTGCTCGAGTGGTATAACAAGTGAATTCGCGATAGGTGCTAAGCGATACGCTACCTAGCGGTGACTCGTGAACCACTCGAAGTGGTATAACCACTGAACTCTCTGGAGGATAACCCACAGAAAAACTTAACCTCTGTTCTGTTTATGTTCGCTTCTGATGTGAAAGGTGTACTTCCAGCAGTTTTTCGAGAGATGTTCTGTTGAAATACATGTGAAATCATATCGTTTTTCTCGTTTCAGTTATTGTTTGGTGACTAGACAAGTAGACACCTATGTCACAATGACACAAACTTCAAAAATATGAAAACAAAACAAAAACGACACCACTTCGAGAAGTTTGAGTTGTTACCATGAGATAGTGCTACGTGTTATTTTCTATCGCGAATACCTAACGCATTTTATGCAATTTTTTGATTTTTCACATATTTTGTAGGTTGGGGTGCACATGTCAGTCATGTAAATGTCACATTCCTTCAAAATATTTATTGTTTCTTTTATACTTTTTCATTTCCGCGAAAATGCATCCACGCCACGACTTTTCGCTAAAACTAAAACCAAACAATAAAAAGTGATAGGATTTCATGAATTCGCCAGTGACTTCAATTTTGGAAAGCATGATGGGCAAGAAAATATACTAATAGGTACCTATAGTTTGCATGAAGAATCTTTGTGGTAGGTCATATAAATTGATTCATTCTAGCTTTAGAATGTATATAGAGATTTCTGAATATTGTGGCATTTGTGCCAACCATTTTGATACTGAAATTCCTCAAAAAGAGCTGTGTGCCTACAACTTTTCGTGGTAAGTCCAAAATTTTAGTGTATTTGGTAGTGAACTGAATTCTCGAGTGTTTTTTCTAACATTATTGTTATCCTTCTATGATATAGATAGATATTGGCCACATCACATATTATAATAATAATTAAGTATATTATTTGTGCTTTTTGAAACCCTTGCTGTGAGGAATCTGGACTGCTGATTAACTGATGATATCGATATTATATTCTTGGAAATAATATATATTATGTATAGCCCTTGATTATATAAGTACATATAGATATCTTATTTGACAACATTTTACCTACCTACCATTTTATTGCTACTACATCAATTATGAAGAGAAAACGGTTTTTTTACTTGCAATTTCCTCTCACTGTAGTTTCAGATATTTACTCCACACAATTTTGCTTGTGAATTTAGTTTTGAGGTATTTGATTCATATTGAGAACAGATTTAAAGATGTGCAGATTCTATATATCTTGTTAATATTAATTTCTGGGCTATTCGAAGTATTTTTATATTCCTTTCATAAACATTTCTCATGTTGAATATGATTCAGTAGGAACCAGCTGATGATTTGATGATGATGCCAACTTTGTATGTCCAGAGGAAGAATGTTCAAAACCATGCATGCTCATTTAAGAATTGTTCTAACGTCAGAATCAATTGAATCAAGTTATGTATTAACTACCTTGAGCAAACTGATTTCACTTATTCATAACAAGTATGTGTAATTTTTCCAGGTCACATCCATTTATTTAGAATAGTATGAAATTTCAACGTGTTTCCACACTCATTCTAAATTCAGATTGAAATAAGTTTCAATGAAATAAAAACAAAATGAGATTGAATTTTTAATACCTAATGCATATTCATCAATTTATTTTGAAATAACAAATACAATGTAGTGGTAATAAGAACATAATAATAAAATCAATATATTTTTTTTCTAAGCAATCATATCAGTTTGAAAACTTGTCCATGATTGCATTGAAAAAATTTCGAGATTCAATATACCCACTCATAAATCATACTAATATATGCACAATACATGCAAATTTATACTTACATATACATAGGCATTACTATCAACATAACCAAAATTATAATAATGCATAATATTTCTTATATCTTATATGAAACAATTATAAAACAATATGTTAGTAATGAATATAACCGCATTCAACTATTTTGGTACTCGATATTTGAACAAATTTAATATGAGATGAAAAATCTCTCATTTTTTATCAGACAAAACCAGGTTTAGAACAGAGCTAAAAACACTTTCAATTTGCTATGTCAGGCTACTATCAATGAGATCGAGGAGTGCAAACAAGTTTAATGAAGAATCAGTCTGGATATATGTTCAGTGGTGAATATAAAGTTTTTTGTACAGTACCTACCCTACTGTACTCTAAAAAATTAAACAAATTGGTCTTATTTGAAGTATTTTCCAGTGAATAAAGTTTGAAAATAATTTCTTGATGTTTTGCCTACTTCTGAAGTTGAAACCATTTCTGAACCATCCTTTAAACCCCATTCAGTTCTTCATGAGTATTCCACATAATTCCCCATATACTTATAATTAATATTGAAAATATAGATATTTTTACTCTGAAACAAATCATTTGACACTGAGCAGTATCTAAAAAATGTTTTGGATAATAAAAATGCAAAGTTTGAAAGCCAAAAACTCAGGAAAACAGCAGATTGAAGAATTTTGATTAATTTTCTATCAATATAAAATAGGATCAGAACCTATGTGCCATTCATGTTGTATGTATGTATTCACACTGCTCATTTACTTAAAAAAATTGTTTCATGCATATGCAAATGTGAAATTTAAAGATTTCCAGGACACAACTGTAGTACTTAGTAAGTAGTTTATGTAACTCAGCTACATGTGCTGATCACACTATCTGAAAAATAATTACATGATATTGATTATTTATGAAAAAAGGGAAGAAAACTAGTAAAACCATAGTGGTTTTGTGAAACATTAAAACAACACACCATCATGAATTTATATGATCATTGAACTGTTCCATGCACATCATCATCTTCAAGTATATAGGTACATTTATGGTTGATTTTCATATCATTGCTCATCTGAAATGGATTTATATGTATACATACTACTGATATTGAGGGTAGGTAACTACGAAATGAGGTATCCAAATTATCAATTCTTAGAACTATAGATGTGTAAATATCTCTATAGATGTGTAAATAATAAAATAGATGTGTAAATATCTCTATAGATGTGTAAATATCTCTAATAGCACAAGATGTTCATTGGACATGCGTTTTGTGTCCAGTATATGTCCAAGGTGTCCATGGATATATTTTGGACATCCATAGGATATACACATGAAGATATCCAATGGACGTCCAGACAAGGTAGTCCATTTGGTGTCTTCTTCAAAATATCGATTGCCATTGTCCAATCGATGTCCACATGGAGATGTCCATTGAACATATATTTAAGGTAATCCATATGGCTTACAATTATAGACTATATGTTGTCCATTTTAGGTCCACATTGAGACGTTCATTGGATATTCAGAACAATCAATGTCCCCACATTCACATTTTGAATTTTTTCCACACACATACATACATACCATTGCATTCATAAAAAGTATTCAAAATTGACACCGAAAGAAACCCTCATGTTCAAGTAATATAAAACCAATGGGAATTCTGTTAAATTACTTTACTCCTATAGAAGTGGTTCGGATTACAGTATCAGCTGTTGGTCTCGCTTCTCTCCACCATGCACGAATTTGGCTAATTGGGCTCTCACAACATAGAAGTAGAGATATCAAAATACCACACATTGTCTATTCCATCATCGTACAATACCTAAATTTTTCCTAAAATGAAAAATATGTCAAATTGACATCTAAGAATCAACACTAATGGAGTGATTTGAATCGTTCTCATTATTGACCAGATTTCATGGATTTTATAATATAAATAAGAAGACAGCAGCAGCCACCATGCAAGGAAGGATGAATCACAGATAAGCAACGATAAGCGAAATTAGAGTTTTGATGGGTGACCGCGCTTGAATGCCAGTAGCTTTTTTCATTTATTCGTCATAAAATGGACATCCTATGGATATTCCATGGATGTCCAAAGCGGTGGAAAGTGGATGTTCAATGGCCTATATTTGTCTATACATGTTACCATATTGATGTTCATGATGGATACCGTATGGATAGTCAAAAAGTAGGAAATGCGACATCCTATGGATATCCATACGTTATCCGGTGTACAAAAACTGGATGTCCAGTGGATGTCTGAGATGTTCTGAGGAGGACATCGATTGAACATCCATTGGACTGAGTTGTGCTATTAGGGATATTCATATGATAGGTAGTTAGATTACCCAACGTTCTGTTAAAGAGTGGTTAGACCAAACGGTGTAGAATTCACTGACATTAGTATTAGATAAACAGTATTTAGTACGGTGTTTGTTGCATTGAAACTATGCTGATAAAAATGCAAGAATACTGCATGGCAAATTCTCAACTGTTGAATACCAACATACCTACTTTCAACTGCCAGATAGAGATATTGGAAAACAGCACTTACCTTCAAGTATGAACTTGAGATTGTACTTCCTCAATATATTGGATAGAACATTTTCAGAGGAATGAGATGTCCCAGTGCTTCCAGTTCAAATTGTGCGATTGAAATCGCCTCAGGTAATTCGTAAGTTTCGACTGGGGGTTAACATTGTATTCATTATTCATCACTATATCACAGAATACCCAGATTAGGTATGTTCATTTGGCCAGGCCAGATGCTTTTACAATTCACGACGACTTTTGCATGACTTTTGCGCGTCCATTTCATCCAACATCATGCATCCAACATTCACTATATCAGAATATCACCCAATATCTTAGGTTAGGTCCAAAACAGAGATAGAAATACTAAAATAGTTTATAGAAAGCGGCGCTGCTTGAGTGGTATTAATTTTTATTGGAAGATCACTGTAGGTGATTTTCGCTGATTGGGCAGACATTATAGTGCACGGAAGACTAGATTTTTTCCATTTAGCTGACTTTGGTCCAACCTTGGGCTTTCCACAACAAAGAGGCATGTTCGTATCAGACACAGATGCGAGTAACAAAGGAATTGGAGCTGTACTATCACAAGTGCAAGATGGTCAGGAGAAGGTGATAGAATACATCAAAATGATGAGAATAAACCTGAGAGGAATTACTGCGTCACCAGGAAAGAGCTGCTAGCGACCATCGGAGCTGTAGATCACTTCCACAAATATCTTTACGGGAGAGAGTTCGTCATAAGGACGGACCATGCAGTTTTGAAGTGGCTACTGGAAATGAGGAACCCGAAGGTCAAGTCGCCAGGTAGATCGAGAAGTTGAACCAGTACCACTTCAAGATCAAACATCGACCAGGACGATTGCACAGCAACGCGGATGCCTTGTCTAGAAGACCCTGTGCAGATAACTGCAAACACTGTGTGCGGATCGAACGTCACGAAGGAATCGCTGATATCAAACAAGTGAGACTGATACCCGACGATGAATGGACAGCTTTCCATCTGAGACAGATTCAAGAGAGCGATTCTAAAATTGGAGACTTTCTACGCTGGAAGGAAAGCGGAGCAGATAGGCCTACCTGGGAGGACATTATAGTAGAGAATGGATTGCTGAAACGAGTTTGAGAGTCAGCTGATGGCAAGAAAAACAACTTCCCAACTAGTTGTGCCCAGAACAAGGATTAATAAAGTGTTGGACGAGATTCATGGAGGAAAATAAGGTGGACATCTAGGAGTCAATAAGACCTTGGATAAAATTAGACAGAGATTCTATTGGGTCCAATGTCGCGATGACGTAGAAAGTTGGTGTAGAAGATGCCCAGTTTGTGAAACAAGCAAAGGCCCTGAAACAAGATCTAGAGGTGAAATGAAATAGTACAATGTAAATAATAATTCAGTGATACAATACCAACGTCAGGTCTGACTAATTTATTGATAAGTATCAACGTCAAGTCATCTTTGAAAGAATTGCCATCGACCATGGTGGAAATAAGATGGTGAAACTACTGATAGTGTTTTGTTTCATCCAAAACGCTTGACCTGGTATAAGGTCTGAGTCATGAAAGCTCCTGAAGAGGGCGCAACCGTTTCACAGCTTGCTTTGTTGAAAACAGCTGTTTTCGCTCGTGTTTTCGTTTCGCTAGAGTATTTTTATTTTTCTCTTTCGGTAAATTTCTCCTGTGATTTTTCGAGTGGTAGTGTGTGTTAATTCTTAAAAAAATACTTACTATTTGTTTGGTTTAGTTTCGTGTTTTATTCTCATCATAATTAGTTGTTCAAGTTCGATAGTTCAGTTCGTTTTGGTAAGGTTGTGGTTGTTGTTATTATCATGAAGAAAAACTCTCGTTTTTGTGTGTTTTGCGGCCAACAAAGTGGTTACATGATGTTCATAAGGTGAGAATAATTGTATTATAATAGGTATAACTATCTACACTGGTATATAATTGGATATTTTTCTCTTCATTATAATAGTTTTACTTTCAAAACCTAATAATATTCTGCTCAAGATTTCATCTCTTCACTCTCATAGTTTGATGAAAATTCGTTGAATTTGTCCTCAAGAATATGTTAACTTTAATGGAAGGTCTTTCTATCATGTAAAAATGTGAATTTCTTTTCTTTTTTCCTCACATTGTTGAGATTAATCTTCAAGTCTACTTCAACCTGATCAAGTTTTCAAAAATGCATTAATATCAGCTAAGTATATGTGTATATTTCAGGACAACAACCATCGTTTAGAATGGACTGATGCAGATGATTGAAATAATGAGGTGTTCCATCATTATGGGGAGTACTCAAGGAAGTATATTCTTACTATATTTATTGAACATATCCATTGTTGAACGAACAATTTTTGGGCTCCTTGTTAAGTTTTATTGTATTACAATATCTAATGTTCTGAAATATTGAAGAACTAAATAAGTAATTTCAGTATTTGATAAATTTCAACTATGCTCTGAAATAATTAGTCCTCAAATTAAATGATCTTTCAATCATCACCTTGTAGTTTCTAGTATATTGTAATTACAGCTGCTTTATGTGTTCGTTTTACATGCAATAAAGAATAGAAATAAAGGAGTTGTTTTTCATTTACATTTCCTTTTTTTACTTCAATTCAGGATAAATCACTTCCTACCATTCCAACAATTTTCAATGATGCATCACAGAATTCCCTACTCAACATGTAAGTATTCATATCTTTTCTTAAACAGCAAAATGACAAGTGTGGATTTTTGTCAGTGCTCAGTTTTTCAATGTAAATTTATTTAAATAAAAAACACAATTTTTAAGCTATGATTTCATAATTCAGGAGTTCAGTTAGAAATTTGAACTTATTGATTTCTCAACCACAAATATTTATCAATCACAAAATTTTCTATTGCTCATCATAAAAAACTGTAGAAATCAGATACCTATGCATATGTATTTTAAGTTATTTAAATATTGGATATTTTGCTTACTTAACATAAGAAACCTAGATTTTTCATAATTCAAATAATAATACATCTCTAAAAATATCAATTTGATCAAAGTACAGTGAGATAAAAATTATAGATATTATACAAATTTTTTCGGCATGATGAGGTCAGCTGGTGAGAATAATTCATATTCTGAATCACTGTTGGGCAGTTATTCAGACTGCTATCTTCAAATTCCTCCAAGCCTTCAA
Organism: Chrysomela aeneicollis; assembly: GCA_029955515.1. Lineage (NCBI taxonomy): Eukaryota > Metazoa > Arthropoda > Insecta > Coleoptera > Chrysomelidae > Chrysomela > Chrysomela aeneicollis. Next base: position 8,195,726 of record JARUHQ010000009.1, on the reverse strand, counting down.
GGGATAGTAAGGTAAGTGGGGGTGAAATGATGAAGTAGGTACCTCATTAGAGTGGGAGATCTGAAAGAAAATAAAAACAAAATCATATTAGATATGAAAATCAATGAAGGGCAGTTAGAGTTCCAAAAGCATGAAAAGTAACTGCAATGCAGTAACTTCACTGTATTGTATACTTTTATCACTGAAAATCAATAAAATGAAACACTATTCAATTTAATCATTTCAGATGTGAGAAATTGAAATAGTGCATTCTGAACAACTTTATAGGTATATAAAAAAAATTAATATCAATTCATTACTGAGCATCCTGAAATTGGTGTTTCTAAAATTTTGCAGATGTGTACAAATCATAAAATAATACATGTAGTATGGCAACTGAACAATAATTACTGTTGACATGCTACAAGCTTAGCTTGGGTGACTTTGGATTGTAAGGAATATTTTTTATATATTTCATATATTTTTATAAATTAATTTAAATATCCTCAATAATTTGAAAAACAGTTCATCAGGTAATATTTATTCAATGCATTTCAATTGAGCATGACTATATGAACTCTGAACCATTGAGAAGTTCACTTTGAAAGCATCTTCATTAATTTATACAATTTGTAGAAATCATCTCCTAGTGAGTTTTCAGCTTTTTGATTAGGTACTTAGGGAGTACTTAAATCATGGTCAAATTTTGTTATATCAAATTTTAAATTCATGAGAAATTTCAGAACAGAGTTTCAATGGAACATGAAAATCAACTACTTCTCATCTTCTCAATGCATAGAAATCATAGAATTCCATTTTAAATAGCTGAATAAGAATATGGATATGTTGTAAAAGCTGCCTTGATTGGATTTTTTATTCTGATTGTATATTTATATTTTGCTTGAATTCTGATGTCTATCTTATTTCATAATATCTCAAAAAGCCTAATAAGTACTTTTGTAGTACTTTGTTCTGTCTAAAATCGTTTTGACTAGCCTGATATTGTTAGTTGTGCAATAACTTTGTATGTAAATACTCCTTATAGTTGAATGAAGTTCTAATATATCCTATATATTATGTTGACTTGCCTAGCTTGATGTGAGAAAGTTGGTCCAGGCTAGTAATGAATCAATGGAACATTTCAAAGCCTAGCAGTCTTTTAGGCTTGGATCCACATTCCTCTTATTCATATAACATATGTACTTCATAGTTGGAAACCTCCTGAAGTCCAAACTTGAGCATTACTGAAAAGAAAGGTGTGTATGAAATACAAAGTTCCCATACATGCAGTACACAATATACATATTTCAAGAGCTATAGTTTTCTGTTCATTAATATCAATAATTTATGTGAAATTGTTAATTTTCCTTAATTCCAAAAATCCTCTTCCAAAACACTCTTTTAGATGAAATGGATCTGAATTTCCATGATAATGGATTGAATGTTTCTACCTACCACTGAATAAAATGAGGTATCTCAAAGAGAGTATTTCATTATTGTGAACAACTACAAACAATGCCAAAATAACATAAAATCTTCTTCAATTAACAAATAAAAATTCAGACCATTTCTCACTGGATTATTTACATGCAGAAGAGTATCGAATTGTTAACTTGAATTATTATGAATATTTTAATTACCATGATTAGAAATCAGGCTCCTCCAGTTCTATGAATTTTGAACACATCAATCAATCCATTACCTGCTCATTCTCCATCCAGTTTAAGAGCTCATTTTAGTGAATATAGAGCAGGACATCCCTGGAAAAAGTAAGTAATGGAAATTTTCCTTGCATATTTGATTCAATAAACAATGTCCTACTTTGGTAATGCACCAAATTAGATGTTAATTCAAGCAACCATGTTAACCTTGCAAATACAAATAATTGTCGATCATAAAAATAGAATTACCGTTCACTACCTGCTCTCATCCTCAATTGATGAATTGAGAAAAGCAACAAAACTCACCTTTCTTATCTTTTCCAAGATTCCAAGCGTTCTTCATGGAAAACACATCACTTTCTCTTCGATTAAATCGTGATATTGTTCGATCAGCAGGCAACCAGTTGGTTCGGTTCGAATTCTTATACAAATGGAAGCATTATTGCATCTTTTCATACTGTACATAGCATTTTAATACAATTTCTCAACAATAATTTGAGAAATTATTACATCCCGCCCGAAAAATGACATCTAAAATGTAAACAATTTATAGCGCCCTCTACAGCACAAAATATGCTTCAGACGCTAGAATGATTGAAATTGACATAATCAAGAAGGCCGTAGGTCAAGTGATTTGGCTGAAAAACTCTACATGGCTTGGGATAGGGAGTAGTTTCACCATCTTATTTCCACCATGCCATCGACGTAGCTGGGCCATTTCCGATGACAAATGACGGCAACAAATACATTCTGGTTGCTATGGACTACTTCAGTGAATGGGTTGAAACTTATGCCATGCCTAATCAGTTGCTAGAGCCCTGGTGGACAACATGTTCTCGCGATTCGGAGTACCAATGGAGTTACATTCTGATCGAGCAAAAAACTTCGAATCAACCTTATTCAAGAAAGTTTGTGAATTGATGGGAGTCAGCAAAACCAGTACTACTCCTCTTCATCAACAGTCAGATGATGGATTGGTGGAAAGGTGATCAATCGGACTATGGAAGTAAATCTTTCCAAAGTAGTAGAGGCGCATCAGGAGGATTGAGATCGGCATCTTCCACTATTCTTGATGGCCTATAGAGCAGCTGTTTATGACTCTACAAAACTCACACCAGCCAGCATAGTCTTCGGAAGAGAACTTCGTTTGCCCTGTGATTTGGTGTCGGGTCACCAAGTGCTGAAGAGAAAGAAGTTCAAGATTATGCAGTTGAGTTACAGGATGGCTTGATCAGAATCCATGAAACTGCTAGGAGGAGATTGAGATTGACAGGTAATAAAATGAAAGCTCGCTGCGACCTTAGAGCAAGCTCAGAGGGATTCAAGGAAGGAGATCGAGTATGGCTGTATAATCCACGTTGAAAGAAATGTGTTTCTTCCAAATTACCACCATCATACAATCCAACGCAGCTCCAGCGCCAAGATGAAAGTCGTCCACCTGATGGAGAGGTTGAAGCCTTATGATGGTGAAGTATTTGATCGGGACGATCAAATCTGAGAGGGGGATGATGTTACGCGCTGTGCTTCCAAGAATACCGGAAGTCATTATCTCGGCAGATCGCGTCTAGGCCGTTATGACATCATTCGCCGACACTGCGCAGCTAACCAATAATTAGCGGATGATTCATCGCTGTAGTTCTAGTTACTTCCTGTTATTTCTGGAGATTGGATGATTTCAAGAGAATGAATAGCTTGTGCCTATATGAAAGGAACGGATCTGCACAGACAGGCAGTTATAGTTTGGAAATAGTTGAGATTAGAAAGAAAGCTAGTATTGTGGACATTGCGATTTGTAAAGCGAAGATCGTTGTGATTTAACTAAGAGTTTATTGAGTTGTATTTCGAGTGTTTAGTGAAATGAATTGTTCAGTTTTGTACTGAATGTTTTAAATTCACGAACTCAAGGAGAATATCGTAACAATACTTTATTTGATATTTTGTGATATATTCACAATTTAAATACATTTGGAATTCTTCATATCACCGCCATCAGCTCTACTCGGATTCTTCTATCTGTGAGAAAAAAAATTTAGATTTTCAAGGTTAGGACTAAGTGGACAAGATAATGGTATAATCTGATTCAAACAAAATAAACCACCATCATCATTTGGCACAAAAACAAAACATTCGGTCCATATCATAATATTCATTATTGAATTCACCTAGGTATATTTCAATTCAAGCCAAGCCACCAGCAGTTAATCATGAAACAAAGTACCTGGGTGGAATCTATTTCACATTATTACACTACAATGCTATCAAATATATCATAAATATAAATGAAACAATAGGACAAGAATAACTAAAAAAAAAACATACCTTGTTTAATTTCACCAAATTATTGAAAACAAACCACTTTCACTTCTCTATTCGACGTTAATTTCACTTACCAAAAAATATAAATTTCAAGGGTTCAACCAACGTTCCGAATACACGTTTTTTCAATGTCAGTATCTCAAAGATTTGATGATAAATAGTTCACGATAATTATTAATACTCGTTGACGAATGTCGTTTGCAACACGTTGTTGAAAAAAATCTACTTCAAGTTTAATGTTCACCAACTGTGATAAAATGGTGACAAATTCACGTTGAAGAAACATTGATTTCGAGAGTTTAGATGACGTTTTTGATAAACGTTTATTTACAATCAGTAATTCGAAGATTCGATAAAGAATAGTTTAACAATGATTATAGATACACGTTGCTTGAATGACGGTTGAAGTAAGTTGTTGAAAAACGTTTCCCTTACGTTTTCTCTCCATCAACTGGGAAAAAATAATGACAAAATCACGTTGAATAAACATTGATTTCAAGAGTTCAAGTAATGTTTTTGATCAACGTTTGTTTACCGTCAGTAATTCGACGATTCGATGAAAAATAACTTCACAATAATTATCAATACCCGTTAACGAATGACGGTTGAAACACGTTGTTTGAAAACGTCTAGTACAAGGTTAATATTCACCTACTGTGATGAAATGGTCACAAAATCACGTTGACGAAACTTTAATATCAAGAGTTTGACTAATGTTTCGGATGAACGTTTGTTTACCGTCAGTAATTTGATGACTCGATGAAAAATAATATAACTATCATAATATATCATTACTGCACGTTTTCTAATAATTAACGGTTGAAAAACATCGATGAAGAACGTTGATGAAAAACGTTTACTTCACGTTTTCTCTTCATCAACTGGGAGCAAATAGTGACAAAATCACATCGAAGAAATATTAATTTCAAGAGTTCAACTATCGTTTCTGATAAACGTTTGTTTACCTTCAGTAATTCAAGGCTTCGATGAAAAATAGTTCAACAATGATTATTGATATACGTTTACGAATGATGTTTGAAACACGTTGTTGAAATCCGTCTATTTCAAAGTTGATGTTCACCAACTATGATAAAATTGTGGAATAATCACGTTGCAAAAACATTAACTTCAAGAGGATCACTAACGTTTCTGATAAACGTTTATTCTCATTCAGTAATTCGAAGATTCGATCAAAAATAGTTTAACAATAATTATCAATACACGTTGCCGAATGACAGTTAAAACACGTTTCTGAAAAATGTTTACTTCACGTTTTTTCTCCACCAATTGGAAAAAAAAGTGACAGAATCACGTTGAAAAAACATTGATTTCAAGAGTTCAACCAACGTTTCGGAAGAACGTTTGTTTACCGTCAGCAATTCGACGGTTGGATGAAAAATGGTTTTGAAATGAATATCAATACACGTTGACGTATGGCGGTTGAAACACGTTGTTGAAAAACATTTCTTTCAGGTTTTCTCTTCATAAACTGGGAGAAAAAAGTGACAGAATCGCGAATAAACATTTGTTTTTAAAGAAGAATCGAACGTTTCGAATTGACGTTGGAAAAAAATATTTCAACGGATCGTCAGAGTAGCGCGTTAATATTACGTGTATTAGACGATTGGTTTAAAATTGAAATTTTCAACTGAAATTCAACGTAGAACTCTTGAACCAAAAACGTTTATTCAACCAGCAGTACGTGAGTAAAACGTCATCAAATTAGCTCATCGGTTCTACAGATGCTATTTCGATACGCATAATTACTTACTTATAGAACCTCAATAGAAGAATGAATTTTTTGATTGACTGTCTTGCGAGTTGAGTTAGTCACTTTTTCACTACCCGAAATGAAAACCTACAGTACCTACTTATGGAATATGGTTCGAGCCAGAAGCTGTAGAAGGGTATTGGGAGAGAAAAAGAGTTGAATTCAAATAAAATTCTTAAGCACGTGGGTCTATATAAAAAATAAACTATATATTTCATGAGGAGTTGATTATGTATTCTTTAGGTTTTGGTTGTTGAGAAAAATTCACATTATTACCAGTTCACATTGTTGTCTAAACCCATTATTTTGTTTCTTCTTGTTTGGAAAATAGATGAATAATACTGTTTTCTGCATTCTTATAGAGAAAATCATTTTTCTGCGCTTAGCACAGCAGTGATGAGGCATCAAAAATTAACAATTCGGTCCTGAGGAAATTATCAATTATTATATACCTTAATTAGTTAGTTTTAAGTAGGTACATAAATGTAATCAGTAACTCTGTGGATAGTGGAGTCAGTTGAATCGATTTGAAATAATTAAGAGTTCTCCATCACTACCTATTCTACAATAACATAAACAAACAACAAGGGTTTTCAGAAGAATGGAGAAATCCGAAATATCCTCCAATGAATTCAAGACACCAGAAGGGGGTTGGGGATACGTTATCATTGCAGCATTTATTATAATGAATGTAAGTTGTTATTCCTTACCTATTTCGGAATTTATATTCTAAATTCGTTTAGGTGATATAAAATACTGTGTTAGGTCAGATAGTAGATACCCACCGGACGTATGATCCATATAGTGCTTGAGCATTCACGCTTGAAATAAACATCCTGGGCGCCTATTCTTGAATTCTAGGGTATATATAATAGAATAGAATAAAATAAAAATTTATTGGTTTCACTAGATTACAACTATCATAACTCACAGGAAAAAACAACAATTGATTGGTCTATGGAACAAGTCAAAACTGGAGTGTACAAACACATTTTAAGACATGCAAAATATTAAACATATTACACAGAAAAAAGTAAATAACCAAACGGATACATTGATATAACACAAAAATTACACTGATATATATATATATATATATATATATATATATATATATATATATATATATATATATATATATAAAGGAAGGGAAGTCGTTGCTGACCAGTTAGAGTAGAAACTAGTAAACTAGTGGGGTGTGCAGCAATTGCAAGAAGAAAAACTCTTTAAAGTTGTCCAAGCTTTCGGAAACCTATATTTCCATCTTCAGGGAGAACTACAAGGTGAGTTTTACATTGATGTTAGTTTGAAATAATTGACATACCTTTGTGAGGTTGTATGCATTGATGTTATTGTATGGTTAAAACGAAACATGAAGACTATGAGTAAAACAACATGAAGACTATGGGTAAAACAAACTTACAGGTAAGTGACATACATAAGACTTGTCTTAAAAATTATTAAAATTATTTAGTCATAATTTAAAATGAGCATGATAACGCACGTGTGTGAACATTTTGAGGTTAAAACATTTATATGAGTTTTGATCTGGTTAAAGTTTTATCAGTGGAAAAAAATACAGTTAAACGTCTATTTCTAGAAATGGCTTTCATCGCAGAGGAAATGAACTCTATGAATAAGAAAACAGACATAAAACACTTGAGTGAAATTTATTCATATCTATTAACAATAGATTCCAATAATACAAGTGATGACAGGTCGAGGGAAATAACCCTGATGTGAATCCTGCTTCCCTTGAACTCAAAGAACTCTCCCAATAGACCTCTTTTCGTCCAATAAATTACATTGTTCATTTTACATAATATTAACCTTACATATTTTCATCCGATTCCTTGGCTTTTGAGTAATATGCTGGCTAAGTCCCATCTTGACACGGTCACCTGGCACCTATGAAACATAGCCATTACCCAGACAGCACAGTATATCCATTAGACATCCACAGGTTATCCATCGTGGATATCCAGTATATCCACTGGATATCGATGAATATCCTATAGATATACAATAGATATCCATATGTCCGCCTATATCCAGGATATAGGGATATCTAATGGATGTCTATGGATATATATAATGGATATCCATTCGATATCCCATGGATATTCATGGGATATCAACTATTCACATTAAATATATCTATTAGATATATAATGGATATATAATCGATATTCATAATAGATATAGTGATATTATTTTACAGGATAATGATGAAATGAGACTATGGAAAATGATGTTCACTCTATTCAACTTATAATTACAAAACACATATTAGATACTTGCATTCATCATATCATCCCCTGCTTCTGAATTCTTCTTACTGTAAAAAAAATTGGATAATATTTCTTATTTTTCAAATTGCCAGGGAGAATGAGAAAATACCACTAATGTAATAACACTTACTGGGGTTGTGATGATAATTCTTGCTGAAGCATATCCCAGCCAATCCTTGATGGTTCCTTTAGCATTTGTGCCTAGGATAGGTGCATCTGTAATATTCAATAATACAATCAATTATATTATGATATCTCTCAAACAATAAAAAATTATCTTACTTCTGATTATAAATGAATATACTTTCTTCCCCTTCTTCGCCTTTCCCAGTTATAAAGAGAGGCAACTTTTCATCCAATATGAGCAAGAAAGTAGGTACATCTGAAAAAAAATCAGTATGTAATGTTATAATGAATGTCAATGACGTGAATATGGGGACGGAGAAATTAGACAATATACGTTCATGATGCCTACTCCACAATAGGTACAAAATAAACATCCAACATATCAAAAATACCTTTTATTGTCCAAAACCGAATCCACGTACCGACTTCTTCACTTTAATGTAGGTATAGGATAATCCAAAATCCACTGAAATTGTAAAATCATCAGAAACAAATCACAGCATAACAAACACTGCACTGCATACACACGTTATACACAACAAACAAAAATAAAATGGCCACCACAAGGCGTTGGCGTTCCGAGACTTCCGACTCGGATGAGTTCGTGCTACTTCGGTCTCGACTTCATTTGGTGGATATCCATCGGATATCCACTGGATATATGTCAGGACATTGAAAACTTTTCGTTATCGTTCAATATAATGTATTTTATAGCTTTCTCATCACTCTCTCTTGATTATTCGTTATATCATCATATCCATTCACAAAACAATATTTCTTCAGAATATCCAAGGAATATATCCACTGGATGTCCATTAGATATCTCTCATGGACTGGACATTCAGTGGATATACGGCTATCCATTAGATATCTAATAGATATTGTGTGCTGTCTGGGTATTAGCTGACAGTTACTGAAGAACAAAGGAATAACAAAATGAGAAGAAATATCAAATGTTTTAACCTCAAAATGTTCACACACGTGCGTTATCATGCTCATTTTAAATTATGACTAAACAATTTTAATAATTTTTAAGACAAGTCTTATGTATGTCACTTACCTGTAAGTTTGTTTTACCCATAGTCTTCATGTTGTTTTACTCATAGTCTTCATGTTTCGTTTTAACCATACAATAACATCAATGCATACAACCTCACAAAGGTATGTCCCTGAAGATGGAAATATAGGTTTCCGAAAGCTTGGACAACTTTAAAGAGTTTTTCTTCTTGCAATTGCTGCACACCCCACTAGTTTACTAGTTTCTATATATATATATATATAGAAGGAAAGATATTGTGTTTGAACACAGAGCTAGGGTATGAAGTAAAAGGTTGTAGGTTGATTCCGTTTCGTGTGTGAATTGCCAACTGGTGCAATACAGATCTGTTTCGGCTCGCCAAGCCTCATCAGTTGCACTAGGCCAGTCGAAAATCCACCCACGACTGGCCTAGTGCAACTGATGAGGCTTGGCGAGCCGAAACAGATCTGTATTGCACCAGTTGGCAATACATTCTATTTTCCCTGTCCTGTGGTTAACCACAATATCAAGGTGCAATCGGGTGACGTAGGTGTAGAAACAGAGACATCTGTACTCCTGCGTCGTTACCCGGAAAGCACGTTCTGTTTAGTGCTAGTAGGTGGCACTGTACCAAAAATCCGTATTCCTCACTGTTTAAGACTACATTGTGGTCTTCAAATAGTGGCCGTGTCGTGGGTGGATTGTCGACTGGCCTAGTGCAACTGATGAGGCTTGGCGAGCCGAAACAGATCTGTATTGCACCAGTTGGCAATTCACACACGAAACGGAATCAACCTACAACCTTTTACTATATATATATATATAGTGAAAGAGGAAGTCTTTGCTGGCTTGTTAGGAATCAAACTAGGAAATATATTGGGGATATGCAGCATGTAAAAGAGTACTCTTTGAAATTTGTCCAAGCTTTCGGAATTTTTATTTTATTTCATCATCAGGAAAAATCTTCTGTGAGATTGTTTACAAAATTTGTAGTTGAAAATTAAAAACATTGACATGGATAATGGATTAAAGCCATCTTAACCGAAATAAAAATTTTGAAATTGTTGGACCATAATAAACTCTGTTCCAATACGCAACACGTGCAACACGTTAACCTTGTAGGTTAGAAAGTTCTAACCTACAAACTTTCTAACCTACAAGGTTAACGTGTTGCACGTGTTGCGTATTAGAACAGAGTTTATTATGTTCCAACAATTTCAAAATTGTTATTTCGGTTAAAATGGCTTTTATCCATTATCCATGTCAATGTTTTTAATTTTCAACTACAAATTTTGTAAACAATCTCACAGAAGATTTTCCCTGATGATGGAATAAAATAAAAATTCCGAAAGCTTTATATATATATTCCATAAATGATACGAAGCCCGGCAAATACCTTGGGTGAATCGAAGCCCAGGTTGGGGGGCAAGGAATATCATCGTTTCTATCCAATACATATCTAATGGATGATACGAAGCCCGTTAAATACCACGGGCAAATGGAAGCCCACGTTGGTGGGGCAAGGGATATCATTGTTCCTTTTCGATATTTGGCGTTTATTCACTTCTCAGTCAGTGTGAATTGCTATATACTCATGTTGTACTATACGTATGATAGGAAGCCCGGCATCTACAGGGTGTTTTTATGTGAATAAATTTCAATTGTAGATGAGGGTGATCCCAATGAACCCGTATTTGACCTCTATGAACCATAATTTATTACTAACTCCATACTATCTTTTCTAACAATTTGTGATATCTCATGGGGAATTATAACGATTTACTATTTCAAGATTCAAAGTTAAATCTATAATACTGGGTAGGTAAAAAACTTTCAGTCAAACTCCACCAAATAAAATCTTTATTAAATGTGTGTGTGTAGTCAGAGGACACACATCAGCACATGCCGAGATGTAGTCGGAAGACTTACATCAGCAGCAGACAGACATGTTTCGAAGGATTAATCCTTCATCTTCAGTGAAAACATCTATAATGTGTGTGTGAGACATCATGCATGCCAGTAGAAGAAATTCTTGAAAGCATGGAATTTTTGAGCATCTGAAAAAATCTCACTCTGGTAATAAGTTCCACAACTTCGCCTCTGGATGAAAAAAGGATTCTGATAGACAGAAGTTATGTAGGTCTCAAGTCCGATGATAAGGGATGGCAGTCTGTGTTCGTCTGGTCTACTTGCTTGCAATCGCTCGTGGTGAAATAATAGACATGATTTCTGATGAGCATATCGACCATAAAATATCCATAAATAAGAGAGAGATCAATGGATTTGATTTCAGGAGCCTCATGGTATGTTTGGCAGCTGAAGTTCAATTCTACAGAATTTATCATTGGAGATGGAAAGAAACCTCAAATGCAAAAAATTTATGGTTCAATCTGAACCGCCCGAAAGTTGTACCAGATGAAACAAATGAATATTGCTGTTGTAAGAAATGAGTATCAACTTCGTTATTTTAAAATATTTTCCGAAAAGATTGAACATCTTTTTTCCCTTATTTCAAAAATATATTGGTTATTGATATTTTCGTTTTCGAAATATTCGTATAGGTATAGGTATGTCTTGTTGTTTCTCCATGTCAATTGCGATTTGGAAAAATCAAATTATAACTGAGTGTAGAACGTTCATCGTCGAAATATCGAAGTAAAATAACGAAGTTAGGTACCCATTTTTTATATCAGCGATATTCATGTGTCATACAACTTTTGCTCTTGGAGTTTTTTATATCTCCAATAATGAACCCTGTTGAAGCTGTAATATGCAGAATGACCCTTCATCAGAACATCTCGTTGGATAAATAATAATAATTACACATGTTGTTAGTTCCTAATATGCTAATTCTTTCAGAAATAATAATTTCAATCATACTTTATGAATCTGGGCTTTACTGTGAATCATGAGTAACTGTTAGAGTGTAAAGTAAATCTCGACACCAAGTTTTTGTGGAGCAGGTTATTGTTGATAGGAATACCCAGTATGGATTTTCAAGACATCATATATAGAAGCAGTCGTACCTGACATCATCATATTAGGCATTGTGAGGTTTGCCTTCTTGCCTGCCTACAAATTTTTGAATAAACTACAGCAAAATAGTGTATTAACCATCTCTCGATTTTTTTAATTGGGATCAATAAAATTTGAGACTGTTCCGTAATGAAACAACTTCTCGAAGCTTGAAGAATCACTTTGACCATGAACACTGACCAATCTTCCGTTTCTCACTCTTTTTAATAAGGCCCATTATTCCCTTTTCGTTTATCGCATATACTTCCTTATTTACTTTAGCGATTCCAATTTTTCGGACCGTGCAGTTTGATGGTCAGGAATTCAAAGAGAGTGAATGGAATGAAAGGTATAGAAGTTATAGAGGATTTCAGTTGGTATAAAAATATTGTTTTTGAGATGAACCGTTTACAAAGCCAAAAGTGGTAATTTCTATAGACCTCCCTTCCTCTGGTTCACCTCCAAGACATCATGACTTTGGTTATATTATATTATATTATATTATATTATATTATATTATATTATATTATATTATATTATATTATATTATATTATATTATATTATATTATATTATATTATATTATATTATATTATATTATATTATATTATATTATATTATATTATATTATATTATATTATATTATATTATATTATATTATATTATATTATATTATATTATATTATATTATATTATATTATATTATATTATATTATATTATATTATATTATATTATATTATATTATATTATATTATATTATATTATATTATATTATATTATATTATATTATATTATATTATATTATATTATATTATATTATATTATATTATATTATATTATATTATATTATATTATATTATATTATATTATATTATATTATATTATATTATATTATATTATATTATATTATATTATATTATATTATATTATATTATATTATATTATATTATATTATATTATATTATATTATATTATATTATATTATATTATATTATATTATATTATATTATATTATATTATATTATATTATATTATATTATATTATATTATATTATATTATATTATATTATATTATATTATATTATATTATATTATATTATATTATATTATATTATATTATATTATATTATATTATATTATATTATATTATATTATATTATATTATATTATATTATATTATATTATATTATATTATATTATATTATATTATATTATATTATATTATATTATATTATATTATATTATATTATATTATATTATATTATATTATATTATATTATATTATATTATATTATATTATATTATATTATATTATATTATATTATATTATATTGATTTTATTATCAATACTTGCCATTGAACTTAACACTCTGAATTATCTAAATTTTGTTTCAGTGGGTGTCCTTGATTCCGTCGATGATCTTCCCTTTACTATATGGAGACCATTTAGCAAGCTTAGGTGACGAAGCCAGTCAAACGGCGATGGCAATACAAGTTTTTATAGGATTGGTATCACTAACAAGTAAGAAAGTACTGTAATGTTGCTCCACTCTCTTTTCTAGGGCGAGATTATGAAAAATTCAGTCAATTTCATCGTACCTGAATCTTTCCGATATTTAGTGAAATTAACACAAAATTCTTCCCACCTACATAAAAAAAAAGTTGTTTCCCCCTGTGGAATTTCGCCACAGTATATAAGACATACATTTTCTCAGAAATCGCCCCAAAAGCGGTGGAAAAGGCAATCACATCATTCGCTGCTGGTGTCGGAATGCATGTATGATCTGCGAAGGCTATCTATGTCCAATAACATAAAGTTACTTCGGTCATATGTAGGCAAGCGATTAGGCCAGAACTAATACTAGGAGTTTATCTATGAGTATCTCAACCAAGAAGGACATTCTGGAAATGAAATTCTAGGATGCATGGAAAGAGGCACCTGGCTTGAGAAAATCGAAACTCCATATCGGAGGCCATTCTAATCTAGTAGATAGGGACTGATAATCTGCTCACACTGAGCAGAAATGAAATCAGAATAGTGGTAGGACTACTCGCACGGGACAACTAATACCTCCAAACGAGCACCTCAACATTATGGGTGTCACTGACGATACTGAATACAGGCGGTGCTTGGAGGATGAGGAATCAGCTAACCATATGCTCACGGATTGCCCAGCAGCACTATGGAAAGAGCTTCTCGGGGGTATCATTCGGAACCGAAGATTATGAGAAGGGTATCGATTAGAAGATTCGCTTTCATAGCCGCTTGGCTATCAGAGTAAATGACAATTGTTTTGTTCGCAGCCTCCTGCCTAATTGGTTCTCTAACGCAATGACCGTTACCTCACCCTGAAATACTGTAACATGTTGTCAATGATTTTCGAGCCGTTTGTATACCAGGCCTGCTCTGCTCTCAAGGGTAGACTTTTCTCCCAGTCTTTATTGTCAGAAATGATTGTTTTGATCGTTTTAACGAAACTATACTATGGGACCATATAGTCTACAGGCATTCCCATAATTGGATCTGCCTTCAGTTCTTCGTATATGGACTGGTGATTGGCTCATTGGAGTTTGTCCCTGCATCTACCTATGAGTTACTGATGTGGCTTCTCTTTGGATAAGGATATGTAATGATGGTAAGTCCAGTATGACCTCTAGACCTGCAGTAGGAGTTGAACTCCAGTAACACTCAGTGTTACTGTGTGTATTTGTTGAATATAAATGATATATATGTTTATATATGCATTTGAATATTAACAGAACTCTTTGATCCGTGTCTGTCTCGATTACAATTCACAACAATTAGGCAAGTTCGAATCAAGACTGCGTAGGGGTCACTACCGCATGGATTGTAAAATCGAATATTTCCTTAGGTTTCTGGCAGATGGCACTAAAAACCGTTCCCAACATTTGATACACAGGGGTTATTCTATTATCTAGTCCTTATACAATGCTACTGGCCTATTCATTCCTTCTTGGAAAAATGGACTGAGTTACCATGGTAGCGTGGATTCCATCACTTCTTGATTTATTTATAGGTGAAGAGGTATTTACAATAAAATATACTGGTTGTGCATGAAATGTTTGTTTTCCGGGTGTAACTTGCTTTTATGGACCTAGGCGTGTTAATAGCTCTCGCTAACGCTAAGGCTAGTGGGTAACTTATCTCTGCTATTACTAACGCGCTATACGGACCATAACACGCCCTCGATACATATTAACTATTATCGAAGATATACACAGTGAAAACAAAATTACACCAGCTCACACCAGCTAACACTATCTGGTATCACCTGAGGTCCTGATTGTTTTAGTGTCAGTAAACACCGGCAAATTATTCACCACTGTAGGTGTTATGTGACCTTTTCCATATTGGTGTTTTCAATAATCAAACCCAGTTGTCAGCAGCAGAATTAACACTTTGGTGTTGTTCTTTATGCATTTCCGAAAGTGCGATTTGACACCGCAGTGGTGTGCTGCACATTCAGTGATTTTCTTGATGCTGAATACTACCTCCACAAAATTATACGATCAAACGAACTTACCTGTGAAGTTCGATCGTAATTATATGAAGCGTCCAGTCCGAATATATTATCTTGATTATTCACTATGTAGTCCGCCCCTGGTCTACTTACCGTGCACCATTTTTTATACATATAGGATAGACCTATAAGTAAAAACGCAAACGTCTCGCATGCCCCTCCACCGATCCACATACCAGCCAGCTGCATGCGGACGAACCTTTCTTCATTCTTCAAAGGATCTCTTTCATTAATCGTTAGCAACCTTTATAGGGTACTCAACGGGAGGGGAAGATGATAATATATTCGGACTGGACGCTTCATATAATTACGATCGAACTTCACAGGTAAGTTTGTTTGATCGTATAATTATATTCGCGTCCAGTCCGAATATATTATCTTGATTATTCACTATGTAGTTGTTCAAAGATTCTTGTTGCTGATTAATGAAACAGGTGTGAAGGAACTTTAACTATATCTAAAAACTCGAAGTCAGTCTACAGTAACAGAGATCAAGAATAGCTTTGGCAAAATCAGTCTTGTCAGAAAGGGGACGATTGTAAAACCTTGCGAATGTAGATGTGTGTTCTGACCATCCGGCTGTTTTACATATCGTCTCTAAAGATACTCCTTGCCTCAATGCAGCAGACGTGGAAGAGTGTCGCGTACTATGAGGCTTAAATCTTGTCGTATCAATTCCTGCCGAGGATAGCATCTGTTTCACCCATTTACTCAACGTTTGTTTATTCGCAACCGCGTGAGGTTTCTTAACTGTTAAAAAATATGATCCTGGTTCGAAGTTCTCAATGGTTTTGTCATTTCAATATACCTCTTCAAGGTCCCTGCGACACAAAGGCTGGGGTTCTCTTTGAAAAAAGGAATGTGTAATGTGGGTTGTTCTCTATTCGCACCTGAAGTTTTTATCTGATCACTTATATTGATTTGAATCTGTTGTTCATCCTCCATCATATTGGATAATCTGATTAAGGATATAGTTTGAAGCCTGCCTCCAGTGACAAGGGCCAGGAGAGTAACCAATTTCTGCGAAAGTTGCTTAAGATTCAGGTCTGTTGGCAAACCTTCCAAGTATGACAGTAATATTTGAGGGTCCCATGTATTAGCATACCTCGGCTGAGATGGTCTAAGTCGAGACATACCCTTCATAAACCTTTTAATTATTGGATACGTTCCAAGATCGTTCGGTAATATAAGACTGAGTGCCGATCTGTGCGAATTTAGAGCTCCGTATTTGTAATCACGTGACTCTGCTATTTTTTGTAGAAATATAAGCACATCATTATTAGATGCTTGGTATATAGAAATGTTTTCTTCAATGCAATAATTCCACCAAAGACGGTAGGAAGTATTGTACTGCTTAATTGTAGATTCCGCGATAGATGCTATCATTGTTTCTACAACTGCTTCTGGAATGTCTCTTTTGATGAACGAAGTCCGGATAACTTGGCGGCCACCAGGGTAAGATGGTGAGCCAGAGGGTGATTCATCCTAGAAGGAATAGTTAATAGGTTAGGAGATGGAGCAAGTAATATTTCTTGTCCAACTATTAACCTGGCAAACAGCGGGTACCAAGGTTGGGAGGTCCAATACGGCACCAGCAAAATTCCTTCAGCCTTGTCATGAATTATCTTCCGCAGAGTTCTCAATATTAGGTTGAAGGGTGGATACGCATAGAAATTGAGATGCCCCCAATCCAATGTAAACGCATCAATAGCAAAATAGCCTGGGTCTCTACGCCAGGATATATATTTATCGCATTTATAATTCAGATGTGAGGCAAAAATATCTACATCAGGTTGGCCTAAGGCGTATACAATCTGATCAAACGCTTCTTGGGACAATGTCCATTCCGTTTCGAACCCTGTTTGACGTGACTCCCTATCTGCCTCATAGTTGTCTTTAGAGCTAACATATGACGCAAATATCCAAATATTTCTGTGCTCACACCATTGCCAAATATTTCTTGCCAGCGTGCATAGTTTCGGATATTGTATGCTATACGATTTACATAAGATATGGCAGTGGTATTATCACATCTTAAAAGAATGTCACAGTTCGAATGTCACAATTAATATGTAATTTCTTATCTGAATCATTCCAATAACCATGCGTTTTCTCAGAACCACTACAAGCTCCCCAACCTGTTAACGAAGCGTCAGTGAATATTTCGATTTTAAAATGATCATTTCTTATATCGTTACTTAGACGATTCAGAAATTGAACGTTCCCACCACAAGAAATCCTGCTGTAGATATGGTGGAATATACATAAGACTATCGAAGTTCATATTATTTTGAGACAGTGCTAAAAACTTCTCGCGCGCTCGAATGACTGTATAAAGCCAGCCGTATTTGACGGCTGGACAGGCTGACATCAAAATTCCGATGAACTTTGCGAGCTCTCGAATTCGACAGGTATTTTTACTCTTGAAATGGCCAGCCCATCTCTTCATTTTGTTAACCATTTCTGTTGGGAGTTTGATTTTCATTTCATTCGTCTCGAATATAAAACCTAAGAAGGTTTGTGATTTATTTGGAATCAGACAACTTTTTTCCCAATTGACTGAAACCCAATGATTCTAACAGATCAATAAGTATTTTTGTGTTTTCAAGGCATTTTTCATATGATTCACCTAAGACTAGAAAATCGTCCAAGTAATTTACGCACAATATTCCTTTCTGACGTAAGCAAGAAACTATTGGTTTAATTAGTTTTGTGAAGCAAAATGGCGCCGACGAAAGTCCAAATGGAAGACAGGTAAATTCGTAAAGACGATTTTTAAATTCGAATCTCAGATATTTACGAAAATCTAGGTGAACTGATATTGAAAAGTAGGCATCCTTCAAGTCCACTGTTGTCATAAATGACCCTGGACTTAAAAGTCTCAATACGGTTCTGTAGTCTTCCATTTTGAAATGTGGTGCAACCACAAATCTATTCAATTCTTTTAAATGGAGAATAAATCTTTTCTTACCATTAGATTTATCTGTTAAGAATATACCCATATAGCACACGTAAGTCCAATGTACATCCAATGGATTTACAACATGGATATAAGGGACGTCCAATGAACATCCAGTTTTGTCCAAAAAGGTCCGGAATAAGTCCATCAAATGTCCAGATACACTGGATATAACAACCTATGTACGTACACTGTGGACGTCCAATGGACGTTCATAAAGAACATATATTGGACGTACAACGGGAAACTTATACGTTCATGAAGGTCCGAAATAGGTCCACCTAACGTACAGATATAGTACATATAACACCATCTTATGTACGTACATCGTGGACGAAAAATGTACATACATAAAGAAGGTCCATTGTACGTACAACCTGGATGTTGAATAAGTTCATTAGACATCTGAAGAGTCAGGAAAAATAAATCTGAAAATTGTTGAAATCAATATTCTTTAATGAAATTAATTGAATGTAATGAATGGATGTAATAAATACAATATGTTAATTAAGTAGGTACCCAATAGCTGACATATAAAAACAAAAACTAATAGATACAAAGTTCAGGAGACAAAAAATAAATGATAGAAATTTAACAAAATATATACCTTGAACCTTGAACCTCATAACAGAACAGAGGGAGCAAGATAGTAGATTGATTTCCATTCCAATTCTCTTCTTGACCATTTCATGATGTATTTCCAAAGCATCGCTGTAATATTGCCTTCCTATAAATTTAAACACAGAAAAATAGAATAGGATACAATGAATTGGCCAAATCTTATGTAGGATGGTATAATACTGATGATATAGATTTCTACTACTAATGAAATTGAGTTGAATAATGGATAGGGTAGCGAAAGTTATCTTGCAAAAAAGTTTATCAAATCTATAAATATATATGAATGATGAGGAAGGGAATTGCATATTGTTGAATGAATTTAAACAAAGAATCCTGATATACCTACATCTACTGAATTCAAAATTAAACCTGATATTTCACTCACTTTATTATGTCAGCTATTATCATTTCCATGAACTTCAATTTATGTTCTGTTTTATGAAAACTAAGTTGGTATAGCTTCAGCTTTCATAGTTGGTCATAAGTTGGTCAGGAGGTTGGAGCTGTGACATGCATATCTTCATTGAATTGGACTATTCATTTCTCTGAAAAATAGGAATATTCAAAAGCAATAAAGAATATCTCAATCATGCATCATGTTGGTACTCACTGTTGTTTGAAAATCAGATTTTTCCAAATACCTCTTCGATTTCAGTCAGCTTCTTGGCACTATTGTATAAAAACGATGAAAACTTTGTAAACATTGAATCCGTACTTCTTCTATAGCGAACAACATAACGAAATAAGAGTAACAGAAAACTAGAAATATAATATTCATTTAGTTTTCACCATGCTAAAGGCGAGGTGATATAACCTCATAACCATGCACTAACCTAACCTCCACTCTTCTTCTCTTTTGACTAATATCCCTGTTTTGTCCATTTCCGTACGTACAACGGACATACAATTTTAAACACACAATGTTTGTTCATATTTGTACATAATGGATATACATCATGCGTATATGAATGTTTGGTCTTAAAATGGTCTGGAGTCGAAGTCCATTGAACGAACGATTTGGGACATCCAATGGGACACCCATGTTTGTACGTACAATAGACGAACAGATTTGGACATATTAGACATGATTCGTCCATTGAATGAACGACAACGTACAATAAGTGCATTTACAAATTGATCCTCGTCTGTTCATCCCATGGATGTACAAGATTGTACATTCATGGATGTTTCAAAATTTCATCCAATATTGTACATTCGATGATTATACATAAACGTACAAGTCGTGGATTTACATATAACATCCAATTTTGTACATTCGAGAGACGTTCAATAACGTACATATATGGATGTTTGACACATATCCAATATTATAAGTACAATGGACATCCATAAGACATCCAGTTATGAAAGTACAAAAAATATCCAGAATTTTACATCCAATGAACGTCCATATAAGTCCTATGGACGTTTGGACTTCATTTGGATCAGAAATGGATGTCCACTGGACGTCGTGTGCTATATGGGTAGGAGAAATATAATGGTTGGAACATGGTTTGCAATTCACAATTGCTCCTAAACTCATTAGATATTTAACAGCTTGATCCATCAAAATAGATTCGCTCACGATAGTCTATTTTCACGTGGAATTTTTGTATATGATGGTACCTTACATAAGGGAACTTTATACCCATCAATCCAAGACAAGACTGTAGGATTGGAAGTCACTGTTTCCCAGGCGTTCTTGAAAAATTTCAAACGGCCCGCAAAGGGATATTTGTTACTTACCATCAGTATTCCTGTTCACCGATTTTTGTGCGTGAGAGGATCGCCCTTTGGTTGGCCTCACCTCCCTCTTCTGGTGAGCCGGGCGCCTGTTTAACTGACCGCTTGTCAGTGTATATGGCTTATCTCTCCCCCTTTCTTTATTTGAAAAGCGGTCGGGTTATTGGATTGAGACCGGGGATGAGTAGGCTGAATCGGACGTAAATCCTTTCCTACTTTTTCCATCGCCTTCAATGTTTGGATTTTTGCTCCCAAATCTGGACCGAACAAGAATTCCCCTGGTGGAATTTTCTCAACCAGACTTTTTATTTGCTTATTCATCAGTGGAAAAATAAGTTGGCGCCTTTTTGCAGGAATTTCCTTGAAAAGGTTGCATAGGATGCGGCTGGAATCTGCGACACCTGTTGAAATTTTCTCCCTCGTTTGCTTAGGAATACTTTTTTCTCTTCAAGAATTATATTCAGTGAACAACCCAGGGCTGCTAGTGCCCGACCCAACTGTTGTTGGTAATTGAGATGGGTTTCATCCCTTGTTGCATAAAGGGTGTTCATATTGCTTTCAACTTCCGGGTTTATTTTTGAGGGGATAAGTAATTTACAATTTTCTGGTATTTCTTGTTTCTTCAGGAGCTGGTGTTACGGTTCAAAAACCATAATATATATCTGCCCATGGAAAATCCTAAAGGGCCCTGATATTTCAGGGCATACAGCAGATTTACGGGGTATTGGATTTATTATTAGTCACTCTGAAATATACTACTATACACTGGGCCCTATTCGAAGCAAAATATTGTGCTCCATGGTCTCAACTTTCCTTCTGGTGGTAGACCTCCACTCTAATTTCCTGAAATTGTCTAAATATAAGTTATGCAGTAATTTCACATCATGTTGATTCCTCACCTGGTATATATATTTAGTCGAAGTGGGTTTGTTTACTTCCTGCATTTATCAGTTGATTGAAAAGGTTGACAGTGGTCCAGACAGGTGTCAGCAGACTGACAACTTCCTCTGTCAGAGGTTATAGTGGGAAATTTTGCCTCCAAAACGTGAGGTCTAACCTTATTCTTTCTGGCTTTTTTATCAGGATTGCTTGTGCTTCTGAAAATCGCGAAATTGCGGATTTGTTAGCCTGAAAAATAATCTAGGAAAAAGTGGAATCAATCTAGTTGATTATTCCTCGCCGTTGGGTGGATTTTATTTTTTCTAGCGTTTGAAAACGTTTCTCATCGAAACCTTCTTGAAGGCCACACACCATCACAGGCAAGTAACCCTAGACTTCTCCCGGACTCTACTGTCCATTCTCATACCTATTCTCTCCATTTCTTTATGAAATACTATATTTCAGGCCTTTTTGGTATACCTACCTGCATAAGTCAGATCTATACTGGGGTAAAGGGGATCTAGGTCTTAAAAGGAAGTCTTATTCAGACAGGAAACCTGTCCGGGTAGCAGAAGAGACCTATGGTACATCGATAAGTCTCCTGGTAATATAGTTGCTGTGCTGAGCTACCTACCTGTCTACGCTCAAGTAAGATCTGTCCTAACTTTCTCTGACTGGCTTATCGCTTCTTGTGGAAAGTGCATGAACTCTAGTCCTGCAATACCATCTCCGTGTTTCATTTTCAATTGTTCTAACGCTGAATACCAACTTATATGTTCAAAGAAATCACAGTCATCATATATAATACTTACTTGCTTTGCTATACATGTGAACCTGAGGTATATATACCTATAGGGCTCCCTTCTGTCACTAATATTGGTACCTGAAACTCTTTCTGTTGAATCTTGTGCTATATTCTCTCTATTTACTATTAAAAATATATGTTGATCAACCTAACCTACCTTGTAAACTATTGACATCCCACATATCATTTATCAATCAACTCTGGGCGAACTGAATCGGGGCATCTGTCCTAGGCCAGTGCCGTCCCACCTCGGAATTTTGTTGGACAAACAACTAGAAGTCCTCGGCTGAGTGGTTCCAAATTTAATATCTCTCACCCTCGGGTATTCAGAAGAAATAAAATAGTACCAATTTACCCACCCCTCTCCCTGAGCTGAGTAGTACATAAATTTCGATTACGGTTACTATCAACCCATCCTTTTCTCGTATTATCCCCAGAAAGAAACAAAAAGGGGTAAAAAAAATGGCGCCCAGTCACGTGGTTTGATTTTTCATATACGCCGTGTGAGAGAAAAAAAAACTGCTTTCAGTTGGGGATATTCGGTTGTCTTGCACTTTTCCTGTCACAACAGTTTTTTTCAGCAGACAGACGGTGAGCAAGCAGGTAGAGAATCTATAGGAGTTTTTTTCTATAGGAGATTTTTTTTATCGATTCTTCGATCGCTTCGCTCAGATGCAGGGTGATACTTGGTTCACTACAGTTTTTTTTAAGTTTGAAATAAATGTATGTCTATTTTTCTCTTCGTACAACCGCACAGTAGTTCCAAGTAGTACGTAATTGTATACAGGGTGAAGGCGAGATTTGGAAAAAAAAAACAATTTTTATCGTTTCCTTTGTATATTTTGTCTGATATCTTTGATCGGAAAATTCGAGGTTTTTTTTTGCCAAATAGTGATCTTGAGGGGAATTGGTGTTCATCCTATACAGGGTGGACATTCTTGGGGGTAGCTGATATAATTAATAAATATATAGGGCAGTGTATTTTTTTTTCACCTGGAGGAATTTCAGAGCGTGATTTTCACATATTTATACAGGGTGTAACAATTTTAGGAATTTGTTTGGTTTACTCTACGGTATAGGGATTGGTCAGGGCTCTGTGAGCAGTGTGAGACTTGCGGATGTTAGTTAGATTTTTTTTTGTGGGAGGCGGGGACACTTCGTGTCAACGTTAAGAGTGACTGTTACAGATAGCTTTAATACGTTGTCACAATGGAAGTCAATCGTCTTTTGGGGGATGAGCTTACATACGAGTTGCAAATCAGAGACTTGCCTGTAGGAAACACGGTAGCGGAAAAGAGGGTAGCTTTGAGAGAGGCTTTGAGAATGGAACGGCAGAACTTATCACTAGCCCCGATGATTGTTAGGCTTGATCCGGTATATGAGGTCTCTATCTGTGAACGGAAAATAACCGAGTTGAAAGGAGCTATTTTGGAATTTGATTATGCCAATCGAGATAACGAATTTTCTCGTATTTATATACGACTACTTCATGTATCTCGTCGTCTGCAACGCAAACTCACCAATAATGAAGATCAGGAGGGCACTAAATTGAATTTAGTTCGTATGTGCTCCCAATTAATCGGCGACCTCAACCTAGCATTTGAGGAAATTTCCATGAGCAGCCAGCCGATTAATCGTACAGTTCAGTCCCACCAGGAGTCACATTCCATACTGGATGAGGATATTCCCCGGGACACTACCGCAACCTTGAATGAGACCCATGTCTCCTACGACCTGATCGACTTGTCGGAGGATCGAGAGAAAGGACACGAGAATGTTAGGGACAGATTCCAATCTCGAAGTGGGCAACCACCATTCATATCCACAGGGCATCGTACCAGTGAAGGCCATAATGATGATACCTTCGCTCGTCCATCATCGTCATCATACCCAGAGTCGACATCCTTCACCGGCATACCACCTCGTCCTAGTCAAACTCGCCCTAGGGAAGAGCGGGAATCCTCCGAGGCTAGGTCATCTCTTCCCGCAGACGGTAGGAATGTTAGGTTTTCGGAAACTCGATCATCTCCGGCAAATCTGTCGGCACAAGCTGTCAGAAACGAGACATTTAGGCCAAGCACGTTATTTGATGCCTTCGATGTAAATCCTCCTATAGCCTCTCGATTGAATCAACTTCGATTGAATTCCGATCGACCCGAGCAATCGCGAGCAACCTATACTTGGGATCAGGAGGACCAGCGAGCTCAGTTAGAGCGTTGGGGAGTCAAGTTTAATGGGAGATCCAGTGTTAATGATTTCCTGGAGCGAGTGGAGGAGCTTCGCATTTCCCGTGGGGTATCAAAAGAGCGAATACTTCGATCAGCTCCAGAATTATTTACACAGGAGGCTCTCCTCTGGTATCGAACCGGACATTTCGAGTCATGGGATGATCTGGTGAGACAACTCAAGGAAGCATTTCAGCCTTATGACTACGAATACGGTCTTTGGGATGAACTGCGCAGGAGAACGCAAGGATCCCAAGAAAAGGTCATCAACTTCGTCTCCGCCATGGAAAATATGTTTCGTAAGATGCCAGTACTCCCTACTGAACCTACTCGAGTGAACATTATCAGGCGAAACATGCTACCTTATATACAGAAGCAACTGGCTCTGATCGATACGAAAACGATTGGGGATCTGGTCCGACTTGGTAGAGCAGTAGAAGAAACAGAGTGGAGGGTGGATAAGTTCACCCCCCCACCTACGAACTACCGATATCTTCTTGAGCCCGAGTTAGCCTACAGACGACCCCCAAGCAATCAAGTCTCGTCCATTGGCAGTCAATTCATTCCTCCTAGTGATTCCATCATCCTTCCGGAAACCATCCCTCGCCCAAGTTCGTCCAGAGATCATCGCGTTGATCTCGTAGATCAAGGTCCGAGGTGTTGGAATTGCGATAGTACCGATCACAAATTCCATAGATGTCCGCATCCCCGTAAGAAATTTTGTTTCAAATGTGGGAAAAAAGAAGTCATAGCTTCCGCTTGTCCAACCTGTCCAAAAAACTGGCAGAGAGATCACCCGTAGACCGCCGGGCTGATCAGTCAGATACTCTCAAGGTCGACCAAAGAAATACCTTCATCATAGACTATGTTTTAGCCCATGCGAAGGGGGATACCCGACCCTACCTTAACGTGGAAATTCTAGGGCATAAATTTCTTTCTCTTTTAGATTCCGGGTGCACTCGAACAGTTTTAGGAAAAGGGGGTTGGAATATTCTGAGCTCAATTTGTCAGTTACGACCAGTGGGGGAACAACAGTGTACCGTCGCCAATGGCCATACATGCATCATCGCCGGGGTTATTAATGTGCCTATAGCCTTGTGTGGAAGGGTCAAAAGCTTCGAAATATTGGTTGTTCCAGCTCTTCCACATGCCTTGATTCTTGGAATGGATTTTTGGTCCCGGATGCAAATCATACCAGATATGTTCTCAGGAGATTGGTCATTTAGAAATTCGGAAGTGGAAGAACTGCCGGCCATTTGCTCCATCAGTACGTTGACGGAACTGCAACAGAGACAGTTAGACCACTTAATAGCCAACACGTTCCAATCTATGGGTTCAAAATTAGGATGTACCTCTCTCGTCCATCATGAAATTAAAACAACTTCTCCACCGATACGACAAAGGTACTACCCAGTATCACCCGCAGTGCTCAAACAGGTGCATAATGAACTGGACCAAATGTTGGCAGATGGAGTGATAGAACCCTCCGACTCACCGTGGGCTTCACCCATCTTACTGATTAAGAAACACGATGGCCGATACCGTTTTGTTGTTGACTTTCGGCAGCTCAATAAAATCACCGAGCGCGACGCCTATCCCTTACCGTATGTAAGTACTACGCTGGATAAATTACGAGATGCCCATTATCTCACCACTCTGGATATCAAGTCGGCGTATTGGCAGATACCCCTCTCGACAGAAACGAAGCCGCTTACCGCCTTTATTGTACCCAATCGAGGTCTTTTTCAGTTTACGCGTATGCCCATGGGGCTCCACAATGCGCCCGCGACCTGGCAACGGTTTATTGACCGAGTCATTGGGATAGACTTAAAGAAGTACGTCTTTGTTTATCTCGATGATGTTATCATCTGTACTGATACTTTCGAGAAACATTTAGACATTTTGAAGGAGGTTCTTTCCCGACTTACTCGGTCTGGTCTAACCTTGAACAAGGACAAGTGCCATTTTTGCAAGTCAGAGCTCCGGTATCTAGAGTATGTAGTGGGTGCCTCAGGCCTCATGGTGGACCCCGAGAAGGTAGAGGCAATAGTCCAAATTCCATCACCCAAAAATGTCTCTGAGGTGCGACGTCTCATTGGACTTGCATCTTGGTACCGAAGGTTTGTGCCCAACTTTTCCTCTGTGACATCCCCTCTTTGCGCCCTCTTGAAGAAGAACGTAAAATTTGACTGGAAGATGGCGTGTGAGGAATCTTTCCAAACTTTGAAAGATCATCTCATATCGGCTCCAATTTTCACTTGTCCAAATTTTGAGCTTCCGTTCACCATACAGACAGATGCTTCAGATTATGGGGTGGGAGCAGTACTTTCTCAGGTCTCCGAGGAAGGAGAAAAGGTGATTTGCTATCTGAGCAGATCTTTGACGAGGAATGAGAGAAAGTACAGCACCACTGAGAAAGAATGTCTTGCTGTCCTGTTTGCTATCGAGAAGCTCAGGCCTTATGTGGAAGGCACCAAATTTACGGTGATAACAGACCATCACATCCTCCGGTGGCTTAATAACATCAAAGACCCGGTGGGAAGGATCGCACAATGGGCTGTGAGGCTTCAACAGTACGACTTCGACATCGTTCACCGCAAGGGGAAGGATCATTTAGTTCCGGATACACTGTCCAGAGCTGTACCCGCGGTGGACGCGGTCGATAGTCGTGCTGGTGATGAACCGGAAGTCAGGGACAAGTGGTATCTGAGGATGTTAGACCAAGTCGAAAAACAGCCAGTCAAGTACCCAATGTGGAGAAGTGAAGGTCGTCAACTGTTCAGGAAAGCTAGCCTACCATATCCTGAGCTCGTGGAGGTTTCAGATGGTTGGCTGCTAGTACTCCCGAAGGAAAAGAGATCCGAAGTCATAAGACTAAATCACGACCCTCCTACTTCCGGACACCTAGGAGTCTATAAGACGTGCGCCCGCATCTCTTCGCGGTATTACTGGCCGAAGCTCCGCCAAGATGTTGCTCGCTATGTGAGGCGCTGTGATACTTGTCTTCGAACCAAGCCAGAACAGCGAGCTCCCGCCGGACTGATGCTCAGTGCGAGTCCCACCGTGTCGCGGCCCTGGGAGGTTCTCAGCATCGACTTGGTCGGTCCACTTCCGAGGTCAACTGCCGGATATACCCACATATTATCAGTATTGGATATATTCTCGAAATTTATTCTGGTATTTCCTCTCCGATCAGCAACGGCCGCTAAGGTGACTGGGGTTTTCGAAGAGAACGTCCTTCTACTATTTGGGGTACCCAAGAGGGTGATAATGGATAACGGAGTCCAGTTCAGAAGTGGCCTTTTCTCAGTTGCTCAAGAAGTATGACATTACTGCCAGACCCATATCCAACTACCACGCCCAGGTAAATCCGGTTGAACGTTGTCACCGAGTCATAAAGACGATTCTGACCTCCTACGTCTCCGAGAACCATCGCACCTGGGACAAGTTCCTACAGCAGGTTGCGTGTGCTATTAGAAGCGCCCGACATGAAACAACGAAGTTAACACCCAACTTCATCGTGTTTGGACGCGAGCTCAAACTCTCTGGAGAGGACCTGCACCCGCTGGCTAATGACCTCGATGAAATTCCATTCGATCCAGGTATTCGGAACGTCGCCCTGAGGCAAGTATATCAGGATGTCAACCAGAGGTTGCAGGAAGCCTTCGCTAAGAGCAGCAGACATTACAATTTACGGCACCGAGAGGAGCGCTTCCAAGTGCGTGAGAAGGTGTGGAAACGCAACTATGCAATCTCTGACAAAGCGCAAGGAATCACTGCAAAATTCCGAAATAAGTTCGATGGGCCATATATCATCTCCCGAGTTTTATCACCATGGTCCTACGAACTGGTTGGACCCACCGGCAAGAATGTGGGCGTGTGGCACGCAAAGGACCTGAATGCTCATCCTCCAGACGGGGATGAACTCGAATCCGATGAATAACTCGACGAATCGTTCTCCGCGAGGCTATGGATTTTTTTTCTCTTCCGAAAAGTTTTTTTTTTTAAGAAAAAAAAAACTTCTTTCAAGAAGGGGGGTGTTGTTACGGTTCAAAAACCATAATATATATCTGCCCATGGAAAATCCTAAAGGGCCCTGATATTTCAGGGCATACAGCAGATTTACGGGGTATTGGATTTATTATTAGTCACTCTGAAATATACTACTATACACTGGGCTCTATTCGAAGCAAAATATTGTGCTCCATGGTCTCAACTTTCCTTCTGGTGGTAGACCTCCACTCTAATTTCCTGAAATTGTCTAAATATCAGTTATGCAGTAATTTCACATCATGTTGATTCCTCACCTGGTATATATATTTAGTCGAAGTGGGTTTGTTTACTTCCTGCATTTATCAGTTGATTGAAAAGGTTGACAGTGGTCCAGACAGGTGTCAGCAGACTGACAACTTCCTCTGTCAGAGAGGTTATAGTGGGAAATTTTGCCTCCAAAACGTGAGGTCTAACCTTATTCTTTCTGGCTTTTTTATCAGGATTGCTTGTGCTTCTGAAAATCGCGAAATTGCGGATTTGTTAGCCTGAAAAATAATCTAGGAAAAAGTGGAATCAATCTAGTTGATTATTCCTCGCCGTTGGGTGGATTTTATTTTTTCTAGCGTTTGAAAACGTTTCTCATCGAAACCTTCTTAAAGGCCACACACCATCACAGGCAAGTAACCCTAGACTTCTCCCATTCTCATACCTATTCTCTCCATTTCTTTATGAAATACTATATTTCAGGCCTTTTTGGTATACCTACCTGCATAAGTCAGATCTATACTGGGGTAAAGGGGATCTATAGGTCTTAAAAGGAAGTCTTATTCAGACAGGAAACCTGTCCGGGTAGCAGAAGAGACCTATGGTACATCGATAAGTCTCCTGGTAATATAGTTGCTGTGCTGAGCTACCTACCTGTCTACGCTCAAGTAAGATCTGTCCTAACTTTCTCTGACTGGCTTATCGCTTCTTGTGGAAAGTGCATGAACTCTAGTCCTGCAATACCATCTCCGTGTTTCATTTTCAATTGTTCTAACGCTGAATACCAACTTATATGTTTGAAGAAATCACAGTCATCATATATAATACTTACTTGCTTTGCTATACATGTGAACCTGCGGTATATATACCTATAGGGCTCCTTTCTGTCACTAATATTGGTACCTGAAACTCTTTCTGTTGAATCTTGTGCTATATTCTCTCTATTTACTATTAAAAATATATGTTGATCAACCTAACCTACCTTGTAAACTATTGACATCCCACATATCATTTATCAATCAACTCTGGGCGAACTGAATCGGGGCATCTGTCCTAGGCCAGGGCCGTCCCTCCTCGGAATTTTGTTGGACAAACAACTAGAAGTCCTCGGCTGAGTGGTTCCAAATTTAATATCTCTTACCCTCGGGTATTCAGAAGAAATAAAATAGTACCAATTTACCCACCCCTCTCCCTGAGCTGAGTAGTACATAAATTTCGATTACGGTTACTATCAACCCATCCTTTTCTCGTATTATCCCCAGAAAGAAACAAAAAGGGGTAATACTGGTCGTATTCCTCCTTGGAGAGACCGGCGGTTAAAATATGTGACCATATCGCTTCCACTGCTGTATGCAGATTAAAAGCAGCTACGTTCTGTTTACTAGGATCAGGTCCTAATATATCGCGGATCTCATCAGGAAGCTCCGACTCATCAAGGAGACTCAAAACAGGCGAATGATCGTCTACGCTACATGAAGTACTTCCTTGATCCGGACCTGTCGTCGTCGTCGTACCACTCGGGAACGGCCTACACACGAGTTCATCGTGGTGAGCGGGCCGATCCGCGGATATCATCCGCGAACTTGCCCGCTATAAAATTGGCCTTCACACGAACAGTCTAGTGTTGGCGGTCCGTGGCCATGGATTCCCAAAGAAAACGCCAAATTGCTGCATCAATCATTGTCATTTCAGAAATTTCAAAACGCAAAAAACGGGCATTATGGACTAAAAAGTGGTTATTGAAACGATGTGAGTGGTCTCATATGAATCTCCTCAATGAAATGAGACTGTCAAGTACTGACGATTACAGAATCTTTCTGAGGATGGACGAGAATCTGATCTTAGTACTGTTGAATAAAGTAAGGCCTTTGATTGAAAGAAGTGACTCTGTTATGAGGGAAGCAATTTCAGTAGATGATCGACTTGCAGTAACGTTACGATTTTTGGCAACCGGTCGATCCTACGAGGATTTGAAGTTTTCGGCAATTATATCACCTCAAGCATTGAGCAATATAATCCCAGAAACATGCCAGGCAATATTTGAAGTTCTCAAGTGCGTAAGAATATGGTAATTTCAAAAGGAAAAATCTGTATATTTTTTAGTTTCCAGTCACTACGCAAGAATGGTTGAATATTGGACAAGAATATAATACTC
Source organism: Chrysomela aeneicollis (assembly GCA_029955515.1). NCBI lineage: Eukaryota > Metazoa > Arthropoda > Insecta > Coleoptera > Chrysomelidae > Chrysomela > Chrysomela aeneicollis. Next base: position 8,164,363 of record JARUHQ010000009.1, on the reverse strand, counting down.
GCTGGAATTTTCCCAACTGTGGTGGTTCTATTGATGGGAAACATATTCGTATAACGAAACCATCAAAGAGTGGCTCGTATTATTTCAATTATAAGGAATACTTCAGTATCGTTTTGATGGCTATTGTGAATGCTAATTATGAATTCATTTATGTTCATTCTGGAGTTAATGGCAGAGTTTCGGATGGAGGCGTTATTGAGCGAACATATTTTTATAGAAAACTTATTAGCAATGATTTGAAGTTGCCATCCATTCAAAATACGACAGAAAATTTGAACTTCGTTTTTGTCGCAGACGATGCATTTGCTTTGCATCTAAATGTTTTGAAACCTTACCCTCAAAAAAATCTATCAAGGGAAAAACGAATTTTTAATTATCGGCTCTCGAGAGCAAGGCGAGTTGTCGAAAATGCATTTGGCATATTGGCCGCCAGGTTTAGAATTTTTCACACATGCATAAATTTGCACCCAGATAAAGTAGATTATATTATCATGGCGGCATGTACTCTACACAATTTCTTGAAGAAGCAATCAAAATATTACGTGGGTGTTGGCTCCTTGGATCACGAAAATGTTGATGACAGTATTGTCACACCTGGAGAATGGCGTAATTACATCAGTAATCATATAGATTCTCTGCAGATTAATAATACAAGAAATCATTCTGAAGGGGCAAAGCAATGCAGGGAAAATTATACAACATATTTCAATACAATTGGCAAAGTACCATGGCAAGATGAAATCATCAATCGGTAACAGTTTAACAATCTTCATATTCATTATTTGATTATGTTTTTACCAATGTATCTTTAGGTATTTTGAATAAAACATCTGGGGTTCTAGGTAGGTAATTTTATTACATCAGTCATCACTAAACTATCAAAACAAAAATATAAAATAAATATAAATTCCATAGAAAAAACAATAACGAAAAAAAATAACTAGCTATGGTAACTAAATAATCAGTCAAAGTAACAGGTACAGCAGAAGAAACAAAATATAGATTATTATTCACTTTATGTTGTCTATACTGAAATCAGTCTGTAGATTCCGTAGAAGAATAATTATTCAGAAGTGCATTTATATTGAAGGTACTAGAATTAGAGAGATGTTGCAATTTGACAAATGTTTTTTGTGGCTGGTCAGTTGTGCCAGATGGAAAACAGTGCAAAGAAGGTTGATTAGAATGATAATTTTCGTCTTGTTGGTAAGGATAGGGCAAACAAACAGACATTGTATCATGCTCCTCTCGTGTTGATAATGGCTGAGCATTAAGACCGATTGATGAATAATAATAATTATAATTAGAGATTAAACGACTTACCTGTAAGGAAGTTCAACTCTCAATTATACTAGTAGTTACATCCAAATTAGATCACTTATTGTAGAAGTGTTTCTAACACTTTGGTGCGCTAGGTTAAAAGCAAAAATCATGCCCCGCGTGGACGGCACATCCCTGTACATCCACGTATTCCAGCCATCACCCGTACACGCTACGCACGGTTCATTACTTTCTTGCGCTGAAAAAGGAGCATCCAGATCGCCGGATTAAAAGAAAAAGGGGGGGTTATTTTCAAATTTCTGAAAATGGGAGGGGCGTGATCTAATTTGGATGTAACTACTAGTATAATTGAGAGTTGAACTTCCTTACAGGTAAGTCGTTTAATCTCTAATTATACTACGTAGTAACATCCAAATTAGATCACTTATTGTAGATGTTCAAAGTTGAGGCGATCTGTGGATTAATTACTAAAATTCGTATTTAATCAATTTCGTGAAAAAATTTTTATTATTCAAATAGTAGTAAATGATACATGAACATAGAAAATAGAGTATAACACTTATTATAATTAGTATCAAATGTACAACAAAAGTTATATAATAGTATACATACGATAAATTAATAAATAGACAATAATTGAACATATGATTTATTTCTTTCCTGAGGCTGTGATAACATATTCTGCAATGTTTTCTGTTGTCTGTCGTATTGGTCTATTATAGAAGTTCCGAAAGACCTCAGATCTCGATGACCACCCTGCCGCCTTTCTTATGTTATCTATACTCAAGCCTGCTTGATGAGATGTGGCTGTGTGCCTGGTGCTATGGGCTTTGAACTTTGAAGTATCAATTCCTGCAGATTTCATCCCAACCTTTATCCATCTACTGACGGTTTGGGGGGTCACCGGACCATGAGGTTTTTGTATGGCTTATCAGTAGGTAATTGTGGTTCCTAAGAGTTGTTGTGTTCTCTATGTAATAAATGATAGTGGATGCTGTGCATAGCTCTGGATTATCTCTAAAAAAGGGAAATATCATCCTGGGTTGTGACCTGTTCGGTCCTGAGGTCTTAAGGATTTCTGATATATTTATGTTTATTTTTTCCTCTGTTCTTTCGATGTCTGATAACTTTATTTTGCTAAAGGTTTGTGCTCTTTGAGCTGAAGTTAAAGCCATCAAGAGAATTAACTTTTTTGTCAATAATTCTAGAGATAATGTATTCAATGGATATAGATTTGAAAGATACGTGAGAACTGGCGTTGTGTCCCAGGTCTCTTCATATCTTGGAAAACATGGACGGTTTCTAAAAACGCCTTTCAGATATCTATTCAATATTTTCATTTGGCCATTATCAAAATCGAATATTAGATTGAGAGCTGATTTATGCGCATTGAGTGTGGCATATTTGGCACCCTTGTTATATATTCTATCGTGAGAAACTCTGTTATTTTATTAATGTTGGAAGTTAGTACTTCGTTGATGTTGCCTTTACAGTACTGCCACCACTTCTTGAAGGTGGTATTATATTGTTTTTCAGTATTTTTACTCAGCGAGTTGAGCACTACTTCCAAAGCTGATTTTGCCACGTTTCTCATCAAGAAGGCTTTGCTGACAATTTCCCTGCCCCCAATGAAAGGGTTCTCCAGAGTGGATGAGGGCCCCTGAATGGTGATAATAAAAGATCTCGATTAGGTTCGAATTTGATAATGTCTGATACAAGGAGTTTTTTCAGTTTTGGGTACCAGGGTTGTGTGTCCCATAATGGAAAAATAACTATGCCTTCTGCTTTTTCTGATTCGATTTTTTGCAGAGTTTTTGACAGTAGTGTGAATGGAGGAAATGCGTAAAAATTGAGAAATTCCCATGAGATAGTAAAAGCATCAACCCCTATTGAATCTGGGTCCTTGTGCCATGAAATAAAGTCTTTACATTTTGTATTTTCTCTGGATGCAAATAAGTCAATGTCAGGAATACCTAATTTGTTAGTGATTTTTTGAAAGTATTTTTGATTGATGCTATATTCCGTTCCCACATCTATCGACCTCGATTCTTTATCAGCTTGTAAGTTATCTTTTGAACGAATGTATGATGCATGTATAACGATTTTCCTTCTTTCACACCACTGCCAAATGTTTCTTGTTATTGAATTCAACATTGGGTATTTTGTTCCCCCCATCTTATTTATGTAGGCTATGGCGGTGGTGTTATCCACCCTAAGCAAGATATTGCAATTTTCCATAGATTGAGCAAATGATTTCAGCCCGTAGAGTACTGCCAAGAGTTCCAAGTGGTTTATGTGTAACGTTTTTTCCCCTGATTTCCAAAACCCTCGTGCTGTTTCGTTATTGCAAACTGCTCCCCAGCCTGTGGGAGAGGCGTCTGTGAATATTTCAGTTTCGAATTGTACATGTTTTATGAAGTTTTTGGAACTGGGTAGATTCTTCAACCACCACTTGAAATCTTCTTGGAGGTATCTAGGTATTTTCATGTAATGATCATAATTTTCGTGAGAAGATTTCAAGGCCAATGTTTTTTCTCTTTCGAATTGTTTCGTGTACAACCAGCTGTACGGTACAGCTGGACATGCAGCTATCAGTGAACCAATAACATGCGCAAAAAATCTGATTTTCACCCTGTTTTTGGTTAGTGTGTCTTTTATAAGGCTTAGTAAAGTATTTAGCTTTTCTTCAGGAATTTTTATCGATAATTCGAAACTATCAATTAAAAAACCCAAGTACTTTATATTTTGACATGGGACTAGCTGACTTTTTTCAGAATTGATTATGAATCCTAATGAAGTTAGTGTATTTTTTGTACAGTTAACGTTGGTCCTGCATTCGTCTTCATTTTCTCCTATAAGTAATATGTCATCCAGGTATGCGACTGACAGGTACCCCTTCGATCTCAGATTACTCAGGATTGGTTTAAATATTTTGGTGAATACCCAGGGTGCACATGATGCTCCGAAAGGTAAAACGTTAAACTCATATAATTTGCTTCCGAATTCAAATCTCAGGTACTTCTTATGATTTTTGTAAATCGGGACTAAAAAATATGCGTCTTTTAAGTCAATTGATGCCATATATGAATTTTTTGTGATCAAATTCTTTACTGTACGCATGTCTTCTAGTTTGAAATGTTGTGTTATAATGAAATTGTTCAACTTTTTCAAGTTAAGAATGAATCTGAATGAGCCATTTGGTTTCTTTCTTATAAAATAGGATGAAAGGAATTCGTTTTGGCAATGGTTACATTCTGATATGGCACCAATTTTGACAAGCTCCATTACACAGTTTTTGAGTTCGCAGAAATGTTTGTCATGTATATGCATATTTGGCTTTTTATTTTGAGTAGGTTTTTCAACAAACGGAAGTTTGAAACCCTGACGGACCCATGATAGTATTGTTGGATCCCTCGTAATTTTTTGCTAATTTTTGTAAAAATATTTTATTCTTCCTGCATATTTTTCTCCTACCTCTATTATCTCTTGGAGTACTGCTGATGTCTCTGGTATTTCTCTTTGTATTTTCGTTCCCTCCCCTCCTTCCTCTTGAATGGGTGAGCTTTGTATGTATTCGGCTCCTGTTTGTACTTCGGTTCCTGTCTGTGTCTCAATTCCTCTGGCCTTTTCTTCATTTTTGTTTTGTACAATGGTCGCTTGAAGTTTAAAGAACTCTTTCTTTGACTTTGAGCCTTCAGTTCATTTGCCGTGTTCTCCACTGTCTTGGCCAATTTATATTGTTCCCCAAAATCGTCTCCGAATAAATGGTTGTCAATTTTAGATTTTTGAACCACCTTCTGGACGGACTGGTTTAGGAATGGATTCAGACGATATTTTCTGTGGAGGGAAATTGTGTGATGTACATCACCAAGAATTTTCCCTGCTTCCACCAAATCGGAGAAATCCTGTTGGTTGTCTTTATTTTGTAGGTTTTTGGTGATATAGCTACCTACAGCTGTTATTCCTCTACCGAGAGTTTCTTGTAGGGCACATAGAAACCCTTCTTTTCGTATTTCCGAGGGCCCCAGCAGGGCCATGATTTCTGCATTCAGCTTCGGAGCGTTGAGAGCCTGACAATTTTGAGGTGTTTGCCACTTCTCAATAAGTTTGGATTTTGTGTCATTATCCAATCCTTTCGTCAGGTAATTTGTCCATCGTGTAGATAGATCTTCCAATATATCTGGTCCCAAGCTCTTTTCCTTCGTAGGGTCTACGCCCAATATTTCTTCAATTCGTGGTGATTTTGGTTGATCACTCTGTACTGGGCCTTTCAGTTCTGGTGATTGGCACCTCATTTCTTCCTGGTCCTCACTGTCTGACGACGTCGATTGAGATGAGCTGCTAGAGCCTAAAAATGTTTTGTTGTATCATTTCATTTTTAGTGTCGTATGAGAAACGAAAACGTGATCACATGATTTGGTTTCATAACATTTGTTTGTTGTATGGCTCACTCAGTGTCATTGCAAAAAAAAAGGACCCGTTTTAGGGAATGTTCACAAAAAGGTGTGATTCATTGTGATAAGACGAGAATGTCTATCAGTATTAATCACCGAGTGTAAACAAAAGCCAACAAAAAACGTTCCGGTGTAGGTATCTAGTCTAACACAAGTCAAGGACTGTGCAGGGTTTTTTGTGTATCTAGGAACATAATTAGGTATATGTCCAAATGGTTGAGTCTACGATGGTAGACAAACCCTAACAGAGATTTCCTCTGCGACCAGATACTAAATTTCGTTTAATCCATGAAAAGGTTTTCTTCTGCTTGTAGCCTGTACTATAAAAGAATAATTATTCATTTAAACTTGTTCTTACTTGAATCGACATCCAGCATTTCTCCAATTCTCTGTATTTTCTTCTTGATCTTGTGGAAATCGCTCATCATTTTCCTTTTAGACGTTTTGGATTTCCCCATGTTTGTTTTCGTATTGTTTTTGTTTTTTCACTTTTACCTATACGCACCGTTCGAGCGCTAGAAACGTAATGAACCGTGCGTAGCGTGTACGGGTGATGGCTGGAATACGTGGATGTACAGGGATGTGCCGTCCACGCGGGGCATGATTTTTGCTTTTAACCTAGCGCACCAAAGTGTTAGAAACACTTCTACAATAAGTGATCTAATTTAGATGTTACTACGTAGTATAATAATAAATTTATTGCACAAAAGGAAAATCCGTTACAACATAGAATTATCATAAGCTAACCTAAAAGATGTACAATAAAGTAGGAAAACCTGTAAGAAATCGAATTCTTGAATAGGTTGAAAAGGTACAGGGTAAAAAGTATATAAATAGTAAATATGATACATGTAAGCATTATTCATAATATCTATAGTGAGATACATAAAAATCAATTAAAAAATAAATTATAAAACATATTTATACATTGAAAAATACGAGATAATAAAACAGTTGAGGTAAGAGTCAAAAATATAACTAGAGTTTGAGAGTGTAATTTTCATATATTAACACATGCCTGAACAATGCAATATATCCCAGAAAGTATTTCGAGGAATGAGTTTATAATCAGAAGGCCCAGAAGGGACTTTACTGTTGCCGAAGTACTATATCATGAATGGGTTTTCGATTTGTAGATGTATATCCATCCTCGAGGTCGATTTGATATAGCCTTTCAACTTATTTTTAAATTGTTTGATATTATTTATTTCTTGGATATATTGCGGAAGGCGACCGTAAAGTTTCGGGCCCAAAAATTTAAAATTCTTCTGCCCAATAGACCTTAAAGCTATAGGAGGCAAGTAAGTATTGTGTTTCTGTCTTGTATAATAGTGGTGTTCATTAGTTTTCAGAGCGGATTTAGTTTTATGCTGTTCAATATTCAAATTCCAAAAAAATATCTGTCTCGGGTCTAAGATTTCAGATTCAGAGTATAGAAGGTCTGAAGAGTATCGGATTGTTTTACAGAATAAAATTTTGATGATTTTCTTTTGTACTATCACTAGATTATTAATAATAGTTTTACCGACTGCCCTCCAAGCTACTATTCCATAAGCTATGTGCGATTCTACTAATGCGTGATATACTGTTTTCAATTGGATTTTGTTTAAAATATATTTGAGGTTTTTCAGTTTATAAATTAAAAAATGTAGTTTTTTTACCACATACTCGACATGCCTATTCCACTTGAGGTGACTGTCAATAATCACACCTAGATACTTGAATTCAAATGTAGACTCTATTGAAAAATCATCAGAAATGTTTAGAGTAGTGAAGAACGGCAAAGTGGATTTATTATTGGATAGTGGAAGAAACAATGTTTTACTAGGATTTATGGTCAGCAATCGACTTTCGAACCATGATTTAATTTTATACAGATCTCGTTCTACTAAATCTTTCAAAGTGGCCCATTCTTGGGCTGAGTAAAATATTGCTGTATCATCTGCATACGTGATTATTTCTCCTTTGGTTTTGACCTCAAATAAGTCATTTAAATAAATGTTAAACAGGATTGGTCCTAGTACGGTTCCTTGAGGTACTCCATACGCTACTGTTTCGGATTTGCTATGGATATTCTTCAATTTGACTTTTTGCGGTCTATTTGAGAGATAGCTTCTGAATAAATCTAGAGCTTTACCTCTGATACCTGAGTTTTCGAGCGATTCGATGAGTAGGTCATGGCTCACAGTATCGAATGCCTTAGATAAGTCAAGAAAGACGCAGAGAGCAGGCTGGCTTTTGTCCAGAGCTGAATACATTTTGGAGGTTAATTTTAGTATCGCGTCTTGGGTGGAAACACCTTCTCTAAAACCATGTTGTTTTTCTGAAATTATTCCAAATTTGTCGAAAAATGAAGTCAATTGCATTTTTAAAATTTTTTCGAATATCTTTGAAAAGTTTGTTATTACTGAAATAGGTCTGTAGTTGATGACTTCTTCTCTGTCGCCGTTTTTATATATGGGAAATACGATTGTTTCTTTGAAAACAGCAGGAAAAATTCCTTGCTGTATACTTTTATTGATTACAGCAGTTAATGGTGCTGCAATTATGTCAGACATTTGTTTAACAGTTTCAGACGTTATTAGATCAATTCCTGGTGCCTTCATTAGTTGTGTAATTATTGTTTTTATTTCATTTTCGTTAACTGCTCGTAAAAAAAGAGAATTTAATAGAGGGTTGCGTTGTGGGACAATATATTCAGGATCGGAACTAATTTCTTCTGCAAGCTTTTTTCCCACTGTGACGTAATGTTCATTCATAAGATTCGCAATTTCTTTCACATTGTCGATATATCTTCCTTCTACTTTTATTCTATTCAGATCATTTCTAGTGCTCATTGATTTTGAACATATTTCGTTTATAGAGTTCCACAACTTTTTTGAATCCCTACCTGCCAGATTTACTTTATTTTTGTAGTAATTTATCTTTGTCTTCTGTATCATTGAAGATAATCTATTTCTGGTGGATTTATATAGCGATTTTATTTCTTGATTGGTAGGATTTTTCAACAGCTGTTGATGTAGTTTATCGCGATCTTCAATGATGAGACTGAGCTCTGCAGTCATCCATTCTTTTCTTTTTTTAAATTTATTTCTAGTAGTGTAAGAGCAGTTTCCTATTTCTTGGTCGATAATATCAATGAATTTATTAGCTGCAGATTCAGCATCTTCCATACCACAAACAGTATCCCACGGGGCATCATTCAAATTTTTCAAAAGTTTATTATAATTTATTTTTTTTTTATTTTTTTATCATATCAGAGTTTTCTCTAGTAGCAGTACATTCATCGAATACGATTTGAAGAAATATTGAATAATGGTCCGTCAGATTTGTTTTTACTATTATAGGAAGCATCAATTCCACATCATTATCTGTATGTACGAAGATGTGATCAACGCAAGATCTGCTTCCATTGAGACACCTCGTATAATCATTTATAGCTGAAAAAAACCATATTCATGCATAATAGTTAGGTATTCAGTAGACTCCGCGTTAATTTTCGATATGTCAATATTGATGTCTCCTACGAATATTACGTGTGATTTATTTTCAATTTTTTCATTTTGGAAGTATAAGCGAAAGCTGTTGAGGAATTCCAATGTATTGGAATTTGGGGATCTATATAATGCTATAATAGTGATTCTTTTGTTGCAGAAAATGAGGTTTGATACTATTATTTTATTTTGACCTAAGTCAACGACCTTGAATGAGCTTTGAATATCTGCCTTTACATAACAAACCACTCCATCATTCTGGTTATAGGTTCCTTTATTATATACCATTTCATAATCAGGAATATGGAAAAGGTCTACATCTGAAATAACCCATGTTTCCGACAGCACAATACAATCAGGTTTAAACTTAAGTTGGTTCAAATAGCATTTGAATTGATCAAAATTCTTGTTTATACTGCGGATATTATTATGTAGGAGTTTGAAATTTGTGGTTTTTTGATTTATTCCAATAATTTCATCACATTCTGGGAAGGATGGAAGATTGTTCATTTTTGAGTGGCATATGCATGCAACAGAGAAATAATTCAAATTATGACTTTTCTTGGGCAGAAGAGGTGGATCAATAACTAGCTTATGACAAGGTATAAAGAATTTGGTTGAAATGATGAAATTGACACTAATAAGTTTAAAATAAGTATGTATACATAAAATCAATGAGAGTACTATAATTTGATAATAAGTGGTGTATATATAATTTTTGACGATTACCAATAGTTAAAATATGATATACAGACATGCACAAACAGATTATAAAATAATTCAGGTTGAAATGTTGAATGATCAAGTTTAAAAATATATATACGAATGTGCGGATACAAATAAAATGATTATGCCAACAAACTGGTGGGGGGTAATAATGGTAAAAACAGATTTAGGGTAAAGATAAACAATATTTCTTTCTATCATCTAGTAAAACAGTCTACTTACAAAAAAAAAATCCAAAACGAAAAATCACTTCCTTATGTTTCTGAGGGGCCTAGGATGGGGATGGTTAATATTCTTCTTTGGAGTATCTGTTGCTGAAGTGGTTGTTAGTTTTCGGGGCCTCCGAAGATCCTTCTCTTTGGTTTCTGTTCTTTCTTCCAATTCTTGTTCTTTCAAAAGATCTTTTGTTGTCTCTGTGAAGGTTTCAACCTCTTCAAGATCTATCTCTTTTGGCGAGGGAGTATTGGGGGCACTAGAAACTTTCCTTTCGGGGGGTTCAAAATAGTCGTTTGTAGCGTTTTTTTTTATTCTCTATATCCTCTACTGTATACTGATTTCCGTCGATTATTAGTTTGTTTCCTTTAATGAACGCTTTGTTATTGTTTCTTTTGGCTTGCCTCAAACCTTCTAATAGCACTTTTTTTTCCTGCAGCTCCTCTCGATTCAGATCTTCAATAATGAATATTTTAGAACCCTTTAATTTCGAAGAATTGCGCAATATTTCTTGTTTTTTCAATTTCGAATTGAATGAGACTAGTATTGGTCTTGTATGTTGTGCGTTCCTACCCAGCCTGAAGACATTATCGATATCGCTTTTAGCGACACTGACTTGCAGATTAGTATTGAGTAAAAATATGGTGGTTCTTAGGAGATCTTCTTGTTTTTCCACCGTTCCTTCAAATTCTTCGGGTACGCCGTAGAACACCAAGTTGTTTGTTTTTTTGCTTCTTTTCGCACTTGTTCATTTGTATTTTAAGATTTTTGTTTTCTTCTTTCAGAAAATTGATTTTTTCTTCGAGAGTTCCTATTTGAGCCTGAGTACCTTGGATCAATTCCTGTGTTTTTTCCTCGATCTTTCCGATTCTATCGCTAAGGTTTTTATTCATATCCCGAAGGAGCAGGTAGACATCTTTGAGAGAAATTTCCTTCTCATCCATTATTGTTCTATTAATTGATCCTCCCTCGTATATCGAGGTCAGGTTCTGAACATCTGTTGTACTGGCGCCGGTGAGTAAAAACACTATCTGATTCGTTTTTTTCCCTTTCTTTTTCTATGTTCGCACTTTGCCACCGTCTATTTCGTTATTTGGATCTAGCAACAATTTACGTCTATTGTACTATTTTGTGATTAGTATAACAGATCATATTTCACATTTCCATAAAGCACACTTAGACGAACACTCTGATCTAATTTTCACTTTTCTATTCGAATTTTTTCCATACAACTTTGTTACTTTTCTCTACCGATAGTTTCTCGTGTTCGTTCAATTTTTTTAAACTCGCGTAGTGCATAGCATTATTTATTATGTACTCACAATATATACGTTGTGATTCATCCATTTTACGAAATTTTGTAGCAACGTTAATACCGATTATGTCGAATTCATCATTTTCTTTAGGGGGCTGGATGGGTGTTGCTAATATTTTATAGGCCTCCTGTAAAACTGCATCTGGTTTTCTTTTTCGTTTTGATTCACGAATGATTTTCAAATTATCGACACTTGTGCTCTGGAACATATAAAAATATATGATAAATCAGTGTTTTTAGAATTGAAAACCTCATATATACCTGCGAATTCACTGTCGACTGAGTCGACTGAGACTCGTCCAGGGAGTTATCATTCTCCAATTCAATCGCAACTTCGCTATCTTCCTCTACGTTCGATAGTCCCGTTCTTGGAATTTCCTGGTCACTCAAAAATAACAATAAATTGTAGTACCATATAGGTTAGGTTCATATATCTCATCTGCCCCAGAAACAGTTCTCTTCGAATCCCTAACTTTCAATAATTCCTTTCTGAATGCTCTACGTAAGGCAGTAATTTTTTTCGACGATAGTTTTCGTGAACTCAACCAATTCGCTGTATGCCTGTCCTTTCAAATTTCTGTTCGAATAACTTTTCGATTTTATTTTCCATAAACATTCGTGTTTTCTGAACAGAGAGATTAATTCCCGTATATATTCGGGAGAATTATATTTTTTCTGTATTTCAAAGCTCTATAAATAATACATGGATTTTATCAAATAACAATACAACATTTACACAAGTCTACGTACCTTTCCCTCCATAGTGCTCCAGATACGCAAAAATATCTTGCAGCGGTGGCGTGAAATGGCAATATATTTTCTTCCGAAGTGTACTGGTCGGTCCGAAATATCAAACTAGCTAAAAGATCGCGGATTTCTCCATAGAGCGCCGGTCGGCCCGCGAAAACGCTACACACGGGTGGAAAAGTTTGCCCGCGAATTGGCCTGCTCATCACGATGAGCTCGTGTGTAGGCCGTTTTAAACTTTGCCGTGACCCGCGTGACCGTCCGATTCCACAATGTCCGTCGCAGGCGCAGCTGCGCGGCCGCCGCGAGTCTCGCGCTCGCGACCAGTGTTGCCATTTGTGGCGACTTGTCGCCAAAATGACTACTTTTCACGATGTTTCGAGCCTGGCGGCGATTTTTCAAAATTTTTCAAATACTATAGTCTTGCGTCAACTTCTAGGACTGGTAAGTTATTTGCTCAGTTTATTTGATATTATTGGTATTTATTCTTAAAATTTTTCTTTAAGATGAAACAACAAAAAATACTAGTAGCAGTAGTTCTGACGAAATTGAGACTCCCCAATCAAAAAGAGCACATATTGTGAAAAAACGAAGTGTTTCAGTTAAATGGTTGGATGCGATGGAAAACCTAAATGCAAATGTTGTAACGTTTCTCTTTATTTGTTGTGAGTAATAGACTTTGTTTTATTCTTGTTATTTTGCCAAATTTAGGGATGTATTTATTTTCTCTTTTATATTTATTCTAGGATAATAAAGTTTGTTTTCGTTTGTTCCCTAAAAAACATTGTTTTATTTTACATATTTACTCTCCCATGTACTTGAAAGATGTGGCGACAAAATGGCGACTTTTCATATCCGCTCGTGGCGATATTTCAGTAGATCGCTCTGGCAACACTGCTCGCGACCCATAATACTCATTCGACTATACAATGAAACAGCAGCACTAGGGCTGCGGCTTTCACGTTTACGTCGACCAACCACATTATCGTTCTTCTCAAGAGAACTTCTTTCACGAAAATGCGAATTAGGATATGTTGATGATTAATCTCTACGTGAAGTCGTTTCACTCGGATAACGACCCACACGTTGACGAGATCGAGAACGGAATCTGGATTTCGATCGGGAATGATTTCTACCTGATCTGTCTCGTTCTTTTTCCAGGATGTGTAATTTTTTACGTAGATATCTTATATCATTACTGATAGAGCTTCTATCGGTAGTTCTACTACGAGATCTACTTCGTTCCCTTCTATTAGATTTGGTATGTTTACCCATTCTAAAACAAAATATAAGTTATCGAATACTTACAAAATTCAGCACTTTTTTATACACTATACAGAATATTTCGAAAGAAATAAATACGATGTTTCGAGTCGCTACGACCACACGGTAAAGTGCACCAAAAACGAATGAAGAAAGGTTCGTCCGCATGCAGCTGGCTGGTATGTGGATCGGTGGAGGGGCATGCGAGACGTTTGCGTTTTTACTTATAGAGGTCTATTCGCGTTTTCAACTACCGTTGAGGGCGCTGCGAGATGTAAACAAATATGGTGGACTGTGAGTATTAATTTACTGTCAGTGCGTGGTTGTTTGTGGATTCGATTACGAAAAAAGTGTTTTGGAATTGTTTTTGAATTGTGTTTGGATTTTTTGAAAGTGTGTTGTTGTTTTTATTGAACTATAGAAATGTAGGTTTGTCAAAATGTAATAATATTCGAATTTAATAATTAAATTTTCACCAGTGAATCATGGAGAACCCAGAAATATTTTTGAATTTGTCCACTGTTTTTGGATATCTAGAAGCTACCCATAACAGTAGATGCTTCGTGGAGGGCGAACAGGTCCTGAACAGTGGGCATTTAATTCTATGTGGGATTTGTGATGGAAAATTCAATGCACAAGGAGCCTATTCATCCATCAAAATCATGGCATTGTGTCTACAGACAAGTGCTCTCCTGACTGGCAAGCCTCATGAGATATCTGGTTGGTTAGAGGTTGATGCTGAAGGGATTTGGAAGATACTACAATTTGCTTGTACCTGTAAAGCTGGAGCTTCAGGAAGATGCAAGCACATTTCAGCAACACTTTTGAAGTGCACCAGGTTGTATTTATTTACATGTTGATAGTGGCATATCGAGCCCAGAGTAATTTCACAAAATGCTATACACAATTTATTTTTGTTTTTCCCTTTTCTGGTTGTGTTTTAATTTCAGGGGAGATGTCCTAGCATTTGAAAAGTTATCAAGTACTGATGTGGAATGTTATTGGAGGAACAATAAAAAAGGTATTCAAGTGGATTATGAGGCTCATCCTATTGTGAACACTTGTTGCTTGAAAAAAGTTTCTGAAACAAGGAAAAGATGTAGATCTCTTTCACAAGAAGAGACGGACAGGTGTTCCAGCCTATTGATGTCAAATCACCCAAACAGTGCTCTGAGTAAACACATGTAAGCATTTTCATGAAAACAATCAACAAGTGATTTGAAATAGTACCTAGCTACTGCTATTGATTACTTACAGACAGGGAAGAAGAAAATTGTCAGAAAACACCTGCACTGATTTTGAGATCCCAACCCCAGACTGGCTTCACCCACTCATTGTACATATGAGGAAATCCACATTTCTAGTAGATTTGAATTTGGATGTAACCAATTATGGGTTGAGAGAGTGTTGCAAATCATTTTATTCAAATCTATGTAATGTGGATTTCCAAAAAATGATTGTATCTTATTGCTGGAATGGAAGTGAAGATTGGAAAATTCAGCGAAAGTATAGGTTGACAGGTAAATAAATAAATACAAAACTTGAAAATGATTTGTTTTTCAGGTTCTCGTTGTTATTCAATTTTTACCTATAAAAAATTAGAATGGGATAGAAAAAGTATGAGCTATTTCTATCCTAAAGGATTTACTAATAAATTTGTACAACATGGAATCAATCATGAAAAAGAAGCTCTGGAGATATACAAAACAAATTTAGGTCACCATGTTGTTGAACCTGGATTCATCATATGTGAAAAATACCCATGGTTAGGCTATTCACCTGATGGTGTAGTATTTGTTGAAGGAAAACCTTCCAGGTTGCTTGAAATAAAATGTCCCTTTGTTGGTAATAATTGAAATTAAGTATAAGTAGTAAAATTATAACTAATATTCTCTGATCTCCAGGCAAAACAAAGGATGCCATACAATTTGTCCATGAATGCAGCTATCTGGAGATTTCAACAAGAGGGGTTATGCTGAAGAAAAAACATAATTATTATGGCCAGGTACAATTAGGCATGGCCCTGTTAAACTTATTAGAATGTGATTTTATTTTATATTCTACCCATTCAAAATCATTTATCAATATACATGTACCATTCGATGAAGATTTTGCCAAACAGATGATAGAAACCATCACATTTAATTACTTCACTCACATGTTACATGTTATATGTGAAAATAAACAAGATATTGTGTACTTTGAGTTTTTTTATTAGAAAACAGCTATATTACAAACTTATAGAATATTTATATCAATTCAAATTAGACAGATCATTTGAAAATGGATAATAATAAAATTGAATAATAATGATGAAAATGAACATAGAAAATCTGAAATTGATAATAGGTCAAACCAAAGAAGTGCACAGAGCTGAAAATGAATAATTTTGAAAAATCATTTACATAAATGTCTATGTTTTGAAAAATTTATCATCATCCAATATAGGATTTTGCAGGTTGACCATAGCACTTATTACATGAATAATGTCATCAATGTCTTTAATCAAGGTCCATGGTAGGGGAACTCTCAAAATTTCAAATATTTTCATTCGCTGGTTTACTCTCTCAATGTGTACCCTAGCTTTAGATATTGCAATATTCAAATTAGCTTCATGTTCAGAGAATTGCTTTTTATTTCGTAAAAAAAATGGACGACTTAGACTAATGGAATATTTGTGACAAATATCTTCAATTAAAAAACCTTTATCAACCATCACACAATCCTTGAATGGTTCTAGTTTTTCGATTATTCTGCTTTGCTCGAATATTGCTTTATCTGAGCATCTTCCACCATAACATGCTGATACAAATGTGATATGCCCAGCAGGACTAACACCTGTCATAAATTTAATTGTTTGGCCCCCCTTATAATGAGAATAAGTTCTTATGCGACATGACAAACAAGAAGATCTTTGAACTGGTATCTCAGTACAATCAAGCACAACTCTAACATTTTTGAAATTTTCAAAACAAAGTGGCAGGTTTCTTGAAATTTCTTCTGAACTTGGCCATTGTATACATCCTTTCAAAATATTGGATAAGTAACCTATGTATTCACTAAATATACTTCTAATAGTGCTCTGACTAACTTTGAACAAAAAAGACATAATTGTAAATCTCACAGCCATTTTTAGTTTCATGAAAACAATAATTATCCTGTCTTTCACAGATAGTTTATGACTTTTTTTGTCTGGATACATTTCTGAAATTAGTGTCATGAAATTTTCCAACATTTCAAAATTTGGTATGCCAGTTAATGAATTCAACTGAGCATTTGACTTGATTGTGCTGGTAAAACTTATCATTAAATCACCACTTGTTACTTGAACACCCTTATCTTCAGATGATGATGATCCTGCCAAATCTTTTTGTCCCACATATTGCAAGTCTAATAAAGATTTTACAACACATTGCTCTTTTTCTGACAAGTCAGCAAATTCGAGTTTTTTGTGTTCAGTCTCTTCACTGTGGCCAACATCATGGGTATGAACTGATTCTGTGATGGGCTGTGGATTGTCTTGCTTGTCCCGTAGTCTACTTCTCATCTCTAATCTCAGTCTCCGTTTCACAATACTAGCTTGATGTGATTTTGTTGTAGGTGGCACTTTGGGTAAATTACGAGATGGAACTGCAGTATTCTTGAGTTTTGGACGGTTCATACTTAGTAGAGCACCTTTGGATGAAATAATGAAAAATTATTTGATTAACTCAATTCAACTTCAACTCACCTTTGGCAAGATAATCACTTTCATGGAAGTGAAGGGAACAAACACGCATGGCATCAGTGACTGTCTTCCCCATCAATAAGGCATTTATCCATGCCTTTCTTCTATCAACCTTTTCAATTAACCCATAAGCATTGGTCACATGCACTTGAGATGCATTCTTCTTCGGGAAAGAGTGGAAATGCAACGTCCTGTCATTACCTTTTTTTGAAGAACACTTGAAAACACAGCAGTTTGTATTGTATACCCCCTTTCTCCCAGTTTTTCTAGTACTCTGATCTTCATCCATCCTTTCTTTATGAGCTTCTAACCTCAAATTCAGATCGTCAATATGCTTCAACAATCTTATTAATTTCCATGAATACTCACCTTATAATTATTTACTTGTGAAGTGGAATATTCAATAACTCTTCAATAATATTCCTGTTACGCAGTTGAGACACAAAACACAATTATTAATATTTATCTGCAGACATAAACATAAGCAATCGCCATAAGAAGCACTAACAATGCACAAAGGAATACTCACAAACTAGCTTCATAATTTCGCCACCAGAGAGCGTTTAGACTTTTGAAAACGCGAATCCTATAATAATTCCTATATGTATAAAAAATGGTGCACGGTAAGTAGACCAGGGGCGGACTACATAGTGAATAATCAAGATAATATATTCGGACTGGACGCGAATATAATTCTCTTCGGTGCGTTCAAACACTGAGCAGGTACATGCGAATTCATTTCTGGTGTGAAGGAACACCATATGATGAGTGTGTTTATGCGAATCAGGGCTTTTCTCCACCACCTCCAGTGTTCTCTACTAGGTTGAATCACCTATTGAAATATAATTTACATAATGATAAACTATGTAGACTCGAGAATCTAGGGACAACTCGGTTGATGAACTGTTTCTGCTCCGGATTATCCATACACCGCCTCGATTCCATCGTGATATGGCACGGTGTAACTTGCTGTTAATTTTATATAATAGGTGTTTTTTATGGGTAAACGTCAATGATAGCACCATAAAAAATATTGAATTTCAACAATTTGGTGTTTCTAAGATTTCATGTTTCAGAATCGTTTTACTTCACCACATTCGTGTCATTTTTCACTACTAAGATAGGAATTAACTGAACACTCAATTGTGGAATTTATAATAAAAAGGACACAACTCTGATATTCAGGTGTTGTATTAATTGGAGTTTGCTCTGAAATCCATTTCATCGAAATTACACCCAGGTTTTTTACTTTGTATCCCAAGTTCTAATTCTACACCTTTTGCAGTTGTATTTCAGAAATCGTCAATTGTATTTCAGAATAGTGAGTTGACTTTCAGAATACTTCAAATGTATTTCAGAATAGCGAGTTTAATTTCAGAAATCGTCAAATGTATTTCAGAATAGTCAGTTCAATATCAGAAATCGTTAAATGTATTTCAGAATAGTCATTGAATTTCAGAATTCGTCATTTTTATACAAATGACATATTCTGAAATACATTTGACGTTTTCTGATATTGAACTGACTATTCTGAAATACATTTGACGCTTTCTGAAATTCCACTCACGATTCTGAAGAACAATTGATACTTTCTGAAATACAAGTTACTATTCTGAAATTAACTTGACGCTTTCTGAAATACAACTGAAAAAGGTGTAGACATTGAGATTGCTCATAGAACAAATAATACTTTGGGAAGGTTAATCAAAAATCCCATATTCGAAAAATCCGCAGTGAACAGATTGAATTGTATAGGACTGGTTCGAAGGTAGGTATGTATTTGTAACCGTCAGAACTGTTCAAGATCGTATTCATGAAGACCATATGGGTTATGTGAAAAAGTTAACAAATGCAACACATTCCAACCACCTCTCAATAGAAAACTACGTTTTACATGAAAAATTTGAAATAAATTGAATTAACAGTCTGAAGAATTAAAACATAATGAAATGTTCAAGTATATTTGAATTATTCACCAATTATTGATTTGTTTTCCTAGAATTTCCAATAACCACATACATATGTATGGTGTGATAAACTAATATTGTCATCTCAGGTTCTCTGTACATATTCGAAATGAAACATCACGAATATCTTCTATTGAATAACGTCTTTGGTAGACTGCAGTTACAAATCTAAATAGTTATATGATATATATAACTCTCATACATTATGTTATCCCAAACAACTTATTTTGATATTACATGCATATTTATATTTCATCAAGGTGAGCTGTCCTGTTCTACTTTTCGGGGTTTCTAGTTCTATTATTTAAACAAACTTGTTATTTCGAACCACGAATTGCTATACCAGTACACCTCCCCCGACAACGAAAAAAAATAAGACAATATTTTCTTCTATTCTATAAACAATTTTATCCTATTTTTATGTTTTTCTAACTAACGTATTTTTTATCTTAACTACAACATTTGGTTCCTTAATTATCTTTCATTACAGTAAATTTGAATATTGGGTCATACTTATTTGTGGACATATTTTTCACTAATACTTTATCACCTGTTCTAACAGAAATGTAATTAACTCTCGTATCCAATTTGTTCATTTCTACTTAATTGGGTAATCATTGATGTTATATACAGGGTCGATTTTAGTACAATGTTCGTAGGAAGTCGACTTGTATTTCCAAAAGCTAACTCATATGGAGTATATCGAGTTTCCTGTATTATAATACGCAAAACACCAATATTGAATCCACGAGCTCTAGGTGTCTCGATGCTTTGATGCATGTATGCGTAAATAAGCACCTAAATTTTCATGAGTATTTTCCAGAGCTCCCATGGTTTCGTGATTATAAACTGTTAAAATTTAGCTGTTCGGTTTTTAACAGTTTGCACGATGCTAGAAACTCGGTACCTTTATCAGTTAAAACTTGTTCTGGAATGACATATCGCAAAATGAAATTTTCCACGAAAAACTTTTTTGTTTTAACTCGCATTGGAACGTCAAGATGTATCGGTAATTTTCTTTGTATTGTTCTAAAGGACCAACCAAGTCAAGAAAAACTTTCTGAAATGCTGGGTTATCAGTTGTGGTTATTTTCATTGGTTGTTGATGCGGTCTAGAATACTTATGTCTCTAAAAGTCATCACAACGTTTCATGAAATTTTTGTTATCTTTCCGTAGCCCGAGCCACAAGTAAGTTTTCCTAATATTATCAAATATTCGATTGATACCAGCATGTCCCCCTGTTGGTAACTCTTAAGTTTGGAGTATCTCCATGAAAAATGGTCCTTAATGTCTATTCACGGCCTAAGCGAGTGATGGTTTCAGGTTCCCCTCCAGCTCAACTCTCAGTAGCGTTATATCCACAGGATTTTGAAGAATGGAACAATTATCCTAAAATATATCTCTATCAATTCGATAATAGTGGCTTTCGTGAATTGAATTTATAGAAAAACTACATTATGATTTCTGCTTTCAGGTTGTTTCGCTGGTTTTAGCATCAGTAGATATGGTTACAGAATAACAGGACTAAGCGGTGCGATTCTATATTTCATTGGGGCGCTTGGAGAGCATTTTGGAACTAGTTTTGCCCACATAATGATTTTCACATCTTTGTTCAAAGGTAATTACAGTATTAATAGTCATTGATCATAAGGTAGGTGAGATGATGAATATTTTATTCAATATTCTATTATAAACTCTTCATCTCTTCTTATAAATACAGATAGCATGCTGATCAACCCAATAATATATTCACCCAATAATATATTTACGCATCACTATCACAAAAACATATGGTAATGATATTCACACGAACGAATAATAATATGTATAGGGTGGATTTTTTTTTGGTTATATGGTAACTCGGTAACTATTAGAGATACAAATTCACTGACGAAAACAAAAATTCACCATCTCCTTTCTTTCACGAGTTATGAAAAAATTATATTTTCCGACTTTTAGATATATGTGAATATTGAGGTTGAGAAAGACTTTTGTATCAAAAAGTGCCCGAATGCATTTAATAGGTACAGGTATTCAAACACCGACTAGCTCTGTGGGACACTGGAGTGGGTAAGGTTGATAGGGTGGGTAAATAGTTATGTGATAGGCTAATATTATTCACTGATTAACTAATTGGATAATCAATAACTGATTCCTTGACGAGAGTAGACACATAGTCAAGATATTTGATAACATTATCCCATTGAACCTCGAGGAGGCAGTCAGTAACTATTATAGTAAACATAGGTCCACTTAATGATTCAATTATTATGTAAATTTTCATGTAAAAATCATAATAAATATGGTATCAAAGTGATCACTGCGTTTTACTAGGGAACCTAATGTATACTACGATTTAGAGTGGTATGAATTGTAACTAGCTGAAACATCTATTAATCTAAGATCAGATCATTACATGTTCTTCAGTGACCCTTGCTGAACACACTGTGGACACGTTTTTTTCACTCCATGAGTTGCATATGAGGTGAAATCATCAATAATTAATCAATGATTCTCAGCTGATTATTACGAACAAAACAATATATTTGAAACGAAAAATGTTCAAAATACGATAATTCGGTTAGTCATCTCAATTAGATATTATTAACAAATATTTATCGATCGAATGAAAAAATATATCAACAAAATGCTTCTTCAAAACATTGATCAGAATGAAATATTTATGTGTAGGGAATTTTTTGTGAGTATTTCCTCGGTATTTCCCCTTTTCTATATTATAATCAATAAGGCTAGTCGCACCAATACCACATGAATCCACGTAATCACTAGATTCGAATACTACTCTTTCGATCTTCCATGTGAGCTGTTGGTTTTTCCTGTCCTAGAGAAAAATCTCAGTTTTGACTACGAAAACTCTAGAATTTTTATACAAAATTGATGCAACAATCTTTTGAGTGTATAATTCATCGGATCGAATTCAAAAGATACTCAACTGGATTTGTTTATAAGTAATTGTTTATGTTTCAGGTATTGGTTTTGGACTCATGGAGATGTCATCAATTACGATACTAAATGTTTACTTCGACAAAAATCTCAATTTTGCAATGGGAATCTGTCAAGTTTTTATTGCCATTGGAACAATTGCGGGTCCTCCACAAACAACCTTCCTTATTGGAACTATTGGTGTTAAAAATACAATTTGGATTTATACAGGACTTTCCTTATTGAATTTTCCTGCAATGGCAACATTCAGACCTGTGACTAGCCATAAGGAGCGGGATCCTATTGCATCCCTACCATATGAAGGTGAATATTGAAACAAAGTAAACAGGTCTGTGGCTTTCCTAAGTATAAAATCGAATTAATCTTTTTTCAAAATGCGATTCATGTTTATTTCATTACACCTCATGATTCCTTTGCGAAGGCATAATTATAATGGTGTCGAATATCCCCACTCAGGCATGGATACGCTGAATTGGTGAGTTTTTGTTTTGAATGTGACAAGAATCCAGTCGAAAAAGTTGTCTTCTCAAAGTTTCCAGAAAGTGATGAATGATGAAAATCATAAATGAAAGTGATACTCATAATAAATCTAAGGTTAGGAATAGTATTATTATTTCGAATGTATTCAATTCCATTAACGACTCGGTTTTTTTCGAGCTGAAGGAAAACCAGTGACCACTTCTCACGCTGTGAGGTTGGTGATCATTGGGACCGAATATCGTGTGCCTTGATAAGACATGATTTCAGGATGACGGCCTTCTGCAAGGCTCTAGAACGTATGCCTCCTGTTGGCAAGCTGGTATCTTCTGAAGTTCTGAGAGCATAATTTGTCGTGTATCACCGAGGGAGCCTATCAACAGGATGATTAGTTCTACATAATGAGCTGGATATAGTCTGCGGAGTACGAAGAGAAGATCTCTTTAGTCCATCCATTCTTCCTCCTCTTTAAAAACGGTTAGGATGGTGCCGAGAATTCAATCACGAACATCCGAGAGAACACCGCTCCGGTTTGGTGGTCGAAAGGAATGTGTCAGGCAGGCTTATCCTCCACAACGGACTCAATATCCCTCGCAGCATAGGGAAGCACTAGAGTTTCTTCGATACCGGTAATAGAGCACTCGTAATGCCGCATTATCTCTATGTATATAGGCTTAAATTGCATACACCGTGCATGCTGAAAGCAGATGCATCAGCGTTTCCGGCGCCCTCTACGGCAGATCCTGCATCTGAATCAGGGACCTCTATACCCATGACTCGGCTTCGGTAATGAAAGGTATTGAAAACTCCATTCTGGCATGCCATAATGAACCCCTCCTTTTCCAATTTAAGCCCGCCTGAACTTGAGAACACAAAGGTCAGCTCTTAGGATGAACCCCAGTCTTCGATGAGCTGCGGAGTCTTCTTATCAAGCTTTGATGTTGGCTTTCCTCCGAGTATGGTCAAGCTCAGTGACTGATTCACGAGCTTTTCGCTTCGAATCTAAAATCCTGCCTTGAAAAGAATTGCTCCTACTCCTGCATGTTCATGGCTTTTGACCATTTTCAGGAGGGGATCAGGACTACTCATGACTTTGAAGGCGTTATCCAAAACTATTTTCTGTTATTATTTTATTATAATTTAGGTTTTGATTGTTAGAATGAGGTATTCAGAATACATTGTATATAATAGTTGATATTGTTGTCACCGTATTTTAAGGCAATTCAGAGTTGAAATGATAAGTGAGTGAACAAGTAAATCGAGTCGGTAGTTGGAAACAGAAAATGAACGAATTCAAAGTGGAATTGAATTTATAGATTACAGATACAGCTCAATTCATCTTAAAAGTCGAACATTTAATCAATAATATATTTTGTTTAATGTTTTTTTTATGTTCTGGTTCTCACGAAAAGGGATATCCTGTAATGTTCAGGGAACCAAAGGAAATAAGGTAGGGGTTGGTGTTCTTCTTAAATTTTTGGAGATGGTTTGCCTTGGAGAACACCTTCCTAGGCAATGAGTTCCAATGTTCGTTGGATGAACGAGTCTTTGGAAAGGGACGTTCTGCAGGTCTCTAAAGTGATCACGAATGGATGTGAAGACTGAACAGGACGGGTTGATCTCGAAGATAAAATAGTGATAAAATAGAGATAAATCGATAACTTTTCTACGGTGTTTCAGAGAAGTGAGCGAGTTTGTGAGCGAGGCATCACCGACGAGACGAACTGCCCTTTCTTGGACAGAATACAATAGTTTCAGGATATGGTTAGGTGCCGCACTCCAAATATGGGAACAGTATTCCAGGTCAGGTCGGATATGTGCTCATAAGCAGCTACTTGGAAGTGAAATAGCTCTTGGCACGAAACAGAAGTCCAAGTTCTTGGGATGCACTTTTGGCAATGGACCTCACGTGATCTTCCCAAGAACGGTTATGGCTGATAGTAACGCCAAGCACCGAAATGGATGACTTGAATGGTATGGTTACTCCTGACTGAATAATGTTGGGCACAGTGAGATCGGCTTTTCTAGGGAGAAGACATGCTTGTGTTGTGTTTGCAATGAATTCTACCAGGTTATTAGATCCCCACTCGAGAATTGTTGCTGAGTCCATATTTATTCTGTTAACATTACTTCCTCGTTCATTTCTGGTTTGACGAGTTCAAATCATTATTTTCTCAGGAGTTCGTGGATTGTTAAAAAAGTGCTCGAAAATCATTTTTGACTTCTGCCAGATTTTTATGACTTGACTGAAGCCACCATATTATGTCCAATATTTTAATTCTTCTGAAATGGCATTTATCAACTGTCACAAAACATAACGACATTCTGTGCATTCTGCTATCATTGAAAGCATAGAATTCTAGGTAATCCATTATATCATTGTATTCTGATTCTATTGAATCATTATGTGATGATTTTCGAATTTTTTGTATATTAGGATTCCTATTCGAATGAATACTATAATTATTATGAGTGGGTGATCTCATG
The DNA here is from genome assembly GCA_029955515.1 of Chrysomela aeneicollis. Classification (NCBI taxonomy): domain Eukaryota; kingdom Metazoa; phylum Arthropoda; class Insecta; order Coleoptera; family Chrysomelidae; genus Chrysomela; species Chrysomela aeneicollis. The sequence continues at coordinate 8,139,247 of JARUHQ010000009.1, read as the reverse complement.
CTTCCGTTGACTGTTTGGTCCGCAATGGGTTTTCAACGAATGAAGGCAACAGTGTGATGCGAAATAAGAGAGGGCTGAGGGAGTATCCTCGAAATACTCCTCTCTTGATGATGACCGAAAATGTCTGGAATTTCACATTACCATTACCTTCAGAGCGGCATCACTGGTTCATCTTCGGTCAGACGAGCCTAGAGGGTAGAGATTTCATTGGGTATAAACCTGACTAAGATCAAGTTCAAGACTCCTGTGGTGTTGATAAAGGATTTCAACCACAATCATAAAAAATTCACTATCACTAAGGAAAACATTATTGAAGCTGGTAAAGAACTCAAGAATAAGTTCACGTGTGGTCTGGATGGTATTCCAGTTCCAATTGTGAAAAAATCACATCAACCTTCTCTCTGAACCCTCACATATCATTTTCAATCTTGTGCTTAAGAAACAGAACTTTCCTGAGTCTTGGAAATTATCCAGAATATGTCCTGTTTTCAAATCTGGTAAAAAACACATATTGACAACTATAGACCGATTGTCTTATATCGGTTTTCTCAGTAATACTGGATATTATTCTTTCAGACTTGATATATAATCATATCAGTTCGTCTATATCTAACTTTTAACATGGTTTTGTCAATACTAGGAACACTGCATCCAACCTTTGTATTTTTTCGCAATTTATATCGGATTTCCTAGACCGGAGAAATCAAGTTTAGTAATTTACAATGATTTTAGTAAAGCTTTCGATCGTGTTTCGCATCATCAACTACTAAAGAAGTTATCACGGTTTGGTATTTCAATAAATATACAATTGATTCTCAAATCATACCTGGTTAATCGTAGTCAGTATGTTGAATGTGATGGGATAAATTCTTCCTGTTCCACAACTTCCTCAGGTGTCCTTCAAGGATCAAACCTTGGACCATTACTATTTCTTATTTGCATAAACGATATCACTGACCATATTCAATCTCATAAACTTTTATCTGCTGATGATATGAAAATTTACAGAGAAATTAAAGATGCAATGGATTACATTGTATTGCAAAAAGACTTGAATTCCCTGACTATTTGGTGAAATCAGAACAAACTCCATCTGAATATAAATAAATGTGAAGTTATGACATTCACTCGTAAAATTGTTCCTCTTACATATAATTATAGGCTTTATACTTCATCCTGAAAATACTACAAATATCACATGAATCTAATGAAAACGTCAAAAGAACAGTAGTAGTAACATAATCTGAAAGCACGAATATGTAACACGCTATGGAAAAAAATTCTTCCTGGAAAGACTATACAAATATCAAATATATCAACTAGAAAACGCGCAATAAACATCATTTGAAGTGTCGAAAGTTGATCTAATTCATACATAACGAAAAATAAATATTTCCAGAAGGTAAAACAGCTGCACAAGCACCGTTATTACAAGTGGATAAAGAAAATGAACTTGACGTCGAAAGAGTAACCAAGATGTGGAATTCTACGAAAACATGGATACTGTATGTATTTTCATCTCAATCTACTTATCAGATCATACATTCACTACGAGTCACAAAAGTTAAAGCTTTGTGTTGAAAAACCGTATGATAGGTATACAATATTACATTCATATATACCTCGACCAGGGACCTCTACCACTGGCCGACATTTGGAATATTCATTTCCACATGTAAAACACAATTGAGGAACGAGTGTGTTTTTCGAGAGGGGGAGAATGTTTATTATTATTATTGGAAATAATTTGGCAATAGGAAACCTAGAAACTGAGGTAGCGTAACAGTCTGGATGATTTCAATTTCAAATAACTAGTCGTCAAGGAAAATAACAAATTGGTATCAACATGGAACTGAAAACACGAATGCAAAAATTCGTGTATTCACTTATTATGCAGGGTGTCCAAATAGTCCCACGTTCTTCGATAACTCCTAAACGATATGCAGTAACCACTTACCACGAAATAATAAATATTATTATCTCAGTTAACTATCTGATGACATTCCATTGAATCAGGATTAATTCAGTCAGAAGTCTGAATCTTGTATTGTTTCTCAAGCGTTAATGGATGAAAAGATGAGGCTAAGACAAAACTTTTGTTTTGATGCCAAACCACAAAAAAAAATGAGGCTAAGACATATGTGAGCTATTTCGACTAATACTGGATAGTTTCGACCCTATAATTTTGTAATCGTTTCAGGTAGATCCATAGAAATTATAAAATTAGCTTTCCAAGGAAGATCTACAAACGCAATAAAAAAAGGGTATTGAAAGAATGAGAATCTGATATGGCATTCTGTATGTGAATAAATGTATATAAATCAAAATAATTTTAGAATTCCTACGAGGAGCATATCTCATCTCGTTTGGGAGTTATCAAAAACCGCGGCACTATCTGGACACCCTGTAGAAAGGGCCACAATTATTTCAAATCGTATGATTAGTTTCGGAGAGATAGGGTGATTTTATGAGGAGTTACTAAACAGAATGTGAAGGTTATTTCCACGAATTGATAATATTTCTGTGATTCATGATTTGGATCACAATAGTGTTGCGTTTTCGAAGGTATTATATACCTTGTAAATAGTTTTATAATCATCCTGTTTTTCCAAAACTAAGTGCCAGTTGCATACAATCCCGTCAAGCCTTCTGTCAACTTATGGCGGATTTATGCACACCGCTTTATCATTAATCTGTCATTTTTCTTTGAAAGATAATCACCTCTCATCTTTAAATGACAAATAAAGTAAATATGTCATGCGCTGGCGCGAGCCGTCAAACGGGTAATGTCTTAATTGTTTTTTATCAAAAACTTGGTAAAATTATATCGAAATATAATTACCTGCTATATTTTTATCAATATCAGAATGTAAGAGTAGAGTTATGAAAGGAATATATATTTTTGTATGAAAAATCGCAGAAGAACCACTGAACTCTATACACATTAAATGACGGTCGTGCATAAAAGTATAAAAATCCTTGAAGAAAAAGATGATCTAATGACAGTGAAAGAAAGCAACAAATCAATGAAAAAGCATTGTGCATAAATCCGTCTTTAACGTGGTATTAACTCTGCTAAGGCCCAGTTTATTGCTAAGCGATTTTGGCTTCGGCGATACTAGCGGTGAAAAATGCGCTGTTGTTATTGGTCAGTTTGAATTGGGAAGAACAATCGCAGCCAATCGCTATTGTTTTATTTCAAGGTCACAGCATCGCCAACGCGAAATCGCCTAGGAATAAACTGGGCCTAAGGCATTTTTTTACGAGAAACTGTTTTGAAACTATTTGAAACAGTTTTGAAACACTCCATTTTCTTGAACCATTTGTGACGTCACAATTGATTCTGGTTCAAAACGTTTTGAAAGCGTCTTTTGGACCGTTTCAATCATGTTTCAATATGGCGAACTGTCATCTGAGGTTAAATAACTATGAACCGTGACGTTTTGAAACGTTGCATTTTTCCGGCTTATAAAATGATGACGTAGACGTATAAACTGTTTTAAAACGATCTTTGAAACTGTTTCGTCGCAAAAAAATGCCTTCTAATGAGCCAAGGCATGCGTTGCCGTGATTATAAACAAATAAAATATTTAATCGTCTGTTGAATCTTCATGCAACCGGCCCTAACAATACAATTTGATTATGATCCAATTAAACAAGTCTCATCTACATTTTGATAGTTATTGTGAGATTGAACTCCACCAGGTTATCAGAATTTAAGCCCAACCTAATTCCATCAATATCGCCCCTCATGATGGAGAATGATCGTCTGAAAATCAATTTATTTTATCATATTCCAAGAACCATCGCTTCAATGTAATCATTATACGATTTTTATTTTCAGGGATGATTTTGGTTTTCGACTATTCATACGATTGAAATTCTGGATACTTACTGTTGGACTAGGAGTGGCGTATATATCGGACATTCTCTTTTATCACCTTATTCGAGCCACTCTGAATTCTTTGAAATTCACACCAGAGGACATCAGCTTATCGATGATGATTTTTTTCGTGACAGATATTTTTGGTCGACTGGGCTATACCATCTTGAGTCGATTCTGGACATTGAAAAATAGATATATATTCTTAGCAGCGAGCATATTCATCAATGCTTGTCGAATAAGTAAGTAGGAACTTCATACAAAAAATATCATTATTATTTTGCAATGTTCGATTCCAGTCACGACTCTGCGTTTTCAATACCTCGCAGAGTCGAGCAAAAAAAACACCAGTGATCACACTCCACGCCTTGAGGTAAGTGATCACTGGGACCGAATATCATGATATGTTTTGATTAAACGTAATGAACCGAGTTGAACGAGTACTATGACAAAACCAGGATTGTGTTTACATATTTATGTAAGATTCATGCATCTTAGTTGCGGAATAGAGGTAGGACACCGATATACCGGCCGCCCTGTACATCGTTGTCCTTAATAACGAAGCTCGGACACGGATATTTTTTGCGCGTTTTCTTGTGGCCGCCAGGTTTTTGGTTCGCCACTACCTACGCGAGAAAATGATAGGAGCTTATTCGATAGACCTTTTCAAGGATTATTGAACGAACTACAACAAACTAATGTATGAACCTTCTGGGTTTCCCATTTTGAAAGAATTGCTAACTAATTGTTTAGAAGTGGTCACCTGGTCATCATTGAAAGTTGTAGATTGTTATTGAATAAATCAACTTCTCAAAGTAGGAAAAATCAGTTTAACCCAAAACATATAAGCCCTGAGATTATAGTTTTATTACAGTACCATTGAGTCAGCCTGTGATAAGCATGGCCAGTTTAACAGAGTGGTCTAGATAAAGCCTGCGGATCTAGATATTAAGGCCGTTTTTCCTCCTCATTCAAAACGATGTTCGGTTCGGCTGGTGCCAAAAACTCGATCAGAAACATTGCCTTGGTTTGGTGGTCGAAGGGTACTATGTATGGCTCATTGGCTTGCTTGCCTGATGATGGAAAATGTGAAATTCCAATAAATTCAGCACCTCTCATTATCCACCACGGACTAATATTCCCATGTGTTAGAGGGATGGTGATACCGTCGGGGACAATGATAACACGGGCGACTATATCAACAATATTGGCATCCGAACAGTTCCAATATCTTTACTAGACTAACTATAACTCATCCTCTTTATCGGGATGAGTCGAACAATTATCAGTTGTGTGAGTCTCCACAATATGAATCATAAGTACAACGTAACTACTCTATTCCTATGGAAGTGTGAATCAACCACCCACATATACCAAGTGTCCTAACACATGTATAGCATGGGGTATGATGATGATCAGAACCATATTAAGCATGTAGGCTACTCAGTAGGGAACATTATATGCACCCACCATTTCTGGGAATTGGTTCAGTCTTGGAGGTAACCTACTTCTGATCGATACCCTTCTCATACTCTTCGGGTTCAAGATAATGCTCCCGAGGTGCTGTTCCCGTATTACTGCCATTTCTGGACACTCCGTGACGATGTGGGTAGCTGACTCCTAATTCTCCAAGCACCACCTGCATTCGGTATCGTCAGTGATATCCTTAATGTTGAGGTGTTTGTTTAGGTGGTAGTGTCCCGTGAGGAACCACTATTCTAATTTCCCTTCTGCCTTTCCTTCCTTCTGGCCTTGGTACTCTGGTATGACCGGGAACTCAAAGTAGTTCTACCTTATTGGCCATAGATAGGGTAGCACTGGAGTGCTGCAAATGGTAGTGAAGCACTCGTTATCATTGTAGATTGAAGTAAATCGATTCCAGTCACGATTCTGCGATCTCCAAAACCTCACAAAGTCGAGCTGGAGAGAAACCAGTTACCGCTCCCCACGACGGGAGGCATATAGGCACAACGTACATGGTTATGGCAAACGACCTGTTTCCACGCTTTCTGATTGGTTGATGCCAAATATCAGTACACATTGCTATACAGACGTTAAATAAATGTACATTTTGCAACAAAGTTTATGCTCGTCAAATAGCAGTACGAATTGCGTATGATACCTTATCCGGATGTACATTTTGCCATCTCAGTGTTTCCGCTTTTGTTATGTTGTTTTATGCAAGAACGTGCGTCTTTGAATTGATTAGTTGATCTCGATTTTACTATGGTCTGTAGTGAAAGCAAAGGATAGCATACAAGAAGTAGATGCATTCACATACAAAGTACCAAGGGAAACAATGACCAAGTGCTATATGATGTGAATATTGAAATTGGTTGCTGCACTTGTCCTGTTGATCGGCTAGGTATAACATGTAAACACCAAGTTTATTTATTTTATTACGACGTGGAATCAAATTATTTCGAGATCCGTTACCAAATCGTAATGGTTGGCATTAGGTGAAAAGGCTAGAGGCGAGAATTTCACGAAACTCTTATTGATAATTTGCAACAAACATATGCATCCACTTCGGTATCAACAATTGATTTATGTGAACAGCATTTTTATGCAGAATTAAATAATACAAGTAATGACATTTCGAAAATAACGAGTCATAATCATTTGAAGAATTGTTGAAACTTATGCAGGATTGCCACACAAGATTTGACACTAGTGAAGCTTTTATCCAGAAATGTTTAGCTGGACTCCAAAAAGGCACCATCAGAAATGCATGGGACAGTTTTTTATGCATGGCAGGATCCAGTATTCCTTTAAGGTGTTGTCTTACAGCAATTTGTATGCAACCAACAACCATTGCCAGAAAAACACCTAGTATAACAAGAGGTAGTAAGATAATGACCAATGAGTCACATGTCAGAGGGTACTAGGAACTAATAAAAATATATGTTTCTAAAACCTACTTTCAATTAGGTATTAGTGCCAATGCGCTTAGTTTTCGTAGTTTTGTATTGGCATTATGGTAATGAATCTTTAAGGTTCATGTAAAGTGACAAATTTCTCGTTTCTGATCTGTAAGATGGCGCTGGCACGCTTTTTATTCTGCAATCTATGCAACCATAGTTACATCTATTCGACTGAGATATTGCAGCTTTCTGCTGCAATATTTCTGATAATCACAGTTTTCTATGGCAATATCTAATGGTTCCACTGCCAGATACGTTCTCATGCAATTTCAATTCAATGACATAACGTACACGGCGCTGACGAAAATGTACTGTTTATCTGGCATACACATGAATTTTTAATTCACTTGCAAAACGTACATGACTGTGACTCTGCAATGGCAGAACGTACTGGTATTTGGCATCAACCAATCGGTGGATTCGCGTAGATTCACTATGTTTGCCATATCCATGTACGTTGTGCTTATATGCCGCCGGGAAGTAAGTTATCATTAGTACCGAATATCGGGTGCCCTGAGTAGACGCAATCATGCCTTCTGTATGGCAACTAGCTCAAACGTTTTTTTTTTCACAAAGCTAGTATTTTCTGGAGTTCTGAGAGCAGCGTCTGTCATTTACCACCAAGAGAGTCTATAATCAGGATGACTAGTTCCACAGAATAGTCTGAATATAATCTGCAGACCTCGAAGAGGAATAATTTGCCCGTTCTCACTCCTACTTCAAAACGATTTACGGTTCGGCTCGTGCTGAAAACTTTATCACGAACCTCGTTTTGGTATGGTCCGGCTTATTGGCTTGTATCTGCCTGACGGAGGAAAATGAGAAGTTCCAATAAATTCGACACCTCATTCTCCACAATGGTCTTAATATTCCCCGGAGCATAGGGTAGCACTGGAGTATCGACTACTCTGTACGAGTGTCTATGGATATAGGCCGAAACTGCATACAGAGTACTGAAAGCAGTTGAATCAGCGTTTCAGGCAGGCACCCTAGACGGCAGGCGCTGCATATTTCTTCAGTGACCTCTATACCCATGACTCGGCTTCAGTAGACATTATTCTGTTTCCGATTTAAAGCTACCTAACCTAAGAAATGCAAAGGTATGATATTTTGATGAACCCGTCCTCAATTTTTTATGGGTGGTCATCTAGTGTCCACTTCATTATTCCGAAGGAGTAGAATAGGGACCAAACAGCAAGCATGTTGTAAAAATGGAAAAATCATTAATTGGACAGAAATGTTTGAAAGGGAAAATGGTCTATCCAATTGAAGTATCAAACATAGTTTAAAATTCAATGTCTGGAAGACTACCAGCAGAACACAACTACTTTCCTGGAAAATACCACGCAGAACATTGAATTATATAAACAATTTACACTGTGAAAGCATATCGCAAATGTTTCTTTCTTCCTAAGACGTGACAAATTCACGTCGAGACAGGCACGCTTAACAACCTACATACCGGTTTCGGGCTTATTGGCCCTCATCAATGCAGCGACGAAAATTCATTGGGACAGGCACCACTTCGAGTGGAGATCTCACGGTCTCTACTCGGATAACTACCCTGCAAAAGCCAAAATCGCTTAGCAGGATCCTGGTTTCAATGCATACACACAGTATGGTCATCATATATGAACTAACAGTCAAACCGTCAAATTTGAAATATTTCAATTCAATCATTGTTAGGTACCAAAAGAAGAATTTTCTTTGTCATTACTATCTTCTGAGTTAATTAAAAGAAAAAACAAAAATTCTGGCGTTTCACTAGCACACAAAGTTAACCAGCAAGAGCCTGGAAATAATATATGTGGATTCCCCTATTAACAGCTCTCAGCAGTTCTGTGCCCAGATACTGAATTCCATTGTATTTATATGTTTGTCATTTTGGAGATATTCAGGGATTTTGCATGCTTTTTCTTAAACTTGATGTATACCTATTGAAGTATGTTTGAAAAGTTGGTAAATGTTTGAAAAGTGTTTTCAGTGGTTTTATATAATGTAACCTCACAAATTCCCTTTTTATTTAATTCTATAATTATATAATTTCAGTGTATTTCCTTCGAGATGATTATAAATGGAGAACAATAACTATTGGAATTATTGGAGGATTGAGAGCGTTTATTCAGACTCCATTACCATTGGTGATCAATGAAAAGTATAAGAACAATTTTCCCAAAGCTTTCTCTATGTATTCCGTTTTATCTGGATTAGTCAGTTTGAGTTTGAGCTCTCTTGCAAGTGAGTATGCATCAATCAAGTAGTTTTTAATCCCATCCCACGATTATTTTCATCTCACAATTCGAGAGTACCTACTAACTCAATACGTTCAAACAGTTTTTTCCTCGGAGCTAGTTTAAAGACAGACGAAATTTTAGATCACCAGATCGTGGAATCAAAAATCACCAGATTGAAAAATAAAATCACCACTATGTGAAAAAAATTAAAATCATGGTTTATTTAGCAATTTTTTCGACAAAAAAAATTATGACAAAAAAAAATATCCCACCTCAAGAAAATAATACAATAAATGGAATATCCATGCTTGTATAATGCATTTTGTTTCAATATAACTTCAATTTGATCTTCTCGGATTGTAACTAATGATGAACCTATATATCCACTTTTACAAATCAATTGAATCAAACAATCGATATGATTCGAAATTACTCTACTTATGCTATACATAGTTTATTCGTAAACAAATCATCGCCGCTTGCATCAATCACTATCCATCGTTATAATTACTTTGAATTTTGATATTCCGAGTTCGAGAGTTAGGTATAATGATGCTTTTTTCTTCTCTTTTTTCCAATTTTTCATGGAAAAATCTAAAATCACCAGATATACCACCACAATGAAAAATATTCAACAAATCACCAGAATAACATAAAAATAACCAAATCTAGTGTTAAATCACCAACATCGGCAACCCTGCTCAGAGCGTAGTGGATTTTTTAAAGAAATACTACGCATTGAAATTCAATATATTTTTTATATAAACAAAAACGCGGGAGAATACTGTCTGAGTTGTAAATATCAATTCGTTTTCAGAGTTTGTCGATTTTTATTTTGAAGATTGAGAATATGTGTTGACTTTGTTGTGATTCAATCCTGTAAGTGATTTATTTTCGTTTTCTGATGACTATTTCAGGTTTCATCAAATCTTATGCAAGTTATGGTTACACATCCCGGTCACTACTCCTGAGAACGCACCGTGAGAACGACACGAGTTAGCATCATCAGCAAATTCAGCAGTTTCCGATCTCACCTTTCGTATGACAAAGCACACTGAACCTTTGTAACATTTTTATTAAATAAAATCAGTTCTCTTTTGTATCTTGCACCAACAACTTGCTTTTTAAAAACGGTCCTCGATTTTCCAATCTCCTAATTGGCGCAGTCGGTAGGATATGGTGAAAAGGAAACTATCGCAGAATCCTTTTAAGTCTCAACTTTTAATTACCACATTCGAAAAAATTCGGACGGTTGTACGGATTTCGGGACAGTCGAATTTTGGGTGAACTGAGTAGCTCAAAAGTTTGACAAACGAAAAGCAAATCGAAAACCGGGTACCATATCTTGAAGTTAGTATCGCACTATCTTGCGTGGATGCCGATTCTTCGAGTGCAAGTACATACAAAGAAGCTCAACTCCTGGTGAGGACAGACATCGCCGAAACCAGAAATCTAGCTAAGGACACACATCGCCGAAGCCAGAACTCTAGCTGAGGACACACATCGCCAAAGCCAGAACCCTAGCATAAGAATAGCATAAGAATAGCCTAAGACCATGAGAATAGGAACTTTGATCACAACGTAAGTGTGCTCTCCTTTTTCCTGTTTTCTCTACCCAACCTCACAAACCAATCTTGATATTTTTCTCGCTCATTGCAACTTTTCGTTTCATAGTAACAATATAAAAACTGGACGAATTAGTTAACCAACTAGCCCACCAGATTTGCAATTTGAATTTGGACGAAGGAAGTAATTCAACAAATAAAAATATGCCTGAAGTGAATTATGCTCTATTACGATATCAAGCTGACAATATACCAGTATTTGATGGTAATGCTAAACAATTACAAAGATTCATCAAAGCTTGTGAAAACTTTTTAATAGCTTTCCAAAACGCAGCAGAACCAGATGCACCTATAAATGTTTGCTTGATTGACACAATATTCAGTAAATTGAAAGGCAGAGCCGCAGATTTAATATGTTCACGTTCAGAATTAAGAACTTGGAATGCAATCAAGGATACACTTGTTAGTATTTTTTCAGATCAAAGAGGGATAGATTGTTTGATACAAGATTTATTATCTCTAAGACCACTCAAAAATGAACATCCATTAAACTTTGGAATGCGTATACAAGATGCGAGAAGCTTACTTTTTGCTAAATTAAATTCAACAAATGAACCAAATGAAGTGAAGTTAGTAAAAATAACACACTATGACGATTTTGCTCTAAAAACTTTCATCAACGGCTTATCATACCATACACAATTAGTAATAAGATTGAAAAATCCTAATTCATTAGAACAAGCAATGACTTTTGTCAAAGAAGAAGAAAATTTCAATCTGTTTCGATCAAGACAAAATCAAATTCCTCAGACACAATATAAACCGACTTTCAAAGCACCTCAAACTCAAAATCATCCTAAACCTTTCATGAACCAACCCCAATTCAATAGTCAAATGTCAAATTCTCCATCATATTCAAATCCTTATATGAATTCATATCCTATGATGAACTACTCAACAAATCCTAGTTTTCATAGACCACCATTTCCTATCAGAAATACTTACCAATCAAATCAAAATCCAAATTACCAATCACCTCAAATTCCTAATTTCAGAATGAACCCCAATTTCCAAAATCAACAAAGATTCCAACCGAATAATTTCAATATTCCTAGAACTAACGTTTTTGCCCCAAGATCTCAAAACTTTAGACAACTACCAAAACCAACACCTATGGACATCAACTCTGGAACAACTAGACGAAGCTCATATCTCAATTATTTATCTGAAGAACTACCATCGCAAGATAATAACGAACAAGTAGAAGTAACAAATTCATCTGAACATTTTGAAAATGCATCAAACAATTATTATGAACCTAATTATTATGCTTACAATGATTTTGCACCTCCTAATGAACAATATCATTCAGAATTTGATAACTTTGATCAATCAAACTATTTATTGCCTGTGGATCAATATCAAATTGAAGATCCATCACCTAATCCTTATAACATTCAATTTCAAAATCCAGTTCAATCCGAACTAGAAAAGGATTTTTCCAAAACAACACCTTCCAAACCCCCGACATAATTTATTTGAACAATTATCTCGTAGACCTACCATACATCTTATTACCAGAAATCAATGCAAAATTTCTCGTAGATACAGGTAGCACACGAAGTTTCATCAATCCTAATGTAGCTCGTAAATATTTTTCAAATTTTATACAGAATGAATTATTTCAAGTGAGTACCGCACATGCTAGTTCTATACATGACGAAATCATTTATATTCCATTGCCACCAACTTTCAATTCAGCCGAAAATCATAAATTTTATCTCTTCGATTTTTCCCAAAAATTTGATGGTCTCATCGGATTAGATCTACTAACTCAACTAAATGCAAACATCAATCTGAATACATATCATTTAGAAACAAACAATACGATCATTCCTATACATTACACTAACAAGAATTTACATCAAATTTCTCCGAAACAGAATATCACTAATTTCTCAGAAACGAGGCTCGAAACAAAACCGCACATAACAATTGTTCCTCCAAGAACTCAAATGATAGCAAAATTGCCGGTGAAACAATCTCAAGGCATAGGAATACTGAATTACACTGATTTCAATAAAATCGAGATGCCAGAAGCATTAGTTAATGTTGAAAATAATTTCGCTATAACTATCTTGACGAATCCAACAGAAAATCCAATTAAACTCACTTTCTTTGAACCACTTGATATAGAAAAAATTGACACGAATGAAACTAATTTCATTGAAAACAATAACGAAACTTTTCACGAATTAAATAAGCAGCATGATAATCTTCTGAAAGAGAATTTAAAAAATATCAGACTCGATCACTGTAATGAAGAAGAATACAAAGCAATTCGAAAACTCTGTTTCGATTTCAGAGATATTTTCTATTGTGAAAAAGTACCTTTGACGTTCACGAACCAAATTAAACACGAAATTAAACTATCAAATGAATCTCCTATTTTTACGAAATCATATCGATACCCACATGTCCACAAGCAAGAAGTACATTCCCAAATTTCGAAAATGTTAGAATCCGGTATTATTCAAAATTCAAATTCACCATGGTCAAGCCCCATCTGGGTTGTCCCCAAAAAATTGGATGCTTCAAATAAACGCAAATGGCGTGTAGTCATTGATTACCGTAAACTTAACGAGAAGACAATAGATGACAAATTCCCACTTCCTAATATATCTGATATATTAGATAAGCTTGGTAGAAGCCAATATTTTACTACATTGGATTTAGCGAACGGGTTTCACCAAATAGAAATGAAACCAGAAGATATTCAGAAAACGGCTTTTTCAACTGACGTTGGACATTATGAATTCAAAAGAATGCCCTTCGGTTTGAAAAACGCGCCCTCCTCATTCCAGCGAGTTATGAACAATATTTTAAGAGGACTTCAGAACGAAATATGTTCCGTTTATCTAGATGACATAATTATTTATTCAACATCGTTAGAAGAACATTTAGACCGACTGAAGAAAGTTTTCCATCGACTCAGAGACTCTAATTTTAAAGTACAATTGGATAAATGTGAATTTTTACGACATGAAGTAGCTTACCTCGGACATCTAATAACACCTGACGGAGTAAAACCCAATAGCGATAAAATTTTGGCAGTCAAAAATTTCCCAATACCCAAATCGGCTAAAGAAATCAAATCATTTTTAGGATTAGCCGGTTACTATCGCCGCTTTATCAAAGACTTCGCAAAGATCTCTAAGCCCCTGACTAAGTGCTTGAAAAAAGATGAAAAAATTGTCCATTCCCCTTCCTTCATTGAATCTTTCGAACACCTAAAAAATCTCTTGATAAATTCACCGATCCTTCAGTACCCAGATTTTTCTAAGCCTTTTATCCTTACCACCGATGCATCTAATTATGCCCTAGGCGCCGTACTTTCACAAGGTTCCATACCAAATGACAAACCAATAGCCTATGCATCAAGGACGTTAAACGAGACTGAACAGAAATATAGCACTATCGAAAAAGAGCTGTTATCAATTGTTTGGTCATGTAAATACTTCCGCCCATACTTATTTGGAAAAAAATTCTCCATATATACTGACCACAGACCTTTAGTCTGGCTTTTTAATTTGAAAGAACCGAATAGCAAACTTGTCAGATGGAGACTGAAACTTGAAGAGTACGATTATACGATCATTTACAAAAAAGGCAAACAGAACGTAATCGCCGATGCTCTTTCAAGAATCCAGTTGAATGTTAACGAAACTCAATCAATAGCTAATAATCCTGGTGAAGTAAATGAAGATATAGTAGAATTTTTACGAAATTGTGCCGAAAACCCTATCGAAAACAATCCAACACAAGATTTGAATGACAATCCAGAAAATTCTAATAACACTGTACACACGAACGCTGAAGAAACACGAAATGACGGAATACCAATTTTGGACGAGATCATAAATAATAAATCCAACCAAATTATTTTAGACAGAAATCCTCATCCTAATCTTGAAATCGAAGAAACTAAATTTGACGGACACACAATTAAGCATATCAAAATTCCCCTTAATGACGTTCTCCAAACTAAATCTGTTCTTATGTACCATGTTAATCCTGATAGAAACAACTATATATACTTTCAGAACAAAACACTGTTACCTTTCTTTACCAAGATCTACATGCAAAACTTCAAAGCCTTGAAATTATACCAATGTACCAAACTAGTCAACAACGTTTCAAATGAAGATGAAAAATTACTGATGATAAAACATCAACACGAAAGCAAAACGAATCATCGTGGAATCACAGAAACTCACGATAGACTTAAAGCAAACTATTATTGGAAGAATATGAAAAATGACGTATCGGATTTCATAAATAATTGTGAAATTTGTCAAAAAGCCAAATATTCTCGACAAAACCCTTATGTACCCCTTGTTCATACTGAGACCCCATCGAAACCATTCCAAATTCTTCATATTGACATGTTTTTCTACGAATCTCAATCATTTTTAACGATATTCGATAAATTCACAAAACTCGGACAAGCTCTTTCTTGTACAAAAACATCAAAATCAGTTGTCGACAAATTAATTCAATATTTTTCTATGTACGGAGTACCAGAGACTATTGTAGCAGATAATGGCAGTGAATTTAAGAACTCTTCTGTCACAGAACTTCTGAAAACCCAAAAAATTAAGATTCATTTCACAACACCTAATCATCACGAGTCGAACTCACCTGTTGAGAGATTTCACTCAACTCTGATTGAACATCTGAGACTTTTGAAAGAAAAAGATCCAAATAAACCAGTAATAGAGTTAATGCCATATGCAATTATTGCCTATAACAGCACCCTGCATACAGCAACAAAATTTACACCATTCGAATTAACCTTTGGTCATACCACATCAAGAGATCCATTCGATTTAATTCCTACAAATTTCTATTCTGACTATATCACATCCCATAAAGACAAATTAGACGCCCTGTACAAGACAATACAAGAAAAGCAAGACAAAGACAAACAAACAGTGATAGAAAAACGAAATAAAAATGGCGAGAATCAAACACAATTCAAAATCAATCAAACTGTTTACAAAAAATCTAATGCAAGAACGAAAAACAAGAATAAATTTATTGGTCCATACACAATACTCGAAATATTAGATAATAATAAAGCCAAGGTGAAGAGTAATAAAACCTCCAAAATAATCACGGTTCATTTGAGAGACTTAAAGAAACCTTTTTCAGGTACCTCTACTTCTGCACCCTCTCAAGATACACCTTAAGTACACCATCATTCCACAAGGTAGATAACAACCCAGGAATTCTCCCCTTCAGAGTAGGAAGTGCCCAAGTAACAAAAAATTATTGGTCATTTATACATATTTTCGATTTAAAATTAATAATCAATGAATTCGTTACTCTAAAATCAAGATTCGATAAACTGAAACATTCATTTAATATTAGCGAATCGTATAAATCAGAATTTTTCAACTCATATAATATCATAAACACTCTTGAAGATAAAATAATTAATCAAATTGAACAATTGAACCCACTGAATACAATCAAAAGACAAAAACGCGGTATTATCGACGGATTAGGATCAATGATAAAATGCATTACTGGAAATTTAGACCAAGAAGACGCCGAAAAATACGATTCAAAGTTAAATCAACTGACAAATAATCAGAACAAGATAAAATACATTCTCGATCATCAAATGTCCATCCTCAACACATCCATAAACAATTTCATAGAAGTATCAAATAACCTCTCTCACAATCAAGTAGTATTAAAAACTAAAATTCAGCAAATTACAGAAATAATTGAGCATAACAACTTCACCCATCAAAGAGGCGAGCACATGTTCACGATTCAAACGATTTTATCACAAATTACTTCCATGTTCCAAACAATCCTTTACGTTTTAGATAAGATAGAAGTATCAATTTCATTTGCGAAACTTAATACCCTACACAACTCTATTATTAAACCTTCAGATTTGCTTGATGAAATTCAGAAAATCGCAAAACTATTGCAATACTCGAAATTACCTTTCGAAGCCACTAAAGAAAATTTACTTTTATTTGAAAACGTAATGAACATCAGAAGTTATTCAAAACAAAATCAGATTATATTTATTATAGAAATCCCTCTAGTAGACCGAGAAATTTATCAATATTATCATTTATATCCTTTACCTATATCAAAAAACAACTCCTTCAATATCATTATACCCAAATCCAAATTCCTCATCATTAATGAGCACAACTATATGTATTTCGAGAAGAATTGTGAAGAAACCATGGCCAATCAATACTTATGCAGTCAAGACAATGTTATCCAAACTTCTCAAAAAACACCATGCGAAGTTCAACTTCTCAAATTCTCTAAAGAAATCAACAATTGCTATCAGATTCCAATATCCTTAACCGATACTCAAATTACAAGGATCATGGCAGATAAATGGATAATAGTCGTCCCTCAAGAAACTGTAGCAGTTAAAAATTGTGAAAATCTTCAAGAAAATATACCATTGCATGGAACATACATATTAGAACTAACTCCAACATGCGAGATTTCTATCAATAAACGTATTATTCGGACATACAATAATCCGAAAATATTCTTTGAACAGATTCAATTACCCGAAGTGAACATTGATTCGAACTTTACCGATATAAAATATGAGCCTGGAACGTTAGATTTGTCTTTAATAAATGTACACAAATTGATGAATCTCCGGAACGATATAAACAATCAGAAGGAGCTGATCGAAGAAATCAATAATGAACCGATTCATCGGAGAACAACTTTATGGACTATAATTTTATATATTCTGGTTATTCTAGCAGTTTTATATTTCATATATACGAGAATCATCAAGTCGAAGCTTTTTCCCAAGAAAGAAGAATCCCAGAAGAAAGAAGATATCAGCATATGAGAAAACATAACCGATGGATATGTTTTCATCTTGGCAGGGAGGAGTTATGGTTACACATCCCGGTCACTACTCCTGAGAACGCACCGTGAGAACGACACGAGTTAGCATCATCAGCAAATTCAGCAGTTTCCGATCTCACCTTTCGTATGACAAAGCACACTGAACCTTTGTAACATTTTTATTAAATAAAATCAGTTCTCTTTTGTATCTTGCACCAACAACTTGCTTTTTAAAAACGGTCCTCGATTTTCCAATCTCCTAATTTGCAGGAGATGATGCTTTGGTTGTATGTGTATATGCAGGGATCAATTACTTCTGTTGTCTGATATGGTTTCTAGATATATTTCATGGTAACATAGGGAAGTGGTTTTCGCCACGAAGGAAAATAATTGTTGAAAATTGATTCAATGTATTTATTATAATAAAGTTTTCGTTTATCCTAAGTAATTGATTTTCAATCCATAAATTGAATAAGAGAACAACTTTGGAAATCATCAAGTATTTTGTCAGATGATCTACTAAAAGTAGGTAATATATCTTTGAATTATCCTGTTCTAATGATAATTTCAAATCTCTCTCGAGAAAATTCTAAGTGATAGATAGGGATAGTATTTGCACAAGTATTTTTGGAAACTTTCAGGGGCGAATTATTACTTCGTTCGTCGAGGTCCAATTAAAACTGCTCATGATGGAATAACAATAGTACATTATACACCTAGGGACTAAAGTGGTATTTCAAATCCCGAGATCAAAGTTTGTCGAGGGATTCAAAAACACTCTAGCCCTGTGGTGTATATACTAGGATATAGGTAGAACGTTAGATAACAAATGGGGAAAAAAATTAAAATAAAAATGCCACTAAACGGAAGGTATCCACTATATTTCTGAAATGTCATCAAAGGGTAGGTATATGTGAAAACTTTCTCATACCAGAAAAAAACTGGTACTTTAACTGAAACGTCTTGTACAAGATGCATGAAACACCAACGACATCGTCGGTGCCACCGACGACAATAACGTCTACAATTTTCCAAAACACTTTAATAAATAAAAATAACAGCTGCTATAACAATAATTTACCTTTTTTCACTTGGCTAATTGCAGTGGGGTAAACATAAATCCTAATTAAAAAAACTACGAGTGGATATAATTCAATGTTCTGCGTGGTATTTGCCAGGAATGTATTTGTTTTCTGCTCGTTTTATACCTCGGGTAATTTAGAATATTCTAATTATTGTTGTGGAGATGACTTGATTTATTTTTCCTCTTTTTGACTCTACCACTCCACTTAGAGTTTTTGACTATTTCCTTTGAATACATGTTAATATTGATTGACATTAAGTTGATTTTTATAGCTCAATATTGTTTTAAACACGTTACATTTTTGTTGAATCCATAATCCATATTATGTTCATAATTCAGCTTTTATTGCGAAGAAATTCACTTTTATCACTTTTTTCCTCGAAAATAGGGATTTGAAGTACCTACCCTCTTGATACCTAAAGTGTATAAAATAATATACTTGAATTCGAATGAGCATATGGATAAACCATATAATAGGCGAGGTCACAAAATTTGGTTCAACCGCGTGCTTGAAGTTGAAATAAAATGGTTAAATGCATCCTTTAACGCTAGATCCGGTATCTAAATTATTTGTTTTGTAGGTGCGGGGGAGGGGTTGAAAGTACTAAGCTATTGATTAGACGTTTTTATTTTTGTCCATACATATGTGTTGTATCACGTGATCTTAGTACCTACTTTCTTGCAGACACCTCTATACCAAAGAAATACTACAGGATGCCAGATCTAGCGTTATAAGATCTATGGTTAAATGTCATGAATTATAGTTTAACCTAAAGGATATTATGTAATGTTCCAATAAACGCCACTCCTCAGACCAGTCTGCGCCACTCTGAAACCCTCCAAATTCAGCGGGACAAAAAAAAAGCATAATGGCCGCTTCTTGTAACTTTCAAAGTCCTCTGATAAACATCATCCTGTATTGCCATCAGTTTCACTATCTTTCGGAACTCCTAAGGAAATTTTATTCAATTTCATCCGGTGAATAAAACAAATTGTTTCAGCATTTATCATATTGAAATGAAGACTTCTATGTATTCAGTGAATATTGAATGGCATGTATGTAAGGCTAGCCTTTCATGCCAGCGTGAGGAGAGTTTGGAACCGAAGTACTTTGATGTGATGTGGTTCAAGCTATAGCTGATACCAAACAGACCAAGTTCCTCTGCTGCCTCTACCTATCGCCTAATGGACCTTCTTATAACAACCTCTTCGTCTTTTTATCACTCAAACTGGACTTCATTCAGGAGGACCATCCAACAGCCGAAATCATAATCATGGGAGCAGACTTTATAATGTACATAACGCTGCCTCTCTAACAAAACAGATGATGCGGGTCGTCAAGCTGAGGCCTTCGCCATCACTCAGGGTCTAGAAAAACTGGTCGAGCAACTAACTCGCATTTCTGATGTCAACAACCAGTCTGCCAACACACTAGACCTTTTTCTCACCACCAATCCCGATCTATATAGAATGGAAGTTTGTGCCCCACTTGGATACTATGATCACACTCTCATCTCCACAACCTGCTCTTTCCATGTACCATCGAGCAGCGCAATACACAATTCGGCCGACTGGGAAGGTCTTCGTATATGTTTTCCTTAGCGTTTCCATGAAAGAGAGTTTGTTTCTCTTCAGTAGATTCAACACGATGTGTTGAGACAATTTCTGAAATCATCATGTTGGGGATGCAAACTTACATACCGAACACCGCAAGAAGAACATCATCTCCGATAAGCCCTGGTTCAGCAGAAACTGTTCTAGAGTTTTCGCTTCCAAACAGACAGCATAGCATAGCATAGCATGGCTAAAAAATCAGGGCCCTGAGACTAGAGGAGCATACGTCGAGGCTAAAGGCATATGCAAAGCGATAATAGAATCTTCAAAAGATGCTCAAAATTCCAAAATGAGATCAAAACTTGTTGAATGTCCTAACGGGTCCCGTTCATTTCGGTTTTTCGCCAAAGCTGTGGAAAGAAATTTCATTTCTAGCTCATTTCCTCCTCTAACCGAGGAAGATAGAACTCTAGCTACGACTGCCCAGGAAAAAGCCAATATCTTTGCTAAGAGTACGAAAGTAGCCCACGGTAGAAGATAGAAGATAGAACTCTAGCTACGACTGCCCAGGAAAAAGCCAATATCTTTGCTAAGAGTACGAAAGTAGCCCACGGTAGATGACCTTTAGTTGGAGAATTTATTTTATTAATATTCATGAATATCAACTTACCTGCCATTTCTCATGCATACAATTATGTTAATTGTGTATATTTCGTTCACTGACTAGATATTTCAATGTATTTCCAGTTTTCCATTTATTATCAGCATTTCACTTTTTATAATAAAATAATAAAAATTCCTTTGTTCGCCAGCTCGGCTGTGTTGTTTATGCTTGTCACTCTATGTTTACGTTTTCGCATCACAAAATGGATGACAAAGACCAATAATGAATTTCAGAACGGTATGTTCTGTGCTTTTTATCTGAGTATATAACCTCCGAATTTCAAAACAGGTGTCTACTTTATAATCAGTGGATAATATTGACTACAAATTTTCTGTGAACCGTTATAGTTACGTTTAATGATGGTTAAACAGGAATATTGAACAAATAACATAACAAATCTGTCTGAGACATACCTGGACAACGTAGAATCAACATTAAGTTACGATTCATCTAATATTGATAGTAGGATTAGTAGGTAATATTATTTAAACGTAACATAAACATAGGGTAGAGAAACATTTGCTTGTATACTTCATGACAACATTTATACAATGTGAGATCAACAATATCACAAAAGTTATATTCAAAAAATATTTTTGTTATGTATCATGTTTAGTGGGAAGTTTAGGGGTCAGGTAGCCGCGCGGTTAAGGTGTCTATCTCTTAATCAGCCGGCTGCCCGTCGTGGGTTCAATCCTCATCGACGGCGGAATTTTTCCAATGGCCCCAGAAGTGGTATCGGATCCCACTATAAAAGGTAAGGTCCCCGCTATCCTAACTCGTACAAGTTTGAGGGTTGCTAAGGCAACTAGGATAGTGGTTAACAAAAAAAAAAAAAAATAAATCTACCCAAATATAACAAATACTCCACATAAGAATTACCATTTAAACACATGAATGAATGAAACTCTCGCTGACTGTCCCCAGTGACATTCAGTTAGCGTCACATTATCAACATCATGTTGATATCCATAATAAAATGAAAAATTTATATTCATATTCAAAAACGTATTCATCAACGTGGAATGACCATTTTTGATGTGAAATGGTAATTCGCGGATTCGGCGTCCACGAAAGTTTTACTGGATTTCATTTCGATGTTTGGACTATTGTACCATGAATGTTAAATGTTTTGCCACAAAATGACGTCGCATAATTGCAGTATATGGTAACTGAAATAGATATTCATTGCGATTATCTGGCAACTTATTGGCGATATGTGAGGTTGCGAACATTAAGCACTCGCCAATAAGTACTGTTGCGCCTTTTTCATATCAACATTGCGAAGTCGCATCACCACGATAGTAATTCCCTGCAACTTCCCTGCCACACCCGGGCCCTCTTGACTATATAATCCACCGATTCAACGCACTCGACCACCAGCCCAGTTGAATTTTTCGTGAATAATAAACTATATTGCTATAATCTGACCCTGTGATTAGTTATCAACTTCGATTCCTAATTACAGCACGTTTACTTTATGTCAGGTTTTAATTTCTCACATTGGTAAGGGTTATAGCATGAAATGACTACTTACAATATAATTTTCAATACGATCAATATTTCATTCATAGGTACTCGGTAAAAAATAATTTTTTTCTGTCAGAACTAGTGAATTCCTTGACCATATCAATAATTTATGTTTTTGAATAATGGAAACTCCCAAGATTCTATCAAGAGATTATGTGACACCAGAAGGAGGATGGGGATATGTCATCGTTGTGTCTGTTGCCATAGTAAATGTAAGTTTTTATTTCGTTTGATATTGCAGACATCAAAACTTCTACAATCTATTCCTATATCAGTAATGCGAAGAGATTTTTGATCAATTTTGAATCCGTACAGATGAGTAGAGTAAACCAATTTCATGAGGTTATATATTTTCATACAAGCTCTATCTCGATTAGAAAAGTTATATACAGTTTGATAATGTGATGGATTGTCCTAGAGATTGATTCTCTACACGATCCTGGCTTGAATTGACATCAAGTTTCTTATGAAATGTATGTACGTTGGTGATGTTAGCTCCCGGCCGGCCAGCTCCAAGCGGCACTTTTCCACCAACGGTCAAATTATTTCACATAGCCGGACCGCCTGACTCGATTCTCGCTTACTTCGTGTGCTTCGATTGCGATATTAGGTGAATTAAATGGGTGTATATATTGAGGAATATCTAATGATATCATCAAGCATTCCATCTGCATACTGTTTTAGTTACTCTAAATGCTCAGATTATAGGTACATCAAAATATCATAAATTATTTCGTATGATTGATTATACATGAAAAGGATATGAGTATAAATGATACAGGCAAATTAACTTGATGTGATATATCGACCTCGAAAGGATACATGGTCGGGGTGTACTGTCTTCTATTCTCCAAAAATCTAATGTTGATTTACATACCGCTCGGAACAACTTTTCGAATTTTTTTTGGATCCCAAAGTGGGCGGCCAAGACAAATAATTAGCTGATCATAAGGAGGAATGTGAGGACTATCTATACGAATTTTTTCGTCTCATTATATTCACTCTGAATAGCCAGCTCCAAGGTTCGAAATATTAAATTTCATACCGCTCGGAACAACTTTTCGAATTTTTTTTGGATCCCATAGTGGGCGGCCAAGACAAATAATTAGCTGATCACATGGAGGAATGTGAGGACTATTTATACGAATTTTTTCGTCTCATTATATTGTTGAATATAATTTAGCAACGCGGTGATTCAAGTTCAGTTTATGTTATATTATGAACATATTGTATTTTGTTAAAAGAGTATTGTCAGATTGTATAACAAGTTGTCAAATATATTATTCTGAAGTTCAGTCAGAAAGTTATTCTTGCTCCTCAATAACCAACATATATTCACTCTGAATAGCCAGGTCCAAGGTTCGAAATATTAAATTTCATACCGCTCGAACAACTTTTCGAATTTTCGGTCAAGACAAATAAAAAGTTGTTCCGAGCGGTATGAAATTTAATATTTCGAACCTTGGAGCTGGCTATTCAGAGTGAATATAATGAGACGAAAAAATTCGTATAGATAGTCCTCACATTCCTCCATGTGATCAGCTAATTATTTGTCTTGGCCGCCCACTATGGGATCCAAAAATAAATCGAAAAGTTGTTCGAGCGGTATGAAATTTAATATTTCGAACCTTGGAGCTGGCTATTCAGAGTGAATATAATGAGACGAAAAAATTTGTATAGACAGTCCTCACATTCCTCCTTGTGATCAGCTAATTATTTGTCTTGGCCGCCCACTATGGGATCCAAATCAAATTCGAAAAATTGTTCCGAGCGGTATGAAATTTAATATTTCGAACCTTGGAGCTGGCTATTCAGAGTGAATATAATGAGACGAAAAAATTCGTATAGATAGTTCTCACATTCCTCCATGTGATCAGCTAATTATTTGTCTTGGCCGCCCACTATGGGATCCAAAAAAAATTCGAAAAGTTGTTCCGAGCGGTATGAAATTTAATATTTCGAACCTTTGAGCTGGCTATTCAGAGTGAATATAATGAGACGAAAAAATTCGTATAGATAGTCCTCACATTGCTCCATGTGATCAGCTAATTATTTGTCTTGGCCGCCCACTATGGGATCCAAAAATAAATCGAAAAGTTGTTCGAGCGGTATGAAATTTAATATTTCGAACCTTGGAGCTGGCTATTCAGAGTGAATATAATGAGACGAAAAAATTCGTATAGATAGTCCTCACATTCCTCCATGTGATCAGCTAATTATTTGTCTCGGCCGCCCACTATGGGATCCAAAAAAAAAATCGAAAAGTTGTTCCGAGCGGTATGAAATTTAATATTTCGAACCTTGGAGCTGGCTAATCAGAGTTAATATAATGAGACGAAAAAATTCGTATAGATAGTCCTCACATTCCTCCTTATGATCAGCTAATTATTTGTCTTGGCCGCCTGCTTTGGGATCCAAAAAAAAATTCGAAAAGTTGTTCCGAGCGGTATGTAAATCAACATTAGATTTTTGGAGAATAGAAGACAGTACACCCCGACCATGTATCCTTTCGAGGTCGATATATCACATCAAGTTAATTTGCCTGTATTATTTATACTCATATCCTTTTCATGTAAAATCAATCATACGAAATAATTCATGATATTATGATGTACCTATAATCTGAGCATTTAGAGTAACTAAAACAGTATGCAGATGGAATGCTTCATGATATCATTAGATATTCCTCAATATATACACCCATTTAATTCACCTAATATCGCAATCGAAGCACACGAAGTAAGCGAGAATCGAGTCAGGCGGTCCGGCTATGTGAAATAATTTGACCGTTGGTGGAAAAGTGCCGCTTGGAGCTGGCCGGCCGGGAGCTAACATCACCAACGTAATGTATGTTCAATACATTAAATAAAGTGCTAGGGTTGGCACTATCCCTGCAGGTAATGGAAGCGAAATTCGAGTTGATTTTAAAAAAAACGATGTTCTGTTAGTTGCCAGTTTCGGTTCCTTCAGGAGCTCATCGGTTCCTTCAGGAGCTCATCTGTTTACTATGATACGGTTTATCTCAACTCGTCAGTAGAATATTAGACTAATTTTTGGTGGTTGCGGAATTCCATATGAAATTTTCCTGAGTCTCTTATTGCAACGTTGTAGAAAGATATCAAGTGAGAATGACTTCCATGGGCACTGAAGTCCATACATTAGGTATACCTATAGCAAAGTTTACAGAATATACTGTGAACTTTGCCAATAGTATTGAATGTTTTTGACGCTAATCGATTTCGCACAGGTGCACAGTTTAGTTTGCGCAGTAGGAGACAGCAATATCGCGTGATTTGAAAAGTAGTCAGGGTCGGCCATATATAGATTTTTGTTATGGAAATCATCCATTCTCAAAGTGGCCCAATTTGAATTCAATCAAATGAAAAACTCAAAGTCGGTCGACCACACAATATAATAAAATAATGACCATATCAATGCCAAAAATCGGATAGCCGGAAATCAATCATATATATAAGGTTTATACCTTCTCCTTTGAATTTGATTATTACTTACTGTGTCTGATGATGGCTGTTGAGCCGAAACTATAGTTACACCCACTTGTTCATTATTTTATTATATTGTGTGGTCGACCGACTTTGAGTTTTTAATTTGATTGAATATAGATTTTTGTTGGGAAATGTAACATGTAAGAAAATGTACGTACCAGGTGACACGGACACGTTATGAAGTTCACCACCTGATATTTAATTTTCAACAAAACATAAGCAACATTAACAGAATTGAACTAAAACGTAAAAAGGGATAAAATAGAAAATAAACACAAAACAACGAAGCCGATTATGTGCACTTTTTATGACAGCTGTAATAACGAAAAAACTCGGGTGTAATTTCAGTCAAATGGATTTCATAGCAAACTCCGATGAATTCAACTCCAGAATATCAAATTTGTATTCTTTTTATTATACATTTCACATTTGAGTGTGGAGTGGTGTTAATTCCGATCTTAGTAGTGAAAAATGACACGAAAGTTGTGAAGTAGGACGATTCTGAAACATAAAATTATAAGAAACACCAAATGATTGAAATTCAATATTCTCAATGGTGCTATCATTGACGTTAACGCATAAAAAACACCTATTATATAAAATTAACACCAAGTTAAACCGTGTCATATCACGATGGAATCGAGGCGATGTATGAATCATCTTATTTGGTGCCAATAATCATTCGTTAAGTATTGCATCCTGAAAACACCAGATTTGATATAAATTAATGAAACTATTGTATGTATGCATCTGAATTGTGTGAATTTTATGCGCTCATCTGTTCGATCTTAGAACCTTAAAACTTTTGCCAACAGGTGGCACTGACGTCCTTCCTATCGTACCTGATTTCAATATTGGGCATGACATTAGATAATATTGATATAGATCAGTATCAATTGGCCTAGGCCATAGTGCTACTGATCAGGATAAATGAACCGAAACAGTTCGTCATCATCCGAAAGTTCCCTAGATTCTTCTCTGAGTCTAGTTTATCATCATATGAATTATATTTCAATAGGTAATTCAACTCAGTAAAAAAAACAGGAGGTAGTGATGGAAAACACTGATTCGCATGAAAACACTCATGATATGGTGTTCCTTCACACCAGAAAAGTATTGGCATTTACCTGCTCAGTGTTTAAACGCACCGAAGCGAATTTCGTGGAGGTAGGATTCAGCATCAAGGAAATCACAGAATGTGCATCACCCCACTGCGGTGTTGAATCGCACTTTCGGAAATCCATAAAGAACACCACCAGAGTGTTCATTCTGCTAAATTCAACACTAACACTAGTGTTACTCACCTACAGTGGTGAATAATAAAACAATCAGGACCTCAGGGGACACCATCAGGCGGTGTTAGCTGGTGTAACTGGTGAATTTTTTTTTTCAATTTTATTTTCACTGTGTACATTGATTTTATCGTTCCATGGATATGATCAAAGAAAAACTTGACAAATAGCGAACTCAATTGTTCTTGAAATGGATATGTAGTCTACATGTATTATTGAACGAATTTTAATTTCCTTCAACCCAATCAAATCATTTTCAATATGATTTTTGCACAAAATTGTTACTTAGATATGACAACAAACGTTACCACAATGCGCAAACTAAGAGTTGCACCTGCCTTTCATAGAAATCTGTGCTTCTAGAGGCATAAGTTTCTGAGGTATTGTTGGGATCGATCTCATTGCAAAGATAATATGTCAATTTGTATGCATCATCTAAGTCTTCCTTGCTGTAGGTTATATGAATGTTTCTCAACATAGTAAGTGAATCAGACGAATCAACAAGAACTTTAATAGGGACAAAAAATAACACATGGAGAACTTTTGTCAATAACTTCAAGCACATACCTAATTCCCGTGTCATGAGGTTTGCTAATCACCCACCATCAGTTTTCCACATAGTTCCTGAAAACTTAGATGATGTGCGTAAATATCAAGAGGGCGCATTTCAATATTTCCCGTATTTTTTGAAAACGACTAAAGTAGTGATATCTCCAGTTGAAAGACATTGTTCCATTATTCACAAAAACACGCACCTTTTGTCTATTTTTACCAACTCCATATCATGAACCGCATTCGAGAAGAAAATAGTGGTACTATATAAAGAACGAATGTTTTCGAATATAATCAATATCATATTGTGAGAGCAATGTAGATAAATTTTTTTGAAACCTTCCGTTTTGTTGGCCAGCACACCTAATTATTAGTTGCTATTCCTATTCATCAATCTCTATCCACATAAATAAACGTTTTTCCTGAATTGTATGTAATAACGATGTTGTAACAATTGGTGTGAAAATCACATGGTTGATTGAGGAATGAGTATTATCTCAGGTAGACTACGTGATAATCACCTCCTCATGCTGAGAGGCTGATAAATATACATATTCTGTGCGAAACTTTCTTCAAATGTTGCTACAGGGTGTGCAAATGGTTCATGGCAATTTTAATTTTCAGATAATATCATTAATATATTAATGATATTTCTTCTTAACACGTGACAAAGTTCAAATCAAGACAGGCACGCCTAACCACCTGCAGACCGGTTTCGGACTTAATGACCCTCATCAGTGCAGGTTTGTCACTGAGTAGGGACTCAAAAAACTCTTCTCGAAGCGGTGCCTCTTCCACTGCAATCTTCGGCACTGAGCCACTTTCAAGAGATATTTGGAATTAGCGACCATCCGTTGTTTTAGTAATTAGGGTGGTGTCGTGTTGGTGAAATATTCATCAGGAATAAACTCTTGTTGATGATGATGATTGTCGGTTTGCGGGCGGTCAGAACCATAAGCATATAGGCCACTCAGTTGGGCCCGTTATGCACCCGCTATTTCTGGGAATTGGTTCAGTCTTGGAGGTAACATATTTCGCGGGCGATTTTGGCTATCTTTCTGACCGATACCTTTCTCACACTCTTCGGGTCCAAGATAATGCTCCCGAGATGCTCCTCCCTTATTGTTGCCACTGCTGGGCACTCTGTGAGGATGTGGGTAGCTGTCTCCTCATCCTCCAAGCACCACCTGCATTCGGTATCGTCAGTGATACCCATAATGTTTAGGTGGCAGTGTCCCGTAAGAATTCCTACCACTATTCTGATCTCCTTTCTGCTCAGTGTGAGCAAGGCTTTGGTCCCTCTACTAGAGGGGCCTTCGAAGTGGAGTTTCGGTTGTCTCATGCCAGGTGCCTCTTTCTGGAATTTTGCATCCAGAATTGTCTTCATGGTTGAGATACTCCATGATCTAGAAACTCCTAGGATTGGTTCTGGTCCGATCGCTGAGCTACTCACACCCCGTCTGGCCAGATAGTCGGCCCTTTCGTTTCCGGGTACTCCAGTATGACCAGGAACCCAAAGTAGTTTCACCTTATTGGTCGTAGCAAGCCTTCGCAAATCATCAATGCATTTCGACACCAGCAGCGAACTGACTCTGTATGATGTTAGGGCCTTCATCGCCGCTTGGCTGTCGGTGCATATCGTGATTAGCAAATCACGATGGCCGTGATAGCCTCTGTTTATGTTTTCTCGCACACAGGCGAGTATGGCGAAGACTTCTGTTTGAAATATACTGTGGCAAAATTTCCCAACGGGTAGTATAGTTCCACTTTTGGGGATTGCCCATATTCACCAGCGCCAGCTGATTCACCCATCTTGGAGCCATCTGTGTACCAGATGATCCCGTTGTTGGGGATTAGTAGGTACCCAAACTGCTTCCAGTCCTCCCTGGTGAATCTTATGACAGGTATACCCTGGCAATTCAAGTAGGGAACATTCACCCACCGTCTGATTCCATAATCGAGAATGACCATACATCCCCTCGCTCCACCATTGGTTGGAGCTTCTCAATCGAGCAATGGCTTTAAGTGTCTCGTGTTCTATGAAGAGATGCAAAGGAGGCAACCCTAAGAGTGTCTCCAATGCTCTTGTGGATGTCGTCCTCATTGCACTCGTTATCGCTAGACATGCAAGTCTTTGAACCCTATCTAATTGTGTTTTTGCTCTGCCGGATACTGTGCCTTGCCACCATACAATGGCTCCGAACGTAATCATTGGGCGTATGAGAGTCGTGTAGATCCAGTAGAGAATCTTGGGACTGAGCCCCCACGTGCTGCCAAACGCCCTTCTGCATGCCCAGAACGCAGCTGTGGCTTTCTGGGCTTTATATTCGATATGCTCGTACCAGTTTAACTTGAAGTCTAGGATTACCCCAAGATACTTGACCGAGCTTTTGTATTGTAGGGGCCTCCCTCTGAGTTCGACGTCCTGGTTTGCGTTTCCTAGTAAAAAGTACTAGTTCCGCCTTCTCAGTCATCCCTACTGCTTCACACCATTCACCTACCCCATTGAGGGCCATTGAATCGTGGCCCTGATGAGGCCTGATCCCTGGTCATCGACCAGGATGACTATGTCATCAGCGTAGGCCTGAGTGTAGTAACCCAAATCTTTAATTTTGGTTATCAGGCCATCCACCACTAGGCACCATAGCAGCGGGAATAGGACTCCCCGCTGCGAGCAGCCCCTCTTGGGTATGGCCTCGCTGGAGCTACTTCTTAGGGTTGCTTCAGCTATTCTTTGGGACAGCATGACATGAATCCACCTTGTTATGGTTGGATTCACACCCCTTTCACTTGTTGCTTGACATATTGAGTCATATGAAGTATTATCAAATGCTCCTACTATGTCAATAAATATACCTAAGGTGAAGCTGCCACGGTCTAGCCTACCCTCGACCCTGTGAACGAATCGATGGAGTGCTGTATCCGTGCCTCTACCACTCCGGTACGCGTGCTGAAGATCAACTAGCAGATTAAGTTTTAGAACCTCCTCTCTGATGTATCTGTCCACCAACCTCTCAGAAGTCTTGAGAAGGAAAGACGTGAGGCTGATGGCCCTGAACGACTTTGCCTGGGTGTAATCACTTTTTCCAGGCTTTGGAATGAAAATAACTTTGGCTGTCCTCCATGCTTTAGGGACGTATCCGTGTGCGAAGCAGCTCCGGAATATCTTCAGTATATGTGGGATTAGGATGTCTTTACCCTTTTGTAGTAGGGCTGGGAATATTCCATCTACCTCCGGAAATTTGAAAGTGGACTCAATGGCCCAATACACCCTTTCGTAAGTTACAATACCAGTAGCCATCTCATAGTCTTTCCTAGTTTTGGGTGGTACAGTTGTCTGTGGCCTATGTATAGCAGTATCACTGCCCGGAAAATGAACTGAGAGCATGTGTTGGAGTGTTTCCTCATCCGAAGCAGTGTATCTACCTTCGGACAGGGTCAGCGCCTCCAACCTCGCTCCTGGATCTTTGGATAATACCTTGTTGAGTCTTGCTGGCTCTGGTGAAGTGCATATGCCTTGACAGTAGTTTCTCTAAGTTTCCCTCTGTGCGTCTCGAATACTCTTTTTGTATTCCCTTTGTGCTGACTTATAGTCTTCCCATCAGTGTGTGGGGTGTTACGTCCGTTTGGCTTTATTGAGAAGTTTGCGGACTTTCTTGCGTTGGGATTGTATTTGTGAGTTTCACCATGGAGTTTTGCCTGCCTTGTCTACCCTTTTCAAGGGACAGCTGGCTTCATAGGATGAGATGATGGCATCATTGAGACATTCAGCAAACGTCTCAATTTCCGTCTCCGATCCATAACGTGTGGGCATAGGCCTGAGTTTCTCCTTCAGTTCCTCTTCGTATAGGTTCCATCGGGTGGCTCTGGGATTTCTATACTCACCGTTGTCTGCATGGCTGTTGCCTGCCAAGGTAAAGAGTATGTGCCGGTGGTCCGCTAAGGATTCTTCCGTTGACACATACCAGTTGCAGATGCTCTCCATCAATACTGAGGAACATAACGTAACGTCAACAGTTGTTTAGCCAAAGGCGTGAAGTAAGTGGGCACTGATCCTCTGTTGAGAATTTCCAGTTTACTGGAACTTAGGAATTCTAGGAGTGTTCTTCCTCTCGGGTTCACGTCGCGATTACCCCACACTGTGTGGTGGAAGTTAGCGTCGCAACCCAACAGAAGGGGCACCCCCTCTCCTCGCAGTGCCTTATCAATGATAACACCTCTTGTGGAGGGTTGTCTGTTTCATAAGGAAAGTACGCGGAGCCTACTATGATTCCTTGTACCTTCCTTTTTGTTTCATCGACCATCTTAATCTTCACCGCTACCAGGTACATAACAGAAGTTCGTTAGCGGAGTGACGTCGACACCTTTCGCGTGAATGCATGCTCTGGGCCTTGATTCGGAGGTGCAGTAGTGCAGCGAACCTCCCGCGTGGCCCATAACTCTTATCCTACCTTGGTAAGCCCATGGTTCTTGGATGAGAGCTATGTTTATATCGAGCTCCCTGAGCCTCCTGCAAAGAAGAGCCGTAGAGTCCCTTCCATGTTGGATGTTGTCTTGCAGGAGCCTCAGGGGCCCGGAGGAGTAGGAAGAGGAGACCGCCATCAACGCGGCCTAGTCCTCTTCTTGTCTGGGGCTGTCAGGGCCACTTACGTTACCCTGTTCACCCCCTTCCTGACCAGACTCTGACTGGATATTATTTCGATCGTCAGAGTCCCGTCCTCTGAGTCGAGGATATCTGCCATTACAGCAGCCTCCTCCGTTGTTTGGCTCGGCTCCGCAGGAGGTGGAGTGGTGACTCCTACAGCGGGTGTCGAGCCGTCGAAAACTACAGTCTCCATTGGAATGTCTGTCGCAGCGGCAGGAGAGTCATCACAGCTTATCGCCGCTTTGTTGGCACCGAAAAACAGGAATCCGTTAGCCGCCCTGATGTTGTTGACGGACTCGGTATCCATCCCCACCACCAGGCTGAGGCCACGCTTCTCCTCCCTCCTGCTCCAAACCCTCCATTGCTGAGTTGGTAGCCCTGGGTTCTGTCTTTCCAGCGCATTGAAGATGACTTGGTTTGACGGTCTTATTGGGATCCAAATTACCGTTCTTCGTAGACTGAACCTTTCTGGATCAACCGATATGAGGTTGATGTCTTCCCAGGGTCTGATGTTCATCAGTTCCCTGAGAAGCAATTCCCTCGTCTCTGCATTAGCTGCAGTGACTAGTATTTGCCCTCTCCACAGTCGCGTTGAGGCAAACTGTAGCGGGGGCGCATTTGCTGCCGTTGGTGTGCTAATATTAGCCATCAGAACAGCGTCGAGGAACTCTGTCAGTTGTTCCTCCGTGAAGGCCACGTTTATCGGGCCCTCCCGAGAGACAACCAGCTGCTGAGCTCTGTTCGCAGATGCTACCTGCGCGTAGCCTCGCGGGCCACCTGTGTCCTGTCCCATTTGTTTGGGGCCAGGTCGTGGTCGCTTGGCCACACGCGCGATATCATCGGGTGTGGAGCCGGGGGTTCTGGTCCTTTTTGTAGAAGACTCGGAGGTTTTCCCTTCGAGGTTAGATCCTCCGGCTTTTTTGTCTCGGTTTCAGGAGTAACGATGTTCCCCGTAGTGGAGCCCTCATCGCCGTTTCTGTCCGTTGGCCCTATGTTTTTACCACCGATCCTTTTTACGGAGCCAGTAGAGGTGGATGGTTGGACGGGCACTGCTGACGCTATTGCCCGTCTTGCCTTCCTCCTTCTCCTTTTGTCCGACCCGCGGACGTTAGATTCAACCTTCACCTCTTGTTATGCAGCAAAGAATAGTTAGATCATTTGGTATCACTGCATTGCCGTCCAGAAACTGGTGAGCCAGTAGTGAATTTCGATGGTTGAACTATATAGGGGGGCAGCTTGTTCGAATGGTTGTTTGGTGTCGAAACTATATCGATTAATGTATCTGAAATATGAGGAACTGTCCTAGATTTACTGTTTTTCGCGGATATGCGTTACGTTTGATCGGATACGTCGCTGTGGATCTCTATGATCGAGATATAGGTATCTCAAATCGAATTATTGTTTTCCATCAGATATTATGTGAATCTATAATGGTGGCGTTTTCATAAAAAATGAGTAGTTAGTACAAATGAGCGATTCGGTCAAGTTTAGTTTCAAATTTTCGAGGATATTTTCTTCGAATAGCTCCAGATTAATTGTTAGAAATGAAAAAACTCTGTCATATAAGCAAAATGAGGTGTTTTCTTTTTAGAGCTGACATTATTCTTCTCAATCAATACCTACTGAATATTTCGCAACAGTTAGGGTAATAGTCTAAGGTGAAAAATCGATCCATCATAGAAACAGAAAAAAAAAATCAATAATTTTGTTGTTGTGAATTCTGATCATTATTATGGTCATTCTTAGTGCCGGTCATAGCTGGTTTCGCATTATGTAATTTAGACTACCGAACAGTTGATTTAAAAAAAAAACAATCGTCGATAGAATCACCTCTGGGTCCAAAATGAGTCCTATTTTTGTGAACCAATATTATCTCAGATTTTCGAACTATGTGTTTTTTATGGTTTACTCATTCGTATCCTGAGACACTGATATCAATAACTTTTTCTAGTACGTATCACTGATTCCTCTTATGATGTTCTCATTGGTGTATGGTGAACATTTAGCTACCATAGGTGACGAAGCTGGTCAAACTGCTCTGGCATTGCAGGTTGGTCTAGGATTAAGTTCTGTTACAGGTGAGACTTTTGATGATTACACGGTGTGCAAATTTGATACAAGATCATAAGAGTTTTCTTGGTATACTTATCTTATTCTTTTTGCACTGAGAGATTTATAAATGAAGTAGTTCGAATTACCAAGATGCATCATAATATCATTTAAAAGCTGCAGCTGTTATTTTTTTAATTATGCCCATTAGAATGACGTTATCTGTTCAACTATAAATATAATCGTAGAAGAGGCCGATAGGCTAAAAAGAAAAGAAGGTTTTATGATGTATGCCCTTTCACTGGTAGGGAGAGCGTGTACAGTTAGTTCCTCGAAAATGTATAAAAAAATAGTCAGAAATACTCGAGCGCGTCAGATATTAATATTATATGCGCTCCCCGTGTTTTTGATTACAGAGGAATATTTATATGCCGGTGTTCATGGTGGGGATGGCCATACGAGGGGGTTGAAAATTATTAAAAAAATATTCATTCAAGCGCGTCAGATATTCAGAAGGGATGTTGAGGTGAGCTCTAAAAAAGCTACTATTCAAAAGACTGACGATTCGAACGCGACCGAAACTCATGGGCCGATTTTTGAAAATGGAAATAAAAGCATTTGACATTGGAATACTCGAGCGCGTCAGATTATTATACAGACGGTTTTTTTTTAAGATTCGCCCTCACCTTTCACTCACCCTCATTCATGCATTCACTCATTCATTTCATTCATCCTGGCATCGAAACGTAGTTCATTTGCCACAGAAAATTTCATAAATATATTTGAATGTAAGGACAGAACACGCTACACCCAGTCGCCTCGCCTTTTTTGTTATTTCTGAAGGGCCTGGGAATCGAACCCACGACCGTGATGGACTTCCATTATAATCATCGCGCTTTGCGCTCATCGCCACCACGGCGACATACAGACGGTTCAGCTTGATGTTCTTGTTGTGCTGACCCATAATCTGGCAATTATGTATTCTTTATTATTGAATATTTTTTAGAGTACAATAAACACGCCAAAGCGTTGTACACATTTGTATCATGGCAACAGAAAGTATGGACACGATGCGAGAGAGAGAGAGAGAGTAATCAACTCACCTTGTCTCAATCTGACGCGTTCGAGTATATCCAACGATCCATTTTTTTTACTATTCTGATTGGCTGCCCTACATGCGCGGCTCTATATGAGATTTGTTGGAAGTGCTCAACAGGGTGTAAGGTATATGTTAATCTACCACGCTAAATTCAGAAATCCCCGCTTGGGCTCCCCTACTAATATATTCTCACAAGTATATAGTATTTCGTAATATATTTCCATATTATTCCATTCCCTCCTTTACGCTAGAGATCCAATAACCTCTCAACAGATTATGGGTTCAGATTCAAGTGCTTGAAGGATCGAAAATCTCAGGAGAAAGGTTCTCAGAAGTATCTTGCGAACCCCGATCGAATAGTTATCAGTTACCTCCATAGATATTATTGCTTACGCTAGATCCGGCATCCTGTAGTAATTTTTTGATCTAGAGGGGTCTGCAAGAAAGTAGGTACTACATGATCACGTGGTACAACACATGTATGGACAAAAATAAAAACGACCAATCAATGGCTCAGTACTTTCAACCCCCCGGAACCTACAAAACAAGTAACCTGGATACCGGATCTAGCGTAAGCAATAAGATCTATAGTTACCTCCAGTTGAAAAATTTAAAGGGATGCAGAATTACGACGCGTGGAAGGTCGGAGTGGAAAGTGAGTCAGATGATATGAAGAAAGACACGAAAGCTCCGTCTAAAATCATCCTGTTGGTTGATCTCGTGTTATATATCGAAAGCCGCCAAATCCTGGCAAAATCCTGGCAAAACTTCGAAAAGGCCTTTGAGGACTGCGGTCTTACAAGAAAAGTGGATTTGCTGCGATCAGTACTCGTCTAGAAGATTGTCCAAGTGTCCAAAAATATCTGAATAATATCATCCAAACTCTAAACTGCCTACAAGCTCAACTGTATTGCCATGAAAGTTTTTGACGAATGGGTGGTGACTTTTAGCCGGTCTTCCTGATCAGTATGAATCTATGATAATGGGTATCGAAAGTTCTGGCATTAAAGTAACTGCTGATGCGATTAAAATGAAATTTTTGCAAGACATTTCTGTTGGAAAATCCGAAAATGTTCTCGCAATGTTTGGCTACGGGAAAAAAAGTGGTACGAATTCATCAGGCACCGATCGGATTCGGCAACGCCAAAGGAACAGGCAAAGGGCCACGTTGCTACAAATGCAACAAGTTCGCCGGACATATCGCCAAGTACTGTGATGCGAACACCTCCACCGAACCAAGACTCCGTACAAAACGGTGCAAAATCAGAACATACGATGTTCACAGCTTTGTCAGCCTACGTCAACGGAAAATGATTGTTTTCTGGATAATCCGCTCATTTGACAGTAGTGGATGAATCGAACTTCATCAGTGAAGGAACTTCGTCAAGACTAACCATAGATCTTATTGCTTACGCTAGATCCAGACCATCACAATTGTCAATGATCAACGGATGGAAACAAATAGTATTGGTGATATCCAGTTATCTGTTGAAATTTCTGATGTTTTTCAACGTAAACGTCAAAAACGTCTATTATGCCCCATATTCAAAATTGAATCCCCTTTCTGTCACACCTCACTAGTTGATAAGATATTGAATTATTTTTGTGAGGTGGTAAGCTACAGCTTCTTTCAGGATAAAGTCTTACAGGCAAATGAAAACAACGGCATTGAATAACTCAATAATAAAATGAAGTTGTTATTCAACAAATAACTATGATGATTCACTAAAATACAGGAATATTATCAAGATTTCACTAACATACAGGAATATCATCAAGATTTATATTTAATCCTGAAAGAACCATATTAATTACATAAAAGAATACAAAATCGAGTTTACAATCATACAGCTACATCAAATACTTTAATATTTCGAATACAACCTTATTGTCTACTACCTATCCAACAAACGATACCCTCTGATATAATTCCCTGCCATGTGCCTTTCAAATAACTTTTGGGTCAATGATCTGAAATCTCTTCATTTATAAACTGGTTTGGGCAATAACTTACGCAATTTGTATCTGGTTCACTTTCACTCCGTATGCAATACTTGCAAACTAACTGATTTGAACTGAGAAGACTTTCAACTATACAAGTTACTTTTACAAACACTGTTGAGCTTCACTTTCAGCCTGAAGACTAACTATTGCAATGTCTATCAACAACTGGGCTGATGGCCGAGTGCGCTAAAGCGCCAGGACTCGATGGTATCGATACCATCTTGTTGAAAAACCTGCCTGGCAGGGCTATCAGCCAGCTGAACCACATAATGAACGCAATATTAAAGCAACCAAACTACCCGAAAAGTCTGAAAACTGGACTCGTTGTACCCATTCCCAAGCATGGAAAGGACCATAAGTTCCCGAAAAGCTATCGACCCATCACCCTGCTAAGTATGTTGGCAAAGGTAATCGATAGAGTCTTGCTAAGAATCCTACAAAAACAAGTGGATAGGCTAAAACTTATACCTGATGTTCAGGGTTCCGTAAATGACATAGTACTATCTCGCCCGAATTGTACATGAGGTAAAAGAAGCATTTAACAGCGATAAAAATACAGTGATGGTCCTGATGGACGTCGAAAAAGCTTTCGACACTGTCTGGCACGAGGGACTACTTGCCAAACGTATCGGAGCTGAGATGCCTAAATATGTGGTTAATATCATAGACTCGTACATGAGCTCGCAAGACATGTTAGGGTCAATGGCGCTGTGACTGCATGTTTCCCACTGGAAGGCAGGTGTTTTGCAGGGGTCATGTCTTTCACCCCTGCTGTACTCGTTGTACACGCACGACTTCCCAGTCTTCGAAAGAACGAGTGCTGCATTGTATGCGGATGATACCGCCATCTATGCACACTCGTTCATTTCAGACGTAGCTAAAATGCAAATACAAATACACCTGGACAGGGCAGTCATGCCGTTCTTCAAAAGCGCAAAGATCCATGTAAATAAAGATAAAATAGAGGTTATAAATTTCACCAGGAAATATACAAATAACGCCTTACATGGACCTTTGCGCGTAGAGGACGTAGAGGTGACGGATGTGCAAATTGTGAAATACCTGGGGGTCAAACTGGACAGGCGTCTAAACTTTAAGGAAAACAAGAAATACCTAATACAGAAAACTCAAACGGCAATCAGAAATTTGTATCCACTATTATAGCTAGAAACTCTGTATTATCAACCGATAATAAATTGCAGGCATACAAACAATTAATCAGACCTACGCTAACATACGCCTGTCCAGTGTACTGCAGTGCCTCGAGGTCCCACATAAAGGACCCTTAGATACTGCAGAACAAAGTGCTACGTATCCAATGGTAATAGATACACCCGAGTGCCAGACATGCACGCACAGTGTCACGATTTACCGACAATGGACCAATACATGAAGAAACTTTCAGACAAATTCTACCGACACCATATCAGAAATAGTACATTGACAAGAAACATGACCGACACCAGACAAGCTCATGACATATACAAAAAGCACGGGCTCATCTACGAGTCCACAGATCTCTTCTGCGAACTGCAAGAAGTCCTCCCACCGTTTCAGCGCGAAATGAACACGCGAATTCGATGTTTTAAATGAATAAAACTCGAGAAATCCATTCGAACTCGAATTAACGCTCATATCTGATAAGTCGTAGATAAAAACTTAAGTTTAAAATTGGATCGAGGCTCCTAACCCTACCCCATCCTAAATCCAACCCACTCCCCCTCATTTCCTACCCCATCAAATACCTTGCGAAAGATAAGGTTTTTTTGATATTTTCCTTAAGCGAAAGACAAAAACAAAAATAGAGAGTAGTGCATTCAAGTCCCTGATGGCTGAGAGCCATTCAAAAATAATATTCATTGAAAGGGCATAGCCCTAGGAAATGACCTGAGCGAGGAGGTTGACGCATGAATGTGTTTTGTTCTTTCGGCCACAATGCCGCCCTTGACGTGATCTACTGTCAAGAGGTTTGTTCGTCTACCAAGAGGAAGATCAAGGAATGTGAACATAAATCATACATGTATATATTTTAATGTGATAAACATTTGAAAAAAAAAAAGAAAGAAGGACAGAGTGTCCGCGTGTCAAATTCCGGCGGCTATTGGAAATATGTATTTATTTCTATAGTATCGTTTAGCGGTAGGAGATACCAAACATTCTAGATTTCAATCCTTCGGACTCTCAACGGTAACCACCCGGGTAGGGCTTCGGATGACACTTAAAAAGCTAAGGTCCCCGTCTTCCATACTCATACATGTCCTAGATTTACGAGGGTTGCTTTGCAACTGAGTTGGTGGTTAAAAACACTTTTCAAACACTTTTAAAACACTTTTCAAACACTTTTCAAACTTGCAAAAATGGACAAAGTATGATTCTCATGTTTGTCATGTTCGGTGAACGAATGGTTGGAGTAAACAAAATGATTTTTGCTACAGAGATGGATGAAGGATCAATACATGCCGTTTGACCCATGGCAACTCCCAAAAATGGGATAAAATTCTGAAAAAAAATCTCAAAACTGATCAATTTTGGGGTTATTTGAGTGATCAAACAGTATATTCTAGACATATATTTGATGATTATGAATTAGCTAATGACATCACTCAGAGTATAAAGAATGAATCAAACCAGAAATGTTGGAGAAAAACGATCTAATTTTCAAGATGAACATGACAATGATACGCGATTTAATGCGTTCTGGTCCATTTTATGACGTATTTCAGTTCAGCTACTGACAGTAAGATGGCAATTCAACTATAATCATGTGGATGTTCTGAAGACAGTTATTTCCAATGAACTCAGCGAAGTCGAATCTTGGTGTAACTCAAATCATCTTTGTTTCAATGTGAAGAAAACGAATATAATTACATTCAAATTTGAATTCGAAAACTTGGTCTTAGGAACACAAGTAGAAAACAAAACGAAAACTAAATTTCTAGGTTAGGGTTCGAAGAACATATAACGTCCCTAAAAAAAGACTAGCATCGGGTTGTTATGCTATTAGAGTAGTGACGAATGAGTACAGCTATTGGCAGAAACACATACTTTTCTCTCATAGAATCCCATATCAGATACTACCCTTTTGGGGTTTTTGTAGGCAAAACTTATGGAATTCTGTGTTCATTCTACAAAAGAGAGCAATCCGTTATTCGTGTGAGGCCAAAGCAAGGGATCATTGTAGACCACTGTTTATCAAGCATCAAATTCTTACGCTTACATGCCTTTTCATTTTGGAGACTGTATGCTTGATTCACATCCGACACTCATCGAATGATAACTCATTGAATTCCAGGCACACCAGAAATAACTGCCATATCTCCCTGCCAATACCTGGGACGACACGAATCAAAAATTCAATTATATATGAAAGCAAAAAAATGTCATTTGCCAGAAAATTTTAAAGCAATCGTTGATACGAAAAAATTCAGGAAGGAGATTAAAGTTTTCCTCATTCCTAAAGCGTTTTATGACCTGCAGGAATATTACATTGACCGTTTTTGAACTTACATTTGCGAATAGTTAGGCATGGAGCATGAGTTTTCAACTTTTACATCTAGATGTTGTTTTGTACCTACTTATTGTAGTTAGTCTCGATATATGTGATGAAAATGTCATCAGTCTATGTGACTTGGTTGTATTTATTCATATTGACTTTTTTGTACCTATATATCTATTTATTTATCTTTAAATTTTATATTTTTACATTTTTTATATGTCACTCTTGTATTGGACACAGTGGATATCCACTTTATTGTTATCTCCTCACTTTGTCAATAGGAATAATTATTCTTGGACAATAAAGTACAGATTGTTTGATTGATTGATCATACAGAGTCACTGGAATCATACCAGGCTTTGCCAGATCTTCAACTCCATCGAACATAACATTTTCATTGTTGGATATTGTGTGTGCGATTCAATTTTGCCTTACTATATCTGAATGTCGTCAACACATTACAATACAATCTAACGATGATATGATAGGTACCTAGATGATGATAATGCAAGATCGCGGACGGATTCTGTGATTTTTGATAAGATTTTGTTTCAAAATTTGTGGGTACATAGTTTTTTTTTATCGGAAGTTATGACTTTATTAGTCGAAATTCAATGTGACGGAATAGTTCTGGGATTCAAATCTGATGGGTTTGCGATAGGCAAATCATCTTTTTAGCCGAAATTCGATCATTCAAGATGGCGTATCAGTTCTGTTATTCTCGCAATTGAATTTCGACCTACTTCTGGTTTTCCGATTGACTTGAAATTTGGTGGGTATTAATAATTCTGGTGACAATGTCTACAATGTGTTACAGAAAAAAAAATGACGGCTTGGGGATATCGACGAGTTTTGTGATTTTGTTCAGATTGGATTGAAAATTGGTATGTGGAGGTTTTTGGGTAAAAGAATATGAGTTGTTTGTCCAAATTCGTAAATTCAATATGGCGGCTCCAAGTTGGTAGACGAGATTTGTGTTATGATCCAATTTGATTGAAAATTGATATGAGGAGGTTTTTGGGATTTAAGATTAGAAATTTATTTTCAAACTGTCTAAATGCAATATGGCGGATCCAAGGTAGCGACGAGTTTTGCGATTATGTTCCGATTGGATTGAAGATTGGTATGTGGAGGTTTTTATAGTCGGACATTATTCATCATAATATATAGATTCAAGATGGCGGCTGTAATCATAAATCTCGACCAACATCTTGAATTTACAAATTTCGTCGAATAATTCATAGTCTCCGACCCCGAAAACCCCGACATAACAATTTTAAAGCGAATCTGAACATAAGCACAAAACTCGTCTGCCATCTTGAATTCAAATTCTAACAAATAATTCATTTTCTTCGACCCCAAAAACCGCTACATACCAATTTCAAATAAAATCTGAATATAAGCTCCAAATCTCGAATTAATAAATTATAATCTCTGACCCGAGAACCCATATATACCAATTTTTAATCGAATTGGACCATAATCACAAATCTCGAACGCCATCTTGAATTCACAAATTCACCGTTACGTCATACACCAATTTCAAATCGAATCGGACTATATTCACAAAACCCGTCCGCCATCTTGAAATTTTTATTTACGACGAGAAAATTGATATCTCTGACCCCGAAATTCCCGAAACACCAATTTCGATTCGAATCGGACAATATTCACAATAATACGCCATCTCGAAATTCTGAATGTTGATCCTGAAAACACGGTTTTTAATCTATAATCGGATCAAAATCACAAAACTCATTCTCCACATGGAACCACCATTCTGTTTTTTCTGTGAAGAAATTTCAATGCATCGTCACTGGAATTTTGAATACCTACAAAATTTCAGATCAATCGAATGCCACAAGTGCTTGAAAACTTTATTACAAAATTTAACCGGTATCACTCAATACAATGAAATTATTATAGTTTTTCTTCATTTCCAAGAGAATACTCGAACTCAACAACTTAATTACAACAACCGACATCGTCACAGTCTCAATTAGACGGGGTATGTTGGGCTGGTTGCATACAACTTCATTTTCATAGCGTACTGGAACAACGCCATCTTGCGTTTTAGGTTTTCATCAAGGATGTTGGGACTCCCACCTGCTTTTGATTAACTCTTGGTCATCATTTTTAAAACAAAATCTAACCCTTTGTATCCGTCAAGGCGGCAATATAACAAAAGTACATGTGCATTATAATTTGTGTCACCGAGCTTCAAATTAATAGCTTTGTTTCTCTAATTGATAACAGTGATATGCCTTTAATTTATTTTTGTCGGCGCATTTTTTGTTAATTTGTTTATGAATTATTGACTTTATCATTCTAGTTGATGAAAGAAGTTGACCAGTAATTTATATGTCGGCGTCTTTGAGATTCATCCGATATATAGGCCGCCAGTAATTATTCTTCTTTGGACGTGATTAGCTTATCTGTATTTGACATTTGATCTTTGATTACTTTTTACAATCATGATACTTTCCGTGCCCAGCACAGAAGGAGCTCAGATCATCAATGCAAATGCAGACTTTATTGCAACCGCCACTTTGCAAAATAACCTTTTCAAAATTGATATACGTGCTGATGTGTCGAATTATGTTTTATTGTTGTTGTGAACTTTTTCTATTTGAATAAGCTCAGTGGAATATGTGCTATCAACAAGAGTCAGCTATTAGGAGAGTATGGGGGAATATCGACTATCTAAGAGCAATAAGAGATTGCTGATTTATTAAACATCAGAAAAAATTCAAAATGCCACTGAAGCTTAACGCTCAACAACCTACAGACCGATTTCGGGCTTATTGGCCCTCATCAGTGCAGGGTTGTTATCCGAGTAGAGACCGTGAGATCTCCACTCGAAGCGTTTCCTGTCCCAATGCATTTTCGTCGCGTCTATTTGACCGCACTGAGCCGCGTTCCAAGAGACAATTTTAAGTGGCGACACCACGCGGCGGAAGCAAGAAACACCCCAGAAATCTGCATTCACAGTGTGAATCATTGCATGGACTACGAGCAGATATAATTCAATGATCTGCGTGGTATTAACCAGGAAAGTAGTTGTTTTCTGCTCGTAGTCTACCAGACATGCATTTCAAACTATGTTTGATATTTTAATTGGATAGACTATTTTCGCTTTCTAAAAATTTTTGTCCAATTTATGGCTTTTCCATTTTTCAAAAAATGCACTTATATTCGATAATGAGCCATCAAGCACACACGACGCGTAATATAACTCAATTGATCGTGTCTGTCAAACGAAGCCCTCTAACGGTGGGATG
The DNA here is from genome assembly GCA_029955515.1 of Chrysomela aeneicollis. Lineage (NCBI taxonomy): Eukaryota > Metazoa > Arthropoda > Insecta > Coleoptera > Chrysomelidae > Chrysomela > Chrysomela aeneicollis. The sequence goes on along the minus strand of JARUHQ010000009.1, from coordinate 8,094,973 downwards.
GCCGCCAGAGATCATAGGGCGCCAATTTTTCGAGATTTTGATATGGTCGATATTACCCTACGGTCGATATTCCCCCACGTCTCCCTACCTTTCAATGAAAGTACTACGAAGACATCCAGGTTGCTTCAGTTATTCCATTCTGATGTCATGGGTCCCGTTGACTGTTCTTTGGCAGGTTCAAAATATATGCGGACATTCTTGGATGATTTTAGTCATAAGGCATTTTGGTATTTTATTGAAACAAATGACCAAGTTTTTGATTGTTTCGTCGACTTCAAAAATTTCGTGGAAACTCAATCCGGTCACAAAATTCAGATTTCAAAAACCGATGGTGAAAACTATTGCTTCAAGAAATTCGATGATATTCTTCATTCCACTGGGATTGAGCTTTAGACAACTGTGCCCTCGACTGTGCCTTATACACCCGAGCAAAATGGCAAGGCCGAGCGTCTTAATCGTTTAATAATGGAACGTGCTCGATGTCTTCTGAGTGAATCAGACCTTCCAAATACTTTTTGGGCTAAGTTTATTGGATCTCTACTGTAAAGGAGGAAATGGAAATTCACTCTTCGTTCAACTTCCCAAGAAAAATGCGAGGTTTTACTTTCCTGAATCAGATCGTGAATCAGATTTAAGCCGACCCATCGAAGATTGTTCCGAAGAAGGTAATGATCCTGATGATGATCCAGATAATGATCCAGATTTTATACCACCAAGGAGTATAACGTATGTTCCCGAACAGCATTAGAAGAATTAGAAAACCGCCACAGACCCATGATGATTATGTGAGTTATCTGGCTTCGGTTGAAGATTTTAACAATCCAACTTCTGATGAGGAAGTACAGAAAAGCCCTGACAAAGAGGCGATGGATCGTGAATATCAAGCCAAGATCGATAACGGTACATGGGAATTGGTGGATCTCCCTCCAGATCGAAAACCTCTGAAAAGAAAATGGTTTTCAAAATCAAGAAGGATACATCTGGAAAAGTGACCCAGTATATAGCGTTACTTGTTAGGTTGTAGTTGAAAGAAAGGAGTATATTACGAAGATACTTATTCTCCATTGTTCCGATATAGCCTCATATCTTCTAGTCTTAGCAGCTCAATACGATCTACGAGAAGGCAAATGAAGTATGCAAGCTGAAAAAAGTATATATGGTCTCAAACAGGCAATTCGAGTTTGAAATATCAAGCTCGATAGTTGCGAGCTTGAGCAATCTAAATTCTATTCTTGCATATAATATCATATTGCAGACGATTTAAATTTTGATAGTGGCTGTGTGTGGGAAAAACCATAAGTTGAATTTTTCCTCCAAATATGTCAAAAAATGCCATCTAGTGAGCATATTTAATGTTTCGAATTTCACAAATATATGGATAGAGAAACAAAGGAGGAAAGTGAAGAATCTTCAGTCTGTGACACACGGTATTATCCTGGATGAAATGTCATGTGAATTTTATTAGGTACTCAAGAGAGCAGTTAGGTAATATCATTCCTAGATGAGGGTATCTGGAATCCATTCCCCTACAAAATATCTTAAACCAACTTATGTTATTATTAATAGAAATGAAGCTAGGACAATGAAGGGGGACGACATATTGAGAGATAGCCAGGTTTCTGATTTCTCATCAGGTTTTTCTAGAACGTTATAGAACAGAACTCAATAATTGAGTTCAATTATTATTTCAGTATCGAATCAAGTGTCTAGAAAGACATTTATAACGTTCTGGAAAGAACTTAGTGAGAAATCGGAAACCTAGGTATGTTAGAATTTCCTAATATAATTATTAATTTTTTCCAATTCGTAAAATGTAATCATAATCATTTCAGGTTGTTTCGTGGGGTTCATGGTTTCCAAATGTAGCTACAGAACAACTGGATTCATTGGAGCATTTATATATTGTCTTGGATCATTCGGAGAACATTTTGGCAGTAGCACAGCCCATTTAGTATTTTTTGTATCTTCATTCAAAGGTATTCACATTTTATAAAAATATCCAGAAATTTGGAATATTTGAAACTTTTGGTAAACTTTTGGTAAACTGATAATGAATGATGATTAGTATCTGCCAGTCAGTGATGTAGGTTCGAAAAAGTATACCTTCTTGAGAATCATAAAGCTGTTAATGATCACATCACATCACAATTTTAGATGATTTCAAATTATAAGAAAATATGTTTTACGGGTACATTGCACTGGAAATAGACAAATTCTATAATATTGGAAAGCTGTGAAACAATTGCAATGAAGATGGAATAATTGTAGAATAACAGAACGATTATATTTTCACAACAATATATGTTATATACAGTATGTAACGAAAGAATGGGAACGGCCAAATATCTCAGATACCGCTCAATCGATTTCCATAAAATATTTTATACTTAACTACTAATTTATGCCGGATCCAATTGCGCAATTCTGTCAAGTTCACCATTCATCTGTTATAAGAGAAAAACCACTTTTTTAATATACCTATATCTCATTGGATTTTCGAATTCTCCCTGGAATACTGATTTCATCAATTGATCGTATTTTGGGTATTATTGAAGAGAATAGAGAGATAAAAGATTGTGAAAAATCGAAAATTTTCAACTTTAGGATTTTTTTGTGTCGAAACTTTCCATCATTGGTCAAAACGGCTTACATGTATTCACTTTTCTCTCACTATCGATTGTTATTTGAAAGAAACTAATACAGGGAGTTCAGATTTTCCGAAAATCTGCTTGTGATTCCTGAAATAAAAATATCTCGATTTTTTTGAATATCTGTAATCGTATAGCTAGACCCAAAGTGCTATATATCGAAATCAGCTTGCAGAGAGGATTTGAAAATGCAATAAAATGAATTCGTTTCAATAAAAAAATCCTGTCAAAAAAAAAACTGTTAACTTGGCAGCAATGCGGAATTCGCAATTGGATGCGCCATAATTACAATATATGGCCGTTTCGATACACACTGTATATTCATCTATGGGTATCTTTCACTAACTCAATAGCTTCTTCATTGAACGACTTACTACCAATACAAATATTTATACCTTGATTATCATATAATCAACAACAATATTTGTACCCTTCGGGTGTTGAAAATAACAAGTTCTGGAAAATGCCAACCAATATATTATATTTGTCAGTTTATCAAGTAGTTCATTCCAAATGCTGGAGAGGGGGGTGTATCATAGATCTAGGTTCCAAAAGATAGCAATTCACTACATTTTAAACAGCATAGACCACATAGTTGTTGTAAAGTATTTTATATCACAGTCAATCAAAGTTGTGAACACGGTTCAAACCGATGAATTACCATCAAGAAAAATGTTTGTGGATACTGTATGACACTCATACAAGTCCTAATAAACCTACGAGGGTTGCTTTGCATCAACTAAGTTATTGGCATCTACCTATATCTTTCGAAATAGTGATTAGAATACGATTTCAAACAGCAGCATATCATTTGTGCTGATCAATCATTTTCTAGGTGCTGGATTCGGACTTATGCAGGCATTATCAATTACAGTACTGAATGTTTACTTTGATAAAAAACTGAATTTTGCAATGGGAATATTACATCTTTTTATTTCCATCGGAACAGTCACCGCTGCTCCGTTAACAACTTTCCTCATGACAAATATTGGATTCAAAAGTACTACTTGGTTATATACAGGATTATCCCTGTTGACCTTTCCTGCTATAGCGACTTACAGATCTGTGACTAGATATCCAGACAATGTTCCAGTTGAATTGCAAGCCCATGCAGGTAAATGGAAATATTCATCATAGCTGGGATACTCTGTTCACAGCATTTGATTTTCATTTTTCAATTATAGGCATTGTCCAAGGACGGAAGGTCTCTTCTGAAAGAGATTCACCTGTCAAGGTGCCATTGTTACGCGTCAATGAAAATGTGAGCACTTATAAAGCGAAAAGAATTTGGGTCATGACAAAAACTTGGATTATGTAAGTAGGTAGAGCGGAAGATAATCCGGTCAATTTAGTAGACATAAAAATAGTGATCAAATAACAAAAATTCCCGGAAAGCCAAATATTGGTGGAGAGCTGGGGTTAACCATTACAAACAAAGTTTCAAAAATATCCATCGATCCTATGTGTGCTTCAAAAGTTATTCGTGGTCAAAGGTCGAAATTTGGTGTTTTTTAAATTTTTTTCGAGAACGGTAAGTTTTATCTCTATTGATTATAGTAATAGTTCCAGAGGAATTGTTGAAATCTCTGTAATGTGTTCTAAAAAAATCAAGATTGACGACATCACAGTAGGTACAGCAATAGAAGATAATGATGAAGTTGACACGAGATTGATATTGGGAATCTCCATTCCAGGAAATATTTGGAACAAATTCCTATCACAACTCGTTTTATCTGATTGGAGTTGGTATAGATATTTATAATTCGAGTGGTATTGTTTCCAATCAATCTATTTTTATTTTTATCAATTTAATTACAACAATCTCGATGAACCTAAACTAACTGATTTTATTATTCTTAACGCTGTAGTTGAAGCCAGCCAATTTTGGTGAAAGTAAATGAAAAAATGAGTGATGTTCTCATTGTTTTCATCTGACAGTATGTTAATATTCTGCTGTATGAATGACGATTTCATCAATAAATCATTTATACATCAGGGTGTCTCATTGGGAAACGAATATATTTCAATGGTGAATAGGGGTCACCAAGATGGTTCAGAATATACCATATTTGTTGGGTCTTAAGAGTTTTATAATCGATATATAGAGTGTTTTATCAATATAGCTCATTTCCTTGTGGTTTATCGGATATCGAAGATTCATTTATTTTCAGGGATGACTTTGGGTTGAGACTTTTCAACACTCCCAAATTCTGGAACATCACTATAGGACTCAGCGTGGCTTTCACTACAGATCTCCTCTTCTTTTCCCTCATACGCGTAATCTTCGTTTCTCTTCATTATACAAGAGAAGACATAGGTTTCATAATGATGATTTATTTCATCTGTGACATTACTGGTAGAGTGAGTTTTTCAGTCATAAGTGGATTCTGGACGTTCAAAAACAGATATAGTTTCCTCGCCGCCAACATAGCCATCAATATTCTGCGAATTGGTAAGTTATTTATTTTTGTAGTTTTATTCATTCCAACAACTCGATAATGGATCTTTGGGTGGACAAACTATGAATGCTAGATTTTTTCATCTCAGAATGAGTTTTTCTATCGGATGACTATAAGTTATGTTCTGCTATTTGATCCTGGAATTCCCCCTCTGCTATAAATATCTGTACACTACTCATTCGATTCCTGTATATCTGATTTTTCAATCTGATTGAGCGTATCAAGAATAATATATTATATAATATAAAAAAAATTAAAAAAGTGCGAACATTTCGTGGTTTTTCCGAGTGCTACGAAGTTAGCACAGGTCTTTCGAAGTTACAAACTTTTTTTTTTACTTGTACATGTACATTAGTCTTGGACTAAATGAAGAATTTATATATATATATATATACTACTGTTAGTGATCCTAACAACGTATCGAAAAATCAGAACTAGCGAGATTGGTCTAATTCTCGTTGTGCGGGTGATAGTATATCATATTTTTCCCTGTCACTAAAATCCATAGATCTTATTGCTTACGCTAGATCCGGCATCCTGTAGTAATTTTTTGGTCTAGAGGGGTCAGCAAGAAAGTAGGTACTATGGTCACGTGGGACAACACATTTGTATGGTCAACAATTAAAACGACCAATCAATGACTTAGTACTTTCAACCCCCCGGACCTACAAAACAAATAACCTGGATACCGGATCTATCGTAAGCAATATGATCTATGCTAAAATCCATCATGACAAATAATCTCACAAATTACTGACATGTTATAGCAAGAATCAATTTGACAACAGATATTTCAATTATTTTCGTAGCTACCCCGACCATCTTATATCCTAATCAGCAGGAATAATCCGTATAAAATCTGAATTTAAACTTCAAATTACTCGAAATCTATTAGAGATAACATGATAGATTAATATATATTCGAAATCAGAAAAATATACTCTATCTAATAGTGACAAAAGATATAGGGAGTTCCTTTAAAAATATATATTTGGTGTCCATAAATTCTTTTCTAGACTGTTTTTCTGTTAACATATATAAAATCTATAGGAAAAATAACATGAGATTTTTTTAAAGAGAAAATTGAACGATTGATGAAAAAGTTGAGGGGGGTTTAAAACATACCTGAAGACCCTGTAGCTGAAAAGTTATACAGTTCGCGGCAAAAGTATCGAATAAATTCGATGTATCCGAAACTGCGAGGGTTCGCGAAAAATTCATCGTATACGTCAATCTTATTTTTTCGAGGCACATATGATGTAGGGTAATTCAGAAAAGTGTAGCAACTTGAACTATTTTCTTATAAGTAGCACACTCTGAATTTTATAAGAAATTAAATCATATAGGAATTATTTATCATTATTGATCCAACAATACTTTGTTTGATTCATCAAACCTTGTAAAGATATTACTCACATTAAAACTATTATAAATACTTCTTATGGTATTAAAAACTAATTAATTAGTATTGAAATGTAGGTATTGTTAGAAATACATCCTTCTAATACAACGTCTAAACGGTAACTGACTCTCAGCCTAACTTCACGTAACATCCCTTGATTCATCCTATCACTGAGTCACCCGATTGAGCCACTAAGTGATACTGTCAGCATATACGGGGTGGATGCATATCCTACACTCGGCCATCCTGATGGGGTTAGTCTGTCCTCAGACTCTATATTGTCCTTATAACATGATACGGATACGTGCGACTTTCGCACATTTTCATGGTGACCTTCACCCATTTCCATAGCGACTTTCGCTCTTATTTCATGGTGACTTTCACCCACTTACAAAGCGACTTTCGCTCTCATTTCATGGTGACTTTCACTCACTTACATTGCGACTTTCGCTCTTATTTCATGGTGACTTTCATCCACTTACATAGCAACTTTCGCTCTTATTTCATGGTGACTTTCATCCACTTACATAGCGACTCGCTCTTATTTCATGGTGACTTTCACCCATTTACATAGCGACTCTCGCTCTTATTTTATGGTGACTTTCACCCATTTCCATAGCGACTTTCGCCTCTTATACCGGTGACGTTCACCAATATGCTTGAGAAGAAGAATCCTTCACCTTCGCCATACAGGTCACAAGGACCACTACCAACTGACACTTTAAACCAATACTCCCTTCCCTCAAAGGTCCTCGAGGTCCATTCCAGGTCCGAAATAATAAGCTTCATATAACTGATGACTTTCACCATGACGTCCCAGTACTTCTTGGCACCTCTTTCATATACAGTGTTGAAAAAAGCGAGAGTTTTTCTTTTTTAAATAATACTGCACCATGAAAAACTAGATAGACGTATGCGGGGATTATTTCTACCCATTGTCCTAGAGGCCTATGTTCATGAAAGTTAGGCCTATGTTTATGAATGTTCGAATTTTCAGATGATTTGGTGTAGATATTCAAGTTTTGATAAATGGAAATAATAGTGGAATAGTGGATTATAATTGAAACAATAAGATGTTATGACCTCATGATTGATGTCATTTTTTATTGGAAATGTTTTTCTACTCTTTAGTTTTCTTCTGCCGGGATGATTATACGTGGACATTGATATTGATTGCATTGATTGGATGGTTGAAGGCATTTGTAGAGACGTCGGTATCATTGGTGATTTCTGAAGAATATAAGAATAATTTCGCGCAAGCATACTCTATGTACCACATCACATTTGGATCCATCTGTTTGATTTCCAGTCCACTTACTAGTAAGTATAAACAATAAATTTTCAATTCACCTAGAGCGAAGCATTTTCGGACCCATCATGTTCATGTGAACTCTTTTCCATATTTTGCTGACCGAAATCCGCCCTAGGCTTTTGTCACTTCAACTCTGAAACACCCAGTATTTGCAACAAGTCATCATTGGACATTGGACTTCTATCAATCAATAGGTATAGGTTTTTTCGATTTATATGTGACTTAATATTTCAGGTTTTATCAAGACTTATATAGGAAACGATGATGCTATGGTGATATATGTATATTGTGGAATCAATTCATTATTTTGTCTGACATGGATCATAGAAATACTACAAGGCAACTTGTGGGCATGGCTCGACAAGAGGAGAGGAGATTGTTGATAAAATATATTTGTGATGTTAATAAAAGTTTCGTTTTAATTCTCTGATTGTCTGATTAATTCATGAAAAAGGTTCTGTCATGAGGTGACCAATTGCGAATTGCTTCAAAGGTCTGAACTACAATTAATAGATGATCGATTACTCTGGAATAAATGTTCATTCATTGCTACTGATGAGCTTTGGTGCAATGAAAAAAGTTGTTCTTGCTGCACCCTTTCAATTACCAAGTGCATTATGATTCAGTAATGCTCAAGGTGTATAGAGATTCATAAAGAGAGAAACAAAGCGACGTTGCCTTTACACCTAGCATAAAACTGTGACGATACGTGTAGAAGTTTTTTCGCCAGTTGTGCATATATAATTTTATTTTTACGGAAAACTGAATCTTGCCTATAAGGAACTGATTTTTCATTCCCAGTTTTCTGTAAAAATGGAAAAACTTTGATGACCTTCCGCCCATCAGAAATTTCGGTTTGAAGGTATGACATTTTATTCAAATCATTTATTTTTTAAATTGTAGGTTGGAAATTTTTGTTCACTCAAAATTTAAAATAAGATGGGTTCGGTACTATAGGGCGTTACTATAATGTACCAATCCCGAATTAAAAATATAGCGAATGAGAACTCAGGAAACTAACAATATAAAATAAGTATAATATCTGAATACAAGAAAGAGAAAATAGTCTATCCAATTAGAATATCAAACATAGTTTGAAATGAATGTCTGGTAGACTATGAGCAGAAAACAACTACTTTGCTGGTATTTTCCAACAACAAAAATATACATTTTGTGATCTTCAAAATAGCATTCTTAGATTTTGAGTTCGAGTTCGTTTCGTATTCTTGCGGCCATCATCAACTTTTTATCAAATAATAGATGCATCTTCCTCCATACTCTTCACCATAAACTGAATGTGTTTTTTGATTTATTTTCACAACGTCTTGATGTCAAAGTCGATTGTCATTAAAAGTGAGGCTAGGAATTGTAGTGTTTTCAACATTCAACTATATACAGTGACCGCCAAAAAGTACCTACGCATCATATGGGAAATGTTTTATCAATGAATTCTGACAAATATCGATAAGGGCATTCGCTTCTGCATCAGAAGAAACCTCAAGAGACGTTGTACAGTGCCGTTCGTCATTTCGTGTTCAACGGGAAATTTGAAAAATTCAAAAATCATGTTCCAAAACACCCCTTATTTGAAGAAATATCGAAAAATGTGATTTGGAAAAGTTGTTCAGAATAACATTTTATAGCTATGTACAAGTTTTGGAAGAGATCTGAACTAAAGAATAGAAATCAATTATTTGCTATAAAAAAATTAATTTGGAAAAATTACATGTTCAACACAGAAACTTTTGAGTAAAGGCAACAGTGATATTTTGTATTGATAAGCAAGCTATTTCTATTTTATCCGGAGAAAACTTGAATTCTGTGAATTTGCCAAGTATCCAGCTGCTTTATAAGAGGTCAGTGAAATATCTACAGAACATTATTATCTGGTTACTGTTTATTATCAATTGAGGACCATATTTCTACACAATTTCGACAAAAGATAAATTGGTTTTCACTTACCTTGTTTCGTGCATCGACATATTGTCTCAATATCGAAAAGGCCATGAAGTTTTGACATTAATGATGCTATTAGGAGTTGTCAATTCCGTCAATTCGTGTAGTTTTTCTATTGTGAAAGTGTTTTATTGTACATTAATAAAAATTAAAGATGTCCCTAGAAAAGCTCAGTTTGCAAGATAAAATTGAGTTCGCCTTGATATTTGGCGACCACTTTCATAGGTCCAGAGAAACAGTAGAAATATTCCTTGCTAGACATAATAATAATATTATTAATAATATTCTGTGGATATTTCGCTCACCTCTTATGAAGCAGGATACATGGCCAACTCACATATTTCAAATTTTATCCGAATAAAATAGAAATAACTTGCTTATCAATACAAAATAGCCAACAGCCAACAGGCTTCACTCATAAATTTCTGTGTTGAAAATGTAATTTTTCCAAGTTGATTTTTTTCATAGCAAAAAATTTATTGTAATTTTTTTATCTCAGATTTTTTTCAACACTTGTACATAGCTATAACATGTTGTTCTGAACAACTTTTCTAAATAAAATTTTTTGAGATATGATTTTTGAATTTTTCAAATTTCAAATTTTTCAAACACAAAATGACGAACGGTACTGTACAACGTCATTTGAGGTTTATTTTGATGCAGAAGCGAATTCTCGTATCGATATTTGTCAGAATTCATTGATAACAAAATTCTCCACACGATGCGGACTTTCTGGCGGTCACTGTATATATTTATGTTATTTTTTTCATTGATAATTTCTAAAAATAAAGTGAACTTTTAATCTGTATATGTACCATCCAAGACCCCTTTCCTAAGGTGAAGTACGAAGTTGATAACAACTTTTTCGAAATACACACATCTGATATGTAGATAATTATGTGATTAGGTAACATTTACGCTTTTTGAGAAGGATCAAAATCAACGAATGCTTCACATGACAATCGTCAGTGAAGGTTTATAAGCATCTGAATTCTGAAGTTTGATTCATTTCACTCATAAAATAAAATAATCTATACATAAGGCACACAGCGTTCAGAAATCCATAACAATAATGAACTCTCCAAAGAAGACATTGAACTCTCGGACACCAAGAATATAAATCACACAAGGAGAAGCTAAAATCTCTATTTCTTTGGTTAAGTGTGCACGAGAAAGGATAATTAAATTTCATTGTGTGGGAAACGTCTGTGAAATCAGCAAAGAAATACAGCTACGAGAAAAACAAGCAAAAACTAATGCGGTTTCTTTGAAATCGATAACAAGAAAAGTTCACTACGTTGACATCAAAATGCAATAGGTATCTATAAATCACGTGAAGAATTATATCCCTACCAAATATTTATTGTGAAACAACTAAATATAGATCACATGCAGTACGATTTGGTTATATCGATTCATCTATGAATGAGATATACCTACTTACTTAACTGTTTTTCATGTAACCAGCTCTCACTCGTTAAATCACTCTTTTCTGAATAAAAACAGGAACAATATCAGTTCTGAATTGCCCAAATTGTTGTAATTGGGTGTCATATAATTGAATTTTTGTACAACTAAAGCTCCAATATCGTTGGAGCGAGTTGGTCTGTCTATTGTTTCATTCACTGTTTCTTCCAGTTGACAAGAGTTTTCATCTTCTTGGTCAACACGGTGCCTCATTTTCTTGTTTCCTGCATGCATTTGAACAGGCGGGTAACTGCTACTGTTTGTGATTTTCATAATCCTTTTGAACGAAATTCCATCAATTTTCATGACATGTAAACATTGTGAATATTATGCAAGAGATGAACTTGCTCCCATCGTGTTTATTGTTATGTATCTACTTACAGTTGTTTTCAGGTGAATACAAAGAAATATCGATTATGCTGATAAATATTTAAATATATAGATTATGTGTATGTAGTAGATATGTTTGATAATTCTAGTGAACACATTATCTATTGATATTTTGCTAGAGTTATCGTTAAAGCGAAATGACATTCTGGACCATAGGCGCCGAAACTTCAAAATTACTATGGGGGCTCGGTCTCCAAAAATAAACATATAAGAATAATATATATATAAATTTTCCATAAAGCCAGTGTATTATAACATCGTATATTCAAGTGATGTTCACATACAACATAAAAAAAACAAAAAGTAAATACTGATCCGAAACGACCCGAGTACAACATGTTTAAAATAATAAAAATAATATCCAAACTCTTTGGTAAAGTATAGAAAAAAACAATAAACACATAAAACTCGTGATTGATATAAAAATAAATGATCATGTATTCTAATAATTACAGCCAGTTTCGAACCTTAAATGCCAAATGGCAAAGTCAGGGAATATTCCCCAATTCGGTGTATTACAGCAAATGCAAGTATAAACTCATTGATTATGAGTTTCATTCATGAATGTTCAGAATTCGTTTCGAAAACTACCTAAATTAATTTTTCAGATATGGGGTTTTAAATTTCAAATTGCTTTGTTTCTACTTCACAAATTGGCAACTTGGCAACAGCTTCTAGTAGGCTAAAAGAACAACAACTCACATGTGGCCACACTGTCACATTCATTATCTACACTTGATTTCAATATATTATTCTGGAATCAAACTTTTAATATAAAAAAAATATCAATCGAAACATAAATTCAATTCAATAAAAACACCAATCCATCCACAAGTCAACTATAAACATAACCTCCAAAACTGAGTAGAATATCATTTGAGAAACATGGAACAGAAATAAGCAGGATGGCACCTAACCCACAGAACTTATTGGTAGTATAAGTTATGTGTTCTAACCTGATCAAAATATTACTATCTTTATTCACCTAATGAACGTAATGGATTTGTTGTCCTTTATTATTTATGAAATCTGCAGTCGATGTTGCCAAATGGTGAAATAGAAACAACGTGCTTTTAATCTCAAATCCCCATATCAAGTCTTTTTTTTAAGCACTTGCAATGTTTCTTCCTTTTTCGGAAAAAGTTGAAATGGTGAGATTGAAATTCGACGTTTTGAAGATATTCAATGAGAATTACTTCATTATCGTCCGAAGGATAATTCCCCAATTAGAAGACTACGGCTTTGAGTAACAAACTCCGGCGGTTTTGTCAGCGTGATAATGAAAATCTTTATAATCCGAGACCACTGAGACCGAGACATAATTTATTGTTTCTGCTATGAGACCATGGTAACAGTTTCGCGAACCAGAACTACACGAATTCTCTATGGGGGCCCGAGCCCACATTGCCCCCAAGGTTCCGGCGCCCCTGTTCTGGACAGGGTAATGAAACACAAATTGAGGATCCAAAAAAAAGTTATATGTCTATATATTTGACGCTACGTAGGAATTTTTTTTTTTCAATGTACCTACCTACATACATTCCATGTATGAGCCGAATTTTTGTGATAAAACATGTATTTTTTTCCAATACAATAAAATTCTATCTATATATCTATTTATCTATCTATCTATCTATGGAAAACAATTTTCATTGTGTAAGAAATTAATAGAAATAATGACATTTCAGATTCAGATTTCAGATTTATTGTTATTATTATTTACAAAACATGATGTTACAATGCCGTAATCCACCTAAGCAATCGCGATGCTTGTGTTGTGGAATTACGTGTTTCTTTGAGTGGTCAATGTGTATAATTTATATAGTACGGCGAACTTTTTTTGTAATTTGAAAACTGAATGCTAATTTTTCAAAATGTATTTTAGAAATAGAAAAAGGAAGTTGAAATTTGAAAATTAGTGACATATGATAATAAATACTATGAAAGGTGAATGAAAACGAAAACGATAGGCACACAAGAAACAGCATTTAGAGTGAGACTGAAAGAGAAGATAAATGGACTTTATAGAGATAGTTTGAAGAGTAGCGTTTAGTTTAAAATATTTGAAACATATCTTTGTTTTGCAATATGATATTTTTTATTGAAATTTCAAATTTTGAAAAACGGTTTATAGTTTTTATGTTTTTTGGCAAGAGGTTGTATAATTTTGGCCCGTAGAAAAATATATATCTCTGCGTGTGAGCTTTTTTCAGAATAGGTAAGTTAACAGATTTATTTTCGACAAATCTAGTATATTTGAATGTTGGGGTGAAATATCTTCCTTTATTATGGAACATCCAGATTAAGCAATGGTAGACATAAAGGCTCCTTACATTAAATACTCCAGTTTCCTTATAGAGTTGGTCGGTGGAAAAAAGTTTTTGTTTTTTATAAATTATTTTAAGTAATGTGTTTTGCATAGATTGAAGTTTCATTATAATGTTGTTGTACAAACCTCCCCACGCAGTGACACAATATCTAATAACAGATTCAGCCAAGGAGTTATATAGTATTATAAGATTTTTTTTACCCAATATATCTCTGATGCTATAGAATTTATGTATTAGCTGTCTCATTCTTTTAATGACATGACTTACATGTCCATCCCATCTTAGATGTTGGTCGAGTACAATCCCAAGGTACTTAATATTTGATGTTTTTTCTATGCTAGGACAATTGCATCTATTTGTGTTATCACAATCATGTATGGTCAAGAGATTGTAAAGGGGCTGCTCAGTATTATGGATCGAAAAGGCTATGAATTTTGTTTTCTTTACATTGAGAGTCAATAGGTTGTGGTTAAGCCAAATTTGTATTTTTTGTAGGTCTGTTTCGATGTCAGATTGTAGTTGTTGCCACGAGATTCCTCCGTATATAATTGCAGTGTCATCAGCATATGATACTATGTTTCCTTTGAATTCCTTTATTGAAGTGATACTATTGATATAAACAAGAAAAAGTACTGGACCCAAAACTGTCCCCTGTGGGACACCGATTTTGACTTCGATTGGTATACTCAGAGTGTCTTCAATTTTAACGGTTTGCACCCTTTCTGACAAATAATTTCGCATCAAGTCCAGTGCGTTACCTCTAACACCGTAGTTCTCAAGTTTTTTTAGTAATAATTCATGAGACACGGTGTCAAACGCCTTGGCAAGGTCTAGAAAGATAGATGAGCATCTTTCTGACCTGTCCAGAGCATCGACAGTCTTCTCGATGAATTCCAGTATTGCTTTTGCAGTATTTGAGTTATTCCTGAAACCAAACTGTTTATCTGTTAACACTTCATGTCTAGTAAAGAATTCAGTTAATCTAGTTTTGATACTTTTCTCGAAAATTTTTGCGAAATTATTTATCACAGAAATTGGTCTATAGTTGTTCAAGACATTGTGTTCAACTGATTTATGAATAGGGGTTACATTGTCTCGGTATCTTCCCATTATTGAAGGATAGATTGATAATATGGACTAAGGGAGTTATTATGAATTGATGAATTTTTTTTATCATTTCAGTAGATATGCCGTCTGGACCCGGTGAGCATTTATTCTTCAAATTTGCTATAAGTATGGTAACCTCATTGTTAGTAACCGGCTGTAGAAAAATTGATGATGGGATTGATCGATCACGAAGGAAATTTGAGGGAAGATTTTCACATTTTATTTGCCATGTCTTGTCCTATATTTGTGAAAAACTCATTGAATGCATCTGCTTTATTTTGATTGTTAGATATTATTTCACCTTTCGAATTTTTCATTGATATATTTTGAGTCGTTGTTTTTTATCATTTCTATTTGTTATTTCATTCATGATCTCCCAAGTTTTTTTTTCCATTTCCTTCAACATCAGTGAGTTTATTTTGGTAATATTGATTTTTTGTTTTTTTGATCAATTGATTTAATTTGTTTCTACAAGTTTTGTATTCATTTTTCGATTCTTGTGTGAATACTCGATGGAGCTTTTGTTTGAGTAGATCCCTTCGATTTATGGAAGCTATCAGCAATGTGGTTATCCATGGTTTGATTTTGTAATTTTTTTTTCGAGTTTATTTTTTTTGTACTAGTGGAAGAGAATATGCAGGTTTCTAATTTATTTAAGAAAATGTCGTAAGCAATTTGTGGATCCATAGAGTTTATGACATCATCCCAAGTCACATTTGCTAATAATGCATTGAGTTTCTCGAAATTAGTAAGTTTAATGGATTTTTCTTTTATTTCGTTTCTAGAAAAATCTTTTTCATCGTTTGATATGTTCAGTAGGATTGAATAATGATCTGTCAAATCAGTATGAAACACAGTTGAATCGAATTTTATATTGATTGATTGGTTGTTTTTACATCTGATGAAAAAATGATCGATGATACTACTGGATGTTTCGGTCACTCTCGTTGGCTCATTTATATAGGAAGAAAAACCATTTTCTGTCATCATTTATAAATAAGTGAGAGTTTCATCGGATAATTTATCATTTATATTTAAGTTTATATCTCCAACAAATAGTTCAATTCTTTTTTTTTGTAGATTGGTGAAATAAGTCTTCAAATCGTCTAAGTAGATGTGTGTGTCAATGGAGGGAGGTCTATAAGAAGCCGTTATGCCCACCACTGTATTTTGAACATTCATAGTCAACCTCAATAGATTTGTATCTGTTAAGTTCATAACATGAACTTCAGCGGAAATACCATTCTTCACATAAGCAAGTAGGCCATCGTTTTGATTTTTAGTTGAGCCATTATAGTAGATTTTATAATTAGGTATATCAAAATCACTCACCGTTTGGATGTTCCATGTTTCTGATAAAACCAACACATCTATGAACTCAGCTATTTTTTCTAAATAAACTAAAAGTTCATCATAATTTTTATTGATACTTTTCACGTTGAAATGAAGAACTGTTATTATTGAACGTCCATTTGTCTCTTCTGTTGTAGGTTTGAAATATTCATCAAAATTACCAAGCACTGTCGTTTTTATTTCCTTCTGTTCATCCAAAAGGTCTAAAAACTCTAACATAATGAATTCATGCTGATGGCCCCTATACAATTTTATACTATATTTATCGAATACAAAGTGAAATTAATAGTGAAAATTCATTATTTAAATACATTATCGAAGTATTTTTTCGATTTTATGATGCACAACTTGTTGTTGTAATTAACGAAAATATTCCCGGAATCAGTCCAAACATTTCTTAATGAGGTGTTTTCTATGGATCTAGTTAGTAGTTCAACTCTCAAGCTTGTAAGATCTTCTCTGATGACGAGCCCAGTCCCTTTTAAAAGTTTTTTCCTCCTGTATATATCTTGTCTCATATCTTGATTTTTAATTTTTAAAAATATTCCTCTCGTCTTGTTGCCTTCCTTTTTCCCGATTCTATGGCAGAGATCGATGTCATTTTTCGATATATTAATTGACATTTTTTATTTAAAAAGTTTCACCACTTCCTCTTCTAGGTTTTCTTCCTTTTTTCAGGCCAATTAAAAATTCTTAGATTGTTCCGCTTGGCTGTTTGTTCCAAGATATCGCATTTGTGTTCCAAAATATCGTTTCCCTTCTTCAGGCCTTCAATTTCTGATTCCATTTTATTGATTTTCAATTCCATATCTTTTTTCAATTGGGAGAATTCAGCTTGTAGATTCACCACTTTTTCTTCTATATCGGTAAGTTTTTGTTTCATCGTTTCACTTACTGCTGTTGATACGGTTTCGCATACTGTTATAAAAGATTGATCCTTCAGACATTTGTTTAGTGCCGCATTAACAACGGCTTTTATTTCATCCGTAACTTCTCTAGTAAGAACCATATTGAAGTTTTGATTAGTTTTATTTGACAACTACTTGTTCATAAATTTGAACAACAAATTTCGTAATTTTAAAACACCGTTTCGACCTCCTTCGAAAGTTTTAGCAGGAGCACAGCAAATATACGTCCGCTCACTCGCACATCACGAATTTATCACATTATTGGCGAGAAAATGATAATAGAAAACTTCTTAAGATTATTATAAGTATCTTTCCTCTTCCCCAGAAATTACCTTTGCCATGCTAACACCAACATATTTGATGCGGCTTCTCAGTATAATCACAATTATTATGCTTGGCATGTAAATTCGTGAACATGACTGTATGTATATAATGGTGCAACTTCAACAACATTGCCCCAGAATGAGAAGATATAGAGATCATTGTAATAACGATGTATCACGGAGTTTATAATCCTATGAAATTACGCATATCATCAGTTAATGTGATTTATGTTGAGACCTACGATGTACGATAATACACACAAATCAAGAATCAAGACAATCTATACAGGGTTATTCAAATTCGACGTTCATCATTGGGATCTCGAGAACCGTAAGACATACAAGAACTTTGAATCAGCGGAATATCATGGTCATTATTATGGTGAAAAAAAAAATCCGCGATAGCTCTCTTGGTTTTCGCAATATTCGAAAAAACTTAATTTTTGAATAATATATATCATTTTATTATTGCTTTATCACTGGAGATACAAATAGACTGAAAGAACTTTTCATTGCCACATTTTAGGATCTTCGAAATAGCATCTTAAGATTGTGAGTTCGACGTTTCGTCTTCTCGCGACCATATTCAACTTTTTTCTTATACGAAGATGCATCTTTTTCCATTTTTCCACCATCAATTGACACCTAAAATGCAACATTATTAATAATAGTTATACCTGATCAACAACTCTCTCGCGATTGAAACTCGTCAATAATAGATAAATGAAATGAATAAATTCTTTGAAAGTCAATGTATTTCAGGGGTCAGTCCATGTTGAATAAGATGGAAAAAGATGAATCTTCGTATTTAAATAATAAAAGTTGATGATGGCCGCAAGAAGACGAAACGTCGAACTTGAAATCTAAGAATGCCATTTTGAAGATCGCAGAATGTGGCAATGAAGAAATGCTTTCAGTTTTTTTGTATCTCCAGTAATAAAGCAAGAATGAAATATTTTGAAAAGTTAAAGAGCTATCGCGGATTTTCTTTCACCATAATGATGACCATAAAATTCAGTAACTTTGCCCCAATTTGAAGTTCTCGTATCTCTTACGCTTTCAGAGAAAATCAGATGTATGGTTGATAATGCAACTATAAAAACTATAGTAATCTTACAATGTATAATCTGTCATGTTACATAAAAGTGTCCATTATTGTTGTCTATTAGAGTTAATAGGCAACACCCTCGGCGACACGTGTCAGTAAAATGTGCGAGTATCTATGAATCTATGTCATATTGGATATGACTAATATGAGGTTAAAATAATAAGGGTGTGGCAATAACTGATAATAGGTTTCTTTTGGTTCTTCCCAGAACCATTCTGGAACGGTTCTGTTCGTGAAGACGATGCGCATGAGCAGAATCATTCTAGAACGGTTCCGAAACGGATCCGAGAAAAACCAAAACAAGGCTACTAACTGTAATAAATGGATGTTAAATAGCAAGATAATTGAAAGAAATAGTTATAGATCCACGATTGACTGTTATTACGAAATGGTAATAAGAAAATCAAAAATTATCTCATTTCTTATTACTAGGTTGTACTTGACAATTTTACTGATTTTTGAAGTGTTATTGGAAAAATGCGAACATTTTATATTCAAGAATACCAGCAAGAACACTTCATGATTCGACACTTAAATTTTCTGCTACATACATTATTATGAGAGGTAGTCTATTCTATCGAAGCAAAACATTTTTTATTCATCCATAATGTAAACTACGCAACACTAATTACATCGCACCCCGAAATTTCGCCCCTTTCAAAATTTGAATAACTTTTTTCTGTTATAAACAATTTGAATTCTGTTCACACTGTTCGCCCAGTCCCTTTAGCTACAATCTCATACTTCTTCGATCATCTTCATGCCTATGCTGTTGAAGTGAGAAACAAACTGTTTTTCTCCATTTGAAAATTCCGAAATTTTGCACAGTTTCAAGAAACATCCTGTAGCAATTTTATTGAAAAAACCTCATGTATCGAAGAAGTATGAGATTATAGCTAAAGGACTGAGCTAGCGAGCAGTGTGAACAGAATTCAAATCATTACCTTAGGCCATTTCCAAAATTGCTTTCTTATCTCTTTTATTTACATAGTGATCTCAAAAAATTAACTTTTTGGTTTTGTAGTCATAACTTTTTTCTACTTCCACCGATTTTCAAAATATCGTGCTCATTCTGAAGCTGAAACATTAGATGAGGTGATGTTAAGATCAGAATTGACTCAAGATGATTATTCAAGATCGTTGGTTTCCTCAATGGTGACCCAAATCTGAAACACCCTTTTAATCTGTCGGAAAGTGCATCCCTCTTATGCATCTCCTCTTCATTGTTTTTAAATGTTTTTTATTATTAACATTTTGTATATTGGGATTTGAGTTGTTGTCAACTTTTGTCAAATAATTATTCAGATAGTTTGTCACTGTACATTCATAAGGTAAAGCTTTCCAGAGAAATCATCCACTTTTTATATATTACAACTTCATCATCATTTTCGAACCCTTGAATCGTATCAATACACCGGTTAGGTGATTTGTACGCTACAAAATCCTTGTTGCGAGGCGAAATAAATGAAAATTAACTCGTTTTCGGAAGGATCTTACATTCTGGATACGTCCAGATCTTTCTTGCTTTCGATAGTCAAAAATTCTGCGTGAGAAAACCAGATTGATATGCCATGTTTTTGAAATATAATCAGCCCAAGGAAAATGCATGGCCCGTAACCAACAACGTAAACAACAAAGACAGGTTGAAAATTTCGTTTTCGTGAAAATAAAGATCGGGACAGAAAACATTATTCATAGGTCTTAGTTTCCTGAAGATATAAGACTTCATGAAAAAAGTCAGAATAAAAAAATCAGAATACAACGAAATTTCAGGGTAACCTTCTTGCCCCCCATATACAAAGTCTTCCATATTTTTTTCAAACAATTAAATTTTTTAGACCCTTAAAAAATAATGTATACGTACGCCTATGAACAATTTTTTTCTACCTCTTCGAACAATTTTTTTCGCTAAACACAGCTATGCGTACCACTTGTCTCGATTCTGAAAAATAACTTTTTTTTCCCTGTACAGGGTGGCTGGAATTCGAGCCTCATCATTGGGATCTCGTAAACCGTAAGAGATACAGGGTCGGTTGAATTATGGCAAAGTTGCGCAATTTGATGCCTAACAAAATGCCGTTCTGAAACTTGGAAAATTCGGAATACTTTCGGAGATATCCGAAAAAAATCGAAATTTCTTAAAACCGTTTTTTTTCTGTCGTTATTTGAGGAAATCAATCGATATGAATAACACTTAATCATTACCACTTTTTCTTTTCTACAAGATAGCGTTATCAAATTTGAAATCTGACGTTTCGTCTTCTAGAAACCATCATCAACTTAATTTCTTTGAATGCGGACCTGGATTTTTTATTTCATTTTTTGTTACCTTTCGATAGCCCAAGAACTATTAGCCAAGGTGGATATAGGATGGTGAAACAGCTCTTCAATTGTTTCTGCGAAAAACTTGTAGACCGTTTGAGAAGGTACTAATATTTCCACGAGAAGATGGCGGTAAGATCGATTATCGAAGAAGATTTCTGTTGCTTACGTATTTCTGTGGTTCACATCTGACAGATGTGACTTGAAACGACATTAAAATAGTATATTTTCGATAAATCTGGAATGAATATTGATATTGTGACTCTTCTCAATCATTTTTCATCTAGAACAGATGAAACTGATAAAAGTATGACAGATGCACAGTTTCTGTTTCACCGACACAAGGTATTTTTCCATCTCTAATAACTCCAGGAAATATTACTACGGTATGAAATCAAGTAGGCAAAGGTCTACAGTTTATTCTAGTGCTCGTTGATAGGAAGCTGTTTCACCATCCTATATCCACCTTGCTATTAGCGATCACAAATTCTGCTTGTCGAATGTTTCGATGACAAATATTGACAGTTTCTCATTTCTTCAAGAATCCAATCCGAAACCATTTTTAAAATACAAATATTTATTAGTAATATAACTATGGAACGCTTATCAGCACCTGAACACTGGCAATATTTTAATGAAACCCCTAACCCATCCACTGCCTAATTATTACGAAATTTAACTTCTGGAAAAATAACATAACAGTCGGTAGATGAAAACTATGCCCGAATGATCCCCCTTGCACCTATAGGCATTTTCGTAGGCGTCTTCGCAGGTTTCCTGTAAGCGCGCGATGGATCATTCTTCCTCCAGCTCGTATGGTTGTTTTTTCAAACATTAAATTTTGGTGTAAGCTATTCCGTGGAATATCTTGAAATAAACGGTTCATTGTTGATATCCCAATAAAAAATAATCCAGCGGGGATAAATCGGGGCTCCTTGCAGGTCAGCGCAACACCCCCAACATCAATTGATTGGGAAATGTTTCATCTGCGAGTTTCTATTAAATACGATGATAAATTTAGACCATATCACGTTTTTCTTGATTGAAAAACACCATTTTTGATCCCGCAAAGTTTTCTAAACATTGAACTGTCATACATTGACGATTGGTTGTGCTTTTTATCGCTAGAATCAATTCCGTTTTTTTTTTAATTCCAGTAATTGCATTATATATTTCAAAAAAATAGAGGAACCATCATGAATATTTGTCATCGAAACATCTGAAAATGTGTGATCGCTCATAGTTTTTGGGCTATCGAAAGGTAACAAAAAATGATATAAAAAATCCAGGTCCGCATTCAAAAAAATTAAGTTGATGATGGTTTCTAGAAGACGAAACGTCAGATTTCAAATTTGATAACGCTATCTTGTAGAAAAGAAAAAGTGGTAATGATGAAGTGTTATTCATATCGATTGATTTCCTCAAATAACGACAGAAAAAAATAAAAACGGTTTTAAGAAATTTCGATTTCTTTCGGATATCTCCGAAAGTATTCCGAATTTTCCAAGTTTTAGAACGGCATTTTGTTAGGCATCAAATTGCGCAACTTTGCCATAATTCAACCGACCATGTATCTCTTACGGTTTACGAGATCCCAATGATGAGGCTCGAATTCCAGCCACCCTGTACATACATCAAACTATGATACTTGGAGTACTCGAGTTTGGGCGATTCTCAGTAGTTTTGTACGAAACTCAGGAAAATGATATGTGAAAAATTCTCAAAAATCTCCTTCCGCTCCATTCGTACCCAAAGTACCCCGAAGGTGAAAGGGGGATGGAAAGAAAAAAATTTGTTTGAAATCTCCGATCCCGAGGTGGGGGTGAGGTGAAATATATTTGCCGATATATCTAACCGTTTAGCCAGCAAAAATGTTCCCATAAAAAAAATTTGGGTGGAGGGGGTCAACAATTTGTTTACAGTATTTGGTGGTAATATTTTCGTTTCGAACGAACAACATTTTGGATGTATTATCTTGAATCAATTCTGATCTTTATACCTCCTCTTCTAACGTTGTGACTTCATAATGATCTTGAGATTCTGAAAATCGGTTGAAGAGGAAAATAGTTATGACTGCGAAACCAAAAAAATGATTTTTTGAGATCACTCTGTGAATAAAAGAGATGAGAAGACAATTCTGGAGATGACTCAAGTTAATGAGCTCATATTTATGCCTCAGCTGTCAAAGCTCAAAAAATAACATTTCGAAAATTTCGAAATTCAGCACAGTTTCGAAACACATCCTGTAGCAACTTTATGGAAAAAACCTCATGATGTATCGAAAAAGTACGAGAATATAGGTGAAGGACTGAGCTAGTGAACAGTGTACACAGAATTCAAATTGTTTGAAGCAGAAAAAAGTTTCGAATTTCAACAGGGGCAAAATTTCGGGGTGCGACGTAATTAGTGTTGCGTAGTTTATTTGTTGGGGCGCATATTTCATGACTCACTTGGTTGATTTGGGGAACAGATTTGATGATTTTGTTGTGGCACACTTTATATGTATTGCTAATAAAGAAGAGCAAGTCAGTTTGTGCTTACGGCAACTTTTCATCGTAGAATAAATATTATATAGTTGATACGGAGTACCAAATATTTATAAAAAAAATCAAGTATCAATTTGCGCCATACAATTTATATGAAAGTTATATTAAACTTGAGAAAAATAAGGAAAACCAAGTTGAGGCAAGTTTGAAGTTGATCTGAAAATGATAAAAAACCAAATGTTATTTGTCTAGATATAATATGGATGAACGAAAAAAAAATCAATGAGTATTGTTAAAACCTATCAAATAGACCTTAAATAGTCAAGGTGATCATGAATATATGAATATATGACTGGTATTTGAATAGTTGCAAAGATTATTAATTGATAGTGTCAGTAAACATCATGATCATTATGCTATATTGAACATATCAAAATGAAATCATCAATATCCTCATCGCCTACTCCTTCTCTCAACCATGTTTCAACTGCCAGTGTAACATCATATCTGTGATACAAACTGTTTCTGAAAAAATCGTTTTGTTTCAAACTTGTTATATTAATTTACTATAATAATAATAATAATACACTATAATTTCACTATGTGCAAAGTATCTTCGCTATCAGAAAATATATCATACCCATATACAGAAATCTCTATTTCGTTATTGAAAATTGAATAATTATGCGATTATTTATTGTTTTTATAAATGGTAACAGCAGGATATGATGTGAATTCAGTGATGAACTCCGATAAAGACGTTGCACTTTCGGAGGCAGTGCAAGATCGGAAGGTAAGAATATAAATCACACACAAGGAGAAGCTGAAACCAAATAATTCATCCATTCCTTCGGTTGTGTGTGTGGAGAAGAAATAATCAAATTTCATTGCGTGGAAAACGTCTGTGGAATCAGCAAAGATATACGGCCGCAAAAAAGCGATATGAAATAACGATTGCCAAATCGAGGAGAATCTGATGCGGTTTATGTGGAACCTAAAATAGGAAATCTTCACTGTATTGATCAACGCATTTCCTTTATCATTGACTTTCCATACTTTGAAATTATAATCTCAACTTTATCAACTTTGGCTTTGTCCCGCATAGTTAAATTCTCACTTGAAACACTTTTCAAGATAACCCTTAAATCCATAAATAGTCACACACTACCCGTTTCATAAAAAGTAAACACGTGTTTTAAATTTTTTGAATAAAAATCGTCACCTTCTGAGAACGGCAAATATATTGATGACATCATAATGACCTGCCAAACAATGAAATTTCAGTGGCAGCTGAGAGAGCAGAAAATTCTCGTCAATCTCTTGATGGGGTGCCAAATTTTTCCACAGAATAATCTGAAAATTTCGATAATTTACTTTCAATACTTCCAAATTAGGGAATAATTATTTTTTTGGGATATACCGTTGAAGGTACAGGATGTTTCATCTATACATGTCTTTCTTTATCACGGATATTGAAGTTTCATTCGCAAAATGAATGAAATCTTATGACAAAAAAAGACAAAACTTCAACTGTATATATCCCTAAACATAATGAAATCATAACGTAGGAAGGGTATGTTATTTACATACAAAATATTTGGATAACCACTCGTACTTGCCCTTGTCGTACGCATCTGTTAGTATCCAGAAGTGTTCATGTAACATAATAAGTCATTTTCATATTTTTGAACCAAACATTTTATCTGTTACATGGGTTGTTACCATATTTATTTATATTTGTGCATCCCTATATAACTCTAATTTATATGAAGACGGTTTCTAATGAAATAGTTGAATGTACGAAATAATAATAATTCAGGAATTAGGTCCTTTATACAGTAGCAGTGAATAGCACAGGGTATATTGACATCTTCATTTTGATCCTTCGAGCCGGATGACTTATAACAACAGCAAGCGGCATTTGCTATATCAGTGAACCAGTCAGAAAAATCTGAAAGATTGAGTTTTTCAGTTTCGATATTTTAATTCAAACAAGTCAGATTTGTATTTCATCCAAACTATATTTTCAAAAATCATAGCAAAGCGCTTTCGGCTGTAACGTCATCATCAGTGCATACTTGTCAGGCATTACAAGAATTCCATAAAATCATAAACGTATTCATTTGCAGAAAGGGAAAAACTTAAATTAAACTCCAAGTCGGTCGACCACACATATATTAATAAAACCAAAAATAAGTAACCGGTTTCGGCTAACATAGCCATCATCAGACTATAAAATCCTAGAAAGGTGTTATATAATATGGTGATTAGGACGAAATTTCAATAATACATACCATTATTGATAAACTTATAAAAGAAGAATAAAACTTGATTAAATTTCAAATTGAATCATGTTAAGGAAGTTTATAAGGGACAATACCCCTTTCAAACTCTAAATCCAATGAGTTGGAAAAATTTTTGGACAACATGTTGAGTTGAGTGAAACAAAATGTCTGAGTATGAGAAAGGCGGAAACAGAAAAATAGGAAATCAACTTGGCAAGTGACATTTGAAATTGCAATCGAAATTGACATGGACAATTGAAGTTGACAGTATAAATGTTTACAATGGAGAAACAACAAATTTTAATTTATAGATGTAAACAATTTTGAATAAAGATAAAGAAGTATTATAAATCGGTTAGGTTGGACAATCAAGGAAAACAATTGTAGAAATTCTGAATGAGTTCGTTGGAGGCTGAATGAGTTAATAAAAACATGAAATCAAATTAGAAGAAGATAATTTGACGTTAAAAATTTTTATAAATATGGTTAAAGATTATGAAACATGTAATGTACGAACAATTTGGTTCCTATCAAAATTGGTTTGGTCAAAATCACATGTGGATTGTTAATGCATTTTTGAATCTCCAAAATCTCTAAAATGTTCAATCTGTGGCCTTTGTTACAAATATGTAAAATTTCAAAATCTGACTCAATATTGAAATAATGATTGGAATCAATAATATGGTTAGCAAAGGAAGATGGGGTAATTTAATTTTCAGAGTTAATGAATTTATGTATTAATCTATTGTGTTCAGAATAACGAATTTCAAAACTTCTACCAGTTTGTCCAATATAAGAAGAATTGCAATCATGACATTTGAGTTTGTATACACCTGATTTTTTAATAGATGGAATTTTATCCTTGGAATTGACTAAAAAATGTTTCAAATTTGAAGAGGTCTTGAAAGAAATGTTAATATTGTAATTTTTGAAAAGTTTTGCTAATGAATATGAATAATGACCATAAAAATGTATAGACCTTGTTTGTCCCACAATCACATAAATCTGCTTCCTTCAATAGTTTTTTCAATAGATTATTTTCATTACCTCTTTCTGAACATTCTTTTAACAAAGAACTTGATATAATCAAGCAAATTGCCATCAACAATCTTTTCCCACTAGAATTCATTATGAAGATTTATTTCAAATTTTACACTAAATTTAGACTATCTTTCAATGTCATTTCTACTCAAATTTCAAATACCAATTCAATTTACAGGTCTATACATTTTTATGGTCATTATTTATATTCATTAGCAAAACTTTTCAAAAATTACATTATTAACATTTCTTTCAAGACCTCTTCAAATCCGAAACATTTTTTAGTCAATTCCAAGGATAAAATTCCGTCTATTAAAAAATCAGGTGTATACAAACTCAAATGTCATGATTGCAATCAAGGTGGATATAGGATGGTGAAACAGCTCTTCAATTGTTTCTGCGAAAAATTTGTAGACCGTTTGAGAAGGTAATAATATTTCCAAGACTTGAATGAAGATGGCGGTGAGATCGATTATCGAAGAAGATTTCTGTTGCTCATGTATTTCTGTGGTTCGCATCTGACAGACGTGACTTGAAACGACATCAAAACACAATATTTTCAGTTAATCTGGAATAATTATCGATATTTTGACTCTTCTCAGTCATTTTTCATCTAGAATAGATGAAACTGATAAAAAGATGACAGATGCAGAGTTTCTGTTTTACCGACACAAGGTATGTCGCCATCTCTGATAACTTCAGGAAATATGACTACGGTATGAAATCAAGTAGGCAAAGGTCTACAGTTTATTCTAGTGCTTGTTAATAGGAAGCTGTTTCACCATCCTACATCCACCTTGATTGCAATTCTTCTTATATTGGACAAAACTGGTAGAAGTTTTGAAATTCGTTATTCTGAACACAATAGATTAATACATAAATTCATTAACTCTTAAAATTCAATTATTCCATCTTCCTTTGCTAACCATATTATTGATTCCAATCATTCTTTCAATATTAAGTCAGATTTTGAAATTTTACATATTTGTAACAAAGGCCACAGATTGAACATTTTAGAGATTCAAAAATGCATTAACAATCCACATGTGATTTGTCTCAATGACCAAACCAATTTTGATAGGAACCAAATTTTTCGTACATTACATGTTTCATAATCTTTAACCACATTTATAAAAATTTTTAACCTCAAATATCTTCTTCTAATTTGATTTCATGTTTTTATTAACTAATTCAGCCTCCAACGAACTCATTCAGAATGTCTACAATTGTTTTCCTTGATTGTCCAACCTAACCGATTTATAATACTTCTTTATCTTTATCCAAAATTGTTTCCATCTATGAATTAAAATTTGTTGTTTTTCCATTGTAAACATTTATACTGTCAACTTCAATTGTCCATGTCAATTCCAATTGCAATTTCAAATGTCACTTGCCAAGTTGATTTCCTATTTTTCTGTTTCCGCCTTTCTCATACTCAGACATTTTGTTTCACTCAACTCAACATGTTGTCCAAAAATGTTTCCAACTTATTGGATTTAAAGTTTGAAAGGGGTATTGTCCCTTATAAACTTCCTTAACATGATTCAATTTGAAATTGAATCAAGTTTTATTCTTCTTTTATAAGTTTATCAATAATGGTATGTATTATTGAAATTTCGTCCTAATCACCATATTATATAACACCTTTCTAGGATTTTATATTCTGATGATGGCTATGTTAGCCGAAACCGGTTACTAATTTTTGGTTTTATTAATATATGTGTGGTCGACCGACTTGGAGTTAAATTTAAGTTTTTCCCTTTCTTAAAATCTCATTGACAACTTTGAGAATGGATGATTTTCACACTGTATTCATTTGCTACAAATTGCTTTACATCAATACAAAATATTTGATTTTCCCAACATTCAGATAAACTCGTTATAAAATTTTAAAAATTTTAAAACTTTAAAATTTTCAACGAATATTACATGTTGACTGTTCAAAAGTCCACAGAGAAGTTGAACAGTCAACATGTAATATTCGTATGATTTTTACTTAAAATTAGAAAACCAAAAAAGGAACTGTTCGTCACAATAGAATACTAAATCTACATACTGCCAATGAGCTATTATTTGTGATGTGCTATGTAATAATAAATCCATGGTAGTTTGGTTAAAAATGGCGTTTTAGTAAGTATAGGGGCGAAGGCGGACACCATGTTTAGGCTATATAAAAAGAAAAAAGTCATTAATTTCAAGAACTACAGCGAAGAAAACCTCGCTAGAGCAGTGGAAGGTATAAGACAAGGAAGAACAAGTGTGAGGCAAGCTGCTGAGTATTATAAGATTCCAAAATCTACCCTATTTGATAAGAAAAAGGAAATAAAAACGAAGAAACATTGCAGGCAATGCGTAATTTTCAAGAAGAAAAACTTTTGGCCCAAGTGATTTTAAAATTCAGCGAGTGGGGTTGTCCCGAGGGTTTTCCTCTTACCAGACAAGATATGAGACTATTAGTTGAGAACTATTCAGACAGAAAAGGAAAAAAAATCAAAGAAAATTACCCTGGAATTAACTGGTTTTACAAGTTCATTATTCGAAACCAAATTTTAACGAAACGATTTGCAAAGCAAATATAACAAAAGAAATAATGAAAAGCTATTTCTTAAATCTGGGCGAAACAATAGAAATTTTGTGTTTTTTATGTTTTTCAAGAATAAAATATTTTAATTTGCATGGTTTTTTGTTTTTTTCCATAAAATTTATGAAATTTTATTATAAACATGATATATTAATTATTATTTTCCGAATACACGCCGTATTGGGGGCTAAGACGATTTTTAATGCTTAACAGAGGGTCGTCCGCCTTTACCCCACACATATATAGGGGTGATGGCGGACACTCTTTACCTAAATTAAAAAAAAGTGGGGAATCAAAAATGTCATTAACTTTACTATGGAATTCGACAAAGGAGACATGGACAATTCTTAATTATTTTTTTGGAATTAAAAAAAATGTACCTTTTATTTACCTACAAAAAAATGCAAAAATCGTCCGTCTCCACCCCGAGTGACGGTAATCATAAATTAAGGCATTCATGCCTGTATACGTCAATGAATAAATAAATAAATAAATAAATAAAATATGTGTCCAATATTAATTGCATATACCAATTTATTAATTTTCACTAATCAACATAATTGGGTTTCATCCATGAAAACCTACAAATTATTTTTCAATACTTTAGGTTCAATTCATTTAATGCCTCTGTCAATTAATAATATGTTCTTGGAATCGTAAGGTAGGTTCATTGCAAGACGGTATGTTCTCTTTAAATTGATTTCCAAATTTTTTAAGCTGTTCTAGAAAATTACGAGTATAGGTATTTCGAATATTGGAATGCCACTGCAATATGAATTCCAACCGTACATTTCATTTCTTCGTCAAACGATATTCAAATATCGGATTTTCAATTACGAAACGTCGAGAAAATTCATAATATATAAGATTAGGAAATACGATTCCTGAGAGGCAGAAATTTCCATCATTTGCTCATAGTACGGTGTTCCGAAAATTGGAAACGCTCACTTTCAGAGCTAATGGCCCGTAAGGTTCGACTCAATGATTTCTTTCGCATTACCGGTATTAATGACGTTTGTTTCAGAACGACGCTTTCAGAGCAGCTCAAGTATTTGCAAGATCTTCGATTTTGCTCACTAGTATAGTTCACATGAACTGTAATCACAAAAATATTATTGGGTTTATTACCAACCTCGAATTTTTCAAAGAAGCATGAATCAGAAAAAATATATGATTTCATCATTCGATACTGGTAGTTCCTACTTCAAAGCTCATTGAATCTTCAATTATACTGTTAATTTCAATCATCACCAGATATATTACAACCTGTGACGAAAAAACAATGACTAGAATATCTAGTTTCTTTTTGAAGAATAATAATTTCAATGCGAAGAGGCAATTCTTGTACCTATATCTAACATACATTTTCCATTACTAGCCACAAAATATCCTATCCCAAAATGAAGTGATATTTCCTGACCACCAAATTTCCTTGCCTAGAAAAAAATAACTCATACAAGTCCTAGACTCAAACATTTTTCAAACACACACTTTCAGTTGAGAAATCATATTCACAATATGGAATGAGATCGATAAACTCGTATTCAGGTTTTCAATTTTTTTTGTCAGTGAAGACTGGTTAAAGGTCTATTCGCTCTGTCTCCATTAACTACACTATTGTATAGAAGAGTAGATCTTGTAATACTAAAACCGTTCGGTGATTTCCCGTGTACACTTGCACTGTTCGTTGTTAAAATGTTGTAGCAAAAAAAAACAGGTGTTACACTCGATTTAGAGGAGGTGTGATAAATGTAGTGCAAATGGATATTGGATAATATGAAGTTAGGTGTAGGTATATAATAATATATTTTTTGTCCCCATTTACGAAAACACCAAAAGAGTGGACACCATTGATTGATCTTCGTCAGATGAACTTGTCATCGATTCATCTTCCGAATTCGCAATAATATTCTTTATGATTTCATCATCATGCTGTCATTTTCAATATATTCAAAACAGATTCACGAGCAACAAATAAATACAAAATAATTATAAGCATAACCTCCAAATAAAAGTCCTAGGAATAGCAGAAAGCAGAATAAAAAGCACCGAACAGTATTGAACTAATTACACTACACTCCACCTACACTCATCGACAACTAGCAGTAAGTGTA
Source organism: Chrysomela aeneicollis (assembly GCA_029955515.1). Lineage (NCBI taxonomy): Eukaryota > Metazoa > Arthropoda > Insecta > Coleoptera > Chrysomelidae > Chrysomela > Chrysomela aeneicollis. The sequence continues at coordinate 8,063,381 of JARUHQ010000009.1, read as the reverse complement.
AGAGAATGTAGTGTACAATATAAATTTCATGCATAAATAGCGAACAGACCTTAACGTATGTCTTGAAATGCCATCTCTCTGAGATACAGGGTGTCGAGTGTCAAAGGTAGGAAACAATTATGTTTCATCTAACAATTAGAATGATAATAAACCATAAAAACATGAGAAACACCTTATGGTCGAAAAGTTATAATCTCAATGGTGATATACCCGTATAACCTGAATAAAATTAACACCAATTTACACCGTACCATATCACGATTGAATCGAGGCCGTGTATAAATGATCAAATTTGGTGTGGATATTCACTCGTTGCGATTTGCATCCTAAAGACATCAGATTTGATATAAATAAATATAAATATTGTATGTATAAGGATGTTGATCTGATGCGTTCATGTGCTCAACCACAGAAACTCATAACTCTTACAACTAGGTGACACTAACATCCTTATTACCATACTAAGTTGACTTCAGTATTGGTCAGTGTAACATCTGTAGATATATATATTTTGTAGTTACCCAGTAACACTTTGTTAAACAGATTTTGTCAGCTGATTGTCAATAATTATTAATAAAAGACACCTCCATTTGTACGATCAAATCTTCTTATAGAAGCTGAAACGTATAATACAAATTGGCTTCGTCAGAATCAATAAGTGGGTTCAAGGTGAACTAAAAATTGTTCGAGGAAAATTAGTTTGAATATGCCAAGAACTGTTGAAACCAGATGCCGGTTCAACGAGTTCTAACAGGAACCATAGGTTCCCTTGCTGAATACAAAATGGGCACCGATTGAAGAACACTCCGAACAACACCCCAAATTACCTGAAGCCAACATGAAATTCATATTCATATGTTTTTCCTCCACAGAGGTTGCCACATCGTAACATCTGAAAGTGATAATCATTCCAAGACCACATTTTTTCAAGGTTCCCAAATATATATATCCTTCTGTTGGTACTTATATGAGTGCATCAAAAGCTATGTATTCAATGTTCGTCATATAATACAGTGCCTGATTAATATTTAAGTGGTTTATAGATAGCACGTCTTTATGGAGATTGCGGCATTTTTGGTGAATGCGATATCACCGCTAGTTTCGTAGTTAGTTCGCTGACAGTGACAGCGCGAAACGTCTCATTTTCAAATCAAATTTTGTTTGATGGTTCATTAAACGGTATATTTCTAGTTTTGTGTGAAGATTTGAAAATGATGTTAATTGAAAACCTTGTTTATTCCGTTCAAATCGAATTCAAAGAATGGTGAGACGCTATCAAATGTGTAAGAGTCGATCCAAAAGTGGAGACCAGAACACAACATTTCACTGGTGAGCGTCGTATCATTCGTTGTATAAACATTATTCACCCACCCTCATATGCAAAACGATTTTTGGTTATTTGAAAACACTTGTGAAACACTAGCGTGAAACACCGAACACTCTCTATAAAAGTATTTGCATGTACATACCTCATTGTACCTGCTCAGTTTGTGAACGAGCCAAAGAGAATCAATTGCTTGAAGTAGGATTCAGCATCAAGAAAATTAGTGTGCTACACCAGCTAACACCATCAGGTGTTTTTCAAGGTCCTGATTGTTTTAGAGTCAATTTTAGCACCGGCATTTGCTTCACTATCTTAGGTGTCATGTGATCATTTCCAAAGGTGTCGTACCTAGATCTTAGTAACACTAGTTTTAGTGTCTATTTCAGTAGAATAAACACTTCAATGGTGTTAATTCTTCATTCTTGTGTGCGTGAATCTACACAGTAGTAAAACAATATGAATTGACAAGTTCAGCTATCGTTGAGAGAGAAAGAATATGTCTGCCCTAGTGTTGTCTTTTTCATCAAGATTGCAACTTTAAGTAATGAAAATGCTATAATTGGGACTAAAAAAGAAGAATACTTTATATAACCTGTATATAATTGGTTTGTTTTTTTATAGTATTCTCGTTATTCCGATAATTTCGAATATTTTGTGAGCATTGTAAGCTTACAATAATTGTTGAATAATTCCAAACACATTATAATTATTCTTCTTCTTTTTTACGTCGCATTCATAACATTTTCGTTATTTAAAGTTGCAATGTTTACGACAAAAAGAACACTAGGGCAGACATATTTTCTCTCAACGATAGCTGAACTTGTCAATTGTGTGATGCCCTTCATGCTCAATCATACTACAAGCCCATGGAAATTCTCTTCAATGAGTTTACACACCATGTGTGTGCGTACCTAAAGGTAAATCGGTGTTTTTCACCGGGTTAAATTAATGGAATCATATCTCGAATAATATTCATATGATGATAAACTAGACTGGAATATCATTGAGCCTAATTAGTGGCACAATATAATAGAACGATTTTAGATTGATCCATAATACACAGTTCGCACATGAACGCATGAAGCTCACACCATTCATATGCTTACATATTACGTATTCGCGATAGAAAATAACACGTAGCACTATCTCATGGTAACAACTCAAACTTCTCGAAGTGGTGTCGTTTTTGTTTTGTTTTCATATTTTTGATGTTTGTGTCATTGTGACATAGGTGTCTTGTCACCAAACAATAACTGAAACGAGAAAAACGATATGATTTCACATGTATTTCACCAGAACATCTCTCGAAAAACTGCTGGAAGTACACCTTTCACATCAGAAGCGAACATAAACAGAACAGAGGTTAAGTTTTTCTGTGGGTTATCCTCCAGAGAGTTCGGTGGTTATACCACTTCGAGTGGTTCACGAGTCACCGCTAGGTAGCGTATCGCTTAGCACCTATCGCGAATAACATTTTTATTTATTTAGGTATAGGTACCTATGTCAAATTTGCTGTTTACAGGATGCAAAACTCAACGAGTCATTATTGACACCATTATGTTGACACCAATTTGATATAATTCATAAACGTGGCCTCGAAACTAATACGTGTTTTTTGCGTCGACGTGAATGATAGCACCATTGAGAATACCTATTAGTTTTCAACCATCTGGTGTTTGTCATGAGGTATTTCTCACTACTAAAATCAGAATTGACATCACAGAACAATGAATGGTGAAGAACAGTTTCAAAATAGTATATTATGATACAAGTTTTATAAGACGCTATTTTGTCGCACGCGTTGTTTGGAGTACGACAAACGAAGCGAGGAGTGCTCCAAGTGAACAAGTGCGACAACGTGTCTTATAAAACGTGTTTCATATGCAATTTTTTCTATTTTGAATTGATTTGAAGAAAAAAATGGATTCAATATCGATAATTTAGAGAAACATCTTCGATTGGTGACAATGATGACATCGTAAAGACCAGTTTACAGTTGAGCGATTTTGATTTTTGCAATACCAGCGAAGAAAAATTCAATGTTGTTATTGTTTTTATTGGTCAATTTGAATCAAATTACACTCTGAATTGAAATTTACCAATTAAAAGATTGAGTTTTTCACTGCTAATATCACCAAATCCAAATCGCTCAGAAGTAAACTGGGCCTAACTCTTCTGACTTTCATTTGACAGTTCGATTGTACCAATCTCCGAATAATAGAAAATGCGTATCGAAATAGAGGCTATTTCGACATGCATTTGCGTTGCACAATGACTTGATGCGTTGCACAATGATTTGAATTTATGTTAATTGTTAATTCAATATTTTGTTCATTTGACTGTTCCTATATGGTATTTGTTACTGTCGAGAGGAAAATAAATTTTATTTATTTATTTATTTGGGTGTTCATTATACAACCAAAATGGAAAAAAGTTTTTTTTGCCGTGTATACCAACTACGTAGGGCGTCAATTGCACAAATCTATTATGATCAACAATACTAAAGTGTTAATTCTGTTGAATTTTGCACTATAATACTACCACTACACCCTTTCCAGTTGTATTTCTGAAAGCGTCAATTGAATTTCAGAATAATCACTTGTAAACTACGCAACACTAATTACGTCGCACCCCGAAATTTTGCCCCTGTTAAGATTTGAATTACTTTTTTCTTCTTTGAACAATTTGATTTCTGTTTGCACTGTTCGCTAGCTCAGTCCTTCAGCTATAATCTCGTACTTCTTCGATACATAAGGTTATTTCCATAAAATTGCTACAGGATGTTTTTTGGAACTGTACAAAAGTTCGAAATTTTCAAAAGGATCCCAAATGAAGAAAAACAGTTTTTTTCAACTTTAACAGCAGAAGCATGAAGATTATCTCATTACCTTTGGCCATTTCCAAAATTGTCTTCTCATCACTTTTCTTTACAGAGTGATCTCAAAAAATCAATTTTTTGGTTTTGCAGTCATAACTTTTTTCCTCTTCAACCGATTTTCAAAATCTCAGGATGATTTTGAAGCTGAAACGTTAGATGAACAGACATGAAGATACAGACATGAAGATTAGAATTGACTAAAGATAAATATTAAATATCAAGGGTTTCTGCAAAGGTGACCCAAATCTAAATCCCCCTCGAAATCCCGATTAAAAAAGAAAAATATCCAAAACGTTGTTTAATCGAAACGAAAATATCACCACCAAAAACACTGATAAAATTTTTTTATGATTTTTGTTACGTTGGTTACGGACCATGCATTTTTTTTGGGCTGATTTTTTTCTGGAACATGGCGTTTCATTTCGGTTTTCTCATGCACAATTTTTGACTACTGAAAAAAAAAAGATCTGGATGTGTTCAGAATGGAAGATCCTACCGAAAACAAGTTGATTTTCATTTAATTCTCCTCCCAGTCGGGATTTACAGAGTGTTTCAGATTTGGGTCAACTTTGAGGAAACCCTCGATTCTGAATGTTCATCTTGAGTTTATTCTGATCTTTAAATCGTCTCATATGAGGTTTCAGCTTCAAAATGAGCCTGAGAATTTGAAAATCGGTTGAAGAGGAAAAAAGTTATGACTTTGAGATCACTCTGTAAAGAAAAGTGATAAGAAGACAATTTTGAAAATGGCCAGAAACATCCTGTAGCAATTTTATGGAAATAACCTCATGTATCGAAGAAGTACGAGATTATAGCTGAAGGACTGAGCTAGCGAACAGTGCAAACAGAATTCAAATTGTTCAAAGAAGAAAAAAGTTATTCAAATTTAAACAGGGGCAAAATTTCGGGGTGCGACGTAATTAGTGTTGCGTAGTTTATTTCAGAAAGTATCAATTATTGTATTTCAGAATAGTGAGTTGAAGTTCAGAAGGCGTCAAATGTATTTCACATTATCGAGTTCGATTTCAGAAAGCATCAATTGTATTCCAGAATTGTGAGTTTAATTCCAGAAAGCGTCAATTGTATTTCAGAAAAGTGAACTGAATTTCAGAATTCGTCATTTGAATTTCAGAATATATCATTTGTATACAAATAACGAATTCTAAAATTCAATTGACTATTCTGAAATACATTTGACGCATTCTGATATTGAACTGACTATTCTGAAATACAATTGATGCTTTCTGAAATTAAACTCGCTATTCTGAAATAAATTTAACGCTTTCTGAAATCCAACTCACTATTCTGAAATACAATTGATACTTTCTGAAATACAAGTGACTATTCTGAAATTCAATTGACGCTTTCTGAAATAAACTTGATGGTTTCTGAAATACAACTGGAAAAGGTGTAGTATTATTTACAACTAGGTTAGATTCTTTCGAACATATATAAAGAATATCACATGTCACTTACGATAAAATGCCGGATAAAAGAATCAGGATCTCTATCAGGGGACATCAGATGGTGTTAAACTAGTATAATTTATATATTTATATTCACATTCTCTAATAATTGACTCAACTTGAGTTGATAGTAAGAACGAATAATATACAGGTTGTCTCATTCAAAGATAATGACCACTTCAATTTCATTTCATGAGTCACGAATTTTTGTCATGGTTCATGAAATGCGTCTAGGAAAAGTTTAATCGAATATTCGAAAAAGTTGAAGATGAACGAGTGACCTATTGAATTTTAGAATTATTTTATAATGGCATTGTGACAAGGACAAAAGATTGAGATCCATCAAACTTCCATCTTTGGCAGTCATGATGATGGTTATTGGTTTCCTAGTTACATTCTTCTCATCATAAACTTCAGAATTTTATCATCACCATGTTCTACTATAAGTATTTATCAAAGAATTTGCCCGGCATGAATGAAGTGTCAACGATGATTCATTATATATTGACTTACCTGAATAAACTTTTTTCTGAATCACTATTATATATCAATTTCATATGCATTAAATTCACTCAACATCTGTAATGCTCAGATATTCAGTGATTAATTGAAAACTGTGGTTATCAAGAATTTCAAAATTAGAACTATGAAATAATATGGGAGAGGAAAGACCTCACAGATGTCAAAATTTTCAATTAATAAATACATTTCAACCAACCGAAAATTCAGAAAATAATTTGAACATGACTTGACTAATTCGATAACCTACGTGAAAACAATATATTGATATATACATGTTTTATTCATGATCATATACCTACTTATCTTCATCTGAATTCACCAATTTGCATAATTTTTTTATCGACATTTTGAAAACCTCTAGTTATCGATGGTTCCGTGAACCATTGAATGCTATAATTTTTAATGTTTCTCTGATATAGAATAATGAACACCACCATTCTTAATAATAATTTATATTGAAAAACTACAAAATTCACATTAAAAACATTTAAAATAGTTACGTACATCAAAATGAGCATGCATGCATAATAACAAAAGCATGAAAATCTAGAGGATATTTTGGAAAAATGATGGATTTTTGATAATTGTAATTCGAAATTTTCGATGGAGTGTTATAAAATTGTACTCACTGAAATCAAATTGTTTAATTGATATTTGTGGATCAACTATCAAATATCAAAAAAATTAACATTAAACATAATTCTAAATAGATTCACGTGATTGTTCAACTATTGAAAAAAATTATGAATTTCATGTCCACAAGAAATTCAATTCAACAGCCGATTTCAAGATAATTAATCCTATCGAATCATACCCAATTCTCAGTTGATTATGAACACATACAAAAACAGAAATATAATATTAGTGGCCTATCGGTATTTAAAATTACAAAGGATTATGAAGTGAATTCGAATATCATGTGAAAACAAAAATAGTTTCACCTACATGACAATAATAATTATATTATTTATAAAAATTGGTTCTTATACATGTGTCTGATCAGAACTAACGTTCTCTGTTTGAACTTAGTTTCGTCATATATATCAACAGTATCTTCTGGTTTCCTAATTATATCCTCCAAACACATGTCCTTATTAGGAAATACTAATTGTCGTCGTAGTATAAGAAGGCTCATAATAAAACCAAATTTACAATATTTCTTCCACTCTTGTTGAAGGGCCTCATAAGTGTACATCTCTTCTGCATCGCAGTTGAATTTTTTCAATGTTTCTTTGAGGCTCTCATGGTACACTTTCAGGTACTTATCTAGGTCGTTCAAGATTTCTTCTGTACTTCCAGAGTATAAACAGTACGATAGATCATAAACTGGTGTTCCTTCTCTTGCGGAATAAAAATTCAGAAACTTCATATCTTCAATTTTTCTTGATTCCTGAAAAAAAAATATCACCATAAAGTACTACATGACAACATTATATATTTTCCAACATTGACATTCAATTTTGGTGGTTTGTTTATACTTTTAGAAACTAAAATCATCTCTGATAAAACCAGGAATTGGAGAATAATCTTCCGAATATTACTAACACTACTACCTTTTGTCTAACACGACAGTCATGAGTAAATGTGAAAATATTCTTGAATTGTCAATAATTTTATTGTTACAGAGCATACAGTAAAGAAATCACAGTTTGTAAGCCAGAAATAATATTTTATTCAAAAAAAAACTCAATAACTGTAATAAATAGATATACAAAGAATTATTTTGGCCATGAAATGTTAACCCCTTGCTGTTGATTTCAAATAACACAGGGTTGCGATTTTACTAAGCTTATCAAGTTAAAGTGACCATATTTTCAATAGTACCCTGTAGGATATAATAGAACTTTATATTGTTGGAACCATGTTGGAACAGACTGACAGACAATGTAGCGAGGTAATAACGTGGTGAAAAACTATACAAACTTTTTTTTCTAGAATTATTTATTGTTACATCACAGTGTAACGTACCGATTGATTTCACTACTCACCTCATTTTGATCATTGTGCAACTTCATTATACCAGTTCAATTAGAATAAAATTTCACAACTACAAAAATTAGCAAGCAGTATAGTACATGAGGAACATTTCAAGCTTATCGCTAATAATGTGGAATAGGTGTAGGTAGGTAGATAAAAATCAACAGTATCTATATAAGGAAGTTCCTGAATATTTTGATTTCTAATAAAAGCGATTCACTATCATTTCAGCTTCAATTTGAATAACATCCAGGTAACAAGAGGAAGTTTATCAAGTAAAATGAATTTATCGATATTTGGAAGTATCACACATTTTTTAATTAGTATATACCGGGTGTAACAGGATCATGGTACACCCTCCGTATCTCCGTTAGTTTCAGAGGTAATTCATTGAAATTTGGGACATGCTATGAATATAAATAGCGTCACTTTCTGACCTACAAGTGATTTTGTTTCCACTTCTGGTTTCGCCGGAAGTGATACCAACTTTCAATTTTTAAACGGAACACACTGTATATTATTACATTTTTGAAATCTGCATAATTTTCTGGATCCAATGATACCACATAAGTGACATTTCAAACGTCAACATTTTTTGAAATTCAATTTTTAGTTTTCCATTTAGGTGTGCCATGATGGTTCCGATTCATTCCAATTGATCCGTCTAATGCTAGAAATATCTCAATCCCGTCAAAAATACTAAATTGCGTTTTTTATGAGCAAATGAAGTTCATCGTAGTCGATTTTGCGGTAAAACTGATTTTTTTCAAATGGAACCATATTGGTACCGTGGTACCATTCATTAGTACTACCAATAAGGAATTTATTCATAGCTGGTGATAAAATGTGCGATAAATACAATGGAAATTACAACTAAAAGAAAATAAGAAAATAAAATTATTGAAAATTTTGACGTTTAAAATGTCACTTATTTGATATCATCGGATTCAGAAAATTTTGCAGATTTCAGAAATGCAATAATATAAAGAGTGTTCCATTCAAAAATCGAAAGTTGGTATCACTTCCGGCGAAACCGAAAGTGAAAAACAAATCATTTTTAGGTCAAAAAGTGACGCTTATTATGTCCCATATTTCAATACCTTCGAAACTAACGAAGATACCATGATCCTGTTACACCCGGTATAGAAGTGTAATCAAAAATAATGCTTAAATTAGGTTCATTTACTCCTAGACAGTAGTGAGAAGTCTATTCAATCCTAAGTTCAAATCAAAAATGTATCATTTGCACTCGATTTCGCCTTTCAGAATCAGAAAACTTATTCACATACTGATAGTGCCAGATATACCTTCCTACTTCAATGAATTCTTGTTATGTTTGAGATGAGACGTGCATATTGGCGAAATAATTAATAATATTACTCGTCCAACAGATGATGTAATATTCATAAAAATACTCAAAGTATATACTTACGCCATATTTGAACATTATATTACTATTCCAACCATCTCCATGTATCAGAACTCCATTGCTCCCTTGGTACTTCACACTATTCGCAAGAATATTACTAGCATCTTCAACATATTCTTTGAACTTCGGAATAATGTCATCTTCTTTCTCATCTTGCAAATATTTCATGGACTTTTCCATAATTTCTTTCAAAGATTCATTCACTTTTGAGATCTTCGGAAGTTCACTCAAATAGTCGTTGAACTCTGTGGACTCCTTCAGATAGACCTCAGGTCTGTGCTTCCTCAATGCCATTGAAACAGCGTGAAACTTTCCATATTGTGCGAAAATATATTCGAGATGTTCTTTGTCGAAGCAGTCGTCTTTTTTGAGAATTTCGAAATGTTTCGACCTCAAGTATTCCATGACTATCATCTTGTTTTCCGATTCGGTATCAATTGCGTAACATTTCGATATTTTGTCAAAGATAATTTCGCTTGCGACTTCTTTCTGAAATTCTTCGAAGTATGGCCAGACCTTATCGTTGAAGAGGCACTCATTTTCAAAAGCCTTAACAGGAAACATTTTTCCCACAATACTGGTACTTTTGTGCGCTGTCTTCACCACCACATCAAAATTTTTCTCGGGATTTTCTTTATCTATGATTTTCCTGTATAGTATATCTGGTGCCAGATCATGTCCTTGACCTTCTCCCATGATGACTTCAGTAGTGAATTCATCAATGCCTTCTTTTTTTGCAGCTTTCTCCAAAATTTTCTGAATATCGGGGGACATCTTAAACTAATGATGAAGAGATAATGCTATTGACGAATTTCAAACCACCTTTGATAATACTTTTGCTTCAACTGAGAAATATTGATGCCAAAATGCGATCTTGGCAAAAACTTCTTCTTAAGGCTATGTCACACATCTAACATGTATTGTTATTCGAATTACATCGCTTTACATTTCCATTATTTGCTGTTTGGTGAGGACATTTTTGAAGGACAATCGAATGAATGGGACTATTTGAGACACTTTTTATGGATTTGTTTGAAGGGTGTGTCCCACTGAATATACAGCGAATAATGTTTTTCCAATCAGATGGTGCACCAGCTCAGTTCTCTCAAGATGAGATATTATTCTACTCGGATACGAGTTAGAGTCAAATGTTTTATTACTTTCTCGTAATTCTTATCTTCCTCTATTTTAATGTTTTATTTTGAATTTGTGCAATTGATATTTCGATATTTATATATCGTGAAATCTCTTGAATTGAACAAGATATTATATTGTATGTAAATGTGAAATGTTATATTCAAAATACCATGTTGGTTACTAAAAAATACTCGATACATCACTGAAATTGTTTTGATTAATACTTTCGAGTCGTGGAAAAAATACAGTTTATTATACTCGTTCGAAATAAATGATTCGATACTTGTACAATTTCTTACTCGTATGCAAATTTTTTCATTCTAACCTTGTTACAGTATCTACACTATTCCGACACAGGTGGCTGGGCGTCCTGTTTTTGGTCGATCTATGAACTGATTCAATTGATTGAGTTATGGTCTCCCTCTCTCTCTCTTCTAGATATTCAGCATCGAACAACGAACATGATGAAATCGTTCCCCAACTACATCACCATACAGAACCTTCATGAGCACTTATTTCAAGTTTCTGCTTCAAAGACAATAAACAAATTAATTTCATTCGGTGAACAGAAATATTAACCTCGAACAAACAAAACAGCATCACAAAAACATTGGAACACTCTATAAAAATGCGTTTTCTTAGAAACTGACAACATCTATACTGGTGTTGAGGAAATGTTGTGATGATATGGATAATTTTTCTATGAATTAAATATTAGATTCTGATCCAGTTAGATATACATATATAGAATTATTGGTATCACCTTAATTGAATAATTCAGAACATAAGACAGTATAAAACTGCTCCTATGTTTAAAATGAAAAAACTACCTGAAACGCAAGAAATGGCTACAATGTGTTTTTCGAAATTGGGCGAACCAATGGATACATAGGAAACATTCAAAAACAAGAGTTTAGGGTTCCAAAAGACATGTCATCTGGAACTGTTTTCTTCTATACATTATAAGATGTTCGAATTTCACGATATTGGCACATTATTTTTCTTTAAATAGACACATTTGTCCATCATCTCATGGAAGATCGATATCTTTCTAATTCAAGTGAAACATAAAATCGAAAGGAAATTACCCATAGGTAATTATGTGGACGAAAAAAATCTAGTACAATGTACTGGGAAAGATGAGTTAATATTCAATTTCGATTGAAAAATAAAAATCACATTTCTATAGCCCCTGATGGTTTCGCAGATATCTAATTTGTTCCGCAAAATTTTTCAAAAATATTATGTAACAATGTAACCGTTGATCTTTGATGTTGAAGAATCTTTTGATGAATCCCAAAACTATGAAATTCACGATTTCAACAGGCTGATATCTCGAAAACGTAATACGATATTCGAGATTCGGAAAAACTTACTTGAATGCGATGTCTCTTGCTTTCAATAGGTTTGAACATTTTATATACAGAGGCTGTGTATAACTTTGAATTTATTTTATGAAACCCACTGTGAATTATCATAAAAATATATATACTGTATATATATTATATACTCTATGGAAGCATTGAAGAAATATCAGGAAAACTAAATAAGAATGATGATTGATTGGTCAACATTCCAATGATATAAGTGCGCTTATTTCCAAATATTTTTTCAGATGTCATTTCCACTGGAACAAAGAAGAAATATTTTTTCGAAGGAGAAAAAGTCATCTCCACAACATTTAACCTGTGAAGGTCAGATCAGGAACATGTTTCGGACGTATGTACGTCCATCTTCGGACTGTTTAAAAAGTTATGTTAGGTTTTTTAGGAGTGCCCTGTGCCCTATTATTTAGTCAATCAGTGCACCGTCAGAATTATTGACCACATGCTTCTCTGGTTTTCCAAATTCCCGTCCTGATGAACTGAATATTAGGGCACAGTGCCCTCCTAAAAATACTGTTTTATCTTTGAATTTCATTTTCCAATATTATATATAACTTTTTGATCAGGCTGAAGATAAAAGTTTATGCGTCCGAAACGAGGGGTAAGCACATGGGGTAATTTGGTGTACAACCTAGGGGCATTGAGAGGCATTGTGGGGCATTGTGGGGGCAATGCGAGGCATTGTCGGGCATTGTGGGGGCAATGCGAGGCATTGTGAGGCATTGTTGGGTATTGTTGGGCAGTGCGAGGCATTGAAAGGGCATTGAATGGGTAATGTGGTACAATGTTTTGGCTGCAGTTGTTGCGCGCGCATCCGTTTCTGTTCGATGTGATGCCTCCGATTCTGCGCACCACTAGTACTTCGGCGAAAATTCTCCGTTTCTATCGAAATGGGCGGATAAAGTTTATTCGGAATCTAAAAAAAGATTAAAATTTTGAAACATAGTCACTTAATTCGACCAATGTGATATTAACTGTGATATGCCCTATAACAAAAATGATCTCGGAGATTTAATACAGCGTTATTATAGTAATCAGGATTTTTCTTCGAGAAAAGAAATGAAAAAATTCCTACAAGCTTGAATGGTTTCAAGCTGACTTTGTTTCAAGGAAAAATCAACTTTGTTTTATTTTTGGAAAACTTCACTTTGTTTTAGTTCCAGGAAAAAAATCAAGAACAGGCTGTCGCATATTCGATTAACTTACAGGACATTTCGCCTATTATTTGAGAAAGATTTGCGATTTTCGCGAACGTGGGCTACTTGTTGTAAATCTCACGATACCACAACCAAAATTTCTAAGATACATTTTGGGACCAACTTGTATCTCAGCTATCTTTCAGCTTATTGGCGAAGTAAAAACTGTCATTCATACATGTTTATACGTTAGAATCTAGGAAGATTCTAGAAATGAGCTGTCATTATTTAGATATAACACAAAGTTATGTTTTTTTAATGGAACACCCAGCATATTTTTCAATATTTGAAACATGAATGCATGTAGTGAGATAATTTTCAGTTTTTATTGTTAGTCAAGACAAATATTATTTTTAAAATAGATCTTTTGGCGCAATAATCAAATAACACTCTCATGAATAAAGGGTAGGACAAAATATATTCAATTAAAATTATCATTATTTAATTATCATAACTGATCTATTTAACGAATAAATAATTTTAAACATATGTGAAAACATTACCTACTATAAAACAAGGCTCTATTGATTATTCTGCTGTTGAAAATGTTTTGTAAAATATTGTTCAAATGTTAGCCAATCTTCAAAGCCGACATCTTCAAGTAATCGGAAGATTTTCTAATGGCATTCATTAGTGCACCTCGATTTTCGTGTCGCAACTGCCGGTGTGGTATATTTCGGTTTTCAAACTTTTTGGTTCTACCACATAAAAATGAGACTGGTAATAGATTATTCAAAAAGTGATATTTCTGTTGACTATAGCTATAGAAACTGCAAATTATCTAAATACAGGGCTAATACTCAAAATATCTATAATAACTGAATCATATTTTCGGAAAGCACAAAGCATGTATGTTTCAAACATTGAAAAATATACAGGGTGTTCCATTTAAAAACCTAACTTTGGGTAATATCTAAATAATGACAGCTCATTTTAAAAATCTGACCACGACACTGGATTCTACGTAAAACTATGTATATGATAGTTATTATCTCTCCCATAAGTTGAAAGATAGCTGAGATCCAAGGGGGTCCAAAATGCAAAATTTTCAATTTTGTCCTGTATCTCAGTAAAGGAAGCGGGTAATGAAAATTCTGTCTATACTCTATAGTATCATGGGTTTGAAAAAACGTAGCCTGCGTTCGCGAAGATCGCAAACCACTATCTTTGAAAATATCTAGGACATCGAAAATAGGACAGACTGTACAGGGTGGCTGGAATTAGAGCATCATCATTGGGATCTCGTAAACCGTGAGAGATACAGTGTCGGTTAAATTATAGCAAAGTTGCGCAATTTGAAGCCCTATAACAAAATGTTGTTCTGAAATTTGAAAAATTTCGAATATTTTCGGCGATTGCCAAAAAAAATCGAAACGTTTTTATTTTCTTCTGGCATTTTTTGAATAAATTGATCGATATGAATTACATTTGATCATGTCCACTCTTTCTTCTCTACAAGATAGCGTTCTCAGATTCGAAATGCGACATTTCGTCTTCTAGAAACCATCATCAACTTATTTTTTTAATACGGACCTTGATTTTTCATTCAATTTTTTGTTACCTTCGGATAGTCCAAAAACTATGGGCAATCACAAATTTCGATTTTCAAATGTTTCAATGACAAACATTGGAAGTTTCTCTATTTTTTTGAATATTCAATCCGAAACTATTTTCAAAACATTATTATTTACCAATATAACTAGGGAAGGCTTTTATCAGCACCTTAACACTGGCAAATATTTCAATTGAACGCCTCACCCATCAACTGCCTAATTATTACGATACTGAACTTCTGGCAAATGTGAACAGAACAAAATAAAATTCTGAAGTGAATGCTCGAATATAGGCGTTTTCGTATGCGTCTTCGCAGGTTGCACGTAAGCGCGCGATGGATCATATTCTTCCTCTAGCTCGTAATTTTGGTGTAAGATATTTATGTCCCATGAAATATCTTCATATAAACGGTTCGTTTTTAATATCGCGATAAAAAATAATCCAGGGGGAATAAATCGGGGCACCTTGCGGGCCAGCGCACCACCCTTTGGTTTCCAATCCACTGATTGGGAAATGTTTAATGTTTCATTTGCTAGTTTCTACTGAACACTTTGATACATTCAGATCATATCACGTTTTTCTGGATTGAAAAATATCATTTTTGATCCCGAATTTCTTTCGAAACATTGAACTGTCATACTTTGACGAGTGGTTGTGACTTCAAGTGAAATCAAGGCCATTTTTTCCAACTTCAGTAATGGCATCAAAAAAAAATAGAGGAACTGTCATCGAAACATTCGAAAATCAAAATTTGTGATAGCTCATAGTTTTTGGGCTATCCAAAGGTAACATGAAATCGAATAAAAAATCCAGGTCCGTATTAAAAAAATAAGTCCATGATGGTTTCTATAAGACGAAACGTCGTATTTAAAATTTGATAACGCAATCTTGTAGGAAAGAAAAAGTGGCCATGATGGAGAGTTGTTCCTTCAAATAACGCCAGAACAAAATAACAGCGCGGTTTCATGAAATTTAAATTTTTTTCGGATATTTAAGTTGAACGCATTTATTTATTCATGTGTGGTTTTTGAATAAAATAAATAATAGTTATTTGTTCCTTGTGCCTTCAGATAATTTATTATGATAAAAAAATGAACTATTTAGGATACGTAAGAATTTGTTTTCGTCTCATAAATATTATCTCTTTTCAACAAATGCAATAAAAAGAGATATGTATATTAGACATTGGGGGGCATTGCGAAGAATTGCGGGGCAGTGTTGGGCATTGCGGGGCATTGTGGGGCATTGCGGGGCAATATTTGGCAATGTGGGGCATTGTTGGGTAATGTGGGGCATTGTCAGGTATTGTCGGGCATTGTCGGGCATTGTTGAGTGAAAAAGGGGCATTGTGGGGTAATTTCGGTTGAAAAGAGGCATTCAATGCCCTTTGGTGTACAGAAAATGGCTATGTACTCACCCCTCGGTCCGAAACATGTCCCTGATCTGACTTTTACATATCAAATGTTGTGGAGATGACTTAGAGTATTTTTCTCCTTTAAAATTACATTGCTTCACTTTGAGCTAATATGGAGTCCTACCTAAAAAAGAAGAGATATTTCAGAGTGCTGATACTTCACGACTCTATAGAATATAAAGAGAGTATATATTTTTCGAGAAAGAGATCACTTTTGAGATGTGTTCCATATAAAAAGTTGATAGTACTCCACAGTCCCTATAGATGAAATGATCAAATCGAATGGAATAACATTCTCTGTTAATAAATCAACATTTCATTCGAGTTGATTGTTTCAAATCTCGGACATCTCTTTTCGTTTTCGAGAAAATGAGCATTTATTCCTCGAATAAACAAAAGGAAACGTGATTTCACCAAAAACCAGTGACACAATAAAACAACTAGAGAGGGCAAACCTGATGGATATGCCACTTTTCCCCTGAACCAGTAATTTGCAGGTGGGTCATCGACGTACTTATCATCGCTTATTTCGGGTTGATAAACAAAATTCAATTGATTGTCGAATGTTCTACTCCTTTTCCAGTTGTATTTCAAAATAGTCAGTTCAATATCAGAAAGCGTCGAATGTATTTCAGAATAGTCAATTGAATTTCAAAATTCGTCATTTGTATATCAGAAAATATCAAATGTATTTCAGAAAGCGTAATTTCTATTTCAGAAACAGAATTTGGGGTTCTTCTACGAAGAAATCGATAAATATTAAAAGAATATGTTCTTGTGCAGAAGTAAGAAAAATCTACCTATAATACGGAAGCGTAGAAGGGCCATTATTTTTTATTTTTATATATAATTCGGAGTTGTAACTCGGAAAATTATTAAATTCCGAGTTGCAACTCGGAATTGTAGAAAAAAATAAAAATAAAAAAATATTGGCCCTTCTACGTTTCCGTACTACTTATACATTCTTGAGAATATTATGTTATATATGGAGAGCCCCGATAAACATTAATCTACTATAAAATTTTCTGATTCGGTTCACTTTGTACAATCTCGTTAGCAACTACATAATTTCTCAGAGATAAATGGAAAATTTGACCACCAAAACATGGATTTTTCACAATAAACCTCTGTTTTCTGAAATACAATAAGAGACTATTCTGAAATTCAATTGACGCTTTCTGAAATTAAAATGATATTTTCTGAAATTCAAATGACGAATTCTGAAATTCAGTTGACTATTGTGAAATACAAATGACGCTTTCTGGAATTAAACTCACAATTCTGTGATACAATTGATGCTTTCTGAAATTGAAATCCCTATTCTGAAATATATTCGACAATTTCTGAAATTCAACTCACTATTCTGAAATACAATTGATAGCGAAAATTCAAGTGACTAATCTGAAATTAACTTGACGGTTTCTGAAATACAACTGGAAAAGGTGTAGACTGTTTTTTTTTCAAGAACTACAGTGAGAGGACTTGCAAATCCTTCCATTCGGCCTTTTCGACAGGGATTTTGCCTTTTTGGAACTGCACATTCTCTTTATTTTCCATGTTTTTTGTATGCTTTCTCGAGAGGCTTTTGTGAGTCATTTTATCAAACTTTGAACTTTCATAGAGGCCCATAAATTTTTTTTTATGTGGAAAAATAATTGCAAAATGTAAAATGCCGCATAACTACATAGATGCATATAGCATTTTCGCCAAAAAGTGGACTGATGCCGGTTTTTCCTTGAAACCTTCATACTATGTAAAGTTAACCTTACAAACGTCTCGTTCCAAATTTTCAGATTAGTTTTCAATGGAAGTGTTTTTTTGTTAATTTTTTATGATTTCGAAAGAATATATGATTTTTTACTGGATTAGTTCGAAAGAGTTTCATTGACAGAGTTAAATATCTTATAATAGCAAAATGAGTACACAGTGAAAAAAAAATTAATGCAACAAACTCAGATTTGTAAAATCTATCTGCATACGCAATTTTTCACTTGAAAAAAATTACACTACCTAACACCGTCTGGTATCCAATGAGGTCCTCATTGTTTTAGTGTCAGTAAACACCGGCATATTATCCACCACTGTAGGTGTTATGACCTTTCTCATAAGTGTTTTTGATAATCAAACCCAGTTGTCAGTAACACTAGTGTTAGTACTGAATTTAGCAGAATTATCACTTTGTTGGTGTTCTTAATGCATTTCCGAAAGTTCAATTCGACACCGCAGTGGTGTGATGCACATTCTGTAATTTTCTTGATGCTGAATCCTACCTCCACGAAATTCTCTCCGGTGCGTTTAAACACTTTACACACAATACTTTACTGGTGTGGAGGAACACCATATCATGAGTGTGTTCATGCGAATCAATGCTTTTCTTCACCATCTCCGGTGTTTTTTATATTTGATTACCTAATGCAATATAATTCATATGATGATAAACTAGACTTTTCGGATAATGACGAACTATTTCGGCTCATTTAACCTGATCAGTGGCACTAGGGCGATATATATCAAAATCATCTAATATGTCATGCCCATATTGAAATCGGAAGGAAGGGCATCAGCGCCACCTATTGGCAAGAGTTCTAAGGTTCTAAGATCGAACAGATGAGCGCATGAAAGTCACGCACCATTCTTGCCTACATACAATATTTGTATTATTAGTTTACTAGTTTGATAATTTAATTTAGAACACAATTTACACAATTGTACCAAAGCAATACATTTTCTAGCACTCCCTCAACGTTAACTGTTCCTATCTTCGCACCGAAGTGACTCGCTTCTTCCAACGTGATGATGACGCTCATTCCAACGAGGATTAAGGTGATTCATCACCTCGTTAAAGGTTTTCATCTCACTACGGGGTGTTCTTAGAATACCGTCGCTAACAGTATCAATTTATATCAAGTCTGGTATTTTCAGGATGCAATACTTAACGAATGATTATTACCACCAAATTAGATGATTCATACACCGTCTCGATTCCATCGTGATATGACACGGTTCAACTTGGTGTTAATTTTATATAGGTAATTGGTGTTTTTTATGCGTTAACGTGAATGACAGCACCATTGAGAATATTGAATCAATCATTTGGTGTTTATTATGAATTTATGTTTCAGAATCGTTCTACATCACCACATTCTTGTTATTTTTCAATACTAAGATCGAAATTAACATCACTCAACACTAAATTGTGAAATTTATAATAGAAAGGGCAAAACTTGGATATTCAGGTGTTGTTTTCGTCTGAGTTTGCTCTGAAATCCATTTGATTAAAATTACACCCAACTTTTTTTACTGTGTATTTGCTGGAAATCTCCTCAATTAAACCTTCAGATTCCCAATTTTGTTAGATGTTGTTATCAATTTCAAAATGATTTCACCTTAATATTTTCACTACATAGTATAACAATAAATCACATTGCTGGCTTAGTAATTCACTTCTAAACTGCAGAAGAGAAGATTCTGGCTGACTCCTATATAGCTAAATTTCTTGGCAATAACAGCTGAAAATTTAACAAGGGTAAGTGTAGGACATCCTATAACTTTGGAAACATTTTAATACCTATATCCTGTCCCAATATCTTTTTTCTAACTCGCACAATGTCAAACGAAAAATAAAAAATATAGCTGCATGTTCATAGCTGCATGTTCATATGTAGTAATGGTACCCAATTTGATGGTCCTTTGATAAATAAGATGACATCCAGATATAATTTTTCAAGGAAGATACAGTCCTTCAAAGTTTAGTTCCGAATTTGTCTGTCATAACCTTCTGGACATAGAAGCGTTTTTTAACGAATTCGGTACAAGGTACTCATAAAATACTAACTTAATGTATCTAGTAGGTAACTTTTGTCGAAATTGTTCAATGGCGAAATTCTTCAATTTCATTTACTCAGTTCACTGACATTCGAAATTTCTCATTCGATAATCTAGTTCTCATTTAATTTTTTTTATTTTTTCCTTAGATCATATTGCGTAAGTATATATGATCTAAGATCTTTTCATTTAGATAACATCTTTACAAATCAAGACAAGAATTATTTTTTTTTAGAAATTGGTTTCGGACTTCCAACTTTATAAATCGAGATTTTGTGAAGGTTTAAGATTTTTTTTTCAATATTCGAAGGTTATAAACAATTCAAAAGATATCAGCAGGCAATGAGTACCGCAAAGGGAAGTTCAGCAGGTCCTAAGCTGGACATGGAAAGGTTGGCCCGTCTGAGCCTAGCTATATACTGTATAATCTGCCTGCCCTATCAGATCTTTGGTACAATTCAATGTAAAACTGAAAGAACACAACATCCCATCCCTGTTATAAATACAGCTGACTGTTTTCTTGATAACATGCTAATATTCAAGGAGGTTATTCTTGGAAACATTTTGAGGAAAGAACTTCACATATATAGATAGATAATTATGTCCTCAAGGTCTCAATTTTCGAACATGGGTGCCGGTAGGAGGTGGCAAGGGAAGCGTATGCCTCCCCCGCCCCCCTGAAAACTCAACTCGAGTATAATTTTTTCGTTACTAGGTTTTAACCTCGTGGTTTCAACTTTTAGTTATCTTTCCCCCTGAATTTCTCGTACGCCGTCCATGAATTTGTTCCTGATGACGCCCATGCTTTCGAACTACAGTTTTTTATAATAATTATATTACTACCACAAATATTTGTGTGAAAAGTAGTACGCATTGTTTAATGCATTGAAAGGCATTTTCTGATGTACAAATTATTTTCTTCGTGTTCTGGTTATCGCATAAATGAATGAAAATCTTTGATTTGCAACTCGCTAAACCATTTCCGAGGAAAATAATTTTTGTTAACACTGGCAAGATTGAAAATGTATACTCATTGTATAGCAGAAAATGCCTTTTGATGTATGAAAAATGCGTACTATACGTTTCACCAAAATATCTAGGGCTCGATCTAGGGTCATGGGTCATGCCAAAAAGAAATTATAATAACACATTTTCTATCGAAACTTTAGTGGTTCGAAAGGCATTCGAAACATTCAGGCACCTCGACATTGACTAAATATTTTTTGAACATGAAATGAATTCATATTTTGAAATGTCAATATTAGCAAAGGGAGTATGTATCACATATGCCTATTTATATATTATTATATTATTCTAACTTTTTCTAGAATGTTATGACGACCAAAGAATTTGACTTGTGTTTCTTCTGAATATAATTCCAAACGCAAAAAGTTATTGGTACTCAAAAAACATCACAATTGTATTAGAAAAAGATGAACAAATTTGACCTTCTCATAGTAGACACTGATACTAAAAATAAATGAGTACCTATCTATTAAGAATTATAAATGAAAAGGTAACTACGGTTCCCTAGTTGAATTATTATAATAGGTACTATCCTGAAAAATTAAACAAATTGATAACAAGTATTATACTAATTACAAGGTTACAGATTGAGATGATGGTATATGACGTATATGACGAGATAACATCAAGCTATATAAGCTCTTTATAATGAGATTAATAGTTTGATGTGATTAGATTACTACCCTACTATTACTCATTACCTGGGTTCGAAAGAATAACCTATACTAGATTTCTATTTTTACATGCCCATGTTACTATATACAGGGTGTTCCCTAGAGACATGCTAATATTTAAGGGGGTGATTCTTTGACTCATTTTGAGAGAAACATTTTTTATGAACGTATGTCCTAAAATATTTGACTTTTGAGTTGGTATTATTAATAATTCATTAATTTGAGGCGTTCATATGAACTAACTTTGATAAAATAAAATGAAACTCGTTTTTGTACAAGCTCAAATCTATATCTTTTTATTATACGCTAATTTGCTTTCAGTCGATGCAAACCGCATCAAATTTTTAAAGAATTGATCCAGAAGTAAGACGATTTTCGTTTTTTTAACCAAATTTCATAAAGATGTCTACAATATCATCTCAGTTATTGAAGTGATTCTTTTGAGTTTTTTCTTAAGCCAAAGAATAACTCCAATAAATATTAGCATGTTTTTAAGGAACACCCTGTACATCGGTAGAATGGGATTCCTAAATCGATCAGGCATGTTTATAAGTGTATGAAAGTAGTATAGGTATACCTACTATTATTAGTTTCGGATTTTTTTTCTCGTGTAGAAGTATAAAGAAACAGGAAAGAATATAGTATTTATAGCTGTAGCAAGGTGGATATAGGATGGTGAAACAGCTTCCTATCAACAAGCACTAGAATAAACTGTAGAGTGTAGACCTTTGCCTACTTGATTTCATACCGTAGTAATATTTCCTGAAATTAACAGAGATGGCGACATACCTTGTGTCGGTAAAACAGAAACTGTGCTTCTGTCATCTTTTTATCAGTTTCATCTGTTCTAGATGAAAAATGGCTGAGAAGAGTCAAAATATCAATATTCATTCCAGATTTATAAAAAATATATTGTTTAATGTCGTTTCAAGTCACGTCTGTCAGATGCGAGCCACAGAAATACGTAAGCAACAGAAATCTTCTTCGATAATCGATCTTATCGCCATCTTCATTCAAGTAGCTGAAATATTACTACCTTCTCAAACGGTCTACAAGTTTTTCACAGAAACAATTGAAGAGCTGTTTCACCATCCTATATCCACCTTGAGCTGTAGTCTTATACATTTTTCAACTGTATAGTTTCCATATCCACCGTATCCACAAATTGTTTGAATATTATATCATGTAGGTATGCGTTTGTAGTTATTTCTTATAATACATATTGAATTGGTTTTTTCCTAAATAACAATCACAATCATATCACAATATGCTACGCTATAGGTACCTCATTTCCAAATCCTAGGATTCAAAACTAGACTTTATCTCCCAGACACCAGAAGTGATGCTTAGCAACATTAAATCAAAACATTTAATTGTTGAAAACTGGAAAAGCCATACATTGGACAAACATTTTTGAAAGAGTATCCAATTAAAATATCAAACGTAGTTTGAAATGAATGTCTGGTAGACTACGAGCAGAAAACAACTACTTTCCTGGTAAATACCACGCAGAACATTGAATTATATCTGCTCGTAGTCCATGCAACGATTCACACTGTGAATGCAGATCGAAAATGTTTCTTTCTACCTAAGACGTGACAAATTCCAACGGGACAGGCACGCTTAACAACCTACAGACCGGTTTCGGGCTTATTGACCCTCATCAGTGCAGGGTTATTATCCGAGTAGAGACCGTGAGATCTCCACTCGAAGCGTTGCCTGTCACAATGCATTTTCGTCGCGTCTATTTGACCGCACTGAGCCGCGTTCCAAAAGACAATTGGAAGTGGCGAAACCAAGCGGTGCAGTTGGATAGACTATTTTCTCTTTCAAAAATGTAATTGTTGGTATCGATCAATAAGAGAGAGCAGATTTCAGAACAAAAGTGGACGACTTTTGTCAGGTCATGTGAAATACCAAACTTTTATTGTTACAATTTTTAGGTCACAATGGATATATTGATGAATGATTTATATTATAACAGTGTCTTCATTCAAAAAAGAATTCACAAACACATAAATGGTGTTACGAAAAAACTACGTGACTGTAACATGACAAGTGAATTTGAATATGAGGATATGAATAATATGCGTACTTCAGCCATTTCAATTGTCCCTTTATTGATTGAGAAGACGATTATATTTTGGACCAATAACTCTAAAATGGTTACAATTTTGTCAATTCCATCGTTTCTTATGGCTCATGGTCTAGATTAGAATATAGCAATGTTACGTCATTATGAAAGAAACGACTTGTATACAGATTCACATAGTGACTTTCATTCATTAATTCTGAATTATTGAGGAATCAATAACACCATTCTAGATTTACAATGTTTATTGATGAGTTAAAAATACATAATTGAAATCAATAATCATTGTTTGAAACAATTATGATAATATGCATTCATGAATATGTAGTTTGATTTCTATGAGAAGGAAATATCAACTTTTTCGAAATGTGTTCAGTATGAAAATGAAATGCCTACCAGAAGATTTTTTCAAACATTGCTTGTTTCTCATTACGTATTCAGCGGGAGATATAGACACACATTTCAAAGAAATCCCTCTCCTATAAAGTATCGAGTGATATAGCAACACTGAATTTTGATGATCATCAAACATGAAATTGTTTCATTCTTACAAGAACATCAGGAACATCCATAACTAGTTAACCTGAATTGGAAATTTCTGAAACTGCAAGGGAAACATTTCAATTTGTAGTTTTTATAAAGGGTTAACCATTGGTATTACCAAATCGATAAAAAAAAAATTCAGAAATATCCCATCAAAAATATTTCGTTAAACAATAATCTAGATCGTGCATATAGTGATGGAAGTGTGTAATGAGTTCAAATTTTCTACTATAATAACTATGGATTTTTTATAAACAACACTGGAACACATAT
The DNA here is from genome assembly GCA_029955515.1 of Chrysomela aeneicollis. Lineage (NCBI taxonomy): Eukaryota > Metazoa > Arthropoda > Insecta > Coleoptera > Chrysomelidae > Chrysomela > Chrysomela aeneicollis. The sequence continues at coordinate 8,038,666 of JARUHQ010000009.1, read as the reverse complement.
TCGAAAAAAGTTGAATGTAAACTTTTTCAATGGGATTGTAATGCACTTCCAAACCATATGAGTTTAAATGGTGAGAAAGAATGGAACCATCATCTAATGGTGAAAACTTATCGAAAATATCGTATATTTATTTTTCGTCACTTCCTGAGTTATGACGAAAAAATGTTTCATTCGATGGTCAGATTTTGCATCCGACAATTCATATTGTCCGGATCATCTTTAACTTACCAATACATCGCAATATTCATAATTAAAAGTTATTTCTTAAGAAATCAAGGTTCTAATTCGGGAAAATTGAATTGAAAGTGGTCCGGAGAATACGACACGTTGGATATTGAAAATCTGTAAACCTCGAAATATTTAAAATATTTTCAGGTAGGATAAACAATAATCACAAATGGCCAAATTTCATTTTGTATGTGTCTCAAGAACCATCCCTGGTTAGATGATGCTCATAGATACACAATTTCATCTCTATTCAACCAACCTACTACAACTAGTATGGTTTGTAAGTAAGTAACACAATTCCACTGAAAAATTTACTGCTCTGACAAGTATATCAATTACAGAAGATGATAAAATTCACATATTGATATTGGAGAAATCTTACTTATTTTCGGGATTATTCGATTTTCAGATGATTATATATGAAGACATGAAAATACAGAGGAAATAAACATACATTCGATAGTACATAGAACAAACGATAAAGAGGATTAAATCAAACAACAATGTAAAAAAAACAAATTCATAGATAATTGTTCCTATGCATGTGTCTGATCAAAGCTAAACTTCTCTTCTTATACTGAGTTTTATCGTAATAATCACGACTTCTTTGTGGATGATCTATCATTTCAGTCAGGGTCATGTCCTTGCCAGGAAGAACCAACTGTCGCCGCATCACAAGCAGACTCATGATGAACCCAAATTTACTGTAGTCCTGCCACTCTTGTTTAAGGGTATCAAAGGAGTACAGCTCTTCTGCTTCACAGTTCAAATCCTTCAGTGCTTCTGAGAGGCTCTTGTGGTAGACTCTGAGGTGTTCCTCCAGATTGCCGAAAATTTCTTCTGTACCGCCGGAGTACAAGCAATATGAGAGATCATAAACTGGTGTGCCCTCTCTTGAAGAAAGGAAATTGAAAAATCTCATATCTGCAATTTCTTTCGATTCCTGAAAAAATATAACCATAACTGAACCACCTTATATTAACTCCCATTGGATAATTGATCAAAAGTTGAGATAGGAATATGTGAGCCGTTTTGATCAATAATGAATAGTTTCGACGTATGAATTTGAAATTGAAAATCATTTTTCACACCCTATATATCTTTAATTATTCCCGCTCGACCCCTAGTGTGATGGATCGATGAAATCAGTTCATCAAGAAGAATTCAAAAATGCAATCAAACATAGGGTCTTTCAACGAAAAAAGTTTGGTACTGCATTTCTAGGACACCCTGTATAATCCAGAATAATTTTGAAATATGTCCTATGGGTGGGTCTATATAATTCTGAACTCAGATTATCATTCCTAAACTCAATAGCAACAGAGATATTCAACTTTTTAGATATATTCCCCATCAACAATTTTTTTTCAATATTTTAATAACGCTAAAAGTATCTTTTTGGCTACTTTGGTCACATGGTTTTCAGAAATCAAATGATATATAAGAGTGAAAGAAAAACTGCACATTTTGCAGTACAGACTAGCGATTTGATAGTTTCTTATACATATTTTCTCATTTTTGCAAGTCTTCGTTTCAAAATAGTAGTTGTTGGATGATTTTTTAACCATTTTGTCTAGTTTGTCGATTCAGAAAATAAAAATAATTGACGCTATGCAGGGTATTCGAGTTTTTCTTGGCGAGGCTCAATAACTTTGATTTTTTCATTAACAACCTATATTTTCCATCTCATTTTTTAATTCTGTATTTAAAATATGGTGGAATTTATCACACCATGACGGTTCTGGAGATAATTATTCAACATCACAATAATTTTTTCACCCTATTCTGACCATCATATCATTTGGAATATTTATGTTATGATGAGGCCAAGCTACGATTATTTCATGGTATTCATGAATGCTGTTGGCAAACATTATTGGTGGCGGACACTGTAGATATATATAGAGATGGTGTCTTGGTGTCCCGAAACTATGCTGCCGAATTGAAACGAACGATTCCTGTTGAGAAATAAATAGCAATTTCTGAATAAATTTTTTCTCAAATATTGAAATACCGGCCGTGAAAAATTGAACATGATTTTGGAAACTTTTCGATAGAATTTTCATAAATCCTTCATTCTATTTTGATTGGAAAATATATTATTGTTTGAATCCGGGAAAAACAATTGTTTACAATATAATAAATAGTCACTGAGTACGCTTTTATAAATAATACAAACATATGTACATAGGTACTAATAAAGAAGATATTGTACAGAGATGCAGCGAATTCGTAAAGAAAGGACATGCCGTATTTATTTTTTGAGGAAAATATTTCATTTAATTAAGCTCCATAGTTTAGGGACACCCAGTATAGATAATGATAATTTTGCGTTATATTCTCATGGAATCTTATAAATTAGGGCAACGTTGTGCATTTATGTGACTGAGAAGGCGGGTTTAGCCAGCTCACAATGCATAATGGATATAACTCATAGTGCTTAATGCATAATACATAATGTTCAATGCATAATGCACAACAGACAGAAGTGTTTATACAATGCATAATTTTCATGCTCATTGCTCTAATAAATGCCAGATTTGGCAGCGACATTTTTTGAATAACAGTTTTTTTGTCATTTGTGACTTGTGTGATTAATAATTATCAATTATTGATTTACAATGAAGGTACGAAGAGATACATCAAAAGCAATAAAAGTTACAAATTTAACATTATTATTTATGACTGTTGCTGCAACTATGCAGTCGCTTTAGCTACGAATCATCTGAAAAGGTATAGGGGATGGGGTGTAACACAATTAATAAGAAAAAAAAAACGGAAGGACTCTTTGATACGCTGTTCAAAGATATGTCGAAACTGGACAAAGAACAATTCGAATATAATGGCTGATTGGCCATTATTTCTGCTTTTCACAACCACACAACAGAAATATCTCACTGTATGTGAAATGTTGACATTTTTGTCAGACGCGTCTTCAATTCACATAGTGAATAATGCATAAAAGTTAAAAGTTGGTCAACTTTGTGAATTGTGCGTTATGCATTAAATTACGAGTTTTGCACTATGAGTTGTATAAACGGGTGCATGAGGAACTTCAATTTCAAAATTATGCATTATGCATTGTGAGCTGGCTAAACCCGCCTTGAGAATATTCGAATCATCGAGAAAATTCAAAAATTGCGAGTATTTCAGGAAATATAAAAAAACAATAAAAATAAAAGGATTATGAATATGGAGATCAAGAAACCAAAGGAGAGTGAATATTAATTTTCAATAAGCAAAGCAAAATTTATAGATATTAATTACTTTGCGAAAATAAGAACTCGAGGACAAATTATCGAATCAACCCCAACAATATATGCAATACAAGGTTATGCCCGAAACAGAGGAATGAAGTTGAGCTTAGTGGTATTCATAAAGATATAAACAATACAAGAACATACTAATTCATTAAAAATTGTAATTACTTTCGCGAAAAATTAAAAAGGAAGTTATTTCGATAACTTATTCGATTGAAAACCGAATATAACTTTCATTCCAGTTTGATACAAAGACATCTTAGGAATATTATTCAAAAACAAAATTTGATGATATTATATTATTATAACACTGAAACACTAAATTTCCTCGAGGCCATATTTTTGAAGTTGTCCTTCTATTGTTCTAATATGGCATAGTGATATATTCAAGACATGCAAGCAAAAAACATGAGCCATCCATATTTCATCAGGAGTAAATAAACTGATGGTATTCAAAAACCATCATCAAGATGTGAATCTATCAATACAAAATTGAATACTGGAATGATCTACTTACTCCACTTCCGGTATATTTGAACATCATATTGTTATTCCAGCAATCCCCATGTATGATAACTCCATGTTTGCCTTTATAGTTAGCTACATCCACATGAACCTTACTTGGATTCTTGGCATATTCTCCAAAATCTTTTATTATTTCATCTTCCCCTTGGTCTTTCAGATTCTTCATGCACTCTTCCATAATGTGTTCCATTGATTCTTTCACGAAGTCCATTTTTGAAAGTTGAGATAAATAATCGTAGAACTTTTTGGAAAGCTCCAAATAGGCTTTAGGTCTGTGCTTTTTGAATGCCAGCGAAACGGCATGGAATTTCCCATATTGCTCCAAAATATAGTCGAGATGTTTGGTATCGAAGCTCATTCCTTTAGGGAAAACTTCGAATCCTTTACCCTTCAAGTATTCCAGGACTATCTTCTTATACTTCGATCTGGTATCGGTTGCGAAGCAGATCGGTATCTTATCAAAAATCATTTTGTCAGAAACTTCATTTTGGAATTCCTGAAATGATGTCCAGACCTGGTCGTGGAAATGACACTCATTCTCAAGGAGCTGATTGACAGGAAATCTCTTGCCCACGGTAGTGGAGTTTTCCGACGCTTTCTTCAACACCACGTCTATTTCTTTATTGGATTTACCTAAATCACGAATCGTTACATAGTGAATTTCTGGTGTCAGATCGTGTTTTTGTCCATCACCCTCCTCAGTGTTCTTGACATTGAATTTGCGGATGCCATTTTTCTCTGCAGCAATATCCATAACCTTTTGGAAATCCACCATCGACATCTTGGTTAAAAATGTGTCAACCAAAATGAAATTTTGACTCAACATAGTGTACCTGGTGCGGTATACGTATTTCAATAAGGCGAAAAATATCTGCAATTAACTAAGATATTGAAAAAAAATCTAATCATAAAACACTGCTGCTTTCTAGAAACAAACTAAGGTGAGAGCATTCGATGAATTTGAGAAAAAATGGCCTTATTGAAATTTGTATCTTAAGGCTATTTGTTAGCTTTCATTACCCATATAGGAGTCGATGTTCGACTATGACCTGATGATGAAGGCACTCAGTTGTTCTTTTCAGAAACAATAAACATTATTTCTCAAATTTTTTCAACTAAGTATTATAAAATATAAAATAAACAAATCCTGTTGAAATATTGAATATGCCATAGCAACATTAAAAAACTCGAATGCAGTTGACTGCTTCGACCTTAGTAGTCGTATAGTAAAGGAAACGTCTGATATTTTGGAGAAACCTCTTACTACTTTTATAAATTTGATATTTTCAACAGGTGTTTTTCCTGAAGTTTTCAAATACACCAGGGTGATTCCTGTTTTTAAAAAAGGTCAATCTTCAACTTTAGATAACTATCGACCCATCTCAATATGTATTTTCAGAAAAATTATAGGAATAATACTTAAAAAAAGTTTCACTAAGTATTTTGAGGGTAGAAATTTCTTGAGCGACTCTCAGTTCGGTTTCAGAGCGGGTCGTTCGACAATACATGCACTCCAAGATACCAATAGGGGCATAGTTGAGGGCCTGGAGCAGGAGAAAATGTGACCTCACCAAGGCATTCGATTGTGTCTCCCATGATATCCTCATCAAAAAGTTGGATTTTTATGGAATTCGAGGAATTTCTTTGTCTCTCATAAAGTCATATCTGAGTAACCGCCTACAATGCGTCTGCCTGAATCATAACAAATCTGACTACAAAATTGTAAAATATGGTGTACCTCAGGGCTCAGTGCTTGGGCCTCTATTATTTGTCAAAGACGTGAATGATATCTGTAAGTACTTGAATCACAGCAAATGCATTCTGTTTGCGGATGATACATCATTCATAACCTCAGGAAATTCAATAGAAAATGTATCTATCTACACAGAAGAATTAGAAAACCAGGCTGAAAAGTGGTTTTCAGCAAACAACTTGAAAATAGACAAAAACAAATCACAAACATTATTTTTTTCAACAAAAAACACTACTGGCACTAATGAAAATACTGCAAAGTTGTTAGGAATAAAAATAGATGACAAATTAAGTTGGAAAAGTCATATCGATTGTTTGAGCAGCAGGTTATCTAGCACTATATTCCTGTTACGGCAATTGAAAAATATCACCAACTTTTCTACAGTAAGAACAGTATATTTTTCCATGTTTCACTCCAGAATGGGATATGGAATCATCCTTTGGGGCAACTCGGTGCATGCCATGGATATTTTTCGGCTTCAGAAAAAGGCAATACGGTTAATTGCAAATGCTGAATATCGTGAACATTGCAAACCAAGTTTCATGAAACTCGGGATAATGTCCCTTCCCTCACTGTACATTTACCATACGCTCATTGAGATACACAAAAATGTTGACAGTTTCACCCTACAGTCAGATATCCATAAGTATCACACAAGAAAGGCTTATCATATGCAAACACCTCGCTATAGATTAGTCAAATCACAAAGAAATTCTCTGAATATCCAGTTATATAATGCTCTGCCGGTCACAATAAAATCTATGGGACATAGAAAGTTCAAATTAATTCTGAAAAAAATTTTCCTTTTAAATTGTTTTCATTCCTCTGAAGAATATTTGTCAGCAATTTCTTACGTGAATTAATTGATTGCAATCAGTGAGTCCTGATTCCTCTGGTTTGCATTTTGTTAGTCAGAATTTGTGTATACGTATCAGATAGTTTTATATTTTTTTTTCATGTTTTACAATGTTTACTCAATGGGGATTTTTTTAAAGCTCTTGCTTCCTTTGACTTGCTACCAATATATGTTTATATATAATGTAGTTAAATAAACTATATCTATCTATCTATCTATGATAATGGTGATTATAAAGGACTCCGATAGAGGGTAATTGCATTTGCAATCACGATAAAACACATCACGCGTACCTAAAGGGTTGAGATTCTACTCAATCCAGTGATTTTTTAATATTCTGTAAAATTATTCCTCACACACTCATCTGAAAATATGTAAGGAATTGCCTTAGTGGTGAGTTATTTAGAAACCTTGACACAATGCCCATTGATTCATATCTCTTTGCAAGCAAATTCTTGTTAAGTCCTTTGTTTTTTTATATCGATGGTGAATATTAGGCAACAGTGTTATTAGTCATGAAATTGAAACCTCATGAATCATTCTTGAAGAAGTCTTCATAACTCGAGAACTTTGAATGCGAATATGGGAAACTTTCTTCGAAGTAGAATTTCGTTGTAAGTAGAATTTTTTGATAGGTAATATATATACCTATTCCTTATCTCAACACCCATCTTCTGGATTGCACGATGTTTTTCAAGAACATTGTAGGTTTTTCTCTCGTGTAGACAAAATATAAAAAAATATTATTACTCTCAGATAACTAGGGCTAACTCAACATTCTTCAAAGTACCTATCAATTTCATATCCAATTCCATTGGAACTGGAAATTCTGAAGGTATACCTAACTCAGATCAATTGACAATGGCTATATTCTGAATTCAACTGTCATTTCAGTACTAAACCTACTGATTTGCTGATCCCAAATGAACAATAATCACTGACAGTGACATACTTGATTAGCCAACATACTTTCAGGATAATCTGTTAATAAGTAGAAGTGAGGAAAATAATTTTAAAATTATGTTTGGCTATATGCCATGATTTGTATGAAAAGTTAGGGTCACTTTGTAAAAAACTTCAAGACCTAAGATTTATCACCTAACATTTAATACTTATGACAGATGAGATATGGAAATACCATTGAATGTGTTATAATACCATTTGAGACTTATGATTGTACACCTAAAGGTGAATTCCCAATGCAGCGTTGCATGACGCGCGACGCGAGAAGCAAAAACGTTGCACCTTAAGACTTAAGGAGATGTCCAACTTCCAAAGTGTATGATAAATGATCATAAATGAAAATAGCAGATGCTCATGTTCGAGCAACGAAAAGTGACAACCTGTTTCGCGCGATATTTGAATTTGGGGTACCTATATTTTCGAATATTATTCGTTGGTGTGGATAGTCTGTAATTATTTGTTTCATTAATTCATTTTGGTTACAATAGTGATAAATAAATAAGGCCATAAACATTATTTGCTTCATGTAGTTTGCTTATGATTTCTAGGCTTGATGCATGAGAAAGACCGGAATAGAAAATGCGAAATTATACCCATACATAGGAAGAGGAATACCCATTCCAATTCCATTTTTATTTGAACATGATGGATATTGAACAGTTTTGTATTGTTAAATCTATGTCAATAATAATAACTCAAAATTCTAGCTATTTATCAGATCAGAGGGATGGTAGCTCTATGCAGCAAATTGCTTATGTTGGACTGACTACTATGTACATGTCATCATAGAGGAAACCTGCGATGTACTGTGGAAATTTTACTGAAAAAATCGATTGGCTCGGAATTTCAAGGGAATTATATGAACAATGGAATATATGTCAAACTGTATTGGTGCCATTGATGAAAAGCATATTCAGTTACAGAATCCAAAACATGCTGGAACACAATACTTCTCCTATAAGAAGACTTTCAAGCACAGTATTGATGGCTATCTGTAGATATGGTAAGTACTAGAGCACATTGTTGTTCTTTTGATTGAAAACACAATGAGTACAACCTTTGATATTTTGTTTCAGGACACCCAGATTTCCAGCAGGTTTGGTGAATATTGCCAATGGCAGAATTTTATTCGATTGAGAACATCGAGAGCTTCAAATGGACCGATCGCGCTGTACAGCCTTAATAGAATCTGCCCTAAATACTTTCGTCAGAGTGATAGGAATATTTTTGGTTCAAATTTACAGAAATAATTCGATCAGAAAAGAAATCGCACAAATAATTCGAGTTTGAGATGTCCGATTGGAAATGTATTGAATTTAATTCAATTCCTGGATATTCTTGTACATGCAGTTAACAATGATAATTTCTGGTAGGATGGGTGCAAGAATTATATGTATATGATTGCCTATTTGAACTGACAATTGTAAATAACTACCCGTTCGAACTGGCATTTATACAGGGTCACTCACGGTAATCAGTTTTGTTCTATCGATCTAAAATACTTTCAGCGTTGCGGCGTTGCCGCTTCTATCAAAAAGTAGCAACAAATTTGTTATTTCAAATGGAACACCTTGTATTTTATTTCATTTTTAGATTCTTCCTGAAGAGCTGATTTCGTCGATCTATCATACTTGGGGTATAGTGAGAAAGATTACAGAGATATAGGGTGTGAAAAATCGAGATTTTTCTAATTCAGGAATTTTTTGTGCAGAAACTAATCATTTCTGCTCAAAACGGCTCATATGTCCCTATCTTAACTTTTCATTTACTATCTACTGACATTTAATAGAAACAAATAGAGGGTGATGCAAAACTCAAAATTCTGAACCACCCGTATTTGTGACGCTGAAAGTATTTTAGATCGATAGAACAAAACTGATTACCCAATAAACCAAATTTTCAGAATAATCCTACGTCCCGTTCTCCGTAAACGTCTAAGGTACCATCGACCGTGAGTGACCCTGTATACATATAATTGGCAGTTGTAAATTCCAATTATAATATTCTATTCATCTACATTTTGGATTATTTCAACAACCCTCGAACTAGTCTTGAAATTGCTAGTTCAGAAATTGATTCGATATACGCAGAGTATGAGAAGTTGCTATATTAGCTTCGAGGGAATTATCCGAATTTCTGAAATTATTTTTCAATCACAACAGCTTTCCTCTGCATAGAATCCAGGAGCCTATCCCGCTATGTTTAGAAACTGAATTATATACGAAATACGATTTCAATATAATGATATTCCTACAAAGTACGGCTATGATACTTTACTGTTTCCACACAATACGATTATGCAGAACTACAATTTCGATAGAATACGGTTTGATGGAATACTGTTTTCATAAAGTACAGCCATGATGCTTAACTGTTTCTAAAAGATTAAGGTATGTCAATATGATTCAATGAAGTACATTTCGCGATGTCGATCAGTTAGGTTAGGTATATCAAAGATTATGGTAGAGAGAAACATGTGCTCTGCATTCTCTGTGTGAACTACTGCATGGACTACGAGTAGATATAATCCAATGTTCTGCGTGGTATCTGCCAGGAAAGTGGGTTTTCTGCTCGTTTAATATTTCAAGTGGATAAGACGATTATATGTCTTCGGTTTTCGTCTTCGTCCTATTAATGGCTTTCTAATATGAATTGATCAAGCTTAGTCGAGCTTTCAGCCAAACCATGTTTTTTGAAAAGGAATGTTTCTTTATTCCGCCGCAAGGTGTCGCTATTTCCAAGTGTTTCTTGAAACTCGGCTGAGTGCAGTGCAATATGCGTTGGGAGATTTCATTGGGACAGGCAACGCTTCGAGTTTGAGATTTCAGGGTCTCCACTTGGTTGACTACTCTGCACTGATGAGGGCGAATGAGCCCAAAAGCAGTTTGTAAGTTGCCTTTCTCAATGTGATTTTCTCCACGTATTAGGAAAAAAGGAACTTGTGATCTGCATTCACTGTGTGAATCGTTGCATGGACTACGAGTATAGATATAATTAGATGTTCTGCGGGGTATCTGCCATGAAAGTAGTTGTTTCCTTCTCGTAGTCTACCAGTCGATAAAACGTCTCTTGGCATTTTCAAATACTATTTATAAATTTTTTTATAAAATAAGACAAAGTTCTTGGTACTTGGAGTTCAAATATGGTAGGATTTTGACTCGTGACTAAATACTTATTACAATAGTATTATTAGATTGAATTATATAGTACTTGACGAGTTCACAAAATATAAATGATGTTTGTAGATAAATTGAATCTTATCTTGTGGAATGGAATTTATCTTACTGATAATTAAAGAACTTCTAGAGGACCAGCTTTCCGCCATAGTATTCTTGAAGATAGTCTCGATCATGTTAACCAAAGTGTAGTTGACATAATTCTGCAAATGCAGTGGATATCAATTCAATGAAGAAGAAAAGGAAGATTCTATCAACTGTAGAATGGAAAAGTTTTACTGAAACCGACATTTTCATACTTAATGTAATTTACAATTCATAGTATAAAGAAGAAAATTGATATTTTTGTTTATTTCATAGTATAAACTATAAGTGACCATAAAAATAAGATTTTTTAATAGAACCATGCATTCCTTCTGTCCCTCCTGACGGATATATTATAAAAAATCAATTATGCAGATGCAAAACATTATTTCTGACGTTTTCAAAATATGGATTTCAAGGAATAACACTTTTATTGCCGATCGGTTGGTTACTATTCGTTAGGCAGTCCACAATACCTCATAGGGATGTGAAAAATCACATAGAAAAAGTAGCATTCACAAACACAACAACAAGAAAATGTATTGACAACATTTTCCTTTTTCATAGAACACCTTCTCTGTGGAAATAGGTACCCTCAAATAGTTATCTTAACAGGAAATTACCAAAATCAATTTTTATTCGTGACATTCGTTTCTGTATATTCCTACATCCTCCCTCACACACCTTCAAACTTCTTCCGTAGGTGGCATTGATGCAAAATTCTGTAATATTTGACTGAATACACCATTAAAAGTACATCTCACAAACACTTGATTTCAGGCTTTATCAAAATGAGATAGATAAAATGTTGCTGATTTTCAGCGCAAAAGTTAACAAAATGTTATTTCGAACAAACTACGTCACAACACTTGAAACATTCTATATACATATATTCAACTTGCGATCATGAATATTCAATTGGGTCAAAGTGTCGCGAGACTCGGGAGCCAAAATCGATGAGATTGCGATCTACGGTTAACCCTTATCAATATGTAATTGTATATTATAGTGCTCTGTACGACGAATATAATTATTATTGCAACGTCGGTTCAATGATGTGAATATGAAAGGTTGCCATGGCGACAACAAGGTACGTAGTACTCGCGATCGACGTCATTCATTCATCAACCAATGAACGATGCACATTGAAATCGAATGTGTGCTTTGTAGTTCATGATAGGCTGTTGGGGTAGCTCTCAGCACGAAACAAAAAAACGAGATTTTTTGTTACAATTTTTTCAATAGACCTCACATTATGAGTACGTGATTATAGGGTTCTGATGATGGCGATACTCATAGATAGTGATTAGACAAAATACAAGCTTATTGGGTTTTGGCTTAATAGAAATAACCTACTGAGTTATCAGATCCCCCCACTTTGAATTGTCAGCCAGATATCCATTTACAGTATAGAACTGTCTTGAACCTGAGGCCTCATTGGATGATATCGTCTATATGGGTCCTTCAGATCCCATACGGGGAGTTGTAGTCCAGAGGCGTGAACTCGTTTCTCACAAAAATATATTCATGGAGACATTATATGAACCTTTCAAGTAACATTCTCTCTTTATTTCGTGCCAGCAGTGTCAACTATAACTATCATTGGCCTAGTTGATTCTCATTGACCCATAATCTATAGAAAACATTGAATTGAAGACGATATTCTTGCAATCTTTTGGTTGTTTGGCACTACAGCGTCCATCCAATATTTATTTTGATTGATTCACAATTATAGTTTCTCTAGATCAGATTAGATTGTAATGGGGCTAATGAGATATTCGCTTCAACACCGTGACTTTTTAGATCTATAATGTATGCGAGTATGCACTCTCAATCAGTTAGAGGTCCTGGTCTAGTCCAGTCTTCACTATAAGACTCCTTCGTCCATCGTTATAGGAACCCTATCCTTGATTAGTCTTCGCATTGGCAAAGTACCTATATTATGTGATGCTGTTTCCTCCTATTCCTGACATCCTACACAGGATTTCATCTGCCAGCCCAATCCTATTCGATGTATATTGAGCTTACCGTGCCCTGTGAGGAGTTGGTTTTTCTTCTATTCTGGCTGAGTAGTGTGTGAATAATGGTGATGGTTGTTTGATGAGCTCAACTGTTTCATTCCATGCAGGTCATACCACCATACTGTATTTTCTGATATCTAGGCTAGGGTCAGCCTGTTTTGACTACCCAGTTCTTCTAGGGCTTCTAAGTCCTAAGCAGTTTCAGAGCAGTTATCTATATAAAACCTGATTTCTTGTTCTAACAAAACAATTATGAAGTAGCCATGATCCAGTAGAAAATCGAAGGTAACATTTAAGCAGAAACTGCGTATGATGTCAGTGGAATTCCATCACTCTGATTGAATGAGTCTCGTATGCTTCTTGCATTACCTCTGCAACAAAGGAGGATTTGGTACAATGTGAGTCTTTTTCATGTACGAGAAGTTGGCTTTGTGATAAACAATGCATGAAAAATATTCAGTAGGTATCTAATTCAATCCTCTTATTTCACCAGGAATTTCATAAAATGAAATTAAGAAGAAGCTAATGCGGAAAATGTAATATGGTTGAATTGGTAAGTTACTTAGTAGTCGAATATCATGACGACTATGAGGAATCAAATAATCCATGTGAGATCAACTGGTTCAAGGGATTAATCGAAAGCTATGATATGACAATTATTATATGTATACAATTATACTAGAGAGAGCCTGAAGTATTTAATGATCCAGTATTACATTAGATACTATATTATTAAACTACGCAACACTAATTTCGTCGCACCCAAAAATTTTGCCCCTGTTTAAATCTGAATAACTTTTTTCTGCTCTGAACAATTTGAATTATTTTCACACTGTTCGCTAGTCCAGTCCTTCAGCTATAATTTCGTAGTTCTTCAAAGTTGTTTTTTCAACTTTGACATAAGAACGCATAAGAGGCATGAAGATGATCTCTTTACCTTGAGACATTTCACGAATTGTCTTTTTATCTCTTTTATTTACAAGGTGATCTCAAAAAATCAACTTTTTGGTTATGCAATCATAACTTGTCTCCTCGTCAACCGATTTTCAAAATATCAGGCTCACTTTGAAGCTTAAAAGTTGAATGAAGAGATATGAAGATCAGAATTGACTCAAGATAAACGATAAACATCAAGGGTTTCCGCAAAGGTGTCCCAAGTCTAAGACCTCCTCATTATCCTGGTTAAATAAAAATAAATCCAAAACGTCGTTTATTCGAAACGAAAATATCACAACCAATAAGAACGAACAAATTTTCACCAGCAAAAGCAAAAAATCCAGTGATATGCTATTGAAAAAACCTTATCTCCTACTCCATTTACGTCAATCATCATCAGTTCAAGAAACGAAGAAAAGGAAACGAAGGAATCCTTCTTACGTATTTATCAGGAGAGCAATGAAGCCGGCAGGTATTGAGTAGATCCTATGATACGGCCGTTAGGCATGCCTTGATTTCATCCCTATTTGGGACGCGCGCATCCCGATGGCATGGCAGCAGGATCCCGCAGGATAGTCGGTGTGTAGCCGTCGTCGGGTGCTCAACATTGAAGCGATATCGTGTCGGGATATGGTGATTTAATGTCATGGGGTAGCTATGAAAACGGCCTTGCATATACGGTGCTGTGTCGCGCTGTTCTTGTCGTCAGGTGAGTTCGTGGGCATGATTTTTGAAGGTCAAGTCGAGGAGACTGGTACTCCTGCGGAGTAGGTTAGACGCCGGTAATGCAATTATAACCTAACTTCCGTGCGGTTGTAGTTTTACGATGAGTCCTGAGGATTTGGATGGGTGCCAGTAAATTCGGGATGAGCATGTTGATTTTAGTGGTTGATATTGCAGTGGACGGTTCCAGGAATGATTACATTCGGGATATATTATGGACCGAAGGAGAGGAAAAGGAATATCAATATGATTTATATAGTCATAACTCATTGAATAATAAGTGGAATTATATGAATGAACTTATCAAGAGAGAATATCACTTTGGATATGGATGAAGTATACAAGGATATACCTGAAATGAATCCATAAAACTTCGTAGTTTATGATTTGATAAATCTCGATTAAATTCAACTCGAGTCATATACTAATTATGGAAAGTTCAAAAGAAGCCAATTCTGGAAATCAGTTGAGATAATTGAAGGTCACTTTTTTGAATCGCTCAAAAATTGTGACGTACGAGGTTTTACTTCGATTTATTCGACTCTGTTCAAGTTGGATAAATAATAATTACCTGATATCAGGATTGGGCCAATTCTAAGCAATTACCTTTTTGAAGAAACTTATAGATACAGCCTCTCGATTACATGCATTATTTTTGAGTAATCTATTGATCAATATACACTCTATCCAAGATAAGGATGTAATGGGGATCAAGCCTAACAATATTCCGCTAGAAAGTTATCAACATTTTCAGTAGTTCCGGAGATGTGCCTAAGAAAACCGAAATTTGCCGATTTCGTTGTAATTTTTTTGACGTTTTTCAAAGAGATACAGGAAAACAAATGAAACTCCACCTTATACTTCTTTGTCGGAACAATTGATTCTCATTGAAAAAGCATGAAAATAGAATAATGTATAAACAGATATAAATCAGATGAGTGATAAAAATGTACGACTAAAAAAGATAAATATTACATGAAAACATGTATTGTCGGATAGCCTGAAAAACAAGGACTACTTATTGAAACACAACAAATTGATGATGAAATTTTCAGTCAAACTATGTAGATTCAGGTGAGGGTAACGAAACACATCCTTTATTTTTTATTTTACGTTTTTTGGTGAGGATGAGGCTTTCAATTTCCAAAATAAATAAACAAGCGAGTGTTGGCTAATAAAAAGTGGGTTGCTGTGATAGGGATACAGAGCTTTACACAGGTACCTATCGGATTGGTCTAATTGTTTTATAAAAGTGGATTGAAATATAACTGGAAACTGCATCATGAATCTCAGAACGCAATGCCATCTCTCAATAAGTGTGTCTCAACTAGAGCAGTAACTGTTTTTTCCTTGAAACAATTTTTATACCAGCTCTCCGCTGAAAAACATCACATGATCAATGAGTTTTGGCTAGTTTTCTATTGTGAGACCTGGAAACTCAGTTTGTGGCTTATTTCTCAGATATAATCTGGCCATCTAAGTACAAATTAATAAAGTCAAACTCGAAAGTGGCTAGATTCGTATTTCTTATTAAAACAGAATCGATTAGAGTTACAACATTGCTTATTGTTTTCTATAGATTGATTCATTCAGATGATTGTTGAGAATGTACGAGTAGGCATATCTAGTTTCCTATGAAAGTCAGGAATTGATCTTTCAGTTCATTTCGAATACATTGCAAATAATAGAGTTACTGCAGATCAGACATTCTGAACGAAGATTTTGAATCGAATTCAATCAAGACGTTTCGATTGTCTGTATTGATGATCTCTTTCAGATGAGATATGACAAACTTCAGGGATCCGTGCGTATTCATAAGCGGTTAATATATGCTATAACGTGGGAGAAATTCTTTGTTTTTCAAAAAAAATTGTTTTTGATATGAGGATGCTTCTTGGATCGAGACTGATTGATGGAAATGTAATTTTGATATGAACAACTTCTTTAGACGAAAGTTAATTCGTTATTCGACTGTCGAGATTAATCTGTTCATTATGAACTGCATCTCGAGGAAATGCTAAAAATGCAACTTTTGCCATTCTGGAGTCGCGTAGGTAGAGATAACAATGAATCGTAAGTATATTATATACGATATAACATATATATATGTTTGGAATTCAGACACCAAACATACGCTGAATATTATATCCAAAGAAGATCTGTTCATCTGGTTGATGATTCTTTTATTATGAAATCACTGATCTCCCTGAATATCGTAGAAAAGTTTGCGATCGCTCCCCATTTTATGGGTATTCTCATGGTCGCTGTAAAAATCACTATAATTCCACCTAGAGCAATTCCGGACAGGCAGAATGGACTGACTTAAAATTTCCATCCTTTTATCGCCATCAGGTTCAAGACCTGTCGAGCTTCTCTCTACCAGAATAACTTTTATATCAAACGTCAAAGTTGTGGAACACATTGCCCAGTGAGATATCTTTGGATTCTATAATAATATCCACACTCTTAATAGAAATTCTAATATCTATAGTGTGTCTCACTTTTCACGGAGTCACCATCGCAAAAAAGAATTGAAGTAGAATGGTGGAACTCATAGGAAAATAGCTGTTAAAGTGAGACAAATCGGATTTTTCAGGACTGAAGTTTTTTGGATATTGTCCGAAAAAATGTTGCGCTGTTTTTGCCGCGACTGGCGAGCAGTGTATATTACTGATGAGGACAACATAAATAAGCCGGTAGGTAGGTCTATTTTCAGTATCAACATATGACGTGAAAGTTTCATCATTCTACCTTGATAATTATTACGGAGGTTACGGGGATGATTCTTCTAACAAAATTGAGACACACTGTATTTCTTTCACCTATATTTTTCTACTGACTCATACAGTGAGTGATCAATGAATATTATAGGTTTCTCTCTCGTGTAGTCGAAAGATTGAAAGAAAATCCAGTCCAGTATACTGAATGTATTATTGTCCTGCATACATGCTGCTTCATTGAATTTCCTCTTCATCCATTGTTCTCCTTTGTGACTGTTCTAGGCTTCAGACCATTTGATGTTATGTTCCACTATTCATGATTTGCAGGATCTTTCAGAAGAAGTCGATTCGAAATTGGAGGGGGGGCTATGCCCAGGGCGGCAAGTTCAGAGGGCGGCCATATTCACACTTAACAGACGAATGGTCAACTTTATCATTTACCTAACATTGACCATAGCATAAATAATAGTACAAGTACAGATATTTCACTCTTGTTTCACTGAGGACATCTCTTCACTGTTGTGAAGAATTTTAAATTCATTCTCAATTTAACTATTTGGGCGAATAATCTCCGTAAAATCAATCGAGTGAATATAGAAATTCAGAAAGAATATATTATCCTTGCCCGTTTCGTCGCACTAATGGATGGTCTCCTCAAAACTTCGCAAAAAATGAGATCAAATCCAATGGAATATTTAATAAAAGAGACTGGAGAAGTTGCTGAAAAAAGTGGTGTTGACCATATTTTGCAGAATGAACGAATTCCGAAACAAAAAATATTTCGATGAGATTTGTGAAGACGAAATACAAACATTCTTAACCTGTTCAACTGTCAAAAGAAATAATGATGGTTTTTTATCAAGTTCAGGGGCGGCGAGTGCATGGGGGCATCGGGGCCAATGCACCCATGATCATAATGGGTGTGAGTGCAATGCACCGAAACAGAAATGTGTGAGAAAATCAAAATAGAAACTAGCTGTTTTAGCTCTTTTGAATATTGCATTTTTTTGTTCTGCATTCTGTATTCACTGCTTGAATTATTCCATAGACTACGAGTATATACAGGGTAATGCAAATTTCATGGTACACTATTGTCAAATCGAAAACGGAGGGAGATACGAACTATATAGGTTTGATTTTGAAAAAGATGCGCAATTTTATGGTTATCTCGAATATCAAAAGAAATCGAGGATACCTTGAGTAGTTCCTAAAATATCCTGAAAAACTGAAAATTGTCGATTCTTATAGTCATCGATAACTTTTCAAAAATTGCTACTAGGATTTTGAAGTCGAGTAAAGAGACCAAAGTTGGCATGCTGAATTTAACGGTGATAGAAAAAAATCCAGGCACACTAGATTCGAAGATATCGAAGTCATCTTTGATATTTCTAATGGTAGCCATGTTGGATTTTCACTTCATCGGATAGATCATGAAATTGCTGATTTATTGATGTATTACACTTGTGTGTTTAATGATATAAGAGTTGAAATGATTGGAAGAATAGAAAATATCGAGTTAATTTGATAACTGTCACGCTTATAATTCCAGATATTTTCACTGAAAGTGACAAAAATTATTATTTGATGTGAAACTCAATAACAAAGGTGCTAGAGAGCCACTCTACTGGAAATTTATTGAATTGATTGTACTCATGCATTTTCAAGTAGTAGTCTTCTTACAGTGAAATTGGCAGTTCTTATTTTCTGGCAGTTCTGATTTTCTCATACTATAACATCAAGCACTGATAACTGGACATTGTGACAGCCGCTTTCCTTACTTGGCTGGCACGTGTCGAATTTCGAAAGCAACGATGTAAACATCGTAAGTGCATAATCAATAATCACTATTTTCTTCGATATTAGATGAGATCAAAATTTTTTATGTTATTTTGACTTCTCCTTCTCAAAACATACAATTGTGATATATCAATGAATTGTTAATTTATTGATCTATCCCATGCATGGTGTGAGAATCCAAAATGGCTGCCATTGAAAATATCAAAGTTGGCTTCAATATCTTCGAATCCAGTGTGCCTAGATTTATTTTCATATCACCGTTGGAATCAGCATGCGAACTTTAGTAACTATACCAAATTTTGAAATTTGGCAATGGGTCATTGGTATAGTGAACGAATTAATTTATTAGACATGAATACAGTGACTGATGAATTGGCATTGAAAGTTTGAAGAAAAATAGGTTCTATAATATTATATAATATTTTGGTTGAGGTGATTCACACGTAATGCAAAATAAATATTACTCCTTTATTTACCATGAAATTTAAACGCATTTGACCTTGAACCATGAGAAATTCTTGGCTTGCACTAACCCCTAAAGTTAATTACCCATTGGACAAAGACAAAACAAAACTTGCCGCCCCTAATCAAGTTTAGATCCTATACTGTGCTGTGTATAAAATATATATCCTACACGTTCATGTCTATATATCTGTAAATAAATAGGCTTAATACAGAAGGAACAACGATGCGGATGCATTATTTCCGGAAGGCTTATGTCCAAATGTCAATCAATTAGTGGACATCTGATAGCTGAAAGTATAAAGGTAGAAATAAATATAGGTGGGCGTTTTTGTACGAAAGCGCACAGGGGTCAAACAAAAATAATAAAATTATTTTTTTTCAATATATTGAAAAATTATTGAATATTTTGGAAAAAAATCCAATATATTGGAAAAAAATCCAATATATTGGAAAAAAATCCAATATATTCAACTTTTTTCCAAAATATTGGATTTTTTTTTCAAAATATTCAATAATTTTTCAATATATTGGATATTTTTCCAATATATTGGATATTTTTCCAATATATTCAACTTTTTTCCAATATATTGGATTTTTTTCCAAAATATTCAAAAAAAATTCAATATATTCAACTTTTTTCCAATATATTGGATTTTTTTCCAACATATTCAATAATTTTCCAATATATTCAATTTCATTTCCTACAGGATGAATCATACTGAAAAGGTATAATATACTGGGTGATTCATAATGAATAATACACCAGAGCTTTCCCTGACATCCAAATATGACCATTGATCAAATATTAACTATAGTTAGTTAGTGATATTTAACAAGTTACAGAGTGAATAAGAAAGTGTTTTTTTATTATTATTTTGGAATTTTCCATTCCTGTTAACTGATATTGATGAAATTTTGGTAATTGGAGTTTTTCATGGTGGCGCATATCACCATGATGATACTCTGATGAGTTACTGATGGTGTGCTTCTATGAACAGTGAGACACTATATACAGGGTGGGGCAGCTCATACGACAGGTTATATGGAAAACCATGGAATATCACGTATTTTTTCCAGTTAGCTAGATGGATTTTAATATGTACGATTCGAAATCATTTTGAACTGTACAGGGTGTTAAAAAAAGTACGCATCAAAGTTATGTTATTTAATACCCTGTATTTTATAGCATCTTCAGATTCTCATTGAAGGGCTTATTTCATCGACCTATCACACTTGTAGTCTAGTGGGAATGATTACAGAAATATAGCGTGTGAAAATCGTGATTTTAATAATTTAGGAACATTTTGTGTAAAAACTATTCATTATTGGTCGAAACGGCGCACATGTCCCTATCTTAACTTTTGATCATATATCTACTGACATTTAATTGAATCACAAACAGGATGATTCAGAATTCAGAACCATAATTCAGAATTCTGAATCACCCTCTGTATTTGTTTCAATTGAAAATCAATTGATAGATAATCAACAGTTAAGATCAAAATAATTTAAAATGGTGCATATTAAAACCCTACATCTAGCCAACCGAAAAAAATCCGTGATATTCCATGGTTTTCCGTAGAAACTCTGTGTCGTATGAGCTGCCCCATCCTATATATAGGGTGGATCAAATAACGGATCGTGCTTCTTCAGGTACCATCTCATGTTTTCGTATTATACCCAGTTAAAACAGTGGTAGAATCCTGACTTCGAAATATGACCTGCTCTATCAGATTTCCTTTTTTTTTCATCGAACGGCGGAGTTGTGAAACTCATCATATTCAGGTTCTTCCTGATACCAATAAAATTCTGATGCCTATTTCCTCTCCTAAATCTTTTTACTGGCTTCCACGTGCAATCAAGTTATGAAAAAAATAAATGTCGATAGTTGAAATGTCACGTTCGTCTGTATATGAATTACCAATTACCAAAATGTGATCAATATCAGTTAACAGGAATGTAATATTCCAAAATAATTAAAAAAACACTTTTAATCACTCTGTAACTTGTTTACTGACACTTACTAACTACACTTGATATTTGACCAATAGTCATATTTGGAGTGTTCATAATATATTATGAATCACCCAGTACATACTATTTCACTATATGATTCACCCTGTAGGAGAAGAAATTGAATATATTGGAAAAAAATCCAATATATTGGAAAAAAGTTGAATATATTGGAAAAAAGTTGAATATTTTGGAAAAAAATCCAATATATTGAAAAAAAGTTGAATATATTGGAAAAAAATCCAATATATTGGAAAAAAAATCCAATATTTTGAAAAAAAGTTGAATATATTGGAAAAAAATCCAATATATTGGAAAAAAGTTGAATATATTGGAAAAAAATTCCAATATATTGAAAAAAAG
Organism: Chrysomela aeneicollis; assembly: GCA_029955515.1. Lineage (NCBI taxonomy): Eukaryota > Metazoa > Arthropoda > Insecta > Coleoptera > Chrysomelidae > Chrysomela > Chrysomela aeneicollis. The sequence goes on along the minus strand of JARUHQ010000009.1, from coordinate 8,016,783 downwards.
TTGAATATTTTGGAAAAAAATCCAATATATTGGAAAAAAGTTGAATATTTTGGAAAAAAAAATCCAATATTTTGGAAAAAAATCCAATATATTGGAAAAAAGTTGAATATATTGGATTTTTTTCCAATATATTGGAAATTTATTGAATATTTTGGAAAAAAGTTGAATATATTGGAAATTTATTGAATATTTTGGAAAAAAGTTGAATATATTGGATTTTTTTCCAATATATTCAATTTCTTCTCCTACAGGATGAATCATTCCCTAATAGCACAAATGTATTCCCAAATTATTCCGGAAATGTCCCCTTGCGACAATAGAAATGTTGCATAAAGTCGCATATAAAGTTGCATAACATTCCGGGGACATTCCCGGTTTTTGCTTACTTCATAGTAGGTACTGACTTTTCCAAGAAGTGAAACACGACGTTACTATTTGCAAATTTATTGATACATAATTATAATACTAATGATACAGATAATTCAGTGAAATTGGCATGAACTGTGTTGACATGAAACAATTTTCAGCTAGCCCTGGTGTTTCTCAACTTCAATCATATTCAAACCTCTGGATTATCTCTGAATGTAGATGATATATTCTTCAAAGTTCACTGAAAAACACACACATATTTCAGGCTGAATTTAAGATTCAAAAATTGTAATACTCACTGTTCACAATAACTTCCTGTGGCTCCTCAAAGGTTGGAGGAAAGTTTATGTTCAACTGGATTCACTCTGCAACTTCGTTGCTAAAGGTACTCCATCTTTCACACATAGTTTTATCATGGATTTTCACAAAGGCTGGTTATTTTGTTCAATATTCCTCTCAGATTCAACTGAAAAACACTTGCTGTCTAGGTACAACTCATAGAATTCGAGTCAATATCTGTTTAGCAGGAATTATAGGATAATACTTACAAGTTGAAGGCCACTCAGTCAGGTAAAAAGATTAGAATGCTTCACAATATCACAACAGGAACTTGTTCTTCTGCTTCAACAAGTAGGTTAATGGATCTGATCCACAAGAGTACCAGAACAGCTTCAAAATATACAGGAATATCATTGCTGAAATAATATATCACATGAGTGAATTGGATGGTTTCTTCAATATATACCCACTTTTATTTCCAGCCATACCCGGTTTTGGTTGAGTTAGGCTGGAATGAAGTTCAATAAACAATAAACCATCATAATTATTATAAAAAATCTGAATATCACAGATTAACAAAGGTTTGTTTTGTCAGTTCTGTGGTCACTATTCAACTATTGTAGAAGTTGGCCAGTTTCCTATTCTGAACATAATCCTTTCAAATGACGTCACCGCGTTGCCATCTTAGTGTTTATGCAAATAATGATATATTGATATAAAATGATGATGATAAAATCGGCAAAGATACTATGTTCTCTGTGTATTATTCATTATGAATCACCCAGTATATTATACCTTTTCAGTATGATTCATCCTGTAGGAAAAGAAATTGAATATATTGGAAAATTATTGAATATGTTGGGAAAAAATCCAATATATTGGAAAAAAGTTGAATATATTGAAAAACTATCCAATATATTGAAAAATTATTGAATATTTTGGAAAAAAATCTAATATTTTGGAAAAAAGTTGAATATATTGGATTTTTTTCCAATATATTGGATTTTTTTCCAATATATTGGATTTTTTTCCAAAATATTCAATAATTTTTCAATATATTGAAAAAAATAATTTTATTATCTTTGTTTGACCCCTAGGCGCTTTCGTATTTTTGTCTCGCCTAAGAAAAATTTATGATCCGGGCCTGATTTCCTCACATAATGGAATTTCGAACCTAACTACATGAAACATCGTCAACAATCTCAAAACAATAATACTGATCAGTATACTGAAACAAATCGGTTATGTAGAAAAGAAGTAATGATTGAGAAATACATGAAAAAATCATTTCATATCGATTGTTCAAATGAAATCATCTCCTGATAGCTTCTGGACGCCTGTTATTGTACGAGATGTTTCATAAAAAGGTGGCCCTGTTGCTTGAATTGGTATAAAAAAACAATACAAAGTGATGAGTTGGGTTCGCTTTGTTGAAAATGTCCGCATCGGCACCAAATTTCAAGATACAGAGTGCTGAAGAAAAATATATACATTTTCTACGATTATGTCAATAATAGTGATAACATAATTCAGTATGAATATTTCGGAAGTCGACACATCGCTAATCACAAGTTTCGTTCCGAATAGTTTTAAAAAATCATTGAGGTCGACTTTTCAAGCCCAATTTTTCGTGAATTCTAGCATTATTCGTTTCCACACTAAGAAATTACCCTTGGACACCAGCCAAGTTTTTCATTTAGATGTTGAATATGTTCTCTGAAGTGAAAAATTTGTTGTCGAAATAGATAGGTAGGTACCTACAAATTTGGTATAGAACTTTCATTCAAATGATTTCTCGAGATGATATGCCAATATGTTAGTCTCATCCTTCGATCATAAAACAGACTAGATGAATAACTCACAATCCTTGCCACAGTAGTTGTTTGAAGCCATCATCTAAATCAGTTACTAGAGCTAGGGTTCATTCGAATTCTAAAACAAGGATAGAAACAACAGATTTCTCCAGTACCAGTGTCTTGCTATCTTGGAAGGGTCTGAATTTGAATAAATTGACCTACTAACAAAATTATCGTATTCATTATTCCTGAGACTGAATGAAAGTTTTCTGAAAATATACATCTTCGATTTATTACCCGAACAACTATATTGTTTATTTTCTGGCAATATAAAGTTTCAAAGTGTCGAATTCGAGAAATATAACATCAAACATGTTGTTATTACTTTTCAATTCCACTGAATACAGGCTTATCTATTATTCTGAGAATTTTCTTAGCAATTGTGCCAACCATTCTATCACTTCTAGTGAAATGATGCGAGCAAACTCTAACTTTTTATCTCTGGGAAACCCGAGAATGTTTTCAAATTAACCCCAATTTGTTTAGCATATTAGGATGGGTAAATAATGTTTATACAACGAATGATACGACACTGAGTAACTCACCAGTATGTGTTCTGGTCACCACTTTTATATCTTCTCTTACACATTCAACAGCGTTTCACCATCCTTTAAATTTGATTTGAACAGAATAAACATGGTTTTTAAGTAAAATCCTAATCGAATATCCACACAAAACTGGAAATATTCCGTTTAATGAACCATCAAACACAATTTTATTTGAAAACGAGACGTCTATTACTGGTTGAACGAAATTAGCGGCATTGTCGCATTCACCAAAAATGCCGCAATCTCCAGAATGGCGTGTAATCTATAAACCACTTATACATTAATGAGGCACTGTATTATATGGCGAACATTGAATACATAGCTTTTGATACACTTTTATGATTCATATAAGTACCAAACAGAAGGATATATATATTTGGGAACCTTGAAAAAATGTGTTCTTGGGATGATTATCCCTTTCAAATGTTACGATGTGGCAACCTCTGTGGGCAAAAAACATATGAATATGAATTTCATGTTGGCATCAGACAATTTGGGGTGTTACTATTCTAATGGGTTTGTTGTTCGGAGGTCTCATCGATATTGAAGGAGTACAATCACAACTCGATGCATTTGGGGCAGCAACACCCTGTAGTCGATTTTCGTTCTTACGGCCATCTATAGCTTTACGTTATGCCACACTTATCCCATTTTCCAGTAATTTCGAATATTTCATACTCCAAAAATTATTGTGAGCATTCATAAAGCTACGAAGAATGAACTTTTCCTTTGATCACGTATGGAAACAATGAGGCACACTTTTTTGTTTTTGAAAAGTCACCAGATTTTTTAAAAGAAAAGTACACGTGTTGAACGCACGTTAACATTCATGTATGGGGATAATCAGGTATATTAGTTGGTATACTCACTGTCTCCTTTAGGAAAATAATGTGCAAATGGACATTTTGATAATAATTAGTCTTGAACTGATTCTACTACGTTTCTGATGATGTTGATGGTAATGGGTGACATCATCCACTACTTAACTACTAAATAGTATGACTTGCATCACGATGTTCTCTGAACATTACAGTTCGTGTGAACCAGACATGAAAAAAAAAAGTTTGTCCTAATAATAAAGATAACGCACCAACTTATATCTCTGTTAATGTCAATATGCACTACTGTATACCTGGTTGCGTGATAAAAATTCAGAATAACTTTCATATTCGTGACATCCGTGTAGGCATGTGGTTCTGAATATCATTGAAATTGTTTGTGCAAACGAAGAGAATTCAGTAATTCACATCTGGAATTGTCGCAAAAGTTTTAAATTATCAATAAAATATGGGAATAGACAGTGATATCGGATCGACACCACCTGAAATTATAGAGTCCGCTGAAATCACTTTCCATGAAAATACGTATGGTCGAACAAAAAATAGTGCAGAAAAGTCCATTTTTTCTGAACCCGTTACGAAATTTGTCACTTTCCACACTTGTTACGTGATAAAGTATCTCGTATTAGCGAGCTATATGAAGGCGGATTCAATACATTCTAATCATGAGGTGCAGCATTTTCGAAACATTTCCATCGCAACCAAGCAATCTACCCTCAAAAGAATTATCAACCAAGTTCTTGAGAGAAGTGGTTAGGGCAAACTAAAACAATACGTGAAATTTCACTTCCGTGACAGGCAGGGCTATACGAACCCTCGATTTGAGTGGACTTTTGTCGCCCCCAACGGAAAAGAGTGACTATAATCCGTCCTCTTTTGAAAAAGCAAACATCAGAAAGTATCTGCTCCATACAGGGTCATTGTTCTGATATAAATCCTTCAGTTCGTGCGTGGCCACTGATGAAAAGGTGATAATGTGGAATGTTCAGCAATTTGAACATAAGTTCGTCAACAATTTTCAAATATCATTCACGAAAAGTCCAATTTCGATAGCTGTTTAGGAGGCTTGCTTAAAAATGGATAATGATATTAGAGACTTCCGGTTCTGGTGACATCTAAAACTTGTGTGTGTGAGGTGAGTTACACAAACTAACTAAACCATCGCATTGATAAACAAACATGTATTGACGTACTAACGCGCTCTATTAATAATAATAATGATAATTATATAATTTGTTATGCATAAAAAGTACAAAAAGGAAAAGGGTTAGCCAAAGGCAGTCTTCCACCCCTCCCAAAAATTATATACTGTGTGTAAGAAAATAATAAATCACAAATACTTATTTACGAATTCACAATCGAAACAATGATAGAGAAAAAAAATAATGGGAAAAAAATCAATAATGAGAAAAAATTAATACAATTATATAGGTGCCAATAACTATTAATATTCTCAACATTCTATTGGTCAATTTAACGATTTCATTAATGACAATATCATACATTGAATCTTGAATTAGCAATAAGAAGTAAGCAGCTGTGATTTCATTTCTTTCTTGAATTAATGAATATTACGATGTGAAAATATAATGAATGAGTTAATTCTCAAATTGACCAAATATATTTCAGAATGTCTGCTCAATAAACTATATAGATAACTAGGAGTTTTACTTTGGAGCAACTTGAACGAACACATTTTTATCAAGTATTGGACTCTGTATCTCACATTCAGCTCCTTCATTTATAACAAAAATGGAGTGACGTGTTCACCATACAGCATACGAATCGCATGCAAGCATTTTATATGCGTTGTAACTTCACCTTGTTTTATACAGGGTGCCCGTTTTTCGAGCTTAACCGTGGGGAGCTCAGTTATTGTAAGAGATACGAGGTCGGTTAAATTGGGGCAAAGTTGAGTATTTTAATGCTGAACAATTATGTGAAACAAAATTCTATGTATCATTTTCAGTTTTTGAATTAATGAAAATAAACTGATTTGTGTTTTTCGTTTTTATATTTTCTAGCGAAAACCATAAAAACTGGACGTTTCCTACTATGACGTTTTTGAGGCACTTTCTTACAAGGAATCTAAATCTGTCATCGTATTTTCTAAGACGTTCTTGATGTCAGAGTTGACCTTGGTTTTTATCATGGGCGCCATATTGGATTTTTGAATTTCTCAAAAGTGTGTCACTTTCTGAATACAATGATGTGACACACGATATGTTTGAATATCACATGCTAATCGAAATTGAGAAAAAAATATTTTTACGAAGACTACTTTGAAAATAACGCCAGCAGTTATGTTAAACAAAAACCAGATTTCGATAGTTCAATTGAGGATGAAAAACGTCCACATGTCTGTGAAGCTTACCTTCTTAAAAACGAAGGTTTGAATTCAGGATCGAACTTGACAGGAAAGCTCTACGAGTTTTTTTCTCCGCAAAACGGAACAAAATTATCAAATACATAACAAAGTTATAGAAGATTCTTGAATAATACTCTATATAGGAATATGACTGTGTTGTTCTGCGAAAAAAAAATTCTATAACTCCAAATGTCGTTCCTGATTCAAAATAACCTTTGTTTTTATGTGAGTAAGCTTCCAAGTTCATTCGAACTACCAGAATTAAGTTTGTTAAACAATATTTTTGGCATTTATTGCAAAGCACTCTTCGCAAACTTTTTTCGCCAATTTTGACCAGCACGTAAGATTCCAACATAGGAGTGATACGTCATAGTAGAAGGAAAAAACAAACTTACCAAGAATGTGAAAATCCAATATGGCGACCATAAGAAAAACCGAAGTTGTGTGTTGCATCTCTGACATCAAGAACGCAATGGAAAATGACAGATTCAGATTCCTTGCCGAGAAGTGCCTCTAGAACGCCCTTCTTATAATAACTGAGATCCCCAAAAAATTGTAATACACCGAACAACAATACTCGATATGGAAGTAAATGAGAGTTTTAACTAGCCTGAGTTTCATTTCTTCAGATAACAGGATACTTGAATTTATATAGCGATTTGAGTTTAAAGAATGATACTTTGAAAATGTTTTTCACATACCTATTCATTGAAGGATAAAGAGCTATCTATGGTTACGCCAAGATTTTTAGCACTCTCTAATACCCAGTCAATGTCTGAGTTATCGAGAGTGGGGCCTGAAGTTTCTTTGAATTTCAATTTTCTGTCCTTGAGATCCTTTGCATAAAGCCAAAGTTTTATTCGGATTGATTTTCAGTCCATGATGCTCCGAGTCTAGGAATGTATTATGCAAATCTGAGTTTATATTGGCTACGCAACATTCTGTATCAGTCTTATGGGAAGACAAATATAGAAAATATCAAGGGCCCCAAAATGCTTCCCTGTGGTACACCTGGGGTGGTTTCTTTTAGGGATGACCGTGAATAGTCATCCAGTTTGACCCTCTGTGAGCGGCTTGTGAGATAGCTGGTCATCCATTTGAGAGAAATGTCATCGAATCCTATATGAACTTGAGCTTGGCATTGAGCAAATCGAAATTAACTAAATCGAAAGCTTTACTTTGATCAAGCAGTACTAAAATGGTGAATTCTGATTCATCTCTGGCTTTCACAAGATCGTTGATTACTTTCAAGAGGGCAGTCTGTGTTCCATGTTTTTTGCGGAACTCAGACTGCACTTACGGAAGTATTCGATTTTTTTCCAGAAAAGCTCTTACTTGACGGGAAACATTTTTCTCGAATATTTTAGAGAATGAGGGCAGAATGCTATGATGAGGCGCAGGTCACTGGAAGTAGCAGGTGCATCGTTTTTTGGAATTGGAATTATATTTGCAACCTTCCACACATCTGGAAAAATACCCTGTCTGAAGGACTCGTTGAAAATATGTCTAACCCCATCAATACAGTGTGGTATCACTGAAGAAATCATCTTGATATTTATATTGTCAATTCCTAGAGCATTGGATTTTATTTCTTTGATAGCAGTTCAAAACAAGATAACAACTTATTCTCAGGCCGCTTCGATATGAGATCTCTCTCCAACTCTCTTGGTCTCATTTCAGCAAGAAATGCTTATTTTGTACTCCGTGAGTCTCACTTATGATATGAAGTATGTTTCTGGGGTGTTTGTTCTCAGATCTATTAAAAAATACTATTTTCCTACTCGAAAAGACAGATCTCAGATACATGTGTCGACCTGGAGACAGAGTTTCCTTTGTTGGTCACTTTTTGTATCCCAGAGCGTTTTAACCATATATCTTATTGCTTACGCTAGATCCGGTATTCAGGTTACTTGTTATGTATGTCCGAGGGGGTTGAAAGTACTAAGCCATTGATTGGTCGTTTTCATTTTTGTCCATACATGTGTTGTACCACGTGATCATGTAGTACCTACTTTCTCGCAGACCCATCTAGACCCAAAATTTACTACAGGATGCCGAATCTAGCGTAAGCAATAAGATCTATGGTTTTAACTTTGATATGCCAATTTACTTCGGAGTTTGTTTGTTTGTTTGATCTGCTAAAAGTACGAGGTGAATATTATGCGAGATATCATGTCTCAAGGCTAGTGATCCTTTCGTAAAGAAACGCTCCTCGAGTTGGATAAAAAAGACTTGAAACTAATGACGGGACTCCTCTGACACTACCTTCTGAGGAATCACCTCAAAGAGATCTTGATATAATCCCAATATAGCGTTCAAATTATTGCTTGATTTTAAGAACAAACGTTTTCGAAGTAATCTAGGTTTGATTAAATTTACATCGAACAAGTTATTGTTCTGAATGCTGCAGTACCAAAATTAGAATGTGATTCACATTACTGCTTGATTTTGAGAACGAATGTTTTCGAGGTAATGTAGGTTTGATTCACTTTACATCAAACAAGTTGTTCTGAATGCTGCATCAGGACTAAAATTAGAATGAAGGTTCGAACATATTTTTCCCATCTTCAAACATTTTCAATATCCAATAAAATTTCGCAAAGTCAAACAGAAGTATCGTCAAGTTTGCAAGAATAGGTATTCGACATTTCAGTTAATACTCGTGTTCGAGAAAATTAAAGAACAGAAAAGGATGGAACATCCTATAGAAGCAATCGAGATATATACAGATCTGGAATAAAATCATCGGCAATTTCGGCATATATTTAGTTTCCTTCGACCAGTCTAGAATGTTGTGGTTGGAGTAAATACTTTCTCATGCTGAGATCCCAATGCTTGACCCTAGACCCTTGAAAATAATAGATATTGTTTTTATGCATGTTATTAGATAATTCATAATGCTGAAATGAATTCTATACTTCTTGTTAACATCACACTTGATATGTTTTGAGATTTTCTTCAGAATACTCATTTATCTTTGGAAGTTGCAATAGGTCGAATCCCAGCAAACAATTTCAGTAGGCCCAGTACTGGGCCAATACCTGCCTACCAGAAGTTGCCCCTGCGGCGAAACAGTGGCAGATGACGTCGGACCAACATCAATAGGACACTCTGGCCGCCGGTAGGACCAATGCCTGTGCGCCATAATGAATACTACATTGGCCCACTTCAGGACCAATGCCTATAATACGACGATATTATGTGAAATAAAAAAGAATTCAACAGCCTTCAGCAGTCACCCATCCAAGTTCTAACCTCGCCCAACGTTGCTTTACCCTCGTTATTGTATCACATTCCGCATAGTAATGTAACTATTGTCTTCTAATTATATATTTATTATAAATCAGTGGAATTTGAACAACAATAATTTTCTATTATTATACGTTTTTAGATGTCAATTTGGCATATTTTTCATCCTGTAAGTTGACATTTGAAATTTCTTTCGATGCTAGAATTGGTGAAGGCGGGATATTTCGAATATCGCGACTTCGAAGATGGGAACCCCTCCTTGAGTATTAAGATCTATCCAGGATGGAGGAAAGCGATACTTAGTGCATATACTGGAATCCGAACCACTTCTGGGAGTGACAGATTCTAACAGGATTTTTAATGGTGTATATTACTTGGACATGAGGGTGTTTCGAGCATTGACTTGACATATTTTTGATGCCTCAAATTGATATGAAATGTGATTTTTCTTGCATATCGCTACTTTGAATTTGCTGACTTTTCATATGAGCGCCGGGATTGAGAAAAAAACAACATTTGAAGCAAAATGTTTCTCAACTGTTCAATAACACTTGAAACGGGCCATCATCCAGATGATGTCGGTCGAAAGATACCCTTTTGATGGTATTGGCCCATTGCTGGTTGGATTATAGATACCCGATTACAATATGCCATATATCGGGCCGACATTTTGCCGATGTAGCTTTGCCATTGCCAGCATGTACCCGACCAATCATGCGTTGGGCCAGAGAGCGGCCAGAGATTCATTGTTTGCTGGGATACCTTTAATCGACCATTCATCCATCTCTGTAGCAAATTTTAATTCATTTACTTCAACCATTCGTTAACTGTTCAAAAATGGCGAGTCGCTGAATACGATTGATAATTATTGTATATTGTGACTCCTTCAGTTGCATTTTCACCAGTTTGCAATGACCCTTCCTATCGAACTCTGGATACGGCATAAAAAGTAAGTTTTTTTTTGTGACTGTGTAAAAATACCAGCAAATAATAGCAAATATCAGTTGTGGCAAAACATTTCTTGGAATTCCAATTCGAACAATTTTTACGATGAACACAAATCAAACTTTAAAATTACTTTCCGATGTTGAGCAACCTTCAAATGTACCAAGAACTACTTTTCCAACTTTTCAATGAGGGTTAACAAGCTATGCATTTGGAAATAACATGTTGAGGGTGGTGTCAGTTATCCCTGAAGGGCTTCATGTTGCTTGAAAAATGTTTCTGAATAAAAAATGTTTCTGAATAAGTTCATCAGATCATTGAAGTGTCTCTGAAATCTATAGAAAAATTATCCACCTTCCAGTTAGAGTCTCCACCTTGTATATACTCTCAGGATATTATGAAATACCTTGTATCGTGAAGCCTTTCAAGACTGATCTATCCCATTTTCATTCAATTTAACTAAAAGCCAACACTGCTCAACCAAGAATTATTCATAATATCCATTAAATTTGTATCACTATAATGCAAACTCCGGCGCAATAACATGGCGAATACGTTTTCTTCCTGAAAACCATAAACCACGAAGTGAAATTTCAGGCCTTTGCCCCGTCGGAATATTCCACACTCGAGTGAAGTGGACCTGCTAAGACTCTTCAACGGCGGTTTCCAAGTAATACGCCATGGCAGAATATCTACCATACGAAATATAATTAGAATTTTGTAGTTTATGGTGGAAGTACGTTCCAAGAAAAGAACAGATTTCATCAATTAAAATTTCCAACCCAGTCCAGTTCACTTCTGAAAACCGTCTTTTCAAAAAGCTTTACAAATATCTTAATTATATGAACATCATGCTTGAATATTCTGAAGCATATCAAGGATTATAAGCAGGGTTGCCAACTGCAAATTTTTTTGCGTAATAGATATGTGAAAAAATAGTAATAGATTCTGGTCTTTGAGTAATAGATTGAAAAAAATTAGATGTTTGCTCAAATTCTTGAAAATCGTCAGTTATATGTTGTCTTTTGAGCTCTGCCTTGATCAGTGATGAATCACGTTCACAACAATTTTCTTGAATAGCAGTCAAAATATAGTGAATAAGATGGTGATGATAATAGTTGCAAAAAATCTTTTATTGAAAAAAGTATTATAAATTATTTCAACCCTATAAATAATGCAAATACATTATTCTACATCACAGAAAAATATCTTGAGAGTGAATTATATTTTTCTTCTTCAATACTCATTATTGTTTGCAAAATGTAATAAAAAACTTGAAGAAATTGTAAATAGTAACAGATTTTGCATCGAGGGTAATAGCGTAATAGACGCAGACTGAAAGTAATAGATCTATTACTATAGTAATAGCATTGGCAACCCTGATTATAAGACTGTATAGGATAGCGTACCGATCTCATTGCCAAATCTGTGTATATAAACTTCATGGAAAAAGATAATTCACTCCAGAATCTTTATACAGGGTATGGTTTTCAATTGGAACAATTTTGATGAAAATGTAAAAGAAGTGAAACATCACCTCGCAAAATACCTAACTTATATATTTTTTCACAATGAGAAACTAAAGTGAGCAAACTTAACCAATGAATTGTTTTTTAGAAATGATTGCCTTTATATTGCTAGAATGATAATCTTCAATGAGGATGGTGAGAGAAAGTATTTTCGATGATATGATATTATTGATGATGAAACTTGCCAGCAAACAATGAAACTCTGGCCGTTCTATGGCCCAACGCATGATTGGTCGGGTACATGCTGGCAATGGCAACGCTATATCGGCAAAACATTGGCCCAATATATGGCATATTATTATCGGGTATCTATAATCCAACCAGCAATGGGCCAATACCATCAAGAGGGTATCTGTTGACCGACATCATACGGATGTTGGCCCGTTTCGAGTGTTATTGAACAGTTGTGAAACATTTTGCTTCACAGGAGCTGATCATTTGAAATTACCTATATCATAAAGTGTTTATATAGGTTCCTGAATATTGAATTCGTTTTTCTCAATACCGCTCATATGAAAAGTTATCAAATTCTGTATCAATTTGAGGCTTCAAGAATATGTCAAATCAATGCTCGAAGCACCCTCATGTCCAAGAAATATACACCACTGAATATCCTGTTAGAATCCGTCACTCCTAGAAGTGGTTCAGATTCCAGTATATGCGCTTGGTCTCGCTGTTCTCCACCCCGGATAGATCCTAATACTCATGGGGGGGTTCCCATCTCCGAAGTAGCGGTTTTCGAAATTTTCCGTGTTCACCAATTCTAGCATCGACAGAAATTTTAAATGTCAATTTGCAGGATGAAAAATATGTCAACTCTAGGAATGGTCAGGTATAGATGATTGAAAATATTCTTCAAATACATTGAGTTTGAAAACCAGCCAGTATATGTTCTATCACTGATCAACAAGAGTTGAGTAGAAAATAACATTAATTATGAAAAGTAAAACTCGCATGAATACAACATCTTCAGAAAATGAATAATTGTATATTTGAATTGAATTGTGTCCTGTTGCATTGTCAACTCAGATGATATTTTCGGATTTCGTCAACATTTTGTTTGAATCTCGACAATTAATGGTTTTGAATGGTATTTAGTGAAATAGTTCCTAAGTTCGATGTTTTATGTGTAAAAGACTAAAAAATAACTTTGAATCGAAGTGCACATTATGAAAGGTTACAATCTGAATCAAATTGTTCTGAGTTCTGCTCAATAGTACAATTCTTTTGGATTTATTCATATGACTTTGGAGCATCATGATTCTGAATAATAATTATAAGGTTTTTCAGTTTTTTATCTACTTAATGTATCATACCATCGGTTTTGATACACATATTGATAGGCCTCAACCTCAAGTTTTGGTTGATGAGATATCCAGAAAATATAGTGTCAAAGAAATCTTCTATCTAACATCAATAAGGAGGTTTCATTATTTAGCAGTTCACTATTAGATCCTTTTGAGATGAATCTGCACCTATAGTAACTGCTCGAGTAAGAAAAAAATGTTTCCCATCTCAATGGAGTAGGTATAATGAGATTGTTTAAGCGTTATTGAAATTCAAGAGAATGAAGCGAAGCAAATTGGGTTGCATACTGATTTCTTGTGAAAGTTTAAACTTACAAGAATTCTCCTTCACCTAACGTGTTATATAATATGAATGAAATCATTGAACACTTGGTGAGGTAGCCCAAGAAAAGAGAGTACCTGGAGGAAACATTTTCTTTATTTAGAAACATTACATCTGGAAATGGTTAAACTATATATAACTTGAGAGGAGCTGATATATTCCACATATTATCAACACAGTTTATAGGCATCCTGGTCAATGGAAGATAAGACATATAGAACCACTCCATCATAATTCCTGAAGAACTGAAAGATATCAGACCTGTAGTCAATAATATTTCTAGGAAAATATATTGAGTGTTCTAGTTAGAGATTACATCAACAGCTATAGGTGGATTATTCTAATCAGGATTCAAACTCCATTTTAGTTGTTATCGAACATCCTGAAAGCATTTGACTGTATCAATTATAAATTATTCACAGCAATTTCGTACTCTATTGGATTCAGCTAATAGATCTACCTCATAAATCAACATCAAGTCTGAAAGATGGCATTTTGGACATTTCAATATATCCAATTGATACATACTTGGACCATTTCTTGTTACTTTATGACCCTACCCTACCCTTCCTCGTTTTCATCGAACTGAATATGCAGATGATATCCAAATTTATTTTTTTCAATGTTATTATTATTTACCATTCTTTCAATTTCGCTAGCAGATAAGTTATATGCGGTTACTTGTGAAGGCTACACGATTCAGGTCGCTAGTCGAATTTGACTTTTGTACAGTTCGTGAACAATTTATAGAAGGAATCATTATATTTTATCGGTAATGAAACCTTTATCCCCCCAGAAAAATGAAATATTTATTTTCTTGATATCATTAGTTTCTTCTTACATGAAACCGTAAAATTATGCATTGTTGATGAGATCTCCACTTCTTCTCACGCCAAAGTATACATATTGATTGATGATTGTAAATATACAAAAGGATTTCTCAATTCCCCTGTTACGTTTATATTTCAGGAGGTCTGTATTTGAAGGGATTTCGTCAATCTTAGGATCAATATAGGATACTAACAGGGGTGAAAAGAGGTTGGCATCTACTCTCGAGTGAGCTTGAAGTTCCAGTTATAGGAAAATATAGATCACAAGAAGGAGAGGATGAGAAGTATTATATATTTAACTAGTTCTATATTTTTCTCGATATCCATGGAATACTCAATCCGACTATCTTGGATCTCAACAAGTGCACTTCATGTATAAACACGGACCTGTTTCATTGCTTTTGATGTGGGTATATTTCAGAAAACATAGCCATCGAAGTATATACTTACTTTCCGAAAGATACACACATAAAAAGAATTACTTGATTTGATTTGATATGCTTTGATTCAAGAGTATGGCTTGTTTATATATACTGGAATAAATGTCTGCTCAATTCAAGACTTTTATGTTTCCAACTATATACACTCATACCAATGTTATAGATTTCTTGATTCGTAAATGAATGGAGTTCTTCGTGAGAATAATACAATATTTCAGATTGATAACACAATATATTCAAATCAAGACAATCATAATCTCTCAATGACTCGCATTTTTTTTGAACTAAAAGAATCAGATTTTCAGTTTTAGCTGTAGATTGTTTTGTATCAAGAATTTTATCAAATTAGAGGAATTATATCGATTTCTTGAAATGAGAATCATCCTCAACTTCCGTTCTCCTATTGGGGCTCTCATCAATCACATCATCACTTGCAAACCTTCTTCTTGACAACCTTTCCCCCTATTCGTAGAGATTATTTCTGAACTTGTCCACCAGTTTACCTCGCAATAAAGTTGTATTCCTCTGGTTTCAAACTACTGAAAAATATAAAATATATCATTCACAACTCCATGTAGGTACAATGTGAGAGATAATCTGACTCAACACAATGTATGGTTATTATATTTCTTCAAATCTGGGTTCACATTCTTACTACTGAATTCATTTTCCTTGGATCGAAATTAGGTAAAAAAATACCTAAGATGTCTAATACAAGTTCAAGAAGCTCTTTTCCACTGTTCAATCAGTGTTTGGACAAATTTAAACGTTCATCCGCACATAGGTACCTAACCCCAATTTTCACTCACTATGCCGATCCTGGTTATTCAAGTTTTTCAAGAATTATCAGTTTTCGAGATGATATAGCTACGTTAATTGATTGGATACACAATAATACCTACCCAAGAATGAACGTCGATAAGATATAGGCATGTAACTTACCCCTAAAAGTGGTAATTATATCCTCAGATATCTCCTAAGACCTTAGTTTTTCTTTCATGGCAAGCCAATATTTCTATGCCAATAAAATAGGTTGAACTGGTTGAACAATGATGGATGCACGACAAGAGCACCGAAACAACACACTCACACCGTTTGGCAACATTCTCGGCTCGAAGGGATCGCAATTATATTCAAGAAAATGTTATGGTCAATACAAAGAAACTTTCTCAGAGATTTACTCATTCAGAGATTAAATGTTGAATGTTATTTTGAAAGAAGACATTCCGTGATATATTTTTCAAGAACTTAATTATTTTTTCTGGATACTTTGAATTTCTTGAATTGAGTACATTTTGTTATACCAAATGAATATTCCAGTGAAATAATTTTCTACAATTGACATATTCAATAAATTCATTTCAAATAAATTATTTCAGAAGAAGAATGCGCTTTTTCAAAACAAGAATTGGACGTTGAACAAATATATCGTTTTCATTTGAGAATTTGTTTTTATGTGTGTAATATGTGATATATAACAATAGGTACTGAATATACCCCACAAAACTATGTTTCACGTTAGATCAGATACATTTCATAAAATTCCGAATATTTTGACAGGGATCATTATTGTTTTTAATACATAATAGGTATAATATCAATAAAGAGGGTTATAATTTCCTTGCGGGATATTGGAGATGCTATATAAACAATTATCACCCAACAACAAAATCCCTGATTTGAATATACTGGGGAGATGATATATTGAAACATTTATTCCGTTAAAATCAACCAGAAATAAAATTATCCATGTACCACGCGAATTAATGAGAATTAATTAGGTACATCAGGCAATTACTCTCTTGGGATTCAAACTTTGCCATAGATAATTAAGTTCCTTTTGATTCCCTTGATACATAAATAAGTATTTCCTGATCAGATGCATAATTCTGGAGATGAGTCAATTTTAACATGTTGTGAAAGATAGCATATACATATTGTTACGATCTTCATGGGTAGAATGAACGACGACCGAATTTTAACTTGATAACTAATTTATTTCAACGAACACGAACACTTATTACAGTCTAATTTATAACAACTATTTATTTTGGAGGTTATGGACAATGTTCACATAACGCTACTTCGTATTCAACTGACTTCTGCCATTATCTGGCCCTGTGTATATATATCGTGGTTGAGTTGTTTTAGAACCTTCTGGAACTGTCACTTTCCTAACATCTCTCTCCATTTGATAGCTTCCAGGATATTCCATCCTTTTCTGTTCTAGATCATTCACGAACAATCGAGAGCTATCTGAAATGTCCAATACAGGAGGATATTTTGTTGTTGGCGATACTTCTTGTTGACTTTGCCGATTTATAAATAAAATTATCAACAAATCGATGATACGAGGTTTATAGCTTGATTGCACATTCATGATAAGAGTACCTATTTCTACCTGAAGGAATCGCTATCATTTCCGATAATTATTTTGGATTCAGGAAGAAAAGAAAAGCAACCCAGAATGACATTTCATCACATGAAAAAAAAAATTAGCTAGGCATGCAAAAAAGCAATACATGTTTATTCATAAATTTGTTGATAGCCTTATATCAATGGGTCGTATTTACTAATAGGAAAAATTATTAGTTTTGATGATGAATGAGCAATGTTCTACATGTCAGAAAAGTCTGGTAAACAAAATTGATTTATTTTATCTCAGCTGAAAAAAGGGGCTCGAATCAAATTAGTCAAAACATAAAAAAAAACTATGTACCATTTGGATCATTATAATGAATGTATATATTGGTGTTCATTGTATATAAGTGAAACTCCAAAGCCATGAATATTTGTAAAAGTTTCAATGATTTATGTAGGTAATAATTATAGTAGCGAGAAGCAGATCCATTTCTATAAAACTATAAACAAAAAATGTTAAATACCGAGCAGTGTACTAGATTGATTTTTCCGAAACTCAATTTTGATATTGTGAAGTCGAAGAATCGGGATAGGTAGATTATAGACACTTCATATAGTAGGTGAATATTTATTCACCATAAGCAAATACATTTAGGTATGGACGATGTTTCTACATCAAGCGAAGTTTTTATAATTGATTCCCCATAGATGATATAGCTGACTAAACATTATCATATTATTATCAATATACTAGGTGTATAGCTGATGTATAGCACAATATTAGGATTATCCCGAAAACAGTAAGATATAGTTATTATGGGGAATTTTGATCGAAGATGATATATACAATCATTCAGAATCCCTGCATTATGAATAAAAAATGTTGATTAATCGAATAAAAATTCGAGCAACATCTTAATTTCGGACAAATATATATTGTCTCAAGCGATACGAGCAATTTATTTCTCATCTTTCATCCACAAAACCCGACTCCAAATGGCATCTCTCTCAGAGCCCCGTTCTACGTGGCTTTGGGCGGAATAGCCATATTTCTCCGCTTTTATTTTCTTTTTCTTATTTCAGGAAAGTACCCCCTGAGCGGATCAGGTTAATACAAACAATTTCGACTAAACATCTTTTCCAGTCGTTGCCTGAAACTTTTTTATAGGGACATGTTGCAGGACATAAAATATGAGAACTGCTGGGAGTTTTGCGAATTATCAAAAGGCGAATAAAGAAGGAACTCAATGCTACGAGTGAGAATAATAGGGAGATTCATATCCCAAGGAAACATTGTTAATGATGAGATAATCAGATCTCACGGTCAACTCTGCAAAAATATCGATTTTTTTCTGTCGTTTTTCTGAAATAATTATTATCTCATATCTTTCTACTTATATCAACTTCAACGACAGTAACCTCCTGATATTTTTTCATTCTCACACTTTGCTGTCGATCATGGTACTATAATAGAAATATAAGCTCACGCGCAAATTAGTGTATATTTCTTGTATTTTTATTGTATTTTTCTTAAGGTGCGTACACATTTCTTGTCGGTTTTTTCCGCGAACACTTTGAATGTTCGCCGTTCAGATTCGGATGGAAACAGGAGGGGTTCGTCGTTTTTAATGCGTTTTTTTATTCTTCAGTTGTATTCATGGAGTGTTCAGAAGAAAAATTATTGAAACTTATTGTAGCCTATCGCACCAAAGTTCTTTTGTGAGATCCTCAACATAAGGATCATTTTAAGAAACCTAACAAAGCAGATAGTTGGTGGGAAATAGCAGCAGCAATGGATACGTCTGCGGAACAATGTAGAAGTGTAGAATTCTTGTAATGACCGCTCATTTTCTGTGACTTCAAATCCGTCAAAAGCTCCGAACCCCACTCCATACTATTCCTTTTTTTGAATAGGCCAGTGTTCCCCTACCGTCATTTTTTTCTTTTGGCTTGAACTTGTCATCAACAAAATCACACGATTTTTTGCGTTCGACAGACAGTTAAGCCTAGTTCATACTTATACGAATTTCGCAAAATTCATGCGAATCGGAAAATTATAAATATTACATTGATACTCCTACTCTACAACACCATTGATTTATACATTCTGTGGTATAATATTATCACGATAATATAAAAAAATCTGCAAAAAAGTTTCAGCGGCCATTTTATTCGCATACATTTTCCGATATTCGTTTAAGCACGAACCAGGCTTTATTCAACACTCAAAACTATCAACTGAATGTTTGCAGGACTCCTATGGATCGCGGGAGGTTCGTTGAAATAATGAATTCCAACGGATATTGGGCGAGCAGCAAACACGCGTCGCGGAAGTGTGTGCCCACCTTTACATCATATAAGCTCACGCTAGATACGTATCTAGGTCATTTGTTTGGCAGATTCGGAGGGGTTTAACGTACTAATCCATTTATTGTTCGTTTCGAAATTTTGACCATACATATATGTGTTGTACCACGTGATATCATTGTACTTTCTTGCAGATCTCTCTGATACCAAACAAATACTAAATAATGATGCCGGATCTAGCGTAAGCATGTATGATCTAATTGATGATATTTCTCAACTGTTGGATGATATTTTATTGGTATTTTCCTAGTATATATTGATTTATTTTAATCAAGAATCTTGATATGATTCAGTTCAATTAGGCGAGACATGTTATCCTTATTATATTTGTTGTCTTGAATATGTGTTGTTTTTATATTGATCGAAAATTATCTCTGCTGTAGGTAGTTCTAATGAATCACCTTTTATTTCGAATTTCTTTCAAAAATTGTGCAATCGAGAATTGTGACTGAAAAATTCGAGCTGTTTTGAACTGTGAGAAAAGATATTTATTGTACTCGATTTCTGCCCATTCCCAGGAGATATGAATCATTCAAAGTATTCAGAGTATCAACATTACAGACCCAAAATGGAATGAATTCACCGAATTATACCTAAAAAGATATTGTTCCCATCCTTTCGAAAATGAATATCAGATACTGAGTTACAAATGACCGACTTAAACTAAATTTGCTGTAATCATAAAAGCAGAACAGATGCCAAAAGAATTATCGGAAGGATTCATCGACATAAAGAGGGGTTTTCAACAGAAAACCGATGCGAAATTACTAGAATTTCAAATGAAGAGTTGAAGTATCTTGTGAAATATCGTCTCTACTGAAAATTAACTTTGTATCACTCAAAGCACGAACGAATTTTTGAAAAACATTTCCCCCAATTATTAAAATGCAGATGCAAAAAATGCGAAACTCTGCAGCGTCACATGGATAATCAATTACATTCAGTCTTCTTCAACAACATTGAATATCAGGTTCATCCAGAGAACTGAAATTTCCTTTCCTCAGGCGTGCTTATGTCAGAAACAGCGGGGTTCATCATGGCTTTGTCAGGATGGAATTTTCAACACGCTCTATTACCGAAGCCGTATCATAAGAATATGTGAGATGCAGGGCCTGCTGTAGGGCATCGTAAGCACTCATACACCTGTTTTCAGCATAACGAGTGCTTCGTTACTATTTGAGGCACTTATACGGTATAAACGAAACTGCAGTGCTGCCATGGTCCTCATTTCTCACCGTCAGGCAGAAACAAGCCAAATAAACCTGACGTACAGTTCTCCTTGACCATCAAACCAACGCAATGTTCGTGATAGAGTTCTCAACATCAGCCGAACCGAACATAGTCTTGAAGGCGGAAGAAAAATGTCGTGATCATCTCTTCGAACTCCGCAGGCTTTATCCTGTCAATCTAGTCATCCAGGCTTCCTTGGTAGAACACGACATACGTTTCACACAGAACTTCAAACAATACCAACTCACAGTCAGAAAGCACTTTCTCTCAGGGCACATTATATATAGGGTCCCAGAGTGATCTCTCACCTCATGGCGCAAAGAGTGATCACTGGTTGTTCTCCAGTTCTGCTCTGTGTGGCATCTTAGACCGTGAGGTCGTGACTGGAATTGATCAAATTCAGAACGAGATAATGATGGTGATGAAGTCGCTTCTACCAATTTGCTTGTTGTCATGATCCTACTTCATTCCTTCGGAGTAATGAATTACACACTATAACTGAGCTGGGCCAACTTGATGTGAAAACTCGCCAAATGATGCACATCAGTAGGAGCATGCATCCATCTTCGTACGTTTATATCTCCCAAAGAAATCAGGGAGACATAAGACTTATAAGTTAGAAGTATCTTCATAATCGAATGATATACTGTAAAACGCCTGCAGGGTCATCAGGAGTTCGGTTGCTCTCCTGCAAATGGTCGAAAGCCATGAAAATGCAGGAGTGAGAGCTCTTCTTCTAACTGAGCTCGACCACTCTCGGAGGAAAGCCCGCATCAAAGCTGATGCAGCAGTTGATAAAACTCTGATGGTCATTCACCAGATGACAACGATGTTACTAACATTCCTCTTCTACCGCTTGTTCTTCAGGATATCGAAATTGAATTTGGCATTGTTAACAAAGACATCAAATCCCGACTTTTGACAGATTTGATGGTTTTCCAGGACGGTTAAATAACCGTCTTAATAGATTCCTTAAAGAATCGCACTTATCCTTTAATAGTATGTTTGGGAACCGAACTTCATCAAACATGTGAACAATACTCCACGACTGATGATCGAATATGTGCCGTAGATTATGAGAAACTGTTGTGATATGAATAGTATGTAGCTATTGGAACGGGACAAAATACCGATGTTTTGTGAAGCAGTTTAAGCAATGTAGCTCACATGATCATCACATCATGCAGTATCGTCATTATCAGGTCAGGTCCGCCTTCTTGAAGAAAATAAAAGCTCGAGTTTTGGTTGTGTTGAACTCCTCTAGATTATTAGATCCCAATTTCGAAAGTGAATCACCATTATCAGTATGGATCTGTCTCTGTCTTGCATCTCTGGCTTTCTTGGAGTGGCTCTAGATGAGAAGGCATCATAAATTTAGTGTACTATAAAGGCAGGAGGTCTATCAGGTTGTTGATGGGTTAGCAGGAACAAAGCAAGAAAGATCCTTGTAGAACACCAACGTCAATCAAATGAGACGCCATCAATGACTACATGAAGTGATCTATTCAGAAGAAAGATATTCATTTAATGATACAGTTGTGACGTCAAACCATATGACGGAAGTTTCTCAAGAAGGCTTTGGTGTCAAACTTGGACGAATGCCTGAAATATATCCAATGCTACATTAGATTTATCAATTAGGTACAAGTAGTAACATAAAAAAGAATGAATATATATATAACTAAAAAATAATAATATACCAAAACAATTAATATATAATAATATAGAATAATATAAAATACCATGGAATAATATACCATCATAGAATAATATTAAATACCATAGAATAATATAAAATACCATTACAATTGCATCAGTAGAAGTAATATAAAATGTCCTCAAACTAAGAAAATGAAAAAACTGATCAGGACAATATTTAATACCTTCATCTGATATAACTATTACTTTTTGAAAATTGCCAAAGTTGGGCTATATTTGATTTCATTTGTAAGTTTATTGAATTCGTTAAAACCCTTGAAAAAAAGTGAGTTCATTGAGTTTTTTCTGTTTATTCTCCTAATAAATATGTTTCTATTACTTCTTGTGTTGTGTTGATGTACCTCAGAATTGAATGTGATGTACTCTCGGAAATAAGAGGGAGCCAGATCATTTAATATTTTATATATAAATATCATGGTGAGATATATTGGTCTCTGTCTAACAGAAAGCCATTGTAGAGAATTTAACATTGTATCAATAGGAGCATATCGATTTAACTTTAGGATTATTCTCATCCCTCGGTTTCGCAATTTTTGTAATTGAGACAGTTTATTGAAGTTGAATAGGTATAACACTGAAGAGCAATAATCGAAATGAGGCTGGATAATTGTTCTACATACAGTGATTTTCGTTTCCATTGATAATTACTAGAGATTCTGGAAAAAAATATAACTTCTTAGTAATTTTTTTGTAAAGATAATCAAAGTGATTTTCGAAAGTCAATAGGTTGTCTAGTTGGAATCCCAGATATTTAATATTATTTACGAATTCAATTTCTACATTATCAATTGGGAGTTTCAATTTATTTTGATTTATATTGTTGAACTTATATTTTGTTGTTATTAACATGGCTTTAGTTTCAAGAACATTCGGTTTTAGTTTATTTATTTTCATATATTTGTCAACTTTCGCAAGTACTGCATTCATATTACTGAGAGCTCTATCCAGATTTGTATCACTACATGCAAGTAAGGTATCGTCTGCAAATAGATTAATGAATTCACAGCCCACATGTAAGTTGATATCATTTAAATACAAAATAAACAGTAGTGGTCCTAATACACTCCCCTGGGGAACACCAAAAGAAATTTCTTTTTCATTTGATATTGCATCACTAACTCTCACTTTTTGCTTTCGCCCTTGTAAATAGTCAACCAACCAATCATAAACCTTGCCCTCAAAACCATATCTTTTCAGTTTTAGAACCACATAACTCTACAGATTCGCCCATATGCTATTTTGATTATCTGATTTGGACATTTCTTGATATAAATCCAGAGACAACTGATATTATCAGTGAAGTAATATCATAAGTACTTCAAAATATTCGGGTTATACATCCATAACATGTTGCATAATTTCAAAGAATGTCAGTTCAACAGTTGAAGCGGAAGGTTGCATCAACGGAATCATCTAGGATATTCAGAACATCGTGGTATTACCTATTACAACTCCTACATTTGACATCCTGTTATATTTTGATTTATATGTGTTGTTAGACCATGTTAATTAATCAATAGATACGAAAAATAACGAAACTGTAAGTGTTTCAATCTGAAATAATACTCAATACGAGTAAATAAATCAATCAGAAAAATTGGTCCTTTGAGTATAATCAGAACCTGAAACCTATAGAATTTCCATAATAGAAGAGAGTTCCCGAACTTTGAGATCTGGAAGAAAATTTATGATTATAAACGGAAGAAAATGTGACAACAGATGACAAATCTGAACAGAAAATAGTATCAAAGCTATAAGAGCAAAGTTTCTACGATCAGAAGACAGAAAATCGAGATAGAACTGAAAGCACTGAAGAAGGAATGAAATTCAGCAAGAGGAATGAAGGAATGAAGAGAATATGAGTTACAGAATATGAAAAAACTGCATGAATTGCAAAAAATGAAAGAACTTCAAGACGAAATAAAGAAACAAGAAGAATTTCTTGTGAAGAAAATGGAAATCAGGCGAAAACAAGTAAAATTAGAACTAGAATTGAAAACTAGTGAATTTACTATTGATGACTCGAAAAATGATGAAGCTGAATCATGCGTATCAAAGCATGAAAATACCAGAAGATGGATTAATGAACTTCAAATGAGGCAATGAAAAGAAATGAGGTTATTAAAAATTATGATAAGGATATTGAAAAAAAAAACGAGTTCACTGAACTGATTCTAGACTATTTCACACAGAAGATTTTATCATCAGGGAATCGAATTAGTAATCGAATTAGTAATAAATTTAGCTATACAACAAGCCATAGCATAAGAGGAAAATATTGGATACCAAAAGGACGACAAGCAGCCAGATCAACTTTATTCTACAAAAATAGAAAATCTTCACCACATACACCAGTTATGGGAGACTTACCTGCATCTAGACTCACTGGATTTGTACAACCATTCACGAACTGCGGTGTGGATTATTTCGGACCAATGCTGATAAAAAATGGTAGAAGAAGAGAGAAACGATACGGAGTATTATTTACTTGTCTAGCAACAAGAGCTGTCCTTTTCGAAATTGCATCCTCCCTAGAAACTGATTCTACAATAATGGCTATAAAAAGAATGGTATGTCCACTTAATATGTGTTCGGATAATGAAACGAATCTAAAGGGTGCAGATAAAGAAATTAAAGAAGCATTGGACAAATTCGATCGAAATAAAATTATTGGTCAGATGACATTGAAGAATATAACGTGTGGCATTTCATAACACCAGCTGCACCCAACTTTGGTGAGTGTTGGGAGAGAATGATCAGGATAATTGAAAACAATTTGAAAATTGTATTGAAAAAAACAGTTCCAAAAGAAGAAACCCTGATCACCCTGTTATGCGAAATCGAGCACATCGTGAATTGTTGACCTCTAACTTATGCCTCAACTGATCCTACTGACTTAGAATGTTTGACCCCAAATCATTTCCTCATTGGAAGTTCATCTGGTTCACCTTCGCTTGAATGTGAAGAACAGAAGAATTTGAGAATGCAATGGCAAATTGCTCAAACGATGACTGACCAGACTGGACTGGAGACGATGGGTACGTGAGTACATACCTACACTGAACCAGAGAGGGAAGATAAATCACAAGAAAGAAGACCTAGAAGTAGACCATCTCGTATTGATAGTCGATAATAATGCACCACGAAATTTGGAATAGAGGAAGAGTTGGTGCAGTATACCCATCAGGAAAAGAAAGAACCGTCCGATTTGAGTTCATGAATCAATAGATACGAAAAAGAACGAAACTGTAGGTGTTTCAATCTGAAATAATACTCGATATACGAGTAGAGAAATCAATCAGAAACACATTCTGTATAAAGTTTCAGCTGTTTTACAAAACCATTTTACGCTATTCAAATCATTATTTGTTTCTCCTAAAATTGTCCGCATGCTCTTGATCATCATGATAAAAAGTAGTCTGTTGGCTCCAGGAAGAGATATAGATCTTATTCCAGTTCATAATAATTATTCTCTCCATATTTATGTTTGGACTCCTTGGCAAAAATAATGATTTTTGTTGACGCATCTCGAGCGCGAAAACGAACGAAATGTCTGGAATCACGACAGATGACGAGAAGGGGGTGGGGGGTGAGGAGTTGCCACAGAGAAAGGCCCAGAATACGGCAGCCTCATTAGCAAGCCTAATGGTAGCTACTGGCGCAACGGTTGCATTGATGGATCCCGCAAATAATGCACGGGCACGCACCAATTAGCTGTGCATGAGCCGGCCGAGATCCATCTCGAGACGAAGATGATGGGAGTTCGGCCACAAAGAGAAATGCTGAATGAGCGAGAATGGAGTGGATTATGTGTGGCAGTCAAATATAACGGGATGGACGAGGAAAATATTGGGAAATAGACATTCCTCTACCTTCAACAACATTGAAATGTGTAAATTATGGAATGGGTTGAAAGTGAGCCGAATCCATTTTAAGCAACCCGCAAATCTATGATAGGATATCCATCTTTTCCTACGACCCCATATGAAAACGTCATATGGCACACTGTTTTGTTATTTGGAAAGTAGCTCATATCACCATGGTGTTGTTATTTGAAAGAAAAAAGCACACGTGTTGAAATGAAAAATATCACACGCTCGCCTGAATTGATAGAAATAATTAGGTATATTAGTTGGTACTCACTGTCAATATAAAAGCGTTCCCAAATCAAATTCATATGATTTATTGAAATTTCTGTCTCGTTTCGAATTATACCAAGAATTCTTTAGGTATCTATCGATTTCAATAGTTTTGTTCTGGTTTGAATTTGAATAAATGAAATAATACGAAGCAGTTTGAGTGTTACGCAGGACAGAATGCGTAGACGCAAAAAATCCAGGACGATTTCAAACCTTCACGGATTTAACGAGAACCAGAACACAATTTTGTTCTATGAGGATGGTTCTGATCGATAGACCAGAATAATAGTTGGACATGACTATAGACTTAATCATTCATATTTTATTGTATTTATTATCAAAATATCTAATTGATATCACTCACATCCATGCATAGCACAAATTGAACGATTATGTGAACAATATTGCGCAAAACCTTGAATAGTGTAAGGGTCTAATGTAAAATACCTACTTTTTCTTACAAAACTTAAAACCAGGATAGTTGGATAAAGAGCGCTTGCGCAAAGAAAACAGTTTATGCTTGTCCACGCTGGTCCACGCTCGAGAGCATGAACGATTTGGGATGGTCTCTGATAATCACTGATTATCGTGACGCGGAACCAGAACCAAGAACGGATTGGTCCAAAATTGTCAGGGCAAAACCAGAACAAGTTATTCCAACTGCGCATGTGGCTGAAGTCCACTGGTTTGTATTTCTCCGAAACCAGAACAAACTTAATGTGTCAATGATACATAACCTCTGAATTCACTTTTTTTAAAATCAGGGTCAGTGACTGGAACTATTCCTATACATGTCTGATGATGTTGAGACAGCAGGTGAGATCATTCAAAAGAGTACGGCTACAGTTTTATGAGCGACTTGAATCATCAGTTGCATGTTGCATCATATCACCGTATCACAGATGTTTGCTTATTTACATTTGACAAGAACTCAAGGACGCACTAACTCGAACACGCTTGCGCACTACGTAGGTACTTCTGTGGTTCTGTATTCCTGGTTGCGTGATCACTGGCGCTAGCAGGCGTATGGTGTCAAATATCAATAAAAATGTCCAAACAAAACTAATTCAATCAATCAGTCTGTTGTGTGACAGTGAATTATCATACACATCTACTGATGTAGCAGAAAGTGCAAACATTGTAAATTTGAACCTCCTACCGAAAAATGGAGGAAAAGGATAAATTATTATATGATTGATTCATGACATAGTGCCATGAAATGCTTGAATGATAAAGATATCAAATTATAAGTACACTAATCTTATAATATTTCTCAAAAAACACCAGTCCGTTGAATATAAAGCAAAAATAAGGGTGAATATATATTTTTGGTTCATAACGTGATATAACTGTGATCATATAAGTTTTCAAGTAGCCCCAATAGCCAAGAGGTAAAAGCGCGACAGTAGGGAGTGCGTCAGCTCTGAATACCCCCACCCCTCCACTTTTCCATTTCGAGTGCGACGGTATGGACCATCCCCACTCCCCAGACCGTGCGTCGGTATGAACGTGTGAAGCGTGCGTTAAACGTGCGTTAAACGTGCGTGAAGTGTGCGTAAAACGTGCGTGAAGCTTCCGTAAAACGTGACGAAAACGCGACGCACGCTTCACGCACGTTTTACGCACGCTTCACGCACGTTTTACGTACGCTTCACGCACGTTTTACGCACGCTTCACGCACGTTTAACGCACGCTTCACGCACGTTTAACGCACGCTTCACACGTCCATACCGACGCACGGTCTGGGGAGTGGGGATGGTCCATACCGTCGCACTCGAAATGGAAAAGTGGAGGGGTGGGGGTATTCAGAGCTGACGCACTCCCTACTCGCGACGTCTCAAGCCGCCAGCCCCGGTTCGATTTCTGGGAAGGGAAATTCTTTTTAAATTTATATATGAGTCATTTTTCATTCCTCTCTGTTAGATGTATGAATATTATGAAATATAAGTTTTGAATTGTGTCTTGCTGCTCTCATCAGAATATAAACTGTAGTTTTCGAGCGGCAATCTACTCTGCACTCAAAATACACAAATAGCTATTAACAGGATATCAGGTGGCCGCATAGCAAAGGCAAAGGTCAAACTTTTTTGACTGGATATACACTTAAGGCATTTTTTGCGAGAAACTGTTTTGAAACTATTTGAAACAGTTTTGAAACACTCCATTTTATTGAACCATTTGTGACGTCACAATTGATTCTGGTTCAAAACGTTTTGAAAGCGTCTTTTGGACCGTTTCAATCATGTTTCAATATGGCGAACTGTCATCTGAGGTTAAATAACTATGATACGTGACGTTTTGAAACGTTGCATTTTTTCGGCTTATAAAATGATGACGTAGACGTATAAACTGTTTTAAAACGGTCTTTGAAACTGTTTTGTCGCAAAAAAATGCCTTTATTACCTATAAAGATTCCTTCCATTATCAAGTCAACACTTGTGGTCTTCTGGTAAATTTTGATGGTAACTTCCTAGCATACCTACACAATATTCCACAAGATTCCTTTTGAGCTTGATTTTGTCTTCCATATATTGTGTTGAGGAACCGAAAAAAATTATTGAATTTTTTTTGCAACCATGAAAAACACAACTTATACAAACTTCACAAAATTATGTCATTGTTATATACACTTTTATAGATCCATAATCCAATATAATATACCTGGTGAAAATTTAGTAAAGAACTTTAAAACAAACATACAGGAAAACAACTGATGAATTTTTTGACAGATATACTGGAAATAACGAAAAATATTTATCTCGTTTTTAGTTTTACTGACTTTAAGATAAAAATAAAAAATACCTAAGTTAATGTCGTTGGCACTTTCAATTTGCGTTTATTTATATCCTTCTCATGAATTAATTTCGACCCATATATAACAGTCAAAAACACTTTACTCGTATATGATTTTAGAAAATAAATTACAAATCAGGATGTTTTCGGGCAAAAATTAATTATCAAGTAAGAGAGAATTACTCCAACATTAATATCCCCTATTTCACGTTCTTATTGTTTGTTCATGAAAATAATCCAAACAGTAACGACGCAGAGCTAGAAACAATTGAACAATACCAGCAACATGCAATGGAATACTAATTAGAACGTATACCAGAAATATTTGAGAAATTCTTCATGGTGGAAGCACTTCCCACTAGGCTTTCTGAACGAGCACGCTGTTTTGTTCTGAAATATTCAAACGGAGTACGTTCATTTCCACATTGTGCCAACTACGTTCTTTGATGCACGAGAGGATGCTGAACTGATCTCCACATCAGAGAGCAAGCGAGGCCTTTTGCCTCGCAGTGATCTTTTTGGCTGGAAAATAATCTTTTGTAGAACAATATGGATTATATACAGGATGGTGCCCATTCCTGGAACGATATGTTGATGGAGATACCACGGATCTCCAACTAACCGCGTTGCAATCTGATGACAGTTCGGTTCGATTATCAGGAATAGAGTGTTCGACATAAAAATTTGCCTCTACACAGTGAAAACATAAATTACACCAGCTTATACCTACTGGTGTCCCCTGGGGTCTTGATTATTTCAGCATCAACTAGTACCGGCATTCTCTTTAACATCGTAGTAATCCTTTTTTATAGTTTAATCATGAATCATTCTGGGTGCAATTCGACACCGTAGTGGTGTTGGATTATTGAAGCATAATCCATTCGATGATTAACTAGAATCAGAACAATCAAAAAGGCATTTTTCGTGTGTATTTAGATAAACGGTCGATTGCATTGAACCAATTGATACTAATCTCACTATACCTACCATAAGATTAGAACCGATCAGAACTTAACACTTCATTGTAAAATTAATAATGACGAGGACTAAACTTACTAATATTCGAGTGTTGATTTAATCGGAGTTGACTCTGAAATACATTCTATTGCAATAACACTTTCTTTTATTGTGTAATCATATTCTGCTACACTCATAACAATGACAGTTTATCCAGTCTGAAATTTGGACCTGATGATGATAATTTTACTAATTTTAAATACAAAACTTGACATGAGACTATCTGAGGTTATGAAAAGTTCAGATAAGCATTTTTCTAACATATCCATATATAGGAAAGGCATATTTCCAGAAATAGCTTCAACCTCTTATAAGCTATATTTATTCAGGTCTTTTGATGAATGCTGCGGCATAATGTTCTTCAGTTGATATGAAAATACGGCCTTCTATCAGAGAAACAGTAAAATCAAAATGGAGGTGAGGGCCCAGAAAACCGCCATCGGTTCAATGAATTATTCAATGAAAATCCATAATTAGATGCTCAAGCATGAATCGGAAATGTATTATTTCAATATAAAGTTCAAATTGCTTCCAGATGGGATATTAAATCCAAGAGCTTTCCATAAGACCTGAAATTGGGAATTCTTCAAATAAAGGTACTCTTATAGGGCCTGTTACATATGAAATTAATCGAATGATCTGATAATATTGTGTCACGTATAGGAACGTCCAGTATATATCGAAGAGTTATTAAAATAACATTCCAACCATCAAGTTTATTGCATTTCCATCTATTTCAAAATTGCAAAACATAATTATAACAAACAATCTACTTCACAATAATCATAACCTACCAGGTTTATCGTGCCTGTTTACTGATCTTGCAACCTATACAAGAATCGGATACTTATTGATCGGGGTATCGAACTCATTCATATTCGCATTCTTAAGCTAAGTTTTCATGCATACGAAATCTAATTGTTTCGTACGAAATCTGTCAAAAACCGTTCAAATATAATTCGTGGCGGCAAAAACTAACTTCTTGTGCGCATAGTTTCAAGAAGTTATAATAAAGTAAACTCGTCCGAAAGTATGGTTATATGTTTTATTTCTGGACTTTCAGAGTATACTCGGTATAACTATATAAAATCGTACAACAAGCAACGTTTAAATGAAAACTGTACAAAATATTATTCGTACGAATATTTTTGTCAAATTTCGTAAGAGAAATGGAGATTTCGTATGCATGAAAACTCACCTTTATTCTGACTCTTATTCTTATTCTCATTCCGATTTCGGCTTTCAATTCGCGATTCTGATTTATCGGTGATTCTAGTTAACCCTTATAAACTAAGCGATGAGCCCTTGATGCATTGGAGCCCGGACGACACTTGTGATATTGATGTAAGCGCGCATATTGAATTGTTACCTTTTTCATCCCTCGTTGTGTCTTCGACCCCATGTCAGCTGCACTTAGTCTCAAACCCCATTTCACTTTGTCCACTTTCATATATTTGGAATCCTCTACTAAGTAACTCATTTTTATTCACTTTGTTATTTTTACATCCAATTGAGTTCACTTTTTTGTCACTATATGATTATGTTAGCTAGTTAATACGGGATGATGCATTATTTTCTTCATCTGGTCATGATAGCGGTTGATAACAACCAAATCCCTCTCATAGCCAAGTGATAACCCCAAAACAAGTTCACGGCACAGGGTAAGCACACCCTGGGCATGACAAATATATCAACTATATATATAATAGTTGAATGGAATAGCGACCGTTGAATTTGATTTCAGGGGTTGAATTGGCGGGAATTCGGTCGTAATGTTGAAGAAAACCAGTTGCTAAATTGTCGACGTTTCGAAACTTTATTGTTTCATCTTCAGGACTCTGAGGTATAAACAAGAACATACATATTATAATGGTATGAAATACGAGGATATTGAAAATTTAAACACCTCGTATTTCAATTTAATAGGAAAAATCAAACAATAATTCTGAATCATTAGCAGGCAACTTTTTACAATCCCGATGGTCATTTCTTTCACGAGCCTTTTTTACAATATAAATAAATTCAACAACAGTTCAGTTTGTTCATGTCTTCGATCCTGTATGTGTCAAAGTCTTTCATGAACCTGTGTACTTATTTATACCTTATGTCAAATTTATTTATTTCACCCTTTTTAAACCCGGAAAGCCACCCTAAATGTAAGTACCCAGGATTGTTGTTTTCTGTAAAGTACCTGAAACGTTTCAATTTTCAACGATTGTAATTTTACATAATTTATCTTGTTTTAATCAAATCACCTTTTAGAATACCATTATAATATGTATGTTCTTGTTTATACCTCAGAGTCCTGAAGATGAAACAATAAAGTTTCGAAACGTCGACAATTTAGCAACTGGTTTTCTTCAACATTACGACCGAATTCCCGCCAATTCAACCCCTGAAATGATATATATATAATGTTACGATAAAAGTCAGTTGTGTTGCATAACACTCGCTGATGATACTTGTGACGAAAAAGACGATTTTCAGCATATCCAGAAAGTGGAAAACGTTATGGATTATACAGGATCATTTGGAATAAAAACCAAATTATTAAATGCAGAAGGAGATATATCTAGCCGATACCTATAGACAATAACTAACACTGCTGTAAATCATGAGATATTGATTGAGTCATGCAGGCGAATAAGATACTGTTTTCCATCTATCATTCTTCATTTTGATGTCTGTTTATAGTTTGGATCGATCATCCCATTACCCTGTATTTTATCGATTCCAAAGATCCTTGTGCTTTCGTATTATCATCCCAGACGCATTCTTTACAATGAATGTATATCTGTGAACATATTCCTGTTGAGAAAATTGTATAATTTTTTATTGTGGATATATCCCAAGTTATACGACAAATGACATGATGCTGTGCAACCAACATAGCATTTACTCAAATAATACATGCAATTTGCAGAAGAAGAGGGTATATGTACTATTATACGTGAAGGTGAAGAGATAATGGATTCTCATTTGAATTTTTATTAAACAATGCATCATCTAGGTACGACATTTCATTTAGGTTCGTCTGTACGCGCGGATACCGGAAAATGTAATCAGCTTTTGCCCTTTTTTATTTTGACTACATTTGTTTTGGGTAGCGGAGAATGATATACAAAATATATATACGAAAAACAAGTAAGTATGAAATTTGTGAAATAATTGTTAACGAATATATGATGCTTTCAATACCTAACATAAGGTAACATAAGGTAAATTGATTGTGATTAAATGTATATCATTCAATTTTTAATTGCAAAAGAAATTTCATAAATCTTGACCAGAGTCTGTGGAGTATGAGATACAAACTGTAAATTAAACAAAAGTACAAACAAATCTATAATAATAATTATTTTGCCAACTGTTTACATTTTGACTTATTAAAAAAGTAAGTAATCGAACTACGACCTTTTACTCAGACAATATGAGCTAAGCACAGTACCTACCTATAGTTAGAAATTCATCTAATTCCTCAACTCGAATCGCTGAAACGAAATATTTATAAAAATGAAAAAAAATCATTTGAAATGAGTCCTGGTAACGTTCGGTAGAACAAACAGTGGGAAACTAAATAGGTAGGTAGTCTGTTCACACTTCACTCTGTTTAGGACAGAACCGTATATTATTTGAAAGTATTGATATTTTTCAACCATCACAAATTAGCCACACTTTTATGGAACCATCATGATTTCTACTTTTTACGATAGTTGTATTTCTTTATAACGTAATCAATATCTGCCGATTTCAGAAGGTGTCAATTTTCATTTCAGAAATTGAGAAGATTTGTCAACTTTTTCAATAAATACCACATATAAAGATCATCTTTATAAAAAGTGTTTGAATTCGTTATCCAACTATAAATGAATATTTGGAGGATATACTAATTTTTAGTAGCAGAGGATTCAACCCTTTTTGAAAATATTCTAGTAATAATTTCCATTTATCACCACTAAATATTTATGAAATCAATGCATTCATTTATTTCTAGCAAATATCGTATGGGTACAGTAAAATATGAATGAATATATTGAACCTATAGTTATATAATTTTGAACAACAAATAATTCCTTCCAACCTGAAAACATAAAATGAAAACATCGAATTGGAGATTACCTGGATGGAACATATATGTTAGCATCACCCCCCTCATACCACGCCATTGGCAGGAAAGTAGTGTATACTGAGTCGACGTAATATAAGATTTTTGGTTTCTAAAGACCATTTTTGGGGATGAAACCCTATCGATTCTAACATCATTATATTTAATTGATTTTCAATAATTATCTTACATTTGACGTTAACTAGAAAGCTAGTCATCGTCATGATGCAAACAAATGTCCATTCCCAATCTGAATCAGATCTGAAAGCTGTCATTTTTGTTTTTATTCGTATCAGGCTTCAGATTTGCGATCCTACCTATTTAGTTGTGATTGGATATATTGATTATCCACACTTATTAAGAATTTTTGAAATGATCTTCAGAGAATTCTGTATTTGAAAATTCATGTTCACTTCCGATGTAACCGGAAATGATACCTACACCACTGACTGTATTTCATATCTGAATTTTATTCAAGCAAAAACATTGTAATCTTTTGAAGAACGGGTTACTAGATAAATTGACCGACGGCATCGTTAAATTTGAAGTTGTAAACAATGTTATAATGTCTTCTCGAGTAGTCATTTTATTTGCATTTTGTTCATCAAAATCAGAGTATAGAATAAATAGCGACGTTATGGCTTGGGGCGTTTTTTGTCAGTCAGCCTGTATATCACTGCAACTGAACTTTCTGCGACTGAAAGGGATAAAAGCGGGACGTCAACAAACTCTGAAACCAAATAGACCATCACTTACTCGATGTATAGGGATTTCGCTGAATAAATTCGAATGAGTTTCATATATCGAATTCTACTGGGGTTTTTTGTGGAAAACGGCACTTTGGGTTAGTCGCAAATTGGTATCTAACCGTAGGAGCCCCAGGTGTATCCAACAGTTTGACCGGAAAAAGGAAAATAACCGACCGAATGAAGTTCGACAACTTTTTATGAGGAAAATATTGTGCAGGGCGGCAATTCTGGCGATAAGTCTGTTATTATATGTGATTGTCTTCGATCGGAGTGATTGTGACTTCATTTAAAAGTCACACAGGGTGTTTCAAAATCGGTGGCCTATTAGACGTTTCTGCAAAACAGAGGACATATTTCGAAACTTTGGTTCCCTGGGTAATTAGTTCTGCTCTATTGATTCAAATTATATTCATTCTTGTGTTAATGTCATTTTCATTGAAAAATAGGAACAACTTCGATATTTTGAATGAGTATAGTCAGGTTTCAGAAATGAATGCAAGTTTCTATGAAAATTGGATTATTTTGCAACATCCTCTATAAAGTATAGTTATGAAATTAATTTTATGATGGTTCCGCTACCAAGATGGGAACAACATGAATGAAATTACCTTCTTATCTATTACCTGCACAGGACTCCAATTCCACTTTCACAAAAATAAATGAATAAATAAAATAAATAATATTCGGATTCTATTAGTGATACCAAGCATATCCTTCACAAATCCATATCCAAATCAATACGAAATATATTCTTACATAGTTAATTCACATGACTTAAGTAGGTATTTGAGTCATGTGGAATTTCTTGAAATCGAAAATATTTTATAGTTTTCTGAAAAACATCTTCTAAGCAATTGAAAACAACGTCCATTATTAGTAATTGTTTTTCAGAAAATTATGTATCTATAGATATCATTTCAGTCTGATATTCTAATATCCATAGTGACATTTCATAGCCACCTAACACAAAACATGGCGAAATGACCATGGCCAATTTTCACAGAAACTCGCGCATTATTTCGAAAACCTGACTTTTCAAGTAAAGGAACTCCAATTGTCTCTCAAGAATTTGGATCATATACAGGATGTTTCTTTTGAAAAAAATTTCCCAACACATTTGTATCTTTCGGTAAAATCACAAATTTGGAAAAACCCTGTACCTATACAGGAGGAAGGTTTCCCTATGTCTGACATAACTAGTACATAGGATACCTATAGTTATCTACATCCGAATTCCAGATTTCCAAGATTATAAATACCGGTAAAACAAACAGTGGGAAACTAAATAGGTATAGGAACCTACGTCTATAATTACACATAATCACTAAGTTCAGAACAGATTCGTATTCGATTTGAGTCGATATATTATCACCACAATTTCCATTCTGAAGGAAGTTTGAATCTTTGTCAACTTCATCTCTCTTTGAAAGCGAGAGTTGTTTTGGTAGAACGCCCAGCGTTTTATTGTCTCCTTTATATCATCAGCAGGTTTGATCTAATTTGGATATCGGTGAAGGGCCACATTCCACTGACTCTTTAGGTATAGGATCATCAGTTTTCAAGAAATTGGATAATATACATCAGGGTATTCCATTTCAAAAGTATGTACTTTCTACAGTTTTTGCATCTTTCAATAAAGTAACGAATTTGGAACGACTCAGTAGGTATAATGGAGAATTGATTCCCTCAGTCATAACTGATAGGTATATTTATGATATTGATTAGCTACACCCAAATTCTAGGTTTCTGAGTTTCTAAATACCGCAGTAATACCTAAAAATTCAATTCAATTTCGCACTCGAAATAATAAGTGAATCGATGAATTTATTATATAATATTTCTATGCAACTATGCAAGCAGCTGATACCTATTGGCCTAAAATAGTTTTTGAAGTTGAATAACAAATGATGTGTCAGTGTTTGGTCTCAGCTATCATGTACCCACTTTTCCATCTCCCTAAACTAAAGCAAGATCTCATTCCTACCAGATTATGCATATGATATGTTATGATGATATAGGTTATTTTAAAAAAATGTGAATATGTATGTAGGTATATATTATACTTCCTACGTTTTACAGTGAATATTTCATAGCCAGCAAAGAATATTTCACTGAATTCACTTCATATAGATTGTAATTGAATAATCCCAAGAACAATGATGATAATCACATAAATAGACGAATCTTTCTCATTTGAGTTTCAACCGTTTTTTATAATGTACCTATCCAGTAGGTGTTGTGGTCTGTGTCAATTTCAAAAATGATATCTCAGTTCATAGAGAAAGTGATCTAAATCGAAAGAATTTGGTGTACAACCACAAGCTGACAAAATTCATCTGCTGTACTAACTTTTAGCATTAAAAAAACAGTTTCTGAAAATCTATTCAAATTGTTTTCTCTGAAATTTGACCTCATCCAGCAAAACCTTCCAACCCTCGAAATAATCATCGAGGGAATTTCAATCACCAGATGGTCTTCAGCAACTGAATAATCCCACATAGATCGCTGATATCAACCAGCATTATACCAATACGCCTGACCTATACCATTAATACTATTCCAACACCTCTGTACAGTTTGATATTATATCTCGGTCTCGATCTCGATCGACTGAAAGGGTCTTGTCTTTTTTTTATAATTTCCTTGGAGAAGGGTATATGTGTTGTACCTGAGAACCTCGCAATGTGAAATATTTCGGAGATCATTATATTAGAAATGACAACATATTATTGATCCATGGTTCGATACATCTTCTTTGAGTGTTGTGGCTCCAGAACAAACGGCACGGAAAGCCAGATATATCTGCAATTGAAAATATTGAAAGAATGACAATGACCAATTAAAAAAAATTTCACTTCTAGCTAATTTCATCTCTCAACCAGGAACGAAGGCGAATTGGCTAGAACTTCATGAGAAAAGATTTGAATAGTTGTTAACGATACTTGATGAAAAATCATAAATAACACTTACACTGATGTATTACAGTTTAAGATTTTAATTATAACGGGGCTTACAAACGACTCTTTATTTCTTATATATAGCTTGCTCCCCTATATATACTGAAGTTTGACGAAACATCGAGTTTTTGTAATAATAACCTTCAAGGGGTCGATCAGAAATGGATGTTAGAGGGCCCCTAGTGGTAGATATTTCATTTCGATTCTAGATACAATGTGAATTTGAATGTTCGCAAATATTTTCATTCACAATATAACTACGATAACTTTTTGAAAAACTACACTTTGGAAATTGCTACCTGCGAATATCTTCGTTTTCTGATAGATATAATTATTACGTGACGATATTCATGTAAGGATTCACCAGGAATACTGATTCATTACCTATACGGCTCTCTACCACATTGAACTTTTCCTTTCCTAGCCATTCACTGATTGTTTTTCTTTCCAACGTTCCAGTAATTGAGATGATTGGATGAACCGTAAATATTGATCCAGACCTATTCAGACCTATTCAGTAAACAAGGGGGTGATTTAATCGGAGATTTCTATATTTCTATATTTTCTTAGGCATTCCTGAAATACTATGGTCAATCAAAAAGTATATGTGTCAACAATATTTGTAATTACTCCACTCATTTAAAAAATATTCAACAAGAACATACATGTTTAGTAATATATAGCACCACAAAGGATGCTCTACGATCCAGAAAACATTTTCTCCGAAATATAGCAAGAAATGTAATATCAAGGGTGCAACTCTTGATATTCTTGCACTTCATCGGAAACGCTGGCTTTTAGGCAGTTCGGAGAAATAACATCGAATTTAATTTGCGAAAGATTGCAGATATTCATTAATTTCCTCTAATACATTTTCCATAATCCCTCTCACCGCGATGCTGCAGCCGGTGTGCATAGTTATCCGAACATTACAAAGTTTCCTACACTGGTAGATTGAGTAGTTCAACTTCAAAAATGTGAATAATACCGAAAACAACCAATTTCCTGGCTGATGCCACGCGAAACATCAAATTATATCCACTCGTAGTACACACATTGATTCAGTGAAAACTGAATGGAAACGTTTTTATCCAAAACTCTCACGTAAATCATTCAGTGATGAATCGAGTGATAATGACAGTACGATGGGGTAATAATATTGTGACATCCCATCGTATTGTCAAATTCAAATAGGAGTTCTACCTACTAGGGTTAGGAATACTATTGAACTGTTTGCGATTCATCAATTTGATGAAAGAGTTTGTTTCATTCTTTTTCCCAAACCTTGGATATATTTGCCAAAAAGGTAGGTTATTCAACAAATGCAATAGTTTGATACATAATTCTATTGTTTGTTCTAGTTTCAGACATTATCGCTGGTCAGATCATGACATGACAACATATAACACATAAGCCTGGATGCTAGGAAAGTTTAAGGATAGTAGGTCTTATGCACCTCAGAGCAAGAATCAGCACATCACTTCAATGAGAGTCAAGAAGCTATCAAAGGGCTTGTGCAAGTAGACAGGGGATCTTCAGTTTATCAAGTAAAATCCAAACCACTGTGGCAGTTTTTGTTTTCTATCTTATAACGATTTAGTTTATTTTATCACATAACTATGTATTGTATATTTGATATTCGATGAATTATTCACATATTCATATTCAGTACAAATTTGTTATTCAAAAACGCTGAGAAACTGAGATTAATCAAGAACATGAACTATAATCAAACATGTAGGTCAGTTTTCAGATCAGAGGGAATGATGACGGCATATACAATATATATATGAGTGTTTAATCTTGATATATGATAACAAGAGTGAATTCGAAGGGAAAGCTAAACATCAGTATAAGACAAGAACATTAAGCATTGACTACCCCATACATCGCCTCACATTGTTAGAGAAAAGTCCGCATTATATGTGTGTAAAACTTTATAATAGACTACCAAATTATATAAAGGCGACAGAAAGTAAAAAATACCTCAAATCAGAAATAAAAAAATTGTTAATTGCACTAGAACCATATTCGCTGAATGAATTCTTAAATAATACCTAGCAACGTGTTTCGTTTTTTGACGTCATTTCAATTTGTGTTAGTTCAAGTAAATGTAATTTTTACTGAACCCAACATCATTTGAAATAAAGAAGTTTATTATTTATTATTATTTTTATCAATAAAGAATGTGAATTGTGAAGAAAATATGGAGCATACTGTACTGCTTCTGCTGTAACTTCAAACAACTGAGAACATTTTAGCTGTTGGGTCTATTACATTTATTATTGATTTATCATAGATCAGCAGAGATAAGTTACCTTACTAATCTCTGTCATCAGGAATCAAAATAGAGACAATACGGTTCAAACATTTTTTGTAATTGGTAGGTAATTGTTGTTTTATATCTTATTTCACAAACCTCTCATTGATAACTGATGGCAAATACCTTGATGAGAGCCTTATTTCGGACAATTCTGGAACTGGGTACTCCTTTATGAATAAATCAGATTCAAAATACATTTTATGGATAAATAAAAATGCTTGTTTGATGATTTTACCCATGCATATATGATCTAAGGTCTAAACAATCATCTCAATCAATGATAAAAACAGTAGGTTTTAGGTTATGTTGTAGGCATTAATCTCCTAAATTACCTTACTTCATCTATCATTTTCAAACAGCATATTATTGTTTACCATAGTAATACAAAACATAATCAAAAAACAGCCCAATAAAATCACATTTACAAATTAACAGAATCATATCCTACATGCAATTCTTATGGGAAAACGCTTCGCGGGTTTCATGTTTTCCACACGGACTGCAGGCGCCACGTAGTGATACGATTTTCAGTTGCAAGGTAAGGTATATAGGCGAAACAAAATAAGCAGTACGCCCCCTATCGTTGACGAATATAACTAACGCATGGGCCATAGAATCGTTTGTTTACATTTGTTGCCATAAGGTTTCCATATAGTTTTCATTTTGTGAAGTGTTAATTTGTTGGTTGGAATTCAATTAATTCTGGAAAAACCATTAATCATTATTGTTGTCGTATCTTACTGTTTCTCTTGGACGAGAAAAAAACATAAAATAAGTTTTCATACCTCCCCAAATACAGGAAAATCCCCAGTTATATTTGTAACCAAGTTGAAAACAAAGGAGTTGCTGGACAGGAGATATGTGTGGATTAAAATGATATACCCTCGGATATACCTATCATTTTTTTTCATTGTTAGTAATTGACGAGGTTATTGAGTAGTTTATCACTGATATCTTAGTACATAATAATATATTTTCCCATTCATTTCATACATACCAATAAATATTCATAATTGCATGGCGTTTCAATTATTTTCATCAAGAAGTGTTAAATAGTATAGATGAAAACTTCAAAAATGTTTAAAATAAATGTAATAATATTGGATGTTGGCACACAAACAAGTTTTTGAAGTTCTCTTAATAGGTCAAGACAGGTCAATATAAGATTATTTTAACTGTCCACGTAGCTGCTCACACAGGACAATGAGTATCATGTTGTTATTAAAATCATGTTGTTTTATTGCTTACATATTTCAAGTAAATCCATAATCTAGATTATTGAAATACTATTTTC
The DNA here is from genome assembly GCA_029955515.1 of Chrysomela aeneicollis. NCBI lineage: Eukaryota > Metazoa > Arthropoda > Insecta > Coleoptera > Chrysomelidae > Chrysomela > Chrysomela aeneicollis. The sequence goes on along the minus strand of JARUHQ010000009.1, from coordinate 7,974,848 downwards.
AGAAAGATAGTATTTTCAACTGAGGTTTTACTTTCAATTAATAGGTATATTGTCCAGAAAATTGCAACCATATATACACAAAACTGCTTAGTAGAGCACTATAACTACATAACATAAAAAAACGAAACAAAAAAACTTTATAGCCAAGCAAACAGTTTGAAAATATTGAAAGGAAATAGAATAATGATATTCTTCCAGACAATGTGAACAAACTGGAATGGCCCATAGAGTAGTTCTGATTTTCACCGTTCTGGCGCTATACGATCTTAATCTGGGTTCCCTATTGAAATGTTATATATGTGTCAAAGGATGACACTTACATTCTTAGAAAAGTATTGGTCTTATGCGATTCCAGAAGACATAACTTGCATTGTTTGTGCCCCACCTCTTCCTGCTTCACAAAAAAATCCTTTTCTATAGAAACCTATAGTCCCACTTTCTTCAAGAATTTGGGAATATATCGTCCATCGTCAGCTGGTATGTTCCCAGATTTCTTACATTTCTATATGATGTACAGCATCTCACTCCATCTGGTGCTTCCCCTAAGAATCTGCAGATGCTGTTCTCCTTTAGGCCTAGCCTCATCAGATGTCCTCCGAGTTTGCAGTGACCCTTTAGAAATCCAGATCATGTTTTCAAATTTTCCTTGCTGAGATTGATTATCGCAGTTCTGGAAATATTTGCCATTGTGTATTTCTCAGTGCAATCTCTTCGAGATATGGTACTGCTATAAATGAAATGGGTGATCAAACCAGTGATCCTTCTGATACTCCTGATATGTAGGTATTTTTGTGATTATATCATTCTCACAACGGCTTAAACTGTGAATGAGCACCACTAATATCAAATCGTTATAAGCTCCTAGCCTGTATCACTACTACGCACTTTGCATTGCATATTCATTCGTGCAACATTGAAGTGTATTAAATAGATATGAAGAAGCATTATGCCCACAGCTCACATGGTAGGGTATATTAAATTTGAGGACCAGTGAAATGCTGATGTGGAAAAACATACAGGGTGTCGAAGTTGAAATATTTGTGTGTTGCTTATCCATAAAATCTTTTTTTTTTCGCAGTCCATACAAGGTATTTGGTATGAGATATTTGATCAAATATCTCATAACAAGCATGCATGAAAATTGATTGTATGAATCTAATCAAAAAGATTCAACACTGCAGTGGAGTAAAGTCAATCAAATATTTTCTCCTTTTCATCTCAACGTATATTTTTTATTTGAATTGAGACCATTCTGGTACAGAGTTCGATGAATTGGTGTGAATAAACACTGTACATTATTGCAAACTTGATAAGTTGTTTTGATTGTAATTCTAGAAATCACAGGTTCCACTTAAAAACGGGAGAGTTATTACCACTGAATAGCAGCGATCGTCAAATAGTTGTATAGTGACTATTATCATTGATGAGAACTAAGTGTGAAAATTTTCACGATGTTTTTGTTATTCTTTACCTACAATATTTTGTATATTGTAGGTGAAACCATGTCTTGATAAATTCTCCTATTTATATAATATTTTTCGATCGTAGGCGGAAATTCGCAGAACATTTTCAAACAAATTCAGAAAATGAAACAGCGTTGGAAAGATGTTTCAATTACCCCCTATTGTATTTAAAATTCCAAGGGTGGATATCATCCTCGCGTCGGATTTGAGCTTGGGGGTTAAAATAATTCGCACATTCAATTATCCCTCGAAAACGTGCTCTTGGTGCTCAATCATTTTTTTTAATTCGAAGCAATAATTTACTTGTTCTGTTTTTGCTGGGACACCCTGTTTATCGTGTTAGTCGACTAGTTGCATCGACCCAGCGACTGTCGTCGAAACACATTGTATTATCGCCAATAGCTATATCTGTACAGATTACAGAAGCGAATATGACTGCAATATAGAATCAGTTGAGTAACAGAAAAAGTTTGATTAATCATACCCAATTTACAAACCTAAATGGGTAAAACCTCGTTATTTGTTTTCATAAATTCACAATATTGAATCCCGTACAAACCTTGGCAATTTGATTCGACAAACTAATCGATCCTTATTTTTTGTGTCAGCCATACGAAGAAATGTTAAGGTTTCTTTCATCTTCATGAAAAAGTGGACTCCTCTCACTCGAGGTATTGTTAACTTTTTCAATACATGTTGAACAAATCTGTGATTTTTCTTATTACTTGCATATCTATCAAGAAAAACTTAGTGAGGATTGAGTGTTTTTCTGGGAGAGAACGTCTCTTCTTTATGGCTGTTATTTGAAACTCGTTTTCGCTATTACCATTAAGAAGAATATGAAATTAAATAGGTCTCTAATGACTTCTCTGCTCAACCGTGCATTTAGCGTTTTCTGAAAGTAGAGCTTCGAGGGGTGTTTCGGTTTCGTCATGAATACTTGGTAGGACGGAAATGGCTCATCGTTTTCGGTTCAGGTCTTGAGGGGTTAGGTACTTTGAGGAAAAGCAATCTCTGAGTAGGTTTTCGTTCCGCTATATATCCTCGAGAAGTCCGTTTTACTTTTCATCCGGCAGTTTTTGCATTTGACATTTCATGTACCTATTGTTGAATTCAAATGATTGAATCACAATATATTCGTCAAATCTGAAATGACATTCATATAGGATCTTTCAGTTAATTAACTTTACCAAGTAATATAACATAATATAGTAGAATGTTTATTTATTTATGAATACTTCGATCAACAATTTGCGCCAACTCACAAACTAAAACACAAACTAAAATTGACATGTAGAGTGAATTCTACCATAGTGAACGTAACTTACATAAAAGTTAAGCATATATATTGTTCTAGATTGAACAAGTGTACCTACGTATTATCGTGAAAAAATGTTGAAAAAAACATATAAATTATATATGCATTGTTATGTTCCACAACCACGCCACTGGAATATGCATCAAGAAAACGCTGATGAAGCAACGATGCTGCGAAGAAACTGTCGACGAGCTTTTCTCAATGATTCACTTTAGCACTTGCATAGAATAAACATGTTATCAAATTAATCCAAATCATATAATCTATAATCAACATTTGTAAGAATAAAACAATTGTGCATGTCTACTCTTCATTCTACAACTAACCAGGAAAGAACCTAACAAAATTGGCGCAGTCGAAATAGGATTTGCTAGAAGAAGATCCGGTGATTTCCTGAGAATCAGCATCCAGATCTTCAGCAACAACCTTGGTTAGCACAGAATCAGAGACAGAAACCATCCACTGGTGTCAAACGTGAGTAGATAGACTTTTTGTTTGCCGATTTTTATTTTTGTTGATCTATCAATCCCTAAATCAACCACAATGCAGAATCCAGACCCTCCAACTCCTTCACCAACCTCAACAAACCCAATTCAAAATATACCAATACATTCAATGTCAGATATCAGATCAATCATTTCTGAAGATTTTCACGGTGATCGAAACAAGTTATATGATTTTCTTCAAGATTGCGGACAAGCTTGGGCATTATGTCGTGGTCCTCAAAAAACTCTTCTCATTTCATTCATTGAATCGAAATTGAAAGGTTCAGCTCGTGCTCAAACAAGATTCAAGGTTTTCAATGATTTTGATGATTTCAGAACTTGCCTAATTCAATTATTTGGCGATCGACGCGATCTTTCACAAATTCTAGAAGAACTCAATACAGTCAGACAATCTAGAAATGAATCAGTTCAGAGTTACTTCAATAAAATCGAGAACTTACAAACACATGCTTTCAACTCAATCAACATGAATGACGAAGGTGCATTAGGTAAAACGGAACTAATAAAAGAATTAGCTCTTCAAAGATTTGTTTTGCACTCAAATGATGAAATATCCTCAGCATTACGACGATCAAAACCAATCAATATAAACGACGCACTAACTGAAGCATTACTCGAAGAAAAATACCAACTCGCTAGGAAATCCAAATTTTTCAATAACACGAACGAGAAATATTGTAATTTTTGCAAAAAGAAAGGACATTTGATCAAAGACTGTCGCAACAAAAACAACTCAGAGTCACAACCTTCCACCTCGCAACAACAAAATTTCAACAAATTCTGTAATTATTGTAAGAAAAAAGGACATTTGATTTCAGAATGTCGAAAACGAGAATATAATAATAAACGTAATCAAAATGATTCAAACTCCAACACGAATAACTCGAACTATAACCAAAATCATAACCAATCCAACTCTCAAGGTAATCGCACCTCGAACCAAACAAGAACAAATCCAACAAATCAAGCAAACTCTCAATCGCTTCATTTAAACTCCAACAGTTCAACCGAAAGTGTCGCAGCGTTGAACTAGAATCCAAAGACGACACAAAATCCATGTTTCAAACGAATTCTGAAGCTTCAAATCCAAACGAAAAAGAACTATATTCTGAAGAAAACACCCAGTATAATAACGAGAATGAGATCATCAGTAACATTACAAGAAACTTTTCCCAGCAAATCTTCAACGTAAGCTCAAACTGGAACAATATGTTGTATGTAATACTACCTCATCTCGATAAGAATAATGAAATCATATATTTCAAGTTTCTTCTCGATACAGGTTCTAGTGTTTCACTGATAAAAAGCAGAAAGCTGAAAAGCACATCCTTGAGGTACAACCCGAACGAAGTATTGAATGTCAGCGGAATAACTTCTGACCATGGTGGAAATAAGATGGTGAAACTACTGATAGTGTTTTGTTTCATCCAAAACGCTTGACCTGGTATAAGGTCTGAGTCATGAAAGCTCCTGAAGAGGGCGCAACCGTTTCACAGCTTGCTTTGTTGAAAACAGCTGTTTTCGCTCGTGTTTTCGTTTCGCTAGAGTATTTTTATTTTTCGCTTTCGGTAAATTTCTCCTGTGATTTTTCGAGTGGTAGTGTGTGTTAATTCTTAAAAAAATACTTACTATTTGTTTGGTTTAGTTTCGTGTTTTATTCTCATCATAATTAGTTGTTCAAGTTCGATAGTTCAGTTCGTTTTGGTAAGGTTGTGGTTGTTGTTATTATCATGAAGAAAAACTCTCGTTTTTGTGTGTTTTGCGGCCAACAAAGTGGTTACATGATGTTCATAAGGTGAGAATAATTGTATTATAATAGGTATAACTATCTACACTGGTATATAATTGGATATTTTTCTCTTCATTATAATAGTTTCACTTTCAAAACCTAATAATATTCTGCTCAAGATTTCATCTCTTCACTCTCATAGTTTGATGAAAATTCGTTGAATTTGTCCTCAAGAATATGTTAACTTTAATAGAAGGTCTTTCTATCATGTAAAAATGTGAATTTCTTTTCTTTTTTCCTCACATTGTTGAGATTAATCTTCAAGTCTACTTCAACCTGAGCAAGTTTTCAAAAATGCATTAATATCAGCTAAGTATATGTGTATATTTCAGGACAACAACCATCGTTTAGAATGGACTGATGCAGATGATTGAAATAAGGAGGTGTTCCATCATTATGGGGAGAACTCAAGGAAGTACCCAGAAAACACAATAACGTAACTTATACATCAACATGACATAATATTGTTGATCAGTTATGTAACAAAATAGGTAACAAGAAGGTTCAAAATTCATGAGTCAACTGTGCATAATGTCCGCATCACCTTACATCATTATCGACGTCGTTTTTATGTCACTATAAATATGAAGTTATATCAATGTAACATCACAAAACAGTCAATGTTACGTCATTTTGAGTTTAAAAATTACAACACACTTATGTAATTGCAATGTAACAATCATATTTCTACAAATGCACTGTTGATATTGTTTTTATGTAATCGTGACGTAATTTTCAAGATAACAACTTACATAGTTGCGATGTAAACATATTTCTGTAAAATCGCTCACATATAGGGTGGACCTCTACTAACGTGATGGAGATTCACAACGAAACTGCTAACTCTTGAAGTTTATGTCACTCTAGTATTGTTTGTTTATGAAGGATATATTTCGAAATTATTTTGAAAAATACAGAATGTACAAAAAATTGGGACATCAAAGTTAAATATAATTTCAAAATATATCCTTCATAAACAAACTATACTAGAGTGACATAAACTTCAAGAGTTAGCCGTTTCGCTATAAATCCCCGTCGCGCAGGTCGTGGTCCACCCTGTATAATGAAAGTATTCGTCCTGGATTGGTGAGACAACTATTTAACAAGTAGAACAAATTTGATTTTAATTTTCATTCTTTTGGTTCAGTTCTGCTCGATTCAAGACAAATTTCAAGACAACTTCAGTTTCTGAAATCTGAATAGGCATTAAAAATTTTGAATAAATTACTATCTATTGAATTTTCTTGGCCAACTGAATGATATTCATAATTTTGTCGATGAAGCAGTTTTTCATAGTAACATAACATTTGTGAAAAATATGAGATCAAAATGATGCATTAGTACAAAAAAACATCTTTCAAAAAACAACAAATTAGTCCATGATTCAAAGAAGCCAAATGTCGATTCTGAGCAACTCTACTTTTTCGTTAGAAAACTAGCGATTTTATTCATTTTCAATGCATGAATTGAGCATTATTAATTCGAGCAGGGCTTAAACTCAGAAAATAAAATCAGAATCAAGAATGTTTTTTACCTCATTCAGTAGTTTTCTCATCAACCCAGGGACACATAACTGCAAAAACATATATTGTGTATTGAAAGTTCAAATCGAATAGTGACACTTTTACATTTGTTTTCCATGGATTTCCTGAAACAAGTAGTTACATTTTTCCAGTGCTAGTATTGCATATATATGAATGTAATATTTGACAAAATATTTATTTGGTCATTTCTGGCAGGTAATTCCTATTCTTAAATAAAAACAAATGTATTTTTTCCAGATTTTAATACATCTTGAATCTTACACTTTAATTATAAAAATAGAAAAAATCAGTTTTCTGCACTATACTTCACATACTGATAAATCATCACTCTCTCATGGTGGACAGCATGCTCTTACATATACTGGTAAATCATCACTGTGTGTATTTCCTCCAGATTATAATACATCTGGAATATCACACTATAATTATTATGAAAATAAATAAAAAATTATCAATTCTTTGCAATGAACATCACATACCTTACTGATAAATCATCACTCTGTGATATGGTGGACATGCTTTTCTGAAAGTCTAAACCACTTCTGATTGAGATGATTTTGAACATCACAAATATGAACTCCTGATTAATATTGGCAAGGATCATGTCTGAAAAGAGAAGATAACATAAACACAAAAAAAAGTGGTTGAAATCTATTTTGAGCTTCAAAATTAAAGTTGTGTGATGTGAAAAATCTTTGAAAGCATAAGTATTATTTGATTTTGAAAGAGAAAAATAATCTTAAATCATATAGAATAAATATACATAATGGAACAAAATAAAAATGAACTATTATTCAATTCTTTGCACTGATGAACATCACATACTGGTGAATAATAAAATGTTTGAATACCTATCTATCCAAATACAAAAAAAAAAACAACATTACCTACCCATCATCTCATCCCATCACTCTCTCACATTGGAGATGTACCTCTGAAAGTCTAAATATTGACATTGGCATAGGAACATGTCTGGAAAGATAAGATAATATAAAATTATAAACACAAAATAAAGTGAGTGAAATCTGTTTTTAGCTAGAAAATCAAGGTGGGTACATTTTCATCAATTTGCCAAGCAATAACCTAAATCATGATCATATCATGATACACACAAAGCCTACAACTGACTACTGTTGTGTGATATGAGCAATCTTTCATTGATCAAGTACCTTTTCAATTTGTAGGTTATGACAGATAATATTATATTATCAAAGCAGGAAAAAAGCTCCAAGTCATTTATATTATAATGAACTAACCTTCTATGATACTCATACAGGTAAACTCTGTCACTCTATTTCTCACATATTTCTGCTTTGGCCATACAAGGTTTCATACCAATAAAGAGTACTGCTTGATATCCTTGCTTGACCCACAATTCATTCGAGAGGTTATCCACCTTAGATATAATAGGTATACGATGTGAATCACATATTTGCTTCCTATTGAGTTCTTATAGGAAAATCAGAAACAATACAAATGCACTATTTAGCCACTGAAAACAATTTTTCAACAATAACACAACACAAATATGGCCGATATACGTGTTTCGTTTCGTGTTTGTTTACAACGGGTTGGTTCTTTGATTTTCTTGTTCTCTCTTTGTTCCTTCAGTGCCTTCACTCCTCACGGTCACGGTTCACGAATCCGTGATCTGTATCCAAAGATCTGATTGGTCGCGTCTTTTCAAGTCAAGATTGCCAATGCACAACAAACCACATAACAATTAGCAATCCCGCGAATTTTAAAATTAATGAAATTATTATATGAGTACTAAATCATATATTATATATCTAATGATATCTCATTTTTATTGAAAATTCAATATTTTTCAAATACTTTTATGGAAGCATTCAATTGATTGTCCATAGTATAAGTTGAAAATGTTAAACTCTATTGCAAACGCACATTACATACACGAAGGATAGAATTCACCTAAGTCACAAGATAAAAATCACACGATCACTGATATAATTTATACTATCCTATTTATTTAATTATTTTCAATCATCTCTAATTATGTACAATAGATATACATTTATTCTCGTACCTACCTATTTAGGCAAAATATGAAAATAAATAATGAATTTGATATAAAATAGACATAATTTTCAGAACCATTCAATTACATAAGCGAAGTGACATAAATTTACATAATTCAGAAGTAAGAAAATTATGTATAAAATATATCACTAGTTTTACAGAACCATGATGTCAGTTCAAGAGAAATAATATTATGTGTAATATATTATGTACGTTTTACATAACATTGACGTAGATTTTGTTATGTAGGATTTGCTACATGAAATTGACAGCATATTTATGTAGACATAACAGATGTGTTTACTGGGTATATTCTTACTATATTTATTGAACATATCCATTGTTGAAAGAACAATTTTTGGGCTCCTTGTTAAGTTTTATTGTATTACAATATCTAATGTTCTGAAATATTGAAGAACTAAATAAGTAATTTCAGTATTTGATAAATTTCAACTATGCTCTGAAATAATTAGTCCTCAAATTAAATGATCTTTCAATCATCAACTTGTAGTTTCTAGTATATTGTAATTACAGCTGCTTTATGTATTCATTTTACATGCAATAAAGAATAGAAATAAAGGAGTTGTTTTTCATTTACATTTCCTTTTTTTACTTCAATTCAGGATAAATCACTTCCTACCATTCCAACAATTTTCAATGATGCATCACAGAATTCCCTACTCAACATGTAAGTATTCATATCTTTTCTTAAACAGCAAAATGACAAGTGTGGATTTTTGTCAGTGCTCAGTTTTTCAATGTAAATTTATTTAAAGAAAAAACACAATTTTTAAGCTATGATTTCATAATTCAGGAGTTCGGTTAGAAATTTGAACTTATTGATTTCTCAATCACAAATATTTATCAATCAAAAAATTTTCTATTGCTCATCATAAAAAACTGTAGAAATCAGATACCTATGCATATGTATTTTAAGTTATTTAAATATTGGATATTTTGCTTACTTAACATAAGAAACCTAGATTTTTCATAATTCAAATAATAATACATCTCTAAAAATATCAATTCGATCAAAGTACAGTGAGATAAAAATTATAGATATTATACAAATTTTTTCGGCATGATGAGGTCAGCTGGTGAGAATAATTCATATTCTGAATCACTGTTGGGCAGTTATTCAGACTGCTATCTTCAAATTCCTCCAAGCCTTCAAGGGATAGTAAGGTAAGTGGGGGTGAAATGATGAAGTAGGTACCTCATTAGAGTGGGAGATCTGAAAGAAAATAAAAACAAAATCATATTAGATATGAATATCAATGAAGGGCAGTTAGAGTTCCAAAAGCATGAAAAGTAACTGCAATGCAGTAACTTCACTGTATTGTATACTTTTATCACTGAAAATCAATAAAATGAAACACTATTGAATTTAATCATTTCAGATGTGAGAAATTGAAATAGTGCATTCTGAACAACTTTATAGGTATATAAAAAAAATTAATATCAATTCATTACTGAGCATCCTGAAATTGGTGTTTCTAAAATTTTGCAGATGTGTACAAATCATAAAATAATACATGTAGTATGGCAACTGAACAATAATTACTGTTGACATGCTACAAGCTTAGCTTGGGTGACTTTGGATTGTAAGGAATATTTTTTATATATTTTTATAAATTAATTTAAATATCCTCAATAATTTGAAAAACAGTTCATCAGGTAATATTTATTCAATGCATTTCAATTGAGCATGACTATATGAACTCTGAACCATTGAGAAGTTCACTTTGAAAGCATCTTCATTAATTTATACAATTTGTAGAAATCATCTCCTAGTGAGTTTTCAGCTTTTTGATTAGGTACTTAGGGAGTACTCAAATCATGGTCAAATTTTGTTATATCAAATTTTAAATTCATGAGAAATTTCAGAACGGAGTTTCAATGGAACATGAAAATCAACTACTTCTCATCTTCTCAATGCATAGAAATCATAGAATTCCATTTTAAATAGCTGAATAAGAATATGGATATGTTGTAAAAGCTGCCTTGATTGGATTTTTTTATTCTGATTGTATATTTATATTTTGCTTGAATTCTGATGTCTATCTTATTTCATAATATCTCAAAAAGCCTAATAAGTACTTTTGTAGTACTTTGTTCTGTCTAAAATCGTTTTGACTAGCCTGATATTGTTAGTTGTGCAATAACTTTGTATGTAAATACTCCTTATAGTTGAATGAAGTTCTAATATATCCTATATATTATGTTGACTTGCCTAGCTTGATGTGAGAAAGTTGGTCCAGGCTAGTAATGAATCAATGGAACATTTCAAAGCCTAGCAGTCTTTTAGGCTTGGATCCACATTCCTCTTATTCATATAACATATGTACTTCATAGTTGGAAACCTCCTGAAGTCCAAACTTGAGCATTACTGAAAAGAAAGGTGTGTATGAAATACAAAGTTCCCATACATGCAGTACACAATATACATATTTCAAGAGCTATAGTTTTCTGTTCATTAATATCAATAATTTATGTGAAATTGTTAATTTTCCTTAATTCCAAAAATCCTCTTCCAAAACACTCTTTTAGATGAAATGGATCTGAATTTCCATGATAATGGATTGAATGTTTCTACCTACCACTGAATAAAATGAGGTATCTCAAAGAGAGTATTTCATTATTGTGAACAACTACAAACAATGCCAAAATAACATAAAATCTTCTTCAATTAACAAATAAAAATTCAGACCATTTCTCACTGGATTATTTACATGCAGAAGAGTATCGAATTGTTAACTTGAACTATTATGAATATTTTAATTACCATGATTAGAAATCAGGCTCCTCCAGTTCTATGAATTTTGAACACATCAATCAATCCATTACCTGCTCATTCTCCATCCAGTTTAAGAGCTCATTTTAGTGAATATAGAGCAGGACATCCCTGGAAAAAAGTAAGTAATGGAAATTTTCCTTGCATAATGTCCTACTTTGGTAATGCACCAAATTAGATGTTAATTCAAGCAACCATGTTAACCTTGCAAATACAAATAAAAATAGAATTACCGTTCACTACCTGCTCTCATCCTCAATTGATGAATTGAGAAAAGCAACAAAACTCACCTTTCTTATCTTTTCCAAGATTACAAGCGTTCTTCATGGAAAACACATCACTTTCTCTTCGATTAAATCGTGATATTGTTCGATCAGCAGGCAACCAGTTGGTTCGGTTCGAACTCTTATACAAATGGAAGCATTATTGCATCTTTTCATACTGTACATAGCATTTTAATACAATTTCTCAACAATAATTTGAGAAATTATTACATCCCGCCCGAAAAATGACATCTAAAATGTAAACAATTTATAGCGCCCTCTACAGCACAAAATATGCTTCAGACGCTAGAATGATTGAAATTTACATAATCAAGAAGGCCGTAGGTCAAGTGATTTGGCTGAAAAACTCTACATGGCTTGGGATAGGGAGTAGTTTCACCTGAGATGCTTACAATACATGGTGATATCACTGATGCTCTTTTGTTTTGTAAAAATATGGCGAACAAATAAGGTTTTAGTTCCAATCAACAAAAAGATATAGATGTCGCGATCGGATGTAAACAATTCATAATTTCTTTACGCAAATCAAGGAATTTTTTGTGTTTATTGATGATTTCTTTGTGAAAATGTGTTGAAACTATGTTAAAAATGTGCTGATTAACAGAAGGAGGAGTAACTGTGTTGAAAATTGTTCAATAAAGTGTGTAAAATTGTGCTGAAGAAAAGAAGGAGGAATTTTGTGCAGATTTGGTTGGAGAAGGCCCCTTTTTCGTCATTGGGACGCCGTATCTGAGAAACTAGTTGAAATCGCCTAATCACGTAAGTTCCGCAACAGAATTTCACTGTAAGGAGGAGCAGGATAACTGTATGTTCTTCCCTTATGAATTTACATAATTTTTTTGTTTTCTTCAAGTCTTTCATGGCTTCAGTGTTTAGTATAGTAGATCTTGTTGTTCCTGCTCCTACTCTGACTCATTCACAAAAAGATGGTATAAATTGAGTTATCAACATAATGAAAGTTGAGATGTGTGAAGTAAAATCACCAATTGATTTATCCTGAAAGTATCCTATCATGTGATAACTTATCTATTTGGTTGACCTGTTTATGTTTATGGTCCACATTTCAATTTTACCACATCATTCAAAATCTCTATCTTGATATACTATACCCAAAGATTGAATCTCTATTGCTTACCTATGGATAATGATTATTAACTGGTTTCAGAATCAAGAAGATTGTGAAAAATGGAAAGCAGCTACCAGGGAACCCATTGGCAGAAAAATGTGCTCACTTCCCAAGTCAATTATATCTACACAAAGGATTGAAGAAATTGCACAAAAACCGCTTCACAATCATGTCCAATTTTAATTGAATTATATATGTAAAATTCATCTTCATTACAAATATTTATCTTTTTGATAATTCACATTACTGAAATTTCATCAATTTTCATTTTATCATCAAATCTGTTCATAATTAAAAGAAATGTGATAAATTGTAGTAGACCCTATTTTCTTTTACTGACTTGTCACAACTGTATTTTGATTTCACTCCAAAGCTGGAAAATATTTCACCAAATAATGAAATAGGTTCTGATAAAAAACTTATATGCTTAGAAATAATACAAAATTTTGCCCTAGGGTAATGGCCTTTTGGAAGGAATTTCTAATTAATTATATACTACTGTGTACTGTAATAATCACATGATTCTTTAATAATCATCATTCAATGGAATTGAAAAATGTTTTGATGGATTAATGTATTTGATTTTTTTATGAGCTTTATTTATCAAATCAACTGTTCACAAAATGAACCACTTCCATGATGTTCAACTCATTAGCAAATTTGTATTATTTAGGTGTTGCTCAAGAATGAAATGAGAGAACAAGATTTTATTTTCTTTATTCCAACAATAAACTTCTTCCAATTATAAAATCCTCATGAACTGAAAAAAGTACTGCTTCAATTCAAGAAATCCAAGTGGCTCCATATCTTCTGTACCATTAGTTCCAACTTCTGCAACAAAATCCACCACATTCCCATTTCCCACTTTTCAGCCACTGAATTATGTACTATCTGTGCTGTGCCACTGGGGATAATTTATGACCTGAAAAAAATTTCCACAGATTATAAGCTCTAATGATATTAATAACTTAGATTTTTGGGTATTCTAAAGAATTTTGTTGTAATCTTTTTCATTGTATAACTACTGTTGAAATAAACTTCCAGTTGAAAAAATATTTCAGTTTTGCAAGTGTTTATATTGAGCAGAACATTTGAAAATTAACAGTTTATTATTTTTTGTTACCTTAAGAAAACATGATCAATCATATCCGTTGTGGAAAAATCCTGGATAGGACATAGGATTAAATAATCCCAGAGCTGAATAATACTTGTCATACCATAGACACATAATGATATTTTTGTCAACTTTTGACTACCTATAGATTTTTTTTAGTTTGAAGATTGAATATTATGCATCAGGACAGATTCTATACAGATATTTTTCATATCTTTTTTAACATTTTGGAGTTACTATCATGATTCATATACCATCATTTGAGCTATAATGTTCTCTTCAAAAACTAGTTGATGGATAAGTCTCATCTTCTACTTCCTACAAATCAATTGGTACTCTGCTACTCTTCAACATTAACATATGTCAATGGTAAGAGAAATTCACAATAAGCATTGTCAAGTATGTATTCAAGCAAGTGATGTATTTTAAAAATGAATTTTGAGTGAATTGGGATTTTTTATAGAATTGATAATTTTGCTTCTTCAATCTGGTAATAAAAATGTGTTTTCTCTTCATCAAATTATTCCTATTCAAAATATTCAACTGGTATTTTCAGTTCGATGCCATGCATGTTATTAGCATCAGCCACACAAGTATATAATTGCTTTATAATAAAATAATATAGCAATAATTCTCATTATTCTCAAATTTTAATATTTTAATTAGGTAAATGAAAGCATTAATCATGGAAAAGTGTTTTCAGGATAATTGATAAATTAATTTTGACCCATTATAACATTTTGAAGTTGATTTAATTCAATAGGGGTCACTTTTTCCAACCCTATACTCTATAACATATACCATTATGAAGATAACAATGTGGAAAAATCATAAAATTACCAGAATTATTATTATTTACCTTCAGTATTTGTCAGACATGCTTGCCAAGGGATGAAGTCTTGATTTTGTGATAGAAACTACTCAGGGTTCTACTGCAGAATATTTGATCATGTTCCTTCTTTCTTGTGATGTTGATCAAATTGTGGAATTCACTGATTGGAGGCCCTAGAAAAGTAAAAGTTAAAATATTTGTTGTGCCAATTTTCCTGATTTTCCAAATCACCTATTTTTGGGAGAAGTATCAGGATGTTATAATCTTTATTATATTTGTGAAGTATTTATTTTTGAATTCATTACAAATAATGGAACATATTTAGTGATAGTGTGGTGAGGACACATTGAAATGTCTGGATGTTCAGAATAAGACAAATCATAGATACCTATCTGGAGCAATTAAGTCCTTTGATTCTGAACTTTATTGGTAGGTGTATTATAGATTATCTAATGCACAAGTGTGACTGATGTGAATTGAATTAAAGGATACTGAAATGATACAAAATAGAAAAGTCCTACCTTTCAGAAATGAGGGGGCACAATGTTTATCATATATCTGTGAATATTGAGGTGGATATACATAATTCAATGGCAAATGAAGTGAAATAGTGAATTGTGCAGGGGAGATTCAAGCTTGTTTCTTGAAAAACTTGAGCAAATCGACAAAGTACTACTGCTGTACTTTTGTAACCACAGTTCTAATAAAAATAATGCTCACATGAAAAATTTTTAATGAACACATCTCAATTGAAGAAAAATTCTTGAGAAATTCGATGGAAAGAGGGTTAGAATAACAATGAATATACATTGTGGATAAATTCGCCACAACAACTACTGAATGAATTCACTTACCTACATACTCAAGTGTTTTCGCACGACGAATTTCCACAATACAACACATCATCTAACATGTTAAAATGTATACTGGATCTACACAAGTGAAATATAAACATTTCACATCAATCAAAAACGCATCCAAACAATAAAAATTATGAATAAACACTACGTATTTTTTCTTGCAACAAACATTCCGCCATTTGTACTTATGCGATACTGGCGCTCCCTTCTGGACGTTGGTGTACCTAAAACGCTATTTTGTCGCCATCATTTTACAAACGTAACCATGGCAACCAGCGTTGAGTTTTTTCACCATGTATTGTAAGCATCTCAGTTTCACCATCTTATTTCCACCATGCTTCTGACACGCCACTTGTTACACAGGGCGCAATTTTCATCACACCAACCTTTTCAGATTACGAAAATCATGAAATGAACATCAAATTCCACATTCTCCCAAAGCATTCAGCTGTTCCATGTGACGGAATATTGGGAAATGACTTTCTTATACAGCAACAAGCCGAGATTGATTTGAACAAGCGAGAATTAAAATTAAAATCTTTATCTTTTCCACTGAAACTCTCATTTGAACATGAATACATCAACATGACTCATATAAAGCCAGTAATCACTCTTGAACCAAGATCTGAAACCATTATAAAGGTTCACATCAATAATCCACAAATTTCAATAGGAATATCTCCCGATATTCAACTTGCTCAGGGAATATTTTTAGCAAAAGGAATTCTGAAAGTAGATTCTTATAATGAAGCAGTTACTACTATTGTAAACACTAATGATGAGAAAGTTACTATAAATAACATGAGTTTAACTCTCGAACCTTTTTCGGAAGAAAAATCTTTTGTTTTTTGCACAGATAAAATGGAAAATAAGAACCAAGAAACGAAAACCGAACGAATGCAAATTTTGCGGAACAATTTGAGACTCGAACATTTGAATAGTGAAGAAGAACAATCAATCTGGAATATTTGTCGAAAATTCAATAACATTTTCCATTTACCAGATGCGGGCGATGAACTCACTTGCACTGATGTTATTTCACATGAAATAAATACAACTACACCACAACCAATCGCATCAAAGCTTTATCGATTCCCAAAAATACACGAAGACGAGGTCAACAATCAGATAGGAAAAATGTTGAAACAAAAAATAATAAGACCTTCAGTATCTCCTTATAACGCACCACTATGGGTAGTCCCCAAAAAAATCGACTCTTCAGGTAAAACTAAATGGAGAATTGTCGTAGACTATAGACGTCTCAATGATGTCACAATTGGTGAAAACTTCCCATTACCTAGAATTGACGAAATATTAGATCAACTAGGATATGCGTGTTACTTTACCACTTTAGATTTATCGAGCGGTTTCCATCAAATAAAAATGAAAGAATCAGATTGTCCAAAAACAGCGTTTTCAACTCAGAACGGACATTATGAGTTCCTGAGAATGCCATTTGGGGTCAAGAATGGTCCTGCTTGCTTTCAGAGATTAATGTCCATAGTTTTGACAGGATTACAAAATAGTCATTGCTTCGTATACCTCGATGATATAATCGTATACGCATCTTCACTGCAAGAACATGAAGTAAAACTAAAAGCAATATTCGAACGTCTAGAACAAAATAAATTAAAGCTTCAACCCGACAAATGTGAATTTCTACGAAAAGAAATTACATACTTAGGTCATGTTCTATCAGAACATGGAGTGAAACCTAACGAACAGAATATCATTGCGGTTAGTAATTTCCCAACACCCAAAACACCAAAAAGTATCAAGCAATTCTTAGGACTTGCTGGATATTACCGAAAGTTTATACCAAACTTCGCTAAAATCGCAAAACCATTAACCTTACTGTTGAAAAAAGACTCAAAATTCACTTGGAGCGATTCACAACAATCTGCTTTCGAAGAACTAAAAAATATTCTCACTGAAGAACCAATTCTACAATATCCAAACTTCGAAAAAGAATTTATTTTAACGACCGATGCATCAAATTTCGCTATTGGCTCTGTTTTATCTCAAGGCGAAATTAACAGCGACTTACCTATAGCATACGCATCAAGGACCTTAAATCAACACGAAATAAGTTATTCATCAGTAGAAAAAGAACTTCTGTCCATAGTCTGGTCAATTAAACATTTTAGAGCTTATATTTTTGGCAGAAAATTCAAAATTGTAACCGACTGTCGTCCACTAACATGGTTATTCAATTGCAAAGACCCTTCATCACGTCTTGTACGTTGGCGTCTTCAACTCGAAGACTATTCTTATGAAATCATTTATAAACCTGGTAGAATAAATTCTAATGCAGACGCACTTTCACGTAACCCTGTATTATGTATGGATACTTCGAGAAATTTTGATGACTTTATCAAGTTCCACTATATGAATAGAACATTACATGATATTCCGATAATAAAAGAAAATATTTTTTCAACAACGCCTAACGTCTTACTAATTTCAAAAGATTTTGACGAAGAGAATAAGTTTTTCAGTAATATCAATCAGCAGTACGATACGAATAGAATAAATCCAGACGAACTCTCTTTACATGACATAATCGTATTAAATAACAACGATAAGAAAACATACCTCATGGTAACCCATCTCAATTACTTCGACACTCCGAGCTCGAAAGATATATTTTATACATTACTAAATTTATTCGCGGAAATAAGAAAAGCTAACGAGACAAAATTGTTCATGAAAGATTTTCGTTTTTATAATCCCAATATGAAATTGGCTGTCATGCTAGACATGATATTTTACATCTTTCAAGATCAAGTTGATATAAATTTTGTAGACTCAGAAAAATTGTCACCAAAGACGAAAGATGACATAAACAAAATTATTTTCGAAAATCATTCAACATCCCTTGCTGGTCACCCAGGATTCAGTAAGACATACAAGAGGATAAAAGAAAATTACAAATGGTCTCACATGAAAAATGATATAAGAACATTCATAAAGGAATGTGAAAGTTGTAATAAAAATAAAGTAAACAGACATCCAATCAAAGCACCAATGCAAATCACATCAACATCTAGTCAAAGCTTCGAAAAAATATTTTTAGACGTGGTAGGTCCCCTCCCACTAACAGAAAACGGAAACAGGTTCATTTTAACACTACAAGATGACTTAACTAAATATTCTTATGGATACCCTATTCCGAATCACGAAGCAGAAACTATCGCAAAAAAATTTACTGAGTTTATTTTGATATTTGGAATTCCCAAATCCATTGTAACAGATAATGGCACCGAATTCACGTCTAACTTACTGAAGGAAGTAAATAAAATATTCAAAATAAAACACATTACTACTTCACCATATAGACCTCAGAGTAATGGTGCTTTAGAAAGAACACACAGTACACTGAAAGATTATTTGAAACATTTTATCGATAAAAATCAAACACTTTGGGACGAATACATTCAAACTGCCATGTTCGCATTCAATACTCAGATCCATTCTTCCACCCACTTCACCCCGTATGAATTAGTATTCGGAAATAAAGCAATTTTACCAAATAAAGTAATACAAGAACCCGAATTCAGATACTCTTATGATGATTATCACAACCAACTAAAGTTGAAATTAAATAAATCCTTTGAGATAGCTCGAGAAAATATAATTAAATCGAAAACCCAATCAAAAAAATATTATGACCGAAAATTAAATGATTATCATTTCAAAATTGGTGACTTGGTATATTTGATTGATAAAAGCACAAAAATAGGTGTAAACAAAAAACTATCTCCGAATTTCAAAGGACCTTATAAAATAGTAAAAGTGAATACGAATAATACAGTTGTTTTGAAAATTAAAAACAAGGATTGCACGTATCATAAAGACCAACTGAAACCGTATATTGTTACAGATGATGAACGTGACTACAACTCTGGTGATACTGACCCTGACCTTCTTAACGTTGTTTACGATAGTACAGAACCAGGAGTTGCCATATCAAATAACGAAGATTGATGAAAGAGGCGGTCTCTTTTATAAAGACTTAGGAACTGCCAGATTGTATAACGACTATTTCACACTTTTTACATTTTCCAATATTTCCTTTTATATTGAAAAATTGTCATTTCTTCAGAAAGTTTATAAAAAATCACTGAATCTTTGTCAACACACAGAACACTCTCAAATGCATCATTTTCATTGCGCAGATTCGTTAAACCTATTCGGAATTCAAATTCCAAGTTTGGAGAAGAAATTAGAAACATTAACTCACCTTGTAGGACATACTTTTGTGAATATTCGCAAAAAACGAGGCATTTTCAATGGCGTATCTACAGCTTTCAAATGGCTATTTGGTACCCCAGATTCCGATGACGCGGAATATTACAATGAAGCTATAACATCATTAATGAACAAAAATCGAGAAACACAAATATTGATGCAGCAACAAATACGTGTGATGACATCTGCTATCGAAAATTATAATAATTCAGTTATTGCTTTGAAAATAAATGAAGACAAGTTGAACGAAAATTTCGAAAAGTTCAATGAATTTTCCAAATTAGTATCAGATGAAATTAGTTTGCTAAGAAATCTAGAAATAATCACTGATCATATGAATATGATTATGCAACTTACAACTGAATTAAATGAAGAGTATGATACTTTAATAAATTCAATTTTATTTGCCAAACAAAACGTTATACACCCAATGGTGATTAGCCCTAAAGATCTTCAGAATGAACTTCTGAGAATTAAGTTAGATTCTAGTTTAAGTTTTCCAATTGATACAAATAATTATAATGATATGCACAATTATTACAGAATAAGCAAACTTCATGTCATTTACAATAACGAAATTCTCATTTTCTCATTGAAAATACCTATTTGTTCCAATGACATATTCAAACTCTACAATTTACTCCCATTACCTATAATTCGAGACGAAACAAAAAACATGTATTCCTTCATAGATCCTCCATATCCATTCCTTCTACTTAGTTCAACAAAAGTAAAGTATGGTAGAATGAAAGGTTTGTCTAACTGCTACGAGATCGACGATGGCTCAAGACTTTGTGAAGATCCAATCACATATCTCACTGCTCAAAATCCAACCTGCGAAGTCATGATGAAGTTAAGTTATACCACCAAGATCCCAGATGATTGCCCAACGAAAACCATCAAGGCCGACTTAGAGATTTACCACAAGCTTTCTCCTAACGAATGGCTATTTATAGTTACCAACCCGGTATCAGCAACCATCAATTGTGAATCCAGCCCAGAAAAATTCACCGATCTGATAATTGAAGAATCAGGATACCTGAAACTTCAACCGAAATGCAAATGTTTCACGATGTCCTCAATTTTGGCAGCATCATCTGATAAATCAAGAAATTTTACTCACTATTTTCCACGAGTAAACATCGACACAGACGATTGTTGTGTAGATGAAATGCAGAAAATTAAGCAAATAACCATGGATCCTCTTCATTTGAGTAGCATCAACCTAGATGAACTTCGACATGCGAAACACAAACTAGAAATGTTCGACGAAACACTTCAGAAAGAAATCAATAAACCATTTCTAGGAGAACATCACACAATGTTCAATATTCTTCTATCAGTATCAATTATGCTGATAATTATTATGGCAATATGCTGTTGCTGTTGTCGTTATTGCTGTAATTGCCGATGGATTCCATTCATAGGACCATTTCTACCAAGAAAGAGAGAACACTCAGCCATCCGATTTTCCTACGATAACCACTCCATTACAAACAGCCAAGTTTTCATCCAGACGAGAGAAAATAACAAGACTTTTCCATCTCCCGAAGAACATGAACTACAACCATTCAATCGAACAACATCCACTCCGCATCTTCAAGCCATGCCGATACCAGAAGAAGACACACGATCCTACAGAAACCCATATCAATCTGTACATGGTCGTAAGTCAGTTTCCAGAGAAAAGATCTATTAATCAATGCACATCCGCATAGATTAATCTTAAGGAGGGAGAGATGTTATGTTCCACAACCACGCCACTGGAATATGCATCAAGAAAACGCTGATGAAGCAACGATGCTGCGAAGAAACTGTCGACGAGCTTTTCTCAATGATTCACTTTAGCACTTGCATAGAATAAACATGTTATCAAATTAATCCAAATCATATAATCTATAATCAACATTTGTAAGAATAAAACAATTGTGCATGTCTACTCTTCATTCTACAACTAACCAGGAAAGAACCTAACAGCATTGAGAAAATCAAATCAATCTAAATCATATCCGTAAATTGTTTTTGCTTTCGAGCTGAGAACAAATCTCCATTATAAGCTTGTCTGACACATATCATTATATAACATGCTTTGAACTGCTGAAACTAATATCACAATAGTATATTATGATACAAGTTTTATAAGACGCTATTTTGTCGCACGCGTTGTTTCCAAGTGAACAAGTGCGACAACGTGTCTTATAAAACGTGTGTCATATGCATTTTTTTTCTATTTTGAATCGATTTTAAGAAAAAAATTGATTCAATATCGATAAATAACAGAAACATCTTCGATTGGTAACAATGATGACATTGAAATAATTAAAATCTGACGCACAAGCGTAAAGCCCAGTTTACATCAGTTGAGCGATTTTGATTATTGCAATACCAGCGGTGAAAAATTCAATGTTTTTATTGTTTATATTTGGTCAATTTGAATCAAATTTCACTCTGAATTGAAATTTACCAATTAAAACATTGAGTTTTTCACTGCTGATATCACCAAATCCAAATCGCTCAGAAGTAAACTGGGCCTAACTCTTCTGACTTTCATTTGACAGTTTGAATAATAAAAAATGCGTTTCGAAATAGAGGCTATTTCGACACGCATTTGCGTTACACAATGACTTCATTATACAACCAAAATAGAAAAATAATATTAAAGTTTTAAAACATGATGTTGACAGGTGACATCGAAGCAGTGGAGGTATATGCCTGATTACATATAGGTAAATACTTATATCTGGACAATAAATCTTGTGGTGTTATAATTCGAACATAAATGTTATTGATAACATTATTTCATGAAACTGAAGACTATACCCAGTTTCACAGAATCATGGTACACACCCCGTATATATCTCCGTTAGTTCATTTGCTCATAAAAAACGGGATTTAGTATTTTAGCATTATACGGGTCAATTGGAATAAATCGGGAGTGGGGGAATACTGGGCCCTTGAGCATTTCTCGCTTTATTCTAAAATTATTAATTTGGTTGGAACGGAAAATAGATGCGTTTATGAAACGGCAAAGAGTTCTGAGCGAGGCTCTGAGGATTTGAAATAGTGAAGTAGATTGGGTTAGTGCCATCGATTCATGAAATACATTTTTTTGGGGTACCCATATTCTTGGGACTGAGAATAGTTATTCAGCAATCAGCTGGATACTGGATGTTTGGACCAATACAAGAAAATGCGGATCTTATTTACTCCAAATCCTCCTCAACTATATCAGTGACATCGACGTCCGCCTGCACGTTTTGACATGATCTGAAACATTTTCAAATTATAAATTCCTTTTTATTATGATCTTATCGTCACCGACAAAAATTTGGATGAAAAATGGAAAAGCCATAAATTAGACTAAAACTTTTAGAAAGAGAAAATAGTCTATCCAATTAAAATATCGAACATAGTCTGAAATGAATGTCTGGTAGACTACGAGCAGAAAACAGCTACTTTCCTGGTGAATACCACGCAGAACATTTAATTATATCTGCTCGTAGTCCATGCAACGATTCACACTGTGAATGCAGATCGCAAATGTTTCTTTCTTCCTAAAACGTGACAAATTCACATCGAGACAGGCACGCTTAACAACCTACAGACCAGTAGTCTACCAGACATTCATTTCAAACTATGTTTGATATTCTAATTGGATAGACTATTTTCTCTTTCTGAAAATTGTTGTCCAATTTATAGCTTTTCCATTTCTCATTTATTAGCTTAGTCGGGCTCTCAGCCACTTCCAATTTCTGTAACTTGGGAGATTTATTTCTGGAGTTATTCTTTCTCCTGCCGCATGGTGTCGCCACTTCCAACTGTTTCTTAGAACGCGGCTCAGTGCGGTCAAATATAGACGAGACGAAAATGGATTGGGACAGTTAACGCTTCGAGTGGAGATCTCACGGTCTCTACTCGGATAACTACCCTGCACTGATGAGGACCAATAAGCCCGAAACCGGTCTGTTGGTTGTTAAGCGAGCCTGTCCCGATGAGAATTTGTCACGTCTTAGGAAGAAAGAAACATTTGCGATCTGCATTCACAGTGTGAATCGTTGAATGGACTACGAGCAGATATTAATTCAATGTTCTGCGTGGTATTTACCAGGACAGTGGTTGTTTTCTGCTCGTAGTCTACCAGACATTCATTTCAAACTATGTTTGATATTCTAATTGGATAGACCATTTTCTCTTTCTAAAAATTGGGATATATAGTAGGTAAGTAGTAGTAGTAACAACAACAAAAATCGCCTTCAGTCGCATGTTTGTAAGTGTGAAGATCGTCATATTAATCATCTGAGTTAGAGTAGCCTATAAGCTGCTATTTATTGAAAGTAATTAAATGATAAACTCAAGACAATCAATCAACTTTGTGTAAACGGTAGCTTTTCATCGGAGAACATCCTAATCAAATCTCAAGAATTAGAGCGCCACTGAACCTGAAAGCTTCATTCAACTCACTCATTTTCAGTTCAATTAAAATAAATTCCTAGTTGATAAAAATCTGAAAGAATATAATGATCAATATCCTCTGTACTGCACAGATAGATGAATATTAGTAGTTTTTAGAAACGGATAGGGTGAGTACAGATAACTTGCAGAGAGAGTGTAATAATTATTATTGAGTGTTATACCAGGGTATTGAAATTAGAATCAATATTCATAATGATTCTATCAGTATTTATATATATAATTGAACAGGACATCATCATAATCCAACTATAAAATGGAATATGAATAAAAATAAGTAGGCATATATGAACATCATCATAATCCAACTATAAAATGGGATGTGAATTAAAATGAGTACCTACCTTCATAAACATCATAACCCATAAAATGAGATATGAATAGAAATAAGAAGAGATATGCAATATGAATCGAAAGTTAAACTGAAGTCTCATAGGAACGCTTTAAGATGTTCAATTTTATTTGATGAAATGAAACCGAGAAAATTAAATTTTATATAAAGACTTGGCCTGGATGTTACAGTTCATTTCTCGGTATATGATGAGATGAAGAGCATTGGTCACTGCGGTGACAACATAAAATAACAAAGGAAGATGAGAGTTGGTCATCTACCAGCTCATCAATAACTGATAGATTAAAATTATTGTCATAAGATCCTGACCAAGGCAGAAATGTTCTGGATGGGACAATTATGTCGGTAGGAAAACAAAAGACGTGGGGCGGTACACAAGACCATCGGCCCAAGAACTGAATCGTGAAAGCTCATGGTCTTCCAAGAACCTCATTGAGAAAAATAGACTTCTGTTACCTCCATGGAAAAAGAATTTGCAACCAAAATAAATAATTTTAGACACAAGTTTGACATTCGCGCCATCAGAATCATTCACTCGCCTTCCGAGAAGGGCTAGGAAAAAATTCTAGCCCAAACAAATTGAAATTGACGTACTGCAAAGACATTAACCTAATGCAACGCCAATAAAAATGCCATTCATTGAGTTAAAAAAGCAATGACGATTCTAATAATGATTTGACAAATTCAAAAGAATATTCAAACCTCAAAAGGAAATGAATAGTGCCCAAAATAAACAATGTTAGGGAACTCTTTGTCAGTAGTTTCCTTATGCTGAAATGTAACAATGTATAAAGATACATTCCGTTAATATTCCTACAAGACTTGAACTCAATTCTATGCTAATATTATTCTCTTTCATTTCAGAACTTTTTTATTGGTCATGCTAGATCATCATTACTACAAATGTTCAGAATATCAGAAAAATGAAAGGCTGTATGTTGTGATTCACTGTCATAATAATGTTTTGTCCTATCGGGACTGTTCATTTTTTCTTGAAACAAGAGTTATCTCTGTTATTTTGTACCCTAAGAGTGAATGTTTTCTCGTAGATAGACACAACTCCCCAGCGATTATAAACGTTACTTGAATTATTAGAATGATGTTTTGATGTCATCGGTGTTGTTTCCTTCTGCTCTTCGGTTACGAAGAAATAAAATATTTTAATGGATTCTAGCTGAGATCAATACACGATATAGAACGGGATGATCCAATGGCTACTGTATGATCTCTTGGTGAGACTGAGGATCATCGCCGTAAGTTTCTCCAATCACAAGGACGTGGACTTCGTCTGGTTGAATGTCGATGACAATTTTGGTTTCGGGCATCTTTGATGGACTATGAGAGACTATTATTTCGGGCAGAAGCATTGGCTGATCATTTTCGCTTGGTGGACTGGTCACTGTCAGTTTCGAATAGTTATCCCGGTGTCCGAGGTATCAAAAAGATGTGTCGGTGCTCTCACATATCGTTTGGTTTTTTATTTCGTTTGAGAAAACGCAGTGCGACTCGTCAATTCGTTGAAACATATTCCTCATAATGCGTATTCAGATCCGTTGATTGTATTTGTAATAGTTGGAATATACAGTCTTCTTATGTAAAATTTCTATTATTTTTTCAATATGGCAGTCATGACAGGTTGCAAGGCCGCACAGGTTGATGACGTATATTGATAGAAGTTTTCATTCACCATCAGGTGGGTCGTTGATTTTTTTGTAAGAATATAATAAAAGTGTAGTAATAAAATGTTTGCACTACTTAGAGGAAACTAAAGAATGAAGACAATATTATTTTCATCAGAGTAATATGAGTCAATTTTTTATCATCTCCTAATATTTATGCATGTCATTTTCAATATCTAGAAATATCAATTGTTTCAATAAATAATATTTCGTGATATATTCTACAATAGATTTTAGGTCGTCAATTTTCAGGATATTGCTATACGGAACTCCCAACTTAGCGCACAGATGTTTGCATTCTCAATATCAGACAAAAAAATTTTATTATTATATTCAGTGACAAATTCATTCGATTCTTGAGCTTATAAATAGTCGTTGAATTCATAAATTGACCTATTCAATTCAGTTTGTATGCGGTTCAACCCAGAAGTGACAACTTCTTGATTATGTTTGATCACTATGTTACCGATTTATTGAAGTTGTTGTAGTTGAAGTATATTGATTTTGTACAATATCTGTGTAATAATTATAACTGTAACTTTTTTCGAAAACACGAATATTTTGACTTCGATTCGGGAAAATTTTCGACAAAATATTGGTGTTGGAGAAAAAATTTACAGTTTTTAATTGAAGCTAGATTCGGTAAGAAAATTTCTCACCGAAATTATAATTGAAGTATGTGCGTTGAAGAGATGTAAGTTAGAGAAGGTTCGACCTCGTTTCTCATTGGTCTGGACGCCAGGCAAGCATACAAGTGGTTAGTTAACCGTACGGCTGTGTATAAACAGTAAAATTAAATTCAACTTTGACGAGATTGACCGTTTTAGTCTTATTTCTATTATATTTAATATTAAATTCATTAATCAAGATGTACAATAATTTCAACAATCATATAGGATACGAATTCGATTATTATTAACACTTGACATTTATTATAGTCACCCGCTACCGGTCCACTAGCCACTAAATCCGTATCGGCTATTTCAAAATATTATCGTGAATTGTAAATCAACAATTCAGTTAATCATTATTTACCGATACCGTCTGGGTACATTGAATAATCAAGACAGAAAACTCTGAATCACTGAGGTGAAGTTGGTAGAAATATATTCACACTGAGTGTGCACCAGTTTCACCAATGGAAAACGCTATTAGTATTTGAAGTTAGGTAAATGTGAATCTGATTCAACCTATAAACTTCGAAAAATTGCCAGTTCAATACCCATATATCTAATAATAACTATATAGGTAACAAGGATACCAGAGCTGAAGCCAAGAAATAAAACAAATTACAGTCCGCGACACAAATCGCGAATATGCGCGTGCGCAAGTTTGAATCAAGAATCGACATTCGTTTTCATCATGGAGGAAAGTAGCTTTCTAGTGAGCGACAAAGGTATGATAATTATTAAAAATCAATCGAATGTGTCACCTAACCTTCAATTCGATGTTTTTATTTTATCATGACATGTATTTTTCAAATATTCATTTATCGATGGATTGTTGGACGATTTTTGATAATAGCTGATGATAGATGCAGAAATGGATGTGATCTACAAAGTGATACTTGCGATTTGCGTGGAAACCTGTGACGATAAAGTCATTGGAACAAGATTCGTGGGCTAATTTTTGATCCATCACTGTTATCACTCACTATAATCACTTCTGTAATTACTCAGTAAAGTACATTAATACCTATATTAACGCTCTTTTACATAATTTGGGTTAATAAATATACCTAACCCATGGAATTCTAAAAACGTCAGTGGATTTCAACTCGTCAAAACCCGCGCATGCGCAGCATTCATCATTAGCAAGCCAGACAGTCTTTTGTTTTTCCAAAACTGGCTTCGCTTTCGCGTGAAGAGAAGAATAGGTGATATATCCATATAGTTGTTATTATGTAAATGGTAATACCATGCTCCTTTCCCAAAGGAAGAGAGAAAAATTTCTGGAAACCCTTCTAGTTGCTATGGTAACGATACAAAATATAAGCTTTCGATTGGTCGAAAATGTTAGGTGGGACATTTTCATCTATATCATTTCCAAAAATCACCTTGAATTCATCGACTCACCAACTGAATTATGAATCATTCCAGTCTATCATCTATAAACGATCACATGAAAATAATATCCAGGACCTCCGAGACAGAGGTTTCACTTCACTATGCGCGAAGTCAGACTGCTTTCCGAGTTCCAATTTCCTCTCAATACTGAAGTCCCATGAAGAGGATATTGAAATTGATTTCCTTTCGGATCGGTACCGTTTTCATTATTTATTAGTGTAGGCTTGAAGACGATCTCATTAAAATTTAATGCCTGACAGAATATCGAGCACCTGGTAAGTATAGATATCAAACGAGTTTGTATTCAGTATCGACTCTTGAGTAAGTATCCGTATAAACAAATACCAATATTTGGCAGTGCCAGCGAATGCTGGAGAAAAACGAAAATAATTATTCAAGAATAATTGGTACCATTCAAGGAACCTTATAAATAATGCAAACTCTTGATTGAAACCAGTTTGCTCGCTAAACAGGACATGTTATTCACAACGTTTTAACACAATCAAAATAGTATATTATGATACAAATTTTATAAAACGCTATTTTGTCGCACAAGTTGTTTGGAGTACGACGAGCAAAGAGAGGAGTGATCCAAGTGAACAAGTGCGACAACGTGTCTTATAAAACGTGTGTTATATGCAATTTTTTCTATTTTGAATTGATTTGGAGAATAAAATGGATTTAATATCGATAAATAACAGAAACATCTTCGATTGGTAACAATGATGACATTGAAATAATTGAAATCTGACGCACAAGCGTAAAGCCCAGTTTACAGTTGAGCGATTTTGATTATTGCAATACCAGCGGTGAAAAATTCAATGTTGTTATTGTTTTCATTGGTCAATTTGAATCAAATTACACTCTGAATTAAAATTAACTTATTAGAACAATGAGTTTTTTACTGCTAATATCACCAAATCCAAATCGCTCAGAAGTAAACTGTAAACCTAACTCTCCTGACTTTCATTCGACAGTTCGATTGTTCCAATCTCCGAATAATAGAAAATGCGTATCGAAATAGACGCTATTTCGACACGCATTTGCGTTGCACAATGACTTTATTTTCTATTTTGGTTGTATAATGAAGTCATCGTGCAACGCAAATGCGTGTCGAAATAGCCTCTATTTCGATACGCATTTTTTACCATTCGGAGATTGGTACAATCGAACTGTCAAATGAAAGTCAGAAGAGTTAGGCCCAGCTTACTTCTGAGTTATATGGATTTGATGATATTAGCAGTGAAAAACTCAATGTTTTAACTGATAAATTCTGATTCAGAGTGTAATTTGATTTAAATTGACCAATAAAAACAACAACATTGAATTTTTCACCGCTGGTATTGCAAAAATCAAAATCGCTCAACTGGAAACTGGGCTTTACGCTTGTGCGTCAGATTTTAATTATTTCAATTTCATCATTGTTACCAATCGAAGATGTATCTGTAATTTATCGATATTAAATCCGTTTCTTTCTTAAAATTAATTCAAAATAGAAAAAATTACATATGACACACTTTTTATGAAACACTTTGTCGCACTTGTTCACATACTATTATACAACCAGAATAGAAAAAATATTGTAGGGATGAGTAAAATGATTATATTTTGATACTTACCTGAACTGCTCTCTAGAATCAATTCTTGATCAATTCTCAAAGATCAATGATGTTAGTAACTTCTTTCGTTTAAGGGCCGAAGACAAAAATAAACCTTTGTTCGCCATGAAGCATAGTTGTTGATCATTAGAATGCTTCTTATACTAAAGTGATATCAACTACAGTTTTTTTAATACCATTGAGAACAAGTGATTATTGGCGAGTTGAAGTGAGGCTGTGGTGATCATGATAAAATTTCACGAATTAGTCAAAATTGTGCTAGCTCAAAAAAATATTTCAGACAATATTTTTTATGCATGCGCGATTTTTCAGAAAAGTGTTTGAAAAGTGTGTTTGAAATGTGTTTTTGATCGCCAACTTAGTTGTAAAGCAATAACCGTCGAAGTCTCATGAGTAGAGTAAGGAAGACGGTGGGGTGGACCTTAGATTTCGGCTGATTATCGTTGA
Source organism: Chrysomela aeneicollis (assembly GCA_029955515.1). Taxonomy (NCBI): domain Eukaryota; kingdom Metazoa; phylum Arthropoda; class Insecta; order Coleoptera; family Chrysomelidae; genus Chrysomela; species Chrysomela aeneicollis. The sequence goes on along the minus strand of JARUHQ010000009.1, from coordinate 7,944,294 downwards.
GAGTCCGAAGGATTGAAATCTAGGGACCAAGAATGTTCGTTTGGTCACCTTTCTCTTCCTGCTAAACGATACTAAAGGAATAAATAAATATTTCCAATAGCCGCTGCGGGATTTGAACCCGGGCCCTCTAGAATTAGCCAGCGATTCAAACGCACCTGTTGGAAAAATAATCAAATAATATTAAAAATCCTTTCTGAAGACTCAGCTATTATTCCAGAAGAATGAATGAAATGACTGATAATAATTATTTTGTGTTGAATTATCAGGTTTTAAAGAGCTTTGTTTGTACGAATTATCAGAGAGTTCTCAGTTAACAACTATAATCCGTATCCTATCAACCTATATTTCAATGTACACCTCCTTGGTTTTCATAGCATAATTTTTCACCATGAATTGTCTATTCACTTAATAATTGCATGTACTATCTGAACCTCGACAGTCCATCAACATGTGTAATATTTAACCGTGCTTGGACTCTAATGTCGGATGAAATCTCCTATTGTTTCAAAATTTGAAAAAACATCTTTTTCTATTTTGTTCCTCTAATGAAGTCATTATAAAACGCGAATGCATATCGTAATAGCCTCTGTTTCTATACGCGTTTTTTATTATTCAAGTCAAGAGAGGCTGGACTCAGTGTTGCCAAACGATAGTTTCAAATAGTACCAAGTGCGTAGGAAAAATGTACCATATCCTGCATCAAATGTGTCACCACCAAATATATGCGAAAAATTGGATATAATAATTTTATTAAAATATACTTATTTGAAAAAAAAAGAAAATCTTTGAAACAAACAAAACACGGAACAAAACATATATTTCAACAAAAAAGAAAATCGCTGGAATAAGAATGGAATATAACCCAAAAACCACAAAATATTTGAGAAAATCAAAATACGTATTTCGACAATTAAGTTGTCATCTTCAGTGGAAATACCAATGAAACTGGTAGGTATTGGTATTTCCACTGAAGATACAACTTAGTTGTCGAAATAAAATGTTTCAAATGTTGATGAGGTTATTGTTTATGTAGAGTGGCGTGTCACTCCTGGTAACGTCACATCCGCGCTAAAAATTTCTGCGGAATGGACCATTATATAGTTTAATATCCTTGACTAACCACATCCTTTAACTACGAGGTAAATGTGTCGATACCCAGCTTTTGAAGCTCGGATTTCAAAATTTCCAAATGTACCACTTATGGGCCTCATATCACAATGTAGTACCACCGTACTTTTGAGGGAGCAATTGTACCACATGTGGTACAAATGTGCTACCTCTGGCAACACTAAGGCTGGTTCATGCTCATACGAATATTGCAACATTTATGCGAATAAAATGGCCGCTGAAAAGAAATATCGCAATAAAGTTGAAATATTTGAACTTTTTTGCGGATTTTTTTTATTACCATGATATGATGATACCACAGAATGCATAAATAGTGTTGTAGACTTGGAATATCAATGTTATATCTCGAATCTCGATTCGCATCAATTTTGCGAAATTCGTGTAAGCATGAACCAACCTTCCCTAATAGTACAAGATGTCCATGCGTTTTGTGTCCAGTATATGTCCAAGGTGTCCATGGATATATTTTGGACATCCATAGGATATACACATGAAGATATCCAATGGACGTCCAGACAAGGTAGTCCATTTGGTGTCCATTTAATGACCTCTTCTTCAAAATATCGATAGTCATTGTGCAATCGATGTCCACATGGAGATGTCCATTGAACATATATTTGAGGTAGTCCATATGGCTTACAATTATAGACTATTGTCCATTTTAGGTCCAAATTGAGACGTTCATTGGATATTCAGAACATATGGCGTACATTCAATGTCCCCACGTTCTTATTTTGATTTTTTTCCACACACATACATACATACCATTGCATTCATAAAAAGTATTCAACATTGACACCGAAAGAAACCCTCATGTTCATAGAAGTAGTTCGGATTACAGTATCAGCTGTTGGTCTCGCTTCTCTCCACCATGCACGAATTTGGCTAATTGGGCTCTCACAACATAGAAGTAAAGATATCAAAATACCACACATTGTCTACTCCATCATCGTACAATACCTAAATTTTCTCTAAAATGAAAAATATGCCAAATTGACATGCAAGAATCAACACTAATGGAGTAATTTGAATCGTTCTCATTATTGACCAAATTTCATGGATTTAGTAATATAAATAAGAAGACAGCAGCAGCCACCATACAAGGAAGGATGAATCACAGAGGTAAAGCAACGATAAGCGAAGTTAGAGTTTGGATGGGTTACCGCGCATGAATGCTAGTAGCTTTTTTCATTTATTCGTCATAAAATGGACATCCTATGGATATTCCATGGATGTCCAAAGCGGTGGAGAGTGGATGTTCAATGGCCTATATTTGTCCATACATGTTACCATATTGATGTCCATGATGGATACCGTATGGATAGTCAAAAAGTTGGAAATGCGACATCCTATGGATGTCCATACGTTATCTGGTGTACAAAATCTGGATGTCCAGTGAATGTCTGAGATGTCCTGAGGAGGACATTCATTGAACATCCATTGGACTGAGTTGTGCAATTAGGGTTAAGGCGCAGTGAATTTCAATTTAGATTGTAATTTTGTTTAAATTGACCAATATAACAACAATAATTACAGAATTGCATTTTTTACCGCTGGTATCGCAAAAGCCATAATCTATTAGCAGTAACCTGGGCTTTATAATTCCGCAGTATTGTCGTAAACTTTAAAAATTTTCAATTTCATCATTTTTACCAAAATATAATGTTTCTGTCCTCGCTATTGCTCGTCGTACTCAAAACAACGCATGCGACAAAATAACGTCTAATAAAATTTGTTTGATAATGTAATATAATTTTCAGACGAGCTGATACAAATTTAGTTATAGACCTATTAAATTATGAATTCTAAAAATTCACTAGAAAATAGTTAGCGAGGCAATGTTTTCTGAAACGGAACTTATCATTTCAGGCTCTAAACTACCTCATCACTCAATGCATCATTGGTATGGACTTTCATTTGATGTATGTTCTCTAATGACCTTTTTGACAAATCTCATTTCAGGAAACTCCAAATCATCGAGATAAAATGTATCTCCCGACATTCTTTAGAATAAATATCGACTCACAAAAGATTGAATGAACGAACGACGTATAGCTGCAAACATTCATTGAGTTAAATACACCGTAGAACTCCCGAAGTTTCAAACTTCAGTTTGATGATTTTTGTGAAGTATCTCCAGTTATTAAGAACGCCATGATTTAGCGCCATGAATTGCCTCTACTGAAATGGTATAGGAGCTTTTGGGAAGTAAATATAAGTAGATTAATACGCTGAATTTCAATTCCATTCTGCATTTCCAATTTACCTTCGAACGATTCCATTCTCTTCTTCAACTATCACCCCCACGTTATATAAATTCTCGCATTCAAAATGCGAAGCCGGAGCCGTAAGCATTTCAGAAACTTTATTTATCCTCCAGATAGCATCGTCCGTGAAAATGATTAATTCAAAAGGGAAATTAATCAGACAAGTCGATAGTGATTCTATAATGGCCACCATCGACTTCTTCAATAGGAGTCACAGTTTCTACAATTTCAATGTTGATAAGTAAATATATTTTGTTTATCATAGAGAGTGACGCAACGAAAGACATGTAAAAAACCGGACTCACCTCTTTTTATGAGGAAGACAACTATTCTTTCAAGAATGATTGCCCAAACTTCACCCTCATTAGTGGGGGGTATTATTCCTCACATTCTTTAAAATGATAATGGCGATGATATGATTGAAATGGATTATTTATGCCGCGCCGTGTTTTTGCTCAGCTATAAGATAAACGAATCGGATCTTGTGATATACAGGGTGCCCGTTTTTCGAGCTTAACCATGGGGATCTCAGTTATTATAAGAGATACGAGATCGGTTAAATTGGGACAAAGTTGAGCATTTTTATGCTGAACAATTATGTGAAAGAAAATTTTTCGTTTTTGAATTAATGGCAAAAAACTGAAATTTGTTCTTTTTCTTTTTATTTTTTCAAGCGAAAACCGTAAGAACTGGACGTTTCTAGCTAGGACGTTCTTGAGGCACTTTATAACAAAGAATCTAAATCTGTCATCGTATTCTCCAAGGCATTCTCGATGTCGACTTTGGATTTTCTTATGGGCGCCATCATGATGGAAATAACTATGGTGAAACTACTTGTCAATTGTTTTTCTCCCAAAAGTCTCGACGGGTAAAAATATTGGTGATACTTCGGAATTCGTGTGCAGGGGGCGCTTGGTGTCATGTCATTCGAGAGTTCAAGAGAATTGATTTCGATGTTATCAGATATATTGGTGATTTGCAGTGATTTGCGTGATTTGTGAGAATAACTGGGAACAGTGAGCATGAAAACAAGGATTATGTTTGAAATATATCAACAACACAGTTTAATAATCAGTATATGATGCTTGCTTGTTGGCAAACAATTCAGTGCCACGTTTGTTTACTTTTGAACTTTGAAAGATTTTCTGGAGTATTTGGGTATAATTTCCCACATGAAAACGATTCATCAAGAAAATGAAGGAGAAGGTAGTTAGCAGCCATCAAGAGGAACAATCTATCAGTCTAAATCAAAAGGATATCTCTAGCATCTCAGACATTCCATATCAGGTACCTGATCAGTATTTTCAGTTCATCATATTATATTATGTATTGTAAAGCTGATGAAAATAGTGGTTTCATACAATCAAATAGGGAGAAGTCTATGTACCTATTCAGTTCATTATTTTGGTTCAAGAAGAATCACTTGAGATGAGTTTTTTATATGGGTACTGACTGAATCATTTCACACAATTTGAAAACATTGCCTATTTCTGATGCAACATCTATAATTCATTCAACTTGTAGGAAAACCTAGTGCCTTTGAGTAATGAAAATCTCAAAATCATCCAGATCTCGTACAGAATGAAAAATTGAGAGCAGACAAAAGATCTAAATTGAGCAAAGAAGCATGGAAATAACCAAGAAACCTGGTAAGTTCTGAACATTGTCAAAAATCTCATCACCTATTTAACTCCAACCATAAAGTATTACTTTGTTTTTTATTTCATCTAGGTGTACACACATCATGCCATTGTAAAATATGATGAAAAATACTCTAGATTTCTTTTTTATTTATAGGGTTATGAAGAAAGTGTCCTGGGAGATGCAGAACAAGCATTTGCAATAACCATGTTGACTACAAACATCAAGAATTATTGGAGTCATTGAAATTGAATTCAGAATTTTCAGAGGACTATTGCACACAAGCAAATGTTGAAAGTTTAGAATGAAGAACTATCTATTCCTGATAAAATAGTTCTTTAACAGTATATATTCATTCAATAATTCCTCCATAATATTCAGTGTATAATTTAAGATTCATTATGCTCATATGTATCATTACCACAAGAAACATGTACATAATATAAATCATAAATAAAGATATGAAAAAATGGTATGCTGATTTTTTTGTGGATTGATTTTGAATCTTCCAATTTCTTTTATTTGTTTCAGCTCCTCAGGTTTGTGATATTCTTTAATATGAATCTTTATTTTGATATCTTGAAATATCCTGAAAAAGAGATTGAAACAAAAATTGCAAGTTCATATAAAAATATCCATTGAATTTTTATATGGTAAAGAAATGTGCATTTTGTAATGATTTAATCATATTACATAAAGAAAACAAATAGTTTGATTTTAAGATTTAATAACCAAAAAATGAATGACCAAAGTATTGTTAAATTTCACATTACCCATCATAAACAATGGTTTCCTGAACCTTGTATTTTGTGAAACCACAATGGAAACTGAACGGAAGTCATACTATTCACAAGATCATTGTGACTTTTGCATATTCAAAAGGCCAAATGGAACCAACTAATTCCACATGAATCATAAGGGTTCCATCATCAAGTAGCTCAGCACTGGCTCTGTGAATGTTTTACCTAAAAGAAACTGTATATTACTCCCATGAATGAACTATATGGTTAAAACTTATAGAATGATATAAAAAGAATATAAGTATAATAAATTCACCTTTCCAACAATGACAATCATTTAAAATCTTTGCCTACCTTGGTGACAAAACCTGCTGAAAAATACTCATGAGCATCAAGGGCTCATGTAAGAAACTGAGAACCCCTGAGTAGGATATCAATGTATGTTGTGCTTGATGGAATGCCATTTGAATCAGCAGTGCATACACTAAAGGGTCCAAATCCAATCAATTTCTTCTTAGATGCCTACAGATAAATTACAATAAGTTCTTTATATCCAAAAATGTTCTGGACAACTCAGTATTCACCTTTGACCAACGTCTCGGATTGTCTCGGATTTCCAGCAATAATTTCTAGAAATATGAACTCTGCATGTTGAAGCACTGTTGAAACATGGTTTAAACAAGTTTAAACGCATGCCAGACTTCTTTAACTATTGATTATTTTGAAAATGCACAATATATCAACAAAAACCATACAAAAACCTCGAGATGTTTACAAACTGAGACAAACTGTATCTCATCATGAACCACAATCAATCTTCTTCTTTTTTCTTTTTCTGTAACCTTCGTCGTTTACCCCGCTGTTTTTATAAAATAATTTTTGTATTTGCTGTAAACTCGCATTTCGCATTTATTGTCCTGAATTAATTCCTGTTCTATTTTCAAAAAAACTGACAAAAAAAACAACTCGACATATCATTTTGAATTTTTGACGTCTCGCCACCTGGTGGAATTTCTCATAAGTATCACCAATCCTTAAAAAACATTGGATATCATAGTAGGCTGGTGTCGAGAACTTTTTCCCATTCCCTCTATCATTGACTAGTTACACCATAGTGTAGTCATCTTTGGCGCCATATTGGATTTTTGCATTTTTGAAAAGTCTGTCACTTTCTGAATAGAATGAAATGACATTCGATATATTTGAAGTTTTTTCTCCGCAAAACGAAACAAAATTATTAAATACCTACATAACAAAGTTATAAAAAGATGCTCGAATACTCCACCATTCCTAGACACAATTTCACTCGTTCTTCTTTCCAGCTCAGCAATATCATCGATGGGTACAATTTTAATAAATATTTCTCCATTTCTCATAAACAATAATTCGGTATTCTTTCTCTTGAGATCTGATTCTTGGAATTGTAGTAACCCAGCTATTCAGAACTTGGGCTTCACCCCAAGTTTTGAACAGCTGGGTAAAATTGTGTTTAGAAGTGAGTGGTGGAATATTTGAGCTTCTTTTACGACTGTTTTGTTTTGCGAAGAAAAAACTTTTATAACTTTAAATGTGGTTCCTAATTCAAAATAGCCTTGGTTTCTTTATGTAAGTAAGCTTTCAAGTTCAATCGAACTATCAGAATTAAGTTTGTTAAACTAAATTTTTGACATTTTTTCCAGAGCACTTTCTGCAAAAACGATTTTTGCTAATTTTGACCAGCATGTAAGATTCGAACATATCGAGTGATAGGACATAGTAATCAGAAGAAACCAGACTTTTTCAAAATGCAAGAATCCAATATGGCGATCATAAGAAAAATCAAAGTTGAGTGTTTTATATCTGACATCAAGAATGCAATGGAAAATACAATGACAGATTTAGATTCCTTGTGAAGAAGTGCCTCTAGAATGGTTAAGCTCGAAAAACGGGCACCCTGTATGTGCTGAGGAAATGATCCCAATATGGGTATCCTTTTTGTTTTTTTGTGATAAAGAGTAAACAATAGGCTTCAGGACATTCACAACAATGATAGATAGGTAGATATATAGATATAATTTATTTGACTACTATATGTTAAAATAAATTTTTATTAAATGAAAAATGTGTTAATACTAATTTTGTGATGGTAGAGTGAAAAGATGTATGCATAAAAATCAAATGTGTGAACGCTAGAAAGTTTGAGATATAGAAGATACATGATGTATATTTATATATTTATGTATATAGTATGACAGGTTGTAGGTTGAATCCGTTCCGTGTGTGGAATGTCAACTGGAACAAGACAGTCTATTTCGGCTCGCCAAGCTTCATCAGTTGCACTAGGCCAGTTGACACACACGGAACGGATTCAACCTATAACCTGTCACTTCATACCCTTGCCCTGTGTGCTAACACAATATCATTCTCTCCTCTACATATATATGTATAGTTTGAGAGGGTAGTCGTTGCTGACTAGTTAGGATTTGAACCAGTCAATAGTGGGGATAGCAGCAATGTCTAAACTAAACTCTTGCAACTTAGTCCAAGCTTTCGGAATTGTTCAATTCCACCATCAGGGAAAACTACAATTTTGAATTTGGTTTTTCTCAAAGGCAACAATATGTGTATGAACATCAAGTCAACCAATCCCAACTAAGTTGTCAATAGATTTATGCAATTTCGACCTCTTATTGTAGGAACTTCAAAATTGTAGTTTTACCTGATGATGGAATTAAATAATTCCGAAATGGGACCCCAGAAAAGGAAATATCTATGTGCTGTCCGAGTGCTAGGTATGCTATCGTATCAACTCACGTGCACCAGAGCCTGCTGAAGAACATCTACGTATTTCATTTCAGCTGTGAATGGAATAACAAATTGATGATAGAGTAATAGTTCGTAGGAAATATTCCTTGTCGAGATATCCATAGAAAACAAAGTAAAAAAATAGACAATATAACCATAAAATTTCAAGATTTGATAACATCAACCAGAATGAAATTATGAAAATTCATGGAAATAACTATAGAAATGAAAGTTGTTCGATTTTTCTTCAACTATATGAATATATGAATTACATCTTCCTACAGTATATGAGCGGCCCTTCTGCAAACTTGCGATATTCGTTAACTATTGCATTCCTCAAAATGTGTACCTCAAACAAATAATGTTTACGAAAGAAAATTCTATTGATCTAAGCGAGTTGTGAACATCGATTATCAACTTGTGATATATTGTTGGATACAGAAAATAATGCTGATGTAATGTATTTCATTATTTTCGAAAACGGATGAAAAATTGAGAACTTATAGCAGCCATTTTCTATGATCCAAAAATCCAGGTTTGTATTGAGTGCGAAAATTATTTCCCAAAATCGCAGCAAAGCGTTTTTGACTGTTTTGAGTTTTTTCAAAAAGGGCCAACGAATTCCACATGTTAAACCTCCGAATATTCAAGGCGGAGTGACGATAAAAATGAAGGTCTATTGCAAAAGAAAAGAATCATAATTGTGACATCTTGACATGTTCTCAGAAATAACAAATGTTCTTTGACGATGACTAAGAGGTCCTTTATGTGCCTGTATCCCAAAAGTAGGATGTAAGGATAAATAATTGAATATTTCCTGAAAAATTGCCTTCAGTGGGTAATTACAGAATTTGAATAATAAGACGATTTGTTATTACTCCCTATTAGTTCTTGAAATTGGCGAAGCCAGTGTTCATCCTAGAAGAGCGCTGCATTCCAGGATGAAATGAGTAAAGTAAAACAGATTTATCTCAATGATAGCGCCACTTATTATCCCTGACCGCTTACAATGGAAATCATGAAAAACTGCTGGGTTCGGGAAAAGTTCCGAGGTGAATTTATGGGATTCAATTCATCAAAATGAAACAGCGTTCTCCTTGTTGAACAGAGGAGAGGAGGAATGTGTTCGGGTCAATTATTATGGCAGTGTATTTACTGGTGTTCGTGTTGATATATCACACCCTAGATAGAGTAGATACCTATACTCGTTTTCGAACGAGACATTCTTCCACCCATACGATCAATAAAATTTCGAAACGTGTTGAATTGACAAGTTCAGCTATCTTTGAGAGAGAAAAAATATGTCTGCCCTAGTGTTGTCTTTGTCATCAAGATTGCAACTTGAAATAATGAAAATGCTTTAATTGTGACTAAAAAAGAAAAATACTTATATAACCTGTATATAATTGGTTTGTTATTCTTGTAGTATTTTCGTTATTCTGAAAATTTCGAATATTTTGTGAGCATTGTAAGCTTACAATAATTGTTGAATAATTCCGAACACATTATAATTGTGATATTAGTCTTCTTCTCTTTTTTTACGTCTTAATCATAACATTTTCATCATTTCAAGTTGCAATCTTAATGACAAAGACACACTAGGGCAGACATATTTTTTCTCTCTCAACGATAGCTGAACTTGTCAATTGGAGAATAGAGAAACTCTCAACATTGTCACGGATGAAAACGGTGAAACGATACACTCCATAAAAATGAGTAAGAATGTCAAGATCTTAGTCAAGATCAAGAGATGGTGAGAGTTCAGTTGGATAATAATATTCAGTTTCTGTGAGTGACCCCAATTACATTCAACATCATTTGATTCCATGCATTGGAGATACTTTATCAATTTTTTGAATCCAAGCTTATTCTGGTTATTTTATGTTGTATAGGAGCAGAGTTGTTTATGATATCAATGTATTTCACCGGTTGGTTGTTGAATGAAAGATATTGGACAAACACGACGAAGCATGAATACCGGCTCAACATATTTCTCATTTTGGACTTAATGATTTCGATAAGTCAATTGTTCCCAAACATATTTGATAGGGTAAATCATTTGTTGTTGTTGGAAAAACTGAAAGCTCTAGGTTTTGGTACTGATGTACTAAATTGGATAAGAAGCTTCCTAACACAACGTTTTCAGTGTGTTAGAATCAATAATTACATTTCAGAAACAATTCATGTAGCTTCCGGTGTACCACAAAGATCACATTGTGGACCATTATTGTTCAATCTATTTGTAAATGATATTGGAAATTTTTCACAGTATGCAAACTTTCTACTGTTTGCAGATGATTTGAAGTTATATTTATTAGTTGGTAATGTATTAGACAGTCAGATTCTTCAGAACGAACTAGATATTATATATGTTTGATCCTCAACAAACAACTTGTACCTGAACATAAAGAAATGTCACGTCATCACTTTTTCCAAATCAATTTCCTTTATTATGCTTATAATATTGATGAAAAAGTACTCGATAGGGTAAACGAAATAAGAGACCTTGGGATTACTCTAGATCAACAACCAAACTTTAAAAGTCATTTCAATGATGTTTCTGCAAAGGGAAGCAAAATGTTAGGATTTATAATGAGAAATGGCAAAGATTTATCATGTATATAATACCCTCAAAACTTTAGATTGTTATTTAGTTAGATCAGCACTTGAATATGTGTCAGTTGCATGGTTTCCATATTACAGATGGGACATTGAAATAATTGAAAATGTTGAAATTAGATTTCTAAAGTATATATCCTTCAAAATGAAGACATATTCCCACTTCAATCATTGAGAATAATTGTTCCGTCAGCCGGTGATTTAGACACGGCCAATAAGGTTTTTGACATTTTATCCTGACCGGGTCTGATTCTTCCGGCTATTATGTTGTATTGGTTGTTCTTATTTGTTCTGACTATTGAATGCAGTTAAATTACATGACTGAGTTTCAATAAATAATATTACAATATATACAATAACAACACAATAATCTCAACTTAACTGGACTTGCCACACGGCGCGTTTAACATGATATGACATTCATTTACAAACTACTGTCAGGTGAAGTCGACTGTCCTTATCTTTTAGAAATTATTAACTTCAATGTAAATTCTCACAATACAAGAAATCCACTACTTTTTTGCATAAAAAATCATAACACTAACTATGGTTACAACACACCAATGTCCACATGCATGAGATGGTTCAATAAGTACAATGTCGATCCTCTTGTAAACTCATTGAGTGAATTGAAAAAATCTATTAGTGATATACGGTTAGACTAATATTATTGTTGTCTTATTATGTTCAATATGTAATTGACACCAGCGAACATAAACAACCTTGACACCATTCACCTGCTAGCGCCAGTAATCACGCAACCAGGAATACAGAACCATAGAAGTATGTAGTTCGCAAGCGCATACGAGTTACTCGAGTTAGTGCGTCCTTGACTCTTTGCAAAAATCTGTGACACCAAAGAATCTTCTCGTTCGTTATATTGTGATATCAAACTGATGCAAGCAGCAAGCCGCGCATAAAACTGTAGCCGTACTCTTTTGAATGATCTCACCCTCTGTCATCAACATCGAAATAGTTCAAGCAAAGAGTATAGTTTCCAGTTTTACAGTGAATTCAGAGGTTTTATGTATCAGACACATTGAAATTCTTTATTGCCTGATTTTCTATTGTTCAATATATAAGACATTGTCAAAACAAATGCACATATAAGTGATATATACAGGGTTATTCACGTCAAACGACACGGAAAATTGTGGCTAAGTCGTTCGATTTTTCGAATGTTCCCAATTTGGGACAGATAGAGGACTATTAGGGGTACATTTTAAAATTATTGTCATGATATACAGGGTATCCCAAAAAGATAAAATGTATCAAAGTTGTGTTTTTTTAAATGTAATGCCCTATATATTTTTTCTTTTTCGGATTCTACGATGAAAATAAAGGTAACTCTTATAGATGTTCATCATATTTAAACGTTGAAGTTCTCGAGATATTTCGAATTTTGTGAAAATGTAGTCATCATTTTGAGGATTCAATTCTCAATGGTTGCTGAACTTTTTTTCACCAAATTCAATTTGGAGATAAGTAATGGATCAACTTTCGTGTCAAAAGTATGGAGAATTGACTAATGTATACAGAGTGGTCAAAAATTAACACTAAATTATTGCTACTTTCGAATGGTTATAACTTCATTATTTCAAATGGAACACCCTGTATTTCATCACGAGGACAGATGTGAAATTTTATTCTCTAACTCAAACTATTATACTTCCCTATGACTAACTCTACACATTTTCATGAAAATACCCCTTTTTCAGATTTCGAATCCACCTTCGTCAATTTCAATTTTCATCAAGTTACATTAGGTGATTTTATGAATGGAAAAAATCAACGAAACTACCAAAGCTATTTGTAAGTTCAGAGCTAAGATTTCAGGAATATTTTAACATTATTATTCATTACAAAAATTGTTCAAAATATGACCAACAATTCGAATAGGATTAAATAAAATGAAAGGAACTATAAATAAAATGGAAAAACCGAATTTAATTGAACAATAATATTTGAGTTTATATCAAGTGTTCAAAGTGGTGACCGTCTGACTCCAAACACAAACGTATTCGTTTTTTAAAACATTCAGCAACTTTTGCCAATATTTCTGGATTTATGATTCTGAATGCTTCTATGATACGCTCCTTCATATTATCTGGTGTCGTTGGTGGTCTCTGTTATAAACAGTTTCTTTTATGAATCCCCATAAAAAGAAATCCGGAGAGGTCAAGTCGGGTGACCGTGGGGGCCAATTCTGGAAACCGCTTCTTCCAATCCAACAATTCGAGCATCTAAAAATTCCCGAACGTCACGATGAAAATGTACGGGAGCTCCATCCAATTGAAGCCACATCCTTGTTCTTATGTCCAACGGAATTGCAATAGAATCGGAAGTTCATTCATAAGAAATTGTAAGAATAGTGCGCCATCTAAATGTTGTTGGAAGAAATACGGGCCAATTAAATATTGCCCCATGATTCCACCCCACACATTCACTGACCACCTATGCTGATTATTCATCACTCTGAATCGATGTGGATTGGAATCAGAATAATAATGGAAGTTATGCCTGTTGACAGATCCATTATTGTGGAACGTACACTCATCAGAAAACAGAACCAAATCAAAAAAGTTATCGTTTTCTGCAACACCCACACGCAAAACTCAACGCGATTTTCGAAATCGGTTTGAGACTGTTCTTGATGAAGCTGAATTTTATAATCATGGTAATTATGATTCTTCAGAATTCTGGAAACGCTTGCTTGACTGATCTGCATATTATCAGATACTTGGTTTTGGCCTATATGTGGATTCTCGATTACTGACAGAATAACTGCTAATTCGACTTCCTCATTTCTTGTCACAGGCTTTTCTCTTCTTGATTTTCCGTGCGAAACACTTCCAGTTCGTTTAAATTGAGTCAATAATCTTTCAAAAACGGCTTTGTTAGGGTGATTCCGGTTAGGATACCTTTCAGCGTAAACACGAGATGCCAATAAGCAATTTTGCAAACATTCTCCCAGAACGAAAATCATGTCTATCCGTTCTTCCTTTGGATAAACTCCCATTTCGAATATTAATCAGAACAAAAAACGAACTACTACTGCAAGGCGATTCGCAAAAACAAACAATTCCTAACTGACAGCAAGAAACAATAGTTTTGTTTCCATATATTAATATTTGTAATTGTCAAAACACCACAGTTAACTTGATGAATATTGAAATTGACGATGGTAGGGAAGTATAATAGTTTTAGTTAGAGAATAAAATTTCACATCTGTCCTCGTGATGAAATACAGGGTGTTCCATTTGAAAGTAAAAATAATTCAGTGTTGATTTTTGACCACCCTGTATACATTAGTCAATTCTCCATACTTGTGACACGAAAGTTGATCCATTACTTATCTCCAAATTGGATTTGGTGAAAAAATGTTCAACAACCATTGAGAATTGAATCCTCAAAATTATGATTAAATTTTCACATAATTCAAAATATCTCGAGAACTTCAACGTTTAAATATGATGAACATTTATAAGAGTTACCTTTATTTTCATCGTAGAATCCGAAAACAAGAAAATATATAGCGCATTTCATTTAAAAAAACACAACTTTGATACATTTAATGTTTTTGGGATACTCTGTATATCATGACAATAATTTTAAAATGTACCTCTAATAGTCCTCTATCTGTCCCAAATTCGAAACATTTGAAAAATCGAACGGCTCAGCCACAATTTTCCGTGTCGTTTGACGTGAATAACCCTGTACATATACATATACACATGAATGCATAATATATAACAATGAACAATACACAGTAAAATAATGAAAACAGCAATCAAATATAGCTAGGAGAGTGCATCTCTTGAATGTTAGCAAGATAAGTTTCAAACTCTTTCAAGTTGTAAAAACATTCTTCGTGAAGGATCTTCTTTAACCGTCTCTTGAATATACGATTCACTATTCTTAACGATGGCCGGAAGTTTATTAAAGTACCGAATGCCACAATTTATGGGAGTTTTTTGACCAAACGAATGATTACTTTTTAATGAAAAAAATTGTTTTTGTGTCTTGTATCGTGATTGTGGATGTCACTATTTCTCATTAGTTTATCCTTCTTGATGTAAATGTAGCTAAGCACTTTTAGCAAATATATTCAAGAGACTGTTAAGATTTTATACTGTTTGAAGGTTTCACGACATGAAAATCTATATGGAAGATTGAAAATTAACCTTAGGATACGTTTCTGTATCACAAAGACTCTTTGCACATCACGTCCCTGACCCCAAATTATGACACTGTAACAAATAGCGGAGTAAGCATAAGCATAGTATATATTCTAGCATAGATTTGAGTACGGTCAGTAAATAAAAACATTGATTGATTTTTTTACAAATATCAATTTGTTTCTCCCATGTAAAATTACTATCAAACGTTGTTCCCAAAAATTTAACCGATTTAGAGGTTTCAATAATGGACCCATTGAATGTAATTCGACATTTCAGAGGGGTTTGATAGAGGCCACAATACTCTATACACACGGTTTTTTTCAGATTTATAATAAGCCTATTTCTAGAGCACCAGTATTCAAATTCGATAAAAGTTTCGTCAATTTTTTTGAGGAGATTCTGTTCCGAATGATCAGTTATAACCATACAGGTATCATCTGCATACATAAATACTTCAGCTTGTGTTATAAAAAGAGGTAAGTCATTTGTATAGTAAAAAAATTAGTGGTCCAAGAACACTGCCTTGTGGGGTACCAACATCAATATCATATTCTTTAGAGATGACGTCGTCGATTTTCGAGACAATTTTCCTATTTTCTAGGTATGAGAGGAACCAATCGTTAAGACAACCACGTATACCTATTGCATTCAGCTTATCCACCACATTTGAGCACATCGAAAGCCTTCGTCAAGTCAAATAAAACAGATACAACGTGATTACCACTATCTAATTGTTTGTTAATGTTAATGAAATTAATAGATAAAGAGTTCTTGGTATAATTCAAAACGAGACAGAAATTTCAATACATAATATGAATTTGATTTGAGAACGCTTATATTGACAGTGAGTACCTTCACAATATACCTAATTATTTCTATATCAATTCAGGCGACCGTTGTGATATTTTTCATATCAACACTAGTGCTTTTTTCTTTCAAATAAACAATACCATGGTGATATGAGCTACTTTCTGAATAACAAAACAGTGTGATTATTGACGTTTTCATACGTGGTCGTAGGAAAAGATAATTCTCGAAGCCATTATTGATTGGTTTCGGAACTCCATAGGAATCCCACAAAAATTTTAACATGCTTTCACCATCCGAAAAATGATTCTATATGTATCGTTTTTTATATTGCATTCGTCATCATCACTCATTTTTATCTAGAATGATTCCTGTTAATACTTTTCGAAGGGAAAACCAAAAGGGGCATAATTCCCAAATGAATGATTGGACAAATAGCTGTGTACATGAAATCCTGTTGTTTATCATCCCACACCCAATTCTCGAACACGCATCGTTGGATTTTCGGCTTTCAAAGAAATTGAATGGAGTTCACGTTTATCATACAGCGCATAGAAATATTTGTTCAAGAAGAGTACGGCATTGAAAATTTAGTGTGGGAGAACATTCACTGGTTTTTCATTATTGGTTGTTGATGTATAACAAAGAACAAATTCACAAATCGACGTTGATATTGTCATAACTCACTTGAAAGACAACATAAAGCAATGGCGGCAACCAGAACAATGATGGGGCATTCTATATGATCGATCAGTGCATGTCAAACTAATAATAAATAAACAGATGAAATTGAGAACATTTATCCTCGAAGATATCAAAACTCATGTTAGCATGTTGTTTCAGCTAGACGGTGCTTAGAACAATGAACTGTGAAACACATTGAAAAATCGCACTTTTGATACAGGTGCGCGTGAGAAATACTTAACTTTTAATTGACAGCAGAAACACTTGTTGATAGTTGATAATAATTATGATTACCAATGGTTGACACCATTGGGGAGTTAGGTCTTCGGTTGATATTCGAATCTAACCATTAACATCACTTGTTCCGGAAAATTGATAATTTAGTCATCTGCCTCTCAGTATTGATTTTGGCATTGAAAGTATTATCTAACCATGCAAATGTCAGTCTCATCTTGTTCACTTGTTCCGGAAAATTGATAATTTAGTCATCTGCCTCTCAGTATTGATTTTGGCATTGAAAGTATTATCTAACCATACAAATGTCAGTCTCATCTTGCTCATAATTCCTTTCTCATCATCAGAAAATACCATTGCCTTTACTTCAATACCACAGTCAAAATTTCTTCATGCAATGCATACACAGTGGAAAACTAACAAAAATAGTCGCCACGTTCCAAGGTTTCTTCCGGTTCTTTGATTTCCGCCAACTGGGTATTGGGTAACTTTTCACCGAGCTCTTCACTATCCTCTGATGTATCACTATAATGACCTTTGTATTGTGATCTCTTCATCTATTTTGACGTTTTGTTTTTTAATTTATTCATAATGATTTTAATACTGGAGTGACGATACAACTACAGAATAAAACCTGAACGGACTAGGCGCCATCATATCTAATTTTGAAGCTGCAGCTTCAACAACTTTTCTATGCTATTGAAATAATGATCGGTATGTTGGTATTGATGTTTCGTCAGAAAACTTGCGAATATGAAAAGAATTGGTATCCAGAAAGGAATCTAACTAATGTCAACTTACTTATATTCGTGGACCAATAATTATTGACACCATTATTGAACCAATAATTATGGACAACCGAATATTCTAGGAACCTAGATATCAATCCTTCGGACTCTTCGCGGTAACCAGCCGAGTATAGTGCTTCGGATGACACTTAAAAAGTTAAGGTCTTTGTCTTCTTTGTTGAAGCTAACTGAAAGCAGAGCATCTGCATATCATGGTCATACTGTAATTTCTGATTTATTAAAAATAGTAGGTTGTAGATTGTCATATTAATTAACACGAAAGATGAAAAATATCAAAAAGTGTCAACGTTTTATAATGAGTTTTCGATCGGTTGAATATATCCATGTTTTCGATTTCTGTCAGAATAATTATAATTGGTTTAGTGCTTTTGAATTATGAAATTAAAAAAGTGGGATACGCTTCTACTTTCATAATCACTATAATATCAGATTTCAATGCAGGATTTTAATTTCAGACGAATTAAAATGCTCTGTGGTAAGTAACTAACTCACATTTTCAATTTGTTGAGCAAGCTGAAGGTACTAAAACAAAATTATGGCCTCAATAAACAAAAGTGTACAGGTGCGCCGTTCAACTCTAGATTTGAATAATACCATAATAAAAAGAATTTATGAGATTGGGTCGGAGCTGAGTGTGCATGAATTGAAATTGTTGGGAAATAAACTTGATGAACAATGCACAAGTTTTCCAGCATTACTCGAGATCCATCTGTGAGGTATTCCAGGGTTTCAACACTTCAGAACTTATTGGAGATACGATCAGTGGCTCGGAAAATATCACGTGATGATTCACGTGTATACTAACAGTATTTATAATCAGGACAGGACTTGGGAATGTTGACTTCTCTGTACCGAGTCTGACATGAACACGTTTTCGATACCAACATTTACAATCATAAAACTGATTTTCTTTCGATGAACTATAAGGAGAAACTCGATTCGACTTCTTGGAAATGGAAATGAAGTCTGTTATTTCAATTGAGAATGGCGAAGCTTATTTTTTCGATTTTTAATATGAATAATGATATTGATCTTCGAAATAGCCGCATAATTATCATTTCTGAATCCCGATTCTTTTGAGACATTAATGCATCTTAGTTAATCATGATTACTAATTCAACTGTTATATTCCTGTTTTTACATTTCATGTATTTTCCTATAAAAAAATCCACAGCTGAATTTATATATTTCTTGTCAAGTATACCGAAACTGATTTCACAAATACGAAGGGCCTCGCAAAAATATACCCGCTAGAAGTCTTGCAATGGCAAAGGCAGCCCCCTTTAGAATGCACTAGATATCGGTATTCAGACATTCGTTATCTCAAGAATATAAATACAGACAACCAAGTTAGTTCCACTTCCACATGATTCCATGGTAATTCAACAATCAAGTGAATAACACAGGGGAAAAGTCAGCTGTCACTTTTTGTTACATTCGATCTAGATTCTAGAGACATTTTCAAGGTTAGGTATATTCTATTTCATCGGGACACCTGCTGGTAGATTGATGAACTATTGATGTAAGCCTACTTCTCGAAATGTTCCAGGTGAGTGGGCTCATGTTCGATGAGTTCAATAAGGCCCTGCCTATGTTTTCCCACAATATTACATTATCAGATCTGGCCAATATCGTTTCTTGGCTGATTATATCGTGAGTTATTTCAAGAATGATATCACACATTTTGATATGAAGTACCTTTATTTGACGAAATGTTTTATGTGAATGGTCTTGATTAACCTATCTTGATGGTGTGGAATATTTTCAAAATATTTTTGTGCTTTTTCAGGCATATCAGGCACAGATCAGTATATTTTTTATTGTTTTATGTAAATGGTCTCGATTAACCTATCTTGATGGTGTGGAATATTTTCAAAATAATCTCGTGCTATTTCAGGCACAGCAGGCACAAGTCAGCATATTTTTTATTGTTAATGAAATTACTACCTTTCGCGAACTTGAATCTTTTGCAGTAACATTATCTACCGATTTCATGCGTTTTCAAACGAAACCTCACAGAAACCGACCATAATATTATGTTTCACGTTGCATGAACAAAATTATATTAGATAAGTATAGGGCTGAACTATTCACTTCCACACCGCGACTTTTTCAGATATATTGTGTATGCCCTCTCAATAATCAGTTAGAGGTCCTTATCTAGCCCTGTCTTCACTCTCAGACTCCATAGGCTAGTTGTTAGATTACCCATATATCTGGAAGAATTTGGTTTTTCCTACTCCCATCGCTAGAAATCTTAATCTTGTTTTGTTGTAGAAGGTAGGTAGTCCGTGAACATTGGCGATATTTTTTCGATAAACTCTTGAGCCTGTCTCATTCCAGGCTAGTTATTTCACCATTCTAGAAACTTTTATGTCATGAAGAGAGTAGTAGAGGGTTTACAGCGGCGGAGAGGGATCATGTGGACGGATGTGGACGGTGGACGGATCATGTGGACGGATGTGGACGGTGGACGGATCATGTGGACGGATGTGGACGGTGGACGGATCATGTGGACGGTGGACGGATCATGTGGACGGTGGACGGATCATGTGGACGGTGGACTGGAGGTGGGCGGGAGGTGGACGGGAGGTGGACGGGAGGTGGACGGATCATGTGGACGGTGGACGGATCATGTGGACGGATGTGGACGGTGGACGGATCATGTGGACGGATGTGGACGGTGGACGGATCATGTGGACGGTGGACGGATCATGTGGACGGTGGACGGATCATGTGGACGGTGGACTGGAGGTGGGCGGGAGGTGGACGGGAGGTGGACGGATCATGTGGACGGTGGACGGATCATGTGGACGGTGGACGGATCATGCGGACGGTGGACGGATCATGTGGACGGTGGACGGATCAGGTGGACGGTGGACGGGAGGTGGGCGGGAGGTGGACGGGAGGTGGACGGGAGGTGGACGGATCAGGTGGACGGT
Organism: Chrysomela aeneicollis; assembly: GCA_029955515.1. Taxonomy (NCBI): domain Eukaryota; kingdom Metazoa; phylum Arthropoda; class Insecta; order Coleoptera; family Chrysomelidae; genus Chrysomela; species Chrysomela aeneicollis. Next base: position 7,923,458 of record JARUHQ010000009.1, on the reverse strand, counting down.
GGACGGGTGGAGACAGTGCAGGTGGCGGAGGCGGAGGTGGCGGAGGCGGAGGAGGCGCAGGCGGTGGCGGCGGAGGTGGCGGAGGTGGCGGTGGCGGCGGAGGTGGCGGTGGCGGAGGTGGCGGAGGTGGCGGAGGTGCAGGAGCCGAGGGGCTGAGGAGGATCTAGGATCTGAGGAGTGAACGACCGGAGGTATAGCCTTCGAGCCGAATAATGCATAGACCTAAAATTGCCATTTCCACGTTCTCGCGTAGGTAGAATATAATTTATTACATCAATTAAATTCTCAAGTTATGAGGTAGTGTGACGTAACAATGAACGATTAACTACGACATATAATGCCTAGAAGAAGACAGTCGAAAAATTATCATCCTGATGAAATCTTTGTTCTGAACCATTCCTATCATAATAATGAAAAGTCAGGGGGTTCGGCCGCAGATGTCCCAGGTAATAAAATCCTCACCGTGCGCTTTATCGTTGACCCTCACAGCAGGTAACCTCACAAATTCCATAATATATGAATTAAACTATTTGATGTGCCAAACCGAATTCGTACGTCTACCTTTAAATAGTAAGGACTTTGTCAGTTGTTGGGAGAAAATAAATACAGGATGGACCAGAGAAAACATTGGTACAATTTGGCGTCCAGAAGTGATTTCAGCGTTTGATTTATCGAAAAATTATATACGGAATATATAAAAAATTGGTATACAGAATGTATCGAAAGAATTATATACTGGGTGTATTGAAAAATGATGTAAATACGCATAAATAGAATCGATAAGGGAAAAATGGGTCAAGCAGACGGCTATCTTTGCGCATAGTGGTAAATCAGCGTGTATTAGAACAGGATGGGCCGAAAACATGGCATCGATCAAAATAATCAAGATGACCGCCTAGAGAAAGCAAATATGGCGTTTGATGGAAATATAAATTGGGTAAGTCACCTATAGAGAAAATCGAACATGCCATTGAAAATATGAAATAAGATGGTCTTCTAGAAAGAAAAAATCAATATGGCGTCGAATTTTTGGATTAGAATGGCTCTCTACTGAAAAAACAAAGGATATGTATATAATGAATGAAGCAATTCGCTCCCTCAGAGGTTATATATGGGGTTATTCTACGTGTGAGCTATCGTAAAAATAATATACAGGATGGATCGAAAGAATGTCTATACAGGGGAGATTAGAGAAAAACATAGAATTGCTAGTGCAGATAGATTTTATTGTAGTATAAGGTGATATCCTCGTATGCGAAGAAAAAAAAATACAGGATGGATCGAAATGATACTTGTATGGACTGGACGTTGGTCACCAACAACTTCGAATCGAATATTTGGGATTTTATGACTCAGTTTTACTCCAATGAAATTTCATATCAAGCTCCTAATTCTCTCCGGTGGTAATAAAATTCTATTTCGCCCTATACTCATGAAAAGAACCATCTTATGCGGGATAAATAATCAAACGGAATTGATACAAATATCGGAACGTAGGAACCTGATGTGAATACGCGAGTTCAAGACTATACTTCATATACAGCCTATCAAATGAAATATTATGCGCGACTTCAAGACAGTTGAATTCATAGAGACGAAAAAGAAGAAGAATCATGTCTTACTTATTAATATTGCTATTTGGATGTATGTCATATAAAAATCACTGATATCTCTGGTGCTAGCACTTACAAAATGTCAAACCTGCGATTAGGTATACTCATATAAAACACACGTCTATTGAATCATATGATTTAACAACTGTATATTAGTCATTAGGAATTCATCGAATAATCGTATTCAGATAGTTCAACACAGAAGTTCACACAGATCGATGAACCTTCGCCACTGCGAGCAGGAAGGAAAGTCAATATATATGATTATTAACATAGAATCCAAAAATGCATTGATATACAGGGTGTTCCATTATAATGCGCGAGTTCAAGACAGTTGAATCCATAGAGACAAAAGAAGAAAAGTAGATTTTTAACCACATTGAAGAATCATGTCTCACTTATTAATATTGCTATTTGGATGTATTTCATATAAAAATCACTAATATCTCTACTGATACCACTTACAAAATGTGAAACCTGCGATGAGGTATACTCATATAAAACACCTGTCTATTGAATCATATGATTTAACAACTGTATATTAGTCATTAGGAATTCATCGAATAATCGTATTCAGATAGTTCAACACAGAAGTTCACACAGATCGATGAACCTTCGCCACTGCGAGCAGGGAGGAAAGTCGATATATTTGTCGTCATATTCAAACGATTATATTTTATAATGGAGAGCTCTTCATCGAATGATTTGGAAATTCACCGTGGAGATCATCAATTCCATTACCATCAATAATCTAATTCAAGCTACATATGATTATTATATGGATAATAATACGATAAATGCCTGCATCGAATTTCATTCCACTCATTACAATTATATAATGATACGATACACAATTTTTCATTCGATCCATAAAATCTTGCACACATATGATATCATTTATATATTATTTTTTTGTTCGTTTTCTCTCTTCTCTCTCATCGAACTTTCCCATCAAAAACGTTATGCTATTTTGATTGATTTTCGCTGCATAGAGTGTTTAATGAAATATTCGTAAGGTGGAGTTAGATTTGCATAAGTTATTTTCTCTATATCCCATTAAATATGATGGAATATATCAACAAAACGAATTGGGGTTGAATTATCAGAAATTACCAAAATGAGATGTTTTTCAATCAGCAAATACATTCATTCTATAGATATTTTCAGATATTTGAGGAATCTAGCGATCAATGTCCGATTGACATCATCCACTCTTTTGTATCCCGAAACAATGAATAATAGATGCATTTTTTCATGTCTAGGTTCTTTTATGGTAGCCTCAGTTTAGATGAATTCTGCCGGCAAATGATGGAAGAAGAGGAATTGCAGGGATTTTTATACGAAATTTATAGATTTCTACCCGCTAGCATCATCGAAAAGTACAAACTTAATCGGGATTCGGATGAAGAAGAAGTAGATGAGGATGCAGACTCGCAAGAAAGAGACGAAGGTTTTGAATCTAATTAAATCATAATTATCATTATTGTATATATTTTGTAAATATATTTATTTTAATTAATGTTATGTTGCCAAATATCATTGTAATAACTTGTATATATTGTTGAAATAATCTCTTGTGTCGAGCATCAGTGTTGCATATTTTGTACAAATACAATTGAATCGTAATTAGTAATCTCATGAATTTGATAATTTATTCCAAGTCCGATTGACATCATCCACTCTTTTGTATCCCGAAACAATGAATAATAGATGCATTTTCTCATGTCTAGGTTCTTCTTTCGAATTTCTCCAAGATACGATGATTTTCAATCATCCTTGGTTTTTACTGACAATCAATCAAATAATTAGGAAACACATATCGTATATGGCATAGTACAAAACAAAAATTGATATATATTATTTGTCCTTCACACATGTTGTTGCTTCATTACTGGTGTACATCGGAAACTTAATCCGGTAGTGATTATAATTGATACATTCAGCTATATAATAATCTAAGAGATATATAGAATATAACACCATCTGCATTGAAAAGTGAAATAACTTATAGATTTTTTAAATGCCCATAGGTTTTCGAGCTCCATAATACCTCAGTTTCTGGTATACTTATATTTCTACTTTGTATAATCAACTATCAGAATAATCTTAGCACTAGCGCCATCTACACTGAATGGTGGAAATAATTATCGGTATTGGTTTATCTTCGAAAATAATATACACTATATGACATCTATCGGTACAAATTGTTGGATGAGGGTAATGGAAACATGAAGAAAAGAGAAGAAAGCCGCTCTTCACGGGACGTCAAACTTCCAAATCTGTTCATGTGATTAAAATAAACTAGAAATTTTATGCGGCATCTCGCGGTTGGGGGTCAGGTATTTTCTAACCACAAGACGATTTCATTTGAAAATCATCAACTGGTGGATGCGATTGAACCTGTAATATAGTAGCAGACAAACTAATGAACAGAGATTTTGCGTGTGCTACAACGTTGCTTGTATCACAACTTTTGTGATTTGTGGTCCTTTATTGATTCGAAAGAGATTCTAATACCTATCCGACAACAATAATATACTTAACATCTCCCGTTAAAATAAAAATAACAACATAATTACAAAGTACTTTGATAGATAATGCCGATATACCTCAATAAAGTTACGATACATTTCATTTCTTCGGTATTTTCAATACTCGTAGGTGACGATGTTATTGCTCTCATCCTATCGATTAATTCATTTACATCAGTCCAATTTTCCCACTCGTACACCAAGTTTTCTGGAATTTTATCCGCATTATTCGTACTAATTCGTTTTGATGGAAATCCTCTTCCGGTATCAATCTGCCCTGGCCCCTTTCTGTTACGGTTTGGTGGAAATAATAACGAAATAACGAATCTATACTTCCAAGATGAATTGGCGTTTGTAGAATTCCTCTGGTCATATTTCTTTTTATGAGCACTACGCATAATTAATATTTTCTTGTATTCTCTCAAGTCTTCTTCGGTGTATTCCGCAGGTTCCTTCTTGGGCAGAAGTTGCTTCAAACCTTCTGTCAGATGAATTTTCTCATCATGGATTATTAATTTATCCTCTTCAATATTCACTGGTGTATTGCCAATATTCAATGAGACATCCTATGGGGATATGATGCAATTCATGCTCAGTGAATTCCGTCAGACCATTTCTATGAGTTTTGAGGAATTTTACGAAAGCAGTTGTTTCTGACTTCATTGTAGATGATTCTGAGTTTATTCAACTTTGCAGACTGAATGAAATTCAACAAACACATTATATTCATAGTTTTTTATTCAAATCTGATATTATTTGGGATTTACTATAATACAACAGTGCATTACTCGACAAACAATTGGAAGCTTCACAAAATCCAAATATTATTTCTTCTATACTCAAAACAGTTTGGTTAGTTTTAATCCAATGAGCTGCAGAATTCAAAAGATTATGATAGAAAGCACAAAAGTTCAAATCGTTGATCATGGTTATTCTATGTGATACCAGACACATCTCGGCACTCAAAATATCTGCAACATCCCCCTCCATCAAGTCAAATTTAACGTGATATTTGACAATATATGCCTTTTCTTCGAGATATTTTCTCTACCAGGTGAATATCCGGATTAGCAATTTTTGGAGTTCTTCTCATGCGAAATTTGGTAGTTGACGTCTGACATCTGAACACTAGCGTCGTACGTGAGGAGGCGTTAGACTCGGAGGTTAGGTGAGGCCTCGAGACGCTAGATTCAGAGGTTAGGTTAGGTTAGGTTAGGCCTCGAGACTCTAGATTCAGAGGTTAGGTTAGGTTAGGTCTCGAGACGTTAGATTCAGAGGTTAGGTTAGGTTAGGTTAGGCCTCGAGACTCTAGATTCAGAGGTTAGGTTAGGTTAGGTCTCGAGACGTTAGTTTGTTAGGTTAGGTTAGGTCTCCGACCTAACCTAACCTCTGAATCTAACGTCTCGAGACCTAACCTAACCTAACCTCTGAATCTAGAGTCTCGAGGCCTAACCTAACCTAACCTAACCTCTGAATCTAACGTCTCGAGACCTAACCTAACCTAACCTCTGAATCTAGAGTCTCGAGGCCTAACCTAACCTAACCTAACCTCTTAATCTAGCGTCTCGAGGCCTCACCTAACCTCCGAGTCTAACGCCTCCTCACGTACGACGCTAGTGTTCAGATGTCAGACGTCAACTACCAAATTTCGCATGAGAAGAACTCCAAAAATTGCTAATCCGGATATTCACCTGGTAGAGAAAATATCTCGAAGAAAAGGCATATATTGTCAAATATCACGTTAAATTTGACTTGATGGAGGGGGATGTTGCAGATATTTTGAGTGCCGAGATGTGTCTGGTATCACATAGAATAACCATGATCAACGATTTGAACTTTTGTGCTTTCTATCATAATCTTTTGAATTCTGCAGCTCATTGGATTAAAACTAACCAAACTGTTTTGAGTATAGAAGAAATAATATTTGGATTTTGTGAAGCTTTCAATTGTTTGTCGAGTAATGCACTGTTGTATTATAGTAAATCCCAAATAATATCAGATTTGAATAAAAAACTATGAATATAATGTGTTTGTTGAATTTCATTCAGTCTGCAAAGTTAAATAAACTCAGAATCATCTACAATGAAGTCAGAAACAACTGCTTTCGTAAAATTCCTCAAAACTCATAGAAATGGTCTGACGGAATTCACTGAGCATGAATTGCATCATATCCCCATAGGATGTCTCATTGAATATTGGCAATACACCAGTGAATATTGAAGAGGATAAATTAATAATCCATGATGAGAAAATTCATCTGACAGAAGGTTTGAAGCAACTTCTGCCCAAGAAGGAACCTGCGGAATACACCGAAGAAGACTTGAGAGAATACAAGAAAATATTAATTATGCGTAGTGCGCATAAAAAGAAATATGACCAGAGGAATTCTACAAACGCCAATTCATCTTGGAAGTATAGATTCGTTATTTCGTTATTATTTCCACCAAACCGTAACAGAAAGGGGCCAGGGCAGATTGATACCGGAAGAGGATTTCCATCAAAACGAATTAGTACGAATAATGCGGATAAAATTCCAGAAAACTTGGTGTACGAGTGGGAAAATTGGACTGATGTAAATGAATTAATCGATAGGATGAGAGCAATAACATCGTCACCTACGAGTATTGAAAATACCGAAGAAATGAAATGTATCGTAACTTTATTGAGGTATATCGGCATTATCTATCAAAGTACTTTGTAATTATGTTGTTATTTTTATTTTAACGGGAGATGTTAAGTATATTATTGTTGTCGGATAGGTATTAGAATCTCTTTCGGATCAATAAAGGACCACAAATCACAAAAGTTGTGATACAAGCAACGTTGTAGCACACGCAAAATCTCTGTTCATTAGTTTGTCTGCTACTATATTACAGGTTCAATCGCATCCACCAGTTGATGATTTTCAAATGAAATCGTCTTGTGGTTAGAAAATACCTGACCCCCAACCGCGAGATGCCGCATAAAATTTCTAGTTTATTTTAATCACATGAACAGATTTGGAAGTTTGACGTCCCGTGAAGAGCGGCTTTCTTCTCTTTTCTTCATGTTTCCATTACCCTCATCCAACAATTTGTACCGATAGATGTCATATAGTGTATATTATTTTCGAAGATAAACCAATACCGATAATTATTTCCACCATTCAGTGTAGATGGCGCTAGTGCTAAGATTATTCTGATAGTTGATTATACAAAGTAGAAATATAAGTATACCAGAAACTGAGGTATTATGGAGCTCGAAAACCTATGGGCATTTAAAAAATCTATAAGTTATTTCACTTTTCAATGCAGATGGTGTTATATTCTATATATCTCTTAGATTATTATATAGCTGAATGTATCAATTATAATCACTACCGGATTAAGTTTCCGATGTACACCAGTAATGAAGCAACAACATGTGTGAAGGACAAATAATATATATCAATTTTTGTTTTGTACTATGCCATATACGATATGTGTTTCCTAATTATTTGATTGATTGTCAGTAAAAACCAAGGATGATTGAAAATCATCGTATCTTGGAGAAATTCGAAAGAAGAACCTAGACATGAGAAAATGCATCTATTATTCATTGTTTCGGGATACAAAAGAGTGGATGATGTCAATCGGACTTGGAATAAATTATCAAATTCATGAGATTACTAATTACGATTCAATTGTATTTGTACAAAATATGCAACACTGATGCTCGACACAAGAGATTATTTCAACAATATATACAAGTTATTACAATGATATTTGGCAACATAACATTAATTAAAATAAATATATTTACAAAATATATACAATAATGATAATTATGATTTAATTAGATTCAAAACCTTCGTCTCTTTCTTGCGAGTCTGCATCCTCATCTACTTCTTCTTCATCCGAATCCCGATTAAGTTTGTACTTTTCGATGATGCTAGCGGGTAGAAATCTATAAATTTCGTATAAAAATCCCTGCAATTCCTCTTCTTCCATCATTTGCCGGCAGAATTCATCTAAACTGAGGCTACCATAAAAGAACCTAGACATGAAAAAATGCATCTATTATTCATTGTTTCGGGATACAAAAGAGTGGATGATGTCAATCGGACATTGATCGCTAGATTCCTCAAATATCTGAAAATATCTATAGAATGAATGTATTTGCTGATTGAAAAACATCTCATTTTGGTAATTTCTGATAATTCAACCCCAATTCGTTTTGTTGATATATTCCATCATATTTAATGGGATATAGAGAAAATAACTTATGCAAATCTAACTCCACCTTACGAATATTTCATTGAACACTCTATGCAGCGAAAATCAATCAAAATAGCATAACGTTTTTGATGGGAAAGTTCGATGAGAGAGAAGAGAGAAAACGAACAAAAAAATAATATATAAATGATATCATATGTGTGCAAGATTTTATGGATCGAATGAAAAATTGTGTATCGTATCATTATATAATTGTAATGAGTGGAATGAAATTCGATGCAGGCATTTATCGTATTATTATCCATATAATAATCATATGTAGCTTGAATTAGATTATTGATGGTAATGGAATTGATGATCTCCACGGTGAATTTCCAAATCATTCGATGAAGAGCTCTCCATTATAAAATATAATCGTTTGAATATGACGACAAATATATCGACTTTCCTCCCTGCTCGCAGTGGCGAAGGTTCATCGATCTGTGTGAACTTCTGTGTTGAACTATCTGAATACGATTATTCGATGAATTCCTAATGACTAATATACAGTTGTTAAATCATATGATTCAATAGACAGGTGTTTTATATGAGTATACCTCATCGCAGGTTTCACATTTTGTAAGTGGTATCAGTAGAGATATTAGTGATTTTTATATGAAATACATCCAAATAGCAATATTAATAAGTGAGACATGATTCTTCAATGTGGTTAAAAATCTACTTTTCTTCTTTTGTCTCTATGGATTCAACTGTCTTGAACTCGCGCATTATAATGGAACACCCTGTATATCAATGCATTTTTGGATTCTATGTTAATAATCATATATATTGACTTTCCTTCCTGCTCGCAGTGGCGAAGGTTCATCGATCTGTGTGAACTTCTGTGTTGAACTATCTGAATACGATTATTCGATGAATTCCTAATGACTAATATACAGTTGTTAAATCATATGATTCAATAGACGTGTGTTTTATATGAGTATACCTAATCGCAGGTTTGACATTTTGTAAGTGCTAGCACCAGAGATATCAGTGATTTTTATATGACATACATCCAAATAGCAATATTAATAAGTAAGACATGATTCTTCTTCTTTTTCGTCTCTATGAATTCAACTGTCTTGAAGTCGCGCATAATATTTCATTTGATAGGCTGTATATGAAGTATAGTCTTGAACTCGCGTATTCACATCAGGTTCCTACGTTCCGATATTTGTATCAATTCCGTTTGATTATTTATCCCGCATAAGATGGTTCTTTTCATGAGTATAGGGCGAAATAGAATTTTATTACCACCGGAGAGAATTAGGAGCTTGATATGAAATTTCATTGGAGTAAAACTGAGTCATAAAATCCCAAATATTCGATTCGAAGTTGTTGGTGACCAACGTCCAGTCCATACAAGTATCATTTCGATCCATCCTGTATTTTTTTTTTCTTCGCATACGAGGATATCACCTTATACTACAATAAAATCTATCTGCACTAGCAATTCTATGTTTTTCTCTAATCTCCCCTGTATAGACATTCTTTCGATCCATCCTGTATATTATTTTTACGATAGCTCACACGTAGAATAACCCCATATATAACCTCTGAGGGAGCGAATTGCTTCATTCATTATATACATATCCTTTGTTTTTTCAGTAGAGAGCCATTCTAATCCAAAAATTCGACGCCATACTGATTTTTTCTTTCTAGAAGACCATCTTATTTCATATTTTCAATGGCATGTTCGATTTTCTCTATAGGTGACTTACCCAATTTATATTTCCATCAAACGCCATATTTGCTTTCTCTAGGCGGTCATCTTGATTATTTTGATCGATGCCATGTTTTCGGCCCATCCTGTTCTAATACACGCTGATTTACCACTATGCGCAAAGATAGCCGTCTGCTTGACCCATTTTTCCCTTATCGATTCTATTTATGCGTATTTACATCATTTTTCAATACACCCAGTATATAATTCTTTCGATACATTCTGTATACCAATTTTTTATATATTCCGTATATAATTTTTCGATAAATCAAACGCTGAAATCACTCTGCACTTCTGGACGCCAAATTGTACCAATGTTTTCTCTGGTCCATCCTGTATTTATTTTCTCCCAACAACTGACAAAGTCCTTACTATTTAAAGGTAGACGTACGAATTCGGTTTGGCACATCAAATAGTTTAATTCATATATTATGGAATTTGTGAGGTTACCTGCTGTGAGGGTCAACGATAAAGCGCACGGTGAGGATTTTATTACCTGGGACATCTGCGGCCGAACCCCCTGACTTTTCATTATTATGATAGGAATGGTTCAGAACAAAGATTTCATCAGGATGATAATTTTTCGACTGTCTTCTTCTAGGCATTATATGTCGTAGTTAATCGTTCATTGTTACGTCACACTACCTCATAACTTGAGAATTTAATTGATGTAATAAATTATATTCTACCTACGCGAGAACGTGGAAATGGCAATTTTAGGTCTATGCATTATTCGGCTCGAAGGCTATACCTCCGGTCGTTCACTCCTCAGATCCTAGATCCTCCTCAGCCCCTCGGCTCCTGCACCTCCGCCACCTCCGCCACCTCCGCCACCGCCACCTCCGCCGCCACCGCCACCTCCGCCACCTCCGCCGCCACCGCCTGCGCCTCCTCCGCCTCCGCCACCTCCGCCTCCGCCACCTGCACTGTCTCCACCCGTCCACCGTCCACCTGATCCGTCCACCTCCCGTCCACCTCCCGTCCACCTCCCGTCCACCTCCCGCCCACCTCCCGTCCACCGTCCACCTGATCCGTCCACCGTCCACATGATCCGTCCACCGTCCGCATGATCCGTCCACCGTCCACATGATCCGTCCACCGTCCACATGATCCGTCCACCTCCCGTCCACCTCCCGCCCACCTCCAGTCCACCGTCCACATGATCCGTCCACCGTCCACATGATCCGTCCACCGTCCACATGATCCGTCCACCGTCCACATCCGTCCACATGATCCGTCCACCGTCCACATCCGTCCACATGATCCGTCCACCGTCCACATGATCCGTCCACCTCCCGTCCACCTCCCGCCCACCTCCAGTCCACCGTCCACATGATCCGTCCACCGTCCACATGATCCGTCCACCGTCCACATGATCCGTCCACCGTCCACATGATCCGTCCACCGTCCACATCCGTCCACATGATCCGTCCACCGTCCACATCCGTCCACATGATCCCTCTCCGCCGCTGTAAACCCTCTACTGAGAGTAAATTTCAATGTTTGTGATAAAATATATCTTATCAGAGCTCTGATATAGTGAGTAACACTCCGGATTTCTGGGCGAGAGGTACCTACCTACTCGAGGGGACTCACCAATGAATATTGATTTTTGTAATATCCGCAGACTCAATAAGAACATCAATGATGTCCACCATCACCTACAGACGATGAAACCGGATATTCTGGCCCTAACAGAAACACAAGTGAACTCGTCCACCCTCATCTCCACAACCTGCTCTTTCCATATACCATCGAGCAGCACAATACCGCCCGTCTCGTGTGGCATTACATTACAAAGTCTTCAATAGGCTCACAATGCCAAAATAAGATCAAAACTCGTTGAATGTCCTAAAACGGATCCCGTTCATTTTGGTCTTTCGCCAAAGATGTAGGAAGAAGTTTCCTCCTCTAACCAAGAAAGATGGAACTCTAGATACGCGACTGCCCAGGAAAAAGCCAATATCTTTGCGCACCTATTTGCTGGGAATTTCACTCTGGATTCATCGGGAAAACAACCCCCGAACATATAACACCTATTGACAATCATATGCCCCAGATTACTTTTCGCCAACGTACTATCAGAATTTTTTTTTTTGGTCTCAACACCAACAAAGCCTGTGCCCCCGAACTAAAACCTGTTATTTGCAAGTTGTTTGACCACTCCTACATTTTGGAGGTATTTCCGTCCAACTGGAAAATTGCAAGAGTACAACCAGTCCCCAAACAAGGCTAAAAGACCTCACCTAGCAACTACAGACCTATCGCACTGCTATCAATCATTTCAAAGTTCATGGAAAAAGCCATCAACATCGAGCTCATGAAATATCTGGAACACTCAGGAATTTTCAACGATAGGCAATATGCCTTCCGTCATCAGAGATGACCTGCTCGCTTACGTCTCACATTTATGGCAGCAATCTATTGAAAAATATGGAGGAACATCAGCCGCGGCATTAGATATTTCCAAGGCATTTGATCGAGTTTGGCATCATCAGGGACTCCTCGCCAAGCATCCATCTTATGGTTTTCCCCCCCAGCTGTGTTCTCTGCTTGCTAGTTTTCTCTCAAACAGGTAGTGGTCGATAGAGTTTCATCTGATACTCTACTCATGAATGCTGGTGTTCCGCAGGGTTCAAGTTTAGTACCAACACTATTTCTACTTCACATCAACGATTTGTTGGAAGCAACTTCATGTCCTATACACATCTTCGCGGATGATAGTACCCTCCATAACGCTTCCTCTTCCAGGGCTCCTATATCGGCCCGTCAAACCAGAAATAAACGAGGAAGAAATGTTAACAAAATAAATATGGACTTAGCAACAATTCTCGAGTGAGGATCTAATAACCAAGTAGAATTCAATGCAAACAAGACACAAGCATATGTATTTTCTCTAGAAAAGCCGATCTCACTATGCCCAACATAATTCAGTCAGGAGTAACCATACCATTGAAGTCATCCATTTCTATGGTTGGCGTTACTATCAGCAATTACCTTTCTTGGGAAAATCACGTGAGGTCCATTGCCAAAAGTGCATCCCAAAAACTTGGATTTTTGTTTCGAGCCAAGAGCTATTTTACTCCCCAGTCAGCTGCTTATGATCTATAAGGCACATATCCGACCTAAATACTGTTCCCATATTTGGAGTGCGGCACCTAATTATATCCTGAAACTATTGGATTCTGTCAAAAAAAGAGCAATTCGGCTTGTCGGTGATGCCTCGCTCACAAACTCGCCCAGTTCTCTGGAACACCGTAGAAAAGTTGGCGATTTATCTCTATTTTATAGATATTATCATGGGCGATGATCTTCTGAAATATCAACAATAGTTCCTCCATTAGCAGTCTCTTCGAGATGAACCCGTCATTCAGTCTTCACACTCCTTCGTGGTCACTTTAGAGTCCTGCAGAATGTCCTTTTCCAAAGACTCGTTCATTCAACATCGAGACTTTGGAACTCATTGCCTAGGGAGGTGTTCCCCGAGGCATACGATCTCCAGAAATTTAAGAAGAACACCAACTCCTACCTTCTTTCCCTTGGTTCTCACAATGTTCTCTGAACATTACAGAATATCCCTTTTCGTGAGAACCAGAACATAAAAAAAATTCATTATCTATACATATGTTTGAGAGAAGCCTGTGCTTTCCTTTTCAAAGTTCACTTTTGGATTTTTCTCGTCCACATGGAAGGAAATGATCAATCGCTTCAAAACTCTTTCGAACCTCGTTTGCCTATAATCGAAGGTCTGCTACCGTCGAATCCAGGTTAACTCCAATCCAATCAGAGAATCCATCGCGGTGCGAGATTGCTTTTCAAGGTGCGAAGTCCTGTAGGAAAAGCGAAGCCGGCAATCAGGAATCAAGCCGTGCACGGCTGCGCATTCAACCGGGCATTCGGTAATTAGATGTGCATTGCATTTTTAAAGAAATCGATGGCGGGTAACGAGCCGTGAGCGTGATGGAGGGATGCTGACAGGGCAGTCTCTGAAATTAAATTTGAGGGCATTCAATGATTTGCATCCACGACTAATATGAATATCCAGTAGGGGCGCCCCATCAGGCACTTTGGCTATTGAAACTCAAAAATCTTATGTTCGAGTATCTCATAAAGATACTCCTTTAGCCGAATAGTTGAAAGATCTCGAATTAATGTTGTTAGTGAAAATCAAAAATCATAGACATGGATCTCGATTAATGCACAGAAATGTTGAAAAATTGCTGCACCTCTTTGAAAGAATATAGAATTACAGTCTATACAACTAAAAATTGAACCTGTTTTTAGAGCTTTAACAAGAATTCAACGTGTTTAACGTATAGCTGGTGAAAATTACTTCATTGGTTGCATTTTCCAACTTCGGGATACTACATTAATTTAAGATAATGAAAGATTCGAATAGTTAAATGAGTAGGTAAACGGAATCTTGGTCTTTTTTAAACGATATAAAAAAGATTTTGCAAAAAACTGACATTGTCAAACGGTGTGGTGATCTTCAATTGAAATTAAATATCTGAATTTTTTTCTTGTCTGATCAGAAATGTGGTTGGTCCTGTTTTTGTTTCAAATGTTATCAAAGATCGCAACTCACTAGAACTAATATAAATGTATGGATGACATTGCAAATATAATTGTAACGGTTGCCTGAGAAAAACCTATGAGCGATTGACAATTTCTTAATCTGGATTGAGAAAATTGGCAACTTTGTCAATTGACAATGAAATCGATGAAAACATCGACTTTGATATATCCCAATGAGAGAGTTCGCCTAAGAAGTAAAATTTCATCAGATACTTTCAAAACAGTCTCATTAATAAATGGTTTGTATTCTTTCGTATGGGTTTGAACTGCAGTTAGGGGGTGCTTTAGAAATCTCGCCCAGGGCGCTGGTAGTGCTAAAACCGGCACTGTACACATCATAGGCGTAATTCTGCGAAATAGCCGATTAAGCAGAAACATTCCGAGAGAATGATAGCCATTATTGCGAGTATATAGTATACTCTTGTACTTTAGTCATGACTTATTTACTTCATTTGATTATTCAAAATTTTTGAATTTGAAAAATTTTGTGTTTGATGGATTGCGGGAAAAACAGCGAAAACCACAAGTATATATAATATTCACATTATAATAAAGTTTCAAATAATGTAATTAATTTCCGCGCTGATGAATGAACAGAGAATGAAGAGAAGAATTTCAATTATTGGTTCATATAATTTCTGATTTCTGTGGATACAGAAATTACCCACAGAAATTATTCGACGAACAATGTAGATGTAAACAAATGAATTATTGTCATAAGGGGTTTATTTGGTGATTCAATTAAATAAAGAAACCTCAAAGGATGTTGTGCAGTGTTATATCTCAAATCACATTTATTTGTGAACATATCGAAACGTTGTTCAGAATGATAAATTATGGCCATGAAAAAAAGAGACGAAAAAATAATAGTATATTATTCAACGAGCGCATAATGATAATGATGGCTATTGCCATTGTATTGATATTGTAATGACCATCATTATACGTGAGTAGAATACTATGCTTTATCTACAACTGTCTTAATATCCAAACAACATTGAAATTTCAAAAAAAATATCAAATCCAATAAAGTTTTATAGCGAAATTGAACATTGCTAAAGTGGATTCAATGTAAAACAAAACAACTCAATGAGAAATGTGTTACAAACATTGCCAGACCTTGATTTATTTACAAAATAATTGATAGTAACATTATTGACACTACTGTCGAAATTGATTCCTGGAGTTGCATTCTCCGACATGTTGAAATTTTTAGTGATGGTAGTACTTGTTTCAGAGCTATTTATACTGTTGGAGCTTGTTATAGTGAATGATTTAGCATTTTTCGTTATTTCTTTTAAAATTTAATTTCCTCTTTCCAACTAATTGTTTGAATTATCATCTATATAGCTTTCAGCGACTGAGGTAGATTTCCATCTGCCAATTTTTTTTTACGGCTATGATATCTATCACCACCTCCGCTGTCACAAATGGTAGCAGAGGACCTTCGGAGGCAATGGCCTGTGTATAATTCAGAGTTATCCAGTTTCGAAAACATAGCAACTTGCTCTCCTATAGAAGCTCGGTAACGTATATTCAAGATAAGAGCTCCATTGTAGTCCTGTACATCACCAATTTTCATTGAATGTAACTCATTACAACGACAAGCACCCATTAGCCCCATGATTAATGTCACCTTAAAAAAAGTTTATGGTCAGAAACTACTCATTATCTATACTCAGGAATGCATACCTTTACCGGCAGAAACTTTCGATCAGGTGCTTCTTCTATGAATTAAATTCATTTCTTCTTGAGTGAAAGTTTCAGCTTTTTTGGTCGATGGCCCTCAGATTGGAGTTTTGAAAATGCCTGCAGTTTCATGTATGAATGTTATGATAAATATTCAACGTACTTTTCAGCATCGAAAAGAAAGCCCATAATGTCGATGACTTATACTTTTTTGCTAGTTCAGCAAAATATACAAGGATAACATTTTCAGAAAACGATTTTTTTTTGTGTTGATTGCCAATCCATAAAGCTCTTGTATACGGCATCGTATTTACCCTTAGATTTGCTTGGCATTAAATTTTCACTAGCACTTGTCGCTAATTTTGGTAGTTCAGGCGGCGTACAACTCTTGGTATTCAGTAGTCATATTTACTTTGGATAATTGATTTATGCAAAGAAATTCAATTAGAAATATAGGTACTAGACTCTTAGAAACTGTTTATTGATGTTTTTGAACATTTGAATTAATTTGATAATTTTGAATCTCAGCCGCCTTAGCGAAAGAAGTCGTGCACACGCATTATCAATCAACCAGTGTTTTATAAAAATAGTTTGCATATTATTGCAGAATATCAATTTCAGAAAAGTAGTATCTACGCGATATGTCCTGTTATTGTAGATTCTCAGAAGATCAAGCCTTCAACAATGCTATTGCTATACTGTACCTGTGACTGTACTACTAGGATGCCTTTTGCAACCAACAATATACACTCGTATGTTGTTCTGATTGGTCTGAGCGTTCTGTCATTCTTCTCCGTTTTTGCACCCTAAAACCTCAGTTTCAGCGTTTCAAGAAAGAAACAACTCATTTTATACGGTTGAGAATAAAAAACAATGAATTCTCGTTTTTCTTATTTGTGCAAGAACGATTGAAACCATGAAAATATAAGTAGCGTAAGTATCTGTTAAATTTGCGTGTATTTCACAAACGCGGTTGTATTGTGCATAGTAGGTGAAACTCCTATTTGAATTTGACAATACGATGGGATGTCACAATATTACCCCATCGTACTGTCATTATTACTCGATTCATCACAGTGATGACTGTCATTACCTGTTGGAAATCGAGTAAGCAATGGATGATTCACTTGATAGTTGTAGATAATAGTATATATATATTTTTTTTCAACCCCCCCACCCCTTGGCATCAAACCGGAGTTTATTTTGCCACAGAAATATTATATAGAGTCGAGACACTATAGACTATATTGATATTTTGGATTTAATCACGAATGTTAGAATTACATTATATATTTTTTAGAGTAGCTAATAGGACTGTAATATTGGTTGGAAACGGAATATTTAAGGAAAGTAAATTATTTATGAAATCGGTCCGGTGTTGACTGAAGTTAGGGCATGCAAATAGGATGTGATTTATGTCCGCTAAAGAATAATTGTCACATGGGCATAATGGGTTAACATTAATGCCTATTTTTGCCAGATGTGCAGGAAACTTACCATGGTTCATTTTCATTCGTGTGATGGTGGTGGAGGAAAATCTTGAAATGTTAAAGTTGGCTATGTGGGGGATACTTTTAGGCAATGTGGGGTGGATTAGTGGGTAATGATTTTTAGATTTAGATGAGAAATCTTTCCATAGTCTTCCCCAATTCAGTCGTGTTTCATATCTAACGATAATAGTATATTACGAGCAGGGGCAGATAAAGGGGGGCTTAGGCCCAGGGCCCCGGATTCTGCAAGGGCCCCCAAAATATGAAATAAAAGGTTTATTCCAATTGCTACTGCAATGTAAAATAATGAATAGAAATTGATATTGTTATTATAATATTGATATATTTGTGTTGTGATTCAGCGTCAGATCTGCTATATTTATAGAAACTATGATTCCTACTGCCTAATCGGTTTATGTATAATATTGAGAGTTCTTGATGATACAGATAGTGATAATGTTATGGATAATAAACTCAATTTCTTATTCGACCAATAATTTATGAACGAGAGAAAAGTCGACGAGGGTATTATGAATATCGTAATCAGTTAAGTCAACCTTATTGATAAAAACTTTTAAAGAGATTAAAGTATTTTCCGAAAGGAATTGAGTAAGAAAAAAGCACTTGACAAATCAATAAACTTCGGAAAGAGAGAAGGAACTCAGAACACACTGTTATTATTTTCACAAATGCTCCAATGCATATCTATAGACATTTTCACTACATCAAAAATATGTCTGACGTTACTCATAACAAATTGCGAAGCGGAACGGCTGTTTTCATATGAAAATAATTAAAAATATAGACCTACAAAGAGGAAAGACAGGTATAGGACTAGTTCTCAATTTTGTCAATACCAAATCGTTAACTCATAATGAGGCAATAAAAGCATGTGTTCGAAGCAAATCCTGGTAAAGACTCCTTTTACTATTGAAAGCAGAACCACTTTAGGCTAGTTTATCACCTATTGCAAAATTTTTCCTATCTGTATTTTACAGCACTCGAGCTACAGAACCAAACATAGATAAGGAAGTTTTCATAAAACCTGAATACACCATAGTTTTAAGGCTCTCATTTTAGCCTATCATCGAATATTTTACTCTTTGTTTTCAGGAGGCAGAACATTCGTCAATAAGCTGAAATTAGAGCCTCAAATTGTTCAGAATTTTCATAAAATTTCTCTTTTTTCAACGGTTGAGGTAGCAAAACCCGCGATTTTTTGAATAAAAAAAGTTGAGAAAGAAATAGCGATAGGGTGGAATAAAAGTTTCTAATAATCTTCAATTATGATATTATTGTCTTCAATATTCGATTCACATAGCACATACCTAAAAAACAGAGTCTGTATTTTTTTCCAAGAAGAAAGAGAAAATTCTGCCATATTAGGCTAAGATCGAGAGAGTCACATCAAAAGAGCCTTAAATTATCCACGATTTTTCGTAAAATAGCGCAAAAAATCAATTTATTTTTCATTTCCGTTTATTTTCACAAAATATAAATAACTAAAATTACAACATTTATATATCCTCAATCCGACATGACGGGTAGCGTTTAAAGTTGTTCAATATAGCTCAGGGCCCCCCCATCAGTTAGTCCTCCCCTGATTACGAGCGTATAATGACTATGCTTTCTCTACGACTATAGCTGAAAAATGTCTATTTGACTAGTACACTTACTGTATCTTATGAAAAATATCAAACATAACTTGACGGTTCATATGGGCTTCCGCAGTGTATAGACACGAATTTCGTAGCTCCGGCATATATCCTCGATATTTTGAGTAATATGGTGAATTCCTGCGTGAAAATTAGCCAAATGGTAGATTAGTGTGAAAAGTGTTGATTGTAGTTAAAGAATAAACAAAAAGCAGTGAGTGGTTCCTATTATTACGGTTAGTCAAATTACATCGAAACATAAATGATGGGTTTGACGGAGAGGCAAAAAACTGAATACAAAACCATAGCCAAAGAAGTGTCGAAAGAAATTGTACATGACTTGATGGGCGATGATCGTTTTTTAGAATGCCTTGCAGATAAATTAGCCGATAAGGTATCTGAAAAAGTGAGTAAACGATTAGAGGAATTCGCAACAAAAATAAATGTGCTGGAAACGAAAATCTCCCATATACAAGGTGACAACGAAAATCTGATGTTAAGAATAGATGAGCTGGAACAAAAGTCTAAACTTGATCAGTTGAGGATATATGGTATATCGGAAGAAGGCGATGAGAACCTAAAGCAGAAGATAGAAAATATACTAATTTCCAAAATGGGGATGAAAAGTGTCAGGTTACAACAATGCTACCGGGTGGGAAAGCCAAATGCAAATAAGTCGAGAGCCGTTATTATCAAATTTGAAAATATGCAGGAACGTAATAAGGCGTATGATTCGAAGAAACTACTCAAAGGATGCAGATTAACAGTGGTTGAGGACTTATCAAAAAGTAGACACGAATTGCTGCTGTATGCTAAAGATAAAATTGGTTCTAAAATGGTTTGGACGATGCAGGGTCGAGTCTATACTAAAGTGAATGAGAAAAAAATATGCTTGAGGAGTGAAGAAGATGTATTGAAAATAGCTCAGTAGTGCCGGAACTAGAAGTCGAAAGGAGCCAGAAGGAAGAAGATTAATTTAATTAGAATTAGGATTATATCAATAATTGAACATATATTTGTTTTTTTTTTCTAACTGTATTATTAAAAATGAAAACATTTTCTGTAGCATTCTTAAATGTCAGGTCACTTTTGTTACATTTCAGGGATTTCAGGATGTTGGTTCTCAATCAAAAATATGATATTATAGGTATTTCAGAAACATGGTTGACACGGAATGTTTCAGATCATATGGTTAAAATTGAAGGATATAATTTCATACGAAAAGACAGGGAAGGAAGAGGTGGGGGCATAGGTATGTACATCAGAGATAGTATAACATTCAATATATTGAGAACTACAATGCATGCGTATCTAGAAGAAATATGGGTAATGATCAAGATACAGAAAGTATCTTATACAATTGGATCATTATATAGACCACCGCAAAGTAAAGTTTTTGATTTCTTTGAAACTTTTGAAGATCGTCTAGCTGAATTTTGCTCAAACGAGATCGTATGTGGGGGGGATTTGAATATTAATTTAATTGTAGATACTCAAAATGTAGAAGAATTTCATAACACTATTGAGACATTCAACCTACAACAAATCATTACAGTTCCAACTCGCATAACCAAAAATAGTGATACATTATTGGATGTCATATTGATTCCCAGGAATGAGAGTAACTTCACAAGTGGTACTAGAGAGACTTCAAATATTTCGGACCATTCGCTGGTATATTGCAGTTTCAATACGGAAAATGAACAAAAAAATCGCAAATCAAAAGCAAGAAATTTAAAAAATATCGACAGAAACTTATTAGAAACATTTTTGACAAATGCCCCATTTGAATATATGATTCATTTACCGAATGTTAACGAAAAAGTTTCATATTTGAACACATTACTGCTCGAAATTTTCGATATCTTGGCACCAGTTAGAGAATATGATGTCAAAAATAAAAAACCAGGTTGGTTAACAGATAATCTCAAAGTTATGATAAAGCTAAAAGAAAAAGCATACAAAAAATATATAAAAACGAAAACAGAAGCGAATTATAATTATTATAAGCAAGTAAGAAATCAAACCAATATTGTATTGCACAATGAAAAAAAAAGTTACTTAAAGCACTGCATAGAAAATGCTTCAAGTAATTCGAAAGAACTTTGGAAGAAATTAAAGGAAAATAGCATTTATACAAAAACTCAGCAAGGAGGGGTGCCAATACAGCTAGACATTCCCGAAGATATTAACAAACATTTCCTACAATTCTCTACGAGAAACACTCCTCCTGATAATGTTGTTTTGAATTATTATAAGAACAACATCAAAACTGACTTTATAGAATTATTCAGTTTTCATACAGTTTGTGTTGATACTGTTAAAACACATTTATTAGAGATCACCTCTACTGCTACAGGGTCGGATCAGATAAGTTTAGAAATGATTCTGTTATGTTGCTCGAGAATTCTGCCGTTTATCACTAATATAGTAAATACTTGTATTCTGGATAATATATTTCCAGATGACTGGAAAATTTCTAGAGTTATCCCATTACCAAAAAAAAAAGATATTTCTACTTATAATGATTTACGACCTGTTAGCATCTTACCGGTTCTGTCAAAGGTGATTGAGAAAATTATGAATCAACAAATGAGAAAACATCTGAGTACTTACAATATACTGCCACAAAATCAATCAGGTTTTAGACCGGGATTCAGCTGCTCCACTGCTTTACTGAACATCACAGATGACATTATAAGAGCAACAGATCAGGGAAAATCTACAGCTCTGGTGCTCCTCGATTATTCTAAAGCATTTGATACCCTGAATCACTCCTTATTAATATCTATTTTACATTTCATTGGATTCTCTGCAAATGCGATTGAATTGATGAGCGATTATCTGAAAAATAGGCTCCAATATGTAGAAACCAATAAAGGTGTCTCAACGAAACAACTTTCAGTCTGCGGAGTTCCTCAAGGTTCAATACTTGGCCCTCTTTTATTTGGTATATACACCTGCAATTTAACATCGTGCTTGATGCATTGTTCTGTTCATTTATATGCAGATGACACACAATTATATTTGTCTTTTTTTCCAAGTGATAAACAACGAGCTCAAGAGGAAATTAACGCTGATTTGAATCGATTGATAGCATTTTCAGAGAATCATAATTTACAATTGAATGCAGCAAAGTCATCAGTATTAATATTCGGTAGACAAAAGGAATCGGTAAAATCAGCGTTTGGTGTTAATATTCAGGGCAATACTTTGCAATGTTCCAAAAATGCAAGAAATCTTGGTCTGGAATTTGATATAGAGTTGCGTTTTAAGCTGCACGTTAATAAATGTATACAACGAGCGTATGGCAGCTTAAAAATGTTGTACCCTAACCGCCATTTACTGTCAGAGTCAATGAAAATCAAATTAACGGATTCATTGGTGTTGAGCCATTTTAATTACTGCGATGTTGTATATGGACCGTGTATTGATAAAAAAGATAGTGACAGAATTCAAAAAGTTCAAAAAGCTTGCCTACGATTCATCTATGGTATTCGGAAATATGAAAGTATATCTTTCAAATTGAAAGAAACCCAGTGGGTATGCATGGAAAAAAGACGTAAAATTCATGCAGTGACTTTATTCCATAATATAATATTCACTAAGTGCCCTCCTTATTTATGGAATAAAATAAAGTATAGAACTGATGTACATACGCTGAATTTAAGATTCAAAAGTTATATTTCCCCTCCACCTCATCAAACACATTTTTTTCAACGATCATTCACCTATAATATTTTTAAATTATTTAATGATCTGCCACATGAACTGAAACCTTTAAAACCGGCCACTTTCAAAAAAACATATAAGAATCTCATCATGAAATCCTGAACAATATTATTGATTTAAAATTCTGACTGCTATCAATTAATTAACAGTGACATTGCGGAAATATATATACATATTTATTTTTTTATAATTCCAGGGGTTGAACTAGGATCAATTTTAATTGTTTTCAACCCCTTTTTGCAACTAATTCAACTTTTTTTTTTGTTTGTGAGTAATCAAATGTATTGTATATTCATATAGTTGCGAATAAATTATTATTAAATTATTATTATTATATAACTGAATTCCTATTTGTACACGGGCTGGTGGTCGAGTGCGTTTAATCGCTGGCTTATAGTCTAGAGGGCCCGGGTTCAAATACCGCGGTGGCAATTGGAAATATTCATTTAATTCCATAGTATCGTTCAGCGGAAGGAGATAGGTGACCAACCGAACATTCTTGGTACCTAGGTATCAATCCTTCGGACTCTCAACGATAACCAGCCGAGTAGTGCTTCGTATGACATCTAAAAACTAAGGTCCCCGTCTTCCTTACTCATACAAGTCTCAATGAGACTTCGAGGGTTGCTATGCAACTAAGTTGGCGGTTAAAAACACTTATCAAACACTTTTCAAACATATAAGAAGTGCAGTGCAGAGAATATAAAAGGAAAAAAAAGAAAGACCTCTGCGGGAATTCGAACCCACCCCCCGTTGAGCTCCTTTAACTTATTTTCTTCTTTTTGAATTTTTAATAACATTAAAATTTTTACAATGTATGGGAACATGAATACACTCTACAATATTCTACTGGAGTAGAACATACCACTTGATGGTAAACCCCACCAAGGGCAACATAGTGGCAGGAAGAATGTGACTCGTCCCATGAGTCAGTCTCGGTGTTCGCTTTTTACTAGGGCTTTTGCCCTTTTAATAGCTATATTATTTATATACTGACTCAAGGCCCTGAAAAACATTAACGAGTTTGTCTGTTTTTGAAGTTTTCTGTTTTTGAAGGAACATAGTGTTGAAAAAAACCTGCTTGAGTCTATGTACTTTAACTTCCGCCCTTATATATAACCAACTGTGCTATCTAGTAATGTAATAAAAATAGGTGCGAAATAGGAAAATATAGCTTCAGTAGGTGTATGATACTGTGGAGGTACATTTTTCGTCCTGTTCACTCATTCGTATAGTTTAATCATAATCGAAATTTTTCTTTGTACCTATCGATCATTTTGTAAATCGTGTGACAGTTCATATTGAAAATGACATTATCGCATGTAATACAACAAGTGTATTGATGATTATCGAAACACAAATTCCTTCGATTTTGAGAAACAAATCGTGTTGCTTGGAAACTACACGAGCGCACAGCGCGAGTGTGGTTTCCCAAAGCAACATGATTTGTTTCGAAAAAGAGAAGGAATTTTCGATAATCATCAATAACACAAGTTGTATTTGTTCAGATTATTTCATGAATAAAATCAAAGCCATTTTGTTAATTTTCTATTTTAAACGTACAGTTTATGGAATTAGTTATTTCGATTATGCATTGTAGTTCGACACACCGTTATGCAACCAACAATACATGTATGCCATTGTATCATGTAGGCAAGATTACCTAAGCACTAGGTACTACTGAGCTAAATTCATTTTGATTGCTGTCAGAATTTGTGTGGTTAGGTTACATTAGACTTGCTGAAATTATCCATAATTTGTTGAAAATGAAGTGGATACATATTAATAGTGTGATTAGTGTGTGTTTATCATGGTTCAGACGAAAATTTGGTGTAGTGGCATTCATTCATTTACCAGGGAATCGGAAAATACTATGACAGATTGCAACTAGTAAGTCGTTGTTTAATTAAACTACTCTACCAAAACTCTACTGCCTACGAATCAGAAAGCGAAATACAGAAACGAAAACACAGCATGTAGGTATCCAATAGCCAATCAGGAGCCGAAATACAAAATCGAAAACATGGTGTTATCGCTTATCAACACAATCATTTCAACCAATCAAAAACGTGTATTTTAGCATGAATGAAATAATCGCGATAACCAAGTCAGGGAAGCAGAGCCCACTTCGAAAAATGTGTTTCATTGCAGCTTCGTTATTGGATCTTTGTTATTGGCTTCAGCCTGTTGGATTCTGAAGTTCGAAGTTTGTGGTTGGTTGTCAGCAGTTGAAGAATGTTGAGAATTCAACACGTATCATCTACATATGGTTCTGTATTCCTGGTTGCGTGATTACTGGCGCTAGCAGGCGTATGGTGTCAATGTTGTTTATGTACGCTCGAGGGGGAGGACACTCTCGAAAATTATGTACACCTATTGCCTCTTTCGGCATTAAATGTTAGTTTATTGCCGTGATGCCGAATTATATAACTGAAACAGGAATGAAGAATAGACGCCCTCACTCCAATTTATTTCTTCGATATGCCCTTTATTGCCGTTTATTCCCGACTATTTCCGACATATTGCCGTATTGCCGATCTATTGCCGAGTATTACCTATCCATTGCCTATCAAATCCGACATAATGCCGTCTATTTTATTTTCGTTTAATGCCGATCATTTTTAGATAATGCCTATAATGCCGCAAGTATCGGCATTAATTATTTCTGAACATTTTGTACACCTATTGCCGTGGTGTCCTCCCCCTCACATAATGAGGAATTGTCGGAGAATTATTCAAATATAATCTTGAATATGGAAATAAACGGTACTTGATATCGAATCAAAACCACCTAAAATTATAGAGACTGCTCAAGTTACATTTCTGACAAGACCTCCAGAGAAATAAAAGTATTCGGAGTCGTAGGAAAAATAGTGTACAAAAAACTCGTTTCCTAAACGACTACTCGTGCGAAATATGTCACTTTCCACACTTGTTGTGTAATATACTATTATTCTAACTGATGGTTTAAATTAAAATTATGTAGCTTAAGGAACTTTACTACACTGAACACAGTATGATGGGATTATAATGCCCTGAAGATATTTTAGTGACTATATAGTGTACTATGAGTTGAATGCTACCTATTAATCCTATTATGAACATGCACCAGTTAATCAGAATTAAAGATAAGTGATCATTCAATTTTCCCACTCAATTAAGTGGATAATTCTGGGAAAACAAGATATTCAAATGAAATTTTTCTATAATGAAGTAATTGTGCAACGCAAATGCGTGTCGAAATAGCCATACTATTCCGATACGCATTTTTTATTATTCGGAGATTGGTACAATCGAACTGTCAAATGAAAGTCAGAAGAGTTAGGCCCAGTTTACTTCTGAGCGATTTGGATTGGGTGATATTAGCAGTAAAAAACTCAATGTTTTAATTGGTAAATTTCGATTCAGAGTGTGATTTGATTCAACTTGGTCAATAAAAACAATAACAACATTGAATTTTTTACCGCTGGTATTGCAATAATCAAAATCGCTCAACTGTTAACTGGACTTTACGCTTGTGCGTCAGATTTCAATTATTTCATGTCATCATTGTTACCAATCGAAGATGTTTCTGTTATTTATCGATATTGAATCAATTTTTTTTCTTCAAATCAATTCAAAATCGAAAAAATTGCATATGACACACGTTTTATAAGACACATTCTCGCACTTGTTCACTTGGAGCACTCCTCGCTTGGCTCGTTGTACTCGCGTACGACAAAATTGCGTCTTCTAAAACATGTATCATAATATACTATTCTTCGCCCAAATTATATAATGGAAATATTATGATAAAAATGAGTGGGTGCATTGGCGATGTAGATTGGATGAGGTCGTGGTGAATACCATAAATGCTGTACATAACCCTCAATTTATTCGAGGCCTGGGATTCTGAGACTTCATATACAAAGTTTATCAGTTTCCTGACGTCGGAGGGCGTTAAGAAGGTCTATTGCAGAAAAGCAAATATTCTGCAGTTCCAGCGAAGTTCTCGCGCTCACTGATCTGCCCACCTCTTTGAAGTGATACCTCAGAGGGCAGTGTCCAGTGAGGAGTCCCGTTACCAGTTTCAAGTCGTTTTTGTCCAACTCGAGAAGCTGATTAGCTTTCCTTTCTTCATTAGACTTTCGCTTTTCTTTACTCTGGCGCTCTGGCACTTTATTCCAGTGAGATGATCACTAGTGAGTTTGAAGCAGCTTTTCCTATACTGTCTGTTCTCAAACCGTGACATTTAATGTCGCATGGGAGATAATATCTTTGTCAAACAAGAAATGTATTTGTCTTTTCTCAAATGTCGCATTCGAAAACTTTTGATGGAAAAATTGTCGAATGGTGTCAAAGCAGTCGACAATCAATGTCGAATGCGACATACGAATCCACACAAACGATTTTGATAGATTCTCATCAATTTTGCGGTTCTCATTAAGGTTAATACAGTGTCATGGCAGCTTTATGAGTAGCAAAGCGATTGAATATCTAAAAAATCAATAAAATCATCAGGACGACAATAAGGCATATATAGAAATCCGTTTTTGACTCTATCTGATAAGTTTGTAAAACATTCAGATTGTCTGAAGATTTGACTAGAGAGCTCATATTCTTTTTCTTTCATCAAATTAATCAACGATTCCGTGTGCAATAACTAACTTCGAATGAAAATGTGGATCCTACTAGTCAAGAACTAAACTGCGATAACGGAAAGTGACTTTTAATAATAACAAATAGAAGAATATCAAATACCCTCTACATTCTGAAGCCATTTCTATCACACATCTTTATCGACAACGTGACAAAAAAATGTCCCTACAAATGTTCAGAATGCATTCCATTATTTTCAATGCAACAAGCATGATTGAAGAACGATTCCCATAGATATCACGATGAAAATAGAGGAATAGTTTGCATCAATTGTTATTTTGCGTATAGTACGGAATATTAGATCAACGCACAAATGCACCAAAATGGTGAACGTTTGAATAATAACCGTTTTAATCACTAGCACAGGCAAATAGGATTGAATTACCTCATATTTTGCATGCAATGCAGACTTACTGAAGATAACGGAAATCGTAGAATTTTGTTTTCAACAATAAACTTGATTTTTTCAGGTTGAATTAGTTATTTGCGAATAACTCAAAAACGAATGGAGATATCGATTCGCGGTTTTCACCAAACTGTAGCTAATATTATTCTCTTCGAAAGAAATGTAAGAAATTTGTAGCATTCCATTTGAATTTTTTGAGAAAATCAGAAAAAAATGAACCTTGGGTGAACAACGCCCTCTAGTAGAGGTGGTGTGAACTGGAGATCAACATCGAATAGAGCGTTCGAAAGATTGTGAAATTATCTTTCAAACGAGCCCAAGTTGATCGAATTTGGAGAAAGGGTTCAGGAGATACAGCGATTTAAAAAATTATTTTTTCAACAGCTTCTTCCACCATTATTTTTCGAGATATGAAAAAAAGTAAAAGAACAAACTGACGCAAATTTTGCTGAACTCTTCATTTCCGTCATTGATACAGTACCTTGATATGGTGATTTTCCGAAAAAAATCGAATTTTCATTTATGTCATAGTAGTTGTGCCCTCTAGCGATCATTTTGGGAACTTAAAAATATTTTCCATCGATTTCTCTTGGCCGATTTAGTCCTCAAAATTTTTTTCTAGGAGCCCTAAGGTTCATGGTTTCCATAATATCGTACCTCGCCGACCTTATTGGGACACCCTGTATATTATATTATTTCTTGACCATTCAGATGTGAAAGTACCCAATGCCAAAACAAAAACAAACTTGCGATCAAGACCAAAGCACATAGGCATAAAACATTAAGTATCTTCATATTATATCGGTGTTGCCAGCTCATAATATTTGACAAAATTTGTATCATGCGACTTTGATGTCGAAAGCGATGGAGAATGCCATAATTTAGTGTGGTGCGAAAATTTTCATCGACATAATGTCGAATTCAACAAATTTCACTCGACATTCGAGAATCGACCCCCAGGTCGACGAATTGAATATCCTCTGGTTTCAATGACTTCATCAGTTTCTAAGAATCTCGCCTTATATCGGATGGCCTGTATTTCTATAAATAGTAAAATACCATAATTCGAATGTTTGAAAATATGATGTCTCAAATTCTAATTCCTCGGAATGTTTTGGTTGATTCAATTTTTTCATCAAATATTTTTATTGGCGGCAAAAGCATCAATGAATTCGAGAAGTTGCTTGCAAAAGTGCACACCTATACCTTAATCATGGCTGTGCACGATTCACATACACTGGTTTCAGTGGTTTCTGATGTCGCCTGCTTTTTACTCCCACAGGTCATGCTCAGCGCGGCTCTTGCTATACGTTAGTTGATACATCCCATGAGCGCGTACTTCGTTAGGTTAAACCTCTGGGGGGTAGGGTAGCTGCTGTTTACTGCCTTGAAGTGCCACATTTTATGTCCGAGAGATGAATACACAGGGCATTCTGAAAAAATAATGCTGCTATGGAGCCGTTTTGGCACGCGATTACACTTATCATCAGTAGAATTTCTATGTGCAAATGTATAAGAATAATATGGCGAAATGATTTATTCATCCAATGATTTGTCGATTTTCAATTAAAAAATATCTTACTCTAATTAAATCATGAAAGTGAAAGTAATAATGACGAATACTTTTTCGAGAGTTCATGTTGTGAACTGTTGTGAACTATGTAACTTCTAATTGGACCAGGAAAGTTCTCTACACAAAGAATAATATTTGTTTGCAATGAAAAATATATCTGACGTTATGTCACGAACATGTCACTAAACATTACGACATATTATTTCAAAAGCCTATTAAATTGCAAAGAGAATTTATTTGCCAGCATATGTGTTCTTAACGATTATCTGACCACGGTTTGAATAAGAATAGAACAAATGAGCTGATGAAACTGGAAGTGATTATTTTATATAACTATTATCCACCCAACAGAAGTGACCTTCACTCAAATTAGGAAGATTCATCTCCAACACTAATTCATTAATTCACCTGGGCTAGAGGTGCTATATGCTATATGTATAGTTTTGAATATAAGGTTAGGAAAGCATCTTTTGCATTCAAATTCTAACAAAAAATTATTGCGAAAAATCATGCTCATCATTTCTGAGCATTTATTTCTAACAAATATCACGCTGTTTTCAAAAAACGCTCAACACAACAAATAAATAAACTGGAAATATTATGTTGTAGATATGAATGAGTATACCGGTAGTTACACAGGTGAATCGTGGAAACTTGAAATTTTGCCTACCCGGTTTTTAGTATTTCAGATCCATCTGCTATTGCTATTGTTACAGACCATGCTTCCAAGAAGACCGGAAGTCATTATCTCGGAGGCTCGCGCGATGACATTACTCGCCGACACGGCGCGGCGTACAATAATTAGCGGATGATTCATTTCTAGTTAGTTCTGTTATTTCTAAAGAATTATAGAATGATGTATCGGACCTATATAAAAGGAGCGCGGTGTCGCAGACAGTAAGTTATAGTTTGGAAAGAATCAGTTTAGAAAGAAAGCTAGTATTGTGAAAATTGATATTTGTAAAGCGAATATCGTTGTGATTTAACTATAAGTGTTTACTGAGTTATTTTTAGTGTGTTTAGTGAAATAAATTTATCAGTTTTGTACTGAGTGTTTTAAATTCACGAACCCAAGTAGAAATAACGTAACACTATTATAAGGTAAGTGAAAACAGTATTTCCTTCTTCTGTTACGAAAGCTTCACTCTCCGTAATCCCGCTCGCGACAAAACAGCATCTTATGAAATTTGTATCATAATATATTATTACCACGTTAATATCAAAATCAAATAATGTATTTATCATTTCATGTGAAGTGGGAAAGAAGCGATGAAATATTCCGAAAATAGTTACACCAAATGTCAACATGGAAACTTCACATTTTTTGAATGAGTCTATTAGGAAGCAGAATAATAGATAATTTAATTCTCGGAATATGAATTGCATAAAAATGATTGGCGATGACGTGCAAATGAGGGGGACAGATAAACAACACAAAATCTCCATCATCCCATGAGGACAAATACGAATTTTTTTATTCTGGTTCTTACGAAAAGGGATATCCTGTAATGTTCAGAGACCACCGTAGAACTCGCCGTAGAACCAAGAATGGAGATCGTATGCCTCGGGGAACACCTCCCTACGCAATGATTTTCAAAGTCTCGATGTTCGTTGGATGAACGAGTCTTTGGAAAGGGACGTTCTGTAGGTCTCTTAAGTGATCACAAAGGGGTGTGAAGACTGAACTTGACGGGTTAATCTCGAAAAGACTGCTAAAAAAATAAAAAATGAGAAATATTCAAAAAGATTGAAAAGGAAACTAGATTATTCAAGTTCATTAACCTGAAAAGATAATATTAAGTTAGTAAGAAAATATATCAAGTTGAAGAAAAATATAAATTTATATGAGAATTTGAATAATCAATAACCAGATAAAAGTGATACCTAAGTGAATGAGAAACGGTTAAAATAAGATAAAAAGGTGAAAAAGGATTTCAAACCGAGTTTGTCACGACGTTTCGATTGTGTGTATCTACAATCGTCTTCAGGTGAGAACAGATGGAAAACAGATAGAAAAGGAAGTTATTATTCTCTCCATTTCATCTTACATGAACTTTTTTCATAAATAAATGCTACAATGTTAGCTCTTATATTTTCCCCAAATGTATATCAAATCAAGGTAATCAGAAAACGTCGAAAAGAAATAGCAGGAAACGAAATTTTTTTAATGATTCAGCAAATGGTTAATCTCATCCACATCAAATTTTCGAAAATTGATCAAAATACTCATATTGGATTCAAATCTGATATAGCAAATACTCCACTATATGTATAACAACCACTCAATGAAGAATATTGTAGAAACTCATGAATACATGAGCATACGTATGCCTGTAAGAAAACACTTTTTATAATGGGAATTCTCTAACAAATTGCCAAGTTCTATGTCCATAAATCATGCTCCGTGAAACTCACGAAAACAAACTTCCGTCTAGAAACGTATTACCATAAAAGGAAAGTATACATTTTCCAGAACTTCACGAACACAATAAATGATGCAGTCAGCGTTTTTGTCCTCATGGGATGCTGGAGATTTTGTGTTGTTTATCTGTCCCCCTCATTTGCACGTCATCGCCAATCATTTTTATGCAATTCATATTCCGAGAATTAAATTATCTATTATTCTGCTTCCTAATAGACTCATTCAAAAAATGTGAAGTTTCCATGTTGACATTTGGTGTAACTATTTTCGGAATATTTCATCGCTTCTTTCCCACTTCACATGAAATGATAAATACATTATTTGATTTTGATATTAACGTGGTAATAATATATTATGATACAAATTTCGAAAGATGCTGTTTTGTCGCGAGCGGGATTACGGAGAGTGAAGCTTTCGTAACAGAAGAAGGAAATACTGTTTTCACTTACCTTATAATAGTGTTACGTTATTTCTACTTGGGTTCGTGAATTTAAAACACTCAGTACAAAACTGATAAATTTATTTCACTAAACACACTAAAAATAACTCAGTAAACACTTATAGTTAAATCACAACGATATTCGCTTTACAAATATCAATTTTCACAATACTAGCTTTCTTTCTAAACTGATTCTTTCCAAACTATAACTTACTGTCTGCGACACCGCGCTCCTTTTATATAGGTCCGATACATCATTCTATAATTCTTTAGAAATAACAGAACTAACTAGAAATGAATCATCCGCTAATTATTGTACGCCGCGCCGTGTCGGCGAGTAATGTCATCGCGCGAGCCTCCGAGATAATGACTTCCGGTCTTCTTGGAAGCATGGTCTGTAACAATAGCAATAGCAGATGGATCTGAAATACTAAAAACCGGGTAGGCAAAATTTCAAGTTTCCACGATTCACCTGTGTAACTACCGGTATACTCATTCATATCTACAACATAATATTTCCAAGAGAAAAATAGTCTATCCAATTAAAAATATCAAACATAGTTTGAAATGAATGTCTGGTAGACTACGAGCAGAAAACAACTACTTTCCTGGTAAATACCACGCAGAACATTGAATTATATCTGTTCGTAGTCCATGCAACGATTCACACTGTGAATGCAGATCGCAAATGTTTCTTTCTTCCTAAGACGTGACAAATTCACATCGATACAGGCACGCCTAACAACCTACAGACCGGTTTCGGGCTTATTGGCCCTCATCAGTGCAGTCTGTAGGTTGTTAGGCGTGCCTGTCTCGATGTGAATTTGTCACGTCTTAGGAAGAAAGAAACATTTGCGATCTGCATTCACAGTGTGAATCGTTGCATGGACTACGAACAGATATAATTCAATGTTCTGCGTGGTATTTACCAGGAAAGTAGTTGTTTTCTGCTCGTAGTCTACCAGACATTCATTTCAAACTATGTTTGATATTTTTAATTGGATAGACTATTTTTCTCTCAAAAATTTTTTCCAATTTATGGCTAATCCATTTTTTTTTTCATAATATTTCCAGTTTATTTATTTGTTGTGTTGAGCGTTTTTTGAAAACAGCGTGATATTTGTTAGAAATAAATGCTCAGAAATGATGAGCATGATTTTTCGCAATAATTTTTTGTTAGAATTTGAATGCAAAAGATGCTTTCCTAACCTTATATTCAAAACTATACATATAGCATATAGCACCTCTAGCCCAGGTGAATTAATGAATTAGTGTTGGAGATGAATCTTCCTAATTTGAGTGAAGGTCACTTCTGTTGGGTGGATAATAGTTATATAAAATAATCACTTCCAGTTTCATCAGCTCATTTGTTCTATTCTTATTCAAACCGTGGTCAGATAATCGTTAAGAACACATATGCTGGCAAATAAATTCTCTTTGCAATTTAATAGGCTTTTGGAATAATATGTCGTAATGTTTAGTGACATGTTCGTGACATAACGTCAGATATATTTTTCATTGCAAACAAATATTATTCTTTGTGTAGAGAACCTTCCTGGTCCGATTAGAAGTTACATAGTTCACAACAGTTCACAACATGAACTCTCGAAAAAGTATTCGTCATTATTACTTTCACTTTCATGATTTTATTAGAGAAAGATATTTTTCAATTGAAAATCGACAAATCATTGGATGAATAAATCATTTCGCCATATTATTCTTATACAGTTGCACATAGAAATTCTACTGATGATAAGTGTAATCGCGTGACAAAACGGCTCCATAGCAGCATTATTTTTTCAGAATGCCCTGTGTATTCATCTCTCGGATATAAAATGTGGCCCTTCAAGGCAGTAAACAGCAGCTACCCTACCCCCCAGAAGTTTAACCTAACGAAGTACGCGCTCATGGGATGTATCAACTAACGTATAGCAAGAGCCGCGCTGAGCATAACCTGTGGGAGTAAAAAGCAGGCGACATCAGAAACCACTGAAACCAGTGTATGTGAATCGTGCACAGCCATGAATAAGGTGTGCACTTTTGCAAGCAACTTCTCGAATTCATTGATGCTTTTGCCGCCAATAAAAATGTTTGATGAAAAAATTGAATCAACCAAAACATTCCGACGAATTACAATTTGAGACATCATATTTTCAAACATTGGAATTATAGTATTTTACTATTTATAGAAATAAAGGCCATCTGATAAAAGTCGAGATTCTTAGAAACTGATGAAGTCATTGGAACCAGACCAGTCAATAACCAGATAAAAGTGATACCTAAGTGAATGAGAAACGGTTAAAATAAGATAAAAAGGTGAAATAGGATTTCAAACCGAGTTTGTCACGACGTTTCGATTGTGTGTATCTACAATCGTCTTCAGGTGAGAACTGATGGAAAACAGATAGAAAAGGAAGTTATTATTCTCTCCATTTCATCTTACATGAACTTTTTTCATAAATAAATGCTACAATGTAAGCTTATTTTCCCCAAATGTATATCAAATCAAGGTGATCAGGAAACGTCGAAAAGAAATGGCAGGAAACGAAATTTTTCTAATGATTCAGCAAATGGTTAATCTCATCCACATCAAATTTTCGAAATTTTTTTCGTTGCATTTTTCAATCATTAGTCATTTGTTGTCAATATAATGTTGCTCATCATTTCTTAGCCAATATCTTGGCAGCGAAGTGTACTTAATTGATTCTCGCAGCTCTCCTAGGCCATCATTTTTACTTTCCGATTTTCATATTCCAGATATAGATGTTTAGGAACGGTAATGCTTATATCAGGCATTGTGAGGTCCGTCTTCCTGAAGAAGATACAAGCTTTAGTTTAAGTTGCGTGAAAGTCGTCTCAAAATTTTAGCTATATCTGGTCTCGACCTCACAACACCGACTTCTTCTTATGGTTTGGGTACTCCAAAAAATGAGTATCCGCAAAATCCGTTGATAGAAAAGAAGGGTAGGTTATTGTTATGTGAAAGTTTGTTGTATATTTCTTTATATTGTATGAGAGAATTTATTTCTATACACGTGCGCATAGTTCCTTTTTCGCATGCAAAAACTTATACTGTATTTGCGTGCGGAGAAATAACATTTTGCGTACTTATCAAGAAAATAACCATTTTTTATCTTTCGACATTCTTCATGGCAGAACATAGTACAAGCCAGTAATCGTATAAACTGACTATTACTATCAATTGTTTGTTATTGATGGATATTGAATCCATTTTTTTCGCTACGCAAAGTAAAAAAATAAATATTTAAAAAAAAAAGTCTTATACATAGAACTTGCATCAAAATGTACTATTATGGAGCATAGATCATGAGCTAATTTGAACTGTAACAAATAAATTTAATACTGAACACGTTAACGTTGTAGGTACGTGCTAATCTACAGACTCCATATTAGAAATCTCAGTTGCGAAATCGTTTTTGAACTATAATTGCGACATAAATATTCCACGATTTCAATCTTCGTCACCTTGTATGAACCCTCCTGCTGCTTGAAACTCGACGGGGTGTCTGAACAAACATTTATTCTGAAAATGAACAAAGTCATTCTCGCTCGCTCCGTGCCTTTTAAATATCATCCGTTCCTGGAAAATAAGAACTCATTATTTCTTTTTTGTTTCAGTTGTTCAAGGTAAGTTTCCTGTCCAACTCGATGTAATACGTGAAGTGGAAGACATTCTGGAAAGTTGGGATAGTCGAGCTTGGGTAGGTAGATGTTATCAAGAAATTTCAATCAACACACCAGAGAAATTTCATTCTATTCGAGAATTTCGCAGACAAATATCATAAATAAGTTGAATTATGTGGAAGGTGCAACTTCCCCACTTAATATCTTGAGTCAAATCTAGATGTTACGATAAAATGTGCGGCACAAAATTTAAAATAATGAATTTTCTTCCCCAAATGGTACTTTTCAAGCTTCAATCGATGAATTCATCGACTTTTTCTAATCATCTTGATTTTTGTATTTCAATCTTATTGAGAAACGAGAGGTCCTCATGTGAAAACAATATTATGACTTACAATGACTTACTTCAAAACACCTTGTATCAAATCTAGATGTTTCGATATAATGAGGTTGCAAAAAATTGAAAAATCAATTTTCTTTACCCATTTTAACCTTCAATCCATTAAATCAACGACTTTTTCTCATTCTACTATTGTTTCTGGATTACAATCTCATTAAAAAACGAGAGAAAATGTCCGTATTTATTGTAACGTTATTTTTGTTTAAAATTGAAGTTCGGAATGAGCATTTGTCTTCAGATCCAGAAATCAAGATAATAAGAAATAGTTGATGTATTCATCGATTGAAGCTGAAACAGTACCTACCATTTCGGGAAGAAACTTAATTTTTTTTGAATTTTGTGCCGCTCATTTTATCGAAACAGATTTGACTCAAGTTGTTTGCGGAAACACCAAATACACATAGTCTTATACTCACTTTTTTCTGCTCTTTTCTAATTTGTAAATGGAATTTCAAA
The DNA here is from genome assembly GCA_029955515.1 of Chrysomela aeneicollis. NCBI lineage: Eukaryota > Metazoa > Arthropoda > Insecta > Coleoptera > Chrysomelidae > Chrysomela > Chrysomela aeneicollis. Next base: position 7,886,236 of record JARUHQ010000009.1, on the reverse strand, counting down.
ATATTAATATAAAGGGTGTTGTTTCGACTCGAAACCTACTTTGATTTTTTTAAGACCTGGAATAAGACTTTCCTTTATTATGTTGATCGACACCACTGAGAGAAAATTAACAAATCCTGTATCTTGGTTATGAAGAACGATAGACCCATAAAATATTTGTAATTTGGAAGCACCTCGGTGTCCTCCATCTACACTCACGGTATACGCATTTCCCTATAAATCACCCTGTATATTAGATTAATAATTTCATGCTGCGCGACTAAGATAGCAATTGCATTATTTGATATACGGGGTGTAATCGAATATGTAAAGGGTTGATAAATGTCTGTATGTTACTACTGGTATATATTCTTTGCGGCCGCTATAGAAATTGCATTTGTTGATATAAGGGGTGTAATAGAAAATATGAGGGAGTTTATTATAGGCATCGATAAAATTTCCTAAAATGTGTTAGGTACACCTGAGGTATATGAAATCAATAATGCAATTCACGTGATGATAGTAATTCTAATCTACCGAGTATAACATACACACATTTCAGAAAATTCCGAAGAAAATTCTATCGATATTCCTATTAGCCCCCGTATATCAACTACTGCAATTGCTATAGTGGTCACAAAGGATACAGTTATTGATTCTTGATACCGTAGGTCTAATATACAGATATTTTAGGAAATTTTAATGATGCCTATGAACCCCCTTACATGTTCTATTATATTAGTGTTGCCACGAACTATTTATTACATTATAAGCCGCGCAGAATCAAATTACCCACTATTTTCTAACTTATTCGCTGTATACTTTCAAGCTAAGCTTAGGATTTAAGCTCGCTTAACAATACGACATTCTATGCTTTTAAAACGACCTTGAAGTCAAGCTTAACTTCAAAGTATACGACGAATATGGCCGTAAATTATGCAACAACGATTTCCAGAAATATTTGTTGAAAAATAGTGATCAATGATATACAGGGTGTCCCACTAAGGTCGGCGAGGTACGATATTATGGAAACCATAAACCTTAGGGCTCATAGAAAAAAATTTTGAGGACTAAATCGGCCAAGAGAAATTGATGGAAAATATTTTCAAGTTCCTAAAATGACCGCTAGAGGGCACAACTACTATGACATAAATGAAAATTCGATTTTTCTCGGAAAATCACCATATCAAGGTACTGTATCAATGACGGAAATGAAGAGTTCAGCAAAATTCGCGTCAGTTTGTTTTTTTATTTTTTTTCATATCTCGAAAAATAATGGTGAAAGAAGCTGTTGAAAAAATTAATTTTTAAATCGCTGTATCTCCTGAACCCTTGCTCCAAATTCGATCAACTTAGGCTCGTTTGAAAGATAATTTCACAATCATTCGAATGCTCCATTCGATGTTGATCTCCAGTTCACACCACGTCTACTAGAGGGCGTTGTTCACCCAAGGTTCAGTTTTTTCTGATTTTCTCAAAAAATTCAAATGGAATGCTACAAATTTCTAACATTTCTTTCGAAGAGAATAGTATTAGCTACAGTTTGGTGAATACCGCGATTCGATATCTTCATTATTTTTTCAGTTATTCGCAAATAATTAATTTGACCTGATAATATCAAGTATTTTGTTGAAAAAAATATTCTATGATTTCCGTTTTCTTCAGTGAGTCTGCGGTGCAAGCGAAATGTGAGGTAATTCAATCCAATTCACCTGTGCTAGTGATTAAAACGGTTATTATTCAAATGTTCAGCCTTTTCATTTATGTCATAGTAGTTGTGCCATCTAGCGGTCATTTTAGGAAATTGAAAATATTTTCCATCAATTTCTCTTGGCCGATTTAGTCCTCTATATTTTTTTCTAGGAGCCCTAAGGTTTATGGTTTCCATAATATCGTACCTCGTCGACCTTAGTGGGACACCCTGTATATAATTATTTTTCGGGTTATGTTATATCTTCGTTGAGTTCCTGTACTTCAATTTCAAATGATTTCGAGGTTCTCTAATCTAATGTGTCAGCATAGATTTCTGTGGTGTCAGTGCCTGCCTACTACTGACCTTGGCCTACTGCCAGTACTGCCTGTGGCCTAACCTCGGAACTTGACAGAACATTTTGGCGGGATTGGCACATGAATGAAAATCATCCTTCCCATGAAATATATTTTTGAAAATTCAACACAAATAATTATTATTCATTCATAACAAAAAACGAAACAAAAATAAAAAATATTCTAGTATAGGTACCCAACAATAAAATAGGTTTGAAAAAAAGATTATATATTTTTTAACATGTTCAGGTCTGGTTCAAATTTCAAGCAACCTCCACTATGACTAACACCATCTTTGGTAAAAAATATGGATCTCAGGGTTCTAGTTTCTAGTCTATTGCGTTGGTTAGTTTTAGTCAGTTGTAACACAGTGAATACTCTTCAAACAGAGGCGTTGGAAAATGGTAAAATCAACAAAAGACTAATAACAGTTCTGAGGTTCGGAAAAACTTCCATGCCAACGTTATTTTTCAATGCAAATAACTGGCACCAATACTCATCTGCAGAGTCGAATGGATTCAATTGATAAGAATCATAGCTCAATGCATGTAATCTCCATTCATCATCAAGTTGTTGAGGATTGACAACATTTTTTAAAAATGGAAATCTCTCAAGTACATGAATAAGTTACTTAATCTCTAAGCTTTGAGCTGTGGTTGGTTCAACTATGGAAATAACGTCGAAAATAGAGTCATAAAAATCAAATCTTTGCTTGATTTCAATAACTAATTCTATGTAAAAATTTTGACAAGATTTGAAAAAAGTTTCCAATTCATTTTTATTCAAAGCTGGGTCAGATTTTATTTTTGCCTTCATGAGCTGAAATTTCAACATATAATTGATCAATCTTTGAATAAAACTGTGTGTTTTTGTGATCCATTCTGAAAATATCAACATCTTTCAGAAATTTCATTTCAATGAAATTACTACAAATATTTTTCAACAACTTTTTGCATTCTGGTCTCAAGAGGTGTAATAACGGTTTTTCAGATTGGAACAGTGTGTTGAAATCAGTCATCATACCCAAAACATATGATATAAACTCCAAATAAATTGGTGTGAATGCATTATCGAAAATGCTCAACATTTCTTCAGTTGTCTTCGATGAGAATACTAACTCTCTAAAATATTCTCTCAATGGAACAAATTGTTCCAGAACCCTATCAACACATGCTTTAAATGACAACCATCTTGTAGTTAATGGAGAGAGAATGCTGTGGATCTCAGTTTGGAAGAATGTTTGAAACTCTCTGAATTTAACAATTCTTGAGAAACTTCTGTTGAAATGTGACCCAATATTTCTCAGAAGATTCTCTACAGAGCGAGGAAGTGTAAGGCATGCTTTAGATGCTGCCAGATGTGCCATGTGACAAGAGCATTTGACACACACAATGTGTGGCAGTTCCGTTTTCAATAATGTCTTCACAGATTGTTTATCTCCAAACATAACCTTTGTAGTGTCTGCACTGAAGCCCACCATGTTTTGAATTGGAATTCCTCTATTGCGAAAAACATTTTTTATGCTTTGAAAAAGATCTTGTGAAGTACCAGATTCCATTTCAACCATTTCAAAGAATTTTGTGACCACTTTATTTCTATTGTCACAATATATAACAGTGTATGCACATCGCTTGATCGTACTTCGATCGGTGGTCTCGTCCATTATTAGAGAAAAATATTTAGATTTCAATGTTATATTCATCTCATTTTCATAGGCCAGTCCCAATACATCTTTCACCAACTTGGTTGACTTAGTTCTCTTCACTGAAAATTGTTTTACAATTGCTGAGTCAGGAAAAATATTTTCCATCAATGGGGATTTGGGGATAATGTATCCATCAGCAAAAAAGGGAGATTGTTGGTTGCTACTTGAGTTCGGCTCTCCGAACTTTTTGTTACAGATTTTCATTTTTTTCTTTTTTTCATATTATCAATTTTATGAGTATTAGAAACTTGTTTCAAATTATACTTGTGCCTGTCTGATCTGCTGTGCTTGAGTATTACACATTTATGAGCAGTCATTGTTGAATTGCATACTTTATTTTTGGCAAGCTCATTTCCAGTCTTTGTGTCCAGTCAATTTCGATTTCTCCAACCAAACTTTGAAATATGGGTTTTCAAACCAATAAGAATTGAATTTGGACACCCTTTTGTCTCTTTATTGCTAGTTTTTTTTGTTTTGCGTACATGGTGTTTCTATCACAAAATTCTCATTATCTATGTCCTTACCTACTTCCTTATCATTTCCATCCTAGGGAAACATATTTTTTTATAAATGTACCAAAAGTTCAACCAACTGAAACTTACAGATATGATATCAGTAGTAGTACTTGTACTAGTACTACTAGTACCAGCACAACTATAGGTTTTCAACCATGCTTCCATATTTTTATTCAATCTGAAAATTCAAATTTCAAATCTTTATTTTTTTAAACCCATATATATTTCGATGAGAAAACTGTGATAAGAAACCTCGAATGAAACACTCGAATTCGAATGAGAGTGTCTGTTATGTTGCCACTTGTCATCAGTATGAGTATTGAGTTCTTTAGTTCTGTGCTCAAAAAGCACACACAGAATTCAAATTTCAAAAGCACCTCGAACGCAGAACAGAACTCGAAAGACAAGAACAGACAGAAGTGACAGAACACACCACAGTCCACACCCAAGGATTGTAAACTAGAGAAGGATGGTTCATTCAAGCGATTTTTTCGGCCAAAAGGCGTGGCTTCCGAAGGCGCGCGATGACGTAGTCAACGGCCCTGAATTCAAAATTATTAATGCTGAGTATCACTAAATGGGCATTAAAAGTAATTTTACTGTGATGTACCTTTTTATAATCGATACATATTGATTATTGATGGTTATTGGTATCATATATGGCTTCAAATATTAGTAATTTTTGTGAACAAAAACTCCTTGATTCTTAAAAATTCCTGAATGTCCACCAAGAAAATAATACATGAGATGATTTAACGTTTACAAAACAGGGAATATACCTATTCCATAAATAGGTAAGTACCTAATACCTACCTTGAAAACAATTTCATGCCTTTTGGAAATGTGTGTTAAATAATACTGGAATCCTCTTGGTTTTTGTCCAAAAATAGCAAATCTGCTACCTGGCATACTGGTTATTAGATGGAAATGATTTCATAAACACTACACACTTTTCAATGGAGGTGATGTAATAATTTATTAATATTTATCGAACTACTAAATCTTCTTACTGAGCAATTTGTCTATACCTACAATTATTGAAGAACTCTATTTGAAAAAAAAACAATTCGTACAACCACAAATATGAATATCGAAACATAAACCAGAGATAAGTTACCCACTGCATAAATGTAAACAAAGATTGAGGGCCGTCAGTGACGTCAGGAACACTTGTTCGATGTGCCAACATTGCGTCTTATGGCAATGAACCATCCTTCTCTAGTTTACCATCCTTGGTCCACACCGGCACACCTACTCCTACACTACTCGCCTACACTCTACAGTGTAGGCGAGTAGTGGCCTGTTGCCTTTTTGCCCCGTCTTAGATGTTGCCAACAACTCAAACATTTTTGTTGCGAACATTTGACCAGCTTGATGAATTATACACCATTATACGCAAAAATGAAAGATACACACTATTATACACAGGCCATTGAATTGTACACAAAGTGCATAATTATACACCAAACGGCAACTCTATTTATATAACAACTAATGCAATTGCTATCGTGATCGCGCAGCATGAAATTAATAATCCAATATACTTTGGATGTAACATACTAAAATTTCAGCAAATTCTATCGATACCTAGAAACCTCCCTATGTGTGTCCCTAGTCCTTTGTGTTTTCAGGAAGAAGCTGTATCGATAATTAGGGCGGGCCCTTATCACGAATCCGAAGTCACTTTGAGGTTGGTTTTGTCTCCTAATGAATATGAAAAATCTACGCTTTGCATCGACCTTGTCCAGAATAATGTTCATCTCTGTAAAACCGATAATTTTGATGATAATTCATACCATTTTATAATACCATTCCAAATTCAGTTGAAATCGCATGACTGTATACAGGGTCACTCACGGTCGATGGTACCTTTTACGGAGAACGGGACGTAGGATTATTCTGAAAATTTGGGTTATTGGGTAATCAGTTTTGTTCTATCGATCTAAATTACTTTCAGCGTTCCGGCATTGCCGCTTCTATCAAAAAGTAGCAACAACTTTGTTATTTCAAATGGAACACTCTGTATTTCATTTCATTTTTAGATCCTTCCTGAAGAGCTTATTTTACCGATCTATCATACTTGGGGTATAGCGCGAAATATCACAGAGATATAGGGTGTGAAAAATCGAGATTTTTCAACTTTAGGAATTTTTTGTGTCGAGACTAATCATTTCTGCTCAAAACGGCTTACATGTCCCTATCTCAAATTTCCATTTACTATCGATTGATATTTAATTGAAACAAATACGGGTGGTTCAAAATTTTGAGTTTTGCATCACCCTCTATTTGTTTCTATTAAATGTCAGTAGATAGTAAATGAAATAACAGAGTTGTTGCTACTTTTTGATAGAAGCTGCAATGCTGAAAGTATTTTAGATCGATAGAACAAAACTGATTACCCAATAAACCAAATTTTCAGAATAATCCTACGTCCCGTTCTCCGTAAACGTCTAAGGTACCATCGACCGTGAGTGACCCTGTATAGGTAATGACTGAGAAATATCGAGGGGGGCCGTTTCAAGTGAGACACTTTGTATTTGAAGCTGTAGGTATATAGGATAAGCAGCAAGCAGCATCTCCAGGAAAGAACTTAGATGGGCCATGGCCAAACATGGAGATGGATATGCATAAAAATTCAGGAAATTAGAACCAAATGAAAACAGTGAATGAAATGAAATTTGTTTTACTATGATTTTCTTACTTTTTTTCAATAGTATGTGTTATACAATTTCATATGATTGACAACAACTCAATATTATACATCCTCATCTGAGTTCTTACCTGGAGATGGAAAGCTTTTTGATAGCTTGGAACTTTAGAGTCCTCTTTTATATGCTACCCCAATACACCTACAATCTCATCTCTCACTAGTCAGCAAATATTACCATTCTCTGAATTTGAAAAACTATAGAGCGTTGTTGAAAATGAGCCTATTCGACAATATATATGAACTCCGGCAATATTAGGATTCAGTAGGTACTCGAATATCCCCATCGTTCCAGACTTTATGCGAACAAAACAGAAACCCCATAACATTATTTCCTTGTTAAACATGGAGTACATTTCTGAAAGCTCTCCTACCGTCCCTCTACGAGCAACATCGATGAAAAATGCATAACCTCTTAGTGAATTACGCACACATGCACTCTACATACATTAAACTCGAATGTAGATTAGAACTAGGTACCTACCATTATGAAGGATGTAAGTCCTTTGAGAATATGTTCCCGCTCATGAAATTGAAATTGCTTTGTCTTAGTGAATGACATTAGAGTTCAGTCAAGGTCAACAAGGAATATTAACAGGATTGAAAATTGTAATAGTAGATTCTGTAACGAGGTTAGAACGAGTAACATATACTGTATTTCCTCCATGAGCAGAAATTATGACCAAAAACAACTAGATTAGATATGAAATTGACCGAAAATACCTGGGTCATTAAAATGTACAAGTTGAGTCTCAAGTATGAAACTTGTATACCTTTAAATGCATCCTCAGTAGAAATTCTTTTCTTGTTGTAAGCTTCAGCCTGTTTGTATAAATTCCATCATTTCATCTAAATGTCACCATCGCTTTACGTACGGTCGTGGTATTACGGCACTAACGCATCTTGATGTTTACCTCTGACATCACCAACAGTTTTGAAGTCCACGGCCATCCACGTAGTTTAGTTTGGTTATGGAAAATTGTATCTTGTTATAGAATGAAAATACATAAGGACCGAGTATTTTTCTCCCTCAGATTTCGGGATTATTACACTCCATATACCTGCGGCTAGTCTCAATGTCTTGTTGGATACAAATTGCCTCGATAATTACGGAAGTTACGGGGATGCTTCTATGAAAAGTGAGATACGCTGTATATGTATCTACTATTTCTCTATCCCACAAGCTACTGGTTTATGTTTGTTTCCATTGCATTTTATTATATCTGGTACGCTCAATAGTCGATTCTGAGTGATTTTTCGGGCATTGCCCGAATTCGACTATGGGCGTACCATATCTATGAATTTCAACCCAAATTTCAAAACCCTCCGAAAAATTCTTGGATTTTGTGCCTTTTTTTGACAGGTCTGCCTTGTTTGGATATTTTAATTATCGTTTGACTGCACGAGAGATAAACCAATGAAATAGCTCAATGCCAATTATAATATTTCAAGCAATCAATATTTCAAAAGTGTTTGTCCAATTTTCTAAATCTTCTTACCCTGGTTCTGTCAGTATCCTCACAACTCCTCACGATTGAAGGGAGTTGGTTTTGGGATAGACGAACATCTGTGCTGAAAATGCATCTGGTAAGTGTTCAGCGGAATCCAATCACTAATGGATGTATTGGAGTTGGAATGAGGAAAATCATTGTTATGCAATATTGATTGTCCTGGAATTTTTCAAAGGATCAAAGTACTCAAAATATATGTGATGTTTGCAAGACAAGATGTCACATTCTTCAAAAGTTTGGTGATATTATTGTTGAAACTCAATAAGCTTCTGTATGTAGGAAACCTCGAAATGATAAGTGAGACATCGCAGCTCCAAAAAATTGGCGCTATACAATCCATGGAACTGGCAATTTCGTCGGTCCGAAGATTCTTTCTTGACCAAATATCTCATCATGTCACATCTGCCCAATCCTCTTCGTAATTCCTTTCTAAATAAGAACAACAGTTCTAGTTATTGTATCTAGGAAGACGTGCCTCGGGTAGAGTAATTACAAAAAGAACAATAAAGTCGTGGCGTGAACTTCTCATCAAATTATCAGCGACGGGAAAAGTTAATATTCTGCAGACTTTCGGAAATGAAACAGTCGGCAAAAAGCAACGTGGAGTTGAAAACACAGTTATAATGCTTAAAGTAGGGATATACAGAATACATATAATGCTTTTCACAGATTATGTCAGTGGATTTCAGAGAATCATTGAAGACGAAAAAAAAGAATTAACAATAAATTTATATACGAACTAATTTTAAGGGATGATTGAGCATTGTAAATAATTATTCTGTGATTCAAATTTATTTCGTTACAATAAGAAATTTATCCGATAAAAAAAAGCTCTTGGGTTTTTACTGTTGATAAAATAACCGAATGTCATCTATATATACCTATCTTTCTATACTCAATTCAAAAACCGTGAAAATATTTCGAAACTTTGTTCAGTGGCATAGAAAACGCTTTCTAGGGGTACTTTTTGCCGCAAATTTTTTGTTTACGCATTTTTTGAGAAAATATCAACTTATCAACATCTATCTCTGATGTTTTGATTTAATATTCGGGGGTGTAATGAAAAAACATACATGAACATGTCATGAATCAGCAGTTACGCATAATAATTTTCAAATCGATTTATCTCGATAAATGAAAATGAAAAATGTATGAACAAATAAGTTGATTGTGTAGTGTCACTATACTTTTCTATTGTCAATTGCCATTGTCAATGAACATAGAAGTCGTTTATCGTTATTATTATATGATTTCGATGTGATATTCAACATAATATCATGAGACCTGATGAGATACACACATATCTAACAACAAATATCAAAAAACTATGTGGTCTTACAAAACAAAATTTCTATGGTAGAATATGTATATGCTTTGGGAAAAGCCATCAATTTTCACGGAGCATGCATTTCATATATTAACACTACATAGAATGTAAGAGTATGGAATGAAACGAAGCTGCCAGCCATATGGAATTTCTGCACTTTTCCATTTCCATTGTGCTCTGTACCTAGCTCCTGTAATATCAAAGAAATGTTGGGTGCTCAAATTCCTAAGCGCAGTAATGAAGGTCTGAGTGGAATTTACATAAAAATTCTTGTTGCTCTAGTGGATTATACTCCACATGAGATAATTTTCGAATACGTTCAGGATAATGTATTGTAAGTTAGCTAAAGAATTGAAATGGTTGATTATAAAAATAGCAGACAATTTGAAGCACCCTTCGTTTCATATTTCAAATAAAACACATAGTTTATTTTTGCATAAATCGATTTCTTGGATCTACTTCAGTACAGCCTGGGGGATATCGATATCCCATTATCTTATGAAAATATGAAACCACTTCCTTTGAATATTTACATTGAAGATCCAAAAAGAATCATGGTGACGTAGGTATAAACATGATGATTTTTCAGCATACCTATAGCAACGATCAGTTTTCTGTGAAAGATGTGTTGTCTTATCTTTAAGACGTTGATTTGTATTAGTATTTTTTGGAAAAATAAAGTTAATCCGGTGGACTTTTCTAAATCTTCGATTTATACGAATATACTAAAGCACCGAGGTCAAGGTAATATAATTGTAATGTCAGATCAAAATTAGATTATTATTTATATTCAAATATGTTTATTCATGTCTGTCTAGCGACCGATTTACCCTTCGATCATATAACAGACTAGATAAATAAAGCACAATATTTACCACAGTAGTTGTTTGAAGCCAACATCTAAATCAGTCACTAGGTTTACCTCATTCTGAAACAAGGATAGCAACAACAGAATCCCCCATTACCAGAGTGACTTGCTATCTTGGAAGGGTCTGAATTTGAATAAATTTACTCACCAACAAAATTATTATATCCATTATTCCTAAAAGCTAATGAAAACAATCTGAAATCAGAGTTTTCTGAAAATATATATCTTAGATTCATTACTCGAAAGATGATAGATTTAATTCACTGTCAAACTATATCGTCTATTTTCTGGTGATGTAGAGTTCCCAAGTTTCGAACTTGAAAAATATAACTTCAAACATGTTGTTATTACCTACCTTTCAATTCCACCATATAGGCTTATCTACTACTCTGAGCATTCTCTTACAACTTGGGCCAACCATTTTATCACTTGAAGTAAAACGATGAGAGCATACTCTAGCGTCTCTAGAAATATTCTCTTTCCCTTTCATATTTTTCGATATATCCACTAAATTCTCTCACGAAAGTTGAAATATGCCGTTTAATGAATTATCAAACAAAATTTGATTTGAAACCGAGACGTTTCTCGCTGTCACTGTCAGCGTTTGGTTGATTATCGGTTAGCGCATTCACCAAAAATAACTTAATCCATCACTTATATTTGAATGAGGAACTTTCTTATATGATGAAGATTGAATAATAAGCTTTTGATGTACTTATCTGATTTATATGAGTACTTACTGAAGAATATATATATTTGGGAACATTAAAAATATGGTCATGGGATGATTATCACTTTCAAATGTTACGATGTGGCAACCTCTATGGGGAAAACATATGAATTTGAATTTAATGTTGCCTTCAGACAATTTGGGGTGTTACTATTCTAGTCGGTTTGTTGTTAGGAGGAATAACCAAGGTATACATTTTCTGAATCAACATCACAATGTTAAACAACAACATTCCTTTCCTTTCTGCGTAATTCAATCATCCTCATCATTCACGCTTTGATGCTCACCTATACATAACAGCAAGTACATCAGACCACAGATTCGTGCCACAACATATATATGCAAATCCATACAATTCAGCCCGCCTTTTCCAGCCCTTCGGCAATATTCGTGAGTTCATTGAGGATGATAGGTAGTGTGCGAGATTTTCAGGCAGAACAATTCTAGATAATCGTGTTGCCTTTAATGGTCTGCTGATTTTGTAATAACAATTTCTAGATTTCGACGAAGCTTGTATATAAGAATGTAAGCATGAAGCATCATTCTGAAGTAAGTTTATATATTTCGTAGGTAAAATGTTTATTTGATTCTAGAAGGATACACTACATAGTAGTATGAAAACTAGAAGGATGTACTACAAGATAGTAGTATACACTACAAGGTAGCATAAAAACTTCAATTGGTATGAATCTTGGTGGCATTTCACGAACATTATTTATTAAAAGCATGATGAAGGTAATCCGAAAGACAATAGCGATGATAAAGACAAGTTAGGAATTGATGAAATACAATGTGGTGGCTATGAAATGGAATATATTGGACAAACACCAGGAAGCATAAATACCCGCTTGCTACATGATAATTTCGAAGAAACAAGTGTTTCTTAACATAATCTTGAAACAAGTCACCCTTTCACTATAAACAACTGAGAAAATGTAATACATGTTACGAACAAGGAGTTGGATACTTCAGAATGCATTTTCATCGATCGTAGTAGAAACCCTTCGATGCTTAAGATGACGACCCTATCTTTTCTTCTCATTTTCTTTATTATTCAGCCTCATTGATATTTCACTTAATATCAATGACACCATGCATGGTGTTAGTTGTCATCCCCAGTGTGTCGAGCTCAGGTGTTGTCCCTGATGGTAAGCCCAAAAAAAGTGTGACTTCGCAGCATCAGCATCAGTTGGAGGATGCCAGGCTGAGTTGGAGTTGATCTTGATGTAGCTTTGGCAAATAGCTGGTACCGCAGTGAATTTGGGGTGTCAAGACCTGGCTTGCCACCATACATGGTGACAATAACTTTTGTTCCCCTGCAACTGCTATTTCCACAGGTGCTGATGTGGGATTCATAAAAGTTGCACCCTGCTTCTTCAGCTGAGGGTTTCGCTTCAGTGCAGTGAACAGTTCCGCTCTGTCTAAATAAGGCTGATGTGGAATCACAGCCGCTGAAAGCTTGGACGAATGGGATGAGGTGGTGGTTTCCCAATGATGTTGAGACAGCTGAGAATAAATTTCCTGTCGGTTTTTCTTATCCACACATTTGAAAATACACGTTTCTTGATGGTCGATTGAATATGATCAACACTACGAAGACTAGGTCGGTAAATCACTAGCCTTGGCAGCGCTGTTGGATCAACCGCAGTTTGTTTTTATCATAAGAGATACCTTTCTAGAACGTGAATCAAGTGGAAATGTACTTCGCTGAATCATATAGAAATGGTTTGGGTTAATACGAGGGTGATTTTATGAAAAACAAGAGAAACTGTACACAAATTTGCAAATTTGAAAATGACACCAAACTTTTAGAAGCTGTATACCGGAAACTATCAGGCCTACAGAGAAGAAAATATCAAGATTCAGCTTATTGCACGTAATTCTATCTGGTTCAAAAGAGATATCCATGATCATGGTCGAAAAACTACTGCTTCATGGTCAAAATGGCCGAAAACTGGAGAAGGGTGGAAAATAGGAGTTTTTGGGCTGGGATACTAGGTTCCAGAAGGACACTGAGGTCGAAAAGTAGACCAGAATACCTTCATGTTCATGTTTTTTCGAACATTGTATGGAAATATCGCTACTACCCAATTCAATGTTCGTGAGAGCTATTGGTGCAACAAGGAAAAGACAGGTCTATACTGTAAAGAAGATCTAGCTGTAGATCTGATTTTAATAAAACCAAAAGTCCAGCTTGTATCTTCTTAACATGACGTCTGGTTGGTGACCCTGCTGTTACGAATTCATTTAAATCTCTCGAGCATCTCTCTTTGATTTCATGATAGGTTCCTATCATATAATATTCCTTCCGCTTCTCTCAACTCCACATATTCCAGTTATAACATTATTTTTCTTTTACTATCATTCTGCTCTATAATAGGATTCATAAAAGGTTGAAAACATTTTCCGCTCTATGTGCAACTCAATAGGACAATCGCAAGATCATTATTTTTTATGATTGAAGCATCTAAGAACTCTTGTGTGATGAAAATTATTCTCTTCGCACAAAGATAATTCACCCTAATTTTAAGTAAGTATACTAGTGAAATAGTGAACACGGCTAGTAAATTGCATGCCCTGTAGCTATAACTCACCGTTGGATTTCCTAATCATTAACTACGAGACCGCTAGATTGCAATATTGTTGGTTTAATTGACAGGAAATTTGGTGCGTTCTGAGGATACTAGTATTCAGGCCCTGCAGCGTATATGGAGAATATTATTCAAAGGCTCAGAAATATAGCAGGTATGTCTTGGAGCTATACAGTAGCAACCTATAAGGACTTTGCTTGAAGGTTATCGACGTTATTTTGGACGACGTTTCAATCGCCATTCGCGATCGTCTTCAAATAAATACTGACAAACTCTGAGACTGCGGTACTAAATTTCTGAATATCGAGAACCCGATTTCATGAGTTGAAAGAATATACTCATTATTCTATTGTTACTTTTAGATTATGTTGACTCATGAGTCATTTTTGTCCAATCATGGATTTGATCATATAATGAATAACGCTCAATCCTTACCACAGTAGTTGTTTGAAGCCAACATAACAACAGTTACTAGAGTTACCTCAGTCTAAAACAAGGATAGCAACAACAGATTCCTTCAGCACAAAATCATCGCGTGTCCATTCTTCCTAAGACTAAATGAAAACAATGTAATATCAGAGTTTTCTGAAAATATACATCTTTTTTTTTTATTAGCCGAATGATAATAAATATAAAGTTACAAAGTGTTGGACTTGGGAAATATATTATCAAACATGTTGCTATTACTTTTCAATTCAATTAAATATAGGCTTATCTACTACTGTGAGCATTTTCTTACCAATTGGGCCAACCATTTATCACTTGTATGGATATGATGCGAGCAAACTCTAGCGTCTCTTGGAATATTCTCTTTCCCGATCGTAATTTTACATATATTCAATAACTTTTCATCTTGGAAAAACCCGAGAATGTTTTCAAATTACTAAAAATCGTTTTGCATATGAGGGTGGGTGAATAATGTTTATTCAACGAATGGTACGATACTGATACAGTGAAATGTTGTGATCTGGTCACCATTTTAAAATCGTCTCTCACACATTCAACAGCGTTTCACCATCGATTTGAACAGAATAAACATGGTTTTTGAGTATATAGAATCATATTCAAATTTTTACACAAAACTGGAAATATGCCGTTTGATGAACCATCAAACAAAATTTGATTTGAAAACGAGACGTATCGCGCTGTCACTGTCAGCGTTCGGTAGATTATCGGTTGAACGTTGAACGAAATTAGCGGCGTTGGCGCATTCACCAGAAATACCGCAATCTCCAGAAATACCTGCTATCTATAAACCACTTGTATATAAAGGCACTATATTATATGACAAACATTGAATACATAGCTTTTGATACACTCATATGACTCATATAAGTACCAACATATATACATATATTTCGGAATTTAGAAAAAATGTGGTCTTGGATAATTATCACTTTCAAATGTTACGATGTGGCAACCCCTGTGGGGAAAAACATGTGAATATAAATTTCATGTTGGCTTCAGACAATTCTGGGTTTCACTATTCTAGTGGGTTTGTTGTTCGGAGATTTGAACAATCGGAGGGAAATCAGCAACCCACAAATATGGTTTCAGGGTTGTGCGAGATTTTGTTCGAATACCAGAAAAGGGAAGCATTGAATTGGAAGCAGTGGAAAACGCCATATGAGAAATGTCAGCGTCTCAACCAGTCCACTAAAAAAACCTCTATACAGGGTCCTGCCGATTTCATAGGGACAGTATTGCTATTTCCTAAACGGTAAGACAAAGAAAGTTGATCAAATCAGACAAAAGGTGCGCAATTCATTCCTCTCCAAAATGCCGTTCTGTAAACTGGAAAAGTTTCGGCTTTTCCTGAAATATTTTGAAAAAACTGAAAATCACTCATTTCGTTTTTATTCATTTTCCGAGTTAATATTTGAACAAGAAATTTCAAATTTTGCACAAACAGGTAATTTATCAAGACAATGAAGTTGGAAATATTCTATTTTCATCATTTCATAGATACATTGTGCAACTTTTGTTTTTCCAATGGGCCCATATTTGTTTTTTCACTATTGAATGGTACTAAAAATTCCCTTCACAGCCATGTATAACATGTTGACATTATCATATGAAAAAGTGCAAAAAAAAAACAGTAAATATCATTTTTTGCATGTAAAATTTAGCTGCCCTATACGGTAGGCCATGATAAATAGGAAACAAGATATTTCAATCGTTAAAAATGGATCGGAACCAAGGTGGATATAGGATGGTGAAACAGCTTCCTATCAACAAGCACTAGAAATAACTGTATACCTTTGCCTACTTGATTTCATAACGTAGTAATATGTAGTTTCAATTCACGCCTCTCAGATTGGAACCACAAGTCATTCAAGTCGTGGAAATATTACTACCTTCTCAAACTGTCTACAAATTTTTCGCAGAAACAATTGAAGAGCTGTTTCACCATCCTATATCCACATTGATTGGAACGTATGGTCCTGTAAGGTGGCCTTCCAGGTCGTGGCCTTCCAGGTCGCCTTGTCTCAATCCTCTTGATTACTTTTTATGGGGATTTCTGAAAAATAAAGTTTACCACAGTGTTGAGGAATTGCGACAAAGAATTACTCTGGCTTTTAGAGACATATCACCTGAATTTGTATCGAGTGCAAAAGGACAGTTGAGATTAAGAACCCAAAAATGTATTGAAAATAATGGCGGACACTTTGAGCAATATTCATAACTATTATTGAAGTATTTTATTCAGTATTAAGCTCTGTCTTGAGTGAGGTTTTAGTTAAGATTCTTTATGATTCGATCTTGATATTTTACGGGTTTGTTAATAAATTTGCTGCTCCTAAAACATTTAATTTGATAGATGTAGATATCGATACTGTAGTCATAACGATTGAAATATCTTGTTTCCTATTCATCATGGCCTACCGTACATGGCAGTTAAATTTAAAGAAAAGATAACCTGCAAAAAATGGTTTTTACTTTTTTTTCGTACTTTTTCATAAGATAATGTCAACATATCATACATGGATGTGAAGGGAATTTTTAGTACCATTCAATGGTAAAAAAACTAATATAGTGTTCATAAGGAAAATAAAAGTTGCACAGTATATCCGTCAAATTGATGAAGATAGAATATTTCAGATAACTCCAACTTCTTTGTCTTGATAATTTACTTGTTTGTGCGAAATTAAAAATTTCTTGTTCGAATATTTCTTAACTCGGAAAATAAATAAAAACTTAATGAGTGGTTTTCAGTTTTTTCAAAATATTTCAGTAACGGCCGGAACTTTTCCAATTTGCAAAATGGATTTTGAAGAGGAATGAATTGCGCACCTCTTGTCTAATTTGATCAACTTCCTATGTCTCACCGTTTAGAAAATAGCAATACTGTCCCTATGAAATCGGCGGGACCCTGTATATTGTTTAATAATGTATACCTACTGCGAGTGTATAGAATTCGATGTTCTGCGTGGCATTAGCCAGGAAAGTTTTTCAACATCTCATGTGTGTTTTTTTTTCAGTGAATAGGTTAAGTAGTTGAAATTTTTAATTTTGAGCTTTTTTTCCTTCTTCAAACATTAAAACCATATGAGGAGTGCTATGATAATATATGGAATGTGTCAAGTACTGATATGTGGTATGAATTTTGTGCAATTCAGCAGTACCTACGTGAATTGATTTGAGCTTGAAAATGAGAATGTCGGTTATCATGAGACATACGATGTCACTCAAATCTGAAAGTTGCGTATTTTGGTGATTTCAAATAACTGACCAGAACAAATATGCGTAAATAAATGAAATTAAGACATTTTACGTCTACGTGAATTATGCGTAACTTTATTTCATATCGTATATTACTTCCAATTTACTTCAACTCATTTTCAAATATACTTCACCGGCCTATGTCCTAGTCAGAACATATTACATCTCCTTTGTGATTTCAGTAATGCATTTCGGAGTATACCACGACGTAGATTGTTTGGTGTGAAAAATTTGTCTGAATATCAGTTTTTTCATAACAATGCAAGTAATATATCAAGAACACAAAGAAAACTAATTTATATGGTTGTTCTTATCTGGGATATGAATGGATTTTCCACTTGTAATCTCAGTATGAATGGAGCAGGCAATTCCTACATCAGATATTATCGCTCGGATCCATTTGGATTAATCCAGCTTGGTATTTCTATACACAATGTTAACATATTCGGTGTGATCTTTGTGATTATACAAGCTTCGTTCTATCTTGAGTTAAAGATAGAAATGAAGAGAAACTATAAGATTTGAATTCCGAAGTGAAGAGTATAGACAACTCCGAAATAATGTTTGACTGAAATACAATTTTGAAAAATGTAATGAGGTGAACCGTATAGTAACATTTTACATGTGGTGGCTTGGAGCAGCTATTTTGGATCTAAACACGAAAACACCTATACAAATCAATTTAGAGCAATATTTGAGTCACCATTTCAAATTTGTGAATTTTTACAAAAAAAAAACATATTAGTCTACTCCGAAATCATAAAACTCCACTTCCATATTGAAGCCGCGATATATTCTATAACAGATATAAGGGAGCGAGTTGATAAGAACAAATTAATATGCTTGAAAAGTTCATCACAAATAAAAATCATGATTTGAAGCTGAGTTTTTGAAAATTTTGTTCAGATTTGAAAATCTTGAAAGTAGAGTCTCAAGTTTGATTGATGATCCTAGCCCTTATTTCAAGTTATGATAATACATACTCGGTCTAAAAAAATTATTCGTTTGTTCTCATGTTGTAAAATGGACAAAATTTTAAGGTTTCAAATTAGACTCTTAATCTCTGCCTCTTCAGAATTGTGGTAGTAATTCGTACTATTTCTATATTTAAAGGAGAAAAAAAGACATATCCACAACATTTAATCTGTGAAGGTAAGACCAGGGACATGTTTCGGACGATAATACGTCCATCTTCAGCCTGATTAAAAAGTTCTAAAAAGAAAGAGGGAAAATTTGTTATAGATGTTACACAAAGCTACACAACTATTTGAATGTAGATGAACAAAATTTTTGTATGATATATTATATTAGGAATTGAAATTCGAAGGTAATACTTTTTTTGTCTTTAGGAGGGTCCCGTGCCCTATTATTCAGCCAATCGGGATGGGAATTTGGAAAATCAGAGAAGCATGGGGTTAACAGTTCTAATGTGCACAGACATTTCATCAAAATGCTTTATGGCTATTATGGACAGGAGACCTGTTTTTCGAAATGATGTGAAAACCCACACCATGGGGGTGTGGGTGTTGATTAATAAGTGTCGATTGTTAGACCTCGGCGATCCCCAAAATCAGTTTTCATTTATGTCGACCCCTGGGAAACCGATTTCGATCTCAAGAAGGGATCGATATCGATTACTTTGAGAATCTCTGATATACATGATGCTTCTAAAAGGTTTTCACAGAAACATTACTATAGGAATGTGTACCTCATATCGAAATAATTCGATTTGAGTTTTACCACAGTACAAAATTGCTCAATTTGGGCGATAGACTGCTCTGCAGTTACAGTCTTTCTTGCTTAACCAAGCATCGGTGTATGCCATTTCAGTCAAATCATTCAATTGGCGTAGATCATAATTTATATCAGCAAATAAACATATTTTAGGTCGACTGAACTTATTCTTCACTACTGTCAGAACATACTCACTCCAAATCACACAAATAATCAATTCAGGATATTTTAATGAATGCAAACATTTTTCAGTATGGAGCGGCGGCGTCGATCTTCAAGGACCCCTTTTCATGTTTGAGCCACCACATCGGGTCGAGTTCAGTAATAGTTCTGGGGGTAAGGTCGACTGTACTGCTCACGGTAGCCCTCCTCCTGAAGTCGAGTGGATTCTAGCTGACGGATCGCAAGTCCACCATGTAAGTAACATATCTATATTCCCATATGAAATGATCAGGAACTTGAGCCTCTTGCAGAAGAACGCTGAGCATTCGCAAAGCAACTATTCTGCAGTGTCAGCGTTCTCGCCCATAGTTTTGAGGAGATACCTTTGAAGGCCGTGTCCAGTGAGGAGTCTCGTCAAAATTTTCAATTATTTTTTGTACAACTCGAGCCTTGGAGAGTGCACACAAGAGTTTTGGGCCGAAAAATCGTTCATTCACCCCTTATTTGGCAAAGCAGGCCGGTTCCTTTTTGCCTTTTTACCTGAAACCCACATCAGAGTGACCTGTCAGTTGTTCGTTGCCAGTTGTCTCAGGGATTGTTTACAGTCTCAATTCACCCTAGACTCACAAGTTTCAGAGCTTTTGGTGCTGCTTGGCTATCTTATTAGATTTCTGATTATTGATTTCTGCCTTCGAGTGTACCTTTCGCGGCACTCCTGGGCACATACCTCCATAGCATGTACTTCTGCTTGAAAGATGGATGGGGTGTTACCTGTAACTTCCACTCCAGCCATTTCCTCCATCTTGGATCTATCCGTATACCACACTGATTCATCCCTTCCTAGTTGAGATCTGTTCTCTGTGCAAATTTGGTGGTTGTCAAGTCATATCTAACTGACTTGATACCTATCGTCGGCTTAGACATGCATTCTAGGAAAATATCTTCCAAAATTTGCAAGTGTCAGATCCGTTTTGCTGATTTGAGATTAATTGTCTGGCTCAGTCTGAAGGCACTGATTGCTGCTTCTTTCATAACATATGAGTGCAATGGTGGAAGATCCATCACTCCCTTCAAGACTGCAGTGGGGTACGTGAATATTTTCCCTGTGATTCCTAGAAATCCTAGCAGCTGCACTTTCTGCAGCTTGATTAATGCCGAAATTTATTGCATTTTTTGCAACCATATCAATGAAGCGTAGGTGACCATGGGTTTGATGATCGTTTGGTATAACCAGAAGATCATTTCTGGTTTCAGACCTTATGTCTTCCCATATACTCTTCGGTATGTCCAACTTGCCGCTATATGTCACTTTCCGGTCGATTACCATCAGCACGCCCAAATATTTAATTTCCCTGGAAAATGTAAGGTGGATTCAAATTTGAGTTCATACTTCCGCCTCTTGTGAATGGAACCAGCACTGTTTTGCTAGGATTTACATTGAGACCTTCTTCCACGCACTATTCTGATTGTGTTTAGAGCCACTTGCATGTGATTGAAAATCATCCCGTCATATTTTTCCCTGATGGCGTAACCTTGATTTGTGAGAAACTGAATCATATAGCTTGACCATCAGGTTGTCGACGACCGATGACTACAGCGCCCCTGTGGGGACAATCTTTTCCTACTGTCATCTTGACCGTCTCTTCCGCGAGAGTCGCCATAATGATTCTGGTTTCCAGCATTATCATGCTGAATGCATGAAGGCACAAAGAGCCATTTCTTTCTCCACGTCTGCCTTTTCCATGCTTTGAACTAGACATTGTAGAGTATTTATCGTGGATTTACCAGCTAGATAAGCAAACTGTTTCATGTGGAGCAGTCTCAACCCAAGGAATTCGCTATTGATGTGACAGTCTATTATTTTTTTCAATTCGGTCTCCAATCTCTGGTGAAATCGCCACAACGGCCTCTCTCCAAGCTTGCTTTGAATGGCCAGTAAGGCAGGAAATATTTCGTCCTCTCCTGGTGCCCTGAATGGTTTGAACTTTTTGATAGCCCATTTGATCCTTTGAGTTGTGAAGATCTTTCCAGCTAGGCTTCTGCTGGATCTGTTGGGGTTGTGGACAACCCCTTCCAGGTGAGCGCTTTGCTGTTCGTTCTTCACAACCAGGAGTCTGCAGGAAAACATTCGAGCATTCCTTTGGGTTATCAGTATATACCCCCCTCCCCCGTTCGGCTTTTTGATCAGATCGATTCCGTTGGAGTATTCTTTTCCATGTTTTTTTTTTCGATACCTCAAGTTTTTTTTGTACTCCGAAAGAGCTTAATCGAAAAGTCTTCCGACTTGTTTCGAAGTTTTGCTAAGCATCCCAGTTGGTTAACTGTGGTACCTTGTATCCATCGAAGCGTATTTCTGACGTCTCCAGGTCGAACCTTATGTGCTGGTGGTCCTACATCGGAGAATCATCAGATACATGCCAGTTGTGAATATAAATTGTCATAAATATAGTATTCGTCTCATCTGCTATAAAATTCCTACTGAACGGTCTATAACTATTTGTTGGTTTATTAGGATAAGTCAGGAATTGATTAATCAATATCAGTCATTGAAACTATAAGTAATGAAATAATGAATATATCGCACAGTGAAACTGTACTGGTGGTCGAGTGCGCGTGTATCGCTGGCTTATAGTCTAGAGGTTCCGGGTTCGAATTCCGGCGGGACTATTAGAAATTTCATTTATTTCTGTAGCATCGTTTAGCGGGAGGAGATAGGTGACCAACCGAACGTTCTTGGGTACCTAGATTTCAATCCTTCGGACTCTCAACGATAATCAGCCGAGTAGTGCTTCGGATGACACTTAAAAAGCTAAGGTCCCCGTCTTCCTTACTCACACAAGTCTCAATGAGACTTCTAGGGTTGCTCTGCAACTAAGTTGGCGGTTAAAAACACTTTTCAAACACACACTTTTCAGTCACAACAAAATTGAGTTGTTAATGAAATACCAACAGGTAAACCTAAACATTGTATATCCGTCATTTTGAATTCAGGGGCTTGTTCAAAATACTCTATTGATAACGTGTTATTGGGACCTGAAAAAAATTTGGTGTTTCAGTTAGTTCAAAGCAATCAGACATGACCACCTTTTATTCTACCTTTAGTGCTTCGGATGACACTTGAAAAGCTAAGGTCCCCGTCGTCCTTACTCATACAAGTCTCAATGAGATTTCGAGGGTTGCTTTGCAACTAAGTTGGCGGTTGAAAACACTTTTCAAAACACTTCATTCCTAGTCGATATAAAATTAGCATATGCAAAGTATTTATTCTTTTGTGCTATAACCATGTCAAACCTCAAAGTTCTCCATCCCAACTAGAAAACGATATGACCTGCTCCGGGAAGCCAAAGAGAAATATGGTGATAAGGACTTTTCCTACAGTAGTTCTGAGTTAATTTACCTATTATCTGATAATCGACAATGAACAATATCCATTATCATGACTATAAACTACAATCTATCTTATGATTCGTGCAGCACTAGAAACTGTATCACTTATTGCTGAATATGGTGGAACAAATTTTACGATACAAGCATAATTGGACGTGTTTATGCATATTGCAAGCATGGGCATTAAATTTATCGGATTTATCGAAGATGATAACTGATTCATCGGGAAAACAACACAACGCTCTGATTATAAAAAAATATTTGCCAAATATTCTATCCATGGTTATTCTACCAATGTGAATTTGAACATGGTACTATTTATACGTAGGTTCCTCAGTGGAACATGGTTCAGAAAATGAGTACGTAAAGCACAGCGGTTCAACTCTTCGCTTCACTGATTTAAACAAATTTCTGCAAATATTAATCATTCGAATTACACATGAACTTTTCTCAACGTGGCTAATCACTAATGCCAATGAATAGTTTGAAGAGTTGATTTCCGAGTTCTGTTAAAATAGAGTAGTAATCAGGAAGTTGTTACAGAGGTATCTCGTTGAAAAGGGCATCAATAGTTTTGGGGTAGCTGAAAGTATTCGAACCATAAAAACATTTGAATTACGAAATTTGGAATATTTGGCACGATAGTCACTAGGGCACATTGAAACTTTTCCAATATTCCGTTGAAAGAAATACATCTTCCTGTAATAATTAGTGACAATAATGAAAATGGGATACAAACGAACGCGTCGTCGATCATTAGGAGTGATTTTTACATATCTTTTGTATTCATTCAATTAATATTAATGAGGTAGTGAATAGTAAACTGGTTGTTTTTATGAAGCAGGGAGGAACCTCTCTCAATTATTTTGACATACTTGAAGAAACACATTTACTTCACAGTCAGTCTCGGTCTACCATAGCGTGTACAAGTCAGCTCTCAACTCGAGGCGTATATTGAAACGAATTCATGTTTTGCCACAAATGTCTTTTCATAATTCAAATAGATATATGATATAGATATATGATACGAATTCCCAGTATCCCATACTGGGAATTCCCAGCAGTATGGCTGTATCCACCATGGAGGGATTGCTACAAAGGCAATTCCTCGAATCATGACAGGATACACCTGGAATGAGACAATCGAAGCTACATATAACAGGACATTCGATGAGGCTCACGAAAGAGATCCTAACAGACGAGATCTCAAATTGATAGTTTGTCTACTAACGGAATTTAACCATCTCAATAGGCACTTGGAGCTAATCGGGATCAAAGACGATCCCCTGTGCAGATGGTGCTTGGAGGATAATAATAATAATAATAATAATAATAATAATAATAATAATAATAATAATAATAATAATAATAATAATAATAATAGCGTCTTTATTAATACTTACCGAAAAAATTTTTTTTAAATAATTGTATTCGGGCTGGCGACATTCGGCAAAGGCCGCTCTTCCATGTAACCAGCAAAAATAAAAAATAATACAGTGTTTCAAAGAAATTTGTCCAAGCTGATAGTAGATTTGATCATAATATAATTATAAAATTAATATAATTAACATAAGAGTTAGTGAAAAAAAAACATTGAGATAATGTAATTATAACAACGAATATTTAAGGAACTGTTCTGTTCGACAGAATCCAGGATTTAATTTGTTTCCTGAAATTATGAGAGCATTTGAGGGTTTTGATATGCACTGGAATTGAATTGTAAATTTTGACAGCATTATAAGAGAAGCTACGTTGAAATTGCGTTGATTTGTGTTTTGGAATACTATACAGATCTCTGTTCCTATTAGAACAGTTGTGATAATCACCTAGTTTAGTTAATTTATCCAGGAGATAGGGAGGGGCTTCAGAGAGATTGATTTCATGAGCAAGTGTTGCAAGCCGTGAAATAAACATCTCTTCTAAGTTCAGTATATTCATTTCTCTGAAGATGTGACTGATATGGTGGTATTTTCTCAATCCATACGAATATCTTAAACAAGTATTTTGTATTTTTTGAAGTGTGTATTTATCATTTGCGAGTAAAGCAGGCCAGTATATTTCACAGCAATAAGTTAATCGAGACCAAATCAATGATGCACACAGAGTCTTATTTATGGAATAAGTGAGATAAGATTGATTCATATATAAGAGTCGCAGTGTTGAATAGCTATTCTTAACTAGATGTGACACGTGTTTTTCAAATCTTAGTGATGTATTCAAGGATGATGAGAAATCATCGCACATCCTCACTGAGTGCAGACTATAAGCCAGCGATTCAACGCACTCGACCCCAGCCCCAACCTGACAACCTGTCGAACCAGGAAATTTGGTTTACCATGGTGGAATCGCAGTTGGCTTCAGAGGCGATTAAAGATCATGCAAGACGGTACCTAAGCATTCTCAAAGCTCACCCCGGAGTTACGGTAGCGAAGTGAAGGACATAATTGTTCAACCTGTCAACGAACACTCCCAAGATCGGCTAAAAGATGGTTTCAGGAAGAGAAGATCAAGCAGCTACTTCAGCAGGAACATATCAGAGGCGACAAGACATATCAGTTTCTGAGACGATGTGAAAATTTGACAGGAAGACATTCAAATCATTGAACGAATCAGTGGAAACCACCGATCGAGTGTATTATATTTTATCGTCACTCACACCTATAGCTGACACAACTGCTCCTACAAGCCACACCAGTGATATTCAGAGGCTTGCAATATACTTTGAACGAATCATGGTACTATATACTGGAATTTGAGGTATTGTTCAATAGAGTTTTCGTTCTTCAAAAAAAGCGGTACCGAACTTATGTGAAGTTTCATCCCTCATTATTTTCTTAGCACAATATTTCAACACTAGTGAATTATTATATACTAAAAATGTCTTGTTTGATGTTGATAATGTATAAAGGTAGCATAATTATGTCTCCTTAACACAACACTAGGATGACGTCCTATATACCTCTCCCTATACCAACATCTAATCTTACACAAAGGTCACTAGTTTATAACAGGAACAAAATTTCTAATCATCTACCGCTCTTTATAAGAGAAATAGGCGTTGAAAACTGATTTAGGAGAGAAATCAAAATATTATTCTGGTGAAACTTACTACACAATAGAAGAATATTTTGAGGATACATTTTCATAATGGTGGGACTTATTTACATTTAATTTTTATAATACATGTATACTAGCTTATGTTCATTTTATTGTGTTACATTTTACTGTTATTGTTTGTTTCATTGTGTTTCACTCGTATATCATCTATTGACTTGTGTTGACATATATCTTCTGACAATAAAGCAATTTTGTTTTGATTCGATAGTAGTGTCATGAATGAATCCATCAAGAAACTTAGTACTTATTGTGAAGCATATTGCCTCATCTATCAATAGAAGAGAACAAAGCACCTTCCATGAAAATTCACCATCGAGGTTAGGATATTTTGAAATAGTTTTTGTTAAAAAAACATATTTCTTTGTATTCTGAAGCATAATTTATCAGTATTTGGCCATATTTTCGATGACAGATAGTGTGGAAGCGGTTATCTCAGTCGAAACAAAATCTACAAACTTCGTCCACCTTTTTTCAATTTTCATTTCGAGAGATTATTGTTGAGTCCAAGCGATTTGTTGAATCGTTTCTTGGTGAATTTTTTTTGAACAATAAATCATATAGAAAACCAATAAAATAACCATCACAAACTGGAAAATGTACCATCATTATTATCATTCCATAGTAACAATAAACAAGCGTTTCATTATATCGAAAAATTTAAGTTTGGAAACTAAGAGCAGCTTGTGTATTGTTCCTCCAATTTTAAGTTACCGGATTTATATTTAATTCAGATGCGGTCTAAACCGCTCGTATACTATACGAATTCTCGTAACCCTCGGAATAATGTCTCAAGTTAATTGAAACCCTGTTATAATATAGGACTCGCAAACATGAGCTCTCTAGGTTTCTTGTTGTTTCCAGTATCATTTATTCAACAGTACAACTTTTCTCAAAGGAATATTCAGAGCTTAAGCAAGTATTGAGTAGGAAAGTTAGGTACCTCAAGTAAATAATTAATATCATCATGATATATAACAAAGTTGAATAATAAATTTATATTTCGAGAAATATTGTATCTACCTTTCAGACGGTTTGTCATTTCCAAGGAGATCAACGTCACAATTATAGAAGCTGATTCCCAGGCAAATTCCCGCAAAATAAATATTTAAGGTGGGAGTCCCAACATCATTGACAACCTACAACGCAAGATGGCGATGTTCAAGTGCGCCATGAAAATGAAGTTTTATGCAACCAACCCAACACACTCCGTCTAATTGGAAATGCGACGTTGTCGGTTGTTGTAATTTAGTTGTTGAGTCCGGGTATTCTATTGAATTGGTAGAAAAACAATAATAATTGTATTGAGTGATATCGTTTCAGAAATTTGTAATCAATTTTTCAAGTCGACATCCGATTAGATTCAACATCGTGTTTTCGGGATCAAAATTCAGAATTTCAAGATGGCGGACTTTTGTGATTATGGTCCAGTTCTATTCAAAATTGGTACAAGTATATGGGTTCTCGGGGTCTGAGATAATAGTTTTTTATCAAAATGTATGAATTCGAGATGGCGGCTCCAAGATGGCGGACGAGTTTTGTACTTTTGTTCAGATTCGATTTAAAATTGATATGTAGGGGTTTTCAGAGTCGAAGATTATGAATTATTTATCAAAATTTGTGAATTAAAGGTGGCGGACGAGTTTTGTGCTTATGTTCAGATATGATATAAAAATTTGTATGTTGGGGTTTTCGGGGTCAGAGATTATAAATTATTCGTCGAAATTTCATAATCATCATAAATTATATGATGAATAAGTCATAATCTCCGACTACAAGAACCTCAATATACCAATCCTCAGTTCTCAGTTCGGATTCAGAGAAGGAAAGTCAACAGAAGATGCGATCTATTATCTTACAAGTGATATTTTACTTGTAAGATACAAAAAAAAAACTGTCTTGTGTATCTTTGTCGACCTTTCGAAAGCATTCGATACGGTATGTCATGGAAAGCTTCTGAACAAACTAGAATGCTATGGGATAAGAGGAAACATTCATAAAATCTTGAAAAATTATTTATCAGATCGCGAACAGAAAGTTGATATAGGTGGTACTCTCAGTGATTCTATGACTATTACATACGGCGTACCTCAAGGAACAGTACTGGGTCCACTCCTATTTATAATTTATATGAACAGTATTTCACACCTTCATACCAAGGGAAATATAATAAGCTTTGCAGATGACACTGCAATATTTTATGAATCTGATACTTGGGTGAATTTGAAATCAAAAGCTGAAACTGATTTTAGTAAAATAGATCAGTGGTTTAGGCATAACAAATTAACTCTGAATTTAGATAAAACAAAATACTTATCATTTTCCTAGTATTCCAATCACTTACCCAATATGGGTTCATTACGTTTCGGAAATAACTCAGAAATTCCAGAAGTGAACTCCATAAAATATTTAGGCATTGTGATAGACAGGCATCTTAGATGGGACCTTCAAATTAAAAATATAGTAGGAAAACTGAGAGGTCTTCTATTTAAATTCAAATACTTGAAAGAATTTTTAGATGTGAATCATCTGAAAGTATTATACTATGCTCTGGTACAGTCACATATATCTTACGGTATAATTGGCTGGGGAGGTGTTAATGATTATCACTTGGAAATGCTCAATGTTATTCAGAAATGGATACTGAAAATCATCCTTGGAAAAAGATCTACATATTCCAGTGAACATTTATTTAAAGAGGCCAACGTATTTGACGTAAGGCAGGCTTACTGCATCAATTTATTACTTAATGTGAAAAATAATAAAATTCAACTTGAATCTGTCGATCACAATTATAGTACCAGGAACAAACAAAACAAGATACCTAGATCAGAAAAGGCAATTGGACAACGATGTTCAAATTACCTCGGACCTCGCCTACATAATATGCTACCAGATTTTATAAAAAAAATAAACAGTTCTGTTATGTACAAAAAACTTATAAAAACTTGGATTTTGCGTTCCGAAAGGATATTGTTTCATGATTTTGTCAACCAAACTTCAAAAAAGTGATTACATTTTTGAAACACCAATCGTTTGTATAGATCATGCCAATACGCAAACAGGATATAAAAAAAAATTACCGAATATGACATAGCCCGAATATGACTTACACCCCGAATATAACGTACCTACACCTCAATTATTACAAGCATACCTATTGCAAACGACACTCCCCCTAATATGGCATTTTCTATAAGTATAAAAAAAAGAAATAAATAATTATTTACCATTTTATTTATACATTCATTAGTTTTAATTAATTTTAATAAGATTATGTTCTTATATTTTTATATTTATCATTGTATTCTATATCGTTATATTTTTCATTTTTGAGTTTAATATCACATACAAGCGATAGTTTTATACTAAAGCTTCGTGATTTATTCCTGTTTATTCACTTACAATATATATATATATATGTACTCCAATTATTGTAAAATTTTGAACTTTCGTGAATAAACATTATTATTATTATATATTATTATTATAATCGGACCATAATCGCAAAAATCGTCGCTATCTTGGAGCCGCCATAATGAATTTACGAATTTTGAAAATCACTTTCTAATCTTCAATTCTAAAAACCACCTTATACCAATTTTCAATCGAATTGGACCATAACACAAATCTCGTCCACCAACTTGGAGCCGCCATCTCGAATTTACGAATTTTGACAAAAAAATTTTATCCTTCTACTCAAGAACCTCCACATACAAATTTTCTATCCAATCGGACCATAATAACAAAACTCATCGATATCTTCGAGCCGCCATTCTTTTCTCTAACACATGTTCTAGATATTATTGTCACCAGAATTATTAACACCCACCAAATTTCAAGTAAATCGGACAACTAGATGTCACAAAACCCCCAGATTTGAATCCGAGAACTTTTCCGTCATATTGATTTTTGACAAAAAAAATCATAACTTCCGATCCAAAAAAACCTATATACAAATTTCGAAATAAAATATTATAAAAAATCACAAAACCTATCCGGCATCTTGCATTTTCATCATTTAATAATCGTTAGATCGTATTGTATTGACGTGTTGACGACATTCAGATATAATAAGACGAAATTGAATCGTACACACATAACCCGAAATTGAACTTGTTATGGAAATATCAATGGAGTTGAAGATCTGGCAACGCCTGGTATGATTTACAATGACTCTGTATGATTATAGTGCAATTGCCATCTTGCTGTCAGTAGCTGAACTGAAGTAGGTACGTCATAAAATGGACCGGAACGCATTAAATCACGTATCAACATTGTCATGTTCATCCTGAAAAATAGATCGTTTTTATCCAACTTTTCTGTTTCGACGCATTCTTTATACTCTGAGTGATGCCATTAGCTAATTCATAATCATCAAATATATTTCTAGAACATAATTTTCGACCACTCAAATAACCTCAAAATTGATCAGTTTTGAGATTTTTTTTCAGAATATTCATCCACTTTCAGGAGTTGCCATGGGTCAAACGACATGTATTTCATTTACTCCTACCATTCGTTCACTGAACATGACAAAGCGAGCCGCTGATAACGGTTCAAAATTGTCCGTTGCGACTCCTACCTTAACTTAACAAATTACTTATCTGCAACGTTCCATTTGAAATTCGAATACCAAAGTTTTCAATACGATGAGTACTTCATCTAAAACATTTCTTGTTTCCATACAGTGTCGAATGAATACTTCTCAGGAAATTCATCTTATGCTTCTACTCATTTGGCTTACATACATTCAAGGCTCTTGACAATAGTTTATTTGTCTTTCATAACAGGTATAGCTGATTGAATGATGTAATTCCCGGATGACTTACACCAAGCTATTCTGTATATGATTGGATGTTCTACTCAGGTTCATAAATCAACACTGGGAACAACGCTTCAGCTCGCGCTTCAGTCGGTGTGTTTTGCTATAACCTCGCATACTATTAGATTATTTATTCATTTGCCTACAATAGTAATGATAATCTAAATCTTTTCCAAAACCATTGAAGAATAGGTGTTAATCCAGAAAAATTACTCTTTTCGAGTTCAAATACACTCGAATCGAAGGTGAAAGACTCTCATAATAGCATACCATGCAGGATAGTGTTTTCAGCACACTCAACTACACAAATTGCTTCGTGGATATGAAGGTTCCCAAAATAATTTACTGGCGTCTGAGACATCGATGAATATTTTCAGCTCAGGTGTATGCAGTCTAAGGTTATAGTGTTTGAAAAGTGTTTTAAGCGTCAACTCAGTTGCAAAGCAACCCTCGTAAGTGCTAGACATGGAGACAGGGACCTTAACTTTTTAAGTCTCATCAGAAAGACCGTGGAGAGAATGAAGTATTGAAAAAGTTGTAATTTAAGATTGTTTGGTTGGTCACCTATCTCCTCCTGGTAAACGATACTGTAGAAATAAATTTTAATGTCCGCGCCGGGATTCGAACCGCGGACCCTCTGGCCCATAGACCAGCGCCTCAACGCACTCGGCCATCAATCCAGCTAGTTATCAACAAAAAGCAGCGTTTGAAATAGACAGGCCACCAGTGTTGTCATATGCTGTTGAGAATATTGAGTTGGTACGTGAATATATGATGAATTTATTGAAACGATATAGACAAAAAAATAATTGGATACACAGCACGTTGGTAAGCATCACAATGGACCTCACCAGCATGTGCCTACCTACCATAATTTTGCCTTTCTGAAGAAGAAATGATTCTGATGAAGAAAAATTCGGTAGGTCTCGAGCCTGACAATGAAATGGCTAGTCGAATATCGAAATGAAATGAAAATATATGTGTAAACACCTGCTATAGTGAGAAAATACAAGCTCGAGTTTTGGTTGCATTGAACGAGATTATCCAGATCTTCATTTCACAATTATTATATTGTAGCTAGATTTTCATACACAGTATTATTCTTTATATGCCTTGTATGTCAGACTTCATTGAATAACAAAGGGGGTTCAGAGAAAAAAGCGATATTGAGTAAACTATCATCCGCAAAGGTGTGAACGGAATAGGTGGTCATCTCTAACGGACATCAAGACTCAAGTCCATGATCAGAAATATTTTCAGTTCATTATTTCTCACCTTCCGGCAGATACAAGTAAGCCTATTGAAGTCTTCCCCGACCAATGAACTGAAACGATGTTCGTAGTCGATCACCAACCTACCAAACATCGTTTCGGAAGGGGGGAAACAATGTGGACAAGATACCCTGCAGATTTCATCTAGACCACTCTGTTGAATTGGTTATTCTCATTATAGCCTCCCTCCGCGTTTGTGTCTACTCAGGGCACACGATATTCGGTCTCAGTGATCACTCGCTTTCCCGCTTGACTTTTGGTAACGTCGGAATCCGCAGATCTGTAACTGGATCTAATTAATTTGAATCCTTAATGGTAATTATATTAATGGATTTAATCAACCTCAATAAAGTAAACAACAAAGCACGCAAACAGATACAGGAAGATTCGGAGGTGGATGATATGATATGATGAAGATATCATTTTTCTTTCATTGAATATTTGATATTAATCAAGTTTTTTCTTCGTTTTATTTTAGTTTTTATCATTTTCATACACTAAGTATTCGATATTTATATGTTATGTAAATATCATTTATAGAATAACTGTTTTTTTTATGTTTCACATTCATTTTTATAGAGGTCTCATTTTTATTTATTTACCGTTTCTGGCGAAAAAAAAATTAATGGAAGAATCTTAGTTCCGGCTCTTACAATAGTCAGTATTGCGAATACCAGAAAGGAAACAAAATTTAATCAACAAACTCTTGTCTATCCCATTAAGTAAATATTCCCTGTTCTTATAGAAAATATATCGATCACAAAACGTCAGAAAAAATAGTATTTCACCGAAACTTGATACTTTTGCATTTTCAGATACCAGAGCTACGATTGATATTTCCCAATGGTTCCCTGGTATTCCCGCCGTTTACTAACGACCGTTATAGACACGACGTTCATGCCGCCCTCTACAGATGCCGACTCAAAAGTTCACTTGGAGTTGTGGTCAGCAGGGAGGTTCATGTG
Organism: Chrysomela aeneicollis; assembly: GCA_029955515.1. Lineage (NCBI taxonomy): Eukaryota > Metazoa > Arthropoda > Insecta > Coleoptera > Chrysomelidae > Chrysomela > Chrysomela aeneicollis. The sequence continues at coordinate 7,853,076 of JARUHQ010000009.1, read as the reverse complement.
AAAGCAGGTATGTTTCTGATGAAAAATTCATTCCACAGCAACTACTTTTAATCGTTATTTATAGCGTCTAGTAATTTTGCTCTGTCACCATTTGTCACAGCCTGGGATTCTTACGTGAAATAACTCCCCAATATCTCCCAACATGAACGATGAGTGTGGATCTTTAGAGAAATTACCAGAGGAAATGAGTGAAATAAAGAAATGATAAATGATTTGATACCAATCAGTGTTGCTCATGGTGTTGCCACTTTGAAATACAACGTAATAGAATTTTAAATGGAAAAGTAATAGAAAGTAATAGATTTTTCGTTGTGATATAATCAAGATGTTTACAAGATATAATCATTAGATTTTGTTCTTGTAGCATACTGATTATCATATTCCAACTTGCAACTGATGGATTTTAATTTTGTACTCACAAATTCTCATGCTACGAAAACAAAATATGAACAAATCTATAGTCATTTTTAATTTATTTCAATGTCTCAAGGCATTGTTCCAGATTTGAATTTTCCGCCTGCAAATATATTCTGTAAACTTTGGTTCTGTGCTTAGATTCACAATCAAAGACATAAGAAAGGTGGATGACACAAGCAAAATATCGATGAAAGAATTTGTGACCCCGGTAGTTGGTAAAATTCTTGGGTAGAATTCTTATTATTTCAGTTCACTGTCGGTAGCTGTTCAGCGAAATAGTAACAGTTCTTCGATCTAAATTAAAAGCGTAATAGAATTTGTAGTCGTGCATGAATGAAATAATCGCGATTATTTCATTCATGCTAAAATACACGTTTTTGATTGGTTGAAATGATTGTGTTGATAAGCAATAACACCATGTTTTCGATTTTGTATTTCGGCTCCTGATTGGCTATTGGATACCTACATGCTGTGTTTTCGTTTCTGTATTTCGCTTTCTGATTCGTAGGCAGTAGGGTAGTTTAATTAAACAACGACTAACTTGTTGCAATCTGTCATAGTATTTCCGATTCCCTGGTAAATAAATAAATGCCACTACACCAAATTTTTGTCTGAACCATGATAAACACACCCTATTAATATGTATCCACTTCATTTTCCACAAATTATGAAAATTTCAGCAAGAATTAATCTAATGTAACCTAACCACACAAATTGTGACAACAATCAAAATGAATTTAGCTCAGTAGTACCTAGTGCATAGGTAATCTTGCCTACATCATACGATGACATAAATGTATTGTTGGTTGCATAACGAATCTTCTACAATGCGTAATCAAAATAACTAATTCCATAAACAGTGCGGTCTGTACGTTTAATATTAAGTTAAACAATAAATAGGGAATCATCAGAATGGCTTGATTTTATTCATGAAATAATCTGAACAAATACAACTTGTGTTGTTAATGATTATCGAAAATTCCTTCACTTTTTCGAAACAATCCATGTTGCTTTGGGAAACCACACTCGCGCTGTGCGCTCGTGTAGTTTCCAAGCGACATGATTTGTTTCTCAAAATCGAAGGAATTTGTGTTTCGATAATCATCAATACACTTGTTGTATTACATGCGAAAATCTAATGAGTTGTGATATTACTACTGAAAATTTCACGCCTTACATTTTCGACGAATCAATAGCCTATATTTTGTATCGTTACCATAGAAACTAGAACAATTTCCGGAAATGTTGATCTCTACCTTATAGGGGAAGGAGCATGGTATTACACTGATTTTGTTTTACTTTTGTAAGTTGAATGACATTCATATTCAACTCCGCAGATAATATGTACCACTTCGAGTTTCTTGAAAGGAAGTTTATTTCTGCCAACTTTAGTGGAATAAAGTTAGCCAAGAATAATGGTGTGAACTAGCAGCAGCTACCTTATTATTATTAGATTGCGTACCTAACTATATAAGGTCGGTATTTTGTATTTTATAAAGCATAATCTTAAATGGAGTCTTGGTGTGGAATTTTCTTACCGAAAACCACTGTAGCTTCAATTGAATACATAAAATTCTTTCCCGAACACGAATTTTTTTTAGAAAATTCGTGTACTCGAAAAAATGTCCAGCAATGATTGAAGCTCCAGTGGTATTATAAGTAAAAATTCACTCGAGGTTTTTGAACTGTTTTCACTACCAGTATTGATGTCAAAATTATATACCCTTATCAAAATAGCCCCATAACTGAAATTGATGAACCTTATTCCACAGAACTAATGATTGACTCATTTCCACAAGGATACTTACCAGATGAATTCAAAGAGGCTTTGATCATTCCAGTTTTCAAGAAAGGAAATCTTGAAAAAATGAACAATCCAATATCTTTCTTTTGCTTTCTCTCAACTTTTTGAAAAAAGGTACAATGATGCATTATTTGGAAATAAATGACTTTTTGTGTAACAATCGACATCGTTCAGAAAAAAACCGTTCCATTGAAATATGTTTTCAACAACATTTTCTCAGGTATAGCCAGTAATTTTGGAACTTTCGAAAGCATTTTTGATACTTACCTTGTGTTCAGAATGTCTCTACGTAGTTGAATGTCCTTGGTTTTCCGAATAATTTTTTGCTATGCTCCATATCAAATAAGCACGGCGTCAGATTGATGGGAGTTCCCCAAAGGTCAGTACTGGGGCTATTGTTGTCTTTCTAGTCGCCAACGATCTTTCCGAACAAGTGAATGATTGCAATATCACAATGTTTGCTGATGACACTACGATTACAATTTCTGGATTCACTATAGAAAATCTACTGACAATAGCCGGCATGGTTATCAATCAATTGAAATCATGGTGGGAAAACCTCGAAACCCAATAACACCTGAATGATTAACAACCAACAATATGAATGATTGATACTGTGAACAGGCGAATCGCAGTAAGAATCGTAAACCTTTGTATTCGTTTATATTACGAAATCTGTCATCAGCTGGAAGCTGTTATTATTGAAACAAAACAACAAAACCAACAAACAAATATATCTAATTGAGTAGAATCATAGTAGAATAATTATTTGGTAAAATATTCTCCCAAGGTATTCTGTAATAATAATACCTCATTTTATGATTGTCATATATATTGATGGATATCCGTTTTTGAGGGTAATAATTTTCCAAATAGACACTCATGGAAATTGAAATCCTGCTTATAAATAAACGATCAGACTTCACCGAACATCACAAAGTCTATCCAGTGAGTAGTGTGGTTCAGTATATACAATGAAAATCATTGCATTAGTATATATTGTGTTGGCACTTATCACAGATGGAAAGGTGAATATCTCTATGAAATGATATACATATAAATTTTATATTAATTTTATACGTTTAAAAAAGAACTTTTAAATTCGAGCAAAAATATAATTGTATGTAGTACAATCTCGAGTACAATCCTTTAATATGTCGTGTACATAATATTGTAAATCTAGAGCTTCAAGTAAAGAAACAATGTTACTAATTCGATAAAAATTCCAATAATATTGAGAAAATTACCCTGTATTTGCTTTTTTGGTTCACTTGGTATATAATCCACAAATACTGCGAATTATGTAGAAGAGATTTCACTGAATAGTCGTACTTAGTCGAATCTGAAAGTCGATATGAAATTTATATCCACGGTTTTTGCAATTTTGAATAACAAGTATAATATGCGCGTTCGGCGAAAATTTCGCAAATTCACAAATTAAATAGGTGATATTTATTCGCTAATAGATTATTTTCAGCTCCGTAATTTTTCGGATGTAGATGTTTGATAGATGTGTTGATAATTGAGAATTTCTATCCAATTGTAATTTGAAGCGAAGTATATAGGTACTGCAACAATCATTTGAAAGTCATTTTTTAGAATCGAATAACTCGACATTCTCAAGAACTTGGGAAGAAAAATGTCCGTAGGGACGAAGGTATTTTCAAAAAATGTCAGAATCGGACAAAACTAAAAATGTATGTCACGACAATGAGAGCATACAATCATTGAGCTCATTAAGGAATTTTTCCTAATTTTTGATAATTCGATTGATTGGAATGGATTCCAATATTTTTTCAAATATCTCACCAAGCTCTGAGAGAACATGGCATGAAATAGTGAATTAGATTGGGTTAGTAACTACTCGAATTATGGAATATTTTTTGTAGCATACAGTGTTAGACATCATAACCTTCGATTACTGCGATATTTGGTGAATAAGTTCTATATAGCAACATGTCCTCTCAGACAAAACACATGATATTCACAGATAAACTTTACGCTAGTAACAACCATTTCTTTAAGTGTCTGACAGATGAACAGAAGCAGATGATGATGAATATCCACACAGAGTGTTTAGCGGTGAGCGGAGTGACTGATGCCATGATAGAACAAGCGAAAACTGGTAATTTCCCAGAAGACTCAGAATTCAAAGAGCACCTGCTGTGCTTTGCTAAAAAAGTGGGCATCATGAGCGACAGTGGGGAGCTTCAAACCGATATGATCACAAAAATGGTCCAAATGCACGTTACTGATGCAGCCAAAGCTGATGAAATTGTTGGAAACTGCTTGGTGAACAAGGATACGCCCCAGGACACAATATTCGAATCTGCCAAATGCATGTTCCAGGTGTACCATTTCTTCTGAGAATATGAAATATCAGCTGTCGAATTATTGTAGATACTATTTTCTTCTTGTTAATAAAGTATCGGATATATTGAATGGGGAAGTTTCCTTCGAACGTATTCTATTTTTTTTCTAACCAACTATCCCGATCTTACTTATTATAGTGGAATCCGAAACTACTTCTTAGGGCCTTGGAAAATTTGAGTCCTGGAATTTCGAAAGATTACATCCATGATACGACGAAAATATTATATTGTTTGTCGACGAAATTATATAATAACTATACCAATAAATATGGTGTAGAAACTAACTGCCAATGTCGAGGCTCCGTATGGCTCCGTATTATACGTGAGAAAATATGATCAAATCTTTTCAAGGAAACAAGTGTCGAGATGGTTATACTACGGTCTGTAATATTGCTGTGATCCTGAAACATGTCCACCCACATTTCCAATCCTTTTCATTCATCTAACCTTATTGAGTCGATATATCTTCTTCTCGTCTCCACTGCCAGTGATTGATCGTAGTTTGCGGAAGTTAGTATCGATATCTGAATAGCATCCTGAATAAAATTAACATATATCCCACCGCTACGCTGAGTAATAATAGTGAATATGGGGATATAATGTTCATCAAAATGTTAATTGATTGTCATTGATTAAAACAGAAATGATAGACTGCTGTGTTGACGTCACAGATTTAATTCGGGAGGTATCACAAATTGTCTGCTTTTGCCATCTATTTAGTTAGGTTGTTCCCCTAGCAGTGGCAGTTTTTTGAAACACATCTGTAAATTTTGAATCCAATATTTGTATATTGAATATACCTAATTCTTCCTCAAGATTCACTATTCACACAATAAAAGTTTCTACTTGATTCTCTCAATGTTTTGATGAATATTGTGAATGCAAGTTACAAGAAGTAGTTAAAGAAATGGAATGATGAATATTATAATGAATCTCATTTATTTATATGATTTATACAATGGAGCGTCTCCGACAATTTATCTATTGCGATATTTTGTTATCATCTTTTGACAGCAGGAGATAACGTGAAAGATAATAGTATTTTATGTGGATATCTCCGCCTTTCTCAGGTTAGATGGATAGATATTGACCGGTGAATTCACTTCCTATCCTGAGCCTGGTCTCAAATCTCTTGATTTCGCCTACTTCGATAAATCTCGCTTTTTGCGTTTTCAACCAATTTTACAGGTTTCTGCAGGTCTCATTACAAAACAGTATAAATAGTCGATTCTGAAGGAAATCTATTGTTGTATATGAGAACGCCACGTGATGAACTGAATTTCAATTGTTTCAAATGAAGCATTTTTCGGATGACACATAATTGACGAGTAGCGCTACAAGGGCCACAAGGACTTATTTAGGGATATATAACTTCTCCCTTCTTTACATGAAGAATGAGGTGGTTTGATTGGACAGTTCTTGTTTTTCCTTAAAAGTTTTTGTTAGTTTCCCAATTTTCGAATAGTCTTCGTTTTCTTGTATTTATTTATCCCCAATCTCAAACCAGTCTTGGTCCTTGGAATTCTTGTAGACCAATCGTTCCTCTTTTATTGGGATTTTTAGATTTGCATTCCGCGTATCTCGAAGTTGTTGGATTGCATTTATAGGTAATATAAGATTGGACGTATCAGGCTGATAGATGAATTTGGCCATATATCTCAGGAACATAACAATTTTGTGTTATGCATTTGCGAGAAGACGAAAAACGAACAGTATGAGTACAGTTGTGCTAATCAGAGAACAAATTCGAATAAAATCGTTTTCGATTAATTCCGAAGCAGTTGGCATAAATGTTTTCATTATTATAGTGATTCACTAAATAAAACTCACATATCTCCTAGTGAGAATAGGGATAATCAACCTTGGTAATGTTGTTTCATTTAGTGTGGATTCATGAAGCACCAAGGAACAATTATCAATTGAAAATATCAATAAACAATTAGCAAGTATATAAGTTGAACTTCTTGATTTACTATGATTGATGGCGTATTTCTTGTGTATCAGGCACACAGTTTCCAGTACATAAAGACAAAATAGAGTTGAAATTTTTTGATTGATAAATAGTGGTTTGCAGTGATCACGGAACTGAGCTCTACAAATATATCGAATTGCTCTTTTCTGTAATATAAATACTGAGTTGAACAAATAATCACTGCATAACCCCCAAAATGCAATGCCATACCTCAAATGTGATTCAATTAACGAGAAGCTGAAGCAGTATTCAATTCCTTTGAGACAACTTTGATTGCAAAACAGCCAGTAGATATCTTTTTATTTAAGCTAGAAACATCATCTAATTTCATTTTGTTGTCTATGAACATACCTGAAAACTTAGTATTTGGTTTATTGGTGATAATGTGCTTTTCCAAGAGTAGATCATCCAGGTTAAACATTTGTTTTGTCCAATTTAAAACACAGTGAATTGGAGTCACACCATTGCTTTATTTCAATGAGGTCATGAGCAATATCTTTCAAGTGATTTATATCATTCCCATGCCATAAAATAGTTGTGTCATCCGCAAAGAACGATATGGTTATCTTGAATTGCAAACACTCTGCTACAATTCTGATATCTAACCGCTAGCATCTGTTGTTCATTTCCGACAATAAACCCAATGGCCCAGAATTTCTACTTCCCTAATTTTTCCTTATCGCTAAATTGATGTGTGGAGGAATCGAACGACGCTCGAAAACATCAGTGGATACTGCCGCGAGCTAGCCAAAGTCTGCGCATCAAAGAAACTATTTGCGGACTTCAGACTTCAGAAGCTAATTTAGCGTGAACAGGAACAGACACGCAGCCCTGCTACGGTCGCGTCAGTACAAGCTGATGTTAGCTGCTCAATATCTAGTTGCTTGTATGTGTCGAAACCGAATGTGACTTTTTTGTTAAAACATCTGGTTTTCCCTCTTCCACCGATTTTCATTTCAATTCAGTCAGCCATATCGTTGATCATCTCATTCAATCGAGAAGTGAGATATAGGGTAGACCGGGGACAATAGTAACATTTTTTTGTATTCGGCGCTGTAGATTTTGAACTATAATAGATATATAACCGAATTCGGTACTCAAAGATGCAGCATATGTTTCTCTACAATAGTACCCCACGTATAAGTTCCTGGAATGACAAGTATGGGAGTTATTGTTTTTTGAAGGGGGCGGTGCAAAGTGTTACAACCGTCCCGACCCGATAGTAGGGACAGTTGTAACACAGAGGGGGCAAAAGTAACGTCATACAAACAACAAAATATATATTTTTCAAACACAATGAATTCATTTGAATTCATTTGAAAAAACATGAAGTCAATATATAGAATCAATAACAAATCGTATCCAAAAAGGATGTGTCTCAGGATTTCAATGAATTCACATGATAATTAATTCACTGACTTCATTCCATTTGGCAGTTCAACACAGCATCATCTCATCATCGGTTATTAGAGAAGTAGACTTCATGTTTATTCAACATCCAAATCCAAACATACGCTCCTGGATTCTATTTAGAGGAGATCTGTTCGTCTGGTTGGTGATCCTGCACTAACAAACACATATTGACCTCTATAGAACATTGCATGAGCGAAATATTTTCATGGTCGATGCTCATTGGAAATCATATTGTACGTTGTTACACCTCGAGCAGGCAGGAGTTCTTGTGTCTCTACTGTTGATGAATACCAAGGTGATAACTCTGAGTTTGAAGAATATGAAATTAATATATCACATTCACGACGCTAATGAGGCTATTTATGATATACCTATCATAGTTAAAATTTCGTTTCACGTATAGAACATAATACGGTTTCTAGTTGGTTGTTAGTTTGTTTTCAGTTGGTTATTATAACCATCTGAGAACCAACTGAAGTCTGCTCAAAACCAACTAGTTGGATTTAAAAACCAAATAAGAACCAACTGAAAACCAAATGAAAACCAACTGAAAACCAACTGAAAACCAACTGAAAACCAACTGAAAACCAACTGGAAACCAACTAAAAACCAACTAGTTGATTCTCATGACCAACTAAAAACCAACAAAATCCAACTGAAAACCTCGCTGGAAACCAACTATTTGGTTTTCACAACCATCAACTAGAATCAAATGAAAATCAACTGAAACCTTCTAAAAACTAAACTAACTATAAACCAACAATAACCAGCTGAAAACCAACTAAAAACCAACAAGCGCGCGTGCGGTTACCCCACTCAAAACAATGTTTAGTTTTGACTCAAATGAACCTTCATAAGAAATAACATGGAATTTTGTCCTGGAACCTCCATATCCTATCTCTCCAAGTAAAGTAACATTTATATATGTATAATAACAATACCCAAAGTTCTTTTGCTAATCATGTACTCAATTCAGCACATCATTTTGATATTAACAAGGATCTAGATATTTCACATGTTTGTAACAAAGACCCGTTAAATCTTTTCGTAATTTATGAGATCAATAATTCTTCTTTGAAAAATAATAATATAACTTCACTTAACGAACAAATACAATTTTATTGTCAAAAGTTCTTTAGTATATAGTATATACTATTTTTGTTGGCACAGCGCCCTACATAAATTACTTGTTTAATTTCTTTTCATTCTCCTTGTTATGTAGGAAATTCTTTCATCTTCAAGTAAATACCATACTTCTTGTCGATACTTGTACTTTACCCCATATGTTTCTCTCGCAGCAATTTATCAATATTTGGGCTGATGATGAAAGCATATGCATTCGAAACATGTCCCCTATAACTTGTTCCAAATAAATGTTGGGTTGATTTTGAGCTTCATTCCGGCTTTGCACAAAATTAGATTTAGTCGTAGAAAAATATTCGTAATGATTCTGGTAATGTGTCAATCGAAAATCATGTACAGAATCTAATATATACAATATTCTAATATCGAAGGTAAAAGATGGTGTTTTTATTTCACATTCACAACAGAAATGATTTAATATTATGCGGGATATTTTCCACAATCCCTATACATTATTTCGAATATTTCCAGACTTTTTTTATCTGAATCGAAGTACCCACCTAAGTATAGAAAGTTTTTTCATCAGTTTATTAATAATTTAGACCATAATAATTCTTTCATATAATCTGGATATATGAGGCTTTTCCTAGTACCGTTGTCACATTGAATATTTTCATTTTATGGAAATACCTTAATGTCTTCTATTTTCGTACACAAGAATGTCATCAATTGATTCAATAATTCCTGAAGATCTTGTTTCATTTTTGAGAATCATAATTGATATATTATCAGAAATATCCTGAATATTCACAATATTAAATTTTTTTAAGATTGAATATTCCATAATCGATCGATTTTAATCATATGGTATATCAATTTATTCATACATTATTGATATGAGGAATTTCCCCTGATTCTGGTTCATTTATTGCATAGTTCATTCATGTAACGTGTAACGAATTTCCACATTCTCAGACCCGACGAAAAGGCGTGCACTCTCCGAGATGGAACATCGAATTCAATCCTCTAAAAGCTCACAGAATCGGAAAAAGGTGGCAAGGATGTACGAGCTGAATAACAATTCTTCTCATCACCAGACACCTAAATATATTGCGAAGGAGATGATGAAGTCTAACCGCTTAGTCCTCAATAAGTATCAGCTCTTTCAAACATATTTAAGAAACATTGGGAAACATTGAGAATATCAACATTAAATTATTTTATGCATTTCGTGGATTTGAAGGGTACTTTAAAACCCTATATTTTCGGGATAAAAAGTTTTACTATCCCTAGGGATGTTTACCCCACTGGAATGTGAATAATTTTTTTTTTACTTTCTTTTCAATGTTTTACCTATCCTAAAGTGCATAAAATAGTATACACACCTAGGACTAAAGTGTTTCAAATTCCTCGACAAATTATAGACCTCCCGTTTGTCGCGGGCTATAAACTTTTCAAAATAGAAACGGGCGTTTTTAGCACTTGTAAACATTGCATACTGTCACGCTTGGTATATCAGGGTGGAAATCACAATTCAAAGCGATCAATTCATTTATTCCAAATTAAGAAACATTCAGTAATTATTTAGTTCAAGGCAGTTTATTAATTTAGTCAGTTCACGAATTCGAATATAATAGTCTATTATTTATAAAGCAAAGTTTGGTTCTCAATTTGGTCAAGATCCAAAACTTGCGTTGTCACCCTAGAAGTCTCATTGAGACTTGTATGAGTAAGGAAGACGGGGACCTCAGCTTTTTAAGTGTCATCCGAAGCACTACTCGGCTGGTTACCATTGAGAGTCCGAAAGCAAGGTACCAAGAATGTTCGGTTGGTCACCTATCTCCTCCCGCTAAACGATACTATAGAAATCTCAGACCAATAAAATACATAGACTGGTATTTTCCATCCTTTTCATGATGCCAACACGACTGTCAAACCTTCTTGTTTCCACCGATAAGAATCTAAACGTTCGGGCCTCGTCGGAGAAACTCGCCGTTTTCGTGTTTCGAACGAGTTTCTCAGATTGTTTACAATTCATGACGTTTTTATTGCGTTGATTTGTGCGTTTTTCATCGATTGATTCACTTATTCGTGTGTTGAATAAATTGCTCTTCACTCCCAAGGTCATACCCACGTGGCCTTGGGGTGGGTGACCCTGATGTGAGTGGCCTTGGGGTGAAGTCTAACGTAGCGCCACCACCGTCACGCCCCTTGGTGGCGAAAATCGAAAACTAGATCTGATACCCGCATTGTACATATCTACTATATTGGTATATCATTCCCGTCAAGACATTATGTTGAACTCATTGAAGAAACAGTATCTCATCAGAATCGTATTTGAAGAGGAAACAGTTCAGTAGGTAGATATCTATAATAACCGTAGTGCGAATATAAACTGTATTCCATCGACTCGGTCTTCTACCACAGTAATGACGTTTTTGTTTTTGGAAGTTTTGAGGTTATAAACATCCAATAATTTTGATAGGGGAGAATTCGACATATCTCGAGTCTAGGCCCGTCGTCTTGTCTTTCTGTTCGAAATCACTCGTGCGATTTCCGATAAGCATCGATTATAAAAATATCTGTATAAACGGAAGATATCGTCTTTCAAGGAGGTGCAAGAGTTCGTGAACCAAACCAAAAATCCTCATCTGAATACCTTATCATGATGGTAATAGCGATCATGGAACAGTCGTATTAGATGATTTGATCACATCAGGCATTATGAGGTCTGATTTCTCGAAGAAAACACATCATATGCACAAAAGGTCTGATAGGTGGAGGTTCTTGAGAGGCTGCAAGCCTTCTCAAACCCCTCACCATCCATACATTTCTACAATCTTTGCTTGCATTAAGCTCTACTAGATCTTTCACAGTTTTGACCTGTCTCCGCCTTTAACCCTCTGACTTTTTTGAATGATAAACGGGCTTCTGAGGGCAATGAAGTGTACGATTAGCCGCAATGTTAATTTTTGATGAGGAAATAAGACATGCTTCCGGTCGCTTACGATTCCAGATCTCTCCAGATATTGGATGAGTTTTCTTTGGTGGGAAAATCCGGATATTTTAGTGTGAGAAACCCGAGGAGCAGCCTCATGTTGAAAACAAAAGCAGTTAATACCTTCAAGATACAGGCTATAAATGTTATCAGTTTTCAGGTTACTGGATTGAGATTGTTGTTGGTACATGGCAATTCATATGATATTGTCTATTCCTTGAATAAGAACAGGGTTAACCTATAACCTAGGAGACACAAAAAATATCGAAATAAACACTGAATATAGCTGATAGGAGTCGAGAAAAGATTTCAGAAACCATGCGAAAGAAACGTAATCCGCCAATAATCGTTGTTTTCAATTGAAAAATTATACCCTTATACCGGATGTCAATATATTCTTTGAACGTGGTTTCTAAAGTTCCCAGGTATGCTGGTTACAAAATTGTAGACTTTTTTAATATTTCATACTCTCTCATCACTACTTCCAATTTCACAAGAAGCGACCTCCACCTGAGAATTGCAAATGAAACACCTGTATATTATTTCGAATTTCAAGATGGTTTTGAGTAGGATCACATAGTTTTTCTATAGTGCGTTCGCACTTTAACCAAACTGATGGCGTGAATGATTGGTCAAAATCATTATAGACAGTTTTTCACCTACCTATGAATGTTTGACATAATTAAAACCACTATAATTGTGAATGTTGATCTGAAGAATTCGTTGAAATTGAAAAATTCGGTACAGAAGTAATAAATTATCATGGACTGCTCCCTCATCCACAACATTCATCATATCGAATATTTTTCATCGAAAATCTTTGCTCAATAATATCAATCGGAGTAGATGGTGAATATTGTATGTCCTCATGAAACACTCTACATTTTTGCATATCTGCCTAATGGACTGTTAATTCGTTTACATATTATATGGGCTATGAAGGCAGCATATGAAATGACTAAATGCACTCCAAAAGTAAAAAGGGATATGGAGGATTATGAGTCCCATGATACCGCTCCCTAATAGCATATTCTGGAATTCACTTCAAAATGGACCATCAAAATTCGACTGGGCATCATGATGACGGTAATATAATATACACAGAAGGTACAATAAGTTATTGTGAAAAAAATATTGCAGTCGATATATGTTTGCGGGTTCCATATCAATTAATGTATCATATAGCTATATTGCTATGAATATTCAAACGTATATTATTTGTTCTGATAATTTTCATCAGAAATCAACTATGGTAAGAATTGATCGCTTCAGTTAGAATATTTTTCAATCACTTGCCTCTAAACATGCATATTTATTGAGTTTTCTTGACCAGGTTAATTTATTTCTCACTTCTTCAATTACATTTTCATGAATCCATAACAATCTCCTCAAAATGTTTACTTCCAATAAGGTATTCAAACTTACTTATTACTTCAGATCAAAACAAGATTTATAAATTGTAAACAGTACTGATGGGTGTGGAAATGGTGTGGAAACATTCATCACGCGCTTTTGATAATGAGTATAATTACCGTATCTGAAGCTTCTGTATATAATTTCGGTATCTGAAGGGTAATAATGATATTCTTCAGTATACCTCTGTGCACGATGGGATTACGATAATTTCAAAACTATTCCTATAATTATTTCACTTGAAATCTTTTTGAATCAGAATAAGTATAATGCATGAGGAAGTTGAGATTTGATAGATAAAATTCAGAAAATGGTAGTAATATTTCATTCATTTGATGCATATACATATATTTTCAATTTTTAAATTATCGAAATAAATTTGAAGGGATACTTCCACATGTATGTCTTACTTTTTTCAACTCCCAGTTCAATAAGAAATGATTTTCAAATAAAACACCCTATATATTAGATATATATAGATTTATGAATGATGGTGGCCCTGCGCCTAATTTCCACTGCGGTTTTTGCAGATCCATTGATTTTTAGATGACTAGCTCTGCAAGAGTAGATGTCTGCTTCTGTGTATTATGTTCCCTTCTGTGTAAACCTTGTCCTTACAATGTGCTACAAGCATGGCTAGTATTGCGTATACGAATCTTGTGTACTATAGTCCATTTTAGTTAAAAAATACAGCGTTGAAGAGATAGGGAAGGATTTTCCTCGCTTCTCATTGGTCTAGAAGCCAGACAAGTTCACACAATGTAAAATATTGCGACATCGCAACAATGGATGTGGTTAGTTGACCGACGGCAGTGTAAAAACAGTGAAATAAAATCCAAAGTTGACGAGATTGATCTTTAAAGTCTTATTTCTATTATATTTACTGTGAGTTTTGTTAATCGAGGAGTATGCATGATTTCAATAGTCGCCGGACATGAATTTGATTCTCATTAACACCTGGCAGTTATGATAGTCTGCCGCTACGGTTCACCAGCCACCAAATCTATTATGACCATTTCGAAAAATTATGTGATCAACAATTTAGTTCACCATTATTTAACTTCTGGATACATCGAAATTTGAATAATTATGGCAAAGAACCCAGAACCAGGTCCTGATCGAGGTCCTGATGCAATCTGCATGAGTACATATAGTGCCAGCGCCAGAAAGAGTCATTGTGGTAAACATGTACGAAGTGTGTTTCTCAGACATATAGAACAGGATAACTCAGTGTTAAGTTTGCAGCAGCTGAGGTACCTTTTCGGAATCAATAATATGGAAAGTTATCGCTGAGATGCAGGCTGAAGGCACTGTTGCATCCCAAGGAAGAACCGAATCCAAAGGGATACTTCTGCAAGCATTGGATGAAGCTGAATAAAAAGCTATTCTTGCAACAGTTCACGCTTTTGTCCATATAAATGAAAAACCAACATTGTGATTATTGTTATTATATATAATACAAGAAATACATGAATTCAACTGAATATTTTATTTTCATGGATAATGCTCAATACCATTTATAAGAAGAAACCAACCAAGCATATCAAACTCAACCTGGAAGAAATAAGATCATGGAATGAGATACCAAATTATGATTTTGTATAGTGGTTTCATCATTTTTTGTGTGTAATATTGAAATTACTATTGATTCACTATCTTGAGGTAAACATGTCCATCTCTACCATTTTCATATTTTGTCCTTTGAAGCATTATCAGTCAAGTAAAATGAATGATGACTTGACTTTATATTTAAAATTCGATACTCAACATTACATCAGATTGAATATCCTTGGAATTCATCAACGAATTATTGTTCACTTATGTGCTTCTTGAAATTCCATAATAAAATTATTTTTGCAGATTTGTTAATTCACCTAGAAATCAATGATTTAAGGCATCTTATATCCTGCAGAATATACCCTTGCTACATAAAAATTCAATTATTGATTCATCACTCAACATTTTCATAGTTCTGAAATATTTGAATTTGGCAGGTTTGTTAGTGTGAACCAGGCTACGTCCACCAGTCCCACTACTCTATTCTTAACTGAAATTGCCGTAAGCGTTGGTGATGGTTTTTTGAGAAACATTTTTGCCTGCCTCTTTCCTGGAGATTGTACTCATTAGCTTTGGGCCTGTTTTCCACCTATTTGCCAGTTGATTTCTGAGCCTTATTTGGCTAGTTCGTCAGCTTTCCCATTCCCTTGATTATGACCTGAATATAGGTCCAATTTCTTGCTATTTGCGTTCAGTGCTTTTAATGTTGCCTGGTTGTCGGAGAATATGACAACGCATACTGACTAGTACTATCCTGCCTGTTTATTTTCCTGATACTGAGGTGTATTGCTGCTATACTTCATCTTGAAATACTATGTGGAATCGTTATTCTCAGTTATTTCCTGTATATTTTCCTCTGTATATTGTTCAATTTTTTTTCTCAAGTTGACATTGTGAAAAGTTTTTTGTAATTCATTTTTGAGAGTGATATATCAATATTTTATCAATGCCATACATCGTGTGGTTATATAGTGTTGAAATTTCCATAAATATTCTGGTCTGCCTGCTCAGAATCGCTCGTGGTGAAATGATATACATATGATTTCCGATGAGCATCGACCATGAAGAGTTCACTGAGTTTTTAAGTGCAAGTTATAAACAACCGGACGAACAGCTATCCTATGGGGAAAGAATCTTCGAACCCCAAATCGTGAAAGTTGGATCTTCTCAAAGTTGTGGCAAATTGAAATTCTAAATAAACATCTCCAGTAAACCCTCGTAGCAATACAAATGCTCTCCAATGAAATGTTGATGTGGATGTTTGTCTGCTTATAAATGTAAGTTTTGGGAGTTTACGGTGCCCTTTCAGAAAATCCGGTCTCATCAATGATAACTCAGTAATAATGGTATCATTATAATTAAATGAAATAATTGAGTTTTATTATGCCAATAATTATTGGATTTATATATCAAACTGTGGTGCACCATATCATCCCCATCATCATCTTCAAGAAATCGGTAAGTGGCTGTAACCACTCGACCTTTAGTGTTTATTGATCAAGTTCAAATAGGGCTTGAACATCAATATTAATAAAGCCTATATATAATCTTTGGTTCAGCTGAATTCCATAACTGATTTACTGACATCAATAGGAAAAAGGAGAAAACATATCACAAAACTCAACACACTCAGCCATACCAACAAATAAGGAAGTCCGTGAACATAAAAACTTAAACCTATGCAAAAAAGGTTTTTTTCAGCAATCGTACGGGAAGTACCTCCTACCCGGACGCTTTCTATTTGTGAAAGTATCATTTTTCCGTTCTTGTCCGGGAAGTGCGTACTTCCCGGACCATAGGCCAGAAAGAATCACATCATTGTTGTATGAAAATTTTTGTAGGTTTGGTTTTGATAAATGCAGTTGATCATTACCATAGCAGCGAAATAACGACTGACACCTACATTTGGCAACGGATTAGTTAATTTTTGAAATAATAAATAAATGAGTGTAATTGATTCGTTATTCTACACGGTTGCCGAAAAAATAGTGTACGCAACACGTCCGAAAATAGTTTTTTTGGACTTGCAGACTTCTTCATTGCAGAATTTTGTCTACCCGTCAAAAAAAAACACTATTTTCCGGACTTGTTACGTAAATTACTATTGGCAGTCCAAAAATATGAATGATATTATTGTCTCCAAGCTAGTCCATCATTCCTGGCAATCCAAATGAGGCGAATGGGTTCCAACGGAAGAAATATCTAGTATTTATATCAGGTTGATCAACTTATACTCCATTCATCTGTTGTCTCAAGAGATGCCGAAAATTGTTTTATGTAGGAGTTTTAGATATATACATCAGTATCCTCGAATTCAAAAATTTGTTTGTACTTAGAAGATATGGCCACTTCAATCTGAAAATCTGAATAAACATGTATGTTACGAGTGATATAACATGTATATATAGTAGTCTAGTTTTTTCGTGACTCTTCACGTACATGATAGCTTCTGTGTAAAAGATGCGAGGTGACGCAAGACTAACGCCCAAAATTACTTCAAATATTTTAAATCAAATACCCTGTATTTCATATCATTTCCCAAAACTACTCACCAAATACTCTTATTTTCATTGAGCATTTCCCATTCCTAAATGTTACAGTTATTGAGTTATTTCGATTTTTATGAATTAATACACCAAATAATGAGTTTTCTAGAGTTGGCCTGTATGCTCTGTATCGATTGATAGTTCAAGAAACATATCAAAAATACAATACTCCGTTAATAAAATCACAGATTATTTAAAAAATTAATTCTTGATTATTTCTAACACTACCTACTACTTCCTGTCCAATACAATCAGAAGAACTTATTTTACTGTTACATTAAGGTATATGAGATGTCCAATGAAAGTGAAAGTATTCAGTAAGTGCTTCTGGGAAATTATATGAAATAACACAAAAAATCTTGGGCGTTAGTTTTGTGTCATCCTGTACACAAAATGAGAGATATCAAGTGCGTAATGAATGACAACAAATCAAGACTTTTCTGGCCATTAAAGGTTAACCGCCTCTTGTGAAGAATGATCATATCTTCAAGAGTATCCTATAGAACCTAATGAAACCTTATATCGTTGGAATAGGGGGAGATGAGAATCGAAATTCAAGATGAAATATATTTTAACAAACATAAATTTTATTTCCTGCAAGTTTATAAAACACCCTGTACATTGAAAAATGATTTTAAAATGTAAAGATGAGGTATGTCTATCTAGAATTTTCATATTATCAAATTATATCAAGTTATTTGCATATCAAAAGGCTTAACCCCCCAGTGAATAGAGTAATAATAGTTTCCCAATGGGCACACGTTCGTTTTTTAACGTTTTATTCACGTAGTCCTGGTTGAATAATAGTTTTTGGTTGAAGAGTTCATCGTTTAATTTAAGTTGAAAATCTCAACGTTTAAACTAATAGTCTGATAAACGTAATATTAACGCGCTCAAAAAACAACCGTTTATTAAACGCGATTCTGTCACTTTTTTCTACCAGTTTATGAAGAGAAAACCTGAAGAAAACGTTTTTCAACAACGTGTTTCAACCGTCATGCGTCAACGTGTATTGATAGTTGTGTGTGTGTGTATTTGGCATCGGTAAAAATACCATTTGCCACAGACTTTTAGAAGATTTATTTCCGGATTTGTAAATGATAATATGTTTTGGTGATTACTATCACCCAAGAGGGGAGGAGCGCAAGTACCATCACATAGAGTAATGTCCCCACTTCCCCCTGCATGACGAAACAAAATTCAAACTTCAAGATTAATGTTAGTGAGGAAATTGATTATCGCAAAAAATATATATTTGTTTTGAGCACTGAGTAACGATGTAATGTTGATTGGTAGTTGAATTTTATTTTCTATTATGGCGCCAATTAAACTACGCAACACTAATTACGTCGCACCCCGAAATTTTGCCCCTGTTTAAATTTGAATAACTTTTTTCTTCTTTGAACAATTTGAATTCTGTTTGCACTGTTCGCTAGCTCAGTCCTTCAGCTATAATCTCGTACTTCTTCAATACATGAGGTTATTTCCATAAAATTGCTACAGGATGTTTTGTGGAACTGTGCAAAATTACGAAATTTTCAAAAGGATCCCAAATGAAGAAAAACAGTTTTTTTTCAACTTTAACAGCAGAGGCATGAAGATTATCTCATTACCTTTGGCCATTTCCAAAATTGTCTTCTTATCACTTTTTCTTACAGAGTGATCTCAAAAAATCAATTTTTTGGTTTTGCAGTCATAAGTTTTTTCCTCTTCAACCGATTTTCAAAATCTCAGGCTCATTTCGAAGCTGAAACCTCATATGAGAAGATCTAAAGATCAGAATTGACTCAAGATGAACATTCAGAATCGAGGGTTTCCTCAAAGGTGACCCAAATCTGAAACACTCTGTAAATCCCGACTGGGAGGAGAATTAAATGAAAATCAACTTGTTTTCGGGAGGATCTTCCATTCTGGACACATCCAGATCTTTTTTTCTTTCAGTAGTCAAAAATTGTGCGTGAGAAAACCGAAATAAAACGCCATGTTCTAGAAAAAAAATCAGCCCAAAAAAATGCATGGTCCGTAACCAACGTAACAAAAATCATAATGAGTGACTGACAAGACAGGTTGAAAATTACGTTCTCGTGAAAATAAAGACCAGGACAGAAAAAACTATTGGTAGGTCTTTCTTTTCTGAAGATATAAGACTTCATTAAAAAAATTCAAGATAAAAAAAAATCTGAATACAACAAAATTTCAGGGTAACCTTCTCACCACCTATACAAAGTCTTCCATCATGTTTTGTAATTTTTTCAAAGAATTTAATTTTTTAGACCCTCAAAAAAATGTTATACGTACGCCTATGAAACAAATTTCTTTATCTCTTTGATCAACTTTTTCCGCTGAACACAGCTATGGGTACCGCTTGTCTCGATTCCGAAAAATAACTTTTTTTCGCCCTGTACATCAAACTATGATACTTGGAGAACTCGAGTTTGGGCGATTCTTAGTAGTATTGTACGAAACTCACGAAAATTATATGTGAAAAAATCACAAAAATCTCCTTCCCCTTCATTCGTACCCAAAGTATCCCAAGGGGGCAAGGGAGGCGAAAGAATTATATTTTTTTTAATATCCGATCCCGATGTGGGGGTCAGGTTTGACCAGCAAAAATTTTACCCGCAAAAAAAATTTTGGGGGGGAGGGGGCAAAAAAAATTTCATCAGTATTTTTGGTGGTGATATTTTTGTTTCGATCAAACGACGTTTTGGATATTTTTCTTTTTTAATCGGGATTTCGAGGGGGATTTAGATTTGGGTCACCTTTGCAGAAACCCTTGATCTTTAATATCCATCTTCAGTCAATTCTAATCTCCATGTCTGATCATCTAACGTTTCAGCTTCAAAATGATCCTGAGATTTTGAAAATCGGTGGAAGAGGAAAAAAGTTATGACTGCAAAACCAAAAAATTGATTTTTCGAGATCACTCTGTAAAAAAAAGTGATGAGAAGACAATTTTGGAAATGGCCGAAGGTAATGAGATAATCTTCATGCCTCTGCTGTTGAAGTTGAAAAAAAACTGTTTTTCTTCATTTGGGATCCTTTTGAAAATTTCGAAATTTTGCACAGTTCCAAAAAACATCCTGTAGCAATTTTATGGAAATAACCTCATGTATCGAAGAAGTACGAGATTATAGCTGAAGGACTGAGCTAGCGAACAGTGCAAACAGAATTCAAATTGTTTAAAGAAGAAATAAGTTATTCAAATCTTAACAGGGGCAAAATTTTGGGGTGCGACGTAATTAGTGTTGCGTAGTTTAGATTGGTTCTTTCTGCTGAATGCAATATGCAAGCGAAAAAAATATGGTTCAAGTCGCAAATCGAGATGTTGTCACATGGGTAGTAGGGTGTTTCAGCTAATCCAATTTTATGAAGGTGTGAAGGAAATTTTCCGTGATTCAATTTGAGTCTCGTTATAGTGACCGAATGTTTTCTTTCCATAATGAGATCTGATAAGTGGGGGATACGAGGGGGAACCGAAGGATGTATGAGAGAATAGTGATTTTCTGAAGTGGATGTGAAACATTTTCAGTTCCTCTTCCGAGAAATACGAATATTACCTTTTGCTATACTAATCAAGTCTTTATAAGGTGTTATGGTTAGTTGATTGGGTGCTGTACATGCTTGTTTGGCTAGTTTGTCTACTATTTCGTTTCCCGTTATTCCACAGTGGCCCTTGACCCACACAAGAACTATATCTATATTCAAATTATTCAGGGTGTTGAGATGCTTTTTTATGTTGCACGAGTGATGCGAATTATACATTTTGAAAAAGTTCAGATTGTTTAAGGCTTCCAGAACGGATTTAGAGTCTGAGAGGATGATTGAATTTGTTGATCGGTTATTTTCTATAAACCAGTTCAAGCCATGTTCAATGGCTATTAGTCCGGCTGTGAACACCGAGCAAGGGATTGGAAGTTTCATAATCATTGAATACAATGATTTTCATTGTATTCAATGCAAATCATTGTATACAATGATTATTTGTATATAATAATATATTATTTTTTGTAACTAAGAGTTGTAATTTATATGTTATACCTACTCAATGGTAATATCAAATCAATTAATCTGAAGAAGAATGTTTCTACCATCGAAATTAATTTGAAGACATCTCATAACTACCTACAAAAACACATTCATGAGAACTTGTTGACTGATTCTTAATTTTATTTCCACAAGAAAAAATAATACTGACGCATTTTCAAGAATGAGTCGGGCTCCCTACCATATGGAAAAAGCAATCAAGAGAGAAGAAATAGATTCCTGGTAACGTCTCTGAAGCTGCCTGTTTGACTAATCCACCTCAGCCTTTTGAACTATTCAAACTACATCCCAAATCAGAAAGTTGTGAGTAGCCAACACCAAGATTAGATACAACCAAAAGTCACAGGCAATTGAAACAATTTACTTACTATGATATATATTATTTCCAAATGGGCTGCTGGTCTGTATTTTCAACACTGCCGAAACTACTGCGCGTCGTGGATATTTTTTCGTCCTTCTAGTGGCTGTATTACTCTCATATACAGGTTGGGTCACGTTCGATGGTACCTTAGAGGTATTCGGAAACGGGATATAGGATCATTCAAAAAATGTGGTTACTCAAGTAGTTGCTCTTGGCCTATCGATCTAAAATATTTTCAAATAGCACCCCTCGTATTTTGTTACATTTTCAGATTCTCCCTATAGATTTAATTTCGTCGATCTATCATACTTAGAGTCTGGCGAGAATAATTACAGATCTATAGGGTGTGAAAATTCGAGATTTTTCAACTTTAAGAATGTTTTGTACCTAAAGTATTCATTGTTGCTCAAAACGGCTTGTATTAACTTTTCATTTACTATCTACTGACATTCAATTGAAACAATTATAGGGTGGTGTTAAGATTTTGAACCACCTTGTATTTGTTTCAATCAAATATACATCATTTTTTAACGAGTAGACCAAATTCTAGGACGAGCAGTAGGCGAGTCCTGGAAGTCTGCAAATCAAAAAAAAACTATTTTCAGACGTGTTGCGTACTCTTTTTTTTTTCGGTAACCGTGTAGAACAACGAATCAATGAATAGTACATTATGATACAAGTTTTATAAGACGCTATTTTGTCGCACGCGTTGTTTGGAGTACGACAGCGAAGCGAGGAGTGAAATAATTAAAATCTGACGCAACAGCGTAAAGCCCAGTTTACAGTTGAGCGATTTTGATTATTGCAATACTAGCGGTGAAAAATTCAATGTTGTATTGTTTGTATTTGTCAGTTCAAATCAAATTACACTCTGAATTAAAATTTACCAATTAAAACATTGAATTTTTCACTGCTAATATCACCAAATCCAAATCGCTCAGAAGTAAACTGGGCCTAACTCTTCTGGCTTTCATTTGACAGTTCGATTGTACCAATCTCCGAATAATAAAAAGTGCGTATCGAAATAGAGGCTATTTCGACACGCATTTGCGTTGCACAATGACTTCATTATACAACCAAAATTGAAAAACACATTTATTTATTATCTCAAAAATCAACTAATTCGTTGTCAAATAGGTGTCAGTCGTTATTTCGCTGCTATGGAAATAAAAGTTGTTTTCGTATCAGCTCACTCCTCATTATTTTTTTGACTTAAGTTGGAATTTATATGTTACCCATTGGTAATATCGTATTAAAATGCATTTGATCTGAAGGAAAAATGTTTTCACCATCTAAATTTGAATACTTACATATCATAATCACCCACAAACACACATTCAAGAAATGTGAATTTGTTTACTGATACCAAGACTGATACTTGAATTTTATTCACGAAATAATCATTAATACTGATGCATTTTCGAAAATTAGTCCGTCTTCCTACCTTTGTAAACAAGAAATACATTCCTATAGTTACGTCTCTGAAGCTGCCTGTTGTACCAATACCAATCCACCTCAGCCTTCTGAACCCTCCAAACCACACCCCAAGCCGGAACTGCTTCTCGCCATGTATATTTTTCCCTTGTGGCTGTTTCATCTGAATGCGGGAGATTGCCACATATTGTAAGATATACCCAAGGTGGATATAGGATGGTGAAACAGCTTCCTATTAACAAGCACTAGAATAAACTGTAGACCTTTGCCTACTTGATTTCATACCGTAGTAATATTTCCTGAAATTAACAGAGATGGCGACATACCTTGTGTCGGTAAAACAGAAACTGTGCTTCTGTCATATTATTATCAGTTTCATCTGTTCTAGATGAAAAATGACTGAGAAGAGTCAAAATATCAATATTCATTCCAGATTTATAGAAAATATATTGTTTAATGTCGTTTCAAGTCACGTCTGTTAAATGCGAACCACAGAAATACGTAAGCAACAGAAATCTTCTTCAATAATCGATCTTACCGCCATCTTCATTCAAGTAGCTGAAATATTACTACCTTCTCAAACGGTCTACAAGTTTTTCGCAGAAACAATTGAAGAGCTGTTTCACCATCCTATATCCACCTTGGATATACCTTATATACAGATAGAAATCGAGAGAGATTTTTCAGATTTCAAAAACGACGTCAAGAAGTTTATTGGTTTCTTTATTTGAATTTGACTCATTTTATGAAAATCCAATACAATCACAAATTTCACTCATTTAACAATATTGGCACAATATGACCGATTTATGACAGATAAATTAACTTCTGTATAAAATGTGTCATTTAAAGAAGACTGTTTTGTCAGTTTGACAGCGATAAAAATGGTGCATCATTTTTTATCACCGATAAAAATGCCTGTTCCTCTTAAGCGTCTACATCTAGTATGCTCACGTTACTTTAATGTCTGCCCTGTCAGTTATTTAGGTATTGTTGATAATTGTAATTGATACTGAAACATTACAACATGAGTCGTTTTGGGGAAGTTTCGACTCAACAAATAATAAAAAATATAGAAAAAGCAATCCCGCAATCCACAAAAAATTCTAAAGCGTCAATATGGAGACAATTTATGGAGTTTTGTCAAGTACGAAATTACGAACTGTCGAAAATAACTCCGTTACAAAAAGTTGCGGATATATTGAAGGATTGGGCCTATAATATGAAAAGTAGGAATGGAGAAGATTATAAAGAATATGCAGTTGAATCAATTTGGAATTCAACTGTGAAGTTGATTCAAGAAAAATATTCAAATGATTACAATATTAAATTTGATCCTTTTGCCGACATAACTTTTAAAGATGCTCGTGATGCGAGAAATGGTAAACGGAAAGATTTTCAAGTTATTCCAGAGAAAAGAAAAGTAAGTTCTGTAGCATTGAACAATAAAGATAATTATTGTTGTTGTTCATTCATATATTCGGTCGTTGATTTATCTTGCCAAGAAACACTCGAGCTTTTTTTTTAAGGATTATTTTTTTCACTTGTCAAAATATGACATTTTTGGCATTTCAACCAATAATAGCGGTTTATTCTAGCCAATCATTCGGTTTTATACTGATAAAACTGCCTGGTCCTTGATAAAACATTGTTTACCTTTGAACTGTCAAAACTATAGGTTTACCGAGTCGATTCTATTGAACTGGCTTATATACAAGGTTAAAATATAAATTATCATGAATGAAAAGTTACCTTATTATTAATAGTCAATCACTTTTTCAGCATAATAATAACAGAAACGACACATTTCAATAAACATTCAAATTTCACACACGTAAATAGCTCATGAACATAACCAAGTTTATGGCAGCTATCGCAAACGACTACTTACGTTACCGACCGATCAAATACCTAAGGTTTCCTGAACTGAAATGAAGATGGCGTACGATTAATTTTTGTTAAATTCAAATTGTTTTTTGTGGTTTGAGACGAAATCGTTGTATGAAGATCTTCATACAACGACATAACGAATAAATTCATGTTCGTTCTTGCGCGATTTTCAATTAATAACAAGAAATTTTCAATTTTTAACCATGTACAATGAGAGGTGTGGCGCCATCTCCTAGTGTCGCTAGAAAGTATTAGCAAGGTTTGCTATAAACTGTCATAATTTCTAGATATCTATATCATAAGCACCGCGTAAGCATCATATCTCTTCTGGATCATAGAAGGCCTACATAATTGTTTGATATTTTGAAATTTGGTGAAATTTTTACCCATTCAAAAGTTTATTTAAAAATGAGTGCGAACCGATTTGGCCAAGAAAATATTGAAAAATTAATACAGAATTTCACTCCACTAAACACTGTGAAGACAAAAAAATCCATATGGAATCAGTTTGAACAGTTTTGCAATTTCAGAAACTACAAACTTGAAAGTGATACGACTATTCAAGAAATTGCAGAAATTCTAGAAGACTGGGGAGCGAATATGAAGAAATCTAATGGCGAAGACTACAAAGAATATTCGCTGAAAACTATTTGGAATGTAACTGCCAAACAGATACAAGAAAAATATTATTCTGAATATAAAATCAGCTTCAATCCGTTTCAGGACATTGAATTTAAAAAAGAAAGAGATGTAAGAAATGCAAAAAGGAAAGAGTTGCAAAGATGTGTGGATAAAAGAAAGCAGAGTGCTGCCGCCCTAGAGGAAGAAGAATACACGAGGATAATCGATTCTTGTGATGAAAAAACTCCATTAGGACTACAAATGAAGTTTTTTCACATAAGTTCTTATGAATTAGCCTGGCGCGGAGGTGAAGGTGTTAATTGCCTCCTTCATTATTTCAGAAAAGAAATTAATAATGCAGGTGAAGAAACTGGACGGTTGGAATATAATCCGATATTCAGTAAAACTTGCCAGGGTGGTAATAAAAAGTGCACAGACACCAAATGGTTGACACCTAACATTGAAAACCCTGATCGATGCCCCATAAGGCTATATAACGAGCTGATTTTACAACGTGGTCAAAATATAACCACCGACAGACTTTTTCTTACCCCAAATCCTTTCTGGACAAAACCGAATGCTGCATGGTATAAAAATTCACCAGTGGGCCAGAATGAAATAGGCAAATGGTTGAAAAAATCAGCAGAAAAATGTGGTCTCGACACCAAAAAACGAAAACTCAGCAATCATTCAAGTCGCTCGACTTTAGTTTCTCATATGGTAAAGAAAGGTTTTCAGGAACAAGAAGCTATTAAGATAACAGGCCATGCCACAGCCTCTTCACTGAAGCCTTATCTACAAATTGATGCAGAGCATCATAAAAATATTTTGGAAAAATTAAGAACAAACACATCAGCATCATGCATTGCTAGTACATCGACTGCCGCCTGCTCAACATCAAGCAATGTAATATCAACCAATGAAGAGACATCAAGTGTTTCTGCTGCCCGATCCATTTACAAAAACTGTGTTTTCAATAATTGTACATTTTCTAATAATTAAATTTCCTTCTTTTCTCATGTTAATGAAATACTAATGAATTAAATTGTTCTTCATTTGATTTGTTCAATAAATAATCACTCCAAATACAACTCGTTCTTCAAATTTAATGAGATAAATTTTCATTTTCAAAACACTCAAACTTTTTTATTTTGAGGCAAAAGCATTCAAACAAACCGAATTAGATAAAATCACTCGTCCTACGGACTCGTGATTTTATCAATCGGTTTGTTTTCATACTTTTACCAAATAAAAAAGTTTTCGTGAAAAATAAAAATTTATCGATAAAATTTGAAGGACTCGTGGTATTACCTTTGATAAATTTCTTTTTAACTCAAAAATTTTCTATCAGTAATTTTGCTCGAAAAACTGACATTTGACAAAATCACTCGACCTTCGGTCACGCGATTTTTTCATGTCAGTTTCTCTCGAAAAATTACTGATTGGCTAATTTATTTCGTTACGAAAAGAAATTTATCCGATAAAAAAAGCTCTTGTGTTTTTACTGTTGATAAAACAAAAATGACATAAAATCTCAGAACATGATTGATAAAATATTTTTGTTTATTTGATAATAATCAGAACATCTATCAATCTCATCATCAATATTAGTTTGATGAAAACTTTCTTTGAAGAAATAATAGCAATCCATATGATCCAATAATCAGTAAACGAGAAGAGAAGTTAATGAATGCTACTTCTGCATGTTTCTTAACCCTCTTGTGGGGAGAGGAGTAAAGTCAAAAGCTTTTTTCTTATCAGCGCTCTTCTCATTATTTTTGATAACTAAAAGTTGGAATTTATATGTTTCCCAATGAAAATATCGTATTCAAATGAATTGATCTCATGAAGAAAGAATGTTTCTACCATAACCACCCACAAAAACACATTTAAAAACTGTGAATTTATTTACTGATACTCAAATTCTATTCACAGAAAAATCAATAATACTGATGTATTCTCAAAATTGAGCCAGTCTCCCCACCTTTGTAAACAAGCAATTGATACACAATAAATACATTCCTAGTGACGTCTCTGAAGCTGCCTGTTGTACCAATCCACCTCAGCCTTCTGAACTCTCCAAACTACACCCCAAGCCGCAAGGGAGAAAATAACCAACACCAAGATTAGATACAACCAAGCCACAGACAATTGATACCATTCTCTCGGCGGGTATTTCCAAATAGGCTGCTCGTCTCTTCCAGTCTTCTCTACACTGCCGGAACTGCTGCTCGCCACTGATATTTTTTCGTCATCCATGTGACTGACTTTTCTTTCTTGGTCCATTTTTTCGCTCAGAAGGAAATATTCCACGCTACTGTACGTTGTAATAGCAACGTTGCGACCGATCAAGGAACAATTGTCCATAGTCACATCGGCAAGATATCGTGCATATCCCTACCAGTGATATTGGAATAGGAATCGAGTCGTGCTGGTCTGCTACATCTACAGGGTGGTCATTTTGTTGACAAGACCAATTCAAACTGATTGTCAAGGAATTGTGTGCGGTAAATATAATTTACACCAGCTGGATGGATTGAACGTACAGGGTGATTTAGCGTGCACTATCCGCAGCGACCAGCTTTCAATGAAAAAGTTGAATTGCCGGATGCAATTCAGTGGTGCCAAAATCAGATTATTTCATTATTGACTCAAACTAGTTCTTGCGTATACAATTTTCAATATACCAAGAGTACAACTAGTCCCTAAGAAAGGCAAAAAGATCTTACCTAGCAACTACAGACCTATCGCACTGCTATCAATTATTTCAAAGGTCATGGAAAAAGCCATCAACATCGAGCTCATGAAATATCTGGAACACTCAGGAATGGTCAATGATAGGCAATATGGCTTCCGTCATCAGAGACCAACTGGTGACCTGCTCGCTTAAGTCTCACATTATGGCAGCTATCTATTGAAAAATATGGATAAACTTTAGTCGTGGCATTTGATCAAGTTTGGCACCAGGAACTCCTCGCCAAGCTTCCATCTTATGGTTTGCCTCCTCAGCTGTGTTCTCTGCTTGCTAGTTTTCTCTCAAACAGGTCTCTCCATGTAGTGGTCGATGGAGTTTCATCTGATACTCTACTCATAAATGCTGGTGTTCCGCAGGGATCAATTTTAGCACCAAAACTATTTCTACTTCACATCAACGATTTGTTGTAAGCAACTTCATGTCCTATACACAGCTTCGCGGATGATAGTACCCTCCATACCGCTTTCTCTTCCAGGGCTCCTATATCGGCCCGTCAAACTGGAAATAAACTAGGAAGAAATGTTAACAAAATAAATATGGACTTAGCAACAATTCTCGAGTAGGGATCTAATAACCTGGTAGAATTCAATTCAAATAAAATAGAAGCATGTCTTTTTTCCAGAAAAGCCGATCTCACTGTGCCCAAAATAATTCAGTCAGGAGTAACCATACCATTGAAGTCATCCATGAAAATCACGTGAGGTCCATTGCAAAAAGTACGTCCCAAAAACTTGGATTTCTGTTTCGAGCCAAGAGCTATTTCACTCCCAGCTGGTCAGCTGCTTATGATCTATAAGGCACAGATCCGACCTATTCTGGAATACTGTTCCCATATTTGGAGTGCGGCACCTAAACATATTCTGAAAGTATTGGATTCTGTCCAGAAAAGGGCAATTCATCTTGTCGGTGATGCCCCGCTTACAAACTCGCTCACTTCTCTGAAACAGTTGAAAAGTTGGCGATGTATCTCTATTTTATAGATATTTTCATGGGCTATGCTCTTCTGAAATATCAACAATCGTTCCTCCATTAGCAGTCACTTCGAGATTAACCCGTCAAGTTCAGTCTTCATACCCCTTCGTGGTCACTTAAGAGACCAGCAGAACGTCCCTTCCCAAAGACTCGTTCATCCGACGAACATCGAGACTTTGGAACTCATTGCATAGGGAGGAGTTCCCAGAAATTTAAAAAGAACACCAACTCCTACCTTATTTCCCTTGGTTCTCACGATGTTCTCTGAACATTACAGGATATCCCTTTTCGTGAGAACCAGAACATTAATAGAATTGATTATTGGATATGACAAAAATTATTATACCTCATTATTTCATTTAAGTATTCACTTTTTCAAAATGGCATTTTTGAAACTTCTGGAAACTTCATCCGACAATATTAATTTTATACCAATTCCAAGCACAATAATAGTGTAGTCATCTAGGAAATAGTTGATTTTTGCAATTTTCAGTATACATATCGTTATTTCTATGCAAGGGACACATTGAATAACAATTTTTGAATAAGATTATTCAGATTCGAATATATCTTTCACACTAAAAATTGATACCATTTTCATTCCAGCTGTGATTTGATCGTAGTTCAAAATGGAGAAGAAGTGTTGTTGAATACATCAATTGAACAGTTCCCATGATATACAGACTCTGTTTGATGAACTTCAGTTTCTCAGAAAAAATGTGCATGTCCAATTTCGATGTGATCAATTCAATTTGATGATGACTTCTCCATTGATAATTTGCATCTGGCAAATAACCTATATATAATGGATAATCAATACTAGGTACTTCAGCTGATTGAAATCATCAGCCTATCATTGGCGTGAAGTGGCATTTCAGCTCCCGCGGAATACTTTATCGCCCGCCGGGCGTAAAGGGGCACTTCATCGCCTACCGGGCGATAAAGTGAAATTCACTTTTATATCGATAGATTGATGCAAAATAGTTGAAACGCATGATGTCCTGAATTATACAGGAGTGTTAATTACGAGTTACACAATATAGGTATATTGAGAGTCGGTTGATGGTGGTTGATGGATTCTTATATAATTTATTTTTACTGCAAGCCTAATCATTTATTTAAAAAAAAATAGGTGAGTTGTGATAATAGAAAGTTTCTTTATGGACCTTGCCTCTTTTATACCCTTTATACATATAAATAACTTTTTCCGACGACCTAATTGAAATACTAGTACACTACGCACTACGCACTAGTTGCACAATATACTATATTATTTATTATCTTAATAATAGTTTCACCCTGTTTGTTGTGATGGAACAAAATTGTTTTGGCAAATGTTAATTCGTCATTGATGAAAGCTTGAAATTGTGTTACAGATAAGTATTTTCGATATCTAAATTAAAACCTCAGCAAAATAACACAGATAAAATTTTATTGTTTTGTGGTCGGTTATTTTACTATCGCATATTCGGCTCAAAATATGCATGCCAGCTATAAACGAACAGCGTCTTGATTTTATTGACGATAATGCTGATGGTGGCTGTGTTCAAAAACTCTATCGAGGAAAATTTAGTATTCGCTCAGAACACCTTGAGAAAATTTAGGAACGTTGTTATATGAATTTTGGCAAAGATGAAATCAGTGCATAAGTAAATTATGATCAAGGGGAGCGATATTTGATATTGTGATATGATCAAGTGTAGTTGTTCATTATATTGATCCTGAAAATCCAAACTATGAACTGAATCACAGATAAAACTACATGGAAACTATAGTAATTTTGATCAAGAATAAGTAGACCGACTCTTTCATTCCTGCTTTGATTCGATTTTTTTACATTAAATTATGTGATTTATCAATGAATAGCTAAAAAACAAGCTTTCACCTAATAGGTGAAAATAAAATATGATGTTCATGAAGAAGTATAGAATGGAAAGTTGTTCTGAGAATATTTTCACAAAATTAGATAACTTTCGGGAATACAAAAAGTTTACAGAATTTTTAAAAATGTGCATTTTTTGTTGTTTTTTTTTTCTCAATTCATCAAAACCTCGAAAAGCTACAGTTACTGTACGAGAGATGTCAAGTTACAAACATAACTTTCTCTTTATTTGAACTCCTTAGAAATTGAGCTGATGATTGTTTTTCAAATGTGTTGAATCTCCTTGTTCGAATGAATAAATTCCAATATTTTCATTATTCCTGAAAAATTTGGAATAGCAAAAATTAAAAATGCGAGAGCTTTCATTATTTTGTCGAAATTATCATCATTAACATCCATTTATACGTACCTTCATAGTTTGTATATCTTGAAAACAAATAGTTTTGAGATAATATGAAATTGGATTATAGGAAAACATAAATTTTAGTGATATCTCCAGTCATTTTTGTTTCTGGGTGATTCAATAATACCTCGTTAGGTACCCTCATTGAATCACCCGGTACAAGTGAACATAATATCACTCTTTGGCCAGCTTCTATAACTTGATTCCACACTAGTCGAAATATCAAAAGTATTCTTATTTGTAATAGAAAGCACGAAGGTACAAACATTTGTAAAATTATATGAAAGGCAGAGCCCTACATTACATATTATAGAAACATTTACATGACAACATGCACATATATAAACAAAAACATCATTCATATATAGAGTGTAGATACAAGATTTAACCTCAACACGCCGAAAATTATAAGCATTTATCCAGATATGCACTGTTCGAATACAAACGCTTATTATAAGTATACAGGGTGCCCGTTTTTAGAAGCTTAACCATGGGTATCTCAGTTATTATAAGATATACGAGGTCGGTTAAATCGGTGCAAAGTTGCGTAATTTTATGTTGAACAATTATGTGAAACAAAATTTCATGTATCATTTTTCGTTTTTGAAATATTGGAAAAAAACTTAAATTTGTAGTTTCCGTTTTTTCAATCGAAAACGAAGCGAACTAGACGTTTTTAACTAGGATGTTCTAGAGGCACTTCTTCACAAGGAATCTAAATCTTTTAACGTATTTTTCATTGTGTGATTGATCTCAGAGATACAATACTTAACTTTGGTGTTTCTTATGGTCGCCATATTGGATTTTAACATTTTTTGTTTAACAAACTAAATTCTGATAGTTTAATTGAACTTGGGTGCATACTTACATTGAAACCAAGGTAATTTTGAATTTAGAACGACATTTGAAGTTATAAAAGTTTTTTCTTTGCAAAACAGAACTGTCATAAAAAATGCTGGTATATTCCTCCATTCACTTCTAAATACAATTTTACTCTTCATCTCAAGTTCTGAATAGCTCAATCGATGGGTACCTACAATCCCAAGAATCAGATCTTAGAAGAAAGAATACTGGATTATTGTTTATAGGAAATGAAGAAAGATTTCTTAAAATTATACCCATCGATGATATTGCTGAGCTGGGAAGAAGAACGAGTGAAATGATTGTGTCTAGAAGAGAATGGTGGAGTATTCCAGCATCTTTCAAAACTTTGTTACGTATTTTATAATTTTGCTTCGTTTTGCGGAGAAGAAAATTCTAGCTTTCCTGACAAGTTCGTTCCCAACTTAAAACCTTAGTTTTCAAGAAGGTATAAGCTTGACAGAAATATGAACGTTCCTTATCCTCAATTGAACTACCAAAATTCAGTTTTTAACAAAATTGCTGGTGTTATTTTCAAAGCACTCTTCGTAAAAACGATTTTTTCTCAATATTGAGATGAATATTGATATGTAAGATTCAAACATATCGTGTGTCACACGAGGTGTCACATCATTGTATTCAGAAAGTAACACACTTTTCAAAAATGCAAAAATCCAATATGGCGCCCATAAGAAATATCAAGACATCAAGAAAGCCTTGGAAAATACGATGACAGATTCAGATTCCTTGTAAAAAAGTACTTTGATAACGTCCTAGTTAAAAACGTCCAGTTCTTATGGTTTTCGCTCGAAAAAATAAAAACGAAGATTACAAATTTCAGTTTTTTGTCAATAATTCAAAAACTAAAAATGATACATAAAATTTTCTTTCATATAATTGTTCAGCATAAAAAGGTTCAACTTTGCCCTAATTTAACCGACCTCGTATCTCTTATAATAACTGAGATTTCCATGGTTAAAATTTCTTCTGGATCATTGAAAAATATATTCATCTCAGTCTATCAAATATCTGACACTGAATCAAAGAGCTTTTAACTTCATGAAGTGTATTTCATTCTCTTTTAGTCTTGCGTTCTGTCGGCGTTTGTCGTGGAACATTTCATTTCATTTCAAATTTGTGCCAGAATAATATCAGCATTCGCCATCATTGAGAGTACACACAACTCCGTAACGAAGTTGTAGAGCTGAAGTTGCCAATTTAAAGTTCGAATTTCCAGCACAAAAGTAATCACATTTCGCTTCTGCAAGTTTTATTGCTCTCGTATATCATTTTTCAGACCTAATGACATTTATTCTGAATAGAATCGAGGAGAATGAAAAGGAAGTGATGC
This sequence comes from Chrysomela aeneicollis, assembly GCA_029955515.1. Lineage (NCBI taxonomy): Eukaryota > Metazoa > Arthropoda > Insecta > Coleoptera > Chrysomelidae > Chrysomela > Chrysomela aeneicollis. The sequence goes on along the minus strand of JARUHQ010000009.1, from coordinate 7,818,924 downwards.
TCAAACGCCACATTATTCATACATCATTTTGGGAATAACTTTGTCGAAGTATATCAAGTATGAAAGAGTTGACGGTTCACCGCTATCGTATCTATTATTAAAAACTTTTCCAGCATCTGATGAGGAACTTTGAAACTTCAATTCTACTCGGTCAAGATATTTCGTACAGTTTGTACAGTAGAGAGAAACTGAAAAAAAACAGACAATTGTTTTTATACAACATTCTTTTGAAAAATGTACGTTATCTCCTTGTTTCAGTGGTGAAGCAGAAGTATGACATCCAAGTTCACGATGAGTACGTTATAGCCGGCAACACTGCTGTTTTGAAGTGCAAGATCCCCAACTACGTGGCCGAATATGTCATGGTGACTTCCTGGATCCAGGACGACAGTATCAACATCTACCCAAACACCGACATCGGAGGAAAATACGTTGTCCTAGCTAACGGCGATTTGTACATAAGTAACGCAGGGCCTAGCGATGGATACAAAAATTACGCTTGTAGGACGGTACACAGACTGACAGGTAAGTTTTTCTTCAATATTGAAATATTTTCCACATAGGAATGATTACAAGAAGATGAACGTTTGTTGACATAATTGTGAACACTGTAATGATGAAAGTGAAATTATCACCATTGAAGTATTCGATCATCAATCTCTTTATAATAGTAAGCCTTCTTATCATTGACAAAGTTATGCCAGTTGCTACATTTTTGTACAAGACTGATGTATTGTACCTACTCTTCAACCCTCGAAGAAGGAATAACACAAAACTCCCAACTTCAAACTTGGTGTCCTACAAATCAACAGAATCATCGGATGTATCAACTGAAATAACTGAAGAAATAAAGAATTAAAGAAGAACAATACAGACAACAGAATATCACAATAGAATCCTGTAAAGAAGATACAGTATACAATTTTAAAGAAAAGAGATCCGGTGAAGGTTCAGGATCCAAGTAGTAGATTGTAGATTGTAGGCGGGTCGTTAAGGCTGTACATAAGCCTCTCAAGCACCTAGACCTACTAGATCCTTTGTGCAAAACCCGGGATTTCGAGGCTTCGTGCAAAGTTTATCAGTTTTTTGAGAGCTAGGTTCCTGACATCGGAGGGCTCTGAGAAGGCCCCTTCCAGGAACTTGAGCCTCTTACAGAAGAGTGCTGGGCATTTGTAAAGCAGATGTTCTGCAGTTCCATCGAATTTCTGGTGGTGTCCAATACCGTTACCAATTTCAAGTCTTTTTTGTACAACTCGATAAGCTATCTAAAATATTTATTCTGTTAGTAATTATGACTATTTTGGTAACAAAGTCGCAAGGCAGCCTCTCGAAAACTGTGTTTTGTTTAATTCCACGAAATGATTCACCTGTCACCACCGACTACAATTCTATAAATCAACTCAAATATACTGAAAATATAGAAAATATCGGTTTTTGTTCATCCCACAATAGTTCTTGATATTATACTAAGCATAAATTATATCATTCTGTGAATACTGCTTGTATGTTTGGAGCTCATCAATGATTTTCAGAAAATCGCGAATTTTTACTGATATTTTGATGGAGCATATTCGCAGGTATTACCCCAAGACTATATGACAAATAGCCGACGGTTATTTTGCTTATAATACTAATGAAATGTCATTCGGGACAGTTTGGTGAGATCATGTGAAAATTAATAATCTGAATAACAACCTAGAGCTTTTGCCCGTGGGAGTTATTCTTTGATATTCAGTTATTCATAAGTCGGTGTCCTATTAGACTTTTTGGAGAACGGGACTTGGGATCACTTTGTAAATCTAGTTCCCTGAGTCTAAAAGCCATCGAGGTCATCGTACCCTTTATATGTTTCAGTTTAATCATGTAATGAAAAGATTGGTGATCGATTTCATGGGTGAACTGCTGATAATGTGTGATAATAATATAGCATTTATTATGATGAATTCATACAATAAGCATTCAAGAACGTGTACCTATATCCAACCACCTATAAAATAGGCGAGTATAATGCCAGCATGAACATGACATATTTCAATACATATCGTACAACAAATATGTATATATATATACAGGATCAACTATACGAGGTGGAACTAAACATTGATTATAAAAGTTGTAGGGTTTTTTCGATAATATATTCCATATATTAATATATTCCATAGTTGAAAACATATTTTGTCATTTTTTCGATTTTTGCGATTCGCATTTGTTTGTTGTACCAAAAGATAGTACTGATGAAACCCTATAACTTTCATATTCAATGTTTTTCTCCACCTCGTATAGTTAAAGCTGTAGGTAAGGGTCGAAATAAAAGAGGACAATCTGTACATACATAATGATAATGAAGTTTGAAAAGTGTTTTTCAACCGCCAACTTAGTTGCAAAGCAACCCTCGTAAGTCTAGGACTTGTATGAGTGAGGAAGACGGGGACCTTAGCTTTTTGAGTGTCATCCAAAGCACTAATAAAATAATGAAAATGAAAGAACATCAATAATCTGGTTTGCTAGCCCAGTACTAAAGTGGGCGTTACACGGCTAAATGATGTGTATGAACTTTTTCCACTGAGTTTTGTTTTTCTTTTCATACGCATCGTTTCACAGTTTGTAATGTATCATGATATTTGTATTGAATATGTGCACTGTTGTTGTTATTTCCCATTCTATAATTGACCTTGGCTGTTGAATGGTACCAAATGAATGAATATGCCACATATTATTCTTTGTCACAATAAAAAAAATTGTGAGGCTAGTGCAACCTGTGACGAGCCTATACTTAAAAAAAGAGATGAATCGAAAATGATCAACAATACCTAAATGGGTGCCACGTAGTTTTATTCATCCAAATTCAACTCATGCAGTAAGAATTGAATGCGGTCGGGTCAAAATATCGTATAATATTCTCAAATGGACACTGAATTGGTTGATAAAAATTCTCGAAATGAATGATACCCGATTTCCAAAGTTAATTCTCAAACGGCAATGCCAAATTACTAACTGTGATCCAAAGTACAATTGGGTTCTACAAGTCAAATCATTTTTTACGGAGATTCTTGATGATGACTTTTGGGAAAATATATCTCTTGACCTTATTAAATCCAGGAAAAAAACTCTCCTGATGAAATTCAAGGACAAACTCTATGAACAGGACATACAACTTTTACAGAGATCTTCTTTTTTAACCATGTATAAATCCTTTTCAATTTTACATGGTTCTCCTCAGCGATATATCTCCTTAAATATGCCTATAAAATTCACAAGATGTATAGCTCAGTTGAGACTGAGTAACTCGTTTTCCATCAAATTAACCCTCAACTGTTCTACTTACTTCATCAATCCTAACGAGTTGTGCACAGTTTGTAACCTCAATCAATTGGAAACTATTGAACATATTTTCTTCAATTGTCCCATATACTGCTCAATGAAACCTGCATTTCTGAATTCTCTAGTTGATATGACGTCTTTGGTCAACGCTCTTGATGATCCTACTGGCGATATTGTGAAGATCATTGCTTCTTTCTTATGGAATGTACTTAAACTACGCTCTTTCATTATCAATGAGTGAGCCCGATATTTGTATTTCTAGGTTACCACCCACCACAATCGAAATAAGTATAGTACGTGTCTCTAGTTGTGTTCTATTTTCTTATTTTTATAAATTATATACAATTTTCATACTCTTGCCATAAAATGTATTTTTTTAAGAGGCAATAAAGTTAAAAAAAAACTCTTTAGATAAACCACGATAACTATAATGTTTAACAGAAGATAGGCCCTTAATAGGATAGGAATACTGACATGTGCACCATGACTACAAGTATGAATCACATACGGAAAATTTTATGGTATAATAAACTGTAATTCCCAATCAAATAACGTGGATTTTTTTCAATTCATTATTCATATGTATACATATATATAATCTGTATACCCAAATCCCAATATAAACCGTAATTCATAAACCCCAAAAGCCTCGAAGAATATAGCTATATTTTTCGTAACAGCACTAAAATTATGGTAATCAAAAAAAGAATAACATAATGGTGAGCCTCTATACGCGCCCATTCATTTGATCTTATAGGTTACTTTACATACTCGGTGGCATGTCCCTGTCGAGTATGACTTACACTATACAGTATAACTAAGTTTATAGAAATCTTCAATTCCCGCTTCAACCTACACCAATCGTTTCCTTGGTTTCATGAGTTCTCTGAAACGTCACAAATAAATGAAAATAAATAAAATGGGAGACAATTTTGAGAATTATACGTCAGCAATGGACCGAAAAAGTCGTGACGTTACAAACTATGTTGGTATTTCTGAATTTTTCCAAACAAAATAAATTTGCATGTAAACCCCCAAAAGCAAATTTTTGAATTCCCTTCTAATATTTATCGTGAATATTAAACGTATTTCAAGATTATTTACGAAAAAAGGGAGGTTCGATTCATCTTAAAAAAATTAGAAACAGGTATTAAATATTGAGAATTTTTAAATAAATGTCTATCAAAGTGAAGTGAGGTTATGATTTGTATTTATTCTCTATATCACAATGGTAATGTGTAAAGAAGAATAAAAAGTGTGTAAATTAAGATATGGGTACTAGATATAATAAAGGTATCATTATTTGTTGTAGATTGAGGAAAGATATATCTACTAAGGTTGATGCCGTCAGCAGATATATCGTTTCTCTCCATATGATAGTGTTGTCTTCTTTGAAATCTGTAGAAGAATCTGGAAGTTCACCTTGGAGTTTATTACCAGCATCATAAAATAATTATTACAAGTTCTTCCAATTGATAATATACCTATAATAGTTCAGAAATAACATTGAGAACTGTCACCATGCACTACTACACTAGGAAGTGCTCCAGAAATAAAATGAAACTTGAATGTCAGTTTTTTATTGAAACATATTGAGAGTATTATGTTGATCATTATTTACTTTATTTTATACCATAATATATTATACCTAATATAAATAATTTTACATTTGTGTGACTCAATTTCTCTTCAGATGTTGTGGGTGCATTTTCTTCATTACTACTAGTACAAGATCTGAAAGCACTCGTACCTACATTATGTAGTGTGCAAATATGGCTGAAGATACCATGTGATGGCCAAGAAACTATCCTCTTGAACAGGAACTCATTCTATCACTACTGGTAAAGTTGATCTAAATATAACATTTCGAAACCTTCAATTTACCTTATATACCTTTTTATATTATAGCTTACCTCTCATTTATATGTTTCATTATAAATATTAGCATGGATCAACCCCATTAAGGTCTTGAGATCATCATCAAATAGAATGTTCTCACCATGACCTTTTCGCCCCTAGATACCAGTTTCTCCTCAACTTTGAAGAAATGCATTATCGCAGATAACATGGTAACATTATTTTCCACTCATTATTATCAGTATACTGATTTATTGATGAATAAATCAGTCAAAATATCAGGACCTGAAAAGTAAACACTGAAATAACATAACCTCAATAATTTTCAACATAATCTCATTCAAATTTGTTAGCGTTTCACATCTGTTCCTATTTTTCTAATAAGAACTAGTTTGTCCTATTTTCCATAAATGGTATCGAAATATGTAACTTTTTCACTGTAAATAAGATATTCGAGTTGAAAAAATCTCTCATGGAGATTTACATGGGAAAATAATTCGTTTGGAAACAAATCAGTAGTACCAACATAGCTTTGACGTCAAACTTTTTCGGTCCATTTATTGTCTTTGCTGACGCTATGATTTTTTCCAGGCGAAGTCCAGACCAGCAGTTACCCAGGCCGCGTCATAGTGACGGAACCCAAAGGCACGACGCAGCCGCGCATAAGCGTCGAAAAATACAACGCGCGAAGGATCGTTCTCGGCGAGGATGTGACTCTGCCGTGTGTGGCGCAAGGCCACCCGGTGCCCGGCTACTATTGGAAGAGGGAGCTGCAGGGCCAGTCCGTCCCTGTGGCACTGGGAGAGCGGTTGACCATATTGTCGGCGGGCTTGCTCAGAATATCCAAGGTAAATAACTCAAAATATTTATTTATTTACAAGAACTTTATACATGAGAAATCTAAGATTAACTTAACACTAACACCTTTCCCAATTGTAGTTCAAAAAGCGTCAAGTTTATTTCAAGAAGTATCAATTGTATTTCAAATAGTCAATATATAGTCAATTTAATTTCAAAAAGTATCGAATGTATTTCAAAATTATCAATTCAATTTCAAAATATGTCAAGTGTATTTCAAATTAGTCAATTTAATTTCAAAAAGTGTCAAATATATTTCAAAATTATTAATTCAACTTCAAAATTCTTCAAAGGTAGAATTCGTCAAAGTTGTTTTTTTTGGGATAGTGACTCACTCTTTTTCGTTTCTTGGAAGCATATTTTGTTTCACTGACATGCCTCCTATTAGTGGTTAATGATGAAATAATAATAGATATCTTTCAGAATGCCCAGAAGTTAAAAGCATATTGAGCATGATATTCTGAAATACAAAAACGATTTCTGTGAAATATTAATAGTTTTTTACAAATGGTTTTTGTATTTGCTGAAACCTGCTATAAAGAGACCAGGTCCGTATAAAATCATCAAAAAATAAGACGAAAGTCTAAACTTCAGCAGGTTCAGAGTGTGCATGGACTCATAATTGTTGTGTATAGACTTTGTCACTAACTCTATAAGAGATCTTATATTCTTACGCTAGATCCGGCATCATGTGGTATTTGTTTGGTATTAAAAGGGTCTGCAAGAAAATAGGTACTATGATCACGTGGTACAAGACATATATATGATCAAAAATTAAAACGACCAATCAGTACTTTCAACTCCCCCGGACCTCCGAACAAATAACCTGGATACCGATTCTAGCGTAAGCATATAAGTTCTATGAACTCTATACTTCATCTCAGGAGCAGTACTGAGAATATGAACGCAACCTTGAGACATAGTAGATTATTTTTAGTCTGACGACGAAATTGAAAATTATACAGATTCGAACCTGTGACCTCAGAGTTACTAGTCGAACACTCTTTCCCTGAGCTAATCCTTACTACTTCATATTTGAAATTATTTATTAAAAACTATTCTTCAAGCACGAATCGTAATTTCCTAATTTTTGACCACCACCAATATCCATAATGTAATTGACCATTATCACGTTCAATCCTAAATTATTGAACAAACGATCATTTTCTGGACTACTTTACTTTATTCGATCCTTCTGTCATTTTGAAAATGATACTCATCTACCTCATACACATGTTATGGTCACATGTATAATTATTGTAAATTGAATCAGGCATCCGCGCAAAGGACCGCGAGTTATGAATTCCGATATTTCAGTGATACCTACTTCCGCTTGATAGATTATTAGTTGAACATTTACCAGCATTCATTTCATCCAACAGCACGTTCTCATGTGAACTCTCTTTGAATATGTTCTGGACAAATTGATAGACGATAACAATTCAGTCTAATGTATCCTTAGAGAGAATTGAAGTGAAATGGTTCGAGAAATAATGCAACCTGTTGCTCTTAATGTGAGGATTACTATTTCAGGAACTGCGTTTCTCAGGATATAAGGATATAATATAAACCTATTTCAACAATTCTTTATTGCCATATATCGTTCCACTTGAAACAGAGCAAATATTTATTATGAAACCCTGCTTTATTCAAGTTGGCCTATACAGGGTCGTAACAATATAACTTGTTTAAACTGGGTTTCTGAATATTTAAGCAGGGGAAAGAATAGTGAGTGTAGACATAAAAACAATCATCTCAGAGTATAAATATCTATTTATCATTCGAATCAATAAGACAGGCAGAGTTGGCAAATATAAATAGGATTTCTTACATGTTTGGTGGTTGATCATAATCATAATAGCTTTTCAGATGATTTCATGAACTAAACAAATTACTAGAATTGAACTGAATACCGGCAAAACAGGATGACTATTATTCACCGGACGAAAACTGTCTAATGGAAATCCATCTTGTACACTGCTCTGCAAATTCACTTTCACTTGTAACACACTTTACGAGGGCGGCACTGAGATTACGAACTGAGGAACATTGTCTGGAGTTGAGAGCTTAACTGTTGGATCTTGGATCTGCTCTCTTCTGATTCTAGTTTCCGAGAATTTATAGGGACTTTTCTTGCGAAAATTGTTGGAACCTCCCATCCCCGCTAATTACTCTAAGTCGTGGTTCATGTCGATTTTGCCAAATGTAAATCATTCTAAAATTATGGTCATGTTAAGAGCATTTAATATAAACTATTTCAGATATAAATCTCATATTTATACGCTTTTTCCATTACTTCTCGTTCAAGTTAATATAAATATAAGTTAGTTGAAGGTTACTGGGATAATTAGTTTTTACGGCTGCAGATCTCATGCCCATAAATTATACAGGAGCGAATGTGAAGTGTAAAGAAAACTAACGTTCCTATTGGTTCCCTAATTTCCTCTTCTCGAATGATCCTGCCTTCAATTATCCCATAGTCATCGTATCGTGCCTCGTATTTATAAAATTTTTATATCCTATTATAGTTTACTTCATTATCATATAATATATAATATTATAATATAATTAATAATCTAGTAGATGAAATTGCCATTCTGAATGCATCCAATTCAAATCTTCTATCAGAAAATATTATTACAAACACTCATCCTTAAGTCTAAATATCGCTTGGTACCTATAAAGGAAATATCGGCCGGAGAACATAAAATGTGTTTATATTTCGTGCCGAGACGATATGGCAATCCATATAAATATTAAAAACAGGTGGACACTTAACGAATATTGTTGGTACCTAAATATCGAACTCGTTACGATTTATTCATCAGGTTTTCTGGACGATAATATATATTGACAAAATTGGGCATCATTACATATTATCCACTTATTTACAGTTTTTGTGAATTGAATTTGTCTGATTACGAAACCAACTGACAAATACATATTCACAAAGTATCACGTTAATCTTAGATTATTTAAAATCTCGACATTTGTAATCGATCCAGTACATCGATATATCCATATACAAATACATATCATCGAAGCAAAAAAAAATTAATAATTTAGAGAATTATCAGATTGGTCTACGTACATAATTCTTCAGAAAATAAATAATTAATAGGGATGGGTTGATGTTTGTGAAGTTGCAAATAGATTAGGTCTTAAGGTCAGTCGCATCATGACCAATAAATAAAATATTGTTTTTTTTTTAAATTTGTATAGCAAAGAGTATACCTTTACTTACATCATGTATACTTGGTATGGTATGGCCCCCTTATCCGACAAATCCGTTGTCATACCAAGAGGACCTATTGTTTTTCACAAGTATTCACTAAACTTCACTTTCATGAATAAATTTTCAATAAATTTTCGTATATTTCGGTATAGACATACACATTAAACATTTACTTGACTTCCAAACCTCGAGGATGCCGCCAGTCCTCTACCATGGTCTAAAGGCGAATCGACTATTATATAGTTGAAAGACTATTATAGTTGAAATGAAATGTTGAGATGTACTGGATTATTTATAATTGATGATTGCTACGCTAGATATCAATAGACATAATTGTCCGATTGTGACGAACACTGGGTCACCGACGATTACTGTTACTTTTACTTCAATTTCTGAGTAGACCAGGAATCTCATTCCGTAATCAATGCAGTATGGCGTCGTATTCTGATGGTATAATTTTCAATGGTTATCTGCTATAGGTACCTATGAAGAATATATCAAATGACCAAATCGCTACTGAACTCATGAGCATCATTCATTACTATAATATAATACTATATGTATCACTTCAACCATAAAATCGATGCAGACATTTGATCTAGATGAATTGCTCCAGCATTATCTCGAGAGACCACAACTCCAATTAAATTCTGCAAGAGTTAACCCGAGTCGACTTCATTCATACTTCATGAAACCTTCAGCGTCGTACGTAAGAGATCGACCACGGCGGTCATCCGAGAACTGAAGCTGTTTAGAGCCCAATTACCACCTATAAAACATTGATGATGTGAAAATTCATCAAAGAAAGTCGTATAAGAGTCTAGAATCGTCTCCATACTTGCCGAAACAACCCTTAGAAGCAGGGGCGGATAAAAGGGGAGGGAGCTTTAGGGGCTGGAGCCCAGGGGCCCGGATTCTGCAGGGACCCCAAAATTGTTCATTCCAATTGCTAGTGCACTTGTATAATGGTTGAAAAAAATATTATCACAAAATAATAATATTTTTATTTTTGACGTCAAATCTTTCATTCCTACTACTCAATCAAAAAAATGTGTTACTTGATACTATTCCAAGAGTTCTTACTACTACTACTACTTACTAGAGGAAGATGACATGGGCAGTAAATAATAATAATAATAATAATAAATGGACTTTATTTTACTTGGCGGTGTTTAGCTTGTATAGCTATTCTTCCACTCAACCAATTCAACAAATTCAAAATCTTTCGACCTGATGGGCTCAAGGTTGGGTTGTTCAACGGTATCGATGAAAACGGAAATGAACAGATTGAGTAGATTTCAAGAAGAATTGAATAAGGGTAAGGCTTGACAAATCAAACATTGAAAAGAAAAGAGATACTCAGAGCAGACTTTCATGTTCACAAAGGCTTCAAGCGGTACATTTTAATGATGTTACATAATCACAACAAGTTGCAAAGCAGAACGGGTATTTTCACTCCCAGAAATAATTGATAATACATAAAGGAGTACAAAGATAGTTGGACAAATTCTCAATTTTATCAATACCGAATCGTTAATAATGAGGCATTAAAAGCAATTATTCAAATCAAATCTCGGAAGGCTTCTTTTAGTAGGTATAATAAGCATAACATTGAGCTAGCAGAATCACTTTGGATTTCTAGAATTATTCTTTGATTATAATTAAGGCTGATTCAAGTATAATTGAGAGATAATTTGAGTTTTTTTTTCACTTCTCGTTTTTTTTTTAAATTTGAATTTAGTAGAAATCAATCAATTTCACTCGAGCTAGCAAAACCAAAAATAAAACAGGAAAATTATGAAAAATTTGAATCCACCATAGTTTATTGAGGCTTATTCAAATTTGCCATATATTTTATCTACAATATCTGAAACATAATCAGAACAGGTGAAAGTTCGGCAATAGGTTAATATCAGAACCTTGGGTTATTAAGATTTTTCATAAAATTCCTCTTTTTCTGTCATGCTTACCGGTTAAACTAGCATAACCCGCGATTTTTTGAAAAAACGTAGAAAAATGGCGTTTCACTGGAATAAAAGTTTGAAGTGATCTCTCATATTAGGTATTATTAGATTTTTTATATAGATATAAGCTATAGGATAAAGAGAGAGTCTCAGAAGAGCCTTGAATTATGGTGTAATATCAGATCTGGTTTCGCCAGCTCAAAGTTGAGTTCGGCAATAGGGTAAACAATAAGCCTTAAATTATGGTCAAAGAAATTTTAACAATTCAAAGTAATTTTCAATAGAGGAAATAATGATGTTTCGTTCAATTTTGTATGTATTTTTGATTTCCGTTTTTTTTTTTGTTTACGGAATAGAAAAATGAAATGTATATTTTCTGAATTCGACCTGGACTCTCAAGAATCTGATGAAATGGGTAGCGTTCAAAATTGTTCAATCGCCCAGTGCCCCGCCATCAGTTAGTCCGCCCCTGCTTAGAAGCCCTCGAAAGGCTTGCACGAGTTATAACGAAACGAAACTAACGAAATACGGTACAGGACATGATCTAGGTTAAAAATGAGCTTATATATCAGACCACGACTGATTTTGCTGCATACATTTTTCTGAATACCTATCTTAATTACATTTCGAATTTTTTAATAGTAGCTACCACTAAATGCAGCTACTGCTGATAGGAGTTTTCGGAAATTGATATTAATAAAACGATATTTAAGGAAGAGTTCAAACTTCAAGCTATATGGCAGTTACATATCAAGCTGATATAATATCTAAGCTGGAGTTCACTCAGACTTTAATCATCAGAAAATGTCTGTTTCTTGAATTGATTATGCATGCATTTTCATATCGGACCTATACTTACTATTATAATTGACAACTTGAAAACGATTGATAATTGATACGGAGTTGGTAAGCCTGTATTGAAATATTTATTAAGGCCCTTCAACAGCTGTCTCTTTGGGCGACAAATTAATTTCATGTAGGATGACTGAGGTTTGTGAACTACTTGCAATAGATACAGAAGACGTGGCACATTGGGACATCATAATGGCAGTTTTTGTTTCACTCTCTATTGAACCATCCACTTAACCTTATGCCACGATACTAGATTTCCATCCTTCCAGTTTTTTTAATTGGAGTACACTTGCACCACTGTTGGCGGTTCTTCTGAGTGCGTGTTCTGTGAAGCTTTTCCAGCTCTCTAAATTCAAAAAAGTAGCAATTTTTCGTGAAAATTAGCTATTGTATTGTGTCCAATTAGTTGATTTCTGGCTATTCCTCCTCTGAGCTGAACAAAAAAGCTATCGATATCTATGTTTTTTATCAAATTTATGTAGTATCACCCATACTGGATCAGTAATGAGAAATGATCTATTTGTATGTGTTTTAGAATCTGGAATCTCAACCGAAATTTTTTCTTCAAGAAAAGCCACATCCAACATTTTCATTTTCACTAATTCGTCCGTCCGACAAGCTCTAGGAACATAAATTTAATAATTTTGATTGAAATATGATGGTTGTAAATAAAATAGTATACAAACCTCGGTAGGACGTTTCATTCCTGCCTCGAGATCATAGCTAACTAACTAATCTCACGACAGGAATGAATCTCTTCCCACCTAGGTGTGTATTTCAAACTCATTTTTCCTCCTTTAGCGCCACCAGAGATCAAAAGGTCTTGCACCGCTGCTGATTCTCGAGTGTATTTCGTGTTCCCGACTTTTGTGGCTACGTTTCAGGTCCGTTTAGAGGACAGAGGCGTTTACGTGTGCTTCGCCAATAACTCAGCTGGTGAGGAAAGTATCCGCGTCACGTTGGAGATAACAGCACCCCTATCGGTCCACGTACAGCCCCAGGTACAGGTGGTGGACGTAGGTAAAGACGCCAATTTCCAGTGCATCGTGGGCGGATTCCCCGTTTCCCAAGTCAGTTGGCTGCATAACGGTGAGTTCAAGGTCGCGCATAGAAGATACAGGATACTTTCCAAGTAGCACAAATAGTAATATTTTGGTCACCATTACGTAATGGAGGCCGGAATAATGTTTAGTCATACACAGTGAAAATAAATTACTTCAGCTCGCACACCAGCTAACACCGTCTGGTGTCCTCTGAGGTCCCGATTGTTTTAGTGTCAGTAAACATCAGTAAACACCACATTCACCACTGTAGGTGTTATGTGACCTTTCCCATAGGTGTTTTCAATAATCAAACCCAGTTGTCAGTGACACTAATGTTAGTGCTGAATTTACCAGAATGAACACTTTGGTGGTGGTGGTGGTGTTCTTTATGCATTTTCGAAAGTGCGATTTAACACCACAGTGGTGTCCATGAAATTCATCTCTTCGGTGCGTTTAAACCCTGAGAAGGTACATACAAATACTTTTCTGGTGTGAAGGAACATCATATCATGAGCGTGATCATGCGAATCAGTGCTTTTCTTCACCATCTCCGGTATTTTTCATTTGGTTGGATTACCTATTGAAATATAATTTATGTAATGATAAACTAGACTTAAACTAGGGACAATTCGGATGATGACGAACTGTTTCGGTTCATGTATCCTGATCAGTGACACTAGTGCCTAGGCCAATTGATACTGTTCTATATCAAAATCATCTAATATGTCATGCCCAGTATTGAAATCAAGTTAGGTAGAAAGAACGTCAGTGCCACCTATTGGCAAAAGTTTTAAGGTTCTAAGACCAAACAGATGAGCGCATGAAATTAACACCATTCAGATGCCTACAGTTTGTTCTGAAATCCATTTGATTGAATAGCATCCAAGTTATTTTTACTGTGTGAAAGCTAGTCACCAATCACCATTACGTCATGTTAGCTAAATTGGGATATGAATTTTGACTATTTCATGGCCAATCCAAAGCTAAAATGAAAGCTGTTTCGTGGCTTTTTGCTGGTTATTTTCAGGCTATTATGTGGCTTCAACATAGCTGAATGAATGTCATTTCACTAGCATTCTGTGGCATGACCAAAGATTTCGTATTTCATATAGTCCATGTCATATTACGTTTCAAAAATTTCAGAGTATTTATTCTTTCATTTGAATTATCATTGGATTCATCTCAAATCGATGAATTTTGACACAAAATTTATAAAACTCCTACCAAATTTACAATATCCGACTCCGAAAACTACTACTAACTTATTTTCAATGGAGTCGGACAATGAACACAAAACCCTTGGAGCCGCCTTTTTCAACAGACATTTCATAGTGCATTGTCACCGGCATTATGAACAGCTTGCCAAACTTCAAGTTATTCGGACATCTGAAAGTGGGTGAGATTTGATTCCAAAGATTCCACGCGATAATACAAAATCGGGTACTTACATATAACATCATAGGTATATACTACAGAAACATACATAGTATATTGTTTAACGATCACGAAATGCAAATCATACGAGTACAAAATGAGAGACCTGCGCCAGAAACTTTTTGTAGAACTTATGAATTAACATCAGAGCTGAGTTTTCATTGCGTTGTATGGAATACGTGATAATAAATAAAAATAACACAATTACTTCATTGTGTTACTGGGTAAGGAAATTAAATTAAAAGCACACAAAGTACCTACCTATCTGATTCACCGAAAACAGTTGTGAAAAAGAAATTCAATATTACAGCTGTTATTTGTTTTATTTAATTCGAACGTTTGGAATATCAGGTACTTACATTCTTCCACCTAAATGAATTCGGCCCAAAAGAAGACATAACTTTTCCCCTTCCAAGTTTTTCATTGTTTTCCATACTTATTTTGAACTTTGGTATTTTCAATAAAGCAAAACAATCAATATTGAATCATCTTATACCTATTTACTATATCCCAAAAAGTAATTAATAATCATTTATATTAGAGAGGCATGGTATTTTCATCTATAAACCACACCAGATGGGGTCCCCAATCCTTCAACTTGAAACTAGCTGGTATATATCCATCATTATACTGGGTGTCCGGCCAATAAGGTCGGCTAGCGGCTGTATCTCGAGAACCATTCGACCTATCTATTTCGTAAAAAATAATTCTAACAAAAGTGACTTCAAGAAATTCAAGAAAATTGTTTTCCACTCTCAAATCCAAGCGCTAGAAAGGTACCTAACATGAAATCAAAATTGAAAAACGGTTATTTCTCTATAAAGTCCCACATGAAGGTGGGTAATGTCATAGAAATCTATGGTAATGTTGAAGCGTTTTGGACTCTTCTAATGATACTTTATAAATTACCTATCTGACTTTTTGACCTATCTCTCGAAATGAGGGGTGGGGGAAGGGTGGAACCTTATTGCAGATAAGGTACGAAAACTTACGACTACGTCAACCGATATCAATGATAAAGGTCTTGTTTTGAAGCTATTGAATGGAGGAATCATAATATGCAATGATACCCAAGTTTATAGGCTCCACCGCCAGATGGCGTTCTTCTGCCGCTCAAGCTGTTTACACAAATATCTACGGAAAATTAAATGGGATGCTATATTCTTTATTACACTATCGTATTACTCATAAAATAACCTGCAAAACCTGACGTCGCTATCATTTTCAAACATGAGTTATCAATGAAAATGTTGTTTAAGGAACTTATTTGTAATATTCATCAATAAAATGCACTTGCACTGTCATTTATTCTGTGGTCAAAGTTGAGTGAATGATGAGTTGTCCATTCGTCTTGGCCACCCTCTAAACTTGCCGCCCGGGGCATAGGCCCCGGCTCCCCCCCCCCCCTCCTTAGATCCAGGGCTGATATTTGATATGATAGATCCGTTTTTTCTGTGCAGGCAAACCGGTGGCCCAAGACACCCGCCTGGTGGTGTCCGCCTCACCGGCCCGTCTCACCATCAGATCGCTGACCAAGGAGGACCGCGGCATGTTTCAGTGCGTGGCCGGCAACAACTGGGACCAGGCGCAGGCGACGGCCGAGCTGGAACTTGGCGATGCTGGCCCCGAGCTGGTCTACTGGTTTTCCGAGCAAACGCTCCAACCAGGGCCGACAGTGTCGCTGAAGTGCGTTGCAGCCGGCAATCCGCCGCCGCAGTTTGCCTGGGCGCTCGACGGGTTTCCTATACCCGACCATCCGAGGTTCCTCGTTGGTGAGTTCTCTTTTTTTTTTCGTCTTCTGGGTGGAGAGCGTACCCGGATTTTCATACGGAAGCGCTGATGGGCCACATAGGAGCGGTTTTTTTTAATTTCCTCCTAACAGGCGACTTAAACTTGGCTGTTAGCCGACTTAAACTCGGCTAACAGCCGACTAGCCAAGCAGTGTTTCCAATAAGGCGCAAGAAGCGCAATAATTGCGCTTTTTAATTGTGTTTTGCGCCATTGTCCTATTTTGTGCATTTTTGCGCTTTTTAAGGACAATAAATACAAATGAATGTCCCTATGCTGTAATCCCATATGGAAGTAATAACGTATAAAAGTTTCCAAACGTTCATCCACTACTTCCATTTTCAGATTGAGTGAGTTATGCTTCCTATATTCAATAACTCTAATCACTGCTGAATGATCAACGACGAGATAATAGATATGAGAAAATAATGTACAACAGGAGATACGAATCACACTTTTCAACTTTAATGTTCTAATGTTCAATTATAATCGATAATCAGACTAATTTCAATGATGAATAAGTTAGAAACGGGAATAATGACAATTACGTGTAACGGAAGCCTAGAACTCTTGCAAGCGACTAAAGTTCTTTGCTGCAGTCGTCTGATCAAGAAAATACGCTTCTGGCTCAAAAATGGCAGTTGCAATTAAAAAAAAATTAAATGACGGCAGTCTGGCCTCCCAGAGAAATGTCCTCTTCCCCAGAAGAATTCAGAGGGTTAGGTCCAGACGGCTCTCCTTGTGCTGAGTCATCAGCGCTCGCTCCTGCAAAAGCACTAAGACATGGCGCCCAAGTCGTCGGACTACGTCTGCCGAACACTTGGTAGGACAAGGTCGGATGACAGAGATAAGTGACATAAGTCTTTTGACGACACGTCTCGCTGCCCAAAAGGTTCTTTGGTGTTCTCAAGCTACACTGATTTGTCCGTAGCTGATATGGAGACTGATAGTGATAAAGTAAAGAGTGATCGTCTCCAAGGTCGGGCCGCATATCGGCAGTCTGGCCTCCCAGAGAAATGTCCTCTTCCCCAGAAGAATTCAGAGGGTTAGGTCCAGACGGCTCTCCTTGTGCTGAGTCATCAGCGCTCGCTCCTGCAAAAGCACTAAGACATGGCGCCCAAGTCGTCGGACTACGTCTGCCGAACACTTGGTAGGACAAGGTCGGATGACAGAGATAAGTGACATAAGTCTTTTGACGACACGTCTCGCTGCCCAAAAGGTTATTTGGTGTTCTCAAGCTACACTGATTTGTCCGTAGCTGATTTGGAGACTATGTGCCGGTTGCATAAAATCCCGTCAAGCCTTCTGTTAACTTAACGTGGGATTAACTCTGCTAATGCGCGATTGGCGCGAGCTAAGGCATGCGTTGCCGTGGTTATAAACAAATTAAATATTTAATCGTATGTTAAATCTTTATGCAACCGGCCCTGATAGTGATAAAGTCAACAGTGATCGTCCAAGGTCGGGCCGCATATCGGCAGTCTGGCCTTCCAGAGAAATGTCTTCTTTCCCAGAAGAATTTAGGGGGTTCGGCCCAGACGGCTCTCCGTGTGCTGGGTCATCAGCGCTCGCTCCTGCAGAAGCACCAAGACAATCAATGCGACTAAAACGTCAAACGATGCGCATCTTGAAATGAAAGTTGACGTGTCCGTGGATTTTTTCGAAAAGCTTTTTTTTTCTGGGTAATGAATGAATTCCTTACTCTATGTGCACACAGTATATAAATGTTGTTTCATCTTCAATAACTGTGGCCAAGTCAATTGAACAAAAAAATACTATAAGTCACATTCAAACTGTTAATTCAACAATATGATATTCTTATATCGAAAGAGCGAATCGTATAAGACCCACATAATGCATCTGAAATCATCACCTCTCGAATTATTTTCTGGTATAGACTCAAATGTTATCGCCTTGACATTCAATCTCCCATTGATCGTTCGATTTTGTATCTTCACAGCAACAATTGAACTTTATGTACGAGGATGAATATCTATACGATTCCTGAAATTTCAGGTCAGTACGTCACCATTCAAGACGACGTAATCAGCCACGTTAACATCACCAACATAAAGGCAGAAGATGGTGGCGAGTATACGTGTACGGCACACAATAGTGTCGGCAAAATTTCCCATAGTGCCAGAGTCAACGTCTATGGCCTCCCTTATATCCGGGAAATGTCCAAGATCACCGGAATCGCCGGATCCAGTCTCATCATAAAGGTAATAACTCAACTTTTCTTTTTCATCTCATCATTTCAGCTTCATTCTTCTGTTCAATTTGGAACATATGCCTGTGAATTGTAGCTGATAGCAATTATCAATTTCAGGAGAAGTTGCATGTTATACAGGGTAGGTGAAAAATAATGAACTGATCAATAATATAAATACAGGGTTGCCTATAACAGACTACCTACTTTGATATTGAAATACATTATACATATTTGAATCAGTACCTTATTTTCTATCGTTATCTTCTTTAGTAGGAATATCAATCGACATATATTTATTATTGATCGAGTAGGAGCCTGTCGTAAAACAAGGATGAAAAAGTTTTTCACAAAACGTAATTTTTCTAATAAATAAGTTGTCATCAGGTTTCGACTCATAATTCAAGGCGAAGGGTCTTGCAACTCTTCCATAAAATATCCAAGAACTTTAAATTGCTGTATAACATTTGAAGAACGATTTCGCTAAAGCTGTCCTATCTGCCTGAGGAAGGTAAACCGAGTGATTCTCTAAGGTAGCTCACCCCTATAACTTCAAAACGAAATTTGAGGGTTGTATATTATAGTTCAATTTACATTTTTTGACATATTAACTTGTTTTGTCGTACTTCCGGTTCGACCAGAAATGACCATAACTTTCGATTTTTAAATGGGACATCCTATATATTTTTACTTATTTCGATCAAGAATGACATTCTAAATCCAACAACACCTCACTTGTCAATATTTGACAAATAAAGTAATTTTGGGTATGATCGCTTCTTGCAATCGTTCACAGAAATAGTGAAAATAAAGCGAAAGTGTGCGGTATCAAATTATTCGTAAGAAAATGATCTTTCACAAAAAGCCGACGAGGCACCCCCTTTCCATTTGAAAACATCAAGTTAACTGAAAAAATTCATAATTGAGACTTTTAAATAATTCTTACAATTACTGTGAAGTCAAAAGCTTCAAAGTCGTATTTTTTCCATGTTAGTAGATCAAGAATGAAGCGATTCACATGATCCATAGCATTGGGAATAAAAATGACTTTATTTGTCCAATATTGACAAGTGCGGCGTTGTTGGATTAAGAACGTAAAGCAAGTTAATATGTCAAAAAATGTAAATTGAACTATAATACACAACTCCCAAATTTCGTTTTTCTGTTTTCAATAATAAAAAATTTATAGGGGTGAGCCACCTTGGAGAATCACCCGGTATAATACTATCGCTATTAGGAGGTCTACCTATAGGTTTTTTAGCCGAACATTGTACTCTGATAGCCAGTTAGATGGCTACAAAATTATCCTTACATCACCTAAAATTCAATCCAACTACAAACTACAACTATAATTGCTATTGTTGTAATCCGTATATAAAAATTTCAATACACCAAAGAATCAACAATTATATAAAACTTCATTAATTAATTGAATGGGTTAAGTCATCGTCAAACATTGAGTTTCAAAGTTCTTCGATACTCTCAAGGTAGGTGTGATATCGGAGAAAACCATCATGACAACAATAGTATACATAATTCTTGGGTATTCTCATATGGGAGTTTTTCATTTAAAGTACTCTTCTTCTTTGATGAAGAATTCAAAATATTACATGTTGAAAACAAAGGAGTGAAACTTAACTATGATGACCAATCAGATTGAAATAATTCTCCTTCGTTGAATTTGTTGTTCTAAAAATAGCTTGATCAGATTTTCATTTTATTTTTGTTACTTACCGCAATATAGAGGATAAACATTCTTTAATCCCTACAGGTACAAATATTGTTATAACTGTGTAATTAGGTATAAATATGGTTTTTATCGTAGTAGTTAGTTCAGTATACCTACTTATACCTGATGAAGCTAGCGAAACATTAAGTGAAAAAATATATATATAAATATACCTATCGTGAAAATCTTATCTTTTTTCGTTTGTTTACAATTTCAGAATTTCAATTTCAATTTTCAATCTATTGAAATATTAAAGAAGTAAATTGTTTTTTAGTAACAAAAATGACACTTGGTTCGCGAGGATCTGTTCTCCAGTGGTCCACGGATTTTAACTTTTCAGGAATCTGAATTCTTGGTTAGGATAGTTCGAGCATATCAGAGATCTCTGACTATAGGTGAAGGCGTTTCCACCCATATTGTATGATAACTCCATCCAAGCGGAGTTGTAGCCTCCCATGATAATTATTTCAGCAGTTGGATGGTTTTTCTGGATGAAGTTCAAGTGAAACAAATTCAAAGAGGTCATCGTGTGATATAGACGCAATTATAACAATATTTACCGCTTGCGTAAGGTCAAAACTAGAATATGGGGTCACAATACATGGCTGTCTATCAAAAAATATATTTGTCTTACAAGGTCACAGAAATATATTATCAAATGGGAACCGATCATTATATTCTTCTGAATCAGTTAAATGACGACGAATTTTGATTCTCATCTCATTTCTCTACACAGTAAAAAAACTTGCGTGTAATTTCAAACAAATGGATTTCAGAACAAATTCCGACGAATACAACATCTGAATATCAAAGTTGTGTCCTTTTTATTATACATTTCACAATTTGCGATCTTAGTAGTGAAAACTGACACGAATATGATAAAGTAGAACGATTCTGAAACATAAAATCATAAGAAACACCAAATGGTTGAAATTTAATATTCTCATTAGTGCTATCATTTACATTTACGCATAAATAACACCTATTATATAAAATTAACACCAAGTTACACCGTGTCATATCACGATGAAATCGAGGCGGTGTATAAATCATTTAATTTGGTGGCAATAATCATTCGTTAAGTATTGCATCCTGAAAACACCAAATTTGGTATAAATCAATAAAAATATTGTATGTACGCATCTGAATGGTGTGAATTTCATGCACTCATCTATTTGATCTTAGAACCTTGGAACTTTTGCCAATAGGTGGCACTGACCGACGTTCTTCCTACCGTACCTGATTTCAATACTGGGCATGATATATTAGATGATTTCGATCCATCATGATTTCATTATAGAACAGTATCAATTGGCCTAGGCCCTAGTGCCAATGATCAGGATAAATGAATCGAAACAGTTCTTTGTCATCCGAATTGTCCCTATAGATTCTTCAGAGTCTAGTTTAATAGGTAATCCCACTTAATGAAAAACACCGGAGGTGCTGAAGGAAAGCACGGTTTCGCTAAATCACACTCATGATATGGTGTTTCTTCACACCAGAAAAGTATTTTCATGTACCTGCTCAGTGTTCAAACGCACCGAAGAGAATTTCGTGAAGGTAGGATTCGGCATCAAGAAAATCACAGAATATGCATCACACCACTGCGGTGTCAAATCGCACTTTCGGAAATGCATAAAGAACACCACCAAAGTGTTCATTCTGGTTAATTCAGCACTAACACTAGTGTTACTGTCAACTGGGTTTGATTATTAAAAACACGATCATAGTAGAACAAAAAACAGTGTCGAAGCACCCATGTCAGTTATTTGTAATAATTTAATGATATGTGTGTGTTAATGGTAGTTGTATGAGTTATATTTTGAAATTAATCCCCAATAAAACCTGTCACCTTTGATTTTTGTGAAACGTTTTCGATTTTCATCCTAACATTATTATATAGTAATTGAATTCAGTGATTTCACAAAACCTTTATTGTTTCTACATTTCCTGTAATTGAATGTAATCCCGTCGGGAATAAAGTGCTGCTATCTATCCATAATAATAATAATAATAATAATAATAATAAGTTCTTTATTTTCTCAAATTAGTTTGCACACCAACAGCATGGTAATACAAATAAAAAGAGCATAACGTCAGTGAAATAAGAAAAATAGGTATACATATATCATAAGGAATAAAAAATATATATAGATAAAACAACAAATACGTATAAATAAATAAAACTAGATATAGAAACATCACATACACGTAATAAATAAAAAATCACAAATATGTATAAATAAAATTGAAATCAACATATGTTTATGTAAATAAAAAATATGGACGTCACATTCAAATGCCAAATCACGACAGGAACTTCTTCCTCTATGGTGTAGCAATTTTTCGAAAATAATAGTTACGTAACTTTCTTCTTGAAATCATATACAGTTCTTGAGACTTTAATGTCATCAGGAAGTGTGTTATGGAGTTTGCATCCCAGATATTCGAAGCTTTTTTGTGCGATGTTGACTGGGAAGGATTAAGTGGGCATTACGTGTACAGTAATTATTAGCTGATCTATTGGCAGCCAGTTTGTTTTTATTACGGTATACATATGTGCAAGCCTCAAGTATGTATATTCCTGCAACTATTGATATATTCAAATTCCAACTTCGCAATTATCCTTATGGCATACTTCTGTATGATGAACATTCGGTCTACAGAGGAGCTTGTACCCCAGTTCAAAATATCATACCGTAGATGAGAGTTGAAATTTGCATAATAGCAGGATGTTTTTGCTACAATAATTTGAGATATACCTGAGAAAATAACCAGACTTTTCTTAGCTTCTTACATAAATTGTCAACTTGTGGCATCCATTGCATTGTTATAGTCTATCTACCTATCTGTCTGATATTGATGAACCAATGATTATTGTAGCCATTGTTATATCATCAATATTTGGGATTGATATCTTCAACATGGCACATAAAACGGAAAAGGAAATTTTAAATCACAAATTCAACGTCTGTAGTGTCATTGAAATGATATCATTCAATAGGTATCGATTCGCGTAAATCCACATATGAGATATCGAAAAACTAGGGCACGTAACTAACTCGATGCGGTATGCTCACCTCGAAGATACGTGTTCGACAAAAATAGCATCAGTGAGATTCCCTAGAGCGTCCGAGTAAACGTCTCTGGGCCCCTCTTGCATTCGGAAAACGTCCAAGATTACCGGAGTCGGCGAGTCCAGTCTTATTATAAAAGTAAAGAAAAGTTCCGTTCCTAATTCAGAGAATCGCAGGGACAGGTAGAACTTCGTAGGGATGTATAACTTCATTTTGTTCGTTAGAGAAGGTCTGGTCATCCGTCATGTGGTTTCCTTTACAAAAAGAATCCCTCTCGCGTGTGCCTCATGTGTATATCTGAAATTGCATTTGATATTTTTATTACTTCCAAAGTCTGGTTCGCTCATATAGTATGCCCTCATTTGGAAGAACATTTACAAAAATGAAAGATTTGTAGCAAGACTGATTCAGAAGTGATCTACCATCAAGCCATCAGAGTTTTGTTAATTTGGTTAATATTTATGATATGAGGTAGAAAATGATCAACAAACATGAACATGAATTTTATGAATGGCTATGAAACTAGAAGTCAAAGGCAATTCTCAAGTAAATCTCTTAAATCAAATATTTATGTATTCCTGAAAAAGTTGAAAAAGATTTTTTTTCAACTAATCACGTTGTTTGCCTGTTTACATAAATTTTCTTGAAATGAATTTGGTTGAACTGAATCATCCGCACTTTTCCCCTTAGAAAACATTGTGAGTAATGTCAGTCAAGATTATTTCTGCTCTCAGCTCAAAAATATCGTTTCTTATGAAAATGTGTTTTGATGACGAAAGCATGTAACACGTGACCAGCTCGACCAATAGCCGAGTAGTGCTTCGGATGACACTTGAAAAGCTAAGGTCCCTGTCTTCCTTACTTATACAAGTCTCAATTAAACTTCGAGGGTTGCTTTGCAACTAAGTTGGCGGTTAAAAAAAAACCGTTGGCCGCCATTAAGACTATCAAGAGATACATTGTTACAGTAAAGTTTTCTTTGATGGTACTTGTGTTTCTATAGTGCAGAGTGCAGGCTCGCAAATTCTTCATAACTCGAGTACTCAATATGTACGTAAAAGATTTTCTGGAAGCAAACAATCTAGAACATATGTGGACATGGCGTCGTATCACTGGCACTGTTGGGTGTTAAGAATGCTTTGTTTCGTGTAGTCAGGTCATGTTAATGTGTTTGTAGTGATAATTCATTGCTGTATCAATACTGCAGCCCCAGTTTGCGAAAAAACTAACAGTATTTTTCATTTTCAATTATCGGCATGCAGAGTTGCAATCCTTCAAAAGTCAATAAGAATGCATCGAAAGTGATTCTTCTTGAATCAAGAGGATCATTGTTCAGATGTGCTGAGGAATCAGCTTCATCCAAGAAAATTGTTTCACAACAACATTGAAATATTCTTGCCTCAACCAAACCACAATTTTCAATAAGAAAGTGTACATTTGACATTTTTGATCGTAAGTAGTCAAGAGGATTTTGTCTAAAAATCAAACCAATATTTGGTTGGACCTATTCAAGATTACCAATCTCGTGAGTTAATGCGGTTAAAACTCGATTTGAGAGATCTTTTTGGCGTTGTCTAGCTGGTTCTGCGGACAGTGCGCGAACTGCGCATCTTCGCCTCGTGCGCTGATTCTCAATTATGCTTATTGGTCGAGCTGGTCACGTGGTACATGCTTCCGTCATCAAAACACATTTTCATAAGAAACGATATTCTGGAGCTGAGAGAAATAATCTTGACTGCCATTCCTCACAATGTTTTCTAAGGTGAAGAGTGCGGATGATTCAGTTCAATCAAATTCATTTCAAGAAAAATCACGTAAATATGCGAACAACGTGATTAGTTGAAAAAAGAAACTTGCTGGTCAATCTGAGATTATTATTCTTATCGGAAGATCATACAATTCAAGAATATATATATTTGATTTAAGAAATCCGTTTTTTCTGTGAATAGATCGATTTTCATTTGATCGAATATAAATCGATCAAAAAGTAATTTCATTAACAATTGTCTTTCATAAAGAATCATAAAGGAGATAAAGAAATTATATTGGATTGATATTTTTCTGGGAGAGAATACCATCGCGATGACACAACATATTGAAAATATAAAGAATACACAAGAGTTCGCCAAGGAAATGAAGAAGAAATAATTTTTGAGAAACACTCATACAGGTAAACCAGATAGATCAAAATCAAGACAAGTTCTTCCAGAAATGAGAGATTCGTTCCCTACAAGAATGTATCGAAAGCAACTATCTCGAATGATTCTAGCAAATTGTGCGTACAGAGCCATCGTATATGGTTCCAAGACACCGCATCCGGCAAAGAAAAAATCCAATGAGATAGGGTATAAAGATTTGCCTGCTAACGAGTGCAATGAGGAAGACACCCAGGTGGATTGAAGACACTCTTAGAACTGCCTCCTCTGCACCTCTTCATTGAACACGAAGCACACAAAGCCATCACTCGCTTCAAAAAGCTCTAACCAATGGTTGAATGAAGGAATGTGCGGTCATTCTATAACATGGAATCAGGCGGTAAGGAAAGACACCCTCCTTGAGCTGCCCAGGAATAGTTCTACACCATAAGATTCAGCCACAGTCACTATCACTAGAGAAGATACTGGGTTCAGATTGGGCACCTCCTGATTTCCCTCCATTGGGATCACCTGGTAAACAGATGGGTGAATCATCTGGTGCCGAAGTATACGCCAATCCCCGAATGTAGCACTATGTTACCCATTCGGGAATTTTGTCCCAATATTTTATACATAAGTTTAAAAGTAAGGAATATCATGGCCAGCAGATCGCGATATATGCAACAACAGCCACATCATACGAAGTCAGTTCGCTGCTGGTGTCGGAATGTATTGATGACTTGCAAAGGCTATTCAGGACCAATGAGGTGAAATCACTTTGGGTCGCCGGTCATACCGGAGTGCTTAGAAACGAATGGGTCGACTATCTGGCTAGACGAGGTGCAAGTAGCTCATGGATAGTATCCCAACCATGACGAAAATTCTGAAAGCGAAATTCCAGGATGCGTGGAAAAGGAACCTGGTATGAGAGAGTTTGAATTCTAAGAAACATCTTTTGAAGAATAATTTTATTGAGGGGTGGCATTCAGGATTCCTGTAATTCATGAGAAATATGAATGCGAAGAAACTATTTTTTTGTAACTTCATTGATGGACTGAAAAAGAAACGATCCTCAACAGAATTGAGAATAACATTGGTTTCTAGCGATATTCCTGCAAAAGGAAAGAAATACAAGAACATCAAATGTCAATTAAATAAAACGTATCACAAATAATTGTCTACAAGAAGAGTGCGTTGATGAAAAACTGTTGAGTTTGATAATAGTGTTACGATATTTCTACTTGGGTTTGTGAATTTAAAACACTAAGTACAAGACTGAACAATTTATTTCACTAAACACTCTAAATACAACGCAATGAACACTCAGCTAAATCACAATGATATTCCCTTTACAAATCTCAATGTTCACAATACTAGCTTCCTTTCTAAACTGAACTCTTTCCAAAATGAAACTGACTGTACGCGCCACTTATATTAGCTCCTTTTATATAGACAAAATACTCATTCCAGCAAAATCTTCAAATAACGTTCATTTTCGAGAATCTGCGAAGGTTATGTGTCATCCGCTATTGTCCTTCTAATTGATACGTCGGTGACCGATGTTATCGCGAGGCCATAAATCACATCCTAGACCCGAGCCGCCGAGATAATTACTTTCTTCCGATGTTCTTTGAAGCACAGTTCGTAACATCATCCCCCTCTCAGATGTGATCGTCCCGATCGAATACTTCACCATTGTAAGGCTTCAACCTCTCCAGGTGGACGACTCTCATCTTGGCTCTGGGGCTGCGGTGGGGTCTTTTTGTCCTTTTTATCACCATATATTGTCCTTCCCAAGATGGTGTTAATTTGGGAGAGACGCCTTTCTTTCGACGTGGATTATACAGCCATACTCGATCTCCTTCTTTGAATACAGACAGCAAACTCAGCTCTGAGACCGTAGCGAGCCTTCATTCTATCAGTGACCCACCTAGATTCATCTCTGGAGATGTCGCTGGTCGAATAATGATTATTTTCAAATACGTAACTCAGCTTGCCTCTTGGTTTTGTTCTCAGACACTTATTCCTCGCTGACAAATTGGACAATTTCTACACCATCCTTCTACGTCGTCATGATATTGGACCCAGTAGAACCGTTCTCTCAATTTGTACAATGTCCCATTTCCACTCAGATGTTCACTAGGCCTTCTGCCATGGACTTCTTCTAGGACTTTGTTCATTCTGTTGTTGGGTACCATTAGTTGAGAAATGGATGATCTGCCATCGGCTGACTCCCAAACTCGTTTCAGCAGACCATTTTCCATGATCAAGGAGTCCCATTGTGCCCATATAAACTTAAAAACGGGACCTCTATCTTCGATATCGTTCCATGAGGGTCTACTCAATTCATTTTCTTTCCATCGTAGAAAGTCAGCAATATCCGGGTATTTCTGTTGCTCCCGTCTCATAGTAGTTGTTGTCCATTTATCTTCGGTTTCTTCAGGATGTCTTGCCCGCTCATACTCCTATTCCTCGAATGGATAAACCTGTTCGACTGATCCAACAAAAGTGCTTTCTTGACCATTCATTGAAAACTTACTGGATGTATCATTCCTACTAGTCGAGAAGAACCCTGGGGATACTTTCACCCTGCAGTGCCTCTGGATGTGTCCTGTCTTACCACATCGATAACATGTTCGTTTCTCTTGTTTTATCGTTGGATGATATCTCACTATATCCTAGGTTTACTAGTTGAAGTCCATTCAGTTGTGACGCACTGCGATGGCACATAGTCTACAAAACCTTTGTATATGTCCAGTTCTGCCGCATCTGAAACATGTTCGGTTCTGCTGGTCATCATCATTCTTCTTCAGGACTCTAATCTTCTCCAGCAACATTTCCAATAATTTAGTCAATTCGTCACTCTGCTGGGTTTGTTCTCTAATTGATTCTTTTGCACTTCTTGTTGTTCTAGATCCCTCTCTTGTTTTTCTAGAATTTTCTTGATGTCTTCTTTCCTTTGCACTTCCGCCGAGACTTCCGGTGTTTCTGTAAGCACAGTTCGTTACAATAGTATGATACAAGTTTAATAAGAAGCTATTTTGACACACGCGTTGTATGGAGTACGACGAGCAAAGCGAGGAGTGCTTCAAGAGAACATGTGCGAAAACGTGTCTTATAAAACGTGAGTCATATGCAATTTTTTCAATTTTGCATTAATTTGAAGACGTTAATTGAAATAAATCGATTTAATGTCGATAAATTACAGAAATATCTTCGAATGATAACAATGATGACATTGAAATATTCAAAGTCTGACAAACAAGCGTAAAGCCCAGTTTACTGTTGAGCGATTTTGATTTTGGCGATACCAGCGGTGGAAAATGCAATATTGTTATTGTTTTCATTGGTCACTTCGAATCAAATACACTTTGAATTGAAATTGACCCATAAAAACACTTAGTTTTCCACTGCTAGTATTACCAAATTTGACAGTTCGATTATACCAACCTTCTATGTACCAACATATATTAATGTAAATCGAAAAAATCGTAAAAATGTAGTCTATTTGATTTTCCAATCATTTCGTTTTCGATCAAATAAATTAGACCAAATTGTTTCAAATTCAAGACTATAAACTATCGAATTCATAAAAATCCATAACCGCTGATTACGGAAGTTGCTGTAACTTATAGTATAATAATTTTATGTACCGTATAATTGTGAATATATGTATAATATGTTTTTTCAATTAAATATATAATGTATAAGAGTGGGATGTATTTGCGTTTGAAATTACTATAAGTAACTGTAAATTTTTCATTAAAAAACAAATCTGAGAATTTCAGAGGATGCTATAATCACTTAAATAAATCTGTATCATGTTGAGAGGGATACATGTTCTAACAAGCAGTTATAAGCTTCCCATCGGGCCAATATTGAAACACACTAGAGCCTAATGGAACTACACGGATCGCCATTTCCGTAACAATCCCAAGAAACCAATCTCTAACAATCGGAAAACTAGTAAACCGTTTCCCTTTTTTATCCCTTGCGGAAACCGGTGACTGGCTATTGAGACTATCCCATCGATGTCATTATGTGAGCGAAACGTGAGTGAATTCGAAATGTGGAACACAGTAAAAACTGGGTAGTTAAAATTAACTACAACTTGTTGCTCAGCTCGATCCACTAACCTTATTTAGTTAAATTAACAAAAGTACATGTAGTCGAATGAATCTTGTCAATTTGTGCAATAGCTTAGTTGACAAATAACAAAACTTAGTTGCGAAATCATACTAGTTTTTTTTGAGTTACTACAAAACGGTTTTGCGAAATCACCGGATATATTTCGTATTTTCAACAATATTCTTTCGATGAATGTGAAACCAATGATGGTGATTCGACAAATCATTTTGGTTAATTAGTACTAAATATTGTAGTGGATTGGTATTCTATTTTGTTACTTTAGCAATATGATATTGTTAATTCAAAAATATAATTTTGCTCTTTCAAATATAATATTGTGAATTTAACAATATAATATTATATACTTAATAATAGCATATTGTCGATTTCACAAGTTCAGTAGTATGGTATGAAAATTTATAAGCAAAAGATGTACCATGAGGAAAATAAATAAAACTCAATGAATATCTTTCAATTCAATTTTATTTAAAGAATGAGAACATTCACAAATATTTACAGTTTTATGAAGAAAATCAAAATAACTTGAAAAATAAACACTCGAATAAATGTATCACCTCTTGACAGATTTCTATACATTGAGAAAAAATGTACATATATGATTAACCGAATATTACCAGCGGATTTGGTAATATATAACTATCAGAGATGATATAATTCACGTAGATGTATTCTTTGCCTGTTTATTCCATCTCTCGAACTGGAATCTCCGTCTAGAATGAAACAAAAAGGTGAATGATGAATCAGGAATAACATGAATTTCAAATAATGAAATTGAAATAAGAATGAATGAAATAGGAATGAAAAAACTTAAAGGAATACTTACGTTCCAAAGAAGTTATTGAATATTCTTATGTCGTCAACCCTGATCTCCTATTTTGGAAAATTTTATGAATGCCTTTAGGAAATCCCTCGAGAAATCCACTTGTAGTTTCATGCTGAGCAACTAGAAGGAACTCCTAACTTCCAAGTGATGATCATAGTTGCCCAAATTGAATGATGCTGAAGTTATAAGATGACGAATTTCATCTGGAATTAACTGCATCTTTCCATAAATCTCCAGAATATCTGCAATAATTGAAAAAAATCGGTTATGATTTCAATTAATATTGTTGAAGGTACTGGGTAGTTTGTTTGAACACGATTAGTGAATTTAACATCAAAAATTATAGAACAAGCATAAACCGTAAAGATAGCAGTAAAATACCTCTACCTTATTGGAAAAGACTATTCAGTATGAGTACCTACTGAATGGTTTGAATAATAATATACTATATAATACCCTATTGATATTGAGTATGCTGAAATTGAGTGCAGCACTTGATTGAGTTTTTATACTCAAGGGTACATCTAATCTGCTCTAGGTCAATGAATACATTTTTCATCTACTTACTTTCTGTTGCAATTTCTCTGTTGGCGTTTACTACTCTCGTATACTGCTTCATTTTTCACTCGAATTTTGTGGGATATGTTGAATATGAATTTAGTCAACCACGTCCATCTTGAATTCTTGAATCAACGATATTGTAACTTGATATATTATAGCTGAAAAATGTAATGATTATTCACAAATTGGTTTCTTACCAAAACAATATTGCCTTTATCTTTTTGTGGAAGTTGGGCACTCTTATTACATTGTCAAGACTCCACCCTATTGATTTTTCCTGCTTTTTGAAATAATCTAGAAACAGATAATTATTCTTACATACATATTATAGTCGATAATAATGCATTATTGAATCACGAAACGGTTTTGCGAAATCACCAAACATTTTGTATTCGTAACAATGTACTTTCGATTAAAGTTAAACCAATGATGGTTATTCAACAAATCAATTTGGTTTATTACTACTAAATATAATGAAATATCATTTTATTTCGTTATTTCAACAATAAGATATTGTCAATTCAACAAATGGTTTGGTATGGGAACAAATATATTCTTGAATGAATATGTAACCAAAAAAAACAATTAAACCTTACCTTCAATATATATTTAATATGCAGCAATTCTTCATCATCGACCAGAGATTAGTTCAGTGAATTCTAACTTGATGGAGAAGTTGCTTCTTTTCTGATGAGACAAAACTTTGCACGCTCACCTCACACCTCAACGACACGAAAGACTACCAAGTACTGAGCTTACCTCATTCTGACTTGCATCACATCGTCGTCAAACGTTGATTAAATGACAACTACTTTTTGGAAGATTAAATATTTGTTTTGTCTATTTCACTCAAATTCATAGAAATCAACAAAAGACATCGTATTTTTCACTACAATTTTAGTTACGGACATTTTTTAACTAATCGTTGTAGTAAAAAGAACAAATTTCATCATTAACAAGTTCCTCGGATGAATTTTATGCTAATATAGATATAATGTTTGTGGTTATTAACAAATTTCTTGCTATTTTCAACTAAATAGACATTAACAAATATTTTTTTTTACTGTGAATCAAAACATAATGATCGGAACAAAATATGATATTTATGCACATTTTCATAGGGAATTGGACGCTACCATTGCTCCAAGATACTCAAATGTACTAAGTTTATCCGTATATCTAACTACTTAATTCAATGGAAGAACAATTTAGTTGGGGAGCATTCGTTTCATTACATTATAACGCCGCGTTCGCATGCCAGCTTTCGCCTATCGCGGAAAACTTGAATAAAACATTTCTACGCAATAATTTATAATAATGATGGTGATTTCAACCTGAAAAGTGAAGACCCTGAAAATCTGAGCTACTTTTATGCAAAAGTCGGAACGTAATCGACTTTCTGGCAGATGACCTTGATGCGCGCTCACAAAGATCGGCCAATGGAATGTGAACGCGCCGTAAGACAAGATGAGCCACCCTGTTGGAACCAGTGGGAATTTTCATTCAACGGAAAGTGAGCAAGAACATAAATATGAATGATGTCCCAGGGTTGAAATTATGGTTTTCAATTATATTATGTCGTATTAATGGTGCCATCTTTTGACCAGTCAGGGATTGGGCCAAAATCTCATCGATATGTGAATTAATTGAGATACTAAATTCATTTCATTCCGCTGTATATTGTATTTGAACTACAAATATTCATTATTATGAAAAAAAATTAACCTGAACGTGATAAACTTATTGCATGAGGAATAACTACTGATAGTCCCCTTTATTGTTTTATTTTTCATTGCATAGGTAGCAGACTTGAAGATATAACTTTTGAGATTTCAAAACAAGAAAAAATGTTGTTACCTGAGGTTTCATTTACTACACATGCATTCTTGTGTATTTTCAGTTTGCAGAGAACGTGAAGTAATAGTCATACTAATAAGTTTCCACTGAAATCTGCAATGATTCTAAATATTTTACTTCAATCGACCAAGAATGTCCAAATAAAATAACTACGAATACTTTCGATAGTAAATAAAATCGCTTCGTTTTTACCTACTTTTCGAGTCGAAAACATGTTTTTTCGAACATCCTTTTGTAGGATCCTGACTAATATTGAGTTGAATCTTGTGAAACTACACCAGATCTCCGATTTCGTAACAGTTACGAGAACCGATCTGCAAGAATTCGGGAAGTGATAAATCGATGTTGTTCCTTCCTGTTGCGAAAATTGTCTAGAGACCGATCCAAATCGAGAGTTTATCGGACGAAAATGGGCCATTTGATGGTTTTCTCCTGTATATTTTGAAAACCGTCCGTGACATTTCCGAAATGAATATTTTGCGACTATTGAGAAGGTTGGGAGTATAATCTGTTGATTATTACAATACCAATATTTATATATTTGACCTCATATCTTGATTCTGTTCATAAACTGGGTGTATACGGAAGGTGGCTCGCCCCCGTAACGTTGTTGTTCTTGATGAATCTGTTCAATGCATATAACTGCATTTTTTGACGAGCAACTCAACTTCATGCAAATTCTGGATTCACAGGAAGTGACATCAACTTTCGATTTCAAAAAATGCACCAAATCTCATTACATTATCTCCGAAAACAAAAAAGTAATAGGAGCAGGAGCGATCCACATTGCGTACACCGTCCCGTTTTTATTATCAATATCGGTCACTGTCAATGATGTGAAAAATAACTTGCTCGTCTTTCATTTGCAAAGTATTGTAGTATTTTTAGTGAAAATACCTATACCTTTCTGAGCGATGAAGGTTTCTTTCTACTATCACATTGTCATGATTATCAAATTCTGGAAAATGTCTTTTATTTTTTTCATAACAAAAAAAAGTTTTCTTTTGTATGTACTCTGAGCCACGCTATACAAAATATTTAAAACAAGAATAATACTATCCATACAAAGCTTTTAACTGCATATGTATTAATTGTAACATCATTTTTTGAAGAAAATTAACAGACCATTTTCTCCAACTCTTGCGGAATAGTAATTTACGTAACAAGTCCGGAAAATACTGTTTTTTTGGATGAGTGGACAAAATTCTACGACGAGCGTAGCGAGTCCTGGAAGTCTGCGAGTCCAAAAAAACTGTTTTCGGGCGTGTTGCGTACACAATTTTTTTCGGCAACCGTGTAGAATAACAAATCAAAGAAACACATTCCTTTATTAGAACAAAATTTCGAACATTGCAATTCTTATTTATATTAAAATTAGAACAATTGTTGATATTGAATGGATTCAATTTGTTTGAAATGCTTGGTATATTTAAGTGCCTTTTGTTGAAGTCAGAACAAGAAGGTAAAGTTTTCGTTTCACATTGATTGTTTTTATCTGATAATTTTTGAATGTTAGCTAATTTTATGTCAGATAGCTGTCAGTCGTTATTTTGCTGCTATGGTAATGATCAACTGCATTTATCAAAACCATACTACCAAGATTTTCATATTTACAATGACAACAACGATGTGATTCTTTCCGGCCTAGTCCGGGAAGTACGTACTTCCCGGACTAGGCCGGAAAAATGCCACTTTCTCAAAAAAAAATCGTCTGGAAAGTACGTACTTTCCGGACGGTTGCCGAAAAAATATATTTTTCTTCAGCTGTATATACACATATCTTTCTCAACTGCCTTCAAGTTCATTATCCTAATACCTGAAGACAGAATATATGCTGAGAACACAATGAATACATGAAAAATGGAAAAGCCATGATATGGAAAAAATATATAGTCTATCCAATTAGAAATATCAAACATAGTTTGAGAATTAATGTCTGGTAGACTACGAGCAGGAAACTTTTTTCCTGGTAAATACCCCGCAGAACATTGAATTATATCTGGTCGTAGTCCATGCAACGATTCACACTGTGAAAGTAGTTGTTTTCTGCTCGTAGTCTGCCAGACTTCTGTCACTTTCAAAATTTTTGTCCAATTCATGGCTTTTCCATTTTTCATTAATTGGCTTAGTCGAGATATCAGCCACTTCCAGTGTCTCTTGGAACGCGGCTCAGTGCGGTAAAATAGACGCGACGAAAATGCATTGGGATAGGTAATGTTTCGTGTGGAGATCTCACGGTCTCTACTCAGATAACTACCCTTTACTGATGAGGGCCAATAATCCCGAAACCGGTCTGTAGGTTGTTAAGCGTGCCTGTCTCGATGTGAATTTGTCACGTCTTAGGAAGAAAGAATCATTTGCAATTGGTAGGTCCGGGGGGGTTTAACGTACTAAGCCATTGATTGGTAGTTTCGAAATTTTGACCATACATATGTTTTGTACCACGTAATATCGAAGTACTCTCTTGCAGACCCCTCTAATACCAAACAAATACTAGATGATGCCGGATCTAGCGTGAGCATATTCATTATCACGTCACCAATGGTATGCAACCAAGGTGGATATAGGATGGTGAAACAGCTCTTCAATTGTTTCTGCGAAAAACTCGTAGACCGTTTGAGAAGGTAGTAATATTTCAGCTACTTGAATGAAGATGGCGGTAAGATCGATTATCGAAAAATATTTCTGTTGCTTACGTATTTCTGTGGTTCGCATCTGACAGACGTGACTCGAAACGGCATTAAACAATATATTTTCTATAAATCTGGAATTACTATTGATATTTTGACTCTTCTCAGTAATTTTTCATCTAAAACTGATGAAACTGATAAAAAGATGACAGAAGCACAGTTTCTGTTTTACTGACACAAGGTATGTCGCCATCTCTGTTAATTTCAGGAAATATTACTACGGTATGAAACCAAGTAGGCAACGGTCTACAGTTTATTCTAGTGCTTGTTACTAGGAAGCTGTTTCACCATCCTATATCCACCTTGAATGCAACGAATACTGGTGACAGCTCTGTCAATTGAGTTGCACAAGTTTCAATTTGCATGCTGAGCGGAAAATCAATAACTGGTATCATTGGATATTGTATCTATTGCTACTATAAAGGCCAGCAATCAATTCATGATTCCTGTGTCAGCAAACGGCGCTATATCTATTCAATCAGACTAATCTGACTAAATGTCTTCAATTTGCTTTTTCATTAGCTTTTCTTGTACATTCGGATTGTAAATCTGAAAGAAGTATACGAAGACTTAGCAAAATAAAATATACACAGGAAATAACAAATAACACTGAATATAAACACAAAAACATAAAGTCTGGTAGAATGCAAAGCATGTTATTAATCAATTCAATAAATGAACGTTATCAGACCAGAAATAGATTGATTATTTTTCTGACTGGATTGGCATCAGTCAGTTCTGTTTCTTCTACCAACGGGTCGTTACTGGATTGTTTTTTTCTCGAAAACTTTAGTAGAAGGAACTAAGGATGTCAGTGAGCAGATCTTCATTTATGCTGGAACATCCGTTCATAACATAAAATGGAGCTCATCTGGGAGCAACACATTTCTATCTGAGGAGGGAACAAAATCCTTTGCTTCAATGCAAGAGAAACCGTGCTTCAAAAAGTTCCGTTTGCCGCTATATTTGTTCATTTCAGAGGAAATTACATGGATATTGTGTGTGAATAAGGAATTCTTGATTTCCATATATTTTACGATAATTGGATGGAAGAGGACCCTTCGGAGCTACGCTCTCGTGATTTTGTCAAAACAGCTCTCATTAAATTGTCAATAAAAGAAAGTATTTGAAAACAATCACAAAAAATATCTGCCTCAATCTGAGCTCTGGTGGTATTACGCCAAGTAATTGCACTGCGAACAACAACACTGACTGACAAAACTGATAAATGTTAGATATACTTCAAAAATCTGAATAAATGTCGCGTTTTGGTGAGTGGTCCATACAATTTATTGAGGAAAATGAAGTTGAAAGTGAACCAAAAAATACCAAATCCAACAGACAGTATAATATGGCGAGTGAATGGCGCAAGAATGGTCAGGAATATAAGGACTTCAGAATAAAGAAAAAAAGCTCATTTCTTTATTCGTGGAATATTCCATCGAATCACACTCATGCATAAAAATGACCAGATAATTATTCCTACAAGCGTGGTATCTTATAAAAATTGCACTTCGTTATTTTCATATTTTGGCGAAAGAGCCCGACTCCGAAGTAGGAGGCTCGTGTGCAATATTTAGATAACATGCTTTCTTGTAAAATTATCGGTGATTTTTATGCACTTGTGCAATTATAACCGATGATTTTCTTAGTTCCTATAAACAGAACTAATAAGTGAAACTTATTAAAGACTATCAACAAAAACATTCGTGACCATGAAAAAAATTATCACTTGTTATCTCCCTAGCTGCAGAATTATTACCGATATATTACATTATATCACTCGGGATAATTTTCTATCAACAAAAACATGAGTGAAACCGAGTAGATCGCATGGTGAGTGCAAAATTACCCTGAAAAATACTATCCGTATAACACCGCCATTTCCCGAACAAAAAACCTCTCAACCCCGCAACTGCAGAACTAACAACCCGTCTCTCTTCTTTCCCGGTGCGTGCCTAAAGTGCCCCGTAGCGGGCTACCCCATTGAGACAGTGACGTGGGAGCGGGACGGGCAGCCGCTGCCGGTGAACCGCCGCCAGAGGGTGTACGCCAACGGCACCCTGGTGGTCGAGCAGACGCAGCGCAGGGAAGACGCTGGGACGTACACGTGCCAAGCGCAGAACCGGCAAAGGAACACGGCCAGGAGGGACGTCGAGGTACAGGTCATTGGTGAGTTCGTTTTTGTTGTAGTTTACAAATCAATTTCTATAGGTATAGGATTCGCATGCGACAATATATTGAGAAGTTTTGATGAAGTCCCTATTGCTAATACTATATGACACATTCCTATTCAATTTTATCGAATATCGAACTCGTGATATTATTATGTAATTTCAAATAATGTATCATAAATGAACTTCCTCAAACCAAAGTCAGCTAAATGGAAAAAATCTAGTGCCGGTTGCATAAAAGCCCGTCAAGTCTTCTGTTAACTTAACGTGGGATTAACTCTGCTAATGCGCGAGCTAAGGCATGCGTTGCCGTGATTATAATAATAATTTATGTATTAAGGGAATTACCGATGGCAAAGTTTGCGTCCCGAGGGCCTCTGGCCCGAGGGACAGCAATTGCCAGAGGTTATTAAGGCTCTATAATTCCCGTGGTACATAGATAATTTTATTTTTGACCGATTTTCATAACAATATGTCCATATTTAGAACGCAATAAATGTTTAAATTCATAACCTTTCTGGTATATTTGAATTAGGTAGCGTTGATTGTAGCATTGTTGGTTGTAGCTAGGTTGTCGCTATGTTACATGTTTATAAGCAACAGCACCACCCATAAAAAAGAAGAAATTGTTTCCAGCGGCGGAAGTAATTTTCAGGGAACATTTGAAAATTGTACATTTATTATTTGTGATGACGTGAATAAGGAAAATATGTCTTAGTTTTCATTACATATAAACGTTTATAAGCATTTCTTGTATCATTTTCACCTGTAAAAGGTAAGAGGGAGTTTTTGAACCTTAATATCTCAAGGGAGTTATGACCCTCATTATAGATAGCGTAACTATGACGATATAAGCTTATAATGTCACTGTCAGAAATAAACAAATTAAATATTTAATTATCTGTTAAATCTTTATGCAACCGGCCCTTAGTCTTGCAGTAGTGCACTATAATGTCTGTTCAATGGCCAACTTCAGTGTATGATTGTTTGAGGGCGCTGCTTGAGTGGTATAACAAGTGAATAACGCATTTTATGCCATTTTTTGATTTTTCACATATTTTGTAGGTTTGGGTGCACATGTCAGTCATGTAAATGTCACATTCCTTCAAAATATTTCTTGTTTCTTCTATACTTTTTCAATTCCGCGAAAATGCATCCACGCCACGACTTTGCGCTAAAATTAAAACTAAACAATAAAAAGTGATAGGATTTCATGAATTCGCCAGTGACTTCAATTTTGGAAAGCATGATGGGCATGAAAATATACTATAATAACAGCTAATAGGTACCTATAGTTTGCATGAAGAATATTTGTGGTAGGTGCTTTAGAATGTCTAGATATTTCTGAATATTGTGGCATTTGTGCTAACCATTTTGATACGGAAATTCCTCAAAAACTAAGTCCAAAATGTTAGTGTATTTGGTAGTGACCTGAATTCTCGAGTGTTTTCTCTAGATGTCCCAGTGCTTCCAGTTTAAATTGTGCGATTGAAATCGTCTCATGTAATTCGTAAGTTTCGACACTTCGACTGTGGGTTAACATTGTATTCATTATTCATCACTATATCACAGAATACCCAAATTAGGTATGTTCATTTGGCCAGGCCAGATGCTTTTACAAGTATCATTGATATAAATTCACGACTTCACGATGACTTTTGCGCGTCCATTTCATTCAACATTCACTATATCAGAATATCACCCAATATCCTAGGTTAGGTCCAAAACAGAGATAGAAATACTAAAATAGTTTATAGGAAACGGCGCTGCTTGAGTGGTATTAATTTTGATTGGAAGATCACTGTAGGCGATTTTCGCTGATTGGGCAGACATTATAGTGCACGGAAGACTAGATTTTTTTCCATTTAGCTGACTTTGCTCAAACTATAGCCAAGCAACTACTTGAGAAAGTCTTTTTGTAAATTTTGAAAGATGTCCTATTTAATGACACGTTGTGACAACCCTACAATCAACTCCATGCGCACATTATTATGTTAATTAATGTTTCATCTGAATATGCATTATGCAATCCATAATTGGTAGCTACTGAACTCTATAATATTGATGTAAAATATATAATTGTAATCATTTATTAGATGGGTAATGATCAAATGATATTCAAATCGTGAATATACTGTGTATAATATCTAAATGGAATGAATCAATTAGTATCTCAATAATTGAGCATATTGTTACGAACCGCTGGCATTTCCGAGAAGGCCGGAAAGCATCCTCCCGACGCGTGACTCACAACGAAGGTATCGGTCGCAGACGCACCGCTATAATTAGCGGCTGATTCATTGCCGTCGAATATGAAAAATACTTCCAGTTTATTCCTATTCTTTCTGGACAATGATGTTCTTACCTATATAAGATCCGCGGATCCGCGGACAAGTCAGATTAGAAAGAAAGCTAGTACAGTGAACATTGAGATTTGTAAAGCGAATATTGTTGTGATTTAACTAAGTGTTTATTGAGTTGTATTTAATGTGTTTAGTGAAATAAATTGTTCAGTTTTGTACTGAGTGTTTAAAATTCACGAACCCAAGTGGAAATAACGTAACAATATTCATAAAAAAAATTATTTTGAAATGGAATATCTCTTGCAATGCATGAATTGGTTATAATTTTCTATTAACAAAAACATGAATGAAACCGAAAAAAAATTATAGGGAATTAATTCTGCTGCGTGGGAGATTCGGTTAGAAAATTTCATAAATTGAAGTTGCTGTTAATATGATGAGAAGATGAACCCTATACGACCTATTCTGCGTAGATACTGTAGATAGTAACTGATGTTCATCACTAATATTTCAGGAACATTCAAAACAGAAATACGTTTTCAATCATAACATCTAAAGCTGGCCACACACGATACTGCGCCGAAGTAAAGGCTTTGCTTTTAGTCATGTCAGATCAAAATTATTTGATTTTTTTAGCGCATCTCGTTCATTTCTTCCTCATCCGATAGGTTGGAAATCGCTGCCCTTGGTACATTTAGGAACGACAGTAGTTCGAAATACCATAATTTGGGCTTGTATATCATCAGTCCCCTTTTCGGATTTGCTTGAGTTTTTCACTAATTTTAGTTCCCTTTTATATGATTTTCAATAATGGGTGATTTTTTTCACAAAATCTTCATTGGCTTCTTCATTCACTTCTCCATTGCCCTTCTTCGAGCATTTCTTGTTTCTTGCATAATTCGAAAAAAAAATGTCTTTGGAGCCATTCTCACAATAAACACATGATAAACAATAAGTCGGACTCGGCCATACACGGTGAAAATGTACATCCAACCGACGTTGTTGTACTGCAGCAGTCAGACTTTTCTGAGTGCGGTCAAATCGT
Organism: Chrysomela aeneicollis; assembly: GCA_029955515.1. Taxonomy (NCBI): domain Eukaryota; kingdom Metazoa; phylum Arthropoda; class Insecta; order Coleoptera; family Chrysomelidae; genus Chrysomela; species Chrysomela aeneicollis. Next base: position 7,777,820 of record JARUHQ010000009.1, on the reverse strand, counting down.
ACGATTTCGTTGGATGCACGGCCACACACGATCAAATTTCATTCGATTTGGTTGGATGCGACGAAATCGTGCGACGCCGCAGTATCGGGCGCTTCATTTTTGACAGAAAAATTATCACTTATTAATTCCGTCAGTAGGAACTAACAAAATTATCGGATGTAATCTCCCTAGAACTTGAATAATTTCCGAAAATTTTTTCGAGGTGCGAATTTTTTGAAAATTCCACGAGGCGCAGCCGAGGAAAATTTTCTTTGAAAAAATCGCAACCGAGAAAAAATTTACGGAGATTAATTCAAGCTCGCGGGGGATTCGGTGAGAAAATTGTTTACCAAGCTTATTTATAATATTTTCACTCACTAACTCATCAGTTAGGGTCCGGATCACTATTTTCGGTGAATATTTGTCAAAGAAATAATTAATTGATGATTGAAAAAATAAAAAAGGTATATCTTGGCGGGAATCGAACTCCGTCCGCCTGCGTGGTACGCCAACAAGCAGTCCACTACACGGGCCATTGCAACTTCTGATAAAATTCGCACAAATCGTGATCTTGTATCACCACGCTAATGTGAGTTTCGACAGCTCCTCGTTCGGCTATTTTCAGTAGAATAAGGTTTCAATCCTTGAATCTACTTGATATTCTATCAAAATCACGCAATATTATGGTAATATAAGATGGAAATAGAAGTAGATCTGCTTTATATTGGATGATAGGTATAGCTGTCAAGAACTGTCATGCCAGGGAGATTATCACTTATTAATTTTTCACCTAGGTCACGTGACCGCAAAAATTTTCGGATAATATAGGTTGTCGTCATAGCAACTTGTCGAAATCAAGGCATCTGATTGGCTTAATACAGTAGGTACAAAATTCTCACGGTAATCGCCCGTTGCATAAATTTATGAAATTTTCAGTAAACTTCACAATATCAACATTATGTTGATATCAATTATAAAATGGTAAATTAATTTACATAATCGAAAGCGATAGTAGACATTCCATTCACGTATTCATCAACGTGAAATGGAATGGCCATTTGAGATGTGAATGGTAATTTGCGGATTCAACGTCCACGAAAGTTTTATTGGATTTCATTTCGATGTTTACACTATTGTTCCATGGAAGTTTAATGTTCTACCATAAAGAGACGTCGCATAATTGCAGTATATGGTAACTGAAATAGATATTCATTGCGATATTCTGGCAACTTATTGGTGATATGTGAGGTTGCGGACTTTAAGCAATCGCCAATTAGGTAATACTGTTGCGGCTTCTTTATATCAATGAAGTCGTGATAGTAATTCCCTGCAACTTCCCTGCCACCGAAACTGGTTAACTGGATTGGGGTTGGACTGGGAGGATGAAACTTAAGCAAGTCTGTTTCAACCAAAGATGTACTTCAAAAAGTTATCGTTATAAACAAAATGCCGTTTGGCACAATGGACGTAGATGAATGTGTTTCATGCAGAGACATAATACAGGGTGCCCGTTTTTCGAGCTCAACCATGGGAATCTCAGTTATTATAAGAGATCGAGGTCGGTTGAATTGGGGTAAAGATGCGCAATTTTATGCTGAATAATTATGTGAAAGAAAATTTCATGTACCTATCATATATCGTTTTTGAAATGTTGGAAAAAACCGAAATTTTTTGTTTTCGTTTTTATTTTTTCAATCGAAAACGAAGCAAACTAGACGTTTTTAACTAGGACATTTTAGAGGCACTTCTTCACAAGGAATCTAAATCTGTCATCGTATTTTCCATTGCATTCTTGATGTCAGAGATACAACACTCAGCTTTGGTTTTTCTTATGGTCGCCATATTGGATTTTAACATTTTTGATGTTCGAATCTTACATGATGCTGGTCAAAATTGACGAATAATCGTTTCTGCGAAAGTGCTTTGGAAACAATGCCAGCAATATTGTTTAACAAACTGAATTCTGATAGTTCAATTGAACTTGGAAGCTTACTCACATGAAAACAAAAGTTATTTTGAATTAGCAACGACATTTAAAGTTATAAAAGTTTTTTCTTCGCGAAACAAACCAGTCATAAAAGATGCTCGAATATTCCATCATTCACTTCTTAACACAATTTCATTCCAAGTTTTGAATAGTTAAATCGATGGGTACCTACAATTCCGAGAATCAGATCTTAAAAGAAAGAATACTGGATTATTGTTCATGGGGACTGAAGAAAGATTTCTTAAAATTGTACCCATCGATGATATTGCTGAGCTGGGAAGAAGGAGTGGAATTGTGTCTGGTGGAGTATTCGAGCATCTTTCATAACTTTGTTATGTATTCAATAATTTTGTTCCGTTTTGCGGAAAAAAATACTTCTAGCTTTCCTGTCAAGTTCGTTACTAACTTTAAACCTTCGTTTATATAAAGGTAATCTTGACAGAAATGTGAACGTTTCTTATCCTCAATGGAAATATCAAAATTTCGTTTTTGTTAAACAATATTGCTGGCGTTATTTTCAAAACACTCTTTTGTGACAGACTTTTCAAAAATGCTAAATTCAATATGGCTACCATAAGAAAAACCAAAGTTGAGTGTTGTATCTCTGACATCAAGAACGCAATAGAAAATACAATGACAGACGTAGATGCCTTGTAAGAAAGTTTCTAAAGAACGTCCTAGTTAGAAACGTCCAGTTCTTATGGTTTTCGCTTGAAAAAATGAAAACGAGAATTACAAATTTGAGTTTTTTTCATTGATTCGAAATTTAAAAATGATGCATTAAATTTTCTTTCACATAACTTTGTCCCAATTTAACAGACATTGTATCTCTTATAATAACTGGGATTCCCATGGTTAAGCTCGACAAACGGGCACCCTGTATATTGGCACCTGAACAGGTCGGTTTCCAAAACAATAAGAGTACAAATGATGCAATCTTTGACTTTCTTGAAAAAGAAGTGGCTGCAGCAATATTTCTTGATCTTTCTTGAGCATTTGACTATTTCAGTCATGAATTATTATTGAAAAGGTTCTCACATCACCGTTTTCGTGGAGCAGCTTTGGACTGGATCAGATCGTACCTGACCGATCGAAACCAAAAAAATCATATTGATGGGAAACAATACTTCTGATTCAGACAAAATTGTATGATAGGGAGTCCCACAGGGCTCAGTTCTTGGCCCCATTCTTTTTCTAGTCTACATTAATGACATAGCCAAACTAGATATCACGACGATACCACAATCCTCTGGCACAATGAAGACCATGCTGCTTTGGTTCGACTAGTTCTGTATAGATGAAGATAAAGTCAAAACATGGTGTGAAGCAAATATGCTGGCATTGAATGTTGCGAAAACAAATTTGGTAACGTTCAAGTTGGATTTAGAACAGGTTCATTTAGGCAAAGATATTTAGGTCTTCAACAAATAGAAAGCAAACCGGGAACAACATTTGTTGGCGACTTGGCGACAACAATCTTAACTTTGAATCTCATATTATGGCTCTAAGAAATTGTCCTCTGGTTGTTACGTTATCAATGTAATGTCAGCTTCTTTAACGGCATACACTTCTCATTTATTGAGTATCACTTACGGTATGGAATGCCATTCTGGGGTTCTTGCAGTCAGGCTCTATTCCAAAGTATATTTATCTTCCAGAAACGAGCTTTGAGATTAATTTTACAAAGTGAAGATGCGTGAATCATGCATACCTTTTTTCTTCGATAAAAAATTCTAACATCACATGAAATTCTCATTTTAGAGATAGCTTGCTTGATGCACGAATACAGGAAAAGATTCATCAACCCCAACACAATCAGATATACACGACAGGAAAAAAACTTACTGTCCCACATCCCAGCTCATATCTTACGAAACAGTCTTCGATTTACAGAAGCAAGCAGATTTATAAAATCATTTGCCAAACCAAATCAGAGATATAAGCGACATGAAAAATTTCCGAAAGTTAATTAAAAAACTCCTAATGGGAAAATGCTTCTACAATCTGGAGGAATATTTTGCATATGCATTCTAGTCGTTCTATATATTATATATTTCATGTTCGTGATATTGTGTTCTGTTTTTGTTTATTTCCTATTTGAAACCCTATTTTTTTCTAGGTTGTGATTTTATTTATATAGGAGCATCTTCTCCTAAGATAATAGGGATCTATTTTCGTTTTATGTATTGTACATGTATTTAATAATTTTAAGTTTGTCGACAATTTTTTTAATTCATTTAGACAATAGATTGTAGAATGTAGGAGGGGTCGTTAAGGCTGTGCAGCCTCTCAAGCACCTCGACCTATTAGATCTTTTGTGCATAACCCTTAATCTATTCGAGGCCCGGGATTCCGAGGCTTCGTGCGAAGTTTAATCAGTTTCCTGGGAGCTAGGTTCCTGATATCGGAGGGCTCTAAAAAGGCCCCTTCACTTGAGTGCTGGGCATTCGCAAAGCAAAGTTCTCGCAGTAACCGCAACTATCACTCACTATCACTCACTCACTATCACTTAAACTTAGTATCAATTATATCGCAATATGACATCATAAGAATGTAATTTCGAAATACTAATAAAATCAGTAGCACCTCGTAGAGGGTATGAAGGGTACTTCCAGTGTTCTCGGCAGTATCGTAGGCCAGTCGTATAGAACCTACAGTGTGTCCAATTTTTGACACTTTTGCACGATATCTCAGTTGTCTTTGTGGACAGAGAGTTGCGGACAGTAATTTACTGTTTTTTGTTAAACGAACATTGCCGAAAATAAAAGTCTTTGGAACCCCCCGTGTATCACAGTAATCTTTCAACTTTATGTTTTCTCAAATGGAACATCCTTTATATTTTCTGATATTTGAAACATAAATGCTTTGCGCTTTTCAATAATATATAACATTTATGCTATATTTCGAGTATTTATCCTGCAATTTTTATAGCCAGTATAGAGAAACTGAAACAATTATTTGATGTAAGTAACAAAACTATTTGATAAATCAATAAATTATATGACAACATGCACCACTATAAAACAAAGCTCCAATGATTATTCTTCTGTTGAAAGATTATAGCCGCCAAGGTTACCTGACTTATAAATATTAGATTTCTTCTTATGCGGCTATATAAAAATAAAATATACTATACGTGGCACGAAAATCGAGCACTGATTAATGCCACGAGAGAAGCTTTCGAATACTTACGTCTTACGTAATATTGACGTTATCCAGAAGATATAGATACTGTTTCTGCAGAATGGGCATCAAATTAAACAATATATATAAAAAAAATTCAATAGAAGTACTTGAAATTGATAGAACTCTGTTTTGTAGTAGTGTCCTTCATATAAGTTCAAATTCATTGCTTCGTCAAATAGTTCAGCTACTCATCTTGAATAATAATTTTATGCGAATAACTTTTATTCTACCCTATATAAATGGGACTGGTATCTGATAATTGCGCCAAAACATCTATTCAAAAAGTAATATTTGTCTTTACTAGCTAAAAAACTGAAAATTATCAAAATACAGGGCTAATACTGAAAATTGTATATTTTTGAAAAGCGCAAAACAGTTACGTTTCAAATATTGAAATAATACAAGCAGGTGTTCCATTCAAAAAACATCTTTTTGGGTTATATCTAAATAATGACAGCCAGTTTCGAAAATCTAATGTGGTACGTCAAAGGATTCTTCATAAAAAATGTATAAAATAGAGTTTTTACTTTTTCTATGTGTTGGAATATAGCTCAGATATAGGCCGGATAAAGGGGGGTTCCCGAAGTACAATATTTTCAAATTTTGTTAGCGGTATCGTGAGTTTTATAAAAAAGTAGCCCACGTTCTATCTTCAAAAATCCTTATCTTGGTCGTAATGAGCACTCCTGTATAATCAGGACTTGTTTCAATCATTTCACATCAATTGAAACTTTCGAAATGTAGATTCCTATCGTTATGAATGTGACATTCATTTTAGCGCCTGATACTTTATCGCCCAGCAGTCGGTAAAGTGCCATTTTAAGCACGCAAATCCAGGCGATAAAGTTCCATTTCACGCCTGGTTGTACATAAAATAACTCAGGTTATAAGGAGAAAACGTTTCATCGTTATGAATTTTTTAGTACTTTCTTTCTCCATGTATCTTTTCAATTCTCATTCTCCGGTTGAAAATTTCATGACAGCATTCGTCATAAAAACAAATCGCCTCATTCAGAAAATCCAGTTCCGAAATTCTCTCACAGATCCTGTGTGCCCTGAAGCAGTATTCCCTTGCGGGAAAAACCTCATAATTCTGAAAAGTAACTACACATTGCATGTCATCGAGCCTCGAAGTCCATTTCCCATAAATCCAGAGTTTATATTCTTTTTATGGGGCCTCCGAAGATTTCCCAATAAAATCTGTAACGAATCGGGCGCTACTCTTGGGTGAGCGGGTTTATCATAAGAAGGGTAAATTCGATGAAACAAGATTATTGCAATACCGAATGATTTTTCAAAATAACACTTATTCAACTACTTGAATAGTTGAAACATATATTCCATCGAGATCATTCTACATGATTCAAATATTTGAATTTCAGATGGAAAGTATCGTGAGTATTAATTATCTTGTTGTTCAAAGAATTAATTTTTCTCACTCTATTGTTGACTTATGATCTCCATAACAAAACAAAAACGTTTCTTTTTATTGCTTGCATTGCCTAATATCCCTATTGAAATTCTTGTCCTCATTACATGTTCCATCCAGATCATTCTCCTTTATCAAATTGGATAATGTGTGATGACACGTTGTCATTATATTAAACGGTGGAACATTATTATATATCAATAACGAATGAGGAAAATAACAGTTTATGTATCATACAGGATTATTCAAATTTCTATGTAAATATTTTAAGGACGTATCATTGTGATCAAAATAAGACATTTTCTATACGACTGTCACGAAATACCTTCATTGTATTATCAATGATGATTTTCAAATGTAGTACATTGTAATACTCATTTTCATTGTGCACTATAGTTGCTGGACAACTTGAACTAGTGCACAATGTTTGAAAAATGCACGGGTAAATCGGGTAACCAGGTAACATTGCCATAACCATACAGACAATTTGAGTGACAATTCAATATTCCTTTGACAGAACGATATTATAATATATTATTCTTATGTTGTTGTTTTTTATTCACACTGTATATCATAACAGTCGAAGAAAAATTATAGTGTAGAACTCGAACAGAATGACCATTTCCTATACTTGTATGATTTGCAGCACTCGCTTTCAAACTCATAGAAAATGTACTTATGTCATTCCATGCTCGTTGTAATATACTATTTATCATTTAAAGGCCGTATTTTTTATGTCTTATCACAATTGTCATCTCGAAAACGGTAAATAATGCGAAGTTGATTGAATTAGACAAAAGGTGCCTATTTTGGTGAATAATGAAATATAGAGGAGAAACCGAAATGACCCGTTTTCTTTTTTTTTGCGCAGGTGCCTCTATTTCTAGGTACATGGAAATGTGTTGAAGAAACGTCTCCTTTTTTGAATTTGCTGTGATTTTCTATGTTCTTCAATTTTCAATACGAAGTTTCGTTCTGCGAGGGCCACCCTCAACTTTTTCAAATATGGACCTGTATTTTTTCATATGAATTCGAGTAGTTCTCATCTTACCGAGTTCATAACTATAAATGAAGGTAAAGTGGAAACTCGAAGTGAAATGGACACCCGGGTTGAAGTGGTCATAATTCCTAAGATTTTTACTTATAACGCCATCTACTTGAGTCATTTCCTAGCTACCAAATATGCAGTATTTGTTTATCATAGTGTTGGATCTAGATCAGTTTGATTAATCAGTATCTGTATCATCAGGCATTACTCTTACTGTCTTTTACGTGCGGAACACTAATTTAAACATCTCTATTTTTTTTATACGACACAAATTGTCTGAGAATGATGATATGGGGTGAATTATCCAGGTATAGTGGCCGCTCTGCCCCATTTTATACTGTGGTCATCATAGTGGCTTTGGTGGCCACTTTAAACACTTTTGATTTGCAACTTTTTTCCTATTTATAAGGTTGATTTGCATTTTTCCACAAATTTAATATTCACATTCGGAGTGGAAATATTGGTTGAGAGTTTAATTCGCGATAGGTGCTAAGCGATACGCTACCTAGCAGTGACTCGTGAACCACTCGAAGTGGTATAACCACCGAACTCTCTGGAGGATAACCCACAGAAAAACTTAACCTCTGTTCTGTTTATGTTCGCTTCTGATGTGAAAGGTGTACTTCCAGCAGTTTTTCGAGAGATGTTTTGGTGAAATACATGTGAAATCATATCGTTTTTCTCGTTTCAGTTATTGTTTGGTGACAAGACACCTATGTCACAATGACACAAACATCAAAAATATGAAAACAAAACAAAAACGACACCACTTCGAGAAGTTTGAGTTGTTACCATGAGATAGTGCTACGTGTTATTTTCTATCGCGAATAGTAGATCTATTGACGAATGTATTGCTTCGATACAAGGTGGATAAAGAATGGAGAAACAGCTTCCTGTTACCAAGTACTAGAAAATACTGTAAATCTTGCAGACTTAATTTAAAACAGTAGTGATATTTCCTGAAGTTACCAGAGATGGCGGTGATACTTTGTGTTGATGGTAATTGATGTCGTCTATTCTAAGATAAAAAATACACTTTTTACAGACTAATTTATAACAACTATTTATTTTATACGTCATGCACGATGAGCACGTAACGCAACTTCGTATTCAACTGACTTCTGCTATCAACTGACCCTGTATATATACCGTTTTTGGGTTGTTCTAGAACTTTAGGGAACTGTCACTCTTCTGTCACCTCTCTCCACCTGATAACTTCCAGGATATTCCATCTTTTTTTGACCTAGATCTTTCACGAACAATCGAGAACTATCTGGAATGTCAGATACAGCATATTTTGATATCGGCGATACTTCTTCTTCTCTTTGCCAAATTCTATTATTATACTATAATATATTAATAATTAGGTATTCCAGATTTAATGAAAATATAGTATTTCAAATACACGCCTATCAGATGCGAACCACAGAGACACATAGGTAAGCAACATAAATCTCCCTTGATAATCGATCTCACCGTTATCTTAATTCAAGTCATGGAAATATTACTATGCTTCTCAAATAGTCTACAAGTTGTCCACAATAATTTTTCGTGTGATATGCCCCACGTTTTCCCCGAGGTAATCCCACCGCTGCAACCACCGACTGTTTCCTTTCAGTGCCGCCCAAGATCCTGCCCATCAACCCGATGACGGACCTGTTGCGCGAGGGCATGCGCGCGGCGATCACGTGCCAGATAATGGAGGGCGATCTGCCGATTTCCTTCCGGTGGGAGCGCGACGGCGCCGCCGTGGCCAGCAGCGTCGCCGCCGGGACGGCCGTGCGGCGTATCGACGAGTTCGCGTCATCGTTGATCATCGACCGGGTGACGTCGGCGCACACCGGAAACTACACGTGCGTCGCCGGAAACGTGGCCGGCGCCGAGAAGTACGTCGTGCCGCTCACCGTCAACGGTAATTATTGGGGATTGCCAAGTTCTCGAAAATTTCAAGAACTTGTCTTGATCTTGGCTTGATTCCAAGACAATATCAAGACAAGGACTAATTTCAGATTTCAAGACAAGACAAGATTTCTTGTCAAGAAAACAAGAAATTTAGAAATATCTTGAAACGTATTTATTTGTGAAAAACATATTTGAACATAACGAAATATATTTTCATTTATTGAACACAAAATGCAAAATACAAATTAAAAATTATAATCCTATTGAAACTGAAATTACAAACTACGTTTTTGAATCGGAATTCATGAGCTATGAATCAAGGCATATATAAAACTTCTCACGCAGTCAAAGTCTAGCAGATTTTTTAGCTTTAATACCTGTTTGCACCGATGGATTTAACTACAGCTTAAGGTGAGTTACCAATGCAACGTTTTTGATTCTCGCGTCGCGCGTCATGCAATCTGATCGGAATTCAAAATTGCTGTGCTGCTTTTTTTTCATTTTGATAGTTCCCAATGTAAGAATTAAGTGTTTTTATGTTAATCAGGATAAATAAATGAAATGGAGGTGATAATAAATCAAAAGCGAAGAAAATTATCAGTTTATATCCTACGAAAACTTAGAATACAGGGTAGAATACGATAATGCATAATCTACAATAGTACTGCAGATATTTGAAAACCTCAATAAGATGATTTAGGATAAGATCAATGATTGTAGTCACTCTCAAGATATCCTCAAGCTCTTCTTCCTCCATTTCAGTTGAATAAATAACCTTACCAATGCCAGCAGCGAGTCAGCGACGCAAGAAAGTTGAAAATATTGAACTTTTTCTCATCAATATTATTCGAATTCCGCTTCACCAATCAGAGTGCATGACGCGCGACGCGAGAAGCAAAAACTCTGTATTGGGAACTTACCTTTAGACAAAAGTGATGCTTAAAATGACATATACGAATATTGCACCGCATCCAAAACAACCCTCAAAGTCAACTTAAGATAAGCAGTCAATTTTCTAGCTTTAAACAAAACTTAACCTTTAACGTTCGCACGTTCCTGTCAGAGAAAACATCAATCTTTGCATACACTATTCCCGATCGACGTTAGATTCAACGACAATTTGGACATAAATTAAATTATTGAATATGGTTTTCAATGACGAGTGAATGTGCTTCCTAATGATTATTCTGATTTTGATGAAGGACAATAATTCAACATTTGTCTGATGTAGTTCTGTTGAAGGAGGTACATAATCTTTTGGAATTAGCTGTTTTGTATAGTTTCCATTTGTATGATCTTGTAGTAGGTATTGGGTAGTGTTTCGGTATATTCATCTTGTTATTATTATCAGAACTCTTCTCAATATCAATATAAGTTCACTGTCATCATGTTAAGAATTCATAAAATAATGTAATTTCCATTTTTGGGTGCAGGGTTTGAGATACCTTTATGTTCCGATGCACATCGAAAGAATTATGTATACTATATATACAGTTTTTATTGACTAGAGTCAGTGACTTTTGGTTTAGGAGGAGGCCCATCTCCATCCTAGAATTATCTGGCAATCTTCTTAATATCTGTCCGTTTTGCAAGGATGCGCAATGATTAATATTTTCCTCGTCGAGACATATAATTAGGACCATTTGTCTTTTCTCGATGGTCGTCAAATTCGTTGTTTGAAAGAACCTTTGAAATTCAAATTTCAAAACTCGCGCTCACTCTGTACCTAAGCATAAAATGGCAATCGTTTCTCGAATAAAATTGAAATTCCCTAAACAATTACAGTTTTGTCGAATGCTCCGCAGGTTTTACTATGTTTTTTTTATATCAATACCGTACAAGATAAAACTATTAAGGTGGGAGTCGCAACGGACAATTTTGAACCGTTATCAGCGGCTCGCTTTGTCATGTTCAGTGAACGAATGGTAGGAGTAAATGAAATGATTTTTGCTACAGAGATCGATGAAGGATCAATACATGCCGTTTGACCCATGGCAACTCCCAAAAATGGATGAATATTCTGAAAAAAAATCTCAAAACTGATCAATTTTGAGGTTATTTGAGTGGTCGAAAATTATGTTCTAGAAATATATTTGATGATTATGAATTAGCTAATGGCATCACTCAGAGTATAAAGAATGCATCGAAACAGAAAAGTTGGAGAAAAACGATCTATTTTTCACGATGAACATGACAAAGGTACATGTTCAATTTCGGGTTATGTGTGTACGATTCAATTTCGTCTTATTATATCTGAATGTCGTCAACACGTCAATACAATACGATCTAACGATTATTAAATGATGAAAATGCAAGATGCCGGATAGAGGTTGCGTGATTTCTTATAATATTTTATTTCGAAATTTGTATATAGGTTTTTTTGGATCGGAAGTTATGATTTTTTTTGTCAAAAATCAATATGACGAAAATGTTCTCGGATTCAAATCTGGGGGTTTTGTGATATGCAAATCATGTTTTTACTCGAGTTCTGTTATTCTCGCAAGTGAATTTCGACCTACTTCTAGTTGTCCGATTTACTTGAAATTTGGTGGGTGTTAATAATTCTGGTGACAATAAAGTCTAGAACATGTATTACAAAAAAAGTGGTGGCTCGAAGATATCGACGAGTTTTGTTATTATGGTCCGATTGGATAGAAAATTTGTATGTGGAGGTTTTTGAGTAGAAGAATATGAATTTTTTGTCAACATTCGTGAATTCAAGATGGCGGCTTCAAGTTGGTGGACGATATTTGTGTTATGGTCCAATTCGATTGAAAATTGGTATTAGGTGGTTTTTAGAATTGAAGATTAGAAAGTGAATATCAAAATTCGTAAATTCAATATGGCGGCTCCAAGATAGCGACGATTTTTGCGAATATGGTCCGATTGGATTGAGGATTGGTATATCGAGGTTTTTGTAGTCGGAGATTATGACTTATTCATCATAATTTATAAGTTCAAGATGGCGGCTGTAATCACAAATCTTGACCACCATCTTGAATATACAAATTTCGACGAATAATTCATAATCTCTGACCCCGAAAACCCCAACATACAAATTTTTATATCATATCTGAACATAAGCACAAAACTCGTCCGCCACCTTGAATTTACAAATTTTGATAAATAATTCATAATCTTCGACTCCGAAAACCTCTACATATCAATTTTAAATCGAATCAGAACATAAGCACAAAACTCGTCCGCCATCTTGAATTCACAAATTTTGATAAATAATTCATAATCTTCGACTCCGAAAACCCCTACATATCAATTTTAAATCGAATCTGAACATAAGTACAAAACTCGTCCGCCATCTTGGAGCCGCCATCTCGAATTCATAAATTTTGATGAAAAATTATAATCTCAGACCCCGAGAACCCATATACATATATCAATTTTGAATCGAATTGGACCATAATTATATTATAATAAAAATTGATTACAAATTTCTGAAACGATATCACTCAATACAATTATTATTGTTTTTCTACCAATTCAATAGAATACCCGGACTTAACAACTAAATTACAACAACCGACAACGTCGCATTCCCAATTAGTCGGAGTTTGTTGGGTTGGTTGCATAAAACTTCATTTTCATGGCGCACTTGAACATCGCCATCTTGCGTTGTAGGTTGTCACCACTCCCACCTTAAGTGGACCTTAAATTTTCAAGCGGTCCTTAGTTAAACCACCTCAAACCATGAGTCGGTGCAAACGGCTGTAAAGATTGTTGAAGTTGCTTCTTAAAATAGCCTTTCCGCAAGTACAGATGTTGCTGGCGTTCCGATAAAATCCTTGAACATTTAGATCGTGCCGGGGAATCACCATGTATAGGTTAATTCCGTATATTTTAACAGATTCTGCAGGGTTTATAATTGGAGATAGAAAAAACTTCAAATGCAAAAGTTGTAGGGTTCGTTCTGAACCTCCAGAAAGTTAAACACCAGATGGAACAAATGAATATCGCTGATATAAAATATGCGTTCCAACTTCGTTATTTTCGATAAAACATCCCATATATTTTTCGAAAAAATTTAATACATTCTTTCTCCTGATTTCAGAAATATATTGGTCATTGATATTTGGTTCAGCCATTTTCGAAATATTTATAATAATATTATTTATAATTTGAATTTTCCAAATCGTAATAATTGATATGAAGAAACAACAAGACATATACCTAGTTAGTTTGAATTTTGAAACTACTTGTCAAAGTCGATAAGTTGATTAAGATTGACAAGCTTGACTTAAAATAACTGCTTTTTTATTCACACCACTGTACCTACTGTGTCACCGGAAATTTCAAGATGTTGTAATTTCTTGACTCAAAACAAGATATAATATGTCAAGTCAAGATTTTTTAAATTTCTTGACTTTGTCTCAAGACAAGACAAGAAGTTGTTATCAAGAATACTTGTCTTCTCGACCTCTAGTAATTATGCATGATTTTCGGTTTACTTGAACGTTGCTCAATGGAAATCCGTAGTGTTATTGTGAGATAACACGGAACGATCATATTTTCACAAAAAATATATTTTATATACAAGGTGGCTCAGTTTTTATAGCAAGACTTCCATAGCTTAACACGTTGGCTGCCGCCATAAGAATAATGATCCAAATCAATGCTTCAAAATTTCATAGGATCAGAAAACTTACGAATCAATTTCTTTCAGAAGTTCAAAAATTCCCCGGTGATCCACGTGGCACACAGGTAATCCAGAGTTATTCACAGGCCATGGGTATACATTGGGAGTACATGAATGAAAATTATAAAAAAACTAATATTTTTCAAAGAAACACGAATATTTGTTACAAGAATCACACAGATTCGAGACTGATACCTTATTACTCGACAATATAAACACCTCAATACACACGCTCAATGCTTATACAACCAGTCATACAAATATGCTTGTAGTAAGCTAATATATCAGAAGGCCCCCAGTGAAAAAGGAGCCCTTGATCTATAGCATATAAGCCGAGGAATTGTATTATATTGAAAAATGTATGTGTGACACAGGTGATCCTCGTGGCATGACGATAATAAAATTGTGGCTTACCGGTTCATCTCCATGGCAGCCAATGAAATAATACATTTTCTTAAGATGAAATCTCAGATGTGAACATATAAAAGGTGCCCGTTTTTCGGTGACTTCCATTGGGATATCAGTTATTATTGAATATATGAGGTCGGTAGAATTGGGACAAAGTTGCGCATTTTAATGCTGAAAATGTAGAAAAAGAAATTATTTCTGTTTTTGAATCAATGGAAAAAACGGGAATTTTTAGTTTTCGTACTTTTTCAATGTAAAACTTGAGAAACGATAACATTCAGAAGTCTATATTTTCATGATGATATGTATCACACGATATAATCGAATCTTACATGCTGGTCAAAATTGGCAAAACATTGATTTTATGAAGAGTGCTTTGGAAACGTCGACAATTTTTTTAACAAACCAAATTCGACAGATTAAGTTAATTTAGAAGCTTACCAAGAAGCTTAATGAAAACCAAGGTTCTGAAAGATGCTCGAGTGAGGACTTCACCGTTCACTTCAGAACTGAATTCTCTATTTCAGAATATCTGAAAAAATCAATAAAACGACATGTAGAATTCCGAGAATCGATAGAGAATACTGGATTATCATATATGGAGACCAAAGAGAGATTACTTGAAAATGTACCCATCGATATTGAAGAGCTTATAAGAAGAAAGAGTAAAATTGTGTCTAAAAGTGAATGCTGAAGTTTTCAAGCATCTTCTATAAGTTTGCTATGTATTTGATAATTCTGGTTTTGTTTTATGGAGAGAGAACCTCTAGCTTTCTTATCAAGTTCGTTCCTAATTTGAATCCTAATTAAAAGCTTGACATAAATGTGAACGTTCCAGATCCCCTGCTGTTTAGCTGTTTTCAGATAGTTTTGTTAGAATTAATTTCGTTAAGCATAATCGTTGGTGTTCTTTTCAAATCACTCTTCGCAAAAACAATATTTTCTCAATTTTGAAGAGCAATTTAATATTCAAACAAATCGTGTGATGCGTCATTGTAATCATAAAAAGCAGCCTTTTTAAACATACAAAAATCCAATATGGCGCCCATAAAAAAACAAAAGTCGAGTGCATGTTATATCTCTGGCCTTATTGATTTCTAGAAAAGTGGAACGTCCTGAAACGTCCGGTTCTCTTGGTTTTCACTTGACAAAACAAAGAAAACAGGAGAACAAAAAAAAATTTGGAAATTCAGTTTTTTTTTTTCAATAGTTCAAAAAGGAATAATGATGCATAACCTTTTTTTTGCATAATTGTTCAGCATAATAATGCGCAATTTTGCCCCAATTCAACCGACCTCGTATCTCTTATATCAACTGAGATCCTCATGGTGGAGCTCGAAAAACGGGAACCGTGTATGCGTAGGGCATCAAAGTCTCATATATTATGTTTGTTTTTGAAGTTTGCTCCTATAATTCTCTGAATAATTAATAAAAATTGGGTACACCTAATACACTACTAAGAAATCAATATTTTGGACTGTTTAGCGTTTTCAAATATTTACAGGGTTACACACTGAAATTGAATTAACTCTGATCTGAAATATATTTGATGCTATCTGAAATTCAACTCATATACAATAATTGATACATTCTGAAATACAAGTATCGATTCTGAAATTCAATTGACGCTTTCTGAAGTCGACTTGGTGCTTTCTGAGAAACAACTGGAAAAGAAGTATAGGTACTCGTCTTTATAGTTCCCAATAGTATCTTGGACTACTTCAGTGGTGTCGAGAACTTTTGTTATGTTTTTGTATGTACTTTAAGAACCTGAAAAATAAGAACCTATTTTTCAAGTTCTCAAAGTATTGTAACGGTACTTACTTTTTCCGCAGAAGGGTTCAGGTCCCAGAAACGATGTTCCAGCCCCTCTTTTTGCAAGTACATCTGCTTTTTCACAACCCTCCACTCTATTGAAATCCATGAAAGGGTAACTGTAGTTACTCCCAAACCATGTTGAAGTTGATTACATATTACATAGGAGTTTGGAGCATTAATGGCGCTTGGCTGTCTGATAGGATGATTCTCTCTTGTCGAATAT
Source organism: Chrysomela aeneicollis (assembly GCA_029955515.1). Taxonomy (NCBI): domain Eukaryota; kingdom Metazoa; phylum Arthropoda; class Insecta; order Coleoptera; family Chrysomelidae; genus Chrysomela; species Chrysomela aeneicollis. The sequence continues at coordinate 7,761,189 of JARUHQ010000009.1, read as the reverse complement.
AATTTATTTTCATATTGAACTGAACACATTTTCCGATGACATAGATTACCGCTTGAAAAACGTTCCAAACCCATAATCTAGATCCATCTGTGAACTATCAAATCGCACTGCTCTTGAGTGTGGCGATGGTGACTTTATCTCATTCACTCATGGTAATTTCAGCTTCATGTTGAATTCTTTCAGAAAGCTGATTTTTCAAGGTTAACTCGTCTTGGGGCATATCCCGAGTTTGGTGGTTTATAGGGAGGGTCGAAACTTGCGTTAGGTGATTTTCTTACTTGTCATTCTGAATGTTATCCTTAACGCTATACTCTTCATTACTTCACTCATTTCAGAGATATTTTATCGTCACCCTGTATAGTAAACTCGTTGACTTGTACATTGTCCAGAAGCTCGACAAGTCGAATTGGAATGCTATAAAACAGAGATATCATCCTAGAATTCAACAAAATTCGCTTTGACTATATACAGTCAAAACCACATTTACATTAAAAAATCTGATGTAAGAAAAATATAGTTGTAGCGATTAGCGAATATATTTATTGGATGATTATGCTAGACTTATGAGTGTACACGTTGTACATCATCTTATAATAGGTACCCGAATGTGTTCTAATCACTTGAAGATGTGAATAAAACATTGCTACGCAATAATTTATAATTATGAAGGTGATTTTAAGTTGAGAAGTGAAAACCCTGAAAATCGGAGCTTCTTTTAGGCAAAAGACGTAATCGACTTTTTGGCGGATGACCTTGATACGCGCTCACAAAGATCGGCCAATGAAATCACAATACGTCATAAGCTAAAAAATGCGAAAAGCCAGCATATGAACGCGCCACTTCATTCGAACATAGATCTTATATGCTCACGCTATCATGTAGTATTTGTTTGGTATTAGAAGGGTCTGCAAGAAAATAGGTACTATGATAACGTGGTACAACACATATGTATGGTCAAATATTGAAACGACCAATCAATGGCTTAGTACTTTCAACCCCCCGGAACTACCGAACAAATTACTTGGATACCGGATTTAACGTAAGCTTATATTAGATCAATTCATTCGAACAACTAATTCGATTTCATATTGGGTCAGAATGACGAACATAAAAACCTCAATATTTTTTGTCACTCTTCTGCCAGTCAATTGACTCAATATATAAATTTCCTTCGAAATACATATTTTATAATCTCAGGAAGTAGTCCATGGCATCTCAAAGTGGAGTGGTAGATTTCAAAGCAGGAATGAAGCTCGAAGTCATCTCCACAACATTTATTATGAAAAAGGGGTTATGCATTCATCATCAGCCCAAATATAAACAGTTGCTACAAGAAAACATATGGGGTGAAGTTAACAATCTCAACAAGAAGTATGGTTGTTATGTAAGTTATGTAAAATATTTTTCATCTTCAAGTAAGTACCATACTTCTTGTTGAGATTGTTAACTTCACCCCATATGTTTTCTTGTAGCAACTGTTTATATTTGGGCTGATGATGAATGCATATGCATTCGAAACATGTCCCCCATAACCCCTTTTTCATAATAAATGTTGTGGAGATGACTTCGAGCTTCATTCCTGCTTTGACATATGTTATGTATTTTCATCAGGTTCCAATATATATAGGTATGTCTTGATGGCCTAGAATAACTGAATAAGCCTCTCTGAATTGTCTTACTAAGGAAATGATGGATAAATCTTAAAACTGCACGTTAAATTCTCACTTTACCATGAATTAAGTCTTCAGAACTTTCGTACGACTTAATTAATTCTCAGTCGCCGAGTCCTATTAAAATCCAGAATTAATAATTAGACTGAGAGCGCGTTTAACTCTGTTACAATGCGGTAGGTGAATGGGTGAGGTTTATTTCATCGGAAATGACTGCAATATGACATTTAGTAGGTCGTTTGCAAAACATAGCAACTTTTAATAATATTTTTTTTTTAGTTCCTCCCCGCTGGACCGTCGAACCTTCTGATGCAAGTGTAGCAGCCACTCAAGAGGCTACCATACACTGTCAGGCCGAGGGCTATCCAAAGCCAGTAGTTACTTGGAGAAAAGCTGTTGGTGAGTGACAATCAGAGTGAAAAAAATTACTTCCTATATCAGAAGAGCAGAAAATATACTGAATGCTGATACAAAATATTTCCATTTTACGGTGTGGCTTAATCGGTTGAATCATGGAAAGTTACGCAGTGCCTAACTGAATGCCGTTTTGTAATTTGATATATTCCGAATACTCTCAGAGAATGTCCGAAAAAATTAACTATTCCGTTAATAGCTTCTCTGACCTCATTTGAAAGACATATTGAAATTAATGACACTTCATAGTAGCAACTTTTCTTGATTTGTTTTTTTTTTCAGTTACAGATCTGACTTTCCCATTACATTCTTTTTGAGCTCTAGCTATGGTAACAACTCGAACTCATATTTTTGATATTTGTGTCATCGTGACATTACTGACATTTGTGTCTATGCCACCAAACAATAACTGAAACGAGAAAAACGATAAGATTTCACATGTATCTCACCAGAACATCTCTCGAAAAACTGCTGGAAGTACACTTTTCACATCAGAAGCGAACATAAACAGAACAGAGGTTGAGTTTGTCTGTGGGTTATCCTTCAGAGAGTTCGGTGGTTATCCCACTTCGAGTGGTTCACGAGTCACCGCTATAGGTAGCGTATCGCTTATCGCTATCGTGAATCTATAAGTAATCCATCACAATTTTCGATAGTCAGACATATCGATTGAAAAAACCTACTTATTAATCGGAATTTTTTGACATTTTGAAACGTAACTGCATTCTATTATCATAACAGTTCAATATTGATGCAATTAATAGTAATTATTATACCTATTAATTTTCAAACTCCGAATGAATAGAGATGATTGCGCAACTTTTCCATATTTCAACTGACCCTGTATATCTTACGATTTACGAGATCCGTATATTAGGTATTGATTAGGCCCGAATTCCAGACACCTTCTACTTTCGATTAGCTTAATAATATATGTTTTTTTCCTGTGACTTTAAGTGGAATGAATATCTGAACTGCTATAAAGTGCGACAAGGTTCTTCTCTAAATCCTCTGACGTAAAAGATAAGCGAAATTGAATCAGTGCAAAACTTTGGTATATTTCCAAAATGCAATTTTCTTCAAACTTCAGTGCTCGTGGCTTTCTCTCGTGAAAAATTTGTGATCCAGCCGAAAATAATTCACATGGTGATGGCATTTTAGCTGGGACACGTTGTATCTACAGGGTATGCTAAACTCGATAACCTGTTGGACGTTTGGAGAACATAGGATGATTTTTTGGAAGTTTGTTACCTTGGATGATTAGTTCTGCCCTATCGATCTAAAATATTTTGAGTGCTGCGAAGTTGCTTCTTATATTGAAAAGTAGTACCTAGCAACTCATCTCAAATGGGATCCCCAGTAATTCTGAAGTATCACCCAGCATAATGTTTCAATTTATAGTCTGTATAGACAGTGAATCAAAAGTTGAGATAGATGAAATGTTAGTCGCATTATCCAGTGATTAACAGTTTCGACAAAAAATCATAGAACTGAAAAGTCTCGATAATTCACACACCGTCTATCTCTGTAATCATTCCCTGTAGACCACATGCATGTATGATAGGTCAACGGTCAACGAAATCAGTGAAATCAGAAGTTGCACAACACTGAAAATATTGCAACATTCTCAGAAGTTCTCCAGAAATGTCTGATAGGCCCTCGAGTTTGGCGTATCCTGTATACCTGATGATACTGATAAATTTCACAAGATGATGAGTCACGTATTTATCCAGGTGAGCAACCTGGAGAGTACAAGGAGTTTCTCTTCGAACCCAATGTGCAGCAGTACCTGAACGGTTCCCTTTATTTCGCACATATATCAAAGGAAAACGAAGGGCACTACCTTTGCGAAGCCAAGAACAACATTGGTGCCGGAGTAAGCAAAGTTATATCTCTGAAAGTCAATGGTGAGTTTCAATATAATTATGACACAATAAATGGATAACGTTGTGACCAATTATTTTACAGCACCAGCTCATTTCTCGCAGAAATCCAAACAAATTCAAGTTGTCAAAGGGGAGCCTGCTCATTTGCAATGTTCTGCTTTGGGCGATACCCCTATGGAAATCAATTGGAAGGTTGGAGGACAGCACATATCGAAAGATGGCGATCAAAGGTATCACTCCAATATTTCACTAATTATGGAAACGATACTTCGAAAACTATATCTCATACTTACTGCTGCGTGCCTACCTAAGATTACAAAGTAAAGTTTCAATTCGAATTTCAATTTATTTATATCCACAATAAGAAATACACCTCGATAATAAGAAAATGATAGTTCATTTTGAGTATGTGCAAACAAACCCTCGATAAGAACCTCAAAACATATGTTTTTGACACCCTGCTTTATTCAAGTTGGCCTATACACGGTGGTAAAAGGATAAATCGAAATGATGAGATTTTATCGTTAAGCAAATGAATCACATGTGTAACCTTCTGCAGAATCCCATTCAGAACATGAAGCAAGATACCATAGCCCACATGTACCTATACAGCGATACCCATAAGGGCTAATGGTGCTCATGTGAGCTGGATAACCCCAAAAGGTCGTTTTGAATTCAACTTTAAATTAAACAAACAGTGAGAAGCAATTGAATAATTCATCATAAATTAGAATGATTAAGTCCCTAGGAAATCTATATGAACAATTTGATAGATATCCAAATTCTGAACTAACCGAAAAAAAGTAGGCGACCAAAATTAGATTAGCGCAGTCGCGTACAAACTAAACCACTAATCTTTGGCTACGTGTTGTTATTTTCATAGACTTATATAAGGGTAATGACCCAGAGAGCGTTATTTTCCCTGTCTACCCTATAAAGTCCCTAAGTATAGTATTGATATTGATCCCAATACCTTGAGAGCTTACACCATTAATTTTATAGTCATCCATTATAATACGCGAGACGAAAGGAAAAAGCAATAACGGAAAAAACATCTTCTCCAATCCTCAGGTATTCCATTCGCGAGCAAATGCTCATAGAAGGAATGGTCTCGGAGTTAGGAATCGAGCGTAGCATTCGACAGGACACCGGCATTTTCATTTGCTCGGCTACTAACGCCTACGGCAGCGACGATATGAACATCCAATTGATCGTCCAGGAAATTCCAGAGCCACCTAGAAACGTCAGGGTCATGGATCAGATGTCGAGGTCGATAGGGGTATCCTGGACGCAGCCGTATGCGGGCAACAGCCCAATCACCAGTTATATCGTACAGTACAAGCCAGGAGCAGGTGAGTTCACTAATGAAATGTTCGATAGATCTAACCAAAAAACACCAAAGACCGATGTTATCATCAACTTTAGCGAAACACTTTTGTTTCAAAGACTACCTACAGGATCTTAGACGTCATCTGACCATATATCTAATAATAACTATATAGGTAACATGGATACCAGAGCTGAAGCCAAAAAATAAAACAAATGACAGTCTGCGGGACCAATCGCGAATATGCGCATGCGCAAGTTTGGATTAAGAATCGACATTCGTTTTCATCATGGAGGAGAGTAGCTTTCTAGTAAGCGACAAACGTATGATAATTATTAAAAATCAATCAAATGTGTCAGATAACATTCAATTCGATGTTTTTATTTCATCATGACATATATTTTTCAAGTATTCAATAATTGATGGATTGTTTGACGATATTGAATGATAGTTGATGATAGATGCAGAAATGGATGTGATCTACAAAGCGATACTTGCGATTTGCTGAGAAACCTGTGACGATAAAGTCATCGGAACAAGATTCGTGGGATAATTTTTGATCAATCACTGTTATCACTCACTTATCACTTCTGTAAACAATCAGTAAGTACATTAATAACTATATTAACTCTCTTTTACATAATTTGAGTCAACAAACATACCTAACCTATGAAATTCTGAAAACGTCAGTGGATTTCAACTCGTCAAAACCCGCGCATGCGCACAATTCATCATTAGCAAGCCAGACAGTCTTTTGTTTTTCCAAAACTGGCTTCATTTTCGCGTGAAGAGAATAATAGGTGTTATCCATATAGTTGTTATTATATATATGCATCTGACTCATTGACCCTTTGTGTGGAAAGTAGGATATAATGTCTATTTAAATATATCCTCCAGATATACAGATAGATAGAGACTCCAATTCAAAAAAATTTTGGTAGCGAATGAAAGTTCATATTTTCAACACAAACATATTGGATATTATTTCCTATTATTGACAAATCTCTGAGAATCAGAATCAAGAACTGTGAGTATACGAGTTATACAATGTTGTGGAATTTGATTTTCAGAATAGTTTGAGATTGAACCTCAATCGTCTTCTTGATTAGCAAAGTAGGTACATGTTTTTAGTTCTACTCTGTCCAACCTCGATCATCCCATATTTGGTGCTTCCTTGTGACTATATTCTGTCATAAGGAAGGCTTTGATATTTTGAGAACTATCTTTTTCTATTGGACTCATAATAAATTGATAAAATTCTAGTAAAAATCACAGTTTCGATTTGAATCCCAGAAGAAAGATCGATGAAAGGACAGGCAATATATTAATTGTTTCAACTATTCCTTGTCGCCGTGGTGGCGATGAGCGCAAAGCGCGATGATTTTAGTGGAAGTCCATCACGGTCGTGGGTTCGATTCCCAGGCCCGTCAGAAATAACAAAAAAGGCGAGGCGACTGGGTGTAGCGTGTTCTGTCCATACATACAAAAATATACTTACTACTAGATTTATGTGGCAAATGAATGAAGTTTCGATGCCAGGATGAGTGAAATGAATGAGTGAATGAATGAATGAGGGTGAGTGAAAGGTGAGAGCGAATCTTTACTAAGAAAAAAAAACTATTCCTTGATGATGATTGTCGGTTTGCGGAATATAGTAACTGTTTCAATAATTCCTTGATGATTGATGATGATTATCGGTTTGCGGGGCGGTCAGAACCATAAGCTTGTAGGCCACTCAGTCGAGCCCGTTATGCACCCGTCATTTCTGGGAATTGGTTCAGTCTCTGAGGTAACCTATATCGCGGGCAAATTTATAGCTATTCTTCTGACTGCTTCGGGTCCAAAATAATGCTCCCGAGATGTTCTTCCCGTATTGCTGCCACTACTAAGCACTCCCTGAGGATGTTGGTATCTGTCTCCTCATCCTACAAGCTGCACCTGAATTCGGTATCGTCAGTGATACCCATAATGTTAAGGTGTTTGATTAGGTAGCAGTGTCCCATGAGACATCCTACCACTATTCTGATTTCCTTTCTGCTCAGTATGAGCAAGACTTTGGTCCTTCTACTAAAGGGTCCTTCGATGTGGGGTTTCGATTGTCTCATGCCAGGTGCCTCTTTCCATGCATTCTGGAATTTTGCTTCCAGAATCGTCCTCATCATGATCTATAAACTCCTAGGATTGGTACTGGTCCGATCGCTGAGCTTCTCGCACCCCGTCTAGCCAGATAGTCGGCTCTTTCGTTTTCGAGTACTCCGTTATGACCGAGAACCCAAAGTAGTTTTACCTTATTGGCCGTAGAAAGTATTTGTAAATCATCAATGCATTCCGACACCAGCAGTGAACTGACTTTGTATGATGTATGTATGGCGAAGACTTTTCTGTGTGAAATACTGTTGCAAAATTCCCCAAAGGGTAGTATAGTTCCACTTTGGGGATTGCCCGTATACAACGGCGCCAGCTGATTCACTCATTTTAGACTGCTCCCAGTCCTCTCTGATGGGAATGACGGACTGTGACCTTTTGCTGAATATTATGACAGTTGGGGTTCTGTCACCTGGCAACTCGAGTAGGGAACATTCCCCCACCGTCTGATTCCATAATCGAGAATGACCATACATCCCCTCGCTCCTCCGTTGGTTGGAGCTTCTCAATCGAGCAATGGCTTTAAGTGCCTCGTGTTCTCTGAAGATATGCAGAGGAGGCAATCCTAAGAGTTTCTCAAGTGCTCTAGTGGGTGCCGTCCTCATTGCACTCTGCATGCCCAGAACGCAGCTGTGGCTTTCTAGGCTTTACATGCGATGTGATCGTGCCAGTTTAACTTAGAGTCTAGGATGAACCCAAGATAGGGTTGACACCCAGCCCTACTGCCTTGCACCATTCATCAACCAGTAGGAAGTGCCCCTCTCCAGACCACCCCACCCACTTTTTCCTTCACTCCCTCCACCTCAGCGTCTCACCGTCCGACCAATCAGAAGCCTCCATTCGCGTCATAGCCACGCCCCCTTTTATTGGCGGGAAATTCGAATCCTGTGGGCCCTTTGTATCGTGGCCCTGATGAGGCCTGATTCTTGTCGTCATTACTGATATAAATGCCATTTCATTAAAAAATGCCCTCGTCCCTCTATTTTGTTTCTGTGCACCCTGTATATGCGGGAATAATCACAGATTCTGTTGTCTAGTTTACAATCGTTTTTAAATCGGGTCGCAATATTGACCCATATAATACTTGAGTACAACAGTGCCATATCTGCTGGCTTATTTCAGAGAGATTATCCTTGAAACAACCTATATATCAATGATTTTTTATTATTTTCCAGAGGCATGGCCAAATCAACCTACCAAACTCACAGTGCCCGGTTCACAAACAACAACGACTCTTCCAAACTTACATCCAGCTCAAGTGTACCATTTGAGGATACTAGCTGAGAACCGTCTAGGTTTGAGTGATCCAAGCCAAACGGTTCAAGTCAGTACACTCGAAGAAAGTGAGTTTCATTTTTTCGCATACATTCTTGAAAAAGCAGTTCTGAGTTTTTCTCATAGTTCCCAGCGGTGCTCCTGTTGATATAAGAGCTGAACCGAAAAGTTCCACCGAACTTGTAGTCACTTGGGAACCTCCTCCAAGAGAAACATGGAATGGAAACCTCCTAGGGTACCACGTAGGATATCAGGAGTATTCTGGCGAAGAAGCAAATAACGTTGCTCAAAATTACATTTTCAAAAGTGTTGAAGTTAGGCCACATTATGGTGGAGAAGCTACTCTACAAACACTTTCTAAGTTTTCAACCTATAGTATAATTATACAGGTGAGGAATGTGGAATAATTTTTGATTTCGAGAAACTGAGAGACTGTTTTTGTCAGGCTTATAACAGTAGAGGATCAGGTCCTGCCAGTGCACCAGTCACCGCAAGAACTCTGGAAGACTCGCCTACCGTACCTCCAGAGAATGTCCAGTGTTCCGTGGTGAATGCTCAAAGTTTACACATATCATGGGAACCCCCACTTCTTGAGGGTCAAAACGGTATAATTCAGGGATATAAAGTGACTTATCATTCTGTCGGAGAGTGGTTTGGTAAGAATGTGACAATGTTTCCCATGCACAATGCTTCACTAAATTTTTTCAGACAACGAAGACCAACAAACAAAGCTTGTTAGTCAATTACGCACAACGATATCAGGATTGAGGAAGTACACGAATTATAGTATTACTGTTTTAGCATACACTTCCTTTGGTGATGGTGTGAGATCTATTCCAGTACACTGTCAGACTGAGGAGGATGGTGAATATTCATATGGATAGGTTAAATATTTCCCATCACACGATTTGACTTCTTTCAGTACCCTCCTCTCCTGCTCGAATAAAAGCCATCCTAAGTGCTCCTAATAAAATTCTGGTTTCTTGGTTGCCTCCGAGATACAGCAATGGCCCCTTGACTGGATATACATTCTATATGAGTGTGGTGGAGGATGGCCAAGAGGAAGGTACGCATAAGCGTGCACTCAATCCAAATACTGAAATGCACGAAGTGATAAGAACTCAAGAAACGTCAACACTTCAGTTTTGGGTTACAGCTTCTACAAGAGTAAGTAAAAATAATCTATTTACACTGATACATGAAGATATTTCTCAACACAGATAGGTGAAGGTGAAAGTACTAGAGTAGCGACAGTAACTCCCTCAAAAAGTGTACCTGCAAAAATAGCCTCATTCGGCCAAGAGGTTATAAGCACGTGGAAGCAAGACATCTATCTTCACTGTCGCCGAGTAGGCATACCTCTTCCTAACGCCATTTGGAGACTGAATGACAAGCCATTAGAAATTGGAGGTCGATATTCTGTTTTGGCCAATGCAACGTTAGTTATTAAGGATATACAAAGCGGAGACCAAGCAAACTATTCCTGTAGTGTAGAGAATCAGTATGGTAGGGATGAGATCGTGTATAGTTTGAGAGTGTTGGTACCTCCGGACGCTCCAGTGTTGAACATAGTGGAGTCTTTCACAGACAGTCTGCAGTTGAGATGGAACGATCAAGGAAACGGTGGATCGCCAATTTTGGGATATGTCATAAATTACAAGAGAAATCATGGTGATTGGGAGGAGCTACAAATTTCAGCAAGAACTGATGAGCATATGCTGAGAAATTTATGGTGCGGAACCAAGTACCTTTTATATATCACTGCCTTCAACAGAATTGGTACTGGGTTGCCATGTGATATTGTGTCAGCCCATACGAAGGGCACAGGTTTGTTGAATTTCTTCAATGTCGATATGACTATATGCACGTTAGTTATGTTTCAGTACCTGTGCAGCCCAAGCAATCCCAAATTCTAACGATGAACTCCACTGTAGTAACAGTTTGGTTAGACTCCTGGGGTGACGGAGGTTGTGGTATTCTTTACTTCATAGTAGAGTATAAGCAACTCAGACACTTGTCTTGGACAACATCTTCCAACCACGTTAAACCTACAGAGAGGATTTACAGTATCCAAGATTTACTGCCGGCAACTGAATATCGGCTTAAAATCATTGCCCATAACAACGCTGGAGATACAGAAGCAATTTATAATTTTACTACACTAACTGCATTAGGAGGTGAGATACCGTGCCTGAGAAATTGCCTGAGATGATAACGCAGCAATGTCTATTTCAGTTGTTCCAGAATTGGCGCCACCAGTGTCACATTCGGGAGATCAGCCATTTTATACAAATGCCAAAGTTCTTGTGCCAATAATTTCATCATTACTTATTCTAGTGGGACTGATTGCCACTCTATTTTGGCGAAGAAGTAAGTAATAGAGGGTCTGAAACATATCAGTTCGAATGAAGTCTTATCTAAACTTGAATCAATTCAGCTAGAGGTTGAATGAAATAAAAAAACACTACATAAATAGGTAGAGGTAATGGTATCTATTCAAATCATTCGAGGATATGATTCACATCTAGGTATAAAGTCAACAAATTCGCTTATTCATTATTGCAGCAAGAGATATAATCTGATGATTAATAACGAGATATATTTTTGGAGATAAGCGAAACCGTATTTGTTTATGTATATCGCCAACGTCTGGCAAATGTACATGTTGGTTTGCTTAATTTTCAATTCTCGGTTATGGATAAATATCAAAATCGGAACAGATCTGATTGAACCAATGAGGCTGTTAGGTTAAACAAATTATCGAAATGACCAAGAATTATCCTTTCAACTGAAAGTTCCTCATCTCTTGCAAAATATATTCGACATGAGAATTTACTTCTTTTTCAAGAGGTCTAATATTCATCAAAGAGTAGAAAAGATTCGCTAGAGGAACTATTCGTGATAGAATTATTCCTCTAGACGGAGTCGAAGAGTCTTATATTCTAGTGCTATGTCTGGAAATGGATTCATGTCGCGTGGGTCGCCAAAGGTTCTACACTTTGACCCTTGATCCATACCATCTATACTTGTAACTTTCCTTCTAGGATGGATAACTTCAAGGCGTAGGTTTCGAATTTAAAAAATACAAAATTCTTGCTCAAAATTATGTATTGGTGTTAAAAAGTTGGAGAGAACTTCTCATACTGCCAAATATATCCGCTGGCTCAACGTGAATAATAAAAGAAGACTATATATATACACACTCCTTCTCTCTCTATAAGAATATTATCTCAAGGAATCCCACCTCACCTGGCTGAAATAATCAGATTCAGAACTGATGTTCATAGCATTTCCATCCATCATTATAGCTCCAATTCATGTCGGAGCAGCTTCTCCTATTAAATATCTGATCTCTCGATTATGAAATGACAATTTTATACTAATATCATGCGCCTTTATCCTTGAGAATAACACCAACTTTTGCTTCTTATTGTCATCAGATTGGATAATACAGAGTATTTATTATTTCAATAGTACCTATAATAGAGAATAGCACTTTTCCGTCATCAACTATTCCGAATCAAGAGTTATATGTAGGTATAAATGAAATATTCACTCAATAATAGCTGAAATAACTAATGTGCTGAGCCTCAACAGGATATAGAACATAAATGACCACCTGAAAATGAAACAACTCAGCCCATCTGTTTTCAAATGTTTGGAGTAGTTCAAAGTTGTTCATTGAGTAGTCCAGAACAGCTTCGTTAAGTGGATATCATCCTAGAACATAGGGAAGAGTGAGGTAGGCCGATTCGGCCAATATATAAATGACTTCTGTTATAACTTGTATTATTTATAATGTACCTACTTCTCTAGAATGATTATCTCAGCATTGAAGCTACCAATAACATCTTCGGAGTGAATATTGATGGAAATAAAATGTTTAAAGGGCACATATTGAATTTATCTAAAAAGCTATTGTCTGGCTGTTATGCCGTAAGAGTTGCGTCTAACGAATAAGGGTTAAATACATTTCACTTCTCGAATCTCATCTGAGGAATATATGTGTGAACTCGTGTGCGAACTATTCATTCGATAGAGTTTTCATACTCCAAAATAGAGCTCTGAGATATAGTGCAGAGCGGGTTCGAGAGACTCATGTAGGTCATTATTTTTGCTCCATTGAATATACCAACCAACAAATATGCCAACCAACGAATTTGTGAATGTTTCTTTCTATTTATCTTACTTATAACACTATGTTATGACCTCGACTGCTTTTTAATCTCAACTCGTATTTGTCTTAGTGTGAGTAGTACTCAAGTTCTTCTATATGCTTCGTCAATGATAATTCATTTTTCTTCAGACAATAAAGTACTTTTGATTGATTGATTGATTGATTCTGCTAGAAGAAGCAATCAATGATTCCACCTACACTTCCAGGAATCCGCCAGGACGAGCAAAGCCGCTCGATAGGCGAATCTCCGTCGATGGCCCAGATCCAGAACAAGCAGAACCGCGACCAGCAGTATCTGGCAGTGCGAGTAGGGCGCGGCCAGCAGCCCTTGGCGACTGAGGACGCCTACACGGCGGAGTCCGCCGACTACATCGAAGACATCTGTCCCTACGCCACCTTTCAGCTGTCGAAGCCGGCGTACAGTGAAAGCTCCTACAGCGGCAACGTCTACAGCGGGCCGTACCACTCGGTACGAGGCTCTTTTGTTTATCACGATGTTAAACCACCACCTAGCGATAAGTTTAAGTTAGCACATGTAAGTTCTTTCTGTTTTCGTCCGGTGAATGGGTTGTGTGCTTCGATTTAACTTTGGGTTCGGTTTTCCTATCATAGAGCTAGCAAACATCATCGATATGAAATCAGTTGCCTTCAGAGATAAGGTGTTTCAGGCATACCATGAATATACTACTGGCTCATTACGAAGTATCACATCACATATCAGAATTGCTACATTTCTTCCATCACTTATATTGTTTTTGGCACATTTTCAGTTTCAAGTCTAAGTTGTCTTAAGTTTTGTCAAATGTCAATACCATTTTCAATCAATTTCTGCTTTATATCTCATCTCATCAAAGTCCATTTATTATTATTATTATTATCTCGATATGTTTTCTGAAGTGTTTGATAATTGTTTGATTTATCATTATTACTTTAATGTAATATATAATAGGCATATTTGGAAGGATAATAATATTGAATCAGATTCTATCAGTATTTTTTGTTGCAGAGTAAAGAACACGAATACTCCAAAGTGAGGAGGAAAGGTGGAAGACTGAGAGACCCTCATTCAGAGAGTCAAGGTAAATAAATTATCTCCTGACAGTTTCTATTCGGAATGCGAGAGAGAATTATGGAAATACTGTCGCTATAATTATTCAAATTGATATTTCCACAATCAGATCAGGTATTATACCCTCTGGGATTATCAATTACTAGGACAATTTTTGGTTCCCAAAGTAGTGATGCTAATGACATTTTCAGCACCACTATCGGATTCGAATATCAATGTTCCTTGAATATTGTTCTTAGGTAATAACCTTGTAGTTAGTAGTTTTTTATCACAAATGACAAAATTCACTAAACGCTGAGTTCACAAGGACAGCTGTTCGTCTGGTTGGGGATCCTGCGCTTGCGAACTCGCTACCTCCGTATAACAATTCAGAAAACCAGGCGATTTCTCCCTTTTCATGTCAAAATATAAGTTTTGGATAATTTCGTCTTGTCCGACAAAATCATTCTAAAAATAGAAGTTATTTCATTCAGCTATCTATTGCACGGAAATTTGATTGTCCTTGACAATTTTCGAAATAACGCGTTAGTGATGTAATTTTTTCCAATGGTATGTACATATTGATATACCATAATTTGCTACGTCTTCAAGAAGCAGGATGTCAACATTGCTATAATTGAGTTGATTTTCTTGGTGTCCCGGATAGTAGGTAGATATACCTTACGTAGGTGATAAATACAATGGGAAAATATTGCAAGAGGGCCATTGCTGCTCATAAAGAAATGTATTCTTGAATTTCACCATCAGTAATGTGTGTGTATTCTGCTATGAAGAATCTCTCGAAAACAGTTCATTATATTTCAGAATCTGATAACCTGGGCAGCACTGACTCAGAAGTGAAGAAGATATTAACTCTACACCTGCCTATTTCAGAGTACGACACCCTCGGCTCAGATTCTGAGGGAGATGCTAGAGCGACCAGTCAGGAGATGATGTCGTTCACACACAGGATGAGAGGTTAGAACTATCATCTAACATCTACCCACAAATGCAATTTACTTCGGAAAAATGCTCCCATCTGGTGAAATGAATATATCTAACATTAACAACTTACGTAACCGAAATTAGTATCTGCAATTAACTACCGATACACCTCTTTCCTGAATCAATTTACAATCCTGAAAAATTCGAATAAGTCCCACCCAACAGTGGAACTTGGTAGTTCCGTGCGCAATGTATATAACTTGGACCAACATCATCATTAAGCTGGTAGAAGAATTTTCAGCATTTCAACCAGAGGGTTTCCTGAGAGTCGGCGAGTTTCTGGATCATGGAGATTTCAACCATGACGACAATTCTTGAAGCAAAATTCTAGAATGCATGAAATGATGCACCTGGCATGAGACAATCGAAACTCCACATCAAAAGCTCCTCTAGTAGAGGGACCAAGGCTCTGCTCACACTGAGCAGAAAGGAAATCAGAATAGTGGTAGAGCTTCTCACGAGACCACGAGACACTGCTATCTAAAGAAACACCTCAACATTATGGGTATCAAGGACGATACCAGCAGTGACAGCAATACGGGAAGAATACCTCGGAAGCATTATCTTGGGCCCGAAGAGTATGAGAAAGAGGGTATCGTTCAGAAAGTTAACCAAATTCGCCTGCGATATAGAGGGTGCTCACATGCTTATGGTTCTGACCGCCCACAAACCAACAATAATCATCAGTCCTGAGAGTTTCATCATTTTACCTGGATAATTAAGGGAGGTTGCTTCCATAAAAAACACAAAGTGAATGTAGAACTCGCGATTGGTTGATTGTTTTTAGTTCAAAAAATCTACTAACTCAATGTTCTTGTATTGTACTAACGCTGGTTGCCGTCCTTTGTACAGATCCTTTGTCTCCTGCTCAGTTTTATACATTGAGCCATCCCGTCTGTGCTAATGAGAAAGAACTGTCTCGTGCGCTTAACATGTATTCACGCCCTTGACTGAGCTTGACAAAAATACGGGTGTTGGCATGCTCCACCTTATTTTGTGCCAACAATCTCACCGAATAACCCGTATATTTCAATAATGATCACACTTTTCGAATCATCAGGAGGAGCCGAGGGGTCTTCTTCTTCATCCGAGACCTCGCCAGCAACTGGCAGCGTGGGCAGGAAACCGTACCAATCCCGCAAGGGCAAAGTCAAGGCCGCGCCATCGGCCAAACGGCACGTACGGAGCAGCAGTGGCTATTCCAGTCACAACGAAGAAACCACCTTCAGCATCTCGCATGCTCCCAGCTTCAACGAGAGGATCCACCCGCCGAGCAGGTTTTCCGATCTAAACCCTCGCAGTCTGAGCGAGTCCGTGTATGAGAAGGGGCTCAGGGCGCGAGGCATGTCCAAACTCAGCAGGGAAACGTTCCAGATAAATGTCTGAAAGTGGAGGAAACGTGAAAAGTAGGCGTTGACAGGTCGGAGTTACGGTGGGCTCACTTTCCTTCATAGCAAACTTAAATGATCATGATTATGTCAGATCGTTATTTTTGTTTGCGCAGAACTGAGGTATAGATACTCTGTCATTTCTCATTATAAAATAACTGAACGATTGGATGTTATGATCTCTCATAATTGATTTGATTTGAGGTGAGTATGACGAGTTGGTTTTTCTAGACATAGCGACTGAATATTTTAGTCACAATTACCAGTAAGTTTTTTTCAAAGTTAAAACACTGCAGCCATTTGGCTCATTGTGTTCCTAATCGTGGTGAGCTTAGGTTAAAGGTTCGTTACCTTTATCGAGTTAACCAGTCTTTTCACCAAAGTATATGTTCTACCGGAAGGCCAAATCTCCAGGGTGACAGTGCTTTGTATTCTATAATATGAAAAGCCTGTATTCCTTTTCACATGTGCACATTCCATGTAATAGTTTCCTCAAATGTGAGTGGCGGTTTATGAATATCATCATATGTCTAATCTGACTTCTGCTCCAACTCAGAATTTCATTGGCCCCTGTCTTCGACAGATCTGGTCACCTCGATATTCTTCCACGATATACTTTCTCTGCCTGGAATACTGAGGCATAACATCCCAATAATGCAGAAGTTAATTTCTCCATGAATTCAAGCACCAGTGCCTTCATCAGTTTTGGGTCATCTGTGTTCCACACCAGAATTCCTTACTCTTGGATCTTCATGACCCTCTGAAAATACCAGCGAAGCTGTATGTCAAAAAGCCTCTCATAATTGTTTTACAGTAAGCATTATGTCCCATCTCATTTCCAAAAGTAGTGGGTATAGTACTTGTATCTTTCCAGTTTCCACTACACTCAATAAGCCTGTTTTTTTTTTCATCCTCGGCTTCCGCCTTGATGTGAAGATCAGGAAGAGGGATAGTGAGAATGATGTAGTGAACGGAATCGGTCACCATATCATGCTCGCTATAATATTTTGTAATGTTTGCAGTCGGGTCAAATAGAAGATCGATACCATATTGCTATTGGGCTGGTCGCGCAAGATTGAATTTCCACTTGAAATACTTTTCAAGATGACCCTTCCATGTATAAAGAGTTCCTGGTGAGACTACTCGTTTCAAAAGTCAACACGTACATATTCTCAAATCGACATGCACTGAAAACGGCAGATATTGATGACGTCTTGAACAGCTGGCAGCTGTGAGAACGATCATTCGACATCTCACAAAATATCCTGATGAAAAAATTCACATAATAAAGACAATTATACCTATTCAATTTATTTCATAAGGATATATATTTTCGTCCAGATTACGAAGTTTCTGATAGTGAACTCACTAAAATACTTTAGTCTGCGTAATTGATACATAAATTATTCATTTAATTATGTTCAAAATGACATTGATGGCACATTGTCGTTTCAGTACGAAATCATGAATCTGACAGAAATTAAAAATAGATACGATGTCATGACAATGGAAGCATATATGGTTTTGCTTGTTTTTGGTAGTCACGGATTAGTAGGAAGAGGTCGATCGAGTATTTTTCCGCATTTTTTATGTTTCAGAATATAACGAATTTCAATAGTTCTTTATAAAATGCACAAAACTCTGAGTAAAAAACGGTTCGAGGTAGGTTGAGTTAATACTTTCGATATATGAAATATTTTTTGTGTAGTATGCCCATTGTCATCAGCCTTGAGATTCGTTATGATTCTATAGGGGTTGACATATCCTCTGCGAAAGGCTATCCATCGAATTTTGTCTGGATTAATCCTTGATTTCTTTGAAACGATAATTTAGCGATCAGTTTTAGACCAAAGTCCACACAAATTTGATAGGCATATAATCTAGATAAACATTAACAATATGATGTGTTTTTGATTTTTTTTTATATTTTGACTGCACGAAAGAAAAACTTATAATGTTCGTAGAAGAACATCGTGCAAACCATCAGTGGATATCGAAAAGGAATATTGATTATAACAGGGGATCCAGTAAAATGTTTTACTCTGAAAAATAGTTCTTCAACAAACTGACATATTGACTAAAAAATTCAAAAATATTTGCGTAATGTTCCATCTATTTATTAGTTGACTTGTTAATCGAAGACTATTTTTTCAAGAGAAAGGAATCAGCCTCCTAAAGCCTTGAAATTTGTTAAGTGAGCCCACCGTAAGAAATTATGTCGACCGACCATGTCAAACATGTCAACCAGAATTACACTAAACATCGGAACCACGAATAATTATCAAGAGATAAAGATATATATTAGTACCTTTATAATACTTTCACGGATCATATCAATCGATGTATTCAATAATGAGAACTGATTTTTTTTGAAAATATGCTCACTCTTAATGACAGAAAGAAAGGTGGATGAGTATATCAGGGTGTTCTGAAATGAAACATACGAGGGTTATTACTTTCTTCATTGAATCAATATTAGAGTATATTCTTAGAACTCGTGCGGAATTTCGATTTACTCGAATCGGCATACCTGTACATATTTTCGATAGAAAAATAATCAAATCATCAACAATGCAAAGACGAACAAGTTACAAGATATGGGTAGGTACCTGGACAAAAAACGATGAATCACAATGTTTCATCAAAAAATCCTGCCAACTATCCCACAGAGCGTCAATAGTAATTAATTTGCTATGGGTCCCATATATTCAAATTATGTCTACCTTTATGACTGAATCAAATTCACCATTCAATTTGCTATAACTACCAATTTAACAAATACCCATCTCATCGAGAGATCCCAATATTAAACATCGAATAAGGGACACGTAGGTACTGTACGTTGAATGACGACAGACATATGAAAGTTAAATGCCAATTCTTGTGGAACTATCATGTTTTTATTTGTCAGAGATCCAGACAGCTGTTTCGCTCTACCATCGTTCATCAGTGGTATTCTATTGTATTCGGTAGCTAACAAATATATTTTATTTCTGACAGTGACATTATAAGCTTATATCGTCATAGTTACGATATCTATAATGAGGGTCATAACTCTCTTATTGGGATATTAAGGTTCAAAAACTCCCTCTTACCTTTTACAGGTGAAAATGATACAAGAAATGCTTATAAACGTTTATATGTAATGAAAACTAAGACATATTTTCCTTATTCACGTCATTACAAATAATAAATGTACAATTTTCAAATGTTCCCTGAAAATTACTTTCGCCGCTGGAAACAATTTCTTCTTTTTTATGGGTGGTGCTGTTGCTGTTCACTACAGTCGAGGTGCCTGCCTCTTCTGATGGCAAAGTAGACAGCATACGCGCCGTTTTATTTCTCAATTCAATACTGTCCTCCAGATACCCCTCTGCCACCGTGGAACTTCACCAACCTCCGTCTCTTTTTAAGTTTGTCATAGTTGCTCCTGCATTGGCTAGGGCAGTAGCAGAAGTGCGACGAAGGCAATGTCCCGTATAGGTTAGTGGGTTTGGCAATCCTAAATACATTGCGATTTTGCTGGGAATTTTGCCAAACATATTCTTTCCAATTGGCTGAGTTGTACATTTATTTTTTCGAAAGCACAAAAAAAATCGTTTTGTACCTTCAGGACGCAAGGACATATAAAGTCTCAATAAAGGCAAAGCAGAGAACTCTTTTTCATCCACAACTGTAAATTTCTTCGATACACCAGTTTTACTTTCTGGTACGTTCACTACCATAACAGTATCCCGGTCCTCTATATCTGCTATACTCATACTTAGAAGTTCCTGAGTTCTGCATCCTCCAAAATAACCCATAATTAGAACAACCTATAACAAATAAAACGAAATAAACAAACGAAAAAGAAATTTATGAGAAAAAAATTACCTTATGCAATAAATGAATTTCATTAGGGGCGTCCTTTAGAAATTTGATGACATCTTTAGGAGATAAGACAGCAGACTTTTTCGGCTTATACCCCTTACTTTTCCGTTTCAAAAAAGCCTCTAGTTCGTTGAACTTGGTGATATCTCTTTTCTCATATATGGTCACCATCGATTAGAGCATTGACCATTTAGTCCATAACGAATTTGGGCTGAACGTTTCTGACTGCAACGAATAAATACAATTATTACCAAATCTACCAGAAAATACTGAAAATACTTTACCAGTTCTTAAAAATATGCCAGAAAGACAGTTTCGTTGGCATCTTTTGACATAACATTTCTCTGTGTCAGCCACTTCAGATATAAGTTGTATTCTTTTTGATATAGGGCTTCACTTTTCGATGGAAGTAATGATTGTCTTGCTTTTTCCGCTTTTTTTATAATATCCTCCATTATATCAGAAAAAGATCGTCGATTTGTGGTAAAAAATAAACACGTTTTTAACGGAAAAACATTGATTGATAAAGAAAGTTTGATTATAAACATGTAACATAGCGACAACCTAGCAACAACCAACAATGCTACAATCAACGCTACCTAATTCAAATATACCAGAAAGGTTATGAATTTAAAAATTTATTGCGTTCTAAATATGGACATATTGTTATGAAAATCGGTCAAAAATAAAATTATCTATGTACCACGGGAATTATAGAGCCTTAATATCCTCTGGCAATTGCTGTCCCTCGGGCCAGAGGCCCTCGGGACGCAAACTTTGCCATCGGTAATTAAGGCCCTCATAATTCCCTCAATACATAAATAACTATTAGTACACTTCTGCATAAGGTGTTCTAGTTATCAGACCATTATTAAATGTCATTGAATATTCTCAGATTCAACTGAGCATCACGTACTTAATACGTTGAACTATGATCATGATATGTCAAATTGGAAATTGGTATAAGTATCTGAACTTCTCTATAACTTTATGAAAAGAGAAAAAAGTTCTGAAGGAATTTTTTTAAATCACCTATTATTTAAAAATTCTCTGAGGACCCATAAATAGAGGCTTATCCAGTTTTCATAATCACTATAAGTAACTATATTGGAAACCAGTAGATAATATAGGTATAAGCCTAGATACAAAGTTTTATGATACAAAAATGTATAAGAAGACCAACTACATCTCATGTTAAAGATATTTTATACTCACTGAACTGATAATTCTTCTCTTCTATTATTTATTATTTTGAAAAATTTCACAGGATAAAATATGAGTCATTTTTAGTAGGTACCACTATTTTGAGATATTGTTACCAATTCCCAAGTAGAATGATAAAACTATATCAGGACTGATGGGAATGCTGAAAATGAGATATCACATATGTCACAGTTTGATGTATCACAGATATTTTAATAGAATTGTTATAATTGATGACATTTCGTAAACTCGCCTATGAGAAACTCGATTTTGACTGAGTGTTTTTTGACGAGGTCAGCGAGCCATCTTAAAAACATTAGTTCTTTTAAATATTCGGGGTGTTGTAAGGTTGGGAATTATAAAATATGTTATATATCGTTGAAATCGGAATGAAGAGTGTAACTATAATTTGTAAAAATTCAACATGGCGCACATACTAAAAAATGGAGTTCATAATGGTGGCCAAAAGTTTAAACGACAAATTTTCATTTTTGCATATTAGAATGCACCATTTGAATTGCTTCACAACTACTGTCTACGATTTCTGAATTTGGCTGCCAAAATCAGCTGGAAATATATAAAATATGCTGAAAAACTGATGAATTAAGCGAAATTATGATGACAGTACCTAACTTGAACATAAAAAAAATTTCCAATGAATGATCAGTCTTTATAAAATCTACATTTGGTGTAATATAATATTTACACTATATATGAAAATGATAACTAGCACATCTCATATTTATATTAGATTGATTACTGCAAAATCAGAATAAAGGGTGATTATGAATGAAAAAATTAATGAAACTGAAAAGCTTCTTGTTCTTCAACATGCACTAATAAAATTCAATAAATGTCTAGGTACATAATATAAATAGATATTCAAATTCATTCACAGCTTATTAGTATAACTTCAAATTATAGGCTCAATGTTTTCCATGCAATACAATTCATATCACCTTTTATATAAAATGAAGCAGAACAGTAAAAAATTAGTTGGAGCAAATACTCAGTTCTTATGAAATAAGAACAACACTGAATAAATTAGGACTCAATGCTTTGAAAAAAGGAGTACTTGACCTCCTATAATAAGTATAGTCATCAAAAGGTTACCATAATTGTTCTGCAAACAAACATAATCAAGTAAACCTGGCACAAAAATGCAAGAAGGATTTACATTTGTTATGTATATGACATAAGGACTCTATGTCCTTCTATTTGTGTTCTGTGAAAAGATTATGAAAACCAATCAACTAATATTGGAATGGTACCAAGTACAAGTACCTACTTACCTACACACTAAATTATCTGGATTTGAATTTCTCCAATCTAAATTTGTACCAATAATTATAGGTAGGTACTCAAAATGTTTCCTCAGTTTAAATTAACATTAACTGAACAATGAAACCATGGCTTCTCATATCCTTATGACAGAATACTAGATAGGTGCCTTTCAAAAGAAAGTTAGCTGACTTTTCTCTAACTTCCAAATGGGTGTGCCAAAAATATAATATGATAATGAAAGTGTATAGGAGCAGTGTATGTCATAGACTTTATAGATTGTTATATAATTTTATGAAGAGAATATAAATATGGCTCTCCCACATCTAGTTTTTATGTGTTTCTATTAAATAATTGCAACACATCTATCATCTGGTCTGGAATTGTAAATTTACTATGTTAATTGTTACAAGGACTCAGTTTAATGTAAATATATACCTACCTATTTGTAACAATGTTGGATTTAATAAAAAGTACCAGTGTGTTGAAATTATTTTTAATGTAGGCAATCCCATTAGGTTATTATATTTAAAAAATTACCTATATAAAAATCTAGAACTCTACTAAGAATCAAGCTGTTTATGGAAAATCCAACATCTGGAAAACATCAATAATTATATTCAATGACAATGATCTGATATCACAATGAATTGATCTTACCAGTTGTGGAAGGATTGTTTCAACTTGTTCCAGTGATACTGTTTTTCTTTTTTCAAGTTTAGCAAGCTTGATAGCTCTTGCAGTAGTTTCAATAACCAAAGTTTTAGCTATTTCTGCAAGAAGTTCTAGGGCTTCATCATTTATTTTATTTTTTGGATTAGCAAACTTTGTTTTGAGTGCTTCCTTTATTATGTCCTGTTCACAAAGATATGAGTCAGATGAATTGAGACTTATTATAGTTATGGATCACCACAGACTTAATTATGCACCACATAATAAGAAAATACCTACATGTCTGAAAGTTGATGAAATGTTGTCCATTGAGTAATTGAGTGAATCCGCCACTTTTCAACTTGTTTTAAATTAGTGTATATTTTAAATACTCAAGGGTCTTACCAAGGAGTATAGTAATTATTATGTGGTCTTACTGAAAAGTTGTGAAAACAACAAACAAGGGGCAATGCTAGGTACCTACAATAATAACGTGGACAGATCATAATATATAATAATAAATAATAACAACTATACATTTCGTCAACGCCATCTATTGGTACGTGCAAGGTGGATATAGGATGGTGAAACAGCTCAATTGTTTCTGCGAAAACTTGTAGACCGTTTGAGAAGGTACTAATATTTCCACGACTTGAATGAAGATGGCGGTGAGATCGATTATTGAAGAAGATTTATGTTGCTCATGTATATCTGTGGTTAGTGTGGTTCGCATCTGACAGACGTGAGTTGAAACGACATCAAAACACAATATTTTCAGTGAATCTGGAATAATTATCGATATTTTGACTCTTCTCAGTCATTTTTCATCTAGAATAGATGAAACTGATAAAAAGATGACAGATGCAGAGTTTCTGTTTTACCGACACAAGGTATGTCGCCATCTTTGATAACTTCAGGAAATATTACTACGGTATGAAATCAAGTAGGCAAAGGTCTACAGTTTATTCTAGTGCTTGTTAATAGGAAGCTGTTTCACCATCCTATATCCATCTTGGGTACGTGATTCTCGCGAATTATATGGATAATAACACCTATTTCTTCTCTTCACGCGAAAGTGAAGCCAATTTTGGAAAAACAAGACTGTCTGGCTTGCTATTGATGAATTGTGCGCATGCGCGGGTTTTGACGAGTTGAATCCACTGAAGTTTTCAGAATTTCATAGGTTAGGTATATTTGTTAACCCAAATCCATAAATCAAATTATGTAAAACAGTGTTAATATAGTTATCAAAGTACTTACTGACTGTTTACAGAAGTGATTAGTAAGTGATAACAGTGATTGATCAAAAATTATATCGTCACAGCTTTTTTTGCAAATCGCAAGTATCGCTTTGTAGAACACATCCATATCTGCATCTATCATCAACATTATCCAAAATCGTTCAACAATCCATCGATAAATGAATTTTTGAAAAATATATGTTATGACACATTTGATTGATGTTTAATAATTATCATACGTTTGTCGCTCACTAGAAAGCTACTCTCCTCCATGATGAAAACGAATGTCGATTTTTGCTTCAAACTTGCGCATGCGCATATTCGCGATTTGTCCCGCAGACTGTCATTTGTTTTATTTCTCGGCTTCAGCTCTGGTATCCATGTTACCTATATAGTTATTATTAGATATATGGGATAGATAGACTGGTGATTGGTGAATTCACTTCCTATCCGGTGAATGGTCCCAAATCTCTTGATTTCGCGTGACATCGCGTGGGTAAATCTCGCTGAATGAAGCCGCGATTTCAACCGTGTTTCAACCAAATTTACAGGTTACTGCAGGTGTCAATACGTCTAATCGTTTCTAAAAGTTTCATGTAGCCATTTTCCAATGAGTTTGATGCGAATATGTATCGAACATGATTAAAAGAAAATTCTTCAAATATATTTCGACTGTATCGCCATCTATTGTTGTACATGAGAACCCCACGTAATGAGCTGAAATCCAATTGTTTCAAATCAAGAATTTGTATGCTGAAACAATTGAATAGTAGCGCCACCAGGTCTTATTTCCATACTTGACTGGATAGTTCTGGTAACTTAGGCCATTCAAATCGAATAGAAGAAGAAGAAGAAGAAGAAGAAGAAGAAGAAGAAGATGAGGTTATAGTTTTCCATCATTTTTTTAATATTTGGATATCCATATTCCATATGAAAAACAAAGTGTATATTCATCATGACATCAGCAACTATCGAATTTGCAGTGCAAATGACCTGTAATTCTTGCGAAGAATCTGTAAGAAAAAGTCTGAACAATGTTTTGGGAATTCAGAATTTTCAAATTTGTCTAGAAAAGCAAAGAGTTGTCATCCAGAGTCAGTTGCCTATATTAAAACTATTGAAGTTATTGGAATCAACAGGAAAAAATGTCGTTGTCAAAGGATGTGCAGGGGCACAATCTGCAGTATCTATATTGGAAGCTGGAAACACTAATATAAAAGGTGTAATCAGATTCATCCAAGCAACATCCAATACTTGCGTCGTTGATGGTACTGTTGATGGATTGGATTCTGGACATCATATTTTGTCCATCCATGAGTGTGGGGATATTTCCTCAGGTAAACTTTCAACCACTATCATCTCTAGATTCTGTATCAAATGTTCCACACTGCATCAAAGAGAGAGGATATGATCTTTGGAATGTCATATTTGGGTTTTTTATCTTCATAATTCTATTAATATAATTTATAATCAATAATAATAAATGAACTTTATTATTATGAAAATAATACTCAACTGGCCATTGACCGAGGTCCTTCAGCCACCAATTTATAATCATTTTCTTTCACAGGTTGTGACAATGTGGGTAACATTCTTGACTTTAGTCATACCCCTCCTGGCAAAACATATGGAGATTTGGGAAATTTTTTTATTGATAAGAATAATAGGGCTCAATTTCGCTTGGAAAATAAGCTAGTGAAGGTTTCTGAAATAATTGGCAGGTCTGTAGTAATTTCTAAAGCAGCTGATGACAATGTGATTGGCCTAGGAAAGAAAATAGTTTGTGGAGTAATTGCTCGTTCTGCAGGACTTTTTGAAAACTCAAAATCAATTTGTGCATGTGATGGTACAACTATATGGGATGAATCTGCCAAAAAGTCTGCACTGTAAAATGTATGTAGATTGGGATAATACTACTTATGCTTACACATAAAACATATACTTAGTAGATAAATACCAGTATATCTGCAGAAAACTGGCTCTGATATTAATTTCAGAATTCATGCACAGGGGTGGGTTATTCACAATTTCCTCCCAGATTATTTGTAAAAATTATTTGCTCAGATTTCTACCAATAACTGACCAACAATATTCAATTGGAACTCGATTATTTTCACATAAAATTCTTTTAAGCTTTTATAGCATCTCAAGCACTGAATTCTGCTATAAATATATTATTTTCCTATTATAAAATCATTAATTGAATATATGGAATGAAATTGTAAACACTCATAATAAATGAGTATAATTTGAATCATGCACATAGGTAGTCTAGGACTATTGAATTATATACAGGATGCCCCAGCCCATCAGTAAGGTCCGTGAATATCATGGAAGTCATTAACCATATGGTTAAAAAAACTATAATATACTCATGGAAGTCATTAATCATATGGTTCAAGAAAAAAATGTACTAATTCTCTCTATAGAAACTGATCACAAACATTCTCCTAGTTTCTATATTTATTGAGTCAGTTTTATTTTTCCAATCTTCAATATGGATGGGGAATGTTGGTAAAGATATTTTTTTCTATTCTGGTTGTATAATGAAGTCATTGTGCAACGCAAATGCGTGTCGAAATAGCATCTATTTCGATACGCATTTTTTATTATTCCCAGAATGGTACAATCGAACTGTCAAATGAAAGTCAGAAGAGTTCGGCCCAGTTTACTTCTGAGCGATTTGGATTTGGTGATAATAGCAGTGAAAAACTCAATGTTTTAATTGGTAAATTTCAATTCAGAGTGTAATTTCATTGAAATTTACCAATAAAAACAATAAGAACATTGAATTTTTCACCGCTGGTAATGAAATAATCAAAATCGCTCAACTGTAAACTGGGCTTTACGGTTGTGCATCAGATTTTAATTATTTCAATGTCATAATTGTTACCAATCAAAGATGTTTCTGTTATCTATTGATATTAAATACTTTTTTTTCATCAAATCAATTCAAAATAGAAAAAATTGCATATTGCGTCTTATAAAACTTGTATCATAATATACTATTTCATAAAATTATTCGAAATTATTGGATCTTCTGTACCCATAATTCAAATTTAACCAACCTGGACTCATTTGAAAGAAAATTTTACACTAATTGAGAATCGGACTTTGACTATGTTCACTAGTCTTCTAGTCTGTTTTCCTATGATTGATTTTTCTCAAATTGTCAATAAAAGTGAAGAGCAATAACAGCCATGTTTCATTGAAAACTATAATTCATGGCAGCTATATTAAGTTATATAGTTTCTGAAAAACATCCCATTATGAAGAATATAGCTTATGCCAATGTTAAATAATGAAAATATGTTTTGTTCCGTATATATCCAATATTTATTGAATAAAAAACTCAATATCTACTATCCAATGAATTTCTGACCACACAGTTAGACCACTCCTACCTATCTATCTCAAAACAATCCTTCACGGACCCCAATAAACCTAGCAGAACCATTTTCGAATTTAAAAAATGAACGTCTTAAGATACCATCGACCGTGATCCACCCTGTATAAAGCTAGCAGAGCCGTGTTTTTTTCGTCTTGATGACGGGTAATGAATTCTTCGATGTAGTAAGTCAGTAATGAGCTATAGACTGAATGAAATTTCCATTCACGGATACAAAGGGTTTAGGTTCTGCCTCTCGGGTTATGCTATAGGTTGATATCGAAATATCAGTATTGATAAGATATCAGAATAAAAAATCGAGAATGTGGTAATAAATTAGTAATAAAAGAGTAACAAATTATGACATGTCAATTATGAAAAAAATATTTTTGAAGGTGTGGTTCTGCTAGGTTTATATAACAGAGCCGTTGGTTTTTTTGTCTCAATGAAGAGTAATAAATTCGCCAATGTGATAATAAATTAGTAATAAATTATGGACTGAATGAAATTTCTATACACGGATACTTGGAGTTTTGGTTCTGCTAGGTTTAGATCGAAATATTGGAATCGATGATTTTTTTCTTGAAATGGAAAGTAAAAAATTCGGGAATATGGTAATAAATTAGTAATAAAAGAGTAACAAATTATGCCCTATGTCAACTTTGAAAAAAAATATTTTTGAAGGTGTGGTTCTGCTAGGTTCATATAAAGCTAGCAGAACCGTTGGTTTTTTTGCCTTAATGAAGGGTACTAAATTCGGGAATGTGGTAATAAATTAGTAATAAATTACTACACTATTACGATTTTGAAATTCGAAAATGGTTCTGCTAGGTTTATTGGGGTCCTTCACGGGCAGTTTTTGAATAATGAGGTAAACTGAAGTGACAGATCTCAGGCAATTCGCGATAGAAAATAACACGTAGCACTATCTCATGGTAACAACTCAAACTTCTCGAAGTGGTGTCGGTTTTGTTTTGTTTTCATATTTTTGATGTTTGTGTCATTGTGACATAGGTGTCTTGTCACCAAACAATAACTGAAACGAGAAAAACGATATGATTTCACATGTATTTCACCAAAACATCTCTCGAAAAACTGCTGGAAGTACACCTTTCACATCAGAAGCGAACATAAACAGAACAGAGGTCAAGTTTTTCTGTGGGTTATCCTCCAGAGAGTTCGGTGGTTATACCACTACGAGTGGTTCACGAGTCACCGCTAGTAGCGTATCGCTTAGCACCTATCGCGAATAATATATCTTATACACATGATGGAAATCCACCATGATTATACACCTAGGGCTAAAGTGGTATTTTAAAATCCCAGAAAAAAGTTTATAGCTCGACCAACGGAAGGGCTACCTATAATTTGTCGAGGGATTTAAAAACACTTTGCTCCTGAGGCATTTTATGCACTTTAGGATAGGTAAAACGTTAAAATCTTCGATTCGGGATAGTTTTCTTCAACCAAAATTATTGGTGACCTTGGGAAAGATTATCGGTAATAATTCTGCTACTAGGGAGATATAAGTGAAAAGACTCATGACTCTGTAGTATGTACCCATCTACTCTACTGTTGTTTCGGTTATACATTAATTCAACAAAAAATTAGTTCAAATAAATTATAGGTGCATCGAGGCGGATTAAGATGTTTTGTGTTTCATTCACGAGCTAAGGTGGGTACGTGAAAACTTATATATTTTTGTATTACTAATGATAACGCCGATCACCACTGGCTAATTAATTACAATTAAATTGCGATCTGATCCTGTCGCTATGCTTGTGAAATATTTGTCGGCGACATCAAAGAATCTGCTAAACTCATCCTGCATGCAATAAAAATATATAATTAATTCGTGGCAGGATATTTGTGAGTTTTCAGCCGATCAAAGGAATCAATAAAAATAAAACCAACATCGTTAAAGCGAACCGGGTGGATATTAATCAGCAGCTCACATTTATGGGATATGTAAATTCCTATCATGAAATCCTCAAAACGCTAATGAGTTTAGAAATATTGCTCCAATATTGATGATTATTTATGAACGCTGGGTAGTTAACAGAAGAATTATGCGAAATATCTTGGCTTTGTATAATAAATATTCTCCTATGTAGGTATAGGGTTTCCCAAATGAAATGAGCAATCCCCATATTAAGAAAATTGATACCTATGTATGTACAGGGTATACGCCGTGGGGCCAAAACTCGAATGCCGTTTCTTGAGATCATTCTTTCAGGATAATTTCGAACATTTGGTTCTTCGATTAATCAATTCAGTTCTTTGATCTAAAATATTTCTAGTGCTGTGACGTAGCTTGAATTGAAAAAAGTAGCATCAACATTGATATTTCAAAATAAACATTTCATCGCATTTTCATGTTCTTCCTGGGGAGCTGATTCTGCCAATCTATCATCTATCGTGGTACAACACATTGATATGGTAGGGTTAAAATTTTAAAACGACCAATCAATGGATTAGTACGTTAAACCCCCCGGACCTACCCACCGACCTTCTATACAAACTAGAAGGTCGGTGGACCTACCATACAAATAACCTATTTGATACCGTATCTCTCGCCGTATCTAGCGTAAGCATATATGATCTATGGTCAAAACCACAGAATTCCCATACACACCATTTCATCAGTAGTCAAAACTGCGTACACAAATGCTTCCGAATAAACTGAAGATTGCGAATGTTGTTCAGATTCCCAAAACAGGCGACTATGACGTGAATAATGTATATGGGGGGCACCGAATATGTCTAGTAGTGCGAAATACCTACCATAACCTCTACCAGCGACTTATTCAAATAAAGGAAGAAAATTTCGGATAAATTTTGCAAGTGGTCTCAAAAAAAGCTACAGGCCTCTTAAAAGGAGCGATTCTGGAGAAAGTTCTTATTATCTATCGTTTCTGAATGAG
This sequence comes from Chrysomela aeneicollis, assembly GCA_029955515.1. Classification (NCBI taxonomy): domain Eukaryota; kingdom Metazoa; phylum Arthropoda; class Insecta; order Coleoptera; family Chrysomelidae; genus Chrysomela; species Chrysomela aeneicollis. The sequence continues at coordinate 7,730,296 of JARUHQ010000009.1, read as the reverse complement.
TTTGAGATATTGGTTAAAGTTTTTTGTATATGTACCTAAACGAAATTCAACATTTTATTAGGTCACAAATTTAAAAAATATACAGTTTTCTACGTGAATAGGGCATCTATCAATACCTTTAACACATCAATAAAATGCGAAAAAATGTTTTCTTTGGTAAAATCAATCTAAAAATTTCAATTACATGGTAGGTATGAGATACCTATTCGAAATTCAAAATTTGATTTTGGATTAATACTATAAACAGCAGGAGTATATTTGATGTTTGAGCTTCCAACAAAGGTAATAAATTTGTACCGAAGTTTCTATAATCGCAGAGTTCCTGATGGGCGTAGAATGTTCGCTATTATTCACCGGAAATTTTTTTTACGTATTGAATTCAGCATGGAAAATTAAATCGGCATAAAAAATTTCATTATTTTTTTTCTTTCTTTCGGTAGGTACCAAATAATAATAATAAAAATGCCTCAATTTTTTTTTTGAAAAGCTGGTAGATTAGGGCTATCATTTTCCAGCCTATGTTTAAAAGTAGGTAATATTCTGATTATTTTTCCAAAACGGTGTCGCTAGTAGAGGATTGCACACTTTTTTCAGGACTTAAGGCTCTGCCAGTTTTTTCTAAAACATGAAATCCGGTAATTTCAAACTTTGAGGGGAAAGGGATCTCTCCTATGAGGAATAATTATGGATATCGCAATAACAGATCAACAACTATCAAGGCTGATAGAAATAATATCAGCTCATTTCCTTCACCACATTTTTCATTTTTTCTGGTTCTCATCGTGTTTGATGTAAGTTGAGCCGCTCATCAAAATTGAGATATCAAATGAAATAACGCAGTTTGATTTACAAGTTGAGCTGTATTATCACAGGCGTTATTTTCACATGTGAAAAACCCATGTAAAACATCTATATTTTTAAACATGAATTTTCTGGGATTGATGATATGGGGTGAAGTAGCCAGGTATCCAGGTAGTGACCGCTTTGTCCCATTCTATAGAATAGAATAGAATTTATTCATCATTAAAATATCATACACATATAACATATACATTACTGGTACAACATTTATCAGACTAGTCACAAAATCAGAGAAAAATTACACATTTATAATAGGAAAATACATTCAAGTCTCTAAAAATTCTTTGACGGTGTAAAAGGCCTTTTCCAAGAGTAGGTTAATTAAAGCTTTTTTGAATTTATTGTAGTTTCCAATATTTCCTAGTATCCTGATTGCTTTGTTATAACATATGACTCCTTGATAGCTTGCAGAGTCCTGCCCAACGGCCAGTCGGGAATAAGGTACCCAGCAAACACAGTTACATCACAAAGATATCGCAGCGATGTAACAATGTGACCTGCGATATCGCATTCTATGTCGCACAGACGTCGCTGCGATATTGCAGGGATATTATTTTGTCACACTCAAGTTTCCTCCATGCGATGTCGCTGCGATATATTATTATGATGGAATAGCGATGTGTTTTTGCGATGAAACTGCAATGTGTTTTTGGGATGAAACTGCGATGTGATTCGATTTTGACAGCAGGGATGTGTGAACTTATGACATCGCAGGGATGTAAATATATGATATCACAGAGATGTTAATATTGACATCACAGCGATGTGCATATGTAATGCAGAGGTAAGGTGATATATAGGGAAAAATGTCAGTGCATGAAAAAAAACAACATATATAATAAACATTTATTTCCAACAATGAACAAATACCAACACAAAAACAAAATTATTATTCCATTCCAATAAATAAAAGGAAATTCTCTTTAGCAAAACATTTCAAGCTTTCAAGTGAAAATTTATTCTCACCATTACTTAAACAAAACCTATGCTCTCGTTTCGTGTACTCCCACAGAGCTGTTATAACTTTTTTGATTGTACAAGAACTTGAAGAATAGCACAAAGACCACAACTTAAGTGAACTGGTAAAACTGATTCAATCAACGGTTGTTCAACGACTGATTGGATTGGAACTCTGGACTCTGGAGTGGTTGAGAAAAAGTTGTAACTGGTGATGATGAATCATCATTGTCAACTGTCTAGTGCAGGACGTGTCCACAGACCACGGAAAGTATATTTGCGCGCGGGAAATTCAAATAGTGGCTATTAATGTAACGAGATTATGCGATTTATAATATTAGTGGAGGACATTGCTTGGTAACGAGGCGGTAGCTGAGTCAACCGCAATGTCCGAGATGGTTTTAACTCGCTAATAAATAAATATTCTATATTTGGTATCTAATGTATTATGCTTGCATTTAACGTATTATGCTTTCGTAACTGACGTGAATTATGGTAACTATAATGTATTATGAGTAACTAAGGTTTTGGTACGTTTATGATGTTGATAATTATCAATGGAGATTTCATATAATAATGTCTAAATCTTCGATGATACGATAAACTATAATAAATTGTATCAAAAGACGGAACATTCGGTTTTTGTGTAATACAAATACAATACAATAACTGCACAATTTGTGCTATATATATATATATCGCAGGTTTGTTTGCTTTTGTACATCGCAGCGATGCGACATTTGTGATCACTGGGTACCTAAGTGATATATTGCAGTTTGATCTCATCGCGACTTCTCAGAGATGTCATGCTGCAGATGTTTTTGCTTTTTGACATCGCAGCGATGCAACGTTTGCGATATCGCAGTTTGATTTCATCGATAGATCACTGAGATATCATGTTGCGGATGTGTTTGCTTTTTTACATCGCAGCGATGCAACGATCGTGATATCACTGTGTGATCTCATTGCGAAATCTCAGAGATGTTAGGTCGCAGATGTGCTCACTTTTTACATCGCAGCGATGCAACGTTTGTGATATCGCAGTTTAATCTCTTTGCGACATCTCAGAGATGTTATGTCGCAAATATGCTTACTTTTTCACATCGCATCGATGCCACGTTCGTGATATCGCAATGTTACCTAATTGCGACATCTCAGAGATGTCATGTCGCAGATGTGTTGGCTGGGTAGTCTGTTCATTTCCTCTGCGAGTATTGTAGTCATGTATCATATTGTTTTTTGTATAGTGTGATTCATTTTTTTAATATTCAGAGTTATATGAGTAATATATATAAAGAAGGTAGTGTCAGAATAGCCAGATCTGTAAAAACTGTCCTGCATGATTGTCTACAATGGATGTCGGCGATACATCTGATAATTTTTTTTTGAATAGTAAACACTTTTGATAAGTATGCCGAGTTTCCCCAAAACATTAACCCATTTGAGATATTAGATTGTACAAGTCCGAAGTATGCCAGTTTAAGTACTAGTAGTGATACTGTACCATGTAGTTGTCTTATTACGAAGCAGACACTACTAAGTTTTGAAATTAGATAATCTGTGTGTTTTTCCCAAGTTAACTTCTGATCAATCATTAATCCTAGATATTTATAATGACTCACCTGCTCAATAGATCTGTGATCTATTTTTATTAGTGGACAAAGATCATTAGATAGATTTTTTTGTTGATAGTTCATGAAAACAGTTTTATTTACATTAACAAGTAGACCATTATTTGTGCACCATTGTGAAAATTCAGCAGCGGATTTATTTGCAGCTTGAACAGAGAGGAGAAATTCCTATTCTGCTACTATTTGATAGGTATCATCAACATATATTATTGTTTTTTGTGGAGATAAACATAATTTCTGTTTGAGCTTTTGTTAGATCTGTATTATTTTCTTCAGTATATTTTTTTCCAACAATATTTTTATTCATCCCTGTATGTGCTTGTCTAGATGTACTTGCGGTTTGTTTATAATTTTCGTTTGCGTTGTTTTGTTTATTGGTTTTTGTAGGGTGATCGTCTTTGGAAAGATAATCAATTTTTTTGTTCATATCTTCCAGCAATTTGTTAAGGATATCAAATTTCATTTGGAATTTTTGTTCTATGCATTCATTTATGTTCTCTAAAATTTCACTTGGCAGTGGTTTTCTTGATTCTTGCAATAGCATTGACTTGATCTTGTCCCTAAGTTTATTATTTTCGAGTTTGATATTTTCTACTTCACCTTTGAGTACATTGTTTTCATCTCTGAGATTGAGATTCATTTCCTTCAGAAGTTTGTTTTCCCATACGACTGATTCCTTCAATAAAGATGTAGTTTCCCAGGTATCAAGATATTCATTATCATCTACAGTTTCTACTGAAAATTTTTCTTTTTCACAACACTTTTTTGTTTTTTTCGTAGAACAGCTGTAGTGGAATGTTGTTGCACAGTTTATACAATTTACTTTTTTTGAAACTGCTGTTTTTTTTGCAAAAACCACACATTGCTCGTGAACTATCACTCTCACTTTCGGCCATCTTGACTTATATTGTGGGTAGTGGACGGTTTGTCCCATTTTACATTTTATAGTTGAAGTTCACCATATTGACTTTGGTGGCCACTCTAAGCCCTATTGATTGGCCACTTTTTCCTTATATACCTATGGGTTAAAATGGCCAATTCGTATTTTTCCACAAATTTAATATTCACATTCGGAGTGGAAATTTTAGTTAGAATTCTGATAGTTGAACATTTGATGAATGTATTGGTTCAATATAATCGAAATATCATCGACCATTTTCTTGAAAATTGCTTTCAATCCTTAGTGTGACCGTTTTAACCACACCTCCCCCAATATTGTTATCAACAAGAGTTCCAACATCATTGTTATTTTATGTAGTAATTGTCAGTTATAGGTAACTTAAGAAATAATATGGCTTTAGGAGCATAAACGTTGAAAATCTACTTCAAATGTCAATGTATTTTAGGGGACTAGGTATTGGTAACTAGTAAAAAATGAGAAAGATGCTAGAAGATGCATCTCCGTACTTGAAAAAAAAGTTGCTGATCATCACGAAAAGATCGAATTCAACAATTGAAAATGCCAATTTTGCGAGAAGTGGTAATCATAACCTTCTTTGCTCTTTGGATTACAAAGCTGCAAGAACTTATTACTTATGCCTTTGGGCTGCTCAGATTGTTGCGGTAGGGAGTGAAATCTATTAGGTGTTAATAGGAAAATTTGCTGTTAGAAAATTTGGGCGCCAGACTTGCAGAAGACAAAAGTCAATTAGATGAAGATATTTTATACCACCTTGCTTGTATGGAAAGAAAGAAAAGATATATAGATGAAAACAATTTAACAATTTATTTCCTTTAGAAATTACAAAAGCTGAAGGCTTAAAATTTAGCTGAAGGCTTTACAAACTACTGGAAAAGCTGAAGGCTTAAACTTGTAAATGATAGTTAAGAAATAAAGCTGAAGGCTCACAATGATTAGAAATAAAAGTACCTATTTTCAAAAGAACATTCCACTTTACATGTTACTGATTTCTCAACTGAAGAGCTTGGTATTCCGGTTTGATGGTACCTGAGATGACTGGGTTGTAGGTTGGTTCCTTTCCGTTATATGTGGACTCAGCCTCAATTACTTCTCAACCTGGGGTAGCTCCGTGTAGTTAAGACCCTTTGCTCAGCTTCTACCGGTACCTACTCTCACAACGTAGAGAGTGGAGTGTAGAGACGAGGGGTGCTGGAAAGTTGTCGGTCCCAGGGATGCAGAATCAGAGATGGTATGATGCCGGCTCCAGTCCAATGATCATATGATGGATAACCCTGCTTGTCACCAGTCAATCCTCAGTGATGCTCGAAAAGAAGAATACCAAGTAAAATCAGGAAAAGTAGACAAACGTTGGCAGGGCGAACGGCAATATAGTTTAATGTTCTGGGTACTCAAAGTTACTTAACGATTTATGATCAGATGAAAAATGATACTCAAATTTCAGAAAAGACTTTTACTTCAAAAGTACTGAAATTAGGAAGCAATTTCACGGAAAATAAATCTCAACAAATATATTGAAGATAAAGATGAGATAATTTTATAAGAACTTTTTGGAATATCCTGTATGTTCAATAATCGTCAAATTTCCGAACTTGATAATTTTAATTGACTCAAGTCAAAGGAAACCCAAATGAGGATATTTCAATTCATCCCAGAACTTATTTTAATTCAAACAACTTTATAAATTGAATCAGGTATTCAAGATAAAGATAACAAAATGAGATATATCAAATGGGTGTCCAACAAAGCGATAGGAATTAAGGGTGGCAAATCCTATAAACTAATGCCAGATAATTCTTCTTAGGTTACTCCGAGATGAAAAAATGAATAGACATCTGGTAGACCTTATCTAGGCAATCTCTGACAAGTGGTTGATTCAAATTTGATTTAATGCAAAATTAACAGTGCCTCGAACTCAAAAGAGACAATCAGGCTAACATAACCATATCTCAGGAAGCATTCATTTCCCAGAGGGAAAATAAATTTTCACACATGAAACAAGTATTATTATAGAAAATGAATGCTTACCTGAGATAGAGTCCGGATGATCAATCCCCTGAATGTCTCTTCGACCTCAAGCACTGAAATTAGGTACCTATCAGGTACCATTCCGACCTCCTGTACATCAATTCCTGTTAGAGATGTAACGTCTCCTAACACAAAGGTACTGCAATCGGGATTTTGAATATCTGAAAAATATTTTCAGCGAGTAGATACTGATAAAGGGTAGAAAAACTAGAAAATCAGATCATCAACGCAACAAAAAAAGAAAAAAAAAGTTTATTAGCACAATGGCCACAAACTACAAAGCTGCAGTTAGGAAAGCAACCAGCAATACTTGATTTTTATACTTAACCTGAACATCTATTAACTTGATCTAATTATTTATTCGCCGTTATTTGCTTGAGGGATCTGAATTTTAGAAAAAAATTATTTGGAAAGGAATCCATGTGACCCCATGGGTCAAATATTTCAAACAGTAATCTCTCTCAAAATCGAAATAAGTCTGTAAAATATCTTAATTACCTGATAATAAAATCTTCAAAAAATCATTTAAACCATCCAAATGTCATCGATCCCCAGCTATTTCCGAAAAATTTTCAGATTCAAAAAGGAAAAAGGTCAGACCTATCAGATATCAAATTCACCTGTTCACTTCGGAAGCTCGAACCAGAAAAGAGAAATCAAAAACCATCGATATACATCCAAAAAACGTATCCTCTATCTCTCTCGCTGTCGCCTATATTTTATCAGTGATTTTATAAAGATCATGCGTGACCAAAGGATTCGCATTTAGCAGTGGCTATTAATACGATACAGCGGAGATATGCAAAAAGTGTATACAAATTCTTTGAATCAAAAGCAATTCCGTAGATAGAACGAAATATTCGTTACATAATGAACAAGTGCTTTCAGTTTTGGTTAGTCTTTAGTAAGCCAGCTTGGATTTTCTTTCATCGAAATAATGAGCATCAAATTACGCAATATTGCCCCAATTTAACATCCTTCGTGTCTCTTCTCGAGTTCCAGTGTCCAATTCGAATAACCCTGTAGTTTCCCTGTAGATCTAATAATACGGCTGACATTGAAACACAGTATATAATACAATATTTCAAGTCAAAACAATTTCAGATTCTAAGGTTCAAACACTCACTGCCCCCCTCCTCCTTTTACATCATGGTGATTCTTTGGTAGAAACAGAAGTAGGTATACACAAACACACACAGCGCATATCATCATTGAGATTAATTTATAATTTCTATTTAATAAAAGGTTGGATTGCGGTTCTTTGCATACAATTCGCTTTCGCATCTTCATATTATGAACGTAATGATGGGCCACCCATGAGAAGAAACAGATACCACATTCATATGGGATTCAGACTGGTATATGTCATTATAAGATACATACTGGGTGTTCTTGAAATAAATGCTATGTCACATTAGAATCTTGATGTATCAAACACACTGATGGTTATATTCAAATGCCTTCATTCATTATATTTATTACACTTTGGATAAAATATGATTCCTTGATACCCTAGAAAAGTTCAATTACCATATTATTATCAAACAGAATTGAAGACTATGCGTACAATTCCTAAATTTAATGTGATTATGTCAACTATTCATCAATTGCACTTGTCGTAGCCAAAGAGATTTCGACAAAAAAGTTCACGAGTTTTGGAAATTTTGAAGATTCCCCTACGGGGAGTGAAATTCACAAGTACAATAGCCGCAACAGTGTGATTAGATGGATACAATCAATGCTGAAAATCAGAATCATTGTGGCAACTCTCGGGGAAGAGACGCGGTCAGGATGACAGTAGAAAAAGGTTGTCCCCAAGAGGGTGTTCTATCGCCTTTGCTGTGGTCATTGGTCGTCGACAACCTGATAGTAAAGTTACATAATTCTGGTTTCACGACTCAAGGTTACGCCGATGACCTGGTAGTCACGATTAGGGGTAAACATGACGGGATTATTTCCAATCGCATGCAAGTAGCCCTAAACACAATCAAAAGCTGGTGCGCAGAGGAAGGACTCAATGTCAATCTTAGCAAAACAGTGCTGGTTCCATTTACCAAGAGGCGAAAGTATGAACTTGAAGCTCCATAACTCTGAATGAAATCCAGCTCACTTTTTCCAAAAAAGTTGAATATTTGACTGACATGGAACAGCCAACTCAACCACATTCTTTCCAGAGCTATAGCGGCAAGTTGGACGTGCCGCAGAGTCTTTGGCAAGACATATGTCTGACACCAAAAATGATCTATTGGTCATACCAAACGATCATCAAACCCATGGTCACGTACGCTTCATTGGTATGGTGGCCAAAAATGCTACAAATTTCAGCACAAGTCAAGCTGCAGAAGGTGCAGCGGCTAGCTTGTCTGGGAATCACAGGGGCAATATTCACGTGCCCCACTGCAGCCTTAGAGGTAATGCTGAACCTTCCACCATTGCACCTGTGTGTAATGAAAGAAGCAGCAACCAGTGCCTTCAGACTGAGGCAGACAAAAAATCTCATATCAGGAAATCGGATTGGACACACTTGAATTGATTGAAAATATTTTCCTAAACCGAAATATTTTCCTAAACCGACAGATATGCCAGTTAGGTACAACTTCGAAATGCATTTTGAAGTGGTCATAAACAACCACCAAATCTGCACAGAGAACGGACCTCAACTGGGAAGGGATGCATCAGTATGGTATACTGATGGATCCAAGATGGATGAAAGGGCTGGAGTGGGAGTTACAGGGCCTAATTTCAGGCTCTCAAAACCTTTTGGTAACACCCCAACCATCTTTCAAGCAGAAGTATATGCTATATGTATATGTGCCCAGGAGTGCCTCGATCAGATAGCCAAAAGCAGCACTAAAAGCTCTGAAGTCATACACTTGTGAGTATAACATATATTATATATACTAAGCTGACTTGGGACTGTAAACAATCCCTGAGACAACTGGCAGCGAACAACCAGGTCACTTCGATGTGGGTGCCAGGTCATAAGGGAGTTGAAGGCAACGAAGAAGCAGACTGCCTTGCCAAAGAAGGGGCAAATACATAATTTCTCGGCCCAGAACCCTTCTGTGGACTCACCAAGGCTCACTTGAGAGAAGAGGTTCGACGTTGGGAAGCGGATGAAATGAAATCTCACTGGAATAAAGTGCCAGGACAAAGACAAGTGGAAAGGCTAGTGAGCCTCTCGCCAAGGAAAGCTGAACAGCTTCTCGATTTGGACAAAAAATACTTGAAACTGGTAACGGGACACCTCACTGGACACTGCCCTCTGAGGTATCACCTCAAGAAGATGGACAAAACAGAGAGTGATAGTTGCCGCTACTGCGAGAACTTCGCTGAAACTGATACAGAACATTATATGCTTTGCGAATGCCCAGCACTCTTCTGCAAGAGGCTTAAGTTCCTGGAAGGGATCTTTTAAGAGCCCTCCGATATCAGGAACCTAGCTCCCAGGAAACTGATAAACTTTGCACGAAGTCTCGGAATCCCGGGCCTCGAATAGATTAAGGGTTATGCACAAAAGATCTAATAGGTCGAGGTGCTTGAGAGGCTGCATTGCCTTAACGACCCCCCTACAATCTACAATCTACCTCGAGTGAACTACACGAAAACAATGAAGCAGACTGACTATCTGCCAATTAGTATATAACCTTGGATTGATAGACATTCAATACAAAAAAATTCAAACACTATTCAATAAAATCACTGCTTGTTAATCCACTTTATAATATTGAAGATGTTTTCTCCCATGTATGGACTCAATATTTAGTACTGTCTATTTAACGTTCTACCTTAACAACAAAGCATATTTTTTAGGATTATCTTAGTTTTGAATAATTCACTATACTTCCATGTCTACATAGCTTTACATATTTCATACATTTTTATATTACGACACCTCAGTCTTGAAGTAGGTACCTAAACAATTATGTTGTTAATTTACTATCTCATAAACAGTTTTGTAATTTTTGAAGGTCAATAAATATCTTATCTTTTATCTATCATAAATTATAAACTGAACGTTATGTCAAAATTTTCTCGCGACTCATTTTGAAGGAGTTCACTCATTCTACAGTCTATTGGCCATGATATAATGGTAATAAACAAGGTGCCAAATTGAAACGGAAACTTTTCCTTGAAAAATAGGAACCCTGATATCTTCTTACAAAATATGATTCCACAGTTTCGAAAATTTTCCAATACGATTTGAATAAATATTTATGTTCAATAAGTGCTTCATTTCGGATAAATCACATTATTGGTTGCATAGTATCGTACAAGAAGGGCATCATGGTCACTTATCTCCCTTATTTTTTATGTCACTGGTGAAATCAGAAAAATTATGAAGGTTTCATAAATTTCTCGAGAAAAATCTTGTTTCAATCCCATGTATACATTTTCAAAATCAATAGTTACGTAGATACTGAATCCTGTTTCTGAATAGAGGATGTCCAGCATTCATTTATTACATTTTGTGATATTTGTTGAAATAATCGGTCATTACATATTATTATTTGTTAGCATTCATTTCTTTACATTCACCAAAATTTCGACTTGCGCATTCATCAAAATCTTGAGACAAGGTGAATAAAAATTATCAACGAATAATCCATCGATTAATCAAAACCGATTGTTATAACAAAACATTATAATTATCAATAATTTATCAATAATCAGTACTTGGAATTATGGTAGAGGTAGGTTCTCACTTTGAAATAATATATACGTGAACTAAGTTGCTTTAATTTAATGTTGTTGAAAAGGAAGATAAGAAAAATTCAATAGAACAAATGGGGATCAAAAGAAAACATGGAAGATCATAAACAACATCATCAGAAACCAGTCAACAACATATACAAATCATATTTCTTCTATACAAACAGATAACAATGTCACCATCACAAGTCCTGAAGAAGCCAGGCCAGATTCTCATTCACCCTGGTAACACAGGAGGTTATAGGTATAATAATAGATGATCTGGATACAACCAAGGCACCAGGATGGGATCAGATCGAAGTGAAGACTGTGAAAGAGTGTAAACTTGAAAAGCAAAGTGTTTTGTGTAAGCTTATAAACCAGTCCTTATCATGTGATAAAGTACCAGAAGTTTTCAAACTAGCGAAAGTATCACCTATGTAAGTCCAGTGATAAGGAAGACCCAAACAACTATCGCCCTTTATCAGTGCTTCCAATACTAACAAAAACAATTGAGAAAATCGTGAACAAGCAACTGCTGGAATATCTTGAAGAAAATACTATATTGACCAAGTCATAGTATGGCTTTCGCAAGTCAAGTGACACCACCAGCGCTGCTGTTAATCTGATATCTGAAGTACAAATGAAAATTGATAAAAACAAAAAGTTTGCTCTTGTTTCATTTGACTGGTGTTAAGCTTTCTGGAAAAAAAATGATTGGTTTTCGGCAGAAGTAAGTCACATGGTTTCGTGATTACCTATCAAATGGAAAGCAATTCATTCAAAACAGTTCACATGTTAGTGAAATGCAAAAAATTACCTGTGGTGTACCACAGGGATCGATTTTAGGTCCCATCCTTTTCCTCATTTACATCAACCCTTTAGCGAACATAACTATTAGGGGGGATAAGTCCGACGGTATGCGGATGATACAACAATTGTATACTTTGGAGAAACATGTGACTTTATCTCCCAGATCATCAAACAGGACCTCCAGTGCTTGACCGAATGGTTATCCTGCTATAAGTTGTCCGTCAATTTGAATAAATCTTCTTTCATGGGGATTGATGAATGTAGCCTAATTACACAAAAAAATCTTTTGGAAATAGTACTTTGAGATACTCTAGTAAAATTAAATTTCTTGGTCTGATCATTGACGAAAAACTTTCATGGCATGAGCACATTAAATATATACACAAACAAATTGTGGGACCTGTAGGTGTTTTTCGGAGATTCAGTTATACTTTGCCAAAATATCTATTGGAGTCAGTTTACTTCTCCCTAATAGTTCATTTCCCCATTTGGAATACCTAATTATCATATGGAGCTCAACTAATAAGAATTGTACAACACCACTGAAAACTCTACAGAACAAAGCCATAAAAAATCAATTACCAATGAGATCTACATCAAATCTGTTCAGCAAATAGGTACAATATCAGATCCCTGGATAGCCTTTATGTGGTGAACGTTAATGAATTCATTCATCAAGCATTGAATGAGATGAGACACACTCAGATAGAGTTCTCTATGAGGTATGAAATTCATCCGTAGGAAACTAGACAAGATATATATTTACTGCAAATGGCCTGAATTCACTGTTAAATAAAGGAGCAGCAGAATATAACAAACTCCCCTCCAACATAAAAAAATTAATGTTTACAAATTTAAAATTGTTATGAAGTGACATGTTCCCCTGTATACCCAGGACTATATTATTATATCATAGTCATCAACTGTCAACAGTCATCAACTGAAAAATAACCTGATTTCTATACTATTGTGATATATATACATTTCACATATCTGTTTACCTGTAGATACAGCAATAGATTATTGACATGCCCACAATGAGCAATTGTGTGATATATTAATGTTTTATTAATAGAGGTGTCCCTATACGTAACACTCTGTGTATTTTGGGATGAAATAAACGCTAATATATATATAATATATTCAAGAATTTTTCAAAATGAAATACATTGCATTCCTACCAGGACTTTAATTTTGAGTGCAACACACATTTCTAATGTCAACCCTTACTATAATTCAATAATTTGTATTATATTAATACATATTATTCGACAAAAAATTAGCGTTCACAACTTTCCTTAAGTTTCTCAAAATATAAATAGTTGAATAAAAATCGTTGAGTTTTGAGCTCAATTGGGAGTACAACTTTTTGATTTGAATAAAGTTGCGTCAATATATTATTTCACAGAAAAAATACTACCTAGAAAAAAATGCACAAATACAAATTACATCGAAGTAGAGGTATCGTTCCTGACAAACTCAAGTCCAAAATTATTTTTATACATATATACATATATAATAATATCCTGTATCTTCCTTTATTAGCAATGTTTAATTGAAGCAAGTTGATCTCGAAGTTGATTCAAATCATATTAGTTTGAAGTGAGGAAACTACCATACTTCAATGTACAATTACATGAGGAGCAGTGAGCACCCTGTATATATATACTCTCATTATGATCAATCATGTCCCATAACCAATAAAATTGATTCTGCCAACGAAACAGTGCATGGTGATCCTATTTACCTTGATGTATTTCAGCTTACCAATTATGCAGTGAGTGATGAGTTTAGATTGGAACAAGAGATTATATTGATTTGTGGCAAGCAATTCAATCAGAACAAATTGCTCTACGAATATAGTTGAGTAATGAAATATGATGTTTTGTGTCATTGTTGTTCTTCCAGATATCGATTTCATGTCATGAATATGTTAATTATCAAACTTTTATTTCTCAATCCTTATGTTCTTTATTACTAAAATGTAATGATCTATTTTCTAAACATTAGACTTCAGCATTAGCATTTCTCAGTGGCAAATCACAATCACATACTCATACTTTTATTTCTCAATTTTTATGTTCACTCTTCAGCATAAGTTTCAATTCATATCCATTGATATTTCCCAATATTCTCAACTTTCATTTCACATAATATGTCACTTATCTGAATTGAAAACGGTGCACAGGATCACAGGATGGCCTAGATGAGAATGAACATCATGATGGGTATCTTGATAGGAAGTGCAGATTTGGTTAAATGAGAAGAAGTTGCGCAATGTAATGATTAATAATTATAAGTCTCTCTTTCAGAAATTGCGTTTATATTCTTTGTTTCTCTAACATGTCCCATTCCTACTCTGAATTTTTTCAAATTGTATACCCCTTGAAAACTCTGCTAATCATTGATAAGTGAATTAATCGGAACAAATGAAATTCCACAAAAACATCTGTTTCTACAAACTAAAGTATAATTTTTAACGCATGCTGTCATCAGTGTCAAAAATGTCATTTTATGACACTGGTGTTTTTGTATGAAAAAATATGTTATAACATAAATCGAAATGAAGTGTTTATTCACTTAAACGTACAATTACTAAAACTAAAATTATTATCATAAGAAACTCCATGGCCAGTCCCATTTGTATAGATGTAACAGAATTCATGTTGGTGAAGCTTGTACCAGGGCAGAGAGCAATGTTATCCGCCGAAGTTTTGGACAAAATTTTATACGTAATGGTTTTTAGAAAAAATTGTGCATGCTGTACCTGCTGAAAGTGATTTTACATTTTTTGAAGGAATGGAACACTCCGCCTTCGGCGTCGTATCCCAAACTTCCCTTCTCACAAAATAGAATATCACTTTCAAAACTTATAAATAACTATTGAAGCCTATATCTTCCAATGAAGCGGAGGCATCTGGTTTTTTTCACCTAGCATAAATTATATGCAATATATCAGATAAACAGTTTTATTATTCATTATGTTAACCTATCCTATCTTCAGTGCAGAAATGGTGCGACACATGGGAAATTCCCCTCAATATGGACAAGTGTTCTATGCTACATATCGGCACCAATAATCCAACATTTAATTATTTCTTGGGTAACAAGGTGATACCTGCAGTGGATAACCACAGTGATCTTGGGGTTATTTTTAATAATAAGCTGACTGTATCGAACCAGGTGGCAGCTGTTTCCCGCAAGGCCAATGCTCGAACTTACCTCCTCAACAAATGCTTTGATCACCCGGAGCCAAAACTATTCAATCAACTGTATAAGTTGTACGTCCGCCCACATCTAGAGTATGCTGTGCAGGTTTGGTCACCTTTTCTGGCGAAGGATATCCAACTACTGGAAAGAGCCCAGCGTGATGCTACCCGTACGGTGAGAGCACGGTGGATATAGGATGGTGAAACAGCTTCCTATTAACAAGCACTAGAATAAACTGTAGACCTTTGCCTACTTGATTTCATACCGTAGTAATATTTCCAGAAGTTATCAGAGATGGCGACATACCTTGTGTCGGTAAAACAGAAACTGTGCATCTGTCATATTTTCATCAGTTTTATCTGTTCTAGATGAAAAATGATTGAGAAGAGTCAAAATATCAATATTCATTCCAGATTTATCTAGAATATATTCTTTTAATGTCGTTTCAAGTCACGTCTGTCAGATGTGAACCACAGAAATACGTTAGCAACAGAAATCTTCTTCGATAATCGATCTTACCGCCATCTTCATTCAAGTCGTGGAAATATTACTACCTTCTTAAACGGTCTACAAGTTTTTTGTAGAAACAATTGAAGAGCTGTTTCACCATCCTATATCCACCTTGGGTGAGAGGTTCCAATAACCTATCCTACGACCAACGGCTCATTTGAACCTACCTCATCTCAGTGACAGGCGTGCCAGGGGGGATGACATTTTGACTTACCGAATTTTGCATAACCTTTCCTACGACCAACGGCTCATTTGAACCTACCTTATCTCAGTGACAGGCGTGCCAGGGGAGATGCCATTTTGACTTACCTTATTTTGCACGATGCCTTCTCTGTTGACCTCTGTAGCCTGTTTCAACTAAGCAATGACGACAGATTAAGAGGACACTCCTTGAAGCTCAAACAGGAAAACTTCCGGACCACTACCCCTAATAGCACAACTCAGTCCAATGGATGTCCTCCTGAGGACATCTCAGACATCCACTGGACATCTAGTTTTTGTACACCGGATAACGTATGGACATCCATAGGATGTCGCATTTCCAACTTTTTGACTATCCATACGGTATCCATCATGGACATCAATATGGTAACATGTATGGACAAATATAGGCCATTGAACATCCACTTTCCACCGCTTCGGACATCCATGGAATATCCATAGGATGTCCATTTTATGACGAATAAATGAAAAAAGCTACTAGCATCCAAACTGTAACTTCGCTTATCGTTGCTTTACCTCTGTGATTTTTCCTTCCTTGCATGGTGGCTGCTGCTGTCTTCTTATTTATATTATTAAATCCATAAAATTTGGCCAATAATGAGAATGATTCAAATTACTCCATAAGTGTTGATTCTTGCATGTCAATTTGACATATTTTTCATTTTAGAGAAAATTTAGGTATTGTGCGATGATGGAGTAGACAATGTGTGATATTTTGATATCTCTACTTCTATGTTGTGCGAGCCCAATTAGCCAAATTCGTGCATGGTGGAGAGAAGCGAGACCAACAGCTGATACTGTAATCCGAACCACTTCTATAGGAGTAAAGTAATTTAACAGAATTCCCATTGGTTTATATTACTTGAACATGAGGGTTTCTTTCGGTGTCAATTTTGAATACTTTTAATGAATGCAATGGTATGTATGTATATGTGTGGAAAAAATTCAAAATGTGAACGTGGGGACATTGAATGTACGCCATATGTTCTGAATATCCAACAAACGTCTCAATTTGGACCTAAAATGGACAACATATAGTCTATAATTGTAAGCCATATGGACTATACCTTGAATATATGTTCAATGGACACCTCCTCATGTGGACATCGATTGGACTATGGCTATCGATATTTTGAAGAAGAGGTCATTAAATGGACACCAAATGGACTACCTTGTCTGGACGTCCATTGGATATCTTCATGTGTATATCCTATGGATGTCCAAAATATATCCATGGACACCTTGGACATATACTGTACACAAAACGCCAATGGACATATTGTGCTATTAGGGACACGACAGAAGTTTTTTCCAAACAGGGTATTTTCGAAGTGGAACTCCCTACCTAGTGATGTAGTGCTGGCTCCTAGTGTGAATAGTTTCAAGAACCGTTATGACTGCTTTCTGCGACAGTGAAAAGTGAAAACCACTATTTCCTCATTATAAGATAATAATTGTATGCAGTTACTATACCAGTTATTTTTGTACATTTTTGCGATATAGAATATTACTTTTTTTTTGGGCAAAATAGGCTATGCCTGATGTGCCCTTGTTGAAATGAAATAAATAAAATGAATAAATAAATGTTTCTGACTCGATTCACAAAAATAACAACATACATTATTGAAGTCACTGTCAATCGGTCAGTAACAATCTCGATAACAATTATTTTCGAAATCTAGGTATTTCAGCAATAAAGATTGTTGTCGTTAGTTCAAATTTTCATTGGAAATAAAATCTTAAGAATCCTCCATGTACTTCGAAAATAGTCAACAATTTTTCGAATGAAAGAGTAAAATTTGCACGCAGAAAATCACTGTTTACGTTCCTGATGATTTTCAATAGAGCATTCCAGAACCCGTGACAGATAACTCATTGATATGTGAGCACTTTTTATTTGAAGTGTATTCTAGGAATTCTAAAATAGCTGGACCTCAGCTGAGGAAGAAACTTTCAATTTGAACATTGAAATTTCGGAAAATCTAGGCTGTATACCACAGAAATCAAATATGTCTCAAGAACAGATGTTTAATAACACTTCAAAAAAAGAAAATTCGAGTTGCAACAAGAGACTTGGACTTGAATGACAGTACTGGTCTAATTTGACATAATTCTAAGAAGGTCCATAGTGCGTCACATGTTTTCCTATTATCGAAGCATAATTATCATCAACTGTAAATTCGATTTTGGCAATGAGAAAGGCATTTATTGTTTCAATATTTTGTTACCTACATTAACTTCTGAAAGAAAAATATATCTAGCCGTTCTATCCCTATGATGGACTGCCACTGAGAAATAATCTACTATTTTTACTTTGGTACTTCGGTAAATAAAGGAAAGTTTGTAGGTCCACAAAATAAATCCCAATGAATATCGCCAGTCAGATAGTTCGTCTGGCTCTTTAACTTAGCCATATGTTATACATTACCGGTTCAAGTGGGATACCATAATAATATAGTAGGTACCTACTGATAGGTGTAGGATGTAGGAGTCAGAATGCACGATACGTGCGGTCTCAGGAATTGGGAAAGTCGGTTTATGTCGATAAACCAGTCATATATTTCTGTAACTATATCAAAGGTACTTAAAGTTATACTGATCAATAAAACTACATTGCGAAAATAGTATATTATGATACAATTTTTTTTAAGACGGTTGTTTGGAGTATATACGACGATCGAAGCGAGGAGTGCTCCAAAGGAACAACGTGTCTTATAAAACGTGTGCTATATACAATTTTTTCTATTTTGCTTTGATTGGTAGTATTTCATTGAAAGAAATTGATTTGATATCGTTAAATAAGAGAAACATATTCGATTGGTTGATTTGAAATCTGAGCCGAGTTTACCATTGAGCGATTTTGATATTTGCGATACCAGCGGTGAAAAATGCAATGTTGTTATTGTTTTTATTTCTGACAGCTTATATCGTCATAGTTACGATATCTATAATGAGGGTCATAACTCCCTTGGGATATTAAGGTTCAAAAACTCCCTCTTACCTTTTACAGGTGAAAATGATACAAGAAATGCTTATAAACGTTTATATGTTATGAAAACTAAGACATATTTTCCTTATTCACGTCATTACAAATAATAAATGTACAATTTTCAAATGTTCCCTGAAAATTACTTTCGCCGCTGGAAACAATTTCTTCTTTTTTATGGGTGGTGCTGTTGCTGTTCACTACAGTCGAGGTGCCTGCCTCTTCTGATGGCAAAGTAGACAGCATACGCGCCGTTTTATTTCTCAATTCAATACTGTCCTCCAGATACCCCTCTGCCACCGTGGAACTTCTCCAACCTCCGTGTCTTTTTAAGTTTGTGATAGTTGCTCCTGCATTGGCTAGGGCAGTAGCAGAAGTGCGACGAAGGCAATGTCCCGTATAGGTTAGTGGGTTTGGCAATCCTAAATACATTGCGATTTTGCTGGGAATTTTGCCAAACATATTCTTTCCAATTGGCTGAGTTGTACATTTATTTTGTCGAAAGCTCAAAAAAAATCGTTTTGTACCTTCAGGACGCAAGGACATATAAAGTCTCAATAAAGGCAAAGCAGAGAACTCTTTTTCATCCACAACTGTAAATTTCTTCGATACACCAGTTTACTTTCCGGTACGTTCACTACCATAACAGTATCCCGGTCCTCTATATCTGCTATACTCATATTTAGAAGTTCCTGAGTTCTGCATCCTCCAAAATAACCCATAATTAGAACAACCTATAACAAATAAAACGAAATAAACAAACGAAAAAGAAAATTATGAGAAAAAAATTACCTTATGCAATAAATGAATTTCATTAGGGGCGTCCTTTAGAAATTTGATGACACCTTTAGGAGATAAGACAGCAGACTTTTTCGGCTTATACCCCTTACTTTTCCGTTTCAAAAAAGCCTCTAGTTCGTTGAACTTGGTGATATCTCTTTTCTCATATATGGTCACCATCGATTTGAGCATTGACCATTTAGTCCATAACGAATTTGGGCTGAACGTTTCTGACTGCAACGAATAAATACAATTATTACCAAATCTACCAGAAAATACTGAAAATACTTTACCAGTTCTTGAAAATATGCCAGAAAGACAGTTTCGTTGGCATCTTTTGACATAACATTTCTCTGTGTCAGCCACTTCAGATATAAGTTGCATTCTTTTTGATATAGGGCTTCACTTTTCGATGGAAGTAATAATTGTCTTGCTTTTTCCGCTTTTTTTATAATATCCTCCATTATATCAGAAAAAGATCGTCGATTTGTGGTAAAAAATAAACACGTTTTTAACGGAAAAACATTGATTGATAAAGAAAGTTTGCTTATAAACATGTAACATAGCGACAATCTAGCAACAACCAACAATGCTACAATCAACGCTACCTAATTCAAATATACCAGAAAGGTTATGAATTTTAAACATTTATTGCGTTCTAAATATGGAAATTATTTGTTATGAAAATCGGTCAAAAATAAAATTATCTATGTACCACAGGAATTATAGAGCCTTAATAACCTCTGGCAATTGCTGTCCCTCGGGCCAGAGGCCCTCGGGACGCAAGCTTTGCCATCGGTAATTAAGGCCCTCATAATTCCCTTAATACATAAATAACTATTATGACGCAGATACGTCTTTCGGCAACTAATTTGGCATCCTCATTAGAAGCACATAGCAGATCGCAAGCCTAACAATAAATAGGTGGCAAGTCTGAGCCCTTCTAATTTTTTCAGTTGATATAATACATAAAACATGACTTACTTTCATGGCTGTCATCGAAATAGTTAATTTTACATTACTTTATTTTAATACAACCAAACGGCTACATGTTCGAAGTGAATAAAATAAAGTCGTATAAGGGTAGTATATATCAGATATAAAAGACATATTTATTTAATATTAAAAAAGAAAAAAGACATAATGTACAAGTTAAGTGTAACATGTAATAATAGAATTATAATTCAATATAATTCATGGATGTGGTAAAAATAAGAATAAAATGAATCACAATAACGAACCACATATAAATACCTACTATAAAATACAATAGAATAAGAGTGCAAAATGAAAATGTTAAATAAAGGGTAGGTACATACAGTTATCTATTTGTGTTTTTTCATCAACTCTTATTGGATTCTATGTAATAAAATATGTAGTTCCATAGTTATGTAACTTACCATTTATGTTTTTATTGATTTCTTGTATATATATTTTTTTCGTTCATGATAAGGAGTTTGTGATCGAACCTGTATTTTATTACCTTGAGGTCTTTCTTTACTCTTTTCCTCAGATTTGGCCGAGTATCAGCTTCATAAAAAAGAGCAGTATCGCCTGCAAAGCCTATTATCTCTCCATTTATTTTCTCATTTTCTTTATACAACCTGAATAAATTTAATCATTGAGCTATAGATTGAATCGAGGATTGAATAGTGTTTGGTCCTATAGGACCGTTCCTTGTGGTACTCTATATTCAATGTTTGATTCTTCACTTATTTTATCCTCCTCTCTGACAACTTCCTTCATTGTACTCAAATAGCTTTCAAAGTCTTACACCGTCCCTCTGATTCCCAAATTCTCTAACGCTTGAATTAATGAAATACGGAGTACGTCTCTGTCCCCTGAGCCATTTCGAACATCACTAATTTTATAATCAGTGCGTCAGATGGATCCTTTTCTTGAATGGGCCTTCCATCCCTACTTGATCAGCTGGCTAAAACATCAACGTAGCCTTGAGAGTATTATGTCTCTGCGTTTGGTTCGGATTTCGCATACTGGTCAGCGATCGTAATCTTGTGATCACAATTAACGGGAAAGTTGATTGGATGATAAATGAAAGCTGACAGTTTTTTTAGAGGACTTTGTATGGCGCATAGTAGGTAGTCATAATGATTATCCAGACCATAGTTAGGCACTAGTCATTTTAGGAGAAACTTTACTATAGTTATGTACACTCATCACTTGTTCTTTCCGTAACATATAGCATAATTATATTATGTATAATCCGGTATTGGATTGTTTTCAGTTATTACATCAACGAATAATTTTACTACTCCAGATTTTTTGAGACAATAAAAGATAGTAAATGGATCACTAATCTTACTCATATTCAACTCCATCAATGATATTATCAGAGTAGTCAATGTCTTCAATAATCATCTATTTGTTGATTATTATATATTATTTATATCGATCTCTTACCTACCTCTCTAGATAGATTAGGTACATAAAGGCGATCGATTATGATTGTTCCTTCTCGCCAGAAAATTATTCGTATCTGTTCAGTGTGTAAACCAACCAAAGATAATTTTTTTAAATAAGTAGAATTCAGCATCACAGAATGAACAGTGCATCCGATTTTGGTTGAGACTGCCTTGCGGTTTTCTCGTGAATTTCCTACTTTGTATTTTTTTATATTTTGACTGCATGAGAGGAAAACCTATAATGTTCGTAAAGGAACATCGTGCAAACCAGTTAAAGAACATTGGGAAAGGAAATGTCTATTGTATAAAATACACGGTGATTTTGAAAATGTACCTCATTTTTATCTACGAATTAGAAATAATTTTGAGCAAAGAAGGTATATCTAACGGAGAATTCTGAGTAGAATTAAGTGGTGTACTCAAAAGGTACTAGGTCAGATTTTTTTCATCCATATAATTAAACTCTGAAATACGCTACTTTGCCCCCATTCAACCAACCCTCTATCTCTTACCGTTATCGAAATCCCCATGCATAGACTCGAATTTGAATAACCCTGTATATAACTTCTTCACTTTTATATCATTCACTTTTAACTTGACGACTTTCGAACTGAGGATTCCTATCGTCAGGTGCTCGCATAGCAATCACATAATTATAGGTTTTTTCCCATTTTCTAAAAATGGCATTTTATATAAATGATGATTGCGATTGTCTGAAAAAGGTTTGCGTTCACAAATAGTTGTTGAAATTTTTTATTCATTGGCAAATCAAATTTATGAAGCTCAAAAAAAGGTTGAAAGGGTATTTTTTCATTTTTTGTTTTCATCGCTGAATGGCTAAGCATCAGAATAATGAAGGTGATATCGTTTATTGGACATTATATTATGTACATAAAGATTATTCGATTCTTGTTACATTTTTTTTAAGTTTAAATGGCATCATTTGAAAAAAATGCTTTTCAGTTGTACACCCTTTAGTAAGATTAGCCGTTCCATCTAATACTTCCTCTCTTTATAGGTAATTAAGGTCAAAGTTATTTCGGTATTAACAGACACCAGTTGATTCAAACTATAGCATAGTAAATTTTAATATCACGGAACTGTTTTTATCAACTCATTACTTTATTTTATTCATTATTGAGGTATCCCGTGTGCATGCTAGCAATTCAGCAACATTTGGAGAAAATCCGCATGCTTTTCTCATCAAAAAACTATTATATCTGATGACCCCTCTACTAGCTTTCATCCTGTAGGTCATCGCGTGAGCATCATGAAATCAACTAAACAGCAGGTGTTATACCTACCCAACAGATTGCTACCTGAAACCTACCTGAAACAAGGAAAGAAAAAAATAGTCCAACTGTGGTTCCGATGTATATGCACCAAGTGACTACGATTGTATTGTTGGAAAAAAATGTTAGTGCTACCTCGTAATTTTATTCGCTTTTTTGTTTTCCAAAGTTGGATAATAAATAGCGATTCTCGATCTTGGGAAGTTTTTTGTCAATCAGCCTGTTTATTGAAATGAATGACTCTTCGTAATCGCCCAAACATTGTCAGATTTGGAATACGACGTTGTATCTTCAAGAATCAATTATCACCAACTTGATTTTGTTTACTAGTGGCCAGACTTTCTCATTCAATTTTTCTCTATTCCTTCATATAAGCACTCTCAAAGCTATAATTCATCACAATTTCTGATATTTAATCATTTCGATTGAAAAAAATTCATTTTTGAGCTGGTCCAATAGCTTGGCCTACACGTTCCTCGGATTGCACTCCATTACACTTTTTTATGGGGATATTAGTAGAGTACCAAACGCCTCGAAAAACGCTTAGAAACAAAGTTGCTGCGAAATCGGAGGTAAAAAGCTATGACATGTCCAAGAATGTCACCTACCATCTCCTACAAGAATCCACTTGTCATCAAACAATTGTCCTGTGCGTTTGGGGGTGGTTTTGAAAAAAAGCATGTTTTTTTTATTTGCCAAAAATACTAATCTACTTCAATCGCTTCAGTGTGTCTAAGTTTGGTTCGATCTGATGATCAAATGAATTTTTGAAATACCATCACAATATATGGGCAAATCAAATTTCAAACGGCTATAACTCGAAACTTTAAAAATTTTATTAAAATGGTTTTCAATTACATCGAATTATCCCAGAAACAGTTACTTATATTAAAGAAATTACTTCTTTGAAGTCGATGCGCTGAAGTTTCACAAAGCGAATGGTTATTTGAAATCGAAATCAATTATTAAGGGTGATATAGAGGAAAACATACTTCGATACCCTCCGCTACACCCGCGGCCGTCCTGGTTTCAATCAGTTCACTGCATAACATCCGAATCACAATACGTTTTAGGCATTTTCAATTATTATTCAATATAGTAGTTATTAATAATTGTTATCGAATCCGTCACGCACAGAAAAAAAAAGTAGAAATTACTAGAATCTGTGATTTTTACTGGTTTATACAGTTGATAATTATATGGTCAGAAATTATTTCCAGTGAATACTACTATTGAGTCCAAGTAAATCGAGTCAACTTACTGATCACTTAATATAATAGTCAACTTCATTAGAAACACGGTTGATAAGTTACCATTCGTACATCATTGGTGTGTACATTGAGGAATAGTAAAATAGATAATATTGGATAAAATATTGTAATTAATCAATGAGCACTGGTAGTTTTCGTTTTTTATTCAGTGAAATGAACTTTATATAATGTACTCATGATGGAACTAACATCTAGTCATCTTTAATGTACCTACTAAATGACAAAAAGAGACAATTCATATCCACATATTTATTAGCGGTAGTGGAATACTCTCAACCGATTTATTGTAGGTAATTCCTTCTTATCTATACTCATTGAAGGTATTCATGATTATAGAACGAGAAGCAAAATTCTTCCTGAGCTTCCAATTTCGAAGGCCTCCATGATGAGTTTTTGATCATTTTCAATGAAAAATATGGTGGTAACAGCCATAGCGCCGCCGCTTTACTGTTATCCAGTTGATCCGGAGTAGATTTTTCTAGTGAAGTTTTGATGTCTCTATTGGTAGGTACTCTTCTTAGAAATCGTACTGAATCTAGAATAAACAATTATTTAGTTCGTATTTATCTGTATAGAATGAAAAAGTCATTTTTCGTACCCCATCGAGTGTATCCCATCAGGCAGGGGCGGACTGGACCATTGAATCGGCCCGGGCGATATTATGACCTCACCGGCCCAAGAGAGAGAGATATCGAATGTGATTAAAAAATCACATAGTCAAAAATTAATAATGGACAATATTTCTATAAAAAAAACAACGAACTCGAGTGAATAATATTAAGACAAATAGCAACAAACATTGAATCATGGAAATTTCCTAATACATTTGAATTTTTGCAACAATGTAAATGATAATATTGTCACGACCTGGGTTGCTACCCCTTTGTCGGATCTTAGTTGAGGGGGTTATGCTTGGCAGCATGGTTAATTGAATACTACTTGTGGAAGAAGACATGATAAAAGTGACTAAAACAGTTTATTAAATATAAAGCGAAGTGCATTCAAATTAAATTGAACAACATGATAACAAACGTGAATAATAGTGAATACAGTGAATAAAATCTAGTGATTAAAAAACAGGTGACATCATTCAGGAAAACAATTGAACAATCATCTGGTGAGTTGAAATTGATGAAAATAACATTCCTGAATTATCCATTGACATATTATTTGGCCATCAAGCGGCCCAAGAAAACATAGGGGTCGACAATACGATAAACAAATATACCTTCATTTTCCGACAATTGTGATTATTCGGTACTTACATTGAGATTATCGCAAACAGGGCTTCCCAGGATGAGGAGATGTGTCGGCTTGAGTTGACCATGATGGCTGGGGTGGCTTCTCTAGTTCTCTCCAATAGTCGCTGGCAAATTCACGTAAAAGGGCTGAAGGCCTGAGCAATGGTGCTTGTCAAATGAATGATCAGATAATAATGAATGTCGAGATAGTAATGCCTGATGTTTATTCTCGCGCGATTAATGTTTATAGGCGATTCTTGCAAGATTTCAGAATCGGCAATTCCATTGTTCATATAACTAGTTCGCAGTTGAACTCTAGGTTATAGATATTCCGTTTCTGCCGATTTTGAGTTTTCAATAAATAATATGTTTTCAACTTGAACTCAGTTTCCTGTCCATGTAACCGACATGAACTGTGTAACCTGAGCTAGGGTTGAATTACACGTGATTGAATGATTTTCTTGAGGTGAACGATTTTTACAATTATTAGAAATACCGTTGCAGTTGTTATGGTCTCGTAAGAGGTGGATAGATAGACTGGTGAAACCACTTCCTATCCTGTGACATGTCCCAAATCTTTTGATTTCGCCTACTTCGATAAAACGTGTATTACGTGACATGGCGTGGGTGAATCTCGCTAAGTGAAGCCGCGATTTCAACCAAATTTACAGGTTACTGCAGGTGTCAACACGAAAGTATGAATATTTGATTCTGAATGACTTCTAATCGTTTCTGACAATTTCATGAAGCCATTTTCCAATGAGTTTGATGCGAATATGTATCGAACATGATTGAAAGAAAATTCTTCAAAAATCTTTCGACAGTATCGCCATCTATTGTTTTACATGAGAACCCCACGGCGACGGAGACCAAGAATTTCAAGGCAAAGAAAAAACAAGCAAAAAATCTGGCTATTCATCTCGAAGGTTCCTGATAAAATAACCGAAGACAACATAAAAAATTACATCAATAGGAAAACAGGAACAGGAAAAGTATAAACGTGATGACTATGATAACATAATTCAGAACTCCGAAAACAAAAGTAAAACTTCTTGGTCTATTATAAATGAACTGAAAGGTAAATCCAAGCCAAAATCGAACATTAAACTGATATATAAAAATGAAGAGATCACTTCACCTGTAAGTATAGCAAACACTTTTAATAAATTCTTCATTGATGCTCCAGAGAAAGTTATTCATGATATACCAGATGTAGGTGGGAATGTTGCCCCTACTCAGAAAAACATCATGACTTCAATGGTGGCACTCCCATTTACAGAATCAGAAAAAAAGATATTTTTGCCAAACTTAAAAACAAACGTTCATCTGGTCCCGATGATCTGCCCAACAATATCATCAAAGAGTTTAAGGAAGCTTTAGTTAAACCATTTTGTCATATCATAAACTCATCTTTAGAAACAGGAGTTTTCCCAGAGTCTTTAAAAATAGCGAAGGTGATCCCTTTATATAAAAAAATGCTAAGACTTCACCAGAAAATTATAGACCATTGTCTCTTACATCAGTATTTGCAAAACTATCTGAGTATTGTATGTTAGAAAGGTTGACCTCCTTCATTGTGAGATTCAATCTGATACCAGATGAACAACATGGATTTAGAAAATCCAAATCTACCACAACAGCAACAACAGAAACATATATAGACATATTAACGGAATTGGACAGACAAAGATGTCCAATTGGAATATACTGCGACCTGAGCAAAGCGTTTGATTGTGTTCCACATGATCGATTATTAGAAAAGCTGTGGCTTTATGGGATCAGAGGAAATACACATCAATGGTTTCGATCTTATCTTGATGGTAAAAAGCAATATGTACAGATATCTCACAGTGAGAATGATGGCCAAAATAGCATGCACTGCTCAGATTTGATTTCTGTAAATATAGGGGTGCCACAGGGAAGTGTCCTTGCCCCTATATTATTCTCAATTGAACCTGCAAAAAAAAAAATATCTAGGCATATATATAGATAACCATCTACGATGGGACTGTCATATTGAATATTTAACAAAAAAACTACGATGCATTCTATTCCGATTCAGACAAGTTGGTAAATTTTTAAACTACAGACAAAAAAGAATTTTATACTACAGTTTAGTGGAATCACATCTAAATTATGGCATAATTGGCTGGGGAGGAGTATCCAGAACCCACCTACATGCACTTGAAGTAACTCAAAGGAGATTTCTTCGAATACTTCTTGGAAAACCAGCAAGATATTCCACCAACCTCCTGTACGCTGAAACACATATATTAGATATAAGGCAATTATATAGTATTCAAATTGGCTGCCAACAATACAAAAACAAAAATGAACTTACCACTCTAAACCATCCTTATGCCACTAGAACAAAACATCAACATCAAGTACCACTCACTTCTAAATCCATTGGTCAAAGAAGTTATATGTTTCTAGCTCCAAAATTACTAAATTTTCTACCACAAGAAATTAAGTATGAAACTTCTCTGAAACGCTTCAAAAATAAACTCATGACATTTGTAAAACAAACTGAAAGAAAAGATATTCACAAATTGATAGAGGGTTGAAATAATGAAAATAAAATGCTACTGGTATATGAACAAAAAAAAATTACATCCTTCTATATTTTTCAAATTTATTCATTAAGCATTCTATTTAATTGATTAATAATCATTATCTCCATAGGTATGTAAAATAATTCTGTAGATTCATTTTTTTTATTTTTTTATTTTGCATGAATATGAACTACTAACATTATTCTAATAATATCTAATAATAGTAAAGTAAGCTAAAATTGACACCTGGTATCCACGAGTAAAATTATTTGAATCATTAGCAATGAGTGTTATGTTCAACTCCGTTACGGCATGGGGCATAAGATATTTAGAAGTGATAGAAAGAGTGCATCTCAGTTTCTTAAAAAGAATTCTTTTAGTACCTACTAACACACCCGACGCAATAGTACGTTTGGAAACGGGACGAGTTAAACTTGCACATAATATTTTTAAAATAACCTTAAGCTGGCTGTACAAGATTCTAACCATGGAGAGTGATCGGTATCCTAGACTTTGTTTTGAACAACAAATAAGATTAATGAATACGACTGATCCGAAATATAATTGGGCACTTCAAGTAAAGCAATTTTTTATTGATAGCGGATCTCTGGAAATTTGGAATAGTAGAATTCAAATAGGAGAAATCTAGTGAATAATTATTACACTTATTTGTACAACAAAGATGTTTCTATGGCATCTCGTTACCCTTTCATGTATATGTACAATACGCTTAGTACCTCTAAAGAACCAAGCTCATATCTGCTGTTAAAGTTACCTATGCAGATTACCCGCACTCTTGCGCAGTTACGCATGGCCAATCATTTTAAAATTAAGTTCACATTGAATGGAATTGTCTATTCGATCGATCCTGATGTAATATGCACTGTTTGTAATAGTAATAAAGCCGAAACTTTATTTCACATCATCTTCGAATGTCCGATTTACACTGTTATGAAACGAAATAAACAATGTCTTCAGAATTTGGATGCACTTATCCATGCTTTAGAGAATGTAACTATTCCGGTAGCCAAGGAAATTTCAGAATATATCTGGAACATTCTCAGGTTACGTTCATTTATATTAAGTGAATGATGATTAGTTTGATTATACTTTTTACAATTCACTGCTAGTAGTTTGTTATTTGAATCAATTATCTTTATACGTATATATATATATTTATATATTTGTATTCTCACACACACATACTTCTTGCTGTAAAACCTTTTTGAGAAGCAATAAAATTATTATTATTATAATTAGTCAATTATTGTACGTAGTGTTTAAGATATACTAAAAACCTATTTTATTATTCCAATTACCATACTGAACATTTGGTGCATAATTATTATTATTCTCCACAAACAAGTATGTATAATACTTCAGTGGATGTAATTCGTGTTTATTCATATTTTATATATAGTACTGTTATTATAATACCAACATTGTATGCTTTTGTTGCGAATAAACATTATTATTATTATTATTATTATTATATAGCAGATATTGTAAAATATTTAGATAAATACAAAATAACACTTTACGCAGATGATTTGTCGATTCTGGTAGCTGAAGACTCCTTAGAAACCATCCCTCAACATTGTGATGATCTGATGAAAAGAATTATACTTTGGTTTAAAACAATGCCAAAACATAAAGTTTTTAGGCATAACTATGAATGATACATTAGATTGGGAATTCCATATTAGAGAAACAATATCCAAACTAAACAGCAAGATATACCAACTGAGATGCCTACGAAGAGTTCTCAACTTGTCCGTGCTGAAAAGTTTCTATTATGCTGAAATTCAGTCACGACTCACATATGGAATCTTATTATGGGGTTCAGCACCAACAGCTCAGAAATTATTTGTACTTCAAAAAAAATGCCTAAGAACATTATTAAATGAGAGTCAAAGAGAATCATATAGACCATTATTTGCCAAACTGAAAATACTTCCTCTCCCTTGCCTGTATATTCTAGAAATATCGTGTTACATATTCAAAAATAAAAAAAAAACATTAGCACTCATAGTGATCACAGTTATTCAACGAGATTTAACCACCATTTGAAAACACCTCGAAATAATTTGAATGTAACTCTCAGGGGACCCACCTCCAATGGTGTGAGGATTTACAATAAGCTCCCGGAGACAATTAAGAAGGAAGTTACTGATTTCAAATTCACAAATTTTAAATTGTCAATTTTAAATGTGATTTAACTATATGTTACCTATATGTAATCAATGACGTGTTTTATATCACAACTGTGGTCTTTGAAATTAATAAATTTTACTTTACTTTACGTAATGAGCTAAAATTCAATTGTTCAAAATCAAGGATTTGTCTGCTGAGACAATTGAAAAGTAGCGCCACCAGGTCTTATTTCCATCATTGTCTCGTACTATTATAGAAAGCTCTTGGGAATACTTTTTAAATCACGCACTACAAGATCAACCTTGGAGATTTAAAGATTCAGTAAAATAGCCGCAAACGTGAATTTGGCTAGAGGTAGGTACTTTTTGACAACCATGACTTGAACTAATTGTATCGGGGATCACTATTAAACCACAGTCGCATCAAGTTTCGATTGTTTAAAGCTGTTTTCCGTGAAAAGGAATTGGCCAAAGCTATAATAGCCTTGTATATGTAACCGCATCAATCAGGTCACTGTTAGAGATGCCACTACATTACACCATAATATGCTATCCGGATAGTAACACAATTTTTTCAATCCTATTTGTTTTTATATGCATTACTTTCGTGATTATTGAAAACTTGTACTGAATGTACCGGCCCCATGAGGCTCTCCCAGTCCGCCCCTGCGGCATCAGGTTATGTTTATAAGCAGCAAATGTCTTCAGTATCCCATCGATAATTTCATCTTTCGTAACCATAACCCTTCCTTGATTTGTATTGTGAGTATTTCATTTTTGTGTCACCATTATCCATGGATCCAGAGGATTTTTCAACCATCTTCTAGACGAAAGTATTCGTGTTTCTATAAGAAATAAATCAACCTACATAACAAACACAATTCACTAAAAAATCGCTATCATTACCTCTCTTTTCGCTTTCCTCATTTTTCTTTTTGGCTAGTCCTAGTTTAATCACTCTTCTCCTTTTATTGCAAATCTATGATTGCAATAATGATCATAAGGAATCCCGCTGCAACCATTTTGTCTCTAACACATTCATACCCTGAATCGTTTTCTAATTTATGCGTAATCCTCAAATGTTCTTCACCTCGATTATGATGGCACACTAGCTGCGAAAAAGAGATACTATCTCGAACAGAATCAAAGAATAACTGAGGACAAAAGTCAACCCACACCATTGAAGGGAAAACGACTATATGAATGTTTTTTGTTCAATTTAGTATCCATCAATGAACATCATAATGACAATAATTATTACTCGCCGAATAGTTTATAACATTGATTCGGAAGAGTAACTGCCAAACTTCAGTTCTGAGGTGAATTTACTTTGCAAATCATGTATTTTGAATCTGTATGGAAATGTAAACTGTCCATATAGTTTTTTAGTTTTTTTTGGATCAGTTCAATTTATCATTTTCTGAGATTAATTTGACCTATTGTGAAAGTAAATATTCCTGAATACATTGCAAGAACTGCTGACAGTGATTTTAAGTTGAAATCACAATAAGGAATAGTGAATAGTGAATACCTGCGATTTGTTGTTAATAAATTAATGAAGATTACTACGAGGTATAGTACCTACTATCTACTTTGAATGAACCATCATTCCTAATGGTATATTGAGAAAAACTTTTTATCAGGAAATTTTCACTAGCCGGAACTGTGATTCATCAGATGTATATTTCTTAGCGTGCTGCTGTGACTTATAACTGAATAATTAATAAGTATAAAATTCATTGCAAAATTGATATTATAAGTATAATTATTGGCTTCATTTAAAGAATGGAAACCAATTTCAAACAAAATGCTCGAATGTAATTTGAAATCAAATATTCACTTTCAACAAAATAGAGAAAAGTATGCAAGACAAATCGATCTGATATTCAGATGATTTCCGATGTATTCGAGAAAGATCAATCAAATTACTGGCACAGAAACTGTTATTCTAGTTTCACGAGGAAAAGGAATATCGAAAACAGGAGGCAGAAGTGTCAGAGTGGGATATTTCCCACGGGTTGAACGATACGAATCGACTAGCGGGAAAAGCGCTGTTTATGTTGTTGGGCCCGTGCCTTCGGTTGAGGTCCTTTGTCAATTTCTTTCCAAAACATAAGCACACTTCTGGGATTTCATAATGTGTTCAACATTATATCGAATGGAACGTTGTATTGCAGGAAGAAGAGGTCGTTTACAACATTTGTTATAAGATTAATAAAACTTCTGAGTCTAGTTTATCATCACATGAATTATATTTCAATAGGTGATCCAACTTAGTATTAAACCCAAGAGGTGGTGAAGAAGAGCACTGATTTGCATAAAAACACTTATTATATGGTGTTTCTTCATACCAGAAAAGTATTCGCATGTACCTGTTCAGTTTCTTTAACGCACCGAAGAGAATTTCGTTGAGGAAGGATTCAGCATCAAGAAAATCACAGATTGTGCATCACACACCACTGCCGTGTCCAATTGCACTTTCAGAAATGCATAAAGAACACCAACAAAGTGTTCATTCTGCTAAATTCAGCACTAACACTAGTGTTACTGACAACTGGGTTTGATTATTGAAAACACTCATGGGAAAGGTCACATATCTCATACAGTGGTGGATAATATGCTGATTTTTAATGACACTAAAATAATCAGGTCCTCACGGGACACCAGACGGTGTTAGCTGGTGCGAGCTGGTGTAATTTTTTTTTCAATGTGTACTGTTCGATTTCCGATTTTCTGTTTTTTAGCATCACATTTGGGCCCATAAAAATGTAGATCCCCTCCAACTCCACCGTAACTGGGTTTTCCTTAATATAGATTACCGAAACACCAATTTAGGACGGCATTCTCCAATTATTAGACTAAGTAGAAGCTTCAACAAATACTGTAATAATGTGGATATTTACGGCCTATCTCTACTCTGCTTCAAACAAAAAGCCAAGAAAAGTTTTGAACTTACTTCAATGTAAGATATTTGATTTTTTATTCAGTTTTTTAAAAATTATCATTAAGCATTATATTTCATGTAGTCTTGATGTGATGTGAAAATTCAACGAGATATTTTATGAAATGATGTATTTGCTGATGTTTTTTAGGTTTCTAGAACCTGTTCGTATGCTGAAATTGAATAAATAAATGAATAAATAAAATGTTAGGTAATCGCAGGGCGTGGATATTTCATTTCGCACCAGTGCGAAATATCTTATTTTGTGTACTAGTTTACAGTGCGAAATGATAAGTATTTCAGGTGGGTCGTAGGAGAAATATATATCCTACACGTTCAAGTCTATATATCTGTAAATAAATAGGTTTAACACAGAAAGAACAGCGATGGATGCATTATTTCCAAATGTCAATCAATTAGTGGACATCTGATAGCTGAAATTATAAAGATGCTAAAGGTAAAAATAAATAGTAAGTGGATGGGGGCGGCATTTTTCAGCTTTTGCCCCGCCTAAAAAAAATTTAAGATCCAGGGCTGAGTAGTACTTTATGAGATGCAGAGCTGGCAACGCTGCACCAGCCGCAGCGCCGCGGCCGCCGACTGCCACAGGTGGTCGCGCGCGGGTCGCGCCGGCCCTGCGCGTTCGCCTGGGTGGTCCGCGTCGTGTGTGGCGCGCTGTCCCGCCTGGGGCGCCCCTCCAGCGGCCGGCTGGCCGGCAGAGGGCGCGCCACCGGGACGGGGCTGGCGCGGCCGCGTGGCGTTGCCGGCTCAGGCGGGGTTTCCGGGGGTCTGGGGAAATTCGTTGGCGTTCAGGGGAAAGCTCCTCGGAAACGAGCAGAATGTGGGGGGAATGGGAGAGTGAACATTCTTGTCGGTTCTGCGGACGTGGCGGTGGTACCCTACAGGGGTCCCGTAATTCGAGCTTTAGCATGGGGATCTCGAGTATTATAATGATAATTATTTGAGAGAAAATTCCATCATTTTTCGTTCTTGAAATATTGGAAAAAACGGAAATTTGTATTTTTCGTTGTTATTTTTTCAAGCGAAAACGAAGAGAACTAGACGTTTTTTACTAGGACGTTCGTGGGTCACTTTTCTACAAGGAATTCAGATCTGTCATCTTATTTTCCAAGGCAATTTTGATGTCAAAGATAGAACACTCAACTTTAGTTTTTCTTATTGGCGCCATATTGGATTTTTACATTTTTGATAAGTCTGTATTCTTCTGATAACAATGACGATATAATCAGATCTTACATGCTGGTCAAATTGTCAATAAATCGTTTTTGAGAAGAGTGCTTTGGAAACAATGTCAACAATTATTTTTAACAAACAGAATTCTGACAGTTCAATTGAATTTGAAAGCTTTCCAACATAAAAACCGAGGCTTCGAATCAGGAACGACATTTGAAGCTTTAAAAGTTTTTTCTTCGCTAAACAAATCAAAGTCATAAAATATGCTCTAATAGGTACTCCACCATTCAATTGCTAATGTTTTCCCCAAGTTCTGAATAGCTCGATCGATGGTTACAATTCTGAGAATCAAATATTGAATTAGAGAATACTGGATTATAGTTTATGGGGAATGAAGTAAGATTTCTTAAAATTGTATTTTTTTTTTCGGAGGTGGTTGAAATCCTTCATGGACACCATATGGGTCTAATCCCCCATATGATAGTGTGGAAATCTTTGATCTCAGTCAGGTTTACCCACTTCTTCACATTGTAGGTACCCATCGATTATATTGATGAGAATCAGAATGAGAAATTTCTAGAAGTGTCAAGAAGTGAATAGTGAAGAATTCTAGCATCTTTTATAACTTCGTTTTGTAGTTAATAGCTTTGTTTATCTTCTAACTTTCCTATCATTCTCGTTTTTAACTTACAGCCTTAATTTTCAAATAAGTAAGCATGGCAGAAATGTGAACGTTCCAAATCCTCGATTAAACTGTCGATATTCCATTTCTGTTGGTTCGTTAAACAATAGTAATTTACAATTTTTTTCGGCAACCGTGTAGAATAACAAATCAAAGAAACACATTTCTTTCAAAAATTGAAATGTTGGCTAATTTTATGTCAGATAGCTGTCAGTCGTTATTTTGCTGCTATGGTAATGATCAACTGCATTTATCAAAACCATACTACCAAGATTTTCATATTTACAATGACAACAACGATGTGATTCTTCCCGGCCTAGTCCGGGGAGTACGTACTTCCCGGACTAGGACGGAAAAATGCCACTTTCTCAAAAAACTTCGACTGGAAAGTACGTACTTTCCGGACGGTTGCCGAAAAAATTGTTTTGGTGTTCATTCCGGAGCACTCTTCGCAAAAACGTTTTTTTTTGTCAATATTGAACACCATGTAAGATTCTAACATATCTTGTGATACATCATTGTATTCAGAAAATAACAGCCTCCTCAAAAATGCAAAAATCCAATATGGCGCCCATTAGAAAAACCACCAAAAAGGACGCCTTTGAGAATACGATGACAGATTTAGATTCCTTGAGAGACAGTGCATCGAGAACGTCTCAGTTTTCGCTTGAAAAATTAAGAACGAGGATTACAAATTTCAGTTTTCTTCCAATATTTCAAAAACAAAATATGCGATGATACATGAAATTTGTTTCAGATTATTTTCAAGCATAAAAATGCATAACTTTGTCCCAATTTGACCGACCTCGTATCTCTTATAATAACTGAGATCCCCATAATGCGAATTCTTGAGTTGAACACTGAAAAAAAAATATAGGGCTAATAGTTAATAAATATTTGTTTGGGTGCCATTTATTCACAATTAATGAAGAAAAGAAAATTTCATTTAGTATTAAATAATATTATTTAATAATAATAATCGCGAAAATATCATCAACTAATAAATAATAGATAGTTTGTTTTTGGTCGATTTGTGTATTATTAACAATATAAATTTATTCCCAATAAAATAGTTTATTGGGTGATATTACTGGAAATGTATTAATTATTAATTAAAAGTTTATTTAAAGTGAATAAGTCATAGTAACAGATGATAAATATTTACTTTCTGATTTTTCAGTGTTATTTGTTATAAATCAATCATTGGTTCCATTGGAAAATATATTATTTGTGTTCAAATAATAAATATCCATTGAAATTATAGTTTAGTCGTGTGTTGTCGTTTGTATAGTTCATGTTATGTTTGTCGAGTGGCCAAGTGGCATGTATGATGTGTGATGAATTCAATTCGAAATCATACTATTTATGCTAGAACAGGATAACAGTAGGTTCATTATAATTATATACCTAAGTGATTTGATTCTACATTCTATAAAAATAAAATCAGTGATTGTATTGTGAAAGATATATCAGTATATAACGCAGTTGATCAAGCCAAAATGGAGGAGGACAAATTTCAGGGGTTAGAAAAGTTTTTGAGGGATATCAATTTTGTATATTTGAGAAAAGTTTGTGAGGGATATCAATTTTGTTGATTTGATAAGTACATACCAAGGTGATTTTATAAAGGGTAAATTGATTCCGATTCCTTCTATATTGAATTCATTTTCGATTTCATGCAGAAGGGGCGTCTCGCTTCCCTTTTGGTTTATTAATAATAAATATAATTTTTTCATAACAAACAGAACATATTAATAAAAAAATGTCTTCATTAATTGCTAATGAAATGTATAATAATAATAAATATTCTTTATTTATAATAAATAATGATTTACTTACAATTGATAAATCTATAGATCCATAGCGGGACCTATATATTTATTGGGAATAAATTCGAATTTGGTAATAATGAGATATATTTGAATAGTTTAAATAAATTATTTGTTCTTAAAAAATAAACGTTTATTCCGCCATATTCAAATAAATAATTTATTAGCTGTTGATTAATTTAGTTTACTATGAATAAATTGTTTTTTCAGTGAAGCCTCTGTTGAAGCGTTACAAATAATAGTTCTCTGCAAATCTCCTCACGGTCAATATCTTGAAAACAAAGTATATTTCCTTATCTTCATGATATACAGTGTGCCCAAGAAAGGGATGAACAGCATGGAGATTTCGGTAATAGTAACAGTTACACAGTAGGTCGAATAATAGGCAATTAAGGAGCCAATAAAAAGATTCAAAAATGTTGTTTACTTCCGGAAATATTCGAATAAAATTGACTGTTTGATTTTTATTTTTTATGAAGTTATTTGATAAGTTAAAATAAAACTTCACAGGAGAGTTGATGTGGACGAATGTGAATTAAATGAAGTTATATATATTTGTTGGAAATATCTTGAACGAAATAAACTGTCTCTATCCTTTGTTTCCACTCACGACTTTGAGGGATGGAGAAACTCTTCTTTTAGCAATTGTCCGCTTCAAAACTAGGTTTTTCGACAATCCAATCAAATTTGCGGAATCATATAAAAATAATCGCAATCGTTCTAACATGAACTAGGCTTAACGCGTTCAGTTTGGATGAAACTTTATGCCCAAGCTTAGCGATATTACTACAAGAATATAGATTAGATTGTTTGACTTGTTGTCACTTGGAATTCAAAGTATGCATTTCAATAAATACATACATGCAGAATATTAATTTTTGGCTTCCTAACACACCCAGAATCATGAAACATAAAGCAATTGGCACAAAAAAGTCGTTTACACTCATCACTTTTCAGCGTTTTATATCATGCCTTCCTTGAAGGTACTTATAATTACATATTTATAAATTTTATTGATACTAATTAATAAGGAGATACTTTCGCAAGATGCGAACATACCTATTAGATAACATCATTTCCAGAATGACGGAACAATGTTATTCGAATATCGAATTGAGGGTTCACAATTCAAGTGTGTTCTCGAATGTTGCAAACCGGCGCCAACTTGATTGCGAAGCAACCCTCGAAAATCTAATCTAGACTTATTTATGATTAAGGAAGACAGCTTATGAAAATTCTTTTCAGATTGTATTTCCAAAAAAATTATGATGGTGCATATGGACCAGAGATGAGTAAACCGACAAACTGATCTCTGACATGGACTTATAATGATAAACTTAGTGCCGCTTGCATTAAAGTTCATCAAGCCAAAGTCTACACAATCCTTCCGAAAACTTAACGTGAGATTAACTCTACCAACTCGCATGCGTTGCCATAGTTATGCAACCAGCCCTTATAGTGTTTTTTTTTGTAGATTTTGTAGAAAATGAATTACATCATAAAAAATGATTTGTTCTGTAGCTGATGGTTGCAATAACACTATATGATGAGAGAACGTATAACTCCAATTCAAAGCATTTCCCGATTTATTCGTTATTGAAAGTATTTGCAATTCGCTTGTACAGCAGAGCAGAGCTCAAATATATTAGATAAACTTAAAAATAGTATGTACTAACAACATTCTCTATTTATTGTTACTTTTGAAAATCCACGAATCTGGGGAATTTTGTTCAAAATCTGGCAACTTCGAGAACAAGTTCTGGGGAAAATAAATTTAAGACACTGGCAACACTGCGATCGCTCATCTCACAACGATAGTCGCACGCTGATGCAGCCACCAAATAAATGAGCATCGCCGACAGTCGCACGTATTGGGTGGTTTTTGGACACCAACATATTTTTTTCTGTGTGGGTTAGACATTTTATCTCTATTGACAGGTGAAAAATTATCACTTTTCATCAAAGTACTTTTTCCGAGGAAAAAAGTGAGTACCTATCTACCTACTTTTATCCCGGGCGAATTTTCCTCTATTAGATTTATTATTCTATCTAAAGACATGTTATGGAACTAAATACCTATATATTGAGGCATTTATAGAATTCGAAATCGAATTTGATATTTTTACAATTTAAAGCCGTATTTCTACCAGGGTCATCGTTTATTATGATATACAGGTTCCCGATTTTCGAACTCCACCATGGAGATCTCAGTTATAATAAGAGATACGAGGTCAGTTAAAATAGTTCGAGCAGGCGCATTTTCGTGCTGAACAATTATCTGGAAGAAAATTTGATATATTATTTTTCGTTTTTGAATTACCTGAAAAAAAACGGGAACTTGTGTTTTTGTTGAAGCCGAAATGGATTTCTGTATTAATCTATTGTCTGTTTCAAACGATGTTTGGCTCTTACAAGCTGATAAAAATTGTGAAAAAATATTTTTGCGAAGAGTGCTTTGGAAACAACACAAACATCTTTGTTCAACGAAGTAAATTTCGACAGTTGAACTGACTATTTCACGCTCTTGCCAAATGAGCCAATCAGGAGCTCAAGTCAAGTTCGGATTATCGATAACACAAACTCGACTCTTGACTCTGATTGGCCTGTCAAGTTCGTTGTATTCAGCTTTGTGTATGTGAGAGTTAAACGACAAATAAGAATAATCACGTTGTGCACACATTTCAAAATGTGCAGATTCGGGATGAATTTCTTCGAATTAATCAATTTCAAACCATCCAGTCTGTTTGTGAATAGTCTTATAAAATTCCACTCGTGATTGGATTAATCTCATAAGTCTGTTTTTTATTTCATAACTCAACTGAGTTGCTTGAAGGAAACACCACTCGTCCTGCGGACTCGTATGATGTTTCCAAGCAACTCCAGTTTAGTATGGAATAAATCAACAGACTTATCGCGAAAATCCAAGCACTTCTGGTATTACTA
Source organism: Chrysomela aeneicollis (assembly GCA_029955515.1). Taxonomy (NCBI): domain Eukaryota; kingdom Metazoa; phylum Arthropoda; class Insecta; order Coleoptera; family Chrysomelidae; genus Chrysomela; species Chrysomela aeneicollis. The sequence goes on along the minus strand of JARUHQ010000009.1, from coordinate 7,690,163 downwards.
CTGATAATCTGGAACGTTCACATTTCTGTCGAACTTACTTATACTTGAAAACTATTTTCCGGACTTGTACCCGTCTGTGGACTCACTGGAATAAAGTGCCAGAATAAAGACAAGATAAGAGGATAGTATGGGCCTTTCGCCAAGTTAAGCTAAACAGCTTCTAGAGTTGGACAAAAGAGAATTGAAACTGGTTATACGACTCCTCACTGGACACTGCCCTCTGATGTATCGTCTCAGAAAGATGGGCAAACCAGAGAGTGATAGTGAAGTGAAGTTTCTCGAAGGGGCCTTCTTAAAGTCTTCTGATAAACTGATAAACTTTGCACCAAGGCCTCGAATAGATTCAGGGTTATGCACACAAAAGATCTGATAGGTACTACAATCTACTCAAAATCCAGAGTTTCGACGGATTTATGCACAACGCTTTTTCATTAATTTCTTGCTTTCTTTCACGCTTCCGGGCAGCGTTTTTACTAACTATACTACAGTGCAGACCCAACCTACTCTGTACGGCGGTAGACTTTGTAACACGGAAAAAACAACTTTTGGCATTCCTATCCATACTAACGTACAGCGCGGCTAGGCTCTGGATGCTAGTATAGTTTGTTATCATGTAACGCGCGTTTCGGAATTTTTAAGTCTACTATAGCAAAGTCGAATAGGTTCCAATTTGATTTCACAATACAGCGGATACAAATATTCATTCCGTATATGAGCATGGATAATAATATAATAATCACGCCAAATGAAAAGAAGAGATAATTTGCAGAAAGGACCAACTATAAATATTTTTTTTTTATTTTGTATCATTTCTATTTGCGGATAGGTTTATAACAGATTTTTCATTCAGCAGACTGATCGACGTAGGTTGCACTCGTTTTCGTTTTCTGTCGACGAAGAATTAGTTGCATAAGAAAATTATTCTCAAATATTACACATATTTGAATTCATATGAATTTTGGAATGTGCGATTGTTATAGGTTAAGGCAGGAAATTTTGGACACACATCTGCGCTGTCGAAGAGTCCTAACTAAATTAGCTATGGGAGATAATATTGAAACAAAGTGTTTTGAGAACATGATCATATTATGTCACACCAACAAAGAAATCTCAGGAGTTCACGGCAACATCAGCCACCAGCTGACATCGTGAATTATATTACTTAAAATGATTCCAAAACAGTCGATGTGAGCCTAGCTGCGCTGTACATTAGTATGGATAGGAGTGTCGAAAGTTGTGTTTTCCATGATACAAACTACAAAGTCTACCGCTGCACAGAGTAGGTTGCGAGGGGTGAGTACATAGCCATTTTCTGTACACCAAAGGGCATTGAATCATCGAGTTTATTCAAGATAACTTTTTCGTAGGTAGTATATGAGTATATCAATCGTATTTTTATGCTTCAACTTCTTTTTTTTTCACTGGGGTAAAAATTCAAAATTTGCATCTATAATGAAGAGCTCCACTGCTACGCCTATGGATTGTTATTAGTCGTTAAATAAAATTGTGTGGAGCTAGCAGATTTCAGCAAAATTGCATTCCTTTTGAGTTTATAATTAAAAAACGATTTCCAAATCGCAGTATCAGGGCCCTCTATATAATAGCGCACAACTAATCAATAATGTTGTAGGTCCTGAGATTTTAATACCTTCCACAGAAGCCTCAATCATGATATCAGAACAAAAATGAAATACTTTTCACGTCTTTCAATTCATATTATATCCTTGGTAATCTTATCATTTTTGTGATATTCCTTTCAATCGTTGATTCTTGTTTGTATTGATATCAGAGGAGGCCGAATAAATCTCATACATAAACAATGCCTTCGCATCTGGGCGACTGGAACGCCATATGTATACGTTAAATCTACCGTAAAAAATGCGAAACGTAATCCGGTAGCCGCCAAGCAATTAATACTTACCTTGGGAACAATAGACGGCCATCCTCACGTAAAGATCTAGAGTGTACAACCGCAACAGGTAGAGATTTTCGCGGTCGACCGTCGTTTGTTTATTTACTACGAACTACGCAGTCTGCTCTATGCGGCAAAGTTTGTAAACTTTAGCTGCGGCTACGACAAAAGGTGAGTCATTTTGTTTGCTCTTGGTAGATAGCTATTCTCTTATAACTATGTGAATGTATTGCTAAAAATGTGTTGATAAATGCTCAACGAACCAGTGCAATTTTTACAGATGTATAGATTCTAATAAAACAAACGTTACAGCGAGTTGTTGCTGTAATATTCGTACCTACTATATGAACTCAATCTAAAATTCAAATCAATAAATGTATATAATATGCAAGTAAACTGTTTTACTTAATACCAGTGCTTTATCACTGAGAATAATTTTTACTTGTGTTGGAGAATAGAAACGTTACAAGTTGATTATTTTCCCTCGGTTTTACGATCATACTGAATCAACTAAACGATAGTTATTTATGGTACTATAGTGTGTTATGTTGAAAATAAGTCACGCAAGAAAGATTTATAAATTCTCAAGTGACTTTGGACACATAACACACGAGTGGCATGCAATGTTTTATCCAACAAGTGGAAGAAATCATTTTTTAAGATATAATAATTAATTAGTTTCGTGATCTAATCAAAGCTACTTGGTTGATTATTTGGTTGCGTCGGGCATGATACAATTTTAGCAAATGTTTAATAGTTATTTATGTATTAAGGGAATTATGAGGGCCTTAATTACCGATGGCAAAGTTTGCGTCCCGAGGGCCTCTGGCCCGAGGGACAGCAATTGCCAGAGGTTATTAAGGCTCTATAATTCCCGTGGTACATGGATAATTTTATTTTTGACCGATTTTCATAACAATATGTCCATATTTAGAACGCAATAAATGTTTAAATTCATAACCTTTCTGGTATATTTGAATTAGGTAGCGTTGATTGTAGCAAAATTGTAGCATTGCTGGTTGTTGCTAGGTTGTCGCTATGTTACATGTTTATAAGCAAACTTTCTTTATCAATCAATGTTTTTCCGTTAAAAACGTGTTTATTTTTTACCACAAATCGACGATCTTTTTCTGATTTAATGGAGGATATTATAAAAAAAGCGGAAAAAGCAAGACAATCATTACTTCCATCGAAAAGTGAAGCCCTATGTCAAAAAGAATACAACTTATATCTGAATTGGCTGACACAGAGAAATGTTATGTCAAAAGATGCCAACGAAACTGTATTTCTGGCATATTTTCAAGAACTGGTAAAGTATTTTCAGTATTTTCTGGTAGATTTGGTAATAATTGTATTTATTCGTTGCAGTCAGAAACGTTTAGCCCAAATTCGTTATGGACTAAATGGTCAATGCTCAAATCGATGGTGACCATATATGAGAAAAGAGATATCACCAAGTTCAACGAACTAGATGCTTTTTTGAAACGGAAAAGTAAGGGGTATAAGCCGAAAAAAACTGCTGTCTTATCTCCTAAAGATGTCATCAAATTTCTAAAGGACGCCCCTAATGAAATTCATTTATTGCATAAGGTAATTTTTTTCTCATAATTTTCTTTTTCGTTCGTCTATTTCGTTTTATTTGTTATAGGTTGTTCTAATTATGGGTTATTTTGGAGGATGCAGAACTCAGGAACTTCTAAATATGAGTATAGCAGATATAGAGGACCGGGATACTGTTATGGTAGTGAACGTACCAGAAAGTAAAACTGGTGTATCGAAGAAATTTACAGTTGTGGATGAAAAAGAGTTCTCTGCTTTGCCTTTATTGAGACTTTAGTGCTTGCGTCCTGAAGGTACAAAACGATTTTATTTGAGCTTCCGACAAAATAAATGTACAACTCAGCCAATTGGAAAGAATATGTTTGGCAAAATTCCCAGCAAAATCGCAATGTATTTAGGATTGCCAAACCCACTAACCTATACGGGACATTGCCTTCGTCGCACTTCTGCTACTGCCCTAGCCAATGCAGGAGCAACTATGACAAACTTAAAAAGACATGGAGGTTGGAGAAGTTCCACGGTGGCAGAGGGGTATCTGGAGGACAGTATTGAATTGAGAAATAAAACGGCGCGTATGCTGTCTACTTTGCCATCAGAAGAGGCAGGCACCTCGACTGTAGTGAACAGCAACAGCACCACCCATAAAAAAGAAGAAATTGTTTCCAGCGGCGGAAGTAATTTTCAGGGAACATTTGAAAATTGTACATTTATTATTTGTAATGACGTGAATAAGGAAAATATGTCTTAGTTTTCATTACATATAAACGTTTATAAGCATTTCTTGTATCATTTTCACCTGTAAAAGGTAAGAGGGAGTTTTTGAACCTTAATATCCCAAGGGAGTTATGACCCTCATTATAGATATCGTAACTATGACGATATAAGCTTATAATGTCACTGTCAGAAATAAATACATTTTGACACTTGTCCGTTATCCCTGCAGAAATAGGTAGCTTTTGTGATGAAAAAAACGTATAGAAATCGGAGGAAACCGATAAAAATTCCTTAGGAAGCGGAAGAAGCAGCGATGCAGATTTTGCCAGAAAAGTCCCGAGATGCTTACGACAAGGAGTTCGAAATGTTTGAAACTTATCGAAAGGTATCGACGAATATGTTTTAATGGCTTATTTTTTACATTTGCAAAAAAATAGCCCTATCGTATAAAAAAATCGACATTTCGAAATATAGCGAATTCGCGAGCTTTTTGAAAAGCAAATCACACCAAGGAAGTCCAAGACATTAGAAGACCATGAAATAGAGAAGTTTTTGAATGCGATGAACTGGTCAATTTGAAAATAGAAGATATTCAAGGCAAAGGGAAATATTTTCACGTAGTTTTGCCATCAGACAATGAAACCAAGAAATCGAGAAGTTTCACCATACTTGAAGAGAGATTTCTAGTCAACCCGATCAATTTGTGTGAAAAATACATGACTTTGAGACCAAAGAAAACTACTTTTTGTCGCTTTTTTGTTTTTTACAAAAATGGAAGATGCACCAGCTAGTGTGTGGGAATAAATACGTTGTCGAAAATGCCTTCAAGAATTGCAATGCTTTTGAAATTATTGGAGGAACCAGCGCTCTACACCTGTCACTGACTGAGAAGGTCTTTGGCGACTCTTTGGACCAATGCAGGAGCTAAAAAGCGTTCTCGACGGTAGCACCGAAGTAGCATTTTGGCGACGTTAACCACATATAATACACCAAAATTAACGTTATACTTGGTGTGGAAATCAGTCATTTATGAAACGACGCTCTTCGAACCACCGTACAACGTTGTGTCAGTGTTGAGCATGACTTTATGCTGAGTCTCCATACTGACAGTACGACGTCGTCGTCACGACTGCATGATCACTAATATTGGATTTAGCTGCTGTTAGAATAGGTGTGAGGTTACCAAATGTTATAAACAGCGTTGAAACGTCGCGCAGTTGCTGTTCGAAGTTGAAATTCAGTTGACTTTCGCGCTCTCTAATATATATTTTTGAAGTTATAAGTTTTTCAAATATGCACTATAGAGAACATGCCCCATGACAACAAGGACATACTCTTGGCTAAATTGCATCGAAAAAAGAATAAATATCTAGTAAGAGAAAAAAAACTTGATCCAACCTAACCTAAAATTTTTATTATTAAAATTATGCCAGACATCAGGCAGTTTGGAGAACTTCGATTCTTTTGGAACAAATGCTAACCTGGATGCAGAGATTGAGGAAAGCAACTAACTTTTCGAAGAACACTACTAAAAATTGTATGAGACAGATAGAAGCCCGTTTTAAAATGTAGAGCGAGGTTCAGTTTTTGGTCGGATAACCAACTTCAGTCGCGCTTTGGTTATATTTAGTTGTCTGGGTGACTAAGGTTGAAAGCAGTATATTTTTCAGTTATCTGATATCCTAAGCCGCGTTGACGCCTATTATAATACTACGCCATGTTTAATGCGTGATTATCTTCGGAAACATTGTCGGTCATTGAAGTTTGGGACATATACAAACATAAACAAAGGTCAAGAGTACGCTAGAAACGATTTATATATTATTGTATCCTCTATAGTTCGTGTTTGTTTGGTGTAAAACAATAGTATATTTGACAGTAAACTGAAATGCGTTGATAATTTCTGTTTGGGAATCGTTATTTTCTGGCTATATATCAACAGAGTATACCTATCATGAGCACACGAGTAAAACATTAGTAGTCGTCAGAAAGTTTGTACCAAGTGTCCATTTTGGTCATCAGTAATGATTTGGTTGAAATATTTACTAATTTATGAACACCATGGAAAGTGAACTGTCATCGCTGCGCAAGAGGGCGCAAGTGTGTAGTTGTTTTTGGGTAAATTAAGCAACGTTTAGGAAACGACCAACTGCTACCTATATACAGTTGAAATTGAAACGTTTCAGAAACCCAAAAATGATTGACCAAATCGATATAAAACAGGGTCGTGACAATGTAATTCATCAAGGGAGTTATGACAATTTTCAACGACAAGTTAAATACTATACTTTATCTATGACTGTTACGATGAATAATAAGTTAAACGATGATTAAATGTTCTTATTGCTACACCAATGTTGAAAATTTTTGTACACATCTTTATATTTGTTTTGCGATTCTTCGGGTAATAAATTCTGTATGGTAACATAAGCTGATTGTCTTATTTCTGGAGGTGTACATAATAATTCATCTTCAGTATCTGAATTAATCTTTTCGAGCAAAACATTCACAATAATCAGGTATCAACTCAATAAGAAAACGTCAAAATAATTCAAGTAACATTACTCCCCTCAATGACACTAATGGACTGTTACATTTCGCCCAACCCGCTTGTAGAGATGCACAGAGCAACCTTGATATTTGATTTATTATAGCGTATTATAGTGAGTTATAGAGTAGTGAGTTATCATAACTCACGTTGTTTGTTTATATATACTATTATTTGCTCAAAAGCAGTGGAACAATAAATATATAATTTAATAGGAGTAGATAAAAACATATATGTCATTATTTATTTAGGGGTGCTCATTACGAATAACCTATACAATAGGTAAATTGAGAGTAAATAATTCATCAATCACCGAATGATGATGGTATTGTACTTTGTTGATGATTACTCGACTCTCAATCTACCTATTGCATAGGTAACTTGTAATGGGCATTCCATTATAATTCCATTGTAATTAATTAAGGGAAGTACCACAAGAGCTCAGATTTAGCAGGATTTCTTTTCATCGGCTATTTAACGTGAGCTGTTATAATAAAATCACGAGACCGTATAGCTTCCGCTTCATTGTTTATTTAGGGGTGCTCATTACGAATAACCTATACAATAGGTAAATTGAGAGTAAATAATTCATCAATCACCGAATGATGATGGTATTGTACTTTGTTGATGATTACTCGACTCTCAATCTACCTATTGCATAGGTAACTTGTAATGGGCATTTCATTATAATTCCATTGTAATTAATTAAGGGAAGTACCACAAGAGCTCAGATTTAGCAGGATTTTTTTTCATCGGCTATTTAACGTGAGCTGTTATAACAAAATCACGAGACCGTATAGCTTCCGCTTCAATGTATCCGTAATGAAACAATGAAATATGATGAACCTACCACGCAGAAAAATGATTGGTATCAAATTCCAAAGGTGTGACAAGTTTGTCGGTCAAGTTGTCCTGTGACGAATAAATCTCCAGGCGCCTTTCAGCTTTCAGCTGTAATTGGCGACCTAGTAGAGCTCATTTAGTAGAAACGACCATGTCGACCTCACGACCGTATGCAAAGCAGATCTTATCAGGGTGCAGCACAACTCTTTTGGAAAGTAACGTTCAGACTCAGTTCACTGTTCTAGGAGTAACTCGATACGAAATGGGAGTCACTCATTCGGAAGGAGACATTATCACGGGCCTGTCTTGAACGTTTTGGAATGGAGCGTTAACGACGGCTTGAAAAAATTTATTGTACCTACAAGCTGCATGCCAAAATGTTTTCACATTTCGTGTACGATGTTGAAGGTTAATGTTTCAATGACATCTTCTTCAGAGGTATAAAATTAGCGTTCCTAGAATTTTTTCTGTTTTGTTAATGGGTTGAAAAATACCCAAATGCAATGTTATTTCACTATATATACAATGAGACTGATAGGAGACCGAAGGCATAGCGCCTTTATTTTTGTTGCCCGATGCAGATATATCGAGAAATAAATTAAATGATTCATAAAATCTATGGTGAGCTGAACACTTTTAAAATTGAAAAGGAAACATCCAAAAACTCTAAGTGAAGTAGTAGTGTTGAAAAGAGGAAAATAAATCAATATCATTCCCACGTTATTTAGAATAATCTAAATTACAAAAGGTAGAATACGAGCAGAAAACAACTACATTCGTGGCGAATATCACGCAGAATATTGAATAATATCCACTAGTAGTCTATGCATCAATTCATATAAATTAATAAAAAATGCAAAAATTTCTTTCTTCGAACGTGCGTTTATGCTCCCAACGAGACAGACACGCCTGACAACCTGTAGACCGGTTTCGGGCTCAATGGCCCTCATCAGTACAGGGTAGTAGAGTAGAATGGAGATCCTGAGATCTCCACACGAGGCGAGGTCTGAATCGATGGAAGCATCCACGCATATTTGATAGCAGTGAGCCGATCCCCAAGCAGTGTATGAAGACGGAGACACCAAGCGGCGAATTGAGGTAGTACTTATTATCCCGAAAATGTATATTTCTGGTCTTCTTGTCTACATTTCTGTACATGAATTCCTTTATCAAGATCCGATCAATGAAAATCCATTTCAGGTTTCCCCGTTTATTCTGAAAACGGTTGATAATATTTTCGATTTGGAATGTCCGTTTCATTGTTGACCAAAAAGAGCAACTTTTGTCTATTTAACCCACTTCCAATCATTTACCATTCGCGAGATGCTGATAGTGGTACGACATAAAAATAAGTACCATCAGACTGTATTCGTTCTAAACTGCATGAAAAGTATTAGTGAAATTGCTGTTATCAATGTCGACACTGAAAAACAATATCATATTAATAAAATGTTTGTATTTTAGTACCCATATCGTTGACTCCGGATAAAAATCAAGTGCCAATTGAAAAATATCAGCAGTTGCTGATTAGATTAGATTTAGGGCCGGTTGCATAAATAATGCATAAATAATAACAGACGATTAAATATTTAATTCGTTTTGTTTCGCATCGAATTTGGTCCACTCTGTACAAAGGCTATTCAAACTTCTTACTACGAATTACCAGAACGTAATCATCTGATTCACGTAGATGGAACAAGTTTTTGTTCGAATTTCGCATAATGATGACGTGCCAGAAACCGTTTAATTTCCCGAAACATTCTGATAATTACTCAATTTTCAGGCGTTCTGAGAAATTCAACATGACATGAAGACATTGACCGCACGCATTACACGGTGACATATTTCATCTTGATTTCAATGTGAGACAATAATAATCCCAAAAGGTATTGTTTTCAATACCGAAGTGTGATATAATGTATTTCAATGGTGTTTATGGCCGGTAGTATGATTAATGGTTCTTAAATTTCAGCCATAAAACTTCGTAGGCTATAATACACAAGTAATCATCACATGTTTTGTTACGGCTGTTTTTCGGGCTGCGATCGCCTGCCTGAGGGTCATCCGATTTCTGCGGAGTTGGTACTTTGCAACCTTTAATTAGTGATTTCACACACTCACACATTCGCACGGTACAAAGGAAGTGAGCGAAACACGGTGTAATATGGAGAGAATCTAGTTGTTATCTGTGTTTACATTCATTTGTTGAATTCACTTAACCTAATATTTTCTACACTTCTTTGTCAAACCTTGGTGGGTTGAGAACCTCATGGCCCATAGTCAGCTGAGAACTTTAGGTTAACTATGTGCCGTATGTCTTTGATAAAACCCCAGATTTCTTCAAATATTCACAAAATAACGAGTCAATAACCTGATCGATTCTCGCCCCATTTTCAAAATGTTATGACAGTCTTGTGTATCTCGTCACTATTTGAGAATTCATGATATGACTGCTGTCAATGTCGTTGGGAGCTTGTCATTTGGAACAAGTGTCATTTTCTCCCGTTTTTTGGGTGCTGGTCTTTTCGAGAACGCGGAGAGCTGCAACCGCAGGATTTTTCTCCTCAGTTTTTGATATTTATAAATGTTCCCGAAGTACTGATACCATTGAATAACCAGGTAGAATGAGGTCGTTAAACGTCCCCTAACGATAATTGTGTTGCAGATCAAACTTGATGTTCAGATATTTATATTAGTTTTTAAATGAGATATCCATGTTGTTGATTTTGATATAGTTCAGTTGTTAAATAAATATTTAGTGTGTGACACTTTTGTCAATAAAACTTAATATAATTCCTTTTCTCCGAGAGTTCTATTCACGAATCATATCCATTGCAATCACTTCAATTGGTTATGGGCCCAGAGTAACTTGGAGAAGGAAGAAAAGAAACATATAATAATGGACACTGAAATAGTAAGAGTCGAGAAACTGAAAGATCCAAACAACTGGTCAGAGTGGAAATTCCAACTCAAAGTTATCTTGAGAGCAAATGATATCCTCGAGGTCGTGACTGGAGAAAATAAAAAGCCAATACAACCATCAGTACATGATAATGAAGGAGAATCTACAAATGCAAGAGAGAAAGTTGAGGAAGAATTCAAGAAAAGATTGTCTAAGTGGAACAAGGATGATGCAAAAGCCCAAAAGATATTGGTTACTTCTGTTGATAAGAAGGTTCTTCAACATCTCATGTGCTGTGATACTTCCAGAGACATGTGGGATAAACTTCATAGAATCTTCGAACAGAAATCGGAAGAAAGTTTGCATTTATTACAAAAACAGTTTTACAGTTATAAAAAGCTTGAAACAGATGATATGGCGACAAATCTTTCAAAACTTGAGTCATTAGGTGAGCAACTACGACAGCTAGGAGAACCAATACCTGAATCAATGATGATCACAAGAATCTTGATGACACTTCCACCAGAATACAACCACTTCTATAGTGCTTGGGAGTCTACACATGAAGAAAGAAGAAACTTGAATAGTTTGACATCAAGACTGCTTCTAGAGGAATCTAGGATTTCAATGCAATGTCAAAAAGAAGAGAAATCCGCCCTCATGATGAAGAAATCAGAACAACATAAATCTAAGAAGTCGCAAAGTGAAACATTTAAGCCCTCTGGAAAATGTTTTGTTTGCGGAAAAAGTGGTCATTGGAAGAAAGATTGCTGGTTTCGAAAGAATGCAACTAACAAAAATACCAAGAAGGCAAATTCTGCAGAACTACGTGAAGATATGGATGCTTTTGTTGGTGAATTATTAACAGTTCATCAAGATCATTCATCACAAACTTATACAGATAGTTGGTTCATGGATTCTGGTGCTAGCGATCACATGACAAAAAGATTCGAATGGTTCCAGGAGTATAAATGTTTCCATCTTCCCCAACCGGTACGCATCGGAAATGGTGAATGTGTTTATGCCTTAGGAAGAGGTACCATAAAAATCCAAAGTTTGGTTGATGAAAAATGGACAGTAAAACAATTAGTTGATGTTCTGTATATTCCCGATATTGGAATAAACTTATTTTCTTCTGGAGCTGCGATGGACAAAGGATTGAAAATGACATCTGATAATAAAAAGTGCATTTTCACTAAGAACGGAGAAGTAGTTGCTGTTGGGGTGAGACAAGAAAAATTGTTTCGTATGCAGTTCAAAGTTATTCGACCCGAAGATAAGAAGACAGATTATGTAGCCAATGTTGCTGAGTGTTTCCCTTTACGCTTGTGGCATGAAAGATTCGGTCATCAGAATATTAGACAAGTTAAATATATTTTAACGGAGAACAAAATCAAATTCAGTGCAGCTGAAGACAATTTTTTGTGCGATTCTTGTCAGTTGGGAAAACAACATCGAAATCCGTTTCCACAAAGTTCATCAAAAAGTGAAAGCCCTGGAGAACTCATCCATACAGATATATGTGGTCCTATGCAAAATGTTTCAGTTGGTGGTTCTAAGTACTTTCTGCTATTCAAAGATGATTTTTCTCATTATAGCATGGTATATTTCCTGAAACAGAAAAGTGAATTTGCAGAAAAATAGAAAATGTGTTTGACATTTGTTAAAACTCAATTTGGCATTCATGTCAAAAAAATGAGGTCAGATAATGGTTCAGAGTATTCCAATCAGAATGTAAGAAAAATATTTGAAGAATATGGAATTCAGCACCAGAGAACAGTTCCCTACAACCCCGAACAAAATGAAAGTGCTGAAAGAGATATGCGAACAATCGTTGAAACTGCCAGGACAATGATACATGCCAAAGGTCTTCATTTAGAGTTATGGGCCGAAGCAGTGAATACTGCTGTTCATATTCTGAATAGAACAGGTAATAGTTCAATCAGAAGAAAAACTCCATACGAATTATGGACGAAAGCTGCACCAAAAATAGACCATTTGAAAGTTTTTGGCACTGATGTTTATACTCATATACCAAAAGAAAAACGTCGCAAATGGGATCCAAAGAGCAGAAAGGGTGTATTCGTTGGTTATTCCGAAGAAGTTAAAGGTTATAAAATATGGTACCCTGTAGAAAGAAAAATGGAGTTCAGTCGGGACGTCATTCTGAAAGATGAATTGTCAGGTTCCTTCACAGGAGTGACAAACCCAACAAACCCAATTTCTCCCGAAGGAATACAATCATTTCACTTAGTTGAAGAGACCGAAGAAACAAATGAAGAAGAAAAAGACATCCAATACGAGAAAGCAGAGCCTATTTTAGATGAAAATGTTTCAAAGAATGAGGAAGAAATCAACATCCAATGGACGCCAAGAGATGATGGAACTAAAGGATATCAGTTGCGAGATCGATAAAAAATCAGTGCACCATCCAAATTCATGAACTATTTCATGGCTATGTCAGCAATATCTGATTGCCTGATACCGAATAATTATGTGGAAGCTCTAAATTCAGAAATGGCTGATTATTGGCGGAAGGCAATGGATGAATGGATTCTCTACTTTTGAACAAGACGTGGGAGTTAGTTTCATTACCAAGAGGTGAAAATATCATCAATAATCGATGGGTGTACCAGCTGAAAAGAAACCCAGATGGAGACATCGAGAGATATAAGGCTAGATTGGTAGTGAAAGGATATTCTCAAAAATACGGAATAGACTACGAAGAAACATTCAGTCCAGTTGTGAGATTTGATACGATAAGAATGATTTTATCACTTGCAGCCGAATATGGTGTGAAATTGAAACAATTTGATATTAAAACAGCTTTTCTCTGTGGTGAACTGAATGAAACCATATACAGGCTGTCCCCTCTCAATTGGAAAAAGCTTCTGGGGCATATTGAGGAACCATAGACAAGCAGTTTGAGATAAGAGACTGATGTCCGGAAGTGCATGGTTTTCAAAATACAGGGTGTCAAAGTTTTTTTCAAAAAACTTTTTTTTATTAATATTTCAAAGACACGTTAACCGATTTTCTTTAAATTTGCTAGTGATCTAAGCTTTAATAAGACGCTCAGTTAGCACTAATTAAATGTTAATTATGACTTCCAGTGGCGCCCCGGGGGACAGTGTCACGAATAAAAATGACAAAAAATGTACGCTGCTGACTTTTTTTAAAAATTTTATATATTTTTTTAGAAAGCTCAGTTAAAAATACAACTTTTTTGTCACTTGATATTTTTTCGTATCTCTCTCCGTTTTCGAGAAAAAATTTTTATTAAAAACTTTATTGAAAGGTTCATTATCTGAAAATCTAAAACAAAACAATGTTGTCATGGTAACACATAAACATGTCAAACTTTAGTAAAAGTGTCAGTTTCCAAGTACTTAATTATCTTCAAACGTTACACTAATTGCAAAAATGAATCGGTTTGATTTAGCCGAGCTTGCTGCATCTCTTGTATGGGGAAGCGCGGGGTAATTCTTTGTTAGCACAACGGTTGTACGGGCAGCGGTTCCCAAATCGTGAATTGCCAAACCATAAGATTTTTATCAAAATTCATCAAAATCTACGGGAGACCGGCTCATTCGTGGTAAGTATTGCCGAAATGGCAACTTTCTGTGTTTTTTTTTCTTGCGCGTTTCTGTTTTACAGCCAATCTAAGAGGCTTTGTTATCTTTGCAGCCTATTCGAGAATTTGCAAGGCAGTTTCCGATCAGAGATGCCGTTGAGGATGAAGTCATGGCACGCATTCAGAATGAGCCCAACACTAGCACTCGTCTGATTGCGTCGCAACTTGATTGCAGCAAAAATACTGTCCATCGAGTATTGAAAATCCACGATCTCTATCCATTTAAACTGCAAAAGGTGCAGCATCTACTGCCTGACGACGCTCCTCGGCGGCTCGAGTTCTGCGAGTGGCTGCTCCGTCAAGCGGATGAAAACGCTGATTTTTTAAGTATAATCTTCACGAGCGATGAAAAAGGATTTTCGCGCGAGGGGACATTCAATCCTCGTAATAACCACGAGTGGAGCGAACAAAATCCCCATGCTACGCACATCAGAGGATATCAGCAGAAGTTTGGTGTTAATGTTTGGGCAGGTATTCTTGGCGACCATTTGATTGGGCCGTACGTTCTACCTGATCACCTCAACGGGAATAACTATCTAGTTTTTTGCGAGATATTCTGCCCGAGCTGCTGGAAGATGTACCCCTTCAGTTGCGTAGAGAGGCCTGGTTCCAACACGATGGTTGTCCAGCGCATTTTGCGCGCACCGTGAGAGGTTACCTCGACCAAACCTACAACAACAGGTGGATTGGTAGAGGTGGTCCCGTCCCTTGGCCAGCAAGGTCGCCGGACTTGGCCCCCCTGGACTTTTTTCTTTGGGGCGAAATGGAACGGTTGATCTATGCAACTCCTGTGCCGACCATGGAGGACCTAGTTGCTAGAGTTGTGGTGGCAGCGGAATTTATCGCGAACAATCCAGGCGTGTTTGCTCGGGTGCGCGAATCCTGGCTCGACAGGTGCAGAAAATGCATTGAAATGCATGGTGGACACTTTGAGCATTTGCTCCACTAATTAATAATAAATTATTTGTAAAAAAGCCTCCTTGTTTTTCTTCATAACAATAATGAACCTTTCAATAAAGTATTTAATAAAAATTTTTTCTCGAAAACGGAGAGAGATACGAAAAAATATCAAGTGACAAAATAGTTGTATTTTTAACTGAGCTTTCTGAAAAAAATATAAAATTTTTAAAAAAAGTCAGCAGCGTACATTTTTTGTCATTTTTATTCGTGACACTGTCCCCTGGGGCGCCACTGGAAGTCATAATTAACATTTAATTAGTGCTAACTGAGCGTCTTATTAAAGCTTACATCACTAGCAAATTTCAAGAAAATCGGTTAACGTGTCTTTGAAATATTAATAAAAAAAAGTTTTTTGAAAAAAACTTTGACACTCTGTATTTTGGAAACCATGCACTTCCGGACATCAGTCTCTTATCTCAAACTGCTTGTCTATGGTTCCTCAATATGCCCCAGAAGTTTTTTCCAATTGAGAGGGGACACCTTGTATATGGCACAACCCGAAGGATATGCAGATGAAACTAACAGAGTTTGTAAACTTCTAAAAAGTCTTTATGGGCTGAAACAAGCACCAAGAGTATGGAATGCGAAATTCACAAAATTTTTGGAGAAGTTTCAGTTTATTGCCACACAATCGGATCCATGTGCCTTCGTAAGAAGGAGAGATGGGTATGTTTTCTATTTGGCTCTCTATGTAGATGATGGATTGATGGCTGCATCCAAGGTGGATATAGGATGGTGAAACAGCTCTTCAATTGTTTCTGCGAAAAACTTGTAGACCGTTTGAGAAGGTACTAATATTTCCACGACTTGAAAGAAGATGGCGGTAAGATCGATTATCGAAGAAGATTTCTGTTGCTTACGTATTTCTGTGGTTCACATCTGACAGACGTGACTTGAAACGACATTAAAACAATATATTTTCGATAAATCTGGAATGAATATTGATATTTAGACTCTTCTCAATCATTTTTCATCTAGAACAGATGAAACTGATAAAAGTATGACAGATGCAGAGTTTCTGTTTTACCGACACAAGGTATGTTGCCATCTCTGATAACTTCAGGAAATATTACTACGGTATGAAATCAAGTAGGCAAAGGTCTACAGTTTATTCTAGTGCTTGTTGATAGGAAGCTGTTTCACCATCCTATATCCACCTTGGCTGCATCTGATAGTTCTGACATTGACATTCTTATAAGTCATTTGAAAGAGGAATTTTCTGTCAGAATTTCGGAATCATCATTTTTCCTCGGTATAGAAATTCAGCAGAAACCCAATGGGGCAATATTCATACATCAGACAAGTTATGTGAAAAGAATACTGGAAAAGTTCAATATGGAAGATTCCACGACAGTTGCAGTACCTTCCATTCAAAATTTTGAAGAAAGTTCGAGTTATAAGGTTGAAGATATGCAATTGGTGCCATATAGACAAGCTGTGGGAAGTCTCATTTATTTATCAGTTTGTACTCGTCCAGATATCACATACGCGATTGGAAAAGTAAGCCAATTCTTGGAGAATCCCCAAAGAGTTCACTGGAATATGGTTAAAAGAATAATGAAGTACTTGAAGGGAACTATGAATCTTGGTATCCAGTACATGGCAAGCGAGAAAATGGTATTGAAAGGATTTAGTGATGCAGATTTTGCAGCTGACGTCAATACAAGGCGTTCTATAAGCGGCTATGTCTTTTATTTGGGAAATTCTCCAATCTCATGGGGATCTCAGAAACAACATTCTGTATCTCTTTCAACGACAGAAGCTGAATACATAGCAGCAAGTCTAGCAGCAAGAGAAATTAATAAAAAACCCCGAATTCCACAAGAGGAGTAAGCATATTGATATTTGCTATCATTTTATCAGAGAAAAATTCAAAGAAAATGTATTTTCTCTGGAGTACATCTCCACTAAAGATCAAATAGCTGATATCTTCACGAAATCGATACCCAAAACGAGATTCCAGTATCTATACGAACTCTACTAGGAGTAACTTGAACATGGATGGATTGATTTCAAGTTTGAGGGGGAGTGTTGCAGATCAAACTTGATGTTCAGATATTTATATTAGTTTTTAAATGAGATATCCATGGTGTTGATTTTGATATAGTTCAGTTGTTAAATAAATATTTAGTGTGTGACACTTTTGTCAATAAAACTTAATATAATTCCTTTTCTCCGAGAGTTCTATTCACGAATCATATCCATTGCAATCACTTCAATTAATTGCCTCTAGCAGTGCTGGTCAATACGTTAGTATTTCAATTTTTTTTATAGGCCTCTCAACACCCATGAGGTAAGTTACGCCATTTTGTTTATGTGGAAGTTCATGAATTCGATTTCAGGCTTTTAGTTACTAATTGAGAACAATGTACCGAGAATAAGGTTGAGTTTATTTAGTTCCTATCCCTGGAAGATATGAAGTTTCCCTGAGTCATTACACCCGGTATAGTGTATTCCCAAATACCTTGGATTCTCACTTGTTAAAAGGAGGAATGTATCCTTGACGCTGGCGCTGATACACTGGATTTTCACATGTTAAATTGGAGGATGAGAAATTGATGCAGCTAACAATGTACCCTGAGACATAAGGTTAGATCCACCCATTTTGTTATTCCGGCTGAAACCAAGGGCTGAATTAGGACTTCAGTACCACCTGTATTGGCAAACCCTTTTTGAGACATAATTTTCACCTTGTGAAACTTGAGTATGGCCATACCCAGGGGGGTTTTTCATATGTAAATTGTACCACCTTCCTTTCACAGTACTTGGTTTGTCAAACTATTAATAACTTGCTGCTTCATCATTATTGCATTTCGATAACAACTGAAATATTGTGTATTTCTCCACTGTGGAATCATGATCAGTTGTCAGGGTTTATAGGTTATTGGTTAATTTTTGCTTATGCAGTATTATTGATCAGGATCAGAGTTGATTGATCCCTGAATCAATTCATTGGGAATATATGTTGATATATTTTTGTTCAAGAAATACCTTTTCATGTAACACATGCATTTAGGGGATATAATATAATTTGATATATTTTTGTTCAAGTGAATCCTTTTTATGTACTAGGGTACGTAAATAGAAAAAGGGGCATCGATATTCAGGAAATTTGATATTGGGATATTTAAATTGGGTTTGTATTTTTTTTATATTGTATTTGATGGGACAGGAAGAAATTTAAAATTGGATAGTACTTTGTTATACATATGAGAGTTTCATTTATGAATTCTTTGCTGACGAAAGATCACTTTTCCTGCTTTAAGTTCGCAATATACTCTAATGATAGTTATGCTTGTAGGTGAATAAAGTAGGTGGCGCCTCCCCTTTGAATTCTAAAATTTGACCCAGACCCTTCTTCACTGAGTTAAACGGGCACCCCTAGCAATAACTAGAGTTTTGGAAACTTTCCTATTCAATAAACATCCAGTAATAACAAATAGGGGTATAATTTTTTTTTGTTCCCTAAATTTTGGTAGCAGTTTTTATTCTGCATACTAAGTGAACACGGTACTCGCTTCTGAATAGGTATTTCAATAATTGCCTTATTCATACATCAAATATAGGTATAGCAAATGCTTAATATATACCCAGTCAGCACAAGTACGTCTTATGGACGTTTAGACAACCCAAAATCGTCCATTTCCGGACGACCGACGTCTTATGGACGTTTTGGGGAAAATAATCTGCTTAGTATGGTAGCTGCTGTCTTCTTCCTGATTTATATTATTAAGGTACCTCTATTCGTATAAATCAATGAGATTTGAATAACAATAATTTCGAATGATTTACATTACCTATATGTCAGTTTGACATATACCTATATATATGTTTCATTATTACATTATATATTATTATCTAATATTCAAAAATGTATTTACATATCGCAATTTCGAGTTTGAGAACTACCCATGAGTCAAATTCATACGGGTGGAAGAAGCGAGACCAATATCAGCTTATGATGGAATCCGAACCACTTCTAGAAGTCATGGTTTCCAACAAGATTTCAAATGTTACATATTTTTCCAACATTGGGGTTTTTTGAGTTCTTATTTAGAATTTTTTCAATATCGCATCTTTGAAATTGGTATTTTTTTATGTATGAGCAGTGATGAGGAAAACGATACCAACAGCTGATATTTACCATATATTTTATTGATATTGTATTTGTATCACGAAGCAGAAATTAATTCCATTTTTATCTTAAAAAAAGTTTTCCTAGAAACGTACGTCCCCAAAACTAGGTCCTGGACGTTCGGACTCAATATGGACATAAAATGGACGTCCCCGGGACGTCCAGTGCTATCTGGGTATCAACCACCCAGTATATAAGACGCAACAACTATCTTTTTCGAAAAGAAATGAGGTGCTCGAATACCATGCATATTAAATTATGAGTTTATATGAGGAGGATTTATAATATTCTATTCTATTGGCTATACCTACTATAGGTGAAATAATATTTCTGCCAACATGTTCATATAGATTTTTTTTAACTCTTGACTGCACGAAAGATAAACCCATTTTGTATGCTTGTTTGTATGGGGTTTGTTGGGCAGGAGCAACTTCACAACGACCTTTGCAGATCTATTAAAACCTACTTATTATAGTACTAAAATATTTATTGACCAGAATAACTGCAGATGTTCTTTCATATTCACAATAAGAAAATGTTCTCTTTCACATTCCTACGAAATAATCTTTGCTATGATTAAAATACAAGATAGATAACTATACATAAAATATAGTGGATTAACTTTGTTCATTAAGTAGTATTTTTTCAAGTCTCTTCTGAATGTCGTGAATGAAAAGTTTCCAAGCCTTATGAGGCGATTCGCCTCGTGAAACGGTAAGGAAATCAATTATGTAACTACCTACCATGAAAGTTGAAGAATAGCAATTTGTAAAAAAGAGAAAGAACTAAAAATATGTTACCAGACTATCGATTTTCAGTACATCTATTCTGGTTACCTGTGGAGTAACATAATCCCTATATGTGTATGGCATTCAAATCTTGAACAGTCGTTTTGATTTCACGACGTGGTTACGCCGATTACCTGGTTGTCACAATCAGATGCAGACATGACGAAAGTAATTTCCAGTCGCATGCAAGAAGCACTAAGAGCACAATCAGAAGCTGGTACGCAAAGAGTCAATTCTAGCAAAACAATGTGCCCTGGATACATTTTGCAAGAGCCGAAAGCACCAACTTGAAACCCCAACTCTAAATGCAGCTCATACATTATCTAAATACGCTCTGATATCGACCAAAACCTAATATTATTTTCGAAGCTATAGCGACAAGCAGGACAAGCTGCATGAAAATGTTCTACTGGTCATGCCAAACGATAATCAAACCCATGCAACAATGATATGGTGGTCAAAGATGCAACTTCGGTACAAGTCAAGTTGCAGAAAGGGCAGCGACTAGCTTGTTTGCTCTAAAAACCTCTTGGCAACACTCCAACCATCTTTCAAGCAGAAGTACATGTATGTGCCCAGGAGTATGACTCGAAAGGGACACTCGAAGGGCAAAAATCTATGTTCTATCAGATAATCAAGCAGCAAAATAAGCTCTGAAGTCATACACTTGTGAGTCTAAGCTGACCTGGGACTGTACAATTCCTGAGACAGCTAGCAGCGAACAACCAGGTCACTTATTTGATGTGGGTACCAGGTCATATAAGAGTTGAAGGCAATAAAGGGGCAAATACACAATTCTCGGCCCAGAACCCTTCTGGGGACTCTCCAATGCCCATTTGAGAGGTTCGACGTTGGGAAACGGATGAAATTAAATCTCACTGGAAGTGCCAGGACAAAAACAAGCGAAAAGGCTAGTGAGCCTATCGCCAAGGAAAGCTAAATAGCTTCTTGAGTTAGACAAAAAATACATCATGAAACTCCTCACTGGACACTGCCCTCTGAGGTATCACCTCAAAAAATGGGTAAAACAGAGAGTGATAGTTGCCGCTACTGCAAAAACTGCCCTTCTATGTCAGGAACCTAGCACCCAGGAAACTGATAATTTCTCTGCTAGAGAGGCTCTCCTGCAATCTAGCTTGTCTGGAAATGAAAGTGGCAATATTCACGTGCCCCACTGCAGCATTAGTGGTAATACTAGACGTCATTGCACCTAATGAAAGTGTAATGAAATAATCAGTGCTTTCAGACTGAACCAGGCAGTTAACTTGAAAGAAGCAAATCGAATTGGACATCGGAATTTTGGTAAACATTAGGTAGCCAAGCAGACCTGTGAACTCTGAAGTCATACATTCGTGAGTAAGATGACTTTGGACTGCAATCATTCCCTTATACAACTGGTAGCAAACAACCAGATAAATATGATGTGGGTGCTAGTTCGCAAGGGGTTTAGATTCAACGAGGAAACGTACTGCCTTGCCTAGGAAGGGGCAAACACACAATTTCCCGGCCCATTAGTAGACTCCCAAAATCCACTTGAAAGAATAGTTTCGACGATGAGAAACATATGAAAAGGCTAATGAACCTATCTATAAGGAACGATAAACAGCTTTTTGAGTTGGATAAGAAATATATAATATAGCTTCGGTTTCCCCGTATATATTGAAAACGGTTTGTGATATTTCTGATTTGGAAACACCTTTTCATTGTTCACTGATTTATACTTTATCGATACAGACATCTCCTTCACTTTCACTTTAATGTTATTAACGTGATTGACTTTGGCGTAACCAATCATAATGTATTAGTAGTTGGTAACGATACTAAGGCTCGGCTTTGTAATGAAGGAATTCAATCAAATGATCGAAATGGAAACTTATGCTATTGTAATTGTCGTTAATTAATTTCTGTGGAAATATTCTCTTTACAAATGTTCTTCAGTTGATAGTTTCGATTTATTCGAAATTTAGGTTACCTACCTATTTTATTTTAGATATCGTTGAAGTAATTATTTCTGATAATTGCATCATCTGATAATCATTTGATTTCTAAAGTAGGGATTTATTCTATTTTCGTCACAATTGCATCAGCGTCAGGATTTATCTATAAATTATCTCTAAATTTGGCCTCGGAGTAAAAAATTATGCAGAATATGAAAACAACAATTAATCATTTTAAGTAAAACATTCACAATAATCAGGTATCAACTCAATTAGAAAATACAAAATAATTCAAGACTTTCTTGTCACCTGTTGAAGAGATAAGATGGTTCCTTGACATTTATTTAATTTTCCAATTTTTGCTATTCTGATGTGGAGGATGTTAACTCTAAAAATTCTCTAACATTAGAGGTTCGCACTTAGTGCACCCTATTTCCTTTTTAACATTGATTTTGATTTGTATTTCACTAATGAATATTTTTTCACCAATGATGTTCTCTTATATTATGTAAGCTGATGATGAGAGATCGATCCCTCGAAACATGTCCTTATGATAGTCTGTTGACTTTATTAAATAACATTTTTGGTGGAGTTCGACTGTAAGTTCTACCCCTTTGGACCTATAATTCAAGTAACATTACTCCCCTCAATAACACTAATGGACTGTTCCATTTCGGCCAACCCGCTTGTACAGATGCACAGCCACTTTGAAATTCGATTTATTATAGCGTATTATAGTGAGTTATAGAGTAGTGAGTTATCATAACTCACGTTTTTTGTTTATAGATACTGTTAATTGCTGAAAAGCAGTTGAAAAATGAATATATAATTTAATAGGAGTAGATAAACTATTATGTTTATTCTCAGTGTAACGTCATGTCCCTATACTATGTATCTTTTAGTAAACAAAACCACTGGTGAAACCGTCTACTCTACTCAGATTTATGCTGGAATATTTCATTATCTTGAAAATACGGTAGGTATATAAAAAATCGCTTTTTGAAACAAATAATGGGTTTTATTATATAATCAGACAATTTACAAGGTACAACCGGCATACATTAAGGTACATTTTTGAATCTAGCATTTCTATCAACTGAAAGAAAAACTAAATTCCGTAAATAAAATCTATTATACAAAAATTCGATCGAATGTCTTCAAACAATGCAAACATATCAGACACAAATCTAGCCTAAGTAGAATTGAAAAAGTTGTCAAGAAGGCTGCTATTCCCTTGACGGATTCAAGATCTTAAGTACTGAATGAATAGCTATCCTGCATAAAACCAAATAACTTAAAGCAATATACAGCTACAAGCCTTCTTTGGTTGTATGATACTTGTTCAAAGAAAGGTTAGATTTTCACTGGTAAAACGTTTCTCCTATATAAAATGTACATAATATCTACTTATAAAAACTAAAAACCTATATATTATTCGTTTACTGTACAATATGTATACAAACTTCAGTTCAACTGAAATATAAAAACAGGATATCTGCAGTTTCGAGGTTTTCAAACAACATGAACACCGTGAGTATAGGAACTTTTTGAGACAAAATTAAAATTACGAGAACCTCAATTCCTTTGGCTGACATGTACTTTTTTATATCATTTGGATTAGTGTCTTGATGATATTTTAGAGAAGATATAGTTCATTAAGTATTTTCACTCCTCATGTTTTTCTTGATATTATGATGTCTATGAATCTTCTACAATGATTATTCCTTCAAATCTCAATTGCTTAAAGCACACACCTTCTTGTTATATTTATTTTGAGCACTATTTTTTTGAATGAAACAGCCTTCCTATATATCATTTTTGATATCGTTTAATGGAGTGGCATAATCAGTATTGGTTGAAAATTTTGATAATCGCGAGTTAATTCGAAATCCGGAATCTGAACGATAGTAGAGTGAAACTACTTCTTGAACTATATGTAGGCTCATACTTTCTTGATGCAGTGTGTCCGAAAATTAGTTCATACAGAGTGTGATGATGGTTGAAGACCCTATAGGTCCTTCGAGTTCATAGATAGCATTATAGCCCTTCACTGGCGACGTCTCAAGTTAAATTGTTTTGCCTAGTCCCGTGTTGTCAAACTTAATATTCAGTGGGATTACTAAGGTTGAATAAATACCTAACTTGGAATATGAAGACAAAAATTGACTACCTATTAGGAACTTTTTCGAGCCCTCAACGGTTAGGTTGTGACATACATTTATTTCTAGCGGAAAAAACTTTCTACACCACCACACTCGTTTGATCATAGAATTTTGGAACACGCTGCACATTGTATTTTAGAATATTGTTTTCTCTTGGCAACAAGTTTTCAATTAGTTTATCACAACTTGAATAAATAAATACTGTTACTTATAACGAGGTAGATTAAGTTCGAACGAAAACTTGCTTTTGAAAAATCAAGTCACCAGTGCAGCCACAGTTGCGAGCAGCACCAGCCAACTGAGCACTAGTGCCTCGCCATTACTGACCATTAAAACGGTTGGAACTATTTCCACGTCTTTAATTCTGCTGGTGACTGATGGCTCCTCTTCTTTGATATGAATGCGGGTTCGGTTGTGGTGTCTGTGATGTTTATGGAAGCAAAGTTTGTCCATGTTCCTCTGTATGCCATGGCAGTCGTAGTCTTCTAGACCTGGTAAAAATAAGACAGCATAGTATTATATTTACTTCAAAATGGGTTATTCATCGATAACTTGTTGCATTTAATTACAAAGAGTTTTAGTTTGACAGTTGAAATAAATCGACCTAGCTATACCAAATGGGCACAAGTATGGAACCAAGTGGTAACAGTTTGTTAGATATTTCTGAAATTTTGTACAGGGTGATTTCAAACCATAGCGAATTCGAAATAGTTATCGCTAATGTAGCCACATTTTCAGTTTTTCCGAAATTTCTGTCAACTTTATTATGACACACCCTATATATTTCAGCATGTATCATTCGTGATAAAAATATATACCGGCCATATTTTTTATGTCATCTCGAAGTAGTTTACATCAGACGAAAGTTGCCTAACTAGGATAGTTGTTAGAAAAAATACTTTGTCGATTTCTTCATATATGTATATCTCTTGTTAATGAAAATAAAAATAACAAATGACGCATCAATGAATTTGCTGAATGATTCTCCTTCAAATAGTTTCATTTGAAACAATAAAGTTGACAAGAATTTTGGAAAAACTGAAAACTTGGCAACATTGATGATAACATTTTCGAATCCGCCATGTTTTGAAATTACTGTGCACAAAAATTCAAAAAAATGTAATGAACGATTGCTTTACATATCAGTCTTTCATGTAACTTTTTCCGAAATGCTTTGAGAGAATCCAAGATCTTTATGTCTGCAGGTAACTTGTAACTTGTAAATTATCGAGTCTTTAATCAGTGTGGATTAAGGAATGATCATATGGTCATAGATTCTTTGCTTTACGTGCGGTGCGGTTGTTATTCCTGTATAAGGATTTGTTCTTGTGAATAAGACATGTAGCATCTAATACGTAAATTGAAGTTAGTGTCAGTATTTCATGTTTCAAAAAGAGAGGTTTACAAGAAGTCAACCTATTCACTTGGCACAAGTAACGCATCGCCCGCTTTTGCAACAAAAATACACTGCCAAATAGTTCTTTACTACATAATCCCCAGAACTGAATTGCTTATCTCAAGTATGACTCAATGAGGGCAAAATAAACATTTTTTGCCGCAGTATAACCTAACTCTCTAGCTGTAGATCTGAGGGCAAAACATCCTGACGATATTTTTTTATTCAATATATCTATGTGACTTGTGAATTTTAAATTGGTATCTATGTTCCAAGAATTTTATATCGTTGTCAAATAGTACAGAGTCAGTCCCTGATTCTATATCCGGCAGAAAACATCTTAATGTTAGTAATTTCGTTTTATTAAAATTCAAACATATAAAATTTGCGTCGCACCATGATTTTATTTTATATCGGTCCTTTGTCACATTCGTACGAAGCAAATTCACATCTTCAGGAATGGTAGTATCGTCGACAAATGAAGTGAAGGAGCTAGATATATCCAGGAGAGATAGATCATTTATATATAGTAGGAAAAGATACGGACCTAATACTGACCCTTGAGGAACTCCCCAAGTGATGTTTAATGAACTAGATGTACGGTCGGTTTTGACTAGTTGGTTTCTTCCTGTCAGATACGATTCCATCTACTTCAAGGCCATTTCTCTGATACCATAATGAGAAAGTTTTTGCAGCAATACTTTGTGATTGACACAATCAAACGCCTTTGTCATGTCACAAAATACCTACTGTCGCCACGTTCTTTCCTACATTGATGTTGTATGCCATTTCTAGATAATTAAACATGGCGTCCGATGTGTTCATATTGTTTCTGAATCCAAATTGTTTATTGCTGAATAATATGTTTGTTTCAGGGTAGGGGAGAGGGGGTCTAGTTGTCACAATTACCAATGAAACCCCAGAAAAAGTAAGTTCCATCAACTTCAGATTGATATGAGATATTTTAATGATGAAAGGCAACATAATGACACATTTTTCTTCAAAATAAGATTCAAAATATCTCCAAACACGAATGTTATGAATTTTTCTGCATATTGATGTGCCTATGACGACCTGCCCCGTCAAGTGGGCTAATTGTCACAGTACTCGGGGTGAATTGTCTCATGATATTAAAACTAACAAAGTAATCGGAATTTGAAGTAAAACTGAATTAGTGATTAATTCCGTTTATTAATCGTCTCACTTGACACAATGGTAGATAATAAAAAATGTTCACTCCAGGTTATGTGCCCATAATTTGCAACTAGTGCACTGTATCCATTTCTCATTCGGTCCATGACTCTCTACATACTGAACGAAAGGTTTCCTCTTTCTCAGTTTCACTAGATGAAAGATTTTTGTGTGCAGTTCTTTTTCGTGGAATTGATTTAGTTTTTTTGAATTCAACCAATGCATTCTGCATTCACTGTGTGAATCGAGGTTTGAATCGATGCATCGACTACTAGTTGATATATTTCAATGTTTTGCGTGGTATTTGCTAGGAAAGTAGGTAGTTATTTTCTTCTCGTAGTCTACTAGTTATTCATATCCAAACTGTCTTTTATACTTTTGATTGAATACGATTTTTTTCATTAATTACGTAGAATTACGTAATATCGAATTGAGCTCAATTTATAAACTCCGCTGCCGTAGCTACAGTTGACGCTGCCGTTCCAAAATATATTGAGAAGATATTCGACGGCACCTGCGTCAGTTGCAGAGTTTATGATCAGATGTTTATCTTTAGCATATTCCATCAACGAACAGTAACGGCAGCGTCAACTGTAGCTACGGCAGCGGAGTTTATAAATTGAGCTTTGAGGTTCGATAAATTATATCAAAATCTTTCGTTACGCTTCTGATTGACCGGCCAGTTCTCACCTATTCAATAGTACTAACTATATGAAAATCGAATGAGGTTATTAGTTGTTACATGTGACAAATAGCACCAAAAATAATGTGACAACGTGTACCTATGTTCATCCCGCAACTAATATTCCTATATTACGAAAAATAATGTACCTAACTTAGAAATACGTATATATATCGAAATATCACATTACTGTACGTATAGTTCTAATGTCAGAATAATTCGAAAATCCTTATTCAACATGATGAATTAATATTCAAACCAATGTGAAAATTTACTTACAATATACTTTTTCACGTGAATTCCTTTCACTTCTCCAAAACAATCACAAATGAATTGACGTTTCCTATAATAGCATTTGAAAATCAGAGGTTCGATTTAGTGCACGCAGATGATTGAAAAAGTTAGTGCTAGATGGAGTTTGAAGCATTTTGACAACGAGTACTTGAGACAACTATAGACCCCTCCTCCCCTAATTAATAAGGCGACTTTTTACGAGCTTCTCAATTACTTTTCCTTGTTGGTTGGAATAAGAGATATGGGTCTGAAGTAGGATGGATCTTGAGTATCACCTCCCTTGTGAATAGGAATAGTCACGCTTGTTTTCAGGAATTCAGGAAATGTGCCATTTTTGAAATAATTACTGGATTCCAGACATATTTTAATGATATGGTTGCAACTCAATTATCGCTTGGCTATTTGAGAGGATTTCGCTTCATTTTTATTCCAAATAAAAAGCAGATATATTTCCTACGCTTAGGCTTCTAGGTTTTCCTTTCGTGTGGTCCCAAAATAAATAAAAAGATATCCATTACCAAGTGAGGTATTTTATAATTCACATAACCTCGAAAAAAACGTTACGATACCAATTTCCCTCCCAATATCCTTGTTAGGTTTTTCTTTCGTGAAGTCAAGACATAAAAAAAATTGAATGCAGTCGAATCAAGTATGTGACTATATAAACGGTTCATCTTGTTTTCGAATGAATTTGTCTGGACACTCACCATCACATTTGCAGGTCTTCAGCTTGGCAGCCTTCTCCTGCCTCCTCAGGATACCGATCGAGTTGTTACACCTCGCAGTACACTTTTTGCCATGGAACATGGCCTTGCAGTACTCGTTGTAGTACTCGAATGCTTTGGCGCAGAGGGCGTCAGCAGCACAGATCCACTGGGCAACTCTGCAGGGCACCACTTGGGCGTTGATGGATTGCATCACTGCTGGCCGGCAAATGTCGGTACGGCGTTTTTGGTTTTCGCAAAAATCGTCGCTACATTCGCACTGCAATAAAAGGAAAAATAATTCGAAGAGGTTCGAGTATACACCTGACGCTACTACCAGTTATGCCAAGGAATGGTCTAATCACGAGAGAAATAGTTTAATTGATATTTTTTGGACATTCGAAGGCACCTATAGCAAAATGACCGGTGTGATGTAAGCAGTCATTTTCTAGCAGCCGATTTTCACCTAGCGGTCAAATGACCAGTGGCGACAGATTTTTTTTCTTAAATGATTATGTTTTTGACACCCTACGAACAACAAACCCACTAGAATAGTAACACCTCAAATTGCCTGAAGACAACATGCCATATCGTACAATTCGAAAGTGATAATCATCCAAAACCACATTTTTTCAAGGTTCCCAAATATAAATATCCTTCAGTTGATACATATATGAGTTATATGAGTGTAACAACAGCTATGAATTCAATGTTCGTCATGTAATACAGTGCCTCATTTCTATATAAGTTGTTTACGGATAACATATATTTCTGGAGATTGCGACATTTTCGGTGAATGCGCCAACGCCGCTGATTTCGTTCAACCGATAATCGATCGACCGCTTACAGTGACAGCGCGAAACGTCCCCATTTCGGCATATTTTTAGTTTTGTGTGAAAATTTTAATTGGATTTTACTCAAAAACTTTCTTTATTCTGTTCAAATAGAATTCGAAGCATGATGAAACGCTGTTAAATGTGTAAGAAACAATTTGAAAGTGGTGACCAGAACACAACATTCCACTGGTGAGTTACTCAGTGTCGTATCATTCGTTGTACGAACATTATTCACCTACCCTAATATGCAAAACAATTTTTCGTAATTTGAAAACATTTTCGGGTTTTCCCGAGATGAAAAATGAGTGAATATATGGAAAAATATGATCGAGAAAGAGAATATTCCTAGAGACGCTAGAGTTTGCTCGCATCATTTTACTACAAGTGATAAAATCTCGGATGAAATGGTTGGCTCAAGTGGTAAGAAAATGCTCAGAGTAGTAGATAAGCCTATATTTAGTGGAATAATTGAAAGTTGAAATGTTACCAGTTAAAGTTCACAAATCCGACTGATCTAGAATAATACCTATGTCACGAGATGAATTATTCGCAGCTCCTGCAACATTGAGAAAATCAGCAAGGTTAAAGCCACAGGTAAAAGGTGGAGACAGGTCAATAATGACAATGGAGATCCGGCTAGAATTTTAAAACGAGGATCTGATGATCTAAGTAGAGTTTGATGCAACCAAAACTCAATAAGCTAGTGTTTACTCTATCCTCTAGACTGTTCCTATGGTTCTTTGAAGTCATCAATATAAATGCTTGGTATTAACATCAACAATATACCCTGTGAAGTCCATTGCAAAAACTGCTTCACAGAATCTCGGTACAGACTAGACTGACTTATACGATTTTCTTCCAACATTTTATGTTACAATAAAAAAAATAGATATTTAGTCATATCCAGTAATATTTTCGAAATCGTGAATTATTGGAATACATATTTTAAATTACGACGATTATTATAATAGTTGCAAATATCAGTCTTAGGTTATTTTTTTTCGACATATAAGTAGTAAGAAGTTTGTTGTACACCCTATTCTTCTTCTTCACATTTTCTGAAGGTATGTATTTACCTATTTCACGAGTTATTTTCATCTTGTCTTGATTACGTTAGGAAAATACACGTTAGGAGAATATAGGAACTCGGTTTCTGACTGTCAAAATATCTTATTGGTCCGCACACATATAAGAGCCATCAATTATCTTCCGAGCGTTGAATTTCATGGCTATGACAACTTTTATTCATAAAAATTATTGAACAGTCAAGTTCAAGGTATGGCATGTGTTGAAGATATAGGTATACTGGGCTGGTGGTCGAGTGCGTGTATCGCTGGCTTCTAGTCTAGAGGTTCCGGGTTCGAATCCCGGCGGGGCTACTAGAAATTTTATTTATTTCTGTAGCATCGTTTAGCGGGAGGAGATAGGTGACCAACCGAACAGTCTTGGTACCTAGATTTCAATCCTTCGGATTCTCAACGATAACCAGCCGAGTAGTGCTTCGGATGACACTTAAAAAGCTAAGGTCCCCGTCTTCCTTACTCACACAAGTCTCAATGAGACTTCGAGGGTTGCTTTGCAACTAAGTTGGCGGTTATAACACTTTTCAAAAACACACACACACTTTCACACATATAAAAGGATACCTGTTTAATTCTTATGGTTAACAAAAAATACGGTATTTGACTTCTTCCTTTTTCACACCCTGCAGAATATGAGCCGTTGTAACAATTGCAGCTTTCTGTCAGTACTAGCCATTTCATAATGATTTGATTTTGCCGTCAAAAATTTAAAATCAATTCATATGTCATATGTGAGAGTAAGATATACTGTAGCAAAGATGCTCAGAATCATCTGTAAAATCCGAAAATACAATAATATATGATTCAGTATAACACTATAGGTCTGGTAACAGTGCAGTGCAGTGGAGACTATTCTTGTGCTTTTTGGGTCACATTTCCATTTAAGAATAAGTAAAAATATTTTCAAAGGCTAGATTACAGCATCCCATAACCGAACCCAAATTTATTTTCGTTCTCTAGATACCTGTATAGTTCTTTCGGTAAAATGGCAAAAGGTAAACAGTGAATGGATGTTTGAAAGCTATAATTCTGCTAATTGAATTTCAATAGCACTTACTTCTTACAAGCTAATAAAAATATTGAACCATGAATAAACTAGCTGACTTGATTCATCTCTAAACAGTAATATCAACAAAACTGCTCATAATACGTTCTCATCACTATCATATATGTGTACAGACCAATTAGCCTAAAGAATGTAATAAGTGATTAGGTAGACAAACGATACTCAATAAATAATTGAACTATAGAGAATACATTAAAAACTAATTATAGTTGGAATAGGAATCGAAATTATAAAGGAAGATAGGTAGTTTATTCGTTTCGATACGGTAATATAATTCAGTTCGAGTTACATAACCGGTATGCGTTGCAATGCCACGGAAATGCGGGAAGAATTTCGATGCACAATATCTTTTGTTTTTCCGTCTGGTGCGCATATACATGAATGAGTCATGAAGTTTTCTAACGCTACAGCAAGCCACATACAGCTAGCTATTAGTTGTCCATGTGAGAAGCATATATTTTCCAAATTAGTACACACACTTGTCCCTATTATTTGTTGATATTCATTGCAGATGCAAGTCGCACCGGAAACTATGAGTGCTTGAATTCGAATAGCATAGCTGTCGAAATCATTAGGATGCGTGGCAACGCATAATCTACCTATTTTTCCATTTGGAAGACTGTGAGGATAATCAGTATCGTAATGAATAAACCAAGATTTGAATCACCGAGCAGTATTCGTCTGTATAAAGCAGTGCGTACTTGACCGGTTGGTTACCAGTTTTGTTTCACATTGCTCATGTGTTTCTGGAAGCTCGTTTTTTCCTGCCTATAACGGCTATTACAAGTAATCTCATGAACAGTAAAAATAATCAGTATTAGGTATTTAAATGGCGTCGACTGGAAATTAGAATTACTAATTCAGAATATATGACATATACCCCGTTGAAACAACTCGCGCCAGCTATTTTAAAATAGTTGTACTCAATCAAAAACAATAACTCACTCAACAAAATTTCATCGCGATCGGATGAATGGTATAAAAACGCGTGAAGAACAAACCCCTGGAGAAAAATCTTAGAAGCCGTGTTTATTGTTGACCGCGCATTCTGCCAGATATTCTTCGTATTCCTTACGTCATCTGTTTGACCATGATGACGTCATCCATGTTTTTTTACAATAGGAATATTTCAATTTGTGCTCTTGATCTTTTAACAGAATTACCTACATATTTTTTTCTAGTGGGAGTGATTTCATAAGTAATGTGCAGATAGTACCAATATGTATATCAAGATATATAGGTAATCATTGAATCTGAAGAAAATACATGAAGTATAGATAGATACTCATCAACATCATATTGATTCTCTTTGCGTCATGTTCTTTGGCGTTATTCATGCTTGGTTCATCCAAAATCAACAAATCAATTAAATATGTTGATCACGAGTTCTAATTATTAGTTGCCAACTACACTAATTATTATTCATTCAGGACCAGACTGAAACCATCTAGGATGTTATATGGTTAACTATTGTGTGACCTTCATCAAAACAAATATCAATTATAAAATGAATTCATAGTAGGCATGTGATCATTGACGTCAACTTTCTCATTCTTCATGGTAAACACGAACATATATCAATTCTCATGTTCATGGAAAGAATAAGAAAAGTTTCACATCAAGCATATTCATAATATGAAAAATTTTCAGGAAGTTTCAGAGACTCACATCAAGAAATGATATATTATAATAAGGAACTGAACAATTCAACAGAGAAGGTAGGTATTTCCCATACTATTCTTCGTCATCCGGCTTGTGACATCCTTCGAAGTAATCCCCATATTGGACCGAACAACACGTTTCCATTCTGAAGCAGTTCAGTTTCGGAATTTCATCATTTAAGTTTTCATTTTCTTTGTCGTCGAACTGGCGCTCTTTGAACGGAATTTTCAA
This sequence comes from Chrysomela aeneicollis, assembly GCA_029955515.1. Taxonomy (NCBI): domain Eukaryota; kingdom Metazoa; phylum Arthropoda; class Insecta; order Coleoptera; family Chrysomelidae; genus Chrysomela; species Chrysomela aeneicollis. The sequence continues at coordinate 7,656,924 of JARUHQ010000009.1, read as the reverse complement.
TCTTGGGAACAGCCAAAAGTCGCAGGGGTCTACTTCGGGACTGACAACGAATTTTACCACTAAGTTCTGAGAAAATCAAAGGACACTCGTTCGAAGATATAGAGACGGTTAATACGAATGATGGAATCGAGGTTGGGAGCGTGCTACTCTGGAAATTAAAAGTGTAATGCAGACTAGAATCTCTGGAGCCATACAATTGTGAGTCTAAGCTGACTTGAAACAATCACTGTGGCATCAGCGAACAACACTTTGATGAGGGTTCCAGGTTACAAGAGAGTTAGTGGCAAAGAGTAAGCCTTGTTAAAGAAGGAACAAATTCACAATTTTCTGGACCATAACCCTTCTGTGAAAGAAGAGATTCGACGCTGGCAAATGAAATATCACTGGAACAAAGTGACAGGACAAAGAAAAGCGAGAGAGGGCTAATGAGTTTTTCGCCAAGGAAAGCTGAACAGCTTCTCGAGTTGAACTGGTGAGGGGACTCCTCACTGGATACTGCCCTCTGAGGTATCGCCCCAAAAAGATGGCAGGGAATGATAGGTGCTGTTACGGCGAGAGCTTCGTTGAAATATCAAAACATTTGCTTCTCGAATGCCCATCAGCGCTTCCGTGCAAGAGGCTCGAGTTCCTGTAATCAGCCTTCTTGAAGCCCTCTGATGTCAGAAACCTAGCTCCCAGGAATCTTGGAATCTCGAAAAGACAAGGATTGTGCTGCTGATGTAGTATTGGTTGGTATGTAGTATTGGTTTCCGCATAATCTGGTTTTCAGATTCGAGAAGGCCAGAATACGTAAGTACAGTCAAAAATTTGGAAAACATTCAACATCGCCACCTAACGGAAACATTACCCAATCTACAATGCACGCGGGTCGTATACTTTTGGGACACACCTCATATTCTGTGATCCCTGCTGAGCTTGCTTATTGTTCACCTCGAAAGCTGTTTCGAAAGCAACTCAAAAACGATGCGACTACTCACATTCATCAGATGTTTTCCTTCTTCCGTGGAAGTCAACGCAGTGAGGGAGTGCTGGCAAATTTCCGGACACCGACTGGGGAATTCATCCCCCTCCAGCACAGCCGAGCAACCTGTGAGGTAGTTCTGGAGGGCCATGCCGCAGCCCACTCGATAGGCGCACTTCAGCCGAGCCTCTTCACACTTAATGGCCGACGTTGCTCCTGCTAAAAACGCCGCCGTGAGCATGATGAACCACATGCCGCCTGAAACAAGAGAAGAAAAATTTGGTTATGTTTTTTGTCTAAGATTAGCATTTTTTTTGAAAATATCTAGTTTAGTGTAGATCTAACCGCACAGATGAAAATACCAAATTAGATGCAAAAGAATGTCTCTTGAAATGTATCCTCTTGTAACAAAGAAATTGTCTTCCTCTCAACTAATTTGCTCTTGACTGAAAATCATTGTTGGTGTTGTGAAAAATCTGTAGTTTTTTTGGCATTGAACGCTGTTGAGAGAACACAATTTGACTTTTTCTCAAGTCCTTGTTGTTTGGATTTCTCCCAAAATCGGAAGTCTTGAATTCAAAGTCTGGAAGCGTTTGGTATAGTACCTAATCCGCACCTCGACTCCGCCATTCATAAGCGCTGAAACGGCGAATGATCACATGATGATGATCACTTGATGATCTCCTTCGGCAATCGGCATTTGGCATCAGCTGCCAGCCGTTATGGGTGGTGCGTCGCAATTTGCATCATTCACCAAATTGTTTCGGTTTTTGTCAAGTTTTTTGTGATTAGCAATGAAAATGATGGAGAGTCTTTTGACGAAGTGGCGTTGTGGTGCCACATGATCGAACATTTCCACCTAACCTAACCTATAATTTATTATCGCATTCATTAGACGCGGTACCTAACAGACGCTTGGATTCCAAAACCATGTTATATGTATCAATGTAAGAAAGATACGTATTCTATTTTGATCAGTGAATATTTACTTACATATTTGAGATACTTTTGTTGAAATAATGGTTCCTAATATGCTCCTCATTCATTGGAAATAATGACGATGTTACCCACAGTCTGCCCAGTCAGAATGTAATCTCTTGTCCAGTTGCCATTTTCGTGTTCGTTTGTGATGTCATATGACATTAGTCTCTCGCATGAATCATATCCTTTTGTGTCAAAGTCGTGAGTATTCAAACGAAAAAATATATTCATGAAGCTGAAAGGTATCAACAGTTTGATTCAAAGTCCGTAAGTTATGAGTACCTACAAGTTTATGAAAAAAATATAACAAAACTGAACACTATAGCTTAAAATTTTAGAAATAATGTGATTTCTACCTTGCGTTTACATTTTTTCAGTCTATAAAACTGCAATCAAGTTATCCCTACTCCCGCGGCTCTTGTACATATAGGATAGAACCTATTTAGCCAAGACTCACTGTAAATCGTCTGTCGCTGAATGCAGGAATATATCATATTAGTTAGTCCTTCATGTGACAAGTGCGGGGGACAATGAAGAAGCAAAGAAAAATAGACTGTATAGAACTTAGAGTTCAACCCTACCATGTATTCTTCTTAAGTTTTATTGACATAGATTTTGAAATATCGATCAGTTACAAATATGTATTATATAATAAAGATTTGGATTTATATTTCCATGGTTTTATATCGAAGACCCAATAGTATAGTAAGTATATGGGTATTTTATTTTAAACAATATCTTAATGAGTTTGAACGAAAATCATAGCTAATTATTATAAATTCAAGGTTTATTGCATTGAATGCATATGACTTTGGGCTAATAAGATAATGGAATTGTTCTCAAAGTTCTTCAAAAGTATAAGATATCAGGATTTCGAGCTGAAATTATTGGATTTCAGGGCAAAGTTATTGGATATTGGGACAAAATTCGAGAGTATCACCTTGAAGTCATGTTAACTTTGATTCAAAGAATGTTTTGCGTTTGCCTTAAAGTTTTCAATGAATTGACCAAAAATGTCCATGCATTTCGCCCATTTCCATTGCTTGGCGCCCTTGAGGCAAATTCAAATTCCTTCAAACCAAGGAATCCTTTTTATCTGTGCACCCTGTTTTCTATCATTCGAATTTGGAACCGCAGCCGTCTGAGGAATGCATAATATCTCACCTCCTCATCAAATTAGAACATTCATTCAGTTTGTCCCAGCAACGAAGAAAAATTGTAAAATATCAACGAGAAGGATTCTGAAAGGATCTATGTGCTGATCTATGTGTGCTATATCTGCCACCGTCAGCTCGTATATAATTGGACCCAGATTTTCCACTACACCAAAATTTTATTGAGCGTTACAGATTCTTTTCCACAGTTTGTGAGGTGCTGATCTCCTTTTCTGGCCTTGGATCTTATTTGTTTGAAATATTCGCAGTCTTGGAAGTACTTTTCAGAGCTTCTTAATCGTTCTTGGGTTCCTTTTGTATACCTATATATCGCAGAATGGTTCTGGTCAGATCATTGGTGTTGAAAACTTCGAGTTAATATGTGATACGCTCAACTCAACGATCTGCGATGCTTGGCTGTCTTACATAAATTGCTATGATATTGTTTCTATACTTCTCGTCAAGGTTGAACTGGATGCTCTTCTCAATAGAATGTATAACCACTTATGTGTTATTATAGCTTATTCTAAAGTTCGATTCTTCTCGAAGCTTAATTTCTTGACAATTTCGTCTGTTGGCAAATCAGCAAAGAGTGCGCCTTCATATATATATATTATCATTGGTATAGTGATATTCGGGATTTACCGCCGAGCATAGTTGAGAATGAATTATTAGAGAATTATTCTTAAACCATGAAGATAGAAAGAGTCGAAACAGTAGGTCTTGCATCAAATGACATATCCGACACTCGAGATGCTTCTTAAGTTAGGAGATTATATTATTTGATGATTATTAACATCTGATGGGAAAATTAATGGTGGAAAACTGGTCTAGTCAGTGGAGTTTCAACTTTTTGTTCATAACACAAGCATAAGGGGTTGCGTTGTTTTGAATCGGCGGTGATAGTTATTTGAACAGTTAAACTTTTTTTCACCAAATGCACTTAATGCCAATCAGAAACCTTTATCATTACCCCATACCTGCAATAATTTCTAGTATAGATTGATAAAAGGCCTAATGTTTGGGGAGCTCGAACATTCCTTGCATCATAAGACACTCGATACCAGAAATTTAACTGGTTCATTTCATTCAGGAGATTCTAGTTGTTTGCAATAAATATATCTACAGTATGTCCACCTTAAGGACTCACCACCCCTGTACTGTAAAAACATAATTATTTGATCCATTCAGAAAAATTTTTGTTCGTTGAATAGGTATTTGAAATGTCTATCCGACAATAGAGTGATTATATTCTTGGGCTGTTATCGTGGCCAACTGCGACCAATTTGATTGGCCCATTTTTCAAAAGTAGGTACTGTTGGGGATTTTTTTTCACAAAAAATGATGGATTCTGAATCAGGATCACTTGAAACATACCTGTACCGATTTTCATCATCATAAAACACAGGATTTACGAGAAATGTTTTTCAATATTTCACCAAAAAATTTTACTTTTACGGTATTTTCCGTATATATTTCCGCCTCGTTTTGACTTCAGATTCGAGTTTCGGGAGACCAAGATACGTAAGTACAGTGAAATTTTCCAAAGAATTGACCATCGCCACCTATATAACGGTAAAATAACGAAATCTTCATCTGATACTCGAAATAAATAAACGTTTGAATAAACGGACTATACTATCAAATGATGATGTTCGTAAAATATATCATAACATCTCAAATTAGCGAGTAATATCGTAGGTAAAAAAACATGACATTTGACCCACATAGATAAGTTCGAACAGACCAGACAATGTCAAGTAGATTAGGAGAGTACTCACTTGTCTCAATTTTTTTTGGACTCGTCGCACACACAAAATACTGGTATATGAACCTATCGCTTCCTCGTAACCTTCAGAGTAGCTTGTATCGCGAAAAAGGTGATTAGAATGTCACTGCATGATTAGAATGGGTCTTTGGGTGCATACGTGACCTGCTACATGTGTGCTTTATGATGTAGGTATACTAGGCAGTTATAAGTTAATAAACTGATTCGTAAAAAATGAGATCGCTACAAAAATTATCATTTTTGTATGTATGTATTACATTCTGAAATAATCAAGTAGGAAATCGCTAAAATATCCTCCTGAACTTGTTTCGCTTTATATACCGCGTGTATGCTCAATATTTATTTAGACGACATTATTGGCTAATTAAAAAACGCAACTTGATCTGATTTTGGCATAATTATGTATAGCTGAAATCGATAACAATTCATAATCATATCTCAATGGATCAGAAATAAATTGGTATACCAGAGTCTATATCCTCTGAAACTAACTAATTCGAGCATAGTTATGGGTGAAACGAAGAAATATAATTTATGCAAACGTATAATATATCGGAATAATTGATACTTCATAAGAGCAGTAAATCAAAGAAACGGTATACTGTAGAAATGTAAATCACTCGGTAAATCATCAAAAAGTAGTCCATAAATTTTGCATATTGAATAAAAACCATATTATATTGCAGTAGCTCTTCGAAACCGTTTTATTATAACAGTAAAGTTTCATGAACGTTCCCGAAAAGATTCATCCGAATTTCGTGAAAACATCAGTAAACCATGATGGTTTTGTAGAATCGGTATTCAATCGAAGCTATATAACTAACTATAATCTGTAGAAACATTATTTTGTAGAAACAGTGGAGCATCATAACTTTATTGTGTAGAAGCAGTGAAACAGTAAATTTATAATACCATATAAGCACAGGCAACTTCAAATATTTATTAAGAATTGTCAAAAATTTCATTCAGTTCCAAAGTTCGAATATAACAATAATTTCCAAAAAAGGCTAGATCCAAGGTATTTTCTATTGTTAAATAGTAATAACTAGACATGCAATGTGTTCCTCTAATACCAAGCCATTAGACCTAAAAGATAGTTCCACGTTTGACATCCCAAAAAGAGTCAATACTATTCTCGTTCTCAACAGCCCCAACCATATGGCGACAACATAATGAAGGAACAGTTCTTCAATGTGGGACGTTTTGAAGAATCTATTCATATATTTGACAGGGGATGGACGGTTATATTTGGATAAGAAACATATGTCCTCGGAAAAATCAAAGGATCAACAGTTCCATTGATTGTATTGTATGTCAAATTATATCAACTAATAACACGAAAGTGCAGATGGAGAATATAACTGATTTTTATCAACTACATATCAATTTTTGATTACAAATGATACTGTTTTATTGTCATTATCTGAGGATGCTAACAAACTGCTTTCGTCTGAAGATCGTAATACTATTTAATCAAAAAAGGTGAAAGTACAGTATACACATATATGTGAACATCCACATCCAAATGAGAGTTTAATTTACATTGCACAAAGTTGATATTTCACAAAATAATCTTTCAGCATTTTATAATAATTATTGAATATTTTTTCACGGTTTTTACATACCTATACAAATAATTATTCAATCACCATCCGATCCATGAATAAGTAATAGGTACCATTTCTATCTTACAGCAACAATGCCGTTCAAATTGTTGAACTGTTAAACAACAATATATGCTTTCAATCATTTAAAATTCTTCTACATTAGAAAATCACAAATATATGACTTTTCATTTCAGTATTATGTGAATATCGCTAGGTACTCATATGAAATATTCGAACTCTGATGACATAAATTTTGAAAAATGAAAAGTATCTTAAATTTGTGTCTATATACTTACTGTATTCAGCTAATATTTTGTTCTGTTTTACAATCACCCTATTGGTATAGGTATTTTTATTATAAGTACATTCAATTCATGAGGAAACTTCTAGAACGTTCTCATAATGTTTTTTGTTATCCTTTAGGATTGTCATAATCCACTATTTTGTTACATCTGGGTCAAACTCCTGTGTAATTTATATATAAATCAAATTCATGGCTGAAATATCAACTGGAAAATATCATTTGCATTTATGTAAGTAATAAAGACCGATCAAGACTCGTCTGATTATTTAGGATACATAATTATTATGTCTACCAGTATAGATTTTATGGCTGAAGCCGATAGCGAGGCTCTGACGATTGGGCTACTGAAAATAAAACCAACTTTTCTGTTGAACCGGTTGAGTTACTGATTACTACTCCGGTGGGTTATTGCTCTGCAAAAAATTGAATCGCCACCATACATGATGCAACAAAAATATCTCAGAATTAAGTTGTTAAGTCTTCCAAGAACATATGCACCTGACAGAATGATTGAGCGGTTTCCAACAAAATGATTTTTACCTGAGCTCGAACAACAAAACCAAATCCCCAATGGGAACCGGTGAGGCGGAACAGCTGTTGAATAAATTAAACACTGAAGGTAGGAACTCATCTGAAGAAATAAAAGAAAAACGCTAAAAACGATCTGGAACCACCGGAAACCATAGTTCTTGTATTCGATTTTACCAAATAATGGCGCTATTCAGTGGCGTATATATGGAGCCACTGAAGTCCAAGGTTGAAGTAGATCCTCTCAATCAGAAGATTATATGAAAAATAATAAAATTGTAATAGTTATACCGTAGAAATATGGTGGCAGTATATTTCAAAGGAAGAAATATATGCTTCATTACTTCAACTATTAAAATTAAAACGAAATAGTGGAGGAAAGTTGCCTATTGTGGAATACTGAAGCAAATGTGAAATATCAAGATTTTTTATTAATTCTTAATCGCCATCTATATCCCAACAGCATCATTACATACTATCGATATCGTCGTTGATCTAAATGTAAACTGCGAAGCCGGTCTGTAGGTATTCCTCAAATATCAACTGAAACGTGTATTTATGATGGTGCTACATCTCCAAAGTAGAAGCTCTAAAAAGTTTTGTTTTGAGTTCATCTCGAATCTGTAAGGTAAGATATTTTCATACATTTTCATGCAATGAATATATGCATCTAACCGATCTTTGAGTCAATTATTTGATTTCATAGGTTGAAGGGTTGTTATTAATACCAGAGTGGGCTCGAACGATCCATTTATTATTTTATATATCTATCCAGCTTTACTCTTCATTGCAGCAAGCAATTCGCTACTTATCACTGTTTCAAAGTTAGAAACCATGCCCAAGGGTGGAAACTTTTGAGCTCAAATTGGATTTCTGAATGAATTAAAATTGACCCTGGTGGTTCAGTTTTCTAACCGTTGTTCACCAGTTGACTAGGTTCAAATCCTGGCGAAGGCGGACATTTTTCCAAGGCCCTAAAGAAGTGGTTTTGGTTCCCACTATAATAGGTAAAAGGTCCCACTAAGTCGTTAATGGTGAATTTATAAACTCAACTAAACTAAGAATTACATTAACAACCAAGAATTAAGAAAGATGAATACAATGAAAATCCCATCCAGGTTTTATAAACTTTTATCTGTCATTTAAATTAATAACTGAGAAGATGGTCACCTTTCATCTTTTCACCTAAGAATCAACAATTATGAATTTAACGCATGCGCATCAGTCATATTTGAACACAGAACCATTTTTTCGCTCTGAATTTCAGGCACGGAACACTAAAAAACCTAATTCTTGAATGATGTATATAAACACATCCTAACACATACGTACTAATCCATTGATTGGTCGTTTTAAAATGTTGACCATACATATGTGTTGTACCACGTGACATCATAGTTCTTTCTTGCAGACCCCTTTAATACCAAACAAATACTACATGATGCCGGATCTAGCGTAAGCATGGATGGATGATATTGGTAATTCTGAAGATATCTTAAAATTAAATGTTACCTGTGATAGGTTTAAATGAGTTTTTTGTAGTCAGCTGGTTATTCTCATTAAAAAACACCGAGTCTGATTAGTCTGAATATGGTGAAAGATAATAGCATGAGGTGATGGTTAATCTGTATATGGTTGAAGTTGACTATTATACATTGTTACAAAATCTACCGTTACTGAAATCATTAAGCTATACCTACATCAACAGTAACTTTCTCTGTTCCAGATTCACTATAGAATAATGACCAGTATAATCACTACCGGCAGGACAAAGTATAGACCTGGAGTTATTCGGTTGAAGCAAATCAAATGAATGCAAAACGATGATGACAGCGCGGAAAAATACGACGACTACTTCTGATGAGAGAACCCGCAGTAATAATTCAAAACTAATTGAGTGTAATATGAATGCAGAGCATGACACTGAAATGGATGACGTTGAGAAATGTTCAGCAAAAGCAAAAGCGTTACTTAATTAGTTGGAATTTTCAACTGTATATAGAAAACATATTTAGTTCGAGTCAGTTCCAATTTCGCTTATATCAACGCAGATATGACATATTATATACATTCAATATTGTCAATATTTTATTTTTAGTGACTTACGAAGATCATTGAGATTATCTACTTCACTTTTGTGATTTTTTGAAATTCACAAATGGTTCTGCTATTCGAAAAATGAAATATACACAGACTCGAATTTAGCCTCATATTCGTCTGAATGTGTTCTGCTTTTATATAGTTTTATTGTATATATATATATTGTTCTTGAAATAGTCTAATCGAATTCTACTCGTGATTGTATTTATCTGATAAGTCTGTTTTTTATTTTTATAACTCAACTGTAACCAACTAAATAGTGCTTCGGATGACACACTTATAAAAAGCTAAGGTCCCCGTCTTCGTAACTCAATACAAGTCCTAGACTTCAAAACACTTTCTTATATATAGGTTCACAATCATACATAAACCATTATTATTGGATCACATCAGAAAGAAAACATCAGATGCTCGAAAGCACATATTGAGTCAAATTAGTTTTCGTCTGAAAGAAAGCCTGCTTCAAAAGGATTTTATCAACAAATATGACCTTCTCCTATATTTCACAAATCACAATGATTTTAAATATTTACGGAACTCAAGCTATCAGATACATCATTCAAGGTTGTGTCGGCGAGTACCTATACAAATTCATCAAAATCATGATTAATCTGATAACCATTTGATTCTGAACGGCAATGAGTGAATTTGAATGAGTTTATATGTTTTTCAAATGATAATAGGATGGAAATAATATGCCAAAAAAGGTATTCATACAGTATCATCTTGGGGATCGTGGTAAGATGTCTAGATCTACAGGGTTTTCGACGACAATATGTATATGGAAAACCACTGAGACTAATAGTCGCAAAAAAGCAACAGTTTTGGTGGAAACACTGATATACCGAAATTTATCACGTAAATTTTGGTAGATTCTACAAAAACTGATCATTTTCCAAAACTGCTGTATTCCGAAGTAGAAATTAGTCGGTACTTTAAAAACTGTCTTAGATTCGCATAATCATCTGAATTGTTGAGCTAATGTGTCAGCGAATTTCGAATAGGTATGCAACCCGATTGTCAAAATTTCAGTCACTGAATACGATTCGATCCATTGATGTCACTTTTTAACCAAATGAAAAATAACTCGGAAAATAACACACATTGATAATTAGAACGAATAATTCATCATCAACATCAAGTGGTTACAATTTGCATGGAATGATTTAGCAATAAAAGACTCAATAGCTCAATCAAACATTTTCATCAACTACAATACATCGATTGTATGCCGATTCATCCATTATCTTTTGTAAGCCAACTTTATAACAGCTTTATATTAAGAAATACTTCTCGAAATATTCGACCACCTAGGTTGTCTGACCTCACATTTGAGATTGCATCTCTTTCATTCACATTCTTATGGTACATTAAGTATTATGAGTTATCCTCCGAGTTATATTTCAGTACCATTGGAAAATCTGAAGATTTAATGCGGATATCATGTTATATATTGATGATGCATGGAAATGTAAGAATTACAGTCTGACTCCACCAAAAATGTTCAATAATGTTGTGATAAAGGATATACATCAAAAGTACAGGGTGATTGACTAACAGGTGATCTCGAAAACGAAAAGAGATATTGGAAAAATTAATTTCAATAAGATGTCGTTTCCTTTCAATATAGGTAGGTACCGAGGTGGGTACTTAATGCTTTTCCACTTGATTTCATCAACAGGGGCTGTGGATAACTTTTATTCTTGTATAAGGAACCACTTGCATAGTATCAAATATTTGGTAAGTACTCTCTTTCTACCTTTCTCAATCAGAAATATAATCTATATATACAGGGTGATTAAGGAAGTATTTTTGCTGGGATCGAAATGACACTATTTTTTTTCAATAAATATTTCTGAAGTAAATAAATTTATTGGTATTATAATAAATAATCAACCCGCCAAATCGTGTATATTCTATGGAGACATTGGAGAAATATCAGCACTCCAAAAAATATATTCTAAAATAAGAACACTTATGTCATCGTTGACATTTAATTCACTCATCATGTTGATCATCATCTCGTTTCAATTCAACCCTAAAGCAAACTTGGACCAAAGATTATCTTCATATCCAATAACGATCTTCACTCAAATTTAGTTACCTGCTGATATTTCGTCAATGCCTCCATGGAATATATAATATATTTCGAGAAAGAGAGCACCTGGGAGAGTAATTCCGAGATCTGTGGCTGAGCTTCTGAGATTGTGCTTTTGTTTCTTTATTTTATGAAGTGATTCGGATAGAATTTAGTACAGGAATGTGAGAATTGATTCAGATTGAGAGACATCCCTTATAGCACATAATATCCTAGGGGCGTCCCTATTTGGTAAATGTTGTCCAAAGGAAGTACTTACCACTATGCATGTAGATCATACATTTTATTTTACTCCAGTTCATCCTAGGGATGTACTCGAAATCATTTCTAACCTCAAGAACACAAACTCTGTTGGAGTAGACTGCATTCCAATGAAAATAATAAAGAACATCAGAAATTCAATATGCGAACCATTAGCATTTTTGATAAACCTTTCAATTCAATCTGGCGAGTTCCCAGACAAACTGAAAATTGGATCGGTAATACCGATTTTAAAAAAAGGTGATTCAACGTGTATTGAAAATTACAGTAACAGTTCCAACAATATTTTGTAAAATGATCTAGAGATCCGTTTATGTAAAAATGCTGACTTTCCTGGATCAATTCAATATAATATCCAAATATCAGCATGGTTTCTGCCCAGGTAGGTCAACGGAAAGTGCATTACAAAATTTTTTCGAGTATGTCTATGACTCACTTGACAAGAGAAAATATGTCGGTGCACATTTCTTTGACTTATCGAAAGCATTCGACATTATTGAAGCCGATATTGTATGCAAAAAACTTGATTCACTTGGCTTCAGAGGAAACTTTCTTCAATGGCTCAGATCATACCTGACTCTGAGGAAGATGTATGTTAAAGTTGACAATTTTCAGTAGCAACAGTATGATATTGATCTTGGGGTTCCCCAAGGTTCTATATTGGGTCCTCTCATTTTTCTTCTTTTTATCAATGATATGCCCAATCATTTAAGCACAGATCATATAGTTTTGTATGCAGACGATACAACGATCGCAGCGAATGCTGATACACCAGATTAACTTGAAGAAAAATTGAATATCCTGAGTTTCGAATTTACAAATTGGTGTTGTAAGAATTCTTTGGTAGTAAATGTGAAGAAAACTGTTATGATGCAGTTTTATTCCAAGACAAATAGGAAAATTAATAATTTTCATATTAGGGTGGGCGATGAAATAATTAAATCGTCAGATAACACCAAATTTCTCGGTACTTATATCGATGGTAACATGACCTGGGAGTCAGGTATTGATCATGTCAGTAAGAAAGTTAACAGTGGGTACTACGCAATTAGACAATTAAAGTCCAATTTCAATAAAGCACAACTTTTGAACGTTTACTTTGCTGTTGTATATTCCCATATTTCTTATAATATTGCCATTTGGGGTTGCTCCACAAAACTGAATAAAATATTTGTCTCGCAAAAGCGGGTTATGCGGCTAATATATAGAATAGAATACAGAGAATCTTGTAGACAATACTTTATTGAAAATAAAGTCATGTGCGTACCTTGTATCTATATCTACAAATGTATTCTGCTTTTCAAAAAACAAATACAGAATTACAATCGTAACTATGTCTTTCATGCATATCCTACCAGGCATGGTGAATTAATAAGGCTCCAGAAACACTCAACATGTCTGTATGAAAAATGTCCATCTTATAAGGGGGCAAAATTTTATAATCCGATATAAAAAACATAAACAGGAAAATCATTTTCAAAATTAAACTCAAAGAATTCTTGATTTACGGTTGTTTTTACAATAATGATGAGTATTTTAATCAATGATATGTATTTATATAATCATTTTGCGGTACTGTTATATTTTTATGTATTTCAATCAATTTATATATTTATTTTTCAGTACTGTTATATTTCCATGTATTTTAATCAATGATAAGAATTTATATATTCATTTTGTAGTACTGTTATATTTTCATGTATCTGTATGTATTGAATGTATGTGAATTACTTGTTGTCTGACGTATCCTCTATCATTTTTTTATGGTCGAAAAGGATTTAATAAATGTATTTATTTATTTATTAGTATATATCGTATAATGTCCCTGTGAGGACATTCATGCAACGTCCAATATAGTACATTCATTCAAAAATCACTGACAGTTCAGGTTCTTGGATGACGTCCTATTCCTAAAAATATCATGAATGGAAGTCTCTAGTTGGTCCTAAAGTGGGACATTTCCCTCAGTCGTTATAATGTACCAAATTTGAACGTCGTATGGACGTCCTGAATGACCTAACAGATTGCTATTATAATAGGGGTACGACATACATACCTTCACAAAAGATTTACAATGTTTAAATTAAATCTTTAATCTGATTTCTACCTGAAATTTTCAATTTTACAATATAAAAGTATACATTTTTTGAAACAAGCGGTTTCATTACAAAATCTGCCTGTTCCTTAGAATATACTTATAGTGAAAAATTTCGATTATAAATGCACGGATGTGCCTACCTCCCCACTATTTAGTGATACAATTCCGAAATTGTATGACTACTTTAGAAACCCAAACTCTATAACTCAACTGATATTTTGAATGGAAAGCTCAGAAAAAGTGGCTTATCAAATATTTGTTAAATTCATTATTTTCATTGAACTATTCATTCAAGCAAACCTGTATCATCAATGTTTTTCAATTTCGAAGTTGATTAACGCATGTGAATCACATAAATCTGCATTTAGGTATATAGTTGCATCACGAACTAACTTGAACTCTATATTACGTTGAGCTAAGAATAACTTCCTCAAGAGAGTTTATGAATCAAAGGCCAAGGCTACCGATATAACGAACATAAACACACAACAAACAATTTTTTCGATAACACTGACCTTTCCAATGAGAATTTAAATGTCCTTTTGATTTGTGGAACATTCAGGATCAACATAAAGAATAATTGAATTATGTAAGACATAGTAAAACTTACTTTTGGAATTGAGAAACAATCGAGATTTCCTGTTACATGTTACACAATAACACCAGAGTTACTAAACAACAATATCACTTGAAGACAATCGAGATCTTTTTACATAAACCACTCGAAACACAAATTTTCAAAACCTCGACGAACTAATCCAACTTAAGCTATGAAAGCTTTCAACGCAGCGCTAGACAACGAAACTCTAGCAGGCGACGACAATACAAGCGAAGAGCGTGCATCCACTCGCAAGGCACAGCCAACGCGGTCTGAATTCGATTGAAGCCGAACTGAACGGTCTGAAGGTCCTGAAGCAAAGCTCTTTCGAGAGAAAATTAAGTTGTGTTGGTAAGAACTGACAGCCGGCGAGTACCTACCTGCAGACTCACCAGAGGCGTGGTCTTCCGGAGGTTTTGAGAGTAGGTAAAGAAGACGGAATTTAAAAGGTGGAAAGTTGTAAGGAACTGATGCTGATTAGGTGATTATTCACAGTTCAGGCAATGTCGTTTTTGTGAAATAATGTTAGGGTTTCGATGCGTACGTTTTGGAAATTCTGAGAAAAACCTTGATCTTGCCAGTTTGCCCTTTTTTGATGTGGTTGCGGATCAAATGATGAGATTATCGAACTGGAATGCTTACAATAAAATAAAGATTCCCGTGAAGGTTTGTGTTGGAACATAATCGGAACGTTGTTTGTAAATTAATCGTTATCATTATCGTCCTTGAATATGCATATCTCGTAGCAGTAATCATTACTTCAAAATGTACCTGTCATTATTGATGCCCTTGATCTAGCAAAGAAAATGTTGATTTATTTTTATTTACTGGTAATATAAAATAAAATGAATGAAATGATCATTTGAATATTATAATAAGTTATATATATGTATATGATGTAATGTTTGTGGTGGAACGTCGTGGAATGAAATGTATGATGATAAAGAAAGTAACGCGCATATAACAGGTGTAAAATTTTTTGAAAATTATAGTCATAGTTATATTCACTTTCTCAATTTTGGACTTATATTCGGAAGTAATATATACAGGGTGTCCACTCTCAATTGGAAAAAACTTCTGGGGCATATTGAGGAACCATAGACAAGCAGTTTGAGATAAGAGACTGATGTCCGGAAGTGCATGGTTTTCTAAATACAGGGTCTCAAAGTTTTTTTCAAAAAACTTTTTTTTATTAATATTTCAAAGACACGTTAACCGATTTTCTTGAAATTTGCTAGTGATGTAAGCTTTAATAAGACGCTCAGTTAGCACTAATTAAATGTTAATTATGACTTCCAGTGGCGCCCCGGGGGACAGTGTTACGAATAAAATTGACAAAAAATGTACGCTGCTGACTTTTTTTAAAAATTTTATATATTTTTTAGAAAGCTCAGTTAAAAATACAACTTTTTTGTCACTTGATATTTTTTCGTATCTCTCTCCGTTTTCGAGAAAAAATTTTTATTAAAAACTTTATTGAAAGGTTCATTATCTGAAAATCTAAAACAAAACAATGTTGTCATGGTAACACATAAACATGTCAAACTTTAGTAAAAGTGTCAGTTTCTAAGTACTTAATTATCTTCAAACGTTACACTAATTGCAAAAATGAATCGGTTTGAATTAGCCGAGCTTGCAGATATGCATCTCTTGTATGGGGAAGCGCGGGGTAATTCTTTGTTAGCACAACGGTTGTACGGGCAGCGGTTCCCAAATCGTGAATTGCCAAACCATAAGATTTTTATCAAAATTCATCAAAATCTACGGGAGACCGGCTCATTCGTGGTAAGTATTGCAGAAATGGCAACAGGTGCAGAAAATGCATCGAAATGCATGGTGGACACTTTGAGCATTTGCTCCACTAATTAATAATAAATTATTTGTAAGAAAGCCTCCTTGTTTTTCTTTCTAATAATAATGAACCTTTCAATAAAGTTTTTAATAAAAAATTTTTCTCGAAAACGGAGAGAGATACGAAAAAATATCAAGTGACAAAAAAGTTGTATTTTTAACTGAGCTTTCTAAAAAATATATAAAATTTTTAAAAAAAGTCAGCAGCGTACATTTTTTGTCATTTTTATTCGTGACACTGTCCCCCGGGGCGCCACTGGAAGTCATAATTAACATTTAATTAGTGCTAACTGAGCGTCTTATTAAAGCTTACATCACTAGCAAATTTCAAGAAAATCGGTTAACGTGTCTTTGAAATATTAATAAAAAAAAGTTTTTTGAAAAAAACTTTGACACCCTGTATTTAGAAAACCATGCACTTCCGGACATCAGTCTCTTATCTCAAACTGCTTGTCCTTGGTTCCTCAATATGCCCCAGAAGTTTTTTCCAATTGAGAGGGGACACCCTGTATAGACTCAAAAAAGCAGCGTTTTTCGACCAACACAAATATATCTGGAATATTTTCAATTACATATTCTAGTAAAAATACATTGTATATTTGATGATAACCCCACATTTTGTCCATTCGTTATAAATTTTCCATTGGTTAAGTGATATTTGTCAAAATTAGTTTCGGAGTTTTGCGATATGCACGAATGATCCCTTATGGAGTATTTATTCGACTCTGATAATAAGAAATTGTTCCATATCAATATATGTTATATGTTGCAAATATGGTCCACTCTGTATATACCAAAGTGCTAACTCAAACATTTTAACAAAAATCGTGATGATTTATTGAAACTATTTGAGAATCAATGGAGGATTAATGTACAGATTTTGAAAATTCAATAAGATATAGGGTGTGCAAGGTAATGTCCACTTCCGGACTCATCGGAAATGTTACGCCACTGACAATATTCCAAGTTGATTATTCATGCATTATTGTACATGCCATCTCGAAATATTCTGAGATGAATGGAATATTATTAACTTTCCTATCGTGCACACTTTTATACATTAATTTTGTAATGCAATTTGGCAGTCTCAATTGATTTCGGAATTACGTCCGCCATGTTTTCTTCCTAGACTGACAGCCCTGAAGTATATAATTATGTCAGATAGATTCAGCAATTTCGATTATCAAGAGTTTTCTTTGTCCTTTCATCGTCCAAACGAAAATACAAGAATTGAATTGGTGGAGGTTAAGTTGGGACAAATTTGTAATTTTTGTTATTATTATTTCAAGCGAAATACAAAAAAACTAAACATTTCTAATTAGGGCATTATTGAGTCACATATTAACAAGATATCTGAATCTGTCATGGTATTTTCCAATACCTATTTCAACACCTATTCCAACACCTAACATTGGTTTTCCATAAGGAAGCCATATTGAATTTGTGCAATTTTAGAAAGTCTAATTTCTTCTGATCACCTTCTTAATGTATAACAATGCTTTCAAAATCACTAATTTTCGTCTTTTGTTCCAACTAATTTGCTTTTACACAATTGTTCAGCATGAAATGACCCAATTCAACAGACCTTATGGTTAAGTTCGAAAAACTGCCACCCCGTTTATTGATATCTCAGTTTTTGGAAAGGTCATTTTTGATCGTGGTTTTCAACTGTACTGCCCAATCATCAATTCATATATTTTGACGCGATATTGAATGCTCAAGCTGTTGAATCAAAATATATTTGCTAGAATACACCAATTCAAAAACAAGAATATAAAAGTGAATATAGAAAAGTTGGAAAATAAAAACTTCTACTACACCTTTTGCAACATACAATTAATTAGTACCTCTTCTGACTGGTATACTATATCATATTATTTGTGCATGGTAGTAGAAAAATCCATTACAAAAGATGCAAGCAACTTTTTTATTTTTTCATCTGCGTAGTGCCAAGAACGAGGTCTATTTTTGAGTTATATGTCACCAATGATATTTTTGGTTCTGATAATTATCTACCTACTGATATATTATAGGGATGTGAATGCTCTCTTGATTATACTTCTCGAATATTTCCCAGAATCAATTCTTTTTTCTGACATGAATATTTCAGATATAGATATCTTTAGTATCCGTTATGTCCTATTTTCTTCATAGGCAAACAATAAGACCTTTGAAATGTCGGAGGGTTAATATTTCTATAATATCAAATCGGTAGTGAATGCATTGGTTTTTGGAAGTTATTTCATTTTATTACTTATATAAAATAACGTATTTATTACGAAAGGAACTGTTGGAGCTCACGAAAGGAACAAACTAGTCGAAGATATAACATGAAACAGTAGGCCCAGAGGAGATGAAGATACTTCGACTACTCAGTAGTCTTCTGAGGCTTTTTATCATTATTAATTCAAGATATATGGCGTTCTGGAATTGGATGGGACGACACTATCGATGAGGAACTACACAAAATATGGATATTGTGGTTGAATGACTTAGAGAAGGTGAGAACTCTTGAATAGGACATGGAAAAGGTAATATACTTTTACGTACAATCAAGGTCAAATTACATGGAGCGAATTCAATGGTGGAAACCGTTGCCCTATGTGATGAAGCATCGACAGTTTCATTGATTGACAACTCTATCTTAAAAAAAAACTTGGAATTCAAGGTGAGAAAGAGAGTCTATGTATACAGTGGACTAACAATTTAACGGTGACACATGAAAATTCAGAATCTTTGAATATAGGAATATCAGGATCATTTGTTAACTCTAAAGTATTCACATTGAAAAACGTTGGATCTATTGAAAATTTATCTTTACCAGAACAAATTGTCAGACAAAAAGATTGGCAATCTCATGAGCATCCGAAAGGACTACCCTTTACTGAAATCAATGAACGCCCTATGTTACTGTTAGGACAAGATAATATTGGATTGACTGTTGCTAGGAAAGTAATTGAGGGACCTGAGAATACTCCTATTGCTACGAAGACGAGTCTAGGTTGGATTCTTCATGAAAGAGATGCTGATAATCAACTGAAGTCTAACCATTCTTTTCATATTTGTTGCAAAAATGCCTCCGATGATAATCTACATGCCTTGGTAAAACAGTCATTCACAACTGAATCATTTGGAGTTTCAGTGTCTTCAGGATCTAAATACTGCAGGTCAGACGATAGAGCCATGAGTATAATGGAACAAACTGCGAAACGAGACGGCGACAAGTTTGAAATAGGACTTTTCTGGAAGAAAGATGACATAGTGCTTCCAGAAAGTAAGACAGTAGCAATAAGTAGACTTCTTTGCGTAGAAAGACAGCTGAGACGCGACGAAAATCTGAAACAGAGATATTGTGATAAAATACAAACCTATATTGATAAAGGCTATGCAAAAAAGCTCACCAGAAAAGAAGCTCAAGAGGAGAAAGAAAGATGCTGGTATCTTCCGCACTTTGGAGTGATTAACCCGAACAAGCCTACTAGACTGGTATTTGACGCAGCGGCTAAATCACATGGGGTAAGTTTGAATGACCACCTGCTTGCTGGACCTGACCTCCTTCAGAATCTTGTAGGAATAATGTTAAAGTTCCGACAGAGAAAAATAGCTTTTTGTGCTGATGTACGCGAAATGTTCCACCAGGTACGAATTAGACAGGAAGATCGAGATTCACAACGATTTCTATGGAGAGATGGAGATTCCAAGAAGCCATTGGAAGTGATGACTTTTGGGGCGACATGTTCCCCTACGAGTGCCCAGTACATCAAAAATCTTAACGCCTCCAGAGAAACAACTGATAAAACGGTTCTAGACGCAATTATTAAAAAACATTATGTCGACGATTATCTTGACTGTTGTGATTCCGAGAAAGATGCTATAAAAATGATATCTGAAGTTAGTCGTATTCAGAAACAAGGTGGATTTGAACTAGTCAGTTGGCTATCTAATTCGAAAATGGTAATGGAAACCCTTTCAACCGACAAGGATTTAAGGAAAGACTTGAATTTGAATGGAGATTCTATGATTCAAGTTCTAGGTCTGACTTGGGATTCAGCAACTGATTATTTTCGTTTCAAATTGAAGAAATTAGAAGACATCAGACAATCAATAAGAATACCAACTAAAAGACATGTTTTGAAAACTGTAATGTCTGTTTTCGATCCATTAGGACTTGCTGTTAATTTAAAGATAAGAGGACGAATATTAATTCAAGATATATGGCGTTCTGGAATTGGATGGGACGACACTATCGATGAGGAACTACACAAAATATGGATATTGTGGTTGAATGACTTAGAGAAGGTGAGAACTCTTGAGATTCCAAGATGTTATTCCATGAATATTCCACGAGCTAAAAGAATTGAACTTCATGTTTTTTGTGACGCGAGCAAAAAAGCATTTGCGACCACTGCTTACCTCAGGACAATAACCGATGAAGCTGTGGAGATAAACTTGATTATAGCTAAAGCGAAAGTTGCTCCAACAAAAGAATTATCCATCCCAAGACTCGAATTACAAGCAGCTTTACTAGGAAGCAGAGTTACAAAAATGTTGAAAGAGGTTTTAGAATTCAGGATTGACCAAATTCACATGTGGACAGACTCAACGACAGTGCTTCATTGGATTGACGGAGACAGAGCCAAACTAAAACAATTCGAATCATGCAGAGTTGGTGAAATTCATGAACTCACAAATAAAGGCGATTGGAAATGGATTCCTTCAGAATATAATGCAGCTGATAATGCAACACGAACTTATGGAAGTGAAGCAATACTGGATTTCGAGAAATGGATTCCTGGTCCTGAATTTTTGAAAATCCGAGATGAAACGGCATGGCCTTCTAAGACAATACATGATATCAAAACACAAAATGATCGTCGAGAGCATGAGGAATTTTCAGCAGTAACTATAAAAGTGTCATCACCACTACTAGATATCGAGAGAATTTCGAAATGGTTACGTCTTATTAGAACTACTGCCTGGATTTTGAGATTCAGAGATATCATTCTTTCGAAGTTAAGATCGTCAGACAAACAGTTTCCGATTCAATTGACAGTGGATGAATTGAAAGAAGCCGAGAAGATATGGATCAAATGGTGCCAGTCTGTATCATTTCAAAAAGAAATCAGTTGTTTATAAAATGATAGAAAATTGAAATCACATAGTCGACTCATCAAACTTTCTCCAGCTATTAATTCAGAAGGGATATTAGTTTTAGATGGACGAGTCCGAGTTGCGGATATCAAAACTTCTACCGGAGTTTATCGACGTCCGGTCACCATATTGCAGAATTGACAATGGAGCAAGATAAAGTGATGAAAAGGAAAACAGCAGGTATGCGGAATTTGGACACCAGTTATAGCTGGCCACCTGGTTTTGGAACTAGAAGGAATGTTAGTGTCAGTGCCATAACTGAAAATCACCCTGTCAGACCTTCTGAAGAAATTGAATCAATAACGACTAAGCAGTCTACGGAGAACACTTCAAGGTATGAACACGACGAAAAAGACAAACCTACCCGAAGTATAAATTCCCAGTCAGTGAAGTCAAAATCAAAAGTTTCCTCAAGAAGATCTAATACGAACATATCTAAAGTTAGTACTACTTTACGAAATAAACGAAATGCTCTAGAGGAAGAAAAACTGAAGCAAGCTATAGAAATTAAGAAGATGGAAAATAAGCTGAAACTATTGGAGTTAGAAAATGAAGTCCATGAAGCAGAAGTTGAAGAACTGGAAAGTATATCCGATTCCAGGTTTTCAGAATAAAAAGGAAAATAATAAATAATTCAATTATATCGATATTTTATTGAGTAGAAAAATTTTTTATCTGACATCAAAATTGAATTATTTATTATATCAAAACCAGAAGTCATGACAACATATATGAAATACATAAAGATACAGAGTCACAAAATATATCAAAGATTAAATACTATGAATCTTGAACAATCATTGTAGTTGAATTAAATCCATTTTTCCGATATAATATTCATCAGGGACAGTCACGATTTCGTTTAAAAAATTGTGGGATGAAAACAATATACTCATTTAAAATGGGATTGACTGTGACGAATTATTATGAACTGAACGTAGAAATCTCTAATGTAAATGTAAGTAGACTGAGATCAGCTTTACAATCGAATGTAAATAACTTTGTCTCTCTTACTAATGCCTCCAATGTATCGACCAGACATGGGTGAATAACTTTTCATGCAGGAATAGAGACCATAGTATCTATTCGTGGAGAATGAGAACCATTTTGAGATAAAACCTAACGGTAAGAAGATAATTCTACATAAATCGTGAGATCATTTCCTACACGCCAGAGAATGTCTCTTAAACGGTCGCAATGATGGCAATTGAAGTATCAAACCATTTTTTCAGCTTCAGATGTATCACGAATTCGTTATCAACATTCCTTTTACATCATGAAGTGAATAATGATACCGGAAAAACAAGCAAATGGGATTTTAAATAGGTAATACTATAGGTATTATATGTAAATCGATAGCCACACTTGAATTGTGAAGGAATTTGGGAAACATTCGGAATGTGGTAAAATATTTTTGAATTCATGTGGACGTCTTATTAATATAAATGAATAAATATGATGGAAACCCATGGTATTAATCAGGTGCATGCCAAAGATATGAGCTATTTCAATAGAGTATGAAGGCTGTACTCAATAAGGATGTAGAAAAACTCTGACAAAAGAAATCTTCTCATACCTATATATTTGCTTTGTCCTCTGTGAAAAACTAACAAAAATCCCTCCTGACCCTAATAACACGAGGATATCCATTGGATATCCACTGGACAAGATTGGATTACATATAGGAGCCGATGGGACATTCACATTTCACCTATTTGATATCCATAGAATGTCTTAACTGAATTACCCAGCATAAGATGCCCATTTCATGGTAAATAAACAGAAAGAAAGTTAGTATAATTCAAGCAGTAACGATCCCATCCAAACCCTAACTACGCCTATCGTTGCTAAAAAACTTATTGATATCAAATTCAATGAAATTTTGACAAGATTTCAAAAATTTATAAGAATAAATCAGTCTTCAAGGAACTGATAATTGAGTTCTTGAAACCATTTGAGGAAAATATTGAAAAGGAGTTTTCCGAACTGAATAAATCTTCCCAACACATATCCACCCGGTTTATGAACAGAAAACTAGTCTTGACAAAGTTGTGTGTGACCATAGCAAGTACGAGTGGAAAATAGTGAATCAAATAAACGAATTGAAGCAATGCGGAGTGAAAATAGCAGCCCTCGAGACTCTTAATGCAGAAAAGGAGCGTTTACGCATTGTAAACCAGGCTGAACCTACTAATTCCCTTATTCCAAACTGAGGACATTTCTGAATGGGAAGAACCTATGAGGCGTAACACAGAAAATGATGCTAGGCAAATATTTTTCAATAAGAACAAAATACTTGTAAATGTTTAAGGAAGTAATTCAAAGAGAATATTACAAGCATTTTGAAGATAAACTCAAAGAAATGGTTGCATGAGGAGAAACTTACAAAACTATCGAATATGTGAATTCTGTCCCTGAAATTGTTGATTTAAAAAACATGTAGAGCCTAATATGCAAAGTCACTATGTCATTTCTCCTAGTTTTGATCAACATATTATATACTCTAATGTTAGTAGTTTTTCTGCTCACAGGGCTGATATTCTTTTGAACATTATTTGTTATGAGCCTTATATAGTTGTTCTTAGTGAAACATGTATCACTGATGATATATAGATGATGCTGAACTATTTTCATTGATGCTCTGGAGGAGGAGAAAATAAAAATAATATTCAATATATATGGGTTGAACCAAATTGTTCAGGATTATGCAAGATGTTTTGTTGACTCGAATACTTTAATCTATTATGTTTTTACTAATTATGATAATGTTAGATCAGTTGTAAATTAACCTAACATATCTGCATATGGCATTATATCCATTAATTCATCTGCGGACTACGATTGCCTGAAAAATCAATAACTTTCAGAAAATTTACAGATCAGGGGTATCAGGACATAAATCTCTTGTAATTGGAACAATAATTCAGTTAATGTTGATAATATTTTATATGAATTAATTGACAATGTGTCAAAATTGTTAATGAAATTGTCCCAGAAAAAATAATATGTATTTAGAGTAATTTATGTGCCCCACTTTGATGATGAACTTAAAGAGAAAAAACATGAGCGTAATGATCCATATTACAATTTTAGGAATTGTGAGGGTGGTCTATATGTTGCTTTAGTAATAGTCAATATGTTGCTTTAGTAAATGAAAACGAGAGATTATATTATTAAAAAAAGATTGATAACAATAAAAGATATGATGAGGAAATGTGAAAATGTCTTAGAAAAGTTGTTAAGCCAAAAGAAGACTTTGGTAGCCGGCGTATCCAGTTTGAGATTAGCCACCAATATGTAATTTCAAATAATGAACTAGACATTGCTGATAATGTTAATATTCATTTTATAAATAGTATAAATGAAATAACATCAATTTTCCGAAATATACAGCTGTGGACACATGACTTCACTGTTATACCAACTAATTTCAGTGAATTTTTGCCTTTAACAATTTATGAACCAAGAAACATTATATTTTCTCTTGGCAAAACTAACAAATCAGGAATTTTAAATAATATAGCTCCTTAAAAAAGTTTTGATGTAGCTGGTTATGCAATATTGAATGTGTGTCACTTAGTTTGTTTCCAGATCAATTTAAGGTCTCCACTGTCGTTCCTATACCGAAAACCAACTCAATTAAAGATGATGAAAACTCTTTTGAAAGAGTGTTGAAACTAACTGTATATGACCAAATGATTCAGTACTTTGATACCAATGATGAGTTGTTTCTAGGCAACCAATCAGGGTTTAGATCTATACACTCATATGAAACATCTCTACAATTTTAAATAACTGAATGGAAATATGTACTTGATAGGAATCAGTACATTGTTCACCAATCAACCAATACCCTCATCACTACATTCATCAGTGATACCCATAATGTTGAGATGCTTAATGTCAAGGTAGCATCAGTGACACGTAAGAATTCCTATACCAATATACCGATTCTTTTTCTGTCCAGTGTGAGCAGAGTTTTGGTCCTCACTAGAGGCTTTCGATGTGGAGTTTCAATTAACTCATGCCAAGTGCCCTTTTCCATGCATCTTGTAATTTTGCTTCCAAAATGTCTCTATATGATGCCAAGCCTTTCATCGTCGCTTGGCTGTCGGTGCATATCGCGATAAGCTAAAATTCTATTCTCCGAAGAGTGAGATATATCCACTTGCAGATTGCCCAAATATTCCGGTGCCAACTGATCCGCCCATCTTAGAGATATCTGTGCACCAGATGATCAGGAGGTAGCTGTAATCATTCTTGCTAGACCCCTAGTTTGATAGATCGACATAATCAGCTCTTCAGGGATCATTGAATGAAATCCCTATTATAGGGGGTCCTATTAGAAATATCAAGGTTGCTGCTACTATTCAATATAAGCGGCAACGTCGCAGGGCTGAAGATATTCCGGATCGATAAAACATAATTGATTTCCAAAGAAGTCTAACTTTCAGAAGTTCAGAAAAGGCCAACGAGTGTTTGAACCACCATGTATATTCAAGTACATGTATAATTTAACGTTGAATATGGAAATGAGATAATGAAGACATCAAAAGATTTACTACACTTCATGGTTACTTATTTCTCCATTAGTATTATGCAGCTCGCGTTTTTCTCAGAATCTGTAAATAATAAATATAGAGGGTGTCCCTGTAATATCGGTATAAAATGATGTACCACAGACTTATGAGACCATAATGAGATACACCAAAATGTTTGGTTTGGCCTTAGCCTTTTAGGCAGAAAGTGATGAAAAGATGCAACACCGTCTATTGAATTTTGTAATGGAATTCGGCAAAGTCAAGAAGTGTCGCCGAGATTAAAATATCCTGATTATTCTCGATTGTTCGTGAAAGACCTTGAACTGAAAATAAATAGTCGATATAAATATTAGTGTGATAAGTGTTTGTGTTTGTTCAAATAAATTAGTCATTGGTAATAACTCGGTCGTCGTTCACTTATACCCACGAAGATCGTAACAATGCGTGAAGAAATATGTGCCATAACTATCATAAAGGTAATAGTTCTTGGAGGTATCGGATCAAATAAAATTTTGACAACGATCTTCTTGCAATCCAAGAGAAATATCACTAACCCACAGGAGGACTGAAGATAATGAAATGAATCAGCGAATGAAAAACACCTTTGGGATTTGGTCAGTGGCACTTAAAACGAAAGACAATTCACATATTTCTTGGACTATTTCACCGATTGCCAAATGAACCAATCAGGAGCTCTAGTCAAGTTCGGATTACCGATAACACAAACTTGACTCTTGACTCTGATTGGTTTATCAAGTTAGGTGTTTTCAGAGTTTTGCATGTGACAGTGTAACGTCACATATAAATAATCACGTTTGTGAAATAGTCTACTTAAATTCCACTCGTGATTGGATTTATCTGTTTTTTATTTCATAACTCAACTGAGTTGCTTGAAGGAAACACCACGAGTCCGCAGGACGAGTGGTGTTTAGATATTCATATTTGTGGTTGTACGAATTGTTTTTTTTCAAATAGAGTTCTTCAATAGTTGTAGGTATAGACAAATTTCTCAGTAGGAAGATTTAGTAGTTCGATAATAAATTATTACATCACCTCCATTGAAAAGTGTGTAGAGTTTATGACAACATTTACATCTAATAACCAGTATGCCAGGTAGCAGATTTGCTATTTTTGGAAAAAACCAAGAGGATTCCAGTATTATTTAACACACATTTCAAAAAGGCACTGATTTTGTTTGGGATACTTTTTTGAAAAGGTGGATGAGTTGTGAACATGCAGATGTTGTGAATCCTGATACAAGTCATACATCAGAGCTGTGATTTGTCCAACCAAATTTAAGAAATAGATCTACAAAGTGGGTAGATGAAAATGTATAATGAGAAAGAAGTACCTATATTCTCATTATTTTATGTTCCATATGTAATATCAGATTCAGGAATTTGTTATACTTTGAGCTATAATGAGGATATAAAAACCTGCAAATAAAAGAAACAACCTGCGGATTGCATCTATAGTAGAGTCCAATGTATAAATGAAGAAAATAGTCAGCTAATGAGAAAATCGTAATTGATGTCAATATATTTATATACCTATATTATGTATAATGTATAAATTAAAGAATGTATTTTATTTTCACCATTCACTGATAATTGTTAAACTTGATAAAATAGGTAGGTTTATCAATTTCAATTCAAAATATAAACTTTCAATAACCTGTGCATTGAATAATATATATGCACACATACATTACATGCATCATTCATCAGTACCTATGAATTCTTCATTGAAATTTCCCTATTTTTAATATGAAATTGATTTCAAGGTAGGTATTAGGTACTCACCTATTTATGGAATAGATATATTCCCTGTTTTGTAAACGTTAAATTATCTCATGTATTATTTTCTGGGTGGACATTCAGGAATTTTTGTGTTCAAGGAGTTTTTGTTCACAAAAATTACTAATATTTGAAGCCATATGATACCAATAACCATCAATAATCAATATGTATCGATTATAAAAGGTACATCACAGTAAAATTACTTTTAATGGCCATTTAGTGATATTCAGCATTAATAATTTTGAATTCAGGGGCGTTGACTACGTCATCGCGCGCCTTCGGAAGCCACGCCTTTTGGCCGAAAAAATCGCTTGAATGAACCATCCTTCTCTAGTTTACAATCCTTGGAATTGTCGCCACATTTTCATTTTATAAGATGGAAAGATACAGAAAAAGATAGTTCTTCTTCTTCTTCTCTTCGATTTGAATGGCCTAAGTTACCAGGACTATCCAGCCAAGTACACGCAATATTTGATTATATAACCTCAATGGGGCCCACCACAAAGTGGATCTGAGACTATCTCATACCCCATGTACATGATCACAATTTCCAAAATATTGTATTCCACAAATATGTTTCATAAACTTCGTTGCAGGTATGGCCCCCTTATTCGACAAATCCATTGTCATCCGGCCTCTATACCGGCGTAGAAACAAGAGGACCAATTGTTTTTCACTAGTATTCACTAAACTTCACTTTCATAAATATATTTTCAATGAATTTTCGTAATTTCAATATGGACAATCACATTAAACATCTACTTGACTTCCAACCTCGAGGACGCCGCCTGTCCTCTACCATGGTCAGAAAGCGAATCCAAAAAGATAGTTTGGTGCGGTGTGGTTAGGTTTTATATTCATCGAATGCTTGATGTCCAATGTCAATGTCATTTCAATGGCGTCTTATTGTCTTCACTCTTGGCCTGTTGATATTTTGGTGTTGTTCAATCAAGTAATCACCAAGTAATTTATGTGATGATTGTGATGTGTGTACGATAAATGCGCTGTTCCAGTTATTTTATTTCTATCATCAGTGGCCATCGGGTACCCAACATTTGACCCAACATAATATAGCCCAGAATGTGTTGTTCTTCCAAGCTATGTCGTAAGATATAAACCATGATATCATGTCAGAACTATTTTGAAATATAAAGTTTGAAATAATGATTCAAGTGTTTCATTACATCACATAGTTTGAATGATATCGCCAAAAATAAGCGATAAAAGAAAGCCACAAAGACGACCCGTCATTTAAACGTTAGAGACACGTCATCTTCAAAGTCAAAGATGACCAAAAAGTGTCGTCCAAATGACGTCAGAGTGCCGCCTGGAAATGAGTTTGACAAACTCGGAGAATGTACTGTTAGCTTATTTTGGCGAACTGGCAGATAAATATGAACCTCTTTATGATCACACTATTGTTTCCTATAAGAAGCAACATTTCAATCAATATTAATGTGAAAATCGATATACATTCAAAATAATTACAGACATCAGTTTATCACCACACCAGACACTTCCTGATAGATTTCAATGTCGAGCATCATCAGACTATCAGATTGGATTATCAATGATAAAAAAAATGGAAACCTGGCAGGATTCAAAGATACCTATTTCCCCTATGAAATGAAACAAATAACTATCAAACACCGACCCTTACTCGATGCCGCCACCACTGCCACTGAGAGTATATATCTGTAATTTTCGAGTTTTTCGTCAAGGTATATGTCTCAATAAGCGCTTGTAGTTCCTTTGATCTCCGCCGCAGTTAGTTAATTTTGTTCTTGAGGCGTAATCGACAATTTCCAGAAGAAATTATTAGTAGGCATTCCTTCAAATGATTGGCAATATGAGACAATACGAATAAAAAACTACCAAAGATAGAATAACACGGAAGTGCTGATGAGCATTCAGGTATATATAATTTTCTGCAATAAACAGGGTTTCTATAAATAATTCAATAATGATTGACATCCATAGACATTTTTATTGATTTGCCACCTTCCCTCATATCATATTTGCTAGTTCATGATTGTCATGTTGAAATCAGCAATTATGTATTCCTTGGAGCAGAACCTCGAGCAGAACACATTTATTGTGATGCGCCATTTTCTAAACTGCACATTCATAATGGAATTACTCGGTAGTGGCTCACAGAAATGAATATGTGGTGAATATATTCACAAATAGTAGTGCTGTGGAACACGACCGTCCGTCAAGCGGTATGCGAATACGCGCGTCATTGATGTACGAGTTGAGTATCAAGCATGAAATATTTATTCCTTTCAATGCACATTTCAGTAGGAATCCCTTCCTCCCGTAAGGTTCGGCCAGTTCGCATAAATTCCATCATTTCCTCTAACTACCCCATCGCTATACGCACCTGCCATTAAAATATTTAAACAGACGGAGGCTGTTAACATTAGCCATCTGAATACCGTTTAATCAGAATAACAGTAAGGGATTACGAAATAAATGTTAAATATCTGACACGAATCGAGCAGAATTATCAAACATCTTTGTAAACTGCGAGTGTATATTATTTAATGTTATGCGTGGCAGAAGCCAGAAAAGTTGTAGTTTTCTACTCGTTGGCCACCTGTTATTCAAACTGCGTTTGAAATCAAGAAGACATGAAAAGTCTTACTCTAATTTTTATGATGAGGTACTCCGAAGACCCTCGCTATACCTACACTATTCATCGATTGACTTGACAAAAAACGTGAATAAAGTCAGCCAAGAGTTCCAATGGATATTTCAAGTTTGGATTGTCCACTTGGGCAAGACAGACTGTTTCTAGTTGCACAATGTCACTCTCATATAGCAACTTTTTTACGTTGTCCAATGATTTCAGAATAATCTTAATAACAGATTGTTTCAGAGATGAAGCTTGATTTCATCTATCAGGGAACACGTATGTTGAATGGTACCGACTTATTATGATGGAACCATATATCGATCAGTGTGGCCACTGTCGACACCATAGGTAATAGTTTATTCGCAAAAACTTTATAGTCAACTGATAAGTCGAGAAAAATTTACCCTTTTTATCCAACACATTCTCCATCAGATTTGACTTCATTGAATTTGTATATTTTCAAATGTTCGAAAGATTCACGAGCATTCATTGTTTTTTATGTGTACCTAGTGCCACATATTTGTGAATCTTTGATTGGTTTTAGTTTGATGCAAGAATCATTATACATTCATCATTTCTACACTCTGAAGGAATTCTCTGGTAATGAACCTCTCATTTTATATTCGAATAGGCTTGTTCCGTCTAGAAATAAGCAGGATATTCACCGAAATCCTGAGATATCCTACCGAAGCGATGCGATCCGAGAACAATTTAGAAATAGCGACACCATGCGGCGAAAGAAATAAACACTCTAAAACAACTACTCGGATAATAAACCCGAAATATGCATTCTGGAAATGACTTTGATCTTGTGGAAGTATCTCCGATCAATTTTTATTTGTGAAAATTTCTATCGGTACCAGAAACTTTTGGTCTTTTTCTATATCTTTCTATATTCTTACGAATTTTCACAGTCTGTACTGATACTATTTTATTGTTTTTCGATGACTTTATCCATAATAATTGTTTCTTCTGACATTGAAGCATATTGTGATGGGTTTATTGAGTGATTTGATTGATTTGAAGTGTATTAGTTGATAAACCGACATTAGCTTCAAACGAATATGATCCGTTGTGTCGCTTATCGTGATACGCCAATGGTAGGTACTACAAAGTCTTCCTTGGTCTGTAATTTGCTACCACTATCGCAGGTCCATTTGAAGATTAGCGTCATCAGAAAATGATTCAGGAACAAAACACGAACGTGAAGAAAAAAACAATGCAGCTTTTGTAATGATGGTATCCGAATTGCTGGTTGATGGTTTTATGTTTTGCTGAACTCATTCGCCATCTGACCGCAAAAAAATGCTATTATAAGGAATCATCTACTCTACTAAATCATATTTTTGATGGTGGGCCACGGCAATCTTCCACTGTTGTTCTTATTTTATTATATACAGAGTTTATATACATATATGATTGAAACGATATTTTTTTTTCAAACGTTATTCTAAGAGATATGAGGTCGATTCGATTGGGGCAAAGTTACGCATGCTGAAAAATAATCTGAAAGAAAATTCCATATCATTTTTTGTTCTTGAATAATTGGAACACACGGAAATATGTAATCTATTTTTCAAGCGAAAACCAAAAGTAGGTACTTTACGTTTTCAACTAGGACGCACATTTTTACTAGGAATCTAAATATTTTACCGTATTTTCCAAGGCGTTTTTGATGCCAGAATTACAACACTCATCTTTAGTTTTTTTTTAAGATTTTTTTTTCCTTTTTTGAATCATTCTATTGCAAAACTGAAGAACCTATACTATAGCTGATAGAACGATATCGGCAGAAGAAATAGGTATTGGAATTTTTCTTGAAAATTTTGAAGTAATATAATTGGTGTCAGGAAAATCCTATGTAGGGAGTGATTTCCACAATTTCGCCGTTAGATGAAGAAAATAATGTTGTGTGGTTCGACAGGTCTCGAACTTGACAATGAAGGGGTGTCTGTTTGGTCTGCCTGCTCACAATTGCTCGTGGTGTAATAATAAACGTAATTTCCAATTAGCATCGGCCATGAAAATATCTCGCTCACTTTTCAGCGATGTTGTATGCTCACAATTGCTCGTGGTGGAATAATAAACGTGATTTCCAATTAGCATCGGCCATGAAAATATCTCGCTCACTTTTCTGCGATGTTGTATAGATAGTGCAATGAGTTCGTCAGTGCAGAATCATCATCCAAACGAACAGTTCTCATCTGGATAGAATCCAGGCGCCTCAGCGTATGTTTGGGTGCTGAACTCCATAAATATGTACAATATTCCATAAATGGTCGAATCTGTGCTTTATGGATCATGACAAGCTATTGTGGTATGAAGAATATCTCAGCATGGAACAAATACCGAGTTTTTGTGTAGTAGTTTTAGACCTCGCTTAGACCTCACATGATCGATCATTCCATAATAGGGTATTTCTGATGATATAATACCGAGTATAATACCGAGCATGGATATTGAGGATTTCATAAGAATATTCGTACCTCACATGATCGTATTAGGAATTTAGATGTCTTCTTTGAGAAAACACAGACTTGATTCTTGGTTGCATTGAACTCCACAAGATTATCATATTCAAATTTCGAAATTTAAGTAAAATCCTCATTAATAACAGTATCGACCTGTATGGCACAGAGGCTCTAGTCTAGATGAAAAAGCAGTATGAAATGTACTGTCATTCGCAAAGATGTGAACAGGAAAGGAGATCACTTCTAACAGGTCATTGATGTGTAGCAGAAACGAAGTTGGTGCCAAAACAGATCCTTGTTGATAGTCATTCTACCAGATGATTCACCATCTACGACCACATGGTAAAGGACACAGTTGCGATGGCAATCCATATGACGGAAGTTTTCCAAGAAGGCCTTCATGCCAAACTCGTGTTTTAGATAATATATCCAATGCTGCAGCCAGAGACTCTCCTTGTTTTTCGAAGGACGTCTACCATATGTGTGTTACGTAGGCAAGTAAATTTCCAGTTAATAACTGGTGTCGAAAGCCATATTGTCGGTCGTTTACGATTCTATAGATTTCTCTAGATGTATAATCACATGATATATTAGAAAAATCGAGAAAAATTGAGTATTTCAGTTTTCAGTTTAATTGAATTCGGATCTGAACCATTGGTTTCAAATTATAGAAACAACATGATAATATAGAAAGTTTCAATTTGGGAAAGCAAAACAAATGCTCGAATTCACCATTCACTTTTAATCGCAATTTTACTGGTTTTCTCAGATTTTGAATAGTTCGCGAAGTGTTCTGTCTCCTTATCTCAGTTTTGAAAGTGGTGTTCTCATCAATAATTTTTGGAAATATTCCATAGTTCCCATCAAATTTAATAATATCTAGCCAGATTTTTTGTTACATATTGCCTCTAGAACATATATTTGAAAACGTCTAGTTTTTGGTTTTCACTTGAAAGAATGAAAGCAAAAATCACGAATTTCCATCGCTTCACTATGCGGTACTACCGCATCTTGATATTTGCTTCTGACACTGACAGTTTTAAAGTCCACGTCATTTAGTTCTATTATGATCATTCACTTCCTGTACCCTGTTTTAAAATGAAAGTATATATGTGGAACATATGAGGAGCAAGTGTTTTTCCGCTCAATAGTGATGGAAATGTTTACGTTCCATTATAAAAAATGATTTCGGAATTATTAAATTCAATATCGTGAAGATAAAACATATTCCTGTGTCAGTTAACACTTAGCATTCATTATAATATCAAATCAGATTGCCTTTTCAATGACAATATGAAATATTTCTATAAAGGTATATATACCTATACTGATACAACCTAATAGTTATTTTACTACGATAGCGAAGATACTTTTACTTTTTACTTCGCATATACATATACTGCATTACGCTAGATCCGGTATCATGTTCATGTAGTATTTGTTTGGTATTAGAGGGGTTTGCAAGAAAGTTATATGATATCACGTGGTACAACACATATGTATGTTCGAAATTTCGAAACCACCAATCGATGGCTTAGTACGTTAGACATCCCTGGACCTACCAAAGAAATAACTTGAATACTGTATCTAGCGTAAGTAAGCCTTTATGATCTAACAAATTAACGGTGGCAGTAAATTGCTCTCTTTTACTTACAGTACCTAATGAAGATTTCGTATTTCAGGTGAAAACTTGGTGCTCAAAACATTTTGTACTTTATAAAAAATCCGAGAGGAATCTAATAGTGTGATGTCATCAGGTGTCCTTGGAAATTATCCGACAGGACCATTTGTGTTGATCGAATAGCCTGTTTTGCAGATCCTGATTTCAGATTTTTATATCCAAGAATTCCACGGTCGTAACACACCTCATAACACATATACATAACCATTCATCATCCTGTTCTATTTCTTCACTCCTGCTGAGATAATTCCACATGCAAAATGCGTCTACCGGAGGTCCTAAATTTAATTCAAATCAAAGTTGATAATCAGATTCACTAGAACATATTTGAATATACAATTAATAACATTCGGAGAAATTCTTAGGAAATATTTCATCGAGATTGCGATATGCCGATAGGCATGTTGAACACGTGTAACCAATTTGAACGAGGTTCAAAATACTAATCGTATAGCAAGGTCATTACCGAAAGTATCAAATTCACATTCACCTAACCAGAAGGAGATTTTTTGTTTATAGGATGCCTCATGTTTTGTATGTGTGCACAGTTTGCACAGCAAGAAAAAATTGCTCAAAACGACGGTCAGTTCCAGCGAACCATTCAATTATTCTTGTCAGTATAAACTCTATATTGAAATATACAAATACAATATTTATGTGAAACTTCATACAACTGATTATTCCTTGTTTATTATTTTCCATTTTTCTAACTACCCACTATCATAGTTAACCTAGTTGCCTTACAAACCCTCAGGAGTTCACTGATGGGTAAACTTGTACGAGATTTAATACCGGTGACGGTGACCAGTGCCGGATTTAGGGGGGTGCAGAGGTACTAACTGCACCCGGCGGCAAAATTTAAGAGGCGGTAAATAATGACACTAATATCAGAAAAAATTTACATAAATTAACGAAAACTAGAAATATACATGCGAACAATTCATAGTTTTTTAAATTAACTGGTCTGGTGGTCGAGTGCGTTGAATCGCTGGCTTATAGTCTAGAGGGTCTGGGTTCAAATCTCGCGGCAGCTATTGGAAATATTGATTTACTACAGTAACATTCTTGGTACCTAGATTTCAATTCTTCGCACTCTCAACGATAACCAGCCGAGTAGTGCTTCGGAAAAGCTAATGTCTCCCGTCTTCCTTACTCATACAAGTATCAATGAGACTTCTAGGGTTGCTTTGCAACTAAGTTAGTGGTTGAAAACACTTCGAAAAACACTTTAATTTATATACTGATTTCCCACACATCAAGTTCAATATTCTCTCTCCCAACGGTTGTTTGAACCTCCAACCTTCCAATAGCGAATCACTGCGACCAGTTTCAATTTATATAAATATTTTAACTATGAGATGAAAATAATAATAGTATACATTGTTTCATTATTATAATGATGGAAATAAGACCTGGTGGCGCTACTGTTCAATTGTTTCAGCAGACAAATCCTTGATTTGAAACAATTGAATTTCATCTCATTACGTGGGGTTCTTATGTACAACAATAGATGGCGATACTGTCGAAAGATTTTTGAAGAATTTTCTTTCAATCATGTTCGATACATATTCGCATCAAACTCATCGGAAAATGGCTCCATGAAATTGTTAGAAACGATTAGAAGTCATTCAGAATCAAATATTCATACTTTCATGTTGACACCTGCAGTAACCTGTAAATTTGGTTGAAATCGCGGCTTCACTTAGCGAGATTCACCCACGCCATGTCACGTTATACACGTTTTATCGAAGTAGGCGAAATCAAGAGATTTGGGACCATTCACAGGATAGGAAGTGAATTCACCAGTCTATCTATCCACCTCTATTATTATCAAAAGTGACACTTTGTTTGACAAGCAGAATTTGCATTTGTGAGGCGAAGTGATAA
The DNA here is from genome assembly GCA_029955515.1 of Chrysomela aeneicollis. Taxonomy (NCBI): domain Eukaryota; kingdom Metazoa; phylum Arthropoda; class Insecta; order Coleoptera; family Chrysomelidae; genus Chrysomela; species Chrysomela aeneicollis. Next base: position 7,620,426 of record JARUHQ010000009.1, on the reverse strand, counting down.
CGAAGAGCCGAGCACGAAAAATTTGCGATTCAAACAAAGTCTCTTTTAATCCTAATAGAGGTGGATAGATAGACTGGTGAAATCACTTCCGATCCTGTGACTGGTCCCAAATTTCTTGATTTCGCCTACTTCGATAAAACGTGTATAACGTGACATGGCGTGGGTGAATCTCGCTAAGTGTAGCCGCGATTTCAACCAAATTTACAGGTTACTGCAGGTATCAATACGAAAATATGAATACTTGATTCTGAATGATGTCTAATCGTTTCTAACAATTTCATGGAGCAATTTTCCAATGAGTTTGATGCGAAAATTCTTCAAAAATCTTTCGACAATATCGCCATCTATTGTTGTACATGAGAACCCCACGTAATGAGCTGAAATTCAATTGTTCCAAATCAAGGATTTTTCTGCTGAAACAATTGAAGAGTAGCGCCACCATTGTAGCTTACGCAAATTTAATCTCGACCATTTTCCTGGCAGCACGAGGAAAATAAGCATAAGACAAAAAAGAAGAAGAAGAACTAACCGAAGATTATATTACTGAATGGGTATTAGTTAATCTCAGACTCACTTCAAGGGTGGCCCTAAAAAATGTATGAAGATTGTATGGCCAATTGCTCCAGGAATAGATCGAGGCCATATAAAAAAACATAACAAAATATTTTTTATTTGTAGCTGATGTTGACAAATCAGGTTTATTCAATTTTCAAGTTTAGTTTCAGTTTCAATATCACGAATTGATTGAATAATATATGTAGGATGTAGGCTTGAATTTGTACCAGTTTCTTGTTGAGCATAATGAATACCTACTATGTATGTTTTTCATTCAATGAGCTATAGTTCTTTCGTACCTTATTTTCAAATCTTAGGAGGTAGAAATCAAATTTATCTCCTAGACATTAAAAGTGTTGCCTATAGCAACATACATATCAATCATTTCATTGTGTCAGTAAGAGAAACTTCAAGAGCTGATTTCAGAACAAAACTGGACGACTTTTGAGTCGGTTGTAGAAATCAATCAATCAATCAATCAATCAAAATATGCTTTATTGTCAGAAGAAAAACAATCTTATCGACAAAGTCATGTATCGCAGATTCATAGATGAAGAACAATATTAATAACAGAACATTAAATAAAAAAATAAAAATACAAAATACAATAAAATACTGGTACTGGTACAGACATATAAAAATATCTATCTACGAAAATGTTTTTTTAAATTCTTACTCTTCCTATTTCTTCGGATAAATCCATGCCAGACATTGACAGATATTCCGAAAGGACCGTCATATAACTTGAAAAAATCTGAAAGTGAAAATTCACAATTTTCGTTCGGACAATCAATCAATTAAGTCACTACAAAAAATTTTTTCATTCTTCTGAGAATAATTTTGCCAATTTTTTTTCCGGTTTCTCTTAAGATCATGGACGAGTTAAATTGATTTTAAATCATTTCATTCACCTATATGAGTTCCCTATGAAAAATTGATGAAAATACGAATTTTCACTATATTGCTTTTGAGTTAAGGTCTTTTTACAATCGGGTCAATTCTGTTTGAATATTGTATTATATGTTTATAAAATCCGACATTATGACCTTTACATTCAGTTCTTAGCCAAGATGATGTCATGACATGACAGGATCTCATCGAAAAACACCAATTTTTTCAGATCGTTGATCTGATAACCATAATTCCATTCGAAAACAGAATAACCGCAAAAAAGTTGGTGATGTGACCTCAATGAATAAGATAAATCGAGTTTCAAATCCGAGGATGTCATCTTGTAGAGAAGGAAAAAATGTTTGAGAATGTTTCATTTATTTTTCTGAATGTGAGCATGAAAAAAAATCAAAACAGCCGCTGTTTATTTCCGAAATTTTGATACAATTCAATAACTGACTTAACTATTCTCCCAATGGTGAGAAGCAAATTTTTCACACCCTGTATTTATTTTGCTTAGTGGTTGATTGAGCATTCAAATGTCTGGAATTCACCATCATCTTGTTATCTATAAACGATAAGGAGAACTTGTTCCACGAGAAACATCTTCATTAGTATTTAGCGCGTTCACTTTTATTTTGTTACCGGTCGTTTGAGAAACCGGAACGCTGGATGCCAGATTGTCAAATTGAGTTATTATCACGTGAGTTGTTTGAACAACAAAATGCCGTCGGTCAATATTTGCCGAAGTGGTAGCAGCAGTGGCCTGGGCAAACACTCGTCGGAATCATTTACAAAATAAACTAACTGTTCACTTTACAGAACGAGAAGAATATATGTATATATTTTGTTACTATCGGATAAGGTATATTTTTCTGATTTCAAATTTTTATGTTGTCTCTAACATATTTCGAGATATTTTACGTTGAAATTCAGATTTTCTACGGATTCTTTCAGCTAATTAGGACATAGATGGTCAGGGTAGTTATGGAAATAATTGAAAAAATTAATTTAAAAAATGGTTGAGAAAGTTGAGGAGGGGGTTCAAAATATACCGACTTAAGAGAAAGTAAATTCTTTTATTCTTGCGAATATGCAAGAGATACAATATAATATAAAGTGTGCCCAAGATATAAGAATGAACCAAAATGGGGCTTATGGGGATATTAACCGTTACACAGTAAGTCAAATGGGCAAAAAGTTGCTGAATGAGAAGTCAAAGTAGAAATATTTAGAATTAAGGTTATATTTTCATTCAGTTCTGTTTGAATATAACTATACTAATATAATAACATACGTTATGAAGTTGTTATGGGTCAGATGGAAGAGCAGTTACCACTATCTTCGGATAGGGGCGACTGAATTCCGCTATTTCATTTTGTTGATTCAATTTATTCTGATCCGATGTGAACCATTGCATGACAATTATTGACAATATTAATGTAGACAAATTATTATTATTGTTATTATTAAATAACAAAGGAGATTATAATTGGTGCAAAGTTGTCACCAGAAAAATATCGCAAACTGGTTTTTGAAATAATCGCAAATATATAAAATTGTGCCACAAAAACGTATTAACCAAATAGGAGCTATTTGATAGCCATTGAGCCCATATCGTACTTAAGGTAGAGGTATGCAGTAGGTTACATATCTCAAGTTTTGATAAAGGTTCCTAAATATGTCTAATAACCCAATGGATACACAAATAACTTATATAGCTCACGAGATATATAGGCGGAAACATTTTAAAAGTCACTCAAGAGCACTCCTGAGTGTTTATCCTTATCAAAACCTTGGAAAATATCTCCCACCAGATTCTTGAGAGTTTCGATAGACCATATTTTTCGAAAGATTACCACGCCTTAGTTGAAATATCACATTGTAGGTATGTTTTATTTATTACCTCATCGACTATAAGTGTTATATACAGGGGCATTATTTGAGTATGTCCTGAGTATGTAGCTATACCAGTGGTAAATAAATCAGTGTTTTTTTGCTGCATGAAAAATTAGCTTATACCTTAAATTGTAGGTATCCGCCACTAATATCATTTCACCTCCCCCATTAGCCAATTTGGAACTGACACTTAATAATGCACACACGGACAAGTTAGATTCGAGTTGGTTGGATCTTGTTTCTTTTCTAAATAATATGGGTGAAAACCATTTTCATGTAGGATACTACCGCGATTATGTTCGATCCACCAATTTTTTGACATATAACAGGATTAGGTACTCATCGGGGAATGTTCTTCCAGTATAAATAGCATAACTTATATTGATCAACTGTTCTTGCGTTTGGTTGTCGTATATATCATTCACATGCATCATGTTTCACAATTCACAATATTATCCCCGAAATAGAAGTTAAGTTAAGAAAATATACTAATTCGCAAAAATAAGTAGTAAAACTACAATGATACCTACTGATTATGATGATAACAATTGAGTCATCGAACAGTGCAAGATTGCCAACTACTGGATTGCTGCTTTTTCATCACCTAAGATTATTGTGTTGTGGCAGTGAAATAGCAACTTCTTCCGCCTTTTCCAAGATGCTGTATTATTAGAATAGTGGGTGCATATTGTCACGAGTAGAACATTCAGTATATCAGAGTATATTCTACATTGATATTTTGTAGTTTTATAAATGATTATTTTCTATTTTGGTTGTATAATGAAGTCATTGTGCAACGCAAATGCGTGTCGAAATAGCCTCTATTTCGATACGTATTTTTTATTATTCGGAGATTAGTACAATCGAACTGTCAAATGAAAGTTAGAAGAGTTAGGCCTATAGTTTACTTCTGAGCGATTTGGATTTGGTGATATTAGCAGTGAAAAGCTGAATGTTTCAATTGGTAAATTTCAATTCAGAGTGTAATTTGATTTAAATTGACAAATAAAAACAATAACAACATTGAATTTTTCACCGCTGGTATTGCAATAATCAAAATCGCTCAACTGTAAACTGGGCTTTACGCTTGTGCGTCAGATTTTAATTATTTCAATGTCATCATTGTTACCAATCGAAGATATTTCTGTTATTTATAGATAATAAATCCTTTTTTTCTCTTCAAATCAATTCAAAATAGAAAAAATTGCATATGACACATGTTTTATAAGACACATTGTCGCACTTGTTCACTTGGAGCACTCCTCGCTTCGCTCGTCGTACTCCAAACAACGCGTGCGACAAAATAGCGTCTTATAAAACTTGTATCATAATATACTATTTTACTAATAATGACTGACATTGAACTTAACGTGCTAACTGAGGAACCCATGCAGATATGTGACAACATGAACTAATTTTTCTTATAAATAGTGAATGTAAGGGTTCTGAAGTTAGTCTGGTCTGGGGCTACTCGTGACACCACATCATCGTAATGTAAGTTAGTTTTAGGATCATCTCCATCTTGTATATTCTTATTCATAACCATATGTTACTCCTGTTATTCTTATATTTAAATAAATGTTGTTATGTTTCAAATACTTTCAGGTATACCACAAAACTATTAGTGCCTATCTAAATAAATACCCTCTCGCTACCCTCAGTAGTAACCCCCCGATCACGACATGAGGCAGGCTTTACCCCAAAGCTTCCCCCTAGTTGTGACAATATTTTCAGGAACGTGTGTTCCAAGCAAAGAAAGAGAAAACCAGTGTTATAACCATAATTTGTGGAATGTATACTTTTTGAAAATATTGGTTTCTGATGTTGTAAGAAACAACATTGAAGTTTATTATATGTCGACAGTTAATTTCTATGATAAAATTTCATAAACTAATATTGAATATTATATCTGGAATGAAGCGTTGCGTGTTAAGATCTGATATATTCGATATTCATGATGCTTTCATAATCGAAAATTCCCATTTTGGATTTTGAAACTTATTTTTCAGGAATCAGAAAGTCACATTATTAAAAAGGGACCATACAAATGCATACTTACTCCAAATGAGGTCTAACTGAAGAACAGTGCAATTTTTTGAATGTATTGAATGCTAGGTTTAATTTATATCTACTTATTCATCAATTCCAATTGAAACCATATAAGTACATTCTTTTCCACGTCTGAGACATGTTCACATGCATATTGTTGAACTTTTTATCCTAATATATGTAATCGATCAGTATTTTCAAGAAATAAAGTTAAAAAAACAGTCTCTCTTCTGCTCGAGGGTTATTTTTGGGGGTCAGTTATCAGTATTTCACCCAAAACTTCTTCATTTTTTGAATACATATATTCTCTTTTCTTCCAAGTGTGATTGATTTTGGTTTCGACTTGTTTTTTCAATATAAATGATGATAAGATTTGACTGATAGTATTCAATTAGCAGATGGCTTATATCTTCGTTCAGAATATAAATTCGATATTTTAAGGTGGTTGAAACTGATATATATCAACCCAATAGTTTATATGAATGAGTAGGTAGGTACCTACCTATAACTACCTCTATTTTTTTATCTTCAATATAAAATTTTTTTGATGATCTATCAGCCACAGAAATATCGGGAGACAATTTTGGACCACCTTCTATTGAAACTTATTTAGTAAGATTATTATTGAAAAAGTACCTAATACTCTTCACCAACTAGGTACCTTGATTTCCTCTGTTCCAACATGTAAATATGTGAAGATCATTCAAGTTCTCTTAGAAAATATTCATCTGACTAACGGATGTGACTTTCTCCTTTGCATCTCAGACTTAATATAAGCTTTCAACCACGTGAATTTAAAGAAGGATGACATAATTTAGGAATATCCCAGAAAGCGGCACTATAATCGCATTTTCGTCGGCATCGTAAAAGAGGCGACAGAAAGTAGAAAAGCATAAAATAACATGACATGAATACGATAAGGGTGTCGGAAAAAGTCCGAGTATTGTTAATTTGGTTCTTTGTGGGGAGGATTGCCGACAGTTGAATACAATGTTAGTATTCTGGCATATTGTGATATCTGATGTTTCAATTCAAGGCCAGGTGACTTAGATTTACGAAGATATTCTGGAAAACAGCAGTTTTTATATCTCAATTATTTTATTAGTAGCGATTTCTCAAGCCATCGTCGAATGTTTTATTGTATTGATTTGGCGCGGTCTTCCATTTCTATATACGTTGAAGGAATAGTCAGATGAATGTCAAACTAGGGGTGCCCAGGGCTCTATTTTGGAACCTCTGCTAGTTTTTTTTCATCTTTTGAGGAAAACCTATTATGTTCGCCATTCAATAAAAAAAAGAATTTTGATAAAGTGTGGTTCGGCAGGTCTCGAGCTTGACAATAAAAGAGTGTCCAGCATGCTTCCGTCTGGTCTGTCTGTTCGGAATCGCTCGTGGTGGAATAATAAACGTGATTTCCAATGAGCATCGGCCATGAAAATATCTTGCCCACTTTTCTGCGATGATTTTTCCTCTAAATAGAATCCACAGGAATCGTTCAGGGACTGGACTTCAAAAATGTGAACAATATTCCATGACATGTCGATTCTGTGCTTTATTGTAGATCATCATGAAAAACTGTTGAGTTGTGAAGTAGCTCTTGGCACGAAACAAAGAAACGAATTTTTGTGAAGGAGTTTCAATATGTACTTACCTCAACACAACATTATCTGGTCAAAATATTGAAGAACTCATTAGCAAATCCCAAAATGTTATTATTGATCAATTCAGTGCTTCGAAGCAATGCTCCTCACCAGTTACAAACTGGTGGAACAAACTAATTCTGTTCAATTTCTCTAATATCTATGAAATTCTAACTCAAAAAAATATTCCAGGTTATATATGCACTATTGATATAGCTACTTGCTATATTTCAACAACAGCAACAACGATAGTCATTACAGATACAGCTACATTGGCTGATGAGAGCCATTTCAATGTAATATAATTATTCATCATGTTAGCTATACAAAACATGATATCATAAAGAAAGGAGAATTAAAAAAACGTAAAATAAATTATAAATGATGGCCGAGTTGATTTAAATAAACCTTTTTTTTTCGAACCAACTACCATCAAGTTGCTCCGAGAGCGTGTGTAGTCACCAGAGTCTTCAATAATCTCTATCCAAAATATAAGCGTTGAAGGAAAAATCCTAGTGTTACAATTCTAAGAAAGTATCATCTTCTCTGTTGGTGTCGCGTTCTTGATAACTCGGATGCGATGTGGCTTCGCAGTTGGATATGGAAATAACTCTGAGGTCCTGATTGTTTTAGTGTCAGTAAACACCGGCATATTATTCACCACTGTAGGTGTTATGTGACCTTTCCCATAGGTGTTTTTAATAATCAAACTCAATTGTTAGTAACACTAGTGTTCATCAGAATGAACACTTATGCATTTTCAAAAGTGCGATTTGACACCGCAGTGTTGTGATGCACATTTTGTGATTTTCTTGTTGCTGAATCCTACCTCCACGAAATTCTCTTCGGTGCGTTTAAAAGAAGGTACATGCGAATACTTTTCTGGTATGAAGGAACACCATATCATGAGTGTGTTCATGCGAACCAGTGCTTTTCTTCACCACCTCCGGTGTTTTTCATTATGTTGGATTACCTATTGAAATATAATTCATATGATGATAAACTAGACTCAGAAGAATCTAGGGACAATTCGGATGATAACGAACTGTTTCGGCTTATTTATCAGTGGTACTAGGGACTAGGGACTAGGCCATGTGATACTGATCTATATCAAAATCATATATCTAGCCTAATATTGAAATCAGGGCGGACGGACGTCAGTGCCACCTATTGGCAAAAGTTCTAAGGTTCTAAGATCGAACAGATGAGCATATGAAATTCACACCATTCAGATGCCTACATACAATATTTTCATATAAAATCTGGTGTTTTCAGAATGCAATACTCAACGAATGATTATTGCCACTTAATTAGATGATTCATACCACACCTTGATTCCATCGTGATATGACACGGTGTAACTTGGTGTTAATTTTATGTAATAGGTGTTTTTTATGCGTTAACGTCAATGATAGCATCATTGAGAATATTAAATTTCAACTATTTGGTGTTCCTTATGATTTCATGTTTCAGAATCGTTTTACATGGTTTTACTTCACCACATTCGTGTCATTTTTCACTACTAAGATTGGAATTAGCACCACTCAAGACTCAATACCCACTGAGCAATGTAATATTTGTTCAATATTACAGCAACCCAACAATGCAAGGTTGTAATGTTTGTCGCTACCTTACTGCAAGATTTCAGCAACCGCTGAAACGGACCTTCCCTAATATAACAAATTCAATATTTCACATTCTAGCAAGGTTCCTGCAACATTACATATAAATTTAATGAAATTTATTTTTTTATATTTTGAATGTAATGTTTTCAGTAAGGTTACTGCAATATAACATGTGATGTATATATGAAAATTACATATTGAATATTCCTACTACCACCTTGTTGCAATATGGCAGTGACTACTCAATAGAAAAGTATGTGTGAAGCATATTGAAATCTTGAGAATAAAAGCACAAATTTCAAACATAAAACATGTAATTCTCAAAATGAACGCAAAATACACAAAAAATAAAATAAGTGATAAACTAAAATTAACATCCACAAAATACTTCTTGAAGTGGCAGCCCAATATTCAGTAGGAAAACTGAAACAAAAAACTACAGATGAAATATGGTGATAATAATAAAATCAGTAACTTGATCTAATCATTATTGACCTCTGAGTATATGGCGATCACCTTTTCTTTTCTATTCTTTGATTTTATCAAAACGACTATACAACTTCACGTAAACATTTTATTGACATTTGCGAAAATTTCTTACGATGATTCTGTTTCTAAAAACCTCACATTCAATATCACGATAAAAAAAATGCATCTTACCTTGAAACTATCCATGTGATGAGAGTGCACTTTATCACTTACTCCAATATATCAGTTGAAAGGAAACCTGTGCAATAGTCTTGTGAATTGCAAACCGATACACAAAGAACAAAGAACTTGACGAAACAACAATGGCTGACTGTCGATGAGACTGATGCGAGATCTCTGATGAGTCTGATGCAATGATGCAATGATCCTCCGATGATCGAACCGATTCCACCCGATACAACACGAGTGAAAATGTAATGAAGTTACAAGGTTTAGGCAATATTACAAATGAAATTGAATAAAAAATTAAATTCATAACTTGCTATAAAATTGTTTATAGATTGTTCATAGAATGTTGCGAATATATTGAACTTTTATAGTTGAGACAATATTGCAATTGAAACTTGATCAAACGTTACTTTTGTAACTTGCAATGCATTTGTTGGTTCATGTAATGTTACAAATGTAATGAAGTTACAAGGTTTAGGCAATATTACAAATGATATGAAATCAAATATTGAATTTATAACTTTCTATAAAATTGTTCATAGATTTTTCATAGAATGTTGCTAATGTAACGAACTTCTATAGTTGAGACAATATTGCAATTGAAACTCGATCAAAAGTTACTTTTGTAATTTGCAGATCATTTGATAGTAGGTTTTTCTGTTATGATTGGGAATATAACATCACAAGAAGCGTTATGCAATATTGTCATGCTATATTATGGGAGCAAGCCGCAAATAATATTGAAGCAATATTTTTGGGTAGTGAAATGTATAATAAAAAAGGCACAACTTTGATATCCAGGTGTTGTATTCGTCGGAGTTTGCTCTGAAATCCATTTGATTGAAATTGCTTCAAGTTTTTTTCACTGAGTACAGAGTGATACAATGTTGTAGGTAGGTGCAGGATGTAACTAATACAATATATATCTTTATGCAACATTATTCTTGCTTCTTCCAGAGTAGGGTAGAATACACCTGGGCATATTATGTCGCCTGTTTTGTGCTTTTTTTACCCCACTTGGAGAATTATCCTACTTCTGTAATAACATTGTTTATGCATAATATAACAGCAGTGACAGAGAATGAAGATGAGAATGAAAAATGTAAACGAAAACAAAGAATAATACAAATTTAGAAAACAAAACTTAGGATAATATGAAAAAAATAATAATGATAAGAATCAAAATAGTAATCATAATGATGATGATAGCGATCGGCGATGCGGGATTTTGAAGTGAGTCTGCGAATCTTTTATATTTTTAAAATACTTTGAATGTCATCAGATTCTCTAGAATGTGTAGCTTGAGGGTCGGTTTAAATTTCTTTTTTTTTTTATTTTTTTTCAGGTGTGTTCAGGACGAGGTTCAGGTTGTACAATTTAGGTCCGAAGAAGAAAACGAATCTCTGTGTGTGTCTTTTTTAGAAGAGCGGAATTCTGATGTGCAAGTTTTCGACTGACCTTGTTATGTGAGCACTAGAACTAAATTTCAGGATATTCGAGAACATCCATATCAAACATTGGTAGCTGTATATATGAATCTAATGTTAAGTATATTGGTTTCCCTGTATAGTCGCTCCGTTGGGAAACGTCTCATTATTTTTAATGTAATTTTGATTAATGAGTTCTGGGTTGTTTGTAGGCAATTGATGGCATTATTGAATGCTCCTCACTACACAACAAAACAATATCTGAAAATTATATAAAATTAATATTATATCTTTGAGAGAGTATACCCCTAAGAAGTAGAAGTGTGTTATTTCCACCTCAGATGTTGGTCAATAACTACGCTCATCAGATATTTTATGGATGTTGTTTTCTCTATTTTTGGGCAGTTGCGTGTTGTATTCTTGGTGCAGGTGGGCATGTGTATTCTGAGTTTGTTGATAGGGGGTTGGTCATCAGAATTTAATGAACATACATTGTGCCTTTTTTACATAATAAGTTACTTGATGAAGTCAAAGGAGTCGTAATGAGTGACAGAATTTTCTTCGATAGAAACAATAAAACTTTCCCAAAAACGTGAATTGTTTCACACGCCATTGTATAGATAAAGGTACCAATTCAAGCGAATAGCTTCATAGAAGCTACAAGTGGAATAAGCACTGCACTAATGGAGTGACATATGGAAAGTTACTCTGTCCCACACGACACCTCCTTGAATACGCCTCTGTTCATACCTACCTAAATTTCTACAGATCAAAAAACTAATTCAAGACGATCTCATTCGTAAACATCAACTGAAGATTTGTTTTTCACGGGATAAATGTTCAAGGTTGTCTTCTGTCTCTCCTCCTAAAGATCTGAATCTATCAACGTCCATACCCACTCGTATTCAGTCTTGATGGCATCTGTTTCAAATTATTGTGAAGTGAAAAGTAATGTCATACCGCTGCCGCTTTCACCGAGTTGCACATTTCTACAGATTCATCAAGTATAGGCAATCCGCCAAATGTCTTGTATATGTGACCACATTTTCTCAATTTCGTTGCAATACTGGGTGGTCTGGTTCTCTTCCCTACTTCTACACAATGATCCTATAGCAGACAAAAAATTCATTGTTCAGGTCTTTCACTTATCCTAGATACGGTATAAGAAATATGTACCCTCATCTGTTATTGGGTGATGACAAAGATTATATGTTAGATAAGTACTTTGGTATATCGCAAATTGGTAACCTAGAGATAAATCACGGATCAATACTGTTGAATAATTATTTTAACTCCAACTAAACTTTAATGAACCTACTTTTCCCATCTGTTATTCATGAAAATCAGTCGATAAAATATCCAACGGGGAAATTGAAAAAAAAAACAGTGCGAATTTTTCGATTAGGACAACCATGAAGTTGCCAGGTACAAACATGTAATGATAATAATATACCCTCAATTGTAATTTGATTTTTTTTCCAAATGAAAGTTTATTTTATTCCCTATAAAACTTCTTAAGTTGAGTTAGGTGTTTGCTTGAACACTTGTATTATTTATGTATCTATTAAATTGAGTTAAATTAAGATGAGTAATGTTGCATGAATCCACCTTAAAAGCTCGCTCAAAAGGGAAGGAGACAACCCTGTTTCATCTTGTTCTTCCATTCCAATCGCCTTTTCCTTCCTCAACATTCTTACAAAATATACAGGGTGTCCAAATACTACCCCGGGCTTCGGTAACTCCTAAACGAAATGAGATATGTATCGAAATGCTATTTTCACTCTCCGAAAAATGCCCCTTGTGGGATTACTCTAGAATTATTTTGATTTATATAGGGCGTTCACATACACTATGTAACATAGAACTAACATTTTTATGGATGATCGAACACCATGTATTCAATTGTATTTTTAGATTCTCCCTGGAAAACTGATTTCATCGATCTACGACTCAAATATCGAAATTGTGGTGATCTAAACAAAATCACTAGATATACAGGGTTGGTTAGCTATTGGGATCTCGAATTTCGAGATAGTAAGTGGTTCAAGTTAGAGCGAAGTTGTAGAATGTTATGCTCATTAATAAAGTTAAAAAGAATCCACGATAATTCTATTCGGCTCCAAAATATTTATAAAAAAACTGAATTTTTGTTTGATTTTCATCATTTCTTTGCTCTATTATCGAAGATAGACCAAAACTGAAAACACTTATTCATTGCCACATTTGGCGGTATACAAAATGACATCCTTAGTTTTTGAAATCACCCGAGTTATGGATTTCAAAAGTTAATATTAGTTTTCTTCATATTGCACAAATGATGACGTAATTATCAATTTTAAGTGAAAGAACTATCAATCGAAAGTATTGATCGTATTTCAGTTGAAATAAGCAGCAGATTTTTTGATTCAGTAAGTACGACATTCAAAGGACAAGAAAGACTTGAAACTGGTGACGGTACTCCTCACATCAGGACAGTGTCCTCTGAGGTATCCCCGCAAATCAGATAGTGATATAAAGGGTCCCGCCGATTTCATAGAGACAGTATTGCTATTACCTAAATGGTGAGACATATAAAGATCAAAATATACAATAGATGTACAATTCAATTCTCTTCAAAATGCTGTTTTGCAAACTGGAAAAGTTTCAGTTGTTCCTGGAATATTTAGAAAAATATGAAAATCACTCATTTTGTTTTTATTTATTTTCTGAGTGAATATCCGAAAAAGATATTTGAAATTTTGCATAAACAGGTAATTAATCAAGACAAAGAAGTTGGAGTTATCAGAAATATTTTATCCTCATTAATTTCACAGATGTACTATGCAACTTTTGTTTTTCTAATGGGCACTATAATTGTTTTTATACCATTGAATAGTACTGAAAATTCCCTTCACAGCCATGTATAACATATTGACATTATTATAAACAGAAAAAACCATTTTTTTGCAGGTTATCATTGCTTAAAATTCAACTGCTCTATACGGTAGGCCATGATGAATAGTTAGTATTCAAAGTTATTTAGCTTACAAATGTCAAAGAAGTATTGATACTGTAGTGATAACTATTGAAATATTTTGTTTTCTATTTATCATGGCCTACCGTATATTCATTAAATATTTTTCTTTTCGACTAAAAAGCGAGCGCAATGTATCGAGTGTCTGCCTAAGGAGTAAGTGATTACTTATTCACTATTTGAGATCAGCAGGTCTGCAGTTCTTTTGTAACATGACAAAAAATAATAATCATCATGGTATAGTTATTCTCACCTTCATTCAGAATTGGAGAGGAATTATAATTATTTTTCTGTGAAAAATAGCTGAAACCTCATATAAACACACCTAGATATAAACTGCAGTGGTTCTTGCTGTATTCTCAATCATTTTTTATTTCAGGTGTATTGTAGAGTTTCAGTGATGTATAAAATCATTGTAAAAATCCAACCTATAAATTATTCAAAGAAGTTTTTGAACATTAAGCTAGTGAGTACGTCGTTTACGTCTAGTTTTTCAAATAACTTCATCCCATGAGAATGGAAGGTAGCGAAAGAAACCATTCCTGAGACCTCTTTAATGATAGATTATCCTTCTTTTGTGGTATTCAGGTAAAATGGGTAAAACGAACAAATGAAGTAACAATACTAGGACTTACATCTGCTTGCGTTTTCGAATTTCTTTCTTTCGATACAATTGTTATACCCATCATTATGAAGTTATAACGTGATACTGACATAACAATATTGGCAAATAAATAACAACAAATAATATATACCTAGCTAACTCGTATCCGATTCGATATTTGTCCTAAGGGTATTTTCAAATTTATAAAATAATCGAGGTGAATCATTCATTGAAGCTTTGTTATTCTGAAAAAACATCAATTCAAAGAAACACCAGCGAGAAAAATTATCATCATCAATAGATGGTTCAAAATCTGCTCATCTGACCTCAACTAACCAGGTTAACAGTGCCCGAGTTCAATTTTGGAAGTCGTGGTGTTATATTTGGAGTGGCTATTACGGATATATTATAGGACTCAGAACATCGGTTCTTAAACTTACTCGAAATCGTGATGATGATTATATATTGATTATCTCCAGTTAAAATGGATACACTCCAGGAGCCCACTGCAAACTTCTTGAAATTACAATTGATGACTCTGAATTGGTAGCTACTCTCATAACCAAAAACTGAACAGTGAGCTTTCTAGTACAATATTCCTCATCATAAGAAGATTAAGAATTACTGAGGCAAGCATATTTTCCTCTGTTTCATTCACGTAACAGTACGAACCTAGATCAGCAAACTAAATAGCTCTACAACATTTCAGGAAAAAATAAGTCGAAATAAAATCACTTTGATTTGAAACATTATAACATGAGTTGAGCTCAGACGTGGGATCCTTGAATGAGAAATGAACGTAGAAAATTTACTCCTGAGCAATTGTTTTTATAGTGTAAAAGAATTTTCGAATAATTCTTATTGATAATGTTAGATTTTCTAAACGAACTGAATGTCCCCTCACCCCCTCGATAACTACCTACTCATGGGGAACATTAAAGACTATAGTTTACCGAGTCCGATATACTTTGGACGTCCAGTGGATATTCTTAGGCCACCTTTTTGTACGTCCTGTGTATATCTTTCATGGACGTCCAATGGATATTCATTGGCCACCGTTTTGTACTTCTAATGTATAATGAATTTGAACTATATTCAAGTACAGGGTGTATCAAAGATGCATGGGAGATTGAATGTAAATTAAATTAAATTGAATTAAAAGTTAATTTGAATATATATATATTTTATATTTTCTAGTATATTCTATTAAATTGAGCAAGGTGCTATTTTCCAGCATATATGGTAATCCACGCGAGAGTTTCAACATGATCTTTGACTGTTATTAATATTTTCTGTAGTGATTGAAATAAATGTTTTTATTTTTACACCCAGGTAGGTTGATACTTTTTAGAAATAACATGGCTTCGGATCCTGTGAACGTTAAAGGAAAGAAATTGTTCTACTGTCAATGTATTTCAGGACCCTATTGGTAGTAGCACTTGAGGAAAAAAATTGAACTGAAAATTCAAATCTCAAAAATAAAATAATAATAATGAGCATGGAACTGAGCAACTTTGTCCCAATCAAATTTTTTTCAGGACGAAAATCATAAGAAAATATATTTGCGCTTAGTTTCCGATTCAAAGAGGGTGTGTTTGTATTAAAATGTTTCCCCTTACAATTTTCGAAATGAAGAATTGAAACTATTTATGGCATTCATTTGGAAATTCAAACAGTTTTCGAAAAGCATAGAATCACGAATTCATTCAAAGCTGTAGCAGGTCATGAAAAAGTTCAAGAGGGTTCAATTTGGTACGACCCCAAAAGTGTATCATCCTTCAAATATTAAAAAATGCTTGATAGTGTAATAGGTGTACCTAATTTCAATTCAATATCTTGTAAATTATAGGAGAAAACTTTGAAAACAAAAAAATATAACACTTTGACACCCTGTGAACGAAAAAGAAGCTATATC
The DNA here is from genome assembly GCA_029955515.1 of Chrysomela aeneicollis. Classification (NCBI taxonomy): domain Eukaryota; kingdom Metazoa; phylum Arthropoda; class Insecta; order Coleoptera; family Chrysomelidae; genus Chrysomela; species Chrysomela aeneicollis. Next base: position 7,604,151 of record JARUHQ010000009.1, on the reverse strand, counting down.
GGGATATCGGGATATCAGTTGTTATAAGAGATATAACCAACACTCAACTTTGGTTTTTCTCATGGGTGCCATATCAGATTTTTGCTCGGATTTTTGCATTTTTGAAAATCTATTTTTTTCTTATTAAAATGACATATCAAACGATATGATCGAATCCTACTTGGTGGTCAAAATTGACAAAATATCGATCCATGGGTATATTTTAAGTACATGGATATTTTATCTTAGGAGATAAAATACTGGATTATCATTTCCATTGATGATGTTAATGAGCTGAGAAGAAGAACGAGAAAAATTGTGTTTAGATGTGAATGGTGGAGTATTCAAACACCTTTTATAACTTTGTTATTCATTCAATAATCTTGTTCTGTTTTGTGGAGAACAACTTCTAGCTTCCCTATCATGTTCGTTCCTGACTTGAATCTTTAGATTCAAAGTTAGTACGCTTGACAGAAATCTAAATCAGATCCTCGATTAAACTGTCAAATTTAGTTTATGAAATTAAATTATTTGTGTTGTTTTCAAAACACTCTTCGCAAAAACGATATATTCTCAACTTTGTAAGCATGTAAGATTCATACATATCGTGATAATATCAGGCTTTTTCAAAATGTATTAATCCAATATGGCGTCCATGAGAAAAACCAAAGTCGACCGTTGTATCTATGATATCAGGGTGTCGAATTTATGGACACTGAACTCAATTTCGTCAACCTTCAAAAAGCCTTGCATTACCATTCGTTTATAATTGAAACTCAAAGGAAACTATGCCAGGAGGTCAAAAATATTGCAAATACTCCAAATAAGATATCAAGAATACCCTTGAAGCAATTTAACTTGAAGTGTAATGCTCAACAGCCGCCAAATAATATGGTCTTCCTAGAACAACTTTTAAAGGAAGAAAAACAGGAAATTACCCGGTGAAGTGCAAATGTGGTGTTTGTACCATATTTACAGAAAATGAAGATCTGTTATCCAAATGGACCATTAATCCATCCATTTATCACCATTCAAAACTGCGCTGTTTTGGCCAGAGCCAACCACATTAAGGAAATTCAAACCGAAGAAGAAGAAGTGATTTCTGGAAAGCATACTATTTGAGGAAAAACCAAGGAAAAAAAATAGAGTATGAAAAGGCACAACGGAGGCACAAGAGGGAAGAAAACAAAACAATGGCTAAAGAAAACGCTGTCAAAAGAAGAAAGCTAATAATGATAGAAAACTAAACGTTTAAAATGAAGATATTCAGTAGTCTGAGCAAAACGATATTCAACCAAATGAACCTGTGATAACTGAAAACAAAGTGAACGATTATATTGTGATAACCTATGAACAAGAACTGTATCCAGCCATTATAACGGCAATAAACACCGGCATGAAAATTGTAAAAAAATTGATCCACCGGAGCAATTTAATGGAAGAAACGGTTTTAAGTCAAAGAAATTAACAATAATATTGCTTGAAACCCAATTATGAAATTCTTTATTTTTTAAGTCAATACTTTATATGTAGGTATCATTTTTGAATTGGCTTATATTCTTCCTCACGTTCTGCTCATTGTTGAATCTTCAGATAAATATTCAATGATTTAAATGTCTGAATCAGGTATGTCTTGTCATATTTCGGAATAGTGTCGGAAATTTACTCAAATATCGTCGAACTTATATCCAATCCGCTCCGGAGGATGTTTGAAATGCGTATGATGATACTATCATCAAAAACTCTATTTTTCTTTCATTCTGAACATTCTGGAGGAATCAACAAAGGATATTCGTGATAAATATGAATATATTGAGAGCTATATAAACGTTCACAACGTTTGAAGCTATTTAATTATTGTTTCCAGCGGAATATAATTTCATCTACCCTTATTAAACTGTCTGAATTAGTGTCACTTACCTTATGTTTATATAAGATTTCCATGTTAAATAAGTGCTTTCTTCGAGCTGTTGAAGTCCTGCTACAAAAAACTGACTCACCTTACATCAAGTTATCGGATCCAGATTGTTCATGACAGCGAAGAATCATTTCGACGATGCGCCTCTGAAGTCGGTCATGCTCAAAGAGGAACGTGGTGTTCGGTTCTGCACTTCTCGCATCCCAAAAGGGCGGAGCGAGCCTTTGTACTCTCGAGATGAAGTTATTTTCTTTCTCGACGTTCGAATAAATTACCCATGCTCAATTCGAATGTGTATTCTTATCTGCTGTGTACACTATACAACGTGCGATTTTCAGCGTGGTCGTGACTTATAAAGTTATTTAATGCGGTGTAAAAGTAAAAAGTAAAGATTTATCTTCAACACTGGCATCGATGCTATCGCTCGCATAAGTCACCCAATGAAATCATGAAACACGATAGAGAGTTATTGTAATGTCTTTATTATGTTCATCTAGAAAAATCGAGGAGAAGGAATGGTCGTTTGGTGCTACAAACATGTTGCATTTTATAATCTTTCTACGGGGTATAAAACAGACTTGAGTTTTGGTTGCATTGAACTTCACAAGATTATCAGATCCCAATTTCAGTCGTATCTTGATTAACACTATCGACCTGTCTCCCCTCACAATTCTGGCTTCCCTAGAAGATACATCAGGGACTCCAGATGAAGAAGCAGTATAAAGTGTACCTTTTTTTTATGTTCTGGTTCTCACGAAAAGGAATATCCTGTAATGTTCAGAGAACATCGTGAAAACCAAGGGAAAGAAGGTAGGAGTTGGTGTTCTTCTTAAATTTCTGGAGATCGTATGCCTCGGGAACACCTCCCTAGGCAATGATTTCCAAAGTCTCGATGTTCATTGGATGAACGAGTCTATGGGAAGGAATGTTCTGCAGGTCTCTAAAGTGACCACGAAGGGGTGTGGAGACTGAACTTGACGGGTTAATCTCGAAGAGACTGCTAATGGAGGGGCGATTGTTGATATTTCAGAAGAGCATCGCCCATGAAAATATCTATAACATAGACATGAATCGCCAACTTTTCTACGGTGTTTCAGAGAAGTGAGCGAGTTCCTAAGCGAAATAGTTCCAAGATATGTTTAGGTGCCACACTCCAAATATGGAAACAGTATTCCAGGACATGTCGGATCTGTGCCAACAAAATCTTTCTGATAGTAGGTGTCAATAGGTGTCAATAGGTGTAATGTTCGGGGGTTGTTTTCTCGATGAATCCAGAGTGGAATTGTGGAATTCAGAGCAAATAGGTGCGCAAAGATATTGGCTTTTTCCTGGGGAGTGGTAGCTAGAGCTCCATCTTCCTTGGTTAGAGGAAGATATGAGCTGGAAATGAAATTTCCTCACACAGCTTTGGCGAAAGACCAAAATGAACGGGATCCGTTAGGACATTAAACAAGTTTTGATCTTATTTTGGCATTGTGAACATCTTTTGAAGATTCTATTTACTCTTTGCATATGCCTCCAACCTCGACATATGCTTCTCTAGTCTCAGGGCCCGGATTTTTTAGCCATCGATGGTATGCTGTCTGTTTGGAAGCGACAGCTCTAGAACAGTTTCTGCTGAACCAGGTCTTATCAGATGATGTTCTTCTTGCGGTGTTCGGTATGTACGTTTGCATCCGGAAGAGAAACAAACTTTCTTCCATAGAAACGCTGAGAAAAACATACGAAGACCTTCCCAGTCGGCCGAATTGTAATACCTATTGTATATTCCATAAGTATTCCTTTTTTATCGAGAACTCGGCGAAGAAAGATACATGTACTCTGCCGATGTACTAGAAAAAGCCTACCTACATATGTACGTATGTGCGTTGTTTCTTGGCTTGCTATATGTCGTTTCCCCAATCTGCTTCTGAGTAAACTTCAAGTGACTTCTTCATTCTCCATATAGATATTCTTTGATATCTCTTAATTTTCTTAGCTGATTTATATTGACTCCCATCATTTCCCATTATAATTATTGTTGAATTTATCGATATAATTACCGAAAGTGTTATTTCCGGCTCTGTTGATGTAACAAGTTTTAAAGATCCTACTGAAGACCGAAATGGATATTTTGTCATCTCAATTTCATCTCTGTTGGTACAGTTATTTATTATCCAATTCTGCAACCCAAAGGCATTGCTAAGTGAATTTGGAACAATATCAAAATATTGAATTAACTCTATTCCAAAACAAGAGCAGCGAGTGATTTATCTGAACACGGCGAGTAGGTATTCCAAATAATCGAATACCAATAAAGTATTATTAGTTTTTAAGATAGACCTTACATGATCATCCTATAACAGGACATTATTGAAGCGTTTTTCTAGGAGAAAATTCAAGCTTGAGTTTTGGTTGCATTGAACTCCACTATAGATCATCAGATCTGAGAGTAATGTAACTTTCATTGATAATGACCTGTCATAAAGATAATAACTTATTCAAATTATATCGAGGCAACTCTAGATTGAAATTAAGTGCGTGAGATTACCTGCCGCTTCAGTATGATGAAAAAGCGATGTGGTAACTCAGAGGTCCTTGACCACTTAACTGTTTTCGTAAACCGTTTGAGACACCTAAGGATTCCATGTGAGGAATTTTTGTATCATCTCAACTTCAGAACATTAAATGAGATAAAATATATGAAAACCAGAAAAAACTGCGCGAGTTGTGCCCATAGAGTATAATAATAACGGGGTCGTCCCACATAGTTGCATCACATCAAACACTTTTCAAGATGATCCTTTCATGTATACAGGCTGATTCACGGTGCATGGATGGCACATTAGACGTTTACAGAAAACGGGATTATTCTGAAAATTTGGTTCCTCGGGTAATCAGTTTTTTTCTATCGATATAAAATATTTTCAGGATGTTGCCTCTTCTATCGAAAAGTTGGAACAACTTAAATAGGACCTCCTGTATTTTACATTTCCAGATTCTTCCTGAAGAGCTGATTTTGTCGATCTATCATATTTGTGGTCAAGCGAGAAAGATTACAGAGATATAGGGTGTGAAAATAGATATTTTTCGTCTTTGATGGGAATAACTACTTTTTGTGACGAAACTCTTCATTATTGCTCAAAACGGCTTGCATGTCCCTATCTTAACTTTTCAATACCTTGTTTGTCCAACATTACCTAGTTTCGAGGGATCTAGTTTTTCAAGATTGGTCCATTCAAATTCTAAAGCCATGCATACTAAAGAGTCGTAAAAACTTGTTTAGTCTCAAATATTTTTTATGTATCATTATTTAAGGATTTATCGATATCGGGAACGTTTCCAAGAAAAGATATTGGGCCAAAGCCATAAAAAAAGTTGAGGGGCAACTAACTCTCCTAAAATCTATTGGAGACGTAATAAAAAATGTAATAAAACTGACAGATTCCTTGTATATTACACTAGAATCTGTTTCAAATCTGGGTGTTTATGTCTTTTCAGGGAATGACATATTTAATTACTCCCGAACTATTCATGAGAGCATTCTTCAATTCACTGTGTTCGGGCAAAATGTACCGTATGAACGGTAGCAACTATAACTTATTGAAGAAGGACACGGCACAAGTACTATAAGTAGTAAGGTACCTATTTATGGTGATCGTGTATTTTTGTAGTATTTGATATTGATGAAAAACCCATAAAATTGTGTAATTGTTCCATCAAAATAAGAAATTTTGAGCTAATTGATGAGTTGAGATTACATACAATCTCAACTGAACACAAAAAGCATTTATAAAGGTGATGTGGAAATCAAAATGCCTCCCAACCAAACAATCAGAACAATATTATACTGAAACATATTTCATCACTCTATTACATTTTGATTCATTTCTGTTTTGACGTTTCAAATATTGAATGATTTCAAAATGTAACGATTTGATAAACTTATATATCATAGTAAAAAAACTTGGGTGTAATTTCGATCAAATGGGTTTCAGAGCAAACTCCGACGAATACAACACCTGAATATCAAAGTTGACCTTTTTATTATACATTTCACAATTGAGTGTTAAGTGGTGTTAATTCCAATCTTAGTACTGAAAAATGACACGAATGTGGTGAAGTAGAACGATTCTGAAACATAAAATCATAAGAAACACCAAATGGTTGAAATTTATTATCCTCAATGGTAACACTAAGTTACACCGTGTCATGTCACGATGTAATCGTGACGGCGGTCAATGAATCATCTAATTTAGTGGCAATGATTATTCGTTAAGTATTTGAAAAGTGTTTTTAACCGCCAACTTAGTTGCAAAGCAACCCTCGAAGTCTCATTGAGACTTGTATGAGTAAGGAAGACGGGGACCTTAGCTTTTTAGATGTCATCCGAAGCAGTACTCGGCTGGCTATCTTTGAGAGTCCGAAGGATGAAAATCTAGGTACCAAGAATGTTCGGTTGGTCATATATTATCTCCTCCCGCTAAACAATGCTATAGAAATAAATAAAAGTTCCAATTCATCGCACTAGACCACCTTCCCTGTAATTAATAATAATATTGTATGTATGCATCTGAATGGTGTGAATTTCATGCGCTCATCTGTTCGATCTTAGAGCCTTAGAACTTTTGCCAATAGGTGGCACTGACGTCATTCCTACCGTACCTGATTTAAATATTGGGCATGATATATCAAATGATTTTGATTTTGATATAGATCAGTATCAAACCTCCAGTTGGACAGGTGTCGATTGGAGGCCACGACATCCCATGGACAAACTCAGCGAAGTACCTTGGGGTAATCATCGACAACAAGTTGACCTTGGACTCCCGTGTGAAAACCGCCATACGAGTCAGAGGACAACTGAACCCACTCATCGGACGCAGAAATCCGATGAAGATCGACCTGAAACTCCTCCTCATGAAGACGATACTCCTTCCGATCCTGACCTACGCAGTAGCAGCCTGGGGACATTGTGCCAAGACTCACCTCAAGCGAATCCAGAGTTACGAGAATCGATGCGTTCGTATGATCGTCAACGCACCATGGTTCGTCAGAACCAACTCCATCTTTAGAGACCTGCAACACCCACCCATCCTGGATAGAATGAAAATTCTATCAGCAAAGACCCATACCAAGATGGAGAGCCACGACAACCCCCTCAACAGAGAGGCGATGGATTACGACCCGAGATTCCGAGAGCGATATAAACGTCCAAAACACCAGCATTTGGACCAACAAGCCCCTTAGGTGAGTAAGGAAACACACAGGTAAGCCAAACACACTACACACCGGAATAGTAGCCTTTTTTAGCCTGAAAAGGGTTACCAATTCCAACAAACACTGCGCCACGGAATAGTAACTATTTCAATGAATGCAAATTCTTACGTTTCCGACTAACACCCAAGCCCCTATACGCCATGCCATCCCACTAACAAGTCAGTTTCCAAAACATCAGTCCCTGCGTATTGTTTTGCTCCCCTTTCTCCATCACCCCAAAACGCCAGACTCTTAAAGTCCCACTGCCACTAGGGCTTTAAAAATATGAGGACCGTAGCGCTGCTACGGGGGTTGGTGGATACGGGTAGGGCTGTTCCTGATCACCTTCAGTGATTAGTAATGTCCTTATCCGGGGCCTCATAACGATAGGGCGATCAGTATCAATAATTGGTCTAGGCCCTAGTACTACTGATCAGGATAAATGAACCGAAACAGTTCTTCATCAGATTCTTCTGAGTCTTGTTTATCATCATATGAATTATATTTCAATAGGTAACCCAACTTAGTATTAAACCCAAGAGGTGGTGAAGAAAAGCACTTATTATATGGTGTTCCTTCACAACAGCAAAGTCTTCGCATGTACCTGCTCAGTGTTTAAACGCACTGAAGAGAATTTCGTGGAGGTAGGATTCAGCATCGAGAAAATCACATAAAGAACACCACCAAAGTGTTCATTCTGCTGAACACTAGTGTTACTGACAACTGGGTTTGATTATTAAAAACACCTATGGAAAAGGTCAAAATACACCTAAAGTGGTGAATAATATGCCGGTGTTTACTGACACTAAAACAATCAGGACCTCATGGTACATCAGACGGTATCAGCTGGTGTAATTTTTTTTTTCACTGTGTAGAGTCAAATATACCACGAGAAATGAAATTCATCTGATTCTTCGAAGTTTCTATGTATAATTTTATTTAAAATAATACTTATATCAAAACCATTTCAACAAAAATCATCATCTAGTCGAACTTCACTATTATACAGTATCGTCAGTATCCATCAGAATTGTGTAGTAGGTATAATATACACCTGACGTAAAAAGTGTACTTATCATACATCAGAGTTTGTAGGTATGTTATATCCATATAACAGGTATATATCAGCCAATTGTGATTAATCGATTTGATAATGAATAAACGTGTGTTCGAAAAAACTCTCGGCTCGTCAATTCGTATTTTTAGAAGCTCGTTTTTCTCAACAAAAACATTCTCACAGGTTGTGTTATGTAAAATTCGACCAACTTTTTTATTTCCAAAGCAACACCTAGTATTTTATTACATTTTTAAATTATTCCCTCTGAATACCTACTGATTTCGTCGATAGATAATACTAAAAATGAAATTCCTTGCCACTATGGCATTTCAATTTCTCTGATACTCATTATTTTCAGTTCTTAGTATTTTGCACAGATCAATTGATGACATAGGGAGAAATCTCAATGTAAACTCACAATGCACTGTATTCAGCTTTAATGATATCTCAATACATGGCGTCAGACATATTCGAGAAAAAAGCTTTCATCAACAATATGTTTCGAACCATCAGTGCTGATAATAACTTGCTATGTTCCTGACAAGAACATGACTAGAGGAATCATAAATAATAAAGAACAGCTCGTATTTCTCTTGTAATGCAACATTTCAAAAAGAAAACGTCCAATTAGTCTCACAAAGGCCTGTCCCTCGCCTGTGGACATATTTTATCCAAAGTACTAGCAAGATAAAGTCACAAGACACCCATCAGACTACCTTATCTCGATAGAATGTAACACCAACACCTACATTAAAAACCGAAAAAATGTGGTGTCAAGATACGTCACGTCTCAATCAGTTTGTTTCAAGAATATTCAGTCGTTATCCAGGTACTTACTCGATAAGGTTTTGGATTTCAGATTGGGGGTATTCGGAACATTTTTTTACATTAAATTATTGAGATCACGAGTGACACTTTCTTTGACATACGAGTCAAATTGAGACTTTTGATACGAATGAAACATGCTGTTTTTTCCTGCAACCACAAGAATTTATATCAATTGATAAAATGTAAGTGACCACCATTATGGCTCACGAAAATCTGATCATCATGGTCAACTTTCTTGCAGAGGAAGAACCCATGAAGACAAAAAAGAAAGAGAATTACTATCCCAACCTTCAATTTTAATTCTAGTATTTGTGGATTTGATAAGATTTTATTTCGAGTGAAAGTAGTTTCTGGAAGTATTTCATTTTATACAAACTCAACTGAATGGGTATGAGTTGATCTTAGACTCAAGTGTGGCCTAAAAAAGTCAAGAAAAATGTGCAGGAGCAGATCGACGCCATATTAAAAAAAACAGACCATTTTTTAGTAGGTATTTGTAGTTGTTGACAATTCAAGTTTATTCAATTTTCAAGTGTGTAGTTTCAATATCAATATCACAAATTGATGAAATATTATTATAATTATGTAGGTATGCATTTAGTTTGTATCAGAGTTTTTTTTTGAAGATATATAATACTTAATTGTCTAATCTACATGAGCTAGTTATTTCTGAAATAATTATCAAAGTAACATCACAATTTTAGAAAGAGAAAATAGTCTATCCAATTAGAATATCAAACATAGTTTGAAATGAATATCTGGTAGACTACGAGCAGAAAACAACTACTTTCCTGGTAAATACCACGCAGAACATTGAATTATATCTGCTCGCAGTCCATGCAACACTGTGAATGCAGATCGCAAATGTTTCTTTCTTCCTAAGACGTGACAAATTCACATCGAGACAGGCACGCTTCACAACCTACATACCGGTTTCGGGCTTATTGGCCCTCATCAGTGCAGGGTAGTTATCCGAGTAGAGACCGTGAGATCTCTACTCGAAGCGTTGCCTGTATCAATGCACCTTCGTCGCGTCTATTTGACCGCACTGAGCCGCGTTCCAAGAGACAATTGGAAGTGGTGACACCATGCGGCAGAAGAAACACTCCAGAAATAAATCTCCCCAGTTACAGAACTTGGAAGTGGCTGAGAGCTCGACTAAGCTAATAAATGAAAAATGTAAAAGCCATAAATTGGACAAAAATTTTAGAAAGAGAAAATAGTCTATCCAATTAGAATATCAAACGTAGTTTGAAATGAATATCTGTTTTTTTTTAATATCAAAATGCTATACTATAGGTATATAATTTTTTAATCCAACAGTTCAAAATAAACTTCATCTCCTAGACACGAAAAGTGTTGCTTAGCAACATACTACATATTAATAATTTTATTATTTCTGTAGGAGAAACGTTAACTTCAAGTGCTGATTTCGGAAGCAAAAATTGATGACTTTTGACTCGGTTGCGGAAAAATAATTGGTGAATCGCAAAAAAGTACACACATGGAAATTTAATGTTGATATCGTGAAGAATACCTACTCGAATGTACATAATGTTATGATGGGAAATAATGTAGGTACAAACCTACCTATAATAAGTTAGTATAATTCATTTTTCTTTCGTTTACATTAATTTTGAGAGAAGAAATGTGCGAGTGTCGAGGCGAATGGTGACTGACTTCGATGATTTCATCAAGATCATGGTGAATCTATAAACTTAACAAGACTGATTTGAATTATCAACTTTGAATTTGAAAAGGAATATACACCTACATGGAAATTCGTTTATATACTCCTAATGTTATTCAAATTGAGAATTAACAATTGTAAATATTGTTATCTTCCATCCATCAATTAGGAATTAACAATTCAGGAATTGGGCGCGTGAGCATCAAATATCATGACACATTATGAGAAGATATCTATCAGTTCGTTACAAGGTGGATATAGGATGGTGAAACAGCTCTTCAATTGTTTCTGCGAAAAACTTGTAGACCGTTTGAGAAGGTACTAATATTTCCACGACTTGAAAGAAGATGGCGGTAAGATCGATTATCGAAGAAGATTTCTGTTTCTTACGTATTTCTGTGGTTCACATCTGACAGACGTGACTTGAAATGACATTAAAACAATATATTTTCGATAAATCTGGAATGCATATTGATATTTTGACTCTTCTTAATCATTTTTCATCTAGAACATATGAAACTGATAAAAGTATGACAGATGCACAGATTCTGTTTTACCGACACAAGGTATGTCGCCATCTCTGTTAATTTCAGGAAATATTACTACGGTATGAAATCAAGTAGGCAAAGGTCTACAGTTTATTCTAGTGCTTGTTAATAGGAAGCTGTTTCACCATCCTATATCCACCTTGGTTCGTTATATAGTGTCACGACCTGGGGTTGCTACCCCTTTGTCGGACTTTAGTTAAGGGGGTTATGCTTGGCAGCAAGAGGTTAACTGACTACTACTTGGGAAAGAAGACATGAAAATAGTGGATGAAACGGTTTATTAAATATAAAACAAAGTGAATTTAAAATAAAGTGAACAACAAGAACGTGAATAGTGAATGCAGTGAATAAAAACTAGTGATTAAACAACAAGGGACTTTATGTCCAGGAAAACAAGTGGACAATTATCTGGTGAGTTATAAATTGATTATAATTACATTCCTGGATTATCCATTTATAATTGTGGCCAAGCGGCCCAAAAGAAACATGGGGGTAAGCAAGACGACAAATGTACCTTCTTTTCACGACAAATTCTGATCATTTGGTACTTACATTGATATTGTTGTGAACAAGGCTCCCCAGGATGAGGAGATGTGTCTGCTAGAAGTGACCATGGCTGGGGTGGCTTCCCTAGTTCTTTCACTCGCGAATAGTTACCGGCTAAAGGGCTGAAGGCCTGAATTCAGTGACGAGATGATAATGACTCGAACGCAGAGATCGTAATAATAATGAATAATCCTAGTGCGATTGATATTTATGGGTAATTCGTGCAAGATTGCAGAATCGGCAACTTCATTGTTCATATAACTCGCAGAACGTTGAACTCTATGTTATAGATATTCCGATTCTGCCGATTTTGAGTTTTCAATAAATAGTATGTTTTCAACTTAAACTCGGTTTCCTGTCAATGTAACCGACATGAACTGTGTAACCTGAGCTAGGGTTGAATTACACATGAATGGTTATTTCCTAGAGGTGAATGATTTTTACGATTATTAAAAATATGAATTGACTTGACTTTTAGAATATATGAATACGCACGTTGACTTTATAACCGGATGGTTTTACTATACTGGGCATTTCCATTTGTGACAATAGGAAAATCTTTGTAAAAAATTATGAATACGGGAACAAGAACAATCACAATACTTTTATTCTGCTCTGGACGTCAAACATAATTTGTCAAACAAAAAATGCTCAGTTGATAATTATTATTAGTTTTGTTTTTAGTTGCGATGCCTCAAAACGCAACAATTGTTGAATTTCAATTGTCAAATCGAGTTGATAGTTTAATTGAGTTTATAAATTCATCATTATCGACAAAACAAGGTAGGTAGACAACAAAACAATGAGAGAGAACATACTTAATCTTTCATAATCAGTTTTCCATCCTGAATAATAATGAAATAGTTTCGTCGAAGTACCTTCTCGTATGTTTCAAGCTGTGTTTTTCATTTAAAGTGACATATTCCTGCAGAGAGCAAAATCTATCAGCATATTGTAGCTTGTAACCGTTGTCTGCATGAAGGGCGAGGAGGTAAAGATACTCTCAACGAATCCAGTGAAGTACCAACCTAACGTAATTGGGCGTCTACCGGTCACTTCGAATATTTGGCAAATTTTTGGAAACTTAGCTGAAATGCCGACATAATTATGTTCGTAATGTTTTAGGAACTTAATATACAGAGTTGCGAAATAAGCGCGAAAGAACTATACGATTGAAGTCATAATTTATGCGAACAAAATTTGACAGTCACCTACTAGATGTTCGATGCCATTTATTGGTGAGGTTTTTGATTTACTATACAGTGATAAAAGTGAAGTAAATCCAGAAACTCTTATGATGGTTAGTCTTTAACTTGTACTCTCACACATTCCTGACAATGTATATTATTCAGGTTTCGAAGTAAATTATCGTATTTTTGCCCAGCAAAACTTTGTGACTCATGTATTCAGTGTTCAGAAATTAAGAAAATTTGGTTAACTCTGAATAAAGTAGATTTGATTTTTGCATTTTTCGAGGAATTTATTAAAACCTCGTAGCTCCTGTATGAAATAAATGGATGATATCCAATCATGAAATGCCAAAATGCATGGGGAATAGAAAACCCTTCGCAAACGATCTTGGACAGCCTATAATATGAGAGGTGTGAGGTCTATACAGTTGTCTTTTGCTTTGATTATGGGTCTGCTGAACTACTCCGCATTACAACATTCTTTACTTCTCAAATTAGTTTTGAAATTAGTACAAGTGAAGTCTGGGTCTACAAAAAAGTCCCACTGATCATGCTGCTCTTCTCAAGTTGGCAAATGACTTCATGATGGCCAATGATTATGTCAGGTAATCGACAACAAATATTAACTTTAGACAATCATGAAAGAGGATAATTATTCGTTATTGATAACAGTGTTATCATTACTTGAATTGTACATTCTCATTGCGAAAGCTACAAACAGGACTAATAGGAGGAAGGTGTATATTTAATTTCAACAGTCAATACAAACTATAAGAATGCTTGGAGATTTTTTTCAAATAGCCTTTCAGAATACTCTCTGATGATAACTCTCAAATAATGATATTTCACTATTTAATTAACTGAAGAATCCTTCTGATTATTATGTTTTACGTAATTTCCTACTTATCATTAGAGATTATATATAAGCCTCCCTACTGATGATATTAAACGAATGTGAATCTATAATATCATCGGAAAAATCTTCCATTTCAAGGTCTTAATATTATTCATTTATGGAACATTATATCAACTATATCTTTTATCGTTCTTGTTTTTTCTCTATAGATATACCCTTTTGGAATGCCACTGCATTTCGATTTGATTGTAACACTCTCGGCAGGGATTCCAATTTCCAAACCAGTCTCAGTCCTTAACTATAATAAAGACGTATCTGTCAGATTTTATGGCCGTTAACCCCCTTCTCCACCAGTGCCCGAGGTCCCAATCTTATACTCTTACATCCGTCTTCCCTCTCCTCGCTTCGTTTTCTTACAAAAAGGGCCTTCAAAAGTTGAACCAGCATACCGAAGAACGAGAACGTTAGATTAGATTGTGAACTACTTTTGGTACAGCGTTCCATATTTGGAAGGCGTGTGCATCAATTTATTGCTCCTATGAGTGGAGTATGATCTTTGGATTAGAAACATATCAGCAGGGAATAAGGTTGCGTGGCATTCTAATGATGCATTTTATACAGACTGTTAATTATAACAATAATAATTTTCGTCTGCTACAAAAAGATACCACATCGTCAGCTCCTTCAACAGTGGTAGGTACTATTGGTAGTGGTTAAAGAAATCAGCATGAGATAATTGACGAAAAAATATTTTTCTCTTTTGGTTTTATAATGAAGTCATCATGAAACGCAAATGAAGGCACGAAAGCGTAGAGCGAGTTGTAACTCGAAATTAAGCTAATTTCGATATAACTCGAAATTAAGGCAGATGCATGGGATCGAATAGGTGGTGCAATGATGACTTCAATTCACGATTGTATGTTGCATATACAGGGTCTTCACGTATATTTTGAACCCCTCATTTACTTCTTATTGTTCTTTTTTTTATCAATAAATGGTCTTATCTAATTTTCCTTGTAGATTTCTTATATGTAGGTAAACAGAAAAACAGTCGAAGATCTAAAAAACAATTATGGGCGCCAAATATATTTTTACTTCAAATGGAACATCACATATATTTTGTTATATTGAATGGAGTAACTTTTCTGATAACAAATATACAGGGTGGGGCAGCTCGTACGACACTGAGTTTCTATGGCAAACTATGGAATATCACGAATTTTCTACCGGTTGGCTAGATGTATGGTTTTTATATGCACGATTTCAAATGATTTTGAACCATCCAGGGTATTACAAAAAAAGATTATTGTTATGTTGTTACTCAAATGATGGGATACCCTGTATTTCATTGCGTTTTCAGATTCCCATTGAAGGGCTGATTTCATCGACCTATCACACTTGGAGTCTAGTAGGAATGATTACGGAGAAATAGGGTGTAAACAATCATGAATTCTCAAATTTGGTATTTTTTGTGTCGAAATGGTACACATGTCCCTATCTCAACTTTTGATTATCTATCGATTGATATTTTCTTGATTTGAAACAAATATCTACAGGGTGGTCCAGAAATCTGAATCACCCTGTTTGTAATGTAATTAAATGTCAGTAGATGAATAATCAAAAGTTAAGATAGGGACATGTAATTATTTGACACGAAAGAATATTAAATTCGAAAATTCACGATTTTTCACACCCTATATCTCTGTAATCATTCCTACTAGACTCCAAGTGTGATAGGTCGATGAAATCAGCCCTTAAATGAGAATCTGAAAATGCCATAAAATACAGGGTACTCATCTCATTTGAAAAAAAACATATAACATCGATCTTTTTTGTAACACCCTGTATAGTTAAAAATCATTTGAAATCGTGCATATAAAAATCTAAAACCATACATCTAGCCAACCGGTAAAAAATTCGTAATATTCCATAGTTTGTCATAGAAATTCGGTGTCCCACCCTGTATGTCCTGTATGTCCCACCCTGTATATTAAATAAAAAAAATTTCACTTATAATTACACGAGAGCTTTATTCGTCGAAGAATTTTGTTTCCTGGCATGCAATGAATTGCCTAATGGCAACAAAATTCGAATTATAAATGTCAAAATGACTTCGACTCAAAAAAAAACTAGAGTGTAATTCGGTAAGACAATTTAATGAATATTATGTAAATCAATAAATGAAAAAATGAGATGTGAATTAATTTATTGAAATAGCCTGATTTTCAGAACTTTCTTGTCTTTTGTTAATAGTTTGATGCATGCTAGTATTTTGAGCGGTGGTAGTAACGATTTCCTGGATGGTAGTGCGAATGGAACCAATGATTTTTCTATGATGTTCTTCATCAGCACCGGCAGCACTCGAGTTACAGGAAAAAGCAAAAATAAATACTCCTCATTCAATTACTCCTAGTGTAATCCCAACCAACAAGAAGGTCACCAAAACAGCTGCCCCAGTGCAATACACGAAAGATAAAGCAAGACTTCGTTCCAACTCCAGGTCGAAACAGAATTAGTATACTTATCAATCATTGTGCGGAATTATTACATACATCAGTGAAACAATATCATGGATCCTCTTATAAGAGACTATAACTATACTCCTATCGATACCGTTGAGATAGATAATACGGATATGTTGATCAACTACTGTGAAAAATGCGAAACCTCCTTGAATCTCCTACATATGCATATAAGCAGCTTGTCAAAGCATTTTGATGAGCTTCAGATAATGTTGGAAGCGATTCCCATACAAATAGATTGCATAATATTGAGCGAAACTTGGCAAATTGTAGATTTAGGTTCTTTTCATATAGACGGTTACGACATAATCTATAATTATGGAAATAATAATAAATGTGATGGGATCATAATCTATATAAAAAATACCTATAATTTTACTTATGAATTAGTAGACATATATGATAGCATAGCTGTACAGATGAAAATATCTCGAGAAAACAATAAAACTTGGCTTATAACAGGAATATACAGGTCTCCATCCTCATGTGCTGACAGTTTTGTCTTTCATCTTCAGCAATATCTGGAAAGAACAAAGCATATAGAGAAGGAATGTCATATCATTTCAGGTGATATCAATATAAATTTGAACCAGATGAATGATAATATAGTGAACGATTACTTAGATATAATGAGTGAATATAGCTTCAAATCTCTAATTAATAAAAGTACAAGAGTTCAATCAAATTCATCTGGAACTTCATCCACTTGTATAGACCACTGCTTCATTAAACACTCTGGAATCGATATGGATGATGAATATTTACCTTTCATTGTGAAATCATCCATTACCGATCACTATTGTTTATTAGTAAGTATACCAACAAATATATCACGAATCAAAAGTAAAAATGTTATCAAATACAGTAAATATACAAACTATAACAAGGTTAAACAAGATCTAGAAACATTTAACTGGGACAGTCTTCATAATATCAATGATACTCAAGCAGCTTGCTCATTTTTTATCCGGGCAGTATCTTCCATCATCGAAAAAAATACTGAATCAGTAAAAAAAAATAAACAAAATAAGGGTAGGAAATCTTGGATTACAAAAGCTATCATCGTCAGCACAAATAAAAAAAATGACCTTCATAAGAAATTCAAAATGAATCCAGTTAAATATAAAAAAGAATATGTCAACTATAAAAATCAACTAAGCCATCTCATCAAAATAACAAAATACAACTACTATAAAAGTGAAATAAGTAAGGAAAAATCAAACTCAAAAAATCTGTGGAATACAATAAAAAGCATGTATAGTGCGGTCAATACGAGCGAAATCAAACAAATTAAACTAGAGGACAATACTCTAACGGAAAATAAAAAAGAAATCTCGAATACCTTCAATGACTACTACGTCAATGTTGGAAAACAACTCGCAAGCCAAATAAAAACAAACCCCTATGAAATGCATATGGAACAAAACTGTCCTCATTCATTTTTCATCGAGCCTACAGATAATAAAGAGATTGAGCAGATCATAGATTCTTTAAAACATAATAAAGCTCCAGGATACGATTCCATAAGAGCAGAATCACTGAAAAAACTAAAATCTGAACTATCGCGCCCTCTTTCCCACATCTTCAATAAGATGATTGAAACTGGTTATGTCCCCTCTGAATTCAAATTAGCTGTAGTCAAACCTATTTACAAGAAGGGTGATCGAACATTACCAATCAACTACAGACCTATATCTTTGATAACTTCATTCACGAAAATATTTGAAAAAATAATCAATGTCAGACTAACCCGCTATATCAACAAATATAATCTACTATCAAATAGACAATATGGCTTTCAGGAAGGCAAATCAACTCAAGACGCGATTAGTTATCTTGTTAACAAACTATACAATGCAGTGGATGAAGGACATCCAGCACTGTGCATATTCCTTGATCTCTCTAAGGCTTTTGACACGGTTGATCATGAACTGTTGTTGATGGCCTTGGAGGGGATGGGAATAAGGGGTACATCATGCAAACTATTTGAGAGCTATCTAAAAAACAGAAAGCAGATTGTACAAATTGATGACGAATACAGTGAAGCGAGATATATCGAGTATGGTGTACCTCAAGGAACAGTCTTGGGCCCTTTGCTGTTTAATATATATCTGAATGGTCTTCTCAATCTCGATACTTCTGGTGATGTCACAAGCTTTGCTGATGATACAGTTATTTTCTATAGAGGTGAAAGTTGGGAGAACTTGAAAACGAATGTTGAGAGTGATATGCAAACTATAATCCACTGGTTCAATCACATGAAGCTCACAATAAACTTCGAAAAAACAAAATTCATACCTTTCACATCATACAAAAACAAATTACCAGACTATGATAAACTGGCATTCACATTCGGGGAGTAATTTCCATTAATTACATAAAAAATATTAAATATCTTGGAGTAACTATAGATCAACATCTCAGATGGGATAAACATATTCAGAATACAGTGAACACCTTGAGAACTATGCTATTCAGATTCAAACATTTGACTAACATTCTTGATACGCATCTCATGAAAATAATATATTATGCATTGGTAGAATCACGCCTGCAGTATGGCATCTTAGCTTGGGGTGGAGCACTGGATATTTACCTGAAACGAATGATAATCATGCAAAAATATTTTCTAAAGATAATTTTCAAAAAAAAACGTACTCATCCAACAGAGCAACTGTTCGCTGAAACAGCTATGCTAGACATAAGGCAAATGTTCTATTTTAATGTACTAATATTTATCCACAAACACAAGGGCATTATTCATTTAATAGACCATTCACATCAAACACGTCAAAAAACGAAGTCATTTGCCAAGACAGAAACTTCTAAAAAAAATGTAGGTCAACGGAACCACTTTTATTTGGCTACACGGATTTATAACTACTTACCAGATTTTCATAAAAAATATATTATGGAAAATAATAATATACACAAAGTGAAAAAAACAATGAAATATTATGTTCTCACTTTAGATCGCCTTACTATTCACGGAATAGTGAACACAAACAATTATGTTTGAAAATATTTAGTGTATGGAATGCTAATGTTTGTTAATTATCTTTAATGTGAAAATGTATATTCTCGTATTTGTAACTGGTTATATTTATATTTATTCATTGATGCATATAAAAATCACTGCCCACGTACAACCTCGTGTTCCAGTGGGATTTTGTGTTTATTTACATGTTGTATTGTTTTTTTTTGTATGTTATATATATTTATGATATACTATTATGTTACATTTCGTAAATAAACATTATTATTATTATTATTATCTACCTAACTGAAGGTACGGTTTTACTGACGATGGGTTTTTTTTTTGGTTAACGAGGTGGTTGAAACCCTTTATGGGCACCCTATTCTCATAGGGTAGTGTGGGAGTCTTCTGAGTCCTGAACTGAATATCCTCAGACATACCCACTAAACACTCCACCTCGCGTGGTATGGCTCGCCCCTGCAAATCAGTACCTTGCGACGACACTTAAGCCGAGAGGCCTTTTGTATCTTTCCATACCACTTTCTTGGGCCATCGGAAAAATTCCGGAAAAATTCCTGACGATGGGTTGCTATGTCCTGTAATTTTTACAAGTTATTGTTCACCTATACCATTCCTGGACAATTCAAATTGACGTAGTTGAATTCACAGTATTGAGGAGCATTATCATTGATGGCTTTTTCAATTTTTCTCGAAGACTCTCCAAATCGGGACATTTCCACAAATAAGATACTTTTCTGACAACGCAAGTTTGAGAAAAAATTGACATAACGTCATCGCTCGTCGTACTCATAATATACTATTTTATGACGTACTGATAAACCTGAAATATTGAGTGTAGTTGCTGACACAATAAAATTCAACGTAATAAGCTAAAAAGAGAACTTGTAACAGACGAAACAATGAATATTTGAAGATTTAAAATATGCATGCAGAGCACTTAGCAAGATGATAATTATTAATAATTCTTGTTTCATAACAATGTTTATTTTGTTTTTTCAATATATTGCACGTATTTGGATAAATATATTATAGTATTGTACACGCGTTTATTCGATCTCAGCTCTACATTCGGGATAATATTTATCATATTAACAGTCACATAATTCCATGGCAGTTTCAAACTGAGTCAAAACTATGAAACTAATATCTATACTGTGCCCTTTCAAAAAATTTATTTTCAGAATAGTACTTTGTAGATACTAAAAAAAACCACTGATTTGTTCAGTTCATTATATACCTCAATTCCAAAAAGTAACGATAATTCCACTCGTTCGAGTTTGGCTTACGCCTCATCACCTTTTCTGAAAATATACAATCATTAGATGGTCGTTTTGGGAGACCGAGCGGAAGGCATATTTCAGATTTATGGCAGTTTATCTAGAAACGAACATTTACATAATTTCTAACACCACGCTGCTCTAAATCAAGCGGAAAATGAGTATGGTGTAAGGGGTGTGACAAATCCTGTTCAGGTTCAGCCGGGTTCTGGAAATTGTAACCTCTGATGGCATAAGACAACTTCGAGATACGAATAGAAAGTTTTATGAAGGTCTTTGTCAGAAAATGGCAGGTGATACATCAAGTCACCCTTGACAGTTAGAGGTAGGCGACTCATTTAACATCAGAATGATGATGTAAAACAGATGAAGCCCTGGCTGGACCCTCGAGCCAAAGCTACATTTTCAGTAAGTTTTGAGTAGAATTTGTGGAGGTTTCTAATCGTTATTATGTGTAGGTACACTGATGTGCTGATGAAATATTGATCGAATGGAAGTAATATTTTTGAATAACTCTGAAACATCATTTCATAATAATTTTGACGCTGAATTCTTTAATCAAAGCGTTTCAACAATATGGTGTTTTTATGATGGACAATCGTATCATGTATCCGTATTCTTAGTAATTCAAAGCAATTCTATAATAGCCTATAATTGATATCTGTACCCTTTCTTACATATTCGAATTTTATCTCATTATACAGGGTGACCGTTTTTCGAGCCCCATCATGGGGTTCTTACTGTTCAAATTGGGGCAAAGTTATGAATTTTCATGCTGAAGAATTATTTGAAAAAAAATCTCATGTATCTATTTTCGTCACACTCAACTTTGGGTTTTCTTATGGGCGCCTTATTTTATTTCTGCATTTTCAAAAAGTCTATTTTTTTCTGATTACTATGACGTATAACTCGATATGTTTGTGAATTTCACATGCTAGACAAAATTGACAAAAAATCGTTTTTGCGAAGAGTCGTGCTTTGAACACAGTGCATTTTCATATTTTTTTATTTGAAGAAAACAAGTGCTCGCACTTATCTCTATATGCTCTATTCTATTCATTTCGGAGTTCGAACATGTATATAGATTATAGATACATTATATTTATACAAATATAATCATCATCATCATTATCATTATTCAATTTCTACAAAATTCGAATATCAATCCAAATAAATTGAACTTGGGTATTGGGTATTTTTTCATCAGATAATACATGACGCGATTGATATTTATGTTTATTACTTTCAAATTTAATTGGTTTTGCGTTTGTCCTGTCCCTACAATCGCATGGTTTTGTCAAATGTCTTGAAAACATCGATGGAATATATTTCTCAAATTAGAACGTTTGAATATGAACAATTGCATGCATTTTCAGGCTATGGTGGCCAATATAGGATTTTCCGCCGGCAAATTTTCAGAAACCATCCGACTTTCCGCAAATGTTGAGTTTTCTTCACAAATGAAAGTATAAAGACAACAGAGACAACGAAATTGCCATAAAAGCGCATCACAACTCATGTGCTGAATTTTATGCTTCTGGATCAACCAGTTTAGGCTGTGTGATCCTTTCAGTCAGTATTTTATGATCTGGACTATTCTGTTTTCGAATAGCAATATGGTTATAGAGAAAATATTGCTATCACAGCAACGATTGAAGCAATTGGCTTCCTATGAATTATACATATAATTACTTCCGAGCTATAATAATGAAACTCTCTGTAGGTACTGATGAAGAATTTTGTGTATGATTTATACATTCCAGCTCTACTTTTTGTTTCAATTGACTACTTCTATACCTGACTTCAATGAGCCTTACATGAACTTCTGGCTGGGCACTTTTCTACTTTTCCCAACCATTGGATCATTATCTCAATTCCATCCTGTATGCGTGATGGTGATGAAATTATAGGTTATTCGAGCACCTCTCTGGTAACAAAACATCCCCAATGATATACCTGTCAGCAATTATAAGAGCTGATGTAGATAAAGCCATCAACCATTCGTGCCTGCTCCCTACCCCAATTATTTTCGATGAGAAAAAAGAAGAAGAGTAGATGATGAAGATAAAACGTGAAAGCCGCTGCGTGCCTTGTCTTCCATCGCAAGAAATGCTTTTGTTGTTCTCGACAATTGCTTCAAAGATAATGACGGCGCATTTCATTTCAGTCCGGTGGAATCCTCCATTTTGTCTGAAATGTCATCCGGAGGATGAAAGATGATAGATTATTGCTTACGTTACGGCATCATGTATAATTTTTTTTGGTATTCGAGGGGTATTGATGGAAAAGGGGTGAAAAGCACTAGCGTACATACAGAGACGTGGCTGGCGAAAAATTTTAGATATAGGTATACATACCTATATAACTTATTTTTTCTTTTATATTTTCCAATGAATGATTCTTTTCTGTATATTTTCTTTTATGTTCTGGTTCTCACGAAAAGGGATATCCTGTAATGTTCATTAAACATCGTGAGAACAAAGCGAAAGAAGGTGGGAGTTGGTTTTCTTCTTAAATTTCTTGAGATCGTATGCCTCGGAAAACACCTACCTAGGCAAAATGAGTCCACGAAGGGTTGTGAAGACTGAACTTCAGGGTTAATCTCGAAGAGACTGCTAATGGAGGAACGATTGTTGATATTTCAGAAGAGCATCGCCCATGAAAATATAACTTTTTTTCTACGGTGTTCCAGAGAAGTGGTCGAGTTTACCTCGCTTACAAACAAAACAAAATGAGAAGAATCTGTGAAGTATTTCAGTACAATACATACGGTTCCGAAGTTACATTTTAAAATAGTATTTCCATTATAAATTACAATTTAGAATTTCTACGAAAATGATATAGGGCGGGTTTGAGTACGAAATTTGAATGGCTGAAAAAGGCAAGGATATTATTTATTCATTCTATAGTTGACTGAAAATAAATGAAGACTGCTTTCAGGAGCGATGATCGATTCAAAATCACTGTTCAACAATCAGTTTTTTTATCGTCTTATTGAACGTGGACGAAATCACATACTTTTTGTATTGGTTAAGTTTTATAATGTATATTTTCATAACCATTAATTATTTTGAGTTATGATCATATTTGAGTTGCGGGTATTTTGTTTATGGAAGTACAAATGTGCAGGCATGTTTTCTGAAAAATATTGTATGTACAGGATGTTAATAGGTACGCTTACAAACTTTCAGTGGTGATTCTTCGAAATATTGCAGGAATCTGCTTCGTTTAATCAAAACACACCTTTTCAAGATATTTTGAAACCAACGCATGTGATTTTTTGTCATAAAATCTTTCAAAGAATCGCCCATCGAAATTTGTTCATATATTCGATTCTATATGAATATTATCACAACGTTCAGAACATACCTTCTTCAGAATATTCTGAATAATATTCTCAGAATGAAGAAAATTCAATATATACATAGAATGTTTTTTTTTGTTTTTAACCGCCAACTTAGTTGCAAAGCAACCCTCGTAAGTCTAGGACTAAGGAAGACGGGGACCTTAACGTTAGCTTTTTAAGCACTACTCGTTTGGTTACCGTGGAGAGTCCGAAGGATTGATATCTAGGTACCAAAAAAGTTCGGTTGGTCACCTATCTCCTTCCGCTAAACGATATTATAGAATATAATAAATGTTTCCAATAACCGCCGGGATTGAACCTCGGACCTTCAGGCCCATGGACCAGCGCCTTTGCGCACTCGACCACCAACCCAGTTGAATTTGGATAAAAATGTTTATACCATATTCTGAAATTGTTTTAGAATATTTCGAAATATTCTATGAATGTTTATCTGAATATTATTTTATGGATATTCTCCATCATGGAATATTCATATAATATTTCACTTGAATACCTATTCTGAGAGATGTTCCACAAATTTATATAAAACGTTCTAGAATATATTACTTGGAAATTCTGAGAATATATTTCGAAATATTCTATGAAAGTTCTCCTTAGAAGCTATAGGGATTGACCGCCAGTTTATAAATCCTGATACATACCATTGCTGGATTTTGAAAAAATCATTCATGAAAACGTTTTGGTAACATTCCACAGAAAATCATGTCGAATGTATGTTCGAACAGTAAAGGTGGTTTTTATGTCCGATCTTTTTGTTTCCCAATACAATATCGAAATCAATCAGAAATCAGTCAATTCAAGCATCATAGTTACTTTACAAGACACTCTAACTTTGTATCGCCTCACCTCGAATTAATGAACAATAAAGCTCACTTATTGAACATTTCAAAATTAATATAAATAATATATCATATATTTTCCTATAATATTATACGTTACCAGACACTGAGAATATGCCTTGGTAGGGTTAATTTCATCAGAATATTCATCTTGAGATGAGTATGTTCTCAGAATATTATGCTGCTGATGATGTTGGGAATATCTTGAGGATATTTGTAAAGTATAGTTGATAAGATTCTGGTGATGTTTCCAGAATCTTTTTAGGATATTTCCAGGATATTATCAGAAAGATTCTCAGAATATACCTATTAATGTGAGTTCTTGTTCCATATTCATGTTCTTAAATTTTCCTCAGATCATTTAGATCACCTTATTCTGTATAAAAAATCAGATATGACAGGCCGATTATCTTGCCTGATATGAGATAACCCAAGAATTTGGTTCTGCTTCATTATAGTCTAGCAGTAGGTGTATACAAATTTGGAATAAAGCTGCCACATTACAAATAAAATCGATCATATGACATGCCACACAAAGATATCCTGTAATTGGACTACCTTTGAAACCACGTTGAAAAGCGTCGTAAATTGTGTTTCAAAAGCGGGTGACATTTTAATACATTTTGTGTTAGAGATTTCGAGATCTTATTCTCATGCTGGTAGGGCAAACAGGTGCCCACACTTTGAGGCCATGATTTTGTCGTAGCATGTGAGGTCCCATCCGTCTGCTGTTCAAAAATGAAAGGATTGAGTAATCCTGAACGGGTTTTCCAATAAAAGGCTGTCGTGAAATATGATCCCTTTGTCAGTGGCATTACCGTGGAAAGAACAAACGTGCTGATATTGCTCAAGCAGTGGTCCTCAAACATTTGTAGCACTAACATTCTCAGCAGAAAATAAATAGGTAAATAAATGTCCAGGAGAAATAGTTGTACAAATAGGTCGATAACCGTCCAAATCTCAGCAAAATAACAAAAATTCTAGATCAAAGATTACTTCAGATTAAAACATAACCACGAACATTACAGTTTCAGAAAACATCAAAAAGATGTGTTGATGGAAAATTTTCTCTCAATTCATCGCTAGTATAGAAGGCGCTAATAATATTTGTTACAACGATAAAATCAAATTGAAGCAAAGTATTGTTCTCGATTACGTTGATCACAGAACACTACAGAAAATATTATTTTTTGCATTACCCCTTAGATATAAATCTATATGGTAACTATATTCGGTAACTATTTATGAAACTCATAAACTAAACGTTAATTCGAGTTCCTAATTCATAACAAAATATAGAATAAGTTCTTCCAGATAGCTTTTCCTCGTATCAAAACTACCAACAGTCTCATGCTCTCCAGTTTTTTTGCTTTTCTGTGATTTCATATACCTAATATTTGAAAAGTACAGTTGTGTGCATAAAGCAGTCGTAAAAGGTTTGTATGGTCTAAACCTGCCTATGGGGTTCCAGATTTCGTGACAAAAATAGTTTGAGTTTTGACGCTACTTGTCAAAGTCGATAAGAAGTTCAATTAAGATTGACAAGCCTGACTCTAAATATCCTATAACTGCTCTACGACTTCTTTTTGTACACAACTGTACATATTCATCTCGCAGATCGATTGAGAGATCTATCGTGTAGAGCGTCTGTAAACTCTTTGACGCCATAATAATTTTGTTTCATCTTCTTTGAGTCTCAAAATAAATGTGAACATGTTATTGATGTTATCATGCGCAAAAGCTGTTCGCAAATTGAATGGCATACATACGTGTATCCTAAATAGTCACTAAATTGTAATGAAACTTCTTTCTTGTGAGATTCGTCACCATCAAGATATTTTCTCTGAGAGCATTTTTGAGGAAGTCATTAACGTGAGATATTTTTGCCTCACCATATATAATATATGGTACTGAAGAAATTGATAATTTTTAGAGTTCTGAAATGACTTGACTATCAATATTCACGCCTTGCAGACTTGTCAGGAACACTTGTGATAGTTTTGATCGCTGTGTTGACTTCGTAGAGAAAACACAGTATAAGTTTTGTAACAATTCGAAAAACTGTGCAGCTTTATGGTAGGCGAAGCGCGAGTATTCAGTGCTTTAACAGCCACAACAGCTTTCTTCAGGTCACATTTAAAATATTTTGTCCTTCTTCCATCTGCTCTAGCAATTTCGATTCAACTCGTACCTCGCTATTTCATCATTAACAAAAAATCTTTATGAGGAACGGCTTTTGCCCCATATGCCCCTTGGTAAATATTTTTGAATTAGAGTTAATAAAACGGAATCGATATGCCGAACACATTTTTGAAGTTTACCTATAATAAGGCAGCAATTGAATTTTTTCCGCACTGTAACATTACACTGCACATAAATGCCTGCATATTATAATCGGAGGAAGATCTAAAACGATATTCAATTATCGATATTATTGATAGGTATGTTATCATATGACCATCATATTTTGATTGGAGTTGTTTTATTCATAAACTTATTCATAGAAATGAAAGATAGAGAGAATGCCAATATCTCGAAAGATAAAATGATTTGTCAATCCGGATCGACTGACTGAAAATCTTGTTACCTACATACTCATAATTCTCGTTATTGACCAACACTCTGTATAAATCTAGTTATTTTAGATCTGACATTTCCAGCCTACAAAATGTTCATTCCGCTTGCCAAGTCATCCGTCTTCTACCACACCAATCAAAAAACAAAAGCTTTTGGCGACAAAAAGGCTATTAGAAACGAGACTTCCAGAATGTGGTCTACAATCGTCAGTGAGAACGAAGTGATTGCCTTGCCAACAAAAAAAGACGAATTACAACCGTCCGTATCACAATAGAGGAAGTTCTTAGAAGCCATCTATTAGCAGTCGTCGATGAGAATCTTGGTAGCCAACAGTAGGTACCTACTCGTTATATTTTTAAAATACTTATGGCGTTTTCTGAATGATCACTCAATTTGGACTAATGTAAATTCTTCAAATGGTCATCAGTAAATTCTTTTTTAGTCAAAATTCAACCTTTTCATGATATCCCCACCACCAAAAAGCATGATTATTTTTCCACTGATTGGACAAGCAGCAGTAAAATTCATACATTTCTATTTTCATACATAATTTTCATTGGTGAAGATTACTAAATAAGTTGGTATCAATTATTGAGAATGGAAAGTTAAATGAGTATGTACATATTATATAAGCATTGAGTAGGTTTATGTGATGCCCTACTATACCAAAAATCATAAGTATAGATATTTATCGAAACTACTTCAACAGATAATTTCGAATTATGTTAGATGGTGTATTTTTTTTGAGAAGCTCCTTTACATCAGGTTTTAAAAAAATATACTTCGAACCGCTTTAAACCACAGCACCGTTATTTATGTTTGTATTATTGTAAGAGGCTTCTATAAAAGTTACTGAATTGCAATAATGATTCCTTCGCCTTTTGGAAAACTGATAAATGAACTCACTCGGATACCTGATATTTTTAACTATCATTATACCATATATGCTCGATAGGTATACTTTTTACCAAGAATCCAGAATCCTAGTGTTAGATATTGTTAGGATATTTCTACTTGGGTTCGTGAATTTAAAACACTCAGTACAAAACTGAACAATTTATTTCACTGAACACACTAAATACAACTCAATATACACTTAGTTAAATCATAACGATATTTGCTTTACAAATCTCAATGTTCATAATACTAGCTTTCTTTCTGAACTGAACTCTTTCCAAACTATAACTGACTGTCCGTGCCGGTCAGTTCCTTTCATATAGGCACAAGTTATTCATTGCCGTAAAATCACCCAATCTCCATAAATAACAGGGAGTAACTAGAACTACAGCGATGAATCATTCGCTGCGCCGTGTCGGCGAGTGATGTCATCACGGCCTAGACGCGATCTGCCGAGATAATAACTTCCGGTCTTCTCGGAAGCACAGCGCGTAACAATATATTTTTATTTCTTCAATGAGGCATCAACACCAATGTAAAGAACACACCCACTGACCAATACTCATGTAGCCTCTTACAAATATAATTAAGTTATATTGATATACTCATATCGGAACTCATTCGTGTTTATATCAACTATATCACATAACAATAAATTATAACTCACTCTTATAGAATATGATCTAAAATATAGAATACACAATAAGCCTCATCTATGGCGTATATATAACCTTTCGAACTCATCGAAAATGATACATAGCTTATCGAACACAATGATGACTGCACACAAGAGACTATCGAACTTATCGATAAAAGCATATAATAGAATATATTAACAACCACAATCCCACCCCACACAGCTCTCAGTCTACTAGTGTTCTCATCAATACCAAAACCTTACTGTTTTTATCATTCTTGATACTGAATGGATCAATCGTTATATAGTTATGACTAAAATCTATCGAACACTGTAGGGAAGTAGGAGACCTTTCCAGACACTTGAGGTCTGTTCGCTGTTTATGCATGACATTTATATTGTACACTACATTTTCTTACACCCACTGGTCGTTGTCGATGAGTGTAGTGAAGTGGAGTGTAATTAGTTCAACATCTATTCGGTGCTTTCATTCTGCTTTCTGCTTATCCTATAGGATTTTGATTTGGAGGTTATGCTTATAATTATTTTGTATTTATTTGTTGCTTGTGAATCTCTTTTGAATGTATCAAAAATGCACAGTGATGATGGAATAATAGAGAATATCATTGAGAATTCGAACGATGAATTGTTGACAAAATCATCTGACGAGGATCAATCAATGGCATTGATGTCAATTCTTTTGATGCTTTCGTAAATGGGGACGAAATATTTCCGGGTAACAAATATAACCATTACGTACTTTGTCGAAGAAGTTGTTTTTTACAAAATATATCATTATATACATCTAACCTCATATTATCCAATATCTTTTTTCACTCTAAATCTAAATCTAAATCTAAATGCACTCCTCTAAATCTATTGTAACAACTGTTTTTTTCGTGCTACAACATTTTAACAACGAACATTGTGTAATTGTTCACGGGAAATCACCGAACAGTATCAGTGTTACACAATCTACTATTCTGTACAATAGTGTAGTTAATGGAGACACAGCTAACAGACCTATATTTTCATGGTCGGTGCTCATCAGAAAATTTCATCACAAGCGATTTCAGGCAGGCAGACTAGAACTGCTCAGACTGGCCACCCTTTCATTGTCAGACTCGAGATATGCTAAAATTCTTTCTACCAGAATGTCCATCCCTATCGAATGAAGAAGTTGTGGTACTTATTACCTAGTGGGGGCCTTCTTGGTGCCTAATATCGATATCCTCGTAAATATTAACTACTCCGCTGGTAGTAGTAGTAGTAGATGAATACTACAGGAGAAGAGCATCTTAATTTCTAAAGTGAAGACATATTATCGAATTTTGGGTCGAAATCTGGCATCGTACCACCAGCACCCTTCGTGATGACTTTGATACCGCAATCGGCGTCTACTTTGTGATGAGTTTCCCACTTGATAAATCACGATCACTCTATGATGTTGATGCAGATCGTGATACTGTCGTTCTTCTTGCCGAAGTTAGCGCAGAAGTCTCCGATGAACTTGATTGATCTCTCCTACGCCACTTGCTTTCAGCACCCGACATTTTAGAACACAGCACATCATGATCATATAACTCGCATTTTACACTTCACTCCCTTCATGGCAATGAACTGGGTAACGGACCACTTCTGATGTTAGAGGGATGGTGATACCGTCGGAGACAATGATAACACGGCGTCAACAATATTGGCATCCAAAAAGTTCCAATATCTATACTAGACTAACTATAACTCATCCTCTTTATCGGGATGAGTCGAACAATTATCAGTTGTGTGAGTCTCCACAATATGAATCATAAGTACAACGTAACTACTCTAATCCTATGGAAGTGTGAATCAACCACCCACATATACCAACACAGTAAAAAATGGGTAGTTAAAATTAAGTACAACTTGTTGCTCAGCTCGATCCACTAACCTTATTTAGTTAAATTAACAAAAGTACATGTAGTCGAATGAATCTTGTCAATTTGTGCAATAGCTTAGTTGACAAATAACAAAACTTAGTTGCGAAATCATACTAGTTTTTTTGGAGTTACTACAAAAAGGGTTTTGCGAAATCACAAGATATATTTCGTATTTTACAATATTCTTTCGATGAAAGTAAAACCAATGATGGTGATTCGACAAATCATTTTGGTTAATTAGTACTAAATAACGTAGTGGATTGGTATTCTATTTTGTTACTTCAGCCATATGATATTGTTAATTCAAAAATATAATTTTGCTCTTTCAAATATAATATTGTGAATTTAACAATATAATATTATATAAACTTAATAATAACATATTGTCGATTTCACAAGTTCAGTGGTATGGTATGAAGATTTATAAGCAAAAGATGTACCATGAGGAAAATGAATAAAACTCGATGAATATGTTTCAATTCAATTTTATTTAAAAAATGAGGACATTCACAAATATTTACAATTTTATAAAGAAAATCGAAATAACTTGAAAAATAAACACTCGAATAAATGTATTACCTCTTGACAGATTTCTATACATTGAGTAAGAAATGTATATATATGAATATTACCAGCGGATTTGGTAATATATAACTATCAGAAATGATATAATTCACGTAGATGTATTCTTTGCCTGTTTATTCCATCTCTCGAACTGGAATCTCCGTCTAGAATGAAACAAAAAGGTGAATGATGAATCAGGAATAACATGAATTTCAAATAATGAAACTGAAATAAGAATGAATGAAATAGGAATAAAAAACTCAATGGAATACTTACGTTCCAAAGAAGTTATTGAATATTCTTATGTCGTCAACCCTGATCTCCTATTTTGGAAAATTTTATGAATGCCTTCAGGAAATCCCTCGAGAAATCCGCTTGTTCCATGCTGAGCAACTAGAAGGAACTTCTAACTTTCAAGTGATGAACATAGTTGCCCAAATTGAATGATGCTGAAGTTATAAGATGACGAGTTTCATCTGGAATCAACTGCATCTTTCCATAAATCTCCAAAATATCTGCAATGATTGAAAAAAATCGGTTATGATTTCAATCATTATTGTTGAAGGTACTGGGTAGTTTGTTTGAACACGATTAGTGAATTTAACATCAAAAATTATAGAACAAGCATGAACCGTAAAGATAGCAGTAAAATACCTCTACCTTATTGAAAAATACAGCACTTGATTGAGTTTTTATACCCAAGGGTACATCTCATCTGCTCTAGGTCAATGAATACATTTTTCATCCACTTACTTTCTGTTGCAATTTCTCTGTTGGCGTTTACTACTCTCGTATACTGCTTCATTTTTCACTCGAATTTTGTGGGATATGTTGAATATAAATTAAGTCAACCACATCCATCTTGAATTCTTGAATCAACGATATTGTAACTTGATAGCTGAAAAAGGTAATGATTATTTACAAATTGGTTTCTTACCAGAACAATATTGCCTTTATCTTTTTGTGGAAATTGGGCACTCTTATTACATTGTCAAGACTCCACCCTATTGATTATTCTTACATATACATATTATAGTCGATAATAATGCATTAGATGAATCATGAAACGGTTTTGCAAAATCACCAAACATTTTGTATTCGTAACAATGTACTTTCTATCAAAGTTAAACCAATGATGGTTATTCAACAAATCAATTTGGTTAATTACTACTAAATATAATGAAATATCATTTCATTTCGTTACTTCAACAATAAGATATTGTCAATTCAACAAATGGTTTGGTATGGGAACAAATATATTCTTGAATGAATATGTAACCAAAAAAAAACAATTAAACCTTACCTTCAATATATATTTAATATGCAGCAATTCTTCATCATCGACCAGAGATTAGTTCAGTGAATTCTAACTTGATGGAGGTGTTGCTTCTTTTCTGATGAGACAAAACTTTGCACGCTTGACACCTCAACGACACGAAAGACTACCAAGTACTGAGCCTACCTCATTCTGACTTGCCCATCGTCGTCAAACGTTGATTAAATGACAACTACTTTTTGGAAGATTAAATATTTGTTTTGTCTATTTCACTCAAATTCATAGAAATCAACAAAAGACATCGTATTTTTCACTACAGTTTTAGTTACGGACATTTTTTAACTAATCGTTGTAGTGAAAAGAACAAATTTCATCATTAACAAGTTCCTCGGATGAATTTTATGCTAATATAGATATAATGTTTGTGGTTATAAACAAATTTCTTGCTATTTTCAACTAAATAGACATTAACAAATATATTTTTTTTACTGTCAAGTGTCCTAACATTGGCACCGTAATGTAATTTCATCGATTG
Organism: Chrysomela aeneicollis; assembly: GCA_029955515.1. Lineage (NCBI taxonomy): Eukaryota > Metazoa > Arthropoda > Insecta > Coleoptera > Chrysomelidae > Chrysomela > Chrysomela aeneicollis. Next base: position 7,570,896 of record JARUHQ010000009.1, on the reverse strand, counting down.
TTACATTGGTATCAACGATTTCATGAACTGAAATACTATTTCCCAATAATCCCGACAATACTGTAGGGTTTTTCAATTTTATTACGCATAAAATGAGCTCTTGAAATATTTCTATTTCCATTATAGAACAGTAACTTCCAACATTCATGAATTATTTTTTTCAACGGCAGAACTTGTCTTCTTTTACACTATGTATCAAATTGATAGTTTTGGAACAGAGCTGTTCTCTTTTTGTATGATCATTTTTTTTTTCAACCACACTCACTCTCGACTTGTATTTTCTTTGAACAGTAGTGAAATGTAGTCGCTTCATTGACTCTTTTTGTGCCCTGATTTCTGACAAGCATAACAAATTTGTTTGGATGTTTTACAAAATTCACTATATGACTTTGATTGATAACCACCGGGCCCCGGTTTCGGAAATGTCCGATCTCTCAAACAACATGCCAACTCTGATTCAAATCTGTTATGCTAGCAGTCTTCACCGCTGATGTTACTGTATCATCATTGATGGCTCATACAATAAGCAATCCCCGATGTCAGGAACCTAGCTCTCAGGAAACTGAAAAACTTCGCAAGAATCCTCGGAATCCTGGGCCTCGAATAGATTGAGGATTATGCACAAAAGATCTTATAGGTCGAGGTTCTTGAGAGGCTGCAACTACAATCTACAATCTATAATAAACAATACTTTATCTGGACCTGAAAATGTTGCCTTCAATATTTCGATCTTTGTAAGGTGTTCAAGTGAAATGAATAGAGACTCTCTCTCATATGGTTTTTGTTCTGCAATTTCCATTGACAGTCCATGCACGTTACGTACTGAATGATAGCTAATTTCAGTTTGTGTAAACGTTTGGAACCATTGTGACGCTATGTTTTTCAACTTACCTAAGGCATCGCCCCAGTTGTTATAATATCATATAATCCTAACCATAATAGATTGCATGTTGACTCACTGTATCGATATAACCAATCGTCGACACACTCTACTTTTGGGTCGAAATCTGGCATCGTACCACCAGCACCCTTCGTAATGACTTTGATACCGCAATCGGCGTCTACTTTGTGATGAGTTTCCCACTTGATAAATCACGATCACTCTATGATGTTGATGCAGATCGTGATACTGTCGTTCTTCTCGCCGAAGTTAGCGCAGAAGTCTCCGATGAACTTGATTGATCTCTCCTACGCCACTTGCTTTCAGCACCCGACATTTTAGAACACAGCACACCATGATCATATAACTCGCATTTTACACTTCACTCCCTTCATGGCAATGAACTGGGTAACGGACCACTTCTGATGTTAGAGGGATGGTGATACCGTCGGAGACAATGATAACACGGCGTCAACAATATTGGCATCCAAACAGTTCCAATATCTATACTAGACTAACTATAACTCATCCTCTTTATCGGGATGAGTCGAACAATTATCAGTTGTGTGAGTCTCCACAATATGAATCATAAGTACAACGTAACTACTCTAATCCTATGGAAGTGTGAATCAACCACCCACATATACCAAGTGTCCTAACAGTAGTTAGGGTTATGAAAATGATGCAAGCATATGGGCCTCCAACCTCAAATTCAAAAAATCAATTAACGCCAGAGCAAGGTCATTGCATGTCATCATAGCTTAAATGTCATACGATAGTTACTCTGTAGGTTTTTTCAATTAGGTTGTCAGCAGTTATTCATTTTTTTTTTCTGCTTCACCGTATATATTTCACGAATGTTTTGAATCAAAATGTGTTAAACTTAACTTTGAAATTAATGAGTGAAACACGATGAGAAATAAGCGGTGTCAGAGATTTTCGCCTTCTTAGATTTCAATTCCTCGAAATCACATGATTTGGTAGAAGATAATTCGAAAGATTTGAACACCACATTCCTTTGTTCTATCACAATTTGGTACAATGTGTTAAAAAAGGTTCATGTAGTGAGTAAAATGGATACAATGCAATATATGCAGGATATAACAAGTTTATCATTCATTTTACTGGAAAAAGATCAGACGAATATTTCGAGATTTTTATGAATCAGGCTGCAGCAGAAGCGACTGATCTACTGAACATTTCGATAAATATGCTAAAAGAACTGAAACATGTTGTCTCGCAGTTAGAGCAAAAAAGGATAGTTCTGATGGTTCGTTTCTAGAAAAGTAACCCTGTAACTAGTGCAAGTGCTGGGTATATACCTACATGTGTCAAAAAAGCTTACATGAATTATCTCACCACCTAGCCGTGTATTCTGCTGACTCCGTAAGAACTCAACACCCCTGATTTCCGAGATGTCGAGCAAGCACCGAGGTTTCTTAATTCCAGTTCCCACAGAAAGCGTCAGTCAGACTTTAGATTTATTCAATTAAACATCCATTGTTCATGTTAGTTTTCAAGTTTGTAATAAAAATTATTTTTTAAAAAAGCAAGTCCGTCGTTGCCGAACTTATTTCATGTATTGTATAGGTACCTATTTTCAGACTAGTCTCGGCAGTCGTATTCATTCAAATGTGACAGAACGACCTAGTCAAAGACCATGAATATTAGGAATTAGCTAAGTTAGAATATGAATTTATATCAATATTTCAAAAAAATCAGATAATTTGAAAGAATAAATAGCCTATATAATTAGAAATATTAAACATAGATTGAAATTTAATGTTTGGTAGACTACGAGCAGAAAACAACTACTTTCCTGGCAAATACCATGCATAACATTGAATTATATCTGCTCGTAGTCCTTGCAATGATTCACACTGTGAATGCAGATCGCAAATTTTTATTTCTTACTAAAGGTGGGAATAGACCAAGCAAACATTGTTGCGCAACAGTTGAACAACAGTCGAAAAACACACGAGTTTACATAGTGTGTACGTGTTGCGCAACAGTTGCGCAACAGTTGTGGAGCTGTTGCCGAATTGATTCCCGCCATGGCAACATGGCGATCGTCGCTGATGTCGAACAAGAATTGCAACGCTTGAGAAAAATTGATTTGATACGTATTATAATCAACCAAAATGTTCCAAATGATATTAATCTCAGTGAAAGTGTGTCTCATTTCATAGCAGTGAAACATAACAACGAGTACTCTGCTGCTATCAGTGATATCTCCCCAAAAAATGATTGTGAAAACATTAAGGTTATGTCCTTAAGATGCGACCTGAAAGTGGCAAAAATTGAAGCTGAGTCATCAAAAAGGCTTGTAAATGAATTAGAAAGAACAGTTGGCTATCAACAACGTGTTATTGAGCTGTTAGAAGGAAAACCGATGAAATATCCAAACAAAACCAAGGAATGCGCCGTTGCAAGCTCCTTCTCGAAATCTCAGATTCTAGGTGACTTGCAATCACCAAGTGAAAATTACTCCGAAGATGATATCGAGCCAAAGAATCATCATATATCTGACCCTGATACCAAGTCGGAAGTAAATGAAGGTAGGACCTCAGGGATAGACAAGAAGGAAGTAAATGCTGCTATCCTTCTATCTGAAACTCAGTCCACCCTTAACCATTATATAAATTTGACTCATGACACATCAAAACAACGTGCTACCATCATGGAAAAGCAAGGAGAATGGCAAACTGTACATCCCAAAAAATTTAGAAAGAGGAAAAATCTTATTGTTGGAGAGAATACTGAAAAAATCAAAGGGGTTCCAAAGTTTACTTATCTGCACGTGTGTAGAGTGGATCCAGCTACAACATCCCAAGATCTGATTTGTCAACTTAAAACAGTGTTTCCAGAAGTTACATGTGAGTCGTTGAACTCAAAACAACCCACTATATATTCATCTTTCAAGGTTGGTTTATACGAAAAAAATTTCAAAACTGCCATGAACCCAAAGCTGTGGCCAAATGGTGCTTATATAAGTAATTTTTTGTATTCTCGCCAAAAACCAAATACGAACTCTTGATAAACCCAAACTTATTATTGTTAAATGTGAATACTATCAATTTTGACAAGGCAAACATATTGGATACTGAAATTAATCTCTTCTCCAACTTACTGTTTTTATGCATCACAGAGATCGGAGTAACAGAAGCTCTACTAGACAATATAGTGTTTCCAGGATTTATTTTGAAAAGTTTTTTTAGTAGACCTAACAAAAAATGTGGTGGTGTGGCAATATGGGCACGACATGACATTGATGTGAAAGTATTAAATCTAGGGAAGTACTGCATTGAACAACACTTCGAGATCTGCGGCATCTCCTATACACTGAATAAACACAAACATATCATAATAAATTGTTATAGATCTCCCTGCGGGGATATACACATATTTCTAAAAAATATTCGTGACATATTAGACTTTTTCTATAAACCAGGTATAACTTTTTATGTCTGTGGTGATTTTAATTTCGATCTTTTTACCAATGTTCATTTCAAATCGTTGTATACTGTAATGTCCTGTTTCAATCTACGTCCATTAGTGGGTTGGCCCACAAGAATCACAAACACGAGCTGCACCTCCATAGACCAGATTTTCTCGAATTGTGTTACCGAAGAAACGTGCTATGTTCTTGATAATGACATATCAGATCACCGCACGATTTTATTAGAAACTGAATACTCGAATTCAAAACCTAAAACTAAAACAGAAATTAGAAGATGTTTTAATGAAGAGAACCTTAAAAATTTCGAATTTATTTTACAAAAAAAAAAGATTGGACAAGCATATATGAACACTATAATATTGACGAAGCCTTTATACATTTTTATGATACATTCCTTCATGATTTTGAAATTTGTTTTCCTAAACGAGAAGTACGATTAGGAGCCAGAGAAAATGTGTGGATCAATGACACAATACTCAACTCAAGCTCTTCATTGAAACATCTTTTCCACTTAAAGAAAAGTATTCCTTAACAGAATTGCTTAACTTGATAACACGCAAAATGAAGAACAAGAAATCCTCTGGAATTGACGAGATACCTGCTTTTATAGTAAAAAGAGTTTTACACATAATTATAGAACCAATTACTTTTCTAGTGAATCTCTCATTTTTAACTGGTACTTTCCCAGAATCTTTGAAAGTGGGAAAGGTTACACCTATTCAAAAAAGTCAAAAATATTCACAATCGAGAATTACAGACCAGTGACCGTACCCCCAAGTTTCTCAAAAATCTTCGAATACGCATTTGTAGAACGTCTAATTAATTTTATTGATATGCACAATATTCTGATAACTAATCAGCACGGTTTTCGTTTTGGAAAATCGACACAAACTGCCATACTCGATTTTTTCAATAATCTGATGGATTTCATTGACATAGGCGAATGCCCTGCTGCAATTTTGTGTGACTAGAGCAGAGCATTCGACTGTGTGAATCATTCCAAACTTCTAAATTATTTGGAGAGATATGGTCTTAGAGGAAAGTCACTGACCTGGGTTTCTTCGTTTCTCACTGGTCGATATCAATGTGTGTCTCTTAAATTCGATAACGGTAATGCACTATCTCCCTGTACATCTGAGATGAAGCTGGTTCAGATGGGAGTACCACAGGGATCCATTTTGGGACCAGTTTTGTTTCTCTTGTATATCAATAATATTGATAAAGAAATATCATATCCTTTATTCACCGCCTATGCAGATGATATTAGCTTTCTGGTATCATCGAAAGAAACACATTCATTATCTCGTAAATGTGAAGAAATCTTGTCTTCAGCCACCAGATATTTCAATACACAGGATCTATTTTTCAATGCCGGGAAAACACAGGTAATTCGTTTTCACAATTATCAAACTAAAATTGATGCACTCCAACTAAGTGTTAATGATAGTAGCATTGTAAGCACCTGCTGTAATGTGAAATTTCTCGGAATCTATATGGACGAGTATTTGAATTGGAACACACATTGCGAACAGTTAGTATCTAAGCTGAGCTCAATAACTTATATGTTCAAAAACCTAAACACTGTTTTAGATTCAAATCAACTGATACGCATATATTATGCCCAAGTTGATGCTAGATTACGTTACGGTGTTTGTTTGTGGGGCAACTCATCAATGAGCAACAATGTTTTTATCAAACAGAAAGCCATTTTGAGGTGCATATTCAAAATTTCAAAACGCCGCTCATGCAGAGCACTTTTTCACAATCATAAAATTTTAACTCTTACCAGCTTATTCATCTATGAATTGTCAATATACATTTTTATCAACAGAAACGACTTCACACTCAACAGTGATATCCATAAAATTAATACACGTCAAAAAAAATTTATTCGCACAAAAATGGCTAAATATAAAATCAGTCAAAATTCTCCAAATTTCATTGGGCCAAAAATCTTCAATCGTCTACCGGAAGGAATAAAATCCAAAAATGACCTTATAACATTCAAGAGAAGTCTGAAGTCTTTTCTGCTTGATAAATGTTTTTATACACTTGACGAGTTGAAAGAAGAAAAATACTCTAAATCATCTCCACAACATTTAATCTAAATACCTATATCAGGGACATGTTTCGAACGTATATACGTTCATCTTCAGCCTGAATAAACGTTATGTAGATGAAAAAAATTGTTTACAACATATTAAATTTAAATTTGAGACAAAACAGGTTAGTTATTAGGGCCCTGTGCCCTTTAATTCAGTCCATCAGGATTGAAAGAAAGAGAATTTTTTTCATCTACATAACGTTTATTCAGGCTGAAGATAAACGTATATACGTTCGAAACATGTCCCTGATATAGGTATTTAGATTAAATGTTGTGGAGATGATTTAGAGTATTTTTCTTCTTTCAATATACACTACTCCACTTTGAGCTACTATATGGACTTCTACCAAAGATTACTTGACGAGTTTTTATATGATCAAATGTAAATTCAAAAAACCAACCGTATTTCATTCATTGTATTTCTTTGTTATATTTTTATTTGTCATTGTGTCTCATATGTTTTGTTATCGTTCCTTAGTATTAAGTATTTCTTGACAATTCCTATACAAATTTGTCATTCGTCATTTGAAGGAAATAAAACGAATTGAATTGAATTGAATTGAATTGAATTCGCTCCCAGGGCGGTACTTCAAAGGAGATGTTGCCCAACAGTGCGCATACAGCGTCGCCAGTGTAGACGCGTCGCTATGACACCGACTGAACGAACACCGAATAAACACAGGAGAAAGCAGGTTGCTGGATGTTGACCAACAGTTTGTCGACAATGTTTTCTCCCCACGAAAACAAGTTATCCAACAGATGCCTACCTGTTGTGCAACAGTTGCACAACAATGTCTATTCCCACAAGACCTGACAAATACACATCGATATCTCTTTCAAATTTTGTGTCCAATTCTTGGCTTTTTCATATTTTCATTAGAAATAATATCTGATTGATATCAGTCCTTACTCCATACAAGAATTCACTATTTGAGCAAATTGGTGAAATGATTAAAATGTTGTAAACATTTTTAAATTGTCTGATTTCTGTCTGTTTATTTCATTGTTATATACAAGTTTACTGTATCGATTAGGTTTTTTCTGTCTGTTTATTTCATTGGTATATTCAATTTTACTGTAATAGGTACTTTCATTAGGTATATTATTTAATGTTTTTTTATGTGATGCTTGATAAGTCATTCTATGTGTCATGAATTACATCGCCAGCCGTTATGGTTCCCATAAGAAAATGCTGAATCGCTGATGCTGCACCTTGCAGCCGAGCTTGCAGTTTCCTGGAAGCCCTCTCGTGAGATTCCAACTTTGCGGCATTCTCAGAGTCAGTCAGATATTAATTGTCGTACCGTAAACATCTATACACATTGTAATAATTGTACCAACAATAAAATATTGTTTTTAAAAAGGAACTTTGGGATCTCAAATAGTTATTTGGCGCAGTCGGTAGGATATCCGGGTTGTTACGTATCGAACGGGACAATTTCGTATCTACGATTTACCGGATATTCGAAAAGTGTTGATTCGTAGTGGAGGTGTTCAAACCGGAGAGGCTCTTCAAAAATCAAGAAACCCAGTCTATCGAAGACCCGACGAGGACTCCTGCTGCCATCGAATCATCGAGTTTTGGAACAAACATTGTCCAATTCTGCGAGATCAACGCCCCTGGAGGAGACATACATCGCAAGTCCAAACGTTATCTCATATTCAGAGATGCTCAAAGTTGTCTTGTTAATGTGAGTACAATCATTATTGAATGTCAATCGAAAATTTAACCAATTTCCTCGAAAATTTGAATCTGAACTCTTCAGCTGACTCTCAAACTTTCCCAAAACCTATTAGCGTAAATCAAACTATCTTAACAAATACCCAAACCAGAATGGCTCAAACGTTCAAAGCCGAATACTTGAATTGTGTACCACAGTTTGATGGTAACCCTAATGAGCTCAACAGATATCTAACAACATGTAACTCGATTATCAGTACTTTTTATGGTGCAAACGATCCGAATAGTTTTCATAATACATATTTGTTGAATTCCTTGATTTCAAAATTGACTGGTAGTGCCAAATTAGTCGTGAATATTCAGAATACTACCACTTGGCAAGATCTGAAAGAAATTCTATATCGAAACTTTGCTGATCAGAGCGATGAGAGTTGTCTCAATCGAGATCTGATCATGATGAGACAATATTCCAATGAGAAACCGCAGGAATTTTATGATCGGTGTCTGAATATCTTGAATCTTTTGTGTAGCTACGTAGATAATCATGAATTAACAGAATCTGCAAAAACTCTTAAACGCGAACTCTATCAAAATCTAACATTGAAAACGTTTTTGTCCGGCTTGAGAGAACCTCTGGGCACGACAATACGCTGTATGCGGCCAAATTCACTAACCGAAGCACTTCAGTTAGTTATTCAAGAGGATAATATTCATTATTTTCAAAATAATTCTTATAAAATCACCAAAGAAAGCCAGCCAAAAACCGTTCATACTTCAGTTAGGCCCCAACAACAACAAAAATACAGTGGTAGGCGAACTTCTGAAATTACATAAGATTGAAACCCATTTTTGTTCTCCACACCACCCACAGTCGAACGGAATAATCGAACGATTTCACTCGACTTTAATCGAACACGTTCGTCTGCTGAACAATAAAGGATTTTTGAGAACCCCTATAAAAACAAAAATCACTCAAGCAATTCTTGCATATAACCATTCTATACATTCCTCTACAAAAATGAAACCGATAGATGTAGTCAACGGGCACATTAGTAATAATGATCCATTTGATATTGCTGTCGATCAAATATTGATCAACGACTACGTCAATAATCATAGAGACCGCACGAAACTGCTCTACTCAAAAATCAATAGTGATTTGACAAATAAAAAACAAAAGCGTATAGAGAACATCAATAAATCTAGAGATGACCCAGACATATTCAACACTCAACAAAACGTCTTCATCAAGAAACACATAAGACAAAAAACTGCCAACAAATTCAGTAAACCAACTCCTCTGAAATCAGTGAATCCCGAAAGGAAAACAGTATCTACTGAGACCCAAGACAAAATTCATATGGACAATCTGAAACGACCTCTACAAAAAACATACCCTTCCAAAAAATAACGTACTCATACATTTACAGATTTCCCGGTATTCTCGGACTTCAAGACCGGATAACCATAAGAAATTTATACAAAAACTCTGGACTAATCCCTCTCAAATTAGGAACAGCGAAAATCGAAGACCAAAGACACACCCTAATTCACTATTATGATTTAAATCCGTTGATTTCAGAAATCAAAAGACTTGTAACGAAATCAAATGATTTGACTGAACTGACTAAGAAAAACAATGAATATGCCGAAGACTTATCAAACTATCTGAAAATACTGCATTATGGTCAGGAAAAAATAGAAGGTAAACTTCAAGAGGTTTTACCGTATCAAAGAAGAACGAAAAGAGGCTTAATCAATGGACTAGGATCAATTTTCAAGTCGATAACTGGCAATCTGGATGCAAATGATGGCGAACGCTACGAAAAAATCATTCAAGATCTTCAGAACGGTCAAAACGAATTAGTTTCAAACATCAAGAAACAGAATTCTCTATCCGTGAATCTCATAAATGAATTCAACAATACCATTCAACAAATAAGTCATAATGAAAAACTTTTGGATACGAGAATAAAACAAATTTCATTCCTTGTTCAGAAGAATGTGTTGAGAGATAATTCAAATTTTATCAAAGATACACTGATACAAATAATCAATATGTTTGAAATCATAAACTCCATTCTTCAAGACATTGAAAATTCAATATCTTTCGCTAAGTTACAAGTAATGCATCCTAGCATTATTAGAACGAATGATCTTTTTGCCGAACTCAACGTATTATCTAAAAACCACAACGAAAAACCATTACCATTCGAACTAACTAGAGAAAATATACCATTATTTGAAAAACTCATCAAAATTGATTGTTACATTATCAATAATAAAATAACCTATCTAATCCATATCCCAAACACTAACCCTCTTGATTTCAATTTATATCACCTATACTCCGCCCCTGTCCTTAATGGGAGTCAGTTCAAGACGATCGTATCGCGAAATAAATTTCTAGTAAAAAATGAATTGTACTTTGCATTCCTGGCTACTCCATGCTTGGAGACAAGCATGGAGTAGAGAAAGAAAACCCCTGTGAAATCCAACTGTTAGAAATGAAGAACACCTCCACTTGCCGACAAATACGAATCAAAATAACAAAGCCTACATTCAAACGACTAGACCATTCCGACCAATGGATAGGCATCCTGCCATCTGAAGAAAACGTCAAACTTAGATGTCGCTCACAAGAAGAAGTATCGAAAATGATGGGATCTTTCCTTATTGAAATCCCTACTGGATGTCAGATCGAGACCAATCAAGAAATAATAACTAATACAAGACAAACCACGGTGTCGAGCCAACCAATGCTGTTTCCCGACCTAGAAGATACCCTGTATAAGCCGCAACCGAGCATGAACTTAAGTCTACACCTAGAAGAAATCGAACTCGATGAACTTCGAGAAATCAAAACTCAATTCATCGAGAACCAACCCAGTCTGATGCCAAGGAACATATCACACACCCCCAGTAGTTGGACCATCATCATATATGGAGTTCTGTTGATGACAGGATGTTATATGGCTTACAAGAAATTGTGGCCAAAGTTCCAGAGTCAACCACCACCTGAAGTCCACCACCAAGACGTTCAGCTACCTCGCTTACACTCTATAGCTGAATCTTCGGGGGGAGGAATTACATCGCCAGCCGTTATGGTTCCCATAAGAAAATGCTGAATCGCTGATGCTGCACCTTGCAGCCGAGCTTGCAGTTTCCTGGAAGCCCTCTCGTGAGATTCCAACTTTGCGGCATTCTCAGAGTCAGTCAGATATTAATTGTCGTACCGTAAACATCTATACACATTGTAATAATTGTACCAACAATAAAATATTGTTTTTAAAAAGGAACTTTGGGATCTCAAATAGTTATTTCATGTCCTATAACTTCTAAGCTGTAAGTTCCAGAGAATTAATAAATTGATTGATTGATTGATTGAAAATAGGAGATTATGAAAATTCCTTTCGATTTAAAGTCACCAGAAATGTGTGTGGTAAAAATTATTATATCAAAAGGGCCATGCCATACTAATATTGAAATCGATCTGGAAGAAATACAAAAAATATTCTTTAAAGTTCAAATATATGTCATTGATGTTCAATCAAAATTATCTTCATGCTGTTCAAATATATGTCATTGATGTTCAATCAAAATTATCTTCAGGCTGCCTTGCATAAGAACCATTTCGAACTATTCCGGTGTCAGTTAAGCAAAAAAAATACTGGCCCAAATAAATTGATTGTTAATCATTAGATTTGTTGGGCAGTATATTTATTATTGAGGATAATGGAGCATCATTGACTATGAGTTTGACAGGTAAGTAACGATTTTTCCGATCGGCGTTTCACTTGGCAGCTATTTTGTCACGTACATCCTGTTTTCGTATTTCGTACCAAATCTCGTATCTCTTCAATATATACAGTCTTGCTGAAACATCGCCTCCATCGCCTCTTTATTCTCCTTCCATGGCCGTCTTATAAATAAGACATTATCTCGAGCCGTAAGTGCTGTTTATGGCGAGACGTGAGGTGTTTCCGTTTTTTATTCGGCCAGGTTGCATTTGAATACAAGATACCGGAGGGAGTACAGCACTGGACACGACTTTTACCCATACCTATACAGCGTCATGCTTCAAATATATATTATTTCGAGTCCACATATTTATTAGTTGTGGCAATATTTGTTATTTTGCGTTCCGATATATTTATCTTCGACTAAACCTAATATATTTTCCTTTCTGTGATACAAATATATAAACCTGTCAATTCCGATATATTTATAAATTCGATCTATTCTATTTCGTCAAGAGATGGCACAACTGATGCGCTTGTACATAATTGAGCATATGGCAACATGGCAGCTGGCGAGTTGGCCAGAGTACATATTTTGGCTAACAGATGGCAACCGAATAATAAATTAAAAATTAATAAGATTAAATTAAAAATAATAAGATATAAGTGTAACGTTCATTCATGCATGAATTAATCAAGGAATTGTTTCGTCATTTTCGTGAAAGGGATATCTGATTTTACATTATAATTTTGTTACAATTATTTCAGAACAAATTTTCATTTTCACAATCGTGAGCTCATCATCTGTTCACTCCCAAATGTCACAAATGTGAACGTCCTGCAAATCCTAGAAGAAGTACTAAAAAAGACTACAATACCATTGTCCAATCTTATCTCAGAATCTAACAAATGAAACAATAGAGGCACCCAAAGATAGAAAAAAATATCGCAGGAGTCGAATGGGTAGGTATGCCACGGTTTCAGTATCAGGAAAAATATACCTACTTATTGGCCAGAATCACACTTCACAATGTCTGTTCTATAATTATTATTGTTGTACTTATCTCACTTTCGATATCTACATGAAATAAATTGAATAATCGTAGCTGTCTTCACTATCATCAAATAATCTTACTCATGTGGTACCTATCTCCATTTGTGATAATTTATTTGAGGCTTTGAAGAACTTTGGAGATATCGATAGGACCTTCGATAGGACTATCATAATTGGTGCTTTCAACATCCCCACAAACTCAATATACGACGTCTCGCTGCTTATTGATTTTCTTGTATTATCTCTGATGTCAAACGTCATGACTTTCATCGCATTGATCCAGATGAATTCTCGTTTCTTGTAATAAGTGGAATCAAATGAGTCTTTCGATTATGGAAATAGAATATCTATGAATTTGTATTGTGAAGAAAAATAACTTTTGTTAGTTGAATTAAAACGAAAATAGTTACTTTAACATATTTAAAAAACTGTAATCATTATCCCATCTAGAACGTAACTGACAACAACTGAGAATGATGCCGAACATTGTTCTAGCACATGATGGCTTAATGAATTTTGTGAACTCAAAAAATAATAAATCGTGTAGACCAGGCCAAAGGAATTTCAATAATGTTATTATTTCCTCATCACAATCTATTGCCAATGCATCATTTACAATTAATTTCAAAAATATATACTCATCATTCGTCCATGATGAAATGATATTTTAGAGTTCAGACTCTCAGAGTACAGTTGACGAAGAAGTTGTGTATCCTAGTGTTGAAAAAGACAAGTTTACATAATATTATGGACCTCATGGAATTCCTGCTGAAATTGTTGAGCGCTTCAGGTCATCAACAACGTTCGACCTTAATTCAATTCCATCTTGGAAAATAGTTAGGCATTTTCATATTTTCCTGCAATCTGTAAGCTGTCACTTGCTCGTCCAATATTCGAATCAAAAAAAAATTAGAGGGAATCAAAGCTACAGACCAATCGCATTGATTTCAGTACCTATACAGTGAGGACCAAAAGTCCGTCGACCTTCCCCGTAACTTCTCTATGTTACATATTACAAAAATGGATCAAGTTTCATTCATACAGAGTGTCTCAAAAAAGCGCAATGACTTAGAAATTCATGTTATATATTTGCATTATTAGATTCTTCGTTGAATTTTGAACAAGTTCGATTAATGGTTTTATATCACAAAAGTTAATAGTTTTGGAATTATGAACCCTTGTGAATTATTATTTCGACTACTTTTGCACCAGTTCAGTGACCTAACTTTTTGAAAGCTACCCAACGTTGCTGACTGCTTATGGGCACCATGTGTTACCACTTTGTGTTACTTTATACCTCGTCGTACCATTTTACAATTGTTCAAGTTTTTGAATCTTACGGGAAAGTAGTATAAGAAGTTACGGAGGGGTGACGGAACTTTGGTCCTCACTCTATAATTATGTCTCTCTGAATTCCATCATGCATGGTTTTGTAAAATCACCTGTGGCACAGCAACGAATATTTGTATTATCGCTCGATAAGTGCCAATACTTTTGAAAAGAATAAAGAATGTATGTTTTTGAAAGAGAAAATAGTATATCCAATTAAAATACCAAACATAGTTTGAAATTGATGTCTTTTAGACTACCAGCTCTCAGCTCGGCTCTCAACCACTTCCAAGTTCTGTAACTTGTTTCTGGAGTGTTTCTTTCTTCTTCCGCATGGTGTCGCCACTTCCCACTGTCTCTTCGAACGCGGCTCAGTGCGGTCAAATAGACGCGACGAAAATGCATTGGGACAGGCAACGCTTCGAGTGCAGATCTCACGGTCTCTACTCGGATAACTACCCTGCACTGATGAGGGCCAATAAGCGCGAAACCGGTCTGTAGGTTGTTGGGCGTGCCTGTCCCGATGTGAATTTGTCACGTCTTAGGAAGAAAGAAACATTTGCGATCTGCATTCACAGTTTCAATCTTTGCATGGACTACGATCAGATATAATTCAATGTTCTGCGTGGTATTCACCAGGAAAGTAGTTGTTTTCTGCTCGTAGTCTACCAGACATTCATTTCAAACTATGTTTGATATTTTAATTGGATAGACTATTTTCTCTTTCAAAAATTTTTGTCCAATTTATGGATTTTCCATTTTTCAAGAATGTATGTGATCTATACATAATTCAGAATTTGTTGTCTAGATTCGAGTTATATACAGCTACTTCTTCAATCATTCTTGTCAGATAGGAAGCTGTTCGTCGAGTATGGTTTCAAATTATTCACTTATACTGCAACATCTGGAGTGCCATACAAGGTTCCTATATGGATGGGATCAGGACTATTTTTACTTTTTATAATTCTATGATATTTTCAATCCAAAACAGAGAAATAAAAACTATCGAGTATTTTCAAATTTTTCAAAATGATGAACGGTGTATAGAAAAAGTTGTATTTGAACACCAATAGTGACATAGTGACACTCGATCGAAAACCTATCCCAATGCGAGTCCCAATGTCATTCAACTATTCTCTGAATATTTCACATTTGAAGCGTGTTCATCCATTCAGAGATATAGGAGTGATATTTGATCAGAAGTGAACTTTTTCCTACTATACAAAAAACTGTTACAACTAAACTATGGAGTCTTTTTGACCTAAACTTGTGGAAGTTGTGAGGCTATATTCCAAATGTGAAATCCTTGTCATTCCAAATACCTGTATTGAAGATAGAGAGTCAGTGCAAAATAATTTACTTCCTAAAACATTTAATCTTGAAATAATCGATTTAACTTTGATTTCCAAATTATGTATCAAACTCAAAATATCATTGTCACTATCCTATAATAACTAAAATATAGTGCATAATAATGATATTTTCGTTCTTACACTATTACAGTTCAAACTTTTTTTATCAAATTAGTTGCATTTTCTGGTTAGATTTATTGATTATAAATATACACTACATTATATGAGATCAGATTAGTGAAATCCCCATAACAGGTCGGTAGAAACTAATATAATTTGAGAAATAACAAAATGCTGACATAATATCAGATTTTATTCGATGCTGCATGAAAATATGTCACACCTATGAAAATTCGATATATAATCCATCATTGGTTTCAAAGACACCTCATTATACCTTTCCCAAGTACGCTCCTGATTAGTAGATCGTGAAACATAGAGATATCTCTATCTTAGAACACCCATGTGGATTGACAGTAATCACAATCCCAATCAGCATAACTGAAAAAATTCTTGGTACACGATTTCCTCATAAAAATCTCTGAGCGTCCGTAACCCGTAACTGTAATCGTAACTAGAGAACGCTCGAAAATTAAGTCGTTAAGGTTAGCCCGAGGCAGGGCAAGATTTTATCGGCTGGGCATAAACAAAAAAAATGTAATAATGACTAATTATTGAGACTCGCTTCTTTCTCTGTGGAACCAAGTCGAACAAAGAAAAAAGATGATCGGCAAAACAAAGCAAGACCGCCTGAATCTGTACTAGTATAATTACGAGGTAGTGACTGAACAATCTAGGTTCCTATCTGGAAAATGTGGACTTCAATAGAATGCAGTTGGTATGCCTAGAACTATGAGCGCTCTCCCAAGGTATTGCAATTCATTGGATTTGAATGTTTTTATACATTATTTCAATGAAGTTATTTGATGGAAACAAGTTTTATTACGGAACTTTTGCGCACATAAAATAATGTATTGATTTATTATTTTCACATTGATTGAATTTAATCTATTTCAGTCACGATTCAGCAGCCTCTGATACCATCATGCAAAAAAGTCGAGCTAGATAGAGTCCAGTGACCACTTCTCACGCCGTGAGGTAAGTGATCACTGGAACCGAGTATGGACACAATGATCCCATAATCCCAGAACTGATCCCAAACCCACTAGAATAGTAACAGTATAGTAACACCCCAAATTGCCTGAAGCCATGATGAAATTCATATTCATATGTTTCACAGAGGTTGCCACATCGTAACATTTGACTGTGATAATCATCCCAAGACTACATTTTTTCAATGTCTGTTGGTACTTATATGAGTCATATGAGTGTATCAAAACCTATGTATTCAATGTTTTTCATGTAATACAGGGCCTCATCAATATATAAATGGTTTATAGATAGCACGTATTTCTGGAGATTGTGGCATTTTTGGTGAATGCGCCAACGCCGCTAATTTCGTTCAACCGATAATCGACCGAACGCTGACAGTGACAGCGCGAAACGTCTCGTTTTCAAATCAAATTTTGTTTGATGGTTCATTGAAAGGCATATTTCCAATTTTGTGTGAAAATTTGAATAGGATTTTACTTAAAAATCTTGTTTATTCTGTTCAAATAGAATTTAAAGGATAGTGTTAAATGTGTGAGAGACGATTTAAAAGTGGTGATATGATCGCGAAAGAGAATATTTCAAGAGACACTAGAGTTTGTTCGCATTATTTCACTACCAATCATAAAATGGTTGGCCCAAGTGGTAAGAAAATGCTCAGAATAGTAGATAAGCCTATATTTAGTGGAATTGAAAAGTAATAACAACATGTTTGATGTTACATTTCTCAAGTTCGACACTTTGAAACATTACATTGCCAGAAAGTAAACAATATAGTTGTGACATTGAATTAAATCTATTATCATTCGGGTAATAAATCGAAGATGTATATTTTCAGAAAACTTCGATATTACATTGTTTTCATTCAGTGTTAGGAAGAATTGATACGATCATTTTGTTAGTAGGTCAATTAAATCAAATTCAGACCCTTTCAAGATAGTAAGACACTGGTGCTGGGGGAATCTGTTGTTGCTATCCTTGTTTAAGAATGAGGTAACCCTAGTAACTGATTTAGATGTTGGCTTCAAACAACTACTGTGGTAAGGATTGAGCGTTATTCATCTAGAGAAACTGAAATACCATCAGGCACGTGAAAGTATTGGCAAATATTATAGTTAAAACAATTTTGATTACTTACGTTAAATCTACGTTAACCGCACTCCACGAATCTGAAGTCAAAACGCAGCACTCTCAAATACTTTCGGAGTGACATATTGCTATTCGACTGCACATCACTGGCTTGTCTGAAGTACACGAAACTCGGTGTTAGCGCTCGCGGAAAATAGATACCATATTCATTGTGATTCAGTTATCAGAAAAACAAAACGACGTTGCTAAAATTTGATATTCGCGATAGGTGCTAAGCGATACGCTACCTAGCGGTGACTCGTGAACCACTCGAAGTAGGATAACCACTGAACTCTCTGGGGGATAACCCACAGACAAACCTAGCCTCTATTCTGTTTATGTTCGCTTTTGATGTGAAAGGTGTTAGGTACACCTTTCACATCCAGAAGTTTTTCGAGATGTTCTGGTGAAATACATGTGAATTCGTTTTCTCGTTTCAGTTATTGTTTCGTGGTGAAGACACGAATGAGTAATGTCACGATCACACAAATATCAAAAATACCACTTCGGGAAGTTCGAGTTGTTACCATGAGATAGTGTTATTTTGTATCGCGAATTACGTTGAATATTCATGTCCCAAGCAGCAATTTGACGTTGCGGCGACGTGTTTGAAAAAGTTGCGCAACCAAACATGAGTTGCGTAGTCGACCTTAATACTACGTCGTCACGACCCTGTTTTGCACCAATTTGGTCAATCATTTTTGGGTTTTTAAAACGTTTCACTTTCAACTGTAGGTAGCAGTTGGTCGTTTCCTAAACGTTGCTAAATTTACCAAAAAACAACTACATGCACACTTGCGCCCTCTTGCGCAGCGATGACAGTTCACTTTCCACGGTGTTCAGAAATTAGTAAATATTTCAACCAAATCATTACTGATCACCAAAATGGAACTTGGTAAAAACTTTCTGACGACTACTAATGTTTTACTCGTGTGCTCATGATAGGTACCTACTCTATTTATATTGCCTGGAAAATAAAGATTTCCAAACAGAAATTATCAACGCATTTCAGTTTATTGTCAAATATACTATTGTTTTGCGTCAAAAAACACGCGCTCCTTCAATCCGTGGCGAATTTCGCAAAACTCGAAGAAAAAAAAACAAAAAAAATAATTTGGATATATAGTAGTCAAGGTTAATATTTATCCAAACAAGAACTATAGAGGATACAATGATATATTAATCGTTTCTTTTATGTTTGTTTATGTCCCAAATTTCAATGGCCGACAATGTTTCCGAAGATAATTACGCATCAAACATGGCGTAGTATTATAATAGACGTCAACACGACTTAGGATATCAGATAACTGAAAAATATACTGCTTTCAACCTTAGTCATCCAGACAACTGAATATAACCAGAGCGCGACTGAAGTTGGTTATCCGACCAAAAACTGAACGAAGTCCAACTAACGAACACACCTCGCTCCACATTTTAAAACGGGCTTTTCTGTGTCATACAATTGTCAGTAGTGTTCTTCGAAAAATTAGTTGCTTTCCTCAATCTCTGCATCCAGGTTAGCATTTGTTCCAAAAGAACTGAAGTTTTCCAAACTGCCTGTCTTCAGGCATAATTTTATTTTTAATAAATTTTTTGAGGTTAGGTTGGATCAAGTTTTTCTTATCTTACTAGATATTTATTCTTTCTTCGAAGCATTTCAGCCAACAGTATGTCCTTGTTGTCATGGGGCATGTCCTCTATAGTGAAAATTTGGAAAATTTAACTGCAAAGATATGACTCCACGAAAACGTTTACAATTTTTATAAAAAATTGCCCACTGCCAAGTTAAATCTCACAAGGTCGGCTCAACGTCGGTAAAACGTTGAAAATAAGTAGAGTAATCACTCAAACGTTTTTCGAACGTCGCTCCCATTCCCAAAATGTTTACTACATGAAGTTGGTTGGGTTTAACCTTGTAACAACGTCGTCGGTTAACTAAAGTCATGCTCATCACTGATACAACGTTGTCCGGTGGTTAAGAGTGCGTCGTTTCATAATTGACTGATATCTACACCAAGTATAACGTTAATTTTGGTGTATTATGTGGTTATCGTCGCCAAAATGCTACTTGGGGTAGTTTTTTTTAAATAGCAACCATAACAGCTGTCAACAGAGACAACATAAAATACTATGACAATGTTGCCATTAACAAAACCCATATAGAACCGAACTGAAATAGGGAAAAATCACGGAGTGGGCGACATCTATAATTGATCGCATGAACTACTCGAGAGGTGAACAACAAACTAACCTCCATATGTTCATATGGGTAAAGTGTGAACTTTATTCATTAATTTCAGTGATTTAAGCATTGAAAGTGTTGTATTTTGATGATATTTTGTGAAGAATTGTTGTTAATAGTCCACACAATCTGATAGAGAAAGCTATCTCGGAATTTATGTTTGTAGCAAGCACTCATGATGATTGTTTCAGTGGTAAGTTCGATTTTTCATTATTGTTGTCACTATGCTACCACCTCTTCTCCACCTCATTTGGTTCATATTAATCATTTTGTAATTTATTACAGGCTCAGGCAAATATCAAATAATCATATGCAGTTGGAGCAACATGGAAATGAACAAGTAGGGAAGATTTATAAAGAAGAGAGTTCCACTGTAAATACAAAACCAACAACAACCTATATGACACACAACAATAATGTTCCTGATAATTATATGAAGTTTTGGGTGATTCTGGTGTTGTGTATTGTCATCTGCTTGCTTGGCAGTATTATTTGGATTTAGGAATTTAACATGTTCAAGAATGTTTATTATTGCATTTTTTATGAGTTGTAGTCTTTCTCAGTCTGAAGGGAATCTATTTCATTCACCAATGATTAAAAGATTTGAATACTGATTTGTTATTATTGTGTTACATTTCCCAAATTATTCTATTAAGAAAAACATATGACATGCTAAAGAAAGCCATTTACTCTTATTTACCCAATAAAACTATGTATTTTTTATATCATTTATTTGAACACTATCATTTCTTCTAAATGAGTTTATCAAATCTCCACAAAATGATGAATCTATATCAACTGTCACTTCCTGGTAGTTTTTGCACTTCACTTTGTTCTAATAGGTATATCTATTTGAATACATTATAATATAATCTAGGTTCCTTAAAATAAAAACAAACCAACATAGAAAAGAAAACTGATAAGTCAAAAAGGTGGAGTTTATATGCTTCCAGTCAAAATGGCCAATAAATCTTTTCAAAATTGAATTATACAACATTAACAATAAATCTGCTTTACAGGAACATTAAAATAAACCCATATCATATCTCATCTAGTTTCATGGTGATTTCATGTGAGCATTGTGGAGGATCTCAACACAAAACTTTTTATGATTTCTTCATTGAGGTCTTCAGTTCCAATATTGTGATTGCTGAAACACTTTCACTCCACATATAATATCCGAAATTGACATTTCGACTTTCACACAGGCATTTTAAAAAGAATTTCAGGAACTAAGAACTGAAAAACTTCGACTAAAAACCGAAATTGATACCTGGACTTTGGTGGCATTTAACAAGAATCCAGTGACAATAAAACGGAAACGTCGACAACAAACCCTAGATACAACTTCAATCCAATATTCGAGTACGAAAAATCGACTTAAATCTCTGAGATAGCTGAAATTCTATTCAATAAAAACTTTGGTTTAACAATAGATCAAATGACAGATTATTTGTTGTTCACCCCTCGATCCGACATTTTGACATTTACAGCGCCATCTGGCGTTTCGTGATTTTTCCCTATAGTTATTTGTATGTTTAGGCCGCGAAATACCTTTTCGTGCAATCGTACGGAAGCGCTGAAGGGCCACATAGGAGCGTTTTTTTTAAATTCGGCTTTGAAGCAGGTTTTGGCTGTATGTCATAGGAAAAGAGGCCAGGAAGATGGAAGAAGAAGATTCATTATTCCAATAAATGAAATCGTTTTAAGATGAATAATCAATTAATAATTTACTCTGTTAGAAATAAATCCTCCAAAAAGCAATATTTCATGATTATTTTGTGAATTATTCAGGCAGTGAAAATTATTTTTTTCACGGTGAATGATAGACTTTTCAATTGGACAGTTTTACAAAAAGTTATTTTCCATTGAAATAAGTGATAACCGTGTGTAGTATTTAAAATAAGGAACTATTATAGAAAATGAAGTTATTTTTCGGCAGTGATAAAAAATAATTGAATACTACTAAAATGTATATTTATGTAACATACACAACGAGTTTCACTGCAGAAATAAAAGAGTTATAGGGGTGAGCCACTTATAAGAAACACCCGGTATGTATATATCTTCCTAGTCACGATTTGTAATAATGGCTAAATTCCCTAGGTAATTGGTTATTCAAGAAGTTCCTTATATTAAAAAAACTGAAATAAAAACAAAATAACCGTCTACCTAGCTATAGAGATTTCAGAAGCTACGTCTTTCATAATAGCCGGAAGCCATTCATAATAAAGCTGTCTTGCACCTGCACCCGAATTTATCTCGACGTTTTCAAATCATTTTTCTTTACACCAGCCAATTAAATAATATCTCATGTTGAGTTTCTTTTGGAGAAGTTTGAGGCAATTTGAAATGTCATATAGCTATTATTGAGATTAATCTCATGATTAATGTTTTTGATTTCCAGGGAGATTCAGAACATCAAATCAATCTTTTCAAAAACTTTATTTATATTTCGAGTCCTACAAGAAAAATATCACCTGAAGATGTTCAAATTATTTGATATTCAGCGACGGATCCAGGAAAGGATAGATATATCTTAATTGAATTCAAGAAATTTATAAATTTTGTAACATAGAGAAACATTGACCATGAGATGACTGACAGATGACGTTAATCTGACTTTGTAGAGGGACGTTACGAAAATTATGGCTTATCGACGTTTTATCATGACGGATGACTAATTGCAGAATATTGGGTGATCTCTTACATTTCTAAAGACATTTTTATGGTCTATGTCCATCGAAAATAGCGTATATTGTTTCATCACGACTCAGGGAAGAATGAATAGACGGGCTCAGACGGCCTCCCTTTTATTGTCAGGCTTGAGATGTACCAAAAACAATCGTATTTTCAAGATGTTCATGACAAAATATATGTATAGGTATACGTTATTTAGTGCGTACTTGTACTTAATTCAGCCATACCGACAGCAAAGAGGACATCAATCTAATCTTCAACTAATATTGTTGTAACTCGTTGATTTTTGCATGGGGATTGTGTTTCGCTACTTTTTCACTATATCTGAATGTGTCGACGATACAATCTGAACTACGCAACACTAATTACGTCGCACCCCGAACTTTTGCCCCTGTTGAAATTTGAGTAACTTTTTTCTGGCTTTGAAAAATTCGAATTCCGTTTACACTGTTCGCTAGCTCAGTCTTTCAGCTATAATCTCGTACTTTTTCGATACATGAGGTTTTTTCCATAAAATTGCTACAGGATGTTTTTGAAATTGGGCAAAATTTTCAAAATGACCCTAAATGAAGAAAAACAGTGTTTTTCCAACTTTGACAGCAGAGACATAAAGATTATCTCATTAACTTGGGTCATCTCCAGAATTGTCTTCTTATCTCTTGTATTTACAGGGTGATCTCAAAAATCACTTTTTTGGTTTCGCAGTCTTTTTTCCTTTTCAACCGATTTTCAAAATCTCAGGATCATGAAATTGAAACGTTAGATGAAGATCCTAATTGACTCAAGATGATCAATAAAGGTCGAGGGTTTCTGAAAAGGTGACCCAAATTTAAATGCCCTTGAAAAAAAATTATCCCAAACGTTGTTTGATCGAAACGAACATATCACCACCAAAAAGACTGTAAAAACGGTTAGATATATCGGGAAACATATTTCACCTTACTCCCACATCGTGATAGGAGATTTGAAAAAAAAAATGTCTTCCCGTCCTTATCCCCTTGAGGTACTCTGGGTACGGATGAAGGAGATTTTTGGAAATTTTTTACATATAATTTTCGTGAGTTTCGTACAAAACTACTAAGAATCGCCCAAACTTCTTTTTCAGAATAGAGACAAGCGGCACCCATAGCTGTGTTCAGCGGAAAAAGTTGATCGAAGAGGTAGAAAAAAATTTTTCATATGCGTACGTATAATTTTTTTTCGGGGGATTGGAAAATTGAATCAAAGACTTTGTAAAGGGGTTGAGAAGGTTACCCTGAGATTTTGTTGTATTCTAAATTTTTTTTATTCTGAATTTTTTTATGAAGTCATATCTTCAGGAGAGAAAGACCTACGTATAATTCCTTCTGTCCCGATCTTTATTATTATGATTCTTGTTACGTTGGAATATGGCATTTCAATTTGGTTTTATCACGCAGAATTTTTGACTACTGAAAGCAAGAAAGATCTAGACGTATCCAGAATGTTCAGATTTGGGACATCTTTAAGGAAATCCTCGATCTTGAATAATCATCTTGAGTCAATTCTCTTTATACCTCCTCATCTAAGGTTTCAGATTCAAAATGAGCCAGAGATTTTGAAAATCGGTTGAAGAGGAAAAAAGTTATAACTACAAAACCAAAAATTTTATTTTTTGAGATCACTCTGTAAATAAAAGAGGTAAGGAGACAATTTTGGAAATGGCCTGAGGTAATGAGATCATCTTCATGCCTATGCTGTTAAAGTTGATGAAAAACTATTTTTCTTCATTTGGGATCCTTTTGAAAATTCCGAAATTTTGTAGTTTTAAATAACATCCTGTAGCAGTTTCATTGAAAAAACCTCATGTATCGAAGAAAAATGAGATTATAGCTGAAGGAATGAGCTAGCGAATAGTGGAAACATAATTCGAATAGTTCAAATCAGAAAAAAGTTTTTCACAGGGTGAAAATTTCGGGGTGTGACATAATTAATGTTGCGTAGTTTATATAGCAATTACATGTAATGAACATTTAAAACGAGTTTATTCATGAGCACGCAACAATGACGACAACTACGCATTTTCAATCAGGCGGAGTTTGTTGGGTGCATACAATTTTTATTTTCATAGCTCAATGGGACTCTCAACTGAATAATAGCCTTTTTCTATTTAAGTTCTATAATGAAGTCATTATGAAACGGAAATGCGTATCGAAATTGCCTATCTGTTTCGAAACGCGTTTTTTATTCTTCTGAGGTTGGTAAAATTGAACTGCAGTAGTCGTATATGAAAAGTGTTTTTGACCGTCAACTTATAATTGCAAACCAACTCTCGATGTCTCATTGAGATTTGTATGAGTAAGGAAGACGGGGACCATAGCTTTTTAAGTGTCATCCGAAGCACTATTCGGCTGGTTATCGTTGAGAGTCCGAAGGATTGAAATCTAGGTACCAAAAATGTTCGGTTGGTCACCTATCTCCTCCCGCTAAACGATGCTACAGAAATAAATAAATATTTCCAATAGCCGTGTCGGTATATTTTATGCATCAGTTTAACCAATCGAACATGTTTTAAGCTTTTATTCAACTCTTGTAGTCAATGTTTGAAGCGCGCTTGCGATGTTTCAATTGTACATTATGATTTTTTTTGGGAAAAATCAAGAGTGGCGGCTTCAATATTGGGATTCTTTTGTCAAAATTCAAAAACTGAAAATGTGGGGGTTTTTTGGGTCGGATATTCGGATTTTTTTGTGAAAATTTGAAAATTAGGAATTTCTTGTCCAAGATTACGGGGAAATTTTGAGATCATAGACTGATTATATTCAAAATTGGAGGTCAGAGCTGATGATTTTGGTCAACATTCAGTAATTTGAGATGACGACTCCAAAATCGTGGACAAGTTGTGTAATTATATGTATACTCTTCCGTTTCAATCAATCAATCAATCAAATTTATTCATCACCGAAGCCAATACAAAAATGGTAGAAGTAGGTACACCCGTCATCTTATGATCTATAATAACTACCAAAAATGTTATGCTATTCACTTGTTCAATAGATTTATCATTGATTTTTACCAGATAACTGCAATCATTCTTTATGTTTTTTGTTGTAAATGTTGTGAAAAAAGTTTTTGATACATTCACCTGGAGTCCATTATGAATACACCATTTATGGAATTCGTTTGATGCAGCATTTGCTCTCAATACTGTATCTGTGATGTTCCTTTCTGAGATGAGTATATTTGTATCATCTGCATACATGATAATTTTTTTGCATTGGAACAGGAGTATACCATATCATTCATAAAAATAATAAATAATACGGGTCCCAGAATGGATCATTGGGGAACCCCAGTCTTAATTTTTTTCCCCGTTGATCTACTTTCATTTATAACCACTACTTGTTTTCTGTCTCTCAAGTATGATGCAATCCAGTCGTTTGCAACTCCTCTAACCCCTATTCGATGAAGCTCTTCTTACAGGAGGTTATGATCAATTGTCTCAAAAGCCCTACTCAGATCGAAATATAATGCTATAGGTTGTTTTTTACAATTCAGTGATTCATAGATATATGTGCACATTTCTGCTGTCGCCGTTGTTGTGGATTTGTTGTTTCTGAAACCATTTTGATAGTTGAAAAGGATTTTCTGTTCACTTGGAAACTTATTCAGTCGGTTGTTATAAGACGCGTCAAAATTTTTTGCAAAATGTGTGTGAAGAAACGATAGTTTGTGATATCGCCTCAGGAGCCTTTGTTTTTGTAAATGATGTCAGATGTCAAACAATGACGCACCGGAACAGTTTTGTCTTGCTACGATTTTTTGAAAAATCGAGTACCTACCTTTACTACCTATATGCGTTATCGTCTTATGGCGAGTTCACATGACATCTTTCGCCAATCGCGTGAAACTGGAATGATACTGATACCTTATGAATTTATAATAATGACGGTGATTCTAACAAGAAAAGTAATAACCCTGGAAATGGAAACTTCTTTGTGGCAAAAAGTCGGATCGTTATCGACTTTTTGGCACTCACATTGTAAAATAGACTTGGGTGTAATTTCAATCAAATATATTTCAGAGCGAACTCAGACGAAACCAACACCTGAATATCAAATTTGTGTCCTTTTTATTATACATTTTACAATTGAGTGTTCAATGGTGTTAATCCTGATCTTAGTAGTGAAAAATGACACGGATGTGGTGAAGTAGAACGATTCTGAAACATAGAATCATAACAGCAAATGGTTGAAATGTGATAATCTCAATGGTGCTATCATTGACGTTAACGCAAAAAAAAATCTATTTTATAAAATCAACCCCAAGTTATACCGTGTTCATATCACGATGGAATCGAGACGGTGTATGAATCATTTAATTTGTTGACAATAATCATTCGTTGAATATTGCATCCTGTAAACACCATCATATTTTATATATTAATAAAAATATTGTATGTAGGCATTTTAGTGGTGTGAATTTCATGTGCTCATCTGTTCGATCTTACATCCTTAGAACTTTTGCCAATAGGTGGCACTGACGTCCTTCCTATCGAACTTGATTTCAATATTGGGCATGATATATTCGATGATATATAGATCAGTATCAATTGGCCTAAGCCCTAGTGCCACCCACTAATCAGGATAAATGAGCCGAAAAAGTTCGTCATCATCCGAATTGTTCCTAGATTCTTCTGAGTCTAGTTTATCATCATATGAATTATATTCCAATAGGTAATCGAATTTAATGAAAAACACCGGAGATTGTGAAGGAAAACACCGATTCGCAGGAACACACTCATGATATGGTGCTCCTTCACACCAGAAAAGTATTCGCATGTACCTGTTCAGTTTCTTTAACGCACCTAAGAGAATTTCGTGGAGGTAGTATTCAGCATCAAGAAAATCACAGAATCTGCATCACACCACTGCCGTGTCCAATCGCACTTTCAGAATTGCATAAAGAACACCAACAAAGTGTCCATTCTGCTTAATTCTGCACTAACACTAGTGTTACTGACAACTGGGTTTGATTTTTAAAAATACCTATGGGAAAGGTCACATTACACCTAAAGTGGTGAATAATATGCCGGTGTTTACTGACACCAAAACAATCGGGATCTCAGAGGACACCATCAGACGGTGTGAGCTGGTGTTAATTTTTTTTCACTGTGCACAAAGATCGGCCAATGAAACCACAATATGCCATACCAAGAAGCGAAAAGCCAGTATGTGAACGCACCATTACAAGTTTTCGTGAGATTCGTGTTGTTGTTATTTCGTCACTTCGAAATTGTTGATATTTTGAATTTTTCCGATTTTGATATTGAGAATTTAGGATTAGTCGTACTTACCCGTGGTACCAACCAGAATAAACGTGTGAGCGTAAATTTCCACTATATTGATTCGTGTTAATAAAGGCCTCCCCAAATCAACGCGAAACATTCGTGGCAGTCGCTACGACGAAAGTTTCGCCATTTATGCGAAACGAAATTCGCGAGACCAAGGCGATAGATTTGTGGTAAGTAGTATCAAAGTTCACAGAATATACATTTTGTAAACTTTGATTTATATACATTCTGTAAACTTTGATTCTTCATCAGATGAAGGAAATGCATTATTATAGTTCTTGATGCGTTCGAGGATGACCTAAATTCAATCGTATTCACAACTACCTAATGTATGATTATAATGGGAATATTATTTTCCAAGCAATTTTTTTTTCAAGGAAGATGAGGAAGTGGGTTCATGAAATAAATTTAGAACTTTACTTCCTATCTTCCTTCTTTACATTTTTATAATCATCATTTGACAGGTCAAATATACAGGGTGGCCCATCGAAAACGTACCGCAAGGCATTGCAGGTTGGGAAAGAACTTATCGATAAAATCCGAAAACAGTACAAGTTTGTTCGTCAGGGGGACACATTTTGACGTCAAAAGTATAGTAAAACCTTCAACCCCCTAAGTAGGGTTGTCACCCCAAAATTTTTTTCAAATGGGAAGGAGGGTCAAGCGATACCTCTTTAAAAGGGGCTTGTCATTCCCTATTCAGTGCTGCGTAGATTTTTCAAATCGATCTACTATTTCATAAAATATGGAGCGTTGTAACTCCAACTATCATGTGGGACGAAAAATACAAAAATCGGTTCAAGTGTACGTTATTGCAATAAGTTCCTTCAAATGAATTCGCTGTTTTTGCCGATTCGCTGTTTTTGCCGATGCACAGATTTTTTAGTCGCATTTTAGAGTGTAAAAAATGAATAAATCGCAAGGCATTTTGCCTTGCGGTACGTTTTAGATGGGCCACCCTGTAATAGGGTAATCTTTGACTGATTCAATAATTTGTTTCTCCATTTTCGCTGAAAACCGTGCTTGCAGCGAAACAAAATAAATCGCTGCGGAATCGCTGAAGCCGGGCGAAATATTCGTGCCGGTGTGGGTATTGTCATGTGTCGCCATGCTTTCTCAACTCCACGACAATTTCGCAGGGAATAGTTTCGCTGTTGCTGCGAATGTTTCGCGTTGGTTTGGGTCGCTTCCTGTTTTATTTTGAATTAAATTTCCGCATCAATATCGGAGAGTATCGTAATTCGACAACGTCCTTATCTGTTTTTCGCCTTGAGTAGGTGAATCACCCTGTGTTGGAGATTGTCGATTTTTTAGTTCTTCTGCTTCTCTCGATAATACGAAGGCGTAGAACGGACAATTAAGAAAAAAATATCGCATGTCCGTTCTACGCCTTCGTACGATAATAATAATGCCAACTACTTTTTTATTTTTATTGTCTACGTCAGCTCATGTAATCCATCTATGCCATGTGATATTTTTAGACTATATACCCTTTTCATGTGGAGTAAGTTGCACATTTTCTCCACTTTAGAAATTTTTACTTCTTATGTACATATTGAAAAAAATTATTCAATTCCAAATTCGAAATTGATAATTTTTTAAAAATCCATTAGGAAATCGACTAATCTGTATAATTCAACCGACCCTTTCTGGTTGGAAATTGAATGTTATCTCATTATTAGTTTTTTCACAATACAATCGGAACAATCTCAAAAGGTATAACTGTTAAATTAAAAGTGTGTATATGAAGCATAATAGTATTAACTGAAGTACAACGTGAAATATCCAAAACTAATATTTATGCCTTAATTACCTACCAAATTCATTGACAATATTCCATAAGTATTGAGATGATTCATAATATAACCGCTGTTTCTCAAAAGTCCATATTTTTAATAAAAAAAATGCATTTTCGAAGAACTTGTTGAACCAATCACAAGGAAGAAAAAACTTTTTCGAGTAGGTACTCAAGGTCCAATATGTGGACCTTCTTTCAGTATAAATGGACTTTTGAGAAAAATTATATTCCAGATTTATAACATTCCTGATGTGGTTGCTCTAAGTTTGTTTTTTCGTGGATATTAAGAATGAAAACAATTAAATAAATTCTAGGTTTCACGATACTGCTCTAAATATTTCTTCATCATTATAACGAGTTTATTTTTTCTTCGGTGGTACCAACTCGAATTTCCATACTCTGTTCGGTCCTATTTCGGTTACGTACAGGGCGGAACCATTAGGGCAAACGGCAATGGCGTGGGGATTCCTGAAACCCTGAAAAAATTGCATGGTGAATGTTCAGGATTACATTTTCATAAATGGTCGATCCAGACGTAATGCGGAATTTGCTATAATTTAATCCCGCTTCCAGAACTGATGGTATAATAATACTCGATAATGAAAAGGTTTTTAATAAATTTTATCATACATTCATGATTATGTGAATGGAACATAAGAATATCGCCGGAATGATTTGACTCCGAATTGATTCAATACTTGCTTATCTTCGACCTGGTATATCCATCATGTTACCAGATCTTCCGATTTTGCTGTGCACAGCAAAATTTTGTTTTTATTCAAATGCAACACACAGTTTATATACTCCATTAGATTGCTGTTGGTTCATTTAGTGAGATACCAAAACGAATTGGAAATATTTTATCCGCAATCACCTTATAATTGGAGTTTCATCCACTTTTATGAACCGTATAAAGTACGACTTAATCCATTAATGGGATAATCACAAATACAATCTTGAATCAACCACATTCTACTTATTTATTATTAATATCAACATAATCATTTATATTAATTGACATGCCGTTCTTTGTATTATCATGTTTCACTTCGTTTCTATCAATAAGTTTTTGATAAATCTCTAGAATCAATGGATATCTCTTCTTGAAGAGGTGAAGCAGAATAATTCCAGTTATTGATGAAAAATGTTTACGATTCTGATTCTAAATAAATCTGATTGTGGATAAAACATTGTTTAACTTGTATTGCTTGCGTGTTTCACTGAATTACATCAGTAGTTTATTGTAATTCAGTGGCGTGTTTTAGCTATTAATGAAGTTTACTTTTTTGAAATCTGTCAAAATTTTTGTCATATCCGTCATCTCGCATATAATAGTGAATTATTGAATAACAGTCAATATATAGCAAATTAACGATAATGACTACTGGTATGATATAAGTAAAATGAAAAGATTCAACAAAGTTACATAGATTAAATGCTACTGAACGTAAATATTGTTGATTTCTGAAAATATTTGAGCAAAATCGGTAATTCTTGCTTTTTATTTTATGTTCATATTTACTGTGACCTGCAACCTGCACCCTAATATTATTTCTGAAACCAACTCCATATTTATTGACGAAGATTTCAGAGAAATTTTGTTCTTCCAGCAATGATTGGTGAAGTTATTTGTATAAAGAGAAATTGTAGTCTTAGGGATTATTGGTGATAGGCAGATTTCGAAGGATCTTTCGAAAAGGTTTCACATTTCAATTTTGAACTCGGTTAAATATTATCAGTTCTTTTCCCAATTGAAAACTCTAACACCTAGCTGATGTGGTATATCTCAATTATGTGGATTTAGAATTATCTTTTCTTTATCGGTAATATTCATTCATGGAAAATAATATCTACACACTTTTGTGATATCCGCAATTTGATGCCTTATATTTGACAGTGACATTAGAAATGATCCAGCTGCATCAATGATTATACAGCGTTGTCCAGAAATATGTTGTTGGTTACGTTGAATCGCGCGATTCTATATCTACGCTAATTCGTTCTAACGCTACCTACTATGTTCTTGCGCTATTATGTCCATGAGCTATTTTGTCTGCGCTATTTCTTACCAGTGATTCATACTTTGTGGTCGTGGAGAAAATACAGCCTGTTATTTGTTGCGAATGTATAATTTTTTGTTTTCCTATTCTATTTCTTTGAATAACGTCAGGAAGAAATGAAAACGAAATCGGCAAATTTCGGTTTTTAGGCATATCTCCAGAACTACTCGAAATTTTAAAACTTTCTAAACGGCATATTATTGGTCTTGGCAACTTTTCTCTGATTTAACCATCATCGTATCTCTTATGATTTCCAAGATCCCCATGATTAGACATCTTTATCTTGGACACAGTGTATATCTGCCCTTCTTTTTGATATGAAGTAGAGATAGATAGAAATACTAAATGCTGCACGAAAAAATTTGTGCTGAGGTTCGTTAACAATGTCACCTTTTGTCACGGATGGTGTTAATATGAACTTTGATAATAATTTGGAAATATAATATGCATGGTTAAATTAATTGATATAATGGCTTTTGTCATGAAATATTACCATATAGTGAAGAGGAAGGTATATAGTCCGTTAAATAACAATGAAAGAAGAATGATAAAGGTTGAGTCACTGAATAAATGTTGCTAAATAATAGGGAATTAATGACTTCATTTTGCGGATATCTCGAAAATTATTGAGTTCCGCACAATTTGGTTTTCAGATTCGAGTTCAGGAGGCCAAAATACGTAAGTACAGCAAAAAATCTTGAAAAACGTCGGCATCGCCACCAAATGGGAAAATTACCCATCATCTGCATTGCTAAACATCCGCCACTGGAGAACAAACAACTCTCTCGGCGCCCTTTGATTAAGCAATAAAGCCATTAAAAAAGAACCAAGATAATGAGAAGAAGTAACGTCGAAGATGCGTTTCTCTCTGGGTGATTACCTCCTCGGCATCAGGAGCCCAGTGATCGATGATCGACTCCGTCCGAGGGTCTATGGTGAGTCCCTGGATGGGCAAAAGGCGAGACGTGAAGCCATTCACAGCGTACACCAGGTTGCCTGTGGGAAAATACAACATTTGATGGGATTACGGTTTATATAAATCCATGCATGAGAATATAATTGGCAAGTTCGAAAATTCTGGGAATAACTGGGTTGGTGGCCGAGTGCGCAAAGGCGCTGGTCTATGGGTCTGAGGGTCCGCGGTTCAAATCCCGGCGGCTATTGGAAATAATTATTTATTTCTATACTATCGTTTAGCGGGAAAAGATAGGTGACCAACCGATCATTCTTGGTACCTAGATTTCAATCCTTCGGACTCACAACGGTAACCAGCCGAGTAGTGCTTCGGATGACCCTTAAAAAGAAGATCCCCGTCTTGGCCGTTTTCCTTACTCATACAAGTCTCAATGAGACTTCGAGGGATGCTTTGCAACTAAGTTGGCGGTTAAAAACAATTATCAAATTTTCAATTCCGAAAAGATTCAGAGATGAGATGAGAAAAACTCAGAAAACTGCATTTATTAGCCAATGTACAGTGTGTCCCATTTTCGACACTTTTGCACGATATCTCAGATGTCTTGGGGGATAGTGAGTTGCGGTTTTCACATGACTGTCCTACTTTTTTGTGAAACAAACATTGGCGAAAACAAAACATTCATAGCCCGCTTCGTTTTCGAGATACAGGGCGAAAATCAGAATATTGCATTTTGGGACTCCCTATATCTCAGATATCTTTCAATTAATAGAAAAAGTGAAAACTTAATCCTATATATCATTTTACGTAGAATCCAGTGGCGTAGTCAGATTTTCAAAATGAGCCGTCATTATCTAGATATAACCCAAAATTATGTTTTCTTAAATGGAACACCCTGTATATTTATCAATATTCGAAATATAATTGCTTTGCACTTTCCATAATTATATATAACCTATATAATATTTCGAGTATTAGCCCTTTATTCGATTATCTTTCAGTTTTTATAGCTATATAATCAATTACCACTGTTATTCAGATAGGGTGGAATGAAAATTATTCGTTTAAAATTATTTTTCGTGCAATCGCACGCGGAGTCAGTATTTCGCGTTCTCAGCACATTCCGCGAAATTCAAACGTCAATTCCGAATTTGACATTTTCAAAATACTACAAAGACAAGGATTATTTTGTCACACCAATCTTTAAACTCGCCGTAACATTTTTCGTACTGCCGTTTAGATTTTTCGGGTATTAAAACGGAAAGCGCCGAATTTACAACGCTTATTTTGAGTTCAGGAGGAGTGGAAGGTACCTACTGAAATATCGCTATCAGTATCAGACATTTTGCGCTTTGTCAAGAACTGTCAAAATATTTTGTATATATTGAAACATATCATTTCCGTAGCACACGGTGATATTGTTAAATAAATTGAACTGCTGTTGATTTTAGAGCAATTATATATTCATTTACAATTATGTCTAAATAATTTCAACGATTGTATGAAAAATAGTGTGTATGGCATGGCCGCGAAACTTTTTAATGACTTCAAGGTTATCTTGCCTCGGCCGCAAGCGGCCTCGGCGTTAAGTGTTCTTTCGGTACGTTGAAAAGGTACAAATAACTAATTTAATATGACCAATTGATTAATTAATGAATTAGTAATAGTTTAGCTACTCATATTAAATAATAATTTTAAACGAATAATTTTCATTCTTTCTTTTTCGAATAAGAGTGGTTAGTGAATATTGAGCCAAAAAATCCATTTTGAACGTAATATTTTTCCTGACTGTAGCTATAAAAACTAAGAATTTTCCGAATAAATGGCCAACTTACACTCAAAATATCATATGAGTTATGAATATTTTTGAAAAGTGCAAAGCATTTATGTTTCAAATATTGATTATATACAGGGTGTTCTATTTAAGAAAACATATAACTTTGGACTTTGGTTTATATCCAAATAATGACAGATTATTCCGAAAATCTTACTGTAGATTCGTTGCATTCGCCGCACGTCCCCATAACCTGTAAATTGATTTGATTATTACACCCATTTATAACGGTTTCAAGAATCATAGTATGAACACTAATAGCTAGGCAACCAATCAAACAACTTCAAATTTCAGTCATACATTAGATTTTCCTGTCTTTGGTTTGGTAATATCGCCTCCGTGGCGCAATTGGCTAGCGCGTTCGGCTGTTAACCGAAAGGTTGGTGGTTCGAGCCCACCCGGGGGCGTTTTTTATTATGGAAATCATAAAAGCAACTTGGTCAAATATGGTAGGTACACATTTTTTGTATCGCTCTACTTTCTTGTTATCTGCACAGCCGCGAAGAGGTTTGAGAAAAATAAGACCCAACAGTCAAATGAAGTAACAGATTAATAAGATACATGAATCCTGCCATCCTGCCTCATTTTATTTTTGGACTCAAGGATAATTCATTCGTTTCCGTTAAATTTGAAAATTTGAATATGCCAACCCAATCCAACAACGAGTTCTGAGAATTTCGAAAGATGAATGCTCGATGATAATCCCATCCATACAGTGTTTTTTGGATTTATTGCTGATAATTTCTTTGAGTTTAGAAAACTGACAAAATCTGAACTTTGGTTATATCACCAAACAATAAATATACCACCAACTCAATTTTCTATCAACTCTCCCCTACAGTCTCTCCCCTATCCTCTGGAAACACCTGCCACCTGCCTGAGAGTACACCAGTCCACTCTTCAGTAACCCACCAATCTTGAGTAGCGCCCTTTTACAGATAAGTATATCGTTCTCTGTAATGTCGCTAGTGGTTTTGAATCAGGCGCGTAGAGATGGCGCTGTATGTATCATCTCAGGAAATGACTGGATTGAAATTCTCAATCATGAAAACATCGCATTAGCTCAATTTAATTGTCATTGAAATATGGACAACTCAGCAAGATAACTGAGTAAAGAGTTTAAAATCTTACCTCTAGCAGCAACTCCATAAACTCTACCCATATCAGGTTGTTGGATAGTGAGGGCTGGTTCTTTCTTGCCCTGTATACTATACAGCCCAGCTCGTGGACATGTTACTCTCCTATTTTCCCTATCAGCTACGCACAACCTGTCTATGGACTCAATCAGCGCCAGTCCATGAGGAACTTGTAATGATAAAAACTCTGAAAAGAAATTGAAAAACCATTTGGTTATAGATTTATTGGCACCCGTTAGGCACATGCGAAGTGAAAACTGCATTTGAAACTCTCTTGATATGTTTTCATCATCAATAAAGTCCAGTGAATTCATTTTCACAGTACGGAGTAATATGTTTTCCGTTGCAGACGAAAATTAATTAAGTATGTTACGTGTTATTTTACACAGTGTGAAGAAAATACTTTCACGGTGTGTTGATCAGTTTGATTTCAATAATCACCTGGGGGACTTGGAATCACTCTCAACAACCCTCCAGCGGCATTATATTTCAGAATCCTGCTATTGCAATAACCATCTGCAATGAAAATTTCTCCGGTAGTTGCCACAGCAACAGAAGTGGGTTTGCAGAGATGTTGATTGTCAGATCCTGGACGAAACCTCTGCCCGAAAGTCAAGGTTGGCTGTAACTCCCCAGGTTTGAACTAAAAAAAAATAGCATTGTGTAAAATTATCGACTACTTAGTTTATGGTGCTTCAAATCATCTCGATACTTCTTGAATGACTAAACACATCCCCCTATTTATTTTTTGAGGTTTTGGTCAACTATATCTCATCCCTTATGCATGCATGAAGTGGTTGTGATAAGTTATGCATATATATTAGGTATCCTTATAATTGTTTTCGGCGAGTACTTATACCATAAATTTTACATTTTTGCTAGTCAAATGAAGTCCTAAATGAAAAGTTTCTAAGTGAGGCTTTGGTGAGAATTGATATGCTTAATCAGTTTTTCTTCATTTCGTAACTAACAATTAATTGAAGTGTGAATACATAGATTAAAATACTCCTAAATAGTTCCAAATAATTAATAGGGTATGTGAATATATATATAGTACATAATACCACTCACTTTTAATCATGGTGCGAATAATGTCGAAGTCATTTAAACAGTTTCCTCAGAAGGGAGAATCCCATCAATAGAGGTAATGTTCCACGGATATGAACATCTGGAATATAGATTCCAAAATTGTCTTGAACAAATTTGAAATAAATCTATAAGTTAGGAGCTGGGTCAGGAAATCAGATTGGACATCCTAAGTAGGTATTTGGAAAATATTTCCATAGAATCCATGGGTGAGCCGACCAATATCATGCCACTTAGGTATGACTTCTAAATGCAGTTTGAAGGACAGGCTAGCGGATAGGCTAGCGAGCCATTCGCCAAGGAAAGCTAAACAGTTGCTCGAGTTGGACAAACTGGTGACAGGACTCCTCACTGTACACTACCATCTGAGGTATCACCTCAAAAAGATTGTAAAAACAGAGAGTGAAAGTAGCCGCTACTGCGAGAACTTCGCTGAAACTGCAAAACATTTGCTTTGCGAATGCCAAGCGCTCTTCCGCAAAAGGCTCAAATTCCTGGAATGGGTCGCTGCCAGGAATCTAGCTCCCAGGAAACTGATGAACTTTGCAGTTTGCACGAAGTCTAGGAATCCTGGGCCTCGAATGGACAACCTCAACGACCCCCCCCCCTATAATCTACAATCTATAGGATAGCTGCCACTAGTTACATGAGTACTGAATTACCTACATAATTATATAAACAATATTCCATTATGAAGATTGAAGCTTTCATCGTAATTTTCGCTTGATTTTATGTATATATTAATTTATATGAATGCATTTGTTATTGAAATGAACATTTTATTTTTATCGATATCATTATAGAAACTCCAAAATAATATGAGAATGTATATTGATTAGTTTATGTATCAAAAAAATATATATTTTATCATCATTTATCACTTATTTTCCCTTGATGATGAAAATAAAGTATATAAGGTTGCTGTTACGCTGTCAGCATGAACAAATTTCACAATTACCTTGAAAGCTTGATGGAGTGCTACATCGGTGACCCACAAATTATCGTGTCTATCAACGGTCAAACCATGGGGCAAATAGAATAGGTCTGCTCCCCATTGTCCCAGAATGTTTCCTTTCTGAGGGTCTAACGTGAGAATAGTGTGCTCTTTGATTGGTCCCAAATGACTCTGCTGATAATGATGTGTCTCGTTGAAAGAACTGAAAAAACAATGCGATCGTTCAATTCTCTGGAATCATAATAATAAACTTAGGCAGGAGCATTTAATAATGCAATTCTGAGAAAAAGTGGAATATATAGTTGCATTGCAGGTTGAAATAAACGAAAGTACACAATCGTAGATAATGTCACGATCTCAATTGGGTTGGGTTTTCGGTGGTTACTTAAATTGGTCAGAATATATCAAAATGTAGATGAAACCACATTCAACATAATATAATAATTCACCATAGCCTGCTGATAATAAAATTAGTATTTGTCGCTTAACCTCAGGAAGCCTTGTGGAGTTTGAGAGGCGATGACTCAATTCATGATAATCATTCGTACGGAAACCTTCTAAGAGACGTTGATGCAACAAAAAAACCTATTAGAGAAATACTATTATTATCCATAATTCAAGGTCCTAATTAAGTTGGTGACACTTTAAAGAATGAAAAAATGGAAAAGCCATAAAATTTTGAAAGAAAAAATAGTCTATCCGATTAAAATATGAAACATAGTTTGAAATGAATATCTGGTAGACTACGAGCAGAAAACAACTACTTTCCTGGTAAATATCACGCAGAACATTGAATTATATCTGCTCCATGTCCATGCAACGATTCACACTGTGAATGCAGATCGCAAATGTTTCTACTCTCTACTCGGATAAAAACCTCGCAAAAACACGTCCTAAGAAGAAAGAAATATTTGCGATCTGTATTCACAGTGTGAATCGTTGCATGAACTACGATCAATTATAATTCAATGTTCTGCGTGGTATATACCAGGAAAGTAGTTGTTTTCTGCTCGTAGTCTACCTTACATTCATTTCTAACTGTTTGATATTTCAATTGGATAGACTATTTTCTCTTTCACTTTAAAGAATTTCACACCAGAAAACTTTCAGATAGTCATTTCATAATACGAACACAGTTGTAATTACTGTTAGAAAACGAGTGAAACACAACTACTTTCCCGGCATATTATTCACCACTGTATAGTAGGTGTTATGTGACCTTTCCCATATAGGTGTAACTCAGTTGTCAGTTACACTAGTATTAGTGCTGAATTTAGCAGAATGAACATTTTGGTGGTGTTTTTTATGCATTTCTGAAAGTGCGATTTGACACCGCAGTGGTGTCATGCACATTCTGTTATTTTCTTAATGCTGAATCCTACCTCCACGAAATTCTCTTCGGTGCGTTTAAACACTGAGCAGGTACATGCGAATACTTTTCTGGTGTGAACACCATATCATGAGGGTGTTCATGCGAGTTATTGCTTTTCTTCACCACCTCTGGTGTTTATTATCAAGTTGGATTACCTATTGATATTTAAGTCATATATATGAGGGATAATTCGGATGATGACTTCGGCTCATTTATCCTGATCAGTGGCCTAGGCCAATTGATACTGATTTATATCAACATCATTTAATATATCATGCCCAATATTGAAACCAGGTACGGTAGGAAGGATGTCAGTGCCACCTATTGGTAAAAGTTCTAAGGTTCTAAGATCGAACAGATGAGCGCACGAAATTCACACCATTCAGATGCCTACATGCAATATTGTTATTAATTTATATCAAATCTGGTGTTTTAGGGATGCAATAGGTACTCAACGAATGATTATTGCCACCCAATTAGATGATTCACACACCGCCTCGATTCCATCGTGATATGACTCGGTGTAACTTGGTGTTAATTTTATATAGGTGTTTTGTATGCGTTAATATCAATGATATCATCATTGATTTCATGTTTCAGAATCGTTCTACTTCACCACATCCGTGTCATTTTTCACTACTAAGATCGAAATTAACACCACTCAACACTCAATAGTGAAATGTATAATGAGGACACAACTTTGATATTTAGGTGTTGTATTCGTCGGAGTTTGCTATAAAATCCATTTTATTGAAATTCCACCTAATTTTTTTTTACTGTGTATGAGTAGATATAATTCGATGTTTTGCGTGGTTTTAGCCAGCAAAGTAGTTGTTTTCTACTCGTTGTGTTTGTGTCATGAATTCGATAATATTAAAAATGTATTTTTTTCATTTACTAGTAAGTGTCAGTACAATATGTACTTTTCCCACACGTTTCATGTACTTACTATTCATCCCATACTCTTTGAGCGCGATGGAAAATGACAGGTTGTAAGGCAGAGTTGACAGACACTCCTGCTACCTGGCCTAAATCTAGTGCCTCTTGAGGCCAATTCTTGACAGCTTTCGGTACGTCAGGCTTGTCGGATGTATCAGTTGATGTCGTTTGTTCTTGTATATGTGCATCCTGAAAAATATAACGTTTTTCTATATGTAAAATTATAATTGATGGGTGGGGGTAACCATATATATACATTATCCGCCATAAAATTGGCTACATAATATTTCCTTATTTATTCCTTTCTTTATTTTCTTGCTGTTCTGTCACACTTCTTCTATCGCATGCTTGTCATCAGTAGTTGTTTGTTTAGTTATAGGTCTTAAGCTTTAAGCTCAATTTATAAACTCCGCTGCCGTAGCTACAGTTGACGCTGCCATTCCATAATGTATTGAGGAGATATCCGACGGCATCTGCGTCAGCTGCGTAGTTTACAGATGTTTATTTGTATCATATTCTCTCTACGAACAGCAACTGTAGCGTCAACTGTAGCTACGGCAGCGGAGTTTATAAATTGAGCTTTAGGCAGGGATTGAGTGAAAGAACAGTTTTTTAACCTGTAGAAAGAAAACTGATATCTCACTTTTTATTTGCCTTCTCAATATATGTTAATGCATAATCTTATTTATCTTTTAATACGGTGAATAATAAGGGTTTAATTGTATTATTATCATTATTATTATATAGGATAACATTTGTCATTGATATTTCTGAAAAACTCTAATGGTGGTTCTATCACGTGACCTCAGATTTGGCGGGAATTTGAAAAAAAGTTGGCAGTGGTGCCAAATTATGAGTCAAATTGACAAGATATCAAAAAATTGTATCGAAAAAATGTGCTTGAAATCAGGATAACCATAACCACCTGACGAATAATCTAGGATACGACCGATAAGAATCTGAGAATGGATAGCTCCAACAGAGTATAAATGAGCCTCAAGAGTATAGGATGCATTCTCTGTGGCTTTCAACTTCATCCAGAACATTCAGCATTTAACCTTTGCGTTACGTTGTATATCAGTAAACAAGTACTTACCAGAGGCAATCAGAAAGGCATGAGCTTTCAATGGTCAAGAGCCATATGATGAAGAAGGAACGGTCCTTATTCAAAGCAGCCATTTATTATAAGTAGTTTATTATTCAATAAGCGCATAATGATGGATATTGCCCACGAATATGACAATTGCAGTACTAGCCGAAGGTAAGTGCTGTAATCATCTGAGTGGGTGATGGCTTTTATGCGCGAGTAGAATACTATACTTTATCTACAACTATCTTAATATCCAAACGACTTATTTGAAATTTCAAAAATTTATAGCGAAATTGAACATTTCTGAAGTGGATTCGATGTAAAACAGCACAACTTAATAAGAAATGTGTAACAAACATTGCCAGGCCTAACTTTTATTAACATAATGATTGATAGTAACATTATTGACACTATACTGTTGAAATCGATTACTGGAGTTGAATTCTCCGCCATGTTAAAATTTTTAGTGATGGTGGTACCTACTTGTTTCAGAGCTATTTATACTGTTGGAGCTTGTTATAGTAAATGACTTATAATTATCCGTTATTTATTTTGAAATTTTGTTTCCTCTTTCCAACTTATTGTTTAAATTATCGTGTATATAGCTTTCAGCGACGGAGGTAGATTTCCATTCAATTTTTTTACGGCTGTGATATTACCACCTATGCTGACACAAATGGTATCAGAGGACCTTCGGAGGCAATGGCCTGTGTATAATTCAGGGTTCTCCAATTTCAAAAACGTAGCAACTTGCTTTCCTATACAAGCTACTTCAATTTGAGAATTTTGAATCTCAGCCGCCTTAGCGAAAGAAGAATATCAATTTTAGAAAAGTAGTATCTACGCGATATCTTCTATTATTGTAGATTCTCAGAAAATTAAGTCTTCAACAATGCTATCGCTATACTCTGTACCTGTGACTGCCTTATGCAACCAACAATATACACTTGTCTGTTGTTCTGATTGGTCTGAGCGTCTTGCCATTCTTCTCCGTTTTTGTATTTCTTACCTCAGTTTCAGCGTTTCAAGAAAGAAACAACTGATTTTATACGGTTAAGAATAAAAAACGATGAATTCTAGTTTTTCTTATTTGTGCAAGAGCGATTGAAACCATGAAAACATAAGTCAGGTAAGTCTCGGTTGAATTTGCGTGTATTTCACAAATTACGCGGTTGTATTGCAT
Organism: Chrysomela aeneicollis; assembly: GCA_029955515.1. Classification (NCBI taxonomy): domain Eukaryota; kingdom Metazoa; phylum Arthropoda; class Insecta; order Coleoptera; family Chrysomelidae; genus Chrysomela; species Chrysomela aeneicollis. Next base: position 7,528,439 of record JARUHQ010000009.1, on the reverse strand, counting down.
AGTAGATAGAACTCCTATTTGAATTTGACAATACGATGGGATGTCACAATATTACCCCATCGTACTGTCATTATTACTCGATTCATCACAGTAATGACTATCGTTAACTGTCGAAAATCGAGTAAGCAATGGATGATTTACTTGATAGCTGTAGATAAAAGTATTCAATCTATGAAGCAGCACTTCGGTCCTTTTTAGAACCATCGAGGACCAATGCTTCTCTCTAGAGAGAGAACTGACCTTTGCCATAGATTAAACTATCTCAATCTGGAGTTCCGTTGGGTTCAAATCGGGAACAGAGTTAGAACCACATCGGAATAAAAATTAAAGCTATCAAGTACACGTAATGAGTCGCAAATATACTAGAATATTACAGAATTTGTTTGACTATGCAAGGTTAACACCCTGTTGTTGATTATAGATAATAAAGGGTGATGATTTCACCTAAAAGTGACTGTATCTTCAAAAGTACCTATATATACCTTGAAGAACCGAGTGTAGAACCCAATGAAACCCTATATCGTTGGAATAAGGAAAATAAGAGGAAATTGAATTCGAGATGCATAGGGTGTTCTATTTGCAAAAAAACATAAGTTTTATATCTTGGGGGTAACTTCATGAAAAACTATGTGTTTTGAGTGAACTGTGAATTTGAGAAAGAGAAAGTGAACCACCTAAAGTGCGAAAGGCACTTTAATTTTCAAGAGGTTCATTCAATGGTAAAGGGCATATTTTGACCACTGGACGTTTTAGAGTTCCTCGAGTTGTTCGTAGTGTAACCACTCGAACAATACCATCGGTACCACTATGTATACTGGAAAATAAATTAAAAATGGGAGGATGGTATCCTAACTTTCACACCTCAAGAAGAACATCATCCGATAAGCCCTGGTTTAGTAGCAATTGTTCTAGAAATGTCGCTTCCAAACAGACAGCATACCATCGATGGCTAAAAAATCCGTGCTCTGAGACTAGATAAGCCTATGTCGAGGCTATAGACAAATGCAAAGAACTAACACCTTGTTCTTTGCTGTTGTTGTTCGACCACTCTTACGATTTGGGAGTATTTCCGTCCAACTGGAAAATTGCACAACCAGTCCCCAAAAAAGGCAAAAAGACCTTGCCTAGCAACTACAGACCTATCGCACTGCTATAAATTATTTCAAAGGTCATGGAAAAAGCCATCAACATCGAGCTCATGAAATATCTGGAACACTCAGAAATTGTCAACGATAGGCAAATAGGCTTTCGTCATCAGAGATCAACAACTGGTGACCTGCTCTCCCTCTTACGTCTCACATTTATGGCAGCTATCCATTGAAAAATATAGAGAAACTTTAGGCGTGGCATTAGATATTTCCAAGGCATTTGATCGAGTTTGGCACCAGGGACTCCTCGCCAAGCTTCCATCTTATGGTTTGCCCCCTCAGCTGTGTTCTCTGCTTGCTAGTTTTCTCTCAAACTGGCCTCTCCATGTAGTGGTAGATGGAATTCCATCTGATACTCTACTCATGAATGCTGGTATTCCACAAGGATTAATTTTAGCACCAACACTATTTCTACTTCACATTAACGATTTGTTGGAAGCAATGTCCTGTACACAGTTTCGCGGATGATAGTACCCCCCATACCGCTTTCTCTTCCAGGGCTCCTACTTATATCGGCCCATCAAACCAGAAATGAACGAGGAAGAAATATTAACAAAATAAATATGGACTTAGCAACAATTCTCGAGTGGGAATCTAATAACCTGGTAGAATTCAATGCAAACAAAACACAAGCATGTCTTTTCTCTAGAAAATCCGATATCACTGTGCCCAACATAATTCAGTCAGGAGTAACCATACCATTGAAGTCATCCATTTCGATGCTCGGCGTTATACTATCAGCAATAACCTTTCTTGGTAAAATCACGTGAGGTCCATAGCCAAAAGTGCATCCCAAAAACTTGGTTTTCTTCTTTGAGCCAAGAGCTATTTCACTCCCAGTCAGCTGCTGATGATCTATAAGGCACAGATCCGACATGTCCTGGAATACTGTTCCCATATTTGGAGTGCTGCACCTAAACATATCCTGAAACTATTGATTTCTGTCCAAAAAAGGGCAATTCGTCTCGTTAGTGATGCCTCGCTTACAAACTCGCTCACTTCTCTGGAACACCGTAGAAGAGTTGGCGATTTGTCTCTGTTTTACAGATATTTTCACGGGCGATGCTCTTGAGAAATATCAACAATCGTTCCTCCATTAGCAGTCTCTTCGAGATTAACCCGTCAAGTGCAGTCTTCACAACCCTTCGTGGTTACTTTAGAGACCTGCAGAACTTCCCTTTCCAAAGACTCGTTCATCCAACGAACATCAAGACTTTGGAACTCATTCCCCGAGGCATACCATCTCCAGAAATTTAAGAAGAACTCCTACCTTCTTTCCCTTTGTTCTCACGATGTTCTATGAACATTACAGGATATCCCTTTTCTTGAGAACCAGAACATAAGAAAAATGAAACGTTTTTTCGTACATAAAAAGTAGTTGGTCCCATGTATAAATCAAGTAAACATCCAAATAAATTAAACAATTCACAGAACAAACACTCCAGCAATCCAGTGAGTTCATAAAATTATCGACGCGAGGAAATGACATATCCACTCGTGAAATCGAATCCAAAACACAAACACCCACTAATCATTGGTTACTCGTTGCTATGGCAACATCAGCCTCAACTTCGTTCAATTTCGTGTCATTAATGTTAGGTACTGTTATTACTTTATAAACTACCTTCCCACATGCTTCCAGCTGGTGCACACTGATTAAATTGAAACGGTTGTCCGAGACAAGATTCGAAATATGTAAATTCGACTTACGATTTTCGGGGCTTGTCTCACGCTCACACCGATGATGAGGGCGAATATCGACAAGGTGCATATCGATATCATATGAGATCTCTTGATATTCATTTCGGTACCATCGTTTGGTCACGTGCACCGTGCACCTTTGTTTGGTTCGTTAACACTGAACGTTGAAAGGCATGGCATGTGGTGGGTACTGGCCGTGATTCGACGTGGAAATATAACGGAATAAGAATCATTGCATTAGCAAAGTTTACAGAATTGAAATTAGTTCACTCCTTTGTCTGTATGGTACTGCGCAGGTAGCTTTTTTGCAATTCTTTTAGAATAATTGAGCCCGCAGGAAAGAAATTGCAATCCGTGTATGCAAGGGCGTCGCAAAGGAGGGACAGGAGGGGCAGTCTAAATAATTTAAAAATTTCCTTCATTCAAGTAACTCCTTAGAGCTCTTGTATTAGAGAAAAAATCAATTTCTTTTTGGAAAAGCCTTTATTTCCCAAAAACAACACTTGGTATCGCTCTACCATGCACAACGTATGCAGAGTGATCCTTCAGCAGACCTGCATACAAAAACGTCGTTTCTCTATGATAACCTGGCTTAGAAGCAGGGGCGGCGAGTGAATGGGGGCATCGGGGACAATGCACCCATGTAGGAAATGGGTGTGGGTGTAAGAAAATGAAGATAGAAAAGGGCGTTGTTAGCACTTGTAAACATTGCGCATTGATAACCATGCGTACCACACATTCTGTTAGTGAACAATCGGTGATAGGGAGGATTGGACGAAGCGGATCAATCTTCATTCTATCCATTGGTAGTTGATATTGATAATGATATGGGAGTTGATATAGGTATCTAGTATTAGTGTGCAGGTGTGATAGAAAACACTCCATATGTCTCTTTCTTGTTTTGAATTCTGTATCCACTGTGTGAATCGTTGCATATAGACTCAGAGTAGATATAATGCGTGGCATCAGCCAGTAAAGTAGTTGTTTTCTACTCGTTGTCTACCAGTCATTCAAACTGTGTTTGTATTAAATGTGTGTTTAAAAATGTGGCAATGTTACATTGTTATAGAGAACGAATGAATGAATTAGACATATTAAAACAGTGGCTGATGAATTCATTGGCCACAAATTTTGAAATAAACATATATTTTCACCTCATCTTTGTCCACATATATCAATATCACTACCTATAGAACACACATAGAAAACACAATTTTCAGTGTTTCAAGATCTCGATAATTAGTTGCATAGAATAAAAATCGGGTTCTTCCTTGTATATAAGAATGATGTTCAGCGGAACTTACGTGATTTGGCATTCTGAACAAAAAATCGTACAAAGTGACGATCCCAACTAGTAAGTTTCGGATATAAGGTGTCCCAAAAACAAGATAAACATGTCTTTAGTAGGCATAGGTATGTTCTTTTCTAATCAATTCTGCTTCAAATTTCTTCTCCTTTTCATCGGCACAATAGGTATTCACAACTCCAAAATTCCAAAAAATCATCCTTCTTTTACTTAGTATGACTTGTTGACATGTGATTTTTATTGGTACCCAATTTTGAATGTTATTGTGGAAAATCCTAAAAATATAATAGTCCATATAATCCTACTCTCTTATTTAGTTATTTTAGAGAAAATCACCTGGTTATTATCAAAAACTTGTTGATCAACAAATAATGTCTTCTACAGTACCAAGCAATACCTATAATATGTATTTTTTCCCAAAGTATTCCACAATCATTTTTTTAATACTCTGTCGTTAGTTCACAGAATAATCAATTAATGAGGCACGATATGTGTAACCTAGTGTCCTTCGAAATCATGCAATAAATTAGTTTCATTAAATATATCGATTTCAAATTTTGCTGTGAATTATAGTGGATACATTATAATTTTGGACTTGACTGCCACTTCTGGTATTATACGAATTACCATGTATATTTTGAATTCCAGGAAAGATTCCAAACAGAAATTCAAACAACTTTGACTACACTTTCCTACCTAGAACTCACCTATTTTGTGTTGAATTAGAGGATGCATTAAAAAATGTGGTCAAAACACTATACACGCTAAGAAATATCCATCTGATAAATCACTTTTCCGGCTAGTGAAAATTTCCTGATACTTCTTAACAGCAATCCTAGTAATCCCAATTGCGAAAAAAGTTTCCTTCAATATACCATTAGGAATATATACCAGTCTGAAAATGACATTTCAGTTAAAGTAGATAATCCTATACCTCGAAGTAATTTACTAACAAGAAATCGCAGGTGATGTATTCACTCTTCCTTATAGTAATTTTAACCTGGGAACTCTGGTACAATCTGTCCGAGAAAATATTGAAAATTACTGTCAGCAGTTCTCAACAATGTATTCAAAAATATTTACTATCTTCTTATTGAAATTAATCTCAGTAAATGATGAAGTGAACTAATCCAAATGAAAATAAGCACTTATTCTTCCGAAGCAATGTTATTTACTATTCAGCGAACAATAATTGTCATAATGGTGTTCATTGATGAATACTAAATCGAACAATAAACATTGAAATAGTCGATTTTCCCCTGAATGGTATGGGTTGACTTTTTTCCTCAGTTATTCGTTAATTCTGTTCGAGACAGTATCTCTTTTTCGCAGCTAGTGTGCCATCATAATCGAGGTGAAGATGCAAGATGTTTCTGTTGTTCAGCGGTATTTGCTTCATTCAAGGCTCCCAATGAACAAATAATAAAATGATTTAGGGTATGAATGTGTTGAAGACAAAATGGTTTCTAGAGGGATTCTTTCTGATTATCATTGCAATAAGAGGATGAGAGTGATCAAACTATAGCACCAGCCAAGAAGAAAAATGAGGAAAGTTAAGAGAGAGGTAATTATAGCGATTTTAGAGTAAATTGTGATTGTTATGTAGATTGAAAATTTCTCTGGATCCATGGATATAATGGTGAAACAGAAATGAAATACCTAATACATTTCAAGGAAGGGTTATGGTTACGAAAAATGAAAGCATCGATGGGATAATGAAGACATTTTCTGCTCGCATAAACATAATCTGGGATACACTTTGGTATGAAAAACGACTTTTTCATTCTATATTATACGAACTAAAGAATTGTTCATTCCAGATTCAGTACGATTTCGAAGAGTACCAATAGAGACATCAAAACTTTCCTATAAAAATCTACTCCGGATCAACTGGATAACATCAGTTAAGCGGCGCTATGGCTGTTACCACTATATTTTTCATTGAAAATAATCGAAAACTTAATGTGGAGGCCTTCAAAATTGGAATCTCAAGAAGAATGTTTGCCTCTTGTTCTAATGATCAATACCATCAATGAGTGTAGAAGAAGGGATTACAATAAATCGGTTGAGAGTTTTCCACTTCCGGTAATGAATATAAGAATACGAATTGTCATGTAGTAGGTACATTTAAATCTATTATATACAGTTTATTTCACTGAATAAAAAACAAGAACTACCAGGGCTCATTGATCAATATTTGATACAATGTACATTTCAATCTATTATATAAAGTTCAATTTACTGAATAAAAAATAAAAACTACTAGTGCTCATAGGTTAAATACAATATTTGATACAAGGAAGCGGTACTCTTTCAGTATTGTCTAATTTACTATTCCTCAAAGTACACACCATGATGTAGGAATGGTAACAGTTTAACCGTGTTCCTAGTAAAGTTGACTATCATATTATTTGATCACTAAGCTGACTCAATCTACTTGGACTCAATAGTAGTGTTCACTGGAAAGAATTTCTGTCCATATATCAACTATATAAACCAGTGAAAATCACTTCGTTTCTAGTAATTTCTACCGTTTTTTTCTTTGCGTGTAGAATATGTGAAAATGACACTCATAATTCCACTCAAAGTACGTGTTGAAGAGGAAACATTATTTTATCAGTTTCAATCTTAATATTATTTTGAGTCGAGAGGTACAATCTAGATTTCACCATTATTATAAGAATTTTACTCGAAAACTCCTAAAATTATACATTGTAATTGAAATATCATATGACTTGAATAATAATCGAACTCAAAATGATACTACTGATCAGTAATCCTGTGCTCACTCGATATACTTACTGGACTGTGCTTTTGAGATTTCCAAAATACATTTCATCGAGGTTGAAATATCGAACATTGATTGTTTATACAATAGTCTATTTTCGCCTTCTTTTTATAAATTCATGTTTCATTATGGTGTGAGCGTCATCTAATACCTACCTACATGAAATATCAATTTATCTATACTATTGCATCTATATTATCGCATTATTGATATGGCCCGAATGTTAATGAAAGTTTTCGTGTCCATTAAAGAGACAATGAATATTATTTGAGATATACGTAGATTAGATATTTATTATATTAGGCAAAAATAATGAGAGTTTGGAATTATGGATATGAGCCGTATCGCAACTAGGTAATTTATATAACAATCCATTCTATTTTCGAACGCAATAAATAGTTTCATGTACCACACTTCAACTTTGGAATTTAGAAATAAAACTTTCCTCTGATCATATGCATCTCTACTGATTCCAACCTCATTGCCTATTTTATGTGTGCTAGAATGAAAGAATTGCAGAAAAATAATGCAGAAAAATAATACGGCTACGGCTAGACTATATACCAAGATTATATTCATTACAATATTATTTGAGTTATATTATGTATCAAGGCCATAAAATAAGCTTTTATGAACCGCAGCGTTTGAGTATAATTGCCATAGCGAATATGTCACTTCGCTTATGATCGAACCCATGGATTATTTTATAACTATCATGACTTATGTAGTTTCAATTGTTTCAGACATAAAATGTAATTCTAGTAATAACTGGGCGTATTATATAGATTTTAGAGCGGTTGTGAAGGCTATGCTGTCTCACAAGCATCTCGACCTATAAAATATTTTGTGCATAGCAGGATTCCGAGACTTCGTACAAAGTTTATCAGTGCCCTGGGCAGTGTCCAGTGAGGAGTTCAGTTACCGGTTTCAAGTCGTTTTTGTCCAACTCGAGAAGCTGTTTGGCATTCCTCACTAGCCTTTTCGCTTGATTTTGCCCTGGCACTGTATTCAAGTGAGATTTCAGTTCATCCGCTTCCCAACTTCGAACCTCTTCTTACATGTGGGCCTTGGAGAGTCCACAGAAAGGTTCTGGGCCCAGAAATTGTGTATTTGCGCCTTCTTTGGCAAGGCAGTCTGCTTCCTCGTTGGCAACAACTCCCTTGTGACCCGGGACCCACATCAAAGTGACCTGGTTTTCTTTGGGATTATTTGCTGTACCAAGTCAGCTTAGATTCACAAGTAAACCCATTAACCACATGGAACCAATAAATATGTGTCCGTTTGAGATAGTGGGGATGCGACATTTTTTTATTTGTTGCCAATTTATGAGGAAGTTGTTTGAATTTGAATTGTTATGCCTATCGCTTATATATTTTTTTATGTGTTAGGTTTTGCATTCATTTGATTACTCTGTATATTGACAGATTCTTTTTGGAAGTTAATGTGATATTGCTATGAAAAACAAAGTTGTGTTGACATGACGAAAAATAAACAAGTTTTCGAGAGAGAACAAATCCTGAATTTTATAGATTTTTTTCGCTGATCCTTCAGCCGGATTAAAAAGGAATATTTCAGGTTTGTGAGGCAACAGAATTACTTGATCAGTGAGGTTCAATTAGTGTTCCGCAGTTGTTGTACTGTTCATATGTTATATCCCACTGTGTTTATCAGTATTGGAGAAGACGTTCTGGAGATAATATCTAAAAATATTGCCCCGCACTTGATATAAGTATTGTTATAATTATAATTTAATTTTTCATTATATAATGACTCACGCTTTGTTTTACTGTTACGTAAGAACAACCTGTGACGTATATAGATTTGTTATATCTTTTTCACACATTCCAGAAGTTCAGTGTAAACATTGATGTTCCCATATGGGCTCTTTAGGCGTTACCCTAGCTACAACATGTTAGCAGACCAATCATTTATTTGAAGCGGAATATCTCTTCAAGAAGCTTTGGATATCACATACGAAGATGAAAGTGTTACTGATATAAATATAGGGCCACCAGCTGAAAGTAGTGTTCCAAACTATAAAAATTCAGTTCTTGAGGATGAAGGTAGACTGACCAATAATATAAATTTCATGCAATTTTCAGCACCTGTCAAGAATGTTCAGTGGCGGATTAAGGGGGGGGGGCGAGGGAGGTTTCGCCCCCCCCCCTGGCGAAACGCGAACCCGTATCCCCGATGTTTCATAATGTTCCATATCAAAATATTTTTTTCGAATTTTCGAAAATCATGCCCCCCTCAGATAAATCCTAGATCCGCACCTGAGAATGTTCTCATGAATAAATATAGGTTGGGAATGAATGATGAAGGAGTTGTAGAGTGATGTGAAGCTGTGTCATGTCTCTGCAGCGAAATACCATATCATTGAAAACCAACCAACTATACCATTCAAATACAACCTGGTAGCTGTAAATTTCGCTGTGTTTATCATTCCAAGTATAGAGGACTGTTGATGATTGTAACAGTTGATTGTGCATAAATTGCTTTTGCACTCTCCATAATCGATACTAGTTATTACCTGTAACGCCTCAAGGCTCCATATGGGAACACCAATTTTCCAGGTTCGTGTGATGAAAAAACGATCAAAAACCTGAAAACTAAGTGATACAGCCTTGTTTCATCAGTTTCAATGCATAAGTTCCATTAAATTCGGAAATTTTGGTATCTCGGCGTTAATGGGTTTGCCGCTTGGCTACCTTAGCCACTCCATATCTCCATAGCATGATGTCCTTCTGCTTAAAATTTGGTTGGGATATATCAATTGTATCATGGGTCCCTACATACCTCATTAAAAAAACCTAACACAAAGAAAATGTTTTTGAGAAGAGTCAAATTGTAATTCAAAATAATTGGTAAAGGCAATTAATGAAAATCTGATACTAAAATTAAATACGGAATTTCACAGGACGAGAGTACTCTGTGAAAGTATCATGCAAAAAATTATAGCCAAAACTGTGAGTGAAGGTTGGTCATTACTTGACCTCTAAACCTGAACAGGAAAATATTCGCAAAAATACCGGGAACTTTTCTGTTACGTCTGAAGTAAATGGTAGAACATGGTTACAAACTTTACATTATTCTGGAAAATAATATACTGGAATAACCATCAATCAGTGCCAATGCTTTTAGATATCCTAATCTCATTAAACAATTTAATCATGTTAGAATACACATTGTAACAGATTTCTGAATCATCGGTCTAGAAATATTATATAGTGAGTGTTCTTCCTAATAATTGTCTCAGAAAATGGGAGTTTCGCAACCATTATAGGATATGAAACTATTATAAATCTCTCGAGAAAAGTATGCAATATTACAAGGTGATACTTGGAAGACTTCCAGAATGTATGTAAGACTGTAATTTTTAGTTGAGCCGTAATCAGAGGTGTAATCAAAAATATCCATAAGAAAATACATTAAATAGGTATCTCGAAACATTGACTTTATCATTCCGAATAATGAATATATTATTCACTAAGAAAATATTGGAGTAACCAAAATACATTGTCAATTCCACCAGTTGCGTAGAATTTGTAAAGGATCAACAATAAACTTGTCCATTTCGTACCGTTACCTACTAGATACACGCCTCTGGTAGTAGCCAAAAACATTTATTTAACATACTTCAGCGAGGTTAACAGTGTCGATAGTCTCCACTTCCTGTCGAATATAATATGGATACGTTAATCAATAATGGGGAAAATCATTTTCAAATCTTTGAATAAATCACTCTGCATCTCATTAAGAAAAGGTGCCGGTGATGCCTCGCTTACAAACTCGCTCACTTCTCTGGAACACCGTAGAAAAGTTGGCGATTTATCTCTATTTTATAGATATTTTTATGGGCGATATTCTTCTGAAATATCAACAATCGTTCCTCCATTAGCAGTGATATTGATATTTAGAGCTCAGGATTGTATACACTGTTGGAAATTAGTTGTTACCTTCAACAACTTCTCATATCGTTAAACAATTTTAGTCAAATTCAACAACAATTGTGTCTCAATTTCTCTTCCTCAATTTTCGATGTAGTTGTTAAATCAGTCAGTTATTGGATTCACTACTGATAATGTCAATACAACAGCAACAAGTTTGCATCAAATGAACAGATGAAATTCCTGTCCAAACAACTTGATATAATCTGTAACACAACAACAAATAATTGTAACTAGAACTTCAATAATGGTTATTGAAACATAGACAGTAGGACATCATCTAGTTGCTAATACATCAATATTAAATAGCGGTTTTGTCGCACTCTGTTGACAAATTAACATCACCTAGTTTTACAATTTGCAACAGTTTGTGCTCGGTTACAAAGATTTTTTTAGTACTGATCTCTTCGGATATATTCGCTACTTTTCGTTTGTCTTCTCACGAAAACCGATTCCTTACAAGTCTCAACCCAAGTTTACTCAGTTATCTGCAGTCTGTTGCCGCTGTAGAGCATTAGAACGAATACATTATAGGTTTTCCTCTCGTGTAGTCAAGATATAAAAAAGGTAAGTACCTACATAGAGTAGATTGATGTGGATGATGATATTAATATTATTTTTGTTTTGTTGCAGTTAAGAATATTTTTCCTGATCTAGAGCAACAAATAACAATGTTTTGTCGGAATCTGCTAGCGCAATAATTTCACATGATTTGTTGAGAATTTTTCTTGGATTCTCTCTGTGATTATTGAAGTTTTATATTCACATTTTGAAATTATTATTATGAAAGTTTTACTACTTCTCATACATATTTCATATATTTTTTATTATACTAATGAAGATAACTGCAACATCTAGGTTAAAACTGTTGAAGTTGATTTTCACTTTCTTCGGATTTTTTCAAGCTACTACTGGGTAACAAAAAAGATAACAAAAACTGAGTTGAGTTGGAGAGAAATTAATTTACTGGTAAGATTCGTTCTGAATTATATTTCGAATGATAATGTACTATTCAGTTAATAAATCCAAGTGATTTCAAGAGTTAATTGGATTGTTTTTTAATAATGCAATTTTTCCTTTTCTGTAAAATTCATGACAAAATGAATCAAAAATGAATTATTAATATAATTTTTGTTTCAGCAATTGAACGAGAAATACTCAACACTCTAGGAGGATAGGAATAAGTTGTCTCGGAAGACGAACACAGACAGAGGTTGACCAGCATTGTAGTGAATCACGTGCCGCGGTGTTCTTTCGATTTACTGACAGCTTTTGATGTGTTTTTGTGCCAATAGTGAATTTTTTTCGTATTGTTGCTATTCAGAAAATAAAATGTCTTTCATGATATGGTTATTTCAGTATTTTGAACTTTGAATTCTAGCAGTAGAATATTGTTGAAAATACACTGAGTTGTAGTACAATCGACAAATTTTTGTAGCTAGAACTACATTTTGACGTAGGACTCATAACAACAAACTAAAGTGAAAATGACAATTTGTAATACTGCGAACAACTATAAGGTGAAGTAGAATTATTAACTTACTGTAGTTAATTCACCAATAAGACGTAGTAGCCATACAAATAGGATCTTGTTAAGACGAGCAATAACCATTATGATGAAAATTAACTTCAAATACTCTTGATATTTCAACTATAAAATGTTGTAGACCTACTGGGACTATATTTTTTTGCTGATTTAGCAACTAATTTCCAACAGTGTACAGTCACAATATGTCCAATTATTAGATTACAAGGTACACCTTGGGTGTACTTTCAATACCAAATAAGTGTTCAGTAGTGAGAATTTTGATCTTAGTAATGAAATAAAACGATTCTGAAATCAATAAACATCAAATGGTTGATAAGCAATATTCTATATCAATCACGTAGAAACGCAAAAAACGAATTATACTATACACCAAAGTTACACTGCGCCATCACGATTAATGATGGCCACTATTTAAACCAAAATTTGGTGTAAATATTCACTCGTTGAGTGTTGCATCCTGAATACACCAGATTTGATCAATGAAAAGTGAATGGATCCAATTTTATGCGTTTAGATTTCTATACATGAAATGTCCCTAGAATCTTCCGACTGCGTCTAGTTCATCATCATGAAAATATTATTCCTAACCAATCCAACCTGGTTATATCACAGGAGGATATGAAGAAAAGCCTCCATTGAAAAGTTTTTTTTTCTGAAAAGTGTTTTTAACCGCCAACTCAGTTGCAAAGCAACCCTCGAAGTCTCATTGAGACTTGTATGAGTAAGGAAGACGGTGACCTTAGCTTTTTAAGTGTCATCCGAAGCACTACGCGGCTGGTTATCGTTGAGAGTCCCAAGGATTGAAATCTAGGTACCAAGAAGGTTCAGTTGGTCACCTATCTCCTCCCGCTGAACGATACTATAGAAATAAATAAATGTTTCCAATAACCGCCGCGGAATTTGAACTTGGGCCCTCTAGACTATAAGCCAGAGATTCAACGCACTCGACCACCAGCCTGAATACACTTGATATGGTGTTCCTTCTCACCAGAAAAGTATTCGCATGTATCTGTGTGTAAACGTGTGTAAAAAGTCTATTGAATACTTGGTGGTGGAGCTAGAGATTATGCCTTCACTAGTCTGAACAAGGACTGTAATCAAATCATTGTTCAGATGTAGGGTTTACTATATTGGGTTTAAATAAATGGGGAGAAATTCTTATGAAGATCAACAACAACTGACATCACATTCCAACATTAACTATTTAGTTTTATAAACATGATATACATTTTGGGTGTCTGCATAAAAAAGTAATAATTATATTCAACAATCATAGCAGGTCTTGAAGAGATGAGACATGTTTCATCACCAAAACTTTTGGACCGCTGTGAGGTATTAGGATTATTATCGCATGTAATACAACAAGTGTATTGATGATTATCGAAACAAAAATTCCTTCGATTTTGAGAAACAAATCATGTTGCTTGGAAACTACACGAGTGCACAGCGCACAATTATTTTTGCAGATTTGTTAATTCACTTAGAAATCAATGATTTGAGGCATCTTATATCTTGCAGAATTTACCCTTGCTACATATATATTCAATTATTGATTCATCACTTAACACTTTCATAGTTCTGAATATTTGAATTTGGCGGGTTTGCTAGTGTAAACGAGGGGCTACGTCCACCAGTCCCACTACTGTATTCTTAACTGAAATGGACTTTAGGTTACTTTTTTGGCTACGACAGGTGAAAAAAAAACTGAGCAAAGATCTTTCTCCTGGGACTTTTCTCAGTGTTTGAATTATGTCCACTAACCTGCGCTAGCCCCCGGTTGAGGCTCAGCAGTTGCCTCACCTCGTCGTAGAAGAGCTGATCGGCCTTGCCGATGTCACCTTCGAGGGGTTGACAGGCCACCAGGAGAACGGCTCGAAGCGCGAAGACGGCTACGACGGCGGTGACCATGGCCGACTGCGATCGATTGCCGGACGGACGAGTAGCGCCGCTGCGGCGCGAGAACGACGCCGGGCGTCAGAGGGAAGAGGGAGGCGGGTGCGCCGTTCCGAGTTTCGGCGATTTTCGTTCTCACGCACTTGAATTTTTTTTTTTTGAAATAGTGCTCGGTGCCTAAATACCTCGTGCAGTCCAAAACCATTCGAAAATGACGCAACAAACATGTTCCAATTGGATTTTGAAGTTGTGACTTGATGCGATCTATATTTTGATGAAAGTTTTATAAATTTATTTTCAACCAATTAGAAGGCTCCGTTTTGTATAAGTTGCTTATAGCAACGGGCGATTACCGTGAAAATTTCATAAATTCATTTTCAACCAATTAGAAGGCTCCTTTTTGTATACGTTGCTCATAGCAGCGGGCGATTACCGTGATAATTTCTCGACTGTTCTAACAACCATTCAAATTTCGTCATTTTGTGTCATGTGGAACAATTTCACCCAATCATGTCAACATTAGACTGATAATTGCATTCAGTGCAATTTTCAATCCCTATGACAACACAAAGATGACTACACTATGGTGTAACTAGTCAATGATAGAGGGAATGGGAAAAAGTTCTCGACACCAGCCTACTATGATATCCAATGTTTTTTAAGGATTGGTGATACTTATGAGAAATTCCACCAGGTGGCGAGACGTCAAAAATTCAAAATGACATGTCGAGTTGTTATTTTTGTCAGTTTTTATGAAAATAGAACAGGAATTAATTTAGGACAATAAATGCGAAATGCGAGTTTACAGCAAATACAAAAATTATTTTATAAAAACAGCGGGGTAAACGACGAAGGTTACAGAAAAAGAAAAAAGAAGAAGATTGATTGTGGTTCATGAGATAGTTTGTAAACATCTCGAGGTTTTTGTTGATGTATTGTGCATTTTCAAAATAATCGATAGTTAAAGAAGTCTGGCATGCGTTTAAACTTGTTTAAACCATGTTTCAACATGCAGAGTTCATATTTCAAGAAATTATTGCTGGAAATCCGAGACGTTGGTCAAAGGTGAATACTGAGTTGTCCAGAACATTTTTGGATATGAAGAACTTAATTGTAATTTATCTGTAGGCATCTAAGAAGAAATTGGGTAAAACTTCGTTTATCGCACTCCTATGAGTTCGGAAAAAATTTTTGGTGGAACTTACGTATTTTGACCTCCTGATCACGAATCTGAAGTCAAAACGCGGCGGTCTCAAGTATTTTCGGAGATACGGCCCCATTTTGTCTCAAAAATGCACCATTTCAAATCACCATTTTCTGATATTAAAAACACACAAAATTAATCCTTCTTTGAGCCAAAACATCACACATGCTCACATTCACTTGTTTCCAACACTTTTTTGCATAAAAAACTGTTATTTTCACAAAAATTCGCCCTTCTTCAAAAAGTAAACAAAACATCTTTTTTCACTGATTTTCTGGTTATTTTCATTTGAGATGTTGGCAACGTCTTACCATGAGCCAAACAATCACGTTGCCAACATCATAAATACAAATTACCAGAAAATCATTGTTAAAAGGTTGTTTTGTTTACATTTCAAAGAAGGGTGAATTTTTTGGAAAATAATAGTTTTTTCTGCTGAGAAGGTTTGGAAACAAGTAAATATATGCGTGTATAGTGTTTTGGTTCAAAGAAGGGTGAATTTTGTGTATTCCTAATAGCAGAAATTTGACATGTCAAATGGTGCATTTTTGAGACAAAATGGGGCCGTATCTCCGAAAATACTTGAGACCGCCGCGTTTTGACTTCAGATTCGTGATCAGGAGGTCAAAATACATATGTTCCACCAAAAATTTTTTCCGAACTCATAGGAGTGCGACAAACGAAGTTTTACCAGAAATGGATTGGATTTGGACCCTTTAGTGTATGCACTGCTGATTCAAATGGCATTCCATCAAGCACAACATACATTGATATCCTACTTAGGGGTTCTCAGTTTCTTACATGAGCCCTTGATGCTCATGAGTATTTTTCAGCACGTTTTGTCACCAAGGTAGGCAAAGATTTTAAATTATTGTCATTGTTGGAAAGGTGAATTTATTATACTTATTTTCTTTTTATATCATCATTCTATAAGTTTTAACCATATAGTTCATTCATGGGAGTAATATACAGTTTCTTTTAGGTAAAACATCCACAGAGCCAGTGCTGAGCTACTTGATGATGGAACCCTTATGATTAATGTGGAATTAGTTGGTTCCATTTGGCCTTTTGAATATTCAAGTCACAATGATCTTGTGAATCATGTTAATAATATGACTTCCATTCAGTTTCCATTGTGGTTCAACAAAATACAAGGTTCAGGAAACCATTGTTTATGATGGCTAATGTGAAATTTAACAATACTTTGGTCATTCATTTTTTGGTTATTAAATCTTAGAATCAAACTATTTGTTTTCTTTATGTAATATGATTAAATCATTACAAAATGCACATTTCTTTACCATGTAAAAATTCAATGGATATTTTTATATGAACTTACAATTTTTGTTTCAATCTCTTTTTCAGGATATTTCAAGATATCAAAATAAAGACTCAATTAAATTCATATTAAAGAATATCACAAACCTGAGGAGCTGAAACAAATAAAAGAAATTGGAAGATTCAAAATCAATCCACAAAAAAATCAGCATATCTATTTCAACTTACCAGTTTTTCATATATTTATTTCTTATTTATGATTTATATTATGTACATGTTTCTTGTGGTAATGATACATATATGAGCATAATGAATCTTAAATTATACACTGAATATTATGGAGGAATTATTGAATGAATATATACTGTTAATGAACTATTTTATCAAGAATAGATAGTTCTTCATTCTAAACTTTCAACATTTGCTTGTGTGCAATAGTCTTCTGAAAATGGCTCCAATAATTCTTGATGTTTGTAGTCAACATGGTTATTGCAAATGCTTGTTCTGCATCTCCCAGGACACTTTCTTCATAACCCTATAAAATAAAAAAGAAATCTAGAGTATTTTTCATCATATTTTACATACAATGGCATGATGTGTGTATACCTAGATGAAATCAAAAACAATGTAATACTTTATGGTTGGAGTTACATAGGTGATGAGATTTTTGAAAATGTTCAGAACTTACCAGGTTTCTTGGTTATTTCCATGCTTCTTTGCTCAATTTAGATCTTTTGTCTGCTCTCAATTTTTCATTCTGTACAAGATGTGGATGATTTTGAGATTTTCATCACTCAAAGGCACTAGGTTTTCCTACAAGTTGAATGAATTATAGAATGTATCAGAAATAGGCAATGTTTTCAAATTGTGTGAAATGATTCAGTCAGTATACCTATTTAAAAAACTCATCTCAAGTGATTCTTCTTGAACCAAAATAATGAACTGAATAGGTACATAGACTTCTCCCTATTTGATTGTATGAAACCACTATTTTCATCAGCTTTACAATACATGATATAATATGATGATGAACTGAAAATACTGATCAGGTACCTGATATGGAATGTCGTGAGATGCTAGATATCCTTTTGATTTAGACTCTGATAGATTGTTCCTCTTGATGGCTGCTAACTACCTTCTCCTTCATTTTCTTGATGAATCGTTTTCATGTGGGAAATTATACCCAAATATTCCAGAAAATCTTCCAAAATTCAAAAGTAAACAAACGTGGCACTGAATTGTTTGCCAACAAGCAAGCATCATATACTGATTATTAAACTGTGTTGTTGATATATTTCAAACAGAATCCTTGTTTTCATGCTCACTGTTCCCAGTTATTCTCACAAATCACGCAAATCACTGCAAATCACCAATATGTCTGATAACATCGAAATCGTGCTTGAACTCTCGAATGACATGACACCAAGCGCCCCCTGCACACGAATTCCGAAGTATCACCAATATTTTTACCCGTCGAGACTTTTGGGAGAAAAACAATTGACAAGTAGTTTCACCATAGTTATTTCCATCATGGACAACACGATCGCGTTTGACAACTTCATCCAAATAAATTTCAAAATATCACGTTTCAGCAATGAGAATGTTCAAAGTATAAATGCGCTAATAAATAAATAAATAAATAAATGTTTCGTTGTGTTGAGTTATGATTTTTTTTGTCGAAAAATTATCCGCCGAATATCCCTCGGACATTGATGAATGCCTCATAATTTCATGACAAATTTCTCAAGCTCGTTGCTTGGTAACAGTACTCAGCCTTCGGCTTCGTGCTGTTACAAGGAACGAGCTTTCGATTGTCATGAAATTATCTCGTCTGTTATCAATGTCCTAGGGATATTACTACTGATAATGTTGTTAGTTCCTATTGACGAAATTAATAAGTGATTTTTCTGTCAAAAATGAAGCGCCTTATATCTATCGATAAAACGTCACTCAGAATAAAATATGGGTAGACATATGATATTAGATGTTATGATTGAAAACGGATTACTGTTTTGAATGTTCCTGAAATTTTAGTAATAAACCTCAGTTACTATCTGCAGTATCTACGCAGAATAGGTCGTAGGGTCCATCTTCTCATCATATTAAAAGCAACTATCCAATTTATGAAATTTTCTTACCAAATCTCCCACGCAGAAGAATTAATTCCCTATAATTTTTTCTCGGTTTCCCTCATGTTTTTGTTGATAGAAAATTTCCCTCGTCTAAAAACATCTACCACTTGTAGTGGCCTGAATTAAATGAACAAAATAAAAGAATGTAATATATTTCATTATAAAGCTGCATTACCATGTAACTACAAATAATAGAAAACAATATCATTGTTGAAATAATTTTTTGAAATATTTGATTTTCCACCACAATTCGGTGTGGAATTTTCTTACTGAATACCACGCGAAGTCAAATTAATATCCGAAAATTTTTTGACCTTTAGTGGTATTACTAGTGAAAATTTTTGTTTGTAGGTAGGACCTATTTTGACCTCAAAAACACGAATCACAAAACTATATCGCTAACAAACACCAAAATTCGAAATTTCACCTTCTTTTATATACTTGCAACTTTTCAGGAAGTAGTAATATATTCTAGGATAATTTTCAAATCATTTGCAATCAGTGTCTTCTATTTGACGCATCAGACTTTTTTTTTCATACGAGCTCCATAAAAGTACAAGTCACGAAGAATCCAACGACCTCCATTTTCACGCTGTTCGATAATTAGAACGCGAGATATAAGCGTTTCGAAAAAAATTATCAAATTCAAAATGGCGACGGAACGGTGAACTTTGCTCATGCGCAGATTTGGGGTTAAGCTTTTCAATTGAGACCATTTCGATCGAGAGACAAAAGAAGAAATTTACCCAAAATTCCTGTAGGATATGTACCCAGCAAACACAGTTACATCACAAAGATATCGCAGCGATGTAACAATGTGACCTGCGATATCGCATTCTATGTCGCACAGACGTCGCTGCGATATTGCAGGGATATTATTTTGTCACACTCAAGTTTCCTCCATGCGATGTCGCTGCGATATATTATTATGATGGGATAGCGATGATAATATTGACATCACAGCGATGTGCATATGTAATGCAGAGGTAAGGTGATATATAGGGAAAAATGTCAGTGCATGAAAAAAAACAACATATATAATAAACATTTATTTCCAACAATGAACAAATACCAACACAAAAACAAAATTATTATTCCATTCCAATAAATAAAAGGAAATTCTCTTTAGCAAAACATATAGGTTATTATTATTTCTGAACATTCTTTGTTTTGAATGAATATTATTGTTTTCTTCGGAGAAGGCTGATGGAATGGAAATATTAGCTTTAGTTGAATTTCTCGCATCAATATTCAATCTGCAGAAACTTCCTCATAAACACATTCTGAGAAAGTTTCCATCAGCTCCCATACGTCTTCCGATGCGATGAATCTGTAAATGATCATCTCTATCCACCTATGGCGACATCATAATCTGCTGATTCAGATACAATAAATTGATAGTTTGGACTACCATAATCTATAATGTTCCAAAACCATCAGATGTCGTCTTTTGAGTATGAAGAACGGCTATGGCAGGCTTTCAAGTGAAAACTTATTCTCACCATTACTTAAACAAAACCTATGCTCACGTTTCGTGTACTCCCACAGAGCTGTTATAACTTTTTCGATTGTACAAGAACTTGAAGAATAGCACAAAGACCACAACTTAAGTGAACTGGTAAAACTGATTCAATCAACGGTTGTTCAACTGATGGGATTGGAACTCTGGACTCTGGAGTGGTTGAGAAAAAGTTGTAACTGGTGATGATGAATCATCATTGTCAACTGTCTAGGGACGTCTAGGACGTGTCCACAGACCACGGAAAGTATATTTGCGCGCGGGAAATTCAAATAGTGGCTATTAATGTAACGAGATTATGCGATTTATAATATTAGTGGAGGACATTGCTTGGTAACGAGGCGGTAGCTGAGTCAACTGCAATGTCCGAGATGGTTTTAACTAGCTAATAAATAAATATTCTATATTTGGTATCTAATGTATTATGCTTGCATTTAACGTATTATGCTTTCGTAACTGACGTGAATTATGGTAACTATAATGTATTATGAGTACTAAGGTTTTGGTACGTTTATGATGTTGATAATTATCAATGGAGATTTCATATAATAATTTCTAAATCTTCGATGATACGATAAATTATAATAAATTGTATCAAAAGACGGAACATTCGGTTTTTGTGTAATACAAATACAATACAATAACTGCACAATTTGTGCTATATATATATATCGCAGGTTTGTTTGCTTTTGTACATCGCAGCGATGCGACATTTGTGATCACTGGGTACCTAAGTGATATATTGCAGTTTGATCTCATCGCGACTTCTCAGAGATGTCATGCTGCAGATGTTTTTGCTTTTTGACATCGCAGCGATGCAACGTTTGCGATATCGCAGTTTGATTTCATCGATAGATCACTGAGATATCATGTTGCGGATGTGTTTGCTTTTTTACATCGCAGCGATGCAACGATCGTGATATCACTGTGTGATCTCATTGCGACATCTCAGAGATGTTAGGTCGCAGATGTGCTCACTTTTTACATCGCAGCGATGCAACGTTTGTGATATCGCAGTTTAATCTCTTTGCGACATCTCAGATATGTTATGTCGCAAATATGCTTACTTTTTCACATCGCATCGATGCAACGTTCGTGATATCGCAATGTTACCTAATTGCGACATCTCAGAGATGTCATGTCGCAGATGTGTTGGCTGGGTAGGACATGCATAGGATATGCATCCACCATACGCTGACAGTATCACTTATTGGCTCAATCGGGTGACTCAGTGGTACGATGAATCAAGGGATGTTACGTGAAGAAGTTAGACTGAGAGTCAGTTACCGTTTAGACGTTTTATTAGAAGGATGAGAGAATAAAAGTGTGTATAATTATTGTTTCGAAGTATGTATTTCTAACAAAGACAGCGGTGGGATATTGAATCCATCAGTTTCTTTAGTGGTAATAAGTTTAACAAGATTTTCGAAGCGAAAATAAGTAACCAAAGGAATGTCTTGAAGTTGAAATTGAATAAGGTAACTCATGGTGAAAGTCATCAGTTATAAGAAGCTTATTATTTCGGACCTGGAATGGACCTCGAGGACCTTTGAGGAAAGGGAGTATTGGTTTAAGGTGTCAGTTGGTAGTGGTCCTTGTGACCTGTGTGGCGAAGGTGAATGCTTCTTCTTCTCAAGCATATTGGTGAACGTCACCGGTATAAGAGCGAAAGTCGCTATGTAAATGAGTGAAAGTCACCATGAAATAAGAGCGAAAGTCGCTATGTAAGTGCGTGAAAGTCACCATGAAATAAGAGCGAAAGTCGCTATGTAAGTGTATGGAAGTCACCATGAAATAAGAGCGAAAGTGGCTATGTAAGTGGGTGAAAGTCACCATGAAACAAGAGCGAAAGTCGCTATGTAAGTGGGTGAAAGTCACCATGAAAATGTGCGAAAGTCGCACGTATCCGCATCATGTTATAAGGACGATATAGAGTCTGAGGACAGACTAATCCCAGGATGGCCGAATGTAGGATATGTAGGATATGGTAGGATATGCATCCACCCCGTATACGCTGACAGTATCACTTATTGGCTCAATCGGGTGACTCAGTGATACGATGAATCAAGGGATGTTACGTGAAGAAGTTAGGCTGAGAGTCAGTTACCGTTTAGACGTTGTGTTAGAAGGATGAGAGAATAAAAGTGTGTATATAATCATTGTTTCGAAGTATGTATTTCTAACATTCCGATGTTCCTACAGGAAATTTCGTCAATGCACTGGCCTACAAATACTTTCGAGGATATACTCAAGATTTCAACAACGTTGCCGCTGTTTCTTTCCACATTGATACTGATGTAATATCTGGCATGTCCGTACATCGAACTATTGAATATTTTTCGCAGAGAGATTTTTATTATCTTCAAATTCTTTTTTGTACCATATTCAGGCAAAATCTAATGCTAGGTCGATGGAGTGAAAAATAATTTATAAATATTTACGATATTTTATGCATCTATCCTATGATAACGTTTTATCATAATTATTTTAGCGCGAACAACATCAGTATTTGACTTTGTTTATGTATCATATCGTTGAATCATATCGATTGGTTATGACCCGCAGAAAGTACCTATACTTGCAAAACAAACACATTCTGAAATCATACCATTACTCAAAAGTCCTTTCAATGGATTTTCGTTTCTTATAACTCAATTTGGAAATCTGTCTTTCCCAATAATTGTTCCTAATGAATATATTATATCTCTGAATAGATAGTTTATAGTTTTTTTTGAACGAATTGTAGGTGAACATGTGGAATTAGATACAGGTAGCATTAATATGTATAGTTTGAGGAATACGGGTGAGTATTGATAATCGATGGATCCTTGTACAAAAACAAATTACCAACTGAATAAGTGCGACTATATACTGTGTGCCCGAAAGATAAAGATGAACAGCTTGGGGATCTCGGCAAACGTAAGAGTTACACAGTAGGTCAAATAGGCAAGAAGTTGCGCATTCAAGGGGTCAGTAAATGGATGTTGAGAAATTTCAAAATAATCTTCGAAAAAATAAACGAAAGTGGGAGGTGTGGTTTTTATTTTTTTAAAGTTGATTGAGTTTATTCATTTCGAAAAAACTATCATCAAATTTGTATTTTTATGAGGCACGAAACAAAAATATACCCTGTATGACATAGTATTCTTCATTGCTAGTTTCCTATGAAAATTAAAGATCTTATGGTGATGAGAGTGCCTGAAGGATACGAAGTACTGAAAATAATTTTCAACAAAATTTCTAAAGAAATCTGCATTCCTAGAGACTAGCAGCTAGGAAGTATATGAAAAACTACTTGATAACAGATTGAAGATTATTGAGAGACAACTAGAAGATTCACAGAGCGGTTTCAGAAAAGGAAGAGGAGTACTGGACCACGTATTCACCATCAAGCAAATGATAGAGAAAACTGACAATGAAAATATATACACAGCATTTATTGATTTAGAAAAAACGTTTGATAGTATACCAAAAAAAACGATATGGAATAGTTTGGAGAGTAGAGGAGTTGACAAACGAATGTACCAGAAATTACGTTAGAACCAACAACGCGAAATCAGATGAGTTCATAACCAAAGGACTACGACAAGGAGGGATACTCAGTACGACTCCATTCAACATAATCCTGTGAAGGAGATTAAAGATAAAACCAAGAAACTTCTAGAGGGATATAGAAACCTGGAACCGGTATACTTAACGGAATGCGCATTCGCAGATGATTTGATGATATGCTCTAAAAACCAAAAGGACTTACAACAAAACTTAGAATTATGGAACATGGCACTAAAGAAAATAAATCTGATGATAAATATGGAAAAAACAAAAATAATGGTGATTGGAAACAATGACACACAAAGAGAATTAAAACTCAATGATGAAGTTATTGAACAGACAGGTTGTTTCTAGGGGTTACAATAAAGAAGGACGGCAAAAATGAAGTGGAACTGAACAACAGAGTCGAGAATGCGACAAAATTGTACTACAGCTTGAATAAAACTCTAATCAGAAAAAAAAATAAAAAAAACAAAGTTAACAGTTTACAAAACAATATTCAAATCAATTTGTATGAAAGTTGGACTCTCAATAAACAACAGAAAAGTAAGATACAGACAATAGAGATGAAATTCTTGAGGGGTATAAAAGGAATAACAAGGAAGAACATAATTCGAAACGAAGTAGTAAGGGGCGAACTAGGAGTAGAATCAATAATGAAAAGTACCTATAGAAAGACATCACCAAAGTTCTGAGCAATAAATTAGAATATGAACTAATGTCTATAAGATCTTACTCGATATTATGCAATATAAAACTCGATTCCTAATATGGGTAGCGGCGATAAATACGAACGGAAGATAAAAAAAAGCAGTTCGTACAAGGTCGTCGGTAGACTTCCAAAATAGGTTTAATGAGAACAAAATACAAGCTGTAAATTAACTAGCGAAATATAAATTATAAGTACCTACTAGTATAAACAAGACAGCTTGTGATGCGAATTTCAACGATGATATAATCTTCAAAACCGTTGAAGACAATATATCGTTATATATCGTTAGAAAAAAAATTCTCTGATGTGATGGTGTGATGGTATAATGAAATATAAAGGGTGCTCCATTGAAAAAACTATATCAATTGATTATTACTTTGTTTTCTGAAATATTCAACTGTTTTTCTATGTTCAATCATTCCAAATTTACAGGGAAAATTATGAAGGACGGCATTTTGTAAAAATATCAAAACTATAAATTCAACAGTTTTATGGGGGGTGCAAAATGTACGTGCATTTTGAATAGGTACTCATAATACAACAAATAAAGTTTATAGAAACCGATCGAATAAGATTTCTTGGTTCGGTTGGACCGCTCAGGAAATGGCTGTTCGACCACAGATTGATTCAATACATTGTTCACAACTTTTACTAGGTGCTTTGAGATGTCTTTTTAACACAATATATTGATTTTCAGCTGAGATTCGTTTTCATCCACAGCTTTTTTATATGGTATGAAACGTACAGACGTCATTATAACGTCAAAGAAGTATTTCAAAATGACGTCGATATGCCGTCATCATATCGTCAATGCGACGTCATTTGCTGACAAATTAACGTCACGAAATGACGTCTTTTATCTGTGACATCCTACCGTCATTATGACGTCATCCTTCAGGTCAAATAGACGTCTGCGATGACGAAAAAAGTTCGTCAAAATGACGTTATTCAATTGGTAAAAGCCATTGAATTATATAATGGTGCGAAGAAAAAAAGGTTTAAAATATCGGTTCCGAAAGTGTACTCTTGGCATACCAGAAAAAAGAAGCCGTCTACTTTGTGGGCAATGTACAGTATGATACGAACGATGCTAGAAATTGAAGAGAAACTGAAATGAAATGTGGGCGGGAAGTGAGTTCGGGAAGTAGACATGTGCAATGTGACACTTCCCAACATTCAGAGACGTTAGTAATGACAGCATTACATATATGGTTGTATATGAAAGTAATTAGTCATGCAGTTTTACTTATTACATTATTCCTAGCACTTATCAAGTTGACCGTGGAAGGTAAATATAGTTTACGGACTCCACCTTCTACAGACATGCGGTATACATGACAGTTATGGAAATCATCCATGCTCGAAGTTGCCCAAATTTGAATCAAATGAATTCAAAAAGTCGGTCTACCACACAATAAAATATAAGTTGAAGTTAAGACAAGCATCTGGGATTTTCATCTACTCGCCCTTATTAATTTTGATTTAATGGTGGTTCTATGGTCCACCAACTAAAAATTGCCACTGATATGGTTTTTTTGAATTTTCACTGAATATGTGACTTATCACCATCGTCTGATGATGGCTGTTAAGCCAAAACTAGTTACAAAAAGTGTTTAAATAGTTCATTATCTTGTGTGGTCGACCGACTTTGAGTTTTTATTTGATTTGATATACATGACAATCATAGGGAGATAGGTAACGTGATATTTTGTTTCATTATACAGGGTAATTATCACATTGAAGATAATCTGAGAATGTGCAATTATTTTGGTTTTGAATATACAATTTCAATTCAGGTATCTTCAAAATCTCCTGATATGATATTTGTTTCTATATACATATCTGCGCATTACTAAGATGGGTATGTTTTTATGGAAATAAAAGACAAATATTTTCACAATAAAGTTTTTTTACATGTTTCAGGTATGGTAGGTATTTCGATATGCCTATGAAAAATTTGAATTCATTCGCAGAGTTAAAGTATAAACGTAAGATGTCTCAAAACGTCTTGTTTTCGAGATACAAAGTTTAAATATCACAAAAATTAGATGGATGGCAAATTGATCCAGATTCGATTTTTTCATTCATCGCATAATACTTATTTGTATCATTAAACATAAACGGTTTCAGAGATAGGAATTTAGAGCCTGTGTACTCATGTAGAACTCTCCCTTATTTTTATTATTCTCGTTTCATATATTTTAATAAATGCTTATACATCATGTTATAGGTATTATTGAGTCTACGAAAATATCATTCGATAATCAACCACTTCTGATAAATAGAAAAAAACATTTTATGTAGATATGATTATTCAAATTGTCATCGAATGGTGGAATAAGTGCGCATGTTAATTTGAGAATATAACAACAACAAATTTGTCTCAATATCTCAAAAACCCCAAATGTAGGTATTCAAATTTGCATAATTATAACAGCCACCCTAAAAATGCCAAAGTCACTAATATGTATGGGAAGGTTGATTAGGTAATCAACCTAAAGTAATATAACCATAGCAAAAAATGTTAGGATACGAAAGATCTAGCATTTTTTTCGAATCTATTACAATAAGGAAAAATTAAGCTTACAGAATCAGCCAAGAAGTCATGATGAAAACCTAGCATAGATATCGTAATGAAAATAACTATTTACTTCTCTTTATGACTTCTTGACTGATCCTGTATGCTTGTTTTTTCTTCATTTAAATCAGATTCGAAACACCCTAGAACATTCGTATCTCAACATTTTTCACTAGCTATCTTCTTACCTTTTAGTTAGGAAATAGTTAATCGACCGTTACTCTACATATCAGCGACCCTGTATAGTTCCGGTTAATATTTTAGTTTCGAGTTAGAGCAATTATTGTAGTATCTCAACGCTATCATTTTATGTCTGTATTTGAGAAGTTTCAACTCTCCAACCAGGTTGTTGCCAAATGTATCCAGTACTCGTCATCATACAGTATGCATTGTAGTACTTTCCGGGAGCTCTGCAGTAGGACCATTCCGGACACTTGCAACGAAACTGACTCCGGAATTCTTCCTTGCATATCTCGTTCCACCAACAAATACGCTGTAAAATAAAAGCGCTATTGTGTCTTTCTGAAATGGTCATTTTTCAATTTTTATATCGACCTGGATATTTACAGTATCAGACCCCCACATTAAATCGGTCTAGAAATATTTTCGAAAATCGTGGTATTTATGCATTCTATATACAAACTGTGTTATGAGAAGTTGAGCAAATTAAACACAGTTATTATAATAATTAAACAAATTATTTTAATCGAATCATATACAAATTTCTCAGATTAGGTTTAAAATGAAGACGATTCCAACCTTCAATTTGGACGCCTAGCACACATTTATTATTATTTTTTCATATATTATCTTGTGTTTTATATTTGGGGATGAATCTCGTGTGTTGAAAATAGTCATTTCAGAAGCCATAATTAATTTTTCCTATACATAAATATGCAGAACTATTGATAACTAAATTCATTCCATTTGTCTTGTCTTGTAAAGAACGCCGCTATAGAGTTGTAATTTTATAACTTTACAAGGCAACGCTTCGAGTGGAGATATCACGATCTCTACTCGGATATAGCTACCCTGCACTGATGAGGGCCAATAAACCCGAAACCGGTCTGTAGGTTGTTAAGCGTGCTTGTTCCGATGTGAATTTGTCACGTCTTAGGAAGAAAGAAACATTTGCGATCTGTATTCACAGTGTGAATTGTTACATGGACTATGAGCAGATAAAATTCAATGTTCTGCGTGGTATTTACCAAGAAAGTAGTTGTTTTCTGATCGTAGTCTACCAGACATTCATCTCAAACTATGTTTGATATTTTAATTGGATAGACTTTTTTCCTTTTAAAAATTTGTGTCCAATTTATGGCTTTTCCATTTTTTCACTTTCCATCGTTTAATAAGTATGTATTATTTTGTAAAATGATCATAATTACCAAATTGTTTTCAATTACGAACTGCTTTATTGAATCTTTATATTTTTTGAAATGTGTTTTGTTTTATCCGATTTCAAAAATTAAATAACCAAACTGAACAGGTATTAATATTTTGACAACAATTTTTCTCTGAATTAAATATGATATGGTATTATCCTTATGTCAGTCCTTACAACAACCAATCTGTGGATTTCAAATGTTAAAATTCAGACAATAGAATCGGAATTACGAAGTATTTTCACGGTGATAAACCTGCTTAGTTTTTGTTTTGCTATCTGTCAAGTGAAAATATTGATTTAAATTATAAACGTAAAATTTATGTGTTTTGACTTTATTTACCAATATGTGCGAGCGTAGGGGACAAATGTCCAATGGTATCATAGATGATTCAGTGGAAAAGAGTATCCCTAATTTCTCTCTTTAGTGTTCACGTTGTTAGTTTTTGATTTTGATTTCGGTAAAACGGTGACACGAATTTTCTTTATTTCAAATCGATATATTGTCGTCCTACATATCAGTTCGTGGTATGATTAACCTATAATTTTTTGAAATATCAATTCATTGGCAATCCCAATGCAAGAAAATACAACTCGTCCTGCGGATTCGTTGTTTTTTCAGCTTTGGGAATGTGATTCATTAATATTCCAAAAAATTATCGGTAATAAATCTTACCACTTATTATATTACCCCTGCTAATATTTCCAACTTGTGTCAAAATAGATGGAGAGGTTACCGACAGACGAAAATGTAGTAGATTAAAGTAAAATTTGAGGTATGAAAGGGACACCATCTGTTCGTCAAATCACAGATAATTTGAATTCATCGACACTGATAATAAAATCTTGACAAGACGAAGGATTAACTCAGGCCATATGCTTCCTGTAAAACTAGCATTGTACTAAAACAATAATAAACGACGAGTGCAGTTTTGAAATTTTCACTTTAGCATGTCACAAGAATAGGAAAATAATTTGGTCAGATGAATGTACATTTAGTAACAACAGTAGGAAAATCATAGAATAGTAGAAAATAACTTCCCTCAAAGGTTCAGTTTGAACGTTAGAATGATATTCTCAGAGTTAGATCGATAGGACTATTTTTCATGGAAGGTACAATCAAAAATATCAACGATTATGGACAAAAGATAGTTTATCACTCGTCGGATCCAGATCAATACGATTAACTTTCAGCAATCTGAGGCTATAGTAGTCATTAGTTTAATACATATTTATCCATAACCTGGTTCTTGACTATCATCTTGTGCTATACATGAATATAGTACCGGAACATTGAAACACCCTGCGTTGATATTTACAATTCTATATAGAGAATATGGGAAATTCCAGAAATACGAATTATCAAAATAAATGAACCTCAATTATTACGCATTTTGAATGTGATTTTATTTGAAACAATATTCTTGTAAATTTTTATTATTCTTATTCAACATTTTTCATTGTAAGAAGTTGCATATCGTACATTATATACCATATTACCAGAATGATAATGTGTTGATTGTGTTCATAAAAATCATATAGTCTATACACAGTGAAAAAAAAAATTTCATCAGCTCACACCAGTTAACACCGTCTAGTGTCCCCTGAGGTCCTGATTGTTTTGGTGTCAGTAAACACCGGCATATTATTCACCACTGTAGTAGGTGTTATGTGAATTCAACAAAATGAAAATTTTGGTGGTATTCTTTATTAATTTACAAAAAAGCGATTTGACACCGCAGTGGTGTGATGCACATTCTGTGATTTTCTTGATGCTGAATCCTACCTCCACGAAATTATCTTCGTTGTGTTTAAACACTCAGCAGGAACATGCGAATACTTTTCTGGTATGAAGGAACACCATATCATGAAAGTGATCATTCGAATCAGTGCTTTTCTTCACAACTTCCGGTGTTTTTCATCAAGTTAGATTACCTATTAAAATATAATTTATATGATGATAAACTAGACTCAGACGAATCTAGGGACAATTCGGATGATGACGAACTATTTCGGCTCAATTATCCTGATCAGTGGCACTAGGCCTCTGATCTATATCAAAATCATCTATGATGAATGATTCGATGATGAAGAACTGTTTTGGTTCATTTATCCTGATCAGTGGCTAGGCCAATTGATACTGTTATATATCAAAATCATCTGATATATCATGTCCAATATTGAAATCAGGTACGGTAGGACTACCTATTGAAATATAATTTATATGATGATAAACTAGACTCAGACGAATCTAGGGACAATTCGGATGATGACGAACTATTTCGGCTCAATTATCCTGATCAGTGGCACTAGGCCTCTGATCTATATCAAAATCATCTATGATGAATGATTCGATGATGAAGAACTGTTTTGGTTCATTTATCCTGATCAGTGGCTAGGCCAATTGATACTGTTATATATCAAAATCATCTGATATATCATGTCCAATATTGAAATCAGGTACAGTAGGAAGGACGTCAGTGCCACCTATTGGCTAAAGTTCTAAGGTTCTAAGTTAATTCTAAGATAATTCTAAGATAATTCTAAGATAACTCTAAGATAACTCTAAGATAATTCTAAGATAATTCTAAGATAATTCTAAGATAATTCTGAGATAATTCTAAGATAATTCTAAGATAATTCTAAGATAATTCTAAGATAATTCTAAGATAATTCTAAGATAATTCTAAGATAATTCTAAGATAATTCTAAGATAATTCTAAGATAATTCTAAGATAATTCTAAGATGATTCTAAGATGATTCTAAGATAATACTAAGATAATTCTAAGACAATTCTGAAGATATTTCACACCATTCAGATGCCTACATGCAATATTTTTATTAAATTATATCAAATCTAGTGTTTTCAAGATGCAATACTTAACGAATAATTATTGTCACCAAATTAGATGATTTATACACCGCCTCGATTACATCGTCATATGACACGGTGTAACTTGGTGTCAATTTTATATAATAGGAGTTTTTATTCGTCAATGTCAATGATAGCACCATTGAGAATATTAAATTTCAACCATTTGGTGTTTCTTATGATCATACGTTTCATAATAGTTCTTATTCACCACATTCATGTCATTTTTCACTACTAAGATCAGAATTAACACCACTCAACACTCAATTGTCAAATATATAATTAAAAGGACACAAGTTTGATATTCAGGTGATGTTGTATTCGTCGGAGTTTACTCTCAAATCCATTTGTTTGAAATTACACCCAAGTTTTTTTACTGTGTAGGTATTTTAGTTACTATGGATTTCTATACCACTCGTCAGTTAATCAAAATCAACTCAACACGAAGATTATTATTAACTGATAAGAATATCAAACTTGATTCGTGATAAATAACTGTTGGTGAGGACAAATAGGTGAGTGGGTACATACCTCAGTTAAATAAACTTTGATGGAGTTATCGGTACTTCTCTTTTCAATAACTCTACTCTCCACTATCAGTAACGCGATTGTCAATAAGCAGCATAGCTGAAAAGAGAAAGTTGATGATAAAATTTCTACGGTGGTAATCGGAGAGCATCTCACTCGAAGCGATGTTTTTATCATTTTATCTAGACAGGAACTTGTGGAATATTGATCCATGTCGGGTTTATTCACAGTATCCCCATCTCGTGTGATTTATACGTACTGACTTCATATGAAAAGTTTCGTTTCATTGATATGATTATGATTATTCCGACGTGTTTTAAGATACGTGAAAATATATTCTGAAAAGATGTAATTTCCAATTATTCTTGATGAAAATTTCAAATTCCTCACTACCGTTGAATCTAGTTTTGATAACTTTTTTCGCTATCTTCGAAAATAACACCACCTGCAATTGGCTCATTTGTAATGCATTTGTAACAGCCTCAGAGGCAGAAATATCAGGAAAGTTGAAGCGTCCTTATCGCCTGATGTCCTGAATAATCATTACTGTTCTATTGCTGGAAAAATAACAGAAAATATATCTCTAAAAGTTGATCCATTATCTCACTTTCAAGGTCCTTTTATAGCTGATTCCCTAGTACTCCACGATACCGATTTAAAAGAACTGAGAAATACTATAACAACTTTTACAAATAAAACTACTTCAGGCATTGATAATATCTCTGTACGAATATTTGAAAACCTACCAGAAAATGCACTTGATATCCTGGTTCAGCTAATAAATAAAATTTTTCACAATGGTACATTTCCTGATTTCCTAAAAATATCAGTAGTAATTCCCCTGTATAAAAGTGGTGACCGTGACGATCCATCCAACTATAGACCTATCTCTCTCATTCCTATATTAGCAAAAATTATTGAAAAGTTGGTGAAGATTAGATTATCTGCATTCTTAGTTAAAAAGGAGATTATCACAGGTGCCCAGTATGGCTTTCAAGCTAGAAAAGGTACAAATGATGCAATTTTTTCTTTTTTGTATGACGTATATACAGAGATAAATCGAGGTGAAGCTGCCGCGGCAGTGTTCTGTGATTTATCAAAGGCGTTCGACTGTGTGAACCACGGAATACTGTTGCGAAAGCTTCATCACTATGGCGTAAGAGGTGTCTGTCAGAAATGGTTTGAATCGTATCTATCAGGTCGAAGCCAAGTTGTTAAAACGACTACTTACTCTGATAAATTGCCTGTAGAATGTGGTGTTCCTCAGGGGTCAATTCTCGGACCAACTCTCTTCTTACTCTATAATAAATGACTTGACCAGAATAAATATTTCAGGAAAAATAACGCTGTTTGCGGACGATACAAGTATACTCTGGAATGATAAAGATCCCGAAACACTCCTTGAAAATTATCAAGAATGATATGTATGAGGTTAAAAGATGGTGCGACGCAAACCAGTTATCCATGAATATGTCAAAAACAAATATTGTTTCTTTCAAAGGTGAAGTAGATGAGCTTGTCATGGGTGAGGATGTTATAGGAAACACTAAGCATACTAGATTTCTAGGTGTTTATATAGATTCTAGACTAAAATTTAACGAACATGTTTCAAATTTAAATAAAAAATTGTCTTCTGGATGTTATGCAGTAAGAGTAACATCGAATGAACTTGGTCTTTCTTCTGCCAAGGTTGTGTACCATTCTTTAGTAGAATCCCACTTGATATATGGAATCCCATTCTGGGAGGTGTGTAATTTGAATCTTATAAACTCTGTTTGTATACTGCAGAAACGTGCAGTAAGATATATGTGCAAAGCAAAAATTCGAGATTCCTGTAAACCTCTTTTCGTTAAACACAAAATATTAACAGTATTCGCAATTTCTGTTTTGGAAACGGTATGTCTAATAAAAAAACATATTCATAAATTTGACACTACCTACACACGTCCCGCCACACGTCAAGCTGGTAACATTAAACTCCCGATCCCAACATTGGCATTAATTAAAGATTCAGTAATTTATGGAGGCGGTAAGATGTTTAATCACTTACCAAAGCACATCAAGGAAATAAGTTCCGTAAAACAATTCAGAAAGGGAGTGAAAGCTTTCCTGTTGGATAAACCCTATTATAGTTTACAAGAATTTTATGATGATGCATTCTAACTCGAGCTTGTTTTAATATGTCGTAAGATGTTTTTTATGTGCTAAATTTTGTTTCATATATTGTGGTAGGTATGATACTTCTAGTACAATGTCGGTATCAACTTATTGTCCCATTTATACTTTCTGTATGTGTATTTTATTCACTTTAATTTAGGAATTTGTTAGGCTTTTACGTTGTCAATAAGATTTGTATCTTTGAACAATAAAGCATATTCTCTCTCTCTCTCTAATGCATTTTTCAAAATTGCCGCCCTGATGGTGACATTTGTCATATTGGTTTTTGAGGTTCCTCTATATGCAGAAACGATCTCCTGGACATAATTTTTTATCGTTTTCCACATTATGTTTCAAACGTCATGGCCGACAATGTATTCCCCATCTAGGTCAAGATGTCATACACACATAAAAAGAATTACTTGATTTGATTTGATATGCTTTGATTCAATCAAGAGTATGGCTTGTTTATATATACTGGAATAAATGTCTGCTCAATTCAAGACTTTTATGTTTCCAACTATATACACTCATACCAATGTTATAGATTTCTTGATTCGTAAATGAATGGAGTTCTTCGTGAGAATAATACAATATTTCAGATTGATAACACAATATATTCAAATCAAGACAATCATAATCTCTCAATGACTCGCATTTTTCTTGAACTAAAAGAATCAGATTTTCAGTTTTAGCTGTAGATTGTTTTGTATCAAGATTTTTATCAAATTAGAGGAATTATATCGATTTCTTGAAATGAGAATCATCCTCAACTTCCGTTCTCTTATTGGGGCTCTCATCAATCACATCATCACTTGCAAACCTTCTTCTTGACAACCTTTCCCCCTATTCGTAGAGATTATTTCTGAACTTGTCCACCAGTTTACCTCGCAATAAAGTTGTATTCCTCTGGTTTCAAACTACTGAAAAATATAAAATATATCATTCACAACTCCATGTAGGTACAATGTGAGAGATAAACTGACTCAACACAATGTATGGTTATTATATTTCTTCAAATCTGGGTTCACATTCTTACTACTGAATTCATTTTCCTTGGATCGAAATTAGGTAAAAAAATACCTAAGATGTCTAATACAAGTTCAAGAAGCTCTTTTCCACTGTTCAATCAGTGTTTGGACAAATTTAAACGTTCATCCGCACATAGGTACCTAACCCCAATTTTCACTCACTATGACGATCCTGGTTATTCAAGTTTTTCACGAATTATCAGTTTTCGAGATGATATAGCTACGTTAATTGATTGGATACACAATAATACCTACCCAAGAATGAACGTCGATAAGATATAGGCATGTAACTTACCCCTAAAAGTGGTAATTATATCCTCAGATATCTCCTAAGACCCTAGTTTTTCTTTCATGGCAAGCCAATATTTCTATGCCAATAAAATAGGTTGAACTGGTTGAACAATGATGGATGCACGACAAGAGCACCGAAACAACACACTCACACCGTTTGGCAACATTCTCGGCTCGAAGGGATCGCAATTATATTCAAGAAAATATTATGGTCAATCCAAAGAAACTTTCTCAGAGATTTACTCATTCAGAGATTAAATGTTGAATGTTATTTTGAAAGAAGACATTCCGTGATATATTTTTCAAGAACTTAATTATTTTTTCTGGATACTTTGAATTTCTTGAATTGAGTACATTTTGTTATACCAAATGAATATTCCAGTGAAATAATTTTCTACAATTGACATATTCAATAAATTCATTTCAAATAAATTATTTCAGAAGAAGAATGCGCTTTTTCAAAACAAGAATTGGACGCAAATATATCGTTTTCATTTGAGAATTTGTTTTTATGTGTGTACAAAATAGAGCCGATAGAATGGTCAAAAAATGGAGGGTCCTTGATGTACTATTTTTTACTCAGATGCTTCGTTTTTCGTAACGGAGTAGAAGGCCTGGACTGTGGAAATTGAAAAAATCAAATTAATTTACTCATTGCGTTTTGATAGGTTGCCATATGGTAACAACGAAATTTGGGGAAGTGAATTCACTCATAATATTAAATAATGCCTCTTTCGATAGCACCACTCCCATTCAGTATTTATTTTTTATACATGATTGAACGAAAACTTTCCTTTTATGTATGTAGTTTTGTTAGAAACTTTATGGCCCCCCTAAATACCTATATCCTCTCCCAATGTCCTCTGGTTTGCACGATATTCCAGGTACCCTATACTTTTTTTTCGTGTAGTCGAAGGATGAAAAATATCGTAAGATTAAGATGGACAACATAGTAGATTATTTTGATATTCACTGAAGTTGAAAAAGCAACGGGATTTGACACCCATCGGTGAAGGGAGGAAGCAGAATGAGGGTAAAGATGCTGATTTATTTCATAAAACTTCATCTTTAACAATGTCCACCACTAATTGCAACTACATACAAATCCTACCTTGGTGTTGGCATGATATATCTTAGCAATAGGTATATCTTATAGTAAAAAATCTGGGAGTACTTGAGAAGAACAACTTTATTCTACCCAGTATTGTTGAATTTGTTATGATGAATCTGGAATAATACAGAGTTACAGGTAGGTATCCTCATATCATAATATCAATATTATACTTCTAACCAGAAACAACAATTATACCAGTTGAGTAAATTTTGATTGATCTGATCAAGTAGTTGAATATTCGCATGGAGAATTAGATCAGTACATATGATATTCTATCGATATTCTCATGATATTCGGTTGATTGATGTGTAAGAAAATGCTATTCATTATTTAGGGAACGTTCATGAAATGTAAAAATTCACATTACTACTATTCAATATGTATTGAAAGATCCCGCAAAACAGCTTTGAATGTTCTGATGAAGTCGACCGTTCATCATGTAGGTACTTCGCTATGCATATTCTATAAATGATAAATGTGTTTATGCTATGTCTAGGCGTTACTATAATCAATATAATTCGAATAAAGAAAGGTGAATATACACTTCACCGAAAAATGAACGCACCAGCAAAAAACTCGCTATAATTGCTACACCTGGTAGTCGTAAAAAAGAGATTTCCATTGGAATACAGTATATAAGCGGTTTGGACCAAAAAATATTTCAAACTTTTGGTTATGTTTTTGCGTTGATTTTTTGGGGAAGTGTAGTATGGATGATAGAAACTCCATATGCCCAGGTCATTGGAAAAGTGCTCGATTTTGGCCTACTTACCTAATGATTTGTCTAAACTTTCGAACAGTTTTAATATTGACCGCACTTTCCATAGGTGGTGCCATGTATTCCAGTCTTCTCCATAGCAATTAAAAAATGTATCCAGAATTTTCACAACCAATACATATTCGAAAATTTTCAAAAATATTGGTGGATTCGAATGAAAAGCAGTCAAAACATATGTCACCTACTATTATCATTCGTAAATCGATCGTACCGCCATCTACACGCAATTTATGGAATTCTACTACAGCTCTCAGAAAATCGACACAATTTGAAGAAAAA
This sequence comes from Chrysomela aeneicollis, assembly GCA_029955515.1. Taxonomy (NCBI): domain Eukaryota; kingdom Metazoa; phylum Arthropoda; class Insecta; order Coleoptera; family Chrysomelidae; genus Chrysomela; species Chrysomela aeneicollis. The sequence goes on along the minus strand of JARUHQ010000009.1, from coordinate 7,490,694 downwards.
AACAATTTGGAGTTTTGGAGGTTCCACCATCCTAGAAACAGATATTGATACAGGACGCGCCATCTCTTTGGATTCGGTTGAATCACCTACAGAAAGTTCTAAAAACTATTCCTCAATCAACGGTGATATTGATCTGATGAATTATCAATTTGTGAAAGCAGTATTGTTAGAAATGGCATGGCAGACACAGTTAATTAGCCCAAAATAAAATTAGGGCAACGCAACTGAAACGCGATGTCAAGTAGCTATTCAGTTTTCAGAAGATCAACAAGTTGTTTATGTGAAATGAAGAAGAAGCTTCGAAAAGATTTCAAAAAAATAATGTCATACTTCCTCAAGTTTATTGTTGATTGTCTTTGTAATCCACATCGGAGCTTTTAGTAAAAATGCGAGAGGGCAAACTGAAAGAGAACACTTTATCAAATGTCAAGACTACGTTGTTAGGAAATGCAATGGCTACACTGCCATCTTTGAAAAGTAATTAAGGATGCAATCAATATCATAGCTGGAGATGAGATCTGGAATCTGGGCCACCAGCCACCAACGCCGCAACTATGTCGTTTACTAAAAATATTTCTAGTCAATAAAAATATCTCCATCTAGTGGTTGATGGCAACTCATCTCATGAAATGGCCATCAACGCCGGTGTTCTACAAGGATCTGTTTTGGCACCAACTTTGTTCTACTTCACTCAACGATTCTGACCCATCAACAGCTTTGCAAACCCCCTATATATCACCCAATGATGCCAGAAAATCTATAGCTAGATAATGAAATATTGATCTGATAATCTAGTCAATGCAACCAAAACTTAGAGTTACTATTTTTATTTCACTAATTTACTAAAGCATAGATGCAGTATAGGCATACGAGTATTGTTTTTATATTATGAATCGAATCAATTCTTTGATTGCAAATCTATCAAAACGTGTATGTTGTATTGCTCATAAAGTTTGCTATTGAATCTGTTATCACGATAAGGTGGATTACGTAACAATTTATTTCTCACCCCAGGAGGATGCCAAAAATTAAAAGTCACGCAACGACCTCATTGCTGAATTCACCATTAGTCTCGATACTATCAATATGTTCGTGTCTTATGGAATGGACTGTAGGTTTTGGTTAAATCGAATTAGTAAAATATCGAGTAATTGACATGGTAAAGATAGGTCAATGATGAAAATGCTACTCAACATACTATTCCTACACTTCTGGTTTCACCAGAAATGACTCCAACTTGGGGTCAATACTTTCGCTCACGAGCGCAAATGCTGTCACTTCATGACATTCCTCGGAAAATACAATTTTGTGTTGAGATTTGAAAGAGTCACAGGCTAATTTGTTAACCGGTTCTGGAAAAATGTTTTTGTGTATCTAGTTCTGCAAATTAACATTTTAAGAATTTCTAAAAACTTTACAAAAATCGTACTGATTAAATAGAGTTGAAAAACAGTATGATATTAAATTGTACAGATTATTTTAGAAATGAAAACGTAATTGAAAAGTATAGGGTGTTCCAGTAAGTTTATTTTCTGGTATACATTCTATAGTACATATCTTAGTACATAGCTAATCAACCAACGAGGCCTATGGCCTAAGCCGATTGCAAATTCAGAAAAATTAGTATGTGTATCTACCTCATAGTGAAGGCAAGGGTGAGATTTAATCACAATTCACATTGTCGTCCAAATATGTATTGCTTTAACTATATACTAGATACACAATGTACTATATTGGTTACAATCCACATTGATCGTATCTCAAGATTAATATTGGAAGTTTGAAATCTGGATCACGTATTATCTGATAGATTTAGATAGTGTCCTTGAAAATGAGATTCATAGTATTTAATAGAAATTTATCGTAAGAAATCATTCTAAGAAGGAAACTGAATCACTAATTCAATGGTAAACCTCTAGATATTGTAGGAAAGCCATCAGAGAAAATCCCCCCAGTATACAAATAGCTCTTGGTATTCTATGAACCCTTCTTTCCTTCTCCCTGTTCAATACCTCGAAGAATGTTATGTACAAAATAGTCCCCGCGGAAAGTCCTTCTAGCAAAACCACAGCCGTAGATTTAGCTAGTGTTTCCAAGTCACTTTTTATCGTCACGAATAGTCCTAAAACTACTCCAAAAGGACTTGCTATCGCTAAGGTAAGCATGAGCAAGTAAATGTTTCTTGTTGTGGATCTGGCAAGTAGAAGTTCCAGCCCTATACAGAAGAGAATCGTCGCTGAGTGAATAGTTACTCCTATAAACAGGTACCAGATATTAGCAGAATCGTTCTGGAGACCTATAGCGAGTCCTTCGAAGATTGCATGGGAAGATAGTGCTAGCACTACCATCAAACATCTCATGATTTGCTGTTGTGTCTTTATTTCGGTCTCAACTTCTTGATTTTTTGACTCCATTTCCTGGTGCAGTGCTTCATTAATGTCTTTATCCAATTCAACATCAATATTTTCCTTGTTCATATCTGAATTCTTTTGATTTTCTCTTGCTACCTCCGAGTTAAGGCTCAAAGTATCATAGACTATATTCTCAGGATTTTCATCTATTGTTAAAGTCTTCTCCAAATTTGAGGTCGTAGCACTTTTAGCATTAATTTGTGATACATTTCGGGATGGACTGTTATTTTCATAGTCATCTCCGATGATGAATGGTTTATCACTATTTGCGTCAGCATTCACTGGCGTTACTGAAGAATGCGTGAAGTTATTGATTTTTTTCTTCATTGGAGGGCACGGCTCAGCTGGTATTCTTGTGATGATCCAATGAGAGAGCTCTTCCAAAAAGTAAACGAAGAAAAAGCCTATGCATATCGTTAGTTGTGATAACGGATATTCTGTATTCATACTATCGAATCGTTTTAGCTCTTCCATCGATTTATAAACCTAAAATACAAAATAAATTCAGCTGAAATGTATATTTATTAAGTATTATATTATAGGTCATAATGAAGAAGTTATATATTAATATGAACGGTCTTATTGTAAGTAGAAGAACATTTTTTGTTTGCTTAGGTTAGGTTATTCAAAACTAAAACAAATATTTTGAATTCATGTATAACGCAACCAGAGCGTCCATGTGAGAAACTGAGCAATTAAAGACATGTGAACTTGGAAAGATGGCCACAATTCAACTGAGAAATCAATTTCTTCTTCTAATTCAATATAACCCATGCGTCATGTCAAATCTTTTGCAGGACAGCCCCTGATAAAAGGATAATTGAAGTTATAGTTATTTTCTTATTATTTTGTATTTTGTGCATGATTCAGATTTATTTATTTGTGTGGATTTATACCAGCATATCATTATTATATCTATTTTCATTAATTTATGATGAAAAACATATGACAGAATAAATGCACATATTCAGTTTTATCTCAGTTGATGTTGTAACATTTTATTCTTAGTGTGGATTTCATGTAAATCCTACATTCATTTTGGAAATGGATCATGCATGAAACCACCTTACTAGGAGATAGGCATAATTTTTCCTTTGACATAAAATTTGTATGTGCATTCTTATATCGATATAGTTATTTTGTGGAAAGTGGTTCTTTCATGCAGTTATAGTTGACTGAACGACGCAAAACAGAAAACACCGTATGTGTTGAAAACAAAATATTTTTAGAACGTGTGAAGAAAATTGAGAATAATTTCAATTCCTATACCTTCTTTTATCGATATACATTCTATGGAAATAGTTACTGGAATCTTGAAAATGAATGGAAAACATGGAAATGGCATTTTTCATTATGTTGTAGGTTGTAGGTACTATAAATATTTCTACTTTCTATACAGTGTCCTTCGATTCGACTTGGGGGTTAAGTTGTGCTTTGAAAAATATGAAAAATGACCTACTCGGATGTGGTCACGTGACTTTCGCTACCTGGTCAAAAGTAATATTTTTTCAAAGTAATCGCTGAAAATAGGCTTATTTATTCGAATTTCAAAAAATTTTAAGGGGAGAAGTTGTTTCTTTTTCGATTTTACACCTACATCTCAAATTTAATACTGAAAAAATTCACTTAAATGAATTCTTATCCTACATGCATGAAGATACGTCAACTTTGCATCAAAAATAACTGAAATGTTAACCAGTAATTCTCATTTTCTTGAGAAAAACATATTTTTTTGGATGATTCGTGATTAAAAGTTAGTCGCATATTAGAGCTACTGGTATAAAACAGTTTTGTCGAAGTTTCTATTTTTTTAATGGTCCAGAAATTTTGTAATTATCAAAAAAATGGCAAAAAGTGAAAGTTGCAATAGAACGTTCAAATTTGAGATGTAGCTGTAAAATTGAAAAAGAAACAACTTTTTTCCTTGAAATTTTTTGAAATTCCAATAAATAAGCCTATTTTCAGCGATTACTTTGAAAAAATATTACTTTTGACAGGTAGCGAAAGTCACGTGACCACATCCGAGTAGGTCATTTTTCATATTTCTTTAAGCACAACTTAACGCCCAAGTCGAATTTCATAATAAATCATTAATAAAAGTTTTTCCCATATGATGCGGACTTTATGAAGGACACTGTATATGGTTAGTGGTTACTCATATATGAGTATGAGTGAATTCGAGATCAAAGATTTTAGAGAAATTATAATATGTATAAAATATATAAGAGGAAATCTTCAATGGATAAAACGCACAGTTATAACTAATGATCGAATTATTGTCGGGAAATTCTTGCTCTCTTAGTTGAAAACCGAATTTTTGTTGTTTAGCGGGTTGACACTTCATCATGAAATATCTGCTGTTTTCGGAGGGTGTGAATCTTCATTCAAAACAATTTGAGAACATGTGTCGAGATTTTGAAAGAAAGAGTCTGGGACTTTTCATACATGACCTATTTAAAAGCGTTTTAAGTGGAAACTCAACTATGCGGGACAACCCCATTGATTTTCAAATGACTTGATACAGTTATTATCAACAATATTTGTTTAAACTTGGTGTACCATCAGGGCATATTTTCGAAAAATCTGAATGAAAAAAATATTTCCAAATTGAATGTTTCGGATCCATTATCTGAAATTGAATACCTAATGAAGATACAGGAGGCACTCGAACAATAATTTCCATTTCTGCCCTGTGTGTTTCAAGCTAATAGTTCAAAATTGGACACACACTGTACCTACAATATTGTGAAAAAGGAGTGACAATGGTGGTCAAGCGTGAGAACAATAGATTAATTTTGAAATAAAATCAGCGTGAAAAATCAAACTAACCTCTAACATCATATGCAAAAAGCAAGTAGCGAAAAGAACCCCACCTCCAAAGGACTGACACAAAGCAATAGCGCAATTAACTTGATTATGTCTTTTTTGATTGATGAAAGTACGAGAACCGTCTTCGCCTTCCCATCTCCTGAGGATAGTGTACAACTTCAGCGGTAGAATTCCGGAAAAGAAACGTATCAGGAAAAACAGCACAGCCACTAGGATCTTGGTACTCTGTATATCCATATTCCGATTGGATGGGCGACTACATTGCGAATGAGTTGAGGGTCTACTAAATGTACTACAGGTGATTTCGATTGCTAGCATACAAACTTACCCCAATGGGGTGCGCGTGACACGTCGATTCAATCATTATCAGTTTACCTACAGGGTGGCTCAACGAAAACGATATATAGAGGAGTGTTAGGGTAACAGTAAAAAATACTTCTTCAGCTTCATTTCTGATAGAAATAGCCTCTATTTCGATACGCATTTTTTATTATTTGGAGATTGGTACTATCGAACTGTCAAATGAAATTTAGAAGAGTTAGGCCCAGTTTACTTCTGAGCGATTTGGATTTGGTGATATTAGCAATGAAAAACTCAATGTTTTAATTGGTAAATTTCAATTCAGAGTAGAATTTGATTGAAATTGACCAATAGAAACAATAACAACATTGAATTTTTCACCGCTTGTATTGCAATAATCAAAATCGCTCAACTGTAAACTGGGCTTTACGCTTTTGCGTCAGATTTCAATTATTTCAATGTCATCATTGTTACAAATCGAAGATGTTTCTGTTATTTATCGATATCGACAAAATAGCGTCTTATAAAACGTGTATCATAATATACTATTTTCCATTCCGGTTCTCTAATGAAGTCACTATGAAACGCAAATGCGTATCGTAATAGCCTCTGTTTCGATATACGCGTTTTTTATTTCTTGAAAGTTAAAATCGAACTGTCAAATGAGCCCAGTTTGCTGATGATGATGATGAATTTGATTTCACTTCTGATATACAGGTCGATAAGATCTTTCAAATGAGTTATCACTTGCTTAATCATACTATTTGAAAATTCAGTAGTTTTGACCAAGAAACGAAAGGGTAATGCAATTTGCAATTTAAATCAATTGCAAAATATGTTTCCTTAGAGAAAAAACCTTAAATTGAACACGATTTCCTACTCAAGCACTTCTCTATTTCGTTTTTATTGAGCCACCCTGTGAGGCAATGGTCAACCATTAATATAATCAAGGGCTAAACATACGGAGTTAGTTATTGGAAAAGCATAATTTGCAGAATACCACTCAATCCTTTATCACGAATCTATAAGAACAGGCTAGAATCGATTTTCTGTTGACTTGTCAAAATAGAGATTCCACAGTCATAATCAATACTATACAGGGAGGGCCAATGGAAACTTTCCACCCTAATTTGTAGGAGTTCAAATCAACATCTTGAAAAACGCTCGAATACGTCGATATTTGATTTTAGGGGGAACTGATTTTCAGTTTTTTTCACCCCCGTAGCTTTAACCCTGTAGCTGGGGGGTGAACAACCCTCAAAATTTGAATAGGGAAAAGGGGTCGTGCCATACCTCTTTTTGAAGGTCTCATTGAGTTCTTCATGACCCTATAATTTTGCCCTATTATTGTCATCGATAACGAAATGACAGGTTGTCAAAATCTTGGTAAGAGACTATTGTTTTCGTAATAAAAATACCAAATCATTCGAGTTACCAGTGCAATAATCAGGTGGACACGTCAAATTTAAATTCCAAGCTGTTCAAAATGTCAGCCATGAACATTCCACAATTTTGATTTTCAATCCCACAAATTTCCCACTCTATTTCCAAGAGTTTGACAACCTGTCATTTCGTTATCGATGACAATAATAGGGCAAAATTATAGGGTCATGAAGAACTCAATGAGACCTTCAAAAAGAGGTATGGCACGACCCCTTTTCCCTATTCAAATTTTGAGGGTTGTTCACCCCCCAGCTACAGGGTTAAAGCTACGGGGGTGAAAAAAACTGAAAATCAGTTCCCCCTAAAATCAAATATCGACGTATTCGAGCGTTTTTCAAGATGTTGATTTGAACTCCCACAAATTAGGGTGGAAAGTTTCCATTGGCCCTCCCTGTATATACGTCGACTTATGATGTACCTATCAGAATAAAAAATATTATATGTTAGAAACTTATCGAACGTATATAATTTCCATCATACTCTTATGCACACTTTATCATTAATCTGTGATATCTCAATCACCACCGTTGTCACTAGATATGTTGGAACTTAGTATTCGCATTCATGCATTTATTATATTACATTTTTTCATTCATTAACTATTCTTCGAAAGATAACTTTCATCTTTTAACGACAAATGAGGTAAAATGTGATTTGCGCAGGCGCGATTCTATCAAACCGATAATGTCTTCTTGTTTTTCAACAAAATCTGGATGAAATGGTTTACCGAAGAACTGTATTTTTACAATTTTTGTAAGGAAAAAATCGATTCAGAAAAGGAATAGGATATGCATGTTTGTGTGATGAATCGCAGAAGAGCCTAAAGTAAAGTTATGAAAATCCTTGAAGAAAATATGGTCTTATGATAGGAATAGGAAAGTAACAGATAAATATTTTTGAAACCAACAGATAACGCGAAAATCGAATCAAGCATGAAGTAATATATTTGAAAGAAAATCAATATGTCATAGCCCTAACAGTCTTTGAGTCATCTAAATAATTCATGCCAAGAAATATGTGAATTCCTAATCAAAATCGGTAATAATGTGGTGAATAAATTCATTGATTAAATTTGGTTATCAGTATACATCGAATTCGACGCTCATCATTAGGATCTAGATACGAAGAAGTACAAATTACGGTAAAGTTGCGGAATCGTATGGTACCTACTATTCATAGGTTAGAATGTTATTTTGGTTATAAATATAGGGGGGATACAAAATTTCATCAATTTTGACAGAAAGCCTGTTTCTTCATTCGCGCGCCTTATTCGAATAGGCCAAACCAAGAATCAGTCCGACAGTTTTTGAAATTTATGTATGTATAAACGAAAACAGACACAGATTTTTTTCTGATTGCTCAGAATTTCTAAGGCATAAAAAAACTGTCCAAACAACTGAAGTTTCTTGTATTCAGAGTTTTCCCCAAAATTTAAAATTTAACAGAGGTAACTCACCCATTACAATTCCAGTCCAGCCAAAATAATTTCCCGTCTAGAAGCTCATATTATTTCATTACATCCCCTGTATTGAAAATTTTGGTGACTATAGGTAACCGTAAACAGTGTTGGGAAGTGAGTGATATACGATGTACACTTCTTCGATTTTGTTATTACTACACCTTTTCCAGTTGTATTTCAGAAAGCGTCAAGTCACTTTTTTCAGAAAGTATCAATTGTATTTCAGAATAACGAGTATAATTTCAGAAAGCGTCAAATGTATTTAATGAGTTTAATTTCATAAAGTATCAATTGTATTTCAGAATTGTTAGTTTCATTTCAGAAAGCGTCAATTGCATTTCAGAATGGTCAACTGAATTTGAGAATTCGTCATTTGAATTTCAGAAAATAATCATTTGTATTTCAGAAAGCGTCAATTGAATGTCGGAATAATCACTTGTATTTCAGAAACACTCCATGTTTTATGGTCTTATTTTCCATTTATCTATGTGAAACTATGTATAAAGTGGTCCGAATCAAAAAATTTGGTATTAGATTAATGTTTATGGGAACTATACATCTAACATAATATTCTCAAGAATGTAGGTAAAGGCAAAGTTTAGCGCTTCCGATTGCACCAGAAATGAACCGCTACTTCGTTATTTTGAATGGGACCCTCTATATATGATAATATCAGGATAATTTATTTTATATTATTCATCGATTCCTTCATATAAGAAGACATGCTGTTTCTGAAATACAAATGACGCTATCTGAAATAGATTTGATATTTTCTGATATACAAATGACGAATTCTGAAATTCAATTGACTATTCTGAAATTTATTTAACGCTTTCTGATATTGAACTGACTATTCTGAAATACAATTGATGCTTTCTGAAATTAAATTAATTGATCTGAAATACATTTGATGCTTTCTGAAATTAAACTCGCTATTCTGAAATTCATTTGACGCTTTCTGAAATTAACTTGATGGTTTCTGAAACACAACTGGAAAAGGTGTAGTGTACATCAAAAAAGCTTGGCCACGGCTCACTAGAGAAGGTCCTGCTAGTGTGATCCTCTATATGATACTTTAATATTTGTACCCCTCTGAGTTTACTTCCGGCTATTTCCAAGCCCTATAGTTACCATCGATTCAACTGGCAGTTAGATGTCATTGTTTTGTAACGCGTATATTCCAGTTTTTGTCACAGTCACATTTTGGACTACCATTTCGCAAAATATTTATATAATTATATATTAATACTATTTTTAGTCTTTACAGCTAATTTGTGATCAGTGATGGTTGGTGGAAAAGTGAAATGCTGTAACGAGAACGAGAGTATTATTCGTCGAAAAATGCCTGATGATATTTTGCTCCCAAGCATATCTCCTGGATATTTTCAACATGTAAGTTCTTCGTGCATCCCAAAATGTGTAAAACTTTGTTTATCGCACTCCTATGAGGTCGGAAAAAATGTGTGGTGGAACTTACGTAATTTGACCTCCTGATCACGAATCTGAAGTCAAAACGCGGCGGTCTCAAGTATTTTCGGAGATACGGCCCCATTTTGTCTCAAAAATGCACCATTTCAAATCTCCATTTTCTGCTAATAGAAAAACACAAAACTAATCCTTCTTTGAACCAAAACATCACACATGCTCACATTCACTTGTTTTCAACACATTTTTTTGCATAAAAAACTGTTATTTTCACAAAAATTCGCCCTTCTTCAAAACGTAAACAAAACATCTTTTTTCACTGATTTCTGGTTATTTTTATTTGAGAACATCATAAATACAAATTACCAGAAAATCAGTGTAAAAAGGTTGTTTTGTTTACATTTCAAAGAAGGGTGAATTTTTTGAAAAATTATAGTTTTTTCTGCTGAGAAGTGTGTGTGTGTTTGTGTGTGAAACAAGTAAATATATGCGTGTATAGTGTATTGGTTCAAAGAAGATTGAATTTTGTGTATTCCTAATAGCAGAAATTTGGCATGTCAAATGGTGCATTTTTGAGACAAAATGAGGCCGTATCTCCGAAAATACTTGAGACCGCCGCGTTTTGACTTCAGATTCGTGATCAGGAGGTCAAAATACGTAACCTCCACCACAAATTTTTTCCGAACTCATAGGAGTGCGATAAACGAAGTTTTACCCCAAAATGATAAGAATAACATGGACGATATAATGTGTTTAACTGAAATATGAGAAAAATTAAAATAATTGATTCCTCCTTGAGATCGAAATTGAACATTGATCGATAGAACATAAAGAGTTGAGGCAGGGACATGTGATCCCTTTTGAAATTAATGAATGGTTTCGGCACAAAAAAATCATACCTGAGGTTGAGAAATTTTGATTTTTAATAGCCCATATATCTGTGGTGATCAGTCCCACTACACTAGACCCCAAGTGTGTTAAATTTGCGAAATCAGCTCTTCAGGTAGAATCTAAAAATGTTATTGGTATTGTTAATGTTATTGGTTGAAATAAGTTGATGTCCACTTCCAGTATCATCGGAAGTGCCGACATCTCAAACAGCCTGTAGCTACAGTAATATGCTTCCATCATACATAATGCACTAAGTACTTATGCAATTTTCAGGTTGGTCGGAATCCAAATACAAACTATTCGATTCGGGCATGGGAAAACAGGCTGAAAAAAGAGGACGATTACAAAAAACAGGAAGCCTTGGGATTCAATGCATATCTCAGAGATGCTGTCGCAGTTCAATACGATGATCATGCAGCAAGAAAACAACTCCAAAGACTGATTCAGGAAAAAGTCCAACAAAAACTAAATGATTACGAGCAAACCATCGAAAAGAGGAGAGAAAAGTGAGGAAAACTTGAAATGAAATGGCATTTGGTGAATATTGAATCGACTTATTTGTAATGAGAAACTCAAAATGCAACTGAGCTTCTTATTGGTGATTAAGTCGGGAATCTGACTTGTACCTTGGAATAATTCGTTTATTATTGTGGACTCTCAATAATAAAAGATGTATGGTCAAAATTTTAAAAAGACCAATCAATAGCTTAGTACGTTAAACCGCATGGACCTTCCTTCCTTCCTTCCTTCCTTCATCAATATAGGCTCAACCGTTTCGGTTTTTTACCCAGGTACTTCGTATAGGGATGAGGATGCACCTAAGATCCGTCTGGAATTATATCCATCACCTCCTCCCTGTTGTGGTTTATATAATTTATCTATTTTTTCTTCTTCTTTTGGCTTATGCTTCTGACTCCTTTCGGTGCCAATTTTTCGATACTATTTTGGCACCTTCATTCGACAAATCCGTTGTCATCCGGCCTGGTTACTGGCGTAGAGACAAAGGAACCTGTTATTTTTCTCTAATATTCACTTAGTTTCACATTTGTGGTTGTATTTTCATTAATTTGCACGTTTCAGTAGACGTTACCAAACAAATAACCTAGATACCTTATCTAGCGTAAGCATATATGATCTAAGGCAGAACATAACGTCGTGGTCAATTGAATAGATCATAGAAAAGAATATAGAACAGATTTAGTGGTATAAATTGTTATGACACCCTGCTTTAACTGGGTTGGTGAATATTTAAGCAGGAGAAAGAATGGTGGATGTAGATATAAAGACAATTATCTCAGAGTACAAATATCTATTTATCATTTGTATCAATTAGACAGGCAAAGTCGGCGATACAAATAGGATTCCTTACATGTTTGGTGGTTGATCACAATCATGGTAGCTTTTCAGATTTTTTCGTTAACTAAAAAAATTACGAAAATTAAACTGAATACCAGCACAACAAGATGACTTTTATTTACCGGACGAAAACCGAACTGTCTGATGGAAATCCATCTTTCACTGTTCTGCAAATTCACGTTCACTTGTAACACACTTTATGAGGGTGGCACTGAGATTAGGAACTGAGGAACATCATTGTCTGGAGTTGAGAGCTTAACTGTTGGATTTTTGATCTGCTCTGAATTCTGATTCTACTTTCCGAGAATGTATAGGGACTTTTCATGAGAAAATTGTTGGAACCTCCCCTCCCCGTTAATTACTCTAAGTCGTGATTCATGTCGATTTTGCCAAATGTAAATCATTCTAAAATTATGGTCATGTTAAGAGCATTTAATATAAACTATTTCAGATATAAATCTCATATTTTTGCACTTTTTCCATCACTCTTTGATCAAGTTAATATAAAAATAATTTAGTTGAAGGTTACTGGGATAATTAGTTTTCACTGCTGCAGATCTCATGCCCATAAATTATACACGAGCTAACTTGAAGTGTAAACAAAACTATCGTTCCTATTGGTTCCCCAATTTCCTTTCCTCGAATAATCCTTCCTTCAATTATCCTATAGTCATCGTATTGTGCCTCGTATTTAAAAAATGTTTATAACCTATATCATACTTCATTTTCGTTATAATATAATATATGATTGTTCTTAATAATCTGGTAGATGAAATTGCCATTCTAAATGCATCCAATTCGAAACTTCTATCACAAAATATTATCACAAACACTCATCCTTAAGTATTTATATAGTTTGGTACCTATAAAGGAAATATCGGCCGGAGAGCATAAAATTTGTTTATATTTCGAGCCGAGACGAAAGACGACCTAGCGACCCATATAAATATTAAAAACAGGTGTCCACTAAAACGGATATTTGTTGGTACCGGGATATCGAACTCTTTACGATTCATTCATTAATTTTCTGGACGATAAAATATATTGACAAAATTGGGCATCATTACAAAATTAACAAAAAATGAGTCCACGAGTTCACATTTCGGTTGATAATAATGACTTGATTCTGAAATGAAATAATTTAACTAATAATGTTGAATTATTCAAGCTGCCCCAGTCATGAATTGCTTCATCAGGTGAACGAAATCATTGTGATGTCCAATTCATATGCAGGTTGAAGGAGCTACTTTGCAAGGAAGAAAGAATGTTCTATTTCGAAACGATAGAAATGGCACAAAAAGGTGACGAAATGAAAATGGAAGAGATGAAAAATCGCTCACAAATTTTGAAAGCAAGACGTGAAGATGAAAGGCTCAAAATCGTTCACCAGAAAAAGATAGAACAATATAGGTAATGAAACCATGTATCCTAACCGTATAACAATCACCCATCTGATGTTTTTTTCAGAGATCGATGTCAAGAACTGAGACCATTGCTGATGAAAAAACACCTTATCGAAACTAAGAATGCCCAAATTCAGCAAATAAGGGAAAACGAAGCAAGAAGAGAAGCAGATCGAGAACTTGATAGAATGTGGCACGATTTGAATGCTAAAGAATTGAGAGCAAAGGTATACCTATATAGGGTATATCTGTGCAGCAATTAGTAATATTTATTTCACAGATGGAAAGAGAAGAACAAGATATTATCAATCAGAAAAATAGACGATCAGATCTGCTGAATATTTGGCAGAAGCAAATAAAAGGAAAAGAACTACTGAAAGCTGAGATGCATAAAGTAGCAGAAGAAGATAAAATGGAAATTGCTAAATTGAGTGAAGAAATGCGAAGGGAAGAAATAAGAGGTAGGTTATAATATAGTGATTTTAAAATACTCAATACATTGAGTATTATAATAAGGTGCAGAGCAAGAGAATGCATATACACCTGATTTCTGTAGAATATGGATTTTGTCTTTCGAATGAACTATATTGAGTGTAGTATTTTGTTATCTTCTGTTTTCGTACATATTCATCGAGTACCTACGATTTACAAATATGTTCTAGCATTGGATGCAAAGAGAAAGAAGAGAGATGATAGGGCGAAAGAACTCTTGGATCAAATCACCTCTCAAGAAAAAATATTGGCGCAGAGGAAGCAGGAAGAAGATGCTCTCGATCAAGCCTTCAATCAACTAGCAGCCCTTGAATTGCAGCGAGAGAAGCAAGCGTTACAAGATTTCACAGTACAAGCAAAACGCGAGACGGCTATGTACAAAAAACATTTGAAGGAACTCGAAGAAGAGAGGAAGAAAGAAGAGAAAGAACTAGACAGGTTGTTGGAAGCTCATAGAAAGGAGATTGAAGAGAAGCAGGATGAAGCTAAGTGCAAGATATTGGAAGCGAAGAGAAAACTACAAAGGGTAAGTGAAGTAACCATTCACCCCATTCACACCACTTGGTTTTACGCATTATTCGGTCATTGAGAATTAATTGCGCGTCATTTGGAAATGTCAGGACATTTTGTTGCTCTGATTTCAAATTGTTCTCGCCAGTGAATTTGTCTCGAAAAAAGAGATCGAGGATGCGACCTCAATTTTTTTTTATCTCCTATATGTATTAACCGAGTTACCCTATACAAACATCGAAATTTGCCCACCCTGTACTTTTGCTTCTAATTTGGTCCACCCTGTTCAGTAGTACTGACTGAAAAAGGTGCGAAGTGAAGGCTCTCGAGGTACTGCTGATGGCCCCATAATTTTATTGGCAATATTTGTTATTAATAGGAGAAAAAAACTAGCAGAAAGTTGTCAGATAATATATCTGTATTGTGTGCTGCCTAACGAGTAGTGTAACTAACCGATCGACGCCTATTTGTATTTTTACTTTTTACCT
Organism: Chrysomela aeneicollis; assembly: GCA_029955515.1. Taxonomy (NCBI): domain Eukaryota; kingdom Metazoa; phylum Arthropoda; class Insecta; order Coleoptera; family Chrysomelidae; genus Chrysomela; species Chrysomela aeneicollis. The sequence goes on along the minus strand of JARUHQ010000009.1, from coordinate 7,475,687 downwards.
CTTGGGTGGAAGGAATTTGCCATTTTCAAAGTAACTTAGTAGTGTTTAGTGTATAATTATGTTATCTTCATCAACATTATTAGAATTTTATGGGCTCGAACTCATGAAATAATTGATTATTATGAGCCTCAGTATTAATTTCCGCGTTAACCTATAATAAACTGAATTACATGATTATTTTGCTACACATTTTGTTACATCTATTTTGTTTGAAGTTTTTTGGTACATTCCACAAATTAAATTATATATTGTGGATCAAGCAGGAAAGAATTTCGATGTCAAGACTTTGTTGTAATAAAAAATGACAATTTTATATAATTGATTCGCTATACTTTTGAAAGCACTATATAAATATACCCATATATTATATATAACAGGATGTTTTGGAAGGACGTGCAGAACAGTTGATGCACAAACGCCAAGAAGCCGAAAACCAACTGAAACTCCAACAAGCTGAAAATGAGTTGTTGCGAATGGCATTCGACAAAAATGAGCGGTTGCAAGCTGAAAGCGATCGACTTGAAGCTGAAGCTGTCAGACAGTACAGGGACGATCTAAGGCAACAAATCGAATACAGCAACCTATTGAGGGTGAGATTAAGAAAAACTTTCCTTTACTTCACAATGCAATGCACAATTTCCAACCATGATCAGCGACTGGCATTGTCATGAATAGTGAATAAATGATTGATAAACTCCCAGAAATGGATGAGTATTTCGAAAAAATTCCAAAACCGATCAAGTTTGAGGTTATTATATTCTTCAATTTGCATGCTATATTTCCACTGTCAAATTTTAAATAAACCTGGAGCATCTCTGACAATGGATTATTCGAATTGGAAACTGATCTTCAACCGTAAGAGATGTCAAGAAGGTATAGAATAAGGGTTAATTCACAGGTTTTTATTTTCATTTTATTTCTGAATGCAATGTTCAAATATGAAATTGAATATGGAAAGCATAAAGAGGGTGAGGCATAATGAAACGGACAAACTTCGTATACGGATACCTTGCCTTATTTTGAGGTGAAAAATTCCAATAATGAACGTATGTCTCAAAATGCAACATCTCTGAGACACTGAGACACAGTGTCGTAGTATGAAAGAAATTGAGGTTTATATTTTCCTCTGAAGAGAATCCAAAATTGGTATGCTATTCCAGATTAATCGAGGTAATTACTTGGAGTTCATTTTTTAATTTTGGTCACCAGTGGCGTAGTTACGGTCATATGTCGCCACATTTTCCTTCATGTCTTTCTTTAAACCGATGAAATGTCAAATTCGCGTGTGATATCAATAAGCCTATCCAGAACACGTGATCAAAAATGGATGCCTTGGGGCATACACGGAGTGTTTAGTCTATTTAATTACATGTGTTTTTGTGTTTATAGTTTGAATTTCCTTTTAGAAGGTTTCAAAAGTGAATACAATGGCTTGTGATAATAAAAGTGATTATCTGTTATCGTTAGAAAGTGAAGATAAAGACATTGCATTACGGTATAAGGAAAAAATCAGAGTCATTCAAGGCATCGATCCTTTCACTCTGATGGATCAGTTAAAGCAGCTGGGTTTCCTAAAATTTTAAACCATATTTGGCAACAGAAACCTTCATGAGAAGTAATGTACCTTTTCACCTTTCAAAAAATGTTTAGCATACTTTAGTTTAACTTCCGTGAGATCTTCCCTTTTGATTGCTTTCAACCATCTTTTTCTTCGGTTATTTGAGAGTTCATTCAATCCTATTTTGTGTGCAAAATGTAGTACACTTTGGGTATATTGAAAAACTTCACATCATCACGATTTCCTCGACTCCCTCACTTAATAACACAACAAGTATGTGGCATGTTTTTGTAGCTCTATCTTCAATTTTATGAGAAAATTCACAAAACACAATGTCTAAACATATAATAATCACAAATGAATGTTCAAATTCGTTCTGGAGTTAAAACTTATTCCAAATTAAAATCACAAGGTTCAAATAGCTAGAGTTATAATGAACTCAAACGGTTTGTATGCCCCAAGGTATTCATCTTGAATTTGATTTGACAGCGTCTTGGTTTAGTCTATTATCCTTATTGGTACCTTATCTAAATGTAGAAGTTCCTGATATAGTTGCAAAAAACTAAAGATATGTCTTGAGTTTATGAAATAGATTTTGCTGTGTATCATAATCGCACTATGCTAATATTTTACAGGTACCTAAACCATTGTAACGTTTTCAATACGTCAAAAACCCACAATTCTTTTTTTTTTAATGTGTCATTCAGCGAATACTATGAGTGCACAATTCTAACTATGAATTATTTGTGAATGAGTCACTATTTAATCTAGATATGACGATCGAATTTATAATGTCCTGCTTTCTAGATAGGTGATTCAGATACTACGTTCATATACAGGATGATTCACTGGGTAGGTGAAAAACTTGCAGTCAAACTCCACCAAGTTTTTTACCTACCCAGTATCATCTCACCTCCACTGTATGTTATGGATCGCCTCCGTTGGATATACAGGATGATTTAGGTACTTTAGCGACGCATTAGAAGTTTTTCAACTTGCATCAGTTGGATTAGAAATTTGAAAATTGGTATATATATTGATAATAGCTCATTTCTGTTCTACCAAAAATATTTCGGTTCTCCAGCTATACAGCTGAAAATAATTACCGCCGTAGTAATTCACCTGAAAATTGTACCTTGCAATCATTCGAAATTAGGGCACTAAAATTGTGGAGCATTGAAGTTCAAGCTAACCCCCGATGTTGCATCGATGGACTAATTTTGTGCGAAGGTCGAAGGTGCGTTAAAAAATTGCAGAAAACTACATTCATTCAAATGGCACCTATACTATTTTTCTGACACCAGTTGAAGGAGAATTGAATTGGTGGATGAGTTTCCATTTCCTACACCTAAAATTCAACTCAATCGGGTTATTCAGTAAGAATCAAGAAACAAAAGACAATAATGATTGTAATCGAGATGTTGATATTATGCCAAAGTTCAGAATGGGTTGTGCTAATTCTTCAATTAAAGGTAATCAAGAATTTTCCGAACGAAGTTGTGTTAGATTTGTTTTAGATCAACAGCATAGGTACATTCATAACCTTATCGATAGATGAAGAAAGATGATTATGAATATTATATTCACCGAAGATACTTGAACAAGAATTCAAAATTGGATTCATATCTCTATAGATATCGATTTATCCACAATTGGATTATCGAAATCGCGTTCCTATGGTTAATATACGGAGCAAGAAAAATATTCAGAAAAAAATCATCAGAACATTATTGATATTTCTTGTCATCTAAGTTTGGTAGTCAATATAAATTGATACTAACAATATTATTTTCACCTATCTCATTCTCTAGCTATACACTCTCATTTACAAACTAAACGTGGTGTAATAATAGCAATACTGCAAAATGAAAAATCCATGAATTGGACGAAGAATTGAAAGAAAATGGTAGTATTGATGAAAAAGTCAACTTCAAGTGATACCTAATTTGAGTATTGAAATAGATGACATTTGAGACGGTTCCAGAAAAGAATTATTTTATTCAAATACTTAGAACAAACTGTATTCACTTCATTTCTCCAAATCTATACAATCTTTGACGATTTCAATGGAAGCAGATCTCATTCGTGATTTTATTTTATAGGAGAGAGAAAAGCAGGAGATGTTGCGCCAGTTGGAAGATGGAAGAAAAGAAGAAGAAAAGTATCGGAAAATTGTTCAGGACATGATTCAGGGAAATATTCAGGTCGATGTAAAACATCCGTTCAGGAGAGTATTGGAATATTATGATTGTCGATGCACTTCCAAATCACCATTCTAATTTCAATGAGAAATAAATATACATGACCATTATATGCACTGAACGTTTTTTATTATCTGATCGATTTACTGAAATATTATGGAATCGTGCTGGATGTTATATACCAAATTCATCATATATAATTCATTCAATGTATGAACAATAATGTGTATTATGAAGATGATGGTACAAATATACTACTAATCATTTCATGTGTACAACATCTTTTCTTCACATCAGATCACAGCAAATGGAGAAGTAGTTATCAGACTTCACCTTGTAAGATATTTTAATGTGCGGAGCATTAAATGGTGTTTCGCAATCAATACACAGCCATTTTCAAAAAAATATTACATGGGATCACTGAAAGATAAATATAACATCACAGATTGCGCAAGCACAGAAGTAAAAGTAAACCTCGCAGAATTGATATTGCTCTTCATAGATGCAATATACTCTTAAAAAAGTTACGATTTTTATTCATTGCTATTATGAAGTAAGTGTCCATGCATAATTTCATATAAAATAGGAAACAATTCAATTGATATTCACTAATAATATCCATACTAAACGCATCAACGCGTTGATTTTTTTCTCATAGCAAATTGAATCTATATATAAGCATTCTACAATATGAAGATGAAGCAATGAAATGAAGGTGACTGTATTTGACCCGTATTCCGCATTCAGTTTTGCAGTGAAATCTTGTTATTGTTACTCAACATCATATAGTTGGGGTTTTGAAATTCAGCGAATAAATAGGTAGGTACCTCTCACAAATCTATGAGGAAATTTGCAGCAGAAAGATGACTATGCCATCCATGGACAGTTTCTTCATGGGAGAATGGACACACATTAATTTAGAATGTTCAAACTTGTAATCACGCATAATATAGTTTCACTTCTTAGGTGTGGACAAATAAAAGATAGTTTAAAAGGTACGCAAATTGGAATTTGAATTTGGGGATATATCATAATATTTATGATAAATGAATGGTGTCATTGCATCATGAAGTGCTTATGAAGAAACATATTATTGGTCACACGAGAAAAGTTCACTGTTCGAACCCCAAGGCTGATCCATACAACCACATGTATAAGTGAGTTCAATTTACCGAGTGTTTCATTTTCTTTGATAACATTTCGATCAGCTGTAACTTGAATATTGAAAAAACGCTCGCCCCTTCCAGGTATAATGTTGAAAACTATAACTCATATTCTATTACATGATTGATAAAAGTGTATTATGATATGATGGATTCATGATATGGTGCCATGAAATGCTTGTATTTTAAAGATATCAAAGTAAGTATCCTGAATTTGTCGTTTTTCTTAAAAAACATCATAAATCAATGATAATATTTTCATTATACTTCTATGAAATCACTTCATTTTCATCTATATTAGTAATATTGTAAGATGGGCTTTTTCGGGCTAGCGCACGGATCAACTTCGAGAATAACCATGAAAACAAATCATACATGCCAAAAACTCTGGTCAGCATTGTTTATTTCCTCTCAATCAAATTCATGCCACCAAATTGAAGTCAGAAGAAAATACCGAAATTCCCGATAATATCCTAGAGCAAGCGGCACAAGTGACCGCGAATTTATCACCAGTAAAATCCAGGTCGAGATATGAACAACGAATATCAACTTTTTACAGAGAGCTAAATCTATGAAATCTTCTACGTTGTGTAGTCGATTCTCAATGCTAAAGAGTTATTTATTGAGAGTAATCGAAGAAAATGACATCAACAAATATCCAAAAACTATTGCTTTCCTGAAGCGTCAAGATGTAGGATATATTCCAAAAAAGTTTTGACAGCAGAACAAGTAACACATTTTTTATGTGAAGCTCCAGATGAACAATATCTACTACCAAAAGCAATTTCAGTGTTTGGGATCTTTGATGCGTGCCGAAGAGATGATTTGACACGTTTAAATTCAGACGATGTGGTAGATAATGAGCGCTTTCTTGCGATTTTCAATACTCTCACTCTAGTAGTTCCAAGTTTTTTCATTCCTACAACTGTGAAAATGAAAATGTTCCAAGTTTCTATTGTGTCTTGTGTTTTCATTTTCAACAAAGTATAATAAAAAATATCGTTCAGAAATGATTTTTCCGTGCTTCGTCACACGCGCACGGAAAAATTCCTATATTTCTAGACTCGTAATGAAATATACTATTACTGAAGTAGGTGAATTTCAATAATTGTACTTCATACTCATCAGGTATAATTTAAGAAGCACCAGCAGAAGTATAGTAGTAATAAAGTCGTCTTGTCTAGGAACTACGTTTTGTAAAAAAAGTCTTTTTTCTACAGCCAGTTGACAAAGTAGCTTTTGACGCTTTCAAATATCAACAAAAAATTGACGTTTTTCAAGGAATGTCATTAAGTTTTTTTTTTTTTTTTTTTTTTTTTAAGGTGAACGTTCGTATTATATAGCTCTGTGTTTGAATGTGAATTTCAACTGGTCGATGCAACCTAAAAAACTCGTTCTTTTTTTCGTGTGCTGAATTGTGCGTCATACCTTCCGAGAAACTGAACGTAAAAAACAGAAAATTGTGCAAAAGTGCATAAATTCACACTTGAAAGTTCAGGTGAGCATTGTCCATACAATAAATAAAAAGCGAAAAGTACAAAAACCGCTCGGTTCCATCCTTATCATTTTTTTGCCATCTTGGTTTTGTTCAGCTCGTGAAGGTATCGTCAGCTGATAAATAAGGTAACAGCGGCGGGCAGGAATAAATAGGCACAGGTCATATATTTATTTCAATAACTCTCTGAACAATGAGTGGAAAAGAGATTTCAAATAAAGATATATATGCCCTTTTAACCAAAGTCAGCAAAGACGGAGAGGAAACGAAGTCTGAAATAAAAAGTTTCAAAGAAAAATTCCAAAAAACTGTCGAGACACTGTACACTTCTGTCAAGAAACTGGAAGAAGAGAATAATCTACTACGTTCGAGACTATTGAATACTGAGCGACTTTTGAAAAAAAATTGCTTCCTAATATATGGACTAAAAACCAGAGGAGAATCAGCTGTCATACCAGAAATTCTGGAATTCGTGAAGGATAAGCTGAAAATATCTCTCACCCTTGCTGACATTAACCGTTGCTTCATAAACAAAAACATAGACAGTAAACCAATAATATTAGATTTGATCTCCAACTCCAACGAGATCTTCTCGAATCTTTCTCTATTAAGGAACTCGGGAGTTACCTTCGTGGAGAACTTGCCTTATGAAGATAGACAACTGAGAAAACAATTGTTAGTACACCTGAAAGCTGCGAGAGCAAACAACTTTACAGCAAAAATAAAGAAACATTCATTGGTCATCGCTGGTCGTGAATATACGCTGGACGAACTAGATTCCAACCATAGTATTTATTCTACGGTGGCTGAAATACCAACTACAGGCCAAGCAACGGCAGAAACCTCTTCCACTACCAATGAAGGAGCTTCAAAGAATCTAAGAAGCCGTCGATGTGAATTGTGATCATTATAAAGTTATAACTGTTGATTAGAATTACTGGGTAAACTCCACACTATTATTATTGTATTATTTTTTATCTTCTCTTCAAGTTGCTACAAAGATTTCTCATATAAGTTCATCTTTGCCTGAAAATAGATATGAAACGTAATATCGAACGTAATATCAAACGTAATTTTTCTCTTGTATTATTTTTTATCTTCTCTTCAAGTTGCTACAAAGATTTCTCATATAAGTTCATCTTTGCCTGAAAATAGATATGAAACGTAATATCACTTTTTCTCACCTAAATGTAGGATCTATTTTCCCATCGTTGAACTGTGTCAGTCATTATCTTGCTGATAAGAAAATTGATATTTTTGGTGTTAGTGAAACTTGGTTGGATCCCCTCGTTGACAATAGAACTGTTGGTATAGCCTCTTATGAATTACTCAGAGCTGATAGAGATGGGAGAGGTGGCGGAGTGGCCTTTTACATCCACTCCAGCATCAAATATAAACACATTATATCACAGTCTACTCCCGACCTCGAACAACTCTGGATATCGAGTAAATCTGAAGGAAAAACGTACATTTTCGGAGTAATTTACCGCCCTCCTGCTTCGTCCATCGCTACTTGCATTGGCGAATTGGAGGACACAATCGGCCTACTACTGCCCACATGTGACTTTCTCATCCTGTCCGGTGACATTAATATCGACTTCTCTACACCTAATAAAGGCTTTGAGTTATGCACTAACTTCTTGAATTCTTACGGACTCCATCAAGTAGTCAACGAACCCACTCACATTACTCCCCGGAGCAAAACTCTGATTGACATAATCTTCGTATCAGAAATCAATCTTGTCTCTGATATTGAAGTTATCGATATTAAGGGTCGCGGGCTATCATATCATTTAGCAGTTTCTTGCAGCATAAATTTTTTTGTCTTGGAAAATAATATCAGATACATAACGTACCGTGATTTCTCTCAACTTAATTTGGATCATTTGAATTTCGAATTATATAATGTAGACTGGGACTATATATATTCTCTAAATAACGCAGAAGACATGGTTCAGTATCTCAATAATAATTTAGTTCAACTTTTTCATAATCATGCTCCCATAGTTAAGAAAAAGGTAAGTAAACCTCCTGCTCCTTGGCTAACTTACAATATAAAGCAAATGATAAGACTCAGGAATACCGCCCTGCATAGATACAAAAAAAATGTTACGGTTACGAATTGGAATACTTATACACAACTGAGAAATTACGTAACAGGTGCAATACGTAGAGAAAAAAAAGCCTGTCTCGAATTCGTATTGAGACAAAAAAACTCGAGACGTACTTGGAACACACTCAGATCCCTAGACATTCTCAGGAAAAAAACCAGAGCAGAAATTCCCTCTCACCTGAAAGACGTCAATGAGATCAACATTCACTTCAATTCTACTCCAATTGCACAAAAATCACAAAATCAATTAGCTCTACTGACACGTTATTCTGACAACACATTAGTTAACGACGAGTTTAATTTCACCACTACTAACGAAGAATCTGTTAGAAAGTCAATTCATCAAATCAAGAGTAATGCTTAGACAATATATCGCTACGAATTATACTCATAGTTGAAGACTACTTGATAAAACACTTAACTTATATATTTAATAAAATAATCACTACCGCTCAATACCCAACTGCCTGGAAACAAGCTTTGATAATTCCTCTTCCTAAATGCGACCAGCCCTCTACTCGCTCAGATTTACGTCCTATAAGTATTCTACCAACATTATCAAAAGCATTCGAAACAATACTCAAACATCAAATAAATGATTATGTATATAAACTTAACATCATTACTCCAAACCAATCAGGATTTCGTAGCAACCACAGCACAACCACTGCATTAACGTCAATCACCGATGATATCTTCAAGGCCTCTGATCTAGGCAAGGTAACATGCTTAGTGCTCTTGGACTACAGTAAGGCGTTCGATACCTTAGACTACAACATTCTCTGCAAAAAGTTGAAGTATTACGGATTCTCCGAAAATGCTGCTCTGCTTATTTCGAATTACCTCAATGATCGTAGCCAGAAAGTCATCTTGGATGACATGGTGTCGAACGAATTACCTGTGTCCCAAGGAGTGCCTCAGGGATCGATTTTGGGACCCCTTCTATTTTCTTTGTATATATCTGACTTTCACACCTTCATTCATAATTGTAAAATTCATCATTACGCTGACGATACGCAGCTGTATCTTTCTCTTGATGTCAACTCAATACCCAACTCTGAAAGACTTATTAATGATGACCTGAAAGCTCTACTCGATATCTCCACAGCCCACAACCTCAAATTGAATGCGAATAAATCGATTGCGATGTTATTCGGTCCGAATAAATCCAGACAAACCGTTTCAACTCAAATCCAAATTAAAATAGGAGCCATACACCTTGACTTTCAAAATATTTCAAAGAATCTCGGGCTATGGCTAGATTCAAAACTCCGATTCACCAAACATGTTTCGACATTAATTCAATCTTCCTACAGCACACTTAGACAACTATATCCTAATCGCGATTTACTTTCTACTAATCTCAAACTTAAACTCTGCGAATCACTAATTTTATCTAAAATTTTTTACTGCGACTTAGTATATGGACCTGCGATACTCCAATCTGATTGCTTACGCTTACAAAAAATCCAAAACAGTTGCTTACGCTTCGCTCATGGAATTCGAAAATTTGACCACATCTCTCACAAAATAAAGGAGTCAGGCTGGCTGAGCCTCGAGAATTATCGAATACTACATTTATTAACTCTAGCCCACAAAGTTATGAATACTCAAAAACCTAACTATTTATCGATGAAACTTCAAACGTTCTCAGATATTAATCAAATTCCTACACGCAACAGGCAAACATTAGTGATACCCAGACACAATACTGCGCTATTTAAGAGGTCCTTTTCATACAAAGCTTGCACTGAATATAACCAGTTACCAACGGAATTTAGATCCTACACAATTTTGAACTTTAAGAAACGTCTCAAAAAATACCTACTCAACAAGTTGTGAACTGTGGAATCTATGGTCAGGCAAACGAAAAGGTCTATGATACAATAATATATTATGGAAACGTACAAAATGAGTCATTTTTGTCCAAATTCATTTTCTTTTGATTCAAAATGTTATAATTCACTTATAATAAATATTTTGTTAATTATAGAAATAACCCCACCTGGTTAAGTTGAAAAACAGCCTAGGCTGAACTTCGCCCTTCATCAAATAGCAATTTAGTATTGTAACCCATAACTTGTGAAAATGATGAATAAAGACCATTATTATTATTATTATTATTATTAAGTGACAGCATTTGCGGTCGTGAGCGAAAATATTGAAAAAAACGCTCGCTGGTATATTGTTAAAAACGATATCATATTCTCTTGCATGATTGAAAATAGTGACTGTGAATTATCATCTGAAGGACTTCCTCATGAAAGAGCAAACATTGTCAATGTGAACCTTTTACCAGGGAAATCGAGGAAAAGTATGAATTATGATATGATAGATTCATGACATGGTGCTATGAAATGCTTTATCGTTAAAAATATCGAACTCAAAGTAAGTATCCTAATCCCTAAGACAACTGGCAGCGAACAACCAGGTCACTTTGATGTGGGTGCCAGGTCATAAGGGAGTTGAAGGCAACGAAGAAGTAGACTGTCTTGCCAAAGAAGGGGGAAATACACAATTTCTCGGCCCAGAACCCTTCTGTCGACTGTTCAAAGCCCACCTGAGAGAAGAGTTCCGACGCTGGGAAGCATATGAAATGAAATCTCACTGGAATAAAGTGCCAGGACAAAGACAAGCGAAAAGGCTAGTGAGCCTCTCGCCAAGGAAAGCTAAACAGCTTCTCGAGTTGGACAAAAAAGACTTAAAACTGGTAACGTGACTCCTCACTGTACAGTGCCCTCTGAGGTATCACCTCAAAAAGATGGGTAAAACAGAGAGTGATAGTTGCCGCTACTGCGAGAACTTCGCTGAAACTGCAGAACATTTTCTTTGCGAATGCCCAGCACTCGTCTGCAAGAGGCTCAAGTTCCTGGAAGGGGCCTTTTTAGAGTCCTCCGATATCAGGAACCTATAGCTCCCAGGAAACTGATAAACTTCGCAAGAAGCCTCGGAATCCCGGGCCTCGAATAGATTATCTACAAAAGATCTAATAGGTCGAGGTGCTTGAGAGGCTGATCCACAAGTATCCTAAACTTCTCGCATTTCTTGAAAACCATCAGTTTCTTGAATAAAAAGCAAAAATAATAGTTACTGAAAAAGAGAAATTTCCATTATAATTACGATAAAGTAGTTTGAGAAGCATCATCAGTAGTAGTAGTAATGAAGTATCGAGTTTTCTTGTTTAGGAACTGCAGTTGTGGAAAAAATCGTGTGTGTATTTCGAACGCAAAACGTCTTGCCGCTCTAGAAAGATCATCGTCTTTGTCGATCTATCAGTTTGCGCTCTAAAGACACAAATAGTCATTATCATATTCAATGACGAACACATCATGCCATGGGAAATAATCGTCAATAAAATCAAGAATTATAGATTTTTATATTAACGATCAGACATTCAGCATATATACAAGATAAGATAACTTGTTTCATCTTGATTCTGCAAACTCAGTAATTGGCCAGAAATGATTAACTCACGAAGCACTTTCAAATCACCCGAAAACAAACAATTTTAGAAATGAAATTGAATTCGAAACCAAAATTAAAAAGAAATATATTCCTGAAAAGCAAACTGAATTATATAATTTTTTTGTGACTTTCAATTTAATAATCATTTAAGAAGGGGAACTTAAAAGTAAACTCTAAGTCGGTCGATCACACGTATAATAATTCAAAATAAAAATAAGTGACCGGTTTCGGCTCACATAGCCATCATCAGACTATAAGTACTCCTAGAAGAATATTAAGATACAATTATGGTGATTAGGATGAATGAATGTATACATACCATCATTGAGAAAAAAAATAACTATAAAAAGTTAAATAATGTGAACGTTGTTAACTAAATTGATACATAGCGTATTGTAAGGGGTAGTCTGATGATGGCTATGTGAGCCGAAACCGGTCACTTATTTTTATTTTGAATTATTATACGTGTGGTCGACCGACTTAGAGTTTACTTTTATGACAATACAGAAAGAATCAGGAATAATCTCACACCAGTAGGAGAATCAACAGCTGATGGGGTCACTAGTGCTATTCTTAGAAGGTTTTCGGAGTTCAAAAAGGCTATGTGAAAGTAATACCTGGACAATTCTGCAGTAACATATTGCATACAAACTCAAAGAACTGGGTGTTCTCATAGTTCCTCGTGTTTATATCATCGAATGTGTAACCTACGTCTAGAAAAATCTGTGTTTATGACACAAGAAATGAAGAGAAATTGTTCCAAATATATCATCACCTTGAAAAGACTAGAGAAGGCACTAGTTACGTATACTGAAATGGCCCAAAAATCTATGCATCTATCTACAGTGGACTTGATGTTTTCAGTAGAAAAATTAATATTCATTCTCCTATGACCAGATTTCGATCAGTTTGAATTGAGTTTTAATTGGTTATTTTCGAACAGCATATGCAAACCAAAACCTGGACCATAATTTTCGTTATATTCATTATTCAATAAAATGAGCATAATGAATGTAGTTAATGAGGACATTGATGATAGGTAAGTAGGTCTGAAGTGAAACAAAAATTCATTGGACACACTTGATTAAAAAGAGAATTGTTTTATTTATGCTAATCTGATGGAGCCCCGCTTGGATATGAATAATGGTCAATAATTTTCACATATTCATCAGTAGATCTACACGTAATTCACGAATTAAATAAAATATTGAGATACCTAATAGAAGTCACTGAGATTATTATGATACGATATTCGATAGATCTCATGCTTAGAAAGTTTTTTCATCATTATTGTAGTGAACTTCATGGGTGTATGTCATACATAATTAAATATTTGCTAACAGTTATTTTTCGTTGCCTGACATGGGCTAAGTATAAGAACAGATTTACTTTTTCTTTCAAAAATGTTCGAAAATATTAATGTTCTTCTTGTTCATCATCGGGAAAATATCATCATTAATCCTTGGAAAAAACCGATGCCTATAATATTCACCTATATACGAGTAACATGACGTCATTTATATCACTTTTGCTGTGGTCTTTGAAATCAATAAATTTTACTTTACTTTATATTTTCTCAAAAATGCAGTAGTCTCAATTAAATTAACGGACTTCTCCGAACGCCAGATTCTGAAACTTCGATAGTGTTTCCATCGGAAAAATCATTCTTCTTGTTCTACTTGTTCTTGTTAGTAGCAAGTCACAAATAACGGCTTGGTGACACTATTGCAGTAGCATAATATTGCAGTTAACAGGCCACTTGATGGGAAGCAATTGCTTAGTTCTCCTTGAGTTATTTGCTACCATGCGATATGTATGTAAGCTTCATCACTCCCTTGGAATTAATAAACAAGCCGACCTAGCAAATGTCCTTGCAAAATGAATCACCCTATATGTTGGTTATGATGAATGGATGTATTCCATCAAATATGGTAGGTATACAGCCGTCATTTATCACTAAAATATTTTTTACCTTGTTAGACATCCTATATTAATGATTTCTTATTACAGAAACATCTGGAGTAACATCTGATACAGTTACTGAAAGTAAAGCATTCTATAACAATTGGGTTTCTGAATAAACATCACCAATTATGCATTGACCCAAATTTTACGTATTCAGTCAACATGAAAAATATGCGATGCGAATTCTAAACAAAAATAATATAAAATTGATTGAGGAATATATTATATTCAAGATTTATAGTTTTTATGCACAAATTTTCTATCAGAAATCAAACTATCATTTTTACACACGTGAAGAATGCCTATATATTTCTCGTTCAGCGGATAGTGATATAATAATAATAATAATAATTTTTATTGCAAAAAGAAAAAAACTTTACATCATCAAGCACATAAATAATTTACAAAATAATTTGCAATACATCAGAATTTAAACCGTTTATGCTCTTTCAGAGCCTGTCTACGGCAAAGTATGATTATTTACAAGTGAAATTTCTAAATACATACACACAATTTTTCTTAACAATAACAATTTTTATTATATTTCAAAAGAATAATTATATAACCACATAGGTAATGATATATTGTTATTACATGAAGCTACTTTGATAACTGAACATATATAACTACCTATTTGTATACTGTTTCTGTGTTCTTGACTCTTCACCAAATACTTCTGAATATCATGAAATATTAATTCGCGATTTTTTCTTCTTGAATTGCTATTTTGAACAGAATAAACATGAGTATGTGAGTTATAACATTTCATATATGGAATATGATGCAATCAACCATAAAATAATTCACTCACCCTCAAAATGCTAGTACTATATAAAAAATGAAAAAAAACTCGTTTCGAGACAGCTAACCAGAGGCAACCAGAGCAAACCTTTATTTCTAACCCTCTTATATCTTCAATAATGCTTTCCAGTGTTACCCTATTTGCTTAGTACCTACTGCAGGCTGCAGGAAACGTTATCCGATAGATTCCTTGCTGTACAAAACATATACAAAAAGAATACGAGAATGACCTTAAGATTAGACTAACCAGGTGAGTTCCTCTGAAATTACCTAATAACATCATATTGTATTGGATGGAACGAAAACTAAAATTATTATACTTCCTCAAAATTAGATTTTCCAGTGGCATCCTCGAAATTTGACACACTGTATTTATTAAAAGGATATATCATAGAAAAAATAATCGTTTGCTGATGAAGTAGGGATGAAATTTGTTGGCAGCAGAATTGAAAATCTTTATTGAAATTGCACAATATGATGTCAAATATACAGGTATTTCACTAATTTTGCCTCATGATCATATTTTTTGGGTCAATATGAGATCAAAAGATGATGAAAACATGTCCAGAAACGATTCATTTCAGATATAGAGGAAGTTTAAGTTTATTTAATAAATCGATTTTTTATTGATTTAAAAAAAATGCTGTGATCGATAGTGATGAAATTCACAATGTTTGTCGCAAAAAATTAACACCCACTGAATTGGTTCGAAGTATTGTTATTGTTTGCTTGAAACAACTTAAAATACATCTCTTTTAGCTTATGAGTTTGTTTCGTATCTAACTTAAACCAAACATATGCATTTGTCTTGACCCGATGAGAAAAAAACTGTAATACCTATTCTAAATCCGATTCGCTTGGGCTGTTTACCAAACTAATTGTATTGTGAATTTCGTCACTATCGGTTTTAGGCATTTTTTAGAAATCAATATACCGGGTATCCACGAAAGGTGGCTCGCCGATATAACTTTTTTGTTTTCGAAGATAATGGAATTAAATTAGAAGGATCCGTTGAATGCATATAACTGCATTTTTGACAAGTAACTCAATTTTATGCGAATTACGGATTCACCGGACATACACTTTTGATTTTTAAATGAGGCCCCTGGTATATTGTGACATTGGTTTTCCCAGTTTTATTTTTCCTGATATATCAGTATATATCATATTATATTTGGGGTTGAAGCGATCTCCTTCTAACGATTGTCATCATGTTAGTGACCGTTTTTATCAGTATACCGGATCAATTCATTATTTTTCTGTGCGTATTAGCAATGTAGAGTATACCTACTGTCTGAAAAGTATGTTATAGTCTTCTTTCAGAGAAAGTGATGATGAGGTGAACCAAGGACGAGAGAAAGTTATCCGTCTGTATCATGAGTATTCTTCCAATTTTAAATCATTTGTCGAATTCCAATCTGGGAGATTGCAGAATGGCAAGAATTGACAGAAGATTGTTGAATAACATGCGACCTAACAAGTATCATTATGAAGGTTTTATCATTAATGTTGTGTTGTAACGAGTTCAAAGAAAAATCAACATAGCAAAACCTCAATTATTCATCTTGATACTTTTTATTCAATTGGTTCGAGAGCGTGCAGAGTTGTGGTTTTTTTTTAAGTAAACCATGCAAGATAAGAAATGTCAAGAAACATTAAGAAACATTCTAATACCAATTTTGTTTTCCAATATATTTCTACTGGATTACACGGTGTTTCTCTCGTGAAGTCGAAAGATAAGAAAACAGTGGTGTGACTTTTTTTTCATCAACTGAGTTACCAACCTCTCATGAAACCTCTGGAATAATTAAACAAGTTCTAAGAGAATCATAAATTGATGAAAACCCATTATTGGACTTTAAATTGAAATTAATGGGTCTTCGGGAAATGGTCTGAAGGAACGGTTTTCGTATTTTTTATCAAAAGAATGTACAATTGAATTTTTTCAACATTAATGACTGAATACATATTTTGTTGCAATGGATATAATGAAAGATTTCAAAATTTTATGACGGTCGAAGTAATTAACTTGACAAAAATCTAATTTCAGTATAATTTTCCTGACCTGTCTAAATGAAGTTCAGCATAGTATGAAACCAGTATGCTTCAGGTATAAGTGGATACTAGAAAGATTCAAAATTGAGCGTGGATTACAGAAATATCAGAATCTGATATCATTCAAAACAGTTAATAAGAAATATACAGTATATGAAATATGAAATAAATGAATTGGTATCAATTTCGAATCGATAGTGCAACTCATAGTTTTTATTCTCAAGTTCTAAGTTCTCAAAATTTCGACCCTCTCGCTTCTCGAAAACGAAAAATCAATACTATATATTTGAGAAAATCGATTCATCACCTTTTTTCGATGTATTACGTCTTGCACAAAGTTCACCGACATTGTCTTGGGTTTGAATTAATAAATATGAATCCGAGGACCCCACAGGATCTGCCAAAGATATTACGGGAAACATTTTGAACTGAGAATAGAAACTCACGCCCCCTATATTATGGTTATGGTTATATAACCACTTACTTTTACTTAGATGAAAAAACTCGTTTACATATCAAAATTAAATTTCAAATATAAGGAAAACAGGTTATTTATAAGTTCTCCTTTGCCCTATTTAACAGTCCATCAGAACGGGAATTTAGAAATTAAATGTTGTGGAGATGATTTAGAGTATTCTTCCCCTTCATAAAATACATTACTCCACTTAGAGCTAACATGGACTTCTATCAAAGATTTCAATATAATTTGTTCAAGGGCTACCGCTTCAATGCTACCACGAGAGAAACCATGCCCAGAGATCAGATGGCTAAATCAGAACCCAAACAATAGATGTATCAGAAGATAACGCCAAGATCAAAGGTCACCGAATGCGCCCAAATGGTTCTTGATTGTTCAGGACCATCTCCAAGGCAATTGGAGGAACTTTCACTTCTCCTCCCTTAACCAGAAACGATGTCAAATTAGCTACCACCACCACAAGAAGAAGCCAGAAGTCAAGGATATTGAGAAAAGAAATAGATTTTAGATTTTTTCTTGAATGTTCGAAGGTTATATGCATAAGAGAAAAGCAGTTCAGCGTATGTTTGGGTGCTATCCAGAGAAGAGCTATCGAATATCACATGTTTTCCTTTACTGCAGTCGAATGACAAAAACAATAGTAGTTTTCATCACCACCATGTTTTGATTGCCTATTTTTTGGTCGCTATTAAATTGGCTGAAGAACATTGTCAGATTTTATTTGAGATAGATTTCCTGTCCTTCGAGATAATTATTATTCATACCTACTACGATTACATTACTTTTCAACTATCGTCAAATGATACAAACGATGTCCAGAATAGTATGTGTATATACATTATAACGTATCGTGAATATCAAATCTTTGTCACATGCCATATTATAATAATTGTTATCTACCGCTTTTTATCTTGTATCATTTATACATATTCTACATTATGACTGTTTGTTCTCCTATTCATACACGAATTCAATAATCGAACTTGCGTTTTTCTCTCATATTTTGATCTGACTATAAAACTAAGAAAGGTCTAGCGATAATGATTACATATACATATTATATGAAAAATCGAGATTTTTAAAATATAGGAATGTTTTGTGTCGAAAATGGCTTGCATTTCCATTGATTAATTTTTGATTTACCATTAACTGACATTTAATTAAAACAGAAGTGGCTTATAAATTTTCGAGGCCACGAATTTGGCGTACCACGTAGAAAGAGGTGAAAATACAATTGTTGTATTTCAATTAGTCTGATTTTCGAGGCAATGCTAATATACAATGAATGAAAACTTACCGCTTAGTTTTTAAGAAGTGGACTACGACTCATTACAAAATTTTCTCGAGGGTGCTGTATAACTATTCAATAGCTCTTCAATTCATTTTCAATGATGTATCACATATATGGTGTCATTTTAATTTTTGAAGTGGAAGTTGATGGGGCGAGAGAGTAGATAACTATACCAATTCAAGAAAAAGGTAGATATTGATCCTGGAAGTATATGAATATTTTGAAATATTCGTTTATTTCATGAAAACAATTGAACCAATGAAGGTTCTTCACTTTCCTCAAATATAATTCTTATAACATCAAGTGGTAGCACGAATCTTCCTATATTATTTGAAACAAGAAAGTGTGAAGCATTATATAAAATAATAAAACCAATTAAAAATCATAACATTTGCGGAAAGTGTGCATTTGATATTACCCGCCTCAATTTGTTATGTGAGGTGAAAAATAGGCAGTCATTATAGTTATATTATAATCATGTCGAAACATTTAATTGCTTCATATAATTGAAAGATCATATCTATACGAAGAGATTGTTTGATGATCATGTTGGTGATGAGACAAATCATTATTTTATCTTGATAAGTACTAACAATGCTTCGATGTAAAAATAACAGTGAAAGAATAGATGAAAAAAATTGTACTTGATGAAAAACCGAATAAACAAATAGAAAACACTTCAATAGACAGTAAAACTGGGAATACAATAACTTGCAATAACAAATAATGAAGGGGAAGCAAATATTCTAACTGAGTTCTTCACCAACGAAGATGTGAAAGTTTATGAAAAAATATACAGAAGAATATACAGAAAACTAATAGGCAATAAAACTTCCCTAAAAGAGATAACAATGACTCCGTAATTTTTCTAGAACATGTGACAAAAATGATGTAATTATGCATACATCAAATCTGTAAAATTATATTTTCATTGGTCTAGATAAAATAACATACACTGAAATCCTTATATACTTACTACACAAACACAATGAACCTTCATTAAGCAATATCATTAACCAATATAATCAATCTATGCCTAAAAGTCTATTAGTATATTAGTAACAGATATATTTGAAATAGTAGTGAAAAACAACAACAAAATTCAGCTATAAACATCATTAGGATCATTACAGACATGCAATATGGCAGGCGATCTACGCCAATATGGCCTTTTGACCTTATGTCGAACTATTCAACAAATAGAGCAAAGAGAGTGAAATTTGGAAATTAAGTTAGTAGGTACCGAATCAATAGTGCGAATCGGCGTACGGCGTACCATAAGGAACATGAATAATATAAGATACATTATGATATGAAGTTGACATTTAGACAAAGATCATGCATTGATAGAAATGAAACGTGACTGTAAATGAAGAGTTTACTCGATAAGTGAGTGGGTAGATCAACACATATGATGGTCTTTACATATTTTGTATACCTTGAGGAATTTCCTTTGCGGTCTCCATTTTTTCTTACTGCATCACAATTTTAGGTGGAGCCGAGGGTGGAGCGTTCATCAAAAAGTTTAGTATTTTGAACACAAAATATATTGCTGACAATCATCATGGAAAACATGAACGAATCTCCTCTGGTAAAGTACCTTTACCAGAAAAAAAAACGATGAAAATAAACAGTGTTGCATTCAAAAATCAAAGTTATACTATGCACAGCAAAATTAGAAAATATGGAAACAACTTCGATACTATTTTTGAATTCAGCAGATTATGTACTGAATGCCATTGGACTCACATCTGTATTTTCGGAGATATTCAGGGGTTTCCATACTGTTTCGTTTAGGCGAACGTGACTCTATAATATAAAGGAAAAACAAAGGAAATATTTTGGTGATGTTTCTTTGAAAGTGCCTTACGGCAATACTATCGAGGAACTCCTCTCAAGATCTACTCGCCGGGGTTTTTAGAAACTTTGGGAATTATCCAAAAAAATGCCGGTTTCGACATTTTTCGTCCTCTAAAACCGAGCAAGAAATGAAGCAAAACGAACTCGATGAAAAACAGGTAGGATACATTTGAATATTTGCAATAAGGAACTTATCGGATCATTGCCAATGCTTTCATACAATTTTAACATACAAAACTCATGAAACAGGAACGATATTTTTCAAATGAAATAGTACACAACATAATTTTCTAGCCAAAATAATAATTTGAATCATCTACAGGGTGTTTTATGTATTAGGCATATCCGGGACCTGTAGTAATGAAGGTTGCTGAAAAACAAAGGAAATAAAAGTAACTCATCAGTATATCAAATAAAACATTTTGGTGATGTTTCTTTGAAAGTGCCGATGATGAAGAAGTTTATGCTAAGGGAAGAATAAAGGGAACCATGGTGTCCCCGTTTTACCATTATATTCAGAAGAACAGAAAGATATACAGGCTGGTCCATCATAAGGATAAATATAACTTTACCTATGTCATCCCTTCAACACCAGTTCTCACAAAAATTAAATTTAGAGACACCACTGGATTCCTCTAAAAAAAATGTCCCGAGTATGTTTTGGAAAAAATAAAGATAAATGAATAATTTACGGGCGTGCGATGGGTTGAAAATGCAAAAGGTTCAAAACCACCCTACTTCAAGATATCGATTTGCGGTTTTCGGCATTTGGTTTTTAACGAAAATCTACCTCGAAAATTGGCCATTGTCAGCCGCAATGGTGGTTACTTCACTTATAATTTATTGATAACTTAGATATTAATTCTTTCGTGGTTGCAGGAAATGTTGTATGTTTCATTGGGATCAAAAGTGTATCTGCTTGACTCGTAAATTTCGCTTGTCAAACAGAGTGTCGCTTTCAATTTTGTCAAAACAATGTAATTATTTTTTTCGGCAACCGTCCGGGTAGTACGTACTTCCCGGACTAGGCCGGGAAGAATCACATCGTTGTTGTCATTGTAAATATGAAAATCTTGGTAGTATGGTTTTGATAAATGCAGTTGATCATTACCATAGCAGCAAAATAACGACTGACAGCTATCTGACATAAAATTAGCTAACATTTCGATTTTTGAAAGAAATGTGTTTCTTTGATTTGTTATTCTACACGGTTGCCGAAAAAATTGTGTACGCAACACGCCCGAAAACAGTTTTTTTGGACTCGCAGACTTCCAGGACTCGCTACGCTCGTCCTAGAATTTTGTCCACTCATCCAAAAAAACAGTATTTTCCGGACTTGTTACGTAAATTACTATTTTCAATATTTCACTCACCTGCTTGACAAACGAATTCAATACCAATACCAAAGCACAGATTACCAAAGTTAGGTTGGGTTGCCAGGTATAATCATGTGAGTTGATTCTAGCAATGAGTATAGTACCTACTCATCTGCTTTCTCAATCACATACAAACACATACAAATCACATACATATGTTGGTATATTATTATTTTATCTATACTATTAAATCTTCACGCAGGTTTTATCCGACACCATGTGAAATTCATGATAATTGGTAATGATATTATTGCTCCAAAAGTTTTTCAGTTCCTGGTTATTTTCATAACACTACCTATATTTTCCATCGGAAAACAGGACGTTTAAGAAGTACTACATAATGGAGAAAGATAATCTTTTTAAATATTATTTATTATTCATTATCCTGCTGGATATTATTAAATGCCATGTTCAATAAATTTATCAGTAATCAGTATTCTCTTTTTCTGTTCGCATACAATATTTACCTGATCAACTGATAAGATTAACATATGGAACATGAAAAATTATCCGGTTAGCTGTTAATTAATTCTCAGTTTTCTGCAGTGCCTGAAGCACACCCTCAGAGAATAGATATTTTGCAGAGATTCAATGGCAATGTGAGAATGTACGTGTTCGAAATTATCACTCATTGTTTCTTCGTGAAACTATTATTCGTGCTCTATTTTGTTTCGATAACAACATATGAAGAGTTTTCTTACACGGTTAGTTCCTCACAACGATGTCAATTTCGATAAAATAAATTAAATTTTTTCAAGGATCATGTTGAAAATAGCGCTTTGCAAGAGCTGAGTACAGAAGATTATTTGCATTGTCTCGGTCAGAAAATAATTATATTTCCTTGTCCAGATAATTTTGAAAGCCACGGGGATCTCTGCGTCCATTTCAAATATGATACTTCTTACCCTCCTGAGTGCCCATATGAAGAAACAGTACCTTTCAATAATTATATCGATCAAATTTCACTACCCTCTCCAATTTGGATGCCAGTTAGACGAGACAATAGGAAAAATGGTATTGGTAAGTATTCCAATCAGTACACAACACCTTTTCCAATTGTATTTCAGAAACCATCAAGTTTATTTCAGAAAGCGTCAATTGAATTTCAGATTAGTCACTTGTATTTCAGAAAGTATCAATTCTATTTCAGAATAGCTAGTTGAATTTCAGAAAGCGTCAAATGTATTTCAGAATAGCGAGTTTAATTTCAGAAAGCATAAATTGTATTTCAGAATAGTCAGTTCATATTATATATTCTGAAATTCAAATGCCGAATTCTGAAATTCAGTTGACTTTCCTGAAATACAATTGACGCTTTCTTAAATTCAACTCACTATTCTGAATTACAATTGATACTTTCTGAAATCGAACTCGCTATTCTGAAATAAAAAAACCAATTGAAAAAAATAATGATTTTGCCTCGCGTTTTTGTCTTATTTATCTTGCTAACTCTTCGGCTTTTCGTTCTACGAAGAAGTCATAGCGAAAGAAGTTGTAGAGCATTGAATTTTCTTCAGGAATATATAAAATATCTAAACAGTTTATCTGCAACAGATCAAAAATAAAAGCAATATCAACTTTATGTCTAAATTCCTAGATTTCGCAATAAAACTCAACTTTCATATCTTTAGATATCCCACTGCTCTCAAATTATAGATAAACCAATATAGGCGAATATAAGTAATTGAATAGTACACACATAAAAACAAATTCTCAAATGAAAACGATATATTCGTTCAACGTCCAATTCTTGTTTTGAAAAAGCGCATTCTTCTTCTGAAATAATTTATTTGAAATGAATTTATTGAATATGTCAATTGTAGAAAATTATTTCACTGGAATATTCATTTGATATAAGAAATTCAAAGTATCCAGAAAAAATAATGAAGTTCTTGAAAAATATATCACGGAATGTCTTCTTTCAAAATAAAATATGTAGCATTTTCTTCAATAACGAGATTGACTAGACAATTAATCTCTGAATAAGTAAATCTCTTAGAAAGTTTCTTTGGATTGACCATAACATTTTCTTGAATATAATTGCGATCCCTTCGAGCCGAGAATGTTACCAAACGGTGTGAGTGTGTTGTTTCGGTGCTCTTGTCGTGCATCCATCATTGTTCAACCAGTTCAACCTATTTCATTGGCATAGAAATATTGGCTTACCATGAAAGAAAAACTAAGGTCTTAGGAGATATCTGAGGATATAATTACCACTTTTAGAGGTAAGTTACGTTCATTCTTGGGTAGGTATTATTGTGTATCCTACAATTAACGTAGCTATATCATCTCGAAAACTGATAATTCGTGAAAAACTTGAATAACCAGAATCGGCTTAGTGAGTGAAAATTGGGGTTTAGGTACCTATGTGCGGATGAACGTTTAAATTTGTCCAAACACTGATTGAACAGTGGAAAAGAGCTTTTTGAACTTGTAGACATTTTAGGTATTTTGATATTGCATATTGAACCTAACATACTCAGTTTTACATTTTTTCACCAAATTTCGATCCAAGGAAAATGAATTCAGTAGTAAGAATATGAACCCAGATTTGAAGAAATATAATAACCATGCATTGTGCTAAGTCAGATTATCTCTCACATTGTACCTACATGCAGTTGTGAATGATATATTTTATATTTTTCAGTAGTTTGAAACCAGAGGAATACAACTTTATTGCGTGGTAAACTGGTGGACAAGTTCAGAAATAATCTCTACGAATAGGGGGAAAGGTTGTCAAGAAGAAGGTCTGCAAATGATGATGTGATTGATGAGAGCCCCAATAAGAGAACGGAAGTTGAGGATGATTCTCATTTCAAGAAATCGATATAATTCCTATAATTTGATTCTTGATATAAAACAATCTACAGCTAAAACTGAGAATCTGATTCTTTTTGTTCAAGAAAAATGCGAGTCATTGAGAGATTATGATTGTCTTGATTTGAATATATTGTGTTCTCAATCTGAAATATTGTATTATTCTCACGAAGAACTCCATTCATTTATGATTCAAGAAATCTATAACATTGGTATGAGTATGTATTTAGTTGGAAACATAATAGTCTTGAATTGAGCAGACATTTATTCCAGTATATATAAACAAGCCATACTCTTGAACCAAAGCATATCAAATCAAATTAAGTAATTCTTTTTATGTGTGTATATATACATAAAAGTACTTCGTGTTTTGTGTCGTTGAATATCTATACTATTTTCGATATATATTTTTTTATATAATTACCACATATAATATTTGTACTGCAAAAGCATTGGGGTAAAGTATAGATTCCGGAAATAATAACGATTGATGAATGGCTTTATTTATCCATATAAATATGATATATTTGACTAATCAATTCCTACATCTCTTGGGGCGGGAAGGTCCTGGCTCATCATACAAACTTGATCTAGGGATGGGCTCTATTCCATTTTCTTTCCCTTCATTGGAGAGGATGACTGGAACATCATCGATTTCGTCTTCTTCATCCTCTTTGTCCAAGAGGAGGCCCCAATTGAGACAGTTCCCTTGGCAGTTTTGGCAGGCAGGGGAACACTTGAGAGATGCTTTTCTGCATCCGCATTTGGTGGTGGCACAGTCTTTTGTGCGCCTACAAATTTATATATACATATTTAATATTTCATTCGGTGTAGCTTGCTGCTCACTGTGCACCGGGGTTAAAAAATCATCGGTGGTTAGCTTCCACCCATACATCTGAGGAGGCAGCTCATGTCCCAACCACATCTGGACTTGGTGATATGTCCTAAGAGAATGTTGTTTCGCTGCCCCCTCAGTTGGTGGGAGGCATGATATGTCGGTTCCGACGTTGGCTACCGATTTGATGAAAAATTGGTAAAGGTGAACTTTCAGAGATTTTTCTTAAGGTGAGGCTCCGTACCACCTCAAAATACACTTTTTCCCAGCTTCCTCTATATCATCCTTAGTTGAAGAAGGGTCTGAGAAAACGGCAGCAGCCACCTGGACCTCTGGGGACTTCAAATATATTTTGATAAATCCTAGCTTGATTTTTCGGAAGGCTGCTGAGGTGGTATCACAACCAGTGAACGCGTGTGAAAATAAGATATCTCGTAGCCCCTGGGGTGGCTCGTGTGATATGGAACACCCTGTATATATACATTGTCCACCATGAAGTTGACTAAACCTAGTGACAAGAATAAATCGCATTTTCCCAATCAACCTCCCGCAAAATGTCTATTCCACAAATATTTGATTAGTTTTGACCCAACCTTATGTGATTTAGGTTATAAAAGCTGTTTTCAGATAAAACAAAAATGTATTATGTTTGTCAGTAAGGGTAGATGAATTAAAATTGTATTTTTGATTTTTTCTTCAATCTGGTTCAAAATTAATATATAGAGTACTCGTTGGATTCGAAGCACATTTTTCCGATAAAATTTTTTGATATCTTGTCAATTTGAACCATTTTTTTGCACCACACTGACAACTTTTTTCAAATCCCCACCAAATCTGAGCTCACGTGATATGAGTCGTAACAGATTTTTCAGTTTTCAGACATGTAGAAATAAACCGCCATTTGAGTTTTTCAGAAATATCAACAAAACATGTTTTTCCATGAGTAGCCAACTTTATGGCGGACACTGTATATACTATTCGAATACTTATATACGTCCATATTATTTTATCTATGATTTGAGAGCAGTGGAATATCTAAAGATACGAAAGTTGAGTTTTTTAGGAAATCTAGGAATTTACACATAAAGTTAATATTGCTTTTATTTTTGATCTGTTGCAGATAAAATGTTGAAATAGTATACATTCCTGAAGAAAATTCAATGCTCTACAACTTCTTTTCCTGTGACTTTCTCGTAGGACGAAAAGCCAAAGAGTTAGCAAGATAAATAAGACAAAAACGAGAGGCAAAATCATTACTTTTTTTATTGGTTAATTTCGAGCGCAAATATCTCGGAAATCATGGCTGAAAACAAAAAAAATGGTATTGATCTTGTAGCAAATTTTATCAGCATCATATATGTATGGGGTGATCTAATTTCTAGAATGAATAGTTTTCGAAATATAAGCGAAAACTGAAAAAAGTGGACTTATACGTGCTCCCCTGCACCCCGCCCACCTCTTAGGAGTGAGGACTTTTAGTATGTTCAACTCCTTACTGGTCCGAACAAAGTCCCAGAGTCAAAAATTGTGTTCCTTCCATTTCCCTCTACACCCCCCTTTTGAGCATTCATTGATTGGACTAATATAAAAATTTGAATCGACTGAAACTGAGATCTAAATATCAAGTATTTATTCAACAAATAACTATGGTAATCCATTGACATATTATTTACTCCTGAAAGAACCATATTAATTTACATAAAAAAATACAAAATCCGGCATACAATCATACATGTAATTATCCATACAACCCTGGCTTCTTTCCAACAAACGACACCCTCTGTTATGAAAGGTATAATTCCCTACCATGTGCCTTTTAAATTACTTTTGGGTCAATGATCTGAAATCTTTTTCTACGGGCGTTTATATACACTGGTTTAGGGCAACTTACACATTATGTATCTGAATCACTAGTATGCAATACTTGAAATTCGCGACACTTGCAAACTAACTGGTGTGAGTTGAGAAGACTTTTAACTAGACAAGATACTTTCACAAACACTGTTAAGCTTCACTTTCAGCCTGAAGACTAACTATTGCAATGTCTATCGACAACTTGCAAAAATGGACAAAGTATGTTCTGATGTCTGTCGACAAAGAATCCGCTACTTAAAAGTCCGTTAGCTTCAAAACAAACCGTGGTGACCACGGTATTACGTAAACTTTGGTATTACTGATGAACTCAACTCTTTCGAGTCATGTTTGTGACTGCTTCTGATTGACTTTTGTTCATCATTTTTATATCAAAATCTAACCCTTTGTCTCCCTCAAAGCGGCAATCTGACAAAAGAACACGTGCACAATATTGTGTCACCGAGCTTCAAATTAATGGTTTAGTTTTTCTCATTGATAATAGTGGTATGCCTTTAATTTCTTTTCGTCGGCGCCTTTTTGGTTCATTAGTTTATGAATTCTTGGCTTTATCATTCTAGTTGATGAAAGAAGTTGACCAGTAATTTTTATTTCCGGCGCCTTTGAGATTCATCCGTTTATGACTTCATATAAGCCGCCTACAGTAATTCTTGTTAGGACGTGATTAGCTTATCTGTATCTGACATTTGATTGCTTTTTACAATCATGGTACTGTGTTTTCGTGCCCAGCACAGTTGGATATAGGTAGGAACTTGAAAGAAACGAAGAAATAAATGTAAATAATATCGGATGCGAATATACAAAGGTGATATCCCAGTCAGCACAAGTACGTCTTATGGACGTTTTAAAAACGTCCACTCTGGACATTCGAGACGTCTTAAAAACGTCCATTTCCGGACGACCGACGCCTTATGGACGTTTTGGGGACGTCCAATGTTACTAATCAGGATGTCTTGGGGACGTCCATAATAGGTCCAAGTAAAATAAAAAGAGCCATTCGATCTATACGGTCACCCATCCAAGTTCTTTCCTCGCCTAACGTTGCTTGACTCCAGTTATCGAATGTCAATCTGCCTAGTATGGTAGCTGCTGTCTTCTTATTGATTTATTATATATGTATCTCGATTCGTATAAATCAATGAGATTTGAACAACAATAATTCTGAATGATTTATATTACTTATATCATTTATATATGTCAATTTGACATAATATACCTATATATATATATGTTTCATTATTACATGAATTATTATTGTCTAATATTTATAATATATGTATTTATATATCGCAATTTCGAGTTTTGGAACTCCCCATAAGTCAAATTCTTACGGGTGGAAGAAGCGAGACCAACATCAGCTCATGCTGGAATCCGAACCTCTTCTAGGGGAGTCATGCGGTTTCCAACAGGATTTCGAATGTTATATATTTTTTCAACATTGAGGTTTTTTGAGTTCTTATTTTGACATACTCATTCATGTATCTCAAATTTATATGGAATTTGATGGAGCGATTTTTTTTATATCGCATATCTTCGAAGTTGGTAACTTTTTATGTATGAGCAGTTATGAGGAAAACGAAACCAACAGCTGATATTCACCATTTATTTTATTGATATCGCATTTGTATCTCAAAGGAGAAATGAATCACTTTATATCTGAAGAAAACAAAATTTTCCTAGAAACGTCCACGCATGTACGTCCCCAAAACGTCCAAACTAGGTCCTGGACGTTCGGACCCAAAATGGACATAAAATGGACGTCCCCGGGACGTCCAGTGCTATCTGGGATTCTTCATATTTTAAAATAGGAAATAGTGCAACGTTAAGGTAGATAAAAAGTTTAGTACTCCAAATATGTGTGACATGTTTTTTCTACAAGGTCATCACTTAATCACTAATCCCATGTTGCCATTCCGAACAGAATTTATTGATTTCTAGATAATTAGGAAAATTGCATGAACGATAAGGACCGAAATACACTTGACATGTTTTATATATCGTGAGTATGGAAATTATAAGGGCTTTAGGTTGTAGGCTTCTTATAGTGATGAATGTTGTCATATCTTTTCAGGTATAATAAATCTCGTAAGATGAATTATTCCAAAATATAGGTAGGTAATTCACGTATCACAATTGATACAGGGTGTACCACAAGTACAAGTAACGGCACGGACTTTGACTGGAAAATGGTACATATTATAATAAATAGTTCATACCAGTTTCTTTCAGCACTATGGATACTATGGTATGGAAATTGTCACCAATATACAGGGTGCCCTACGAGAGTGTGGCATATCAAAGTTCGTTTTTCCTAGGGAATATTCTGTGTTTTACCTACTGTATTTCCGAATTCTGCAAAAGAAATAATATAGGCCCCTTACAAAATTTCCTAACTCTACGACTTTTTTCAAGATAGATAGCTACTTGATATACTTACATTAAGTATACAAGGTGTTTCCTAACTACGGTACGAAACTAGAGATTAGGAAACCTTATCAGAGGGTGATTTGTTAGGTCGTTTAAATAAAGATCTTATGAACATAATTATGTCCCGTGTTGATAAAAAATGGTACCATCTATAAAATATCAAAAATATCCTTACACTGATTTGGTTGGAATTTGGTTGGAATTTGGTACAGTTATTTGGAGTAATAAAGTCGAACTTGTTCATTCTTTACTTTCCCAGATAACACACATTCGCCTATAAGGACGTCCTCTAATAGTCGCCAAAAGACTGTAGAGGATGTTCTACATCCTGAGAACGTCACTAAGCTCAGAATTTTCGACATAATTGTCGCACATTAGTCCTTTGAGCGGCAGCCTGAGGATGTAGATATGTGTGGGCCTAAGAACGTCCTCTAATAGTCGCCAAAAGACTGTAGAGGATGTTCTATATTCTACATCCTGAGAATATCACTAGGCTCAGAATTTTCGACATAATTGTCCCACATTAGTCTTTTCAGCGGCAGCCTGGGGATGTGGATATGTGTGGGCCTATAATGGATGTATTCTGATGATATTTTCGTCTTTAAATATGTATACGTACTCATGTGAAGTTAGGAGCAATCGAACGGAGTATGTTCTACTCATAAAAATAATTGAAAAAGGTAAATATTTTTATGTAAATTTCATCTCTTCCAAGTCACGAGATATATATACATACAAACTGAGAAATATAGTGGGGAATTGCAGCAAGTAAAAAGTGTACTCTTTGAAATTTTATCCAAGCTTTCGGAATCTGATTTATTCCATCATCAGGGAAACTAGAATATAGTGACATGTAATCATTGTAAAGATAAAAACAACATAACACTTACATCTTCAGTGAGATTGTTTACATGAATGAAGTTAAAAATAGTGAAAATTGACATGGACAATATTAAATTGAAACATTTAAAAAGGAATCATTTTATAAAACGAATGTTACACAACCACTTGTTGTACCAATCGAGTTACAAATTATCAAAATCGGACGAAGCGTTCTTTATTATTAAATTCATTTTTAATTATTCGATATTGGTTGGTTCTCCACTCCATATGAACTTCCCAATTTAGAAGTGAGCTATATATCGAGAAAAATTATCTTGTCCATTATTATTGAAAAAAAAATAAGTATTTCAATTTTAGTAATGAAAATCCTTGAAAATAATTGTTCAAATCACATTAAAAGTTAAACATTTATAAGTTCACGGAATAGCGACATTGCAATGAGGAGGTAAGTTGAATCACAGAAGTCAAGCAACGACAGCAGTCGATTTGGATGACCACATCTTGATAGCGCTGATTTTTTTGAATTTATTTTTCATTTTCATTGGTTCTCAGATATGCTCAAAAGTCATTCTGAGAATAATAAAAACTCAAAAAAGGCATAACTGGAGTGAATAAAAAATGTAAGACCTCGTGGGGATCTTCTGAGACGTTATTTGAACGTGGAAAATGGTAACAGGAGGACGTCCTAGGGACGTTCTTTGAAAGCCCCTCGACGTATTGAGGACGTTAATGTGACCGCCTCAGAAGATCCTCAAAAGGTTTTTGTGTTGTGTGGGTTGGTTTTTATTTAATGTTGTCCATAGATAGTTTTTAGAATGAATATTTTCATTTCGACGGAACGAAGCTTGATATGAAGAAAGCTTAAGAGACCGGAGAGTTGAATTGTTGGTTGCTTAATCTGAAAAAAATAAAAACTACAGAAGAAAAGCAGTGGCGTACATTTTTCCTCAATATTGGCTGTGGTGCCCACTAAGACGCCAAGTTGGGGCTAAATAAGCGCTTTATTACTTCAATATATGTGGCAAATTTCAATCAAATCGATGTGAGGATCTTTATGGTAGGCATTTTATAAATTTCTACCGTATTTTTATAATTTCAACACTTTCTACGTTCATATAGGAGCTCTTTTAACGATCTAACGAAACACTCTCTTGATGAGTTTCGTAGCGTAGTTAGGAAACACCTTGTATAATGTAACATGTATTTCTCCACATATTTATTTCATAAACTTTAAACATTGTTTGCGGTCAAGTGCATTGAAAATCATTGATCATATTATAATTTTTCATGATACCTAAACTCATTAGAAAAATATTTTTATGGTTGATATCAATTGCAAAAATTAACAGTAGGAAATTAATTAATGTGCTTGAAGTAATTCACTTCAGCAAACTAAAAATGTGTTACTTAATTAGTTTGACCTCAATCTAATCGTGATTATAATGTCTTCTGAGCCGAAACGCGTAGCTCAGTTTTGTGTACGAAATTTTGCACAATCAAGTGGACATTATTTTGCAGCAGAACTGAAATATTACCTCCATTGAAAACACTATCGATGTGAAAGGGGTAAATGGCAATATGGCATGGTTTCCAAACATTAACCTACCTATTTCTGGATCTCATTCAATTAAGATTTTCAGAAGGCCAAGAGTTAGTTTCAATAAGTTACTGCAAAGGTCGAGATTTTCCATAAGTATCAGATAAGTCCGAAACGGATGATCTTAAATATAGGAAAATATGGAAAAACTTTGCCTGAAAATGCAATAATATACATTTGAAATGAGGAACTTTTACATCAATTTTCAATATTGCGGATGCTCACATATATTTTATAAAAGAAGAAATCAATTGCAAAATTATGTTCCAATCGTGAATATATTTTTTGTAGGACTATTTTATTGGATGGAACCAAATTCAGGGTACAAATCACCCTTCGACCCTTGTAAGGACAGCTCCTGTATCTTCCTCAACACGTCTGAGCCGTCTATCAATAATTGTGTGATTTACCACAACAGAAGCAGTATGGAAGCAATTCCTTGCAATCAGAGAGCAACAGCTGTATGCGCGTATGATCATCTGCAGAAAAAAACGAAGAGCTTTTGTTCTCAAATTTTTTCCACGTCTTGTAAACAAAGCGATTTCTCTACGAAATCCAAGTGTTACTGCGAATCACCAGGCGCTAACCTGGAAAAGGCAGAATTCTTGATACCCTACCAAAATTTGGTGTATCACTCCATGACTGACGATATGTGCTACATAGGATTAGAAAATACAGGTACCGCATTTATTTGGACATCGTCTCATGTAATCGTGAATTACTCATACTGGGCAGCTAATACATACCCAACTGTTGGTGGCAATGCTTTTGGTGCAATTTCGTCAGATGGATGGACACTAAGAAAAACAGATAGTGAACTCGCTTGTACATTATTTCAACAGGATATTCCAGAAAATATATATCCAGATGAAATATTTCTCGTTTTCAACGACACTACCAGATCATTTATCCTGAAAATCACCAATGTCACTAACTGGCTCCAGAGTGACAGCAGTGTTGAACCGCTAATCTTTTGTTTTACTGATGCATCTGCTGAATCTATGCTAGAAAAGATAGATACCAATTATCATGAGGAATCTAGTGAATTATGGTTCAAACCAATCAGCCATCAATCTAGAAACTACTGGTGTGAAGGATTTCTTTACCCTGAATTAGAACTGAAGACATCAAATGAGTATTATCTCAAGTTGGTGAGCCTATCTAGTTGTTTTATTGTACCCTTACATTTTCAATTTACAGAGCGGATATGGAAGAATACGTGATAATAATGAAGTTCTCACATGTGGAAGGTTCCGACCCACTTTCTCAATCAAATCTTGAACGTTATAAACAGCTTCTCGATGATTCCCTTGACAAGGCCTCATTCTCCACAAGAATTTTCAAAATAACCCAAATAGATGAGGAAATGTCACAAATCAGCATTAATTTTCATGTAACAACTGGTGGAAGAGCGACCGACATCACAAATTGGTCTACAATAAGGAATGCACTTAAAGGTCAACCAGAAAATTTCACCATGGAGAAGTTACTGAATGCCCATTTTTGCCTTCCCATGGTAGTGTCTCATAATGGTCAACAAATTTCCTGGTTGAGGACTTATATTGGAGAGATTGCAGACAAGCCTTTCGAGGGTTGGTGTGTAGATAGTGAAGGTTATATTCTCAAGAGGAGATGTGAAGGTAACATACGAAATATAATACAGGAATACCAGAGAGGTAATGTCATAAATGATGGGGCTAATAGAGGAAGCCAGAATAGGTGCTTGGTTACGGTGTAATAGGTCTTCAAAGTGGTAGATTGTAGAGGGGGTCGTTGAGGCTGTGGAGCCTCTCAAGCACCTCGACCTATTAGATCTTTTGTGCATAACCCTTAATCTATTCGAGCCCCGGGATTCCGAGGCTTCTTGCGAATTTTACCAGTTTCCTAGGAGCTAGGTTCCTGATATCGTAGGGCTCTAAAAAGGCCCCTTCCAGAAACTTGAGCCTCTTGCAGAAGAGTGCTGGGTATTTGCAAAGCAAATGTTCTGCAGTTCCAGCGAAGTTCTCGCATTAGCGGCAACTATCACTCTCTGTTGAATCCACCTTTTTGAGGTGATACCTCAGAGGGCAGTGTCCAGTGAGAAGTCCCGCTACCAGTTTCAAGTATTTTTTGTCCAACTCGAGAAGCTGTTTAGCTTTCCTTGGCGAGAGGCTCACTATAGCCTTTTCGCTTGTCTTTGTCCTGGCACTTTATTCCAGTCAGATTTAATTTCATCTGCTTCCCAGCGTCGGAACTCTTCTCTCAAATGGGCCTTGGCGAGTCCACATAAGGGTTCTGTGCCGAGAAATTGTGTATTTGGCCCTTCTTTGGCAAGGCAGTCTGCTTCCTCGTTGCCTTCAACTCCCTTATGACCTGGCACCCACATCAAAGTTACCTGGTTGTTTGCTGCCAGTTGTCTCAGGGATTGTTTACAGTGCCAAGTCAGCTTACGGCGCGTTCACATGCTGGCTTTTCGCGTTTTGGCTTATGGCGTATTGTGATTCCATTGGCCGATCTTTGTGAGCGCGTATCAAGGTCATCCGCCAAAAAGTCAATTACGTTCCAACTTTCACCTAATAGAAGCTCCGCTTTTCAGGTTGTTCACTTTTCAGCTTAATATCACTGTCGTTTTTATAAATTATTGCGTAGCAATGTTTCATTCAAGCTTTCCGCGATAGGCGAAAAATGTCATGTGAACGCGCCGTTAGACTCACAAGTGTATGACTTCAGAGCTTTTAGTGCTGCTTGCTATCTGATAGAACATAGGTTTTTAAAGTAGTGATAAGCAAAATCAACTTGATTTATGACTTTTGAACCTACAGTGCTGTTCAATGTATTTTATAGATGAAAATTGCGTAGTTTTGAATGGGTTGAGAATAAATTTTATCGTTTGTTTTCATCGCTGCATTACTTAGAAACATTTTGGTGTGCTCCTTATCAATTTTCTTTTGTTTTATGTTCGTACTACAGTACTACTACCGTAATTGTGACATAATTAGTTGATTCAATTCCCAAAATGCAATTTTCACATATGAAACCGTTTGGGAATTATGCATTGAATTGATCGTTTCAAGGTCTACCACATCAGCATAAAAAATGTAGGTGAATGAAGGACCTCCCTTTTTGGTTTCCTCTATCAGTCCCATAACTTATGACATGACCTTTACGGACACTGTATATCTTGAGTATACTAACCGAACAAATGAGATTAGGTACGATCGATAAGTCAGGAAGATGAAAAATTTTTTACTTACAAGCTACTCAGAATCCATCCATTTTTGTTCTGGATTTAGTTCTTGAAGTTGACAAGTATCATTGTGATATGATTGGGATCATCATTCCGGAAAGAACTAGCTCAGTAAACTCAGGATATCAAAATTACATCTTTAACATCCTTGAAAACTGAATAAACCTGATTTTTCAACAGCTACAAATACTAAATATTCTGTTAGGTTTCTCTTATACTCCTGAGGTGAGCACAATCTTCTTGACTTTTTCTAGGGACACCCTCAAGATGAGTCTGAGATTAACTAATAACCATTCAGTTTGAATAAAATGACGAACTTACAGTACTTCCACTTGTATTATCTCTAATCAGAATCAAATAAACAAGAAAACAATTCTATAACCTGGGCTATCAATAAATGATTTTTCATTTCAACTGTTTTCATTCATGTCTGTAACTTGACTTATATTTTTCATGCTTTATGAATATTTATCATTATGGGACATTGAAGTGAATACAAATCACATATTTTTTCATCACAATTGGAAATTTCTACATCATTTTATAAGGATTAATAGTGGCACTTTGTTCGACAACCGAAATTGCGAATTCGAAGCGGAAAATTTTGCGATATAAACAAAGTCACTTTTTATCCGAATGAAACATGCTAGTTTTCTGAAACTAAAAGAATTTATTATCATTTGAAGAAGTAAATACCATTGTGGCACGATTCCTTAATCTTCTGGTAGGAGCAGGCTAATAAGACAATAAAGAATAAAAATAATCCTATATTTGTACTATTCATAATTGTAGTATTAGATATAAATTAGATATTTGTAGATGTAGACAGGTTGATTCAAATTTCTAGATGCGAAAACTATTTTGGTTTCTTTATATGAAAATCACAAATTGATTATTACATTATTATGTACGTATGCATTTGTATCAGAAATTCTTGTTGAACGTAGTGAATAGTGTGTTTTTTATTCTTGATATAAGCTAATTATTCCTAAAATAATTATAATAATCATATCACAATGCCAGTAGATACCTAATTTTTAGTTCCTAATAAAAATCTACTCCAGCTCATAGAAACTGAAAGTGTTGCGTATCAACGTAATACATATCAATCATTTTATTGTGTCAGTAGAAAAATTTAGTCACGTTCGAGAGCTAATGTCAGTTTTAAAATGGTCGACTTTTGACAAGGTAGGTCGAATCAAACATTAATATGTTTGAAAATTTTAATAAGTATCAATTTCTCATGAAAAGCGACAAAAATCACCATTTTGCTCTTCAGGCACAAACGATAAAGAATTATTGTAGCCTATGATTCGATCTTTATAAATCTTTTTAGAATAAAATAGACAGTTGAGACGATGTAATTATCAAACTTTAATGCGATACGAGTTCATCCCTGGTTTTTCATTTGGAAAAATATGTCTAAATGTCCAGTAATTGATTTTTCAATCTATCCCTACCTATATTTATAATTTACATTTGAAAATGTTGAAATTCAAAAGAGAAATCCATTGACTTTCCCGATATCAACTAAGATTAACTTACTAAAGTAAAGTTATTTTGAATGAAAATGAAAATAATACACGGTGACAATTTGAAAACATACCTATCAATCCCATCATCAATCTCAACCAGAAAATTTCAAATAGCGAATCTCTACTTGGAATACATCAATGAAAAACCTTTGGAGAATTACCAAATTAATAGATATTTATCAATTTCAAAAAGTTTTTGATAAATCTCTAGAAACAATGGATTTCTCGTCTTGACGAGGTGACAGCCGCTCTCAGAGCAAAATTTCGAATCATTCTCTGATGAAAAATCTCTGTGATTTGTATTCTAAATGGATGTGATTGTGGATATAACGTTGTAATTCATCTGTCTTGTTATGCATTCAATTTTATACTGAAAAAATTTCAGGTAATTTTGTGGACGGTGCTGATTGGGAGGATTTTCGACAAATATGCACAATTGTCAGTTCGGTAAATAATACCATAAATTTAACAAGTATCGTTGATTCTGAAGATCCAACCAGTTATCTGCAGCAGATGGTTGAAATCACTACAAACTATGAAGATTTCAGTTCAATCGACGTGGCTCTTGTATCAGACTTCCTTGCACAACTTGCAAACGTTTCAACCATTACTGACATTGAATCGGTTTCCAAAATCGTGAATAATCTAGGAAGAATTCCACAATCAAAACTAGTGAATCAAGCCACAAAAATAATACATAGTGTTGATGAAATAATTCAAAAGTCAAGTCACTATAATATTATTCTGGGAGAAACGCTCAGTATAGCATCATTCAGGAGTACCAGTAACAATACTTTGATATTAACCAAGGATCAATCTACAAAAGAAATAAGATTTTCGGAGTTGTCACGACCTGAAGATATATTCAAGGAAGACAATTTCGACTCGGCTTTATTCCTGAATCAGACTGTCTTGGAACGAACTCCTGAGTTTTTCAGCGTCCTTATTTACAGCAACCCAATATTTTTTGGCGAAGAAATCGACAGTGAGGATTCGCCAACTATTTATCGTATATTATTGCCACATTCACATGAAGAACTAGAAGCTTCCATCATTTACAAGAACAAATTCGACAACAATGCGGTAATTTTTCATCGATGTTCTTCTTGGACCTATGAGAATGATGAATCTATTGGATATTGGAAGTACCAAGGAAGAGCTGAATATTATAGAGATAATCTCGTGTGTAAGTTGAATAATTGGGAGTATTCAAGACTGCAATCGTTACAGTTTTCCGAAAACTACATTACCACTGAATTAATCAGAATCAAAAACTGCACTTTAAGTTCTCAATATTCCAAATTAGCTGAACTGAGAGACTTGCTTGGTGAATTCTATAGTCTATTACAGTCATCAGACCTGAATCCTATTTCCGAGATACTTGGCAGAGTCGAATCAGTAGTAATAGAGGAGTTCAATTTAGTTGCTGATATCGTAGATAGCATCTCTAATATGAATCGAACGATTCTATCGGAATCACTGCCAAACGTCCATGATTTGATTTTGAATAAGTTGACTAAAATTATGGAAAGCTATGAAACAACGATCGAGATAAATCGAAGAAATTTCTTCCTCCTGGTTTTTTTCATGAACTTAACAGCAGATACTGAGTTCGTTATCAACACTTGCACTGAATTTTGTAGTGTTGTTATAATATCAAGGCTAGATACAGATCCTTCCAAACTAACCACTCAAAAAGTTGAAATAATTGTATATATAAGCAGAGATCTTGTGACTCAACTCAAACAATATCGTGATTCTAAGCTTTTATTGACCGTGTTCAACGACGATACAATGTTTCTTTCCCCTGATTCATCTAAAAGAGATATTTCCAAAATTGTTGGGGTGCAATTCCCTCATTCTGATATATCCCTGGAGGGCGATATACGAATTGAGTACAAAATAAATGATGCTCTAATCAATAAAAGCTGTGAACTCTGGCATGGAACTTACTGGGATCGAGATAGTTCTCCCAAAGAGAGTGAATATAATTTTTCCAATTGCTCCTTCTGGAAAACAGGGTAAGCAGCACTCTATTCCTAGTAACATGTATATTAAGATTACATTTTTTATTTTCAGATATTTCTCATTACGTTTCAATATTATCAATATCACATTAATCATTGAAGAACATTTGAAAGCTAAGGATGCAACAGTTATCCTGGAAAATATTAAAGAAGTTCTCGTGAAATACTATGATCGCTTTACATATTACGATTTATATCTAATCACAGATGCATTCGACAAAGTACTTACAGTTGATGAAACTACCCTCACGATTATCTCTGAAATAGTAAGTGTAATCACGAGAATAGATAGAGATGTTCTAGATGAATCACAAGACAAGTATCAGACAACCGATACAATTTTGAGTTATTTGAAGAAACTAGCAGGAATGATAGAAATGGAAGGGACATATCACTATCACGACTTCGATATGTTCATGATATCATCTTCTGT
Source organism: Chrysomela aeneicollis (assembly GCA_029955515.1). Classification (NCBI taxonomy): domain Eukaryota; kingdom Metazoa; phylum Arthropoda; class Insecta; order Coleoptera; family Chrysomelidae; genus Chrysomela; species Chrysomela aeneicollis. The sequence goes on along the minus strand of JARUHQ010000009.1, from coordinate 7,436,254 downwards.
AAAGCATAGTACAGTCGTAGGTGTAGGAATAGCTGACTGCGAAATCGAATGTAGAATCGAGGAACTGTTGGGAAATGAAACGTACAACAATTATTCCAAAATATTCGACGTGAGCATAAGGCTGAGTCAGGACCTATTCAGAAGAATCATGGAAAGCAAATCAGAACCCAGATTAATCATAATAGCATTTTATAACGATGCATTATTCAGTGCCAGATATTCAATTGGTCAAATTGATATAATATTTGGCATTGAAATAATGGGATATGAGCTACTTCAGAATGATATCATTTTGTATGGAAAGGAACCAACTGAAGGTTATTGTATTAACTGGAATGTTGAAGATGGTAGTGGTACTTGGACTATAGTAGGACGGATGGATGATTCAGTATGCAACTTTCAACAACAGGGTTATTCGAGCTTCATCATCAACACAGATATCACAGCAAATATAACAAGAGCATTAGAATCAGTACTACCATCGAGTTCATCCGACCACAACAAATTGCAAAGAATATTGAGCATATCCTATCTCTATGAAAAGTTCGAATCTATCGATGTTTTCATATTGACAAATATTTTATCAGAAATCGTGAAAAATTATGTCAATATAAACTCAATAATATTCGAAAATATGTTTTCAATTCCAAAGGATATTTTGGTGCAGTCTCAAGTTGAAAATGATGCTTTGAGCAACGTTCTCAATATTATCAATTCTATTGGAAACAATTTAACATTGAATACTTCTTTCACAGTTAAAGATCATTTCTCTCTGGTAGTTTGTTCTATAGATACGGGGATATCGGCTGTATTTGATGATGAATCGAATATTTGGTGTACTGAAAGCATTGATGATGAGAATCACTTTGGACGACTTACTCCTCAAGATGACTTAGTTTCAGACATACTGGCCACTTTCAATGAAAGTATTACGCCAAAATTCATTTCAACTATTTTCTATAATGATACCCTGTTTATACAAAATGAGGAAAACGTTCCAGCAGTCATCCTTGGAATGAATATTCCAAATTATAATGGAAATTTCCAAAATGAAGTATCAATTAATGTAGGGGGAACAAAATATAACCCTGAAGTCTACACATGTGCTTACTGGGAATATATGAAATACAGTTATGGTGTTTGGTGGCCAGTGACAACTAGCATCGCTGGTCCATATAAAAATTGTACATTCTCACAAGGAGAATATTTCTCAATGATAATGGAGGATGATTCAAGGAACATAACACAAGTATTGCTGCTAATACATGATAGTAGCTTATCTTACCCCGAAAAACTGCAACATACTGTCGAAATAATGGATCTATATAAAAATCAACTTGATGCGTTCCATATCTCAATTATTTCCACAATCATCCAACAATACGATGACGTAACGAGTGACCTGACTTTGATTGGTAAAATTACCAATTCTCTTATGGATGTCAATAGAACTGTTTTGGTACTATCTCAGGATTTATACAATGCAACACATGAAATTTTGAATCATATAGATATAATTGTATCACAACACATCACAGGTAAGTAGGAAGATATATTTGAAAATTCATATGCATACGCTGCTTTTTATTTCAGAAGATATAAACCTACAATTTGATAACTTTGCTATTCTTATCCAAGGCACATTCGCTGAAATACGTTTCGAAAACTGTGAAAGATCCTGCACAATTGAAATAGCTTCGATAAAATTGGACGATTCTCAAAATATTGATGCCATATTATCAATTGACCAGGAATTGAAGGAATATCTAGATGAGAATTCTTTGAAGATTCATATGACCATATACTTCAATGATGTCCTCTTTAACGAAGGCTGTATTTGTTCAAAAACGAATATTGGTATTATTGTTGGTGTCACTATACCTGGAATGGATGAGTCCCGCTGGAAAAGCAGTCTGAGGTATTTCATATTTGTGCTTTTCAAACCATTACTAACCATGAGAGCACTTATATTCTAATCAATGAATGCTCAAAAGGGGGTGCAGAGGGAAATGCATTTTATTTATAAACAGCCAAACGATTGATGACGGAATGTTTCGAGGCTGATCAGAGTGGCACATTAAAATCCAATATTACTGCCCAATATTGAAGTCACTTATGATAAGAAGGACGTCAGTGCCACCTTCTGGCAGAAATTCACGAACTTATGAAGGCATAAAATTCACAGGAAGTTAAAAAATATATTGATCGAACATTTAACAAGTATGAAATGGACCAAATTTTTTTTAGTTTTTGGCATAGATTTTCTAATCATTTTTTTTTAAGAGAAAAATAGTCTATCCAATTAAAAATATCAAACATAGTTTGAAATGAATGTGTGGTAGACTACGAGCAGAAAACAACTACTTTCCTGGTAAATACCACGCAGAACATTGAATTATATCTGTTCGTAGTCCATGCAACGATTCACACTGTGAATGCAGATCGCAAATGTTTCTTTCTTCCTAAGACGTGACAAATTCACATCGAGACAGGCACGCCTAACAACCTACAGACCGGTTTCGGGCTTATTGGCCCTCATCAGTGCAGGGTAGTTATCCGAGTAGAGACCGTAAGATCTCCACTCGAAGCGTTGCCTGTCCCAATGCATTTTCGTCGCGTCTATTTGACCGCATCGAGCCGCGTTCCAACAGACAATTGAAAGTGGCGACATCATGCGGCAGAAAGAAGATTTTCTAATCAATTCGCTCATTTGAGAATAAGCCTTTTTCTACCTGTACCTATTCATATAGAGGTTTCAATTATTTTATTTATAATAATTTCAAGGAGCTCTCTTGGAATATCACAGTATCTTTCGAAGATATATGCTGGAATTTTGTTGGAGTTATTGAATTAATATTATATAACATATACCTACTGAACATTTTTGGTCAAACTTTCTCTTATCTCAGATTCGGCTACAAAAATAATCCCGATAAAGCTGATATATGTGCCTACTGGAACTGGAACTATCAAACCAAAGATGGAAGCTTGATTTGGGGTGGTCATTGGGAAATCAGTCAGGCTCACTTGGATTCTTTGTGGATATGCACAAGTAGAGTAGGATCCACACATTTCGCTGTTCTAGACATTGAGAAAAACGTTACCAGTGATTTGGAGAGTATTCTCAATGGGGTATTTCCTATAGGAGAACAATTGGAAAGAGTTGATTTGATCATTACCACAAACATTGATGTATTGAGTCCTATGGATATATTGTTGATCGCTAAAATTTTGGGTAAGAAAACATATTGAGATAAAATTTCATATTCATATTATTCCTATTTCAGGCAAGGTAGCCAGCTATAATGAAACAACCCATGAACATGTTTCTCACATCACCAAGCTCATGAGTAGTCTATTTAATGTGAAAAGAACTACTCTACGGAAATCGCAGACAATGTATCATGCAACTGACATAATTCTGCACTACTTGGACCAAATTTTGTTGAAGCGCCAAGTAATAACAGGAGTTTCCGATTTGATTGTAGAAGATAACTTCACTGTAATAACTTATGAATTATCGAGTACTGATATCAAAGGACTAACGTTAGAGGGATGTAGAAATGATACCTGCAATTCGACCACCCTGTACAGCGATACAGATATCGACAATATCAATTATGAAGATTTCAACACCGCTTTGATACTCAACGATGATCTTCTACAACAAATAAAGGAAAGTGAATATCCTATATACCTTATTGTGACATTTTTCTTCAAAGATGTTCTCTTCAATGAAAAGTTGAGATCCAATTACAGTACCAGTGTGATATGTGGAGTTTTGCTGAAAGGTATACTGAACAAACAAATTGATATTGACCAATATTTCAGCATAATATTTCAGGTCTGAGTGAACCTCTGCGAGGAAATGTATCCATGATTTATAAGGCAAAAGAAGATGATCTTTATGACAAAGCTAGTTGCGCCTACTGGGATTATAAGGTATAGTCTTTGATTGCAGAGGATTGCCGATTTTTTTTATACCGTCACTTTCAGGTCCAAGAAAATGAAGGTTTCTGGAAAGGAGGGGTCGTTCCAAGAAATGAAAAAAATTTAATGGTCTGTGATCACACACATATTACCCATTTCGTTCTTTTGTTAGCCAGTTCGGGAGGTATCTTCCTACAAATAAGTGAAAGTGCTGTCCTAGATACTATAACTAACATCAACAGTGTTTTATCCCTTTTTGGTATTTTTGGAATCCTCCTAACAGCTTTATTGTTTGATAGATGGAGAAACAATATTGGAAATCAGATCCTTGTGCACTTTTCCTTCGCAATATCAATAAAAAATATTATGTTGTATATCAGTGTAGGCGTATGGGATGAGAGTGGTAGTAGCAGTATGGCTTGTACGATCACGGGGGGGATTTTACATTATTCTATACTCTCAGAATTTTGTTGGATGTTGATCATTGCAATACTACAGTTCAAGAGGTTTGTGGAGGTCCTGGGAAGCCCAACTAAGTATATATTGTTGAAAGCTTGCATTTGTGGGTGGGTTTTTCCAGCGATCCCTGTTTTCCTGACACTAATCATTGATTTGAATAACTACTCTGCAGGAAAACTAGGCCTCTGTTATCCTTCTGGCCTTGGTTTGTATCTAGGTATATGGCTACCTCTGCTCATCATCATTTTCATCAATAGCATAATTTTTGTAGTTATTGTTTATAATATTTTTCATAAAAAAACCGAAAGTAGAGATCAAGTGAATCATGAAATTTTGTTTCAGTGGAGACTGGCCTTACTTCTTTTCTTCATGCTCGGCTTAACTTGGATGTTCGGTTTCTTGAGCTTGAGCGGTGAATATTTCTTTATGGTTGTGTTTTGTTTCGTTGCTACGCTGCAGGGCTTCGTAATATTTATGTTTTTTATTGTTTTCAACAAATCCACTAGATTTTTGTATATTCAGGCATTCAAATTATGGCTGTACTCGAATGACTACGGAAATAAATTCCTATGATCCTTTACAGAAATCATTTATTTACAATAGGTGTTGAGTAATCAAAAGTATTTATGGAGTACCTATAATGCTTATATTTTAGTGTCAGTGACGAAGTTTTCTTCAATGTAGTCCAAGCTCTTGTGTTGCAGTGTATCGACGATTTTTTAAAGAAACCAATGATGATTGGTTCAGAATAAATGTTTTATTTTCAATATGTGTAGGATAGAGGGGGGTAGAACTGACATAGAGGAAAAATCTTAAATATCCTTGAAGCGTAATTGTGCTAATAATGTTAGGAGATACGATAAGTCTGATCCGCCTTGAAATTTTTATTGAAGGGAGATACACACGAGTTAAAGACAGAAATAACCGTAATGCCGGTTTAGTATACCCCACTTTACCCTGCAATACCAAAATTCACGTCGATGCCGAAGGAACAACAAAATATGTAATGAATGTATGATAATAAGTATTTGTGTACAAATCTAATTCCTCTTGATAGTTTACTATTGTTGAATGTAAAAATTATAGATAATTACAAAGTATAGTTTTGAATTCATTTTATTTATCCTTTCTATCAAAGTTCATGCACCTATACGTCAATTTGAGTTATTTTCCATGAAACATAATGTTCAAACATAATGTATAATTATATCAACGACGAATATTGATAATGAGGACATATCCTATCTGATCCCGAAACAAAGGGGTGCCATTTGCAAAGCGAAATATCTGCGCCTGCGCCAGAATAAAAGTAGGAGAGTGACTCTCATGGTGTCTCTTACGTCGTTGCTTCTCAAATTGAAAATGATCACATGTGTATTATTTTCTTGAGATATCTTTCACGATTCCAGAAATGACATTTTTAAGAAGATTTATAAAGATATATCAATTCTCAATTTAGATGACTTTGTATGACGAGTTTATTTGTTTCTCGAAATAGTTTCTTCATTTTATGGATGAAAATTAAAATTCATGAATTATAGACATTACTATGGTTCGGTTATAATTGATGGAAGAAATTCTGAGTCTAGCTCTATGACAATGGACTTGTCCCATTTCGAACACTTTTCGAGATGGCTAAGGGTCCTGATGACACTATCCTTTTCAAAAAGTTATCAGTTCGTCTCAATTCATTAAATAAAAATCAACACCCTCTGATGATCCTTGAAAATTATTCGACAGTACCTACCGAATGTACTCATAACATATATTATTACACTTATATACACTTATGTTTGAGACAATGATATTTAATATCGTTTACTACATAAAGGAACATATTAATGATATAGTGAACGCACCGAAAATACCTAAACCTCGATATGTTGAATATCATAAGAAGAAGAACATGACAACTGCGCCAGAATTCTTGAATATGATTATGGTTTGTGAGAGTCATGTAAAGAACTCAAATAAAGAAATGGCTAGATGTGGCCCTGAAGACAATAGTAATTTACGTAACAAGTCCGGAAAATACTGTTTTTTTGGATGAGTGGACAAAATTCTAGGAAGAGCGTAGCGAGTCCTGGAAGTCTGCGAGTCCAAAAAAACTGTTTTCGGGCGTGTTGCGTACACAATTTTTTCGGCAACCGTGTAGAATAACAAATCAAAGAAACACATTTCTTTCAAAAATTGAAATGTTAGCTAATTTTATGTCAGATAGCTGTCAGTCGTTATTTTGCTGCTATGGTAATGATCAACTGCATTTATCAAAACCATACTACCAAGATTTTCATATTTACAATGACAACAACGATGTGATTCTTCCCGGCCTAGTCCGGGCAGTACGTACTTCCCGGACTAGGCCGGAAAAATGCCACTTTCTCAAAAAAAAATCGTCTGGAAAGTACGTACTTTCCGGACGGTTGCCGAAAAAAGCCATTTCAAAAGAATGTCAGGATAAGAACGACATAAGACATAATATTGTCACTTCATTCGGAAAACATGAATCTGATAGAAATGGAAAATATATACGAGTATCTAGGCAAGAAAAGCATACAATTTTGCGTGTGATTGATTGTCACGGTTTAGTAGAGATCAATCAAGAATTTTTATGCGTTTTTGTTGATTCGAAATATAATGAATTTTCATAATTGTTTGATTAGATTGGGTTATTACTTTCGAATTATGGAATATAATTTTTTGTGAATATGCCTATTGAATGAATATAAACAACGCAACACTAATTACGTCGCACCCCAAAATTTTGCCTCTGTTGAAATTTTTTCTGATTTGAACAATTCGAATTCTGTTTGCGCTGTTCGCTAGCTCAGTCCTTCAGATATAATCTTGTACTTTTTCGTTACATGAGGTTTATTTCATAAAATTGCTACAGGATTTTTTTTGAAACTGGGAAAGATTTTGGAATTTTCAAAAGGATCCCAACTTGAGAAAAACAGTTTTTTTCAACTTTAACAGCATATGCATAAAGGTGATCTCATTAACTTGGGCCATCGTCAGAATTGTCTTCTTATCTCTTTTATTTACAAAAAACCCAAAAAAAATTTTGGGGGTATAATTTTTGCTGGTCAAACGGTAATCATATTTCACCTGACCACCATATCGGGATTGGAGATATGCAAAAAAAATTCTCCCTCCCCTTTCTCTCCTTGGGGTACTTTGGGTACGGATGAAGGGGAAGGAGATTTTTGTGATTTTTTTACTATCATTTTCGTGAGTTTTGTACGAAACTAAGTGCCGATTGCATAAAAGCCTGTCAAACCTTCTGTTAACTTAACGTGGGATTAACTCTGCTAATGCGCGAGCTAAGGCATGCGTTGCCGTGGTTATAAACAAATTAAATATTTAATCGTCTGTTAAATCTTTATGCAACCGGCCCTAAGAATCGCCCAAACTCAGGTACTCCAATTATCATAGTTTGATGTACAGGGCGAAAAAAAGTTATTTTTCAGAATCGAGACATAGCTGTGTTCAGCGGAAAGAGTTGATCAAAGAAATATTTTTTTTATAGGCGTACGTATAAAATTTTTTTGGGGGTCTAAAAAATTAAATTCTTTGAAAAAATCCAAAACATAATGGAAGACTTTGAATAGGGGGTGAGAAGGTTAACCTGAAATTTTGTTGTATTCAGAATCTTTTTTTATTTTGATTTTTTCATAAAGTCATATCTTCAGAAAAGAAAGACCTATGAAATTTTTTTCTGTCCTGATCTTTATTTTTACTAGAACGTCATTTTCAACGTGTCTTGTCAGTTACTCATTATGATTCTTGTTACGTTGGTTACGAACCATGCATTTTTTTGGGCCAGTTTTTTTTTTAGAACATGCGTTTCAATTTGGTTTTCTCACGCACAATTTTTGACTACTGAATGAAAAAAGATCTGAACGTATCCAGAATGCAAAAGATCCTTCCGAAAACAAGTTGATTTTCATTTAATTCTCCTCCCAGTCGGGATTTACAGGGTGTTTCAGATTTGGGTCACATTTGAGGAAACCCTCGATCTTGAATGTTCATCTTGAGTAAATTCTAATCTTTATATCTTTTCATATAAGGTTTCAGCTTCAAAATGGGCCTGAGATTTTGAAAATCGTTTGAAGACGAAAAAAGTTATGACTGCAAAACCAAAAAAATGTTTTTTTTTTAGATCACTCTGTAAATAAAAGAGATAAGAAGACAATTTTGGAGATGGCCAAAGGTAATGAGATAATCTTCATGCCTCTGCTGTTAAAGTTGAAAAACAACTGTTTTTTTTTCATTTGGGATCCTTTTGAAATTTCCGAAATTTTGCACAGTTTCAAAAAACATCCTGTAGCAATTTCATGGAAATAACCGCATTTATCGAAGAAGTACGAAATTAATGCTGAAGGACTGAGCTAGCGAACAGTGCAAACAGAATTCAAATTGTTCAAAGCAGAAAAAAGTTATTCAAATTTTGACAGCAAAATTTCGGGGTGCGACGATTAGTGTTGCGTAGTTTAAATGAATGATTGGAGCTTTGTACTATTGTCATTTCGCTTGGTGTCATCAGTTGCGTGTACAAAGTATTACTGATGAGAACTCTCTTCATATAATCAACTTTCAGTTCCAAACCATCAACGGCAATCCAACTGAAGCAATATATAATTAGTTATTGTCGTGTGAACAATACAAACAATTACACTTTCAGTTTTGCTGTGTTGCGAATTCGTTTAACATTTTTCATAACTTTCTTAGCTCATCATCATGTAATTCCATATGTTCAAGAACTAAGATTATGCAACTCGATCTCTATCAAATTTTCTTATAGAATAGTTATGGAAATCATCCATTCTCAAAGTGGCCCAATTTGAATTCAATCAAATGAAAAACTCAGGTTCAGATTGAACATTTACCTAACCTTTGATTTTCTTCTTCTCAAAAATTTTTTTCTCTTCTATAAGCTTCAAGGTTTCTTGTTATAGAATTTCATTCTCATCTTACTTTATTGAATTGAATTTTTGCTGAATCTTCCACCTCAACTCACTATTTCTCATCAACATTTTCATACAACTTTTATTATATAAATTTCATAGGCATAAAAATTCATTGTTCCATGTCAACTGTACTTTCACAAGTCATTTGTCATATTTCAACCGTAACCATTCAATTTTAAATTTTATTATTTCATGTCAATTCTTGTTAGTTGAATACTGACTACCATCAGTGGAGGATGATGTTCTTCAACTCCCCTTTGATTGTGATATTTAGTTTCTTTTGGTGGCTAAGCAAATTTAAACAATATGTATATTTGATATATGATTGATTTCCGGCTATCCGATTTTTGGCATTGATATGGTTTATACCTTTTCCTATGAATTTGATTGTAAGTATTTAGGCACACCATTTTGTTATTTAGTATTATTTCTCCTATTACAGATTACCTACTGTGTCTGATGATGGCTGTTGAGCCGAAACTATAGTTACACCCACTTGTTCATTATTTTATTATATTGTGTGGTCGACCGACTTTGAGTTTTTCATTTGATTGATTTCTTATAGAAGTTCAACTTATACCATCAATCCTAATGAGCGCTGCACAATCTGTAATCATGAACAGCTAGAAACGATTGAACATATTTTCTTCAACTGTCCCATATACTCTTCAATCAAACCAGCATACCTTAATTCATTACCAGATATATGGTTGCTCTATCCCATGCCCTCGAAGAAAGAAAATGTTAAGATCATTGCCAATTATTTGTGGAATGTATTGAAACTGCGCTCTTTTGTTATCAATGAATGAATCCATATTATACTTCGATTTGTTGTCATCACCTCCCGCTACTATCTGTTTCCTTTCTTTTTAGTTAAATATCAAATTGAGTTATTTTTGTTCATTTTTTGCTGTTTCGGGTCCATAGTTTTTTTGTTTCATATTATCATATTTCAGTATTACTCATTAGACTAATTAGTACTCATTACTTTTTTTTTTGTAATAATCATCATTTGTACCTGTTTCTTCACTTATGTAATGTACATGTCAACTTTCGCACTATTGTCATAAATTGTAATTCAAGAGGCAATAAATTCATCTATCTATCTATCTATATGTTCAAAAAGATTTTTGGGGACATTCATATAATCTTTATTACCATCATCATTTCAAGAAGCTCCTCAATTTACTGAGCAAGGAATATCGTATCTGAACTTTCGAAACTTAAATTGCCTCATGATAAAAATGCAAATAATTCGACTCATGTCATTGGTATTTCCAGAACATTGAAAATGCTTTACTTCAGAAGATATATTACTTTCATTATTGGGTCACAAAGTTTCGATCTATGTGTTGCAAATATTCAATTTCAAGTGATGAAAAAAAGTTACAGTCAGTTGCATAAAGCTGTTAAGTTGACAACGCATCAACTACTGTGCTCTCAACCACTCTCAACTGCATAACTCATGACTCGCGTTTCCATAGTTACAAACCCCTCAAAGTAAGGACATGCTGAAGATATCTATTCCTTCACAGTTATATTCCAACTGGGCTGGTGATCTAGTCTAGAGAGCCCATTTTCGAATCCCGACGCGACTATTCGAAATATTTATTTATTCCTATAGTATTGTTTAGCGGGACGAGATAGGTAGCAAGAATTCATATCCACATGAATACAAGCATAGCTATTAAAATCCACCAATCAGAACTATTATATTTGCGCCTGCGTATTATGAAGGATTTGAGACAACAGTCCGATGAAAAACGAAGCTAGCAAATTAATATCAATAAGCAAGATGGACACAGAGTAACATGTTCGATTTTTTTTTAGTCAAAAGTTTCAAATATATCTGACCGGGCACCCAGTAGTTGGAGATAACATTTTTTAATCAAATTTTCCTTCCTCAAAGGTCCCGAAAAATAGTGATCTAGTGATAGGTTAGTACATGCAGGTCAGGTAAATCTCATTGAATTAATATAGCGCGATAGCTCGTTCAAATTCGAATTTTTTAATTCAACTTTTACTTCCTCAAAGATCTACTGAAAATAATGATCTACTGATAGGTTAGCACGTTCAGGTCAGGTAAGTATCATTAGATGAATATTGCGCGATAACGCGTTCAAATTTCCCTTTCTTATTCAATAACATTTTCCTTCTTCAAAAATTTACTAATAGTAATGATCCTTGCCTTCACTGATGTCAATAAACCTCCGTCAATACCGCCTTTATCGATACCAACCATTTCGAACCTACCGCCAAAACGTAAAAGGTTATTATTGGTGGATTTTAATAGCTATGCTTGTATTCATGTGAATTTGAACTCTTGCAGATAGCTATCCAACCGAACATTCTTGGTATCTATATATCAATTCTTCGGACTCTCAACGATAACCAGCCGAGTAGTGCAGCGGATAACACACATCCCTTAATTCCATCCCCCTCGAATGGCAATTGCGTATTAGCTCAAATAGGAAGTATCAGTATGATACCTCATTTAAAAGATATTTTCAACTGTATTCGAAAATGAATGGTCTGCTTGACGTCCTTCTTGCAGGCTAGCGAAACTTGAAAGAGACAAAATTATAATTAAAATATTTTATCCAATTCATAATATCAAATGCAGATTGAATAACTTGTATAAACAACACCTTTCCTGGCTAATGCCACGCAAATATTACATTATATCCACTCGCAGTCCATGCAACGATTCACTGTGTTATCATCAGGTCACTTGTGCTCTTCTCTTCGGTATATACTGGTTCCAGTATGTTCAATTTCATGCGGCAGTGATTATTTTTGCCCCTTTTTTAATATAGTAGGAAATATGCCAGCAAGTCCAGAAGACTTTAATGGTTGGAAAGAGTTTATCGCTCACGTCAACCTCTGAGGAAAGCATATGTTTTTCGCGACCTCTTCTTGCCTTGGTTTGCTGTGATTCTTTCTTGTTCTATCGGATTCGTATGGTATGCTACCTGGGGAGTGAATAGGTGTATCCATTAGAAGAGGAGCTTATTATTATTGATGAACATAAACGACAACGTTTTGTGACGATTCCTGAAGTTGTTGAAGATGTCTATAGTATTGAGTACTATACGGATAGATACTGAACAAGGTGTATCTTACAATGTCTTTTGTGCATGGAGTACTCAGAAAACAATAACTGTATCCGTCTCATAAAATAGACGCCAGTTCAAGATTTATTGATACATAATGATCCTGAAGGTCGTCTAATGTTTTGCAGATCACTAGTTTGCATGGAGAAAAAAATCTGAACTTTGAGAAGAATATTTATTGGTTTACTGGGATCGATAACTATAGTATCCAAAATGAACAAGTTTATGCGGGTACCTCATTTTATAAAAGTAAACCATTTTCAACATTATTTCGAAATCATGATTTCATGAATCTCACAGGAACCTCTTCATTTAGGCATGTGGATGTCGTTACTTTTAGGTTAAGTTCCTGGTGTCACATAGCAATTTTACATTTGGACTGTTTAAGAAAAAATATGAAGGAAAATGTGGCGACATATGACCGTAACTACGCCACTGGTAACCGAAATTGAAGACTGTATTGATTGATCTGGAAGCATACAAGTTCAGTTTCTTCTACAGAGGTTCCGAAGAAATCAACATAAACCTCAATATTTATCGTATTTTCCACACCCTGTATCTCAGAGAGGATGCATTTAAGGACATACGTTGATTGGGAATTTTCACCTCAAAATAAGGTTAGGAATCCCTGTATATCGACTGGTAAATTCACTTCCTATCCTGGACCTGGTCCCAAATCTCTCTTGATTACGCCTACTGCGATAAACGCTAAATTTAGCCGTGCTTTTCAATCAAATTTATTTACTGGTTACTGCTGGTTTATGAAAAGTATGAATATTCAATTCTGATCGAATGATATCTTATTGTTTCTTACACCATGGAGCCATTTTCCAATGAGTTTGATGCGAATATGAATCGAACATGATTGAAACAATATTTTTCAAATATCTTTCGACGGTAGCAAAATCTTTTATTGGAAATGAGAACACTACGTAATGATTATCTAGAATTCAAAGTTGGTAGGTCTAGAATCCATTATTGCAATTTTAGATTTGTTGATTATTTTTTACATATGCCGCCTTGGATCCGGTTAGATACAGAATTGTGTATCATGATTTTCTCAGCCATAGTGTCACCATACTGTGACTGAATTATAAAGAATCCCATTATAATAAACATCAATTTCACCTAGAGAATTGATGCACTCCAATCAGACCTTCTTAGATTAAATGAATGAATGAAGAAAACTTGTTTGCACCGTTTTAAAAATTCCTCACGTAGGAGAAACACGAATACCTTTATTGGGTTATACTAGTTCTCTCTAACACTTATTTAACCATAAGGATTAATTGTGTCTCGAGTGCACGATATTTATATTCCATGAAAGCCAACGAATTATAGAAATCTATACTTTCGTAAAATTTGATTGAAGATGATACAGAGAAATATTGAATGAATATGCATGATATGTTATGTTAATTCGTTTACCATTGAGTCGAGTCGAGTCGAGTATAGAGGTGGATCGTTTAAAATTGTGAATTGAGCTGGAATAAAGTGACCAAAAATTCCTAAAATTGTTGTGCCCACTGGACCAACCACCAAGTTGAGGAAACATTGATAAATTTGAATGAAATCATCAATGTGAGTAAGATATTTGATTGTTCCGGTCTACATTCCACACCGCTCTGAATGAGACCCAGTACTGGTGCATGTCTAGAAAATTATAAGTTATAATAGAATTATTCTTACTGTTTTATTCAAGTTGAAAATGTCAGAAAATGAAGAGAAAACAATCCAAGAAATCTTCAATGAAATAATAAATAGTAAGAAAGAAATAAAAAATGCTATTCAAGCAAGTGAGGCCAGAGTGAGGCTTGACATCGAAACGCTTAGAAACAAAGTTATTCACCTAGAGGAAGAAAACACAAAACTAAAACAAAAAATTGAAATAATAGAAAGAACATCAAAAAAAAATAACTTGCTGATTTTTGGCCTAGGAAAAACTTTCGAGGAAATCACTCCTGAAAATACTTGTAGAGAAATCAACAATCTCCTTGGAATAAACTTAACGGTAGCAGATATCAATGATATTTACCCACTAGGACGCTCCAATAATAGCCCAATCAAAATAGAGTTAATATCTCATTTGAAGAAAAAACTCATTTTCGAAAACTGCAAAAAATTGAGAGGCACGAACGTTTATATTGTCCACGACCTAACGCAAATACAGAGAGAAGAGAATAAAATACTACGAAAATATCTGAGTAAAGCCAAAGAAACGGTATCTAACAGATCTTATATCAAAGGAAACAAACTTGTTGTGAATGGAATTGCCTATTCAATCGAAGAACTGGAGTCAGTGAATGAAAAAGCAGAAGAGACATATACCAAAACAAACAGTGCGCCACCAACACCTGACACTCAACGAATTGAAAAACAGAAACCAGCAAGAGAACATCCTGTAACTAAAAATTCAGTCGATGTTGAGGCCTCAGTATCACCTTCCCAAGATACCCCAGATACTCCAAAAGCAAAAAAACCTGTCAAACCTAACAACATAACACTGAAACCTACGATCAACAAGGAAAAACTAAGAAGTTTCTCCACGAAGGAATCGAAGAAATAGATTATCCACTCAGATTCCATTTTCGCTGAATTGAAGAAAACAAACCTTTTTAATTTTCCATTTTCGTTTCCTTTCACATTATATTCTCCGACTAACAATTTCATCGAGCAATCACCTGTACTAAATCTTGTTGGCAGTCTTTAACCGATTTGTAAATTTTTATCAATCTTGTATCTAGGACTTCTTCAACAATTTGTTTTTTTAATCACATAAAAATCGTTTATTGTTTTGTGGAAACAAGTTGAATGAAGAAAAAAAACTGAAATAGACATAAATTCATATACAGGATGAATCCATTCATAAGAGAGTACACAAATGACCCAATTATCGCAAAAACCATAAATAATATTACAAATTTTAAATTCGTGGATAGAAATGGACTAAAATGTCTCCATATGAATATTCGTAGTGTGTCCAAAAACTTTGATGAATTTTTAATATTTCTAGGACAATTCTCGGAAACTATAGATCTCGTTGTTTTATCGGAAACCTATACAATACATGACCTCAGTATAATGAATATTTCTGGATATGACTGTTTTTATAATGAAGGCAACGTCAATAAGAACGATGGAGTGATAATTTATATTAGAAATGATCTGGACTATGAATGCGAAATAAAACATATTGGCGAAATTAGAATACTAGAAACAAAAGTATTGTTGATGGGAAATAAAATATTAGTCACCGCTCTATACCGATCTCCTAATATGTGCTGTGTGAAATTCAATGAAGACCTCTCTGAATACTTACATCATACAGATAAAGTGGATGTTCATATTATAATTGGAGATATAAACATAGATCTTCTTTCAGACGGTAGGGATGTTGAAGAATATAATAACATTCTCAATACTGAAAATTTTGTTTCGTACGTAAACCAATGTACTAGGCCAAGTAGTGGAACATGCTTAGACCATATTTTCATCAAAGCTAGAAATAACGTAAAAATAAATTCCTATATATTCAAAATAAGCATTACAGATCACTTTGCAGTTGCTGTCGAATTGAATTTGAAGAGAAAGGAGTACTCTAAACAAAACATAAGCAAAAAATATACTAACTATGAACAATTGAAAACAGATATTGAATATGAAACCTGGAACAACATGTATGAAACTGAAAATGTCGAAAAGATGGCTGAAATATTCATGAATAAACTGACTCATTTGATAGAAAAAAATACTGTCACGGTAAAAATCAGAAAGAAAAAACAAAAGCAAAAAAAAAAGTGGATCACACCTGAACTGGTCGAACTAATAAACGAGAAGAATCAGAAGTATCAAGATCTGATGTCACAGCCTGAAAACGTGAATCTGAAAACCCAATACAACTCACTAAAAAATAAATTAGGTAGGTTATTAATTACTGCTAAAAAGAACTATTCTAAAAAAATCATCGATAGCAATATAAATAACTCCAAAGTACTCTGGGAATGTGTAAATGAAATATGTGATAAATCCGAACCTGTCACAGAAATAAAAACTGTTATGTTGAGTAATGGTACATCCACAAATGACAAAATAGAAATCTGTAACTCCTTCAATGAATATTATTCTTCACTTGGAGAAATATACGCGAATAGAATCCCAGAGATTGTCAATTTCAACAATGAGGAGATGAAACTACAAAATTCAATGTGTTTATTTGATACCGAAGAATCTGAAGTACATGCCGTCATAATGGATCTGAAACCTAAAAAATCACCAGGCTATGATGGAATTCGCTCAGAAACACTAAAAATAATCTCCAATCAAATCAAAAAACCACTTACATTCCTCATTAATAAATGCTTCCAGACAGGCTACTTTCCGAAACTGTTTAAAATAGGTATAATCAAACCTTTATATAAAAGTGGCGATAAAACTAACATGATCAACTATAGACCTATAACTTTGATTTCAAGTATTGCAAAAGTCATAGAAAAAATATTGCAAAAACGACTAGTGAATTTCACAAAAAAATACAAACTGATTGCCGACCAGCAGTATGGTTTCCGAGAGGGAAAATCGACAGAAGATGCAATACAAGCCTTAACATCTCAAATATATGAAGCCCTAGACAAAAAAATTCCAATAATATGCATCTTTGTTGATCTATCAAAAGCATTTGATACGGTTAGTCATTGTAAACTCCTAAAAAAATTGGAAAATTGCGGTATACGAGGAAACACTTATGATTTATTCAAAAGTTATCTGAGTGATCGCGAACAGAGAGTCAGTATCGGCAATGATCTCAGCAGATCTGAAGTAGTGACTTTTGGAGTTCCTCAAGGAACCATACTTGGACCCATCCTCTTCACTATTTATTTAAATGAACTTTTGTTACTTCGAACGGAGGGAAAAGTATTGAGCTTTGCTGACGATACTGCGATTCTATACAGAGGCTCAAACTGGCAGCAATTGAAAACATCAGTAGAAGACGACTTTATGAAAATCGAGAGATGGTTCTCTCATAACAAACTCACAATAAATTTTGAAAAAACCAAATACCTACCCTTTGCTTCATATTCCAATGGATTACCAAATATGGGATCTCTGAAAATTGGCGATACATATAGTATTCCTGAAAGTCAATCCATCAAGTATTTAGGAATAACTATGGATAGGCATTTACGATGGGATTTGCACACAAAAAACACGGTTAGGAAGCTGAGAGGTACCCTTTCCAAATTCAAATATTTGAGAAACTTTCTGGATATGCGGCATTTAAGAACGCTATACTTCGCACTTGTTCAATCTCAAATTTCATATGGTATAATAGGGTGGGGAGGAGTGAATGATTGCTACCTTACAAATCTACATATCATTCAAAAATGGATACTGAAACTCATACTCAATAAAGGAAAAACTTACTCTAGTAATAGTGTGTACAAGGAAGCTGCTGTACTGGATATTCGCCAACTGTTTTGCCTGAGCATTATGAACGCTATTAAAAAAGGAAATATCCATCTGGAACCAATTATTCACTCCCATAACACAAGAAACCGAGATAAACTCTTGAAAGGACCTCGTTGCGAAAAAACTATAGGACAAAAAAACGCTGAATACATAGCCCCTAGACTCTATCAGTTATTGCCAGAAGAAATAAAAACAGTCAAAAATCCAAAAATATTCAAAAATAAAGTGAAAAAATGGTTAATGGATAGGGAAAGATCATTTCTCCAAGATTTCATGAAATAATTATTATGTGTATCTTTCAAATGCTTCTATCTACTTGATATTAGTTCTTACATGAGTTTAATGACAACGAAACTGTCGCTACTGTGATATCCTTACCCGACTATGACTATTGCCCGATTATGATTTTTTTGCTGATTGTGATTTTCTTAACTCGATTGTGTTTTTCTTAACTCGATTGTGATTTTTTTTAACTCGACTGTGATTTTCAATCGATAGTGATTTTGTTAGTAACATGCTGTATAGTTATATTTTGAACATTTCATCATCATTTTTGTAATTTTGTAAAATTTTAGTTTATAATGATTAGTTTCCTGGCTATATCACGTACAAGCGATACCTATGTTATTGCTTCTGTGATGCCCTTGTTTATTTATATTTTTTAAATGTACCCAAATTCTACTACTATGTACAATTGATAAATAAACTTTATTATTATTATTATTATTATTATTATTGAAATACCTACAAAATTTTCTACATTTATTTTGGGCAATCCCCTACATAAAGAGGCACATTTGATTGAATTTTATTATTTTGATTCTCACTACAGAGTATACAGCAATATTATCTTATGGTGTATACCTTGAGACTCGAGTTTTCTAATTTGCTCCTAAGAAAATATCACATTATTTCTTTGTAGGTTACTTTGGCCCGTTGACTTTAGACACCCTAGTTCGCATAAATTCGCATATTCCATTTTTTTCGAATATTGTTGAGATGTGTCCCAATAGTATAAAACCAAGTTTGCATCTTCTAAAGACCGGCGCTAAAAGCGTGATGATCAAAAAACCTTCGACTAATTTCGGTTTTTAGCCTATAACGCGGCTTCCTAAAGAAAAACTCATTCTGATATTTTTTGAAGCTGGATAAATTCCCTACAATTTGATTCCGATTCCATTCCTTTAGGTCTTATACATCCCAAAATACAGGACGTCAAATATTGTCTTTTTTAACAAAAAAGTTGAAAATTGTAGTTTTAGCACTCTTTTGAGCAAGATATCGGCTTTAATACTCACTTTATGAGGAAAGTTATAGGATATAAAGTTGTAGTGTATTCATATAGTTTCAATTTGAGCTCACAACCAGGCATGTAGGCTCAATAGCACCATTGTTATCTTTAAAAAAACCCTCTAAAAAACACTATATAGGTAAAAATTGGATTTTTTGAGGAATGTAATCTGACATTCGATTTGCTTCACTCTCGGCATTTGGCGCTCAATTTATAAACTCCGCTGCCGTAGCTACAGTTGACGCTGCCGTTCCAAGATGTATTGAG
This sequence comes from Chrysomela aeneicollis, assembly GCA_029955515.1. Classification (NCBI taxonomy): domain Eukaryota; kingdom Metazoa; phylum Arthropoda; class Insecta; order Coleoptera; family Chrysomelidae; genus Chrysomela; species Chrysomela aeneicollis. The sequence continues at coordinate 7,416,758 of JARUHQ010000009.1, read as the reverse complement.
AAGATATTCGAGGGCACCTGCGTCAGCTGCGGAGTTTATGAACAGATGTTTATTTTTAGCATATTCCATCAACGAACAGTAACTGCAGCGTCAACTGTAGCTACGGCAGCGGAGTTTATAAGTTGAGCTTGAGAGAGGTTAGAGTGAACTGAATTCACCGACCGCTGGCGAAACAGCTCTCCGACGACTCGCTCGTGCTTGTTTGCCAGCGGCGGATCAACTTTCACACGCGCCCCTTTCTCCCCAAACAAGCCGCCCTCTCCCCAAGAGATGGTCGCCGGTGCAGCTTCTTCGTTGTCGATTCAGTCTCGATTTTCTTCATAGATGCGCGCCATGGGCATATTGTGGTAGGACCAGAGTGGAGTGAAGTGAAGTTTTTGCAGTGACTAGTGCATCCACGAAGAAAAAAGTTGGAAACAAGATGAGGATTATTATAGTTTGTGTGAGTTATTGGGTAAATGTTACTACTCCAGATTTTTCAACGCCAGTTGCAAAATTGGCTATGATTCACATATTGTTTATCAATTTGAGAATGGTTGTTATTCATACTTACAACAAGAACATAATGTGACTTTTTTGTACCCGCGAGAAGTTTTCATAAGATATGAAACCTCGCAAGACATTCTTATTGTGATTTTTTTGTTGAAGAATATTACAATTTTTTCGATTGAAAAAACAATGAATGTGTTAAGAGTATTGGTATATAAAAAATTCATACATCTTGACTTGAATCATTCGATTAAGGTGTCTGTCTTTATGTTTGATTTAATCTTTATTTGATTTGTTACTCTGAGATCTGCACTGCTCAATCATTGAATTTTGCTCAAAACAACCCCAAACTTCAAATCTCCCATGAAAAGCATCAAAGCGTAAGCATGTTGTATTTATGGAATGTTAAGAAAACCATGTATGGGACAGCCCCTGTTCTAATTTGTGTGATGTACCCTCTGAAATAATTAAATATTTTGCTATACATTGCTGAAATTTCATGGAGAAGTTTTGAATTCTCGATCCAAATTATCGATCGATGAATACTGTAGAGTGTAGACAATCGCATCGCATTCCTAAAATTATCGAGTACGAATATTTGGTTAAAGAGGACGAGAAAGTTTATGATTAACATATATTCAAATCAGCCGAAATATTTATGATGCTGAACCGAGTTCCTTCTTACTGCTTGGTACCAATATTGATAATTGAAGATAATTTGAAGAAAGTTCTGATCGATACATTCAAATATTTCAGCATCGATTTTGAACTTATAATACTCTGACCAATACGTCGAAATTCCAATATATCATTGTTGATAATTTTATGATAAAATCATAAATAAAAGCTTCAGAGACTTCAAATATCGTTTATTTTTTCACTTTCTTCGAAAACAATTCCAACGAGAAAGTAGTTAATACTGATAAACGTTTCTTGAAATTGATTCCATTCACAAGTGTACTTATAGATCAGATCAAATACATCAGAGTGAATCACGAAGTATATGTGCATCAAAAAAAATTCAAAAATTCAGGCCGCTGATATTGGATCATATGTTTTTATTTAATTATTTTCAAATCTACATTCATAAATTCAATCAAATTTTAATGAATCAATCAATTTCACATGTTTTTTCGCTTACAGAACTGTCATATTTTTCTTCTTTCTTGATTTTTTTCGACTAATTCAGATAATTCAATTTTGTCACTTCATTCATTGTTCAATTTGTTTTGATCGGGGTAAATCTTCCGATCATATTTCTCAGTTTTCCCTTTTCATATTGTTATTAGAAACGAACTGAAGAGGTGTTGGTTAAACGGGGTTACAATAAATATTTAATTTTTTATTGCAATTTTTGGCCCACATTCGTTTTTAAAAAACCTTGTGTAACAACATTTGCTCAGTGACTGTCGCGGGAAATTCTTGCCCGTTGGTCAAGAACCGTTTCATTTTTAGAAAGTACTATGTTGTACAAATTTTATTGATTTTTTTATGATTGACATACTAAGAAAACATGTGACAAATTTCAAACATTTCGACGTGTCACAGCCACTATATAATTATCGATTATATCTGGTTGTGTTGAACAAAATATGTCAGTTGCAATATTGTAATATTTCAACTGGCGTAATAGAAGAAAATTTCATCAAATTTCTTCTTAACGCGGAGACGACTGAAGAATATTCAAAGAATACAACATTAAAAGTGCTAGAAGATATGGATGTACCATTCAAATCTTTAATGGTTAAGGTTACAACAATAGATAGTATAGTCAAGAGTATAGTTATAAAGCATAAAACTCGAATATTATAAAACTGCATTGAATGAGTAAGGTTTCATGTATACAAAATGAAAGTGAAATCTGAGAATTTGAGATACTGCCAAGGTTTTCAAATGCTCAGCCTCCGCAGCAAGGGTAAGAAGTCATAATACACTTTTAGATTTCATATTCTCAGGAAAAGTCTGCAATTCTCTCCTGGGATTTACTTTACCTTGTTGGTGTTTATCACCTGACTTAATCTCTCGACGGTATAAATGAATACTTGTACAAGTATTAACTCCTATAATACATCACTTACGATTTTCGCAATAAAAAAATAATCCGTTTTTTCGAAAAAACTTTTTTCATCTACATGATGAACAGATTATTGATGAAATCGGAATGCGAGGATAAAGACCATCGAAAAGGCTAGTGAGCCTATCGCCAAGGAAAGCTATGCAGCTTCTCGAGTTTGGAAAAAAATACTCACACTACCTACACAGGTTATGAAAATTGTTAGGTAGGTAGATATTACTGTTGTGTCCCAAATCCATGTTTGTTACAAATTTCAATGTATGTACTCCACTCTTCATTACAAGGCGTGTTGCTGATTACAGAATACAGTTGAATATTTAACACCTAAAATTTTCGAGCAATCAAAAGCCTATATTTTGTAACGTTACAATAGCAATTAGAAAATTTTAACAGAAATTTCTCTCTCTTCCTCAAATGAAGGTCACTGGAAATTTTTTGACGTTCATATAGGTTCCGTGACATTCACATTTAATTTCAGATACTATAAGTACCACTGCGAGTTTCTTGTGAAAAAATATATATTTCTATACCAACTTTAGTGAAATAAAGTTATTCAAGAATTATGGTTCGAACTACCAGCAGCTACCTTATAATTATTTTACATAACTATAGTCGGTATTTTGTATTTTATTTAGCGTAATATTAACTGGAGTCTTGGTGTGAAATTTTCTTACCGAATACCACTCTAGCATCAATTAGAAACAGAAAATTTATTCTCGAACACGAATATTATTCCTCGTTTTCGACTCAAGGTAAATTTCAAAATATTCGTGTTCTCGAAAAAAATTCCAGTAATTTTTGAAGCTCTAGTAGTATTATAAGTGAAAATTGTCCATTGCGACTCCCACCTTACTCTCTCAAACTATGAGCATTTCAGGTTTGTCACACAGATTATATCCAACCAATATCTCAAGCTCACCCCAAAATCAGTGTCAATTCCAATCTCTAGACACAGCAAACAATATTGATTCGGCACATTATTACTTAATTCAGAAAGGAGGTACATCCTTTCCGCGTTTGGTATGGTACGACCTACTTTTACTCAGACACTTCAGTATTTGTACCCACCAGCAATCAATGTCCATGCTCAACGTATATTAATTGATACAATGGTCAACTTGGCTGAATTAGAAAGTGAAAGGGTTTGTGATCGGAATTTCGTATGGTACCCATCGAATTCTTGAGATTGGAGATTGTGCATATTCATATCTGATTTTATAACTCATCTTATGCAGTCATTCATGACTGACATAGGTGAGTAGAAATGAAAGAAAAACATGAAAGTTCAGAGGTTCATCGACTTAAATGAAGATAGATTTCTGAAATGGGCAGTTCCGTTTCATTTTCTGAATAACTTTGGCTTGTATACGAGTACACTTATCTATCCTTCAGAGCGATATCTACAATCTGATAATTATGTAGGACAAATATTTTAGTTTTCCTGATAATTCTTGATTCCTAATATTCCTATACAGAATAATTATCAATACCATTACAGCGCCTACTTGAAAGCAATTGAATTGGTGAATATATACAATATAATAGTACATTCTGGTCAGAGGTCAGGTTGGGAAAAATTTAAACTATTGAAAAGTTCCTATAAGAAGCCGTAGCGAGCGTGGATAACCAAGAGTATCGAAATTATTCATTCTAAACGAGCAACAGACTGTATTTTCCCCAAGACCAAGAAGTATGAATCAAAAACATTCGGATATCATTTGAACTCAACTGAAAATGTTTATGACTGCTCAGTGTGGGTCACAGGCGTAGATCTTATAACGCTAGATCCGGCATCATGTATAGTATTTGTTTGGTATTAGAGGGGTCTGCAAGAAAGTAGGTACTATGATCACGTGGTACAACACATTTGTATGGTCAAAAATTAAAACGACCAATCAATGGCTTAGTACTATCAACCCCTCCGGACCTGTAAACAAATAACCTGGATACCGGATTCACTGTAAGATATAAGATATATGGTCGCAGGCATGCGGTGGTAGTAACGTCAAGCGGCATGCGAATACGCGTATCATTACGAGTTGAGTATCGGGCATGAAATATTTATTGCTTCCAATGTATTATGTGAGTCGAAATTCCTTCACTCTTGACGGCCTATGCTAGTTCTTATGAATTCCATCATTTCATCATTTCCTGCTACGTCCCATATTGCAGTACTTCCTCAGCTTGACATTTTGAACTACACGACAATCCACCTCGTTTGGTTCGATTACCTATTCAGTTTTGTATGAATGTTTACTTTCGATTATTAAAAATGATTTCGGAATTAGTATTCTAGAATTCTACGTGTGTCTGCGTAAGTAGAAACTAGATAATTCAGCTCAAGGTTCAGGTTCACCAAGAAAACATCTATTTGGACAAATACAGAAGGAAAGTTTCGCTTATGGTCGAAAAAACGCGTGTGTTGATTCTTTATTACTGTTCTCGTTACTGTTTATCCATACCCAAAATTCTCATCTAAGAATGAAATGAAATATGAAGCACTGAATTCTCCTAATCTTGCTCTGTATATAGGATAGGTGCAATGTGTGAAATATTTATAACTTCTCATGCATAAAGTGGGACTTTCTGTCTGTAAAACGCAACATAGTTAAAACAATATTTATAGGAATATGGTAGCTAATGCTGGAGTAATTAAAAAGAGATGCGATTGCTATTCGATTCGAAATCAATCAAATGAGGAAATGTGGAGACCACAATCATATTCCAGATTTAGTTTGTTAACACGAAAATACCAAACAATGACAGCAATGTAGCATATTATCCCAAGTGGAATTAATCAATTAATTAAATTAATGAATCAAATGAATATTTTTCATCTCACGCATTCTTAGAATTTTGGTGCAAATAGGTGAAGAAATGAATATTTATACAAAAAATTACTCCCGAAACAATAATTCCGTATGATTGATTTTTTTCGAAATTTTTTTGATATACAACAAACAATTGGGTTTGTGCTGAGGGCTCAAGATCTCATGACAAATATGGAATATCGTCTAATGATGCCTGAACTATTATTGGTCTATCTAGAGCCTAGGGGCATCAATTACTTGATAGGACTGAAAGAAATAACTAGTAGGTACAACGCTACAATACTGACAACTGACTTATTATGTGTGTACCCTGTTGAATTCGCCTGATTTGAAGGAAATACATGGTAATGCTTGGCAGCGAGAATAGAACCGATAACTATACCAAGCACTATCAGAAAAAAAGGAATACCAATTTTTTACCAATAATTGAAAATGCAAATTAAGTTGATCAGTTTTGAGCAAACTTCTCATGGTTGGGAATATTATCCATGATTAGAGTAGTGATAAAGACCATCAGTGTCTTGTCTGGTACCTACTTGCTCTAGTGTTGGGCTCTATAGAGGTAGAATTAGAATTTATGGAAGGAATTTCTTCCGAAAATTAACCTGCTCCAAATCTTAGAAGCTAGACTCAATACACAAGATTCCCATTTTTAAATTTGGAGAATCACAAGATGTAGGTATTATGTGATAATTTGAACTTGAGCAGGATAACAAAACATAGGCAATCTTTTAGATGGTGAAATTCTCAGTTTCTGCATGAACTTGAAACCGAAGTCTTCGATACATCTGAAAAGTCGTTATAATGATTCTCCTAAGACGAAAAGTAGACTCGAAAGTCGTAAGGTAATTGTTTTTCAATACCTTCTAGAACAAAATATCTCGGAAAGTAAAGAAGATAGGCAATGCCTGCAGCTTTTTCCTCATTCAACAACTATATGATGTTTATACATGTAAGGAAGCAACGGAAATTATGAATTTATCAACTCAATTGAAATGTCATTATTTCTAACAATCTGATATACCGACGTGATTGCGTTTGCTCAAATTGGAACACAAAAATGATACCTGCAATTGATTGTTCTAGTTGACTAAAAAATTATTCGAAGCATGTGATGTGAGCAAATGGTACAACATCTATATGCTAATAAGAGAAACTGCATCCACGCAAATGAAAGAGATACAATGCAGATTATTTCCTCATTCATACCAGGGTATGTATTGGAAATTATGTAATCAAAACCATGTAGAGAGATCAATAATCATTATATAATTGACAATGTTAATTCATATTACGAAACTATTTGACGACTGGTGCTGTATTTTAATTACAATATGTAATGATACGAGATCATTAATAATCGCTTATATACAGCGAACCGTTGATTAATAATTATTATACTTCTTATTTCAGTTGTAATGAACTCCTGTATTTTATGAATTTACAAATATGCCCAGATATATAGTTTGAGCATGGGATCACATGGGCCTTTCACTTAGAGTATAGAGTTTCAACGCTGCGAAACAGATTGAATGAAATCTCACTGGATTTAATTAAATGCCAGGACAAAGACAAGCGAAAAGGCTAGTGAGCCTATCGCTAAGGGAAGCTAAACAGCTTCTCGAGTTAGACAAAAGAGCCTTAATTGAAACTAGTGACGGGACTCCTCACCTGAATTGCCCTCTGATGTATCACCCCAAAAATATTGGCAATTCTGAAAGTGATGGTAGCCAATGTCATGCCGCTGCTGCGAGAACTTCGCTGAAACTGCAGAATACTTGCTTCTTGAATGCCCAGCACTCAACTGCATAAGGCTGAAGTTCCTGAAAGGGGCTTTCTAACAGGGTCGGATTAACCCTATCGGGGCCCCTAGGCAATGCAATTCTCGGGGCCCCTTTCCTTCACCGTTTTCTTACTTTTCAAAATATATTTTTTCTATTACAGAAGTCGAGTCGATCAGATCGGCTCCTGCTTTTTGCTTTCATTGAATGAAATGATTTTGATCACAAAAATATTTTCACAACCAAAGAAAATATGTTTGTGAAGTAGGTACAATATAAGTTTAAATGAAAATTCTTGAAACTTTTAGATACAAAATCGTTAAAATCATCTTGGAAGTTAACCTTTTTCAACACATCATTTTCAATCGCCATTATCGAATTTAAACGGTTCTGTTATATTGTTGATCGAGGATAGATTTATTAATTTTTCACCTGCGGCGTTTGATATCATCAGACATCTATATATTTGCAATGCTAATCATTACATTCGGAAAAGTTGATTGTACCATATATTATCAAAAATCAATCCAAACGATGTTATCTGTCCCCGCATCCATCATTTTTTCTATGGTGATATTACCGGATGTTATAATCGGAAATGTCACGAATGAAACCAAATGAAACGTTTTTTTCTTGGTGCGTTCAACATCAATTATGCCCCCGTGGGCCCCTAGTCGGTGCGGGGCCCCTAGGCAGTTGCCTAATCCGCCTTATGGATAATCCGGCCCTGCTTTATTTTAACGCCCTCCGACGTCAAAGATATTAAACTGTAAAGGATTGCTCAATCCCTATGCTGGCAATGTTATCACGTTAAATGACGTCACTGACTCTACCTTGTTGTTCATTGGTCGAGAGGACGACCACCGGAAGTTATTATGTCGCCATTGAAAATATTTGCGAGATTTCAAGATTGGAATGAATTTAGTAATTCGAAAAATAAAACGGTAACTAATATAAGTGAATGCAATAAGTATATACATGCAATACAAAATGCTAATTATATAAAATCTTTCTATAGTTGTTTTGTGTGCTGTAACTGAGGACATAACTGAGGGTGTAGATGCAAAGAATAGAGATTGGAGAAAACCCATGCAAACAATAAATAATTTTCATGTTTTTAAGAAACCCACAACAATTAAGCCGGGAACACATTGTTCTGATGCTACACGACGCCACGCCATCCGACACAATGCGTCAGAGATGTACTTTGTGCACACTGTTCCCACGGCATCTGATACGACGCGACGCTACGTTACATAATGATAGAAAATGATATCAGTTTGAGTTCAAATACTATGGTGAGTAGTCGTTCCTCAGATGAGTGGGAAGAAGAACTATAGAATGTGCAGCATCAGCTTTACTGTTATTAGAACAGAAACAAAGAAGAAAATTGTAAACATCGATTATCGTGAAAATCTTATCGTTTTTCGTTTGTTTACAATAACTATGGATTTTCATCAAGTAACGGCCAAGTCAATTGAAAAAAAAAATGTTGGGTACATCCAATAAATTTCCTCCCAAGCTTCTCCTCTCATATTCTGGTCTCTATAGTGCTTGCTTTTCATATTATAAAGACACTCGTGCTTCCGAACCAACTCAATTAATAAAACTTCATCGATTTTTGCCGCCATTCTATACATATGATGTCACCTTGGCGTGCAAACTGTTACTATACCTTACAACGCGGTGCCACGCGACGTGATATGATGAAAATCAGGCACAAGAGGGAATTCGTACCAGTGTACACACAATATATAAATATGCATTAAAATCCACGGTGTCAGATCCTTCTGACGTTGCGTCGGATGGCGTGGCATGGCGTGGCGTTGCATCAGAACAATGTGTTTCCGGCTTTAGAAGTAGATTTCACGATCTGGAAGACTTCCTTTATGGGATCCAAGTGATTCCAGTTGAATTTGTTCTAATGTTTTATGTGAATAAGATTATGAGCAGGACCTACAAAATGAACCCTAAATACATGCTCTTAAGGAGTAATATATTGTTATTGTTGTCTTTTTATTGTAGACTTACCAGTGAAGAGATTATTGGAAAACACATTTTCAATTGGTTCTTTTCCTGTCTTTGTCTCTCTCATTCCTCATCGAACCAATTTTCCCTATCGCTGTTTGCGTTTGTCCCATATATGTTTGTCCTCTTTACTTATTATATAAATTTTTTATTCGATACCTCCATACATTCTATTTTTATTTTTTTCAATTTAACGGCATCATACTTCTTATCGATTCTTCGATTTGTATCTTCTTCTTCCTTTCAATTTGAATGGCCTAAGTTACCAGGACTATCAAGCCAAGTACACGCAATATTTGATTATATAACCTCAATGGGGCCCACCTCAAAGTGGATCTGAGACTATCTCATACCACATGAGGATTCTATTCATGATCACAAAATCCAAAATGTTGTATTTCACAAATAAGTTTTATAAACTTCGATACAGGTATGGCCCCCTTATCCGACAAATCCGTTGTCATCTGGCGTAGAGACAAAAGAACCAATTGTTTTTCACTAGTATTCACTGAACTTCACTTTCATAAATATATTTTCAATAAATTTCCCTATTTTATTTCAGTATTGACATACACAAACATCAACTTGACTTCAAAACCTCGAGGACGCCGCCTGTCCTCTACCATGGTCAGAAGGCGAATTCGATTTTTATCTCCATTTTTATTTTCACCAACACCCGCAGATGCAAGTGTTGACGTTGGCAGTGTCGATACGATGAATTATTTAGGATGATTTGTACCAGTTAAGACCCCCCGGCCTAAGTCCCCATTTTTTAGATAAAAAAACACTCATAATCTCGACATTTTCGGTCGATTTTATTTTCAAATAAAAATAAAATATACCTACCTATTTCCAACATGATTACGTGAAGAGTCTTAGGTACACAATCTGTATAGGATCAATACATGATAATTTGTAATCCTTTTTGGAAATTGAGGTTCACGGTTCACGAGAGTAGGGGAAAGTGGGATAGGTTGAAGCACGGGGGGCATGTTAAAACATTCGGAATTTCGCGATATTTTTTGTACCTGAGGATTGGCAACATAAAAATCATATCCATGTTTGGTTACTGATTTATTCAAAGTTGTGTGTTTTGATATCGTAATACTAAAAATTTCGCATGATATATAAATTAAAATATTATCGCAGCATAATTTTGTCAATATTGAACAATACGCATGATATTGCCAATATAACACTATGGATTCCATTCAGATATGTGAAGTAATTTGTTTGTAACAGAGATAAGTAATAACAAGATGTACACGTCTTATGGAAGCTTTGGAAATATAGTCACGTGATTGATTTTCGTTTCAACGTATTATCACAGATGGCGTTTAACGCATGAATCTCAATTTTTGTTGATATGAAGTTAGCGTTTCGCAGCTAATTCAAATTACGAACTTTCACGAACTTAGATTACATTACAGTGTGTTACAGTACTCGAGTTGATTTGTTCACTTCACGTTTTACTCTGTGGTTTTTTATATTTATTATTCATTTTCTTAAGGATGAAAGTTAAGTTTTGTTTGATAAATGATAACAGAGGTTTCATTAATATGGTCAGAAAATATGAATCACTATCAACTATTCATCCTGGTCTAAACAAAATTAACACATAAGACATGTGTAGATAATAACTTGAAGATTGGAAAAAAGTGCTCTGCATTGAAGATGCGCGATGTGCCTTTGAAGCAGATTCAAATGAAATAACTACTGAAAAAATCAAATTCAGGAATTTGTTGGTATGGTGCCATGACTGCCATGATCATAATTTCAGTTGCCACTTTAGTATGAAGAGGCTGTTTGCCTTTGAAATTGGGTTTCCACTTTTTATTTCTTTCTATCTCTATCCTCATTAGGGATCTTTTGATCATACAATTTGAAAAAAAAAACGAGCAATATGTAATATCAATTGATTATGAAAAATATCTTTTACTGTTGTATGAATAAATATTGAATTGTCAACACATTGGAAGTGATAATTATTTAATAATGATGACTAGTTGAAGATACATTGGCTGATGCATTTCTGTCCCTCTCCTCATCAATTTATTTACGTTTTTTTCATACTGATGGTCTTGAAAATGTTCTCATAGGTGCTTTGGATATTCAATCTATTACTGAGCAATGTATTATTATCCTCAGTGAAATGATATTCTCAAACTAGCCTTTTGTACAGTTCTACCCAACTCGAATCTTAGCTCAACATCTCCTGTAACAGAAAAAGAATAATCAAGTATATCACTCAGAACATAGTGAGTGTAAAATATCAACTGGTAGTGTGACGTACCTGAATAATTAACGATCCAATTTTTTGTTCGAAAAAAAATAAGAAAATATTTGATTGGGAAACGAAATCCTCATTTCGGCGACGTGTTCTTTCACAGTTCAAGTACTCGCAATTTTATTTCCTGATCATGACATTGCCACTGTCACTGCATTTCTCAATAATAAATTGATTATACAAATATGCAACTGGAGTATTTCATATTGTTCAATAGTACTTTGATAAAGATATGAATGAAATTCTGATGCAAAACCACAATATTCACGAGAACGGGAAAAAATTTCCACCGTACAAAGTCGATAAAAATCAATAAAAACAAACAAAGTGGAAGACAGTTGAATACAAAAGACAAAGACAAACTGATGAAGAAAAAGACAGAAAAATCTGACCTTGAACATGGCAGCCAAATATGGCAGCTGAAAAAGCTATGTTCACTCTTTGGAATCAACGGCACTAGTTCCATCTTGTGGTTGATTCCAAAAGCATGAAAAATATATTGCCAAATTTTAGCATTGACGTGCACATCTTGTTAGTGGGTTACTTATCTCTGGTTTGTAATAACCTATATAGAAGGGCTAAACGCATGGATAGGATACGTTGCCTGCCCCTCATTATGTAACGTGTTAGGTTTTCAATTCCCCCGAAAAGAAAGACGATTTGGAATCCGAAGTGAAATTCTCGTCAGGAACATTATTTACCTGTCGAAATTAGTGATGAAATCGAGACAGTCAGTTCTGGAGATTTTGTTTTAGTCGAATTCTTCGATTAAAAAAATTCTATTTTGTGGAAAATATTACAAGAGCTGACGATCAATATCATATTACAGACGTAGCAATAAGGTTTAGGTTACTTTCATCTTTCCCCTAGTTGAAGATCTTGCTTCAGTTGCCGCAAAAGATATAAAATTGCCACAGATGAGTCACAAAAAAATGGCTTCTTGGAATTTGAAGTTGATTTTTCAAGACTGGATGTATTACTTTTTTCAATAGATGTTTATGCTTCTCAATTTCAGTCTCATGAAATCATTTGTTTCAATCTGGCCCACTTTCCCCTACCAGTATGTTCCTGTCGTTCTCACTGTGAACTCAACTAATAGACTAAATAATAGATTGCTAATGGCTTTCATCTTTCTCTCTTGAGTATCATCATCCTTGATTATATACACACATGGTATGTAGGTTTACCGTAAGTGAGAATGACCTTGAAAGGTCATCAGTTTTCCATTTCTCATGTAGAAGAGGAGTGTTAATTCTTTCTCTCCGTTCGCTTCACTTTTACTGCAAGAATGATATCCACGTTATACAGTGCTTCCCAATACCACTATAAGTACCAGTACAGTAAACCGGTGTTATTACTTTGCTATGGTTTGTATCTTTTGAAATAAACAACTGATGATCAATATTTCATGGCTTAAAGTAGTAGTCTATTTTTGTTGCAACTCAGCACGAAGGTAGCTTTCATTTTGTATACAGGGTGACGCAAAACTAACGCCTAGGATTCTTTCTCTTATTTCAAATGGAACAACCTGTATTTTATGTTTCATGTTCCAAAGGTACTTTCCAAATACCATCCCTTTCAATGAGCATTTCCTATACCTTAATGTTACTAGTAGTAGTTACTTGAGTAGGTAATAACTTTTGTTAATAAAAACATAAATATTGGTGAATACTGTGAGTTTTATGTCTGCTCTGTATAAATTCACAACTTAAGTATATTCTCAACATATATAAAAAATGTTCCATTCAGAGGCAGATTTCAATCCTTCGGACTCTCAACGATAACCAGCCGAGCCGAGTAGTGCTTCGGAACGCTATGGTCCCCGTCTTCCTTACTCATACAAGTCTCAATGAGACTTCGAGGGTGGCTTTGCAACTAAGTTGGCGTTTAAAATACTTTCAAACACTTTTCAATCCGTCTCATCCAGTTTTGGCAGTTTGTGAATATGAAAAATAATGTCGTTTGATTTATCCCACCCTTGGATAAAGTCACCATAGGCGGGTAAAGTAACAATGGTTTATGGTAGGCAACGAAAAAAGTCATGTTCTACGTAATTAGCCAACTTTTGAAAAACCCTGGAGCAGCGCAGATCGCAAGAATCTAATATTAGACGTTCCCTATATCTTGAAGACGTCTACATGTGCCTTAATAAAATATTACTAAGAAACATTCATTACACGCCTGATGTTAAAAATAACGATCTGTCATTGGAATCTTCACGTGAGGTTCATTTTTGTATTATACAGACTTACAATGAAGAGACGTCATTGGTAACTAGATTTTTTACAGCCAATTACTTTTCATACAGTGTACCTATCCCATTTTTAATTACTTTGTATTTATAGTGTGTGTCACTTTTCATGGAAGCACCGTCGTAACTACCAAAATTATCCCGGCTTAATAAGTATGGCGTTGGTCTAAAATATATACACTGCCCGCCTCTCGCGATGGAACTACCGATTATACCGGTATGACAAAACCTAATATTAGGAGTAATTTAATTCCTGAGCTGATGGAGAATTCTCAAATTTTATGATTCTACCTCGAAAAGTACCGATGATACAGGGGTGCTTCCATGAGTTAGTAGAGAGTCGAATTCGAATTTTTCATAATTTAATTTTTCTTCAGAAGAAATTTGTATCGATAGTTAAATCATGAATCTAAGTGAATTTTGATCTATTGAGCCTAAATATGATTTACCGGACCGTGTAAAAGATAGATGAATATAGAAAGATAAATATAGATAGATGAATATTGATAGATGAATATAGATAGATGAATATAGATAGATGAATATAGATAGATAAATATATATAGATAGATAGGTATTGAAACAATTAGGCCAACACCATTGAGACGGTAGGTGCATTTTTAGTATTTACATCAGTCCAGTCAGAGTTTCATTACTGTTTAATAATCACCGGATTTTTTTGGATATCTTTCGAGATATTCCCATGAAGTCCCCATCGGAAGATGTGAAGATGATGAAGAAGCCATCTTTTCATACCCATGAATTGATGAATTTGAAAAAGATTTGTGAAGATTATTCAATATAATATTCACCCACAAAGACCTGTAGAATAAACATTTTTATCTATTCCATCGATATCGTACATGATGGTGAAATATAGCACAATTACCTTTTCTTTTTTATTTTCAGGGGTTGATTATCTGTTTAATTTCGATAACTTCATCAGCTAAAATTAAGGATGACAGAGATAAGAGAAATGTAGCATACCAAATATCACATCCGTACCTGGTTCCAACATCTTATAGACTGGAAAGGAGGATATCGTCGGGTCCCCATCAGTACCAAAATCCATCACAGATCTATTCCCGACCATATCATAAAGGTAGACCGTATTCTCATCCTATTCCTCCATATGCAGTTCAGATGGAACCACTTGTCCACTATTCTCAGAGAGATCCTCTGTATGATACTAACATTTTGTCCCTAGATCCACACAACGATGACCTACTAACAGAAAACAACCATATTCAGGATAACGTGGACAGATATGGTTATCATAAACCACACATAGTTGAGAGGCCTGTATATATCAAGGAACCAGAACCCATCATCGAAATCATCATCAAAGAGTCGAATGTCAGCTTACCGGCCCCCCCTTCTCCTCCTCCACCGCCAAAAAAGAAGAAAGAAGAAGTACAAGTTTTCTATGTCAAATATCAGAAAAATCCCCATGGTACCGGCAAAGAAAGTATACTGTACGATAAACCGGTGCCAGCTATCACTCCAAAAGTGCCAAACGATCATGAAGATGAGGAAGAACCAGCACCATATAATTACCTTCCCGAATCAGCTACAGTCCCTCCGCCACCTAGTACCACTCTGAGAACGATCATCAAACCGGATTCAGAGGTATATCACAGTCCTAGTGGTGTTAAGGTGACCTTTGGTAAAGAAGGATTCGACTATGATAAGCGGTCGAGTAAACCAGAAGATTATGTACCTCAACAATCAACTCAGTTTCCCCAAGGAAGGCAGCTTACCTCATTCTCGAATGCTTATTTCAAAAGACCGACCTCGAATCAGAACTACCAATCTTTCACATCAGGATTCACCAGATCGGATGTTACGCAGCCTCAGACCTACAGGACGATAAACTTCCCTCCAAATACTCCTTCCTCAAACTACAAACCATTCGGAAGACCTACTCAATACCAACAACAGTCGAAACATTATCAGGGTTCTCAATTCTCAAGGCCCAACCCCGATTTCAACAATCATCCATCTCAGCCACCAGCTTCCCCTCAGTACTCTCATACCATATCTCATCCACCTCCTGTGCGCTATCAAAATCCCAGACCAACACCACTTTCAGCAAGACAACCAGTGCCTTACAAACCGTTCGAGCATTTCAGAGGACAGCAAAATATACCTCCATCGACACCCATAAGCTCATCAGCTCCGCAACAGCCAATTCAGTTCAGACCTGAATCACAATTTCCTCCTCGCCAGCAACTACCTTTCACCCATCAAAGTCACACTTTCAATCCAACTAGATTCAGTCAACCATCGAATTCCCAATACAATAGTCAGGAGATAGCAGGAAACTCTAATCAGCATACCAATCCATCTCAAAATATTCCTCAATATCCTAACCAACACCAACAAAGCCAACACCGATATCAACAACAAGTTAATAAAGTGCAACAACAAAATCTCCAGCAGCATCAAAATTATGCTCCGCAGAACCAAAATCTTGCTCCGCAGCACAAAAATCTTGTTCCGCAGCATCAAGCTATTTCCCAGCAAGCTTTGAATCAACAAGTTCACGAGAACCGACATCAAAACAATCAGAATAATTATCAGCATTCACAGGGGGCAATCCAGAATGAACACTTGAACAATATCCAAACTGTTCAGAATATTCTTCCACCTGGTGGCCAACTGATACAGTCTGTGCCGAAATATGAGCAACATATTTCTTCTATTGAATCCCCTTCTCCACAACAAGCACATGGTTTGTCTTCACAACAATACCAAGAGAAGATTATTCAGCAATTTCATCAAAACTCTGCGGAGCAGAATTTCCACCAACAAGGAGATATATCTGAAAATCAAAGAAGGGTTATAGAAGAACGCCAAAGACAAAATCAACACCAACAACAGCTGAATCAATTTTACGAGCAGAATCCAGATTTACAGCAGAGGAATCAGAGGGCTCAAGCCTCCAGTACCCCAAGGTCAGATGTGTTTCATAGTTCCAGAAAAACTCAGCCGGCTGGTTCTACAACTGCAAGAATATATTATCAAACAACAACTGCTGCACCTACTTCAACTACAACTAAAGAACCCGAAACTCCATCAACTACAACTAAAGATCCGAAAATCCTAGAGGCACAGTTACCAGACGAAGTTCCACCAGAGCTGAGGGAGCAATTGCTTTCATCTGGTATTTTGAACAATGCTGATATTTCGATTTTGGATTACGATAAAGTTGGGGATATACCGCTATCGGCACTACCCCCAGATCAACTAGCAAACTTTTATGGAGCAGGAGGTGCTTCTCAATTAGCTTCAGGTAAGAATTAGGATTGAAGATCAATCTACAATCTTTTCAGTAGAAATAGGTAACAATGTGTCTTACTGTCAATTAGTTATATTATATTCATTTTATGGTCATTGAAAAATTGGAAGCCGATAAATTTCAGGTTTTTTTGGATAAGACGCATCGTAAATAAGTATGAGCCTTTTTTGTTTCCATTTTGAATAATCGCTAGATAGAGAAGGTTCTATGTGATTTCAACAAAGTTAAAATACACAGTTATCGATTTATAAGTAACATAATATATAGTACCTTGTCAAAAATAAACACTTCGAAATATTTTAATAACACAAATTTGAAACATTAGGTACTGATACGTGAATCTTGTGCCAACAGGTAGCGAACCTGTGCCATCTATTCTACGGCCAGAAGCTGCCCCCCTAGTTTCTTCTCGCCTTTCAGACAATGAAGGGGATGCAGAATCTGCAGCTTCAGAATCTGAAAGGGTTACAGTGCCTGCACCAGCCATCAACGTTAAGGTGGTAAAATACAACCCAGATACAGAGAATGGGCAGACGGTGCAGAATAAGTATGTTGATTTAGAAAAGGCGCACCAAGTGGATCCAGTAGTATTGAATGATTCAACTTATAATAGGTAAGCGGGAAGGAAATTTATCGCGATATTTTCAAAAAATTATCTCGAAAATATATTATCATGGTGCCTCTATGGTACTACGATCACTGGTGAATTCTGGTGAAGTCGTGATAATTGTCTTGGAAGATATCCCCATGAGGCAGAGAATACCAAATCGCATAGGTTCTATAAAGAGAGTAGGAGATAAATTTTTAGGATAATTATATTCTGGGTTTTTTGAAAGAGAAAAATAGTCTATCCAATTAAAAATATCAAACATAGTTTGAAATGAATGTCTGGTAGACTACGAGCAGAAAACAACTAGTTTGAAATGAATGTCTGGTAGACTACGAGCAGAAAACAACTACTTTCCTGGTAAATACCACGCAAAACATTGAATTATATCTGCTCGTAGTCCATGCAACGATTCACACTGTGAATGCAGATCGCAAATGTTTCTTTCTTCCTAAGACGTGACAAATTCACATCGAGACAGGCACGCCTAACAACCTACAGACCGGTTTCGGGCTTATTGGCCCTCATCAGTGCAGGGTAGTTATCCGAGTAGAGACCGTAAGATCTCCACTCGAAGCGTTGCCTGTCCCAATGCATTTTCGTCGCGTCTATTTGACCGCACCGAGCCGCGTTCCAACAGACAATTGGAAGTGGCGACATCATACGGCAGAAGAAAGAAACACTCCAGAAACCGGTCTGTAGGTTGTTAGGCGTGCCTGTCTCGATGTGAATTTGTCACATCTTAGGAAGAAAGAAACATTTGCGATCTGCATTCACAGTGTGAATCGTTGCATGGACTACGAGCAAATATAATTCAATGTTCTGCGTGGTATTTACCAGGAAAGTAGTTGTTTTCTCCTCGTAGTCTACCAGACATTCATTTCAAACTATGTTTGATATTTTAAATTGGATAGACTATTTTTCTCTTTCAAAAAAATGTAAGATTCCAGGAGGGGTGAATGCTTGTTAGCAGTGAATTTGGTGGAGTTTGGTCACTAATGAGAATATTTTTCCTGAACTGACTTGAATAGATCCGTATATTATCGAATTTCGTTTGAGTTCCGTAACATATATTCTGTTTATTTCTAGAAGGTGGACAAAAACCCTTATGATAAACCCACTAAAAACTCAAACCCGTTGGCTTGTCTGATCTTGCCTAGATATTGTTTTTCCTTACAGCACTCATTCCAGTAGTTTTGTATATTGTACGGTTTGGTACAAGTACTGGGTATGTGCTGAATAGTTTCGGTTTGCCGAAGGTTCATCAGCCTGTCAAGTCAATATTAAATAGCCTTATTTCATGAAAATGTGCTTTTTCACTGGCACAAGTGTGGTTATTTAGTCCCGTTTTGTTTCTCGATTCCTCCCTGTTCGGAGTTAGCAGGTCTTTTGTTTTTTTTGGCACTGACCGTCAATATGTTCTTTCCCATCCCTATTTTCTGAGATATTCTTCCAGTAATGTTTGCCTTGTCCTGATCCAGACTTCAACAGCTATGCTATGGTATACTCCCCTCCCCTATATGGTCTTGAGAATCTTAAACAATTACTTTTATTTATGCAGGTTTTGTGAGTCGTTCGACGCCTTATGAGAAGTTGGTACCAAAATTAAAATAAAAAGAATAGCTCAGAAATCCTTTCCATAGGTTATAGAAAAAGTTCTCGATTTACGCCTACTCGATTATTAGTATCAATTAAAGAACCGTAGTAATATTTCCCAAATCCATCAACAAATACCTATTATGGGATGATCATGTGAAGTCCATATTGCTGAAACTGTTTCATAAAAACTAGGTTTTCTGTTCAAAACTAAGAGCCAATAGCCATAATTTCATTCAACTCTGGAAACATCTCGTGATTTTTTTATCATTGCAGATACCTTCCCCTTAAAGTCAATGGTACACAATTCCCTATTCCACACGTTCCCGAATTGGAAGGAAAAAGGATATCCAGCGTTGTGGTACTGGCCCCGGTCAATTACGACTTCTCTTCAGAGCGAAAAACTAGGCAAACTTCCAGACAAGTATCCACAAAATCGAGTGACATAGAACTGATCGAAGGCACCACTCTCAAGGATTTATTGAAGAATCCTACTTCTGAGAATTACAGGAGGTTCCTGGAGAGTGAAAATAATACCAGGAGCGATAAGCAGTCTGTCATCCTGTTAGTTGCTGAGTGAGTTATTACAGTTCTTGATTTCCATTGAAAATTATTTGAAATTAGGTACTTGAATATTACTCTAAATCACTTAAAATTACTCAAAATTACTTGAAATTGCTTAGAATTATTCGAAATTTCCCAAAATCACTTGAAATTACTGAAAATTATTTAAAATCACTCAAAATTACCCAAAATTACCCAAAATTACCCAAATTTACCCAAAATTACCCAAAATTACTCAAAATTACCCATAATTACTCAAATTTACTCAAATTTACTCAAATTCACTCAAATTCACTCAAATTAACTCGAAATTACTCAACATATCACTCAACAATACTTGAAACTACTCGAAATTATTCAAAATTACTTAAAATAACTTGAAATCGCATGATATTATTCAAAATTACCCAAAATCACTTGAAGTTACTCGAAATTAATCACTTAGATTTATTAGAGATTACTCAAAATCACTCAAAATTA
Organism: Chrysomela aeneicollis; assembly: GCA_029955515.1. Lineage (NCBI taxonomy): Eukaryota > Metazoa > Arthropoda > Insecta > Coleoptera > Chrysomelidae > Chrysomela > Chrysomela aeneicollis. Next base: position 7,396,469 of record JARUHQ010000009.1, on the reverse strand, counting down.
CTCAAAATTACTCAAAATTACTCAAAAATACTCAAAATTACTCAAAATTTCTCAAAATTACTCAAAATTTTCTCAAAATCACTCAAAATTACTCTAAATTACTCAACATCACTTAAAATTACTAGAATATAACCTTGAAATTATTCAAAATTACTTAAAATTACTTGAAATCACATGAAATTATTTAAAATTAAAAATTTCTTGATACTACTTCAAAATTATCATCCAGCAACTCTGCTTTCTCAAACCGGATTCAAATAGAACTTTGCATTAACTAGATATTGTAGAAGTTCACGTTAGCGGCTATAGAAGGTCAAAAATTCCGGATCCAATCAATTCAATCTATGGCTCAGCTGATGGAAACGGAGATATATGATTTTTATATTAGGAAGAACTCTTTCCTGACAAATTTAGTGAAATGTTCATTTACGTCCTAACCGGTTGTACCGTTGTACCTACTTAACCCAATAAGACGAAAATATTAAATTTCATAAATATTTCTGTTTTTTATCTCGTTATCAGAATTCGAACAATTTCATCATCTCTTAAAATGTATCAAAATCTCTTCGGATTGCTCTAAAATTGCACACATCAGGCCCTTTCTCGAATGCTATTTTTATTATTCGCAGTCATAGGAAAATCACCCAGTTCTTATAGCAACATTTCAGTTTTTTTTAAAAGATTTACCTTTCACTCACCCTCATTCATTCATTCACTCATCCATTTCACTCGGCATCGAAACTAAGTTCATTTGCCACAGAAAATTTATAAGTATATTTTGTATATATGGACAGAACACGCTACCACGCTACACCCAGTCGCCTCGCGTTTTTTGTTATTTCTAACGGGCCTGGGAATCGAACCCACGACCGTGATGGACTTCCACTATAATCATCGCGCTTTGCGTTCATCGCCACCACGGCGACAAACATTTCAGTTAAAAATTGAACTATCGTTAATAAGCTCTACAACTGGAGATTAGTATGCCGCCCATGAAAGTCCTATCATTTGTTTATAAGATGAATATCAGGAACCCCTCAATTAATAATAATAATAATAATATTTATTCACATCCAGATCATACATTGACACAAATAAATCGTAACTGTAAATAAATAATCTACTCGATAAGTGACTGAAACACTTGTTTCGAGAAAATGAAATGACGAAATATAACTAGTGAACAGATAATTGTAAATGTTTAAGACAATATAATGAAGACAAAATTAGAATAAAAATAAGTTTTTATAACAATATCAAGTTTCATCAGGTACAGATATTTTATAAATAAATAAATAAACAGAGAATAAAAATTTATCTATATAAAATAGGGTAAAATCGTTTTATACATCAAAGAGACTACGTATCATATGTCTGGAATGTTGCTGTATAAACTTTTTCAATAGTTTCTTGAATTTTCTGTTTTCATTCATACATTTCAATTCATTAGGAATGGTATTGTATAATTTTGGTGCTAAGTAGTTGAACATTCTCTGCGTTGTAACTTTGACCATCAAGGGTGGCACATAATTATTTTTTTTCCGAGTATTGTAGTTGTGGGTTGGGAGTTGATTGCAACGTTTTGTTCCGTGATATTTTAAGCACGTGAGGAAGAAGTATAATTGTCTTAGGTCAAAGATATTGGATTCAGAATATAGTGAGTCAGTTGAATACCTGAAATCTTTTGAAAAAATCAGTTTTATGAATCTCCTCTGTATGACTTCCAATGGATATAGATGTGTTTTCAGAGCCCCACCCCATGCCAGAATTCCATAACGTATATGACTTTCAACTAGAGCATGATATAAAGCTTTCATTTGACTGGAAGGTAGGACATCCTTAAGTTTTTTGAATCTATACAATATACATCTCAATTTTTTCATCACGAACATTATGTGATGGTTCCATTTTAAGTGGGAATCAATTATAATACCTAAGTATTTGATTTCTTTCACAGGTTCTATAGAGAACTGTTTGTTATTATTCATTGTAATGTTCAGTTTGTCGAAATTAGGCAGGCCACGAGTATTACAGCTGACTGGTAGATAGTTTGTCTTATCCGTGTTTATAGTGAGTAATTTATAGTCGAACCATGTTTTTATTGATTTGAAGTCAGATTCCACTTTTTGCTTCAGATTGTCCCAGTTATCAGACCTGTAGAAAATTGCTGTATCATCAGCAAATCCGAAAATTTCTCCGTTGTTGTCGAGTGAAAATAGTCCATTTATATAGATGTTAAATAAAATTGGCCCTAAAACTGTTCCTTGTGGTATGCCATAGTCAATTTTTTCGACACCGCTAACCACACCATCAACACTCACAGCTTGGGTTCTTTCGCTTAAATAGCACTTGAAGAGTTTTAGACAATTGCCTCTTACACCAATGTCTTCCATTGATTGAGGAGTTTGTGGCTAACAGTGTCAAAGGCTTTTGACAAGTCTATGAATATGCATAAACATGGGTTGCTTTCGTTTAGTGCTTCTGTTATTTTTGATGTTAAAGCTAGAATTGCATCTTGGGTTGACATATTTTCTCTGAATCCGAATTGATTATGAGAGATAACGGTAAATTTATTCAAATAGGAAGCTAGTCTATTTTTCAGAATTTTCTCAAATATTTTTGAGAGGTGGGTGATCAAAGATATTGGTCGGTAATTTCCTACTTTCTGAGTATTGCCTTTTTTATGGAGGGGAACTACTACTGTGTGTTTGAATGCCGATGGATACTTTCCTACCTCCATACACAGATTGAAAATTTTGACCAATGGCTCTTGGATATAGCTAGAAATGATCTTTATAGTTTCGGCTTTGATCTTGTCACCACCTACGGCTTTCTTATTTTTTAGTTGACTGATTACGTTTTGTATCTCAATTGATTCCACGGGGGTGAGGACGAGAGAATTTGGCATAATGGAACGGTTTGGAATATAATTAGCATCGTTTTCTATCTTACTGGCTAGATTCCTTCCCATTTCTGAGAATTTGGAATTGAATTCATTTGCTATAAGTTCTTTGTCAGTTAATATCCTGCCGTCCTCACTTTCAATAGAATCTATGGGATGACGTGTCTTTTTTGTTTTACTAACTTCCTGTACTATTTCCCACAGTTTTTTTGAATCGTTGTTATTTTTTTCGATTTGTTTATTATAATAATTGTATTTAGTTTTTTTGATCAGTACATTCAATCTGTTCCTATAATTTCTGTATTCATTTCTATTTGGATATTTTCGCAGATTCTTATTCATTAAATTCTTTTCGTTTATTGACTTCAGTAAACCATTTGTTACCCAGGGTGCAATTTTGACGTGTTTTCTGTTGTATTTTTTCACTTCCGTACACACATTAAAGGCTTCTATAATGATATCAATAAATGTGTTTGTAGCAGTGTTTGGTTCATTTAATGATAATACTGATGTCCAGGATATATTTCTGAATGTTTCATGGAGCTTTTTGGTATTGATGAACTCAGTTGTTTTGATTTTTTCTTGTTTGATATCGTTATTTAACACAATTTGGAGAATTGTCGCGTAAAATCTGTAACAGATGTTTTGAGAATTATCGGAACGATTCTCTCGTAGATATCAACTGGAGATTTCATAAAAATATGATCAATACAGGAACTACTGTGTGCTTGGACTCTCGTTGGATTATTTATTGTAGAGATGTATCCATATTCGTTCAAAACATTTAAATAATCGGAACATGCATTCTCGCCCGGGTCTAATAAGTCAATATTTAGATCTCCCGTAAATAAACATATATCATTGAAATCATTGCCGTTGTTCGTTTCTAAATACTGGTTCATGCTATTTATGAATCCTTTAGGGTCTGTGTCAGGAGATCTATAGACAGCTGTAACAAGTATACTTCTTCCTTCATTCGATTGAATTTTTATTTGTATGGCTTTGATAGTTTGGTAGATTTCTGTTATTTTATAGGAATATTTCAATGTTGATTTTATGTATGCTACAACACCATCATTTTGATTGAAGTTACTTTCGTTATAAATCATATCGTATCCATCAATGTTAAATAAGCCCTGGTCTATAATATTCCACGTTTCTGTAAGTATCAAACAGTCAATATTCGCATTCAGATTGTGTAAAACCATCTTGAACTCATCTAAATTTTTGTTTATACTGCGTATATTCATGTTGAGAATTTTGAAATTATTATTGAGGTTATTAACTCTCAGTATTTCGGTGCATTCTGAAGTTTGCGCGAGAGAGTAGGTTTCGATATTATTGACTTCAAAGTCTCGTATGTATTGATCCATTTCGTGTATCCTATCAGTGTATTCGACAAATTGGGGAAAAAATCACATTTCAATACAGGAGATCACTCTAAAAATATGAACTGAAATAATTATTTAGGTATAAGGGTTATCGTTACTAATATAGAGAATTTATGAGATTATATAGGTTTTTTGTTTCTCAGTGTTCTGATGTCCTTCTCCTTCTCCTTGTTCTTTGCTGGGGGGTTCACCTTGGTTTCTTTGTTATAATCTCTGTTCGTTGTTGTTTTAAAATCAGTTGGATTGTTTCTGGATGATGATGAGAAAAGTAAGTTAGGATGCAGCTGCTCTGGTCTTACTTCCAGTAAGTTTTTTTCTGATTCTTCTGAATAGTAATTAGTTTTCTTGCTTTCTAATTAATATCAAAGTTTACAGAATATACTTTAATATCCAGTCTTGTCTACCATATATTTTCTGGTTGTCGATATTTTCTCATAATGACAATAATATGACCCTTTTGTAAGATACCCATTGAAAGGCACTAAAAATATTTGTAGACTTCTGCCTACGTGATTTTGTTGAATTTCAATCATAGTTTCAAACACTAGTAATACTTCCACGACTTCATATGGATGGCGCCACGTCTGTTGATTCTGCATGATGAATAGTAATTTTCACAATTTCTCAGTCATTTTGATTTCGTGTGATTTGTCCAATCAATATCATGATTGAATAATCGAACAATATTCATATTTCAAGCCAAAACCACAATTATGAATGATCTGTCACTTGAACACGAGACCATAGAATACGGATATTAATAGAGAACTGAATTATCGATATTGATATCAAATGCGATATTAACGCCATCTCCGAACGATTAGTGAAATATTACCGGTGTTATGATCTTCGCTAAACCAGTATATAGGTTTTGACGAAAAACAATTGAAGAGTCGTTTCACCATATCTATATCCACCTTTGTTATAACTCATCAAGATGACAATCGTATTCACATACTATACATCAATGAGAACAATACATGACATTATTGATAAAAGTACCTAGCGTTTACTATATATTAACTACTATTTTTTGACTCATAATGCCCATTGCTTCACTTCAAATTTGTATTTGAAAAACTGCAAATTCATATATCATTAAAGACGAAACCGTAATTTTGTTTAATTCCACAGTTCTGTGGATAATGGGAGAGAAATCTACATGTATGATGTCGCTACGCAAACAGTTAGCAGACTGAGTGGAGAATTATCGTCTGCCTTTGTGGAAGCAGCTGAAGCGAATTCTGAGGATGATACCCAGCATGTAGCAGCTTCAAATACCATAGAGACCAGAGTTGAATATAGGGAAGCAATCGATAGGCACGATGTTGATGAAGACGAGTTAGCAGGATCAGCAAGTGACATTGAAGAATCAAAGGTAGATACCAACATCATCGTCAAACATATACAAAATGGTCAACTGATGATATGAATATGATATCGACAATGAGAAATTCATTGATGAATGTATTTTTTATGAATATAATTTCTATAACCAATTACTACTCTTAATCGTTGAATTATTGCAATCATCATTTGCTTCCATCTACTGGTTCAAAATTAACAATAACCAAAGAAGTTGATAATTAGTTACTATAGTTGAATTGGTTCAGTAGATGAATGATCACTGTGAAATCATAATATATTGGAATTATAGTGGAAGGTATATAATACTTGATGAAATAGATAAGCGTTTTTGAACGTTTATCATTCAGATAAAAATTGTGTGATTCATATGAATTCAACTTTTTTAGATTCCTGTTATCGATCCGCTGCAAGATGAAGACATGGAAACTGATGCTTCAGATAATTTGGAGAAATTTGTTGACATTTCAGGTCATCCTGTAGATGATCTCTCCTCCAGTGATCTGGATTTGAATTATGTAGAAAAGACTGGTCATTCATGAGATACTTCGTTTGCCATTTAAAAGGAATATAAAGTTGAGTATAATTATTCTACCTTCGATGATTTAAGTATTATTCTAAGAGCTCCGTCGAATCAAAATTCGCATTAGAGTGATTATATTTATAATGTATTCGGTAATGAGAAAATAGGATCATGACAAACCAAATTGAGGAATAATTCGTTACTTGTAATCTAGAAGGTGTGCTGCATATTTTGTATTATTAAATGCAGAATGGTCTAAGTACTTCTATTTTCCACGGATGATGATAACCTTGAGAACATTGAATAGTGCCTGCGTGCATCATTTCTTCAGTTTCTATGAATAAATAGAGATATCAGTGAATTATAATTGAACTACTGAAAATTTCCTATTTTTTATTTGTTATTGAAGTGCTTCTTTAGGTAGATGGTTTCTTCGCTTTGTATTTCAGATCATTGAGTTCTTTTGTCATATTATTGGTCAGTTTATATAGGCCCTCATCAAGTGATCTGAGAATTGTACTCACAAATGAAAATCCATTGAAAATAATGATCCAATTGAATTTATCGGAATATTGTTGCAAAAAGATGCGATTGAAACAATTAATGAATAAGCTACTGAATGTTTCCCTCGTTCTTCAATTCACCAACTCGAATACAAATTTTATAAAAAATTTCTCCTGGATTTGAATATAGATAACTGAAGAAGTAGCGAGGGACATAATTAACATGCTTCTGAGTCTTGATATCATATCGAAAGTGCTGTGTAAAGTAAAAAAAATAAAAAAATACGGGTATCGCTTATTATGTCATGATTTGCTGAATGCTGAATGAAGATTGAATCAAGTACAATTCTCAGTTCATATGGCGTTCATATGATGACGTTATGAGACCACTATATGTACGTTAACTGAAATATTTTGGAACACGTTTTTCGATTTTAAGTTCTTGTTGTACGCAAAGGTCAATCAATCAATAGCCGCGACAACTTGTGAAAGGAAAAATAGTATGAATGATATACAGTGTCCGCCATAAAGTTGGCTACTTATGGGGAAAAAAATTGTTATTGATATTTCTGATTTTTGTTCTCAATCTGGTTCAAAATTCATACATGGATTCCAATTTCCAATTTTTATATATCTTGTCAATTTGACCCATTATTGGCACCACTGACAATTTGTTTCAAATTCCCGCCAAATCTGAAGCCACGTGATATAAGTAGTAACAGATTTTTCAGTTGTCAGACATGCAGAAACGAACCGCCATTTCAGAAAAATCAACAAACTTTTTTTCCATAAGTAGCCAACTTTATGGCGGACATTGTATATATTCTACATAAAACAGTTGTTGATTTGTGAATTGATTGTTTTATTGTTAAAAATATATCGGAAACTTCTTATATTTTTAGCGACTCATAGTATAGTCCATAAAAATGATGGGGTTTTCATTAGGTGGTGTCGTCTTGATATGAATGTTTTTTCAGGTGCAAATTTTATATATTCTAAGTATAAAGTATCGATTGAGCTTGAAATGACTGAAAAAGTTGTGACAAAATTGTATATTAAGATATACAAGCATTATAAGACGCTACTTTGTCGCTCGCGTTTGTAGTACGACGAGCGAAGGGACAAAGTGCGACAACGTGTCTTATAAAACGTGAGTCATACAATTTTTTTCCATTTTGCATTAATTTGAAGTATTTCATTGGGAAATTGATTCAATATCGATTGATAACAGAAATATCTTCGATTGGTAACAATGACGACATTGAAATATTTGGCGATAAAACCCATTTTACTGTTGAGCGATTTTGATTTTTACGATACCAGCGGTGAAAAATACATTGTTGTTTTTGTTTCTATTGGTCAATTTAAAACAAATCACACTGTGAATTCAAATTTACCAATAAAAACATTGAGTTTTTCACTGCTAGTATCACCTTATCTAAAATCGCTCAGAAGTAAAGAGGCCTAACTCTTCTGACTTTCATTTGACAGTTCGATTGTACCAACCTCCGATTAATAAAATATGCATTTATGTTTCATAATGACTTCATTATAGAACCAAAATAGAAAAACAACATTTTCAACAAGTTATTTTTTAGTTTCTAGTTTTAGTTTTATTATATCTGACAGTCAAACATAATCGTTACAATCGAACCGAACCTACTTATTCATGCACCAAATGGAAAACCCTTCATGAGTATTCCAAATGTGTCCAGATTGTCGATAAACTTATTTCAACTCATACATAGATATGTATATAGGATGCTGCCCCAAATGGGAATGGTTCTTTTACTGAGATCTCAGACAATGAGGTAAAGCTAGCAAGTCAGAGACGATGTTTGCCACGTGTAACTTTCAGAATGATGGCACTCCAGACACGTATTACCTCACAAAAAATAAATTTCTGTTTGGAACAGCCATTCTTGAACACCCTATAGTTAGCATATATAGAGATACCTACTCATAATATGATCGATAATGAAAATGTGATGTTATCTTGATCGACTCAAATATCAGAGGCGTGATCCAGTTGAAGAAATAATAATTAGTATAATAATAGCTACATATGGTAATAGTTATGTACATACATGTGAAATATATTTTTATACTTTCAGAATAAACTACTTCGATAATGATATAGCGAGTATAACTTTCATAGGTACCTACCGATATATGTTTGAAATTCTTTCAACAAATTTAAGATTTACGTCTCTGGTTGGTCCTCTTTTCAATAAAATCATAGATATTTGAGATTGTTTGGGGTAGACCAAAGGCAACAATCGAATATTTGGTTAGTTGTCAAATCAGAAGTCGATTCACAGTAAGAGAAATGTTTTTTACATATTGGTTAAATACTCCACTTACTAGGTCTTTGTAGGGTAGGCTTCCCCTATCTCAATATCCAAAATTACTATCGCACGTTTGTGAACGATTTCCATGCTTAGAAAACATATAAGGTATTAGAATTTTTTTTTACTTCTGCTTGATTATGGCGGATTTTATTCATAGTTTCAAACACCGGTAATAGTTTCATCAACTCATATAGAATGGCTTATTGACGTTTTGAAAACGTCCTCTCTGGACATTCATGACGTCTTGAAAATGCATTCCGGACGACTGACGTCTTATGGACGTTTTGGGGACATCCATTGTTACTAATCAGGATGTTTTGAGGACGTCCACTATAGGTCCAAATGAAATAATAAAAAACGCCTTCTTTTAGTTTCGGTTTATCTCCAATAATATTTAAAGCAAAAAGAAAATATCGATAGGTAATCCAAAAATTCAGTTTTACCAAATATAAATGCAAACGAAAACATTTTGTTTCACTATAATAATGAGCATAAGATGCCGCATTTTTGCCCCAATCCGCGTACATCTTCGTATCTATTTTTTCGGGATACCAATGATATTATTGGCACCGAATATGAATCGTCTTTCGGTAACACACATTTGCCTAAGGACGTCCTCTACTAGTCGCCAAAAGACTGTAGAGGATGTTCTATATTCTACATCCTGAGAACGTCACTAGGCTCAGAATTTTCGACATAATTGTCGCACATTAGTCCTCCGATCGGCAGCCTGAGGATGTAGATATGTGTGGGCCTAAGGACGTCCTCTAATAGTCGCCAAAAGACTGTAGAGGATATATTCTACATCCTGAGAACGTCACTAGGCTCAGAATTGTCGACATAATTGTCCCACATTAGTCTTTTTAGCGGCAGCCTGATGATATTTTTGTCATTAAATATGTATAGGTACTCATGTGAAGTTAGGAGCAATTGACCGGATAGTATGTTCTACTCATAAAAATAATTGAAAAAGGTAAATATTTTTATGTAAATTTCATCTCTTCCAAGTCACGAGATATATATACATATATGTGTTTTTAAAATCTAGTTACAAATTATCAAAATCGGACGAAGCGTTCTTTATTACTAAATTCATTTTCAATTATTCTATATTGGTTGGTTCTCCACTCCATATGAATTTCCCAATTCAACTATGTATCAAGAAAAATTATCTTGTCTATTATTATTGAAAAAAAATAAGTATTCCAAATTTAGTAATAAAAATCCTTGAAAATAATTGTTGTTCGAATCACATTGAAAGTTAAACATTTTTTAGTTCACGGAATAGCGACATTGCAATGAGGAGGTAATAGTTGAATCACAGAAGTCAATCAACGACAGCAGTGGCTAGGATTTGGATGGGACCATGATAGCGCTGGTTTATTTTATATATTTTTTATTTTCATAGAGTCAGATATGCTCAAAAGTCATTCTGAGAATAATAAAAACTCAAAAAAGGCATAACTGGAGTGAATAAAAAATGTAAGACCTCGTGGGGATCTTCTGAGACGTTATTTGAACGTGGAAAATGGTAACAGGAGGACGTCCTAGGGACGTTCTTTGAAAGCCTCTCGACGTATTGAGGACGTTAATGTGACCGCCTCAGAAGATCCTCAAAAGGTTTTTGTGTTATCTGGATATTCGTCATTTTTGTACCAGAGACGTTTCAGAAACGTACTCTTTGATATATGAAACATATATATCACTCAAAGTTGCCTAGATATGTTTCAGAAACGTGTATACGAAACTAGAGATGTTTTCACCCTCAAACATCGTTTTATAGGGATGTTTCATTAATAGCGTTTAGTTATAACTCTCTGATGTGTAAACATATTGCACACAAATGTTTTATTGGGATATTTCATAAGTACCTAACGTTTCAAATTCATGTATAGAAATATTCCGGCGGAGACATTTCTACAAAACAAATTCTCTGATGTATGAAACACTGCCAAAGAGTATGCTCAAAGCCTACTTGCAGTCATATACTATTAAGTTAAGCTTAAGGCTTAAGCTCGCTTTTACAAGAATATATACAATTTTGTTTCTTCAAGCGAACTCAGGCCTTGAGCTTAGCTTGATAAGGCGAATACGGCTGTCAGTTATACAAGTCATACTCTCTGATGTATGAAACATTGCTGACAATCAAAATGCTGAAATCATAAATAAATATTCAATTAGGGTAATTAGACCGTTGTCGCAATTAGTGCCATCCCTCAGTCACCGATCAAACTAATAGGTAACTTATTTGGCCATGGTCATGATTGCCTGATTGGCACTTGGCAGTGATTTTTTCTGAGTTGATATGTGCATATATATCTACTAATATCTACGTCTAATAAGGTGTCTAAAGGTGATTTCAATCGGTGATTGTCGCCAATTGAAGTATCTACTGCACAAAAGCGAATAACTGAAACCAAAAACCAACATATTCCTTGTATACATCTAACCCTATGTTTTCCATGGATTTCTGTGCTGCCCTGCGCCCATGGCCCATGGCACAGCCCATGGTCGCGCCACTTGCGCCATCCATATACAAGGATATTAAACTGTCCATATACACCGCCAAGTCGCAAGGTTAGTAGAATTCTATTATCATTGGCCGCGCCGCAACGCTACTACGTGCCAAACGCTCAAACGCAACTCAACAGTTTAGCAGATGTATACTTGGTTGCATAAGCACAAATCTCAACGCACCGTTCAAAGCCATTCTTTGACGCAAGTGTCAACGCAAGGTGGATATAGGATGGTGAAACAGCTTCCTATTAACAAGCACTAGAATAAACTGTGGACCTTTGCCTACTTGATTTCATACCGTAGTAATATTTCCTGAAATTAACAGAGATGGCGACATACCTTGTGTCGGTAAAACAGAAACTGAGCTTCTGTCATATTTTTTTCAGTTTCATCTGTTCTAGATGAAAAATGACTGAGAAGAGTCAAAATATCAATATTCATTCCAGATTTATAGAAATTATATTGTTTAATGTCGTTTCAAGTTACGTCTGTCAGATGCGAACCACAGAAATACGTAAGCAACCGAAATCTTCTTCGATAATCGATCTCACCGCCATCTTCATTCAACTCGTGGAAATATTAGTACCTTCTCAAACGGTCTACAAGTTTTTCGCAGAAACAATTGAAGAGCAGTTTCACCATCCTATATCCACCTTGTGTCAACGTCTAAATGAGTAAATGTGAACCAGACCAGAAATGTCAGATTGTCAGAAGTCCAATCCAAACCAAACCAAATAGTCATCAAACAAATCTCGTAATGTCGGTGTGAAGAATTGTGAATTGGTGCATTTATCGAGATTTTGAGCAATGGAAGGATCCCTAAGCAAATGGACTAACGTTATGAAGGGATGGCAATATCGCTGGTTCGTTTTAGACGATAATTCCGGTTTACTTTCCTACTATACGGTGAGTACAAGTTACCACATAATGTATTTAACATATATTGCTGTTCTACACAATACATTACGATGTGTGTTTGCAATGATTGGATAGAGTTATTAAAGGTTTTATGGGCAGCGCCAAACCTAGATTACAAGTATAATGTAGTAATTAATTACTCATTAGGCTTCTGCTGTCGTTGCAACCTTTGGAAATAAGTAGGAGACTAAAAAAGAGGATGGATGCTACAAAATATAGTTGATAACAATATCATTATCTGCAGCTTATTAAACAATACTCCTCTGAACTTGAGTCTTGGGTGATCTGAAGTCTTCAAATATAAAGGTACCTTATTTTGGGAAAATAGGAATGTTTGATGAACATATTATTTACATTTGCTTGCAGTTCTTGCGGTAGTCAGTGGCGTAGGTCTGGTTTATGACAAACTCGAAGAACATTTTAATTAAAAATATTCATCCAATGTGGTGATTTAATCACTAGTTACTGGTTACTGCGAATAAGATGAGAAATAAAGGTAATTGCCTCGGTAATTGTGCACTTATCAAAATTCATGCGAATCGGAAAATTATAAATATTACATTGATATTCCTACTCCAAAACACTATTGATTTATGCATTCTGATGATCATGATATCAAGAGAAATTTTGAACCAGGCTCGAACCAGGCTTCATGCGATGAATATTTTGATGAAAATTTTTGTTGGTACTTACGTATTTTGAACTCAAAAACACGAATTTCATATAATAATATCATGAACGAGATCATGAACATATCACTGACTCGTATTGCTATAAGGCAGCTATGAATTTGTATAAATCCACCTTTAAGGCTGGTTCATGCTCATACGAATTTCGCAAAATTTATGCGAATAAAATGGCCGCTGAAGAAATCGCAATAAAGTTGAAATATTTGAAATTTTTGCGGATTTTTTACATTATCATGATATGATATCACAGAATGCATAAATTAATAGTGTTTCAGAGAAGGAATATCAATGTAATATTTATAATTTTACGATTTGTATATATTTTGCGAAATTCGTATAAGCAGGAACCTACCTTTATTCGCTCAAGATTCGCACAGAGATTTTCAAAATGGCCGTTTTTTATGTAGCCAAGTTGGTGAAATAATACAATAATCACGAAAAAATTACATATTAATAATGTTTTTCTTAGACAAAAATTATAATCAACCATGGTATATGTCCTGGGATCTAAGAAGATACCTTACTTGCCATACAAAGAAGGTGAAATTACGAACTTTGGCATCGATTATCTGGAAAACTAGAGATATGTTTACGATAAAATCATGAAATTCGTGTTTTTCAGATTAAAGTACATAACTACCAACAAAAATTTTCATCAAAATAGTCATCACATGATAAGTGCACAAGTACCGAAATAAAATTGAATTGATATACATTGAAAGCTGATTTATGCACATTTTTTTTATCATCTGTCATTTGAAGAACTTTGTTTGGTGGTACTTCGGTTTTTTGGCCTCTTCAACTCGACCGAGTATTCGACTTGTAAAATGCCTGCTATTGAAAACACACAAAATTAGCCCTTTTAACAGAAACCAAGACAGAAACACTACACATACTTACATCCTCGCTTACATCTAAGTACAGTCAAAAATTTTGGTGTAACTTGGTATTAATAGTAGAAATTTTAAATGTCAAGTCGGGTAAATGGTGTACGATAATTACGAGATGGTGTAGGTACCTATTTCTCATATCCCCGAGAATACTTCAGACCGCCGGATTAGAATTCAGGAGGACAAAAGACATATAAGTACCACTAATTGTTTTGAACTGTTAGGAGTGCGGTTAAAGATAATTTACATATCCAATTATATAATGATATGATACGTAATACATTTTAGTGTCGTTCAGTTTATATATCTATCATAAGCTTTATCACACTTAGTGGAGTAAATTCGAGAGCTAAGTCGCTTAGTTCGTGAGATAAAAAAAAACTGGCGTAGAACCAGACCATACTCAGTCCATTTCTTCAAGTAGGTGGTAGTGCATAAGAAATCACTTTTTACCACATTTTTTAGTGGTCGGGAACTTTTAAATTTCAAAAAAACTCATAAAAATGGATTTTTACGTGAAACATGTTTTTTTCCGTCTCCACCGCTATATCTCTCAAAATAATCGTGCTATCAACCTGATTTTTTCTTTAAATTGAAGAGGATACAATAGCGCTTCTAACGATGTACATCATGATCATAGAATATCTCAATTAAGTTTGTTGTAATGATAGAAAATTTAATTTTCATATTCTTGTGAATGTAATTTATAGCAATCGATAAACTTTCTTATTTTTCAAAATTTTTACACATAATATGCGAACAAAATGAAGCCAAAGGATCAAGGAAGTTTTTGGAAAAAAAAATTCATCTATATACTCATGTAGACAATGATTTTTTCAAAACGGGCCAAAATTGCATTCGCGGGCGCCCGACTCTCTCGTTTACCATTTCAATGCCTTCCGCCGACTACAGCTGATCTGTTTATATGTGATAAGTAGTAGGACTCTGATGGGATGTTATTTATTACCTTCCATTGTTTTCGTTTCAAGTTATTGAGCAATGCTAGTGGTAATTCTTTATCAATCATCGTTTCAAACTAAGTACCATCCTTCAGTTTGGTTATTGAACAATTTTGCTTGGGACCAAAAACATAATATATATGTACAGAACAGTTTTTATTTCTCTGTTAACAAATATAAGTATTGGTAATCTACATCAGAAGTGTTCGAATTTATTATCATTTCCACTATCTTACTCAAAATCTTTAATGATATTGTTACAAAAACGACATTTACACTCGTCACAACATTTAAGGCCTTCTTTGAAACAACCACATTTTCGGGTCACAATTTTTATCTGAACAATAGATACTCAGTGACTGTCTCACAAAATCAGGAATTGGTTTATCGCTTGAAAATATTGGTATCAGTTAAAGTCCATCCTGAACCATCAGTATCCATGAATGGTGTTTCAGTGTTGCTGCTGTACCATATTCTAAGTTGATACATACACCTGTAATTCAAATGACCAATTGATATATTATCATCATCTCATTGCATGGCATTCCAATTCGCTCACCTTAAGAAGTGCTGGTAAAAGGCGCCTTCAGTTGGAGGAAGCTCTGCTGATTGTTTGTTCGTTGTCGTTGCTAGTTTAATCCTCAGGTTGTTTAATTTCTGGATTTTTTTATCTTTATTTTTGTATAACAGGAGAACCAATCTTGTAACGATTTCTAAAGCTTCGTCATGAGACAACAAAGGTAGTTGTGATAATTTCTTGAGATCGACAATATTTTTTTTCAGAACGTCCAACGCAGATTTCTTTCCAACTTTGAAAAAACTACTAGTGGTGTCACAACCGGTAAAACAATGAAGTGCCAAGAGACAAGAACAAATTGTAGATCCTAAACTTTGTACTATCTTTTCAATTGACAAATATCGTTTGTTAGTACCATGTCCAAGTTGCATAAATAAATTAGTCTCTTTCAATTCAGAGTCAGAACAAAAAAAGTGAATTAGTAAAATGAGTACATCTGTATCAACTGATTTCACCAATGTTTGTTTACTGAATTTAGTTTCATATAATGCATGTAAAATTATTCTGGTATCTGCCTCTTCATGTTTGCTGAATAGAGTTCTCGTTATTTCTGAATGATACTTATATAATGAAACAACTTTTTCCGATATTTTAAATCCGCCAGCAATCACTAATATTTCATTTTCATTCAAGTACTCAGCAGCATTTTGTGTCATATATTCCGTCAAAAAAATCAAAAGAGATTGTTTGTTTTTATAAGATTTCAAAAAATTTCGATATTTTTGTATTTTTCGACTACCAATTACGTTGAAATGTGGAACATTAGAATCTCCGCGTCTCAAACGTTCACCTGTTTTCATAGATTTTTCATTATAGGTGTCAAAAACTAACTACCGTTGTTCGAAGTGCTTGACATCTGCGTCCTGCATTAATTACAGCTTTTAAGAAAATTCTACCTAAATCGTTGAAAGTTATAAATTCCTTTTCATTGAGTTCTTGAATGGTTACCATTCCATCTATCAGCAGCGATTGTACAATTGGACAGTCAACGATTGCTTTAGACTCGTCTTCAATTTTTTTGACCAAATCAGATTTAGTTGTCTTCCTCATGGAACCATCGTCATGAAATAAGGATGTTGGTACTATTGTCAGCTCATGTGATAGTATTGTATTGTCTCAGGGAACTTGCGAGAATAATATTTCTATTTTTTACGCCCGCAGCATAGATACTGTGCTGAATGCCGCAAATTTCGAACTGATTCAGACTTGTCTATGTCTCCTTTGGCGCGTGCCGATGTGTATATGGAGCGCGCGAGGGAGCGCGCTATTAAAAAAATCACTGTTGCCAAACTATACATATGTGGGGAAAACTAATCAATTCAAAAACTTCGACCATTTGTGTGCTTCATTTGGTTCGCTATATGTATATAAAAATTTCCACAAATAAAAAAGTTTATCGATTGGTGCAAAAAATGATACATATATTTTGAATTTCATGATTTCATGATTTTTATAAAATGAAAGAAAACATTTTTTTAGAGTCCATCGGTACTGTTGGAAGCGCTATTGTATTTACTTCGATCGACGAAAAAAATCACCCAGATAGCTTCATTTATTCTGAAGATATGACGGTGGAAATAAAAATAACAGATTTTATCTGAAATCATTTTTTTTTTCAGTTTTTTTCTGTTAAAAAAGTTCTAGACCACTAAAAAATGTCGTAAAATACGATTTCGTATTCCTTATGACATGTTCAACAAAACCTGCCATGTCTGATCTGGTTCTACGCCAAAAAAAAAACGAAACGATAGGGTCTCGAAATTACTCCACTAACTGTCATTTCATTAGATCTTGATTATTTTCTTCAAGGATTTTGATACATACCTATATATATGCTATATCCACAAACTTCATTTACTTTGATCTCTTCTGTCATTTGTTACACCTCGTGTTACACTATCGTATTCAAGTATTCAAAAACTCTCAATAGTCCAAAATATTTGGTTTTTTTGAAAGTGTAATAGATTTACCACATTTTAATGGACCGAAAAAGTCGTGGCGTCACAAACTATGTTGGTATTCCTGAATGTTTCAAAACAAAATAAATTTGCATGTTAATCTCCATAAGCAAAGTCATTTCTAATATTTATCGTGAATATTCAACGTATTTCAAGATCATTCACGGAAAAAGGGAGGTTCAATTCATCTTAAAAAAAATAGAAACAGGTATTAACCATCCACAGTTTTGAATAAATCTCTATCAAGTGAAGTGAGGTTATGATTTCGCTTTGTTATTGTATTTATTTTCTATGTTATTTTATTTCCTATCACATTGGTGATGTGTAAAAAAGAACAAAAAGTATGCAAATCAAGATATGGGTACTATGGAGGGTACTATATATAATAAAGGTATTATTATATCATTATTTGTTGTAGATGGGATGGAGGAAATATACCTACTCGCGATAGAAAATAACATGTAGCACTATCTCATGGTAACAACTCGAACTTCTCGAAGTGGTGTCGTTTTTGTTTTGTTTTCATATTTTTGATGTTTGTGTCATTGTGACATAGGTGTCTTGTCACCAAACAATAACTGGAACGAGAAAAACGATAAGATTTCACATGTATTTCACCAGAACATCTCTCGAAAAACTGCTGGAAGTACACCTTTCACATCAGAAGCGAACATAAACAGAACAGAGGTTAAGTTTTTCTGTGGGTTATCCTCCAGAGAGTTCAGTGGTTATACCACTTCGAGTGGTTCACGAGTCACCGCTAGGTAGCGTATCGCTTAGCACCTATCGCGAATAATAAGTAACCCTAACAAGATGTTCACGTCTTATGGAAGATTTGGAAATATAGTCACGTGATTGATTTTCGTTTCAATGTATTATCACAGATGGCGTTTAATGCATAAATCTCTATTTTTATTGATGTGAAGTTAGCGTTTTGCAGCTAATTCGAATTACGAACTTTCACGAACTTAGATTGCAGTACTCGAGTTGATTAATTCACTTCACGTTTTACTCATTTTTCATTTTTTTATAGAGAAAAGAGGAGTTTTGTTTGATAACAGAGTTTTCATTGATATGGTGAGGAAATAGGTATGAATCACTATCAACTATTCATCCTGGTCTAAACAAAATTAACATGTAAGACAGGTGTAGATAATAACTTGAAGATTGGATAAAAGTGTCTCAACATGAGCTCTGCATTGAAGATGCGCCATTGAAGCAGATAGCAGATTCAAATGAAATAACTACTGAAAATTGCTGACATCAACTTCAGGAATTTGTTGGTGTGGTGCCATATGATCATAATTTCAGTTGCCACTTTAGTATACAAATAATATAGAATACCTACATCAAAGATAAATTTGAAAAAATAAAACGAGCAATGGATTTCTATAATAATCATCCTCAGTGAAATGATATTCATAACTAGCCCTTTGTGCAGTTCTACCCAACTCGAATCTATTAGCTCAACATCTCCTGTAACATAAAAATAATAATCAAGTATATCACTCAAAACATAGTAAATAGAGTGTAAAATAGGTAGTGTTTGACGTACCTGAATAATTAACGATCCATTTTTTTGTTCGAAGCAAATCTTTGATTGGGAAACAAAATCCTCATTTCGGCGACGTGTTCTTTCACAGTTCAGGTAGGAACTCACATTTTTATTTCCTGATCAAGGTGGATATAGGATGGTGAAACAGCTCTTCAATTGTTTCTGCGAAAAACTTGTAGACCGTTTGAGAAGGTACTAATATTTCCACGACTTGAAAGAAGATGGCGGTAAGATCGATTATCGAAGAAGATTTCTGTTGCTTACGTATTTCTGTGGTTCACATCTGACAGACGTGACTTGAAACGACATTAAAACAATAAATTTTCGATAAATCTTGAATGAATATTGATATTTTGACTCTTCTCAATCATTTTTCATCTAGAACAGATGAAATTGATAAAAGTATGACAGATGCACAGTTTCTGTTTTACCGACACAAGGTATGTCGCCATCTCTGATAACTTCAGGAAATATTACTACGGTATGAAATCAAGTAGGCAAAGGTCTACAGTTTATTCTAGTGCTTGTTAATAGGAAGCTGTTTCACCATCCTATATCCACCTTGTTCCTGATCATGACATTGTCACTGCACAGTAAAAAGTGGATAGTTGAAATTAACTACAACTTGTTGCTCAGCTCGATCCACTAACCTTATTTAGTTAAATTAACAAAAGTACATGTAGTCGAATGAATCTTGTCAATTTGTGCAATAGCTTAGTTGACAAATAACAAAACTTAGTTGCGAAATCATACTAGTTTTTTTGGAGTTACTACAAAACGGTTTTGCCAAATCACCGGATATATTTCGTATTTTCAACAATATTCTTTCGATGAAAGTAAAACCAATGATGGTGATTCGACAAATCAATTTGGTTAATTAGTACTAAATAACGTAGTGGATTGGTATTCTATTTTGTTACTTTACCAATATGATATTGTTAATTCAAAAAAATAATTTTGCTCTTTCAAATATAATATTGTGAATTTAACAATACAATATTATATAAACTTAATAATAGCATTTTGTCGATTTCACAAGTTCAGTGGTATGGTATGAAAATTTATAAGCAAAAGATGTACCATGAGGAAAATGAATAAAACTCAATCAGTATGTTTCAATTCAATTTTATTTAAAAAATGAGGGCATTCACAAATATTTACAGTTTAATGAAGAAAATCTAAATAATTTGAAAAATAAACACTCGAATAAATGTATTACCTCTTGACAGAATTCTATATATTGAGTAAAAAAATTACATATATGATTAACCGAATATTACCAGCGGATTTGGTAATATATAACTATCAGAAATGATATAATTCACGTAGATGTATTCTTTGCCTGTTTATTCCATCTCTCGAACTGGAATCTCCGTCTAGAATGAAACAAAAAGGTGAATGATGAATCAGGAATAACATGAATTTCAAATAATGAAATTGAAATAAGAATGAATGAAATAGGAATGAAAAAACTCAATGGAAAGAAGTTATTGAATATTCTTATGTCGTCAACCCTGATCTCCTATTTTGGAAAATTTTATGAATGCCTTCAGGAAACCCTGTAGAAATCCGCTTGTAGTTCCATGCTGAGCAACTAGAAGGAACTTCTAACTTTTAAGTGATGAACATAGTTGCCCAAATTGAATGATGCTGAAGTTATAAGATGACGAATTTCATCTGGAATCAACTGCATCTTTCCATAAATCTCCAAAATATCTGCAATAATTGAAAAAAATCGGTTATGATTTCAATTATTATTGTTGAAGGTACTGGGTAGTTTGTTTAGTGAATTTAACATCAAAAATTATAGAACAAGCATAAACCGTAAAGATAGCAGTAAAATACCTCTACCTTATTGGAAAATACAGCACTTGATTCGAGTTTTTATACTCAAGGGTACATCTCATCTGCTCTAGGTCAATGAATAGATTTTTCATCTTCTTACTTTCTGTTGCAATTTCTCTGTTGGCGTTTAATACTCTCGTATACTGCTTCATTTTTCACTCGAATTTTGTGGGATATGTTGAATATAAATTAAGTCAACCACATCCATCTTGAATTGTTGAATCAACGATATTGTAACTTGATATTAGATTAGATGAATCACGAAACGGTTTTGAAAAATCACCAAACATTTTGTATTCGTAACAATGTACTTTCGATTAAAGTTAAACCAATGATGGTTATTCAACAAATCAATTTGGTTTATTACTACTAAATATAATGAAATATCATTTCATTTCGTTACTTCAACAACAAGATATTGTCAATTCAACAAATGGTTTGGTATGGAAACAAATATATTCTTGAATGTAACCAAAAATAAACAATTAAACCTTACCTTCAATATATATTTAATATGAAGCAATTCTTCATCATCGACCAGAGATTAGTTCAGTTAATTCTAACTTGATGGAGGTATTGCTTCTTTTTTGATGAGACAAAACTTTGCACGCTCACCTCACACCGCACACCTCAACGACACGAAAGACTACCAAGTACTGAGCTTTCCTCATTCTGACTTGCACATCGTCGTCAAACGTTGATTAAATGACAACTACTTTTTGGAAGATTAATTATTTGTTTTGTCTATTTCACTCAAATTCATAGAAATCAACAAAAGACAGTATTTTTCACTACAATTTTTGTTACGGACATTTTTTAACTAATCGTTGTAGTGAAAAGAACAAATTTCATCATTAACAAGTTCCTTGGATGAATTTTATGCTAATATAGATATAATGTTTGTGGTTATTAACAAATTTCTTGCTATTTTCAACTAAATAGACATTAACAAATCTATTTTTTTTACTGTGTGTCACTGTATTTCTCAATAATAAATTGATTAGGTATGCAATATACAACTGGGGTATTTCATATTGTTCAATAGTACTTTGATAAAGATATGGATGAAATTCTGATGTAAAACCTCAATATTCACGAGAACTGGGAACAAATACACCGTACGAAAAGTAGATAAAAATGAATGAAAATAAACAAAGTGGAAGACAGTTGAATACAATACAGTAACAAAAGACAAAGACAAACCGATGAAGAAAAAGACAGAAACTAGTTCCATCTTGTGGCTGATTCCAAAACCATGAAAAATATATTGCCAAATTATAGCATTGACGTGCACATCTTGTTAGTGGGTTACTTATCTCTGCCTATACTAAGGTTGATGCTGTCAGCAGATATGTTTCTTTCCATGATAGTGTTGTCTTCTTTGAATAGTAGAAACTGAAAGCTCACCTGGGAGTTAAATTATTATTCCAGGAGATCTATAGTTCAGTAAAACCTTTTGAGAACTGTTATTAGGCACTACTTAGTAGTGTTCCACAAGAAGCTGAAATGTATTTTCTTCAGAAAGAAAATGACTCGGAAAATGATACACAAGTGCATGTTATTCATTTGAATATATTGAGAGTATGATGTTAATTAATATTCACTTTAATTTATACTATTATATAATTTAACATTTGTGTGACTGCTGATTTCTCTTCAGATGTTGAGGGTGCATTTTCTTTATTACTCCTTGTACAAGCATTGAAGGTACTGGTACATTGTAGTGTGCAAATATTGCTAAAGCTGCCATGTGATGGCCAAAAAACTATCCTCTTGAACAGGAAGTTGATCTACAACAAACATTTTCAATTTATCCTATATACCCTTCAATATTATAGCCTCGATTATAGCTCACCTCTACTTTATATGTTTCATCATTAATATTAGCATAGATCAACCCCATAAAGGTCTTGAGATCAACATCAAATACCATGTTCTCACCATGGCGTTTTCACCGAAGAAATGTATTATTGTCAATAGCTCAATGACATATCTTCTATTCATTATCATCACTACACTGATATTTTGATCGAAAATACAGTCGAAATATCAATGCCTTAAAAGTAAACACTGAAATAACGAAATAACATAAACCTCAATAGATTTCAATCGATGTTTCAATATAATCTCATTCAAATTTGTTAGCGTTTCTCACCTGTTTCTATTTTTCTAATAGGAACTAATATGTCCTATTTTCCATAAATGGTGACGAAATATGTTACTTTTTCACTGTAAATAAGATAATCGAGTTGAAAAATCTCTTATGGAGATTTACATGGGATAATAATTTGTTTGGAAACAAATCAGCAGTATACCAACATAGCTTTGATGTCACACTTTTTCGGTCCATTCATTACATTGATTATTTCATTCATGTTAAAATACACGTTTTTGATTGGTTGAAATGATTGTGTTTATAAGCAATAACACCATGTTTTCGATTTTTTATTTCGGCTCCGGATTGGCTATTGGATACCTACATGCTGTTGTGTTTTCGTTTCTGTATTTCGCTTTCTGATTCGTAGGCAGTAGGGTAGTTTAATTTAACAATGACTTACAAGTTGCAATCTGTCATAGTATTTTCCGATTCCCTGGTAAATAAATGAATGCCACTACACCAAATTTTCGTCTGAACCATGATAAACACACTATTAATATGTATCCACTTCATTTTCCACAAATTTTAGACAATTTCAGCATAAATAGAATTAGAATTAATCTAATGTAACCTAACCACACAAATTGTGACAACAATCATAATGAATTTAGCCCAGAAGTACCTAGTGCTTAGGTAATCTTGCCTACATCATACAATGGCATAAATGTATTGTTGGTTGCATAACGAATCTTGTTGTGTCGAACTACAATGCATAATCAAAATAACTAATTCCATAAACTGTACGTTTAAAATAGGAAATCATCAAAATGGATTTGATTTTATTCATGAAATAATCTGAACAAATACAACTTGTGTTATTGATGATTATCGAAAATTTTTGTTTCTATAATCATCAATACACTTGTTGTATTACATGCGAAAATCTCACACCTGTAATTTTGAACCAATCAAAATACGTTATTTTGACAGATCACTATGGCAACGGAGGTATTTCAGTGGACATTTTTTTCTCGTGGGGTACCCAACAGCGAATTATACTGGAAATTTTTTGACGTTTACAATTGAAGACCTCGGTGCAAGAACCGGGCAACTCCAATTTTTTAAAATGTTGGGGAATCGATAAAAACTTAATATTTCTTAGAAATGTGAAAAAAATGATGCTTAATGGTTTTAATTCTTTAGAGTCACGTTAGATAAGCTGTATGCACCTAAATACTAATTTTCATTCATATTGTAGAAGCTGAAAAAGAAGTTTGAAAAAATGGAGTTGCCTGTTTCTTGCCCCAAAAAGCCAAAATTTTGAGTATATAGTCAAACTCGCGTAGTAATCATTATGCTTTTTTTATTGAAAATGAAATATATATCAAGAAATATTGTGAACATATAGTATTTCAAACATAGGAAGAATCGCTGACGTTTCCTGTGTCTTGAACTTCGTGACCATTGCCGGAATTTGTATCCTCTTCGTCAACAGTTATGTTTTGAAACATGCGGTTATAATAACCTTGATCATTTAGGGGTACATACTTTTGTACCAAATCTTTCATATTTTCAATTTTTTCAGGGTTTATATCCAAAGGTGTGAAGTATGCTTAATTATTCGGCATTGAGAGTGGGATATCTCCTTTTTCGTTAAGAGAACATTTTGTAAAATATGCTAAACCCGAACTCACAGAGCATTCAATAAACTTGTTATTCTCGGTGTAATTCATCCCCCTTTAAGTTAATATAGCGAATTTTTCTTTTCTTTGTCCTTTGAGGGCTGGTTTGATAAGTTGTTTAAAATGGTCCGAAAAGTTTAGTATCATGCCTTGTTCTACAGATACTACTCTGAATTTTTTTGAAGTTTCTCGTACTAACTTGATCCATTTCGACGGTAGGTATATTCTTTCCTTCTTCCTTTTATTTTTTTCTATTAGTCCAAATGACCTATCGCACGGTAAAAAAACTATATGCTGGTTCCGGATACTGGTGATGTATTTCACTCATTCTGCCATTCATTCTGCCATTACAACTTATTGCATGAAACAAAGAATCAAACTAATCAAGCCTCACGCTACACACGATGGAAGACGCGGTAAGTCTTGCCGCTAATATCCTCTCCGACTTCTCCCACTACACGCGTACATTTCGGTGCTAAAATGGGGTAACTCCTGGAGTTGCCCGACTCTTGCACCGTAAAAGCTTATCAGGTAAATCCTTTCTCGTGTTAACTCAATAGAAAAATTTTGGATTTGCTTGATTCTTGCTCCAAAAGATGCGCAATAAAAAATTCTATATGTTAAATACAATAACTCAATTTCGGCATAAAATGGAGTTGCCCGGTTCTTGCACCGAGGTCTTCAATTACAGACCATTTTTGACAGACTGGTTTTTATTTGTTCACATTATATTCAGTTTTGATACAATTACAAAGCTAAGATGGTTTCTATATTCCTCGGACACGTCCTCTCTTCTTAATGGAGAAAATGAGTAGAAATTACCAATTTGAAGTCCTAAATAATCGCTGACAAAGCTATGACGCGCTATGAATCTGTTCATGCAGCTTCCCGAAAAACCTCTAAAATTATAAATTTCTACCACTTGTAAGCTCAATAAACTATAAAATAAAAAAGAATTATTTTTTGTCCCCAAATGGCACTTTTGAGCTACTAAAATCAATAGTAGTAATCAACAGGTGTGAAGACAAACTGAATATTATTATGTAATCTGTTCCTGTATAACTAATTTTTTTTTTCATTTTCTACCACTTGTAGTAGCCCGAAGTGTTGTAGTTTCAGTGGACTGTATAAATAATGAAAGTGAAATTTGTTGATACAATTACCAAAACAGAAATTCATATATTTCCATATGGATTTGACAGGTTAAATCGAGGCTGTGGTTTCCTACCTTGAAAGTCTTGAAGGTTCTTGAGGTGCATCCACAGGTGAAGTTGAAGTTTCTAGATAGATCACTGGCCAGCGCGGTAGTCACGAAAGAAAAAGAACAAAACTAGGGAGCAATAGTTTTCGAGAGTAATCGAACCAAAAATCATGTCTATTCGAGCGAACGACCAAATCGCAAAAGTCTTCGTTTTCTTAGTTCTCCCGTGCTCCAACACAGGCATCGTCCATCTATGGACGATGGCACAGGTGTGTTTTTGTTGAGAAATGGGTGATACGAGGGGCGATTGAAGTTTACTATATTAGAAACCACAGCAATATCGCGCAAAGTAAATTATATTATAGTAACAATAATCAGACGAACACAAAGAGTAGGTGAAGCCGGAACACGAAGTAAATAAAGATAAATAAAGAATGTAATATATTTCATTATAAAACTGCATTACCTTGTAACTACAATGAGTAGAAAACAATATCATTGTTGAAATAAATTTTTAAAATATTTAATTTTTTACCACAATTCGGTGTGGATTTTTCTTACCGAATACCACGCGAAGTAATATATCCAAAAATTTTTCTCGCTCGATATTTTCAAAATATTCATTCGCTCGAAAATTTCCGGAAATAATGTGAAGTGTTTTTAACCGCCAACTTAGTAACAAAGCAACCATCATAAGTCTAGGACTTGTATGAGTAAGGAAGACAGGGACCTTAGCTTTTTAAGTGTCATCCGAAGCACTACTAGGTTGGTTACCGTGGAGAGTCCGAAGGATTGAAATCTATAGTCCATTTCAGTTAACAATACAGTGGTGGGACTTGTGGGCGTAGCCCGGTTTACACTAGCAAACCCGGCAAATTCAAATATTTCATAATTATGGAAATGTTTACTGATTAATCAATAAGTGAATATTTATATAGCAATGGTATATTCTGCAGGATATAAGATGTCTATTATTAATTTCGAAGTGAATTAACAAATCTGCCAAAATCAAGTACTACAATAATTTTTTAATGGAATTTCAAGAAGCTCATCAGTGAACAACTCGGTGAACAATAATTCGTTGACGTATTCCAAGAATATTCAATCTGATGTAATGTTGAGTATGGGATTTTAAATATAAAGTCAAGTCATTATTCATTTTACTTGACTGATTATGCTTCAAACGAGGCTTCAAAGGACAAAATATGGAAATGGTAGGTGGACATGTTTTCCTCATAATAAATCAATAGTAATTTCAATATCACACACACAAAATGATGAAACCACTATAGAAAATTATAATTTGATATCCCATTCCATGATCTAATTTCTTCCAGATTGAGTTTGATATGCTTGGTTGGTTTCTTCCAATAAACGGTATTGAGCATTATCCATGACAATAAAATATTCAGTTGAATTAATGTATTTCTTGTATTATAATATACAGAGGTGTGCACAAAAATCGGCCAGAGCTGTAACTGCTGAATCATTCGAGATCGAAATTTGAAATTTGTTGGGCAGCAACTATATGATATTGTTCATATTTTGAAGAGAAAAATTGTATTCCATCACTTCCGGTCTAACCGGAAGTGACCCCAACTTTTGCTTTTCAAATGGAACCCCCTGTATATTTTTCCATTTTCAGATTCAGGGTATCATTTTACATACACCAGTAGTTTTTCCGGATCAGGATGTCAAAAAAATTTCCTCAATATGTTTCAATGTTTGAACAGTGTGCCCATTAATTGGTAATAGTAATCAAGATTGATGTAGCCTTGTAAGTCAATTTTTATGTGAAAGTAATATCCAATAAGGTGTCAGCAATGCATTGCACAAAATGGGGGTCAATTTGAGTATTTGTTGTAATTAATTTTTTATCGCCCCTCTTTCTATGCAACTGAAAATTATAAAGATTGATGTGGAGTTCATTTTGTTGTTCTTTCTGTTTCACAAAAAATGATCCGGAAAAACTACTGGTGTATGTAAAATTATACCCTGAATTTGAAAATGGAAAAATATACAGGGGATTCCATTTGAAAATCAAAATTTGGGGACACTTCCGGTTAGACCGGAAGTGATGGAATACAATTATTCTCGTCAAAAAATGAACAATATCATATAGTTGCTACTCACCAAATTTCGATCTCGAATGATTCAGAAGTTACAGCTCTGGCCGTTTTTTGTGCACCCTCTGTATACTAACAACAATCACAAACAATGTTGGTATATCATTTATATGAACGAAACCGTGAACTGTTGCAAGAATAGCTTGTTACTCAACTTCATTCAATGCTTGCAGAAGTATCCTTCTGGATTCGCTTCATTCTTGGGAAAGTAACAGTGCCTTCAGCCTGCATCTCAGCGGTAACTTTCGACATGATTGATTCCGAAAATTTACCTCAGATGCTGCAAACTTAACACTTCGTTTCTGTTTTTTCCTGTTCTATATGCCTGATAAACACATTTCGTACATGTTTACCAGAATGACTCTTCCTGGCGCTGGCACTAACTTATGCAGATTGCACAGCCTGGTTCAGGGTTTTCTGCCATAACTATCCAATTTTCAATGCATCCAGAAGTCAAATAATGGTGAACTGAATTGTTGGTCACAATTTATTACCATAATTTTCGAAATGGTCATGACGCATTTGGTGGCTAACTCGGTGGCTAATGAACCGTATAGCGGCTGACTATGACAACTGCCAGGTGTTGATGAGAGTCAAATTTATGTCCGGCGATTATTGAAATCATACTCCTCTATTAACAATACTCACGGTAAATATAATAGAAATGAGACTTTAATATTCAATCTCGTCAGCTTTGAGCTTTGGATTTTATTTCACTGTTTTTACACAGCGGTCGGTCAACTAACCACTTCCATTGTTGCGATAGCGCAATATTTCAAATTGTGTAAACTTGCCTGGCTTGTAGACCAATAAGAAGCGAGGAAAACCCTTCCCTATCGCTTCAACGCTGTACAATGAGTTATTGAAAAAAAAACAGTTTCTGCAAAAATTTCGAAAAAAAAATTGATACTTTTGAAGAGAGTTCTGAAAAGCGCTCTGCTCAACTGCATTTTCGTGAAAAACTGATACTTTTCAATTCAATTTTTGGTTCGAAATTCGTGCAGAAACTATTTTTTCAATAACTTTCAATTCACCAGAACTATTTTTGAAATCAATCAACTCTCCCAAATACACAACAAGAAATAATCACAACTCATTTTTCGAAAAAAAGCGGCGCTGCGTGAAGTTAGTGCCCAAATATTTTTTTCCCCATCTAAATCCATAATTTGCTGGAATTATTCAAAATTTTAGTTTGGAACTCTGGAACTATATCGGAGCTAGCGCCCAAATGTTATGCGTGTATAAATCCGCTTTGAGAGGGCATATTTTTCTCGAAATAATTGTATTTAGTAATGTGTACTGGGTTTCTGGAAATTGTGCGCTATAGGGGATGATTCTATTTGAAAAAATACATATTGCTAAAATTTCCTATAACTTACTAAATCAGTGAGTTCTCGCAAGAATGTCTGGAACATTCTGCAATATTTTTGCAAATAGAATCACCACCTTAATTTATTGCGCATGTGTCTTAAATTCGAAAAATCGAACTTTCGTTAAGTATAACTCGAAAGCAAAAGACGATGGCAAACTTATATTTTTGCCAGTGAATTTGTCTCGAAAGGAGAGATCGAAGATGCGACCTCAATTTTTGGACCGGTGTGAAGTTAGCTGCCATTTTCCAGCAGCCGATTTTCACATAGCGTCCAAATTGACCAGTGGCGTAGGTTTTTTTATTTTTCGTATATAATAACTTTTATGACATATTAATAACTTGTATTATGATTAAAATGAAAATTATTGGAATCCGAATATTCCCATACATGTTGAAAAATATACATAGATCATTAAGAACCTTCAAATGAAAAGTTCTCGAAATCCGACTATTTCAAAATTACAAAGAAGATCCCCTACAGATAACGCATTGATCTATAATGTTATGTATGTTACGAGATGATAAGGGCCGTTTTTATAAATGGAAATAAACGCGGTTTAAGTTGAACCTCATTCGGTTGCTATGGAATAGCCAAACAAATCACTGGTTCTCTAGCAACTAAACCAAGTTCAGCTTAAACGGAGCTCATTCTCCTTCATAAAAACGGCCCTAGGTGGTTTTCACCTTTCCAAACATTGAAAAAATCGAAAACACCCGTCAAAAAAGTTCAACCAAGTTGAGATGTGGTACAGTGATTACTGAATAGGTCTAGAATACTGTGTTAAGAGATGAATTATTTGCAGGCCGTCTTAGGGGTGGTTATACACAACTTGTTGCTATATCAATGAAATCAGAAAAAATTTTTTACCGAATTCCGAAAAAATATACATAGTGTTCCATTTGAAAAACCAAAGTTGGTGTCCATTTCAAGAAAATGGCACACCCTGTAGATCAAAAAACTACTGTCAATCAAAATTCAAGTTATTTCATTCATCTTTTTATTCAACATTTTTTCATATCTTCAAGAACTCGAGGCATTGTTAGACACTCTCACAGATATACTTCTTGGACAACGAGGAACCCATCAAAACTAGGGTGATTTCATAACTGTCTAATCATGAAAATGATAAAATATACACAGTGATAGGAATAAGGCAAATCTTTGGAATCAAATACAATATATCCACAATTGAAAAGAGGTGTTTGCTAACCAGTTTACTTTTGTCAATATGCCTGCAAACCTTCTGATGGAATTACAGTTTCTCGAGTAAGTTTGAATATGCATGTACATCTAGAGTTTATATACTATATAAACATGTCTTGAAAGGATCGCTCAAGTGTAAAAAAGTTTTATCGACGCGATAATAAATTGGAAGAGCTACCCATAATATTTGCCAATGTTTGACGAATAAAAATCCTTGTAAAAATCTGTCTGTTTATGAACCACAACCATATAAGTATATGATTTTCCGAGTGATTTTCGTTATGTCGCTTTCGATTTCTTGAATGAATGTTGAACGCCGTTTGTCTTGATTCCATTTTTCATGCTTTCGGTGACTGGATGTTTCTTATTGTAACTCTTCTTATAGAAATCTGAAAACATCATATAGATGATGACTAAGTTTGGCAGGTAGATCAGCAGGATTTTTTTGGGCATTTTGCAGCCTGGCAAGAAGACCATCAGTGAATGTATCATCAGCACCACGAATTGTATCTGAAAACAATATTACATTTTAGAAAAAATAAACAGAGTGTGTATAATTGAATCGAAACCAAAATTTTCATTCATCCGTTCCGTTATGTCTAATAATAAAGCATAATTTCTTATCGTAGCGTGAAATAAAAAGTGTGTGCGATTTGTTATCAATCAAGTTCTGTATGTTATGTTCCCATATTCAATAATGATAGTGTTACGAACTGTGCTTCCACGAGACCAGAAGTCATTATCTCGGCGGCATGACTGATGGCTGTGATTTATGACATGATAGCAACGCTCGCCGACAAACCAATTACCGGATGACTCATACCCGTCGCAGTTTCTCGAGAATGAACGGTATTTATCAATAACTCTATTGAATATTCAAGATTTCACGAGAATGAACTTGTTTGTGCCTATATAAAAGGAACGGATCGGGACAGACACACATACAGTTTTAGTTTGGAAAGAGTGAGTTTAGAAAGAAAGCTAGTATTGTGAACATTGAGATTTGTGAAGCGAATATCGTTGTGATTTAATTAAGTGTTTATTGAGTTGTATTTCGAGTGTTTGGTGAAATAAATTGTTCAGTTTTGTAGTGAGTGTTTTGAATTCACGAACCCAAGTAGATATATCGGTAACCAACCGAGTAATGCTTCGGATGACACTTAAAAAGCTAAGGTCCCCGTCTTCCTTACTCATACAAGTCCTAGACTTACGAGGGTTGCTTTGCAACTAAGTAGACGGTTAAAACACTTTTTCAATAGTAACGGTGGTATTGGACTCCGCATCAATTAAACTGCTGTTTTCGAGTAAGTAGCAGGGTATCTCACCATTTGTGCCATTGTCAGCCTTGGTTTCCAGCCTGCTAGCTTCTTTTGCCATTGTGGTCCCAAAGACGACAGGTAATAGTAGGTGTACATGAGAATGTGAATGAAAGAGTTCAACACTATATGCACTGAACACATTCCGCCTGAAAATTAGGAAGTGATTGAGCGAATACAAAACTGGACATCATCGAATCAGTGAAAGATTCGAAGATTATTTAAAATAAAAGTTTACTAATTTGTTGTCAAGGAATTCAGAATGTTCTTGAGATATCCGAAGAAACCCGACAATCGGCTATTTTGATTTTGTTTTTCACCACTTATTTAATCAGATAAACCAATGAGATTTTTAGCTGACATTGTTTCTTCATAAGATTTCAAATTCGACGTTTTGGCTCTGAATTTAGATGGTTTCCATGAAAATAATCATCATAAATCGTAATTTGAATATAAGAACTATAGTTTTTTTGAGTATTGATAACATGGTGCAGCACTGCATATAATTATCAATTGAAATAACAGAACTTGAAATGTGTTTAACTTAAACAATAGATATAATTATCAAATCGCGAGTTCGTCATCACTTTCAGAATTTAAAATTCTGTACCACCCTGTGTTTGTTTCATTTAAATATCATTTAATATTGAATGAAAAGGTAAGCCGTTTTGAATAATGAATAATTTCGACAAAAAAAAATCTTCAAGTGGAGAAATCTCGATTTTTCACACCATATAATATCTCTGTAATCGTTTCAGCTACACTCAAATTGTGATCGATCGATGAATTCAGATTTCGATTAAAAAATTGTCTATCTTCTAGGAATGTGTCTTGATTATCACTTTCCCTCGGACCCCCCAATACACAAACTTCTGATTAACTAGTACGTGCATACGTCAAAATTTCGGAATTTTTTCAAGTCTATGAACACGATTTCATAATTTTGGATCACCAAATTGAAGGTGGTTTTACTTGTAGACTAATTCTCACCGCCGATGAATTTGCAAAGGATGAAGGCCAAAAAGAATGTCGAAGAATGGTGGTAGAGGTGCAATGTCGAAACTTGGTTGTATTTCTTCCTCAGTATAAAGAATACTGTTTCGATTAGTTCTATCATTTTCAGCCAGTACGTCCAGTAGAACGTTCTTACCAATCTGACTGGGTTCGGGTTATCAGAATAGTCGATAGGCGCACAGGTATAATTGTATTCTCCTTGGTACCATCCAGCTGTTATTATCTGCAATGTACACAGAAAAAAAAGGTAAACCATGCGATCTATATTTTGATGAAATATTTTGTTGGTACTTACGTATTTTGACTTGAAAAATGCGAATTTCATAATATTATCGTGAACATATCTCTAGTTTTCGAGATAATCGATGCCAAAGTTAGAAATTTCTCCTTCTTTGTATGGCAAGTTTTGGACAAGTAATGTATCTTCTTAGATCCCAGAACATATTAAGAAAAACATCATAAATATCTTAGTTTGCCGTAATTTTACTATTATTTCACCATCTAGGCTACATAAACAACGGCCATTTTGAAAACCTCTGTGCGAATCTTGAGCGAATAAAGGTGTCTTCTCCATTCAATACATGTCAAAAAGATATATATCAGTATAAAAGGGGAAATTTCGAACATTGGCATCGATTATCTCGAAAACTAGAGATATGTTCACGATAGTATTATGAAATTCGTGTTTTTCAGGTCGAAATACTAAGAACCAACAAAAATTTTCATCAAAATATAAATAAAAGTTACAAAATAAAAACTGTAAAGTGGTAAAATTTATTTTTGTCCAAATGATCTTGTTACAAATGTTATGTTGTCAAGATCATATGGTTGTGCTTATAACTACACCTTTCCGATTATAGTTCAAAAAGCGTAAAGTTGTTTTCAAAAAGTATCAATAGTTTTTCTAATCAGTCAATTAAATTTCAAAACGTATCAAATTTATTTCGAAATTATCAATTCAATTTCAAAATGCGTCAATTGAATTTCAAATCAGTCGATTCAATTTCAATGAGTATCAAATGTATTTCAGAATTGTCAAATCAACTTCAAAGTGCGTGAATTGTATTTCAAATCAATCAATTTAAATTCAAAAAATTCTTATTTCAATTTCAAAACCCATCATTTTTATTTCAAAATCAGTCTACTACAATCTAATATGTGATATATTATATGACACGAACCAGAAGCTTTCCAATAACAGGGTGAATGAAAATATCTCCTAACACCCATCTAACGTTTGCCTGTTTTTTTAGTTTTGAAATTGGCATGATGCATTACCTACGAAATACAATATTTTCGGAAATACAAATGAGTATTTTGGAATTTGAAGTGTTAGTTTATGAAATTAATTTTAAATACAATAAGTTTTTTTTTAAATTGAAATGACTAATTTGAAATATAATTGACGCATTTTGAAATGGAATTGATAATTTTGAATTTCAATTAATGTTTTTTGAAATTAAATTGACTAATCTGAAATACAAACAATCTTTTTCAAATCCAAATGACTATTTGGAAATACAATTGGCAATTTTTGAACTGAAATTGGAAAAGTTTTTCCAGTGTAGGACCCGACAAATAAACTGACCAACCCTCCTCAAAGCATTATATCGTCTGACAGTTCAGTCAGGCTGTGTAAGTTGAGTATTTGTTATTCCCTAATCTTGGATTGAAAATATGCAGATTTGAAGAAGATTAAATTCCCTACATGTTTTGTGCACACTTTTCCATATTGTATTGAATTATAATAATAATAATAATATTTATTTACATCCAGATCATACATTGACACAAATAAATTGTAACTGTAAATATATAATCTACTCGATAAGTGACTAAAACACTTGTTTCGAGAAAATGAAATGACAAAATATGACTAGTGAACAGATAATTGTAAATGTTTAAGACAATATAATGAAGACAAAATTAGAATAAAAATAAGTTTTTATAACAATATCAAGCTTCATCAGGGACAGATATTTTATAAATAAATAAATAAACAGAGAATAAAAATATATCTATATAAAATAGGGTAAAACCGTTTTATACATCAAAGAGACTACGTATCATATGTCTGGAATGTTGCTGTATGAACTTTTTCAATAGTTTCTTGAATTTTCTGTTTTCATTTATACATTTCAATTCATTAGGAATGGTATTGTATAATTTTGGTGCTAAGTAGTTGAACATTCTCTGCGTTGTAACTTTGACCATCAAGGGTGGCACATAATTATTTTTTTCCGAGTATTGTAGTTGTGGGTTGGGAGCACGTGAGGAAGAAGTATAATTGTCTTAGGTCAAAGATATTGGATTCAGAATATAGTGAGTCAGTTGAATACCTGAAATCTTTTGAAAAAATCAGTTTTATGAATCTCCTCTGTATCACTTCCAATGGATATAGATGTGTTTTCAGAGCCCCACCCCATGCCAGAATTCCATAACGTATATGACTTTCAACTAGAGCATGATATAAAGTTTTCATTTGACTGAAAGGTAGGACATCCTTGAGTTTTTTGAATCTATACAATATACATCTCAATTTTTTCATCAAGAACATTATGTGAGGGTGCCATTTTAAGTGGGAATCAATTATAATACCTAAGTGTTTGATTTCTTTTACAGGTTCTATAGAGAACTGTTTGTTATTATTCATTGTAATGTTTAGTTTGTCGAAATTAGGCAGGCCACGAGTATTACAGCTGAAAGGTAGATAGTTTGTCTTATCCGTGTTTATAGTGAGTAATTTATAGTCGAACCATGTTTTTATTGATTTAAAGTCAGATTCTGCTTTTTGCTTCAGATTGTCCCAGTTATCAGACCTGTAGAAAATTGCTGTATCATCAGCAAATCCGAAAATTTCTCCGTTGTTGTCAAGTGAAAATAGTCCATTTATTTAGATGTTAAATAAAATTGGCCCTAAAACTGTTCCTTGTGGTATGCCATAGTCGATTTTTTCGACACCGCTAACCACACCATCAACACTCACAGCTTGGGTTCTTTCGCTTAAATAGCACTTGAAGAGTTTTAGACAATTGCCTCTTACACCAATGTCTTCCATTGATTCTAAGAGGAGTTTGTGGCTAACAGTGTCAAAGGCTTGTGACAAGTCTATGAATATGCATAAACATGGGTTGCTTTCGTTTAGTGCTTCTGTTATTTTTGATGTTAAAGCTAGAATTGCATCTTGGGTTGACATATTTTCTCTGAATCCGAATTGATTATGAGAGATAACGGTAAATTTATTAAAATAGGAAGCTAGTCTATTTTTCAGAATTTTTTCAAATATTTTTGAGAGGTGGGTGATCAAAGATATTGGTCGGTAATTTTCTACTTTCTGAGTATTGCCTTTTTTATGGAGGGGAACTACTACTGTGTGTTTGAATGCCGATGGATACTTTCCTACCTCAATACACAGATTGAAAATTTTGACCAATGGCTCTTGGATATAGCTAGAAATGATCTTTATAGTTTCGGCTTTGATCTTGTCAACACCTACGGCTTTCTTATTTTTTGGTTGACTGATTATGTTTTGTATCTAAATTGATTCTACGGGGGTGAGGACGAGAGAATTTGGCATAATGGAACGGTTTGGAATATAATTAGCATCGTTCGTATTGGTATATTGAACATACTTTATATAAGATTGATTGACAACATTGATTTTGTTATCAAGTTCTACGCCTCCTGACAATGGTCTTGAAACGAATATTATCTGTCCTTTGCGCATTCTGTTTTCTAAAAAAGTAGCGATTTCTTGAGGTTTCTCATCGGGAGTTTCATTGATATTATCATTTTTCAATTTGAGGTTAAAAACACCTACAATAATTATTATTTCTCCGTGATAATAGTATCAAGACATTTTTGTCGTATGATCAACCGTTAAGGAATTATTTTCAAGAGAACAACTTTTTTTTACCTTGATCCAAGACACCTTCCCGAGGTAAATTACTATAAGATTTTTCATCGAGGTCCAGAACTCAATAACATATGTTAAAATCATTTAAATACCCCATCTTCTGTATGGCAGATGCATTTCTCATTTCCCATTAACTGAATATATATATATATTATGAATTTGGATAACATGAAAGACTACCTGCGTCAATACAGGGTGGTCCAGGTTATAACATTTTCTACGTAACCTAACGTTTTTTGAGTTGCCTTTTTTTCAAATCTCCGTTCAATTCTCAAAAAAAGTCACTCGTTCACGAGATGACTGAATTGAAAAAAAAATAGAGACTGGCGAAATTTGGATAATAAAATTAATAAAAACAGAAATTTCCCGTATAGTTATAAGACTGTATAGTACTACAGATCTCGGTACAGATGTCCATAAAATGCAATCAGTTGTCCCTCTACGAGTCTACGACGACTACATATTAGTCATGTTAGATACATTTCTTATATGCAAGTTGGATTTGAAAGTTCCGTTAAACATACAAAATACGTTTTGAGAAATAACACGATAGTCTGATTTGAATGATAGGATGCAGGAAACTATGAAGGTGAAATATAACCAAACCCATAATTACATCATATTCAAGATATAACAACACTATACCAACAAAAAAGAAAAACTACTCAAATACTGACGCCTTGTCTGATGAACCTTTATTTAGGTAATTTTTGTGGGTGGCAACCTGATTTTTATTGCTGTCATTGCGTATTGCTGCAAAATGTTGAAGTTATTGTTGATTATTCACATTGTGTCGAATAGATTATGACTGACATTTCATAGCGAATGAACTATTGAAAAATGTACATGCATATAATTTTGGAGTTATTTTTATCAAGGTAATGAAGATATGGTTCAAATTTTTTTGGATTACCTGACATATTTCTAACTCAATTGGATTATTCAAGAATTCAAATATCATATCTTGTTGATGGGTATTGCGGACAATTGTCCAGAGGTTTATTTATATATTGAACTCTTATCATCCTTAAACCAAACTTAAAGATGAGTGAGTATATGACCCTACGCTTTTATATCTTTGAAGAAAAACGATATAAGTACTTATATCACGCACAAATTACTTAGAGTAGTTTCAGTGGGTTGTACTATTATTGTTTCCAAGTAACTCTTATTGATAAAAACAATGTAATATTTATTTTTCTTTGGGAATAAAGGTATTATCATGGTCATGGGAA
Source organism: Chrysomela aeneicollis (assembly GCA_029955515.1). Classification (NCBI taxonomy): domain Eukaryota; kingdom Metazoa; phylum Arthropoda; class Insecta; order Coleoptera; family Chrysomelidae; genus Chrysomela; species Chrysomela aeneicollis. The sequence continues at coordinate 7,358,362 of JARUHQ010000009.1, read as the reverse complement.
GACCAATTATGAGAAATCTGAAAACTATATGTGCATGACCATACTATATTGTTACGAACCGCTGGCATTTCCGAGAAGGCCGGAAAGCATCCTCCCGACGCGTGACTCACAACGAAGGTTTTTACCTATATAGGAACCGCGGTTTCGCGGACAAGTTATAGTTTGGAAAGAAAGCTAGTACAGTGAACCTTGAGATTTGTAAAGCGAATATCGTTGTGATTTAACTAAGTGTTTATTGAGTTGTATTTGGTGTGTTTAGTGAAATAAATTGTTCAGTTTTGTACTGAGTGTTTCAAATTCACGAACCCAAGTGGAAATATCGTAACAATATGTACATGACCATAGCACCAAAACAAAAGTGTGCACAAACAGAAATATTTATATATTTAGGTATACTATCATACCAATTCTACTCATCTTAAGATATCGACCTGTTGATTGCTAAGAACAATATAAGTAACAGATTCAATGCATTCATAAAACGACACATCCTTACCATGTATATCAAGGCTACACAAGAAAAAATTTGGAAAAGATTATATGCTCTCATGATTTTCATTAAGCTGAATGGTTTCCTGTTTTTCATGTATGCTGGGAGAATCACTGTAACGATCATTAAGTAGACTGCTATAATGCCTAGTGTTGGAAATGGGCTGCCCATAAGGAACCAGTTCCGGACCCTGGGATCTGTAAATAACGATAAACAAAATGAATTGCTTACTAATGCAAAGCATATACACTGCTCATCAGCCAACATCTTCCTATATTAACTTCTCATTTACTATCTACTGATATTTAATTGAAGCAAATACAGGTGGTTCAAGAATTGTTAACTAATTCTTGACCAAAAATTATAGTTTCTACACAAAAAATACCTGCAGTGGAAAAGTATCGACTTTGTTTTGACGTTGTAAAGATTATGAGATTAGGGAGGATGAGGCAGGTTCTTAAAGTTTCTACGTTTCATTTTTTATTTTATCCAACTCAAGCTACTAATTGGAAAAATTCATCGACCCTAGTGTTATCTGTAAAACTTGATGAACTACGAATTCCAATCCGCATTTTATTACATGCATACAAAAGTTATCTATATTTCAAAACATTGATGATATTCCAAATGAACTTTGAGGAAAGTTGTTACAGCATAAAGAGTTAGTTTTCAGACAACAACTAGTCACTGTTAGATGTACAGTTGTTAACATTGTAAACTTCATTATTATTGGTTAGGTGTGCCCATCTATCTCAACTGCACAATATTCATTTATTAATTCTAAGTAAACCATCAAACAGACGAAGCATAGCTCATCTTTTTCAGAGTCGTAACGACGTATGACAAAATAAATACAATCAGTCTTCAAATGTGTCATTGAGAATGACGTTGAAAGCCATATATAATAACAATAATAATAATAACAACTGGTTTATGCTCATACGGATTTCGCAAAATTTATGCGAATACAATGGCTACTGAAAAGAAATATCGCAATAAAGTTTAAATATTTGATTTTTTTTGCGGATTTTTTTTATATTATCATGATATCATGATAACACAAAATGCATAAATCAAAAGTGTTGTAGAGTAGGAATATCAATAAGAAATGGAAAAGCCATAAATTGGACAAAAATTTTAGAAAGAGAAAATAGTCTATCCAATTAGAATATCAAACAGTTTGAAATGAATGTCTGGTAGACTACGATCAGAAAACAACTACTTTCCTGGTAAATACCACGCAGAACATTGAATTATATCTCTATCTATAGCTCTATATACAGGGTGTCCCATTGGGAAACAGAAATACTTCAACAGTGGATAGAGGTCACCGAGGCGATTCCGAATATACCATATTTGTTGGGTCTTACGAGTTTCATAATCGAGATATAGAGTGTTTTATCAATATTGCTCATTTCTTTGTGGGGTCATAACTAACGAACCACTTGGTATATTTTTTTGATATTCAGTACATACGTTCTCCTACTTCTACCCAAGCGACTTGCCCATCAGTCATATGGAAAATCCAGGTCCGTAATAACAAAAATTCAACATTATTTGGGGTCCTTCAAAAAACACCCTGTGATTTTGAATTTACAAAATCCGCTTACATATTTGAAAAGGGCACAAAAAACTGAATCGAACTGTGTACTTTTCATTTTCCCGCAGATCGTTTAACAACTTGATTTCTGAATTTGAATTCGAAGTTTTATGCAATTGGATAGTGGAAATTGGAATATTTAGAATTTTCCCAATCAAGCTATACATGTTTCGCATTGTTCTTCATCATCCTATTGAACATTCATTATTTATACATTCCTGAACCTGAAAAATACGCCAGTGTTTTTTCACTGGACCGTTCTTTCACTTATTTTAAATAATTCCAAGCGCTCACTTATTCCAATATCATCTGTTATTGCGTGACTGATATTATTATAACATAAGTTGACTTGAAAATATCAATCGATATAACTCGGGGGAGTTTTTCGAAATTATCAAATATATTTCCTTTTTCCAAATTAAATAAAAAATATCCCGCCAGGAAGGGAACCTCAATGAAAAACAGTTAGGGATGGTTAGGGTAAACAACCAAATTTTATTGGACCTAGAGATTTTGAGGTCGAATGACCGAAATTGGAAAAAAAAGGGGATTTGCTTTCTGAGTTGCGGATTGCCAAACGCAACATGGTTGAAGTTCACTCGTGAGTGAGTGGAGGAGGAAGGAAATGGGGGATGGGGAGGTATTCCGTATGAAGTATCACGTATATTTTGAACCCCCCCTTAACTTTTTCATCCATTGTTCGATTTTAATTTTCAAAAAATGATCCTATGTAATTTTTTATGTAGATTTCATATATGTAAATAGAAGAACAGTTGGAGATCAAAAAAAATGTTATAGACACCAAATATATTTCTGTAAATGGGACACTCTATATATCTTGTCACTTTTGGTAGAGTACATTTTTCTGATTTAAAATAAACTACGCAACACTAATTACGTCGCACCCCGAAATTTTGCCCCTGTTAAGATTTGAATAACTTTTTTCTTCTTCGAACAATTTGAATTCTGTTTGCACTGTTCGCTAGCTCAGTCCTTCTGCTATAATCTCGTACTTCTTCGATACATGAGGTTATTTCCATAAAATTGCTACAGGATGTTTTTTGGAACTGTACAAAAGTTCGAAATTTTCAAAAGGATCCCAAATGAAGAAAAACCGTTTTTTTTCAACTTCAACAGCAGAGGCATGAATATTATCTCATAACCTTTGACCATTTCCAAAATTGTCTTATCTTCTTATCACTTTTCTTTACAGAGTGATCTCAAAAAATAAATTTTTTGGTTTTGCAGTCATAACTTTTTTCTTCTTCAACCGATTTTCAAAATCTCAGGATCATTTTGAAGCTGAAACGTTAGATGAACAGACATGAAGATTAGAATTGACTAAAAATAAATATTAAAGATCAAGGGTTTCTGCAAAGGTGACCCAAATCTAAATCCCCCTCGAAATCCCGATTAAAAAAGAAAAATATCCAAAACGTTGTTTGATCGAAACGAAAATATCACCACCAAAAATACTGAAGAAATTTTTTTTACCCCCTCCCCCCCATAATTTTTATTTGCGGGTAAAATTTTTGCTGGTCAAACGGTTAGATATATCGGTAAACATATTTCACATGACCCCCACAATGGGATCGGATATTAAAAAAAAAATTCTTCCGCCCCCCTTGTCCCCTTGGGGTACTTTGGGTACGAATGAAGGGGAAGGAGATTTTTGTGATTTTTTTACATATAATTTTCGTGAGTTTCGTACAAACCTACTAAGAATCGCCCAAACTCGAGTTCTCCAAGTATCATAATTTGATGTACAGGGCGAAAAAAAGTTATTTTTCAGAATCGAGACAAGCGGTACCCATAGCTGTGTTCAGCGAAAAAAGTTGATCAAAGAGATAAAAAAATTTGTTTCATAGGCGTACGCATAACATTTTTTTTGGGGGTCTAAAAAATTAAATTCTTTTAAAAAAATTCAAAACATGATGGAAGACTTCGTATAGGGGGTGAGAGGGTTACCCTGAAATTTTGTTGTATTCAGATTTTTTTTTATTTTGAATTTTTTTATGAAGTCTTATATCTTCAGAAAAGAAAGACCTATATACGAATAGTTTTTTCTGTCCTGGTCTTTATTTTCACGAGAACGTAATTTTCAGTCTTGTCAGTCACTCATTATGATTTTTGTTACGTTGGTTACGGACCATGCATTTTTTTTGGGCTGATTTTTTTTCTAGAACATGGCGTTTCATTTCGGTTTTCTCACGCACAAATGTTGCCAACTGAAAGAAAAAAAGATCTGGATGTGTCCAGAATGGAAGATCCTTCCGAAAACAAGTTGATTTTCATTTAATTCTCCTCCCAGTCGGGATTTACAGAGTGTTTCAGATTTGGGTCACCTTTGAAGAAACCTTCGATTCTGAATGTTCATCTTGAGATAATTCTGATCTTTAAATCTTCTCATATATGGTTTCAGCTTCAAAATGAGCCTGAGATTTCGAAAATCGGTAGAAGAGGAAAAAAGTTATGACTGCAAAACCAAAAAATTGATTTTTTGAGATCACTCTGTAAAGAAAAGTGATAAGAAGACAATTTTGGAAATGGTCAAAGGTTATGAGATAATATTCATGCCTCTGCTGTTGAAGTTGAAAAAAAAACGGTTTTTCTTCATTTGGGATCCTTTTGAAAATTTCGAAATTTTGCACAGTTCCAAAAAACATCCTGTAGCAATTTTATGGAAATAACCTCATGTATCGAAGAAGTACGAGATTATAGCTGAAGGACTGAGCTAGCGAACAGTGCAAACAGAATTCAAATTGTTCAAAGAAGAAAAATGTTATTCAAATTTAAACAGGGGCAACATTTCGGGGTGCGACGTAATTAGTGTTGCGTAGTTTATATACACATGTATCATTCTATCTCTAATAGATTTCATAAGATGGTCAGGGTATCTATGGAAATAATCGAAATATCTGTTGTCAAATTGATGAATGCTATAATATGTCATATATTTCGAGATATTTGACGTTTAAATTCAGATTTTGTTCAGATTTCCTCTCGGATTAGAAATAATGAAAAAATATTTGTTTTCAACAATATCCAAATACTGTGCTCAATCATGATTTTCCATATTTGTCCATCGAAAAAACCCAACTCTTTTGAGACATACACTATATGGACCATGTATAACACTATATTTCCGCTGTGCGGTTCTGATATTTTTATTATTTTCCAAATATACTGATGATATATCACATGTTTCAATATATATTTCAATTATTTCCATAGCTACTCTGACCATCTATGTCCTAATTACCTGAAAAAATCCAGATGAAATCTGAATTTCAACGTCAAATATCTCGAAATCTATTCGAGATAACATAATATATGTATGTATATTTGAAATCGGAAAAATATACTCTATCCAAAAGTGACGAAATATATATGGTATTCCATTTGAAAAAATAATATTTGGTGCCAATAACTTTTTTTCCTCAGATCTTCAACTGTTTTTCTGTTTAGATAATATGAAATCTACAAGAAAAATCACATAAGATCATATTCTGAAAAAAGCAATTGAACAATAGATAAAAAAAAGGTAAGGGTAAGGGGGTTCAAAATATACGTGAAGACCCTGCACCTTTGTCAACAAGAAAAATAATGATTGTTAGATTTGGAAACAAAGAGAGAAGTAAATTTCCTTACCAGATTGTTTTTCAAACCAAAAATAATGCAAACTTGCGACAATATACATCGTGAATGAATGAGCAGTCGAAACAAAAAAATATCGGTAACCTAGAAGGGTCTGCGACCGCAATTATATTTCGCCATACTAATTATGATTCTTCACTTAATAATTAAGATAAATTATTCGAAAAACGAAAACCACGCATGAGGTTTACTTCGATCCAGTCAGCCTGCTTCGACTCTTTGATGTAGTAATCTTGTACAGCCTAATACCTATTCCTGAACATGTAGAAAAATTGTTCCACTAGTCTTATGCGCCTTCAGAGTTCCACAGACATTTGAAATAATAATTCATACTTATTTCCATTCAAACCTTACAATACCGAGATAGTAAAGTGTGTATTTCCATGTTTACCTGTGAAGTCAGTAACCTCATTAATTATCCTCACGGTTGCCAAATAAAAATTCGAGTGAATGTACGAAATATGAACTCGAACCCATTTTTTCATTTTCGAAGATGCTATAGACACATTTTCAGAAATATGCACCCACTATTCCAGGAGATGAAAAATATCTCGTCCTACTCCAAGAGGGACAAGAAATCCTAAATCCACACTAATGACAAAATCTGTTATTCACAGAATAAGGGTGACTTTATAAAAACTTTTAACATTTAAGATTTATCACCTAACATTTAAGACTTAAGAGCTGATCAGTTCATTCTGTTATAAAAAAACTTAAGATTTAGGAATATTTGACATGGAACAAATGATTTTGACGTTGGCAAGTTCTAACCTATATCTATTATTATTGTTTTTGTTATAATTTTCCTCAATTTTAATCAAATATTATTTGTGTCATGGACGATATGCTCTATTAATTCAACAAGTTGAAGAATTCAGGCATATTTATGATAAAAAAGAAGTTATTCTGAAATAAACTCGCCAGGAAAACTGCCTGGAAAAAAATTGGCCAAATATACCTATCTTAGAAAACTGCAGGTAGAAATGGAAAATTGAATTACGGAATACATTTCCATCATGATTTGATACTGGACAGCCTACATCAATGAAGATGAATTTATGAGACAGCCAGTACAGATAGCCAGATCAATACTATGCTTGAAAGTCTTCTTGTAGGAGAAGTATCCTGTTCCAGCATGTTTTGTATTTTGTATCTGAATATGCTTTCCATCAAGGGCACCAATGCAGTTTGGCATATTCCATTTTTCATAAAATTCCATGGAGATTCCATGCCAATCGATTTTTTCAGTAAATTTTCCACAGTACATTGCTGTTTTCCTCTATATGATGACATGTGTACATAGTAGTCAGTCCAACATAAGCAATTTGCTGCATAAGAGCATCCCTCTGATCTGACAAATAGCTATCATTTGGAGTTATTATTGATGACATCGATTTCAAAATAGAAAACTATGTCACTTTTATAAAAAAATTGATAAATGCAACCAAATAATTACAGACTATCCACACCACCAAATAATATTCGAAAATATAACCCAAAATTCAAATATCGCGGGAAACAGTATGTCACTTTTCGTTGCTCGAACATGCGCATCTCCTATTTTCATTTATGATCATTTATCATCCATTTCTTAAGTTGGAAGTTGGTCATCTTCTTAAGTCTTAGGTGTAAAATCATAAGTCTTAAATGGTTTTATAACACAACCAATGATATTTCCATGATTCATCTGTCATAAGTGATAAGTATTAAATGTTAGGTGATAAATCTTAGGTCTTAAAATTTTTATAAAGTGGCCCTAACCTAGATATCCTAGATCAAAAAATGAAAGAAACATGTTTTTCGTTTTCACTGCATTTGTTTAAGAGCGTTTAAGAGCTTGTCTTTGAGAATGTTTTTTATATAATTTTGTACACCGAAAAAAACGAGAGGTTGACCACATGGGAATTCCGGTGTCGATTGATAGGAATTCCGGGGAATTCCAGAGGCATTTCGAGGAATTCCGGGGAATTCCTTTCTTTTTTACGCCAAAAAAAATACTAAAAATGTTAAATAAATTATTTTAATCACTCATGATCATCGATATAACTTTAGTAGTTTGTATATGAAGGCTATATTTTAAAATTATTTTGAAATGTTAGGGATGTTCCAAGAAATTGTGGCATATCAATGTTATCTTGTTTCTTTTGGAACACCCTATATTTTATTGCTTTTTCAGATTATATCTGGAAAGCTGATTTTATTATCATACTTGGGGTCTAGCTGAAACGATTACGGAAATATAGGGTGTGAAAAATTGAGATTTTTCAACTTTAGGAATTTTTTGTGTCGAATCTATTCATTATTGATCAAAACGGCTAACATGTCCCTATCTTGACTAATTATTCGCCACCAATTATTTATATTCGAATGAAAAGAATACAGGGTGGTTCATAATTCTGAACCCCCAGATATGTGATTCAGTTGAATGTCATTAGATATTAGGTCAAAAGTTAGGATAGGGACATGTAAGCCGTTTTGATCGAGGTTTTGGCCATTAATGAATAGTTCTGACACAAAAAATTCATTAAGCTGAAGAATCTTGATTTTCCAAACCATATATCTTCTCCCTAGACCCCAAGTGTGATATAAATCGATGAAATAAGGTTTTCAGGGAGAATATAAAAATGCAACCAATTACATGGACTTCCATAAGAAACAATATAACTTTTATATGCCAAAATTTTTGGGAACTCCTGTATATTTCGAAATACTTTCAAAATTTACCCTTCATCAACGTACAAACTACTGAAATGAGAAAAACTTGGAAAGTTTCGCAGTTTCGCTTTTAATCTCTGTCGCGCTAGTAGTGAACCACCCTGTATGTTCCTATATAAATTGAATCATGTGTTCGATAGATATGATGATTTACAGTTAACACCCTAGATTTGCTGATTTTTTTCTGAATAAAAATATTTTTCTTGGATTTCCCTTCTTACGGATTCAGATCTTGGAAAAAGAAGGGATTAAGACAGAAAAAAGTTAAATCCGAGGAGAAACCAGATGATTTATTCTGTTTCCGACGAGGTTTTCGTTATAATACAATACAGCCTATATAGCCTCACTGATGACAAATTTCGAAATTTTGATATCAATATAATCCGGTATTATTCAGATTCTGTAATATTTAATGACATCACTCTGGAGCTAGGTCTTAAGTTTATCTTGAACTCAGAAATCCCCTCGGGAAACCCGAATGAATTTGTGTGTGATGTTCCTAAATATTTCATATTTCACCGGATTTCCCCCGAAATTTCCCGGAATTCCGAGTTGTAATCTACATTTAGTTTCAAAATTTCATCGTTATTTGTTCAAATTGACATATTTCTTCCGGAGGAATTCCGGGGAATTCCAGGGGAATTCCGGCTTATAGGAATTCCAGTGTACACATTTTCCTAGTGGTCAACCCCTCGGAAAAAACAGTTTTTCGAAATTGATTTTTTTCTACTTTCGCAAACGACTGTCAAAACGAAACATGGTATTGCTTAGAGGTTCTAGAATCGAGATATAATAAGAAATTCCTTTCCTTATACAGGGTGATTCATTGGGAAATGCGCATATCGTTAGGGTAGATAGGGGACACTGAGGTGCTTCCAAATAACCTATATTTTATAGTTATATCGTTCTTTATAACCAAGATACAGGATGATTTGTTAATTTTTCCAATTTTTTCAATTGATCATAACTTATTTCGACATATTGATGTACAGGGTGTTGTTTCAGCTCGAAACCTACTTTTTAATTTTTTCAAGGCTGGACCTGGAATGAGACTTTTCTTCATTATGTTGATCGACACGACTGTGGACACAGAACATATGTACCAAATATCACAAAAATGTATAGGGTGGTTCATAAGTAATGATCAATTGAAAAAATTGGAGAAATTGTATCCTGGTTATATATTCAATAAGTAAATAAATAAATAAATGAATAAATAAAGAACGATGAAATAAAGGTTATTTGGAAGCACCTTGGTGTCCTCCATCTATCAATCGAACAAATAAAATTCTTCGACCCCAAAATTGTCCGCCTTATTGAAGCTGCCATTTCGTTTTTCTTTAATAAGAATTTCATAATACTTTGTCGCCGGAATTATGTTCAGGATGGTCCAGATTGAACACTTTTGATAGGAAACACCGATTTCTAAATAAATGAGGAGAACATGTTACAAGAAATCAGAGGCCGGAACAGCACAAAAGAAGGTTTCGAATGTTGTACATTCTTAATTCACCCCCGTGACTTATTTATTAATGATTATTTCTTGTTTTTTTTTCAAACATTCTTCAGGCACTTTTTCGAGAAAAATAATTCATTCCACTCATAGCATGTTCAATCGATCTGGGATACGATAATAAATCAGTCAATTATTCTGCCTTTCCTTCATCCAAATGAATAAATATGTACATGGAATTGATTTCTTGATGTTATGACAAAATTAGTTCGTTTACCTGATGTTTCATTTATCAGAGTCTCCAATTTATACATCATGGACGCCATATTTCTAATATCACTGTATATACGGCACTAGTTCGAATTATTTATTGTCAGCTATCGTACAAACTATAAGTACCCATACACAATCTCCTAGGTAACTGAACGTCGTCTGCTTTTTGCAAATATAAATTATTCCCCATGGTTGGCTGGATGTCAAAGAGCAGTAGTTGTTTGTTAATTTTTCACGATCATCAAAATATATGAAAGTGTCCTGCATAGTTAAATTTCCATCATTTCATTCATCTATGACGACAAATGATTGTTCAAAAATCACAGACCTATGAATCTGAACTAATTATCAAATATTGAAGAATGTGTACCCACATTTGAACGAATTAATATTAGGTGTCGCCCGCGGCGGTGCACCCAATATTTTTTGAGATTTTTCATGTCCACTTATTCTGAAACAGATAGTACAGGTTCTTCATTTCGATATAGGTACCTGGTTTCAATCGGTCTGGACTCTGGAGGTTCTTCGATTATTAATATTCTTTTATTCTTGCATTGGTATAGATGTTTTGAATATATACAGGGTAATGCAAATTTCATGGTACACTATTGTCAAATCGGAAACGGGAAGAGATACGAACTAGGTTAAATTACGAAAAAGATGCACAATTTAATGGCCTTCTAGAATATCGAAAGGATATCTTACGTAGTTCCTGAAATATCCTAGAAAAACTGAAAATTGTCGATCATTATAGTCATCGATAAATTTTCAACTATTGCTGCTAGGATTTTGAAATTTGGTATAGTTACTAAAGTTTTGGATTTCCACACCATCGGATAGATCATGAAATTACCAATTCATTGATATATCACACTTGTATGTTTAATGATGGAGAAGTCGAAATAACAAAAAAAATAGAAAATATGAAGTAAAATCTATGATGTAGCATCAATGCTTCTAGATTATTCATTGTTTTTATGTCATTAGTGGACAGAAGTTTATACGTAAGTCTATCTGCACATTAAATTCGCGAGCTGATGTGTTATAATTCCGATTTTATTGTGGAAAATTCATCATCAGAGTCAAGTAGGCTGCTGTAAGAATTACCACCGATATTTATATATAGTAAATAGTCAATAGTGAGTAGGTAATCAAAGTGTCGTTTCGTTGAAAATAAATTCCTATCCTTTCAACTGTATATTGTATCATAATTTTTTGATTGTGAAAAAAGGGTTAGACTGGCAACTTTTCCATTGCCAGGAAGTAGTCAATGGCATCTCAAAGTGGAGTGGTAGATTTCAAAGCAGGAATGAAGCACGAAGTCATATCCACAACATTTATCTTGAAAAGTAGGTTATAGGGGACATGTTTCGAATGCATATGCATTCATCATCAGCAGTTGCTACAAGAAAACATGTGGGTTGAAGTTAACAGTATTAACAAGAAGTGTAGTACTTACTTGAAGATGAAAATATTACATATAACTAAAATATCATTAATTAAACAGGTGATTCAAATCTGGACCCTGTGCCCAAAAATTTTCAATATCAGGATGGTAACATCATGAACAATGACCGGTAATTATCACAAATAATGTAACGTGGCATGGTTGTTATCTTCATTTTGCACAACAAAATGGCGGTAGTGGAATCGGAAATAATCTGGATGACAATACTAATCAATAATAGCAATTGATATAAATGAAGTAAATATGAAAGACAAATGACATTACCTTAAAATTCAAATACCTATATCCTATATTGATAATATGGATGATGTTCACGAAGTTGAAAGGTTTTTCCAACATGCAGTTTAAAGACGAGAATAATATAAGATTGGATATACCAAACAAATATGTATATGTATACTTACGAATATCTCAGTACCTAATATAGAGATACGAAATGAGACAAAGGTCAACTACAAAATATTTAATCGTGTATTAATCACATTATTCTAATCAATCAGTTGATTCTGTTGACATTGTCATTGCAGTTTTTCGATAGAGTTTGGGAAATATGTTCTCTTATAAAAGTCATAAAACAATTTATATAGCAGAACAATGTTCGGGATATAGAAATAAAAGAATATTTTTGGTACTGCACATCCTGGTAGAAAGGCTACAGCAGAATGTATGAGCATCAACGTAAATTGTACCTGAAAATATAAAAATATCAGTGGTATCTAAATTTGCTCGGAAATAGGAAATTTTGACTGTGCGCTGTGCTTCCAAGAAGATCGGAAGTTATTATCTCGGCAGATCGCGTCTAGGCCGTGATTTATGACCTCGCGATAACATCGGTCACCGACGTATCAATTAGAGCGGATGATTTATTACCAGTAATTCTAAGAAGTTCCTGTTATTTCTGGAAAATGAGTGATTTCGCTAGAATGATGTTTGTACTCATATAAGGGACCGCGCAGAATCGCGGACAGTCAGTTTTAGTTTGGAAAGAGTTCAGTTCAGAAAGACAGCTTGTAATATCAACATTGAGATTTGTAAAGTGAATATCGTTGTGATTTAACTAAGTGTTTATTGAGTTTTATTTAGTGTGTTTAGTGAAATACATTGTTTTTTGTACTGAGTGTTTTAAATTCACGAACCTAAGTAGAAATATCGTAACAATATTTTTGAGCGGGTCGTCAAAATTCAGGACACACAAATACATCAAATTCAGTCACTTGTCCCTAAATAACTGACCCGTGAATTTCAAATAAAAAAGAAATGCCAGCTTATGCACTTTGCATGGATTTTGTGTCGAATAAATGAAAAATACACGAAGGAATTACTGATGATTATAATAAATTTGAAGCGTAGAAGCCAAGATAGCCAGCAGCACTGAAACCTCTGAAATGATAGAGAACTTCGCTGAAATTGCATAACATTTTCTTTGAATGCCCAGCGTTGCTCTGTAAGAGGCTTCAGTTCCTGGAAAGGGCCTTCCGCCATCAAAAACTGAACTTCCAGGAAATTGGTAAACTTTTTATGAAGTCTCGGAATCCCGAGCCCCAAATTGAGGGGCATGCAAGATCTAATAGGTCGAGTTGCTTGTGATTTAACATGACTATCACTTGCTATCACGAATTCCCCCTTACAATATAAACTAACAGATTAGGGATATGTGGTGGTGTTAATCGAATCTTACCATTTGAGCTCCAGTCAATTTTGATTTCCATGGTGCCAAAGTTTTTTGCCATTCGGTACCAAACGATGATAAGTAATAATATGTATACATGAAAATATGTACCAAGAGGTTAGTTTGAACATGAAGGGAAAACATTCCACCTGAAAATAATTATTTGTGGTTAATTATTGTCAGTTAGTTACGACTTCCAATATACAGGGTCCAGTATCTCACGTCCCGTCTCCTATGGAGTTGTTAAATGATTTAGCATTGTGATATTCTGCAGGCCAATATAGATACTACCTTGTTGACGAGAGGTTGACCACATGGGAATTCCGGTGTACAATTGATAGGAATTCCGGGGAATTCCATTCTTTTTTACGCCAGAAAAAAATAAGAAATTTGTGTGTGTTATTGCTGAACATGCCAACAAAATCTGATAAATATTAACTAACAATGTTAAATACATTATTTTAACCACTCAAGTCTAATGAAATCGAACTCAGGTGCATCGATAAGTTCATTCCCGACTTTTTTTTAGTAGAAACAATTTCTGCTGACTCTGGGATTTTGTTACTTTAGTAGTTTGTATATGTAAGCTATATTTTTAAATCATTTAATTGCATTTCCAGATTCTGCCTGTAAAATATAGGGTGTGAAAAATTGAGATTTTTCAACTTTAGGATTCTTTTGTGTCGAATCTATTCATTTTTGATCAAAACGGATAACATCTTGACTTATTATTCGCCATCAATCATTGATATTCAAATGAAACAAATACAGGGTGGTTCATAATTCTGAATTCTGAACCCCCCTAAATGTCATTAGATAGTCTGTCAAAAGTTAGGATCGGGACATGTAAGCCGTTTTGACCAATTATGAATAATTCTGACACAAAAAATGTCTAAAGTTGAAAAATCTTGATTTTCCGAACCATTTATCTTCCCGCTAGACCCCAAGTGTGATAAACATCGATGCAATAAGCTTTTCAGGGAGAATATTAAAATTTAACTGAATATACATATGGACTATTGGAATACTTTCAAAATTAAGTCTTTATCAACGTACGAACTACTGAAATGAAAAAACTTTGAAAGTTTTGCAGTTTCGCTTTAAATCTCTGTCGCGCTAGTCGTGAACCACCCTGTATGCATAATTGAATCATTTATTCGATAAATAAGATTATTTACAGTTTGCACCCTAGATTTGCTGAATATATTTCCTATAAAAATATGTTTTCCTTGGATTTTCGTTCCTACGGAATGAGATCTTGGAAAAACAAAGGGGATAAAACAGAAAAAAGTTAAATCCGAGATGAAATCAGACCGAATCAGTCTATCCGTTCATCGGTATTTTCCGTTGATAATGTTGATCAGATGATTTATTCTGTTTCCGAAAAAATATGGATTCTGTTCAGTGGGGAGCTGTTTGTCTGATCCTGCACTAACGAAAACATTGACCTCTCTAGAACATCTCAAAAAACATGGCGAACTCTCTGTTTCACACACCCTTTCATTGTCAAGCTCGAGACCTGCCAAACTACACTGTCAAAATTATTTTTTTCATCGAACAACGAAATGGTCGATGTTCGAAGGACAAAGATTTCAGGTCCGGGACATTCGAACATAATTGTACCGAATCAGGATGTCCTAAGGATATTGTGTGTTGACGGAAAGTGGGATGCAGAAGCCTGATTTACCTCCAATAAATTTGGTTCCAACGTACGCTATAAACAACGTGGACACGTGGTGGTAGAGATGCAGCGCTGACACTTGATTGATTTTTTTTCTGAGCACAAAAAACACCGTTTCGACCAACTCGTACATCTTCAGAATGTAGGTCCAATAGAGGGCCGACAGTTGTCTAGTGGCGTAGGGGGAATTAGAATAGTCGACTGTTTGACAGCCGAGGCTGTATTCACCCTGTACCCAGCCAGATGTAAGCAACTGAAATGTAAATTATTTGTAATATATTAATATCATAATGACCTAATTTCATTTGAATTGAAATTGGACGAAGTATCCAAATTTTGATATATCAACTTGCAGACCAAGGGAAATGTCACATACCCTGAAGACGACTGAAAGTTAGGTAATTAAAGAAAATATCTGAAATCTTCCGAATTAATGTCTCATGAAAAATATCCATGGAGATCATATCGGACCTTTCAGAATGTGATGCCGAGAGTGATGCACTAGTTTAATTTTGACCAATCAACTCATCATTGTAGTCACAAAATTTTACACTTCGTCCCAGGCCATCGAGTTTGGTGTACCCTGTATTCGGAAATCATAGCTCATACATGACCATATACAATGGGCAATAGATCTGTAATCTCAAATTTCATAATTTTTTCGTATGAATATTGGTTATAGCCTTGATAGTTTTCAATTATTGAGAGGGGTGGCCTCATTTTTAGAGAAATGAATACTTTTGTTAGTGAACTGCATGATATTTATACCATATTGAGAAACAAAATTGCCCTATCTTCACACGATGATAAGAGATTTGTTATACCTAATACAACTAAAACTATGCCGTGGGGTCATAAGGAAATTATTCAGCATAAGTCAGAACACGAATTACATAACAATCATTATAGAAATGGAAATCTCGATGATTTGATAAGAGGTCTTGAGGAAGAAATGTAGAATATTCCTGATGCAAATGGGTAATGATTGTTCTGTACATAGTTGTATATTGTTAATATGCACTATGAAATACGTATGAAATAAAATATTTCGCCACTATATTGTAGCTTGATTTTCCCTCGAATGTTTGTCACAAAATTCACGAAATATGGCTTTATGTGAAACTGTACTCTCTCTCTATGCGTTTGCTATTGGAATGCAGGTATAGAATTGAAAGCATTCTTTGAGAATAACATCGGAATGTTGTGTATAACGGAACAAAAGGGTTTCTTGCCAACAATCAGGTAGAAAAATGTTCGCATCTATCACCCAACGGTCGGTTGTGGAAGAGTGTTATATAGCCATGATGTTTGAAGTGTGAGAGAGACAGTAGTAGATGTGTGCGCAGTCAGCGTTCGATTGAGGAGTGGGGGAGTGAAGCTTCCTCACCACTTCAGCGACGAACAGCGATTCAGTCTTGACTATTTCTTAGTTCAAACAAACACGCTCTCTGAGTCTCCTAGTATTTCTCTATTTTATTGAAAGTACTCCTTGTTCATCTAAGATGTCGACCTATGGTGATCTGGTGAGGGAGTTCGGGATAGAATTCGGGATGGAATTCCATCCGATAGAATTCGAAACGATGCCGATACCGACGCATGATGTTACACCAACGCCCGCCATATCTATGCCAGATATAGCTGGTATATCTGAGGAGAAGGCGATTCTGGTAACGCCGATGGAGATTCCACCGAAGTCTGAGAAGGACATCTATAATGAAGCGAAGGAGTTTCTTGAAGCGCCAGCGGTGATTTCGCCGATGTCCACTACTTCAACGTCGCTCGGAGTGGGGTTGAAGAAACCTCGAAATCAGTCTGGTGGTAAGCGAGGCAAAAAACAGTCACCTGCTGTTATTACATCTGACGTCATTGTCAGGCCGCCCCGCCCCGATCCATTGAAGATAACGCCGGTTTCAATCCAGTCGGGTGGATTAAAAAATCCAGCGAGTTGGTGAGAGGGAGGCAGCCTGCCTTCACACCATATAGGGAAAAATCACGAAACGCCAGATGGCGCTGAAAATGACAAAATGTCGGATCGAGGGGTGAACAACAAATAATCTGTCATTCGATCTCTTGTTAAATCAAAGTTTTTATCAAAGAGAATTTCAGTTATCTCAGAGATTTAAGTCGATTTTTCGTACTCGACTATTGGATTGAAGTTGTATTTAGGGTTTGTTGTCGACGTTTCAGTTTTATTGTCACTGGATTCTTGATAAATGCCACCAAAGTCCAGGTGTGTCCAGGTATCAATTTCGGTTTTTATTCGAAGTTTTTCAGTTCTTAGTTCCTGAAATTCTTTTTTAAATGTCTGTGGAAGTCGAAATATCAATTTCGAACATTTCGGATGTTATGTGAGGTGAAAGTGTTTCAGCAATCACACAATTGGAACTGAAGGCCTCAATGAAGAAGTCATAAAAAGTTTTGTGTATGAGATCCTCCACAATTCTCACATGAAATCTTCATGAAACTAGCTGAGATATGGGTATTTTGATGTTCCTGTAAAGCATATTTATTGATAATGTTGTATAATTCAATATTGAAAAGATTTATTGGCCATTTCGACTGGAAGCATATAAGTTCCACCTTTTTGACTTATCAGTTTTATTTGCTGTGTTGGTTTGTTTTTATTTTCAGGAACCTAGATTATATGATCATGTATTCAAATAGATATACCTATTAGAACAAGTGATGCGAAAACAACCTGGAAGTGACAGTTGATATACATTCATCATTTTGTGGAGATTTGATAAACTCATTTCGAAGAAATGATAGTGTTCAAATAAATTATTTAAAAAATCCATAGTTTTATTGGGTAAACAAGAGTAAATGGCTTCCTCTAGCATGCCATATGTTAATAGAATAATTTGGGAAATGTTTCACAATAATAATAAATCAGTATTCAAATATTTTAATCATTAGTGAATTAAATAGATTCCCTTCAGACTGAGAAATACTACAACTCATAAAAAATGCAATAATAAAACATTCTTCAATATGTTAAATTCCTAAATCCAAATAATACTGCCAAGCAAGCAGATGATTAGTCTTCCATTAACACACCAGAATCACCCAAAAATTCATATGATTATCAGGAACATTGTTGTGTGTCATATGGGTTATTATTGGTTTTGTATTTACAGTGGAACTCTTCAAGATCCATTACATGATCATGTTAATCATCATCCAAGTGTAGATCTTTCATCATGTCTTCTTTATAGATCTTCCCCTACTTGTTCATTTCCATGTTGCTCCAACTGCATATGATTATTTGATATTTGCCTGAGCCTGTAATAAATTACAAAATGATTAAAATGAACCAAATGAGGTGGATAACAGGAAGCATAATGACAACAATAATGAAAAATCGAACTTACCACTGAAAAAATCATCATGAGTGCTTGCTACAAACATAAATTCCGAGAATGATTTTTCTATCTTCAAGATCATCTTCCATTTCTAGTCTACTTGCCTTAGGATTTAGTTTTTCCCAAATTCTGCCCATCTTCTGCTCTAGAATTTGAAGAAAATGTATGCAAAGCCTTGAGTATGTAGAGCATTGTGGAACAAGCATATTTTTCGCGATTTTATCTTCATATCACCTCTTCTAATCTTTTGCATTTTCAGATTGTGTGGTCTATTAACAACAATTATTCACAAAATATCATCAAAATACAACACTTTCAATGCTTAAATCACTGAAATTTATAAATAAAGTTCACATTTTACCCATACGAACATATGGAGGTTAGTTTGTTGTTCACCTCTCGAGTAGTTCATGCGATCAATTATAGATGTCGCCCACTCCGTGATTTTTCCCTATAGTCGACGCAAGACGGGCGTAACCATAACGCCATGGATGTTGCCTACCCCCTCGACGTCGACAGCGGTTCCACAAACGCCAAAACCGACTCCGACTTAAGGCATTTTTTTGCGAGAAACTGTTTTGAAACTATTTGAAACAGTTTTGAAACACTCCATTTTCTTGAACCATTTGTGACGTCACAATTGATTCTGGTTCAAAACGTTTTGAAAGCGTCTTTTGGACCGCTTCAATATGGCGAACTGTCATCTGAGGTTAAGGGTATGGTCCGTAAGCTTACCGAACGTAACCAATGTTATGGTTAACCGGTCCGTAAACTCTGAAAAAACCGAAGGGTTGAACTTACCGTGACTTACGGGACACGGTTCCTGAAATAAGTGGTCAGAATATACAACCAGAGAAACCGTTCTTGGGAGGTCGGTGATTCCGGTTATTATATTGTCAAGTTATTATTCAACTGACAGCACACCTGGCGCATAATATTCGAAAAAAGTTCGTTAAGCACTTTTCAGTAATTGAGTTGTAATGGAGGAAATCTAGATAGAAAAATAATTTAATCAGTTTATTGTATATACATATTTTTTTCATTTCATAGGATACCAATTTGATTGCATTATGTACCTGTTTCCATTGTCGCCTGGAAATAGGTACCTCGACTTGAACACCCTTGAACACAATACAGTAGAACTCCAATTATCCGAACTCCGACTATCCGAATCGCCGATTATCCGAATCACAAATGCGCGTCAAGTCTTGACTTGTCTTAACTTGCCGTTGTGCCTACACTGACTTCCCCCCGCGTGTGTAGGCACAACGGCAAGTTAAGACAAGTTCCGGCGCATTGCAGTCACGGCGCACCTGTCATTGTTTGTTTTGATTAGCCAGTGTGCTATTGACCTTGCTCGAGGACGCTATGTACTCTTTCGCTACGGCTTACTTTTGTTTGTGCGTGTACAATACTGTATTGTTTTTATACCATGGCTTCGAAAAGAATATTTAAAACATGTGAAAATTTCATGTTTCTTTCATTTAATTCAATAAAAAAATAGTGCAATATCAAAACGTAGCTTTTATTATCTCTGTTTCGTGTTCGATGGTTTTGTGGACTGTATGGTTCCTTTACTATAATTATTGCAGTCGGCGAATTCTTATACATACAAAGAGGGATATAATGAAACAAACGAGCTGTGATATAACCACTTACCAATAATTATTGCAGTCGGCGAATTCACTGAATTCTGGCTGTTTACGAGCGATGTAGAATGAGCTTGAGACAGAGATTGATTTACTCACATCGACCATTCGTTCATTTCTGCTAGACGCGATATCGGGTACCAGCTTTTTTTAAAAACACCAGTTTTTTGAACAGACGAACTGGTGCGTTTTATCTTCTGGTTTGAGGATTGTGGAAAATCACAGCATATAATCCGCGTAATAATTGAACTATTTAATTAATTTTGTTCAGTACAAAAAAAAGAAAGAGATTCTTGGAATATAATAATCACCAAAAAATAATAGAGAAAAAACCAAAACTAAACTAAACTAAACGAGTGAGCGAGAACGAAACATTCGGCCCACCAAAATGAGGATCATTTTTTTTTTTTATGTAGTTTTAGACTCCATTGGCAAGGCACATAGCTTCACCAATGGACGTTTAAATGTCCCACTGGAAGTGCGTACGGTAGCGACCCGACTAATTCCATCGGAACCCGGATGGGTTTCCAGAATGCGCCCCATTCGCCAACGCAGGGGAGGAACGTTATCTTCCTGAATCAAAACTACAGTACCCGGAAGGGCAGGTGCGGAAGCGACATTCCATTTACTGCGCTGGTGAAGAGTGTGCAAATACTCTTTGGACCAACGAGTCCAAAAGTCCTGATGGAGCCGCTGTTTAAGTTGCCATCTACTCAGTCGGTTCAACTTCAAATGTTGGAGATTATCATCAGGTAGAGAATTCAAAGGCTCAAGGGTCAAAAAATGGCCAGGTGTGAGCACAGACAAGTCATTAGGGTCGGCACTTACTGCGCAAAGGGGGCGCGAATTCAAGATTGCCTCTACCTGAACTAAAAGTGTGTTCAGCTCTTCATAGGTCAGGAGCTGTTCACCAATGACCCTGGAAATATGGGTTTTTACAGATTTGACACCTGCTTCCCAGAGTCCACCAAAATGAGGGCTGGAGGGAGGATTGAAATGCCAATGTAGTTTTTCCTCACAGGCAACAGCTTGCATCTTTTGTGAAAGTTCCCTGGCAGCACCCACAAAATTGGTTCCACAATCACTAAATATATATGAACAGCGTCCTCGCCGGGCAAGAAATCGCCTCAGGGCTGCCATAAAGGCATCAGAAGAAAGGTCGGATACTAATTCTAAATGGAGGGCTTTTGTCGTGAAACATACGAAAACACTGACGTATGCTTTCAGTTTTTTGGCGGCTCTAACTTTTCCAAGTGTTATCCAATAGGGTCCACAGAAATCAACACCAACAACTGAGAATGGTTTGACCTGTGATATACGAAAAGACGGAAGATTTCCCATTGGAGGTTGATAGGGGGTAGGGTTGAGTCTCCAACAGTTCCGGCACTTCGAAATAACCCTTCGAATTATTTTCTTCGCTGAGAAGATCCAGAATCTTTGGGATAAAATAAAGTGAAGTGTTTGAACTCCAGGATGCAGATATTGTTTGTGAGTTGATTCTATCAGCAATGTGGTAAGTCGATGATCTCTAGGTAGAAAAATAGGGAATCGTTTATCATATAAATGTCGAGAATTTGAAAGTCTACCACCTACCCTCAACAGACCTCGGGTATCCAGAAAAGGGTTGAGTTTTCGAAAGGGTTTCGAAAGAGGAGTTTTCCTTTTCAAATTAGCAATTTCACTAGCAAACACATGTTGCTGAACATGTTTTATTAGGGTGAAGAGGGCATCATTTAAGTCAGTTTCGAAAAGTGGTTTTACATTTTTTTTAGTAGGGTTAGAGATATTGAAAATAAATCGATGAACATATGCCACAATACGTTGAATTTTAGATATAGAGGAATGATTATTAATCAGGGTTTCGAGAAAATTGTCAGGAGGAGTAGCTGCGGTAAAAACTACACACTTTTCTTCCTCTAATAAGGAGGGAGACGATAAATCTGGGAGTTGTGGCCAGGCAGATTCGTTAGCAGAAAGCCATGATGGTCCCGCCCACCATAACGGATGATGAACTAATTGAGATGAAGATGATAGACCTCTGGAAGCACAGTCAGCTGGATTGTCTGCAGAGGGTATGTAACGCCAAATATTGGGAGATAATTTTTCTTGTATTTGAGTAATACGGTTGCTGACAAAAACGGGAAATTTATAAGGTTCCGACCTTATCCAGGAAAGTGCAATGGTGGAATCAGTCCAGGCAATTATTTTGTTGAATTGAATTTTATGCCGGTAAGAATTAATGATGGAAGATACTAGTTCCGAGAGGAGTACAGCGGCACAGAGCTCTAAACGGGGAATTGATATGAGTTTTAGTGGGGAAACTTTAGATTTCGCACAAACAAAGGTTATGGTCACTTGGTTAGATGCTTGAACTCTCAAATATACGACGGCTGCATAACCTCTTTTGGAAGCATCGGAAAATCCATGCAACTCAACGGATGAATAATTCAACGTGAGAATATGTCGAGGAATGGAAATTTCTGATAAATGAAAAAGCTCTATTTTATACTGGTTCCAGCTATCGACAACTTCAACAGGAGGTGTGTCATCCCAATCAAGACCTAAGGTCCACAGATGCTGTATGAGTCTCTTTGCAAAAAAAGTGAGAGGGGTCAGAAATCCAAGAGGATCGAAAATCTTTGCCAATTCGGAGAGAATAGTGCGTTTGGTACAGATAGATTTCGTAGTATTAACTTGAAAGGAGAATATGTCACGAGAGTAATTCCACCTCAGACCTAACACTTTCATGTTAGCATCGCTGTCCAAATCCAACGATAAATCTACCTGTTCGGTGTTGGATACAGGTATGAGCGATGGATCGTTACTAACCCATTTATGAAGTTCGAAACCTCCTCTCCGAAGAAGAGATATGAGTTGAGTTTTCAATAATTTTGCCTTGTCGAGTGAGTCAATACTGATGACTAAATCATCAACATAAGTATAAGATCTGAGAGCTTCGGCAGCAAGAGGAAAATTTGAGCCATCGAGATCTGCTAGATGAAGTAGAGTTTTTATTGCAAGATATGGTGCAGAAGAAACTCCATATGTTACGGTGTTCAAAGTGAACTCCTGCAAGGGTTTTTCAGGTGCAAACCTCCAAAAGATTCTTTGATATTTTTTATGAGATTCAACCACGTTGATTTGGCGATACATTTGACGAATATCTGCGGTGAATGCAATCTTAAAGGCTCTGAAATTCAACAAAATATTGAACAAATCTCTTTGGAGCTTTGGGCCTGTCAGGAGAGAATCGTTTAACGAAAGCCCATTTGCTGACTTACAGCTGGCGTCGAAAACAACTCTTAACTTGGTGGTACTACTATTGAGATTTATGACACTATGGTGGGGTATGTAATAAACATCGTCTGAAATAGTGGGTGACTCAAGAAGGGCCATGTGACCACTAGAAAGAAAATCCTGCATAAAGTCACAATACTGTTTGTACAGAGGAGGATCTCTTAATAACCTACGTTCAAGAGTTAAAAAACGTCTTTGGGCAATATTCCTAATTTCGGGAAAAATGGGGTCCGATGTAAGAAAAGGTAAGGCGACTGTGAATCTTCCTGAGATTGATCTCGATACATTTTGCATGTATAAGGATTCACATAATTCCTCATCAGCGCTCAATGATATCGATTTTGGAATATTTTCCACTTCCAAAAACGAGTGAGAGACCGTTCAAGAGATACGTCACAATTGCAAAAAAATGAATTGAGCGGAAGAGAGGAGAGAGGAGTATAAACAGAGCCCATAAGAATCCACCCGAGAGCTGTTTCAATGGCAATCGGTTCGTCCTTCTGGCCAACTAGACGACCTGATCTGAGAATCATAGGAAATGTATCGGCTCCTAATAAGAGATCAATTGGACTAGGAGTGTGGAACTTTGGATCTGCCAAATTTAAGTTAGTAATATGAGACCAAGAATCGTGAGGGATTGTGAATTGGGGCATATTATCGCAAATTTGCGTGAGAACAACAGCATCGATAGAAAATATTGGTTCCGAGCGCTTACAGGGACGAAAAGTTACGGAAACACTTTTAGAAGCCTTAGAATTCATGTGACCTAAGCCTAGGATCGAGAGTGAGATATGCCGTTGCCGTAAGCCTAAACGATTACAGCATTTTTCCGAAATAAAATTAACCTGACTACCAGAATCGATTAATATTCGTAAAATATGCACATTTTGTAAAGAATCAAATACTTCCACTAGGGCTGTGGCAAGAAGAGTGGTTGATTTTGTGGCAACCAAAGCTGGTACCATATTAGTGAGTGATGTGACATTTTGTTGAGTAGTATTAGGGTTATTATTAGGGGTAAATGTAGACAATTGAGGATCATTGGTGGGATTCGCTACCTGTTCGAAATGAAGATGAGTGTGATGTTTCTGATGACATTTCATGCATCGTGATATGGAAGTACAATCCTTCAATGAATGTTTGACACCTAGGCAATTGATACACCATTTATTAGATTTGGCTGTGTTATATCGTTCTTGGGGGGAGAGAGCTAAAAATTGAGTGCACCTATAAATAAGATGATCCCGTTTACAAAAAGGACAAGCGATAGGGCCGCGAGTTTGCGTAAAAAATGATGAATGAGGGCGTTGATTTGATGAAAACCCAGGTTTCGGCGAATAATTTCTTTGTTTCAGATTATCAGCTTTATTGAGTACTTTATTAGGAGTTATTTCAGCTGCCCTATCCAAAGCGTTACATTGTCTTCGAACAAATGCTGTGAGATGTTCAAGTTTTGGTATATCATTCGAACTATGTTCGACTTCGAATCTTGAAATCGTATTCGAATCTAATCGATTCAAAAGCATATTAAAGATAACGAAATCCCATTCAGATGTAGGAAATTTCATGTTTTTCAGGGCAGCCAAGTTTTCTTCGTAAACCTCTAAAAGGTGTCTCAAGTTTTGAGAGGTAACATTAGTGTCACAGCCTTCTCTAGCTCTAGATAATGTGCGGTAGCCATTGCACGTTTATCTTCATAGCGTGATTTGAGGCTATCATAGGCAATCATATACGTAGCATCACTCAAACGATTGCATTTAACTAATGCAAGAGGGGGACCACTAAGAGTTGAGATTAAATAGTTGAACTTTTCAATATTGGTCAACGACGAGTTATGGACAAGAGCATCAAAAGAATCGATAAAGGTTCTCCATTTTTTCGGATCACCATCGAATCGCACAAGTTCGATTTGAGGAAGCTTAACATTGCTTTTCAGATCGCCTGAAACATTTGGAGAATTTTTGTCATCAAATAAATCATACTGAATGGAAATAACAGTATAATAACATTCATCAAATAGTTTCCGAATTGCCTCTTCTTCAACTAAATTATAATCTTCAATTGTGGAAGTAAGCGTAATCAATGAATTATGGTGAGTATTGAAATCATGATAAATGGCCTCAAGCTGAGTGGCACGCGCCTTGAGTTGAGAAATGAAGTTTGAATTTGCCTTCGCACTTTCCGCTATTAATTTCATATCAGTCATTCTTTCCATTGAAACTGATCGCAAGGCTTTCAACTGTTTGATTTTATTTGCAACGGTACTCATTGTGTTCAGTGAAATTTCAAATTATTATATTTTATCAACCAGTATAATTTATTGTTGCCTGTACCACCCTGTACTCTCTATCAATCAATGGGGAATTCGAGGTTTATAAAAACAATCGAAATAAACAAATGAAGTTGAACCAACCTGAGCGAGAACAAAAAAAGAGCGCAAGAAAACAAGGGACTGGCCGCAAAGAGATAAAGATAAATAATTATATTCGCTGATTGATTGGGAAATTCTACTAGCGCACCGTTCCAACAATCTCTTTCACCAGAAATTCACCGATTTGCAACAATTATAATGAAATATCCGGCTCGAAGGACCAAAAATGTTTCGTGTTCGATGGTTTTGTGGACTGTATGGTTCCTTTACTATAATTATTGCAGTCGGCGAATTCTTATACATACAAAGAGGGATATAATGAAACAAACGAGCTGTGATATAACCACTTACCAATAATTATTGCAGTCGGCGAATTCAATGAATTCTGGCTGTTTTCGAGCGATGTAGAATGAGCTTGAGACAGAGATTGATTTACTCACATCGACCATTCGTTCATTTCTGCTAGACGCGATATCGGGTACCAGCTTTTTTTAAAAACACCAGTTTTTTGAACAGACGAACTGGTGCGTTTTATCTTCTGGTTTGAGGATTGTGGAAAATCACAGCATATAATCCGCGTAATAATTGAACTATTTAATTAATTTTGTTCAGTACAAAAAAAAGAAAGAGATTCTTGGAATATAATAATCACCAAAAAATAATAGAGAAAAAACCAAAACTAAACTAAACTAAACGAGTGAGCGAGAACGAAACACTCTCCAATGGCAATTTTTTTTTTAAAAATCCGAATATCCGAATATTTGATTATCCGAATGGGTCCTGGTCCCCATTAATTCGGATAATTGGAGTTCTACTGTATTAGAAGCAGATAATAAGAAGGCATTGATCATGAATGCTTCCATAAATTTGATGAAATCATCACTTTCGATTGTGGGAGTAATATCTCAAAAGGAATATTCAAACAGTCGGCTCAGAATGATGTCCCATCAGCTGCTACCACCTATCAGTACATCCGATATAATGTTCTTGAAATTCCTTATCCGAATACTCGTCTATCACATCCACTGCAAAAGACCTTATTCTTGGCCTGAGAACTATGGAAAATAGGATTAATTTTGATTCGTTCCTCAGAAATTTGAATTTGTTCCTCACCCAAAGCCCAAAGGTCCTCTGATATTTTCATCTTCACTTTCACTACTACTGCTAGTAAGGAGAATCTCATTCATCACAAAATTACTTCTTTTTTCCATTATACTTATACAATGATAAAAAGTGTAAAAACGTATTTTTTTTGAATATCCAAACAAACTGGCGGACAAATCTGGGAGTCCCTGTGTCAATCCGTGTTGTCACTGTTGTCTGTGTGGTCCGTAATGAAACCAGTTTTCAGGCAACCGATCACTAACCGGAGTGGTTGAGTGATGGTTAACCTGGTTAGCTTACAGACCATACCCTAAATAACTATGACACGTGACGTTTTGAAACGTTGCATTTTTTCGGCTTATAAAATGATGACGTAGACGTATAAACTGTTTCAAAACGGTCTTTGAAACTGTTTCGTCGCAAAAAAATGCCTTTATTCAGCTCCGATGTCAATTTCGCCAGCCCCAACGACGTCCCGATCGACACCAATGCAGCCGCAGTTGTATTTTGCGGCAGAGATTGAAGATGATATTCCCCCCACGCAAGAAAGGAATACATTCGAGTATTTGGGGGACATCAAAATGAAATTGGCAGCTTCCACTAATAAATATAAGGCAGCACAGGTGGAAGCTAAAAAACGATAGAAAATCGGAGAAAGCACAAGTTGGAGCAGGAGAAGAATGAAAGAGAAAGGCGGGAAAGCGGGAAAAATGTTCCCGCATGGTGGCTCGCAGAACGCGGCTGGCAAAAGAAATGGCAACGTTAGATGAGGAGGAAGCGGCAGTTAACAGAGATTTCGATGAGAGGCGGCGAAAAAGCGAAGCCCAATTCGAGATGGATGGTCCATCTCTCAACGACTGTGATCGAACTTTGAAGGAGGCCCGCTTGGAAAGTCATAAATTTTTTTTACGATATCTGTTTGTCTAGTATTAAGGATATAAGTAGTGAAGATGAATTTGATTGAATGTATTTTTAAACTTATGATGACCATTTCGTGGAAAAGGAAAAACAAATAAGATAAAAAAACACAAAATACTATCAAGTATTTATGTTGCCAAAATCAACTGCGCAGACCTACGACAAACGGTTCTCGAAATATACCAAAATGAACATTTTGAGTGTGCCTTGAGGAAAACTTATGCGCAGTACATTGGATTACCATCAGGGCTCTAAACATATGTTAGGTGCCTACGGTGATGAGATTCAAAAGTTGTGCGCAAGCGTATTCCTCACCGTTTTCGAAATAGACCATTATAGGGTGTTTGGAATGCGCAGTGAAAAAAATTATGCGCAGTATGAAAATTTGTGGACTGTATTGAGTAACTTGAACATATTTTCCATCAAACTTGTGATAAGTTTATTCCTTCGATATTTAGCGCGTGCGCAGTACTTTATTTATGATTCTTTGGATGCGCAGTTGATTGATTGATCATCCACAAATAATCACCCAGCTGATGGAACAACATAGCAAATATTTGTTGGTTATGTATAAGGATAGAGCGCATGCGCAAATTCTGATATGTATAGCGTTTTCATGTACGCTTTGTTCGTCGATGTATAATCTTCTACATTGAAAAATGAAGTCATGAATTCGACATTGTTCATTAGTTTTCATTACAATGTACAATAAAATCACGTATAGACAGAGGCCTACTAATTCATTTGGGAAGTTATATATCTCATCATGCCTTTTAATTTTGATATTCTATCAACGCGTGAGAACCTTTTGGCAAAATTGTGGATAATCTTTGACGTACTTCTTCAACTCATTGAGCGCCTCTAGCATTTCAGACTTTTGTAGATTGTGGAAATCCAATGTTATAATATCTCCACCACTTATAGGATAACCCACATTCACTAGTCGCTTACCCTGTATATCATAATTTCCGAAACTATCAAGTTTGAATCCAATTCCTGGCCGCCCATGTGAAAAACTAATCGATTTCCTCTTCTTGCGATCAAATTTATCTATAGTGCTATACATCTTACATCTACAGCTGCTGGAGGTCTACTAACTAGCCTAGTTAAACTAGGTATGAATAATATATCGAACTATATCAACAATTTTATTCTTCTCATATAGACATATCAAATAACAATGATCAATTGATGACGAGATCACCATCTACGATGCAATGCCTTCAAAGAAGGCATTGCATTGAGTGGAATATGAAACAGTATAATTGTAACTGGAACAGATCACTTATAATTATTATAGAACAAATAATAATTATGCGCTGTTCCAAGTCATACTTAGTAGGTATTGTCAATGGCCAAAAATACACCCCATCTGAGACTTCCTGTATTCCGATCCTCATGTTATGGTTAGACTTTGTTCGATCTGATCTGACCTGGATAGTTTTTGCTGAACTATTTCATTTTTGGGATATATGAGATGAAATTTCAGAAACTACGAAGATTTTCCTCCAAACTTCTGTTCTTATATATCGACAAATTTATAAGAAAATCTCAGCTACTGTTTATGTTCAATACTGCGCCTCAAATGTATCAATATTTCACGAAAAAAAAAGTTTTCTGTACTTTCTCAAATTATAATTTTTTCGTGTCGTTTTTGAACGCATCACATGGGGTTGCTCTAAAATATTTAGGAAATTGTATCATACTCAAAGAAGGCATTGAGTGGAATATAAAACAGTATAATGGTAACTGGAATATTATTTTTCCAAATTTGAACAGATCACTTATAATTATTTTAGAACAAATAATAAATATGCGCTGTTCCAAGTCATACTTATAGTAGGTATTGTCAATGGACTCCTGTATTATTCCGATCCTCATGTTATGGTTATACTTAGCTTTCGGATACACTGTTTTTTTTTTCGGTCTGGTGCATACACGAATTAATCAGATTTTCCGACACGTGAACACGCCACATAAAGCTGCCCATGTGGGAGTCATGTATTTTCCAAATTTAGTCCACACATTTGTAGCGATTGTTTTGGTGCTTGTCATTCGAAAACATGACTTGTTATTGCGTATGTTTGCCAAGAAATGTTTTTGTTGGCTTATGTCACATGTCACCAACGTTGATAATATTTCAGGTGATGAATGTATACAGGGTTCTTCAAATTAGGTGTCATTGGTTGAATAAGCATTATTATTGCTAATAACCCCGGCCCGTTTTATGAAATGTGGTTCCAATGACGTCATACGATGCCTCAACAAGGGAAGGACCAAAGTTTACAAAATATACTATTATTCTTTAAACTTACGTGTTTCTTACTTCTTGTTTTTTTCTGTTCATTTGATTGAATATAGTGGAGATAATATGTGGAACACTCACTTCACTCACTCAACTGTGATCTTTGGAAAACTTCTGAGCTTGGCCAATTTCCACGAAGAAACTATTCGAAATCAATGAGAAGACGAAGTCCAAAAGAAGAAGTTAAAAAATGTTTTATATTTATTTCCATTGTCGTGAATTATTTCATGAAAAATGCTCATATATGTATAACACCGAGAAGGAATATTAAATTGGAGATCAGGTCTCGAAACTTATTTTTTTCTGTGATATTAACGTATATCCCCTCAAAGCATCATGGAAATTGAACTAAAATACTTGATTTTGTGAAAATTTTATCCAGGAAACTTTTGGATGAATGCAGCAATACTTTTTCTCTAAGAAAGTGCTCATCAGACACACGTCATAAAATTGAGGCAGAAGTGGCACTTGTTGGTTTTTGCTTTGCTTTTTCTTTCTCTAGAAACACCAGGAGAATATATGAAGACATATTGAGAAGCGATTCAATTCCACTTTATCTGCACTGGAATTAAGTCACTACCTTGATATGGCATATAGGTATAGTGTCACAGATATCATTCCATGTCTGATTTTTCATCTAACACCTCATTTACATCATATTTTTTGAAGTAGAATCAAAAAGCTGACACCAGAAGAGATAAAAATCATGAATGTCCCCAAATAATTCAAAACAGAAGACAAAAGTTTTACAATATTTTTCTCATCCAATACAAAAATATTAGTATAGCCTGTTATATTTCATGATCGGAGAAATGAATGAAATGATGAAGAAAGTAGTATAAATAACTTCACGGCGGTGACGTCAGTTGACACTGTTGACAGGATTATATTACATAGGGAACTGGCCATCCTTGTCTACATATTGTTTAATATCCTTGTGTTCGACCTACTTCTGGAATATAAATAACCCCGGTCTGTTAGATGGAATGTGGTGGCTCTGAAGAGTCTCGTAAGGGAGAGTATTAGCAATTTATATGGGTGGAATCGAGGGTGGAATGAATTCACTGTCCAGTTTATCAGCTGTGATGTGCTTTTCTAAATTCTAAACTTTCCAACTTCAGGACTATTCGGTGATAATATTTCTTGTACAGATTGATCTGATGAATGAATATTTTCAGGTTTGCCAAAACTTATGACATTCTGTCTTGACAAACTACAAACTTCATATTGTTTATCTGCTTCAGAATTAATAGATGATAATATTAGAAATACAAGAATACTGATATTTACAATTCCAAAGAATATATGAGAAAAAGTAAATGTGAACTCCGAAATAACTCAGTGCGAAACAGCTTGAAAGACCTCTTCATTCTCTATTCAAATATGTTATTATTTTCGAATTCATTTAAAAAATCGATATAAAAAACGTTTAAACATGATTGCCGAAATTTGATATAGCACGCCAGTTTCGAGTAGGTAATATATATTTCTCTACGACTATTGGATACTTCATCAATTACATATGCGTTATCGATTGACAAATGTAGATGATTCCTCATATGTGTTGAATTCTCAACATTCTTCAACTGCTGACAACCAATCACAAACTTCGAATCTTCAGAATCCAACAGGCTAAGCCAATGACGAAGCTGCAATGAAACACATTTTTCGAAGTGGGCTCTGCTCCCCTGACTTGGTTATCGCATGTAATACAACAAGTGTATTGATGATTATCGAAACACAAATTCCTTCGATTTTGAGAAACAAATCCTGTTGCTTGGAAACTACACGAGCGCACAGCGCGAGTGTGGTTTCCCAAAGCAACATGATTTGTTTCGAAAATGAGAAGGAATTTTCGATAATCATCAATAACACAAGTTGTATTTGTTCAGATTATTTCATGAATATAATCAAAGCCATTTTGATGATTTCCTATTTATTGTTATTATAAAACGTACAGTTTATGGAATTAGTTATTTCGATTATGCATTGTAGTTCGACACATCGTTATGCAACCAACAATACATGTATGCCATTGTATAATGTAGGCAAGATTACCTAAGCACTAGGTACTACTGAGCTAAATTCATTTCGATTGCTGTCAGAATTTGTGTGGTTAGGTTACATTAGATTTGCTGAAATTATCCATAATTTGTTGAAAATGAAGTGGATACATATTAATAGTGTGATTAGTGTGTGTTTATCATGGTTCAGACGAAAATTTGGTGTAGTGGCATTCATTTATTTACCAGGATATCGGAAAATACTATGACAGATTGCAACTAGTAAGTCGTTGTTTAATTAAACTACTCTACTGCCTACGAATCAGAAAGCGAAATACAGAAACGAAAACACAGCATGTAGGAATCCAATAGCCAATCAGGAGCCGAAATACAAAATCGAAAACATCGTGTTATTGATTATCAACACAATCATTTCAACCAATCAATAACGTGTATTTTAGCATGAATGAAATAATCGCGATAATGTCATTTTCAATATGATGAACTGACAGACGATTTACGAAATTATTGATAGGTACAAAGAGAAATGTATTTATGATAAAACTATATTATTATAACATTGCAAGATAGCACAGTTGTTTAATTAGAAGGGCGTAAGTTAAAGTAGCTCAACCAGGTGGGTTCGAATCCCCGCAGCTCTTTTTTTTTGTTCTTTTTCTATTCTCTGCACCGCGCTATAATTATGTACAAATAGGAAATCCGTTATATCGTTAAGTTATGTTTATTAGGTACTTTGATATTTTTCGTAAGATACAGGGTATACTAGTCAACTAGACATTTTTCAGCTATAGTCGTGGAGAAAGTATAGTCTTCTACTCGCGTTCAATGACTATCCTTCTCTCTGATGATTCCCAAACTCGTCTTCCTCGATAATGATAGCCATTATACGGTCGTTGAAGAATATACTATTACATAATAAGTATGTTCAAAATATTATTTGTGCTTCTCGAATATTCAATGTGAGATGCAACCTTAAGCAGGATATAAAATGTTTGTTTCAGCCAACAGAATCTCATCTATTGATGAAAGGTCCACGACCACACGAATTTGATCCAAGAGCATTCTATGTACAGGGTGTCCCAATAAGGTCGGCGAGGTACGATATTATGGAAACCATGAACCTTAGGGTTCCTAGAAAAAAATATTGAGGACTAAATCGGCCAAGAGAAATTGATGAAAAATATTTTCAAGTTCCTAAAATGACCGCTAGAGGGCACAACTACTATGACATAAATTAAAATTCGATTTTCTCAGAAAATCACCATATCAAGGTACTGTTTCAATGACGGAAATGAAGAGTTCAGCAAAATTTGCGTCAGTTTGTTCTTTTACTTTTTTTCATATCTTGAAAAATAATGGTGGAAGAAGCTGTTGAAAAAATAAATTTTTAAATCGCTGTATCTCCTGAACCCTTGCTCCAAATTCGATCAACTTGGGCTCGTTTGAAAGATAATTTCACAATCACTCGAACGCTCCATTCGATGTTGATCTCTAGTTCACACCACGTCTACTAGAGGGCGTTGTTCACCCAAGGTTCAGTTTTTTCTGATTTTCTCAAAAAATTCAAATGGAATGCTACAAATTTCTAACATTTCTTTCGAAGAGAATGAAATTAGCTACATTTTGGTGAAAACCGCGATACGATATCTTCATTCGTTTTTCAGTTATTCGCAAAAAATCAAGTATTTTGTTGAAAAAAATATTCTATGATTTCCGTTTTCTTCAGTGAGTCTACGTTGCAAGCGAAATGTGAGGTTTTTCAATCAAATTCACCTGTGCTAGTGATTAAAACGGTTATTATTCAAATGTTCAGCCTTTTGGTGCATTTGTGCGTTGATCTAATATTCCGTACTATACGCAAAATAACAATTGATGCAAATGCCACCTACTGAGAATGAAAATGTGGATCCTACTAGTCAAGAACTAAACTGCGATAACGGAAAGTGACTTTTAATAATAACAAATAGAAAAATATCAAATACCCTCTACATTCTGAAGCCATTTCTATCACACATCTTTATCGACAACGTGATACAATAAAATGTCCCAACAAATGTTCAAAATGCATTCCATTATTTTCAATGCAACTAGCATGATTGAAGAACGATTCCCATAGATATCACGATGAAAATAGAGGAATAGTTAGCATCAATTGTTATTTTGCGTATAGTACGGAATATTAGATCAACGCACAAATGCACCAAAATGGTGAACATTTGAATAATAACCGTTTTAATCACTAGCACAGGCAAATAGGATTGAATTACCTCATATTTTGCATGCAATGCAGGCTTACTGAAGATAACGGAAATCATAGAATATTTTTTTCAACAAAATACTTGATTTTTTCAGGTTAAATTAATTATTTGCGAATAACTGAAAAACGAATGAAGATATCGAATCGCGGTTTTCACCAAAATGTAGCTTATTTCATTCTCTTCGAAAGAAATGTTAGAAATTTGTAGCATTCCATTTGAATTTTCTGAGAAAATCAGAAAAAACTGAACCTCGGGTGAACAACGCCCTCTAGTAGACGTGGTGTGAACTGGAGAACAACATCGAATGGAGCGTTCGAATGATTGTGAAATTATCTTTCAAACAAGCCCAAGTTGATCGAATTTGGAGCAAGGGTTCAGGAGATACAGCGATTTAAAAATTTATTTTTTCAACAGCTTCTTCCACCATTATTTTTCGAGATATGAATAAGGTAAAAGAACAAACTGACGCAAATTTTGCTGAACTCTTCATTTCCGTCATTGAAACAGTACCTTGATATGGTGATTTTTGAGAAAAATCGAATTTTCATTTATGTCATAGTAGTTGTGCCCTCTAGCGGTCATTTTAGGAACTTGAAAATATTTTCCATCAATTTCTCTTGGCCGATTTAGTCCTCAATATTTTTTTCTAGGCGTCCTAAGGTTTATGGTTTCCATAATATCGTACCTCGCCGACCTTGGTGGGACACCCTGTATAGGGTGTTTTTCGAGGTGTTTTTTCTGGTGGAAAAATATAATACGACGTTTGATTCAAAATTCATACTTTTTGCTTTCGAGGTTGTGGCATACATATCAGAATTATTGAATTGATATCATTATCTAAACTCACCATATACAACAGTATACTGCATAACACAACTTGAGATATGTTATAGATCCTTATAATCGTGGTGAGATCTAGTGGTTTCCTATGCTTCATTATTGCTGGTAATATTCCTAGTACCAGCAATAAATATGCTGAAGAGATATAAGTGATGGTACCAAATCCTCCCATGAAACGCCATTTCGCAACTCTAGGGTCTAGACAAATAGAGAAAGAGGGATTGAATTTTAATTGAATTGAAATGAAATTGAATTTTTCGAAAGAAATAACGTAATTACTAACAGGCAATACGGATTAATCAACAACCATAACACAGAATTGGCTATACTGGATTTATTCAAGAAAACAACAATGGCCTTAGACAATTCAGAGAGATGCTTAGCTATCTTTCTCGATTTGGCTAAGGCTTTTGACACTGTTTCAGACAATAAACTTTTTGACAAGCTTTACACTTGGAATTCGTGGCCCAGCATTAAAAATCTTGAAAAATTACCTGACACACAGAGTTCAGTCTGTAAAAGTCGGCAACTGTAACAGTGAACAACGTGAAATATGCCTAGGTGTGCCACAGGGCACAGTGTTAGGTCCAATATTTTTTCCTGATTTATATCAACAGTATAAGTAGTATCATCAATTTTGAAGGACACCTCATATCTTATGCCGATGACACAGCAATAGTCTACAGGGGAAACACATGGCAACAGGTTTATAAAGATGCAGAAAATGAATTAAAAAATATAAAGTTGTGGCTGAATGATAATCTTCTCAACCTCGATGTAAATAAAACAAAATTCATAACCTTCACCATATTGAATACTGACCAACCAGAAGAAAAAGAACTAAAAATTCATACACCAAATTGCACTGGTTACATGTGTAATTGTCCAACAATTGAAAAAATATCGAATATTAAATATCTAGGGGTGTTTCTGGATCAGCATGTGAGATGGGATGTTCATGTTTCATACATCGTTACTAGGCTTAGGCACTTAGCATATAAATTTTACAACCTAAGAGACGTCCTAACTAAGAAATCGTTATTACTTGTATATAATTCCCTGGTTGAATCGGTTCTTAGATACTGAATCACAATATGGGGTGGCATGTTTGAAAATGTACTAAACAGCGTTCAAGTGATGCAGAACACAATCATAAAAATCATTTACAAAAAATCTAAACTGTCTGATACACAAAAAATCTCTATGTTGAAAGTAACCTACTTAATGTAAGGAGCCTATACGCCACAAATTGTCTTTTCTGGATGTATACTAATAAGTCCTCATTTAACATGACTAAAAGTTATAACACCAGGAGTATGCAAAATCTTCACATATATGTTCCAATGTTTAGAAAGGGTCATACGCAAAGAACAATTTTTTATTTTGGACCTAAACTGTATAATGTTCTACCTCTGTCATTGAAAAACCATACTCATTTCAAAAAATATAAAGAATCAATAAAACAGTTCGTAATTGGAAACAATGTGTTAATTATGACCATTCTACAAAATAATACATACTAAGGAAAGTAAATAATAAAGTATGTTGTATGTGAATGTAAAGATAATCTTATTTCAACGAACATATACCAGCTTTTTCTGAAAATTCTCCGATACTCTACGAACGAATCACAAAATTATTTATTGTCGACAAAATACCTTGAAATGTGTAATATGCCGCCACGAGATGAAATAAGGTACATTTCAAGCCATAAGCGCTTAGGTACCTTCTTTCAGTCTTCTGGTGGCAAAATATAATATTTGATAGCATCAGTATACTGTACATACTCTTTGAATAAAGTTGAAGTATATTAAATAATGAGTATACCTATATTTGAAATGATCTGTCTTTTCCAGATACTTGTCCATCACCGTAAAGCACCCATATTATGTTTATGCAGGTTTATTCAAATTTGACGCTCATGCATCATTAGCATCTCGAAAAACGTAAGAGATTCGAAAAGATTGGGGCCAAGTTTTTATATCATAACCACCCTTTGGTCCATTTAAACTCATCGTTAATTACAAATATTGAGACAAATATATAGATATTCTACAGAAAAATTATAATTTTCCTGCATTGTTGAGCCTCACATAAATGCCCACAGTACACAGTAAAAAAACTTGATTGAGTACACAGTAAAACGTGGGTGTAATATCAAATAAATCCGACGAAATCAACACCTGAATATCAAAGTTGTGTCTTTTTTTATCAATGGTGTTAATCCCGATCGTGGTAGCGAATATATGACACAGATGTGGTGAAGTAAATAGAACGATTCTGAGACATAAAAACATAAGAAACACCAAATGGTTGAAATGAATATTCTCAATGGTGCTATCATTCAAGTTAAGGTATATAAACACGTATTATATAAAATTAACACCAAGTTAAACCGTGCCATATCACGATGGAAACGAGGCGGTGTATGATTCATCTAATTTGGTGGCAATAATTATTCGTTAAGTTTTGCATCCTGAAACACCAGATGTTATATAGATTAATAAAAATATTGAATAGCATGTGAATGGTGTGAATTGCATGCGCTCATGTGTTCGATCTTTGAAACTTGAAACTTTTGCCAATAGGTGGCACTGTGTTTCTCAAAACTGGGTTTCATTATCAAAACACCTATGGGGAAGGTCCCATAACACATACAGTGGTGAATAATAGCCGGTGTTTACTGATATTCAAACAATCAGGACCTCAGGGGACACCAGATGGTGTTACCTGGTGTAATTTTTTTTACTGTGTAGTTTAGTAGTTTATACGCCTGCAGGATCCCCAGGTCTCAACCACCTCCATTACTATTTTCGAAAATTAAATTTTTTCAAATATTCTGAATACTAAATTATCGTAGAATTTTTTCACTATTATAATTAGCATAAATTAACTCAACGTTACCTAAATTTAATCTTCTTCGTCTCTCACGGTTCTCGAGAACTCGATTTCCCTTATTCACAGTATTGCAGTTGTAGGGTAGCAGTTGAATTCGATCATTCTCCCAAAATGGATCTGAATTATATGTTTCGAAAAATTTCACTCACCTGAGTATTTCAATAATAATTCATGATATGTCTCCCAGATATACATCATCTGACTTGTTGTTGATATGCGGAAAGACTATTAGTTTTTGTGCTTCTGCAAAGGAAAGAGAAAGACTATTCAAGTTGCGAAATGTAGTATTCCAAGATTACATAAATTAACCATATCTGCTATTCAAAATATCCCTACACGACTTTATTATTTATTTAAATGTAGGTTATATTTACATAATTATAATTGTAACGATGCAATTTCATTTTTCAAGATACTTCTCTATCTTGGCGGTTCGTTTTTAATTTTTTTCCGAAGTTATGTATAACATAGCATTTCTTATTGCAAATGCAACGACGTACGACGTACGGGCTTTTGTTTTAGTATTTTGATGATGGTTTCTTCGAAACAAAATGTTGTACGGAGATTTTGTGAACATCATTTTGTAGAGCTGAAAAAGTAGCGTTGAGAAAATGCCCTTGTTATTTTCAAAACTTAACTTCAGAAAAAAATAAAAACCAAAACGCCAAGCTTCTTTTTTTTTTCGAACATCTCCGGCAGTATACAACATTTTTGGGATTTCTCAACATCTATTTATTGGCTCCTTAATTTCGCAATTTTTCGGACCTTTGACCTACTTTGTAACTCTTACGGTTACCGAGATCCCCATTATCTCCATGCTGTTCATCCTTATCTTGGGCACACTGTATACAGGCTGTCCCGAAATTACATGAAAAGATTTCAGCTGCAGATTCTAGGAACAAAAATAGTAAAAAAATTTCATATGAACATGGGTCCAGAAATGCCCTCCTGAGAAGTTATAGCTATTTCAAGGTGATCACGAGATGAAGGTTCATTGTAAATATTTTCGAACCCCTTTGAGATGAAATAACCAATTTTTTTTAAATTTATCGATAATAGATAACTGCATCCAATATCTCGCAGTCCTAATTGCATCCTATGATATTATTATCAAATAGGCCTATGGCATAAATGGAGTACTCGATACAACTTCTATGTTCGGTCACGCATTAGTAAGATTGTAAATTTGTAGGGGGGGTCGTTAAGGCTGTGCAGCCTCTCAAGCACCTCGACCTATTAGATCTTTTGTGCATAACCTCTTTTATTTCTGACAGTGACATTAAAAGCTTATATCGTCATAGTTACGATATCTATAATGAGGGTCATAACTCCCTTGGGATATTAAGGTTCAAAAACTCCCTCTTACCTTTTACAGGTGAAAATGATACAAGAAATGCTTATAAACGTTTATATGTAATGAAAACTAAGACATTTTTTCCTTATTCACGTCATTACAAATAATAAATGTACAATTTTCAAATGTTCCCTGAAAATTACTTCCGCCGCTGGAAACAATTTCATCTTTTTTATGGGTGGTGCTGTTGCTGTTCACTACAGTCGAGGTGCCTGCCTCTTCTGATGGCAAAGTAGACAGCATACGCGCCGTTTTATTTATCAATTCAATACTGTCCTCCAGATACCCCTCTGCCACCGTGGAACTTCTCCAACCTCCGTGTATTTTTAAGTTTGTCATAGTTGCTCCTGCATTGGCTAGGGCAGTAGCAGAAGTGCGACGAAGGCAATGTCCCGTATAGGTTAGTGGGTTTGGCAATCCTAAATACATTGCGATTTTGCTGGGAATTTTGCCAAACATATTCTTTCCAATTGGCTGAGTTGTACATTTATTTTGTCGGAAGCTCAAAAAAAATCGTTTTGTACCTTCAGGACGCAAGGACATATAAAGTCTCAATAAAGGCAAAGCAGAGAACTCTTTTTCATCCACAACTGTAAATTTTTTCGATACGCCAGTTTACTTTCCGGTAAGTTCACTACCATAACAGTATCCCGGTCCTCTATATCTGCTATACTCATATTTAGAAGTTCCTGAGTTCTGCATCCTCCAAAATAACCCATGATTAGAACAACCTATAACAAATAAAACGAAATAAACAAACGAAAAAGAAAATTATGAGAAAAAAATTACCTTACGCAATAAATGAATTTCGTTAGGGGCGTCCTTTAGAAATTTGATGACATCTTTAGGAGATAAGAGAGCAGACTTTTTCGGCTTATACCCCTTACTTTTCCGTTTCAAAAAAGCCTCTAGTTCGTTGAACTTGGTGATATCTCTTTTCTCATATATGGTCACCATCGATTTGAGCATTGACCATTTATTTCATAACGAATTTGGGCTAAACGTTTCTGACTGCAACGAATAAATACAATTATCACCAAATCTACCAGAAAATACTGAAAATACTTTACCAGTTCTTGAAAATATGCCAGAAAGACAGTTTCGTTGGCATCTTTTGACATAACATTTCTCTGTGTCAGCCACTTCAGATATAAGTTGTATTCTTTTTGATATAGGGCTTCACTTTTCGATGGAAGTAATGATTGTCTTGCTTTTTCCGCTTTTTTTATAATATCCTCCATTATATCAGAAAAAGATCGTCGATTTGTGGTAAAAAATAAACACGTTTTTAACGGAAAAACATTTATTGATAAAGAAAGTTTGCTTATAAACATGTAACATAGCGACAACCTAGCAACAACCAACAATGCTACAATCAACGCTACCTAATTCAAATATACCAGAAAGGTTATGAATTTAAACATTTATTGCGTTCTAAATATGGACATATTGTTATGAAAATCGGTCAAAAATAAAATTATCTATGTACCACGGGAATTATAGAGCCTTAATAACCTCTGGCAATTGCTGTCCCTCGGGCCAGAGGCCCTCGGGACGCAAACTTTGCCATCGGTAATTAAGGCCCTCATAATTCCCTTAATACATAAATAACTATAATCTATTCGAGGCCCGGGATTCCGAGGCTTCTTGCGAAGTTTACTAGTTTCCTGGGAGCTAGTTTCCTGACATCGGAGGGTTCTAAGAAGGCCTCTTCCAGAAACTTGAGCCTCTTGTAGAAGATCGCTGGGCATTCGCAAAGCAGATGTTCTGCAGTTTCAGCGAAGTTCTCGCAGTAGCGGCAGTTATCACTCTCTGTTTTACCCATCTTTTTGAGGTGATAACTCAGAGGGCACTGTCCAGTGAGGAGTCCCGTTACCAGTTTCAAT
Organism: Chrysomela aeneicollis; assembly: GCA_029955515.1. Classification (NCBI taxonomy): domain Eukaryota; kingdom Metazoa; phylum Arthropoda; class Insecta; order Coleoptera; family Chrysomelidae; genus Chrysomela; species Chrysomela aeneicollis. The sequence goes on along the minus strand of JARUHQ010000009.1, from coordinate 7,317,090 downwards.
TTTTTTTTGTCCAACGGTAACCAGCCGAGTATTGCTTCGGATGACACTTAAAAAGCTAAGGTCCCCGTCTTCCTCACTCATACAAGTCCTAGACATACGAGGGTTGCTTTGCAACTAAGTTGGCGGTTAAAACACTTTTCAAACACTTTCAAACTCGAGAAGCTGGTTAGCTTCCCTTGGCGGGAGGCTCACTAGCCTTTTCGCTTGTCTTTGTCCTGGCACTTTATTCCATTGAGATTTCATTTCATCTGCTTCCCAGCGTCGTAACTCTTCTCTCAGGTGGGCTTTGGAACGTCCACAGAAGGGTTCTGGGCCGAGAAATTTTGTATTTGCCCCTTCTTTGGCAAGGCAGTCTGCTTCCTCGTTGCCTTCAACTCCCTTGTGACCTGGAACCCACATCAAAGTGACCTGGTTGTGTGCAGCCAGTTGTCTCAGGGATTGTTTGCAGTCCCAAGTCAGCTTAGACTCACAAATGTATGACTTCAGAGTTTTTAGTGCTGCTTGGTTATCTGATAGAACATAGATTTTTGCCCTTCGAGTGTCCCTTTCGGGGCACTCCTGGGCACATATCTCTATAGCATGCACCTCTGTTTGAAAGATGGTTGGGATGTTACCAAGGGATTTTGAGAGCCTGAAATTTGGCCCTGTAACTCCGACTCCATTTGAGATTTATTGCCTGGCTCAGTCTGAAGGCACTGTTTGCTGCTTCTTTCATTACACACAGGTGCAATGGTGGAAGGTTCAGCATTACCTCTATATTCCGATTGATATGTTTTGTTTTTGTTTCAGTCGAAAGAGAAAATGATGCGTGGAGTGCGGCGGGGGTGCGTCAGGCTGAAAGGGGCCGTAATCGGTATAGATGACGAGGACGACAGTACGTTCACAGTAACGGTAGACCACAAAACTTTCCATTTTCAGGCGAGAGATGCCGAAGAACGACAGAAATGGGTGCACGCACTCGAGGAGACCATCATCAGGCACGGCAGTAGGGTAAGTAATGTAATGATGATTTTTTTCGTACGATTCTCAACCAATCGGTACGTCCAAATGAGCTAAGCTACCTCGTATTATTTCGAATATATGTGGCAATAGGCCTTAATACAACTCAGTAGTACACAAAACTGCCATTAGAATGGCGGAAAGAATTTCCCCATAAGCTCAGCATTTAAACATGCACGGACTAAATTTGAAATTATTATATAAAAACATAATTATTTGTGATTTTTTTAAATTCGCTGGTGAGATCAATCATGTAGCCCAACAAATGGACTAAAATAACGTAGAAAGGATCATCGTTTCTCCCATACCAGTCTCGCAAAAATCAAAATGAGATTTAAAATCTCGTACGTCAACAATTCACCTAAAAAACATCTAGGATGTTTGAAAAGGTAGACTACGAGCAGAAAAAAACTACCTTCCTGGCAAACACCACGCAGAATATTAAATTATATCTACTCGTAGTACATACACCGATTAACTGAGTTAATTCAGAATGCAAATGTTTTTTTCTACCTGATACGCGGTTATGATTACTTTGAGACAGGCACGCCTGACAACCTACAGACCGGTTTCGGGCTTATTGGCCCTCATCAGTGCAGGGTAGTGAACCGAGAAGAGATCTTGAGACCTCCACTCGAAGCGTTGCCTGTCCCAATGCATTCAATCGACGCATATTTCATAGCACGGAGCCGCGTGCCAAGTAAGGCTTGGAACTAGCGACCCAATGCGGCGGAAGAAAGAAACACTCCATTCACAAGGCTTCCACGTCATGAGACATGGGAGTGGCTGATGCTCGACAAAGCAATATTGTCTTACTTAGTGCAATTCGTGGCTTTTTCCTTCGTGTCATACAAGTCTATCAAAAGTGGTGTAATTTTCAGATAGCTGAAGTCATTATTGAACAGGGTTGCCAGCGTTCAATATAATTCTTGATTATGTGGATTTGTATTAACATTCCTATTGATTTTTATAAGAGTTTAAAATCATCAAGAAATATATGTTATGAATACTGTTGAATATTATTGTTGTGAATTCATCATAAACTAAATTGAAATTTTGTCGATACCCCAAGGTTGTCCTTACATATGAAATATAAGCTCGACAACAATGGAATTGAGAAAGTAAACAATGAGTAGGGTTTTGAATATTATTGAACTGTTTTTGATTTATCCATTTGATAAAAGTAGCTCTAATCATTATTAGATTATTAAGGACCGATAGCAGGAAAAGTGTTTTTCATTGTTTTTCCAAAACCTAGAAAATATTTGCCGAAATGGAAGAGATGGATTTCATTTTGCAAAAGAAAAAATTTGGTGTAGAAAAGATGTCTCCATATTTGCTCCCTGTATAAAATATACAAACAAAGCGCGTCGTAAAATTTTGACATTTATCAATATCAAAAAATGAGTCGATTCGGTGCTCTATAATAATTGGAAGTGATAGAGTATGTTCCAACGTGTCTACTGAATAAATAATCGCATCGAGTACAATTCTTATTTAAAAATATTCAAGGTAAGTAAGCTTATAAGGTAATTTTGTACTTAACATGCGATCTATTTTTCGATGAAAGTATTTGTACCTTTTCGACCTCTGGAATCCGAATTTGATAAGAAAATCCATGCCATCCAAGTTCGAAATTCCACCTTCTTTGAATGGCAAGTTGTCGGCAAGTGTTGTATCTTTTTAGATCACTGGATATATTGCCTGCATTTACCATGGTTGATGATGCTTTTTCTCTAAGAAAAACATAATACATAAGGCATTTTTCTGCAATTTTCCTGTTACTTCAACATCTTGGCATGGATGGCATAGCTGACTTTGAAAAAACTACGCAGTGGTATATATTTTTTCGGCAACCGTCCGGAAAGTACGTACTTTCCAGACGATTTTTTTTTTTGAGAAATTGGCATTTTTCCGGCCTAGTCCGGGAGTACGTACTTCCCGGACTAGGCCGGGAAGAATCACATCGTTGTTGTCATTGTAAATATGAAAATCTTGGTAGTATGGTTTTGATAAATGCAGTTGATCATTACCATAGCAGCAAAATAACGACTGACAGCTATCTGACATAAAATTAGCTAACATTTCAATTTTTGAAAGAGATGTGTTTCTTTGATTTGTTATTCTACACGGTTGCCGAAAAAATTGTGTACGCAACACGCCCGAAAACAGTTTTTTTGGACTCGCAGACTTCCAGGACTCGCTACGCTCGTCCTAGAATTTTGTCCACTCATCCAAAAAAACAGTATTTTTCGGACTTGTTACGTAAATTACTATTCTCTCTTCAATGCATGTCGAAAAGAAACATATATACAGGGTGTCTCAAAATTGCGGGGACACAGAGCATGTTTTCAGTCGAAATTCGATAATTAAAGATGGCAGTTCTGTTATTCTCGCAAGTGAATTTCGATCTACTTCTATTTGTACGGTTGAACTTCTGGAGGAATAAATTATCTTTCTACAAACGGAGAATGCGGTATCTGCATTCTAAATAAGTAATTCACGAACTCTCAATCTGCCGTATTTGCGAAAAACGTTTGATTACTTAGGAATATTGCAGTACCTATCGAAAATGCAGTATTTACGCTGGAACCGCCTTCATTTACTGCCTTTTGTTTGCTTTTGTCTAAGAATGCCGTAGTTGCCGCGATTTAGATGAGTAATTGCAGTCATCGCTCTGTCACCGTACGGCATGAAGCCGGTAAACGCAGCAAGGAAGACTTGATGAGCACTTCTTATGTCTTTCTCAAATCAAATTGTGACACTACAAAAATCACAATTTGGTTGGATAATTTTGCCAACCACAACAAAAATTGGGCACTTAACATTTCTAGTAAGAATGATCAATTATAAGTTTCCACCATTAGGTGGAACTTTCCATCAAGAAACATAAAATATATTACTTCGATGATTTCGCAGACGCTGTTGGCAGTTCTCATTGCAACGGCAATGTGAATTTTAAGAAAATGGATATCACAGATTTTTTCAAATAAAAAGATTTTACATCCCAACAAAAAGTCCCCATGGATTCCCCCAAGATAAGATAAAGCATTGAAAAATATAATTTCTGAAAATTGAAAAATATTCTGGGAAAACTTGACCATTTCCAATGAATTAAATCAAGAATGCGAACAGTATGAATTGAAAAATATATGGTTATTGATTGGTTGCTTAAAAAACATACCTCAATATAAGATTGAACACTGAAAATGATCTTAACTGCCTCCCTTGTTGTTTTCAAAAGGTCGGATAATTCATTCACTTTGGAGAAGCAAACATTTCATATGGACCCTGAACGAATTTGCAATGGGTGATTTTTGTAGCTATCCAAATCATCTACATATGAAAAGTTTCTACACAGCACTAATATATTTTTTTAAATTAAAAATATCACATACCGCTTATTTACTTCGTAGAGGCGAATTCCATTTCCGTGTGTTCCTAAGCGAAGTAGCAGTATATATGTGACTTCTGGGCTTCTACAACCTATAGTATTCAAATTTTGACTGTAAACTGAAATTCTACTGGTCTATGAATATTAGATTCACACTCGCAAGTCAACTAAAATGAACCAAAATAGAAGAAACACTGAGAAAACTTTGAACCCCAATATCTCAGTTTCGCCAAATAAGCAGATACCGCATTTCTCCTTAGGACGGCAGACTAGTTGTCCGATTGACTTGAAATTTGGTGTGTGTTGATAATCCTGGTGACAAAGTATACAATATTTGTGACAGAAAAAAATTACGGCTCGAAGATATCGTCGAGTTTAGTGATTATAGTCCGATTGGATTGATAATTGGTATGTGGAGGTTTTTGTAATCGGAGATTATGTGTTCTTCATCATAATTTATAAATTCAATATGGCGGCTGTAATCACAAAACTCGTCTGTCATCTTCAAATTTTAAATTTACATGAAAAGTATAATCTTCGACCACGAGAATCCCCACATACTAATTTCAAATCGAATTGGACTATAATCACAAACCTCGAGCGCCATCTTGAATTCACAAAATTTGACAAATAATTTATTATCTCTGACCCCGAAAACCCTTACATATCGAAGCACAAAACTCGTCCATCTTCGAGCTGCCATCTCGAATTCATGAATTTTGATAAAAAATTATGATCTCTGACCTCGAGAACCCATACACACATAAAAAGAATTACTTGATTTGATTTGATATGCTTTGATTCAAGAGCATGGCTTGTTTATATATACTGGAATAAATGTCTGCTCAATTCAAGACTATTATGTTTCCAACTAAATACACTCATACCAATGTTATAGATTTCTTGATTCGTAAATGAATGGAGTTCTTCGTGAGAATAATACAATATTTCAGATTGATAACACAATATATTCAAATCAAGAAAATCATAATCTCTCAATGACTCGCATTTTTCTTGAACAAAAAGAATCAGATTTTCAGTTTTAGCTGATTGTTTTGTATCAAGAATTTTATCAAATTAGAGGAATTATATCGATTTCTTGAAATGAGAATCATCCTCAACTTCCGTTCTCTTATTGGGGCTCTCATCAATCACATCATCACTTGCAGACCTTCTTCTTGACAACCTTTCCCCCTATTCGTAGAGATTATTTCTGAACTTGTCCACCAGTTTACCTCCCAATAAAGTTGTATTCCTCTGGTTTCAAACTACTGAAAAATATAAAATATATCATTCACAACTCCATGTAGGTACAATGTGAGAGATAATCTGACCCAACACAATGTATGGTTATTATATTTCTTCAAATCTGGGTTCACATTCTTACTACTGAATTCATTTTCCTTGGATCGAAATTAGGTAAAAAAATACCTAAGATGTCTAATACAAGTTCAAGAAGCTCTTTTCCACTGTTCAATCAGTGTTTGGACAAATTTAAACGTTCATCCGCACATAGGTACCTAACCCCAATTTTCACTCACTATGACGATCCTGGTTATTCAAGTTTTTCACGAATTATCAGTTTTCGAGATGATATAGCTACGTTAATTGATTGGATACACAATAATACCTACCCAAGAATGAACGTCGATAAGATATAGGCATGTAACTTACCCCTAAAAGTGGTAATTATATCCTCAGATATCTCCTAAGACCTTAGTTTTTCTTTCATGGCAAGCCAATATTTCTATGCCAATAAAATAGGTTGAACTGGTTGAACAATGATGGATGCACGACAAGAGCACCGAAACAACACACTCACACCGTTTGGCAACATTCTCGGCTCGAAGGGATCGCAATTATATTCAAGAAAATATTATGGTCAATCCAAAGAAACTTTCTCAGAGATTTACTCATTCAGAGATTAAATGTTGAATGTTATTTTGAAAGAAGACATTCCGTGATATATTTTTCAAGAACTTAATTATTTTTTCTGGATACTTTGAATTTCTTGAATTGAGTACATTTTGTTATACCAAATGAATATTCCAGTGAAATAATTTTATACAATTGACATATTCAATAAATTCATTTCAAATAAATTATTTCAGAGGAAGAATGCGCTTTTTCAAAACAAGAATTGGACGTTGAACAAATATATCGTTTTCATTTGAGAATTTGTTTTTATGTGTGTACATACCAATTTCAAATCGAATTGGACCATAATCACAAATCTCGACCGCCATCTTGAATTGACAAATTTTGACAAATTATTCATATAATATCCGACCCCAAAAATCCCTATACACCAATTTCAAATCGAATCGGACTATAATCACAAAAATCCTCCATCTTGAAATTGTGAGTTCGATCGAAAACACGATTTTGAATCTAATCGGATCAAAATCACAAAACTCATTCTCCCATCATCGAGCCACCATTTTATTATGAATAGGAACCTACAAATTTTCAGCTCAATCGGATGTCGATCGCAAGTGCTTGAAAAATTTATCACAAATTTTGAAATGGCATCACTCTATACAATTATTATAGTTTTTCTACCTATTCAATAGAATATCCGAACATTAGACGGGGTCTGTTGGGTTGGTTGCATAAAACTTTATTTTCATAGCGCACAATATTGACCATACGCCATAAAAGACAATGTTAGCATAGTGAAGCCGAATTTCATTTATCTATCCTTTTTTATTTGGCAACGTTGATTTAGGGCGCATGAGCGAAATCTTGCGCGAAATTCAAATCATGAAATGTCTAAAATTCATTATCTCATATTCATAGGAAAAATTTACTTTACATATCCGATTATGGTAGAATATCTTTGACATAGAGTAATCAGAGATCTTCTATTTCAGCGAACCACTCCTTTCAGATTTGAAATAATATGAAGCAATCAAGATTAATACAATGGTAGGCATATGAATTATCCTGATCTTTGCAATATTTTATTAGACATTGATGGCAAAGGCACTTCTCCATTGTGTCTTGATTTCTGGAATCGTGGAAGACAACTTGGAGGCTGGACACGACACTGGACATCAGTATTGAACTTAAATTACGAATAGTATCACCTGAATAACTATGAATTAATGAAACACAAACACTCAACACGCAATCGAAAAACAATAACGAGAAACGAGGAAAATTACATCAACAAAACACAGATGTAACCTGCTTGTTTTAAAAAGATCGCAAAAGTTATACTCGACATACGATCATTTCCAATTTGAGTAGCAGGGAGGACATAAGAGAGAAACAACACAATGAGAGTCGCTCTTGACTGTCATCATCTACTTTTATGTTGGCGCAGGCGCATGAATTAATCGTTGCCAGCGATGCTATTTTGTTTCGGCTTCACATAGGCTGTCCTTATTAGATAGATCTTGTAACGCAAGATCCGGTATCCAGGTTATTTGTTTTGTAGGTCCGAAGACCCCTCTATACCAAAATAATACTACAGGATGCCGGATCTAGCGTTATGAGATATATGCCTTATTATCAATATTCGTAGTTAATAGATATATGGTTGGTTCCATAGATCTTATAACGCTAGATCCGGTATCCAGGTTATTTGTTTTGTAGGTCCGGGGGGGTTGAAAGTTCTAGGCCATTGATTGGTCGTTTTAATTTTCGGAACGTAAGCAATGAAAGATCTATGGTTCCAACCATAGATCTTATAACGCAAGATCCGGCATCATGTAGTATTTTTTTGGTATCAGAGGGGTCAGCAAGAAAGTAGGTACTACATGATCATGTGGTACAACATATGTATGGACAAAAATGAAAACGACCAATCAATGGCTTACGGCCGTATTCGCCGTATACTTTTGAGCTTGAGCTTTTGAGCTTGCTTCAAATACATACAATTTCGTATTGTTAAGCGAGCTAAAATCCTAAGCTCAGCTTAAAAGTATACGGCGAATACGGCCGTGAGTACTTTCAACCCCCAAGGACCTACAAAACAAATAACATGGATACCGGATCTAGCGTAAGCAATGAAAGATCTATGGTTGGGACTCCCACCTCAACCTCACCAGAGATAAGTAACCCACTAACAAGATGTGCACGTCAATGCTAAAATTTGGCAATATATTTTTCATGCTTTTGGAATCAACCACTTTGTTTATTTTTATTGATTTTTATCGACTTTGTACGGTGGAAATTTGTTCCCGTTCTCGTGAATATTGTGGTTTTACATCAGAATTTCATTCATATCTTTATCAAAGTACTATTGAACAATATGAAATACTCCAGTTGCATATTTGTACAATCAATTTATTATTGAGAAATGCAGTGACAGTGGCAATGTCATGATCAGGAAATAAAATTGCGAGTACTTGAACTGTGAAAGAACACGTCGCCGAAATGAGGATTTCGTTTCCCAATCAAAGATTTTCTTCGAACAAAAAATTGGATCGTTAATTATTCAGGTACGTCACACTACCAGTTGATATTTTACACTCACTATGTTCTGAGTGATATACTTGATTATTCTTTTTCTGTTACAGGAGATGTTGAGCTAATAGATTCGAGTTGGGTAGAACTGTACAAAGGGCTAGTTTGTGAATATCATTTCACTGAGGATAATAATACATTGCTCAGTATATAGATTGAATATCCAAAGCACCTATGAGAACATTTTCAAGACCATCAGTATGAAAAAAAACGTAAATAAATTGATGAGGAGAGGGACAGAAATGCATCAGCCAATGTATCTTCAACTAGTCATCATTATTAAATAATTACCACTTCCAATGTGTTGTTAAGGATTGTATAAAAATAATCACTGACAATTCAATATTTATTCATACAACAGTAAAAGATATTTTTCATAATCAATTGATATTATTACATTGCTCGTTTTTTTTTTCAAATTGTATGATCAAAAGATCCCTAATGAGGATAGATATAGAAAGAAATAAAAAGTGGAAACCCAATTTCAAAGGCAAACAGCCTCTTCATACTAAAGTGGCAACTGAAATTATGATCATGGCACCATACCAACAAATTCCTGAATTTGATTTTTTCAGTAGTTATTTCATTTGAATCTGCTTCAAAGGCACATCGCGCATTTTCAATGCAGAGCACCTTTTTCTAATCTTCAAGTTATTATCTACACATGTCTTATTGTGTTAATTTTGTTTAGACCAGGATGAATAGTTGATAGTGATTAATATTTTCTCACCATATTAATGAAACCTCTGTTATTATTTATCAAACAAAACTTCTCTTTTCTCCTTAAGAAAATGAATAATAAATATAACAAAAAACTACAGAGTAAAACGTGGAGTGAACAAATCAACTCGAGTACTGTAACACACTGTAATGTAATCTAAGTTCGTGAAAGTTCGTAATTTAAATTAGCTGCGAAACGCTAACTTCATATCAACAAAAATTGAGATTCATGCGTTAAACGCCATCTGTGATAATACGTTGAAACGAAAATCAATCACGTGACTATATTTCCAAATCTTCCATAAGACGTGCACATCTTGTTATTACTTATCTCTGACCTCACTAAGGTGGTCAATAGGGTCATAAACCTCTAAAGCTTTAGCAGAATTGATTATCGTTTTCCGATACCTTACTAAACTACTACCGATATGGCATCAAAATTAAATCAGAATATTCTTTTATGCTCGAGAAAATCGAAATCAAAAATTATTATTTGACAGCACCATATTTCTGCTGACGTCACCTGGTAGATCGGGATGGTATCGTAAAAATATCGAAAATAATAGGGAAGAAGAATTTTTTGACATAAGTGATGGCAGATAAGTCAGATGACAATATGTCAATTTTTAATTCAAATATTTTTCGATTACGAAACTAATTCAAAATATTCAAAAGGGCGCATTAATTGATTGTTTATCATCTATATAACGCAAGTCAGGTATTTTATATGAGTTAATATTTCTATAGGATTTTCAATACCACCTCAGCGAAGTCAATGAGACGATTGAATTCAAAGACCCCATAAAATAGAGAAATAAAAATGAAGAAGTAATTCAATTAATAACTATTGTCTGAGAAAAGTAGGTAAGGGTAGTGGTGCATCTGATAATATATTTAATAAACAACACAAGTTGATATTATAATTACATGTTCATAATATAATGTAAAGAAGAGATCTCATATAAACTCACATCATAGATAGAGTACGTACTAAGAATAACTGAGGATTTAGGAAAATAAATTCATTATTTACAGAAATGTATGACAATAAAGATTTGGTTTATTACCTTATACCTATTATTAAAATACTTTGTGCTCACACTTCACAGGTTCTCATGATGTTCATGTACAAAGATTCAAAGAATAGGGATAAGAATTTTAACTTAGATCAAAATTATCTTCACAGCAATTACTTGCAGATGTAGCTGATGATGTGTTGTCCTACTGCAAAACACCAAGTTTGTCTCATATATTAACACTTGATGTACAAATATGTCTTTCGAGAACCCACATTCGTGTTGCTACATGAAGCATAAGTCTTTGAATGCTTAAACTTTCTGGAAAAAGTGGTCAATGAAGGGTATAATGGACGCTGAACAATGAAATAAAACTCAATAATAACTTACCTTTAATCATCCGAATATATTCCGCAGGAATAATTAAAATCGCCCAGTAATTTTTTACCGCCATCTGTCAAATGTGACAGAGATTATCAATTCTTCTTCCACTTCGATTAATGAAACAGAACCTGAACCAACCTACCAGGTGACGTCACATTTTTAGAAAAGGATGGAGAATGTTCGATTTTTGAATGCCGTTTTTGGAAAAACCCTTGAAAATAAAAATTTCAAAAAAATATCGACGTATTCACTGGACACCCGCGTTTCACATATATAATTTTTGAAAAAAAGTTTACAACCCTATTTTATGTCAGTACTAGTGAGAACTCCATTTTAAATGTCATCACCGAAAAATCAGCAGTGACACGTCCTGTCATAAATTGGAAAGGATAATTAATCGAATCGCGATGACTTCAAAACTTTTATCTCATCCCATCCTGACAAAATACCCATTCGCTGGATCGAGCCAACTAGTGAATACCTGGAGGTCCGTCCACAACGACATGAAAGCCCCGGACTTTACCAAGTACCGAAGGGCCAGTCTGAGGGACCCCACCTGCAGAACGTCCGACTCGGAGGGATCGCGAAAATGCGCTTCCTACGGCATCTCTGCAGCCGGGGCCACGGTGCTCCTCTACGGCCTCAAATCGGAGATCACCAGGTAGGGGAACCTGCCTCGAAGGGAGATCGAACTGATTTCGGTAAATGTTCGGTTAGGTGGCAATGTCGAATTTTATCATCATATTCGGAAAGAAGATAAAATTTGCAACATAATATGTTCAAATCGCATGACGATATCTTCATTCGTTGAAAAGTTATGGCTTGAAGAATATTTCATTAACAAATTTATCAAAGGAACAAAATAGGTTATTGAGTTTTCGAATTTTTTCAAAGTTTCCTAGTCAAGCATGCCATAGAAAAATGAAAAAAATAATTCAAAACTTCGTTCCCATTTTTATTTATTCATAAAATTTGTTTTTGCGTTAACAGATATTGGTTGTTTTGGTATATCATTATATCTGATTGAATTGAAATGGAAAATATGTTTCATTTTATTCTTTTTCCCATCACATGCTCGATTACGAAATTCGAAAAAAAAAACTGAAAACTCAATGATCTATGTTGTTTCTTCAATAAATTAGTTGATGAAATATTTTTTAAGCCATAACTTTCAAACAAATGAAGATATCCAGGGGCGGATAAAGGGGGGGCTATAGGGGCTTAAGCCCAGGGCCCCGGATTCCGCAGGGGTCCCCAAAATATGAAATAAACGGTTTATTCCAATTGCTACTGCACTTGTATAATAATGGATAGAAATTGATATTGTTATTATAATATTAATATTTTTGTTCTGATTCAGCGTCAGATCTGCTATATTTATAGAAACTTTGATTCCTACTGCCTAATCGGGTAATGTATAATATTGAGATTTCTTGATGATGGAGAGATAGACAGATTAAGTATTTTTCAAAAAATGAAATGAATAAGGTAAATGCACTTGAGGAATCAATAAACTTCGGGAAGAGGGCATGCAGATACTCAGAACACCTGTCATTTTCAAAAATGCTCGAATACATATCGATGATGTAACTGAATAGACATTTTCACTTCATCAAAAATATATCTGACGTTACTTATAACAAGTTGCGAAGCGGAACGGCCGTTTTCATGATCGAAAATATATATAGGACTACAAAGAGGAAAGACTGAGGGAAAGACAGGTAGGACTAGTTCTCAATTTTGTCAATACCAAATCGTTAACTCATAATGAGGCAATATAAAGGCTTGTATTCAAAGCAAATCCTAAGTATTGAAAGCAGAACCACTTTATAACACTACAGAACCAAACATAGAAAAGGAAGTTTTTGAAAAACCTGATGAATTCACCATAGTTTATAGAGGCTCCCATTTTAGCCTATCTTCGAATATTTCTCCCTTTGTTTTCAAAAGGCAGAACATTCGGCAATAGGTTGAAATTAGAGCCGTTAATGAGCCTCAAATTATTCAGATTTTTAATGAAATTTCTATTTTATGTTATGCTCAACGGTCAAGCTAGCAAAACCCCTAGCAATACCCGCGATTAAAAAAATTAGAGAAAAATAGCGATAGGGTGGAATTATTATTATGTCTTCGATATTCGATTCAGATAGCACATACCTGAAAAACACAGTCAGTATTTTTTTTCAAGACGAAAGAGGAAATTCGGCCATATTAGGCTAAAGTGAGAGTCACATCAAAAGAGCATAAAATTATGGTGTAATCACATTCTTCGAAAACAAATGTTTCTAGGAGTGGTTTCGCCAGCTCAAGAAATCCACGATTTTTCGAAAATTCGGCAATAAGGTAATAAATTAGCCTCCAAAAATTCTAACAATTCAAAGTGTGTCGTTGAATTTTTTATTTATTTTTCATTTCCTTTTTTTTTCGTTCATGAAATATAAATGAAGAAAATTATAACATTTATATATTTTATATCCGACGACTCAAAAAAAATATGAACTGGGTAGCGTTCAAAGTTGTTCGATCAATAGCCCACGGCCCCGCCATCAGTTAGTCCGCCCCTGAAGATATCGCCATGCAGTTTCAACTTATTATGTTGGATATTTGATCTTCTATCCGAATCTGTAGAGATAATCATACCGTTCCATTTGAAATTTCGGGAAAAATTCAAAAAACTGTTAACTTCATAAAACGCCCCCTAGCGTGGGCGGTAAGAACCAGAATGGCATGGATAGTTTTTTATTCTATTCACAAAACCTTCCTTCCTTCAACCATATCTTGCTAGAAAATCCCATCAAGTCAAACTTAAGTTATAGACATTTACATTCCAGAAAGTTGAATACTCTACCGCCTTTATTTTACGTCCTACAATGAAACTTTATTGTTGAAAAATTCAATTTTTTATACGATCGAAACTATCACGCCCCCTAGCGGTGGACGTATCAATTTAAAAAATATTTCCAGCAATTTTTCTTGGTCGGTTTCCTCTGAAGAATTTTTTTCTCAAACTTGTACGACTGTTAGTTACTGAGATACAGTACCTCGTTATCCTTACTGAATCACCCGGTACAACAGACAAGCCAGTGATGAGCAGTGGAACAATAGCAAAAGAAGGGTGTTGAAGGTTTTATTTCGGGAATATCTCGAAAAGTATTGGTTTCCTCACAACTTGGTTTTCAGATTCGTGATCAGGAGACCAAAATACGTTAGTACAGCCAGAAATTTTGAAAAAATTCGACATCACCACCTAACCGAACATTTACCCCGATTTCTATGAACATTTCACAGATGCTTCAGGTCACGAGTATAAACAACTAGCAATGAAAATTTTGGTAAATGTAGCGAAAACAGTATCTCCCTGAATTTTCACGAAATTTGCACAGTTGATTCAAAACGTGATAAAAACACTATGGGAAGTGAAATTTTCGTAGGTTAGGTACTACTACTGCCTTTCATCAGCTACAGATTCATTCAACCATTTACTCCTATTTTCTTTTTGAATTACATTTGATGACACCAAAAAAATCGAATATAATATCGTCATTGTAGGTCTAAACCTTCTCGGTATACAACAGAACACTTATTCTCTGAAGCCCATGTATTTGACATTCGACAACTATTTTATTACAATATCATAATAACTTATTATAAAAGGGGAAGCTAACTTTTACCTTCTCATTATTATGATACGCGGAAAAAAAAATCACCACGTCATCACACAAACACAAAAATCACTTCTGCAGCACTCATATACATACCTGGCTCCAAAATTATTCAATACTGTCCCAAATTCGATCAGAAATATTAATATACTCCATCATTTCAAAAAGGCAATGAAAATGCACATATTCAATATCTCAAGGCAAACAATCGCCAATTTTGTTGACAAAAAAAATATTTGAACCACTAGTGATACCTGTACTGATTCATTTCATTTCATTCCAATATTCAATTATTTCACAAAATGTTCTGCTTTGTATTTTGTGTTTTCTATTTTTGTATTTTTATTGGTTATGGTATATTCATTATATACATCGGTAATCAAACTTTTATTTCTTTTTATTTACATTATATTGGCTAAGGAATGTTTCATTATGATTAATCTTCGCTTTATATATTGTCATTCTCGAAACAAGTGTATTATTCACTTATTGAGTATGAATATTTATTTACGATGTTCTAACTTCCATGTATCATTTCTATAATTTCGTGAATAAATATTATTATTATATTATATATTATTATATTATATTAACAGTATAAACAAACGTCGAAGACGTCTTCAAACTTAAATGCTTGCACAATGTTGCCAAATGAATGAGCAATGTTTACAATTATTTCTTAACGATTCTATAAACACTGAACTATATGGCATTTTATTTCAGTGAAATTTTTCTCGCAATAAAGATAAATTTGGAAAATATGACATTTCCAAATTTCAGAAGGGGAATTTTTGTTGAATATCACTCGGATGATGAAGAAAAATATATTCTTCTCTTATTGATTACATAACACTTAAACAAGGAATAAGAAATTATGGTTTTCACATAGGGTTGATAAAAGTCCATCGAACGTTCTGTTAACTTGAAATGGGATTAACTCTGCTAACTCGCGAGCTGCGTGCGTTTTCATGGTTACAAACATATTAAATATGCCATGGTCTGTTATTATAGTTTATTATGATACAATACGCTATTTTGTCGCATGCGTTGTTTGGAGTACGACGAGCGAAGCTAACCTATCAATGAGGACACAGTTAACTATTTCCGGTGAAGTTTTGAGGAAGGAACATTGTATTAAAAAAAGAAGAGAAAACATCATAAATTCATTTTCAAAGCTTGTTAGTGTTGCTCTCTTTATGTCATGAAATTGAAAATAACTCGAGTAAAAGCTTTTTTTGATGAATTTTTTCGTAAAATTGAATCTTGGGACTCAATATTAATGTTTTGGTCTAAAAGCTTGGGCGGATTTATGCACAACGCTTTATCATTAATCTGTTACTTCATTTCACTGTCATTATAGACCATATTTTTCTTCAAGAATTTTGATATTTTTATGCACCACCTTCATTTACTTCAAGTTTTTCTAATATCGACAAATTTTCTCGAGTTTTTGCTAAAAACAAGAAGAAAGAATCGCGCCTGCGCAAATCAGATTTTTACTCTCATTGTCGTTAAAAGATAAGGGTTAGTTATCTTCCAGAGAATAGCTAATGAAAGATAAAAGTTAATTTGTGTGCATAAATGGTGAAATGTAAATACATCCAAGTTCCAACATCTCTATTGAAAACGATAGTAATTTAGAAATGACAAATTAATTAAAAAGCGGTGTGTATGGATCCGTCTATATTACCTAATGTCTTACTGACAATGTTAGTAAAATTTCAATAACATTCATAGGTCTATAAAGAGATAATCAAATTTCACGAACTTTCCGCATAAATATTTTCGTTGCCACACAGTAAAACAAACTTGGTTGTAATTTCAATCAAATGGATTTCAGAGAAAACTACGACGAAATCAACACCTGAATATCAAAATATTATACATTTCACAATTGAGTGTACATAAAATCATAACAAAAACCAAATGGTTGAAATGTAATATTATCAATGGTGCTATCATTCAGATTTTATATAATTTAATGGGAAAAATGCATGTGAATGCTGTGAATTTCATGCGCTCATGTATTCGAACTTAGAACCTTAAAACTTTTGCCAATAGGCACTGATGTCCTTCCTATCATACTTGAATTCAATATACAAATTATATTCCAATAGGTAATCCAACCTAGTAAAAAACACCTGCGAACACACTTATGATAATATCAAGGTGGTAATAGGATGGTGAAACAGCTCTTCAATTGTTTCTGCGAAAAACTTGTAGACCGTTTGAGAAGGTACTAATATTTCCACGACTTGAATGAAGATGGCGGTGAGATCGATTATCGAAGAAGATTTCTGTTGCTAACGTATTTCTGTGGTTCGCATATGACAGACATGAGTTGAAATGACATCAAAACACAATATTTTCAGTGAATCTGGAATAATTCTCGATATTTTGACTCTTCTCAGTCATTTTTCATCTAGAATAGATGAAACTGATAAAAAGGTGACAGATGCACAGATTCTGTTTTACCGACAAAAGGTATGTCGCCATCTCTGATAACTTCAGGAAATATTACTACGG
This sequence comes from Chrysomela aeneicollis, assembly GCA_029955515.1. Lineage (NCBI taxonomy): Eukaryota > Metazoa > Arthropoda > Insecta > Coleoptera > Chrysomelidae > Chrysomela > Chrysomela aeneicollis. The sequence continues at coordinate 7,299,916 of JARUHQ010000009.1, read as the reverse complement.
TATGAAATCAAGTAGGCAAAGGTCTACAGTTTATTCTAGTGCTTGTTAATAGGAAGCTGTTTCACCATCCTATATCCACCTTGGATAATATGGTATTCCTTACCACCAGAAAAGTATTCGAATGTACCTGCTTAGTGTAAAAGACTAGTGAGCCTCTCGCCAAGGAAAGCTAAACAGCTTCTCGAGTTGGACCAAAAAGACTTGAAACTGGTAACGGGACTCCTCACTGGACACTGCCCTCTGAGGTATCACCTCAAAAAGATGGGTAAAACATAGAGTGACAGTTGCCGCTACTGCGAGAACTTCGCTGAAACTGCAGAACATTTGCTTTGCGAATGCCCAGCACTCTTCTGCAAGAGGCTCAAGTTCCTGGAAGGGGCCTTTTTAGAGTCCTCCGATATCAGGAACTTAGCTCCCAGGAAACTGATAAACTTCACACGAAGCCTCGGAATCCCGGGCCTCGAATAGATTAAGGGTTTTGCACAAAAGATCTAAAATGTCGAGGTGCTTGCGAGGCTGCACAGCCTTAACGACCCCTCCTACAATCTACCTGCTTAGTGTGTAAACGAACCGAAGAGAATTTCGTTGAGGTAGAACTCAGCATCAAATAAAGCAGTGGTGTGATGTACAGAATGTACATCACACCACTGCGGTGTCAAATTGCACTTTAGAAAATCCATAAACAACGCCACCAAAGTGTTCATTATGCTAAGTTCAGCACTCATTAGCGTTACTCACAACTGGGTTCGATTATCAAAACCACCCATGGGATATGGTCACATAACACCTACAGTCGTGGATAATATGCCAATGTTGACTGACGCAATCAGGACCTGAGAAGACACCAGATGGTGTTAGCTATTTTTTCATTGCGTAGGTGTTTATTTTCGTGTTATAAAGCATCTGTGAAAATTTCATTGAAATCGGTTCGACTTCCTTTTGCTAATGCAGGTTCGTCACCTACATGTCAGCCTCAGCCGACGTCCTCGCCATGGCCAAGGTGGAAATCAACCTCAACGAGATACCGGCCGGCAAATCGGTCACCTTCAAGTGGAGGGGCAAGCCGCTGTTCGTGAGGCACCGGACCGCCGAAGAGATCGAAATCGTGAGATCGGTGCCCCTCGACTCTCTCAGGGACCCCGAGGACGATGCCCAGCGCACCCAGAATCCCGACTTCCTGGTGGTTCTCGGCGTGTGCACCCACCTAGGCTGCGTGCCCATCTCGAACTCTGGGGATTTCGGGCCGGGCGGCTACTACTGCCCCTGCCACGGCTCACACTTTGATGCCTCCGGTAGGGCGAGAAAGGGGCCTGCGCCCACTAATCTGGTGGTGCCGCAGTACAGTTTCCTGGACGAGAAGACGTTGATCGTTGGATGAATGTGCCTGTGCGAATTAGCTTGCGATTCATATTGGAATCTTGTATGCATAAAGTTGTTCATTGAAGGGTTCAGATCATGGAGCCAACCAAACCTACTTTATAATAAAATAAATACTTTTTTCTACGACCACGTTTATGTATTGTTACGAACTGTGCTTCCACGAGACCGGAAGTCATTATCTCGGCGGCATGACTGATGGTCGTGATTAATGACCTCGCTCGCCGACAAACCAATTAGCGGATGATTCATTTCTGGTTAGTTTCTGTTGTTTCTAAGGAATTATGGAATGATGTATTTTGCCTATATAAAATGGAGCGGATTGACGCAGTCAGTCAGTTTTAGTTTGGAAAGAGTCAGTTTAGAAAGAAAGCTAGTATTGTGAACATTGAAATTCGTAAAGCGAATATCGTTGTGATTTAACTAAGCGTTTATTGAGTTGTATTTAGTGTGTTTAGTGAAATACATTGTTCAGTTTTGTACTGAGTGTTTCAAATTCACGAACCCAAGTAGAAATATCGTAACATTATAAACGTTTTGCCATATGAGGTGTGTTCGGTTTTTACATAATATCCTAACAGAGGTAAGCTCGGAAAGCGTTCGATAAATAAGATTTGCTTCCTCTAGTTAATCCGATCCGTGTCCATTAACTATCAGAATGAGCACAAAGATGCAATCTGTTTGCTCTGTTATGAATGTGGGTTCATGCAAAAAATTAAGTAATGAAAACTGAAATTAAAATTTGTAGAATGGCCAACATTTATCTAAGAAATTAATTTCTTCAATTATTTCAAAAAAAAATTACAGTTTTGACAGATGACTGAATTTCTAAATGTTTTCAGTTGATGTGTCATGAACACAATATATTCCTAATTTAAATTCCATGTTAATCTTATATTCATTTTAGTTTAAGTTGATGTAGCATGAATCCACCTTGAGAAGCAGAGCAAACAAATTTAATCGTCCTTTAGTTGTCATTCTTACATTATGTAGTGTATGTGACCATACCACATAACATATGTTCACATATATCTTTTCAAGTGAAAGCCTACTTCATATTAGCGTAGAATAAATACTTGTTTCTACAACCACGAATAAAAACTTAATAAAACACACTGTTTTGTAATATGGAAAGTAACTGATGTAACAATGGCGTTTGAATATTTCATAAGAAGCACACGTGTGGAAATAAAAATCGCATGGTCGAATGAATGGATAGAAATAATTAGGTATATTAGTTGGTACTCACTGTCACCATAAGAGCTTTTTTTATACCACATTCATATTTATTAGATTTTTGTCTGTTTTCGGATTATAAGGAGAATTTGTAACTTATTTCAGTGTATTAATGAGGCATAGTCTGTGAATTCACTTTGATGAAGATCGTAACTGGAATTCTTAAACTATTCCTACATGGCTGATGATATTGATATTATTGATGGCAGCGGGTGACATAATCTATCATCCACAACTTGCTACCAATGAGACGGCTTGCGTCACAGATGCTTGGACTTTTTACATTCGAGAATAACGCACTAACTTACCTATATTTTTCGTTAACTGGCAGCGCACAACCAGCTCACTTTGATGTGAGTGCCATGTCATAAGGGAGTTGAAGGCAACGAGGAAGCAGACCGCCTTGCCAATGAAGGGGCATATACACAATTTCTCGGTCCAGAACCCTTGTGGACTTTCCAAGGCCCACTTGAGAGAAGAGTTCCGACGCTGGGAAGCAGATCAAATGAAATCTCAATGGAATAAAGTACCAGGACAAAGACAAGCGAAAAGGCTAGTGAGCCTCTCGCCAAGGAAAGCTAAACAGCTTCTCGAGTTGGACGAAAAAGACTTGAAACTGGTAACGGGACTCCTCACTGGACACTGCCCTCTGAGGTATCACCTCAAAAAGATGGGTATTACAGAGAGTGATAGTTGCCGCTACTGCGAGAACTTCGCTGAAACTGCAGAACATTTGCTTTGCGAATGCCCAGCACTCGTCTGCAAGAGGCTCAAGTTCCTGGAAGGGGCCTTTCTAGAGTCCTCCGATATCAGGAACCTATAGCTCCCAGGAAACTGATAATCTTCGCAAGAAGCCTCGGAATCCCGGGCCTCGAATTGATTAAGGGTTATGCACAAAAGATCTGATAGGTCAAGGTGCTTGAGAGGCTGCACAGCCTTAACGACCCTCCCTACAATATACAGTCTATATTTTTCGTTTAATGTGATTATTCAATATGATTTGGATACACTGCTGTATTCCTGTTTGCGTGATTATACTGATGACATTCGAAATATCTTCCATACTCGTGTAGGCAAATGGTTTCAAATATCAATGAGATTGTTGGTGCAAAACGAAAAAGAATCAATGATTCGCATCTAGAATTTTTATCGAAAAAGTGTTCAATTATTACCTTAGGTAGAGAAATTCACAGTGATATCGAATCAATACCTCCTGAAATTATAGAGGTCGCTCAATGTATATCATTGAAATTACTTCCAACGAAATTAGATGAAAAAATACTAATACATAATGTAAGTATTATAATTGTGGTTTTTGCAGTATAATGCCATATTATAACAGGAAAACCCGTAGTGTTGGTGTATTTTTATTGAGATTGATGAAAATGAAGAATCGTCTGCTCGTACACCTCCAGAAATTGTATCACTATGGCATTGAAAATCTGTAATAAATGGATTAGAAGTGAATAAAGTAGAGTATATTGATCACAATAACACTAAAACGCTGCTCTGTTCATAAATATTAGAAAATAATAGCTATCTATCATTAATGATGACACGTGGTATAATCTACTCTTATATACTGTTACGCGCTGTGCTTCCAAGAAGACCGGAAGTCATTATCTCGGCAGATCGCGTCTAGGCCGTGATTTATGAGATTTGTAAAGCGAAGATCGTTGTGATTTAATTAAGTGTTTATCGAGTTGTATTTCGAGTGTTTGGTAAAATGAATAGTTTTGTTTTGTACTGAGTGTTTTAAATTCACGAACCCAGGTAGATATATATCGTAACAATACATTCCTCAGGTACAGATTATACAATATATTAATCAAACATTATACTTACATATTTGTAAGTAGTACTCTAAACACATATTGAAATGTTCATAAAATTCATTAATTATAAAACATATTTTATCAGGAAATTCTTTCAATGTTTCACAAACTGATACAAATTTAATTATCTCCATATTTTCGGTAGACTGCTGAAACATTAAGGGACTGGTAATATTGGATCATATTTGCGCATGCGTTCGAAGTTTTCAATTCTGTGACGGTTTTTTATAGGTTATTGTCTGTGATTGTGTTGTTTATTCAAACTTATATCAGAATCATTAGATCATAAAAAGAAAAAATGTATATTGATGACTGAAATTGTAAAGTGACCACTGACACAACCACATAAATTGACCAATGGAAGAAGTTACCCTTAAGACATGACAGTCCTTAATAATTCCTGCTTAAATGGTCCTTTTTTCTTTATGTCTTAAATCTTATTACCAAAAACTTAGGTCTTAAAACTTATGACTTAAAGTTGCTGCATAAATCCACCATTAAACTCGGCTGTTGGTTTTTCGACTAAAATCCGAGATAAAATGGAACTATCAGTACCATGAATTTCAGTTGTGATTCGTATACTCTGTTGTAACTTATTTTCACCATATCCATTCTCTCGTCGTTGATCATTCAGCAGTTATTCGAGTTATTAATAAGCTTGTAATCGAATTGAATGAAGACCACTGAACCCGAAGCACTACTCGGCTGGTTATCGTTGAGAGTCCGAAAGATTGATATCTAAGTACCAAGAATGTTTGGTTGGTCACCTTTATCCTCCCACTAAACGATGGTACGGAAATAAATATTTCCGATAGCCGCACCTGGATTCGAACCCGGACCCTCTGGGCCATATGCCAGCATATCAATGCACTCGGTCACCAGCCCAGCTGATGACTACCCGCATTACTGGAAATGACTGCCAAAGAACGGTCAGACTTATCAGCCACCCTGGTGGAGAACGACCTGAAATACAACACAAGCAAGAGATCAGACCTCAACATTCGAAAAGCTACCACGATTAACCTGACATCAACACTACAGGGGATTCTATTTGAAATCAAAGTTACTGAAACTTTTCAGTAGCACCTCCGTAGCCTTGAAAAATTTTCAGATCGATAGAGCAGGATGGATTACCCAAAAAGCCACATTTCGAGAAGAATCATATGACCCGTTCTCCATAAACGTCTACGGTACCATCAACCTTGGTCCACACTTCATCAGCGAACTACCTCAATATCAATATGGAATCAAAAGCAAGACAATCGCTGAATATCTGTCATCGAGTCATAACAATATCCCAAAAATAGTAATGATAATGATAGCATCGTTTATGTAATAAAAATATAACAAACTCTACCATTTAGGTTGTTTCAAATATGCTATCGTTCATTGAAGCACAAGGTGGTTATTCTGTGATTGAAATCACATTTGAATAATCTTCCTCCTACTGTGACTCGTTCTCCCTCCCAACCGAACGGTTATTTCTCATCATTTGATTCGTTTGGGAAATAGTCGAAATAGCTGAAAGAAATACTTTCTCATGATTCGAGTTACTTGATATTATTATTATTTTCAGATGAGATGGGATACTCAACAACCATCGCCTACAATCAAGGATTTAGACATCCGAGTATCTGAAGCAGATGCATATCTTCAAATTATGATAGACCAAACTAAGGTGAGTTAGATATTTCAATGGAAAATCGTACAGCGGTGATATTTCATGTTTCTGATTCCATACTATTATTGAATCCATCAATTGCTTTACTTTCATTAAGTGACAGCATTGCTGCTCGCATCCATCGTTTTTGAAAGCGAACCATTTTTCTGTTGCATGATATGGAAAATAATAGTGACAGTGAATCATCTAACATACCTCCTGATGTAGCAGAAAGTGCGAACATTATGAATTTGAATCTTTTACCAGATAAATCGAAAAAAAATATGAATTATAATATAGATTCATAACATGCTGCCAAGAAATGCTTGAATGCTAAAGATCCTAGATTTGTCGTGTTTCCCAAAAAACACCAATCTGTTGAACATATAGCAAAAATAAGTTTGATATCTTTCTGGTTCATAACGTATTATAACTGTGGGATAGACATAAATTTTCAAGTAGCTTCAATAGCCGAGGAATTCAAAGCGTGTCTCATCAAGCTGCCAGCCCGGCTTCGATCCTGGGGCAAGGCAATTCTTTTTTATTCTATGAGTCATTTTCCCTTCATTCAGATGAAGAATTTTATGAAATGTAAGTTAATTAAGTATCGAGTTTTCTTGTCTAGGAACTATGTAGAAACAATATTTTGTGTATTTGAATTGCTTTACTTGACTGATGAGCACATGATTTAATGCCACCCGCTGATGTTTCATATGCGAGGCATGAAAATCAGCCAAGGCATTAAATCTGCTTTTCTGCCATGTGAAACACATAATTTTTCCATCATTTTCTTTATCTAATATCATTGTCAACTCCAATAAGATCAGCTTGTTTTTTACTATACCTGGACTTGCGTAGCAACGAATTTCTTCTTCCTAGGTAGTAAGAATATACTTAACTGTTCTATGTCATTATAAACCGCTTTCAATGTAATTTGGAGCCCTCAATATTTTTAATATTGTGATTTCGGTTTTAGACTTTGAGCGGTGTCCCGATACTTTATGTTTATTGATTTCAGAAATTAGAAGACAGAATTACAACGATGACCGACTCCGAAGAAAAAGTGAAATGCCAGCTCATTTTGGACCATGCAAACGTAAGCCATTGATCTTAATCCACAACGCCTTTTCAATCAGTAAGAAATGTTCATTTTGCGATAATGTCTCGAAGTCTTGACAGAACTCCAAAGAGAATTATCTCATTATTATTTATAAATAGTAGACTAATCAACCACTTTCAGTATGACTTCACGCGGTAGCCACTAAGCAGCTGCTGGGGAAACAAACAAAGCCATTTTACTGCGAATTTTCTAATGACAATCTGATTATATTATCAATTGTGGATGTCTTGTGACTAGTGTTGCAGCAACATTTCTCAAATTGTCTTCAATACAGAACAGGCAAAGACATATAGAGAACAGATGCGATATACTGTGACAATGAAGAAATTTATCGAGTAGTTATCATACTTTTTTATTTGAAATTGAGTATTATAAAGTAGAGTCGACTGAGTTGGAATACATCAAAAAAGTTGCGATTTATAATGGTTATGAAATAGAGGTAGTAAATCAAATATTGAGGAAATTTAGGCTTAGGAAATATGTTCGAGAAACCACCACTTTAGGATTAGAAATAGATAAGAAGAAATTTGTAAAAATTCCTCACCATCCGATCATCACAAAAAATTTAAATGGTATCTTCAAAACACAAGTCCTAAACTTAGCTTTCGCAGCTGAAAATACCATTCGAAACCTTCTAGGTTATCCAAAAGACAAAATCGACATGTCACGAACAATAAGGAGTTGGATAGAAAGCATTTACATTAATCGAGTAGTAGAAGCCCATTGACGAACCAAGATGGCGGCCCTATCACCTTTTCCATATTGTTTGACCTTATTGACGTTCCTCTCCATCAAAGTTCCACGTCAGTGAAGCGGAAAATCCAGGTATAAATAAGGTGTCCAGTTACACGGACAAATCAGTTTCATTGGTATTTCTACTGAAGATGACAACTTAGTTGTCGAAATACGTATTTCGTTTTTCTCAAATATTTTGTAGTTTTTTGGTTATATTTTCATTCGTTGTATATTGGGGTATTATTGTGATCAAACATTTATTTCAGTTTTCTTTATGAAGTGTGTCCAACTTTCTACACTTTTGCACGATATATCAGTTATCTTCGAGGATAGGAAGGAAGTTGCGGTTTTCACATTACTGTACAACTTTTTTTGTGAAACAAACATTGCCCTTCCTGCTTTTGAGATACAGGGCGGAATTGAAAATATTGCATTTTGAGATCCTTCCTTTATCTTCGCTATCTTTCAACTCATAGACAAAGTAAAAATTGTATATCACATATCTTTTTACGTAGACTCCAGTGACGTAGTCAGATTTCCGAAATTAGCAGTCATATTTTAGATATAACCCAAAGTAGCTTTTTCTCAATAAAACACTGTATATTTTTTCAATATTTGAAACATAAATTATTTGCGCTTCTCTTTTGAAAGTAATATTTGTCATGACCATAGCTATAAAAACTGAAGATTATCCATTAATTTTGCAAGCGGGATGTATTTTTGAGAAATGCAAACATTTATGTGTTATATTCAAGAAAACATAACTTTGGGTTACATGAGTGTATATAATCTTGGTTGGTTATATCTAAATAATTACAGCTAATTTCGAAAATCTGACTACGCCACACTGGATTCTACGTATAAAGATGTATAAGATAAAGTTTTCACTTTTCCTATAAAATGAAAGATAGCTGAGATACACGGGGGATCCCAAAATGCAATATTTTCAATTCTGCCCTGTATCTCGAAAACAGGAAGGGCTACGATAGTTCTGTTTTCGGCAACGTTTGGTTCACGAAAAAATAAGGGGAGTAATGTGAAAACCGCAACTGTCTATCCCCAAAGACAACTGAGATAACGTGTAAAAGTGTCGAAAATGGGACACACTGTACATACATCAGTTTTCATGCTAATTTTTTTCATACTCTGATGCAAATATTATATTATATATAATTATATTATAATATTATATCTATCTAGTGAGTCCAGATTACCTCCACAAAATATTGAGTATTGAACCAGGATTGAAGAATCATCAATATGGCTAGACAAGTTTTATTGAAATCACCAAATGACACGCGACATCACTAAAATCGATAGAATGACACTAAAAGGTTTTGTTTGTTCCCCATCAGCCATCAGCTGATGGCAGCCCGTTTTATATATTGTCTACCCTAGAAAAAAGTACCAGTTAAGATCATGTAAATAATTTCATACTACGGTAGTCATAACATCGGAAGTTGCTTGTAAATACCTTAATATTTTCGTTAAGTAGGATTTTTTTTTCGGTAAACATACATAGATTTCAATAATCATGCTCAATGTCCACATGTCATTCATTGGAGAAGACTAGATTAAGCTGATTTTCTGTTTCAGATTATGCTGGACAACATCAAACACTCCATAGTTCTTCTGCAAATAGCGAAAGTGAGTATTGTTGAATTTTATTTTCGTTGAATTTATCATCCTTTCCTTAATTGATTAGAAAACTAATTAACCAACGTAGGTGATCCATTTCTTACAGTGGAGGTAGAAGTTATAGGACAAGGGGTTGAACTTACAGACAAACTCCACCAAAGTGTTTAATATGTAGTCATAGACTTACATTAGGACATGTTTCGAAGGATTAATCCTTCATCATCAGCAATAATAAAAAGTACATCTATTAAGAGAAAAAAACTTAGTGCGACCCCCTTTGTTTTATTTTAAGATTATTTTTTATGTTTAAATTTTCACTGTCATCATTGGTAAGTTTTCAGGTACTTCTTTTTTTGATGTGTCAAGATTTTCAACATTGTTTTTTTCTCTTAATGGATGTACTTTTTATTATTGCTGATGATGAAGGATTAATCCTTCGAAACATGTCCTAATGTAGGTCTATGACTACATATTAAACACTTTGGTGGAGTTTGTCTGTAAGTTCAACCCCTTGTCCTATAGAAAACTAATTCATCATATCAGTAATTTTCGATGATTTTGGAATTGTACCGAATGTGAATAACATCGTCTCAACAGGGGTAAAGCTCAAGGCGTAAGATTCCCACATGAGTCATCATCAGGGGTTTTTACAAAGAGTAACGAGAGTTTGAGGGTAGCTGAAACTATTGAAAAATGGTATATTACACAACAAGTGTGGAAAGTGACATATTTCACACGTGGAAACGTAACGAGTGAAGGGAATGCAGTTTCCAACGATTTTGTACACTATTTTTCAATAGGTTCTTTCATTTCATTTCGGGGGGAGTCAGGATGTCCAGGATGTAACTTGTGCGGGCTCTATAATTTCAGGTGATTTCGATTCGATATTAAGTACTGTTTATTTCCAAATTCAAGATGATACTTTCTCGACATTTTATTTAGTTTTGTTTGGACAAACAATGTTATTTATATTTGATGCCACACGCCTGCTGGTGCCAGTAGTCACGCAACCAGGAATACAGAACCACAGAAGAACGTAGTGCGCAAGCGCGTCTAAGTTAGTGCGTCTTTGACTCCTTATCAAATGTAAATAGTGCAAACATCTGTGATATGATGCAACATGCAACTGATGCATAAAACTGTAGTCGTACTCTTTGGTGGCAAGTTGTGGATGATCTCACCCGCTGCCATCAACATCATCAGACATCTATAGTTCCAGTCACTGTCCCTAATTTTTATCAAAGTGAATTCGGAGGTTATGTATCATTGACACATTGAAATTAATAGATACCTGAAGAATTTTCGATATAATTCGAAACGATACAGATATTTCAATAAATAATGTGAATATTAATTGAGAACGATTTGTGACAGTGAGTACGTACCAACTAATATACATAATTATTTCTATCACTTCATGCGAGCGTGTGACATTTTCCATTTCAACACGTGTGCTTTTTTCTTTCAAATAACAATGCCATGGTGATATGAGCTACTTTCTAAATAACAAAACAGTGTGCTATTTGACGTTTTCATATGGGGTCGTAGGAAATAGTATATTACACAACAAGTGTGGAAAGTGACATATTTCACACGAGTAGTCGTTTAGCACGAGCCGCGTAGCGGTGAGTGCGGAAACGTAACGAGTGAAGGAAGTGCACTTTCCAACGAGTTTTGTACACTATTTTTCCTACGACTCCGAATACTCTCATTTCGCGGGAGGTCTTGTAAAAAATGTAACTTGAGCGGTTTCTAGAATTTCAGGTAGTTTTGATTCAATATCAGGTACTGTTTATTTCCATATTCAAAATGATATTTGAATACTTCTCCGACAATTCCTCATTATGTGAATTACTGATTGATTGAGTTAGTGTAGTTTGGACAAATTTTATTGATATTGACACCTGCGTACATAAACAACCTTGACACCATTCGCCTGCTAGCGCCAGTAATCACGTAACCAGGAATACAGAACTATAGAAGTAATAGAAGTATGTAGTTCGCAAGCGCGTACGAGTTACTCGAGTTAGTGCGTCCTTGACTCTTTGCAAATCTGTGATACCAAAGAATCTTTTCGTTGGTGATACTGTGATATCAAACTGATGCAAGCAGCAAGCCGCGCAAAAAACTATAGCCGTACTCTTTTGAATGATCTAACCTTCTGTCATCAACATCGAAATAGTTCCAGCAAAGAGTATAGGTTCCAGTTTTAAAGTGAACTCAGAGGTTATGTAGAAATTGATAGATAAAGAATTCTTGGTATAATTCAAAACGAGACAGAAATTTCAATAAATGATATGAATTTGATTTGAGAACGCTTATATTGACAGTGAGTACCTTCACAATATACCTAATTATTTCTATCAATTCAGGCGAACGTTGTGATATATTTCATATCAACACTAGTGCTTTTTTTCTTTCAAATAAACAATACCATGGTGATATGAGCTACTTTCTGAATAACAAAACAGTGTGATTATTGACGTTTTCATAGGTGGTCGTAGGAAAATAACATTTATTTTAATAAATATGAGAAAAACATGGTTATGAATATAAATGCAGATGAATGATCATTACTCTTCTCGATGAGGTGTTCTTGTTATGAGTAACTCCAGACCAGATTAATTTCGGAACCCACATAAGCATTCATAGGCGCCGTTAGCATGGTGCAAGGGGGTGCACTTGTACTCCCTGGCAGGACACAAATTATATAGAAAAATACATTATTTTCAATTCAAAATTCGAATAAAAACTGAAGGCGCCTGGGTTACAGTCCAAATCTGTTCATCACCTTGTTAATGAATTCAGTATATTCCTCTACTCTTTGAACGAAATATATATTCAAATACCCGCGCGATTGGAATTTGTTATTACATTTATCCTCATAATATACACGATTGTATAATTATATACTTTATATTAGTTGATAGCAGGGTCGGCGATTGTATGGGGACATCGGAGCCAATGTACCCATGTAGGCAATGGTATGACTGCAGGAGTAACTTATAACTTTTGTCTATGTAGGTTGATTCATGCAACATCACTTTTAATTTATATCTTATTTGACGAATCTATTGAACTTCTAAAGTCAGATATTTGCCAGAACGCTTGTTCACCTTAGACGTTTACGGAGAACGGGACGTAGGATTATTCTGAAAATTTGGTTTATTGGGTAATCAGTTTTGTTCTATCGATCTAAAATACTTTCGCTTCTATCAAAAAGTAGCAACAACTTTGTTATTTCAAATGGAACACCCTGTATTTTATTTCATTTTTAGATTCTTCCTGAAGAGCTGATTTCGTCGATCTATCATACTTCGGGTATAGCGAGAAATATAACAGAGGGATATAGGGTGTGAAAAATCGAGATTTTTCAACTTTAGGAATTTTTTGTGTCGAAACTAATCATTTCTGCTCAAAACGGTTCACATGTCCCTATCTTAACGTTTCATTAACTATCTACTGACATTTAATAGAAACAAATAGAGAGTGATGCAAAACTTAAAATTTTGAACCACCCGTCCCGTTCTCCGTAAACGTCTAAGGTACCATCGACCGTGAGTGACCCTGTATAGACTTGAAACCCGATCAGTCACAGAAGATTATATTTTGGCCGAGGTGTTTTACACGTAATGCAAAATATGTTTCTTTCTATCTGAAAATTTGAAGGCATTTGACCTTGAACCATAAAAAATTTTCGTCTGCAGCTCATTTTTTTGCTACTCTAACCCCTCTAATTTGGCACCCATTACCCATTGGACAAATCTCGCTGTCACTGGTTGATAGTATAATGTATAGATGCAGGTGCACCCCCCTGAAAGTAATCCTTGCGGCGCCCTTGTAAGCGTTATTCATATTCATCAAAAATACAATAGTGTGAATAGTGTGATCTTGTACGTTTCTCCCTTAGGAAGAGTACTCACATTCAATATTGATGATTGAATATTATATGATTATACATTATTGAATAGGTGTGCTCTGTCTGAAATAGGTTTTTCTATATTTCCCTTCAAAGGATCTGGAGTTATAAAGACTGAAGACTAACACTTTATCAACAGAGTGGGCCAAGGTAAACATTCACAAACGATATAGAAAATGATTCACAAGTTGAGATTATTACTTACTGAAGTGTAAGAAAGAATCACACCGTATAGTAACGTTAATCAGTTGATTCATTCCAGACGGCTTATCATCGTTTGGTGCGGTAATAGATGATAAGTTAGTTTTAAGGAAAAAGTGGTTTACAGACGAGAGGTCTGTCACGTATTCAAAATAGAGTAGGAAGTATCATTCTTCTCAGGAAATTGAGAATGGCGTTTTGACAAAGAGTTTGGTGTTGTGTCACGTGCCTAGTTGAGTTAGGGTTAATATTCAGTATAGTATTGATCGTAAATAAATCACAGTGAGTACTAAATGTATGTAAATGTATACATGAATTAACTATACCCGTACTGTTCTGTCTAGTTTACATCATGGCATTATAGTTATATCATTCTGTCTAGGGTTTGTTATAACACTATAGTGGCTGAACCAATCATAAATGTCAATATACTACTTGAATCGGAAGGGAAATGGCTGTATCTATGCAACTTCTGCTGAATTAACATTTGTATATTGGAAATATGTGTGATTGCAAATATATGTATCCTTTCATACAAAAGAGCTGACACCATAATATATGTATAAATACAGGGTGACTCATTAATATGGAAAAGCTCGAATCAAGCGGTACTGCTAACGAGAGGTCAAATGCAGTTTGTAAAATTGTTTATTTATAACTATCGAGTAAATCATCCATTGCTAACTCGATTTTCAACAGTTAAAGACATTCATTATTGTGATGAATCGAGTAATAATGACAGTACGATGTGGTAATATTCTGACATCCCATCGTATTGTCAAATTCAAATAGGAGTTCTACCTACTATGCACAATACAACCGCGTTTGTGAAATACACGCAAATTCAATAGAGACTTACGCGACTTATGTTTTCATTGTTTCAATCGCTCTTGCACAAATAATAAAAACAAGAATTCATTGTTTCTTATTCTCAACCGTATAAAATGAGTTGTTTCTTTCTTGAAACGCTGAAACTGAGGTAAGGGATGCAAAAACGGAGAAGAATGCCAGAACGCTCAGACCAATCAGAACAATATACAAGGCATCTTAGTAGTACAGTCACAGGTACAGTATAGCAATAGCATTGTTGAATACTTAATTTTCTGAGAATCTACAATAACAGAACTTATCGCGTAGATACTTCTTTTTCAAAATTGATATTCTGCAATAAATTGCATACTATTTTATAAAACACTGGTTGATTGATAATGCGTGTGCACGACTTCTTTCGCTAAGGCGGCTGAGATTCAAAATTCTCAAAATAAACTAGCTTCTATAGGAAAGCAAGTTGCTACGTTTTTGAAACTGGAGAACCCTGAATTATATACACAGGCCATTGCCTCCGAAGGTCCTCTGCTACCATTTGTCTCAACGGAGGTGGTGATATCACAGCCGTAAAAAATTGGCGGATGAAAATCTACCTCAGTCGCTGAGAGCTATATAGACGACAATTTAAACAATAAGTTGGAGAGAGGAAACAAAATTTTAACAAGCTCCAACAGTATAAATAACTCTGAAACAAGTACTACCATCACTAAAAATTTTAACATGTCGAAGAATTCAACTCCAGGAATCAATTTCATCAGTAATGTCAATGATTTTACTATCAATTATTTCGTAAATAAAAGTTAGTCCTGGCAATGTTTGTTACACATTTCTTATTAAGTTGTTTTGTTTTACATTGAATCCACTTTAGCAATATTCAATTTCGCTATAAAATTATCAAAAAATTTTCGTAATTTCAAAGTTGTTTGGATATTAAGATAGTTGTAGATAAAGCATAGTATTCTACTCGCGCATAATGGCAATAGCCATCATTATGCGCTCGTTGAATAATATACTATTTGCCCGGTACATGGCGGTGTACAGTTTATCAGTAATAGCATAATATACCTTCCATATAGAACACCATGTATTTTACTTATTATCCCGGAATAGCTGATTCCATCGATCTTTCACACTTTCACAGCCACGGGTCTAGCGGAAATGATAACTGATATAGGGTTTGAAAAATTCGAAATTATTCAACATTAGGAACTGTTGGTGTCAAAACTATATTCAATATTGATCCAAACTTCAAACATCTAGTTATTTTCACATTTTTAACTTCCACATTACAAGTTGATCACATGTGTATTGTGACGTCACGAATGGAGAAAACAACGTTGTCACGATTTGAAAATTCTTATGCATTCAACTCAGTTCCTGATGAAAGTCCCGCTCCAGGAACTTCAGCTATGACTTGGATGATCGGCTGATGTCTGTAGAGCGTGAAATCTGAACACCAGCACTCTTGCTCCAGAAATCTCATTTGATAACCAATCAATATTCTTTTGTTTTTTGACTTCATGATGTATATAAAAGATCAAGCTAAAGAGGAATTTACCTCATTTTCAAAAATTTCAAAAAGCAAAGATATAACAATGCAGCTGGTCATAGCCAATTTGGCGAGAAAAAATTCTACACCAGTTAATCAATTCTCAAATATATAGTATCTTCGCTAGATCTAACCTTCATCCGTCCAAATAAAAAAATTCAAATCAAAATATGGTGTCCTCACAAGATGTCTATAGAGCCGAGAGCTCCACATCACAAATGTGCATTACGCATACGATTTGGCCGACTAACCTATCAGTGAGGGCCTAGATCACTATTTTCAGTAGTAATATCACAAGAGAGTGAGAATAAACTGAAAATAATTCGACAGATTTTAGAAAGCTTGTTGCCAGACACGAGAGCCCGAAGGGCTCGAGTGGTTATTGCCAAATGGCAACAAGTTTGAGAAAATGTCTGGAGAATTATTATCTAATTTATCGAACTCTCGTGTGGTATTCGATGGATTATTTTTTTACGTTACAATCAAAATCATTTTTAAGATTTTATATTCTTATTTCAACAAATTTATATCACTTGACTCAATATAAACAGAATGAGTTATTCAAATTGGGATGCATTGAAGTTTTGAACTTCTCCACCACGCCATGCCAATTCATATGAAGCAATGTGTGTTTTCGTCGTAGAGTTTTATCATGTCCAAGATTTCTCCTTTGCTCAAACTTGCAGAACTTTGTTTCCTTCTTTCGGGCTCTTTCTGTAATAACTTACGCTTGGTGTTTTTAACTTCTCTGGCGGATTTGAATTCGATATCATTGAATGGGTCGAATCTTCTATTAAATTGGTCGTAGTACAACTCTTGCATTAGTTTTGTTGTTGATGTCTTCTCTTCCAATTTATCGCAAAATAATTGGAATTGTTTCTAAATCGACGCGCTGCTTATTTTGGTATTCTTACATGCATCTCAATCAATGATTATATTATTTATATCGTCGACTGAGGATTCACTAAAAAGTTTGGAATTCATTTTACGAATGTATTGAAAAGTTATGACATACGCGTCAAATCAAGAAAATCCGTTGTCATGTGGTTGTCATTCAATAAAAACAATAGTTGCGTTAGGATATTACAGAATTTACTGATGACAGTCAGCAATTTCGGAACGCAACCAGTATAATTCAGTAATTTCAGAACGATCTACAGTACTGAACAGTACTGGTTGGGAATTTCGGAACTCGTCAAATGTACATTGAATTATTCTCGCTGGAATAATGTAAGTAGATTATTCCCACTATAAAAATGTTTTGATTGGCTAGAACGTATATGAATTACTAAAATTGAAAATTTCTATTGGTTTCGAGGAACGTCGAAAAATAATCAGTAAATTTTTCAGGAAAGGAAATTTAATTGAGAAAACATTTTATGTTAAAAAATAGCTAGCGAGGAAAAATTTACGAAGAATAGTTCAAGCTCGCGGGAGATTCGGTACTAAAATTAGATAACAAAAATTATTTATCTTTTTTTTTATATCCTTTTACTCACAAACCTATCAGGGAGGGTCCAAATCACTATTTTCAGTGAGATTTCAATCCTTGCATCAATTTGATAATATTCTATCAAAATCACACAATTTTATAGTAGGTACTACAGGATAGCGAAAAACTCTAGGTCTATGTTATATTGGACGATAGGTTCAGCTGTCGAGCCAGGGAAATTATCATTCATTAATTTTGCAGCTAGGTTAGGTAAATTTTTCGGAAAATTTAGGTTGTCATCGTAGCAACTTGCCTGATTGGCTGAAATAACAAGTATGAAATTCTCTTTGGAATTCAATTTTTTTAATATGTTGGTTTATATAGCTGCAAAAAAATAGTCTGAAGCTTTTTCGCGGAAATTTTGTATATTCGTCGGAAATCATGTCGATTATCCTCCCACGAGCAAGCAGACCAGCCGAAAACATGCTGCCCACCCTTTTATTGTCTAGCTGGAGACCTGCTGAACTTCTCTATTTTCTTCTTTTCATCGAGCGGCGGAATTGTAGAACTCACTTTCTAGGGAGGTTATTCCTGACGCCTATAACTTCTAAACTTTCAATAAAAATGTCAATATCTATTTCCTATCCCCATATTCTTCTACTGGCTTGCACGATGTTCCACCACGAGCATTGTAGATTTTCTTTTCGTGCAGTCAAAATAGTGTTACAGTTCCTTGTGCTGCTGGAAGGGAATAAGTGGAAATCATGTCATTTTTCGTTAAATAAACAATACATTTTCAAATAGAGCATTTATATACGTTGCAGGATGTCATTCTAGGATCCGAAACCTTCTAGTACTCATTGGGATTTTCTATAAATAAGCCAATTAATTGGGATATTGAATCCATTCAATTTGGTTGTTTCACACTATAATAATATGTACAAATTATTGTCTGATTGCAGAATACGGCGCACCCAGTCAATGGCATTTATCATCAGAGACCAGGTCCCTCGAACAATGTGTCATCGCAGGGTAAGTGACTTCAATCTCTTTCCTGTTCCACCTCAACTGCTTCCAATAAGTCAAGTCTCCAGCAATAGTGTAATCGTTTCCTGAATAGACCTTCATTGTAGGTACGTTTCTCTCGAATCGTAATATGGTAGAATTAATTTCGACTCATAGCATAGTGCGACGAATTTTCGGAAGAATGTCGTTACACCCACATCTCGTTGCGCCCTCATCTCGTTAGACACACACAGTCTTCCAATATATCCGAACAATGCGCGTTTGCCAGTTTAATCGAGAAGCCAAAAATAGTTATTTGTTTTACTAGGCATAAAAGCACAAGATTTAATGCCGCGGCTGGTGTTTCATAGCCGAGCGTAGCGATATAAACCAGCCAAGGCATTGAATCTGCTTTTCTGCCGTGTGAAACATATAATTTTTTCTTCAAATTTGTTCCAATTCCACGCAAAATCGACTTTTTCATATTTAAATTGCGTTTCATTATCAATATCCAAATAACTATAGTAATTTACGTGACAAGTCCGGAATATACTGTTTTTTTGGATGAGTGGACAAAATTCTAGGACGAGCGTAGCGAGTCCTGGAAGTCTGCGAGTCCAAAAAAACTGTTTTCGGGCGTGTTGCGTACACAATTTTTTCGGCAACCGTGTAGAATAACAAATCAAAGAAACACATTTCTTTCAAAAATTGAAATGTTAGCTAATTTTATGTCAGATAGCTGTCAGTCGTTATTTTGCTGCTATGGTAATGATCAACTGCATTTATCAAAACCATACTACCAAGATTTTCATATTTACAATGACAACAACGATGTGATTCTTCCCGGCCTAGTCCGGGAAGTACGTACTTCCCGGACTAGGCCGGAAAAATGACGCTTTCTCAAAAAAAATCGTCTGGAAAGTACGTACTTTCCGGACGGTTGCCGAAAAAATTATTTTATCAAAGGTAACTGGGCTCTGCGTTACGTTTACCGCTGATGACGTTTGTTGAATATGTTTGTTTACTGTTTACTTTGTCATTGTCAATTTTGAAAAGTTGTCATGTTAGAAATAGATTTACTGCAAAGTGAGGATGAATTGATGCAATTAACACCACCTGAGATAAGAGACCAGGCGCGAGATGTGGAATTTAACCTTTTACCGGAAAAATCAAGAACTGTATATGAACTCACTTACAGCAGATTCATGGAATATAGACAGAAGAAAAATATAGGATCTTTCTCTGAAGATGTGCTGATTGTCTATTTTTCCGATCTTTCAAAGAAAATAAAGCCTTCAACGTTATGATCTACCTATTCGATGTTGAAAGCTACCCTGAACATAAAAAATAACATTGATTTGGCAAAATACCTGAAGTTACGGGATTTTTTGAAACGCCAGTCATACAGTTTCCATGCAAAAAAATCCCGAGTTTTTCAAAGAGAAGAAATCGAGAAATTTTTATCAGATGCCCCAGATGAACTGTATTCGTGTACGAAGGTAGGAATATATTGAAAATAATCTATTATGGATTAAAGAACTAATTTTCAATTTATATTTTAGGTTGTACTTATTGTTGCAGTCGCTGGGGCTTGTAGATGTGATGAGCTTTTGCAAATGAAAACAGATGATATAAATGATATGGGCGACAAATTGCTAATTATTCTACCAAATACTAAGACCAAAAGATCAAGATCTTTTGTAGTAACGGAATATTTAAGCGTTTACAGAAATATGCAGCCTCCAGACCCTCGAATTTAAATAATCGGCGTGTCTTCTATAAGTATGCGAACGGTAAAGCACATCATCAATTCATTGGCATTCACAAATTCGGTAAAATGCCAGAAGAAATTGCTACTTTTCTGGGACTATCCCATGCGAAAGAGTATACCGGGCACTGCTTTCGCAGAACTTCGGCCACGTTGCTGGTGCATTCTGGTGGGGACATAACAATGTTGAAGCAACATGGAGGATGGAAGTCTCCCGCTGTCGCGGAGGGCTATATTGAGGACTCGCTAGCCAATAAGTCAAACATCGGCAATAAAATATTTTCTGGCGTTTCCGGAGTATCAAGTGTGGAGACTAAAGTTGTTAATTTTACTGGAAAGGAGGGAAGTGGACAGAGTTCAATTGTATTAAATAATTGTTCACAAATCACCATAAATATATCTAATAAATAAAAATTTCGTGTTGTAGTTTGTAGTTTTAATGCAATAAAACCAGTTTATTATCATCAGCATCATTTTGAGTTTTCTTAATGTCATTGTCAATTTTAATAACCAGTTTGATTTAAATTATTACTTGGAAGGTTGCCTAGCAACGAACTTTTTCTGCCTAGGCAGTAAAAGTGGACTTTTTCTGCCTAGGTATTAAAAGTACAACTTCTAAGCCTGCCAAGTGTCATTAAAAGGCCGCTTTTGATGTCATTTGGGGAAAAAATACTTTGTAGGCCTATCGACACGTTTCTTAACACCCACATTTCCCGAATATATCCTAACGATGCGCTATCGCTAGTTTTTACGATAATAAATTCTCCTTCACTGATGGGTCAGTACTTTCAGGTTAGGTAAAAGTATCATCAACTTTTACAGTTGTATGTCAGAAATCGTCTTCAGAATAGTCTCAATTTCAGAAAGGATTCACCTTCTGATCATGGTAGAGGACAGGCGGCGTCCTCCAGGTTGGAAGTCAAGTAAATGTTTCAAGTGAATGTCCATACTGAAATATGTTCAGTTTAATGCATATTTATGCTATTATATGTGAAATTTAGTGAATATTTGTTGAATATATATGGTCCTTTTGTTTCTACGCAGGTAACCAGGCCGGATGACAACGGATTTGTCGGATAAAGGGGCCATACTTGTATCGTAGTACTACTTGAAATTGAGATTTTTATGTGAAAAATTTACATTGAATAATCAAATTTATTACATGATCTAAAGAAATTGGCACCGAAAGGAGCCAAAAATCCAATAAACCAAAAGGAAGAAGAAGAATTTCAGAAAGTATCAATTATTGTATATCAGATTAGTCGGTTGATTCTCAGAATTTGTCATTTGAATTTCAGAAAAAATCATTTGTATTTCACCTGGTGGTCGTGCGGATTCCTTTCAAACTCCACGTTATCAGGGGGGAAATGGACTGTTTTTAGAGTATCGATATGGATCACTCGCGCTTATTAACAATCGAGTTCACAGTGAACAATTTGAGGTTATGAGGATAGAGAGAGAATTTTCGTACCGACCGTCTGTCTGTTCATACTAAACGCCATCAAAGTGGACTTTTTCTAGAATTTTTTGTCTTCTCGATGAGACTCGAAATTTCCTAGGCTGGACAGTTTTTGTGAACTCGTGTAAAATAATAGGGTGCGCCAATAAGACGATAATCGCGGAAACTTGTTCATATATAATATATAACTTGTTTATTTATAAGGTATAACTATTAACCTATTGTTCAGAAAATTAAATATTGAAATGATACATTTATTATAAAAACTATCCTAAGTATGGGGAACGAACACCCATGATGAACTGTGTATAAAGTGTGCCGAATCATGAAATTTGATAGTAAGCAAATGTTTATGGGGGTTATCCATCTAACATAACAACATGAATGTTTATTACTTCCGGTTGTACCGGAAATGGATCCCAACTTCGTTATTTTGAATCTGACTCTTTATCATATCTTTCGATTTTCAATTGCTACTTTCTGAAATACATGTAACCAATCTGAAATTCAATTGATTATTTCTGAAATCAACTTGATGCTTTCTGAAATTTACTTGATGTTTTCTGAAATTAGTCGATGCTTTCTGAAATATAACTGGAAAATATGTAGTGGACGCCCTTAATTAGATGTTCGTTAAAAAATTTTGTGGGATAATCTCTGCCAATCTCTGCATACAGACGTCTAGCTTCCAATAAATTTCCATTGGCACTACCATGCATAAAATGCATGAAATACATTTAAGCGTTCGTTCCTAGATTTCATTAACCTATCCGTTCATGCACGTTGTTGTATTTATTTTTTTTTACTATTAAACTATAGCTAGTGTTTCGCCCCTTTGAAATATCACAACAAGATTTAAAAAAATATATTCATAGGTGGTAATAATTGGTTTAACACACTCACAAAATGCCATTTCTTCAATTCTTCAAGTTATTTCAAGAGAGAAAGAACATATTTCTTCACTATAACAAAAAATTCAACCAAGATAGAAATGGTTGAAAATGAAACTCTTATTAACAGTACCTATGAATGATCGAATCATAAAATAGATTGTTTTCTTCTGCAGATACCATATCGGTGCATGGAGAGGCCATTGTTCAGCAAGGCATCGAATTAGGATCAGAATGTATTGAAAATGCGAGGCGACTCAGCAGAATGGGTCAGTTAAATAATTTTGTATTTCAATATCAGATTACCTCTATTATTCATGTTTAACTTGAATAGAGCATTTTAGAACACGTGACCTTGTTGGACCAAACCTTAGAGAATAAAGGCTTATGCTAGATCCGGCATCATGTAGTATTTGTTTGGTATTAGAGGGGTCTGTAAAACAGTACAATGATATCACGTGGTACAACATATACATATGTATGGTCAAAATTTTCAAACGATCAATCAATGGCAGTACGTTAAATCCCCTGGACCTACCAAATGAATAATCTGGTTACCGTATCTAGCGTAAGCATATGTGATCTAAGGACCAAACATGGCGCCAAATTATGTCAATACAAAGTAAATGTCAGTGAACAGGAAAGTTAGTTGCTGATTTACGAGATATTTTCAAGATTATTTCGTTCATGGCTTGTTAAGGTAAAAGTAAATATTTATTTGGTTCAGAAAATCCTGGTAGTGAAGCTGCAGAGTGATATAGGGATCGATAAAATAAGAGTCATAAATTCTGTTGATCCCTATGTTATTAAAAATGATGAAGTGGAAACTGACGTGGAATTGTTTCCAAAAGTTGCGTCCTTGGACATCATCAGTATTTAGACTCTTTCGGGACCAAACATGCCTCAAGAACTGATTTTAAATACTTCCAACAGAAAAAAAACAACTCGAATGACAGCGAAAACATGTGTGGTTATGTTTGTTCTGGTCCAGCAGGTCTAATTTGACAGCATTCTGAAATACTCTATATTGATTTGAAGATGTATTCAGGTTTTTTTTTTGTCGAAATAAACACCAAATAAGTTTATTGTGTTTTCTAACCGTTTATTATTTTTTTATTGAATAAAAATGACAAAGGTTTCGTGATTCATTGAAAACTTCGATGCTTGATCTCTTTTTTCAGGCACAAACTAGAAAATTGTTGTATTCAGTACTAATTGACTACAGAAACTTGATAATCTCTTTAATCTGCATAATTTCTGTATGTAGGTCCGGCAACATCACTGGTGGTTCCAGATATGTCTTATTCCAGTTCAGAAGGAGAAGATGACTTTTACGATGCAAACGACTCTATCTTCACTAGTGGAAGTCACATAACAACACCAACGTAAGTTAACAACATCCTTTCTCGTTCAAAGTATTTCGGGTAATGCAAATTTCATGGTATTCACATACAGCCTCAGTGTATGAAAAATTTCTATTTTCATTGAAAAATCGTCATGTTGAGATACTGTTTCTATAACGAAAATAAAAAGTTCGTACATTTTTGCGTCTTGAAAATTTCACTTATCGGCGCATGTTCGATAGGCCCACAAAGTAACTTATGCATTCTACAACTTTTACAGTTGTATGTCAGAAATCGTCTTAATTTCAGAAAGGATTCACCTTCTGATCATGGTAGAGGACAGGCGGCGTCCTCCAGGTTGGAAGTCAAGTAAATGTTTCAAGTGCATGTCCATACTGAAATAAGTTCAGTTTAATGAAAATATGCTATTATATGTGAAATTTAGTGAATATTTGTTAAACATATCTGGTCCTTTTGTTTCTACGCCGGTAACCAGGCCGGATGACAGCGGATTTGTCGGATAAAGGGGCCATACTTGTATCGAAGTACTACTTGAAATTAAGATTTTTATGGAATACAAATATTATTGTGAAAAATTATCATTGAATGATCAAATTTATTACCTGATCTAAAGAAATTGGCACCGAAAGGAGCCAAAAATCCAATAAACCAAAAGGAAGAAGAAGAATTTCAGAAAGTATCAATTGTTGTATATCAGATTAGTCGGTTGATTCTCAGAATTTGTCATTTGAATTTCAGAAAAAATCATTTGTATTTCAGAAAGCATCAATTGGATTTTAGAATAATCTCTTGTATTTCAGAAAATATTTCTTAATTATGAACACCCCGTTATGGTGGTCTTAAATTTCATTTATCTCTGAGCAATTATGTGGTTGCTAACGAGATTGAAAGGAGTTAGCTGGTCACATCATCGTTTCTATTTTGTTTCCTTTGTTTGTGTTTGAACGAGGTATAATGCCGGCTGTGACAAAGGAAAATATCACCTGGTGATCCTGTGGATTCCTTTCAAACTCCACGTTATCAGGGGGGAAATGGACTGTTTTTAGAGTATCGATATGGATAACTCGCGCTTATAAACAATCGAGTTCACAGAAAAATCGCCATGTTGAGGTACTGTTTCTATAACGAAAATAAAAAGTTCGTACATTTTTGCGTCTTGAAAATTTCACTTATCTTCAATAATGAGGGTGGGGAAAGCAGTTGAAAAAACATTTCAAATTACTGTTTCTTCCATACCCTTTACCAAATTTGATCAACTTAGGTCGTTTGATTGATTATTTCAATTTAATTCTAATATTTTCTAGAGAACGCTGTTTACACAAGGTTACGTTTTTTCTGATTCTCTTGGAAAAATCAAATAAGACGATCCATGTTTTTCATCATTGTACTTGAAGAACATGATCTTTGCAAATAACTAATTTCAATGAATAAAAAGTCATGGTTATCGTCGATAATCAACTATTTTTATGAATGGTATCTTCAATAAGTAGAGGCCTTCAGTATAGATAAGTTTATTGTATTTCTTTGCGCTAGGTAAAAAACTTAAGTAATGAACATTCGAAAATGTCGTGAAAGGGATTATACGTGTTATATTGATGTTCACGCATAATTTCAGTTGTTTTCTGAAGCAGAATTCAGTTTAAATTAAATTGACAACAACCCTTATTGCGAAAACATGGGTAGGTATGTAGACAAATGTGAAAAAATACAGGCTGTACCATTTGAGGACAAAAATACACATGATTAATGTACTTAGTTCCGCTTTAGAAAAAGAACATGTATGAATGAAAATAATTTTAATTTGTATGTTTTCCTATATTATTCAGGGGCTCCAAAAAGATCTTCTATTGCGATGCAAATTCAGGGCTTAATGCTATTTTTTCAACTTTTTTATTGAAAAAGGCTATTTTCGATATAAAATAACTTTGGAAACCATTATAAAAGTATTCAGTTAATAAAAGAGAACTTCTTAGTTTTTTTGGTAAATGCTAGCAAAATATTTTGAAAACTGGTGTTACCATGACTTCCTGTTGCAGTGATTGTGAGATGAAACTTCGTTATATTTTCTTCTATTTTTATGTTTCACGATTCGCGGAAATGATCCCCTATGAAGTATTTTTTTAACTCTGATAATGAGTAATTTGTCTCAGGTTGCAAACGTCAATACCAAATATTTTTTTTAAATAGAACACCCTATACATTTTGTCACTATTGGATAGAGTTTACTGTTCTGATTTCAAATATACATGCATCTCTAATAGACTTCGAGATATTTGAAGTTGAAATTCAGATTTTATCCGGATTCTTTCAGCTAATCATGTCATAAATGGTCAGGGTAGCTATGGAAATAATAATTGATATGTCTGTCGTCAAATTGATGAATGCTCTAAAACTGATATTATCAGTTATTTGTGAGGTTATATCATGCTGGTGATCACGTATCAAGGTCATATACCAAAAAGTCGATTTCGATCCGACTTGGCTCCAATAAATTGATTCCGTTCTTCCAGTCGATGGCACCACTGGACACTACGTGAGTAGAGATATTCAGAACATATATTATTTTGTCATTCGTGACGAAAAGGGCCCTACACGAAAACATATGTGAAATTGGTTTTCGGTCGAATTGACTAAAATTTTATTATGTTGTATTGGAATGGGTCATTAGAAAAATATATATATATAAGCTGCAAAAGTCCGTATAAATGTCGTAAATGTTGGATAGGACTGACAAAAAAAATATATTTTGTTCGTCAAAATAATTTTTTTCAAAATGTATTTATCACCTATAGAAATAATAAAACATTTATTGCACACCTTAATATTTTGCAGTATATATGATGAAAAGATAACTATAAATCCTAGTAAAATGAAGCAATGAGCACAAATTGCATCTGATATTTCACCAAAACCATTACAAAGGCAAAAATCTAAATGAGATTTAAAATCTCGTACGTCAACAATTCACCTAAAAACGAGCAGAAAAAACTACCTTCCTGGCAAAAACCACGCAGAATATTGAATTATATCTACTCGTAGTCTATGCACCGATTAACTGAGTTAACAACCTACAGACCCGTTTCGGGCTTATTGGTCCTCATCAGTGCAGGATAGTCAACCGAGAAGAGATCGTGAGATCCCCACTCGAAGCGTTGCCTGTCCTGTTGCGTCAATCGACGCATATTTCATAGCACTTGCGGCGGAAGAAAGAAACACTTCAGGTACAAGGCTCCCACGTAATGAGACATGGGAGTGGCTGATGCTCGACAAAGCAATATGATACGAAGGAAAAAGCCACGAGTTGTATTAATATTGAATAGGGTCATAAACCTCTAAAGCTTTAGCAAAATCGATTGTCGTTTTCCGATACCTTACTAAACTACTACTGATATGGCATCAAAATTAAATCGGAATATTCTTTTATGCTCGAGAAAATCGAAATCAAAAATAATTATTTGACAGCACCATATTTCTGCTGACGTCACCTGGTAGATCGGGATGGTATCGTAAAAATATCGAAAATAATAGGGAAGAAGAATGTTTTGACATAAGTGATGGCAGATAAGTCAGATGACAATATGTCAATTTTTAATTCAAATTTTTTTTCGAATAAGAAATCAAATCAAAATATTCAAAAGGGCGCATTAATTGATTGTTTATCATCTATATAACGCAAGTCAGGTATTTTATATGAGTTAATATTTCTATAGGATTTTCAATACCACCTCAGCGAAGTCAATGAGACGATTGAACAGACGAGTGAAAGACACTATAAAATAGAGACATAAACATAAAGAATTAATTCAATTAATAACTTTATTGTCTAGGAAAAGTAGGCAAGTGTAGTGGTGCATCTGATAATATATTTAATTAACAACACAAGTTGATATTATTATTACATATTCACAATATAATGCGAAGAAGAAATCTCATATAAACTCACATCATAGATAGAGTACGTACCTACTAAGAATAACTGAGGATTTAGGAAAATGCATTTATTATTTACAGAAGTGCTTTTTTAATAAGAATTCATATATTCATGACAATAAAGATTTGGTTTATACCTGTTACTAAAATACTTTGTGCTCACACTTTATACAGGTTCTCATGATGTTCATGTACAAAGATTCAAAGAATAAGGATAAGAATTTTAACTTAGATCAAAATTATCTTCACAGCAATTACTTGCAGATATAGCTGATGATGTGTTGTCCTACTGCAAAACACCAAGTTTGTCTCATATCAACACTTGGAGTAGGAACAAATATGTCTTTCGAGAATTCACATTCGTGCGTTGCTACATGAAGCACAAGTCTTTGAATGCTTAAATTTTCTAAAAATAGTGGTCAGTGAGGGGTATATTGAACGCTGAACAATGAAATAAAACTCAATAGTAACTTACCTTGAATCATCCGAATATATTTTCGCAGGAAGAATTAAAATCGCCCAGTCATTTTTTACCGCCATCTGTCAAATATGACAGAGATTGTCAATTCTTCTTCCACGTTGATTAATGGAACAGAACCTAAACCAATCTACCAGGTGACGTCACATTTTTAGAAAAGGATGGAGAATTTTCGATTTTTGAATGCCGATTTTGGAAAAACCCATGAAAATAAAAATTTCAAAAAAATATCGACGTATTCTCTGGAGGCCCGCGTTTCACATATATAATTTTTGAAAAAAAGTGTACAACCCTATTATAGAATAAGCTTTCGAGGTGAAAAACTTTTATTTCATTAATGACATAAACTTCAAAAACTTGTCATCATTTTCCGATGAGAATACTGTATCTTCCCCTGCAAATACACTGAGGTCAGTTTGGTAAAAGGTGAAGATATCTCCGATTCCTCCGATACATATAATTGTCTAAAGTCTGTATAACATGATCTGGGAGTTTCATGTTTTCTTAAAACTGTGCCTTCCTTTCTGATATTGGATACCCAGACTCTACTTCCTACTGATGACAACTCTTCTAATCTTGTGACTATGTGAGATACTTCAAAGTTTTTCTTCTGGCGTACTCTTCTAGCTGCCACCATGTTGTATTAATGATGAATTATAGAATAAGCTAGTATTTCATTAATGACATAAACATCAAAAACTTGTCATCATTTTCCGATGAGAATAAATACACACATAAAAACAAATTCTCAAATGAAAACGATATATTTGTTCAACGTCCAATTCTTGTTTCAATTGTAGAAAATTATTTCACTGGAATATTCATTTGGTATAACAAAATGTTCTCAATTCAAAAAATTCAAAGTTTCCAGAAAAAATAATGAAGTTCTTGAAAAATATATCACGGAATGTCTTCTCTCAAAATAACATATGTAGCATTTTCTTCAATAACGAGATTGACAAGACAATTAATCTCTGAATAAGTAAATCTCTGAGAAAGTTTATTTGGATTGACCATAACATTTTCTTGAATATAATTGCGATCCCTTCGAGCCGAGAATGTTACCAAACGGTGTGAGTGTGTTGATTCGGTGCTCTTGTCGTGCATCCATCATTGTTCAACCAGTTCAACCTATTTTATTGGCATAGAAATATTGGCTTACCATGAAAGAAAAACTAGGGTCTTAGGAGATATCTGAGGATATAATTACCACTTTTAGAGGTAAGTTACATGCATATATCTTATCGACGTTCATTCTTGGGTAGGTATTATTGTGTATCCAATCAATTAACGTAGCTATATCATCTCGAAAACTGATAATTCGTGAAAAACTTGAATAACCAGGATCGGCATAGTGAGTGAAAATTGGGGTTAGGTACCTATGTGCGGATGAATGATAATTAAATTTGTCCAAACACTGATTGAACAGTGGAAAAGAGCTTCTTGAACTTGTAGACATTTTAGGTATTTTGATATCGCATATTATACCTAACATATTTTTACATTTTTTCACCAATTTCGATCCAAGGAAAATGAATTCAGTAGTAAGAATGTGAACCCAGATTTGAAGAAATATAATAACCATACATTGTGCTGAGTCAGATTATCTCTCACATTGTACCTACATGGAGTTGTGAATGATACATTTTATATTTTTCAGTAGTTTGAAACCAGAGGAATACAACTTTATTGCGAGGTAAACTGGTGGACAAGTTCAGAAATAATCTCTACGAATAGGGGGAAAGGTTGACAAGAAGAAGGTCTGCAAGTGATGATGTGATTGATGAGAGCCCCAATAAGAGAACGGAAGTTGAGGATGATTCTCATTTCAAGAAATCGATATAATTCCTCTGATTTGATAAAATTCTTGATACAAAACAATCTACAGCTAAAACTGAAAATCTGATTCTTTTTGTTCAAGAAAAATGCGAGTCATTGAGAGATTATGATTGTCTTGATTTGAATATATTGTGTTTTCAATCTGAAATATTGTATTATTCTCACGAAGAACTCCATTCATTTACGATTCAAGAAATCTATAACATTGGTATGAGTGTATTTAGTTGGACACATAATAGTCTTGAATTGAGCAGACATTTATTCCAGTATATATAAACAAGCCATACTCTTGAACCAAAGCATATCAGATCAAATTAAGTAATTCTTTTTATGTGTGTACAAGCTGAGTATACAGTGCGTGTATACTACAGATATAATTCAATATTCTGCGTGGTATTTGCCAGGAAGGTAGTTGTTTTCTGCTCGTAGTCTACATTTTCAAACATCCTAGATGTTTTTTAGGTGAATTGTTGACGTACGAGATTTTAAATCTCATTTTGATTTTTGCGTTACCAGAACCATTCATTGAAAAACAAAATGTCATGGGACTTCAAAGTTTACAAAAATAGTGAGTGGAGATGGAGATATAGTGGTGGAAAGAGAGAAAAGAGAGAGAAATGTTGGAAAGGAGTCATTCGCGGTTGTACATAGCGTAGAATAAAAGTTTTTCGAATTCATTCTTGAATGCGTTGTTTCTTAGGTTGAAAGGTTAGGTATATTGATGGGAACTCTTCGACATAATCCAATTATAATCTTATTAATACAAACATACAAAATCATGTTTCTATTGATTCGATCAAGAGCCAATGTCTGAATTCTGTGTTCGAACGGTCAAGATTGATCTAGATTCAATAAAAATTCAACAACTTTTTTCTGAAGGACGTTCATTTATCAATCAATCTGTAACTTATTCTGACATATCATTTCCAACTATAGAAACCAAAAAATAATACAAGGTACAATTTGTATCAGGATCATAGATTTCTCCACCCTGCTAGGGAAATTAACTTTCCTCTAGCTCTAAAACGACAAAATTTTGTAACTGGTCTTCGGTATTCACCAGTAGACGTTTTCACATCCACAACTCGTACTCGTTCATCAGGACCTGGATAAACGTTGATAATTCTTCCTAACTTCCATTTATATCTAGGAGCGTTGTCTTCTACTAAAATCACCATATCGTTGATTTGGATGGATTTGTGATCTTTTGTCCATCTGTAACTTTTTGTGAGTGTGGGTAAATATTCTGGTAAAGGTAGGGAATATGGGTCCAAGCCCGATTTTGACTAAACTTTCACAGATGCTTCATAACATGATAAAAATACTATACCCATCAAAAATTTTCCGCGGAGAGACCTTTTTTCATGTTTTTATGACAAATTTATGTCGTGGTACTCACTATCAAAACTCAAATACAATCTATATGACAGCTCCCTTCAAACTCCAAACAGCGAAACTGCTATTGCGATGTTGCCGTTTCGATTTCAAAAACATTCGATTTAGGTAAAATAAATAAAATATTTCGGAGCAGCGGACCTGAATTTCAAAATTTCAGAAGCAATAAGGATGAAAGAATTTTTATTGGATGATCATTTTGGTAACGAATTAATGTTTGTTAATATATCATTTGTTTATTCATGTTTCAATTTGAAAAAAAACATCACATTGAATCTGAGAATTCTATAGAAAAATAGTTATGGTCCTGAGAAGGACCGTTTAATTTTTAGCATTATCCTTTCAACAATAAATAGCATTCGGATCTTTAGTAACTTAAATTTAAACAAAGTTAGGTTAGGTGGTTTTTTCTTCTTTTCTGTTTACAATTTCCATTCATAAGAGTTTCTACAGGAAGTAGAGAAAAATGAACAACTTGGTGATAGGCATGCGCGCGCTCGGTCGACATTTCGCAAATTCGCGCGCGCGGTTATCAGGCACCATGTTCTCGAATTATCAATTAAAAGCTGCTTATTTTCACAAATCTGATGTAGACGAAAGATTCATTATTGATTCGATGAATGACATTCATACTGATTACTTTTTTCCATGAAAAATGTGATTTCATGTCAACGTTGCAAAAATATCTGCTCTAACAAGCTGTCATTAGTGTCATTCGCCAATCAAAATGTTTTTGTATTCAAACTTCATTGACAACAAGTTTTTAACTTTTTTTAATTCTTGTTATTACTTTCAAAGAATCAGTTAATTTATATAGATTGTGCATGTAATTATTGTTGGTTCAACACAGTGCCTACCAATCGAAAAGATACATTGGAAACTCCTTACAACGAATTGTGTGCGTATTTTGAAAGCCAATGGGGGAATGTATGTTTTTCAAAAAAAAAACATGGAAAAAGGTCTTTCCGCGGAAAAATTTTGATGGGTACAGTATTTTTATCATGTTTTAAAGCATCTGTGAAAGTTTCGTCGAAATCGGGCTTGGACCCATATTCCCTACTTTTTCCAATATTCTTTCTCCCAACGTTTCTAGAACGAATCTATCAAGGATTGAGTCCTTTTCCATTCCCTCCACAAACAATCACCACCTGTAAAGTTGAATACTTGTGATCAAAAAATGATTGGGCGTCAGGGCTTCGAGATCAGCAAGATCTCCAGATACTCTCGTCAAGGGTCTAGAATTCACTATAAACTTCAGCAAAATAAGTGAATTCTGTGTTCGGACGGTCAAGATTGATCTAGATTCATTAAAAATCCAACAACTTTTTTCTGAAGAACGATTATTCATTAATCAATCTATAACTTATTCTGACATATCATTTCCAACTATAGAAACCAAAAACAATACAAGGTATAATTTGTATCAGGATCATACAGCCAAGCAAGTCCACATATTATGTGCGGCGTTCTTTGCACCTGACCCACAGACTATTTATTATGGAGCCCCTATTCATAAGATTCGCTGCGAGAATCGATTATGGCACCATTGGCGCGTTCGGCGTCTATCCCCCACGCAAACTCTTGACCGCCTGCCATTTCGACGCCGACGTCTTGGCGTCTCCGCCATAACCATCAAAACAGGAAGATATACATTGACTATAATAACGCTCTCAATAATCTAACTAGTCCTACGATTATAACGTTTGCCTGTAATTCGTAAATTGTATACTTCCGTCCTCAAGTGCGACATTGAAGTAGCAGTGATTCTGTTTGGATTTTGTTCAATATTCATTCATAAGCTTTGCGCCAAAATATCGAAAGTTGAATTGTGTGCAAAGCTGTGAGTTTTCACTTATCGTGAGAGTATATCAGGTATCCGTTCTCTGATTTATATATATACAGGGCTATTCAAATTCGAGTCTATGCATGGAGATTTCGATAACGGTAAGAGATAGAGGGTTGGTTAAATGGGAGCAAAGTAGCGTATTTCAGAGGTTAATTATATGGATGAAAAAATCTGACCTAGCTTCTTCAGTTCTGGAGTTATACAGGTTAAATCGAAAATTTAGAAATTCTTCTTTTGCCTATATCTTTTTATTTTACGAAGATATTTTAGAATATTGCCACTTTGCCATAGCAACTTTTTGTAGCTTTTCCAAATATCGGAATAAAAATTATATACAGGGTATCGTATAAATTGGGCCACCCTCAACTTTTAATTTTCAAATACGGACCTGTATTTTTTATTGCATTTTTTTGAATGCCAAGAGTCATGTTTTATATTGACGTACTATTTTCATCTGAATTACAGAGTGTTTTGGAAATATTGAACTATTACCAGTAAAATTTCAATTTTTTTTAAATTTTTCTTATCGAAATCCCCATGCATAGACTTGAATTTGAATAGCCCTGTATATACACATGTAGGGTTGTCACCTTTTAATTCTTATGATTACAATTCTGAACAAGAAACAGCTCACTATTTGAATAGGTGCAATCTCGGGTGCAATTTCCAGCAGTGTAGATTCGAATTTCAATACAAAATAGGAGTGTAAAAAAGTTATAATTATTCAAAATTTGAAATTCAAAAATAGGTTAGTATTAGTTGGACAGCTAAAAAAAAAAGTTAAATCTTGAATATTAGTAACATCTCAAATTAAAACTATGTCGATAGGATAACACAAAAAAATCAAATGAGAAAAGAACAATCTAAATAGTGTTTAGTATAATAATGTTAATACAATGACACTAATAATAATAAAATCGATCAAATGATATAATTAATATTAAATCAAAGTTGATATAATTTGGTGAATAGGAAGGTAGTGAAGGCGGATTT
The DNA here is from genome assembly GCA_029955515.1 of Chrysomela aeneicollis. NCBI lineage: Eukaryota > Metazoa > Arthropoda > Insecta > Coleoptera > Chrysomelidae > Chrysomela > Chrysomela aeneicollis. Next base: position 7,265,419 of record JARUHQ010000009.1, on the reverse strand, counting down.
ATGCATACCGCTTTTTCATTAATCTGTCGTTTTCACTAGAGATGTTGGAACTCAGTATTTACTATTCACCATTTATGCACACAAATTATTCGATTTTGTCAATCAGGTAATGTCTAATTGTTTTTTACCAAAAACTCGGGAAAATGATATCGAAATACAAGTACCTGGTATATTTTTATAGATATCAGAATGAAAAGGAATATATATTTTTGTATGACAAACCTCAGAAGAACCACTGAACTCATACACACTAAATGACGGTCGTGCATAAAAGTATCAAAATCCTTGAAGAAAAATATAGTCTAATGACAGTGAAAGAAAACAACAAATTAATGCATTGTATACGGATAAATGTTTCTAAGTGTTGTCAGGAATTTCAAAATACAAAATACTTTTTGTTTTGCAATAATATCGCAAAAATATTGGCATTTTCGAAGAACTTCGAGAGAACCTTTCGACACAACTTAATGCATCGTCGTGATGAAGAATCATGTAAACACAATAGTTATTAAATATATTTAGAAATCATAGAAATCATTTCATGTATTGGTTTATTCGAAACGAACAGCATTATTTTAACTTTTGTATAACAGATTAAGATCAAAATAACATAACCATTATTATTATTGTCACTCTAACTATTTAATTCAAATCATTCAGTATTTTTTTATTCCCAGAACTATTTTCAGCTTTTCAGATCCCATTAATGTTGATGCCAATTCATTCATATTGAAGAAAAAAAAATGAAATGTCATAGACATCTAAAAAACCTTCTATAAAACTTCTCGAAATAAAAATAAATGTTCTGAAACAACGATCGAATTTCACCAAACACTCTGTCCATGGTTCCAGAATTCAAGAGCTCATTCAATATACTTTACTGTTCATTGTATTACATTTTTAAGGAAAATATCAAGAGTTAGAATTAACTCTTTAGTAAATTAAATTTTTCTACAAACGTCAAAAAATGACAAGGTTCGCGCATTGACAACAATATGCGAAGTGACCCTTTTTCTCATTTTCCTTCGTAACCATGACACCGTGCGCGAAGTAGTGTGCGAAATACTTACTTCGCACACTGCATGTAAACTATATGGGATTTTTATATTTTAACCTTTATATTCCTCAATCAAGCAAAAATCCAAGAAATCATTTTTTTATTAATGTATAACAATAATTAAGGCTTTTAAATTGTGAGAAAATGTAACACTACCTAATTGTATTTATTATTTACAATGTCAACATTAATGGTGCGGCCAGTGCACGAACCAATATTTTGACGTTTGTAGAAAAAAAATTATTTGCATCTCTGCACTAGATACAAAAAAACTATGAACGCAAACGATTTTCATTTCAGTTTACCCGATTATAAATGGATTTTGTTTGATTTCTTTTGTTGTTTGGGGATTTCTTAGATAACTAAATAAGAGGTGAAAAGAAATAGCTTTTGACCTTATGCAGGATTCATGAAAGGTGGCAACCCTATAATATACGAGTGCATGAGTGTTCATGTCACTATAAGCATCCTCGAATACTACAATCAAGAGAGTCACAATGTGGAATTCGATTAATTTGTCTTACGATATTTTGGCACAAATATGTGGACGCCTGTGTGTACTGCATCAAGTTCAAATAAAACCGTCAACTTGGGCTGTGATCAGTGTAATGATACCGTGATGTGTTGATGTTTCCACTAACAATAATTTGCCATTTTCATCGAGGAAAATGTTCAAGCTTTGGAATAGCAGACTGAACTTCCGACGACGTAGGTGAGGCTACGAAATATTTCTCAGAAAAATCAGTCCGAATGCAGAAATCCTTCACCTAGTCGTGCGCTGTAATCAGTAATATAATCATATTAAGGTACCCTTTCTACGCCGTAGGTACTGTGTAAAGTTTTGACACCAGAATTGAAGAAAGAAAGGGTTTTAAATTGATCATGCACTTGATGAAGGGCAAAGACATACGGATTCAACATTGCGTTATATCAGACATCTTTTACTATAATCATTTTTCAAGATTATAATGTATGAATGAGAGTCTCATTGGAAATTTATATTTTTTGAAATTATAACTATTGAATATGAGTTATTTTCACATAAAATTTGAATATTACAAGACCAACAAACTTCCGGAAAAATCAGTTTGGTTCACATAGTTCAGGCACCATATTAGTAGCGAGTAGAATATTTTCTGTGACGTCCTCTGCTCCAAAAATCGAATAGTTCTTAAATTAGTTATGTTGAATGTACAGTTGACACATGACTAACATTTATTTTTATTTTTGAGATTAGTTGATCACAAACAAAACAATAATGTTATTTTACATGATAGAATTAAATAATAGGTATATAATTTGAGATACAATATAAAAGTTTTTTCAATTTCATGTTTACACATTTCTTAATCTTCAGTTCTTTAATTTATGCGTTGTAAAAATGGGGTGTCATTGCACTCAAAATCTGATTTTCTATTGAAAGAAGTGAAAATATATCGGTTATCCCTTTCATAATCAGATAGTCAGGAAAAATGAAACACCATTTAATTATCTGACGATGTAACGTATATACAAATACACAAAATATGGCATATCTTTTATGTTACATAGAGTATTCTGAATTTGAGAAGCAAATCAGGAAGATATATTTGAGAAAAAAAATTAATACAAAGCGAATTTATATATTGTTTGGTGAGGTAGGTATAAGTTTTATGAAAAATACCTCGAACTTTGAGTAAGAATACAAAAAGTGTTACTTTCATCTTGAAACTTGAAATGTGATATAGCATAAAATGGTAATATTCTCATGGAAATGAAAAAATTTGATTAAAGTCAATAATAGGTATCTCAATATAGGTTTCGAAAACAATGTAATTATATATTCTCCAATTTATTTGAAAATGATTTGCAATCATTGTTAATTCAACACTTGTTTCTTGTATAAACCACAATTCTACAGTCAGAAACAGATCACTTTTCAAAACACACACACTGATCTAAAACTAACATGCATTCAATTTTCATTGTTACTTTCATTTGAAAGAGTAAGGTACCAGAAATGAGTACCTTTCTTGGGATTACTAGCAAACAGGCCATCAGTAATCTCAGATTATAATATATCCTATAATCTATAAAGCTAATAAACTTTGAAATAAATATATACTGTAGGTACCTAGGTAACAGGTTGTTCATCTTTGCTCGTGATGTGATTATCCTCAAAACCTTTATTACATTTCCTATTGAATCATGGTTTATGGAAAATAAAATATGTTGCACATTGTGAGAACATCCTAAATATTGGACCGTGAATCGTGTGAAACGAAAACATTTGTAACATAACCAACAAAATGATGACAACGATGTATTCGATGTAAACAAAACACGCGATCAATAATTTAGCGCCTGCGCAAATCTATGACCGGCCCTTTAAATTAAGCGCTTTCGACATCTCACTCTAATTTTATTCGCTCTGTCTGACTGTCACATCTGTAAGGTTCTCTAATCTGTGATACAGAGGTGGATAGATAGACTGGTGAAACCACTTCCTATCCTGTGACTGGTCCCAAATCTCTTGATTTCGCCTACTTCGATAAAACGTGTATTACGTGACATGGCGTGGGTGAATCTCGCTAAGTGAAGCCGCGATTTCAACCAAATTTACAGGTTACTGCAGGTGTCAATACGAAAGTATAAATATTTGATTCTGAATGACTTCTAATCGTTTCTAACAATTTCATGGAGCCATTTTCCAATGAGTTTGATGCGAATATGTATCGAACATGATTGAAAGAAAATTCTTCAAATATTTTTCGACAGTATCGCCATCTATTGTTGTACATAAGAACCCCACGTAATGAGCTGAAAAAAAAAATTTCAAGGGATGAACCACTCATGAGCTTCAATTTATTGGTACCTTGTAGGAATTTTATAATTTGGTGCCAAGTTGCTGAAAAATTATCGAGGAAAGATTTTCTTTTATCATTCAACTGCACGAGAATGATTTCTAAACTTGATTCAGTTGATTTTGATATATTGATATATTTCTCGAAAGGTTCTATATTAAAAATCTGTATAGAATCTGTTTCAGATGCTGATTCCTACAGACGAAAGTAAGCATCAATAATTGAAAAATAGTATCGAATTCAACCTAGTTCTAATTCATTTAAGTTGTGGAAAATTCGAAAAAGCGAAACTTCAAAAAGTATCCTCGATGAACGAAATTGATTTTGTCAAATCAGGAAAGCAATAATTTTATAATTATATGATATTGCCAACTTAAATGTTCACCTACTAAATTATTCAATATGCATCGATAATGAATAGTAATTATGAATGTTCACCTACTTAATTATACAATATGCATCGGTAATGAAAGTTTCCATAATTTCACTTATCTAATGCAAAAACAATCATCATTGATCGCATTTCTTGCAAATCAGTTAAAACAATTGTATAATTTTCTTCAAAAACGTAAATGTATTTATTATACAAATTATGTATACCAGACGACACAGTTTATCGCAGTGATATAACAATATGGAAATTATTATTTCGTTTTTATATTTTTATCTCATGATATTATACATAGTACAGGCTGTCTCATTTTCGATGCCCTTACGGGATATTTCTCTTTTTTCAAAGGTGGAGATTTGCGGTATTCGCGAACGTTGGCCAGTTTATGGAACTCTTGATACCGCGAACAAAACTTTATCATAGTGGCATAGTCAGATTTTTTAAATGAGTTTTTTTTTTATATATTTGATACATCAATGATTTGCGCTTTCCAAAAATATGAAACACTGATATTTTAGTATTATATGAAAAAGTAGCAAACGTTCGCGAAGACCGCAAATCTCTATCTTTTCTAATAGCGAGATATCACGTTAAAACATCGAAATTGGGACTGGCCTGTACATTCAACAAAATATCCCAAAATATTTACTCCTGTATTTCCATATTGATTGGGCTATTTGGAATTCCTATTTTCAGATATCAATCCAAGTTGAATTGAATTCTACTTCGAGAATGCTCTGTTAATATACAGAGTGTCTCATTCGAGTAAATGAACTTCTGGTCAATTGAAATATGCACAAAATATCAACCTGTAGTTTACAGTTCACCTATCTAAATATTTTAGTATAATCTGACAAAATGCAAACTTCAACGCCCTGTGTATCGATAAGTTTGAAATGTTTCATTGGTTTCTGAAGTTTGTCAGGTGAAAACTGAACTACCTTGTAGAATGATATATATGACTTTAGATACTGTTCATCAAATATTCAGATTCAGATGTTGAGATCATTTTGTTAAAAACTCCACCTCATCTAGGTTTGTGTGGTTTACATTCTTCATAATATCATATACGAATTCAGACCCTTCCTTCTTTTAGTTAATCGAAAGTTTTCGAAAATTTTCAGAAAAATCAATTTTGCAATAGACCACCTTCCAAGTTTTTTGATCACCTGCAGCTGTAAAGCTAAGCTGTCATCTATCTTTATTCCTCTCAGCATCTGACAATCGAATTTACGTTTGGGAAAAAATGCTTGAACATCTCATACCTTTATTTGAAAAGTAAATATTGCTTTTTGGGCTATTATAGGCATTCCTGCTTATGCCTTCACCGAAAGTAAGTCCATAAATTTCGAAGATGAAAACATGAGAATTCATCATCATCCAGTCCTGTTTTAATCTAGAGTAGATGTTCTCACAAAAAAGTTTATATCGAAGTTGATGCAGGGAGTCTTCATGCATAAATAACTATTTTTACTATTATTTCCCATAACTTCTTGAGAAAAAACAACAATTTCACTATATCAAGGAGATCGTATGATTCAATGTTTATATTTTTTTGCAGTAGCATCAGGTCCTTCGATAACGATGCCCAAACTCCAGTACCTGTTAATAAAACCACAGCACCATCTTTAACGAATAATACAAGGCAAGAAAGTATCCGTTCCAGATCAACCAATTTCGAAGATTTAGACTATGACGGTAAGTAACAACCAGAAATTAAAAAAAATTCAAGAAACATCAAGTACCTATGACTTGAAATAAGACATGTATAAGCAAATTAACATGAATGAAGTTTGAAATGTTATTCCTACTACCTATCTATCTCAACCTCCCCCTCTCTATCACAAAATATCAAGTTCGTATGTTATTTTCCCGACCATTTATTTCCCAGCATTGTTTATCACTGTATATGAATATGTCAATTCAATTTATAATCCATTTATATGTGCCTGCAAATCCTAGATAGATATTAAATGAATATATTTGGTTGCATAGGCATATTTCAATCGCTTGATTGATATATATCAACAAAGTGTCCAGGTCAACAATTCACAAACGATATAAACAAGAATGCTATCTGTCACATTCATGAAATGTCAATATGCAAAACGAAACAAATATTACTTATTCAAGCTGTGATATTTTATTCAGAAAATTCTTGAAATTTTAACAAACGAAAAAATCATAACCTCATACAATACTTATACCGGGTGTTTCACAGTGGATGGAACATTAGAAGTATCTGGAGAACAGAAAGACAGATCATTTCGAAAATTTGTGGTCGTCGAAAATCAAACTTGCTCTATCCGTCTAAAATATTTTCATCAATACAGTGTTGCCGCTTCTATCGAAAAGTAGCCACAACTTTGTTATTTCAAATAGAACACCCTGTATTTTATTTCATTTTTAGATTCTTCCTGAAGAGCTGATTTCGTCGATATATCATACTTAAGGAATAGCGAGAAAGATTACAGAGATATAGGGTGTGAAAAATCGAGTTTTTTCCAGAATAGGAATTTTTTGTGTCGAAACAAATCATTTCTGCTCAAAACGGCTTACATCTTAACTTTTCATTTACTATCTACTGACATTTAATAGAAACAAATAGAGGTTGATGCAAAACTCAAAATTTTGAACCACCCGTATTTGTTTTAATTAAATATCAATCGATAGTAAATGGAAAGTTGAGATAGGGACATGTGAGCCGTTTTGAGCAAGAATGGATAGTTTCGGAACAAAATATTCCTAAATTTGAAAAATCTCGATTTTTCACATCCTATATCTCTGTAATCTTTCGCGCTTTACCCCAAGTATGATGTGTCGACAAAATCAGCTCTTCAGGAAGAATCTGAAAATGAAATAAAATATAGGGTGTTCCATTTGAAATAACATAGTTGTTGCTACTTTTTGATAGAATCAGCAACGCCGCAACGCTGAAAGTATTTTAGATCGATAGAACAAAACTGATTACCCACGAAACCAAATTTTTATGATAATCCTAATTCCTGTTCTCCAGAAACGTTTGACCTACCATCGACCGTGAGTCACCCTGTATACATAAGAAGAGAATATACATGAAAGAGAACATAAAAAAAATAATTCATATATAATGAGTTAATAATTCAAGTCTTCAATATGTTATTGTTCATCCCCATTCAAATACTGCAAAATCCTATTTTCCATTCATTCGATGATAATCCGAATTTGATTCAATATCTCATTCCCTCGAAGTTATTCTCAGTGTTTGCTCGAGATTAATTCGAAGAACAATAACTGGATGATCGTGGATTTGGTTGTTGATCCCATAGATAATATGAGTAAGGAGAGTTAGATGGCGATATTATTTTCAGTCTAGCTATACTTCTGAATTTTGTTTTGTGAAAGTTTGAATATCGGTCGTTGAAAATGAGAAAAGTTATTTCATTAATTGTATGACACTTTCGACTAATGTAACATATCACCATCAGAATGATTGTTTATTCCGTTCTGCATATCAATTTTATATGAATATCCGGCAGATAATATTATATTTATGTTGCGTTTAACTATTCGGAATGGCCTACTCTGATAATAATGTTAACAAACATGCGATTGAAATTCTTATAACGTTTTTATGAAAAATTCTGTGTAACTCGAAAACCTTTGAAAGTGGATATATAAAATCCTATGTCAGTCAACTTATCTTGTATATATTGAATTATTCCTCGTCCCAAATTGTCTGCCTACCTACATACCTCAAAAGTTTTTGACAAAAAAATGTCTGCGTTACTAAAGGACTGGGACTATGAATTTCGTTTTCAATTCCAGCACTTTATGAAGAGAGTGACGATAACTTGTTGGAACTGGAGAGTCATGGTAGTGTGATCAGACATCTGCTGTCGCAAGTAAAAATAGGTATGGATTTAACCAAAGTAGTACTGCCCACATTCATCTTAGAAAGGAGATCCTTATTGGAAATGTATGCTGATTATTTTGCCCATCCCGATATGTTTGTAAAGTAAGTATTAATATATGGAGTAGAGTCGAAAACAAGTCTGCTTCGTTTCTTCCTATTAAAATGTTCAAAAGATACCAAAAATAATTGGCTCCTCACCACTCATTGTATTAATAATTTTGAGGGTGGATGTTACCCTCGCGTCGGTTTGGAGCATGGGGGTTGAAAAATATTCTAAGATATTACTCCCTCGAAAACGGGTTGAGGTTTACCCACTTTTTGAATTTATTGTTTTAAAGTCAGAGTAACTGAATTCATATTCAGTATTCATATAATCATGAATACCTGGATTTTGATTCTCTTATTTCATCTCTTTTTCACTTTATTTTTATTTTTGTTTGTATTTCTCAATATCAATGTACTTGATCTGTTACCACTTAATCCTGATGAAACACTTAAACCACTTCAAATACATTTCAAAGCCACAACACAAGCATCTGAGTTGCTTAGGTGGGTTGTCTGTTTTTGAAGTGGAATATAACATTTATAAATTATAACATGTGAATTCTGTAAATTATGGTATGTGAATAAATTGAATTGAATATGTGCATGCTATATGATCAATTAATATTTATAATTTTTGCATTTATTGAATTTGAATTTTCGTATTGGTATCCAGAAATCACCAAACAATAATTTTTAATGTTTAATTCATGAGAAGACATTATTTGCTAACACTTTCAACGACATTGAAATTCTGCTTATAGTTTGAGGAGAGTTTTTATTTCGTTCATTCAGATCAGCGTACATAAACAAACAAGTAGGAGCAAAGTCTGATTTGGACGAAAATAATCTGTAATGAATAAGGGGGAACCGCATCTAGTATCCGATAGATGTCAGCTCGTTTGATGATATCGAAGAATTTGATGTTGCCAAGCTCATGATTGATATTTAGATTTTCTACTTCATGTTCCATTCTTTTCTCAAAAAATATACAATAGACACGGAATTCAATGAATTCCTGAATTCGTCCTGATCATTTTTCGATATAGAACTAAATACGACTTGTTTTTCATTAATTTAAACCTCCAATCGGTAAGTTATTATTTAAAGGGCTACAGGCGCGTTCAATGGACTCATGAATTTGTCAACTATGCAAGACGCTACCACACCTGTGATTCTTGGTATTTCATCAGCTCCATTTTCCTTTGTGACATCCATAGTAGGTTTGAACGTATTGTGGAATATTGATTGGTTTTTTTGCTTATATAAATTTGTTATTATGCACAATGGAAGCAAATTTATTCGTAGTGACATCTATTGGATAGTATCGACGGTTCCCCCTTATATTTTCTTTTAGGTGGTTCAAGGTCACTGGCGGCCCTTTCCAAAGATCAAATTTCAAACTTTGACTCCACCTGTTTGTTTATGTAAGCTGTTCAGATATCACTTTCGAATGATATTAAACAAAAAAACAGACCAAGAAGTATCCACGAAAAGATTATTTTCATCCACAACTTTGAAAATAAGCGACAATCAACTGAGAACATCGTTCAATATAAACAGTATTCAGTAATCTAGGCAGCAGTGCCAACCCCGCACAGTGTGGGGGGTTTGTCCTGGTTGTCCTTGTTCTTTTTGTCCTTTTTTTGTGTTGTTTGTTCATATCCCTGAAAAGTACTCACCTGAGCCTGTAGTATGCTCGAGAATTAATTCTCTCCACTGCCCTGTGTGAGATTTTGTTGATGGAGAAGGCCAGAAATTCCCTTCCGTCAGTTCCGCCTTCTTCTAGAGGTGCCCCAGGTAATCGTTCCCCACAGCAAGTTTGCTATTAATTCATTAGCGCCGGTCATCGATAGGACCCCTGCACTGAATCCAGTTCTTTCGAAATGTGGCGTGCTGTCATGTCCAAAATCGAATTCTGAACTTGGTATGGCTCCTGGCTCAATAGTATATCCGGGTGGCGTCTATCCATCACCGCCATTCAGATTTTTTTACTTCGCTATAAGAGGTCCTGGCCCTTAGTTCGATTTGTTTCAGAGGAGTTCGAGAGTCAGACTGGGGACTTTCTTATTTTCAGCCTGGTCTTAAGAATTTTCGCCCCTTCTTGTTTTTTTTCTGGCCGTCTTCACTAGCCAAGACAAGTTTTTTGCCATCTACATCCTGGTTACCATTTCAAGCTCCTTTCTTCGTTGCGCTCCAGAGAGTTCATGCTTGTGGTCTATTTGTTAATTCCCTCAGTTATTATTGCGGCTTTGTTATCTGTCGATTTCTCTACCGCTTGGGAGGAGATGAAGTCGTTTCTTGTGGATCCCTTTCTGCTGTCTCTCTCACCGTCCGTGGCCATTGGTTTCATGATAGTTATTTTACCCGAACCTAAATCACTGTCGTCTGAATCTTCTTCAGGTGGAATTTTTCCAAATTTGCGGTCCATTTGTTCCCACTAATTTGGGAGGTCCAGCCCTGTAGTGCCCCTGCACACAGCTGAGGCTTATTTACTCCGGAATTTGGCCCGATTCTCTTGAGGCCCTGTCTAGATGCCATTCATCCTTCCTCACGGTATCACACAACTTGGGTTAGGACTGCGAATGAAGAAATGAAGGGGGATGAATCTAACCCAAGACAAGTAGAAATTTAGTTGGTATCCGGCGAGCCCCTGAGGGCCTTAGTGAAAACCATGCTTATGAAAATCGAAATGATTCGATTATTTCTACCAGTTCAAACGCGACAGTGGTTTGAATTTCACTTGCATAAACTGTAAATCTCGTCTCCTTAAACTACAACACTTCTAGAGCTTCTAGGGATTGTTTTGGTACCTGGGATAATGAATTGCTACTTTTGATAATAATGCAGTGGAAGTTTAAAATTACATTTTTGGATGTTTGGTAAAGAATAAAATGAAATAACGAAATATCTGCAATCCAAGTTTGAACAATAATTGAATTTCCATCCTCAAGACTGCTGGGGCCACTATTTTTTCGGTTCAATAGATACCTTAGTATGACGCATCATGTCTCCCTCCTTTAGAATAGCCGACCTCAAGGACCCCCGTGAAAGGATGGTGCAAGTAGTTCGATGGTACCTCTCGTCCTACCATGCCGGTAGGAAAAGTTCTGTAGCCAAAAAGCCCTACAATCCCATCTTGGGCGAGGTGTTCCGATGCCATTGGGACGTCCCGAATGCCGACATCGGAAATAACGATAGTTTGTCTGAAGACGGGCCGGTACCTTGGTGCAAAAAGAGCCAGCTGGCTTTCGTGGCCGAGCAAGTTTCACATCACCCACCCAGTAAGTATTATAAGCACAAACTACATGTTTATTTGTGAATAATTATCGGAGGCGTGCTAAAATATGCGGTCGCTTTTGATCGTGCATCAAAAGTATCCATCTTCTGAATATGTTCCAAAATCGAGTCATCTTCATGAAGAAATGTGAATTATTCAAATCGCAATGTCATCGAATTCAACAGTAATCTCAAATTAATTAGACATTGAAAAGTCCGCATTGTTTTTCATTTCATTGGGTAATAATAAATTGGTCCATTGTGGCTCACCCCTATAGATTACAGTTCAATCTGCATTCAGTTCTTCTCACGAAGGCCATGATTAAAAGTGGTGAGATTTGTGTAAAATCATTTGGCTTCAAAGTGTAGCCAAAAATGTTGTACCTTACTCTATCTAAGGAGGAGCATGAACAATACGTAAAACTGCTCCCAACGCAGCAGAAACGAAAGTCAGTTTGGTGAATAAGACATGTCTTTCCAGTTGGTACTCAAGACGATACATGTCCCATTGAAACGCGTAAATCATTTCTACTCCATTCTAGGATTTGTTTACTCTGCACCAAACCTGGTAGATCGATTCAGTACGTGAGTCTTTTCCTCTTCTTCCAGTTCGAAATGTATTGACAGCACTCGTTGTATTCCCAGAAATTTGCTCTTGTTCTATAAATCCTAATTCGGCTTCCTTTTTGTCCATTTTTTTTGTGAGATAACGTTGCTTAGATTTTCCAGGTGAAAATGGAAAGTGAGAATTGTAGTAATCTGGAATTTATTTTATAACAATACTGCGGCTTCATTCATCGTTTTAAGAACATCAGTTTTTAATTTGAAATAGTATACAAATTCAACGGCCGGTTTGTCAAGTTTTAAAACTTTTCAACTGGTTGATACACGAAAGATTAAAAATTAAAGTTTGTTTGATTATTTGGTCACTTTCGGCTTATTGTCCTAAAGGTCGTTTCGCCGTTCTGTCCAAGTTTTCGGATTTTTGTCCATTCGGTGATTTGGTCATTCGGTGATTTGTCCATTCGTCGATTTGTTCATTCGGCGATTTGTCCTACCTAATCTAAAAACAACCCTTCATCCTCTGTGCGAGCTGCGACCTACACTAAAAAATGATGGTGATCAGAATCGTGGCAATTTTCTGAATGTCATCAAATTACTGTCGATTTAATGAGATAACTTTTAGAAACTACGACTTCAAGGCTACGATGGTTTCTGTAGTTATGCATTTTTTGCATTGTAGCAGAACTCGGATATTTGGTACGCTATGTACTAGCAGCACTGCTCTCTGTGGGCTAAATGCTGATACTTTGTCCACTACCTTGTATACCCTATGGTATAAAGACAACTATTTCTTTCTAATTGCCCGAATTTATTCTTGATTAACTTGTCGCTCATCTAGGTGTCGCGATGAGTATCAGTGGGTCAACTTTGGTTTTTTTGTGGGTTCGATCTTATCAGCCGATCGATTCAGAAGATAATTCGATTGACAGAAGGAAGTGTTCCAAAGGTAGTAGCGTATAGAAAATATTGAAGCGAACAAATAGCCTTGTGGGTTTATCTGATAAATTTGTATCAGATACGAGTTATGCTAGAGGCCCTGGTATTAGGTAAGTGGGTTCCTAACGAATGTTAGTGTTATATTGGGTTCAGAGTAGATTTAATTTTTGTAATTAGTTTTAGATTCCTTATTACCGTACCTACTGGCCGACATCTTGGTTTGTCGTGCACATTATTTGAAAATAAACTCAGAATCGTTAACACTGGCCAAGAACCTGTTATTTTTCAAATCCAATCAGCCCTGAGATATTACAACCACTACAGCATATATAGCATAAAAAGCTACGCATGGTATACAAGAAGCACACATTGAACCGATTGTGTCCCCGCGATGGTCATCTAGTTGTGATTCCATTCATAGTTTGAGAATTCACCAACAATAATTTCTACAACTGACGAAATTAATCCTAAAACATGTCGAAAGCAATTTGAACTTGCTATACGTATCTGTTATGTTTCACCAATGATTCATTGCTTACTTCGCCTTCCGAAAACGCCTGAAATATGATGAGATGTTTCCTGTTGCCTATAACCTCTATCAAAAATTCCAATACCAATACGCAACGCACGATGTTCCCCGAACATTATAGGTTATCTTTCCATTTACTCAAGATATATGAAAAATTCGCCTTCTGACCATGGTAGAGGACAAATTTATGAAAATATAATTAAAAGTGTGAAGCTTAGTGAGTATTTGAGAAAAATATCAGGTTCCTTTATCTCTACGCCGGTAACCAGGCCGGATGACAACGGATTTGTCTGATAAAGGGGTCATACTTGTATCGAAAAACTGGCACCAAAAGGAGCCAGAAACACATAAACTACAGGGAGGAGGAGGAGGTGCATCTTAGGTGCAGCTTCACCCCTATTACGGAACCTGGGGTCAATAGTCCTAGTTGGCAAAACCCAAATAAAGCGAAGGACGGAAGATATATGAGAGCTTACTAAGATGTTTTCCGGTATTCAATTGATTCACCCGTGAAAATCATCTTTTCAGTATCAGCCTTCTATGCTGAGCACTACAACAGACGGTTGTGCTTCAACGCGCACGTCTACACCAAATCCAAGTTCCTCGGCCTGTCGGTGTGCGTCTACAACATCGGCCAAGGAGTGGTCGACGTCCTCGACTACGACGAGCAGTACATCCTTACGTTCCCCAACGGCTACGGCCGCTCCATTCTCACGGTGCCGTGGATCGAATTGGGCGGCACGGTGACCATCAGCTGCCCCAAGACGGGGTACAACTGTTCCATCGAGTTCATCACGAAACCGTTCTACGGCAACAAGAAGCACAAGATTCTCGCTGACGTGTTCGCTCCCGAAGAGAAGAAGCCGTTTCTGTCGGTCAGCGGCGAGTGGAATAGTGCGATGGACTACAAATGGAATGACAAGGTGAGCGATTAACCAGAACATGGAATGAAATAGTACGAATGTCAATAAAAAATCAGATGATCATCAATTCAGTATTCCAGATTAATTTTAATAAATTCATTTATTATCATTATTATTAATTAAGATAGCATAGAAAATACGAAATATGATATATTATATTATCATTCAGCGTACAGCTTGGCAAATCTAGCTTGGTCTCTGAGACGCGCGGAAATAAACAGAAAAGGTATATGTGTGACAAAGATACACTCGCTTGTTACGAGTAGTGATGATAATAAGACCTGGTGGCGCTTCTCTTTAATTGTTTCAGCAGAAAAATCCTTGATTTGAAACAGTTTAATTTCAGCTCATTACGTGGGGTTTTGATATTTGAGGCGGTACCGTCGAAAGATATTTGAAGATACATATTCGCATTAAACTCATTGGAAAATGGCTCCATGGAATTGTTAGTAACAATAAGATGTCCCTCAGAATCTAATATTCATACTTAATTTGCAATGAGAGATCCAAATCCATAATTTTGTAATTTTGAAAGTAATCTAGAATAACATGTATAGATATCTTAGGAACATCATCAAGAGATATATCAAAATCTTATGGAGTCAGGAGGTATATGAATTCATAAAATCCAATGAAATCCAACTTTCAATTATAATCCCACCTTGCCTAAAACATTTAGAAATTTATAGTCGATATAATATTGAAAAGTAATGTTTACACAATACAACTGAAGCAAAATACTGCTGATTATCTTCACCTTCAGATACCAGGAAACTGAAAAGGGCATTTTTAGAAAAATTATTCGATTTTTCATCATGAAAAGGTGTCAAACCAAATTTTAATAGATACCTGGCATCACTAAAAGTCTGTAAAGTTCATAAAAATCAGGAGTAATTGAAAAAACACTAAAAAGGCAATTCTCTGCATAAGACCAAATGCTTTGTTTGTCCCCCGATCAGCCATGTTGTGACGTCAGCTGACACTCCTCTATTAGTAGAAAAATCAATCATTATTGTTGACCAAATAAACATTAATATTTAGGTACAATCGAAAGATACATGGAACAAAACCAATAACTTAAAGAAGAGAAATAAGAAAATATACGTAATGTGCTTAGCTTTTGCGTTTAAATATGCCGCTTTTTGTATTTACTTCCGATGCCAAGCCCTAGAGGGAGCTAAATATACTTCCGATAGAAACTGTAACGCTTTCTACTCGGAGAAGCGTTATTTGGCGCTTTAGCTCGGGTGCTATATTTACAGATCTCGGGCGCCACCTATATTATAGTGGTAGGTCCACTTGCACCGGGTAACTATCAGTGAAGAAAGTTTAATCCAGGGGTCTTTAGATGTTAATTGTCAAAGTGACATTCGTGAAAGTATCAATTCCCTGAACCTCGTTGCTTTGTTAATAAAAAAAAATCAAAACTTACTCAGAGAAAAAAATGAAACTACCAATAATAATATCTATTATTATATTCATTAAATATTTACATTTGCATTGCAACTAGAATGTGAAATCATATAAACGATATCCTAATATATCCTAATATATCCTACAATATCCCACGATATCCTCTCAGTATCCCCCTCCCAAGGGTTCGCGAAACTAAAAGATTTCCGGAAGAAAATATGTGAACTAATTCTAATTCATGACTGAAAGCATTAATTACCAATTACCACGGCAAAACAAATTATTCAAGCAACTCGCGAAAAGCAAAATTACAGTGAGCAAGCAGAAGTGCAAAGCCATGCGAAGCAGATCTAGCAATAAACTCTAAATCCACCCTTCTTAGGGCGACCCCAGGTATTTTGTCCTACCAACCGAATATAATTCGCAGATGGTATGCCAAAACACCCTGTATATCGATCTTTCAGCAGGGAGTCCAACTACCAGACACCACTTCAGGTACCGAATAGAATTCGCAGAACCTCAAGCAGTGTTTCGGTAAATACCTCCTGTCCCCCAGACCGAATATAATTCGCAGAAAGTGGGACAGCAGTCACCCTGTATCAAGATACGTATACGGTCTCCCTCAGCGCGGGTGTACCAACTCAACTGAGATTCGGCTCGAGTAGGCAGAGAGCGACCCCCTGGTATTTTGTCCTACCAACCGAATATAATTCGCAGATGGTATGCCAAAATACCTTGTAAATCGATCCTTGCTGGGAGCAAAACAGTCGGAGACCACTTCAGATACCGAATAGAATTCGCAGAACCTGAAGCAGTTTTCCGGCATATACCTACTATCCCCCAGACCGAATATAATTCGCAGAAAGTGGGATAGCAGTCACCCAGTACAAGAATGCGAATACGGCACCCTCCGCTCAACTCGTATTTCGGCTTACCTACTTGCGGTCTCAAGTGGCTGTCTGGCTCGGCAAGTCTCGGTTTTCAGTTCGCGGTATCGAACTCTCGCTCTCTCTCTTTCGAACCTTGGCTGCGGCTTTCAGCTGGTCGGAGCTCTCTAGCGTTCTGGTTGCGGTCTCAAACAGAACTGGCGTTTTCGCGTCGCGATCGCGGGTATATCTCCGTTCGCCCCACCCTACTCTCGGTCTGATTCAGTGGGGATCGCTCGAAGTGCGCATCGCTGCAAACTTGACTCGATCTCGTCGAACGCCAGCCTATCTCGCTAATTAATTATCAGTAATTACAACTATCAAATCATGACTTCGCGCTAACTTGATATTTACTCAATCACTTCCGGTGTGTGAAAACAAATCGTTACGAAAAAGAACGGAATTCCTAGCACGAAGTTTACCCAGGATACTACCCGATTACTACGATATACAGTATGTTCATAAAAATTCAAGTAACTTCGTTACAAAACCATTGCCGTGACATATCTATAAAGTTGGTGATCTGTGGTCTGACAAAAGATACATATTCTCATATATGGAAACCATCTATTGAAGAGAATACATAGAGATTTCCCCTTTTTCGAATGCTCCCCAGTCGAGGAAATAATGATTCCTATACAGGAACATAAATCTACTGTATTTTTAATCTTATTCGACTAATTATTGTGTTGATTTTCTAGATTAGTTGAAAGCTAGTAAAATGCAACAACGATCAAAATATGTCTAATTGTCGTTATTTTCGGCGTAAACTAAATAAAAAATGGATTCTACAATACACTCGGTGTTCTGAAAAAACAATGATTCACTCAACGTTCGGCTTTTGGTGGTACTTAGTCCTTAATGTTTTTTCCCTTGGCGATATTTTATTTCTAGTTTATCAATATTTTCTGTCATAGCCTCACAAATTCCATTCGCCTGATATCTCCCTCCTGGTAGTCCTGGTTTCTGAAATAGGAAGTTGTTTCTAATCTCCATCATTGAAAATTTTTGGACAATAATTAATGACTTCTTAAACCCATGGAAAATATTCCGAGACAGTTAGGCAAAACTTCTTTTTAACTTCCAGCTTCAGCATACCACATAATTAGACAAATTTTTGTTCATGAGTGGGGTTACCAAATAAGGTGAATTTTTACACGGGGTTGTCCTGAGGAAATGGGGAGATTGGTGGAAAACTAAGTTTGCTAAATTGCAATTCGAGTGGTTGAAATTTTAGTGATATAAACAAAAACCCTGGTTATAACTATTTCCAGTTTTTTTTATTTTCTTATCTTTTTAATTCTTCGGAAATCTTTAGCAATCAATTGAAAAACATTGTTTATGCATTCGTTTATAAAGCATTCATCAATCTCAATATGAAATTTGGCACGCTCCCACCAATAATAAACAAAATTGATGACATTTCGTAACCCTTCTATAGGTAAATATATTGATAGTTTATTGGTATTTTAGGAGTACAATATGGTGATAATACAGATAAGACACGTCAAATCGAATACAATGCTTTCGTTTTCACTAACGAAATGAAAGCAGAATTCAGTAACTTCTTTTATGTCACTTCCCAAAAAATGTCCATGGGGAGTGAAATCGTGAAAAATTTACAATAATGATGATTCAAAACTGTACCAACTCAAAACTATTATTTGAGTGACACCCTAGTTAATATTCTAAACTAACAGAAAAGTTGTATTTCATGAGGAACAAATTTCACAGAGGAAAATCCCCCACCTTCAAAAAATTAAGTCAATTATTTCGAAACTAAGAATTTTGAGTTAACAAACTATTGTTCTCAATGTGCGAAATCTGCAACCAGTAACCCTACTATACATGAAATTATCATCCTTCCAGGAAGTTGAAGAACAGGTAGACACCAACACCCTGAATATCGTCAAGAAACAAGTGAAGCCGATCAGCCAACAGGAAATAAACGAGTCGCGTCGATTGTGGAAAGAAGTGACTGCTGGATTGAAGTTCAATGAAATAGACAGGGCCACGAATGCCAAGCAAACGTTGGAACAGAAACAGAGGGATGAAGCAAAAGAAAGAAAAGAAAGTGGCCAGGAATGGCAAACAAAGGTACGTATACATGGAAAAAGAATCCAATTTGTCCATAGGATGCTACGCGTTTTCTACGAAATTTCTGTAAATCACGTGTTGAGTAAAGAAAATATTTTAATCCCGTTTGTGCCCATTGTCTTGCTCTGATATTTTTCAAAATTGTTCACATCTTCCAGGTATTCATGGTACATAAGTCAATAAAATACTGGGTGTTTTTTTCAAGAAGCTGAGATTCAGTACTGTTTATGAACCCTTGATAGAAACACTCTTTCCAGCCAACTTGTATTTTAATATTCATATGCCATCTACCATCGAAGTAGCTGATGATCCTATTCATCCATGACCGAAATGTGTTGATTCGCATTGTGAATAAAAATAAACGTATAATCCCATTACTCGATTTTTTTTCAAATGATTGCTTCATTAGTTCTCCATAAACGTCTAAAGCACAATTTATAAACTCCGCTGCCGTAGCTACAGTTGACGCTGCCGTTCCAAAATGTATTGACAAGATATCCGACGGCACATGCGTCAGCTGAGTAGTTTATGAACAGAGGTTCTGTTATGACACCCTGATTTATTCAAGTTGGCCTATACAGGGTGATAACAATATTACTTCTTTAACTGGGTTCGTGAATATTTAAGCAGGAGAAAGAATAGTGGATGTAGACATAAACACACTTATCTCAGAGTACAAATATCTATTTAGCATTTGAATCAATTAGACAGGCAAAGTCGGCAATATAAATAAGATTTCTTACATGTTTGGTGGTTGATCACAATTATAGTAACTTTCGAGATGTTTCCTGAACTATAGAACTTACGTGAATTGAACTGAATACCGGCACAACAAGATGACTTTTATTACATGGACCAAAACCGAACTGTCCGATGGAAATCCATCTTTCACTGGTCTGCTAATTCACGTTCACTTATTTTAACACACTTTACGAGGGTGGCACTGACATTACGAACTGAGGAACATTGTCTGGAGTTGAGAGCTTAACTGTTGGATCTTGGAACTGCTCTGACTTCTGATTCTAGTTTCAGAGAATTTATAGGAACTTTTCATGAGAAAATTATAGGAACCTCCCATCCCCGCTAATTACTCTAATTAGTGGTTCATGTCGTTTTTGCCAAATGTAAATTATTCCAAAAGTATGGTCATGTTAAGAGCATTTAATATAAACTATTTCAGACATAAATCTTATATTTTTGCGCTTTTTCCATTAATCTTCGATTAAGTTAATATAAACATAAGTTGGTTGAAGGTTACTGGGATAATTAATTTTTACGGCTGCAGATGTTATGCCCATAAATTATACACGAGCTAACTTGAAGTGTAAACAAAACTAACGTTCCTATTGGTTCCCCAATTTCCTGTTCTCGAATTATCCTCCCTTCAATGACTTCGAGTGACTCTATTCAGACTATATTCTTCAGTTCCAAAGTGTTTCACCAAGCTGGTAAGTCCATCCTATAGTCGTATATCGTATTGTGCCTCGTATTTATAAAATGTTTATATTCTATATCATACTTCAATCTCATTATAATATAACATTTGATTATTCTCAATAATCTTTAAAATCCTTGTAGACGACATTGCCATTATAATAAATACATCTAATTCGTACATTCTTTCATGAAACAAAACTATCCTTGAGTATAAACATAGCTTGGTACTTATAGGAAATATCGGCCGGAGACATCGAATTTGTTTATATTTCGAGCCGAGACGACCTAGAGACCCATATAAATATTAAAAACAGGTGGCCACTTAAACGAATATTTGCTGGTACCTGATATCGAACTCGTAACGATTCATTCATAAGTTTTTCTGGACGATAAAATATATTGACAAAATTTGGCATCATTACAGTTCATTTTTAGCACATTCCATCTACGAACAGTAACTGGAGCGTCAACTGTAGCTACGGCAGCGGAGTTTATAAATTGAGCTTAATAGTCCACGCACCGTAGGTTAACCTGAATACATACAAAAAAATAAGTAGCAGTATAAAAAAACAATAATGAAACAATGAGTCAATCAATATTATTTCATATTCAAATAATTCTCAAAAATGTCTGAATTAATATACGTGGTTTCCATTCAACACTTGTGGCTATATTCTGATGGATAACTATTGATAATCATGTAATATTCACGCACACACTTTCAGACCCATTTGAGTTTTCTTTAATATTTCAGCTTTTTGTGAAAAACGGCGAAGATTCGTATGTCTATGCCAAGCCTCTGTATGCAAGATTACCTTCGCAACCAACGAATACCTGAGAGCAAATCGCAAGAATCGTTCATTAGGAGTGGCCCTGCTTTGCTGAACTTCCTCCTAAACACCTGTTTGTCGCCTCAGTTATTTTTTAGCGAACTGTGATATATGAACATAAAGGAATTATAAGTTCTTACGTCGGGCTTGTGAAAAAGCCCAGGGATTTTGGTGATGGGAGAGTGTGTAAATAGGTGAGGAATAAAAGTGCGAAGATGTAAGATGATATTATCAAGGTTGAAACCATATTTTTTGCCATAATGAGATCCCTGAAGTTAATGAATTGTAATATTAATGAATAAATATCAACATCGAGAATGGAGCAACTGGATTGTTGGAATAATGATGAATTGATGAATATAAAAAGTGAGAATAATCTCTTGATCATTAGAAATTACTTGAAATTACTTGGGTATTCAGCAATATCCCATTTCATGAATTTGATAATATTTTTCATCAGTTTTCCAAGAATAAAATGAGAAAACTTCTAATTGCACGAGTATTGATAACATAATTTCACCCAATGCTACAATCTTTTAAACATGCTAATAATGGAAAAATCCAGTCTGAATACTGGGTGACCACGAAATTACTAACCAAACTCTAGATTTGCCATTAGGAATGGCCAAAGAGCTGCACAGAATACCAAATACAGCACTCTTGCTCCAAATATCTCATTTGAAAACCAATCAAAAATTCTATTGACTTCATCATGTAGGTAAAGAATCAAGCTAAAGACAATACTATCTCATTTTCGTATATTTTACAAAGGAAGGTAAAACAATTGAACATAGCAAATTTTCAGCCAATAAAAAATATATCAACATCAAAAAATAAAATTTCAAATAGTATCCTTCCTAGATCGAACCATCATTTTTCAACTTAACAAAAAATAAGATCAAAATATTGACTGGTGTCTTCACAAAATGCTAGAGCCGAAGCCCCTCTACAACAAAACGCATAGTTTGGACGCCTTTTCCAGCCTTAAGATCGTTTTCAAATTTTGAGGATATAAATCATCAAAGTCGATGCAGAATTCGAACACGAAATGATTTTTTGTTCTCTACATAAAATTCCTATGTAGGTATCATACCAAAATATCGCGTTTTGAGAAAGACTAATTAATTTGGGGCGTTTCACATTCTGATTCGCGATTACCTCTAGAACTGATAGATTTATACACAGGGGAATTCATGTGAATTGAAGAAGTTGATGTCTATTTTGGTATAGCCGAATGCTTGAAGACATCCCTAAAATGTTTCAAACAATATCGATCCCAATGCCTAAGCTGAATCTTGGACAGCAACCTCGTTGTCGCCCAGTAGAGTTCAATAATAATTTATCAATAATCTCATTTCTAGCTTTTTATCGCCATTTCAAATAGCGATATTTCTCTCAAAAGATCCCCAATCCGGTTCCACTGTTTATTATTGAATATTACGTATCAGCCATGAATACACTAAAATAATAACATCGAAATTACTTTCACATTAATCTGAATTCAATAAGTCTGTTCAAACTTTGAGCCGTTTAAGGGTCTTGAGATGAATGCAGCTTTTTACTATGGAAAATTGAGAATCGATGATATTGAGACTGAGAAATTCTTATGTACCTTTTTTTATTAGATCAAATTTGGCTACAGTAAAAATATGAGAAGAAACAATTACTCCTTTGCCAATTCAATTACTTGAAAAAGAAAAGTGCATCCAACGTAGTAGTCCAACTACTCGGAAAAACGGACATATCATTCATCAATTTCATGAACTGTACTGAAATATATGAGTATGCCTGATGTTATAATATCTATAATTAAATACCATAATTGACAGCTATATGGAAAAATGTTGAGTAGCTATTAAAATTCTCGAAGTGAAAAGATTTCCTAATGGCATTGTATGTTTTTCCAAGAAAGTAGAAAGTTATATCTAGCAATATCGCAATAAATAGACAAATATCTAGACTGAAACTCACGAAGCCAAACAAAAATTAAAATATATAAGTATCCTTCATGAGGTTATATGCAATTATTATCAGTTTTTCAGTTCGTACGCTTCATCAAAATCATTGAGCATCATATTGGATTGTGAATCTTTCAATACCTAGGGTTACTATAGAATCTAAATACTTAGTTTTTCTCCTCATAAATAGAAAAGATTTGCATAATTTCAATCTATAAGGCAGGGACATCACACTAAATAGAACTCATTCAATGAGTTATCACTTGCGCCCATGAAAAGTAGTGCTAAATCAAAACGGCACTCCAGACATATCCAGTATGTGATTTAGTTCAAATCCTAGAATGGTTCGGAAACCTGATTCTTCAAGGTAAAATTGTTTTTTTATATATATATTTCGCGAGGATATCTGATGATTATCTAATCGCAGTGAAAGATACAATGAATATTTGTACTTGGAAAACATTTTATTTTCATATCGCACTAAAATGTTTAGGGTAATTGCTTCTTCATCAGTGATTTTTAAAATCCATAAAACGACAATATCAAAATTAGGAATATCATTTTAATTTTAAAAATGTCAAACCTAATCTCCATACAAATCACCCTATTTCCTATTCCTAATAGGAAAACTTCATGTTATCATCGAATAACATGAAAATAATCACATTCCATTTAATTACCACTTGAAAAATAATCCTTTTTACAAGCCTGTTGATGGCAACCGTATTCTATTTTCTATGGCTAATCATAATAAAACTAATGAAAATAACCAAAAACCAATTAATTCCACTATATCTTCGTTGATATTCTGTTCATGAATTTCATTTTTGGTATATCGATTTGAAGTCATGAATGTATATAATCATCAGAAAAAATATACACTTCCGGTTTTAACGAAAGTGATCAGTGGTTATAGATTGAAAGTATGACCATTAAAAAGATCATTTTAATCCCAAGTCGTATACTTATTTGGTCTGATATTTGCTGAATTCTACTGATGACAGTGATGACATCAGAACGATGTGCCGAATTTGAAATATTCAGTCACTTGAATTACTTGAAATATTGAAATTACTCAACATTGCGAATGATGTTACATTCAGACATATTCCTTGACGATATGTAACCTTGAATTGATATTCGAATCAGTCGATGGAAATGAATCTCAAACAATGTTATGCAAGATGTTATAAAAAGGTCTACGAAAACCTATAACATATTATTTACACCAAAATAAGCCGATTTGAGTAAATTTACCTCAGTACAAATAGTTTGGCCGCGTTTTTCAGCCCTGAAGTAACAATTTTGAAATGGTAATATTCTAAAAATATTTATAGATTTTCGAAGGATATAATCAAAGTACAAATTGTATATCTAATCCATTGAAAAATACTGAATCTTTGCTGTTGATAAATATTCAGAATTTGTATGAGTTTTTGTGCCAGAAAACTGACCGCGTACCAAATTTCAAGAAAATTTTATAAGCCGTTTCAAATTCATGGTGAAAAACATTTCCAAAATTGCAACTTCAGGGCCCAGACTGAGCAATTTTGTACAAAGCTAAAATATGTACTTGAATTGGGTTGGATTATGATCTGTGTTAAGATCTCTCAGGAGCTTCTACAATCTGAGTTTTGAACAAGGAGAACATCGATCAATACTCGTGGATTCAATCCTGAATGCTGCCCAAATATTCCATAAAATATCTCAAAATCAATGTTTTTTATTAGAGGTTTGTTGTAGACGATGCGAGGAATATAGTTTTTCATTGTGTTCGATACCAATTCGTAATTACCATTACTCCATTCAGAAATGTTTGGACGCAATAATATCAGTTACTACAAGCATGTAATAACTATCATTTTCCAGTTCTAAAATGTACAATTGGAGAAAGATGCACTATTATAATAACTATTTAGTTTCCCAATAATTTAAAAATAACTTTCGGCCTGAAATGCCTGAGGCAAATAATATGTTTCTGTATGTGTATAATATTATATATTTACTTTCGTTTTAATCCTGTTGAACTATAAACTTACTCTTATAACAGCTTTCATTAATCATGGCTGACCAACATTTTTATTAATTGATGGGTAAAGCTGATGGTTTCATACACTATAGTTTGATATGTTATAATATACCTATATTGTGAGGCTACTCACTTGGAGGTAGCAACTTTTACAGTCGAAAATTTGTATTCTTAACACTTCCATGGTTGAATAAAAATTTATTTGATTAAATCCCACAAGATATTTTTCATTTCATTTTTAAATTATCCTGCAGAGAAAGCTATTTTGTAGTGGCCTGTGGTGACTACAAAACTGCACTTAATTCAACTGAACTCAATTTGAAAGATGAAATCTATGAATTTCCAGTTATGTCGTCGTTTACCATTACCATTTTTCGGGTGTCTTTCGTAAGCGTGTCGAAATAGCGTGAATCGACTAGGAACACCCCGTATTGAGATGGAAACCTGTAACGAGGTGATGAATCACCTGAGACATCGTTGGAATGAGGGGCATCATCATCACGTAAGAATCGAGTCATTTCGGTGCGAAGATAAAAACAGTTAACGTTGAGAGTGCCGACAAATGTATTGCTTTTAGATGAAATTGTGTGAATTGTGTTTTAAGTTTAATTATCAAACTAGTAAACTAATAATATATATTTTTCAGTAATATTGCTATAAATCTATTGGTCTGAGTTATAAATCATCTCTTGGATCTTAACCGTAACATTTTGAAGCTGATGGCAGTATCATTGAAATGTTCAATGGAATTCTGTAATATTTGTGTAAAAACAGACAATTTTTTGGTTTTGATCTGTTGCCTGTGGCAATTAATATAATTTGTTTTCTCTTAAGTAGTGAGAATCTCGCATGAACGTCACTGGTAGAAAAAAAAAGGCATATTTCACATCAGAAAATGCCTCTTGATGCATAGATGTGAACTATATTCCACTAAAATATCTGAGGTCCTACCAGAATTAACATAAAAAATAAGATTTTTTCAAACTTCAACACCTTTTAGTTCAAAAGTTTGGACCTTTAGAAAATATGCTCATATCTTATTTTCTCAAAATGGACTGAAGAACCTTCTTGGATATTAAAGAAACACCCTTTGTAGGACTGTAACATTATTCAGCATTTGCTGAACATCAATTGCAAAATATTCATTAACTGTAAATTCAACATATCGATAATGGAATTCTATGAAATAATATTAACATGATTACCTAATTAAGTCGATTTTTATTTCGTAATCCACATTTCATATGATTGTAATTCAACCCCAATAAAGATTGTTTATGATGAACAAACTATATAGATTTGATAACGATTGTTGCCGTATTTTCAACTCATCTTGAATGGAACACCCTGATATTTATTCGAGATTCAACGTCAACGATATTGAATGCGAAGTTAAAAAAATTGTGTTCGAGAATTATATCACTGCAGATGAAGTATAATTTTGAGAAACAGGCAGTTTTATCGCTGTAAAAAAGCATGACCCTTTTTATCGAAATGACTAAACGACACCCTCAGATGGTCAACTATCTACAGAAGTTGATTCATGGTAAATTAAAAAAGGTTAATCATTTACTTATATTCATTTTTTCGATTATAATCGAATGGTTCTTGTAGGTTCCACAAAACTTTGAAATTTTTCATCTATGAATCAAGCATAAAAATATTTGTTAATATGGTGATTCATCCAGCTCAAATTGACCAAAGGAGGCGCACCCTAGAATGGAATCGCAATATAAATTGATAAAATAGTATATTATGATACAAGTTTTATTAGACGCTATTTTGTGTGTCTTATAAAACGTGTGTCATATGTAATTTTTTCTATTTTGAATTAATTTGAAGATAAAAATGGATTTAATATCGATAAATAATAGAAACATCTTGGATTGGTAACAATGATGACATTGAAATAAAAATTAAATCTGACGCACAAGCGTAAAGTCCAGTTTACAGTTGAGCGATTTTGATTATTGCAATACCAGCGGTGAAAAATTCAATGTTGTTGTTTTTATTGGTCAATTCAAATGAAATTACACCCTGAATTGAAATTTACCAATCAAAACATTGAGTTTTTCACTGCTATTACCAAATCCAAATCGCTCAGAAGTAAACTGGGCCTAACTCTTCTGACTTTCATTTGACAGTTCGATTGTACCAATTTCCGAATAATAAAAAATGCGTATCGAAATAGAGGCTATTTCGACACGCATTTGCATTGCACAATGACTTCATTATACAACCAAAATAGAAAAAGATAGTTTCAAAATCCTGGTGCTGGTGCATTTCAATGAATCAAAAAAGGCTATCACATAATTTTATTCTCTAAAAATGTCATATTGTATCAAAATATTCATCAATATATTGTAATCTCTTGTATCTGTCTTTCAAACCTGGTACTTCAACATAATCATTGGTCTCCCAGTCTGAATCCCCTGGTTTTGCAGCAATTTCTGGAAGGGTTGTCCTGATCGGTTTTCCATTTTGATCCAAAGACAAATAATCTTTTATATCCTGTGGAACTTCGGGGGAAGGTCGTGCATTTTGCAAGAATAAGAAATCTTCTGGAATATCTGATGATTTCGTTAATTTAAAATTCTAAAACATAAAATGCAAATAAAATATAATTCGAAAATTGGAGTTATATTAATCCTGTGATAAGGGATATGGCAAGGTTTTCATGCAGCCATTTTTCTTACTATAAACCTTGACATATCCAGGCAACGAAATTGATAAAAAAATTACAGTTTCATCAATTTAAATGTAATATCAGTGGATCCGTAATTTATTCAGCTTATCTTCATCTAAGAATTGTTTGATTTTCCATCTATCAAGATATAGTTTGTTATTCAATTGACAAAAAAATAATATTGTATTGAAAAATTGTATGGTAGCTGTGAAACGAATTCGATAATTTTTCATAACAAATTCCATTATTGGTATGATTTCAGTATTTGGACGTTTGTGAGACCAGACATGTTTTCCTTTGAGTTTATGATGGACTCAAGGCACGCCCTATAGGCGAGCCTTATGTACATTATAAACAAGTGGAAACGGCTTATTAAAACACCTGAGTTATGCTTTTTCTATTTAGTTCAGACTCATCTATTTCGGTATTGATTCAAAGACTCACCTCCGGTAAACAATGATGTTGAAGACAAAAATAGTTAATATTATTTTCTCTATGACACCATGTTCCGTCAGGAAAGTATGCTGATATTCCTAAATCATTGAGTTCAATCCTTGGAGTATAAAATGTTCCTGTTGCTGCATTTTTACAGAAAATTGCACAGCCCATCCACACCCGAGCTAAAAAAAATTAAATGTACGTCATCATAACCATATTCGAAGACGATTCTTGCTGGCTTGCATAAATATTTGTCAAATGTGTACCTCAAGCGCATGGGGGCAATCATTCTTCAATATGACCAAAAGACAATCAATGATGAAAAAAGATCTGGTGGCGCTACTCTTCGATTGTTTCAGAAGACAAATCCTTGATTTGAAACAATTGAATTTCAGCTCATTACGTGTGGTTCTATACAACAATTGAGGCGCTCGCATTCGAAATATATTTGAAAAATTTTGATTCAATCATGCTCGCGTCAAACTCATTAAAAAATGGTTCCATTTCAGAATCGGATAGTTGTACTTTTTTATTGATACCAGCAGAAACCTGTAGATTTGGTTGAAAACGCGGGTAAACTTAGCGAGATTCACCCACGCAATTTCACGTTACACTCGTTATCAAAGTAGGCAAAATTAAGAGATTAGGAACAGGCCGGATTATCCATAAGGCGGATTAGGCAACTGCCTAGGGGCCCCGATCCGACTAGGGACCCACGGGGGCATAATTGAGGTTGAACGCACCATCAAGAAAAAAAAATTTCATTTTGTTTCATTCGTGACATTTCCGATTATTAACATCCGGTATAATATCACCATAGAAAAAATGATGGATGCGGGGACAGATAACATCATTTGGATTGATTTTTGATAATATGCATGGGTACAATAAACTTTTCCGAATGTAATGATTAGCATTGCAAATATATAGAAGTCTGATGATATCAAACGCCACAGGTGAACGAAATTTTTCAAAATAAAATTAATAAAAAATTGATGTCTTCGTTCAACAATATCACAGAACCGTTTAAATTCATTGTCGATAATGGCGATTGAAAATGATGTGTTGAAAAAGGTCAACTTCCAAGATGAATTTAACGATTTTGTATCTAAAAAGTTGCAAGAATTCCTATATAAACTTATATTGTACCTACTTCACAATAGCTATTTGTATTACTAGGGAGGAAAGTGCCACTTTTCCTCCCGCAGGATGTAGTTTACTGCACGACGCGAAGCGGAGGGCAGTAAACATCCAAGGGAGGAAAAGGCACTTTACTCCCATGTAATACATATGATTTTTCCTCCTACCCACTAAATAAACCTTTTAAAAGTGATCGACACTTCATTCAAATAGGCACATAACATTACTTATGGGAAAATCACTCAATAGCAATCCGAAATGTATAAGCTATCTAAATGTCCAATAATTCAAATCACTAACAAGAAAATAGTAAAATAACGTTCTTGAAAAAAAAAAAGTTGCAATTGCCAGGAGCTGAACCGGGGACCTTCGGATTACTAGCCCAAGACGCTACCATCGTACCAACTCAGATTCACAAATAACCATGACTGTACTGTTTATAGTTTCTATCATGCAAGAATAGGTCTGTTTGCAAACAAAATTAATGGAGAGAAAGCCACCTTTTTTTGAAAATTTATTTACGACACAAATAGGTAACGAATATAATTAAGAACACAAGAATTATTTATTAAACAAATTTATCAATATATGCTATACAATTGAGTACATAGTATTGTTTAACTATATTTTGGAATTATTTATGTTGATATTGAATGTGCAGTTTTGAGCAGCACTTATATGAACACCATTGGAAGAAGATAGGGTTTGAACAGGAGCTTTAGTATTTGAAATATTTTCGCTTAGCACATTGTAATGGTGGTAACTTCTAGAAGTGCTTGGCTGATTTTGATCAAGTTCAGGTTCTACATTATTTCCCATAATTTGGTCAGAAATTTTTCTTTTTTTTGTGTAAGATTGTTCTACATAACCTTCTGCGATATTGGTTGATTTCCAACCGCCATGCTGTTTTAGAGCTAAAATATCCCCACCAGCGTTTACTAACAGAGTTGCTGAAGTTCTTCTGAAACTGTGCCCTGTGTAATGTTCGGCATTTGGAAGATTGAGATATTCTGCAATTTTTTGTGGTATTTTGGATATAGTATTCTTGCCAACCACTTGATTTATACATTTGCCTGCTTTAAAGCATTCCAACAATCGTTTATGCTCAGTTTTAGGACGTAGACAGATATACTTTTTTAAAAACAGGATATACAGGATGTTCTAGAAATTATTGAAACAATATGAATATAATGAACTCACAAGTTTCATCGTTTGCAACTTACTTGAAATGAGGGGGAGGAAAAGTATGAGTTTCCTCCCTGATTTGAGGGAGGAAAGTGTGTACTTTCTATAGGGGTAGGAGGAAAAAATATTTTCTTTGGTTGTGAAAATATTTTTGTGATCAAATTCATATCATTCAATGAAAGCAAAAAGCAGGAGTCGATCTGATCGACTCGACTTTTGTAATAGAAAAAAAATATTTTGAAAAGTAAGACAACAGTAAAGGAAAGGGGCCCCGAGAATTGCATTGCCTAGGGGCCTCGATAGGGTTAATCCGGCCCTGATTAGGAACCAGGCAAGGAAGTGAATTCAACATATATATATCCATTTATGACTCCTATATAGGACATCAATATCGATGATAATGATTTCAGGTATTCTTGGTACTGCTTTTTTGCACAAGTATTCCAATAATAAGTTTTCACATCAGAAATATATAATTGATGGTATCATATTACCTTCTTCATGTGGTGCTTGGAGACCAGAACCATCCCTATCCAATTCTGGTAACACTTTGGAAAATTCAAGGCATTTTTGAGAAGCAAATTCCATCACCGATCGTTTTCTCGATTTACATATCTGTAAAAATATAGAAATAGTTTCATTAATGCAGGCATTGATAGTTTTTATTAGAAACCTTTGTTGGTTAATACTACCTTATCATCATCACATAATCCAAACTCGACACTAGAACCAGTACATCCTTGATCTGTGTTCACTGGTGTTGGATTATTACAGAATCTTCGTTTGGAAATATGGCCCATTGATTTTTCTATGCATCCAGACTTGCAGCTACCTTCATTCCATGGTCCCCATCCACCTGATATAACCTTGACGGGTTTCGGCAAATTTCGTCTGACACAACTACCGCCGTAACAATACTATGTAAAAATAGTTATTTATTACATTAGTTCAAAAAATGATTGATTGCAGAGCGAATGAGATTAGTTTGTGATCAAAGTATCCTCCACATCAACTGTAGAAGATGTCAATCTGCTGAATGTATGAGAGACAGTTTTTACCTTTCCTTTAAGTTAAAAGATATCTGAGATGCATGGAAGGACCAAAGTGCAATATGTTCAATTCCGCTCTGTATCTCTATATATAACAAAGCGGGCTATGAAAATTTTGTTTGCGGTGTTTCAAATATAGCCAACGCTCGCGAAGACCGCAAATCTCTAAATCTTTAAACATAAGCGACATATCGTGGGGACATCTGAAATAGGACACTCTGTACAGATGACCAAGCTAGATAAGAATGAACTGAATAGGTTTTTTCCGCCCACAAGAAAAATAGTGAATGATGATTTATGGAAGAAAAAACTCGTTAACGCCATTTTTAAAGGTCCAAAATTTGCAATGAGAAAGTACACATTATTATTCGAAAACTACTGAAACAACTAAAAATAAATGAAAAGGAAAAATTTGAATCAATTGTTTTCAAACATCTCGGAAACGAAAAAAATATGAGCATTTCTTTTACCTACCAAGATACCTATGATGTTCATTTTCATATTTGCCACCCTGTATATGAGAAAGCAGACATGAAATTAGGGTTGAGCATAAACTATCATAATAGAAGGGAATGATTCACCAATATGTCAATATGTTTTTTATACTCCGGTGCTGGCAGTTCCACCAAGGCATCTATATTAGCACATCTATACTAACCTTGCCTTTTCCGCATTCAGTTCCATCTAGAGCTGGTCCAGCAAAGTAGTATCCACTTCTGTGCGGCGTTTTGCACTGCAGATTATAACAAATTGTAGACACCTCCTGGTTTGGTATTACCACAGCCTGTTTATCACGAAGTAATATTTCACATTGCTTATTCGCAGTGAATACCTGACCAGGAACATTACGAAACCTTGTGTGATCTATATGCTTCGGAGATTTGCTAGAGTCTTGGAGACACTTTGCCCATCTGAAGAACAATAAAACAAACGTAATGGGGTCATGAAAAATTTGGAAACATTTCGGCGCTTCGGTAGTTAATGTATATAGCACAATCAGAATTGTATGAACCAAAGACGTACACTGTGAAGGATGGTGAGATGAGTGGGATCTTCACACTTTATAATAAAGTGAATCAACTAACTTAAACAAGAGACTTCTACTCCTTGTCCTCTTCATCCAAGTCAGGAAAGTATAATGAGTGAAGAGAGGAATACTCCTATATAGAGATTCATCTGATTCACACCGTCAATCTAATACACAACAAAAATAAGCAATACCTTCAATTTCGCTCAACATCCTATATCTTCGCATTTTTTGATGAACTGAAGAAGCAGAAGACGAGAAATATGTTCAAAATCCTCATAATTATATGCACTGACTGACAGACAAAGAACGCCCCACGCCATATAGCGCCGCCGCTTATCATCCGATTTTCGAAAACAAAAAATCAAATTGAATTATTTCTCGAATACAACAAGGTAATACTAAATTTATAAGTTTGAACTCTGCCGACAGCGACTGTCATTTTTTTTCAAAATACCTATTTTTCATTGTTCCTGATAGACAAATCATATTGCCCTTTCATTATGTCAGGAGAATTTTCACGTACTTTCATAAAATTGTCTTTCACATGTTTTATATTTACCCCAATTGTGCTACAACATTTGCACTGCATGTAGACCATTGTGTCTCTCCATTCGTACCCCTTGATGGAGACATAATGTATCCTTCCTTAGGACAACTATTGCCACTATTGTCATGATGCATCCCCAGACTGTAATAAAAACGAATATATCAACAAAAAATCCAAGTATTCAAAAATCACTTGTTAATCAATCAAATATAATACACATCACATCAATCACATTACATCGTAACTTTCTAGCTAATAAGTAATCGTATTCTGATACTTAGCTAGAAGCTGAATTTCCCGTAGAAATGAGGAAATGAAATGCATTCATTTTATCAATATTGTATTCAGTCATTCAAAATAACTACAAAATGATGTGCATTGAAAGCTATTTAACACATAAAAAGAAAATGTTATCTGAGTGAACATAAACTTCGACTTTCAATATTTAGTGAGAAAATTACTTTTTATTCGCACGTTTCAAGAACGAAGCATTTTTTCGGTAGCGAATAAATCAAGGATACATCTTACTTGTGTCCAATTTCATGGGCTAGAATATAAACACTCGTAAAGCCGGCACTAGGATATGGCTTTCCAAATACATTTGTTGTTCCAAACTCAGCTATAATACAAGCGTATCGGTCCAGGCAAACTCCACCAACGGTTGCTAGTCCCATTGTTACGCCGCTTTTTCTTCCTCTTTCATATGCAAAGAAGTCCAATCTAGAAAGATATATTTTCACGAATTAGTTATGTTGTCTGATAAAATTGTGATTTCTGAATTATTGCACTAAACTGTAGGATTTTTCACGAAGAAACTGATATATGCATGATAAACTATCAACTACGAATCATATCCTGAATTATTTGTGACTTTATCACTCTTTTGATATTGACAGAAGATACATGCATTTATAAATTATTTTTTTGGTGGTTTGGCATCAAAACAAGAGTTTTTTTTGCCACAGACTTTTCTTTAATTGGTTATATTGTTATTTTTTCCTTGGACGAAAATTCCAAAATCGTTTTGTAAATATCTTCTTCGAATGTGCTTAACAGAACAGTGACACTTGTTGGCAGCTGGACACCTTGGGTAATTAATATGTTCAAAAGTTCTGATCGATGTGTATTATGAAGATTACAAGTGAAAATCAAATGGTTGATATCTTCTTCAAATGAGTTGTTGCAAGGACATATAGGGGATACATTAACTCCAATTTTGGATTCATTTATAAATTGGCTATTGAAAACTATAACAATAATACACCAAAATTCGGCAGCGCACTTGTTGATACAATATAGATTTCAGTTAATATTTCGGGGAATACTAGCAATAGGGAATACATTCATCAAAGGTGGAATGATCAAATTAAAAAAATGTGGAATCCGTTGAATATACAGTCGAAGAATAGCGATCCAATGATTTGATTTCGTTTGCAGGGTACGTCAAACAAGGCGTAATAGAAGTATCTAGATAACGGTAAGAAATATGTATTTGAAGTTTCCTGTACGGAAACACCCTATATATTATTTGATTTTAGGATTCTTCATAAGATACTAAGCATATTTCATGAAGCATATCTTATAGAGCTATCTTCCACTGTTTTTGAAATGAATTAATTTTTGATTTTCTATGGCAAAAACATAATAAAATATGATATTTTTCTAGCCAGTATTGAAAGAAAGCTACAATTGTTACAATGGCTTACTAAAATATATAGGTGTCTTATAAATTGAATTAATATTTTACGGGATGTGAAAAAAGGTGAGTCAAATTCCAGTTTGAATCAACCGGAAGAAGTCGTTTTTCTAATAGAACATTTCGTATTTTCTATCAATCATGAATTGAACACTCAATTAATGTTTTCGAATCATAACATGAATTATTAAAATGATTAAAATGTTTTAAACAAAAAATTTCTAACCGAAATTCAACAAAGAAGGAAGTCAACTATATTGAATAACATTAATCTTGGGATATACTTAGGGATTGATAAGGTTTCCTAAGAGAACGTCAAGCACACTGCCCTGATCACAGAATACATTTTCGAAACGCTGACTTTCAAATAATATAGTCTCTGTTACTGAAGAACCAAATGAAAACTAAACGAAATATATTCTAATGCGTAATTTTTGCTGTTTCAATAAAAAGTTCGATAATAAAAAACGTACTCAAAGAAGGACGTAACAATTGGAGTCAAGAAGAAATACGCAAAAAAGTCTGTCCAAATTTCCACAGTAAATCCATTAAAAGGCACTAGAAATATTTGTAGACTTCTGCCTACTTGATTTTGTTGAATTTCAATCAGTTTCAAACACTGGTAATACTTCCACGACTTCATATGGATGGCGCCACGTCTGCTGATTCTGCATGATGAATAATATATTACTTTTCACAATTTCTCAGTGATTTTGATTTTGTGTGATTTGTTTAACCAATATCATGATTGAACAATCAAATAATATTCATATTTCAAGCCAATTATGAATGATCTGTCACTGTCACTGCTTGAACACGAAACCATAGAATAGGGATATTAATAGTGAACTGAATTATCCATATTGATATCAAATGCCATCTCCGAACGATTAGTGAAATATTACCGGTGTTATGATCTTCGCTAAACCAGTCTACAGGTTTTGACGGAAAACAATTGAAGAGTCGTTTCACCATATCTATATCCACC
Source organism: Chrysomela aeneicollis (assembly GCA_029955515.1). Taxonomy (NCBI): domain Eukaryota; kingdom Metazoa; phylum Arthropoda; class Insecta; order Coleoptera; family Chrysomelidae; genus Chrysomela; species Chrysomela aeneicollis. The sequence continues at coordinate 7,229,511 of JARUHQ010000009.1, read as the reverse complement.
TTTGTCTTACCATAGATCTTATAACGCTAGATCCGGTATCCAGGTTATTTGTTTTGTAGATCCGGGGGAGTTGAAAGTACTAAGCCATTGATTGGTCGTTTTAGTTGTTGACCATACAAATGTGTTGTCCCACGTGACCATAGTACCTTCTTTCTTGCAGGCCCCTCTGATACCAAAAAAAATACTACATGATGCCGGATCTAGCGTTATAAGATCTATGGGTCTTACCCTGATATATAAAGACCCATATCCCAATGTTCCGGATTAGAATCCCCAGGTGGATTCAGCTGGTGTTGATATGCACAAAAACTATCTAACAATTTCCCCCTTTCTCCGTCATAGTGAGGTAATCCAGGCGGCTGCTTTTTCATAATATCGAGTCTCACTAAAACTAATTCTATAGTTGTTCCCAAGCTAGGATGATGGTAAAGAGCTTGAACCTGAAATCAGGTATCACAAATAAGCCGAATCAACACTGCTTTATTCATTATGGTTCACTTCTGAACAATGCCGGATTTAGGGGAGTGCGGAGGTGCTGCACCCAGCAGCAAAATTTAAGAGGCGGTAAATAATGACACTAATATCAGAAAATAATCTATATAAATCAACGAAATCTAGAGATATCCATGCAAAAAAATTAATAGTTATTTTTTCATTTATACTGATTTCTCACAAATCAAGTTCAATATTCTCTTTCCGAACTGTTGATTTGAATCTCCAACCTTCTGGTTGCGAAGCACTGCGGCCAGTTTCCAATTAATTTTTTTAGTATCAATATTTCAACTTTTAGAACCAACTACCTAAAAAAAGACAATTGAATTGCATCCGGAGGTGAATCTGGTGAATCCGGCACTGCTTCCGAAACATCTTTCTCATGCAACTTGCATGTTCTGACTACATCACTTTTTTATTGTTTGTTGCAAATTGTTGAATCTATTCTATTCCATTATATTTTTCTACATTTTCAATACTCACCCCATTCACATAAGCTAGAAGCATATCTTGTATCTTGATTTCATCATATCCGAAGTATGGTGCAAATATTCTGTAAGCCGCTGCATCAAAAAACAAAGCTAATTCAACAGTTAAACTTGAGGATCTGTAACCCGCAGCTTCTTGTTGAAAATCCCCATAATATCCTCTGAAATCGTAATTACTATCTAGTACTCGATCGAAATTAGGAACGATCTCCTCGTTGTCTGCCCACACATTTCCAGCTATTGGAAAGGTTTCGTTGTGGTCGAAGCGTGACAAGAAATTTGCCTTTTTTATGAGATGGGGGATCTCCATTTCATCATATTCAGCGGGTTTTTCTACTAGCGGGTCTTTCAGTTGAAGCACTGCCTGTAATCTCTTTGTCAAAGGGTGTAGTTCCAGGGTCGTATTTTCAAGTAAAATCAATCCTTGCTGAAATGTAATAAGCTTCGTAGTATCCATACAATATAGGGTGACAATGAACGCCCATGTCCACATCTGGTTTGTTAGTAATCTGATTCGAAAGATATTTGGTTTATTATTTATATATAATTATTCGCATGACCTGTTCTTTGGTAGTTCCCGATATTCTCAGTCGAATAAGATTTTGAAAATTTAGTGCACAATATGTCTTGGACCAGAAGTAGATATGAGCTTGCTTATTTTAGTATATTTTAAAATTACCTATATATGTGTATCATTTTGAATCAGTGTTAATGATATATTCCTATACTGATTCTCAACCGTTCTCTAGTTATTACGATTTATGGGAGACACCTTACAACTATATACTATTAATATAAACATTTTCTTACAAAGATACATTTACATATAATATACAACCAACATATCAAATAATGTACAATCAGGTTATAAAAGCAAGGTACCTACAAAAGAAGGGTGAATTGATCATGCAACGTCTTCTTCAATATATACCTATTCCTTGACTGAATATTATGCATTTTTGAGTAACATATTCTAAATTTTCATTTGAATTTATCCAGTGAAATTTATTTGTAATGGTTTGGAATTTGTTCGTGTTGGTGTGGAATTCGTTTTTAATGGTTTGGAATCTGAAATTGAAGTAACTAATCATAATTAAATTGATCTGAATTGCATTTAATCGATTAACTTGCAAACCAATACAAACCCTCAAGAGGACTGAAAGTTATGTATTCAATGAGAGAATATAGAACAGCATTGATTTTCCGATCAACAATACTTCGAATATGTAACATCTTGTATGTCATGACATGATATGATATGGTTTTCACACCTAATAGGCCTCTCTGAGTTGAAATATTCGAACAAATAAAAAAATATATATTCAATTTGAACGCCCTATGGCGGCTAAAAGGATCATTTTGGTATAGAGGTAAGTTTGGTTTAACCATCCCATTTTTGTCTCAGAAGTCTGTCATATTAATATTTACAAACATATCAGGAACACCTTTTTAGGTGTATATTACGTTCAATAAGCGAAAATGATCAGTAAGCGAAAAAAACTGCCATAACGTTATTATTATTATTTTGTAAATATTGTGTATGTGATATGATCTTGATGATTCTTCCTAAAAAATAAAACCTTCATTTTGAGGAAAAATATCATTAATTACAAGATCGAACACAATGCGTTATGAAATCTATTACATGATCCATTTCTTCTTATCGATATTATTACCTCGTCAATAATTAACCTTCCTAGTACCGAGTGCTACCTATACTTACCACATTTCTTGGTGAACATATACTTATGGAAGCTACCGAGCTATCATCCCTATGAAGATAATGACAACTCCTAGGTTTGTACTCTGAAACCCCAATTCCATCATCATCATGGACATATGTCTTGAAATTGGACGATGTTATGCTCGGGTTCATTTTCAATTTCAGTTGAATAGGCCTGCGAACGTGTAAAAGATTACGTTACGGAAAGTTTTCTAATCTGAGGTTACGGCTTTCTCAGCGTATATTCGTAATTTCTAGATTCATGTATACTCACCTTTCAAATGCATGAAAATTATAATCTATCTCCTTCACATCGCCTCCTTCTGACTCGAAGGCTTCTCTAACAGGTAACACCATAGGCAAATCAACCAATTCATAATCAGGTATCAAGTCTTCGTCAGTTGTTTGAAAATAGTAAACCAGCTCATCCTCGGTCATCATCCTATGAAGAGCTTCAGTTGGGAAGTCGCTAGCAAAACACCCATTTCTGGTAATGAGTAACAGCACAAAAACACTCAACATTTTGAACAAACCAAAATTTCACTTGCCGCAAACAATGTATTTTTATAGCTTTCCTTATTTTATATAACATTGGTTTACAGTTACCGACTCATGCTGGTACTGACAAAACTTTGAATAATTCTAGATCAAATAATCTTCTGAATATGTTCTTGGTATGATGACCTCACCAGGTGAAAGAAACTATCTTATCACAATTATGTAAAAATAACAAATACAAACAGTGCAAAGTGAACTAAAAATGAGTATCAGGTAAAAGTAAATTTGGACTGCCCTTAATTTTTTTTGTACACAGTTTTAGTAACTGAAGTAGGTGGAGGTGATTCACGACATATTCATGAAAAATTGAGAGCATATAATAAAATAATTATTTGAATGATGATTAAAGCACCTTTATAGTCTGAAATTAATTTTCGACCACCCAATATAAAATATATATCAACTATTATACCAGGTGGCCCACTCAAGACGATCCGTCCTGAATAACTGTTTCAATATTTAACTTTTATTCCTGTGGAGACACATTTTTTAGGTTTCATTATACCCAAAAGTTGAGCTCAATCGGGATAAGTACCTACCAATTTCTGAATTCAAATGAACAACCTGCATATATATCATTCCATCATTATTACCATCATTATTTTGTAGAAAAAAATATTTTGTTTCGAAACTGTATCGAACTTGACAATTTTTTATGTTCATTGGATTTTCGAAATAAAACTCTTTTAGGCACTTATGCCATGAATTGACTTTAAGGTAGATAGGTGAAAACTGCTTGAGAGGGGATTTTCACAAGAACCCATACAAAGATGAAAGTTGAATTTGGGTACCTATATTGACTACGTTTTGGAATTCAAACTCGTTAGTTGAAAAAAGCTGTTGGCGATAATAAAATTTAAACATTGGGAATTTTTCGTAACAGAGCATCAACGAATTTCAATACGAAGCTCCAAATGATATATTATTTCTATCACCTTCGAATTTTTCCGATGCATGCAGACATTTCTGGGCACAGTCCGCACTTATATAGGCCGACCCATTTAGGTACTTTGTACTGATATGCATTTTACGCACAGCCACGGACCTCTAAAGAGGGCCGTGGCACAGCTCAGCGGTAGAAATCTCGCGATATGGAATAATATCAAGCTACACTTGTTGAAACCTGCTATGGCTAGTGCCAGAATTTATGGCTAGGAAGCATTCTACACTGTCTTTTTGATGTCTAAATTCTTATTATGATATGTTCGGAGCATGGATATAAGGATATATCCATAGTTTAAATCGGAAATTCCAGCAGCACTGCTGAATCCCAGCTCTTAAAACCTAGTAGATTCGCAACTTGTTACATAAATAGCTATTTTTTTACCAGTACGAAACCGTCGGGAAATAATGATAAAAATTAAACTTCGATATGCATAACAAACATATATCCCACGAATGGGTACTCGAATAATACCCACTTTCATGCAGAAACCTATGTTGATGATAATATTGATTTTAGTCGAAAAGGAGCTATTTAATTGAAAAATATAAGCATGTACGCACTAAGAGCATTATCATCTTTAAAATGCAATTGAATTATATTGCTGTTGTTCAGCTCTTGTTTATGATAAATCTCAATTTGAGAATGACAAATATAAAAAAAGCTCGAAAAAAAGTTACTCTACGAGACCAAAATCCAACTTCGTTTTTCTGAAGAATATATGATATATGGAGTATAGAGAGGTCCACATTATGAGTCTATTGAATACTACTGATAGTACTGATAACATAGAAACCAAACTCCCAACACTTTGTAACTGTGCTTTCCTACAATTCACTGGTGATAAATATAAAGTTTTCTGTTCATTAAAAAAATCTGGTTTGGATTATAGATTTATTAAAAATTCATAACTTCAGACAATTATAATCAATGTATTTTATAACTAGAGTCTCTCCATCTATGATGATTTTTTCTTCCAGCAATGTTCTGAGGACTACTGACATATTTTCAGATATGATAATATCATTATCACTCTTGAATAATCTCAATTTCTTCTCACCACTTTTATGATTATTATTTTGTAATTTCATGCACTCTGCTATTGCATCAATTGCTCTACCAATGCTCCAGTTCATGGAAACAAAAACTGGTGTACCCTTTTCCAAGTAAGATACATTAAAATATAATCGATCAGGTGTAGGAATTGATTTCAGACCAATTGCTTTATTTTTAATCTTCATCAACTGTAGTTTGATTGCCATTTCGTGATGTTTATTTGTTTTCTGTGCCTTTTTCAACTTAATATCCAGCTGAAAAAAAAAGTGAATAAAATATTTATTTTACTATTTACTAACACTTTCAGAATAAATAGATTCGAATGTATATGATGTGATTATTACAATTTTGATCTGCTTACTACAAGAAAAACTTTTTTGTATAGATGTAAATATACATAAAGGACCAAAACTCTGTTGCCCCCATTATAACTTATTTATTTCACACATTAAAAAAAGCGCAGCAAACTCAGTAATTCAGTTTTTTAAATAGGACACCCTGTTTTTCATTGCATTTTTAAACTATTCATTTAATTTTCTGCTTTTTTGAGAAATCCTATATGAATAACACATTTTCAGGATAATGCTAATAATGTTTGCAGTTGAGTTATTAGATTTACACATAAATGAGCAATTTCAGTGGTGTGAAACAATTTGCGAGCGGGGGAATATTGTGATATTGTGAGATGATATAGAATGAGTCTTCAAAGTTGGTATGTATGTATTTCAGGAAATCCATCACTTGGTAATGAGTTTCACATGAAACGAATGAAAATATAACCAATAAAACTACGAAATATTTGAAAACCCATAGCCATAGTTTTGATTTGTGCTTCCACTGAAGATGGTAATTTGGTTTTTTAAATATCGTTTGTGGTTTTTTGAGTTTTATTTCCATTTTTGTATTCATTAGCTGAAAAATTATTCTGTTGGAGAGAAGTCGGCAGGTCTGGAGCCAAACAATGAAAGGGTGATTATAGTGTGAGCCCAACTGGTTTGCCTGCCTCAACTCATGAAACATTTTTATCTTTGCTCAAATATTTCAAGATTGCACTGAACAATACTCTTTGTTCCAGTGATAAAAGATGAAATAGATGATCCAAAAATCAACAGAGCATTACAAATAAATAAGGTGCTCACTTGAATGAAATATTCATAAAAGCATACAGTTATCATCCCTTCAAAATACCAGGAACTTTGACCCAATAATTTGAATGAAAAATGAAGCTTTAATGAAAATTTACTTAAATAGATTAGGAAAACCAATTCTAAAACTATGCCTATTATTCAAGGCCTATGCACTGATATTCCACAAGATATTCATCAACAAGAAATTATATAATTTCCACATTATAATCAAATACCTTCATCAATTTTCTCTCAATTCAATTAATAGGAACACAATAGGGGAAATCTTATGTGTGATGGAAGAGACTTGATGTTTTATCTCCATGCAATACCAGTATAGTTGATATATATCAGCTATATGAAAATATATTATGGAACAACCATATGTAGAGATATTTATAGGGAATGTACCTAATAGCTTTGATGTATGTAGCTCAGAATGTTCCTTATTTTCAGCAATAATTTTGTCAATAACTGGTGAGGCTAGGAGTTTCATCTTGATCAGTATAAATATAGTAAGTTAGGTACTACATAGTTGCTAACAAATTTAATGGATAAGGTTCCATAGATAAATTCTCCCCTAGGGATTGAACAGAACAAGTGTTTAAAAGAATTTGAAAAAACTACCTCTTCATCCACAGCAGCTTTAGCTTTGTTGAATTGTTTGACAGGTGCAGCATATTTTTCCTTTTCCTTTGCTATTGTTTCTTCATCTTTGGAATCACAAGTTACCAAATGCCTATGCGTAATACAAAAGTGTTTCTTACACCTTACACACAGTAGAGGCAAAATATCTCTCTCTTTACAATCCTGGTTTGAGCAAGTATATATATTTTCAATAGTTTTCAATTCATCTGCTCTCAAATGTTTCGAGGTTTCACAAGTTTTTACATGCAAATTGAAATGATCAGAACAAAAACTGCTTCCACATTTACATTTTAAAGGAAGAAAGTCTAGTTGTTTGCAGTCCGAGCTACTGCAGTGCTTACCAATACCTGGTAGCTCCATGTTAAATTATTGTAATAAAAGAATTATAGATGCTCGCTGAGAGATGTTAGTAAAATATCTGTCCACTTTTGTTCTTGTTCTTTCAAAGTGAAATGAATATCACCTGAATCGGCTTCTGGGTCAGGAAGTTCCCAAGTTGGAACAGCAATATCGTCTTCTGGTAAACTATCTGAACGCCAGGAATCATCAACTAGGTCTACCAAATAACCATCAACAGTGACTTGACTGTCCATCTGAAAAAGTAGTTATATTATGATACCATACAGAAAACAGAACGAATCGAAAGAACTATTGTTTCTCGAACCTTTTTCAACAAATGATAAACAATGGCATGTAACCTTTGATGTTTCTGCAAACAGTGCAAACAAAAATCTCTTATCATCTACTATCAACAAGTTTTTAAGGTTAGTTTTTCTTCACAACTTCACATAACCTCAATATTATTTTTTAAGCTCTTCTCTTCTTATTTATATTTCACAGTACTGCACAAGTTCATGTAAATCGCGCATAGTGTTTTTCCAACTTATGTATAATTAGAATAAAAACATGAAATTGGGAACAATATACGCGTGAAAGAGCTCATCGCATACCTATTTAAAAAATACCTTCATTTCTATACATATAATACAGGGTAATGCAAATTTCATCGTACTCTAAAAATAAATGAGATGGGATATGGAGATGGATGAATTACAACAAAAATGCACAAATTTCATGACCATCTCGGTAAATATAGAGTTATCGACCTCTAGAACAAAAAAATGCAATTAAATTTTTGGCGCTCTCAACTTGTTTCGCAGATACGGCATCCCAAAGACAAGAAAAACTGGGCCTTATTCGTCCGCACCATATTCATGCCCTAATTTTATTCAGGGACCTCATGTTTGGGTGCTGAACAATAATTCAGGTTGAATTTGTTGAAGATCATGATGAGAAGAAAAAAAAAATAATTAAAAAAAAAATAATAACCCAGTTTGTGTAATGGAGTTTCAACAATAGAACTCACATGATCAGTGTTTATGGTAATTAAAACCGAGGATGGATATTGGGATTTTATAGGAACAAACGCGCCTGAACGAAAATATCCTTGATCGCATATTGGGCATTGTGTGAGGTCTTCCATCTTGGAAAAAACATAGACTTGAGTCTTGATTGCATTTAACTGAACAAAAGATTATCAGATTCCCATTTCAAAGATATACGTTGGATATATACTTAGGTATATATTTAGTCGTTAATAAAAATATGCCATAATATATGGAAATATGAGCATTACTATATACTATATATATTGGCCTATATTGGTCATTCACGCTGTAGAAGGGATATTACGATCGATGGTCTCTAATTCTGCTGTGACTAGGTATATTTGTTTGATCGATGTCATTCTTTCAAAAGTAAAACATTCAAATTCTACATTTTATAATAATAATTGATCAATGAATGAGTTGCAATGCCACCACTTATTTGTACTTCGAACACTCAAGGTCACGTGGATTATGGGATACCGATAATTGCATCTAAAAGTACAGATTATCGCACGAGTTCTGGAACTTATCATCACCATATTGCTAGTTTTCCACAATATTTCGATTGTGTGAGTATATTCTTTATTATTTTGAATAAATGTCCAGTTACGGTTTATCAGTAATAATTGTTATTTTTAAAAACCCATATTTCAAAATTTGGCATATTCAATACCTACTAATAAAATTATTAGGTATATCGTTAAGGTCGATAAAAATTTGTATTTTCCAATTGGAACTATTTGTAACTATAGATGCTGTTTTGATTTTTGGATTTAAGCTGATATAAAAGAGGAGGGGTGATATAGAAAATTGTAGATCGTATGCTCTCGTAATCATCAAGTGATCTTTTTATAAGTAGCCCTATAGCCTTTTCCTTCATTATGTACTTTTTTCACCTACAGCGTTTTTAGGCAAATTTATACAAACTTAATATTTTCTTACTATATTCTCTCGTTTGTATCTATAAATTCCATAAAATAGAAACATCTTGATTATGAAACATACCGGGGGATAATTGCAGTTCACAAGCAATTTTCCATCAGAAAGTCATAGCACAGTTAATTAGAACTTTACATCAGTTTGTGGAATTTCGACCATATTATCTAGTAAAATTATATATAAAATGAATATGAGAGAGCTGTTATATGTATCGGAAAACCCTTGGTTTCACAATTTTATTGGGATTTTCTCATTCTTCATGTTGCTTTGTTTGTAACTCCGATAACATAACATTCTTTAATTTCTTAACAAAATATGCAGAGCAAAATCAACTAAGTAACTGTTTTAGGGAATATTTCAAACCAAACAGAATGAAAATAACATTGTTCAATTGTTTCCTCCTTATTGAATTAAATATCGAATCTTTCAGAGGCTTTTTTGTTATATGTGATCTCCTATAGGAGAGTTACGGGATTATACACAGAATTTGATACTGATCATGCATTGACACAATCTTTGATTTGACTATCTGAAAACTGTGATGGTCTCTAATACAGTTTTAGAGTTATTTATAGTGTTTCAGATTTCCTTAAATCCTTAAAACATCTGCACTGAATTTAGGAACACCCTGTTAACCATCCTCCTGATAATAATTTTGCGCAAGCACTATAGCGTTATACTTTCATTTCGAAAGTACTTCTCCGCAAAAAATAACATTCTGAGAATAACTTAATTTGAATATATGTGATATAATATAATTGCAAATGAACTATCATCTTCACTTAGCCATTCTTCTGTTTATATCTACTTCAGTATTGTTCTCGAATATATTTTGCTTAATGACTCAAATAATACATACCTATATGTTCACGATAGTCGACTATAATGTTGCATATTGGAAAATACTATTGATGCCTCTAATGGATAAACATTTTTCAGAGAGTTAAAGCTAAAATTAAAAAAGAACTGGTTGAAAAAGATGTGGGTCTCAAAGACAACGTAAAGAGTAGTTATGCCAAAGATTATTGTTCCAAAACCAATCAAGACGAGTTATCGACTCAACATCCCCGAGGCTTGGGTCTTAATTCCGTCAAATGTGTAAGGAACATTCAAGAAAAAGTAAGCTCATATTAAACAAATTCCGAAACATACCTATGTTATAAAGACATGTATTTCTTTGGATAGGTGACACAAAATCCATCAGTATCGACATGTTCGAGAATTTCTGAGATGAAAGATTCTTTCAGAAGAAATAATTATAGCCCAACAGAGTTTAGACAAGAACTGGCACCAGCGATATCGTCCAAGTGCGAGGTAAGGAGCTGAGGATATTGTTTAAGAGCAGAGTTATTACATCAAATAACTTAGTGTAATAATTTTTTTGTATGCGATATTGATAAACCTAGCCAATCATATGTAGAATATCCAAAGGAGACATCACTTAAAACTCCGCACGCCGATATCTAGAAAACTAATAGGAATATTAAATTTCAGTGAAAAGTTGGTGATTAATGGGGTCACTAAGATTCTTTAAGTTTAAGTTTAAGTTTTAAAAAATTCGACGCCTATTAAGAGCTGAGCGTCGCGACTCGTCCAAAATATAAATCGATTACAGTGACATTATACTGACATTGAAATTATACGCGCATGCAAAAGCACATATACTTGATACATTTTTTTTGTTATTCACTGGAACTCATTTATTTCACTCATTTCTGAGTTATAACGGTTTGAAGTTCACGTTTCTTGATTAGCAAAAAATGCGATTATGGATGATTTCTACAAGAACGACATGAATATTAGTTTTTAATTTCTGGTAAAGAATGAAATAGGGATTGCATTTTTCATTCCTTCAAAAGATCATATAGATAGCCTCAGCATGGTAGAACACGTCCACAAAATGCTATTACTTCAAATTTTCGGCAAGTTACAAAAAAATAATGCGTGTTATTGTTCATGAAAAGTTTTTATTTTTCATTAAAATATAATTTTTTTCTCCAAATGACATCAAAAGCGGCCTTTTAATGACACTTGGCAGGCTTAGAAGTTGTACTGTTAATGCCTTGGCAGAAAAAGTCCACTTTTACTGCCTAGGCAGAAAAAGTTCGTTGCTAGGCAACCTTCCAAGTAATAATTTAAATCAAACTGGTTATTAAAATTGACAATGACATTAAGAAAACTCAAAATGATGCTGATGATAATAAACTGGTTTTATTGCATTAAAACTACAAACTACAACACGAAATTTTTATTTATTAGATATATTTATGGTGATTTGTGAACAATTATTTAATACAATTGAACTCTGTCCACTTCCCTCCTTTCCAGTAAAATTAACAACTTTAGTATCCACACTTGATACTCCGGAAACGCCAGAAAATATTTATTTGCCGATGTTCGACTTATTGGCTAGCGAGTCCTCAATATAGCCCTCCGCGACAGCGGAAGACTTCCATCATCCATGTTGCTTCAACATTGTTATGTCCCCACCAGAATGCACCAGCAACGTGGCCGAAGTTCTGCGAAAGCAGTGCCCGGTATACTCTTTCGCATGGGATAGTCCCAGAAAAGTAGCAATTTCTTCTGGCATTTTACCGAATTTGTGAATGCCAATGAATTGATGATGTGAAGACACGCCGATTATTTAAATTCGAGGGTCTGGAGGCTGCATATTTTCTGTAAACGCTTAAATATTCCGTTACTACAAAAGATCTTGATCTTTTGGTCGATTTCTTCTCTTTGAAAAACTCGGGATTTTTTTGCATGGAAACCGTATGACTGGCGTTTCAAAAAAGCCCGTAACTTCAGGTATTTTGCCAAATCAATGTTATTTTTTATGTTCAGGGTAGCTTTCAACATCGAATAGGTAGACCATAACGTTGAAGGCTTTATTTTCTTTGAAAGATCGGAAAAATAGACAATCAGCACATCTTCAGAGAAAGATCCTATATTTTTCTTCTGTCTATATTCCATGAATCTGCTGTATGTGAGATCATATACAGTTCTTGATTTTTCCGGTAAAAGGTTAAATTCCACATCTCGCGCCTGGTCTCTTATCTCAGGTGGTGTTATTTAATTGCATCAATTCATCCTCACTTTGCAGTAAATCCATTTCTAACATGACAACTTTTCAAAATTGACAATGACAAAGTAAACAGTAAACAAACATATTCAACAACATATTCAACAACATATTCAACAACATATTCATCAGCGGTAAACATAGTAACGCAGGGCCCAGTTACCTTTGATAAAATAATTTAGTTATTTGGATATTGATAATGAAACGCAATTTAAATATGAAAAAGTCGATTTTGCGTGGAATTGGAACAAATTTGAAGAAAAAATTATATGTTTCACACGGCAGAAAAGCAGATTTAATGCCTTGGCTGGTTTCATAGCCGAGCGTAGCGAGCATTAAATCTTGTGCTTTTATGCCTAGTAAAACAAATAACTATTGTATCTCTTTATATTCTATTGATACAATTTCCTAAGTTCAATAGCGTAGATATTTATTCAATTAAAATTATATGTTATTTCAACATCAATTTGTACGTTTCTCAAGATCGCTGGACTAGAAAGGCCTCTTCAACCAGCAATTCCTCCGGGATATAAGGGATACTGGAAGTACCTGGACATCTATATGACTGAAAATAGACTTCAGTATGTGCCGTTTACTGAAGATCAAACTGAACAATCTAAAGAAGACATTATTACCTACTATACTGGTACTGGGCAGTATAAGGTTCGTTATTATCATTTATATTATCATAATACATTATAGAGGAATATATATTCTTCTTGCAAATCTAATCATTCAAGGAACACATATAAAATTTGGTAGGTAAAAAAATCATGGGTTGAATATCTGTTCTCATTAATGATTTCAGGTAAAAAGAACATGTACAAATTTATTTAATATTGATAATGTAAGAAAATATCATAGAATGCATATTAGAGTATCATATATTTACCTGAATCGAATAGACTACCCACTCTTTCCTTGAAAGTATGAATACTTCAGATTTACTGAAAGAGCTAGCAAACCATATTACATAGCTCTCGTAAAAATATTTCATTGGCTATTTTAAGTGCATAATATAATATGAAAACCTGGCCTCTTAATTTTACATCATTTAGCTGATTTCGTATATCTTTACCAAGTAAGCAGATATGGCAAGGTTAACCGAATATTTTTTCAGAAACTCAAAAAGGAACTGCCAGGTTCTCTCACTGGAAATAAAACTATTTATGACAAAATCATTTTCAAGCAACAGTACCCTAACAAGTTTCTCACGAGGGGTCAAAAGCGATGTCCAAATATGTGAGTACCTACCATATGTACTGAGCTGAAAAATGTTATTTATGAAAAGATCCATACGTTTCTTAGTAACGAGTTTTTTTCTCAGTTTTGAGCCAATATTGGCACTTTTCAGTTTTTCGGATATTCTTAACTTCATTGTTTTCTCAAACATAAATTTATTCCTGAATAATAACAGGAAGGTTGATTTTCGTGCTAAATAATAATCTGAACAGAAATTTATATATTATTATCTTCAATGGTTTCGAGGATATCGCAAAATACGAATTTTACTTTTTTTACGATAAACTACTTAATCATACTAGACATTTCTTACCAAATGTCTAAAGATGTTGAAACCGAAAATGGTGTTCATGAGGAAATGTAAAGTAGACAGGTGTTTTTGCCAGGTTTAAAATTATTTAAAATACGATGCCATATTCGAATCCTCCATGAAGAATTGTTTAAATAGGGTATTGGTTAGATCCTACGATTAGTTTATCGCTCGGTTTATCGTTAAAAAATTTAAAACGAAAATTGGAAATTTTCGTTTTTTGTGATAAGTATCTAATATCAAAACTGTTGAAAATATTCCGACTTTTCATTCAGTTTATTTCACCACGAAAATACCCCGCTTCGCAGTTCGCCCTAGTAAAACCAACTAAGCCAGATACCGTGCACCTGAATAGGGTTTCATTTGAAATTTGAAAGTTGTTGGTTATAGTAACATAAAATCTGGTAACCGAGTAAAAATGGAAATATTTTTCTGCTTTCTTTAGATACTTCCAATATATAGGTCATCAAGTTTTATGTAACATTTATAGGGTTCCATGAGAACTGTAAAATTATTTTATGATTTATGAATTGGTCTGAATGGTAAAGATATTATAACTTTTTCCGCAATAACCACTCCTACAAACTTGGTTGGCAATAATAATGTGGATATAAGATGGTGAGACATCTTCCTATTAACAAGCACTAGAAAAAACTGTTGACTTTTTACTACCCAGTCAACCAAAAAAGTAACAGTAAGTCGCAGGGAATGAAAAATATTTTAACAATGGTAATCATCTTGGCGACTTATCAAAGATTTACTGAGAACTTCTCTATGTGGACATCAACATCCGCTTATTGTTGGCACTGCGAATTCTACAAATCAATTTCTATAGGAATTGCATGCGACAATATATTGAGAAGTTTCGATGAAGTGCACATTGCTAATACTATACGACATATTTCTATTCACTTTTATCGAATATCGAACTTGTGATATTATTCGAATTTCAAATAATGTATCATAAGTGAACTTCCCCAAACTATAGCCGAGCAACTACTTGAGAAAGTCTTTTTGTAAATTTTTCAAGATGTCCTATTTAATGACACGTTGCGACAACCCAACGATCAACTTCATGCGCACATTTTATGTTAATGAATGGTTCATCTGAATATGCATTAGGCATTTCATAATTGCCAGTACCAATCTAGCTTTAATTCATATGTTTTGGTAGCTTCTGAACTCTATAATATTGATGAAAAATAGATAATTGAAAACATTTATTAGATGGGTAATGATCAAATGATATTCAAATCGTGAATATACAGTGTGGAATAACCAAATGAAATGAATTCATCAGTATCTCAATAACTGAGCATATTATTAAAAAAATCAGATTTTTTATTTTGAAATAACATATCTCTTGCAATGAATGAATTTAATCCTTAAAATAATCAAATTGATGCTATGTTTCACATTCTGGTGCCCAGGATCATGAACTAGCGCGAGACATCAACGTATTCAAAGGACTTCAGGAGACCGAAACACAGAATTGAAATAGGATGACAGAGGTCACGATCATGTTGAGAAAGTTGTGTCCCATCTTCTCGCAAAATAAAATCGATGCGATTTTCGATCATTTTTATAATGCACCAAGAGTAGGTACAACTTTTGCTCATTAAGAGTTCCGCTGTATTTCATTTAGCTTACGAAAATGCATAATCGAATTTGTACCCGACATCCGAAAATGCTTATCAAATGCTCCATAATCAGAAATAAATTATATCACCTGCAGTGCCTATTCAAATAAGTAATTGGGTACCTAATCGAGAGATGGCGCTCCTTACCAACAACCGCAGATAATCTACACAAAAGTAACAAATACCTCACATAGGAATTACCATTTAAACACAAAAATGGAACTCGGACTGACTGTCCCCAGTGATATTCAGTAAACTTCACAATATCAACATTATGTTGATATCCATTATAAAATTAAAAATGAATTCACATATTCGAAAGCGATAGTAGACATTCCATTCACGTATAATCAATGTAAAATTGAATGACCATTTGCGAATGGTAATTCGCGGATTCAACGTCCACGAAAGTTTTATTGGATTTCATTTCGATGTTTACACTATTGTTCCATGGATGTTTAATGTTCAACCATAAAGAGACGTCGCATAATTGCAGTACTGAAATAGATATTCATTGCGATATTCTGGCAACTTATTGGCGACATGTGAGGTTGCGGACATTAAGCACTCGCCAATAAGTACTGTTGCGCCTTTTTTATATCAACATTGTGAAGTCGCATCACCACGATAGTAATTCTCTGCAACTTCCCTGCCACCGAAACTGGTTAACTGGGTACTTGATTTAATACCGTAGTAATATTTTCTGAAGTTACCAGACTGATGGTGCCAGACTGGCAGAGTGTGGCACCGTGCCACACTTTGTGTTGGTGAAACAGAAACTGTGCATCTGTCATCTCCTCATCACTGACATCTGATCCTGAAGAAAAAAGACTGAAAAGAGTCAAATTATCAATAATTATTCCAGATTTAAGAAATATATAGTTTCTATATGTAATTTTAATTCAAGTATGTTAGATGCGAACCACAGAAATACATAAGAAATCATCCTTGATAATCGATCTTATCGTCATCTTCATTCAAGTCGTGGAAATATTACTAGACTTCCAAAATGGTGTAGGTACAATTTTTCATAGAAACAATTGAAGATCTGTTTCCCCTGGCAATCATGCAGCCAAATTCAGTAATCAAAAAGCACTTGTTACGAATAAGCAAATACATATAAATAAAATTATTTTTATATATAAAGGGTAGGTATACACGAACTTCATGAGCCGATATCATGAATTTCGATCTGGTTGTTCGACCAATATCGAAGGAGAAAATAGAGAACTGAGCATAGATTAACCATCACTGAATTACTTGATGTTTTCATTTTATTCAGGGGTATGCAGTCGGAGTATCAAGGAAAATATACACCACACAGTTCATCTGATTTCACTCCTTACATACATGAGAGAGGGGCGCTGTTCGAAGACTCATTGAGCGGAGCCGGTCCTTGGCAAAATATGTGCCCACCAGGAATGTACTGCTCAGAATACTGCCACATTGGAACAGGATATCCAGTTAGATGCGTGGTTGACTCTGGAAAATATGGAAATAATGCTATCCTACACACTACTTGCAAATAAGGCTGATGTCATTTCCATGTGAAAATCAAAGTATATATAATTGTGTTTGATGGGTTTTCTTCTGTTTGCTCAAAGCGAACAGACTCACAAGAATGACTTTCCTCAAGATTTTATTCGCAATATGTCCGCAACTATTCGAATACAAATACAAAATTAGTTTTCTGTTTCGTATTCGTGAGACTCCTATATAGAATACATCCAGAGGAGCGCTGTTCTTCTGATTGGTGATCCTGCATGAACTCACGGGACCCCTAGGCAATGCAATTCTCGAGGCCCCTTTCCTTTGCCCTTTTCTTACTTTTAAAAATATATTTTTTCTATCACAAAAGTCGAATCGATCTGATCGACTCCTGCCTTCTGCGTTCATTCAAAACTCACAAATCGTCATTCACCATTACCGATCAATTATTTTGAAACTATTGTTCACCATACAGAACGCACCAAACGAAGCGCTCCGCCCAACGCGAATGAAGTCTGCGACATCTAAGGGAATAACTTCGACCCATTTCATTTCACCCCAAACTTATCTCTGCCCTGATGAAATGATTTGATACTGGCTTTTTAGCAATAGTGCCGACTTGAATTTGATCAGCCTGTACAGTACCTATATATATACCTATAACTACATTTGAATGTTGAAGTCGCGTTGAACTTTGCGTAGGTATGAGAAAATGGTTGTCATTTTGAACAGTTATATTGAAAAGTCTTCTGACTTTTTGTCGAAGTTTTGCTAGTTCCTTATTCCACCAAGGCACATCTCTGATAGTAGCCTTTTGTTTTTCAGGACAGCTGAGTTCATATGCTTTCATTATAGCATTTTGAAGTTGTCTTGAGGCTGTGTCAAGTTCCTCTATTGATTCGATGGATGTTAGTTGGTCCTTCGTCTGCCTTTCGAGATGCTCTTTGTAAGCATCCCAGTTGGTTAACTTTGGTACCCTGTATCCATCGAAGCGTGTCTCTGACGTCTCCAGGTCGAACCTTATGTGCTGGTGGTCCGACATTGAAGGATCATCAGAGACATGCCAGTTGTGAATATAGTTCGTCATAAACGGATCCGCAAGAGTTAAATCAAGGACTTATTTTCTAATCGCATTTATGAAGGTGGGTTTATTTCCTCTGTTAATAATGTCGATATTGTTGGCCAACAAATATTCTAGAAGATACTCAGCCCGTACATTTGTGTCTGTGCTTTCCCATATTAAGTGGTGGGCGTTTGTATCGCAGCTCAGAATAAAATGCCTGTTACCTTTTTTGCACCATTCGATGAGGCTTTGAACTTCCTCTGGTGGAGGGTGCGTTTCGGAGTCCTCTGGGAAGTAGGCCGAGGAAATAACCACCTGCCTCTTGCCTACCTTAGTTGGCACTTCCACTATCGTGGTTGCCAAATCCCCAGTGATGAACTCTGGAACAGGAAAGAATTTAATATTAGGTGCGGGCACTATGGCTGCTCGTGGTTTTTCGTGAGATGAACAGTAAAGTAACTTACACGACTTAATGTTGAGTCCTTGTATACGTCCTCTGTTAATCCAGGGCTCTAAGCACACTCGTGGCAGCTTTTGAATGTTGGAGGTTTATCTGAAGACAATTTTGAGCTTTTTGCTCATACTGGAGGTTTATGTGGGGCTTTTGACTTCCCCTTCCCCTTAACTCCGCCGGCATGGGATCTGTCCAGTTTCCGAGGCACAGTCTTGTCTTCGGTCACCTTCTTTCCTGTGTCAGCAGCACTCTTGGCAGCCTTTTCGGTCTGCTTCTTGGTGCTGGCTGCACCCGCATTGGTACCTGAGGTACCTGGTTCTTAGAGGTCAAGTGTGGCCGATTTGGGTTTGCCACTCCTTGACCTGAGGGTTATGTGACCAAACTTATAATTGATCACAAACCTCTTTTTCCTTAACTTTTCGACCGATTGGGTATCAACCGAAATGGTAAGAAGTTCTAGAGAGCCTTCGGATGTTCTCCTCAGTACCCTCCAGGTGGTTGCTTTGCGCGCCTCTATTAGTCCAAGTATTTTCTCCGTGGAGTATCCCTGGCTGCCTGGTAAGTACGCCACCAAGATCTCATTCGTGAGGCATAGCTGCCTCTTCAACAACCCTCAGCCGCGCATCCTCCCAGGGTTTTATATCCCCAATGGTGTCTTTCAACCACTGCACGGTGGCGTTATAGGCACACATTAGGGCTAACCAGCCAGGTCTGTTGTGGGAGCTGTGGAAGTAAGGCTTCGTGGCAGCCTTTTCTCTTTGCTCGATAATTTTATCCACAATTGCCTCCTTTACGGCTTCGATTTGTTCCGTTGTCAGGAGAGCTTCTGGATAGTTCATCGGCAGAATGCCCACCCTCACGCCTTCTGTCACTTGACTGAGGCACTGCTGCCTCTGTCTGCCGCTTTTGGTCTTCTATTCAGTTGACCGTCGGGAGTCTTTTCCTCTGACCGGACCCTTTTCAGCCCTTTGTCAGAAGTTGACCCTTTCATCGGTTCAACCGCTTTTGTCCTGGCCTCTTCTAATGGGAGGCCTTGTTTGACGAGGTATTTAAACCTTTTTCTGGCAGCACCGTTGAGCCTGATCCTATCATTCCCTTTCGAGAGAGCATTTGCGGACTTTTCAGTCTCCCCGTCACTACCAGATCTTTTGGAAATGT
This sequence comes from Chrysomela aeneicollis, assembly GCA_029955515.1. Taxonomy (NCBI): domain Eukaryota; kingdom Metazoa; phylum Arthropoda; class Insecta; order Coleoptera; family Chrysomelidae; genus Chrysomela; species Chrysomela aeneicollis. The sequence goes on along the minus strand of JARUHQ010000009.1, from coordinate 7,209,712 downwards.
CAGCCTCGAGTTCAGGACGTTCTGAATTTTTTGGGGAGTTTTCCTCACCCTGTTTTTTTCCCTTGGTTTCCATAAGAGGTCCCACGAGGAGCTAGAAAAAAAAACGGTCACCTGCGACAGAGCCCCGCATGTCGCAGGAAGGCAAATTAAACCGGGGGCGCCAGGTACCCCGGAGTTCGCATAATCGCGACTAGTCCTCCCACTAGCCATGCAGACTTTGGCTTATGCTGTTCCACCCTTGTCTTAGGGAGATTTTTATTGTAGTTTCCTTCTACTTGGCCAGCTGGTTAAGGCAAAAGCCCCCACGCAATATCAGCGCGGTTTTTACCAGGCAGGTTTCCACAGAGAGTTCCAGCTCCCTGGCGCGCAAGGGATGCTCTGGACATGACATCCAGTCGCTCCCCCGACCCCCCGGGGAACAGGTTCCCCCCTCCACGCTGTGGTTCCTGGTATCGATAGGTTGCTCAGCGCCACCTTATTTGTTATTCGGTGGTAACCTCTGCAACGTGATCGGGGTCACACGACCCGCGTTGCAAGTCGTCCGGCTATCCGTCACCTGCCGACGCTCCCAGTAGCCACTCCCAGCAGCCACTCTCGAGTGCGTCAGATTATATTATACAGACGGTTCAGCTTTTGTGAGCTTGATGTCCTTGCGTTGTGCTGACACATAATCTGACAATTATGTGGAGGAGTTTCCTTAATCTCAAGGTTTTAAATTTTATTTTGTTTTTATTACTGAATATTTTTGAGAGCCCAATAAACTAACCAAAGCGTTGTACACATATTATGTTTCATGGCAACAGAAAGTATATGGGGACGGTGCAAAAGACTGAGAAATAGAGAAAGTGTGAGAAGGCAAGATATAACGCTCAAAGTGGGACAATTAACTATTTCGGCTTGTGACAATCGGCAGATTTCATTATTCCCGTGATCATTGAATGATTTTCTTCAAAATAAGAAAAAATTAACCACGCTCGAGAATAATGTCCATGGAGAATTCGAGAATCTAACAAATTCAAGGTGTTTCATTTGAAATAACATAGTTGTTGCTATACTTTTCGGTAGAAGCGGCAACGCCGCAACTCTGAAAGTATTTTAGATCGATAGAACAAAACTGATTACCCAAGAAACCAAATTTTCAGAATAATCCTACGTCCCGTTCTCCGTAAACGTCTAAGGTACCATCGACCGTGAGTGACCCTGTATACAAGAAAGTTTTATGTGAAAGTTATTATTTACACCATTTCCACATTTCAAAATTATTTTTCAATATACAGGGTGTTTCACGAAGTGAAAGGAAATAAAACTTCCTATATTTTGATTAATTATAGGTTATTCTAACTGGGTATAGGTATTTTTTAAGATATGGAAACTTTTATGAAAAAATCTTAGTGAAATCGACACCCTGTATTATTTGAAATAAACATCTGAGGGTCGAAATTTCATGGTTAAAAGAATTCTGTATATATTGTGAAGTAGATTTTCGGACTTCCATTGTCTAAGAAAAGAAAAGATGAGTTCTGCTGAAAAGATTAAATAAATACTTGATGAAAAGTATTCTAAAAAGGTTGAAAATATAATAGACTATACTATCGAACCAAAAGATTCGAATATATCAATAAGCTGAAAAATCAAAATTAGGTTGAATATAATATATACATATAGTTATAAAATGAAAAAAAAAAGATTTAAATCGGAAATAAATATCAAATAGCCTGAAAAAATAGATAGTCATCAGGTGAATCAGAAGAAATTAAATAAAATAAATGATAAAAATGGTTTCACACCGACTTTATTGTCACGACGTTTCGATTGTTTGTAAACTTTGCCACAATCGTCTTCAGGTGAGTATCTACAATGGTCTGCAGTTCCCTAACTTTTACGAGAAAGTTTTTCTAGTATCTCGCAAGGCAACATCAGACAAGACAACATAGGTATAAAATGTGTTCAATGCGAACCAGCGAAGTTTATTCGGACATATGAAATTTATTCTATAATTCTGCCGCGAGTTGACATAGAAAGGATATATCTGATGGTCATCCAATATTGTATTCCCATCTATATACATCTGCTACGCTACATGAGGGTGGCGACAAATTTTAGAGTATAGACAAAAGACTAGAGGATAATGCCCCAGCAGCCTCAGGCAGTCTGTGCTCCGAGGCCATTCCCCAGTCCCCACCGATGATTTTTTTTTATCCGTACGCGAGTGTCGTATGGTCGGGAAGAGTTTGACAGACGACCCACCTCCACGGGAAATGGATTTTCGCTTTTTGTCGCTTTTTGTGGTCAGGACATTGTGCATTTCCATGTTCATTAACCTCATCTAGAACAAGTGTCTGTGTCTGTCTGTCTGCGCAGGGCGCCGTTGTCATATGTACATAAATATCGTAAAATCACTGAAGTTATATCAACCCAAGATAGAGTGTATACATAATATACATACCTACTTGAAGAATCTATATTTACCTTGACGAAACAATCTTTAGTACGCTGAATAGTGCTTGAAGCATCGAAAAGATATCATTGTCAGTGTCCGCCATAAAGTTAATAATTGGCTATACCCTTGGTTATACATACATATACATACAAAGTTGTCAGTGGTGCCAAAAAATGGGTCAAATTAACAAGATATCAAAAAATCTTATCGGAAAAAAGTGCTTGGAATCCAACGAGGACCGAATAATTATATCAATTTTAAACCAGATTGAAAAATAATAAAAATACAACTTTTATTACTCTACCCTTACTGAGAAACATTACATTGGAAATTCGATAGAACTTTCTTTTTTTATTTCATTGATAGCAACAAGTTGTATATTTTTATGGAAAATGACTGAGCTATTGTCAATCAAAGTAGATCAAAATAACGTTTCATAGGTCTCATCATGTAACTTTTTCAATTGATATTGAACACTCTAAATTCCAAAATAAACAATACCTTGACATCTCTGTTGATATTGAACAATCAAGACATATTTTCAAAGCCAACTATGTTAAACTACATTAGGTGTGTTAATTCTATGAGGCCTTTTATGAAGCATTCTTTTGATATACTTTGATTGTCAATAGCTTAGTCATTTTCCATCAAAATATACAACTTGTTGCTATTATTGAAATCAGAAAATAAAGTTCTATCGAATTTCGATAAAATATACAAAGTGTTTCATTTGAAAAACCAAAGTTGGTGTCCATTTCAAGAAAATGACACACCCTGTATATCAAAAAACATCTGTTAATCAAAATTCAAGTTATTTCATTCATCTTTTCTATTCAACATTTTCTCATATCTTCAAGAACAAAAAAGTTAAAGGGGGGTTCTATTTTAAGTAGTGCTCCCTGTACATCCCGAAGACGTCCTCAAACCGTACAAGTCAGATTTCAACGAAGTCCCGAGGATGTCCGTTTTAGATACGGCGTATGTCCTCAGGACGTTTTGGGGACATGCGATTTTAAAAAACCGGAGGTACCCGCCAGGACGTACGAATTAGGCCTCCTTGGGTCTGAACAGGACCATTGAAGGATCTTTCCGGTACATAATATCCCAGATGAAACAGAAACATTCTCACTTTTCTACAGAATTATTGTTATACTAGGAATGTTATTCGAAAACTAATAGTAAAAACAACGCTATCACGCAGTCACCCATCTAAACCCTATTGTTGCTTGACTTATGTGATTAAATAACTCTAACTTCCTGCTCGTTTATACCGTCTTTTTATTAATTGGAACACTTCAGTGTGACTTGAACAACAATGATTCAGGGTTTGTGGTTGTCAATTTACCATATTTCCAATCTTATTTGGAGATCAAGATTTTTTAATATATTATTTTTTAAGTTCTTTCTTCCAGAAAAATTACCAGAAGATTTTAGGTTATGTCATGCAGAATTTGCCAAAGTCAATCATTTTTGATCCACTTCGATCACAATAATATATGCATTCAATGCATCGCCTAACCATCTCCAGTTGCAAATGATGTTGTAGAAAATATTTGTTCAACCTCCAAAATAAACGTAAAATAAATAATATATGTAAGGAGAGGTATAATGATCGACTTTAATTCTCAGCAAGTTTTCATGAAGTATAGGTTCTCACTTTCGAAGGCACTCAACTACTCAAAACGTCAGTATTAAAAAGTTCTATTTTTATTGCCGAACCTCAATGTCCTGGGGACGTCCATTTATGAACGTCCTATTCAAAGCCAGGACGTTCGGACCAGAAGGGGCAGATGGGACCCAAAATGAATGTTCCGGGGACGTCTTGTGTTATCTGAGCGGGTCTTCACGTATATTTTGAACCCTCCTTACCTTTTTTATATATTGTTCAATTTCCTTTTACAAAACATATTTTTTAAATGGAAAACCACATATATCTTGATACCATTGGATAGAGTATATTCTTCTGATTTCAAATATCTATACACATATCAATGTAACTGTTATAAATCTCCAAGGGGCTGCAGCCCCATGCCTCCCCCAATGAGAGCGCCTCCATTCCGTATTCTGTGCGACTCCTCGCCCATGTGCCTCATGTGCCATGTGTGCCATGTGCCATGTGTGCCATGTGCCTCATGTGCCATGTGCCCCATGTGCCATGTGCCCCATGTGCCATATGTGCCATGTGCCATATGTGCCCCATGTGCTATGTGCCCAATGTGCCATATATGCCTTTGTGCCATATGTGTATTTGTGTCATATGGTCATATGTGCCATATGTGCCATATGTGCCATATGTGCCATATGTGACATATGTGCCTTATGTGCCTTATGTGCCTTATGTGCCTTATGTGCCTTATGTGCCTTATGTGCCTTATGTGCCTTACGTGCCATATGTGCCATATGTGCCTTTGTGCCATGCGCCTTTGTGCCATATGTGCCTTTGTGCCATATGTGCCTTTGTGCCATATGTGCCATATGTGCCTTTGTGCCTATATATGTCATTACTCATCTCTGACATGCTAAATGAAATGTCATATGTATGGTTTTCCAATGAAGTTCTTATTTCTTCTGAAAAACTTTAAAGGTCCTAGTAAAACAAATCTATCGATCGATCGTAAAAATTGACACTTAATTTTTGAATAGAGAATTGTTTTGGTATGTAATGAAATATGAAATATTTCCCTTAAACCAAATCACGTGCGTGAGATCTATGATGTGATAAAGGTGAAATTTGGCCATGATGATTTGATATTTTGATTTTTTTTTGTATTTGGTACACTGACCATAAAAATATACACAGTGTCGGCTACACCTAGTGACAAGAATAAATCGTGTTCATAATTTACCTCCCGCAAAATGTCCATTCCACAAATATTTGTTCAGTTTCGACCCAAACTTATGTAATTCCGGTTATTGAAGCTTTTTTCGGATGAAACAAAAATATATAAATGTTTCTCAGTAAGGGTAGAGGAATAAAAATTGTATATTTAAGATTTTTTTTTCAATCTGGTTCAAAATTGATATATGGGCCCTCGTTGGATGCCAAGCACATTTTTCAGATAATTTTTGTTAAAATCTTGTCAATTTGACCCATTTTTTGACACCACTGACAACTTTTTCCAAATTCCCGCCAAATTTGAGGTCACGTGATATAAGTCGTAACGGATTTGTCAGTTGGTTATTAGAGTCACTTATTGTTATAGTCGTAGATGAAGTTAGTATTCAATATTATTTAAGTTAAGTGGTTAAGGTTAAATCAAAAAGAAGTGATATGTGGAGATGTTAAAATAGTATATATATTATTCAACGAGCGGTAATGTAGGTCATAACTCACTTGATGAATTATAGCACTCGCCTGCGCTGCAAACTTTGACCTACATTACCGCTCGTTGAATAATGTACTATTAACATCTCCACATATATCACTTCTTTGTGATTTAACCTTAACAACTTGAATAATATATATTTTGTTTTGTCTACTCTTGTTTAAGTGCGTCAACGTGACAACATTGCATTTCTTACAGACATCAGGACAGGGTTGTTTTTGTTTTGAACTCCGTATAGCCAATCGGATAGCTCATAAACAAATCCGCAGCATATCATTCGCTAGCCCCGTTGCGATCCAAGGACGTTGTACTTTGCCTTGCGATCATTCAATCAACAATCATATTCATTCGGATTTCGAATAGTGTTTGTGTTGTGGTTGTGAATTTTATGATAACAAAAGAGGGTTCTGGGCTTTTTCCGCTTTTCCACCTGCATTATTATGATTTATTCGGGTAGAAACAAATTCGAGGTGAGTCTTACTTGCTTTTGCGAAATATTAAAGACATTAGCCATAATGTATTGTACATGGCATTCCTAGCGTTCCTTTGAAGTAAAACAGCTGATCCCTATCTAATCTTGCTGAGAAACTTTTATTAGGCACTGATGAAGTGTTTTGTACGATTTATTTTAATCGAAAGAAACTTATATATTGTTGCTTTTCATTTTCTTTGTTTTCCTGGGATGAGACGTAGTAGAATGTCGTCCACAGTTTGTGTAAGGTTGGGTATATTTTTATTTTGGTTGCCATCCGACATTGAGGTAATCTAGGTGCAAGAATTTCCTTCTTGCATTGTTAAGAGTTCAACAAAAGAAGGTGAAATTTCAGATGATGTTTGCACTTTTATAGATACAAATTTCAGAAAGACAAAGGATATTGGTAAAGAAGTAAATTGAAAATGATGTGCTACAATAATAAATAGTATAAAGTTTTGGAATTATGACTAAAGTTATTGTATTGTATTGTTTTAGTTAGTATTAAAAATCTGAGTTGTGAGTTAGAACAGATAATTTACTCAATAGTTTGACCCTTGATTACTTATATAAGGGTTTGATCCAGAATTTCAACTTTACAAACTTAAAAAAAAAGTTTTCTGGATTCAAAGAAAAATGGTGGTTCATTTTTCTGAACATCAATTTAATTTTTCATTGAATACTTATAATGACAATAATTAGGTGGGTATATAGATACTTCCCCTTGTCTTTGGTTGAAAATTTTCATTTGGTGATAAAATTCTTTAAAATGTTATTGATAATAAAGACAATGATTCAGTTTTGATTAAGGCAAGATGCAAGTGTATTCTTTTTGAACAAAATATTACTGGGCCAAGTTTGTCTGCATTGAAGATATTGATAAAACTGGGCATTATAAACTCTGGAACAGGAAGGTACATCAATAATATTTATCAATCACTATAAAACTGGAGAAGGAAGAAATTGTTTTCTCAAAGGACTTCAAATACACTTTGAAAATCATAGAAAATATTACTAGTTGGGAGACTTCTCCAAAGGAAATTTTATAGGTAAGTACCTACATGAATTTCCTATGATTTCCCATAATTTCCTTGAAATTCCACATGATAAATTGTCACAGTACACCAAAATTTACACCTGGAATGCCTTGATAGTACTCTTCTATTTGAGCCAGTGTTCTTGAATTAGAGAAAAATTTATAATTTTAACTTCGTAATTAGGTAACAAATTATTGGTTTATCTTGCCTTATTCATGTTATTCAGCAACTTTTCGAATTTCCATTAACTTATTTTTTTTCTGTTCAGTTCAGTACTTGCTTTTATTTTGGTATGATATTTTCTGTTAGTCAATTGGTACAGCAAATAGAGAAGAGAACAATGAAGATGGTAATGAAGAAGATGGTGACACCGATTCTGGCCATTGGTGGCGACACAAAAACAAAAAACATGCAAAAAAATCACTTAAGAACAGTTCCAACCAAGAGGCATCTTCTAGTGGTACCAATATTACTACAGAAAATGTAGATAGTGGCAGTGGTTCACTCACTACGCCTCTAGCAACCCATGTTAGACCAAGATGTAATGCATCTATAATTAGGGATCAGGTTTGTATACATTTTACCAGTGGCATTTTGAAAATACAAATTTTTAATATTTTTACACTTTTTCAAAACCATTTAAAATATTTTTTTACTCTATCCATAGATACTGCATTATTTATTGGATTCAATTGTCAGGGACTTTTAAATAAATTAGTTATGTGTTCTTATCACATGTGTAACAGTCTGTTTCAGTTAAGAATACAGTGGTGGGACTGGTGGGCGTAGCCCGGTTCACACTAGCAAACCCGCCAAATTCAAATATTTCAGAACTATGAAAATGTTTAGTGATGAAGCAATAATTGAATATTTTTGTAGCAAGGGTATATTCTGCAAGGTATAAGATGTCTTAAATTATTAATTTCAAAGTGAATTAACAAATCTTCAAAAATCAAGTGAACAATAATTCGTTGACATATTCAATCTGATGTACCTAATATTGAACATGGGATTTCAAATAAAAACTCGAGTCATTATTCATTTCACTTGACTGATTATGCTTCAAAAGGACCAAATATGAAAATGGTAGGTGGGAATCGAGGTGGGAATGTTCTGCTCCGAATAGTTATTTCAATATCACACACAAAAAATGGTTAAACCACTACTTACATAATTATAATTTGGCAAAAATATTCTTCAGGTGAGCAATTACAATACAGATTTATAAAGAGCATGATCTCAGAAACTCCTTTTATCTTCAATCATTATGATATTTGATAATTTATATACAAAATGAAATAATTCAATATCAACCATTCAGGTTGAGTTTTGTGCTTGGTTTGTTTCTTTCAATAAATGGTATTGAGCATTATCCATGACCATAATATATTCAGTTGAATTCATGTATTTATTGTAATATATATAATAACAATAATCACACACAATATTGGTATTTCATTTCTATGAAAGAAAGCGTGAACTGTTTCCTGAAAGGCTTGTTCATCCAATCAAATCTAATGCTTGCAGGAGTATCCCTTTGGATTTGCTTCTTCCTTCAGAATGCAACAGAGTGCCTTCAACCTGCATATCAGCGACAACTTTCTACATGGTTGATTCTGATAAGCTACCTCAACTGCTACAAACTTGAACTATCTGATAAACACACTTCATACATGTTTACCAGAAGAATGACTCTGGCGCTGGTACTATATGCACTTATGCAGATTGCAGGGCCTGGTTTAGGGTTTTCTGCCATGTGAATGTGTTCAGTTCTAGTTGAATAGCAGTGAACTGAATTGTTGATCACAATTTATTACTGACTATGAAAACTGCCAAGTGTCAATGAGAATCAAATTCATGTCCTGCGATTATTGAAATTATACTCCTTGATTAACCAAACTGATAGTAAATATAATAGAAATAAGGCTTCAACATTCAATCTCGTCAACTTTGGATTTCATTTCACTGTTTAAACTCAGCCGTCCGGTCAACTAAAGACTTCCATTTTTTGCGATATCGTAATATTCACATTCTGTAAACTTGTCTCGCTTCGAGACCAATGAGAAGCGATGAAAAACCTTTCCTATCTCTTTAACGTTGTATTCATAACTGAAATGGACTATAGTGCAAAAAGTTTATATTTGTATAATGATGCATGAATCTTGCAGCTCCAGAAGAAGTCAAGAGCTGCAAATATAGGTACCTCTTTTACATGTTGCAACCTTTTTTTTATGATCCAATTGTTTTCTAAAAAATCTGCAAAATTAATTTTTCATACATTTTTATAAAGTTGCTGAAACATGTCGATTTTTATTTTTTACTAAGATACGGTGATATGGTCAGTCAACAAGACAAAGAACCGACAGCTGTCAGAAGAGGCTATGAGGTAATAGATTGAAAACTGAGCTATCATGAACCCCACAATAAAAAAATTGCATCATTCATAATACTAAGAAAACTATTACATTACAAAGTTGCAAGTGATCTTATATTTTCAATTGGACAAGAGAAGAACTGCTACATTGTGTGACCTAATAAAAAAGTATCAAATGCATTAGGTCAGTGATCTTGGGAGGCCAGAAATGTAATGATGGGTAGAGTGGAACCCAGTAATACAAAATTACATTTACATAAAAATAATTTGTTAGTATAACATCCTGGTGAATATACAGTGGTAATGAAATGATCTTTTAGCAAAAAACTCTTGGTGTTCGCTACAACGAACTATTTATTTTTATAATATGTATTCAGAATTGTCACAATATTTAGCCATCACATTTGGAGATTTACAAAAATGTCGGTGGATTCGAAAGAAAAGCAATCAAGATACTATCAACGCTGTTACTCATCGTAAATCGATAGCACCGCCATCTACACATTTTGAAAACAAATAATTGAAGAGATCTTCCACCGTGGCATATCTTTGGCTGACACCAAATGATCGTATATTTTTCTTGTCATGGACTATATCTATATCTGAAACCTCAGACGGTAATGACTACATACCTATTCGTCTAAACCGCACATGAGAAGTACTTGGAGTTGTATACAGGGGTTATTTCCTGTCAATTCCTGTTGAAAAAAAAAATATCTTCAAGATGGTGGTGCTTCCAGTTATATATTGGAAGTGGACATCAACTTCGTTATTTTAAATAGCACCCCTGTATTTTATCACATTTCTAAATTCTCCCTCACACTTGACTATGCAGAGATATAGGCTGTGAAAAATCCCAACTTTTTATTCAATGTCGTTTGATATTCATTTGATATATACCTACAGGATTGTTCAGAATTTTGAATTCAAAAAACAAGTCAAGTCAAAATATACATGAAGACCCTGTACATTTAGAAACTGCTTCGTAAAGTAATTCTTGTAGAGATAAGTTTATGATGATGCAATCTGATACTCATATGATTCATGGTATTTGTTCAGATTCCTTATTGGTTTGCCTTCTTAGGTTCTTGATTGTTTCCTGAAATGAAGCTGCTGTATATCTACTATTTTCACCTTGAGTGAAAGGTTCTGCCATGATGAGTAATTACTGTTGAATAATACATTTTTCATATTCAATGAAATTTAAAAAAATTCAAATCTCGAACTTCAAGACATGTTTTCAATCTATTATTTCCAACAAAACCTCCAATGTTAACTGTCAGACCCGCTCAGGAATAATATGCGAGTATACACTATAAAGTCTAAGGAATATCTAGATAGCATATTCAAATTCCAATATGCATCAAATACCTATTCTCCCATTCATAAGCATCACATGATGTGGTGTTTCTGGATAATGGTGGACGTAATTCATAATGGTGGTGGAAATAAAAATTTTGACTTCTGTTTTAGTTTACCCTAGTCATCATTCATGCTGACTGTCGTAGTTCCCTGTATTTGTAATTATGAGTATTCAGTAAACAATGCTAAGAAAGTTTTTCCTAATCGTGAAGTAATATTTCCATCTGTCGCTTGAAAAGATCCAGTTTGATAAAATTTTTGTTTCAGTTAAATAAAGTATTTGTCGAAGATGAAGCTCCAATCAACCAAAAGTTACCAAAAGAGCTTTTGTTACGCATTTTTTCCTACCTAGATGTTGTTTCATTATGCAGATGTGCTCAGGTTTCAAAATCATGGAATATTTTGGCTCTGGATGGCTCCAATTGGCAACGAATTGATTTATTCAATTTCCAGAAGGATGTAGAAGTAAGCTATTGCTGATTTTATTATTTCATTTGGATATTGTCTACCAACTCTTTGAAGTAAAGCTTTTTGTTCATCATGTATTGGATAATTTGTTTCAACTCATTCATTAATCATCATTTCAGTATATAATGAAAGTAAAACTGAACTAGATCATAGAGACGAATCTGGACTCAAACAGATAACTTTGTAAATTTAGTTATATGAATGAATAGGCATGTTTTACATGGTAGAAATTTTCAATGATACAATGTTTCCATTTCCACTAGGAAGTGGAAGCAATTTGAGTATTTCAATTTCAAACTGAAAAATCTTGATAAATTTCAATGTAATTGTTTTTGAAATGAAACAGATGCAATATGTCCTCCAAAAAGTAATGACAGTGCAAATGGAAAAAGTTCGATGATACCAGAAACCTTCAATATGTTCGAATGGTATAAAGCTTTTATTCATAAATGTTACATAAAAAAATTCAATCCCTTATAAATTTTCATTGATTACTGTTCAATATTGAGTTCATGACTTCAGTTATTATAAGACTAAAGTTGCGCATTTTCATACTGAAAAATTATGTTATGTTAGTTTTTGAATTGATGAAAAAAACTGAAATTTGTAATTTTCGTTGTTATCTTCTCAAGTGAAAACCAAAAGAACTAGACGTTTTATACAAGTACGTTCTTGAGGCACAAGGAATCTAAATATTGTCGTGTATAGGTCCTTTCGTTCCTATACTGGGGGTTGTAGTTCAGAGGTTTGAACTCGCTTTTTACAAAAAATACATTTATTCTAACATAATGATTGAATGGATCAACAAGAAATATTGAATTAACTCAATCTTACCTTAAACTATAGATTCCTATTACAGGGGCCATCTCCTAACACCTCACACTACATTCTCACTATTTCGAGATTATGAAATCCAAATACAATCTCAACATTACTCTGCTAGAGCTCAAGAGTGAATCCTTAATTACTATCTTCTATATTTTGAAGAGACCTCTCAAAACCAAAGTCTCTGTTTATTATGTGTCAGCAGTATCAACTATAACTAGCATTGGCCTAGTTTTGTCAAGGTATTGTTGATTCCTACTGACCCATAATCCAAAGAGAATAATACAATTATTAAACAATGAAATTTATCGAAACATAATTTAGAATAGGTAATTCTTGATATCCTTTATGAAATGGAATTTGGAAAATATATTCACGACAATATGTCATCGTATTTTCCAAGGCGTTCTTGATGTCAGAGATACAACAGTCGACTTTGGTTTTTCTCATGGGTGCTATATTGTATTTTTGCATTTTTGAAGTCTGTTTTTTTATTACAATGACGTATCACACGATATTATCGAATTTTACATGCTGGTCAAAATTGGTTCTTTTGCAGAGAGGGCTTTGGAAACAGTGCCAAAAATGTTGTTTAACAAACTGTTTTCTGATAGTTCAATTGAACTTGGAATCTTCCTTACATAAAAACCAAGTTTATTTTGAATTAGGAACGATATCTATAGTTATAAAAGTTTTTTCGATGGGTACCTACAATTCCAAGAATCAGATCTTATTGTTTATGGGGAATGAATAGATTTCTTAAAATTGTACCCATCAATGATATTGCTGAGCTGAGAAATAGAACGATGAAAATTATGTATAGAAGTGAATGGTGAAGTTTCAAGCATCTTTTATAACTTTGTTATGTATTTAATGATTTTGTTTTGTTTTGCAAAAAAAAATTCTGGATTTCCTGTCAAGTTCGTTCCTAACTTAAAACCTCAGTTTTTGAGTAGGTAAGTAAGCTCGACAGAAATGTGAATGTTCCTCATCCTCGATTGAACTATCAAAATTTAGTTTCTTAGACAAAATTGCTGGCGTTATTTCCAGAGCAATCTTCTTAAAAACGATTTTTTCTCAATCTTGATTAGCAAAGATATCGTGTGATATATTCAGTATTCAGAAAATAGACTTCAAAAACGCCTTGGAAAATACGATGACAGATTCAGATTCCTTGTAACAAAGTGCCAACATACTTGTTCAAAACGTCTATTTCTTTTGGTTTTCGCTTGTGAAAATAAAAACGAAAATCTCAAATTTCAGTTTTTTTATCAACAAAAAATGATACATTGAATTTTCTTCCACATAATTGTTGAATTGGTTGAATGGTTAAGCTCGAAAAACGGGCAGCCTGTATATGTCTAAATTCATTACTACAAAAAATGTCGTATGTGATGTGTATGTTCTGCCGGTCACTGTATATCTATCTCTGCGGACACAACAATGAACGAATCAACTCCATGCACCCTCTCCAGGGCCCCATCATCGAAAACATATCACGCCGATGCGGTGGCTTCCTCCGCCAGCTGTCGCTCAGGGGCTGCCAGTCCATAGCGGACGGATCGATGAAGACGCTAGCCCAACTCTGCCCTAACGTCGAGGACCTCAACCTGAACGGCTGCAAGAAACTCACCGACCACACGTGCACTGCTTTCTCCAGGCACTGCGCCAAGCTGCAGAGGCTCAACCTCGACGGCTGCGCCGCCATCACCGACAATTCTCTGAAGGCACTGAGCGATGGGTAGGTTGAGGCCACGGTTTGTAGAGAAGACGGGTGACTGGTAACTTCTGGCCAATGAGCGTTGAGCCGTTACCTACGAGATATTCAAGGCCTGAATGTTCCGCGGTGACGTCACGCAAGTTAGGTGGACAGCGTCTAGATACGATCAAGCGCTCTATGGTGCAAAAGGTGACCGCGTTTTAGATCATTTTTTAACCCTTTATATGTAACATCAATATTATACTCTATGGAATTGTAAAAAACAATTCTTGTCCTTTGTGAGATAGAGAGCCACGTTGCATTTGGCACTACCAATTCTTGCATATGCTGTCTTACACTGTCTGGACCTTTTCTTGGGTTCCAGATGTATAGGCCAGTGTCCCAGGTTGTCATACCTCACATCATCAATAGGTGATGGATTCACAGGTCGCCTAGTAGGAGGAACTGGTGATGGAACCGTTTCCTTACTTGGCCGACCTCGTTTTCTTGAAAGAATATTGACATCTTTCTGAAGTAGGACATGTCCTATTTCTGAGTGAAATGCAATCAACTTCTTATATTTGTTTTCTCCTCTCATCCTACAATCGCGTCTGTATAGAAGCCAGCTATTGACAATACAAATGTCGATTAGGTGAAATACTATCCGGAGGTAATACCGCTTGACCCCTATTCTTATACGGTATAAACATGTCATTTAGATCAACCCCACCCATGTAGCTATTATATTCTTGAATAATATTTGGACGCTGTATCTCTATATATTTTTTCTGTGTGGTTGACCATCTCTTCACATTTTCGATAGGCGCTATTCCTTTGTATGTAGAAGCCACATGTACACATTTATTGTCGTACCATTTGGTAACTATTACATTCTGATTTTTCTCTGTAACAAAATCAAATGATCCTCGCCCTCTCTTCTTTAGTGATTTCTCATCTTCTAACATATTACACTGAGGCATTCTTGCAACTCTCACCGTTCCACATGCAAGTATACCATGTCGTTTCAGATTGCACAATAAATAAAATGAAGTAAACCAGTTGTCCGTGAAAAGTTTGAAATTTTGATTTTTTGGAATATTTTTGGCTAATCTTACTACAATATCTCCACTAATTCCTAGGTGGGTTGGTTGCTTTACAGTTTCCTTGCCAACATAAACTTCGAAATCATATATTATCCCGCTAGTACCTGCTCTTGCAAATGTTTTGATACCCCATTTATGTGGCTTGTTCTTGACATATTGTTTCAAAGAACTAGGCCCCTTGAATGGTATCATAATTTCGTCAACCGAGTTATATTCTTCAGGTTCTATTTGTGAGAAGTTTTCCTGGATAGCGTCAATGAAAGGTCTCACCTTGAACAATTTATCATAATTGGGATCAACTCGTGCTTTCATCTCAGAATTGTCATCTATATGCAGCATTGTTCGCAATTTTTCGAATCTATTGCGTGACATTGTGTCAGCAATAGCTGGTATTCGTGTTTCTAGTGCCCAGTACTGCCGGTAACTGGTTTATTTTCGAAAATTTTTCGAAAAATCACACAAGACTAGAAATATTGGTCCCAAATGAGTGAGTAATTGAAATAAGATATGTTGAAAGAACAAAACTCACCTTGTTTATGTCCCACTGAGAAACAAGAAATACCTAACCTTGACGCTCTCTGACATTCAGAATAAAAACGTGGGAACCACACGAAGTATCCGTACTTCTGATTAGATGCTGCCATCTGTTGAGTAGACTGAATAGTTTACCCGATTTTGAGATCAATTGATGCAGGTTTCTAAGAGTTAGACGGTTACGAATCCAAATATGCCATATGGCATCACTGGGAAAGAAAGGGTTAAACCGATTTTCATGAAGGACTTCTGGATGCCAATCGTCAACAGCCCTTCTTCGCATCCCATTCAAAAACCAGAATAAAGTACAAATACGAATCGAATTCATTGGCAAAATTTGTTAGAGTTGTTAAATTCATTAGAGGTACCTAATCTTCACACCTACCTATATAAGACATGTGTCTTTCTTCAAATGAAGAATCTGTTAACATGAAACTATAGATTGATTTGACTGTACCTGAATGAGGTAATATTAGTACCTACACCAAAATGTTTTGAACATTTGTAAGCTTGCGGATTTATTGTGTGACTTATGAAGGCTAAAATTATGTAATTTAACTTGTTCAGAGATAAACAACAAAGCTGAATTCCAATAAATTTGAAATGTGGTTCTGACTATCCAGACATTTTCCGGATTTATTTACCCCGTTTTTATTTATTTCAATCAGTAATTTCTTGATTTGATTGATATGGAGATGAAAGCCGTTTTTTAATTTACTTCTAGATATGATTGAATCTTTCGGCCATAAAAGAATGATTCCACATTCAAAACAGAATAAAACAAAAACACAAAAAAAACAGAATATGTAATTACGGACACAATACAATTTGAATAATGTGACTTTTTGCAAATCGATAACTTTACGGGCAACTGAAATGACTAAAACACCTAGAAATGCTTGAAAATCTCCTTTCATTTTCAGATTTACTTTCAATAATTGCTTTTGCTAAATAGTTAGTCTCCAGTATCTCTAATTTTTCATCACGACTTTGAAGTGGTTTTACCTCTTTCGATAAATAAGTTGGACAGTTAGGAAGTCGAGTAGGAATAACATCTCGTTTGAGCCTTGTAATTTTCAAATCTATATTGTTATAGTTTTGCCAGTTTTCGAATCGGTTGCTGTAGATGAAATTATAATATCATCTTTGGTGAAATGTAATTCACAGACTTCACTGTACTTGGTTGGAGTGAAATTCTAGCCAGGTAAGCTGAAAACATGCATTCTTGGCCCATTCTCATAATTATCTCGGCACCCTGGTACACAACACGTATAAGGCATTGTTAATTCGCCTAACACAACACAAAATATTCAAGAAACATTATTTATTTTGATGAACATTCAACAAAAGAATTCGATCACGCGTCCAGTAAACAACACATCTGACATACGCACTGCACACTGATCGATCGGTATCGATCACCTACAATTGTCGCGTCATGAGGGTGGTGACGTCAGAGCATTCAGGCCTTGTATATCTCGTAGGTAACGGCTTAGCAGCTGATTACGTCACAAGAATGCTGAAACACGGCTCTCTTCAAACAGGCCTGGAACGAAACAAGGCAACACCGCAAAGTGCTGCAGCCGTAGTCCTACCGTTGCTCAAGTTTGCCTATGCACACAGCGACGACCGTCATTCGAATCATAATATTGTAATTTATTTATCATGTTCCAATTGTTGAACAGACATATAGTGTGGTATTGATATAATTTATAGTTCACAGTTATCACAGTGTTTTCAATTTCTTCAGATATTCTAAACCCCGTTTGAGGTTTTCTTGAACTAAATTTATTTCTGATCTGATATAATTGTATTTGAACCTATCTAACAAATTTTGCAACTGAGACCACCTGTTCATTTTCGAATCAAAATCCAATTCAATTCTTAGAAACCAAGCTCATTATCTATGATGAGTTGATTTTCAATTTTCAAATGAGCATTTTCAGAATTTAATGTGAAGAATACAATCTTTGTACCAATTATTTTAATGTTCCAGGTATCAGATATTCTCAACTTTATGGAATAACTGTTCAATAAATCATCAATACTATTAATAACGTCAGATTTTTCAAAATTTTGTACTAATAATTCATTCTCATGGATTTGATTTTGTCGCCTATATTCCGGATCCTTTCGATGAACGGATTTTGTTGAATTGTTATCGATAAATACTGTGGCAATTTTGGAAAAATTGAAGGGACAGCATTTTCTCTCAACCTCGGTAAACAAGGAGTGTCTTTTAAGGTACCTTCTAGAGAAATAGTTTTCACAAATTTGATAATCTCGCCCTGTTCGAAATGAACGCTGCATACTGCAGAACTTTTGGTCGGTTGCTAATCTCTTCTAGGAATGGCTTTCATCAATTTTTTTCTCAAATCTTCATTCTTAGGAAAGGAGAAAGTACTCTTGGCTTTCTCCCTTTTCATAGTAGATACATAATTTGTCTTACATTCAGAAACGCAACATTTCCTAGGCATTTTCATTCACTATAACCTCACTTCGAACAAACACAACCTCGCACACAAAAAACATAACACCAGTTTCAGGGTAATTTCCGCACTGATTATTATATTGACACTTTCTCCTCCACGAAACCTTATTCTTCTATGAATATTGCACCAAATTTCAGAAGAATATATCAATTATTCGACCGAAAACAATGAGATAAACAAAGATCCCGACACGATTATCCAAATACTGATGTACACAAGAGCGAACGCGGTGGGACTAAGTCGGCGTTGCCAAGTCAATCACTTCCCAGCCTGTTTAAAGAAGGCCGTGGCCGAAATGTATGAGACTAGTCCATGCTACCGACAAGGATAAATAAATCGTTCATAGCGTTATTGAGAAAGCGAGACATTAGAGTAGCGTGCTTTCCTAATTATTGAAATATATTCGGACTCAGATTTTTTTTCAGATGAAAATTATCTCATTTGAATTTAATTACACGAGATCAATACTCATCAGTTGCATTTAGCTATCTTTTGTAGCAAACAAATCAAATACATAACAGTATGTTAAATCGTTCATACGACACCATCAGATATAAATATATTTAAACAATGGCATACCCTTCATTTGGGCAGATGAAATAAAACATTGGAAAATTGATATTCGAACAGTGGAATGAAAAGTAACAGAAATTATTTATTAATATAATCAAGAAGTACAAAATCCAATTTATAGTATGAGTACTCACCTATTGAATTTCTACTATGTACCTATATAATTAATCATTCATGCGAGGAAAGTATATAGGTAGTTCATCAAATCAAAATATAATAGGTTCTTACATGAACATGAGAATGTATGCAACAAAGTTTCATGCATTAAAATGATAAAAGTTAAACCAGGTTATTCAAAGGGACCTTTGTGCCCTGGTGATCAGTTGGTGAGCCTTCAAGTCTGTTATAACTGCTTATAACTCTTCCTCAAGTGATAAAAGATCAACTATAACCTTGAGCTACTTCATAAATTAAAATATAAGGAACATTCACTTTATGCAATACTCAAATATGAATAGCCCCGCATAGTTTATTTGAACGGTTGAAATTTTTACATGAATACCTATCTGATTGTATCAATAAACAATCCCATAATAATGAAAATTCATGTTTCTCGCAGAAATCAGTGTTACTACAGTGTTATTCTAATTTCGACGTATTCTAGCTGCCAGAATTTGACGCATGTCAATATCAGCTGGTGCAGTAATATAACTGAGAATGGAGTAGAGGCTTTGGCAAGAGGATGTCCGAGGTTAAAGAGTTTCATCAGTAAGGGGTGTAAGCAGATTACGTCACGAGCTGTTAATTGTTTGGCGAAGTTCTGCCAACAATTAGAAGTGGTTAATCTGCATGGGTGCAATGTAAGTACGTTTTCTGTTTTCAGAAGAGAGACTGCAATGAATTTAATATGCATTCATTCACAACTATTTCATGAAATGCCTGCAGGACATAATATATATTTTACAAACATGATAAACACAAAAATGGAAGAGAAAATGGAGAACACTACAATAATTTCTCTCGGTAATGTTCGCTTTGTTGAATTTTGTAGTGAAATTTTTGGGATTGTCATGAAAATGAGGACAAAATTAACTGGGCAGATTTTAACGCTACATTCCTAATATTGTATAGCAGATGATTTCACACGATGAGGTGTCTTACTAAGATGTCGAGTTATGATATTATGGAGGCCATGAACCTTGATTCCTATATATTTTTTGCGTACTGAAATCATAGTTTTCAGAATTTCCTCATCACCCTTAGTTTTTGTGTACCAATAAACAAAAATATGCATGCATTGGTATGTATAATGCAGTCGTTTTCGGATGGTGAAGTAGGCAATAAATCATTGGTGAGATCCGATATACTCCGTGAAATAAGTGCGATTGCAATCACATTCATAGCTCTGAAGTGATTCAACAGTATTTTTGAAAAAAGAAGTTGAATATTTTCTATGCAATTTTTTTATCGCTAGATGCTTCATGAAATCGCTTCGATGCCATTATCATTCAGGTTTTCTAAATTACAGATATACATTTCTTCACATTTAGTATTTTTGCTTTCAGAATATAAGGGACGATGCAGTTCATTCGCTGGCGGAGAAATGTACTCGTCTACATTATCTATGTCTCTCAGGTTGCTCTGCTCTTACTGACACATCACTGGTAGCCTTAGCCTCTAATTGTCACCTTCTGTCTACTCTAGAGGTAGCAGGGTGTTCACAATTCACGGATATGGCTTTTCAAGCTTTAGCTAGGGTGAGTACAATGATGAATGTGTAGATCACATAGGTATATGGATATGAATAAAATTTAAATGGTGTATTATCCGAGGTATTATTCTCATAATTTTAATGAATATATAAGCTATAATTTTCTTGTAGTATTAACTTGTGGGATATTTCCAACTTTCTCAATATACCATACTTTGATAAACACAATAATGCTACGGTAAATCTTGTTAAGTTAAACTAACTATTGTTGGATCTCAAGTTCCGATATAAAATTCAATTGTTGTTTAGGACTTCGACATGTATTCAGTTACATGTTAGCATCTTCAGATGGCAGTTTCAATATTCTCCTGAACATGCTAACATATTTTAAATTAATAACAATTTGTTTTGATGTGTGGTAACACTGTGCTCATAGTGACTATTGTGTCAAAGTTTCTAGTAATCATAATTTATCTAATTGTTTCATGTCTATGATTTTACTAGCAGAGCGATTGAAAAGTTGACCCATAATTTTTATTTTCACCATAATAGACAACGTCCTATAACAATGTGAGGTTTGATATAGAAGAGGATAGTTGTAGGTCAAAAAATCATTGTCACAGTGTTGCAATTTCCTGTACACAAAAAATGTTTGCATCATGTTATAAATTTACGCTCGAATCCAGAAAAACCCATTTTCAATTAGTTGCCAAACAATCTGACTAGGAATGTCTTTATCATTTATCGTTACAAACGTCATTCTCGTATAATGTTTTCCCAAAAAAATCATATTCATTCATTTATAATTTCAGATGACATCGAGTTTGTTAAAATTCTATTCTAAATGGATCCTAGAATAGTCTATACCTTTGCCTTCAGTTTGAAGATTTTTTGTGACTGTAAAAATTATCAATGTTGGTCACTTGCACTTGTAGTGAAAAAAGTTGGGCATTTTACCACTTAGTTTGATAGTTGGATTTATGTATTGGTATTGTTGGAGGACGGGGTTCACATGTGACATTTCCTCAGGAATCTGGCGATTTTAAGGGATAATTTTAAATCGAGTGTGAGTACGATCAAAATTTTTCACTCCTAACGGTTTTATCCGTATCCTGAGATGTTCAGTTATTAACTTGATATGTTTCTTGCTCCCTCTTGTTCCAAGCATTACCAATATCTGTTACTTAATCAATTGTGAGACTTGTATAGTGAAATATAGATGATCTGTTTTTTTTTAGAATTGCAGATATCTGGAAAAAATGGATTTGGATGAATGTGTTCTCATAACTGATGCTACACTAATTCACTTAGCAATGGGATGTCCTAGAATTGAATATTTGGTAAGTGAGCAAGCTATGATATTCTGTATATCCAACTTGAATCATGAATCAGTATCGTTACGATTATCGAACAGTGTTCAGAGAATACAACCATTATCTCGGCGGCGCGACGGCTATTTGTACAAAAGGTCCGCCCTATGATTTATTGCTTCGTGATAGCATCCGATGCTGACGTAATTAGCGATGATATATTGCTGTGGTCGATAATTGAAGACCCTCGATATTTCCTGGAATTTCGCGAGTTCTCGAGAAAAGAAGCGTTTTCTCTAAAAGATTTGTTTTGTTCCTATATAAAGGACCGAGGTGTCGTGCACAGTTAGGTTAGTTCTGAATTGAGTTTCGTGAACATAGATACTTATACAGTGAGGAAAGCGAGTATCGCAGTGATTTTTAAAAAAGTGCATATTGAATTGTATTATGCCGGAATGAAGGAAAATTGAAGAAACAAAAACGACAGACTGAAGAAAAATTAGAGAAAAAAAGAAGATAGAGAAGAACAAAGAAATATCTGTTGTTTTGTTCCTATGTAAAGGACCGAAGTATCGTGCACAGTTATGTTAGTTCCGAAGTTAGTTTTGTGAAGATAAAGACTTCTACAGTGAGGAAAGCGAGTATCGCAGTACAGTAAAAAAGTGCCGAAATGAAGAAACATTGGAGAAACAAAAACGACGGACTGAAGAAAAAAAGAAGATAGAGTAGAACAAAAGAAATATATGAAACAACAAGAAGAACGAAATAAATTAGAACTTCAGAAAAGTCTAGAAGAGCAAAGGAAAGTTCTAGAACAACAGGTAAATATCTTCGAGCAAGTACTACATTAAACTGAAGAACACCTTATACAATTGAAGGAAGATGGAAGATAGATGATGTGTAGAGAAAGGAAGTAGACAAAGTACGAGATAAAGTGAAATGAGATCGACCCAAATCTCAAACAAGCAGTACAAAGCCTTATTGTTTCCATCAAAATTCATTATCGTCGTGACAGGGTTGCCACATTTCAAACCATCAATGCAGCCACTGGTCCCTTCGGAAAATTTTTGCAGGAAATCAAGCCCATAATATGAGAATTTGGCAACAAGAATAAACGAACCGGTTACCGGTGTGAAAAACGGTATTTCATTAAGGATTGCAGGGTGAGAGTACCACCAAGTTTGAACTAAGTCTTAACTCAGCTGCTAAAACACAACCACTTCCCCTCTTTCCTGCGAGGACCAGGGCATGTAGTGAGTCCTCAGAAAGATAACAGGAAAACTAGGATTAGCCAGCAACTATCAGAGGGAAGGTGCACCTTAGACACCGGTGTGTGTCCTGTACTATTTGTCATCCTGAAGGAGAGGACTCCAACAGCGTATTGGGAAGTCTATCAGCAAGCCCTTAGTCCGCGCCGGTTGTGTTGATTTTCATGAATAATGGATCCACAAGATTCTGTGTGGATAACAGGAAATTGAATGATGTCGTGAAGAAGGATAGTTACCCATTACCCAGGATCGTTGCCAGTCTGAAAACATTAGGTTTGTTCTAGCAGCGATTTCGAATAGTTTGCAATCGTCCGGAGCATGCGCATCCTGATTTAATAGACGCATAAATCAGTATGCGCATGCTCCGGACGATTGCAAACTATTCGAAATCCTTGCTAGAACAAACCTATTATTTATGAAAATTGCTAACCATGGTAATTAAATTTGTAGGAATGAACATACATGTCGTTCATTATCTGAAACAACTCAAACCTCTGAACATTAATAAAAATAAGATGAAACAAACACAATTCGACAATTCTTATGCCTAATAAACTTTGAATGAACTAATGAGTATGTCTGTATAAAATATAAAATTTATTTAATACAAGTATGATAACTATGAATGTGTATAATTGAAACATGGTGAATATATAGTAATCGGGCTCCATCTAGTAGAATAACTATAGTCCATTTTAGTTAAGAATACAGCGTTGAAGAGGTAGGGGAGGATTTTCCTCGCTTCTCATTGGTCTAGAAGCCAGACAAGTTCACACAATGTAAAATATTGCGACATCGCAACAATGGAAATGGTTAGTTGACCGACGGCCGTATAAAAACAGTGAAATAAAATCCAAAGTTGATGAGATTGAATGTTGATAATCGAGATGATTTCAATAATCGCCGGACATAAATTTGATTCTCATTAACACCTGGCAGTTTTCATAGTCTGCCGCTATGGTTCACCAGCCACCAAATCTATTATGACCAATTCGAATTATGGTTATAACCTGTGATCAACAATTTAGTTCACCATTATTTAACTTCTGGATGCATCGAAATTATGGCAAAGAACCCAGAACCAGGTCCTGATGCAATCTGCATGAGTACATATAGTGCCATCACCAGAAAGAGTCATTGTGGTAAACATGTACGAAGTGTGTTTCTCAGACATATAGAACAGGATAACTCAGTGTTAAGTTTGCAGCAGCTGAGGTACCTTTTCGGAATCAATCATGTGGAAAGTTATCAATGAGATGCAGGCTGAAGGCACTGTTGCATCCCAAGGTAGAAGCGAATCCAAAGGGATACTTCTGCAAGAATTGGATGAAGCTGAGTAACAAGCTATTCTTGCAACAGTTCAAGCTTTTGTCCATAGAAATGAAATACCAACATTGTGATTATTGTTATTATATATAATACAAGAAATACATGAATTTAACTGAATATTTGATTTTCATGGATAATGCTCAATACCATTTATTAGAAGAAACCAAAGACATTCAAATACAGGAGACTTAACGTTCCATTGTTAAATCGGTTTCCAAGCCGATCAGTCATTGTATGGATGTTTGCAACGAGTGCAAGAGAGAAAAATATACGCACAGGGCGCCTCGGCAACAATGTATGTTTGAAGGTTCTTATCATCGTCAGTAGCGTGCTGGCGTGTCAGTCATGAGTCATGTAAATGTCACATCTGTATTTTTTTCCTTCAAAATACTTCTTGTTTCTTTCATACTTTTATATTTCCACGAAAATGCATCCACGACTTTGTGCCGTTCCATTATCTACCTACTACCAAAACTAAACAATATAAAGTGATAGGATTTCATTTCTTCACACCAGACATGGTTGACTACAATTTTGGAAAGCATGGGTAAGAAAATATACTAATATAGTTTGTTTGAAGAATCTTTGTGGTAACATGATTCATTTTAGCATCAGAATATCTACAGAGATCACTGCTGAATATTGTGGCACTTGTGCTAACCATTTTGATACTGGAAATGGGAAAACATATACCTTAAAAAGGTTCGAGGTAAGTCTTTCTGTACTGTATTGGGTAGTGAACTGATTTCTCGAGTGTTTTATCTTCTATTTTTTTCATCCTTGTATGATATAGATATTATAATAAGTAGTATTTTTGCTTTTTGAAACCCCTGCTGTGAGGAATCTTGGACTGGTGATAAACTGATGTTGATTATACCCTTGAAAATAACATATTATGTATAGCCCTTGATTATGTTTACATAGATATATTATTATTTGGCAACATTTTACCTAAATGTATATGATTGCTACTACATTAATTACAAACTTCTTGATATTTCCTTAAATATTTACTACACACTTCAATTTATACCTATTAAGAGCTGATCTCATATGTGCAGATAATATACATATTCTCATATCAGTTTCTAGGGCATTCAAAGTATTTTATATTCATTTAATAACTATTTCTCATTTTTAATTTGATTTTGTAGGAACCAGCTGATGATTTGATGATGATGCCAACTAATTATGTCCAGACTAGTCCAGAGGAAGAATGTTCAAAACCATGCATGCTCTTTCATGAAGTGTTCTATTTCAATCATTTGGATAGGTTACCTATTAACCATACCTTTTGAACTGAGCAACTGATTTCACTCATTTATAACAGGTATGTGTAATTTTTCCAGCTTTCCATCCATTCATTTAGAATAGCATGAAATTTCAACCTGTTTTTCCAGTTCTCACTCTTAATCCAGATTGAAATAAGTTTCAACAAAATAAATACAGAATAAGATTGAATTTTTAGTACCTACGATATATAATAACAAATATGATGTGTTAATCCGGTTTTTTCAAAGCAATCATATAAGTTTGAAAAATATGATTGCATAGTGAAAAATTATCAAGCTTCAATATATCTACACATAAATCATACTATAATTATGCACAATACATGAAAATTTATACATAGAAGTACATAACATAAATCAACATAAACTAAATTACATAATAATGTATATTTATTATATCTTGTATCGTATATACATGTACAAAAACAATTATAAAACAATATATAATGAATATAATTTCAATCAACTATTTTGTGTACTCAATATTTAAACAAATTTATGAAGAGTTAAAAAATCTCTTTTTTTTTCAGATGAAACCAGGTTTACAACAGTGTTGAAAACACTTTCAATTTGCTATTTGAGGCTACCATCAATGAGAGGAATGCAAACAAGTTTTTTGAAGAATCAAATTATAGATGAATCTTCAGTGGTGAATGTGAAGTTTTTTGTGATGTACTTGAAAAAATGAAACAAATTGGTCTTATTTGAAGTAGGTCCTTTCAAATAGAGTACAAAAATAAATGAATAAAGGTTTAAAATAATTTTTCTTGATGTTTATTTCTATATTTGTAGATTCCTTTGACTACTTCTAAAGTTGAAACCATCCTTTGAACCCCATCCAGTTCTTCATTAATATTCACAGGTATCAAGTCCCAATATAATATTGAAAACAGATACATTTTCACTCTGAAACAAATAAAAACATTCGAGGCTACTGAGCAGTATCTAAAAAATGTTATAGAAAATAAAAAATAACAGTTTGAAAGCCAGAAACCTATAGAGGAAAATAGCAGATTGAATAATTTTGATTCATTTTCTATCAATAGAAAATAATAATAAGGAAGGACCGAGGGAAGGACACTAATTTCAAAATGAAGATTTCGGAAATTTCATTACAATAAGCTGAGGTATTAATATATATAAATACAAAATATGAATTAAGTTTCTTGTTCACATCAGAATCTAAATGTTGTATGTATGCATTCACATTGCTCAAGTACTTACCAAAAAATGTTTCACAAAAGTTCTTAGCATAAGCAAATGTGAAATTCAAAGGTTCCCTGGACACAACTGTAGTGGTAAGTAGTAGAGCATAGTGTGTATACCTTGGCTACATCAAAAATTAGGTGCTAATCACACTAAAAAACAACATGATATTGATTATATCTGAAAATAGAAGGAATAAAACTAGCGAAACCATAGTGGTTTTGTGAAACATTCAAACAACTTACCAAAATAAATGATCATTGAACTGTTCCATACACATCATCAGGTGTAAAGGTACCTTTATGATTAATTTTCATCATTTCATCACTGCTCATCTGAAATAAAAATATATCTATACATACTACTGATACTGAAGGTACACAATGAGGAAGTGAATGATATCCAAATTATAAGGAAGGAATTATATAGATGAAACTTAAGTCCATTTCATTTTTTTATAGTAACTACTAAATAATATATTCATATAATAACTAAGTATATAGTTAGATTGCCAACGTTCTGTTAAAGAGTGGTGAGACCAAAAGGTGTAGAATTCAGGAACATTATTATTGGATAAACAGAGTATTTAGAACGGTGTTTGTTGCATTGAAACTATGCTGCTAAATGCAAGAATACTGCATTGTGAATTCTCAACTGTTGAATATCTTGCCATATGTTGGAAAATAGCACTCACCTTTAAGTATGTAGGTACTTGAGATTGTACTTCCTCAATACTGAAAAGAACATTATCAGAGGGATGAGATGTTATGTGCCAGTGCTTCCAGTTTACATTGTGAGATTGAGATCATCTCATGTGATTCGTGAGGTTTCGACTGGAGGTCTAAGAATACCTTCATAATATGTGTGCTCATTGTCAATATTTTTGAAATATCAACGTTACGTTACCGTCAGAGCAGGATATTTCGAATCTGGCACCTACTTTTGGACCGGACGCCTCTGTCTAATAAACATAACCTCTATTTTGGTTCTATCGTGAAAAGTCCAATTTAAGTAAAAATGATCCACCCTTTTACACACAACACACAAATGCACCATATTCGCACACAAATATTGTTTCTGAAACTCACAAAAAAGTAATACGGCCAAAATAACTCAAATCGGTATCAACGAAATCAGAAGGCAATTCTGCAACCTCGCAAGCGTCAAACTTGTAAAAATAGTCGAATGTTCTAGTGCGGCGTTGCCGAAAGTGCTGCTTTGTATGGTGAAATGTGATAAAAGACGAATTGATTTCATCAGAATGTACATCATTGAATCAAAAACACTTTGATTCGATGATAACTCCGATTCATAGAAAGGAAATGAAACAATTATGCTTCAGTAAAGTATAGTTATTGTTTTGTGTGAATTAATCAATTTACTGCAAGATTGCATAAATCGTATAATCTGGCAAACATGTAATTGGAGGAAATGAGACAGAAAAGAAGGATCAAACGATGACTGATCGTGCAAAAACGTAGATGATGAAGTCTCTAGGGTTTAAATGTCTTTGGAAGAAACCAATCATATCATATCATATCAAACTCAACCTGGAAGAAATAAGATCATGGAATGGGATATCAAATTATAATTTTGTATAGTGGTTTCATCATTTTTTGTGTGTAATATTAACATTACTATTGATTTACTATTTTGAGGAAAACATATCCACCTCTACCATTTTTATATTTTGCCATTTGAAGCATAATCAGTCAAGTAAAATGAATAATTACTTGTGTTTTTATTTAAAATTCCATACTGAACATTACATCAGATTGAATATTCTTGGAATATGTCAACGAATTATTGTTCACTTATGTGCTTCTTGAAATTCCATAATACAATTATTTTTGCAGATTTGTTACTTCACTTAGAAATCAATGATTTAAGGCATCTTATATCCTGCAGAATATACCGAGGAATATACCCTTGCTACATGAATATTCAATTATTGATTCATCACTTAACATTTTCATAGTTCTTAAATATTTGAATTTGGCGGGTTTACTAGTGTAAACCAGGCTACGTTCACCAGTCCCACTACTGTATTCTTAACTGAAATGGACTATAGTTCCGGAGATATGACGCCCAGACAACAAAAACGGAGCATTTCACAAATTCTTCAGCCAAGTCCACTCATAATTACTTGAAAACTGTTTGAGTGTTAATCTAACACTCGCATATTCTATTGGATTATCAAGTTTTGTATTGTAATTTCGATTTTAAATAAACTAACTTCTCACCTTACTTCACAGACTTTATCACACTGCGAACTGATAACCGATGAAGGAATTCGTCACCTATCAATGTCGCCCTGTGCCGCTGAAAACTTGACTGTTCTCGAATTGGATAATTGTCCACTTGTCACTGATGCCTCTCTCGAACATCTCACGTCATGTCACAATTTACAAAGAGTAGAGCTTTATGATTGTCAGCTCATCACAAGAAACGGAATTAGAAGACTTAGGGTGAGTCACTCAAATTATGAGTACGTTCTATTTGCCTATAATTCCTTCTCAATACCTTAACCCACCCTCACGAATTGAAACCAATTCGAGCTTCCGACCTTGAAGCATCCAAATAACCTTACAACTCATCAATTCATTCTTAGAAACTCTATAACAATTTTCTCAAGCTGTTAATAGGCAAATGCTTTCAAAATCTGTTTTTTCGAACAATTATTATCAATCTTGTTGGGTTATTACTACTAATTATCTACTTTCTAAAGGAAAATTCATGTAGAGATCGAAAGTCGAGAGATTTAACTCTGTAGATATGAGTAATAGCGCTCGTAAATCGTTACAATTGAAACCTAAATGCTTTTTATTTAGTGATTCAGACCATTTCATACCGCTTTCATCAATGATTTTGATATTTAAATTGATGCTCTCATATTTGGTAAAAATCTAGAGACAAAACAGTTAGAGTCGCAGCAATTATGGGTTAAGGTGGGAGTCGCAACGGACAATTTTGAACCGTAATCAGCGGCTCGCTTTGTCATGTTCAGTGAACGAACGGTTGGAGTAAATAAAATGATTTTTGCTACAGAGATGGATGAAGGATCAATACATGCCGTTTGACCCATGGCAACTCTCAAAAATTGATGAATATTTTGAAAAAAAATCTGAAAAATGATCAATTTTGAGGTTATTTGAGTGATCAAATATTATATTCTAGAAGTATATTTGATGATTATGAATCAGCTAATGGCATCACTCAGAGTATAAAGAATGCATCAACCCAGAAAAGTTGAAGAAAAACGATCTAATTTTCAAGATGAACATGACAAAGTTGATACGCGATTTAATGCGTTCTGGTCCATTTTATGACGTACTTCAGTTCAGCTACTGACAGCAAGATGGCAATTCCTCTAAAATCATACAGAGTCATTGTAAATCATACCAGGCGTTGCCAGATCTTCAACTCCATTGATGTTTTCATAACATTTTCATTTTCGGGTAATGTGTGTACGATTCAATTTCGTCTATTATATCTGAATGTCGTCAACACGTCATTACAATAAAATCTACCCATTATTTTATGATAAAAATGCAAGATCGCGGACAGGTTTTGTGATTTTTTATAATATTTTGTTTCGAAATTTGTATATAGGTTTTTTTGAATGGTAAGTTATGATTTTCTTTGTCAAAAATCAATATGACGGAAAAGTTCTCGGATTCAAATCTGGAGGTTTTGTAAGTCGAATTCTGTTATTCTCGCAAGTGAATTTCGACCTACTTCTAGTTGTCCGATTGACTTGAAATTTGGTGGGTGTTAATAATTCTGGTGAAAATAATGTGTAGAACATGTGTTACAGAAAAAAATGGCGGCTCGAAGATATCGACGAGTTTTGTGATTATGGTCCGATTGGATATAAAATTGGTATGTGGAGGTTTTTGAGTAAAAGAATATGAATTTTTTGTCAAAATTCGTAAATTCAAGATGGCGGCTCCAAGTTGGTGGACGATATTTGTGTCATGATTCAATTCGATTGAAAATCGGTATAAGGAGGTTTTAAGGATTGAAGATTATAAATTGATTTCCAAAATTCCTCAATTCAATATGGCGGCTGCTCCAAGATAGCGACGAGTTTTGCGATTATGGTCCGATTGGGTTGAGGATTGGTATATTGAGGTTTTTGTAGTCGGAGATTATGACTTATTCATTATAATTTATGAATTCAAGATGGCGGCTGTAATCACAAATCTCGACCACCATCTTGAATTTACAAATTTCGACGAATAATTCATGATCTCTGACCCCGAAAACCCCTACATTCAAATTTTATATCGAATCTGAACATAAGCAGAAAACTCATCCGCCATCTTGAATTTACAAATTTTTATGAATAATTCATAATCTTAGACCCCGAAAACTCCTACATATCAATTTTAAATCGAATCTGAACATAAGCCCAAAACTCGTCCGCCATCTTGATTTTGCAAATTTGGACAAATAATTCATAATTCTCGACCCCGAAAACCCTTTCAATGCCAATTTTAAATCGAATCTGAACATAAGCAAAAAACTCTTCCGCCATAACTTGGAGCCGTTATCTCGAACTCATAAATTTTGATGAAAAAATATAATCTCTGACCCCCAGAACCCATATATACCAATTATAAATCGAATTGGACCATAATCACAAATCTCGACCGCCATCTTGAATTCACAAATTTTGACAAATCATTCATATAATCTCCGACCCCGAAAATCCATATACACCAATTTCAAATCGAATCGGACCTTATTCACAAAATTCGTCCGCCATCTCGAAATTTTGATTTACAACGAGAAAATTAAAATCTCTGACCCCGAAAATCCCCAAATCAAATACCAATTTCGATTCGAATCGGACCATATTCACAAAACTCCGCCATCTTGAAATTCTGAATTTTGATCCCGAAAACACGATTTTGAATCCAATCGGATCAAAATCAAAAAACTCATTCTCCATCATGGAGCCACCATTTTGTTTTTTTCTCTGAAAAAAAATTGTGATGCATTGTCACTGGAATCATGAATAGGTACCTACAAAATATCAGCTCAATCGGATGTCGACTTGAAAAGTTTATCACAAATTTTGAAACGATATCACTCAATACAATTATTATACTTTTTCTACCAATTCAATAGAATACCCGGACTCAACCACTAAATTACAGCAACCGACAACGTCGCATTCCCAATTAGACGAGGTCTGTTGGGTTGGTTGCATAAAACTTCATTTTCATGGCGCACTGGAACATCGCCATCTTGCGTTGTAGGTTGTCAAGGATGTTGGGACTCCCACCTCAATGAAGGTTATAGCTTTGCTACTGACCTAAGGATGACGACAATTGAAACAATAAATTCAACCTAAATAACTGACTTGACCTCCATTGAGATTAGATAATAATCATAGAGTGGGTTTTGTATAATGGAAAAGTAGAAGATCACTTTCCTCTTACCTTCTATTAGTTTCGATTTATATTTATGGTACCTACCATAATAATAAAGAATTCTATTTTTTGTCAAATTCATGACTTTCATTATTCATACTTTGGCTTAGTCGAGCTACCAGCCATCACTTCCAAGTTCTGTGACTTGGGAGATTTGTTTCTGAAGTGTTCCTTCCTTCTGCCGCATGGTGTCGCTACTTCCAACTATCTCTTGGAACGCGGCTCCGTGCGGTCAAGAAGACGCGACGGAAATGCATTGGGACAGGCACCGCTTCGAGTGGAGATCTCAGGGTCTCTACTCGTTTAACTACTCTGCACTGATGAGGGCCAATAAGCCCGAAACCGGTCTGTAGGATGTTAAGCGTGCCTGTCCCGATGTGAACTTTGTCACGTCTTAGGAAGAAAGAAACATTTACGATCTGCATTCACAGTGTGAATCGTTGCATGGACTACGAGCAGATATAATTCAATGTTCTGCCTGGTATTTGCCAGGAAAGTTGTTGTTTTCTGCTCGTAGTCTACTAGATATTAAACTTGACAATGTTTGATATTTTCAATTGGATAGACTATTTTCCCTTTCAATAATTTATATCGTTTTTGTCTTTTGTGCTTTTATATCTACGACAGTAATTTTTTAATTTGAATCCATGTATATTATAGAGATATAGCGATCATCACATGAAATTATCCGATATTCAATTCGAAATAAGAAATTTGACATTCCATCTCGGTATACCGAAAAATCAAAAGAAAATTGACAATATTCCATTTGGAATAGATTTTTGTTGTGAATAATCCTGTAGTATATTCATAATATCAATAGATTGTTTTTCTGATTACAGAACCATTTACCAAATATCAAAGTCCATGCATACTTTGCTCCTGTGACGCCTCCTCCAACAGCTGGCGGTAGCCGTCAAAGGTATTGCAGATGTTGCATCATACTATGAGTGAACTGCCCCTCTGGGTCCCATGGTCACCATATACCACCTCCGTAACGTTATGTGTTCAACAGGCTATCTGTAGGTCCGATAGTTCGAATGATAAAAGGCATTTTTCAAGTGTTCAAGACTGATATGTTTTTAATGAACTAATAGAATTACTGCATTGAATGTTTTCAAATCGAGGTTCGTGACATTCAGAACATACAAATGATTTGTTACTTCTAAACGTCAATTTTTATTTGATGATAATATTTCTACTAAAATCAGTGAAGGCATGTGGAGGCGTGCATTATACGGGATATTTTCTTGAAAATGACCGCCCTGATTATAGGCAGTAA
The DNA here is from genome assembly GCA_029955515.1 of Chrysomela aeneicollis. NCBI lineage: Eukaryota > Metazoa > Arthropoda > Insecta > Coleoptera > Chrysomelidae > Chrysomela > Chrysomela aeneicollis. Next base: position 7,176,228 of record JARUHQ010000009.1, on the reverse strand, counting down.
TGAGAAAAGCTCTACGTATTTTTTCTCAATTGTGGGACTCCAATTCCTCACCCCTACACACATTTCCCTCCCTCAGAATAAAATGGAATTACATACCTTGTGATACGCCATTGGATAGATGAATTCGTCAGGTATTTAGCTAGGTAATTTCTATGTCTGAGTTCTGATTCTTGGGTCCTGAAATCTAATAGTGTAGTTTAGTGTAAGACGTAATGGGTCTTGCGTCCAGCAAGAGATGAACTTCGCCATTTCAGTATAGCATTTAATTTGTACTGAATGAAGATTGTTATTATTAGGTGAGGTAAGATGTTTTTTCTTCGGGTGTAATACTAAACTACTCTTTCTCAACTGTCTTTGGTAATACAATCAGGTACATTGAATGCCTCCAATTTATTTTCTCTGAAACTGGATCTGAAAATTGCTTTCCTGATAAAATGACCTATACGATAAGATAGCACCCTAGGTCATTCCATTTGAGAATTCTGTGGGTGGTGTGTGAAGGTGAGGGGGTCGGTGAAAATCGACGTTTTCGAGGATTTCCTAATATATTCAGGGTGGGTACGACCCTGTATATCAAACATGAGCTCACAAATCACTCAAGGATCTTTGAGATTGAAAATATTTCAATATTGTGAAAAATTTCAATTCTAACCAAATGCTTGGTTTAGGTTAGGTGAATAAATACCGTTTTTCCAATGATACATACGGTATACCAAGGAAGGTAGTATTTTTAACATTATTGAAAATCCAAACCCCCTTCATAATCAGAACAAAATGGGTTTTATAAAGTGGCAACAAATCTATGCCTCGGCTGAAACCTTAGGATATAATTTTGGTTAATCATCATAACCTTTATTATCTTGGTCTATAACTATTATTCACCATCGTGTGATCTGATGTTAACTACCATAATAGATAGGAAGTCAGCATATTTTCAGGCAGTTTAATAAAGAAATAAAAATGCTTTGCCGATTCTAGATCTTTTCCCATGTTAATCTCCAAAATAAAACGTAAGGTTCGATCTGGTCATATTTTGAACATTTGATAATCAAATTATGCGGACGACACGAAAAAAGTCCTTACAGCAATAATTTTAAAGCTTAGGCGGAAATACATAAACTTCGAGGAATATCTTTCTGTCTCATTTCCATATTATCATGTCCAATGGTAATGAGGTACACTTTGGATAGAGAATTCCTTATCAAGTAACCTCCAAGCAAAATATCGAGATAACAAATGGTAGTATGTTTATGATTGGTCGTGTCTGGCAATGGTAAATATGACCCCTTATTTCGCTGGTTATTCTCAATTATATCAATTCATTCAGCAGTGTTATAGGTAGTAGAGTCAATAGTTATAGATTCTTCGTTCTTCTTTGGCCTTGTTGCAAGGTTTCATGAAACGAGATTGCTCTGTCAAAACGTCAACACATTTATTACTTCTGTTCTCGCTCGGTTAAGCCTATATTTTGTATCGTTACCATAGCAACTAAAAAAAATTCCGGAAATTCTTCCCCTCCTTGGGGTAAGGTTCATGAAATTACACTGGATTTTTTTGCCTTTCATAGGTAAAATTATATTTACATTTAACTTCAGATACTACCACTTCGAATTCCTTATGAAAAAATATATTTCTACCAACTTCAGTGGAATGAAGTTAGTCAAGAATAATGGATTGAACTTTCGCGTAACCAAAGTCGGTATTTTGTATTTCATTCAACGTAATATTAAGTGGGGTTTTGGTCCAAAATTATCTCTCAGAAAACTAGCCACATTTCGGTGTGACATTTTCTTTTCGAATACCACTTGACTCGGAGAAATTTCAAAGTATTCGTCTTCTCGAAAAAATCATAAGGAATACTTATTTTAGTATTCAAAAGATGATCATAGCGATTATTATAGAGCATGAATGCACAGACAGCGGCCCGTCAGCAAATTTTTATTTTAAATTCATCACGAGTTAGTGCCTTGTACGTTGTGACTAGGGTATGTCTTGCTTTAGATTGAAAAAACAGTTTGTTGTGGCGATCGAAAGATGTGTCGCCACATAATATGGAAACTTCGAGAAATATTGCGGTTCAAGAGTTGAGACTGATAGGCGAAAATCGAGAACTTTCATTGACCTGGGGATATGATATTGGTATGGGTTAAGGGGCATAAATTCCCCCATATGGCTCTGAGAAACGTTTACTTTCATTTTATGCAGTTATCGTCGTAAGGCGCCGTACGAGAAGTTGGTGCCAAGATTAAAATAAACAGAATAACTTAGAGACAAGGTGGATATATATTGGAATGTATGGTGAAACGGATTTATATCTCTAGGTCATTGGAACAGTTCGCAAATTTCGCCTACTTGATTAGTCGCAACGTTCGAACCGTAATAATATTTTCCATAGGTGGCGCCACAACAAATTATTCATGAAATAAAAATCACTACCACTGTTATTGGAAAATCGATCGTACCACCATAGGTTATGAACTATGGCCAGAGTTCTAACCAGATCGACAAATTTTGGAAAAAAAAACAAACTAAAATTTATTCCACCATAATGTATCCACCTTGCTCAGAGGCAACAAATTTATCATAAAAACATGTTTATTGAAGTTATAATCGATGAAATTGCTCTCAAGCCAAGGAGCTTGAATTTTATTCTGTGATGTTGAAAGTCACTGTACTCATCAATAATTATTCACCATTATAGATAAAACTGTGTTTTCAAAACAAAAATTATAACCCCAAGGTACACTTCTAGGTACGCCACTGAGAAGTTCTCCATCTACAATATCCACCATGGTTATATTCAAAAAAGTAAGAGTTGAATATCACCTTTTATTTTGCTTCTACCTATGTTCATTTCCAATTCAAGGAAGTGCGTAATCTCAATTTTCCTCCGGTTATTTTATTTATTTTTGATTTTGCCTTTATGGTGAATTCATAAACTTAACTAAAAAAGCTCTCATTTATCATTTGAATTAATGATCTAAAATTAGGAAAGTAGTCATCTTTCCAATTGAAAATTACCACAGAATCCTTTCTTTGCTTTGAATGTCAGTTACAGATCAACAAAAAAACATATTCTCAATTCCTTATTGTTAATTTGTGTTCTTAGTTTAGTTGAGTTTATAAATCCACCATTAACTGCGCTAAATGGTCGGGTGCGACTGTACTCGTATTATGCGTGAGGCGTATCCCTTGAATACTTATGCTCAAAAGGTTTTGTATCATTCGAAAAGGATTGTGAAAAGTTATGGTAACACATGGGTGCCACAGGGGCAGTTTTATTATTTAAATTAATGTAACGAATTTATTATTATACATTGTGTAGAGGCCTTCAAACAATTTCAACTGATTCTGGTATATATTTTCCGTATATACTCCTGATATGAATTATAAAAACAATGTAATTTTCAAAACTTCAATTATTGTTCATATATCAGGTGACCGCAAAAGGACGAGCCACATTGTCCAATTTTCTGGTTGTGAACACGATTTCATTGTTCTTTGAGTAAACCATCCGAAAGGTTTTCAGAAAATAAGTCCTTTTCTAATTTCAACTCGAGTAAAAAAATATCGTCTATGAAAAGATGGAACATCCTTTTGGCACTTGGTATAATTTCGAATGTAATCGCATATTCAAAAGATATAAACTCAACACTACTTGGATTATTATATTCCTATAGCATTTCTTCAAATTCGTAATATCCGTATATACTATTTGCTAGTAGTATCTATGCACTATTATCTTGATGGAAAATTTCACAAATGAACCTTGCAACAGACATTTCAATGCATTTGTTTTTCACTACACATCAAGTATATTTTATAATATTTTTTGTTTATGGACAAGAAAAATGTATTGAATGAACAGTGAAAAAAATTCAACTTGTGTGACCAATGAACTAATGGCCGAATATTTAAATAAATACTTTTTTCTGTCGGTTATTTTGGTCAATATATCCATCAAATCCTTCCAGTTTTATATGAAGCTGCTTTATGGATTCTAGAAAATCATTAAGATGAGAATTTCAGGTATTGTTACAGAGTTGAATGTTCATATTTCAAAAATGCGAATACAATAAGTAAAAGGATAAATCGATATACAGTAACCAGCAGAAAGTAAGGATCATATGGGAATTGATAGATTTCGACAAATATCTGCTTCTGCATCGAAAGAAACTGCAGAACAAGTTGTACATTGCCGTGCAACTTTTAGTGTTTGTCGTAAAATAAAAAATATTAAATCATGTCTCCAAACACGCTTTTATGAAAAAAAATTTATTCAAAGAAGCTGTTCAGAACAACATTTTATGGTTCAAGTTTGGAAAGTAATCTGAAATGAAAAAATAAATATCGTTTTCTTGTGGTAAAAAAATTATGTTTGCAAAAATACATTTCTAACACAAAAACTCAAACAGAAATATTTGAAATGGTATTTTGTGATAATTCGGAGAAATATTAAATCTGTGAATTTTCCATGTGTTTCGACGTTGTTCCTGTTTTAGTTTTGGCAATAATCAAATTAAAATACAACTTTTCCGACTTACCTACATTTTTCGATATTTTTTCAAAAAAGTTTTGAGAATTATTTTTTCGAATTTTCCGTCAAACACGAAAATCAGACAGCGCATATCGATATTCGTGAGAATTTATGATTAAACAAATTTCCCGTATGACGCGTACTTTCTGCCGGTCACTGTGTTTAATTTGGCACCATTGTGGTTTCCGAAGAAAATAATTCATATTCATATAAGGTGAGATGGAAAAAGTGTTTGCACCACTCAAATATCTCCTCGCAGCATTTTCAAATGTTGATACTGATATGTTGTATTCATAGCTGTAATAGATGATGTTCTAAATGTTTATTACCTAATATTATTTAAAAAAATATATACCCAAATGCAACATAAAGAAATATGTATACTATTTTATGTTCTACAAGTTCTCGTTCTGAAAGGCACTTATGTAAATTAGGATTTCTTCGTAGTATCTATGTAATCGTTGTTTAATTAATTTCAGTAGCTATATATGATTTTAATGCAATACTTTGTCGAAGTTGAAATTTTTATGAAAAATATGATAAGATGTGTGTACAGGATTTTCCACCAACATTTATATTCATCCTTATCAACTATTTTAGGTTCCATCCTTCTCTAATTGAATTATCCTCAATTGGTTAGCCTCAAAATGCCTGTGATACATAAAAGAACTTTCGATAGTTGTTATACATATTATATGCTTAATTTTAATCATTTCTTTTCAGAAGTGAATTTTTTATTTTTCTCAAATTGACAAAAATGTTTTCTACATCAAGAAATTAACAAGTTATTGAGCTTGGTATTTTCTGTTTCTCATCAATATGGTGATCCACAAATCGCCCTGTATATATTTTTCTAGTAACAGTTTTATGTTATTTTATATTTTAATAATAAATGTTGATTTCTTTTTTCTTCTGGTGTTTTATTAATTTAATTTGATTCGTCTTCATAAAAAATACTGCTTAATAAAATATGATTTATTCATGTATACATCACAAGTCATGTGATTTAATTTCATGTCTTGGACCAGAACTTGGCCACGTCCAGCGCTTTCGGGGTGGCATTAGCTAAATCCTCCAATCCACCTTGGCTATGCCATAAGCATCTCAGCTATGCCCAAGCACCTGTACCATGGACTAGATGCAAGGATATCCACATTTGGCATAGCTCAAATTGCATGACGTGGGTCGTGGGTGGTGGTCATGGTTGGTTTATTTTCTTCGTATCAGAGATAAGTTCAACTTATCCCTGATTGTGTCCACAGTCACACAGTGTCGGCACAAAGTATAGGTTCTACGACGATACTCTTTGGTGTCGGTTCATTTGAAAGGCCCAATCTGCGTATATCTCTTATTTGGATCGTGTGACATCAGAGCTCAACCTGTTGGAAGATACATTAATTTTTCAAGTCCCATGCCAAACCCATAGGCCAAACCCCGCAAAATAATTTTTTCATCTCAAGGCGTGAAAAAAACATTTGGCGGGATGGTGTAAGTGATTATCTCTCGAAAACATTGTTATCTGGGAGGCAGAAAAGTGTTTGAATCATCATCTTGATGATAAATATAGGACGATAGTAAAATCATTTATTATAAACGTATCATTATCATTAAAAATTAAAATGAATGTACTGTATTGCTCGAAAAAATTTTAGGAGCACGCTACTGATCGTTCGGGCGTCTTCGGAAATTTTAACTGCTGGCCGGGTCTGCCACTTTCACACTGGTTTGAAATTTTGGGGGAATACCAGCGACTCCTTGTAAATTACTGATTTTGCTTCTATCTATAAAACTAGTTCGAGTAGTTCGTCGGATTTAGTTTTCTTCACGCTAGTACATGAAATCGGAGTGAACGATTTTAGGAAGTACGGAGGTAAGAGCCAATTTTTCTTATACCTGTCATTTGTGATTGTGAATGTTTGAAAATTAAATTCTGTTTTATTTATAGGTTCGCTGAATATATTATAGAAATGGAAGCCATCATTTATGATTATGCTCCTGAATATTGGAACAGAAATTATTCTATGAAACAGATTGATTTAGACAACCACTCTGAAGAGTTTAAGCAAATACAATATGAAGTCAGAATAGCTCTACGCAATACAAATCAAATAATAGCTGGGATAGAAAGGTACCAAAGTGTTTATGACTTTGGTCAGTTTCTAATAAGGGCACAGCTCTTATCTCACATGAACTGCTCAACTTACTACAGAGTGAGTAATTTTACCAAATATTACTATAATATATACTTTCTGAAAGGTATAACAGCAATAATATTCAGATGAATAGATAATATTATTTTATTTTATATCCATAATGGGTCATGTTGGAACCTGTGAGGTTGGATCAATATGCAGATGAATCAAACTTACAACATACACCCCAAAATACTTTCATTAAATATGATTATATGAACATATAAATATTCTGACTTCAGCTTTGCTCTTGTTCTTGCAAATGAAAATTTCACTTGTCAAGCGAAGTGTCACTTTCATTGTGAATTATTATTGCTGACAAAGATGTCTACAAGTACCTTATTGCTGACAAAAAAATGTTTGGAATACAAGTTTCATGGTCATGACTGAAATTTAATTAGTCATATTATCTGACATGTGAGGCCCGATAAGTAGTTGTTCAATATGTACATTGAATGCCAGCATACCTGCTGAGTTGGTCAGACGTGCCTCAAGAACGTCCTAGTTAAAAACTTCCAGATCTTTTGGTTTTTGCTTGAAGAAATAAAAACATAAATAAATAATTTCAGTTTTTCCCAATATTTCAAAAACGAAAAATGATAGGTACTATATTTTCTTTCACATCATTGTTCCCCACGAAATTTATAATAACCAGTTCCGGATGTAGTTGGCAATCGATTTAAATATACAGGGTGTCCTATTGATTTTTTTCAATAAATCGAAAACGCGATATTCAATTATTGTTTTTCTGTTAGCATTACGATTATCGGCGGAAAAAATTATAATAGTTCTCTAATTTGATGACCGACCTCGTTTCTTCAATAATAAATAAGAAAAGTGAGAATAGTGACGACTTGAGTTCAATCAGCCTGTATACAACATGGATCTCTATTAGGAAAGTTCAGGGTGTCGAAGTTGTAAACAGAAAAATTGATAAATATTTTGGAAACCACTGCGATATTTGTTGAGAAGTGCAAATTTCATCAAATAAATCAGCGATTTCCATAATATTGGAAAAGGACCAGTATTTTTTATTTATATAAGTATTAAAATTAATTAATGATTGTTTTTTTCTAGGTACGCAGATTTATCATTATAAGTAAGCATTACCTAAAGCATGCATTAGATTACAACATCGACCATAGACGATGTAATTTACCAAGTTTGGTATTTTATAAAACTTTACCTAGAAGCCTGATTACCAGTGAAGAAATTATTTTAGTAGTACAAGTATTAACTGATAATATATACACTGAAAATATTCTTCCAGATAACAATTCCAACTATTTTATAGACTATATCATAAGATTTTAATTTTATGTTAGGACAACATGTATAACTACATTATTATTATCTTTGCCTTAACCTAAATACATTCATTTGTTAATTTAGTTTTAGGATTTATATATTTATATTTGTTTTTACATTATGATTCTTAATGTGCCGACGTTTTTGTGTAAGGAAAACAAAAAATTCTGTTTGCATGTTATTTTCATTCACAAATACATTTGGAAAGGTTATTTTAATTTAATCTTCAATTAATGTGCCTCCAAAAATAGTGATTATTTTATTGCATCCTCAATGTTCAAAAATATTGCTTTTTATACATCGCTGGAATGGAAAAGGAAGAATCTTTTAAAAATAGTTAGTCCTATTGAATGCCACTCATTAGACAAAAAGCTGATGGTTCCAGAAAAACTATACCTACGTCAAAATTGAAATTTAACTAAATATCATTTATTTCCGCCTCGAATGTTGAATTGTTTTATGTTTTGATTTTAATTTCGTTCATTTTCTCCAATTGAACAATCAGCTCAATCCAATCATTTTGGTTAAAGCTCTGTGATTGATATATCCCCTCAAAAGTGATTCAGTGTTTTGGTTTTATGGTTCCGAAATTGCAATAAATTCATCATCAATTTTGGATACAATGTAGTATGTTTGTTTATTTTTTCTATTAAGAAATAGTATCTATCAGAAGAGTCCAACTCTCCCATTTATAGATTTATAAGTGTTTACTTGATTCATTTACTAGATATAGGTATGCTTATATTTAGAAATTCAATAAAACTGCAATTCGACGTTTCTGTGATTTTTATAATATGATTATAATAAATGTTTTCAACAATTCATTGTTTTACTGATTTAGAGTGAATAGTGAGGAGAAACGTACTTATACAAAATTAGACGAGAATGGGCACTGCACACTTCGTCGTTGTTAATTTGATATCTAGCAATAATGATTATAAATAATTGAGTCCGTTACATATAGGAACATTTCATTCTTGTAATACATATCGAGAAATTTCGAAGCGTGATTCATTATTATTGATATTTGATAAATTGATTTTCCGCAATAAGGAAAATTTCTCGATACAGAAGGCTGTAGCTAGGGCGGCCGCGGACGAAGGCACCATGCAGCTAATGCACAGCATGGGGGCGCACATGCCAAGGGGCGCCAAAATGAGTTCGAATATTTCAGTAAAATGTACTAATTTCGAAATTTTCGAAGCGCACACGCCGCCTAAACAACAACCGGTCCATGCATCGAAGAAAAAGTCAGCTAAATAGAAAATAATCGAATCGTTCTCGGATTGTAGTTAAAATTAGTGGTGAAATATCATGTATTTATAGTTTATTCTAGTAGAAATCCCTCCATATTCAGCGAGACATTCAAACAACAGCAATATGGCCGTTACAAGTCCTCTGATAGGCTTATTCAGTGTTGCCAGTTTCACTATTCTCAGGAACTTCTGAGGAAATGTTATCCAAAATCATTTCAGCATTCACCTTATTAAAATGGAGACTTATTCGTGTTTGCTAGCTGTTTATTTTTAGTTGATCTTGAATTACATATATGTATACTAAAAGTGCTATGTAATTAGTTTTTCGGCCTACTAATCATATTGTAAAAATATATTATGAATAACTCTCGGCAACGCTGTGAATAATTTTTCTCTAACGCGCTCGGTGATATATTTAAGAATTTGTTACGTCACATCTCGGCATGGTTTCTAGAGAGTGCAAACAGAAAATTTTCTTTGGAAATTTATTTTGGAAAAACTACTGCGAAAAAAAAATAATAAAAAAAAATCAAACTCATCTAATCTTTCTGGAAGCGCGCACCTTCCAGGTGCGAATCGAATTAAATAATTATTTTGTATCAGAACTGAATTTATTTTCTGAATATACTTGGATATAGTGTTTCTATTGTTTCGAAGAATATTTTCTTTCAATCAATGATACCAATGATAGTATTTTTTTTATTTTGAAATGAGCTAGGCGATGGGGATGACAAGATCGGCCGTCAGCCGAGTCACTTATGAAGGCATTTCAAAATAAAATTTGTATTTTGAACACCCTGTGTTTCCTAAATATTTTTATAGCCTATATTGAGCAAAATCTCAGAGATTGTATAAAGTATAACCAAACTCTAAAACTGAGTTGTCTTATGGTGTTCTTGCCACCTTGGAATACATTCGAACCAACCCCACGCAAGGTTTAGTTTATTCTTTCGACTTTTTTAAAACCATTTGCTGACTCAAAAATACCCTGTCGTCTTCCATTACACTATAGTATAGAGAAAATTCGAACCAAACCTCTCGTAAGGGTGAATTTTCTCATTGCAATTTTTTTCGATACACCTCATCATCATCACACGAAATCTTCCATATCGACCCATTAAGATTTATCACAAAGTATATACAGGGTGTCCACGGAAAGGAGGCTCGCCCCTATAACATTTTCGTGATCGGAGATAATGAAATTTAGTCGAGAATTTGGTTCTGCAGGTCATTTATTTCTGATGTTCTGATACCTCCGTGAAAACTGCAGTGCAACATGATAGCTCAATAGTCTCTAGCTGTTTGGAATTGGAAAATTCCGGATTCACTGGAATTGACATACCTGATAAACTTTCGATTTCTAAATGGGACACCTGGCATATTCTCTTTTTTTTGCCTCCATTTTACATTCAGAATACAATCAATTACTCTTTGTTACTGTTTGTATTCGTTTTAATTTTTTTTAGATAAATTTTTGAGTTCTAAAACGTGTTTTCAAATCAGTAACCAAAAATTTTCTTACAGCCTTATAGAGCGTGGTATCAAATTAATCGTAATGAAATGCTCTTTCTTTCTAACCCGACGAGCCACCATGTTGTCGTTTGAAAAAAATAAACAGTAATACAAATGTCGATCGTAAAAATCAGTGAAGTTGCATTATAACAAACATTTTAGGATTGGAATTATTTGAACGTATCCATAGCCCTCTAGAATAAAAAAAACGATTACAAACATTAAAAATTATACATGGTCGTAAAAACTGAAGATATACTAGGGGTCCCATTTGAAATTCGAAAGTTTATGTCACTTATTCCAACTTCCAATGGATCCGAGAATAGCTTGAAGAGTTATTACTAGTCAAAAAAAAAGGAATTCTATGCATTGAACGGATCCTATAAATTTCATTCCACTATCCCCGAAATCAAAAAAAGTTATTAGAGCTATCCACCTTTCGAGGACAACCGGTACTATGGTTTCAGGAAGATGTCCAGTATATCTTCAAATTGCTCATGTTTCAAGAAGAAAAGGTGTATAAATAATTACGTATTCTTCTCGTGTAGTCCTGAATGGGGGCTGAATGGTTTCATAATGATATATATAGTCACTCCTGTATCTGTATACCTATCAAACCCATTTCAAATCTCTAAAGGCTCTGATATGTTTACTTTTGGTTTCACGCAGTTCCCCAGTAGGTAGGTAGTCTAGCTCTGGTATCCATGGATACCAATCATTTTTTACCCATGCAATACAAAGACTGAATACACACTTCCATACAAACAGTAGGTAAGCTTTATACTGGATTTTTCTGAAAACCAGTTGAAATCTGTCAAATGAAATAGTATTATTTATTTGACTGCGAAGATTGGTCGGCTTAATTAAGTATATTCCAGCAAGAGACAACATGGAATCGGATTTACTAAGGAAAGAAGACGAATATCACAAAGAAAATGAAAAACTGGAAATCCGTACGAGAGAATTGATGCAAAAAGTCAATGAGGCGATGGTAATATAACGAAATTATTTTGAGTTTACTCAATAAAGCGATTGATAATATATATAATTTCAGAAAATTCAAGATAATCTTATAAAAGATTCATTGAAAACAAAGGCTGACATTAATAATGCTCGAAAGAATAATTTCAAATTCAATGATCGAACTGAGAAATTTGACTCTCCATCAGAAGAATATAGTGAAATTGATAACATGGGGGTGCAAGGTGCTAATCAATATTACAAAGCAAAAGTGAAATCTTTTCAAGTGGAAAATATCAAATTACAAGCAGAAAATAAGAAAAAGGTAAATTATATAGATATAGATACAGGATTTTTCAGATTTTTATATAATATACAGCCATAATGTTTCCATCATTTTTATTGTAAACAAAAAAATTCCTAACGGGTGTGCAAAAAAGGTGATTATTTCCAGATAGCGAAAAAAGTTACCCATTTGAATAAGAAGTTGTTTAAAATTCGATTTAGCTCGTATTTGGAAGTTGTAATATTTATTCAGAATAAATGAAAATTACAATTCTTATTGATCGAAAAACACTTCTTTTTTTGATATGTTATGATTTTCGTGCACGAAGCTGTGAGGTATGAACTATTGCAACAAATAATTTTCGCACTAGTATTAATTGGGAACAAATCTGAAATATTTAATTATATCGAATCTATGATCATCCCCGAAAATCATTCAAAACCAATAAAATCAGTTTTTTTCGATCAACAAAAAAAATTCTCAATTAACATTTCTCCTTCTAAATCCAAATACAATTTTAAAAATTGCTACCATGTAATGTGACATTTCAAAATGGATTTTGAGGTTTCTCGATATGCAGAAACGAACACCTGGAAAGTTTTGTAACTCTCTGAGAATAAAGTGTCACATATTATGCGCCTTGGAAACTTCAACAAAATAAGCAGTTCTGTTCAGTTTTATCATTGGTTTTAAAAAACAACAAACAACCATCTCTTTCATTAAATGCTATCCTATCACTATTTGTTAAAGCATTATTGATGGTCAAATTATAATTTATGAATTTCGTATGCATCTGGTACGGAATCGTAGAAACTAGAAGGGCTACGTATTATTCGTTTATTGATTAATTCAGATTCCTACTTTTATCTTGGATTTCCGACTTATATCGGAATTCCGAATTTAAGTGTAGAAATTTCGACATTTATGTCGAAATTCCGACTTTTATCTCGGAATTCCGACATTTGTGTCGAAATTCCGACTTTTATCTCAGAATTCCGACTTTTATCTCGGAATTCCGACTTTTATCTCGGAATTCCAACTTTTATGTCGAAATTCCGACTTTTATTTGTTAGAGATTTGTAACATATATTGGACCCAAACTTTATAATCAATTAGGTACCCTCTGAATTGAAGAATATTACCAGTATCAAAAAAATAAAACCAAAATTGAAAATTTTTATGAAGAATAGTTTTGATTGCTTAAATGCTATACTGGAAAACATTTGATGGCCACACATGTTTGCTCTCGACGAACAAGTCTACATTTCCATCAAATGAATTGTTTCCATATAATGAGAACGATGATGCCACAACACAAGCTTGCTTAGGTGGCATCTCCTTCTCTAAAAACTTGTATCTCCAGCTGCTATATTATGTTTGTAACTAATATTACGTTCAGGCTACTCGATTATATTTATAACTGATTCATTTTCTATTGTGCTCCCGTGCTTTGTCATATTAACTGAATAAATTACTTACTTACTTACTTACTTACTTACTTACTTACTTACTTACTTACTTACTTACTTACTTACTTACTTACTTACTTACTTACTTACTTACTTACTTACTTACTTACTTACTTACTTACTTACTTACTTACTTACTTACTTACTTACTTACTTACTTACTTACTTACTTACTTACTTACTTAATTACTTACCACAAAGACGTAAAATAGGGAAAAACTATTGTGGTGAGCAGTGAGTTGGTCAGGAAAAATTTACAGGGGACTCTTGCCATTCTCGAGTTATATTTTCTGAAATAACAATTATATTCCAAGAAAGCCAAAAACAGCATTTTTAGTTTCCCTGTATAACTCTGAAAGAGCGAGAGTCCCTGTAAATTTTTCTGACCAACCCACTTGGAATTCCGAGATAAATCAAATTTAATGGTATAAGCGGCAAATTTGTATCGTTGAAAATTTCATAAATTTATTTTGAACCAATCAGAAGGCTCCTTTTTGTATACGTTGCTTATAACAACGGGCGATTACCGTGAAAATTTCATAAATTTATTTTATATATACAGGGTGTTTCATATTAAATGCGCAGGACTTCAGGATATGATAGCTCTTTCAAGAATATGAAAAAAAGTTCCTATTGACTTACCCTCTAAAATGCACCATTTTCGACATACAGGGTGTTGAATTAAAAAAAAATAAATCGTTTTTGCGAATATTTCTGGAACCGTTTATCGCACAAAACAGATTTTGTAGGCATTTTCTATTCATAATAAGCTATGTTTTGGGCTGATTTATTATTTTTTTAAATTCATAATTGGTGAAGATTTTGAAGGGGTAGTGGGTGTTATTTCCTCCAACTTTTACGCCACTGGAAAAAGTACCATTTTGAGCCACCTATTCAAACCGCCAATGTTTTCTACACAAAAAAAAAGACTTGTTTATAAGCTCTAAAGTTGACCGTTTTCAATAAAAATCAACTTTCATGTTGAAAAACATGGTAAATTTTTTTAAATAATATTTTTCATAATTATACAAAATTTATTTAAACGTTAGAACAAGTAACAAAACCAAACGTTAACTTCATATTTGCAAAATAAAAAAATAACAAATCATACTTAATTAAATTAAGTGTTGAAAATGTCCGCCGTTAGCTTCAATGCACGCAGCAATACTTCGATGCATTGACTGTCTCAACACGTAGGAAAATACCCGGAGTGTTCCGAATTATGTTGCAAGAAGCAACAATACGCTCTCTTGAATTGTCAACATTTTCAACTGGAGTAGCGTGGACTAGGGTTTTAAGATGGCCTTGAATGTCGAAAATGGTTCATTTTAGAACTTTTTTTCATATTCTTGAAAGAGCTATCATATCCTGAAGTCCTGCGCATTTATTATGAAACACCCTGTATAACAAAAACATTCGTGACCTTGAAAAAAATTATCGGTAATAATTCTGCTGCTAGTGAGATAACAAGTGAAAATATTTCAGATTGATAGAGATCATGTCGATTTATGTGTTAAGTCAATGAATTCCGAGATAAAAGTCAGAATTCCGAGATAAAAGTCGGAATTCCGAGTTAAAAATCGGAATTCCGAGATAAAAGTCGGAATTTCGACATGAAAGTCAGAATTCAGAGAAAAAATCGGAATTCTAAGATAAAAGTCGGAATTTCGACTCAAAAGTAGGAATTCCAAGATAAAAGTCGGAATTTCGACTAAAAAGTGATGGGAATTCCGAGATAAAAGTCGGAATTTCAACTTAAAAATCGGAATTCCGAGATAAAAGTCGGAATTCTGAGATAAAAGTCGAAATCTTAATTGATCAATAAACAAATAATACGTGGCCCTTCTACGCTTCCGTACATCTACATATTTGAATTAAGTAACTTGAATATTAAAATAAAAAAGAAACGATGATTGCACGAAATACATTTTTTTACAGAATGACGAACTCAAAAAGTTACAAAATGAAAAAACAAGTATACAAGAAGAAAAGGAGAAATGGTTTATGGCTTATAATTCTTCCAAAGTGTATATCGGAAAGTTGGAATCACAGGTAACTATTGTAAAGGAATGGATAGTTGCCTAAATATTGTCAGCAATAGGAAAATTTAATGATAGAATTAGCAGCATCAACACTGATCGAAATAATATATGGTCACTGGTCACAGATTAAATATCTGTGATAATGGTGTGGGAAAAATGTATATTTGCTGACTTCACACTGACACACGATGCGATGCAAAAGAGATATAGAGGTACTGAGAAGTTGTTATCTGGTGATATAGTATGTATCATAGGCAAGGCCTGATGTAGGGGACATAACTTAGTCATTTATATATGGCCAAAATAGATAAATCATTAAACATTATCATCACATCAAGTCACAGATTGAGTAGGTAAAATAAAACTGAAAACAAAGTAATAACTGGATGCCATTCTAATCAGACGATGAAATAATATGGTAATCCAAATCAAACAGAAATGTCAGTATACAATGTTGGGATGGGGTAATCACGCAATTTTCATAAAAAAAAACAGTTGTCATATATCATTGATATATATGTGTAATGTCTTTTATCGAGCGATGTAGATTCTTGAATCTTGATTCAAATAAAAAATATGTTGATCCACATATATCAAACCTCTGGATCAGGAAAATTTCAATTTCCGCACAAATCTTCAGCCTCTTGTGTGAATTAAAAATACATTTTAGTATAAGGAAACACAATAACCCAAAATACCTGCTGAAGAAGCTGGTAAAAGAAGTTAAAAAAATCATATAGCTCGTAGGTTCGATGAGAGAAGAAGAATTGATGATCATGAAAATCATGGTGCAATCCAGAATGAGGAAATAAAGAAATGGTTCTATCAGCGCCAACTATAGCCATAAATAAAGAAAAGTTAAAATGTTGAATATATCTTCCAGTGAAATTCGTGAATTGAATAAAAACTTATTGGTTGGAAATCTGAAAAGTATTAATAACTATATATAATAAAGATATAAACATCGAAATATATATACAGTGACCGCCAGAAAGTATATGCATCATATGGGAATTTTTTTTATTGAATTCTGACAAATATTGATACGGGCATTGGCTTCTGCTTCAAAAGAAACCTCAAAAGACGTTGTATAGTGCCGTTCGTCATTTCGTGTTTAACGGGAAATTTGAAAAATTCAAAAATCATGTCCCAATTTGGAGAAATATCGAAAAATTATTTGGAAAATTTGTTCAGAACATTTTATATCTATGAAAAGTTTTGGAAAAATTTGAGTTCTATTTGGAGAAATTACATTTTCAACACAGAAACTTGTGAGTAAAGCCAACAGTGATATTTTGAATAATATTTTGTATTGATAAGCAAGCTATTTCTATTTTATTCGGAGACATTTTGAAATCTATGAATTTGCCATGTATATCCAGCTGCTTCATAAGAGGTAATAAGTGAAATATTTACAGAACATTATTATCTCGTTACTGTTTATTATCAATTTCTACACAATTTCGATTTTTTCAGAACAAAAAATAAATCGATTTTTACTGACCTCTTATGAAATAAGCAGCTGATGGATACATGGCAAATTGACAGATTTCACATTTTCTCCGAATAAAATAAAAATAGCTTGCTTATCAATACAAAATATTATTCAAAATATCACTGTTGGCTGCACTCATGAGTTTCGGCATTGAAAATTAATTTTTTCCGAATTGATTTTTTTTATAGCAAAAAATTGATTTTTATCTTTTCATCTCAGATTTTTTTCAAAACTTGTACATAACTATAAAATGTTGTTCTGAACAACTTTCCCAAATAACATTTTTCGATATTTCTCCAAATAAGGGGTGTTTTGGAACATGATTTCTGAATTTTTCAAATTTCCCGTTAAAACGAAATTACGAACGGCACTGTACAACGTCTATTGAGGTTTCTTTTGATGTCGAAGCGAATGCCCGTATCGATATTTGTCAGAATTCATTATTGAAAGATTTCCTATACGATGCGTACTTTCTGGCGAAGGAAAAGCGCGCAAAAAATGTTATCAAGAGTCAGTGTTTATTCTACAAAATAGAAATTTTTTACGAGAAAACCACTGCCACTATGAAAAAACACAAGGAAAGGTTAAATCATGTACTCATGTCATTCTTCCCCGGTATACCAAATCTTCTGGCTGTTATTGGCAATAAGCTGTTTATTCCAGTTAATGATTCGATTATCTGTTAGTGAACATAAAATGCCGCAAAACTATATGCATAGCTCGTTTTCGACAAAAATTTGACTAATTTCGTTTTCTCCCTGGACCCCTTCAAACACAATATGTTATGAAGAAGGGTGTGCCTGAAGAAAATGTTTCTGTTATCAAATTGTTTTGTTGGTATTCTATTATTATAACATTTTCTTTCACATGTCAATATGATTTTTTATCGCACACACTAGGTGAATTTACTTTTGTAAAAACCATTAATTTGTGTTTGTTAACTATGATTTCTGTGAGTTTTTATATCAGAGACCCTAACGTTAACAGTTCAACAGAAAAAATAGTATTATCAAATTAGAGTATTTTTTATTGATTGTCACTTCATACTGATAGTTTCAAGGTGAATCCTTTTGATTTCCATACTTTTACATGTTTTGACTTTGGAACCACACCCTATGAAAGTATTCAAAAAAAAATTCTCTCTACTTCTTTTTCGTAATATACAGGGCTATTCAAATTCGAGTCTATGCATGGGGATTTCGATAACGGTAAGAGATAGAGGGTTGGTTAAATGGGGGCAAAGTAGCGTATTTCAGAGGTTAATTATATGACCTAGCTTCTTCAGTTCTGAAGTTATATGACAAATATCTGACCTAGCTTCTTCAGTTCTGAAGTTATACAGGAAAAATCGAAAATTTCGAAATTCTTCTTTTGCCTATAGCTTTTTATTTTACGAAGATTTTTTTAAAATTTTTTCACTTTGCTGTGGCAACTTTTTGTAATCATTTCAGTTCACGCAACCCATGATCAAAACACTCAAATCACTCAAATCAAAAAATGCTATAAAAAATACAGGTCCGTATTTGAAAATTAAAAGTTGAGGGTGGCCCAATTTATACGATACCCTGTATATTTTTATTCAGATATTTGGAAAGGCTACAAAAAGTTGCTATGGAAAAGTGGCAAAATTTAAAAAAAATCTTCGTAAAATAAAAAGATATAGGCAAAAGAAGAATTTCGAAATTTTCGATTTTTCCTGTATAACTCCAGAACTGAAGAAGCTAGGTCAGATTTTTTCATTCATATAATTAACCTCTGAAATACGCTACTTTGGCCCCATTTAACCAACCCTCTATCTCTTACCGTTATCGAAATCCCCATGCATAGAATCGAATTTGAATAGCACTGTATATAAATATTTGTGGTCCCTTAATATTGTGTATTAATAATTGATATATACAATCTTCATAGTGTGAACTGATGATCAAAATATTTGAGATTTCAGAGTTAAATTCAAGTTCACAAAATAAATCTTGTGAAATCAGTTCAGTGAGAAAAGAACTAGAGCAGGTTAAAAAAGACCTTAAAAATGCAAGTTTGAAATCCAACAATTTTGAAACAAGACTTCTCAGAATGCAAGAAGAAAATGAAAAGTTGAAAGTTTCTATGAAGAATGTTAAGGATGAAGATAAGGTTAGTAACATATATATCTTATATTTACCATGACTATAAAAGAATATAAAAGAAAAAGTATGAAAAAATTTGGGGTGATTTTCAAATTGCATTATTCAGGAACAAGGTTTCAAACTGATACACATCGTTGTTCATCATTGAAATATTTGGAAGTAAAACTTTTGGCCATACACGCTGAGACAAAATTTATCCAAAATCGAATCTTCAATCTAATCATGCTAGCAAAAGTAATCATATAGCCTTCGGGAATTAATTGCAACACTGACGAATATTTGGGAACATTTTCAGTTCACATCAATGCCTAAACATTACATAATATCACTGACATCTTCAGGGCTCCAGAACACTATAGCTGATGGTGATTATCCGAGTCGTATGACACAATTATGTATTCCATAGTTTTGCTAACAATATAATATAGTGATTGATGCAAGCATATATTGATACAAGTTTCCGTTGAATAGAACGTCGATGCACTTATTTGGTCGTTCATCTTTTTTCAATAATTTACAGGAACTCAAGGAATCATTCAAAAAACAAATTAATGATTCGAATGCCACCGTTAAGCAGATTGAAAGGCATAAAATAGAGCTGCTAAATGGATTCAAAAAACAACTTCAACTCATAGATAATCTTAAAAAACAGAAGGTATGTTAATATTGCTGAATTTAAATCTTACATGCTCAAGTAATTTTCACTGCTGTTAAAACTGAACATTTGCTAGAAAGCTTGCTTTCCGCATTTTACAATTGAAATTAATACCAGAAATAGTTTACTATCAAACGAAGTGAACAATATAAGGATTCATCTCTTACGTCATCAAAACCATTATTGTGCCCGACCTATTCCTGACCAATAACCCAGATTCTTATGTATAGTTGAAAGCCCGTACACCACTGAGGAACTCTGCGGACTGGGATAGTCTTCATATGGTTTTGTTATATTCCTGACCATTATGTTGGAAATGGAAACTTTTGCGACGAACCATATATTCAATTCTGAAAAAAAAATCATCCAATATATTTTTTTACTTTTGGATACAGTATATTTTGCTGCTTTCAAATATATATACATACAGTGTGCCCACCTCAAGGACTTACCACCACTGTAAAATCTTTTTTGTGTTTGAAAAATGTTTTTAACCGCCAACTTTAGTTACAAAGCAACCCTCGAAGTCTCAATGAGACTTGTATGAGTAAGGAAGACGGGGACCTTAGCTTTTAAAGTGTCATCCGAAGCACTAAATATTTGCAGATAAGTTACCTACTTTTGAAAAACTTCTTCCTGTTGAACAGTTATTGGAATTTTGAAATTAAATTATCATAAAATAATACTTACATTTTTCCGAAACAGGTAGCCCCAGCGCCCTTCCGCCCCATTGAAAGAGGCTGGCCTTCGAAATTCGTGTTATTGAAATGCTAATGGTAATCACCCCATTGTCGGTTGTAAGCTGAATGTTTTTTGTTGTTTTTTTTTTCTCACATATTCGAGGGTTGCAGCGGGTGAACGCCACGATGTGGGCTCGGTATTTTTAGATTTGTACGTTTGGCTGGTGATTTCTCCATTTTCTATAGATATTTCGATGATCGATGGTCATCGTAAACCACGTCTATTGTTCAACCACTAACGATTCTGGGCAGACTAGACAGGCTCAGATTGGCGGCCACCCTTTCATTGTCAAGTTAGACTTGCCGAACTTGCATTGTTGATGTTTGAACCTCAAAACTTTCAAATATTCGACATATATCCTCTCTCAACATCCTTCCTCTGGCTTGCACGATGTTTCGCGAACATTATAGGATTTCTACAAAATAGGGACATCAGACATCGTGAATTTCAAGTGATAATCATTGCAAGTTGAATGCAAGCATTTATATCATTTGATATTTCATTGTTATATTTCTTGGACAAAGTTTGTTCCAACTCATGAATTTATTAAACATTTGATTTTCAACTTATTTTTTTCAGATGTATTTGGAAACTCTCAAGATAGCTGAAGTTGCAGAATCCGAACATCACAAAATACTCGAATGGAAGCTAGATTAAGAATTCAATCATACCAAGATATAAAAATAATAAGAGGTAGTTTATTTACAAAAATACACTGCAAAGGTTTTTCGAACAGTTTAATCTAAAAAAATATATAAAAAATAACACTGTTTATTTTCATTCTTATCTCAAGTGTAAAGAATGAAACATTATCTTCAAATATCGTACATGAACAACATTGGTGAAATGCAGTTCAGTGCGAAAACTTTCGCAGATATATTCAAAGAATACAAAAGAAATATTATACTTCTTAGATACGAAACAAAAAATGATTCTCAAAAATGATCAACACAAATTCGAATTCAGAGACATAAGAAATATGCCTTATAAGTGGCTAAGCTACAACGGTTTTGTTAAAAAAAGTCACCCAATGAATGGTAGACAACACTCTAAGACAACTTTTATCTGTAGAAAAGTTCATTTACCAATCGAATAAAAAAGTGAGAACAAATTGTAGAAATTTTGGTTGGGTAGGTATTGTCAACAAATTTCAAAATGTTTGACGTTTCACATTCAGGTAGTGGGGGACTATCAACTCACCATTATAACCACAACTTTATCGATAAAAACTCAAATCAATAAACACACGAACATCCAATGCATTAACACATGCATTTTCAGTACGTTGGTCAGAGTATAAAAATTTACTCCCCATATATCTGTCAGGATTAAAAAAATCACATTGTAATATGTTTGAATGTGTAACTTTCAACCAATCACGGAGGTAGTTTATCAGGTAATTGAACAAGACACGACATACTTTTTAGATGAAAACCGAGTTAAGAACAACTTTGTTTATTTTCCCTACCCAAGATGATGCGGACTGTTATACTGGGTTCCTCCCACAGTCTCAGGCTTGGTAGTTACCATTAACCAAGAAAGAGTGATGTTCTAACGTCAAAATTCGAATATCGAACGTAACGCCAAAACAAACACTTCCAAAAGCAGATAGATAATACTCGGGCACAGTGTTAGTAAATAAAAATAATATTTAACTATCAAATAATAAAAAAGCGGAACATCTGCGAAAAAATAGCGATTTTTTGGGCGAGGATTCACAGATAGAAGAGGAGGGTCTCCAAACTCCTGTGCGCCGGTCTGTGCAACGCCTGAGAAGTCAAAAATGCCAGTTTGTGTGCGTACTGGCAGGGAGCCGGTACGCGGACAGTGCCGCTCCAGTTGAAATACATGTGGCAGAGTTTGTATGTCAACATCTGCATGCGGTCTGGCGGCAGTCCCATCGTGTCTTCAATTACATTGTAGCTGGTCGGGCTCACAGTGCCTTGTCTCACGCACTGCGAGACAATGAAAAAGTCGTACCTGAAAAGAAATATATATTGTTTACAGTGTATCATGAAATCGTTAGCTACTACAAATGTATTTTTTATATTGTTACAAATTTTGATTCATATTTTCGGTAAAAAATGCATATCCCGATACCAGTTCACCGTCAGCGGCACCCCACCCCACTCGTAATATTCATGTATCGTCTATTCCATTGGGCACCGGGTTGAAATTTCGAAATATAATTCAGTTTCTACTCAATCTACTGATCGAATAATACACTATTCAGATATATCGATACCTCTGGCAACTGTGCATGAGTGCAAAAGTCATGCTAATGTCATATTAGTAATTTTTTTCAAGTCACATTCGATCAGACAAGAAAAATAAACATACGTTTTCAATGATTGTCAAACTACAATGTGAAAAAAAAAGAATTTCGGAAACTTCCCCATTCGGTGAATACTAAACCAATTTGATTGATGTACCGACATCCATTTTCATTGACCTCGAACATAAATTCTGAACATTGCAGTTGCTGGATAGTCATTGTCACCGCTGAAACTACTGATGTGCAATGTTGCCATTTTAGTAATGCTTAATCAACACACACTATTAAAGATCTTTGAAAGGTTACATACTTTTGAGTGATTTATTATGAACAAGTTGTCATCAGAAATTAGTGTCTATAAGGAATAAGATGGATTCTGAATGAATTTTACGATGAAATTGTTATCTTATAAATGATCAAAATCTAAATTCCTCAACTTGAAATGTGATATAGCAGTAAAGGTATAGCAGAATTTGTGATATTCTCATCAAATAGAAAAGTTCGATTGAAGACAATAATATCACTCGATATAAGTACTCACAGTTTTTCGTCCTATGGAAAACAATGTAATTTGATATCCTCCGATTTATTTGAAGATGATTTGCAATCTTCATATACACAGTAATGATTGCCAATAAACATAAACATATTATTGTACCTGTATCACATTCCAGACAATAAAGATATATACCTATGAACACAGGATGTCCAATTTTTGCTGTGATAATCCTCGAAACGTTTAGAATTATGGTTCATGGAAAATGTGTTTTACATTGTAAGAACAGAAACCCATCCGAAATACTGGATAGTGAATTGTGTTGAAACGAAAACATTTGTCATCAATCAACAAAATGATGACAACGATGTAAACAAAATACGCGATCAATATTTTACCGCCTGCGCATATCCATGACTGGACCTTTAAATTTTGCACTTTCGACACCTCTCTCTAATTTCATTCGCTGTCGGACAGTCTCATCTGTAAAGTTTTCTAATCTGTGGTTATGTGGGTCACATTAGTATCGCTATTGGTTAACATAAATCCAGAATTCCGCTCCTTCAACCCATGTAACTCACCTTTCGGGCAAGGTAACGACATCGTCCACAACAGTACCGGGCGGCGGGTTCCCTCTCTCGGAGAAGATCCTGGTGTTTATCCGCTTCGAGACGACGACGAACGCCAACCGGAGGTCGCCGTTCACGTAGATCTGCTGCGACAACTTCTTCTTGATGATCTCGATCTCCTGCTCCCGCACGTAGTGCAGCTGGCCATCGCCCACCCCGTCGCGGTAGATCAGGATCCTCTCCGGGAACCGGCCATTGTGCTCCTTGAACTTGTGGCAGGCGAGTATCATGAAGGCGGCGAAATTCTCGCTCAACTCCTCCTCCATCTGGTGCTCGGACACGCTGTTGTAGTAACGCGTCATCGCCTTGTCCAGCGAGGCGACCATGGCGGAGAAACTCCTGCCCTTGTTGGCGGTGTCTCGGCACACGTCGTAGCCGACGACCATAAGATTCGACAGGGGCAACACTACGGACCACGGGGCGCCGCCGACTTTGCAGTTCAGCTGGATGGCCACTTTGGTAGCTATTGACATGACTCCTGAAAACGAGAATAGATATTTCGTCGCCCTAGAATGATAAGGTTGTATCAAACATTTTCACCAAAATTGAGATTTTGGTATATTAGGGTTCTATTTGGTGCATTCTTCATTTTAAGAGGTCAACTAGCGCCTTCTGTTGCCATTTAAACAAGTTAGCTGTATTACAGAATTCTATCTGCAGATGTTTTCTCTCTGGATTCGGTACAACAATGGCCTAACTACACAGTTTATTTTATCATGTTTCTATCTACACCCAGATAAAACTTTGTTATATCCAGTGAACTCTATACGAACTGGAACGGCCGCGTCTAAGCATCGAGTGAGGCAAAAATATTGTTCAGGCAGTGTTTAACAAATCACACCAACAAATTTATCATTTTCAAGAACACGCACGACAAATGAAGCGATTCTAAATGAGTACGAATGTACAATGAATATTTGTCTTCACTTCTATTGCAAGTTATGAATCAAAATAAACTGTAACCTGAATTTTTACCTAAATGATAATTAATGCACCCAGAGACCATTAAACATCACGAGTATGAGAGAGAAACATTCCCATAAATCATGCTTTCTCTGTTGCCCCTGCCCCTTACACACTTTTCGGTTCGACAGGCACGGGTCGTCACCGTTCCAGTTCGTATAGAGTTCACTGGTTATATCAAACCAATAGAGATACACCTTTTTTATAAGATAAATAATACTGATAAGTTATTGGTGGATGAAGAGAAAAAAGATAACCACACACCCACACTCATACAAAATGTGATCAGCTGCAAACGATCGGAAGTTGGAATTTTTTTTTTAATTGAATGCAGTGTTGGAAGACAACAATGTTACAGATTTAGTGACTTGGATTCTTCTGTATCGCAAAATAGAAATTCATTAATATCATTAGCTGTACTGGATGCTTTAAGAGAAAATCCAGAACAGCAGAACGTGACAATGAAATACTCGGTTCCAGGACACAGAGCAATTCAGGAGGTGGATATCATTCACAGTAATGTTGAAAAGTTTATGAATAAAACGATTTTTTTTCTCACTTTTACCTTTCGTCGAAAATTAAGTAAATAAAAAAAACATACTGCATCTTACAACTGAAAGATATGGATTTCAAAGATTTTGAAAGTTGTGCCAAGAAACTCCAATATATATATATATTCCTTTTTCCCAAGTTGCTGCATTGAGATTCACTCAAAGTATTTCAGAAGTACAATTCAAAACTAAACACTCTGAGGATTACAAGAAAGTATCTCTTAAATATTCTACAGCGAACGCACTGAGAGGATAATGAAAATAAAGAAAATATCCCTCGATTGTGAAGTGACGAGTTTCTAGAATGAATTTTCGTAAATTGATGTAGTGCGTGAATTTCACATTGAAATATTGCTGTTTTTTTTTTAAATTTTGATGCACTAGAGGAAAACCTAGCCAGCAGAAATATATTGGGAGAGGAAATGGGTATTGGCCTTTTGATACAAAAAAAATCTATAAAATGTACTTTGGCAGGTCTCGAGCTTGAGAATAAAGCAAGATAATTTCTTCACGCAGGATATACACAATTTGGTCAACAATGTTTCTGATAATGTCTCCCATCATCCCAAGAATTATTTTTCATATTTAGTGTCAAATTTCATAGTATTCAAATAGGACAATAAATTAGGATTGGATATGAATTTGTGTCAACATTTCTATCGTGCAGACGAAAACTCTGCGTTCATAAAATATTTCATTTCTGTTTTGGAAACAATGTCTTCTTGTTTAATTTTCTGGTGACAACCATGAGGGAGAAACTTGTGTAATTGATGTATTTGTATTATCTACCACCAGCAGTAAGATCTATGGTAAAGACCAATCTCCACTGCTTTTGCATCAATCTAGTTCACTACAGATTCAGTACTTTCATTTGAATCAACCTTTTTCTTTAGTTCAATTTTCTACGAAAGTTAACCCGCTTTCACCTTTTATTGAGAAATAGAGTGAGATGTGGTTGGCATAGAGGAGATTCTGTAAACAGGTTATAAGAAAAATAAGACTATTTTTCAACTGAAACACTAGAATTATATGAAAATGCCAATCACCTGCTGTATCCTTTTTCTAAAGTACTATTCCATTTGAAAAAGGAATAATATATTTTCAAGATATCAAAATCCTTGAATATGCTTCGATAACAGTGAAAGATAAGAGGATATAAATCCACTGTAACTCTTGATGAAATCTAAAAAAAGGACAACTCACCTTTAGAAGTGAGATTCTTGGACAATATCACTTGTGAGGGGAGACCACGGTCAACGCAGCATTTTTTCTTGATGGAACCGTATCTGTCAATGGAATTGTTCGGCACCACACACATGACCATCGAAGGGGGGTTCTGGCCCATCATACTTTCGATGCATTCGAGGTAGGTGTGAGTGCGGTCATCGTTGATGTCAAAGATCCTCGGGTTACCGATGTCCCATTTCATGCCGCGGGCAGATCGCTGTAGGCACTGAATGAATTCCTGGCACGCGCCTTTGAATTTGGTTGGACAAACGACAGCGAATCTCGGAATCTGTCCGACAGCCAACATAGGCAGCGAGCGCAACTCCTTGGTCCAATCGGCCTGTGTTCCGGCAGAATACTTGTTATTGCCTCCTATTGACAAAAACACATTATGGTCGCGTTTCGATATTACTGAATTTACTGATGACAGTCAGCAATTTTGGAACGAATTCAGGTTTAGTAAGCTACAGCCAGTATAATTCGGTGATTTTAGAACGATCTAAATTCTTAACACGTTCAACGCCATGTGTATCTTTTTCGATACACACTGTCCTATCCAATGTGTATCGAAAAAGATACACGACGTTCATCTCGTTCGATGCTTTGTGTGTCGTCAACTCGCACACTTGCCGTGTGTTTAATAGGACGAAAATGAAGTTTTGGCCCACACGGAAGTTTGTGTATGCCTGGGTTGGGATATGGATGTTTATATTTTGAAATATCATAAAAATTATATGGTGGTAGAATAAAACAATGTATTCTCTGAAAAATTGTAATGAAAAAAATTATGAAACTGAACAGCATGATGAATAAACATTAGTGAGTATTATTGAAACATTTACGACACAAAAATGTTCCGCAAACAGAACATTTTGTTATAACTTGCGAGGCTATAACAAGTTTTCCGTCAATCTCTTTCCCCTTTCTGCCATATTTTCTGTAGCATTCCGCACATCGTCCACGTACATTCTTCCCCTCCACTTCATTATTTATAAGATAGTGTTTCCCTTTCGTTTTCTTGTGTATCTTCTTCGATACACATGGCCCATGAATTACGTAACGATTGAAAACTATTTCAAGGACCACGTGTATCGAAAATGATACACATTCCAAAACGCACGAAAGAATGACAGAAAAATTTCGAAAATGATTTTTCCATACTCAGGATAACACCAGACCTCCAAATAAAGTAAAAATAAAAAATATTGAAAAATCGTGGAATCTGATGTAGTACCTTGGCGCTGAACGTGTTAAGTATTGAACGGTACTGGTTGGAAATTTCGGAACTCGACCTATATAGGAGACCTATTGCTGAAAACACATAGAACAGCAACACAACCTCAGTTGTTAAGCTGAACTTCGCCATTGAACAGAACTATAAATTTAATAATGTAATAACTTTGACACCAGAATAACAATATGTTATCTAATGAGCGCATAATGATGGCTACTACCCACATAAATGAAAATTTCGATACGAGCCGAAGGTGAGTGCTGTATCTTCTAATAGACATTATGGGCGAGTAGAAACCTATATCACATCTTAAACTATCTAAATAGCTAAACAACTACATTTGTATGGTGTATTCATGTTCAGAATGAACATCATTTCGCTACATCAGCTGATTCTTCCCCAGAATTTCGCGTTTTTGCACCCAATGCATCCGCTAACATCATTTTCAGCGTTCAGAGGATAAAAAACAAATTATCGTTTGTCTTACTTCTGCACGAGCGATTGAAACTATGCTATCCTAAGCACAGAAAAGAAATACTAACAGATGAGATTTCTGTGGTTGCGTCTTTAAATTCCACTCAACACGCCTATTAACAAGGTCAACATTACTGCCCGCTCTCCACCGCTCTGCCCGATTCAAAAAGAGAAAGTTAGATCTTGCTCACAAATAATGTAATATATTAAGGATAGGAAGGGCCAGTCTATGTATTTTATTGGTGTGAGGTGAAGACAGTATGCGAAAATGTGTATTTCCTCCTAACACACGACAATGCTCACATTAAAACAGGCACACCTTACCTTCATCAGTGCAGGGTAGTCACCGATTGGATACCCTGAGCACAGCACAGATTAGAAAACCTTAGAGATGAGACAGTCAGAGTAAATAAAATTAGAGATGTCGAAAGCGCAAAATTTAATATGCGCACGCGGCAGGCGCTAAAATATTTATCAAGTTTTGTTTACATCGTTGTCATCAATTCGTTGGTTATGTTAAAAAGTGGGTGGGGCTATAACGGCTTCTGATTGGTCGGGCTAGTAGTATATGACGCGTTGCGTTACCACACCCCTCTCTGACGTAATCAGAAGCGGCATGGAAAACTTGACGGATAACACAGCGGTATGGAACACTAAACAGTTGACATGATAGTTGACTGCTGTCATGACAGTTGACAGCTGTCATGACAGTTGACAGCTGTCATGACGGCCATCTTTGATGACGTCAACAAAATTTGAATTTCCCGCCATTATGGCGGCCATCTTATCGGTGTGGTACACTACTAATGTTTTTGTTTTACACAATTCACGATCCAGTATTTCGTATGGATTTATGTGCTCACAATGTATAACATAATTTCAAAGGGATCTTCAAATAAATCGAATATGAAATTACATTGTTTTCCAAAGGACAAAAAACTGAGAGTACTTATATTGAGTGATGTTATTGACTTTAATCAAACTGTCATATCGCATTTGAAGTTGAGGAATAGAGTCTGATAACTATACTGCTATATCACATTTCAAGTTGAGGAATTCAGATTCTGATCATTTATTAGATGATTCAGTCATGTTTTATTTTTCCTGATGGCAATGAACGGGCTGCATTCGAAATATTCTATCAGAATACATTTTATTCCTGATAGAAACTAATTACTGATGACAGCTTGTTCACAATAAATCACTCAGAAATTATTTTTTAAATTAGTGTTGATTATGCATTACTGAAATGGCCACATTGCACATCAGTAGTGCAAGACAACGACTCTCCAACAACTGCAATGCGCAAAATTTAAAGGTCCAAGGTCAATGAAAACGGATATCGGTAAATGAAACAAAATGGGCGGAGTGTCTCATTTGTAAGGTTTTCTAATCTGTGCCCTGAGCTACGAAGTCATACCGAAGTCACTTACTCATTGAAATCTATTGTAATAGTCAGTGATTCACAACTCACCGCTAACAATCATTTCCGAGGGCAACACCCTACCCTGGAACTTGATCAGAGAGTCGGCCAAATTGAGATCCCACCTGCGCACCTCGTTCAAAGCCTCCGGAGACCCTTTCAGCCTTCTGCTGAACTCTCTCAGCTTTTCCATTCGCTGGGGCGGCGCAATGCGGGTGTATTCGGCCATCGCTCTCATCAGCTGGAAGTTCTCTCGCTGTCTGTCGGTGAGACCGGTGAGTTTGCAAAGCTCGGGAATCAACAGAATTGTGTCGGGCATACCAGCTCTGATTTCTCTCGGTTTGCTTCTGGACACCAACAACGGTTGCTTACTCATCTGGAAATTTAGATGATGTTTAGTGGGTTGTTAAAACCACGTTTAGGTTAATCCTGTCTTGAACACCAAAATCTATCAAACCGTCTCAATACGACTTCGGAATCAGAAAGGTATATTAATACAACATTTAGATATCCATATCACTTTGGAAAACTCAAAGGTAACATTCTAAAATGGATCAAATTTGCCACAGAAGTATACTTGTTGAGTATGAACAGCAAGTTAAAAGAATGCATGATATACAGTGTGTACCAGCCAAATGGAATAAATTCGTTAATAAATAAACGGTGGCGTTTTAGGAAAAACGCTCGGACACGTCGATTTGTATCTTCAGTTGCGCTTTTTTTTCAAAAAAACTTATTATACAGGGTGTGTCATGCCACAATGGCCAATATCAACTTTCTTATTTTAAATGCAACACCCTGTATTTTATTTCATTTTTAGATTCTTCATGAAGAGCTGATTTCGTCGATCTATCATATTTGGGGTATAGCGCGAAATATTACAAAGATATAGGGTGTGAAAAATCGAGATTTTTCAACTTTAGGAATTTTTTGTGTCGAAACTAATCATTTCTGCTCAAAAAGGCTTACATGTCCCTATCTTAACTTTTCATTTACTATCTACTGACATTTAATAGAAACAAATAGAAGGTGATGCGAATCTCAAAATTTTGAACCACCCGTATTTCTCGTTATTGCGATTATTCAGAATATTTTGTAAGCATTGTTGGATTATGATTGTTGATTGATTCCAAACACATCATAAATGTGTTTTTAGATTTCTTCCTTTTTTTTACGTCGCAATCATAACATGTTCGTTATTATAAGTTGCAATCTTGATGAAAAAGACAACACTAGGCCAGACATATTTTTCTCTCTCAAAGCTGGCTTAACTTGTCATTCATTGAAGGCCAGTTTATCAATGTATCCATCAGTTGAATCGTAACTATGTTATTTCGAAACGGTCGCTTTATCAACACAAGTTAGTAGTTAAAATACATAGTAATCTGATAGTTTCTACTGGCAGATACTTGGATATCTGGAGGATAAGCCCATAGAACACCACATAAATATCTGTAGTATTGTGACCGTTTTAATTCGCGATTTCAACAACTAACTTCAGAGTCTTTTGTTTTCATGAAATCAATATTTCAATTGGAAATGGAAGTAACATGAAGCAATTCAATTTGCATGAAAAATTAAAATCGTGACTATCTCTCAGTTAATCAACAAGGGGATGAAAATCAATTGAAAAACCACTACCAAACAAACTGAAACATTATCTGTTAGATACCTAACTTGTGTATAAAATCGCCAATTGATGAATAGGGCCTGAGACACTCTGAATTCTGAATATTCCACCTTTTCTAATTGTAATTAGCATAATCAATGCAACCATGTGCTTTGAATAGGTAAAATTGAAAATTCGTATTTTCCGACATTCCAGAAAATTTGTGATTTGACGAATTACTATCCACTCTAATGGTTTGGTAAAGCTAGGAAGCAGAGATATACCTTTGTAATAATTATGCGAAAAAGATGCCTTTGCCCGTTTGCTTGTTTTTGACAATCTTATCACGGATATACAGTGCTTTTATTCAATGCCCCTCACCCCTTTTATTTTTTGAACGGGTCAACTCAAAAAATTGATTTGGGATTATGAAATTGATATATTTTGGAGTGAAATTGACAGATGAAACTTTCAAGATGGCGACTGGGCGCCATCTGGAAAAAAATTATATTGACATCCTTTTGGAGCTCCTGACGAATACTTCACAACCCTAGAATATGAAGTCAATATCTTCACCTACTACAAAATGGCGGAACATTTAATAATTGACAAGCACTGTATATGGCCTCGGCGTGCATTATACATGTAATCGAGTACCTCTGTATTTTCAGTATATTATGTAGCTGTAACAGAAGACATTCATGTGTGATTTGAATGTGATTCTCATTGATCTCATCTAAAGAGTGAATAAAATGGAAAATATTGATAAATAATATCAAATTTGCTGTTCAAGTCCTTATGCATATAGTAAAAAGCATTGATGTTGCAGCAACAGCAACCGAGACTGTGTCTCAATCAAATCCCATTTACTTTTACTGCGCCAGCACAACCTTTGAACTTTGTTATTGTTGCACTTCTTGATGTTCAAAAATTATATATTATATTATGTTGTTCTGATATAAGTTTTTTCTATTGTGATTCGAAAGATTCTTAAGCTTACCTGAATCCTAATGTTGTATTTAGTTTTGTAGTATTCAATGAATGTAGTCCTCGACCCATCTTTCATAGCAAACGAGCTTTCTGGTGTTAATTCATAATCCACGTCATCAATTTTGTAAGTCTTGTTGTTATAATAGGTCAAAACAACGCTTCCAATGACCTTAGACTGGAATTCGGCACGTTGGTTGCTACTTCTGCACTCCAAAAGTAGGTCGTATACGTTATCAGTGCGCATCACTTTGAACGCCACATCAACGTTCAGCAGAATACTCTGTTCATGTTGACGCATAGAGGTATAATACCCTGGCCAAAGTTCCATTTTGTATTCCGGAATGGCAAACTGAAAAACATTGAACAATAAAAATTCAGATAAAATACAGGAATAATTGATGTAATACAGGTAGTCTATGAAAAATAAGCAGTGAGTTGGCCTTTTGATTAGGGATCGACCTATGATGAAATTTTGGCAGATACTGATAATCGTCTTTTGTGTGAAAGTGGCTCACAATTTCTCTAGTTGAAAGGTAGAGTTAAGGACGGAAAGGTGTGAAGACTTGAATCCTTTGAAAATATGAGTTAAGCTGAAACAGAATAACGATATGAAAAAAGTTGTTGAAAAAATATTAATAAGGATGTTAAAATGAGGACTACTATTGAATTAGATTCGAATGTCAGTTCCTGAAATTGAGTAAACTAGAAAAAGTATGGTTGAAGAAAAATGGGCTGGTCGAGTGCGTTGAATCGCTGGCTTATAGTCTAGAGGGCCCGGGTTCAAATCTCGCGGCAGCTATTGAAAATATTTATTTATTTCTATAGTATCGTTTAGCAGGAGGAGATAGGTGACCAACCGAACATTCTTGCTACCTAGATTTCAATCCTTCGGACAACGATAACCAGCCGAGTAGTGCTTTGAATGACACTTAAAAAGTTAACGTCCCCGTCTTCCTTACTCATACAAGTCTCAATGAGACTGCGAGGGTTGCTT
The DNA here is from genome assembly GCA_029955515.1 of Chrysomela aeneicollis. NCBI lineage: Eukaryota > Metazoa > Arthropoda > Insecta > Coleoptera > Chrysomelidae > Chrysomela > Chrysomela aeneicollis. Next base: position 7,142,784 of record JARUHQ010000009.1, on the reverse strand, counting down.
TGCAACTAAGTGGGCGGTTAAAAAACGGTTTGTAAATACTTTTCAGAAGAAAAATAGTACACTTTGTTCGACAAGCGAATTTTGCGTTCGCGAGGTGAAGTGATATAACTAAGCAGAGCACGCAAAATTTGCGAGTCAAACGAAGACACTTTTGATCCTAATGAAACATGCTACTTTTTCTACAACCAAAATAATTGATATCTAATCCATTGCGGATCACAAAAAATCTAACGTTGACCAACTTTCTGAAAGGAAGACTCCAAAATGGACAATTAGACAAAAATAACAAGAAAAATAACCAACCTCTATTTTTGCTGGTCTGAAAGATTCAAATATTTGGAGTTTGATTTTCATTTGAGAGATGAGATAATTTAAAGGTGGCCCTAGGAAAAGTTAAGAAAAATGTGCTGGCCAATTGTCCCAGGAACTGATCGAAACCATTATGAAGAAACAACAAAGTAGGTATCAATTTCATGTTGAACATAGTGGATACTATGTTGTTTATTCTTGATGAGTTAGTTTTTTCTGAAATAATGATCATAATCATATCACAATGCTATAAGGTACCTACCTCATTTATAAATGTTAGGATTTAAATATAAAGTATCGCCTACAGATTAAAAGTGTTGCTTTGCAACATACATATCAATCATCTTATTGTGTCAGAAAGAGAAACGTCAACTTCAAGAGCTGATTTCAGAAGAACAAAAATGGACGACTTTGGAGTCGGTTGTAAAAAATAATAGATTCAAATGAGAATTTGAATAGGTCGATAACCTGAAAAGAGTTGAGTGAACTAAAAAGAATGGAAATAAAATAAAGAGATGAAAGGATTTCAAAACGAGTTTTTCACGATGTTTCGAATGTGTCTATAAACGTCTTCAGGTGACAACTGACAAAACCTGGGATATTAACTATGAAAGTGAGGTGGCTAACTTCTGAAAGAGCAGACAGTTTTTGCACCACAACTTACCAAAACCAAATAACCAAGATTAATTGAATATTTTTGTATTCAAAATCACCTTACAATGGCAACTTGCATTAACTTTCAATTATTTTCAATTTGTAGCCAAAGATAAATCAATTTATTATTATTTTATTTTGATTCCAATCAAGATGTATTATCATTTCAAGAGAGATGTTCACTATTTTCTTCCAAGGAAAAATATATCGGCTGTTCATATAGGTCGATCCCTAGTAGCTTGCTACTTAAACCACCCACGCACGATACTTTCCACTTTCCATACTTATCCCGAATATTTCCCTCATGTATAATATATGTCATAAGAGGAATGCAATTATCGAAAAATTACAGCGGTAATTGCACTGCGGAGCGATGATTGCACTGCGAAAACATCCCGTCGGCATGACACCAATAACAACAACACTGACTGACAATACTGATGAATGTCAGATATACTTCAAAAAGTGAAAAAATGTCGCGTTTTGGTGAGTGGTCCAACTCCAAACGATACCCGAGAAAAGAAAGGAGAGTTCAGTGTTTCTCAAAGGTGACGAATACAAAAATTTGGTCCAGAATTGTGACGAAGAGACACCAGATGGATTGCAAAAAAAGGTATTTTTCGTTTTTGCTTTTGAGTTAGCTTGGCGTGGTGGAGAAGGTAGCAAGTGTTTAACGTCATTCTTCAAGGAAGAAGAGAATAATAATGGTGAAAAGACGGGAAGAATAATTTATGATCCCATTTTTTCAAAAACAACACAAGGCGGGGAAAAACCGTGTGTTCCATTAAAATGGTTAATTAGGAATAAAACGAATTCTGATTTGTCCCATACGATTATACAAAAAATTTTTGGAGAAGCGGGAGGGAATTAAGTCAGATCGATTCTTTATTACTGTAAACCCCTTTTGGATGTCAAGCAGAGCATGGTATAAGAATATTCCTGTAGGACGAAATACAATGAGCTCTTGGACAGCCCAAGAAGCAGCAAAAATTGGCTTGGATACAAAAAACGTGAAGATAACTAATCATTCGATACGGTCTACAGCTGTCTCAAGTTTAGCAAAAAAAGGCGTCGGTGAGGAGCAGCTTATTAAAATTACCGGCCATTCGACCACTAAATCCATTACACCGTATCTGCAGTTAGACAAAGGTCACCATGAAGAAATAGTTGAAAAAATGCGTGGAAATGAAGTAGCACCACAACTAAGTTTTGTGTCGAATTCCGATAATGTGTCAGCTGCAGCTCTTAATGCGCCTGTATCGGGTCCATCCAGTCGGAATGCCAAAAACTTTTACAACTGCGTGTTCAACTGTAATTCTTGTAATTTTTAATTTGTGTGTTGAAAATAAAATTGTTTGAAAGCATGTCTAGCATAATTTTATTCATAGTCTTTGTCAGTAGTATGTGATTTTTCTCAGAAAAAAATCAATACTTATTTCTTTATTCGTGAAATATTCCATTGAATTACACTCGTGCATAAAAATGACCAGATAATTTTACATTCAAGCGTGTTATCTATAAAAATTGCACTCCGTTATTTTCATATTTTGGCGAAAGAGCCCGACTCCGAAGGAGGAGGGCTCTTTCGCCAAAATATGAAAAAAATCTTGTGCAATTTTTAGATAACACGCTTTCTTGCAAAATTATCGGTAATTTTTATGCACTTGTGCAATTATAACCGAAAATAAATCTCGTGGCAACATTACCTTAGCGTTCGGATCGAAGTAATTCCTGCCGACCAGCTGTAATTTCATGTAAGCCAGGCACTTCCTGATGATCAAATTGAACAGCTGAAGGTAGTGGTAGTCACCCCAGGATACTTCACTAACCAATCGAACTGAGACGCGTATTTGCTCGCCAGCCTCCGTTTGCACAAGCTTCTCCATCGGATCGGGATGCAACCTTTGGGGGGTGTACATAACAGTGCCATCGAACAGGTAACCCGTTATGCCCTGTATGGACTGCATGGCAGTACGAAACAGCCCCTTGCGCTGACCTGTGTGATCGACATCGGGATTGAAGTCGACCCGGTACTGATTCAATGCCCACTTGCCAGATTGTAGCAGGGCAAAATAATTGGAGATCAAAGGAATAGGGGTTCCGCTTGACCCTGAAATAAATAAAAAACTTGTGAGATTTTGAGGTTGTGAAGAGAGGCATGTTATCTCATTAGCGCCGTGAATATATTATTTTTTGATAGATAATTTTTCCGGCTGTAAATTGAAGGAAGATTATCGAAACAAAAAATACCTTTTTTCCATATTTTGTTCGATAATTTTGGAGAAAAGAGGTGGTACCATAAAGTAAAAATTTATTGGTTTCACTAGATTACAATTATCATAATTCACAGAAAAAAACAATTGATTGATCTATATGGAACAAGTCAAAAACTGGAACGATATATCGATAATTCCGATATCATCGATAATTCCAAATGGTATCACTGTATCAATAGTTTTTCAATTTTCACATACACAGTACAACTATTCGAATTTTTGGTTTCAACAGCTTGTGTAGGATTGAAAAAACATGGATTTATAAAAAACAATAGGAATGCATTTAAAAATTATTAATGATAATCGATATTTCCAAATCGCCCACCCCACTATGTTGGATGTCTCAAATCGTAAATCATTATCAATCAATTGAGACTTTCGAGGCAGTTGATCAAACGATGATTACCTTGCTTGTTGAAATTCTGCGGCCTTGTAAACATTATGTCATGCCTGACAGTTCTTCCGCGGACGCCACCATTGCCACCTCCTCGTCTGTCTTGTGGAACAGCACCTTCTCCTTGACTTTGTACTCCTAAAATTACAAAATAATCAAGTTTTGTTCAATGCATTCAATTTGTATTCCATACAAACCTCCAACCTGTTCTGGAGCACCTTCTTGAGCCTCACCAGCTCCTAGACGAGATCCCCTTCCCGATGACTGGAATTAGGAAAAAAAATATAAGATTCCACCTTCAGGAACATATACCGGATGTTTTTCAATTAATACTTTATTGTTTCTACAGAGAAATTCAAGGTTACAAGAACAGTTATTTGTCAATTCGAATGGTGCATTCAAAAATACAATTGTAGACAGTTAGTCAAATTTGGACAAATCAGTGTTTACAGAGAGATCCAACAGTTAACACAAGACGGAAGTTTCTGGAAAACACACTATTGTAATGCTTCATCAATCTATCAGTAGTACCGGAAGACTAAAATTCTTTCAAAATTTCTTTCCTCACAATTAAATTTTTTTTAACCAACAAAATACAATAATTCCATATCCTGTACATTACCCTACATACATGACAATAATTTTAGGTTATAAATTTAATGAAACCTCATGCATTTTTGTATAGAGGGTTATTCGAATTTGAAGTTGTGGCAAATTTGCAGAATATTCTGTTCATTATAGTGACATAAAATCCATGCTATCTTCTTTTCAGAATATAAAAAAAAGTTGCTTGAATCATTTTCATTTTCGTATTGCTTCTTTATTATTGGATATTCACCAAAACTGAAAGCACTTCTTCATTACCAGTTTTTGCAATCTCTCAATAATAATTTGAAAACTAGAAGAGCTACCATGGATTTTTTTCAACCTTAGTAATGTGCTTGAAATTCCACAACTCTGCCCCAATTCGAACGTCTTCCTACCTTCTAGAATCTAGGGTTTCCAGAGATATCCAATGATTTGACCTTTATCAAAGAATGACACCTTGTATAAAGAATAAAGTAGAAATTGAATCTACAAAATCAGCTACTTCTTGCCACATAGAACATTGAGTATATTTCTGAATCTTCGAAAATTATTGCAGACATGAGAGAGTTCTTGATGAAGTTATATTATGTCAGATAATTTAATTCTGAGAAACCCTTGGAACTCCATCCTACCAACCATCTCAACCATTCATAAATGGACTAGACATTCCAAATCCATGACAGTAAAAAAATATTGCACTATTTTCATTGACAAGATGACAATAAAGATATGTTTAAAATATTCCAAATATCCCACTTAATGAAAGGATTTCAGGATATATAAAAATATTCAGGATACATTAAAATCCATTCTTGGAATTATCAGTTTGATCATTATTTATAAAAATAAAAGTAACAGAATAGGTATTTGATAACTATTACCACTATGCAAGCACTGACAACTTTATTGATTACACTGCATATTGTAATAAGTTTGGTCATGCTAACTTGGCGATTATTTCAAACACAAATTGAATATGATTAGGAGAGTAAAATTGTATCCACAAACTGTTACTAGATCATCAACTTATGAAAAGAAATGCAGAATCTAACAGAACAATCAAATGTGAGCCATAATTATTAAAAAAGTGGGTTATTCCATAGGCTTTGGTTGTTTTCGAACAAAATTTAAAACAATTACATCACTTTATACTGTTTCCACAACCATTCATTTTGTTTTATTATTGTTCAAAAATGCAATTTTTGTCAACTGTTTTAATTTGTTGCTTTCCCCATATAACTTGAAACTTGATATTTTGGAAGTATACAAAAACATCCATGTCCAAAAATAGGTAACTGACTAATAATGTTACTTTTATTTTTCTGGTATTGAAATCCTTCAAGTTTCATAAACTGCTGATTATTTTAAACTTTGAAAAACAAAATTCAACCTGTTCAAATGTTCCATTCTAAAGATCTCCAATTCAACTCAAAATTTCAATCCATAAAACTTTTCAATTCCTCAACTTGTCACTTTTTCAAAAATATCAGCTGTGCCAATCTCAATTTCCCAAACTTTCAACTCTTCATCTATTGAATTCAATTTTCAAAGATAAAATGTCCAACACTTCAACTGCAATAACTTTATCTATGCAATCTTATACAAGGTAACTAAAAGTGAGTTTTCGATCCATGTATTGATAATGCAGATATAAGAAAAAGTTTAATATGTTATTCCCTATCAGAAATACCATATCTTGAAAATAGTGACAGATGCTAATTTCTGAATTTGAACAAATTGAATGTCAGTAGATTGTAAACTAAAACTGATAAAAAGTGATCCATCCAACTTTTGGATATGTTATAACTCTTGGATTTTTAAGTTTTTAAACTGTTCACCATTTCAGCTTTTCAACTTCACCTCTTCCACTATTATACAACTTTCTCACCTTCCACCTCTACTTTTCTCATAAGCTTTCATTTCTCTACAGCCACCCATATTTACCAAATAAGTAATTGATCATTCTTTGAAATTTTAAACCTAATCAATATTTTTCCAGGTGGCCAACTCAAGGAAAACCACCTTGAAAAACTCTATAGCATATAAAAAGTTGAAACTGTATCTCTTTATTTAAATAACATAACCTAGATTTGAGCCCCTCAAGTAGAAGAGGTATCAACTTTTGTAAACCATGTAGCCTGTGCATTGGGATTTTTCAAAAACTTGATTAACATTACAGATTCAAAATTCCTCATTATGTTCATTGTGTATGATGAATATATGAATTCAGGTTGTTGACCACTCTCAACCCGTAGGTTGATTCTCATGTCAGATTGTTATTATTATGAATATATTCAACATTTTGAAGCATGCAGGAATCTTAGATTATATATCACCCTGTTTAAATGGAGGTGTACATTTTCAGAGGAAGCTGTATATGTGAACAAACCCATGGGGCAATAATTGTGAATAGGTATCATCATATACTTTTTTATATTCACAGGTAAATAGAAAAGCCATAATTATGTTTTTTCTTCTGCAAATATGAATTCACCAAGGAGTTCACTTTATATATGAAAAATTTTGTAGTTTGTTTTGAATAGTGAAATTTTAGGCAGGTGGCTTCAAAGTTCATATTTTTCATTTTCATCTTGGGGCAAATGTGAACATAAGCATGACCTGAATTGATGCAAATTAGTTCTAATATAGAAATTTGTTTGATATTACCCCTTCTACTTCAATGTAGATATCAATATAGAAGAATCATTTAATATACATTTACCAACCTAGACTATTGTTTACCATTACCCCAAAATTATCGAAATAGAAAAAAAATTCGTGGAATTGTAATGGTAGAATATCTTTCTCATCATTCATTCAAGTTCACAAATTTAATTCATGTAGAATATACGTCAGAGTATCTCTTATTCCAAAATGAGCCTATATAATGTGCACTATAATTGTCAAAACGAAAATAAAATTTATTTATTTTATAGCAGATTCAAAATTAAATGTTTAGTGTTATATGTAGTTGTTTATCTTTTTATGTCCAACTTTTGCAAGTTTTTCAACATTCTACAAAATATTTACAAGAGAATTTGGTATGTTAAATATATAGTCAGCAATAATCACATATGTGAGCTTCTCTGCCAAAGTCTTGTTCAAAATTAAGTTGGTGTCATATTATGATATCCAACTATAATGTTTTCACCAAATGAAATATAAATTTAATTGCTGATTCACTTTTGGAATAGCACAGAAATACGAGTGCAAATTCAAATTCCTCAATCCAAAACATCTATTTTGCTTCCTGAGATAATATTATACTTTGTATGAAATTCAACATAAGCCATAAAAAAAATGAAGATATCAATAAGTTAGTCATTTTTGTAATTTCTACAGAAACATGCATAAAAAATTAATTAGATAGTTATTGTTTTAACATTGTAGGGATGTGTCCATATATATAATTTTTTTTGGAAACAACATAAGCAGGCAAATTGTACAGGAACAATAATAATAATAATAAACATTTTCTGAATGCTCAGGTTATAAGACAATAAGTATTAATTGGATTCATCTGAAATTTTTATAGTTGTGAATAGACCAGCAAATTATATTTTTGACATTCCAGTTGATATTAGATGATTATCACACTTACCCCTGCACCAGCTGCCATTGGAGGTCTGACCCATTGACTAGGAGCCTGAGGTTGGGGTGCTGGTGGTTGAGCCACTGGAGGTGGTTGGGCTGCTGCAGGTTTTACCCAAGTTGGCCTCGGACCAGGAACTTGTTGTTGTGGAGGAACTTGTGGCTGCGAAGGGCCAGGACGGGTTCCTGGTGCGCCAGCTTGAGGTTGGCCTGAACGGGCTCTGCCACGAGCCCTACTACGTCCACGCGGTTCCATTGCTTAACTTTCAACTCAATCAGAAAACTAATCCTTGACCTGCAACACAAATATGCTCTTATGCCATATTTTCAGCTTTATAGGTGTATTTTTCATTCCAACATATCAAAGTTACGAATATCACAAAGTTATCTATCAATTACAAAAAAACCATAACACTTTTTTATGCAAAAAGACAAAATAACTCGATACTATTGGAAGAATATAGACATCGACTAACTGTCTACTGTACCTGTGCAATAAACTATGAGCATTGGACCAATGCAAGCACATGCAAGTGTATGTAAAACTAGTATGATGTAACTTCAAACTGAACACACTTTTTTGTACGATAAACACAATGTATTAACAACATTTTAGAACTCTTACCTTAAAAACGAAAGAGGAGGACAAAAGCAACTGGGAATTTGGGAGTTTCCAGAAGACTCCAAGAAACTATACTAAAATTGCGAAGCAGATGAAGGAAACCCAACCCAAGAGACCAAAAACGGCGAAAACAGCAAGAGCTGCAGAGCACAGTGCAGAAATTTATGATTTATGTTACATTGACAATGGCGGACCCGTGTGAACGGAAACCGAAAAACGAAAACTGCCGAAGCAGGAAAGAAGCCGGATAGCGGGAAAAGACGATTTAGCGCGTAATTCAAAATATAAAATATGAGTACAAGAAGAGATGAGGAAAAATTTAGAAATCGTTTTCGTGCCAATATTCACTAATGGATTTATGCAGAAGTCTGTTTCGAGTCTTAGTGGTTTAGTAATGATGAGTAGTAAGAAATGTTTCTACTGAATTTTCCATATTTTATACACTTAAACATAGGTGTCAGAAGAAGGGGGCAAAGGACGCTCAAATTGAGTATAATTTCGGTGTAAATCTTCGTTTATCGCAAGTACAAAATTGTTGGTGAAACTTACAACAACTTATGGTCTCCTGATCACGAATCCGAAGTCAAAACGCGACGGTCTAATGTATTTTCGAAGCGACACGATTGTTGCAAATCAAAATTATACAAAAGGACAAGATTATATGAATCTGTACGCACTTAATTGCAATTTGGTTGCTGCCGATAGGTCCAGACATGTTATTTTTGGTCCTATTGTTTGAAGTATTTCATAAAAACTCTTCACACTCATTCTATAGTATTCTGCACTAGGATGGTTTCTTGAGTCGGTATAGATTTTGTAAAATTGTCTCAATGACTTATTATTGCCCTGGATGCTTTTTTACTCCGTTTTCTAGATTTGGCTCGTATTGACCACGCAAAAGCGGGAATTTAGTTGCGATTATTTTGCCGCAAGTGCGCGCATGAAAAATTTTTACATAACTTTTTTGGCGATTGTAATTATTCAGTCGCGCGACAGGAAATCGCATGTGCGCGCCTAGCCTTAGAGATACAGGGTCGGTTGAATTAGGAAAAATTTCTACATGCGCGAAAATATGCTTTAAAAGTTTGCCTCATTCACGACTTTTCTGAACCAAGCTTCGAACTGAAAGGAATGTGTATAAAAATATTGAAAATACGACAAAGTGTAATTGGAAATCACATGAAAATGTTCAAACCACCAGCAATCTTTACTTTAACAATACAACTTTCTCGAGATTTCTGTTTGAAAATGTCTAGAGTTTTGACGTAGTTTCGGACCTCCATGGTCTAAACTCTAAAGCAGGTATGATGATTTGAATTCTAAAGAGCCTAACTCATCTTTTCTTAGGATTCAAATGTCCATACCTCAAGACAATAAGACAATGGAAGTCCGAGACTCTATCTACTTCACTTCTCGGTATGTTATATATCTGTTGCTATAGCTATTGGCCTTATTTCAAAATTATTTTGGAATATACAGGGTTTCCTTGAAATGTGTGAGTATAGTATCTAGTATCAACACGCCTAGCTAGGCCATAAAAGCAAATACCATACAGCATTTTATGTACAATTGATATATATTTTAGTTTATTGTAAAAATATCCGAGAAATACCTCGTTACCTCACGGTTGCATATTCAGATTATGTGGGAAACAGAATAACCATCACAAGAAGTGATGGAATTAACGTTACCATTTACCATGATTGATATCACAAATGATTTAGTTATATGAAATAAATACACAGGAATGCTCATTTTGCATCAATTGAAACCATATTATAATCTAATGAATTTTATTGAATATTCATCTCAAGATAAAAGTAATTAAAATGGTATATTTATCAATACTGCCGATTTTTCTTTGGTGAGTATATCGTCGGGGTAGGCCGTTACCACCGATACTAAACGTAGGTAACGGGTAGGCAGTGCCATTGAAATGTTTCAATACGCCCTATCGTTATGAGGCCCCGGATAAGGACATTACTAATCACTGAAGGTGATCAGGAACAGCCCTAACCGTATCCACCATCCCCCGTAGCAGCGCTACGGTCCTCATATTTTTAAAGCCCTAGTGGCAGTGGGACTTTAAGAGTCTGGCGTTTTGGGGTGATGGAAAAAGGGGGAGCAAAACAATCCGCAGGGACTGATGTTTTGAAAACTGACTTGTTAGTGGGATAGCATGGCATATAGGGGCTTGGGTGTTAGTCGGAAACGTAAGAATTTGCATTCGTTGAAATAGTTACTATTCCGTGGCGCAGTGTTTGTTGGAATTGGTAACCCTTTTCAGGCTAAAAAAAAGCAGTGCACACCCTTTATATACCTTCCTCTTAGCTATGCCCATGCATGCTTCGGATCCGAACCAATGATTTTATTAGCGGAGGCTCCAAGAAATATGGCCTCGTCATGTTATTTCCATGAAAAAAACTGTGTCATGATCACAGAGCATTGGTGTTACTGTGCTCTTACTTTTTAAAACATAGGCAACAGGTAGATGAAAGCCCAGGGCCTGCGCAATAATGCCAGTGTGTGTCACCTGTTTGACCTGTTGTTTAAATAACTACAATTCCTACATTATTATGATGTCCATCCAACCATGTACTTATGTATTTGAGTGACAATACCTAATGAATAATATATAGAATAAAAACAAATTAAAATTCCATTGATAGGCAAACATAATAACGTGCATAATATGGGCTGAGTTCTGAGAGTTGTGCCTATAAATAATATTATTTTCGAAATACCTAACTGAAGGTACGATATACCCAAGTTACTGTATACTTAGATAAGATAACCCACCGATAAGCGGGCCGAAATAGTTGGAAACAATACACACAGGTGGTGATACTGGTGATTCATAATATAAAATAGTAGGTGCAGTTAATTTTTGACTGCAAAGAAATATTTCGCAGTGAAAGTATGAAAATTGTTACCTAATTGTGCGATAAGTTTCGTGGTCATAAATAGTGCAGTGAAGATAATATATGTATAGACATGAATAATTCAGATCAACATTCAAGAAGGTCAAGACCTGATGAAGATCTTGTTATCGACGGTGTTTTGACGACACAACCAGAACTTGGGCCGAGTATACCAGATGGGGGATATGGATGGGTGGTGTTCTTGGCAACGCTGTTCTTTCAGGTAGCTAGTAGATTTATCACGATCGTTTATATTATTATATTACTCTATACTATTCACTGTTGAAATACTTGGAATACCTACTTTCGATAATTTGGGTTTCAAAAACAAGTTTATGTTTGATAACAAATACATTTTAATACCCTCATTCTATAGCTATTTATTTGAGAAACGAATTCAAATATCACCAAATATGGTTCATGCTGCAAGTCTACAACCGCAACCTCGGTGGCAAAGGTCGCAACGGTTTCCACTGTTGCAGATCGATTTAAAGATAACTTCAATCGTCAAATGTGCATGCTGTGCAGCACCACTTGCAGCACACGCTTCGCTTTTATGTATGTGTTACATAGTATATTCTGTAAACTTTGGTGTTACGATCAATCGGATCAATACCCGAATTCGGGCAATGTCTGAATCGCAAACCAGTTTTGAGAAAGGAATAAAATATTCCTTCCTCAAAACTGGTTTTGCGTATTTATTTCGGACATCGCCCGAATTCGGGTATTGAGCGTAACGCGTAATATACATCATACATCCCCAACCCTGATTTTCTGAATCCTGTCGTGTCAATAGTTTTTCTATTTTCATCACGTACACAATACCAAAAATTATTCGAATTTTTGTTCTCAACTGCTTGTGAAGGATTGAATATACACAGGGTGATGCAAATTTCACGGTAAACTTCGAGGTAGGCATAGGTAATAGGTATATACTTGCCAAAGTTCGCATGCTGAATTCATGGGTAATTAGGCAGTAATATGAATACAATTCTAGGCACATATACTAGATTAAGGGGTGGGCAATAATGATTTAGAAATATCGATAATCAGAATTTATCCATATTCTCGGTTTATCGATAATATCGGTTTATGGTTTATCGATATTATCGATAATATTTTAACTGGCATTACTAAGGCCCATTTTTATAAATGTTATTGATAAATCCATGTTTTTTCAAACCTTATCACTAGTAGTTGAGAACAAAAATTCGAATAATTTTTTGTATTGTGTACGTGATGAAATTAGAATAAGTATTGATACAGGATTCAGGAAATCAGGGTTGGGAAAACGATTTGAAAATATCGATTTAGAATCTATCGATATATTATCGGTGTATATCGATAATATCGAAATTATACTTGCACCATTTGGGCATTTGAACGTTGTAAAGGCTGTCCTATTTTCGATGTCCTCTTGGGATATCTCACTTATTTTCAAAGATACCGATACCGCAAACAAAATTTTCATAGCTCGCTTCGTTTCTGAGATAGAGGGCGAATTTGAAAATATTGCATTTTGAGAACCCTCCTGTATCGCAGCTATCTTTGAACTTATGGCAGTAGTGAACATTCTGATCTATATGTATTTTTACGTAGAATCCAGTAGCGTAGTCAGATTTTTTTAATAAGCTGTCATTATTTGGATATAACCCAAAGTTATGTTTTTTTAAATGGAAAACACTCTGTATTTTTCAATATTTGGAACATGAATGATTACCGCTTTTCATTAAAAAAACAACTTTGGGTTAAATCTAAATAATGACAGCTTATCGAAAAAATCTGACTACGCCACTGGATTATATGTGAAAATATGTATAGATCAGAGTTTTCAGTACTGCCATTAGTTTAAATATAGCTGTCCCATACGAGACCACTATTCATGACCTTTTTATAAAGATAATATCAATGAGTTCATTTTGGAGTGAAATTCAATATGTGAAACAACTTTATATATAATAAAACATGTAGTTTTCACAAATCAAATTGCTCAACTGGGCCCCCGTTTTCTTCAATACATTTGATATACGCTCGGATATACGTTCTTCGTAACCTTTCTAATGCGGCTGTGATCGATTGGTTATAATCTTCATTAAGAATTTGAATTTCCATTGGGCTGTTAGGAGGCCATTTTATCGGTGCATCCCTAACAATCCATTCATTGAACCTCTGACTTAGATGGTTTTTAACAGCTACAACACTGTCAGGTGGAGCGCCATCTTGTTGGAAAACAATGTTTCTCTCTTGTTCCAATGGAAGCTCATCAAAAAAGTCCTCTAGTTCTTCGTGGAGAATAAACATTTCCTTTTAAGGAAACGGTAAAGAAATGGGGACCTATTATTTTGTTCTTCAGGATAGCACAACGAACATTGACAGTTTGGCGACCTTGAAATTGAAATTCCTTGTAGCAGTGGGGATTCACTGTGGCCCACTGTCTGGTCAGTGGCGTCCCCAGCATTCAGGGTTGGAGGGGGCAGATGTCAATCAGGGGCGCATTTTTTTCGTCTACAATCAAGTTCCCACTAGTGTTATTTTTCACCCATCATGTGATATATATTTCAATAATTTTTTAAATCTCGTATTTTGTAAAAAAACCACTAGGTATACTTTTCGAGATAATCCATGACAAAGTTCGAAAGTATTGACATATAATGCATGTATCATGAAATTTTGGCATGGATTGTCTCGAAAAGTAGCGGGTTGTTCAGAAAATAATTTTAAAACTCATTTTTTTGAAATTAATATATGTGAGTATACGAACTGAAATTTTCATTATTAAAATATAGATCGCATGCTAAGTGCAAATTTATTTCCACTAATCCTACAACGATTACTGTGATTGCAAAACACAGGAAAATAATGAATTTTATTCACGACAAGAATAAATTGAAAAAGAAATAATAATAAAATCATAAAACATACATATCCGTGAGTGATATAAAAACACATCTTATAGATTGTTGGAAGAAATGTATGATAAAGTTCGGAATGACATATTTTTTCTAATCCTGAAAAATTGCCGAATAAGTTTAAAGATACAGTCTTCTTGTCTTAACATTTTTGAATTTTTCTATCACTTCTTTCATATCGATATTTTTAACAAAATCCCTTTCTATTGACAGAAGCGCTATGTTCGATGCTTGGCGTTAATGTCAGCAATAACCATTCTTGGGAAAATCACGTGAGGTCCAAAAACATGGATTTCTATAAGGCACAGATCCGACCTGTCCTGGAATACTGTACTGGAGTGCGGCACCTAAACATATCCTGAAACTATTGGATTCTGTCCAAAAAAACAGCAATTCTTCTCGTCGGTGATGCCTCGCATACAAACTCGCTCACTTCTCTGGAACACCGTAGAAAAGTTGGCGATTTATCTCTATTTTATGGATATTTTCATGGGCGATGCTTTTCTGAAATATCAACAATCATTCCCTCATTAGCAGTCTCTTCGAGATCAACCCGTCAAGTCCAGTCTTCACACCCCTTCGTGGTCGCTTTAGAGACATGCAGAACGTCTCTTTCCAAAGACTCGTTCATCCAACGAACATCGAGACTTTGGAACTCAGTGCCTAGGGAGGTGTTCCCCGAGGCATACAATCTCCAGAAATTTAAGAAAAACACCAACTCCTACCTTCTTTTCCTTGGTTCTCACGATGTTCTCTGAACATTACAGGAGATCCCTTTTCGTGTGAACCAGAACATACAAAAAATCTCTATTCTGTCATTTTTGAACTCAGATAACTTTTTATAGCTTTGAGGCTGCTGAAAGATCTCTTGGCGTTAGCACTATTGGTAGCAATGGTTATGAAAATTTTGTAAAGTTTCGTGATATTTTGTAAACTGGCTTCAAAATTATTTGAAATCAAATATGGCAACACTTCCCCTGTTTCCAATATAAACTTTTTTTTTTTCAAAATTTCAAATATGGAACAAAAATATTCATTCAGATTCGAATCGACTCGTTCGTGATGGGTGCGACCGGCGGCTAGCCGCCTTACGGGGGCGCCTGTCGTTAGGGGGCGGGGGGGGCGGTCGCCCCCTAAGGCTCCCACCTGGCTACCCACTGTGTCTGGTGTTTTTTCTGTTAATCATACTACTGGTTGCAAATGATGACTCGTCGGTCCAGAATACATTTTTCAAATAATTGTGATTCAAGTTAATTTTTTCCAACATAGTTTGGCAAAATTCAACTCTTCTCTCCCTTTGTCTCGGTGTGTCTCGTCGTTAATTTTGTTGTGGGCCTTAATTTAATTGCTTTATATCCTAATTTCTTGAGAGTGTTTTGAATCCTCCCGTAAGAGGTATTTTTCGAATCGCCATCATGCTCTTCTTTCAAACTCTTCGATATTTTTCTCAAAGAAATGTTTGGATTTTCTTCAACTTTTAGCAGAATATTCAAATCCATATTTTCATCTCTTTCCATTGATCTTTTTTTTCTTAATAGGCTGGAAGTTCGTTGAAACTTTTCATAGATCCTATAAAATGTTTTCTTATAGCTGGAAGATGCATCCGGGGGTTCATTCTAAGGAGTTCCCTTTGAGCAATTTTAACGTTATTATTTGTTTTAATAAATGTTTGCAGATTAAATTGTTTTTCTCTTTCTGAATAAGTCATTTCGATAAAAATAATATGTAATATTCCCGCAACGTGTAACTGTCACTACTGTCAGAGATAAACAAAGTTCTTGTTTTTTCGTGACCGCCTAATTCACCGCCACCTAGAACTGAAATCTATAGAATATTTGGTAGAATGTAGGCTGTTAGTTGAAATGCGAATATTTCGAAAACTATCACGTTTAGGTATAGAATATATTTCACATAAAATGTTCAGAATTGTTTGAGAATTCTGAAAAATTAACAATTTACTGGGTGTTATATATGAAAAAATATAACTTTGACTCTTCACGCATTTCTGAAACGTCCTGTATAAACAACAATATATTCTGCAGATAGCTTGCATAATCTTTTACAACTTTTATATCCATCATTTTTGTCTAATGTGCAAAATAACGAAGTTAGAGGGGGGGGCATTATAAATGATCACCGTGTACATTGTTCAAGGTATGAGGAAGACAAAGAACAAATCATAGGCCAAGCAATAAGTAAATTTACCTGGAAAAAATATAGGAGTTTTGAAAATTTGCAGATAGGTAATCTTTATGACCCTAATAACACCTTAACTTTGCGACCACGTGATGCCGCCGCTGGCGCCGCCATATTGAAAAGATGGCGCCCAAAACAAGTTTTTCCACGTTATCTCTGCTTGCGGTCCAGCAGTGCAGTGTATGCACATATTCAGGAAATATCATAATTTATATTCGTTGCTGGAAAAAACAGAGGTACCTATTCCGCATTGATACTTATAGAGGGTCACTCACGGTCGATGGTAGCTTAGACGTTTCTGGAGAACAGAACGTAGGATTATTCTGAAAATTTGGTTTTTGGTAATTAGTTTTGTTCTGTCGATCTAAAATATTTTCAGCGTAGCGGCGTTGCGACTTCTACCGAATAGTAGCAACAACTTTGTTATTTCAAATGAAACACCCTTTATTTTGTTACATTCTCGAATTCTCCCTGAAGAGCTGATTTTGTCGATATATCATACTGGTGTTCTAGGGTGAATGATTACAGAGATATAGGGTGTGAAAAATCGAGATTTTTCAACTTATGGAATTTTTTGTGTCGAAACTATTAATTTTTGCTCAAAACATTCAATAGAAACAAATAGCGGGTGGTACAAATCTCAAAATTCTGAACCACCCTGTATTTGCTTCAATTAAATATCAATCGATAGTAAATGGAAAGATGAGGAAGGGACATGTGAGCCGTTTTGAGCAATAATGGATAGTTTCGGCACAAAATATTCCTAAAGTTGAAAAATCTCGATTTTTCACTGTAATCATTCACCCTAGTATGACGCATTGACGAAATTAGCTCTTCAAGGAGAATTCGAGATTGTAACAAAATCCATTTGAAATAACAAAGTTGTTGCTACTTTTCGATAGAAGCGGCAACGCCGCAACGCCGAAAATATTTTAGATCGATAGAACCGAACTGAATATGCTGATTACCCAAGAAAGCAAATTTTCAGAATAATCCTACGTCCTGTTCTCCAGAAACGTCTAGCCTACCATCGACCTTGAGTGACCCTGTATATCCACAAACCACTTCCTAGTGATATACAATTCGAAAATAGGGTTAATGTTATATATTTCTCCTTCACAGAGTTGTATGGCAGTGCAACGAATCTTTCTACAAGGTGCCCGTTTATAAGAGTTACGAGGTCGGTTAAATTAGGGCAAAGTTGCGCATTTTCATGCTAAACAGTTATTTGAACAGAAATTTGAGGTATCATTTTTAGTTTATGAGCTATTGGAAAAAAAACGGAAATTTGTAGCTTTCGTTTTCATTTTTTCAAGCGAAAACCAAGAGAACTAGAAGTTTTTAATTGGGACGTTCTTCAGGGCCTTTTTCACAAGGAATGTGTCATCGTATGTTCCAAGGCGTTCTTGATATCAGAGATACAACACTCAACTTAGGTTTTTCTTATGGTCGCCATATTGGATTTATGCATTTTTGAAAAGTCTGTTTTTTTCTGATCACTATGACGTATCACTCGATATGTTCGAATCTCACCTGCTGGTCAAAATTGGCAAAAATTCGTTTTTGCGAAGAGTGCTTTGGACACAATGCCAAAAATTTTGTTTTACAAACTAACTTCTGATAGTTCAATTGAACTTGGAAGCTTACTTGCATAAATACCAAGCTTATTTGGAATTAGAAACGACATTTGAAGTTTTTTCTTCGCAAAAACAAAACTGTCATAAAAGATGCTCGAATATTACAATTCACTTCTAAACACAATTTTATTCTTCATCCCGAGTTCTGAATAGCACAATCGATGGGTGATGGGTACCTACAATTCCAAGAATCAGATCTTAAAAGAAAGAATACTGCATTATTGTTTATGGGAAATGAATAATTATGTCTTAAAATTGTACCCATCGATGATATTGCTGAGCTGGCAAGAAGAACGAGTGAACTTGTGTCTAGACGAGAATGATGGAATATTTGAGCATCTCTTATAACTTTGTTATGTATTCAATAATTTTGTTTCGTTTTGCGGAGAAAAAACGTAATAGTTTTCCTGCTCGTTCCTAACTTTAAATTTTCGTTTTTAAGAAGGTAAGCTTGACAGAAATGTGAACGTTCCTTATCCTCAATTTAACTATCAAAATTTATTTTCTGTAAAACGAAATTGCTGGCGTTATTTTCAAAGCACTCTTCGTAAAAACGGTTTTTTCTCAATTTTGATTAGCATGTGTCACATCATTGTATTCAGAAAGTGACAGACTTCAAAAATGCAAAAATCCAATAAGGCGCCCGTAAGAAAATCCGAAGTTGACTGTTGTATCTCTGACATCGAGAACGCCTTGGAAAATACGATGACAGATTTAGATTCCTCGTGAAAAAGTGCCTCACGAACGTCCTAGTTAGAAACGTCCAGTTCTCATGGTTTTAGCTTGAAAAAATAAAATCTAAACTTACAAAATTCAGTTTTTTCCCATTTATTCAAAAACTAGAGATGATACATACAATTTTCTTTCACATAATTGTTCAGCATGAAAATGCGCAACTTTGCTCCAATTTAGCTGACCTCGTATCTCTTATAATAACTGAGATCCCCATGGTTAACCTCGAAAAACGGGCACCCTGTATGCTATTTGTACAAAGTTTATACAATGCGTAACAAAATACTATGGTTCAAATTCAATTATCGTATTTGATTGGTATCCAGCTAGCTGCTGCTGCACAAAAGATCACAAAAAGTGCAGAACGTCTCCTCCGATCCAAAAAGTTAACATCTGCGGATATAATATTTTGATGAATCGATGATAACGATCATACCCACAATTCAGATTCCTAGCAAACGAACACAAAAAGAGTCGTCTTATATCCTTACGGAAAGATCAATTTGAGGATTCAAACTCAACTGTCCATCAGGCCATAGAAGACGCTGCACCTCAATTGTAATCGTTGGAGAAGACATCGACCTAGGTACTGATGCTTTCAGTTTTACTAGGAAATCAACACCCAAATGTTTATTTCTCAAAACCGAGCAAGGGAAAAACTTCAGAAAAGATTTACTCTGAACCAATGCATTTCGGACAATATATTGTTCTTACACGCCTTTAGTAGTGGATGTGACAAATCTGTCATTTTCAACCAAGGCAAAAACTAAACTCTCAAGATGATTATAAAATTCCCAGATTGAATGAAAATATCGAAGTATTCAAGGAAGAAAGTGCAGACGCCGACGCAATGTAGCAGGATAACATTTTTCCTGATTAAACTTTATGGAGTATTTCAATAGATTCATGTCTAACCTTGCTCCACTTCTCCCACAGCAGAGTCGGCAAAACAACATTCATTCCGCACCTATCATCAAATTCAAGACTGATGGTATGGAGTTGAAAAAACTCCGGAAGAATGGGGCTGACAAAGGAGTAAGGTCGGAATCACTGAGGACATTTTGTAGGTCAGCCTGGAATTGGGATGTTATTCGCTGTGGTTGTAGGTCAGGACAGTCAATAAGAATATGTTTCACAGTAAGAACAGTATCACAAGTATCACATTTCTTTAGCTGTTCATGGGTGATGAGATGTTGATGGGTTATTCTAGTGTGTCCAATTCGCAGGCGTGACAGGATTATTTGTCAATTTATCGGATTCGTTGGGTTTAAGGTGCGGATTTATTTCCTTCAGTTTATTCTGGGTATTTTGCCAACGATTCTGCCAAAGTTGTCTCGAATATACTTTGAGGGAGTTCTTGAGGTCTTCGTGGACCATGATTTATAATTTTGGAAATTGGATTTTCTATTGTATTTTTCGCCTCACTATCTGCTTTCTCATTACCTAAGATACCAAATCCACCTTGGATACCAATATGCGATGGTATCCAAACGATTTCACATGATTTTCCCTGTTCCTTGAATATATGGAGTGACATTTTGATTTGTTGAAGTATTGGGTGTTTTGGGTAAAGCTGTTTCATTCCTTCAACAGCACTGAAACTGAGTCACTGAGTCAGTGAAAATAACCAAAGGTCTTCTTGCGGACTCACTCTTGTTAAACAGAATTACTTCTGAAATTCTGAAATTCATTTCATGCAAATGTATAAAAGGATGCGTCTCAGCATGCTGCTGCAGGAAGGCGGCTTCGAATTGTACTACACAGGAAATTGTTGCGAGGATATCGCAAAAATGTTGCACGACTCGGATGATAAAGACGCAGATGATATCATTCTATTGCCGTCGTTTGATGTTACAGACGAAAATTCCGGAGAAGATGAATCATATGCATGAAACACACACAAAACCAATGTGGAACCTGGTCCATCTAGAGTATTGAGACGAAGACAGCAATAATTGTTTATTGAATTATATTAAAATGTGAATTAGGCCCACTGGGGAAACCACAATAAAAAACTCGCCGGTACTCTATATCCCAGGACGATGAAATTGAAACCAACTTAAATTTGTAATTTTATTGAATTATATTAAAATGTGAATTAGGCCTACTGGGGAAACCACAATAAAAAACTCGCCGGTACTCTATATCCCAGGACGATGAAATTGAAACCAACTTAAATTTGTAATTAAAACCCAATAATATATTGAATGAGCTCATGTGCATCAATATGCAAGGCATGACTACACCTAGTAAGAAGGATAAATCGTGTTTTCATAATTAACCTCCTGCAAAATGTCTATTCCACAAATATTTGATTAGTTTTGACCCAACCTTATCTGATTTAGGTTATTAGCTGTTTTCAGATAAAACAAAAATGTATGATGTTTCTCAGTTAGGTCGCAGCAAGGTCGCAGTAAGGTCGCAGTAAGGTCGCAGTAAGGTCGCAGTAAGGGTAGAGGAATAAAAATTGTATTTCTGATTTTTTTTTCAATCTTCTTCGTTGGATTTCAAGCACATTTTTCCGATAAATATTTTTGAAATCTTGTCAATTTCACCCATTTTTTGGAACCACTGATAGCTTTTTTCAAATTCCCGCCAAGTTTGAGGTCACGTGATATAAGTCGTAACGGACTTTTTAGTTGTCAGACATGCAGAAACGAACCGCCATTAGAGTTATTTAGAAATAACAATAATAATTTTTTTCCCATATGTAGCCAACTTTATGGCGGACAGCGGGCACTATATAAGTCAATTCTTATAAAAAGTTTTGTTGAATAATAGATATAGTTTTTCAAAGAATAGTAATTTGTAATGAGGAAATGTTTCTTTCGAAAATCCTTCGATTTTCATTTGCTATTTATAATTTTATTTAATGTCGCTTTTCCTATACAAGAGCAGAAGAAATTCTTCGATACATTATATTAGTAAATCAACTTTAATCAATGTTCTAAGAACAATTATTGTAAATATAGATACTTTCAAAAAACATATAACTTTGGATTATAGCTCAATTTATAAACTCCGCTGCCGCAGCTATAGCTATATGCTAAAAATAAAAATCTGTTCATAAACTCCGCGCAGTTGCCATCGGATATCTCCTCAATATAGCAGCGTCAACTGTAGCTACGGTAGCGGAGTTTATAAATTGAGCTTAAATCTAAATAATGACAGTTCATTCCGAAAATCTGACTACGCCACTACGTAAAAATATGTATAAGATACAGTTTGGGCGGTCCCAAAATGCAATATTTTCAATTCTGCCCTGTATCTCAAAAGCAGAAAGGGCTTTTTTCGGCAATATTTGTTTCACAAAAAAGTAGGAAAATGTGAAAACCGCAACTCTCTCTATCCCCAAAGACAACTGAGATATCGTGCATTGAATTGAAAAATCGTTTTATGACATTCTGTCCTGCGAATTTAGATACATTTCCAATGGAAATCAAGCAGGCAAAATCTATATTTTCTGAAAGCTCGGTAGTAGAAGAAATAACTTTCCAATACTCTCGTAGAAGAAATATTTATAATATTCACTGAATAAGTATTTTTCGTGAAGCCAATCGATCTGTATAATTATAACTCAATTGAAATTATTGTTACAGGCAATGGTTCCAAGTTTGGTAGTGAGTTTTGGAATATTCATGGCATTTATTAAAATCCCCAATTTATCAGGAAACATGAATCCAAACCTATGGGACGACCAAATTTTATCCACACCACTGTTATTTGTAGCCAGTTGGACATTTTTTGGTAAGGGATATTCTTACTACTTTTCATCTATCAAGAATATTGTTCATGCATGGTAATTTATGTATAAGCTGTGAGTTATCTTGAAATTTGGTATACCTTATCATGTGTGTCAAAAGTTGGTACCTACCAACTTTTTTATTCGAAATTAAAATTCACATTCATTTTGTGATAATACGATTGGCCTTCTACGTCTGAACTTCTGAAGTTAGTTCAATTGTTCAATGAATCCATTTGATTTTGATAGTAATTTCCAGTAATTTATATTGAATGCAAACATTTTAATTTTTTCCCCTTTAATCATATACATTCCTTTTTTAAACTCATTTAATTCCACACATCATATTAACCTACTTACAGGCAAACGCACTGAATGATGACAGCGCTTTGCTATGATATTATAAAATAAAATTTCGCACTCAATACCCAGTATCAGTATATCTATGTTGAATCAAATTTATATTGAGAACCGATCACAAGCCACTATTAGCAATTTTTGGAGAGCACAATGGTATTCCGAAGATGGCAATAAGTAATATAACCCACCCTGTTATTGCAGACTATATTTGTCTAGGAAACCATTGCCAGCAAAAAGCTAGAGAGGAAAATCCAAACGTAGGTTCATGTATTACTTTGTCTACTTCTGAGTTCAGACAAAAAATATGTGTTGACGTTAACATATTATGGTGATTTTTCTGAAAACAATTTTTGCCGTAGTAGTTTAAAAAATTAATCTCATAAACCGTTTAAAATCAGGATACCAAATTCGCGTGGTACCTACTATTTTTTCTGAGATCATTCGAACTTCATTATAAGTTTGTCCAAACAATTAATCTCATAAACCGTTTAAAATCAGGATACCAACTTCGCGTGGTACCTACTATTTTTTTGAGATCATTCGAACTTCAAACAGTTTAGGTTTTCACTTTAAATAAAAGGAAGAAAGTAAGTTTGTACCAACTTTTAGCACTCCCTGTATAGCTGGGAGAATGAAAATATCTCAGGTAGAACGGACTTGATCTATTACGACAGCATACAAAATTTCAATACAAAGTTGAAAAATAGCTATTTTTGTATTGAGTGCGTAAAATGAGTGTATTTTAATGGCACATGACAGTGATAAAACCTCTCTCTAATGTGCCATGAAAACACGAATTTTATACACGAAATACAAACAACATTTTTTGTACAACTGATAGTTTGAATAACAAATTTGAAAAACAGTTGTACAAAAAATCAGTTTTAACAACTGCACGGTATTTTCTGACCGTTTCTAGGCATTTTCAGAAAATACCATGGGTACAAAAATACTCAACTTCAATATTGTGGTGTGAATCTAATCTAGTATATACCTACTGGCAAAACCAAAACAATGTATTTGGGGAAATTGCCAGTAGCATTTTTAATTTTTTCGAAGTTTATACATATGGATACTTATTTTGGGACATGATAAAATGTCAAGTTACTGTTTAGAGTATCTATGCCAAATATTCATTCGTATTGTATATATAATTTGTACATGTTTTTTTTTTCTATTGTCATTTCCCCTATACAATATCACATTGGACCGTGTGTAGGTATGCCGTATTCTAGAATTTCATTTTATGCTTCGTCTGATTTTGGGTATAAGTACATAAAATGCCTAATATGCATAATATGAAGCATGCAATTCTCTACGGATCTGCAGAAAATGGAATAGGATATGGAGAGGTTTTATTTAAAGTTCGAGACAAAAGTCCGATATGAGTGGCGTAGATAACCAATCCGGTTGTGACATTTCGGAATATTCTCATCAGTATGGTCAAAGTTTATATGCTAGTTCGAAAAAGAACATCCAACCTTTCACTATGCACTCTGTTTACTCCAGTGATCCATTGAAGTTGTTATGAATTTTAAAAAGTATCATTTTTTCACCAGGGCTCGTGTAGGTACCAACAAGAACGATTTTTTTCTTGGCTGCATATTGAATCACTATTGGCAATAGATAAATCATATTATGTTGCCTTTAATTAATTCTACCGTAGTACATTGAGTATCAGATTAATGATTTATAATTATGATACTGAAATAGAATTCGAGGTACTAGAGAAAATTTATTTTGATGATTATTGGTGGTGCCCGATTCGATGGTTCTAGCTGCAATGTGTAGATATATTGAGGGTAACTTCATTTTTTTCAATGAATTTCACAAAAACCATTCAAAGTATACCTAACTTATTCTATTTTTACTGATTATCAAATTATTATACGATAAATAGCCAAGCAAATCATCTAGTCAAATGTTCATAATGTGTTGCCATCATTATTTTGTTAAAGAATATTCTTATTAGCAGACATAAATCTTCTCAATTTGATGTTAGCATTTCTAACAGATATACCAATATAGAGTAGGTATAGTACGTTATTGCTTTTTCTTCGAATTCAGGTGTCAATTGAAACAACAAAAGCGTATCATCGAATAAATGTTGTCGACGAACATGTATATCCTGTATAAAGCTTAGTTCATGTTGGAACGAATTCCGCAAATAAAATGCAATTAAAAGTGGCGTCGCTTTTGTCGAAAGAAAGTTCAAAAAATATAACTTTATTGCGATTTCCGCAGAATTTGTCATTCCACATGTGTTTAAAAATAAGAGGTGTTTACTTCGCAGGAGTGTTGATGTGGACGAATGTGAATTAAATGAAGTTAAATGTATTTGTTAGAAATATCTTGAACGAAACAAACTGTCTCTATCCTTTGTTTCCACTTACGACTTTGAGGGATGGAGAAACACTTCTTTCAGCGATTGTCCGCTTCAACATGAACTAGGTTTTTCAATCCAATCAAATATGCGGAATCGCATAAAAATAATCGCAATCGTTCTAACATGAACTAGGCATAACACAGAGGTTTTAGCAAAGACACTATGTCGATAAGCTATGTAAGGATGGCTCACATCCCAAAAAGGTACTTACGTCAAAAATAATCCTTTTAAGTTTTTTTTTTCTGATGACTCTCCTTCAGATCCTACCACTCGAATTTTGATTTCTCACAGCACGTGGCCAAGACTTGTGGCTACAGCTGGCACCTGCCTGATATGCGCCGGCTTGTTATTTTTATGGATGGGAATGATTGGTTACGGAAACATCATGTTTCCTTTAGCTGGACTTATTTCCGGTAAGTATCCCATCTGAGCATCTCTCTGCTACCACTCTAGTTTATATAATTATTAAACATGAATACTCTGTTGAAATTGCCTCTCACATTTATTCTTCCTGAGGTGTCAGCCGCCCGCGTGGAAAGACTATACCGCCCCTCGAGGGGCGACTTTTTTCCATATTTTGACCAATACTTAGCTTTCACGTCGTACGTTATAAACTCATCTACCTTCATAAAATTAATAAAGATGCAAATGAATTGCAAAAAAAATGTTTGGCCTACTAATAGGTTATAATAGCGACAAAACACTCAGTGCCGGTTGCATAAAAGCCCGTCAAACCTTCTGTTAACTTAACGTGGGATTTTTAACTCTGCTAATGCGCGAGCTAAGGCATGCGTTGCCGTCGTTATAAACAAATTAAATTTTTAATCGTCTGTTAAATCTTTATGCAACCGGCCCTCAGTTAATAAACAAACAACAATATTGCACTTGGAATGAAAATAGATATTTTATAATTAGAAATTCAAAACAACAAGTATATTCACTGAGAAAATATAATATAATCTAATAATAAAAAGTGCTGAAGCATGAATCTTATGAAACGAAAAGTATATAAATCAGTCCTTTCTACGAAGACTAGGTACCAAAATACTTACTACAAACTGATTTTTCTGGCTTTCTGAGAAGCAGAATTCGTCAATAATTTCGGTTTCAATAGAGATGATGGCCAAATCTCTGAAAGTATTTCTTGTGTCATACAATTTCTCAAGTTATTTTTAATAATTTATGATTTACAATACTTATTCCTCCTGTACCTGTAACTTGATATCTATAAGTCCATGAGATCATCATTAGAAATGTTGTGAAACTCGCTTACTAAGTAGAATATTATTGAATGGTACTCGGATAATAATGTAAATCTTTCATTTACCACCTTCAACACTACGCTGTACATAACAAGAACGCATTATGAAGAACTGATATGAACTAACATCCAAGAAAAGTATGTACAGATTGTCATTTGAAGTAAACCGATTCCGAGATATTCAAAAAAAATTTAAAGCCCACAGACAGTTGGTTGATCTGTCAGCATCAGAGTCATTGAATATCTTCTTCGCAGTTTGACATAACCCCATCAAACCTGGTATCGTTTAATTCCTTATGATAATAATAAACTCTAGACGATTGAGAAATAAAATTGTTTATTGCTTTCTGGGCTTCTTGCTGTAATAGCTTGCTGAATACGGTGTTAATTATCCAGAAAAGAACTCTCAGATTCATATTCAACGTCAATAGACGAGATTCGTGTAAACCAATTTTTAGAAATCATAATTTATTTACAGCTATTGACCTCTTTATTTTGGAAACTTCATGTTTAATATTCAAACACTCTGACAGATCCTCAATTTGTAATAAACGTGAAACACGTCAAAAACTTAACCTTCCACTCCCATGTCCGAAGTCCTCTCTTGCCAAAAATTCTTTGATATACAGGGATAGGAAAATTTATAATCACTTGCCAGATAATATCAAAAGTGCAAGAAATTATAGACTTTTTAGAAAATTGACGATTCAACTACTCGTTGGCAAATCATTTTATAATGTGAATGAATATTTCGAATATGTTTTTTAGTATCTATACGTTATCGTTTTGTTATCTACACTATTTATCATTTTATTTATACTTATACACTTTTAGTTCACTATTTCTGACTGATAATTTGTTATTTGTTTTACTTATATGTCATTGTTTTTGTGATTCACACTATTTATTATTTTATCTATACCCATATTTTTTTCTGTTCTCTGTATCAGGATATAACTGATTTGTTAATAAGAACTTTGTATTCTTGGACAAATAAATTGATTGATTGATTGATTGATTGGACACCCCCTTTCTTGCAAAATTATCAGTGATTTTCATGCGCACTGGTGCGGTGCTATATTAGGTATAATTAACCAAGGTGGATATAGATATGGTGGAACGAGTCCCATTAAAAGGCACTAGAAATATTTGTAGACTTCTGCCGACTTTATTTAGTTGAATTTCAATCATAGTTTCAAACACTAGTAATACTTCCACGACTTCATATGGATGGCGTCACGTCTGCTGATTCCGCATGATGAATATTAATTTTCACAATTTCTCAGTCATTTCGATTTTGTGTGATTTGTTTCATTCAATATATCATGATTAAATAATCGAACAATATTCATATTTCAAGCCAAAACTACAATTATGAATGATCTGTCACTGTCATTTGAACACGAAACCATATAATACGGATATTAATAATAGAGAACTGAATTATCGATATTGATATCGAATGCGTTATTAACGCCATCAACGAACGATTAGTGGAATATTACCGGTGTTATGATCTTCGCTAAGCCAGTCTAAATGTTTTGACGAAAAACAATTGAAGAGTCGTTTCACCATATCTATATCCACCTTTGGTATAACCAGAAAGTCGTTCTTGTTTGTGGTTTCCATAGGAACAGTTGGCACAGCCGGGTTAACTCCGTGAATCACTTGGTAACGATAATAAACAGAAATACATCAAACTTTTTACTTCGATTTGTGAAATGTCACTAGTTGTTGAATCATGACGTTAAGACTTTACTTTCAGTGACAGCACAGTATTTTTCAAAGCATTACATACCTTCTACATCATGACTTCAATATTTACGGAGGAACCTTCAAAGTTTGAGTCTGTGGATCATGAAAACGAACCTCAAGTAACTTCGGAAGACCCGAATGAGAGAAAATTGGCAAGAAAACTTCGAATTGAAAGAAGATGGACCGTGATTAAAAAGACGACAGAACCATCCATTAACGAAAATCAATACAGATCCCCCGTTCAGATACAAGTCCTCAAAAGTGCTGATATTTTGGAAAAGTTCCTACAGGAAGCTGATGAGTACGTATCTAACGTTCGAGTAGCTAATGATGCCAGGGAAGCTGACCGAAGAGAGACAGAAGGGATAGGTAGAGAAAAGGTTATAGCTCAATTGGAAGCTGAGGCGGAAGCAGCCAAGCAAATGTTCGAGGAAATTGCAGTTAAATGGTCTGTCATTCAAAAATATAATGATCCCCTTCATATCAACGAAGACATAGCCAATCAGAAGGAGAAGTGTGATCTTCTGATTAAACAAAAAGAAGGTATTATCGCCATGCTGAAAGAAGAACTGAAAAATTCGGAAAAAAAATTCACGAAGGATCAGAAAAAGCAAACTGAAGATATACACATTCTAGCTCAAAGAATAGAGAAGCAAATAACATTCATGCGAAGCGCATACCAAAATGAATTCGAATTAATTGAGGGAGTGATTGCAGCTGAAAGACAAAATTTCATAGATTCACATAACAAAAAATGGGAAGAGCTATATAAAAAGAGGGAGCATGAGGAAATTAAGAATTCAAATACGAAGTTTGAACAGCTGGAACACTTCAACAGGAACATGAACAGGCTGCGCATCGACTTCCAGGAAAAATTTAGAGAAACCAAAATCAAACTTGAGAATGATATAGAAAATTTACAGAGAGAGCTGGAACGAATAAAAGCTCTGGCTTTACTCAACAGAGAGAAATTAGATTACAACTACCAGATACTCAAAAAGCGAGAAGATGAAAATATCATAATCAAATCACAGCAGAAAAGAAGAATGAATAAACTTCAAGACGTCATCAACGACCTTAGAAAAAAGATAACAGATTACGAAAAGACGACAAATAATAGAATCAAAAAATTTAGCGATGACATTCGGAGAATGCACAAAAACATATTGGAAGTGGAAGCAAAAGCTGATCATTTTGCGAAAGTTAATGAAGACAACTTTCACCAAATCTGGGAGATGAACAAATCCAATTGCCAAAAAGTACTGACGAAGATTTTGTCAACAGATAAAATTCTACATGAACAACAAATGGGAATAGTTTGGGTCCAACCACAACAAAATTTGATCCAGAAAACTGCCTTACCGAGCTATAGAGACGCTTTGAATAATATCAAAAGCTCTTTCAATCCAACTGGTATGAAACTAAGTGCGAACACATTTTCAGATATGGGAAAAAAATCCAGAAAAGCTAGCACTGAACAGATAGGAAGTGGACTAAAACAATCACCAAACGAATTGGATTTGAATCCACAATACAGAAAATTAGTTAAATATATTCTAACTTTGGTGTCTGATAAATCAGGTTTCCTCACAGAAGATCGATTAAAAGTCCTGATAAAAATGTATGAAGATGAGCAAAAAACTTTGGTGAGGTTGGATAACGTGTTTGGTTCCTTGGGAATACAGAAAGACTTCGATATCGATCTATTAGTTAAATACTTCATACCCTACTGCTACTGCCCGGTGTGTGCTGAGCAAGAGCTTAATCAAGAATCTACTTTATCCAGGTACACCTCCCAAGTGTCCCATTTGTCTTCTGCATTCAGTCGAGTAGGCGATGGAAATACTGGTGTAGAGATTATGGAATTAAACCAAGCATTCAGTGCTATACAGCAACCATACCAGGTGATCGAAGATGTTGTGATGGACTTAGTTTCGTCCGAAATATATTTGAGCGAGAAAGAAATCAAGGAAGAATCTTTCGATACATTGTGCGGAACAGTTGTTTCAGACCAGCACTACTCGGACACAAAAGAAAAGAAAACGAACAAGAAGAGGACATACGTCGCCGAGGAGAAAGTATTGTGTCAATATAATCATCCACTGGTGATCAACTCCATTTACGTTATATTGGCCTTGAAAGATTTCGTGGTTGCTTATTATAAGCAGAAAGAAGGGTTTCCCACAACTAGGGCGAGATTGGAAAGGAAGAGGAAAACTATTTCCAGATTACTGAATGTGAGCGATATAAAAGCATACTGGGAAAGATATAAAACTGCGTTCAACGAAGATCGTATCAGAGTTTGGGATGCCCTTTTGGAGGGTTTGAAACATTACCATGAAATTTTGAAAGATCGCAAGAATGTATGCGACGAAGTGGTTGGACTGCGCAGACAAAATAATGATTTGAAAAGACTCTTGGCCAATTACATTGACCACGGTGATTTCATTAAGACTCCTTATGAACTCGACAAAGATAACCGCCTAGTTGCTTCATCTCCTGTATATTTAGATGCTAAAAGGAAATGAGACGATTTTTATTAATAAAAGTGTGTATTCACAAACCATCAGGTCTTGCTATAAATAAATATACTTTTGATAACAAATTAATTTTACACCCTTTATCTGGTATAGTATGTTTCGCGGTAATTGTGCACTTATCATGCGATGAATATTTTGATGAAAATTTTTACGTATTTTTACCTGGAAAACACGATTTTCATAATATTATCGAGAACATATATCTAGTTTTCGAGATAATCGACGCCAAAGTTCGAAATTCCACCTTCTTTTACTGATACCTATCTTTCTTTTTTTTTACATATATTGAAGAGAAAAAACACATGTCACTGACTCATTGCTATAAGGCAGCTATGAATCCACCTTTATTCGTTCAAGATTCGCACAGATGTTTTCAAAACGGCCGTTGTTTATATAGCCTAGTCGGTGAAATAATAGGAAAATTACAGAAAAATTACATATTTATGGTGTTTTTCTGAGACGAAAGTCATAATTAACTATGGTAAATGCATGTAATATGTCCTGTGATCTAAAAAGATACAATAATCCCCAAAACTTGCCGTACAAAGAAGGTGGAATTTCGAACTTTGGCGTCGATTATCTCGAAAACTAGAGATATGTTCTCGATAATATTATGAAAATCATGTTATTCAGGTCAAAATACGTAAGTACCAACAAAAATTTTCATCAAAATATTCATCGCATGATAAGTGCACAATTACCTATTTCGCTCTTCGGGTGTACAATTCTTGCGAATCCATTACATTGAGAAAGAAAGGAATGTATAATTAATGCATTTGAATCCAACTCAAAATTGCGATTAATGAAGAGATTACTAAACTAAAAAATATATTTTGCAAACGTGGTTAGAAATTATTTCTTTCATATCATATTTGGCCTTTTATGGCAAAATTGTGTTCAGTTCATACATTGCTATTTTTATAATACCCACTTGAATACTAAATTAAAAAATATATTTCATAGACTTATATGGTACAAACATGGTTGGAAATTATTCTTCTTCTTATATCATTTGTATGAAACCGTAAAAAGGCCACCGAGAATTTTTTATTCCAGCTTCAAACTCGAAAATTCCGACTGGAATTTTGTTATACGATAAATCAAGAAATAGCTATCAACACTGGTGGTCAACAAGGATCTGTTTTCTGATATAGGTGACCTTCTGTCCTTTCCACAGCTTTGCGGATGATAGTACACTCCATGCTGTTATATGCTCTAGAGCCCCTATATCTTCCAAAGAAGCTAGAGGTATATTATTTTGAACCCCTCCTTAACTTTTATGTCTAATGTTCAATTAATTTTTTCAAAAAATGATCATATGTAATTTTTCATGAAGATCTGACAAAAAGTTATCGGCACCAAATATATTTTTTCAAATAGAACACTATATATTTCATCACTATCGGATAGAGTATATTTCTCTGATTTCAAATATATCTACACATATCAAGTTATCTCTAATAGATCTCGAGATGTTTGAAGTTAAAATTCAGCTAATTAGGTCATAGATGATCAGGGTAGCTATGGAAAATATAGTAAAATTGATGAATATGTCAGAGATTTCGAGATATTTGACGTTTAAATTCAGATTTTATATGGATTTCTTCAGCTAATTAGGAAATAAAAAAAATGGTTGGCAATGATTTCAAAATATTGTGCTTCTGCATGATTTTCCATATTTCTCCAGCAGAAAACCCAGCTCGCTTGAGGCATGCGCTATAGAATATATTTCCCAAATATACTGATACCTATAGTATCATATTTTCCCTGTCACTGAAACCCATAATGACAAATAAGGTCACAAATAACTGACATCTTATCATTCATCGATTCAACAACAGATATTTCAATTATTTCCATAGCTACAATAACTATCTATGTCCTAATTAGCTGAAAGAATCCGTATAAAATCTGAATTCTAACGTCGAATATCTCGAAATCTATTAGAGATACCATGATATATGTATGTTCATATTTGAATTTAGGAAAATATACTCTATCCGATAGTAACAAAATATATAGTGTTCCATTTGAAAAAATATATTTCGTGCCCTTAACAATTTTTTTAGGTCTTCTACTTTTTTCTGTATACACATATGAAATCTACATGAAAAATACATGAATAACTTTTTGAAAAAATAAATTGAACAATAGACAAAAAAGTTATGGCGGTTCGAAATATACGTGAAGACCCTGTAGTACCTATCATTCTAACTCCATAATGCTGGGTTTATAGATTCAACTAAACTAAAAATTAAAGTAACAACCAAGAATTAAGAATGTTGAATACACGAGAACGTCTATGAGGGTTTATACATTTACATCTGTCAATTAAATTAATAATTAAGAATTACGAAGTTGGTCAACTTTCAACTTAACAACTAAGAATTAAGAAATTTTGTGGACAGAACGCGCAAAACGATTCGAATCGTTGGAATGCCATCATTTGTCATTGTTTCTAATAGTGTTTATGGTTTTCAGGTTCAAGAATTTTTATATAGTTTTTTCGGGTTTTTTGCTCATTTGATTAATAATACATTCGATACTATGAAATGACATTGAGCTTTCAATCATGTAACATCTGATTCTTGATTATTAATTGCATTGTATAAACACCTTCCCAATTGTTAATTCCTAATTATTAATTGTTGATTCTTATTAGTTGTTAGTTTAGTTGAATCTATAAACCCAGCATAAAACACCAGACAAAACAAACAACTATTAATAAATGCTAAATAAACTATAAAAAAGTTTAATTACAAGTAAATTATTTTTGGCATTAATCTAAAAATCCATACAAATTTTGCATAACATATAGGAAGAGCAAAAAGTATCCAGATCAAAGGAAAAAGCTAAATTAATGTTCCAACGAGAACAGAGACGACACGTAAAAAAGTTTGAGGCGGTTAGATTAGGTACTACCCCGAAAACTGTATCACTCTGAATGAATTGAAAGACACTCAATTCAGACTGCAATAGCGTACCAAAATACAATTTATTATTTCGGAAATTGTAGGAGAAAACTCTGAAAACAAAAAAATAAAACTTTCACCCTGTAAATCGGAAACGAAGCTTCCATGCATTCATAAGATGTTCATATTGAAAAAATGTTTACTTTTTGCAGTTGAAGTCCTGCTACAAAAAAACTTACTAATATTTTATTGTCAGGTATTGGAGCAGCTATTGAGATACCTCAATGTGAAATACTACTAGCCCAGTATTTTCGAATCAAACACAATATTTTGGTTCATGTAACCCATGGGGTGACAGCCATAGGATTTATTGTCGTCCCAATCAGTATTGGACACCACATCCTCAGTACAGATTTGCATAATGTGTTGTTATGGTATCAAGCAATCATTCTGCAAGGATTAATCTGCAACTTAACTTTCCGGAAACCTACTTATCTGAAGTCCAAACAAACCGATCAGTACAACTACATAACGGTATGTATACAACATACAACTTGTTGAATTGGAAAAGGAATACATTATTGGCTCTTTCAATAGTTTATTAGCAGTTTTCTTTCTTGACCTATAATTAATTGACCACCCTATAAAGGGATATTAAACGCCATCAACTATTCTTTGATATGAAAGCTATCATACAAGAATGTGAAATAAAAAATGCATCCATACTTAATCAAAATATTACCGAAGGGAACAATTACAAGATCATGTGATACACGAATACTTGGAAGGTTTTTTTTCTTCTTTTTTTTACCGCCAACTTAGTTGCAACGCAACCCTCGAAGTCTCATTGAGACTTGTATGAGTAATGAGGGTCATCCGAAGCATTACTCGGCTGGTTATCGTTGAGAGTCCGAAGGATTGAAATCTATGTACCAAGAATGTTCGGTTGGTCACCTATCTCCTCCCGCTGGACAATGCTACAGAAATAAATAAAATTTCTAATAGAGTATTTTAGAATGCTGTCAAATTAGACCTGCTGGACCAGAACAAACATAATCACACATATTTTCACTGTCATTCGAGTTGATTTTTTTTCTGTTGGAAGTATTTAAAATCAGATATGAAGTCGGTCAAATTGGGGCAAAGTTTGCACATTTTTATGCTGAACAATTATGTAAAAACGGAACTTTGCAAGTTTCGTTTTAATTTTTTTGAACTAAAAGAAGTAGACTTTTTTTAACTAGAACGTTCTTCGAGCACTTTTTTTCGAAAAATTTCAATCTGTCATCGTATTTTTTAAGGCGTCCTTGATGTCAGAGATCATTTCGCACTGTAAATTAGTACACAGAATGATATTTCGCACTAGAGTGCGGA
Source organism: Chrysomela aeneicollis (assembly GCA_029955515.1). NCBI lineage: Eukaryota > Metazoa > Arthropoda > Insecta > Coleoptera > Chrysomelidae > Chrysomela > Chrysomela aeneicollis. The sequence goes on along the minus strand of JARUHQ010000009.1, from coordinate 7,107,625 downwards.
ATATTTCGCATCTCCACTCTCTGCGATTGGTGCGATTACCTAATATATAATTAACTTGCAATTTTGAAGTTTGTTTTCCGACGACCTACCTGAAATACGTATCATTTCGCACTGTAAATTAGTACACAGAATGATATTTCGCACTAGAGTGCGGAATATTTCGCATCTCCACTCTCTGCGATTGGTGCGATTACCTAATATATAATTAACTATACTCTGATTTTTACTCATGGGTAGCTGTGACAATGATGAAAATGCTGTGACAATGACATATCTACAAACGAATTCATAACATAGTATAGTGTCAATGTGATTTACCAAGTAGATAGGTACAGAATCGTATAATTAGTTCAGTTTTCTTTGCTGCAATGTCATCCGACGATGAAGTGGTAGATTCTACTCCCCCAGAAGTATGCAATTTAGGTTTTATAAAAGAAAATAATATAAATATTTCATAAATACATACCAAAATGTACCCAAACATTTTTGTTAAATGTTCAATAAAAATGTATTGTTCTCTTTGTGTGATACATCTTTCTTATATGCTTCTTTAGGCAATTTAATTGGTTTCATGTAAAAATTATTTTCGAGTAGGTAATATGTACAGTCCTGTGAAATAAAAATCCGACATACCTATGTTTTTCATGTAGGTCGTCGTTTGTCAAACTCGTATGAAATATCTTATTTTCCGCACTAGTTGCACAATATACTATTTTCTATTTTGGTTGTATAATGAAGTCATTGTGCAACACAATAAATGCGTGTCGAAATAGCCTCTATTTCGATACGCATTTTTTATTATTCGGAGATTGGTAGAATCGAATTGTCAAATGAAAGTCAGAAGAGTTAGGCCCAGTTTACTTGATATTAGTAGTGAAAAACTCAATGTTTTAATTGGTAAATTTCAATTCAGAGTGTAATTTAAATTGACCAATAAAAACAATAACAACATTGAATTTTTCACCGCTGGTATTGCAATAATCAAATCAATTCAAAATAGAAAAAATTGTATATGATACACGTTTTATAAGACACTTTTTCGCACGCGTGCGACAACATAGCGTCTTATAAACTTATCATAATATACTATTATTTCTGAATACATTGATCACACGATATGTTTGAATCTCACATGGTGATCCACATTGACGAAAAAGACGTTTTTGCGAAGTGTACTTTGGACTCAGTGCCAATAATTTTTGATAACAATTGTCAGATTTATTCCCAAACACTCCTTTTACAATCCATTTAGTGAAACCTCGAAATGACGAATTGTACATTTTATTATTTTTTGAGATCTATATATATACAACAATATTTTGTTGCTTCATCACTAGGTCCAATGGGTCATGGGGAATATATGACCCAAAAGTCAAAATAATATGTACAGGGTTGGTTCGTATGTTATAAAAAAGTCAATGAAAAATATCAAAGTTGATAATAAAGCGCATTTATAAGCTTCGCTGTCGTATAGCTACAGAGTTGATGCTGCAGTTACTCAGGAATGGCAGCATAACTGTAGCTACGCTACGGCAGCGGATTTTATAAATTGAGCTGTATCATGGACTACGAAAATACACAAAAAATCCCTTCAAAATGAAAATATTTAATGCCTACTATAACCATAAGTTGTAGTGGTAGCTGTGGTAATTTAAAAAAAACGTATAGCTTTCAAGTTACAGCTTTATAGCTTATTTTTCAAATGATGCAATAAAGAAGAGTGAATTGGCTTAATGAAATCAGTATCTATACCTCCTACTTAATATATACGGTATATTGTATTTTTCAATTATTTGTTTTTTTAGTCTAATCCAGAAGATGAAGAAGATATCTTTTTCAAAAATTCGAGAGAATTACAGATAACAAGGCAAAACAGCACAGGAACCAATGTAACAATAGAAAAGCATCAGTTACCTCTCACCACAGAACCCACTACGTCAGTACCCGGTGTCAGTGGTATAAATCAGGGTAAACCAAAGAACTGGGAAACCTTCGAAGACGATACAAATGAAGAGGATGAAGAGCCCAGATATGAAATTTTGAAGCAAAATTGGGAGACATTCGAAGATGAAGATATTCCAGACAAAGTAAAATCTGAAGAACATGATAGTAAGGCAGAAGAACCTAAAAATCTCCAACTCGAATTATCTTTTGCCGAAGAAAACCAACCGAAACCTATAAATAATTTCAATAACCTTCCAATACCACTATTCACCGATTCACCTGTCAACAACAACAATACGTACTCGTATGATGTAGTCGGGGAAGATTTGAATACATCACCAGCTGTTTTCATGCCGACCACTATCAGAAAACCAAATATCTTGTCAAGTCTAGAGATCCTCCAACGACCCACCTTCTACAAGTCACTCCTGACAGTAATAACAACGAAATTCTCAATCTTTATGTATTACACACTCCTTCCCACCTTCATGTATCAAGAAATCAAGAAAATTGGACTGAGGGAAATGGCATCGTTGATGGGATTAATGTCGATTACCACTTTACTGTTTTCAGTAGTTGCGTACTGGATAAATATTGACAAGAAAAAGAGAGCAATATGTTTATGGTGCCTTTGCTGGGTAGGAGCATTTGGATATTTTAGTACGTCTTTATATTTTTACGATATATTTTTGTGCTTGTTCAATTTTCATATGAAAAAATATTTCTTTTCCGATTTTACTGTCTGTTTTTATCAGTCTTTTATTTCATCTGATTGCCCAATTGTCTCTCCGTCAAATTCCGGTATGGGTTCATATTTTGAACCTTCATATGTATCAAATATTATGAAGATTTCATTTCACGATTATTTTTTAGTGATATCAGATTCTAATAATACAAAGCAAGTTCTGATTTATGGAGCTGTCCAAGTCACACTCAGCATTGCTACTTTACAATTCGTTGGTATGCCATTATTGGGACTCACTATGAGAGGAGAGAGTAATCAAGAATCCTGTTTGATCAACATGATGACAGGCGGAGCATTTATTTTCTTCTTCATTGTAGGTGAGCATCGTGCAATTTTTTTTGGTCCAGGAAACTTATAGTCAGATGCAATCTTTCGAAAAGCACCATTTTGTAAATCAAAAGAAAATTATAGTTCATTGAAATGTTATTTTTAAGTGATGAGTTTACTCGAGTCTTTTAACATTTCTTATACCGGAAGATTCTCAAAAGTGGTTCACCCCGATAACTTTTTTGTTGTTTCAGATAAACAATTGAAATTCGGTATGTATGTATTGAAGTATCCAATTGTTTCTCTATCACTTCAGTTTTGAGCATCAGAAATGACCCTTCATTTTTTGAATGGGACCGCCGAACTTGCGATTTTTTAAATTAAAAATGTCAGGATAAATGTCAAAAATTGACAAATTAGGTGTCATTGTACTCACAATGTGATTTTCTATTAAAATAAGTAAAAATATACCGGGTGTCCCATTTAAAATGAAAGTAGGGGTCGGTTACTATACCTGCACAAGTCCTTCGGATAACACTTATAAAAAGCTAAGCACCCCCTTCCCCGTTTTCTAACTCACACAAGTACTAGACTTGCAACTAAGTTTATCAGTTCAAAACACTTTTTGAAAATAAAAAAACAACGCCGAATTTCACTTTTTTATATTCAGAAACAACAAATGTATAGGGGTGAGCCACCTCTCGTGTGCAGTCAAAAGATGAAAAAAAATCTTGAAATTGTGAATTTTAACGCGTCTACGTCTAGAATGTCTACTTTGCAATCCTGGAGGAATCAAACGCGCTATCGCGCCGATATTTGATGAGACTGCCTGAACCAAAAAAACTAATCTGACCTTATCTAACTTAACCGAGAAAAGTACAGTTAATTGATAATTAAAAAAAAAATAAAAAGAAAGGTCGTGGGAAATCTGAGGTAAAAAGCTGTGACATGTCTAGAAATGTCATCTACCATCTCCTGAAGAAGAATCCACTTGTCCTCAAGAAATCGACCTGTGCATTTGGGGGGAAGGATCAGGTTTTGGAAAGATAGTATGTTGGGGTACGAAACAATTTTAATAAAATTTCTCAAGTTTAAACTTATAGGTATAACCGTTTGAAATTTGATTTGCCCATATATCGTGATGGATTTTCTCGACACATCATCAGATCGAATCAAAATTATACACAGTGGTGTGATTGAACTGGATGAATATTTTGCGCGAATAAAAAAAAACGTACTTTTTTCCAAAACCACCTCCTACCCCCAAACGCACAGAACAATTTTTTGACAAGTGGATTCTTGTTCAGGAGATGGTAGGTGACATTTCTAGACATGTCACAGCTTTGTACCTCAGATTTTCCACCAACTTTGTTTCTAAGCGTTTTTCGAGGCGTTGATACGACTCTACTGTTCTCAAGTGGGTCAAAATTCACTTGCAAGATCTCACCCGAACAGACAGACAAGAAAGCGAGTCAATGAAACATATTTTATTATCTTCAGAATATTCATTCCAATCCAACCCATGCAATATAATTTTCAAAATGTTGAATCAAGATTTCTATGCACCACAATGATGCTATTTCATTTTCCAAACGATACATTAAAATCAGAATTTTGATTTGGTGATCTGTTATATATTTGCATCTGAATATATATTATGGCTTTCATCAGAATAATATATCTCAATCCACTTTGGTACTAACGTACTAATCATAATCTTGTCCATTCCATGACGATTTTTTCATGAGAAATTGATTTCCTCTGCCAAAAGAACTTATTGAAGTTTCAATTTTTCATGAAAGCCAACTTACCTAAAAAAATATTTTTGATAATTTTTTCTACATTTCCAATATTTTTATATAATTTCAACTTCAGATGGTGATAGCTATCACACATTGAAAACATCATCCATCCATCATGAGGGCATGAAATCATAATAATATAGTAAATGAGTTATTGGAATATTTATAACTAAGTACGGGGCGGGGCCGTTTACACACAAATACAGTTTGTCTGATTTCGATAAATGCATTTTTGGCTCAGGTTGTTTCACAAAAAAGTCCAGTCACTGAAAAAATCTTTATTCAATTATATCCTATCACGGTCAATATGTCTATCTTTGTTTACATATTTCATGTTACGATAATGATGCATGAACTGTGAACGAATGCTGAAATGGAAACTAATAATTAGGTACATTATATTTCCATGATTGTGTAAAATAAATTGAATAACAAATAACATAATATAAACTATTTTTCTGTTTTTTTTTTCATATGAGATAACTGGGTATTAGATTTCAGTTTTTAGGTCTTACTTATTGTAAATGTGTGAAAATTGTTTGATTTGAATATTAATTTAGAAAAGGACAAACGCAAACAGAAATATTCACTACCCACACAGATTTGAAATTATGTTCGAATGTTATCAAAAAGTCTCATATAACACATAACTTTCCAGATATGACTGAGAAAATGATAAATAAATGCATCAAATATCTAATATGGAGAAAAGCATATCATTATCAATGAATACAAAGACTGTATTGATCATTGGTCAGAATAATAGATTTAGATACCTCAAACAAAATCTGAATTAGATCAAGCAGATATTAATCGATATTAATCGAATTCAAGATTGAAATCATCTGAAAACTCATTAATCGATTAACCAAAGTCGATAATTGGTAACATATTGGTAACGATTTGTGATTTTATTTGAGGTGACTCATACAACATTTAATAATCCGAAATATCTTCTCAATTTTCCCGAAACATGATAAAATCAGAGAATTTGTTGATCATCCATAAATATATTGCAACAAAATGTAATCATAACGTGGTATTTCCAATGAAACGATACGAATTTTCGAATTAATAAATGGTATAAAGGAAATCTGATAATTTTCCTGATTATTTTTGTGAATGATAATTTTTCTGATTTTTTTGTGAATGAAAAACTTCATAAATCATGCTATTTTTTTTCAGATTGTACTATCCAGAACTGTTTTCGACTGATGGGACTTCTTCACTTCTTTACGGGTATGCTTTGGTTTGTGAATTATATATATAAAAAATTGAAGAAATAATTATGTTGAAGTCGTATTTCCAGAATTTTTTTAAGTATATTTCCAGCCCCATAATCCCGATTCCAAATTCCGTTTTGGAGCATTTTCATTATTAATCATGTTAAACAATCCACCACTTCTATTGCCTCCTTTAGGCAGTGAAGGCAAATTCAAATTTGTATTGACTAATGGTTTCAAGATCTTATTATTTATAGATATTTGTGTATTATTCAAAAATCCTTGAGCTACTTTTCCAATGGCATTGAACGCATCCAAAAATTCGCATGTAGTACTTCTTAATCTCTCGGCAATGTTGCACCAAAGTGCCATTTCGCAAAATTTGAAATTGTCTGATATTTTTGGTTCGGCTCTTATCTGAATGAACCTGTTGGTCTTGCCAGAGAACGGTTCGATCTCTGTGCCATTCAACCTTGGAGCTCCGTGACGAGCAAAATCAGCTATCATCTGAGTGAAAAAATCGCGCACTCTTCTGTCATCATCACTTAGAGTCCTCTCTGACTTGAGTGCATTTCCATAAATATCATTTGCGTCGAATATGTACGCAAGATCATCTCCGTGACCTACTGTACCGTTGTCATCTAAAACCAACCAAGGATATATTTTATCATAACATACAAAAAATTTATTTCAGAATATTCTTAATTACTAATTCAGAAGATATCATGAGATTCAAAACTGGCAGCAGTATAGAACACACTTTTGAAATTTTACAATAACAATTATTGCTCTTCCGTTATCTTTCAGATTCACTAGTAACGACCTGACATTAAAAATATTCCTATTGTTTTGATTCTGAGTACGATCATATACAAGGTAGCCCGTGAAAAGTAATGCGTTTTACTTTCGAAATTTCGGGATCTTTGGCTTTTGAAAAATCTAGTTTTATTTAGATTGCAAATCAACACAGATTCAGAATTCCGGTCATGAATAAATCAGTTTCTATAGTGATGGACGCCATCTGGATTTCAGAATACAGGGTGGCGATAAAGTGTGTTTATACCAAAGTTCATAAAATTAGCTGGAAACGTATTAAGTTCATGTACTGTCTGGAATTCTAGCCTCATCATTGGGATCTCGTAAGCCGTAAGAGATACACGGTCGGTTAAATTATGGCAAAGTTACGCAGTTTGATGCCTAACAAAATACCTTTTAGAAACTCGTGAAATTCCGAATACTTTCGGAGATATAAAAAAATCTAAATTTCATAAATCTATATTAATAACACTTTATTATGACCACTTTTTCTTTCCTACAAGATGGCGTTTTAAAATTTGAAATCCGCCGTTTCGTCTTCTAGAGACCAAAATCAACTTATTTCTTTTTAAATACGAACCCAGATTTTTCATTTAATTTTTTGTTACCTTCGGAGAGCCCAAAAACTATGAGCTATCACAAGTTTTTATTTTCAAATGTTTCGATTACAAAAATTGACAGTTTCTAAATTTTTTTAAATATTCGATATGAAACTAATTCAAAAAGGAATGTACGCTAATCAGCACCTAAACACTAGCAAGATATCAATGAAAACCCTCCCCCCTCCACTGCCTAATTATTACGAAACTGAACTTTGGCAAAATGATATCTATAATACTCAGTCGATTGTAAAAAGAACAAAATAAAATTCTGAATTAAATGCTCGATTCATCCCCCTAAAAAAGAATCCAGCGGGAATAAATCAGGGCTCCTTGTAGGCCAGCGCACCCCCCTTGGTTTCCAATCCACTGATTGGGAAATGTTTCATTTTCCAGTTTCTATTAAACCATACCAGACCATATCACGCTTTTCTGAATTGGAAAACACAATAAGCCTATCCAGAACACGTGATCAAAAATGGATGCCTTGGGGCATACTCGGAGTGTTTAGTCTATTTGATTACATGTGTTTTTGTGTTTTTTAGTTTGAATTTTCTTTTTGAAGGTTTCAAAAGTGAATACAATGGCTTGTGATAATAAAAGTGATTATCTGTTATCGTTAGAGACTGAAGATAAAGACATTGCATTACGGTATAAGGAAAAAATCAGAGTCATTCACTCTGATAGATCAGTTAAAGCAGCTGGTTTTCCTAATATTTGAAACCACATTTCGCAACAAATACCTTCATGAAAAGTTATGTAACTTTTAACCTTTCAAAAAATGTTTACACATACTTTAGCATGTTTTAGTTTAACTTCTGTGAGATCTTCCATTTTGATTGCTTTCAACCATCTTTCTCTTCGGATTTTTGAGAGTTCATTCAATTGTGTTTTGTGTGCAAAATGTAGTACACTGGGTATATTGAAAAACTTCACATCATCACGATTTCCTCGACTCCCATACTTAACAACACAACAAGTATGTGGCATGTTTTTGTAGCTCTATCTTCAATTTTATGGGAAAATTCACAAATCACAATATAGTCTGAACACAGAATATTCACAAATGAATGTTTAAATTCGTTCTGGAGTTAAAACTTATTTCAAATTAAAATCACAAGGTTCAAAGAGCTAGAGTTCTAATGCACTCAAACGGTTTGTATGCCCCAAGGTATCCATTTTGAATTTGATTTGACAGCGTCTTGGTTTAATCTATTTTTGATCCCGCAAATTTTTCGAAACATTGAACTATCATACTTTGACGAGTGGTTGTGACTTTTCATCTCTGCAAAGATTATATACACTCATCTCTGAAATCAAGGTAACTTTTTCCATTTTCAGTAATTGCACTATATATTTTAAAAAATAGAGAAACTGTAAATTTTTCTCGTCGAAATATTTGAAAATCAAAATTTGTAATAGCTCATAGGTTTCGGGCTATCCAAAGATAACATAGATAAAAAATCCAGAGGTCCGTGTTAAAACATGCAGATAAATTCGACAAGTTATGCCCTGATTCACTGTGAATAAATAACAATAAACTCAGGAGGAATGAATGAAGTTATGAGAAATTCAGGAGTTGTTGAGCCAAGAGCTTTAGGTCATTTTTAGGTTCAGGTCCTCCTAATTGGGCCCATGCTCTTCTGATCTAACCCTCATCGACTTTTATCGATTATTGAGTAAACATCAAAAGTGCAGATTATAGAACGCCTGTAGAAATTAGGCCGCTGACCCTGAACAAAATAAATGGCAAAGTTCGCATAAATTCGCACATTCCAATTTTGTTTTGTTATTATTGGGCTATGTCCCAATAGTATAAAATCGAGTTTGCAGCTTCGAAAGACCTGCGCTAAAAGCGTGGTGATCGGAAAATTTGTTCGGCTAATTTAGATTTTTAAAAAAGTCCTATAAGGCAGTTTCCCAAAGAAAAAGTAATTCCAACCCTTTTTGAAGCTGGATAAATTTTCTACAATTTGAATCCAATTTCATTCCTTTAGGTCTGATTCATCCCGAGATACAGATCCTCAAAATTGTCTTTTTTCAAAAAAAAAAAAAGTTGAAAATTGTAGTTTTGGTCATCTTCTCAGCAAAATATCGGCTCTAATACTCACCCTACAAGGAAAGTTATGAGGAATTAAATTGAACTGTATTCATATAGTTTGAATTTGAGCTCACAACCAAGCATGTAGGCCCAATAGCACCATTGTTATCTTTAAGAAACCACTATAGTTAAAAAAAAATTGAGAAATGGAATCTGACATTAAATTTGCTATTCTGAATATAAAAGATATAAAATATTGATGAAAATACATTTACTAAATAAAATATATTTGAAAATATATGGAATAAATATAATTGAAAATGTAAATATATAATATTATGAAGATGAAAACTGAATGCAATACTTCATAGTCTAGGTTCATTCAACGATTTTTTTTATAACGTTCCTGTTATACTGCTTTTACTCCACTTTAAGAAAACCTTCCACTAGCTCCGGAACGGTTCGATTGTGTCTCGGATTGTGGTCACCTACACAAGCTAACCTACACAAGCTACATTATCAAACATTTCGGGCAGAACCTGGCCGTTGTTTTCGACGGATATCCCGAGAATGTACTTTCATGGAGCACCAAAAAAGGCCGAACGTGTACGTCGATATGCAGCTACCCCCTGTGCCGACAATAGATATGTTCGAAAGCTCTACTTTAATAAATTTGCCTTAAGACAAAATGCTTTCGAATGATAACAACAAACGTCGCTTGATTGACTTCCTCTGCTCTGGGACCCAACTTGAGGGGATTGAAAGTTGAAACCCGTCGAGCCAGAGAAAATGCAGACTCTACCATCGTTGGGAAAATAGTAGGGAGGATGTGGATCTGCTCGTTCTCCTCAGTGGCTTTGCTCCTATGTGAACAACATGCGTTCTTCCAAAAAAGTGGCAAGGGTGACTGTGGGCCTCTGCAGTTTCTAACCAAGGAAGTTCCGTACCCATCAGGATTGGAGTTTCTTTCTCCACGCGTTTACCAGTTGCGACACTACCTCTGCCCTTTTCTGGCAAGGAAAGAACAAAATGCTTAGTGCATTCGGGAAAGGCTCGACCTGGCTCTCTACGGAGGAAAGGAAGGCGACAAATTCCTCACTCTCCGGTACAAGCTCTTTGTCCGTTCAGCTGCCAATGACAAAGTGAACCTGGATCGTCTACCCCCAACCAACAATGGTTGATAATGTAGCTTGTGTAGGTGGCCACAATCGCTCTGATCGAATCGTTCCGGTGCCAGATGACTTTTTGGAGCAAGAAGCCTCCATCCACCACAACAAATAAATTTGATCCTATTATTGAAAGATTTTCTTCAAATTAATGCAGTAAAAGCATTAACAAAAATGTTATGAAGAAAAAATCGTTGAATGAACCTGCGTATTGAACAACTCAGTTTGTTAAATTGTGGAATAAGTTGTTGACGACGAATTCTATAGACTATGAAGTATCACATTCAGTTTTCATCTCCACAATATTTTATACATTTTCAATTATATTTTATTTATTGCATATATGTATTTTCAAATATATTTCATTCAGTTCATGTATTTTCATTTATATTTAAAATCTTTTATATTTAGAAGAGGTTGGTACAGCAAATTCAATGTCAGATTCCAATTCTCAAAAAATCCTATTTTTAACTGTAGTGGTTTTTTCGAGGTTGTTTATAAGATAAGTATGGTTTTATTGGGTCTACATGCTTAGTTAGTGAGCTCAAATTGAGAGTATATGAATACACTACAACTTTATTTCCTATAACTTTCCACACATGATGAGTATTAGAGCCGATACTTTGCTAAGAAGAGGACCAAAACTACAATTTTCAACTTTTTTTTTGAAAAAAGACAATTTTGAGGATCTGTATCTCGGGATGAATCAGACCTGAAGGAATGAAATTCGATTCAAATTGTAGGAAATTTATCAAGCTTTCAAAAGGATTGGAATTACTTTTTCTTTAGGAAGCTGCCTTATAGGACTTTTGGCCTAAAAACCGAAATTAGCCTAAAAATTTCGAGGTTTTTCGATCACCACGCGTTAAGCGCAGGTTTTTCGAAACTGCAAACTTGGTTTTATACTATTGGGACATAGCCCAACAATATGCACAAAAGATTGGAAGGTGCGAATTTATGCGAACAAGGGTGTCTAATGTCAGCGGCCTAAATAGAAGAGTTGAAACTATGAGTTAGAGAAGCTTTTGCGGAATTGATTCCAAATAGAATACGAAGAGAAACTACTTGCTCCATGATTTTCCAAATTTTAGACTGTCTCAAGTTTTAAATAAATGCTTATATAACTCAATAATGTTACGAGATCGGTTTTATTCATTTATGACCAGAATTTTGACTTTGTGTTGATTTGCATTGTGAATATAACGAGATTTTTCAAATGTCAAATTCGTCCGCGAAATTTCGATAATAATAATAATTAATTAGCACAAGTGTAAGTCACATTTAAGGTCGTCAATAAAATCATTAATATTTCAAAAACGGTTTGAGATGGGTATATAAGGAACTGACTAGAGAAAAACTAGAAAATGAATGTTCATCAGAAATATATAAGAATATATAGGGTGGCCCATTTGAATTAATAGAGAGTTGCCGTATTCTTCAGGTACATCTGGCAACGCTGCATCTTCGAAAATATTTAAGAAATATAAAACGCATCACCTCACCACTAAAAATTTTTGCTACAGTTCTCCATGAACGTCTTAAGGCCGATTCAGATTCATGCATTTCCATGCAGGGTTTTTGAAGCACGTGCGATTTACAGGCACATGCATTTCTGACGCTTGTGCCTGAAAAAGGCATGACATTTCACATATGTGCATTTCCATCGCATTTCTTACTCAAGGTCATATTTTAATTGTTTTTTTCAGTATTGTCAGTTCAAGTAAATCTAAAATTTCCTCTCATTCATTTTCTGGAGATTAAAATCACAACAGAGAAAGGCGGAAATATATTACAAACTTTACAAAATGATCATCAAATTCAAAATATATCGAATGCCAAACTCAAATACAAGATTGTCAAATATTCACAGACTTTTAGGGATGTTTTGGAAAAAACGCATGCAATACAGTGGAAAATAAGAACTTGTCCTTATTCCATGCATGCCCACCACGCATTTTACAAGCACGCCGACAGGCATAGATGTGAACGACGACAGGCATGCATTTTTCATGCAGGGTCAAAAATGCAGGGTGGGCACGCATGAATCTGAATCGGCCTTTATAGACCACTCAACCTGGGCTGATGATCGAGGAAAAATTGAAATAACATGATTTTTCGATTTATTTTTTCTTCATCTAGTGTTTTCAATGCACTACAGCTAATTTGTCATGACAGAAATAATATATGAAGAGCAAAACAGTGAGTTTCTCACGCTTAGTTGGGCTTAATTGAATCTTATAAGTTGTATTTTTGATAACTATTATATGTATATAGTTTTTGTGAATACGAAAGCTAAATTATTGTTTTCCAACCTTCATCATTTAAGCAATATTCGCGAAAATCACGAACCAATAGATGACGCTGCAGAAATGTCAAAAACTTGACATGAAGGTTATAAACAAACATTTCGTTATGTTTTCAATAATAATTTGTCAACTTTTGATTCACATTTTAGGAAAGAATTAACGAATCCAAAATATTTGAAAGGGTGCTATCGTTTGGTTATTATTTATAGAACACAAAACAGGTATTTTATATGAGGTTTATGGATTTATTATGTTTTTATAGGCTTTTCAAACCACCTCTGCAAAATCAATGGGGCCACTAAGGTATTTGTATTTCAATGATTTATCTTTATATTGTTATATTTCCAGAATGCCCAATATTGGGATGAGTATCTAAAGTATATCAGAAATAAGAAGAAACCAGATTCACAAAATCCCGTAAACATACCTTTGCTGCTGATCGGGTTTCTGCCGAACGGTTAGTCCGATAGCAAAAACTATGATATTTTCGTAAATAAGAAAGTTGAATGAAGGTACTAAACCCTTTTTGAACTTGAAATTCGTTTTTTTAAGAAAACTATTGACGATCAAAAAATGTAAACAATGGAATTTTTTTGTCACAGATTGTGATAATATTTCAAAATGTCCTACCTACTATATTGAACTATACCCTGACTAAATATCAACTTTCAAAATGTAACTATTCAGAAGAAACCCAGGAAAATGTGAAAAAAATGCATGAATTCACTAATTCTTGTCAGCGTCAACGATGAAATGAGTAGAAAACATCAAAATCTAGTATGATAATAGTTCAGCCTTTGGCTCGAAGATGGCATCTTAGTAAGTAGTAATTGAATAGTGGCTAGAAGATGGCACTGATGACAGTCACAATGACGAATATGTCTTAGACCAAGCGAATATATTGTTATCTTTCCATTCAAGGTCGTGTGCTTTTGTGTACGGTTTCTCGCGAACAGGGATACGCCGTCCAACCTATATCGATGTTGCCAGATATACTCCTCTCAGTAAATATATATTCATGAAACGTTTCCCTGAATGAAAATATTTGAAACATTCTGAATGAACGTTTCGGAAATTCACCTGTCTAATATTTCATATCACAAAATGCGAGAAAATAAAAACATTTCAAGTGAAAACATTGAGACCTACCTACTGATAGGAAGTTTCAAAAATATACAGGGTGGTTCACGACTAGCGCGACGAAGATTTATAGCAAAACGGCAAAACTTCTGAAATTTTTGTCACTTCAATATAGTTTGTATTTTGATGAAGGTCACATTTTAAAATTTTTTTGAAATATACAGTATGTCCCAAAAAGTTTTTTTTCGTATGGATTTCATAGATCTATCAAATTTGGGAACTGGCAGAAAGATGAAGGGTTTTAAAAACCGAGATTTTTCAACTGGTCAAAACATCTTTACTTTTGATTGACTATCTGTTGATATTCACTTAAATCACATACAGGGTGGTTTAGGATTCAGAATTCTCAACCACCCTATATTTAAATGGATTAAATATCAGTTGATAGTAAATGAAAAGTTGAGATAAGGACATGTGAGCCCTTTCAACCAATAATTAATAGTTGAAAAATCCCGATTTTTCACACCCTATATCTCTGTAGTCGTTCCATATAGACCTCAAGTGTGACAGATCGATGAAATAAGCTTTCCAGGAAGAACCTAATGAATTCACTAATTCTTGTCAATAAAATACAGGGTGTTCCATGAGAAAAACTATAACTTATTTGAAATGCAACAACTTTCTGGAACATCCAGTATATTTCAAAACATTTTGAATTATAGTGTTCATCAACATACAATCTAGACAAAAACTTCTAAAGTTTTGCCGTTTCGCTATAAATGTCCTTCGCGCTGGTCCTGAGCCACCCTGCATAAACATCTTGGGCCCAATATATAATATGATCCATCGATGCATCCATGCCACATACTCGCAATGGATACTGTTGATAATAATCTGAATCGTCTTATTTTTGAAATAAAAAACCGTGGATAGAGTAAGCATTGCAATAAATTATAGTTTGTTGTAGGAAAATAATAACCCTTTCGAGTGACAAATTATCTTTTTGCAACCAACTCAAAATGAAATCAAGGTGACAGGTAGATATTTCAAGTCCCTATAATATAAGGCCTGTAGGATGAAAAAGTAGGTACTTTTACTTGCTTCTACTCTAGGATATTTCAGCACCTCGAATTTGATGATTTTTTGATGAACGGTTTCGGGAATACTATTGAAGAAAAACCGTCTTCCGGTTCAGGGTGCCCTCTTTTGAGGAGCCTAGCTGCCTAGCTCCTTTCTTGGAATAATTTTTTAACAAATATTTATAGGAACTCATTTTCAGAATTAAACCTGGAGAGAAATCACCCCACGGATTTCTTACTAGAAAACACTCTGTTTAAGTAATAGTGACATAGCATGGTACATTGCAGTCCTTATGCATTCTAGGTTAAATTTTATTCAAAAAGTAAATTCATAAGTTCAACCAATCAAATATACCTACACTATATTCGTAACTTCATAGATGCGAACAGCAGGTTTGGCAACATTGCACAAATGCTGATGGTAAGTGAGGTTTCGCACATGTTTCGGTGTTTTCGATATTTATCAGAGCCGGACTACAAAACAATCTGGCCATGAGTGTAAATTGGTGTAAATTTTCTTGATTCTCAAATGGAACACCCTCAATATTATTGCATTTTCAGAATGTTGAGAGACTCGATTTTTTTCTGAGTTGAGTATTGTTTTCAATCTAGCGTCCTGAAAAGAATCATTGTAGATGAGATCAGAGATATTGTAAATGAAAAAAAATCCGCGCCAGCTCATTTAGTTTTCAAAACATTCGAAAAAAAATGAATTTTTGAATAATCTATTTTATTTTATTCTTGCTCTATAACTGGAGATAGAAAAAACTGAAAGCTACATTCTGCGATCTTCGATATGGCATTCTTAGATTTCGAGTTCGACGTTTCGTCTTCTTGCGGCCATCATCAACTTTTATTTTTTATTATATATTTCCCCATTTTTTTCAACATGGACTGACTTCTGAAATACATGGACACTCAAAGAATTGATTTATTTCATTTATTTATTATTGACGAATTTCAATCGCGAAAGGGTTGTTGATCAAAAAAATAAAAGTTGATGATGGCCGCGAGAAGACGAAAGGTCGAACTCACGATCTAATAATGTTATTTTGTAGATCGCAAAATGTAGCGATAAAGAAGTTCTTTCAGTTGTTTTTGTATCTCCAGTAATAAAGCAAGAATGAAATGGAATAGAAAATTCAATAATTCAGTTTTTTTTTTCGAATAGTTCGAAATCGCTGTCGCGAATTTTTTTCACCATAGTAATGACTATAGAATCCCGCAACTTTGACCCAATTTGAAGTTCTTTGTATCTCTTACGGTTCTCGGGATCCCAATGATGAGCGTCGAATTTGAATAACCCTGTATAGTATATGAATTTGTTTGTTTTTGAAGCTTCGTTTCATTCATAGCACGAAAACCCTCTGGTTGACTTTCTTTCAGGTTCGATAAAGGTTTCTTCTAAAGTAATTAGATTTATAGTTATAATTTCAGTGGAGCCCCAGTAGTGGGCAACTTTGATCGTGAAAACAAGGGAAAAAATGCTACCCTTTCAATAAGTTTGAGATTTATATAAATCAAACATTTCTACATAAAACTTTCTCTTTTTTTCTGCTGAAAATTCATACCTTTATAATTGAATGAAGAATTAAAATGCTCTCTCTATAAATCAATACCTTGATAACCACAACAATCAAAACAATGTTACATGTTGCACATTTTAAAATAAATATCAAATAATATTGGTCAAAAAACGAACTTTCCTGTTGACAAAATTCAATATACTGAGCTCCAAAACATCATCTTTACAAGTTCTATCGCCTATCAAATATTCTGGATGCACGCATTACTGGGCAAAATCCACACCTACGCTGACCCTGTACTCCTAAAATGCAAATCTCACGATTTGTTCGAGCGACGCCTATTGAACTCTGCTAAAACTAGCGAGTACTATGAGCTAAGAAGACATCTCCTGCTTCGCCTATGTCTTTTCGATCTATGAATTTTTATTACGATATGTTCACAGTATGGACATCTATCGGAAATTTCAGCAGCACTGCTGAATCCCTGCTCTTAAAAGAACGAGAAGCATTTTTCAAAGCTAATAATAAATAATAATAAAATAGACAACACAACACCAGATATTATTTGTTTGATTCTACCATTCTACGTGAAAAGAGACATACCATACCTACCTTCAATTTGGCATTTACTTCAGAAATCTACTTCTAGGAAGTGGTTATTACAAACGTAAATGTTTGTGGTAATAAGTTTTTCTATTTTCAACATGATATTCTATTTTTTACACAATCGTGAAGTTGAAATTTTGGATTTTGTGCCAAGGGAACGATGTCTGTACGGTAGGAAGAACGCTGAGTTACTGAACAAATCTTTCTCGATTTCGTCTTTACGACCATGTGAACTGGCTGCATGTTTCAATAATATCAGTAACCAGCTGATAAGCACGAAAAATGTCCGAAAACTATTCACAATAATTCAAATTCATTGAAAATAATGCGAAAGCCTAGCAAATGCAATGCTAAATTGCTTCGTTTATCACCCTCGGAAGGCTTCGAGAATTCGACACCAGAGGCCACCCACTTCGTGATTTTCGCGAATAATAAGAAACTTGAAATGAAACCCGATACTGCAGGAATAAATAGTGAACGAATAATAATAATTTTTAATTAGTAAGGATGATTTCGGATTGTTTTACGTACCTTGGGAATCAGTGTATTCACCAATTAATGGTGAACCCTTAAGAAATGTGTGTCCTTTCTTAAGTTTTCCTACGTGTTCAAAGCTATATAGAAAAGTAGATGCACTTTTTGACCATCTGTCCACTGTTAGAAAGGCAGGGACGTTGAATAATACATCATCTGTAAAATATTGTCTAATATCATTGAATTCCTGAAAGCTTAATCAAACTCACTTGTTATATCTGCAATTTTTTCTAACGACTGGAGCAAATTCCCATTGTTGAATTGAAGATAATTTTTGAAATTCAATGGTGGTATCAAGCCTGATATAATGTCCTCGGTATTCTGCTTGATTTCTTGCAAGTGGTTATTAAGAGGAATGAATCCTCTTAGATTTTGCACTAATGTATTTTCTATGTAATCATGTATCGACTTCAAATTTTTGATTACATCATTTTTCATATATGCTTGAGAATAAAACATTCATTACCGTAATAAAATACTAGACATCGCTTCTCACCTTTAACTGCTCTTTTAGTTTCATCTTTAACTATTCCAGTCAATAACGGTATATTGGGGATATTTCCTTTCTCTAAATCACTCATTGGATCATTTTCAACAATACCTGGCAGAGATCTGCCATCATCGGGACCTTCAGTGACAGGAGAAGTGCCCAAATTACCAGATAGGCCAGACATGTAACCTCCTGTTCCCCATCTATTAGATTCGACATAGGAATCGCTCTATAAAGAGTAACTATATTATTGTAAAAAACTCGTTTCATATAAGTGTGCAATATTCTTTGTTTCTAGGTATCGATAGAATTTGCTGAAATTTCAGTATGTTACACCCAAAATATATCAGATTAATAATTGCATGCTACGCGACCACGATAGCGATTGCACTAGTTGATACACGTGGTGTATAATAGAACACAAGAACAACACAAGCAAATCCTGCTCACTCACAAAAATTTGCTATTTATTATTTTCTCAGGTGCAACACTACTAGCTATAAGCTATACAGTGTGTACTTAAGGGGATGTATTAAATGATACGGGCGTATTTCTGGGCCAATTTTCAGAAAAGCTGATTTGAACATGTGTCCTAAATTGACCGGTTTTCAAAATCACACTAAAAATATTTTTTTATCAATAAATCAAAGATACTTTTGCCGATTTTGTTGAAATTCTGTATTATTATTTATAGTTGTAAGGAGCCCCTTTGGCCACAAGTATTTTTGAGATATTAATAAATAAACAATTTTCATTTATTTTGACCAGGCATTTCAGGACTTTATATGTTTATATGAACTCTTTCTACTTGAAATTTGTCCATGAAAACGCACTTAAATTTAGTACATACCTTTAACATACCATAACATCATGTATATCTGTTGAGTAATGAATACCTACCATATATACGGAATGCGTGGCTCGCGACATTAACGTTGAATGATTTTTCTATCGTGTCAAGAACCTATACTAACCCTTATTATAGAATCGGGGGGTAAAGTTTGCAAGCACTTCACCATTGTTACGATATTAGTAGTTGGACACCCGTTTTGATCGGCAATTTCGTTCACTGTTTTTTTTGCACTATTGTCTACAGCCCATCGCGATACTGCTGTACCAGACAATGCTATTACACCAGCAGGTGCACCTAAAATAAAGAGAGGAGCTTTAAATTGAAAAGTAGAAATCATCATCCCAATAGGCATATCCCACAATAAAAAATATTTCATAAATCAAAAGTAAAATCAACCCAGTCTGAATTGAAAAAAAATGAGTCTTGTCCAATTAAAAATATCAAACACAGTTTGAATTTGAAAGTCTGGTAGAGCACGACCAGGAAGAAACATTTGCATTCTGCATTAACTGTGCGAATGTGAAGGAAAGTAGTTGTTTTCTGCTCGCGGTCTACCAGATATTCAAATTCAAACTGTGTTTGGTATTTTCAATTGAATAGAACTCGTTTTCTTTCAATTCTGATATTTCGTCCAATTAATTGATTTTTCAATTTGCATTTATTAGCTTACTCGAGCTATCAGCCACTTCCATGTTTTATGACATGAGAACATTGTCTCTTGTCTCTTCTGCGAGTTATTTGCCAGGAAAGTTGTTGTTTTCTGCTCGTGGTCAACCAGACCAGAATTATTGAAATTAATTATATTTCGAGTCATATAAAAACGAGGTTGGTTAAATTGGAGCAAAGTTGCGCTGCTGAACATGTTAGGTTGAAGAAAATTTCATGCATAATTTTTCGTTTTCGAATTATTGAAAAAAAACGGAAATTTGTAGTTTTCGTTTTTATTTTTTCAAGCGAAAAACGAAGCGAACTAGACGTTTTTTACTAGGACGTTCTTGGGGCAGTTTTTCACAAGGAATCATATTTTCGATCTTGCTGTCTGAGATACAGCACTTTTAACTCTGGTTATTCTTATGGGTGCTAAAAGTCTGTTATTTTTTTGATACAATGATGTATCACAAGATATGATCGAATATCATACAAGCTGGTCAAAATTGTTTTTGCGAAGAGAGCTTTTGGAACAATGCCAACAATTTTTTCAACAATTGAATAATGACAGTTTTATTGAATTTGGAAGCTTACTTACATAAAAACCAGGGTTTCGAATTAGGAACGACATTTGAAGCTATAAAAGTTCTTTATTTCTGACAGTGACATTATAAGCTTATATCGTCATAGTTACGATATCTATAATGAGGGTCATAACTCCCTTGGGATATTAAGGTTCAAAAACTCCCTCTTACCTTTTACAGGTGAAAATGATACAAGAAATACTTATAAACGTTTATATGTAATGAAAACTAAGACATATTTTCCTTATTCACGTCATTACAAATAATAAATGTACAATTTTCAAATCTTCCCTGAAAATTACTTCCGCCGCTGGAAACAATTTCTTCTTTTTTATGGGTGGTGCTGTTGCTGTTCACTACAGTCGAGGTGCCTGCCTCTTCTGATGGCAAAGTAGACAGCAAACGCGCCGTTTTATTCCTCAATTCAATACTGTCCTCCAGATACCCCTCTGCCACCATGGAACTTCTCCAACCTCCGTGTCTTTTTAAGTTTGTCATAGTTGCTCCTGCATTGGCTAGGGCAGTAGCAGAAGTGCGACGAAGGCAATGTCCCGTATAGGTTAGTGGGTTTGGCAATCCTAAATACATTGCGATTTTGCTGGGAATTTTGCCAAACATATTCTTTCCAATTGGCTGAGTTGTACATTTATTTTGTCGGAAGCTCAAAAAAAATCGTTTTGTACCTTCAGGACGCAAGGACATATAAAGTCTCAATAAAGGCAAAGCAGAGAACTCTTTTTCATCCACAACTGTAAATTTCTTCGATACACCAGTTTTACTTTCCGGTACGTTCACTACCATAACAGTATCCCGGTCCTCTATATCTGCTATACTCATATTTAGAAGTTCCTGAGTTCTGCATCCTCCAAAATAACCCATAATTAGAACAACCTATAACAAATAAAACGAAATAAACAAACGAAAAAGAAAATTATGAGAAAAAAATTACCTTATGCAATAAATGAATTTCATTAGGGGCGTCCTTTAGAAATTTGATGACATCTTTAGGAGATAAGACAGCAGACTTTTTCGGCTTATACCCCTTACTTTTCCGTTTCAAAAAAGCCTCTAGTTCGTTGAACTTGGTGATATCTCTCTTCTCATATATGGTCACCATCGATTTGAGCATTGACCATTTAGTCCATAACGAATTTGGGCTAAACGTTTCTGACTGCAACGAATAAATACAATTATTACCAAATCTACCAGAAAATACTGAAAATACTTTACCAGTTCTTGAAAATATGCCAGAAAGACAGTTTCGTTGGCATCTTTTGACATAACATTTCTCTGTGTCAGCCACTTCAGATATAAGTTGTATTCTTTTTGATATAGGGCTTCACTTTTCGGTGGAAGTAATGATTGTCTTGCTTTTTCCGCTTTTTTTATAATATCCTCCGTTATATCAGAAAAAGATCGTCGATTTGTGGTAAAAAATAAACACGTTTTTAACGGAAAAACATTGATTGATAAAGAAAGTTTGCTTATAAACATGTAACATAGCGACAACCTAGCAACAACCAACAATGCTACAATCAACGCTACCTAATTCAAATATACCAGAAAGGTTATGAATTTAAACATTTATTGCGTTCTAAATATGGACATATTGTTATGAAAAACTATGTACCACGGGAATTATAGAGCCTTAATAACCTCTGGCAATTGCTGTTCCTCGGGCCAGAGGCCCTCGGGACGCAAACTTTGCCATCGGTAATTAAGGCCCTCATAATTCCCTTAATACATAAATAACTATTCTTTGCAAAACAAAACCATGTTATAAGATCCACCATTCACTTCTAAACACAAATCTACTCTTCTTCCCAAGTTCTGAAAAGCTCGATCGATGCGTACAATTTTAAAAATCAAATCTTAAAAGAGAGAGTGGAAGATTTTTTTCGATGATATTGATGAGCTGATAAGAAGAACGAATAAAATTGTGTCTAGAAGTGAATGGTGGAATATTCAAGCATCTTTCATTACTTTGTCATGTAGGTATTTAATAATTTTGTTTTGTTTTGCAGAGAAAAAACTTATTGCTTTCCCATCATGTTCGTTCCTAACTTATTGAAACCTTAGTTTTTAAGTAAGTAATAATCTTGTCAGAAATGTGTACGTTTCATATCCTCAATTAAACTGTCAGAATTTAGTTTGTTGAACAAAATTGTTGGTGTTTTTTCCAGAGCACTCTTCGCAAAAACGTTTTTTTCCTAATTTTGATCACCATGTTAGATTCAAACATATCGTGTGATGTGTGATACATCATTGTATTCAGAAAATAACAAACTTTTCAAAAATGCAAAAATCCAATACGGCGTCCATAAGAAAAACCAAAGATATGACGTAGACAGATTTAGATTCTTTGTAACAAAATGCCTCTAGAACGTCCTTGTTAAACTTACAGTTCTTTTAATTTTCGCTTGAATATATGAAAACAAAAATTACGAATTTCCAATATTTCAAAAAGGAAAAATCATAAAATTTTCTTTCACATAATTGTTCAGCATGAAAATGCGTACCTTTGCCCTTATTCAACCGACCTCGTATCTGTAACTGACCATGGTGGAGCACGGCAGCCTGTATGTATAGTCGATTATCTGATACAAATGCTCAATAATTGTGATCACCGAACTTGACAAGCCAATCAGAGTCAAGAGTGAAGTTTGTGTTATTGATAATCCGAACTTGACTAGTGCTCCTAATTGGTTCATTTGCAATTGCGTGAAATAGTCAAAATAATCCCATGTCCCGTTCTCCGTAAACGACTAACCGACCACCGACCGTGAGTGACTTTGTATATGATTATCCTTATGAGTAATATTTGAGGAAAATTTATATACCTTTTGCAACTTTGGACAGAGTTACAAGGAAAGCACTACTAGCTCCGGTATCATGACCCATAATAATAATGTTATAAGGGTTCCCACCGAAAAATCCGATATAGTTCCTGACCCATTCTACAGCAAGAACCATGTCCCACAAAGCCACATTTCCGGGGAGCTGTTTGCTGTCACTACTGAGGAATCCGAGAGACCCCAATCTATATTGAATAGTTACTGCTACTAGTTGTTTCCCTACTAAATTTCTAACCTGAAAATACGATAAAGAAAAAGCTATTCATTGTGACATGTGAGAAATATATAGTAACATATGGTATACATAATATTAATGGCAAAGCTGTGATAATAAACAGCTAATTTTAATAGATGTAGTCAAAGTTGCACGATGCCCTTATGTCTGATTTCGTATTTTTCTTACATCATATTGTAACGCTGATCCATATCTGAAACCTCCTCCATGTATCCAAACCAAAACTGGTAATCCTGAAATATTTGGTTACAATAGCAATTTTTCAGTTATTTTATGATAAAAACAGAAAAAATCATGTGAACAAATTATGAGTGAATAATAATTCGGAAATACATAAATACTACAAACAGAATGATAACCTTACTCGTTACCACTAATTAAAAACTATTCGTCTAAACCGCAGATTAGAAGAAGTAGAATGACAATAATCCTACAAATTTTATGCTCTATCACAAATGTTATGGCCTGAACTTGTTCAACTTTCTGTAACATTTACCAAGTTACTTTTGGAAATAAAGCTTACCAGAACTTGTCTTCAATGGAAGATAAAAGATAATTATCAACGGTTTTTCGGAAAAAGAAATTAGAATAGATTTATATGAATAATCAAAGCTTACATACTTAATCAGCCATAATCATTATAAAAATTATATTTGTTATCAGGGATTCATAGAATATTATTTCGTGAAAAACTGAATGAATAGTTTTATAAGTTTTGGACTTGGCAAGGAACTGGTCAAGAGTTCGAAACCACTGTGTAACCCCTTGCCAAAACATTCTGGTTAAAGTTTATCATACCTCATGACGTACCCCTAACCTAACTTCATATTTAAATAATTAAGTTTAAATTTGTTTGTTAGACTATTTTGCCACTCATAGAATGAAGTGACAACGATTTCATTTTGCCAGCTAAAAATGATTAATGTTCTTTGGAAAAAGCTAAGTTCTTCTCAAGAGGAAAATAACCTAAATGTTTTCATTTATTCTGGCGAAAGCAGTAATGCAACTATTTGTATTCCCTACGAAAAATAATAATTTCATTGAAAAATTATTAATTTCAGGACTGCAATCATATATGTCCTTTCTATTTTTGTTATAAACGAGATTTAACAAAATGAAATCAGTGTAAACTGCTTAATTCGAATACTTGACAGTGCTTTTTATTTTCTAGAAATCCTCTGAAGGTATATGGATTTCATACATAGCTCCAGGAGTTTCAAAATCTTCAGTGTACAATTTTTCGATTCGAATTCATATTTACACTAAATTATATTAAATTCCTACTTGGGTTTCAAATAGTTTTTATATTGATTATACCTTGATGAGAACAAACAAATACACAAAACTCAATTTTTTTAAAGTCGTAACCGGTGTCATGATCAAACTGCTGGGTTACAGAGTCCGTAACCCGGTAAGCGACTACGACGTTGCCAAATCAAGTGATCAGTTTTGAAAAAGTACGTCAAAACAAGGCTGCTAACGAATTATGTTAGCATTGAGTTCCCTGGCAATTTCCGAAATTCGCCTATCGAAAATTTATTGTTTAAGTACAAGTACTGGCCAGATCTTAACAAATAGATAAAATGAATATCTGCCGGCAAGAAAATCCTGGAGAAACTTTCGATTTACACTATCATACCTGCTAGTCCTGTTGGGAGTTCAGGAGTGAATACATTCAAAGCCAAACAATCTTCACTGCCTATGATCGTATTAGTGTCAGGGATTGGTTGTAAACACATTGGTGCATTAATCGTTGCATTCACGTGTCCTTCCAAATACTTTTTCTTAGGTCGCTGAAATAATTCATGACCAATGATCCAACATGATTTAAATAATGCGTACTTACCAGAAATCGATTTTCTCCGGTCGGCGAAAGAGCATATTTGATTCCTCTGAAGACGTAATGGGGGAAATCTCTTACACCCTGCACTCTGGCTGATTTACCTGCGAAATTTGTGTAAACTATTGGATCATCTTCTGGAGGTGGGTCTGCTGGAATACCACCTACGATTCGTTTTACTCTAACTCCTCTCTCATCCATGAGAATAGGAGAAATAAAACATAAAAACAAAAAAGGTTTACAGGTTGCCATCCCTAAAATCATAACTTTCATGAAAAAGCAATTTCAACTTTCAGGAAATTATTGCAAAACATCAAAAATATACAAACCTAGTCAGTGTGAACACTGATGTGAATGTAGCAAATATATAT
Source organism: Chrysomela aeneicollis (assembly GCA_029955515.1). NCBI lineage: Eukaryota > Metazoa > Arthropoda > Insecta > Coleoptera > Chrysomelidae > Chrysomela > Chrysomela aeneicollis. The sequence goes on along the minus strand of JARUHQ010000009.1, from coordinate 7,082,015 downwards.
AGAGTTGTGAACAGGAAGAATCAAATCCTTAGTTTTTATCTATTTATGCCCACATATTGGGGAATATTCAAATTCCAAGTTTTTATCTCTACTTGCCCACACATTGAGGAAGGTTGGTTAGGATGATAAAAAATTGCTGAATGAAAAATTCAAATAATTATATTATTGATAACAGCTTTTAATCATTCGAAGAAATCTTATTTGGTCTAGTTGTCCTGTATACAAAATAATTAAATCAAACAGAATTTTTTAATGTTATAGTATCATTTTCATATGTTTCTAATACATCAGCTAAATGATCATTATCTCTTGGTTTCTTGAATACTTTTTTACGGTTTCCAGCCTTTTTCCTTTTAGGTGCTACAGGTTTTTTGGGGCCATGATCCTGCATTGAACGAATTCCTAGAATATGATATTGAATATTCATTAACAGTTCTGAATTATTCAAAAGTGCACATTTTGATATATTATGTGATTACATCTAGATTCAGATACATTCAAAATAATTCAAAAAATGGGAAACATGTTAGAAATGAGAAAAAAGCATAGGTACCTTGCTTATCCAAATATTCCTCTATTTTTGCATCATCCATGGCATCAACTGCTACAGATCTCCACAGCTTTTGAAATTCTTCATCAATAGGTAGACTAGCAGTTCTATCATTATAGAATAGGACCTTTTTTTTGTCCATTGGTCTTGTTATGAATATAATTTCATTTTGATTTTGTAAAATCTACAATTTGAAAGCACACTTTGATTATATTCCAACATGATAATGCATTCTTCATTAATAAACTAAACAAAAAATAAGTAAAGAAATAACAACAATGAATCTGAATAAACATAAGGATAACAGAAATTATCAGAAACTGTAAGGCAACAAGAAAAGTATTATAATGGGAGACTTTCAAAGGCGCCAAATGAACTCAAAGAAGAACTGGGCCATCTTCAATGAGTTGGGAGGCAAAACAAACAAACTTCCAGTACAAATTGACCTCTCCCCAAACAGTCTCAATGTGTATTATTGTACAATAGCTAAGAAACTTAAATCTAACATAACCGTACAAAAACAACCCTTTGGACTACTTGAGTGAAGTACAAATATCTGAAGAATTTATTTTAGAACATACTAATGTCGAAGAACTAAAGGAAACATTTAAAGAAATAAAAAATAAAAAACACATGGACTTGACGAAATATCTACGAATTTAATAGAAAAACTGCCAGATCATGCCCTTTTCGCCCTGGCAGAGACAATTAATGTACATTCTCAATTGGTATATTTCCTGACGTGTTGAAAACAGCTGTAGTGATTCCAATTCATAAGGGAGGTAAACTGGATGAACCATCCAACTTTCGACCTATATCATTAATATCAACTTTGTCATAGGTGATAGAGAAGCTTGTGAAAAAATGATTACTCAAATTTCTGGATAAACACAATATACTGAGTGGCTCTCAGTTTGGTTTTCAAAGATCCAAGAGCACGAATGATGCTATATTCGACTTTCTATAAGAGTTATATGTAGGGCTAAATAAAGGTGAGGTAGCTGCAGCAGTGTTCTGTGACTTTTCTAAGGCCTTTGATTGTGTTGATCACAAAGTGCTGCTAAAAAAATTATTCCGCTATGGTTTCAAAAGAACAACCCTTAAATGGTTCCAATCTTATCTTTCGGACAGAAATCAAATGGTGAAATTATCGAACGAAGATTCCAGTCTCTCAAACATAACCTGTGGAGTTCCACAAGGATCAGTGCTTGGCCCCATTTTATTTCTTCTCTACGTGAATGACCTATCTGATATCGATATACAAGGAAAGTTTACATTGTTTGCAGATGATACAACCTTACTATGGCATGGAAATAATATAGAGTCATTGAAAAATATGATTAAAGTTGACTTAGACAAAGTCAAATCTTGGTGTGATTCAATGTGAATAAAACTAACTTGATAACGTTCAAATTTGCTTCTGGAAACCTAAGTCTTCAGAATTATACAATCGAAAATAAGACGTGCACCAAATTCTTGGGATTATGGATTGATCAAACCTTAAAGTTTGATGAACATGTACAATATCTCAACAAAAAACTTGCATCAGGATGTTATGCTGTCAGGGTCATAACCAATGAGTTAGGAATAGTAGCAGGAAAAACATCGTATTTTTCATTAGTTGAAACCCATTTGAGATATGGTATAGCCTTTTGGGGCTTCTGTAGCAAACAGTTGATGCAATCGGTATTTATTCTACAAAAAAGGGCGGTGAAATATATATCAAGAGCTAGGCGTATGGAACACTGTAGACCACTATTCATCAAAAATAAATTACTAACAATCCATTGCATCTTCATTTTAGAAACAGTATGTCTTATTCTTAAAAGAAAAAACAATTTTCCTTCCGAAAAAATATGTAACACCCGGCAAAATGCCAATATACCTCTGCCAAAACCAATTTCAGCATTAACGAAAAACTCCATAATCTTTGAGAGTCGGAAGATATTTAATGATCTACCATCTGAAATAAAAAGTATGACAGACTCAAATTTATGTGAAATGAAAATGTGTGAAGTAACTTTTACTTCCAAAAGCATATTATAGCTTGGAAGAATATTTTGAAGACAGATTTTGAGTGCCTGAACCTTTATTTAATTGTTATTATTATTTATTCACTCATATCAATTTTCTAACTGTTCTGTAGAATTCCATGTCCTGTTACATTTGAGTTTTTTTAACTTGTGTTGTCCACTTTACCTTATTTTTTTAAATTGTTTAGACATGATTTGTCAATAAGAATTTTTATTCTTCGACAATAAAGTACATTTTGAATTGAATTGAATTGAACACATAACATATTGGTTAAACACAGAGAATGAAATTACTGAATCACAAACGAATATAATATTGAGTTACAAAAACAAAAATATAATCTATAGGAAGAAAATAAATATTTTTTATACTCTAGAATTGATATGTGAATACAGATATATCGAAAATAAATATCTCAAAGTCATCTCCACAACATTATTAGAATAATCTAACATAACAAGGTAGAAAACGAGCAGAAAACAACTACGTTCCTGGCAAATATCACGCAGAATATTGAATTATATCCACTCGTAGTCTATGCATCAATTCACATAAAAGAATACAACATGCAGATATTTCTTTCTTCGAACATGCGTTTATGCTCCCAACGAGACAAACACGCCTGACAACCTGTAGACCGGTTTCGGGCTTATTGGCCCTCATCAGTACAGGGTAGTCAACCGTGTAGAGATCCTGAGATCTCTACAGCAGTGAGCCGTTCCCCAAGCAGTGTATGAAGACGGCGACACCAAGCGGCGAAGAAAGAAACACTCCTTAATAAATTTCCCATATAGAAGATATGAGTGGCTGGGTTGCTCGACTACCCGATTGAATCAAAGGGAATAGCCAAAAACTCTAAGTGGAGTGGTGGTGTAAAAAAGGAAAATAAATATCTCAAAGTCATCTCCACAACATTATTAGAATAATCTAACATAACAAGGTAGAAAACGAGCAGAAAACAACTACTTTCCTGGCAAATACCACGCAAAATACTGAATTATATTGAATATTTGCATTTTTTATTCATTAATATGAATTGATGCATAGACTACGAGTGGAGGTTGTGGAGATGACTTTGAGGTATTTATTTTCCTTTTTTACACCACCACTCCACTTAGAGTTTTTGGCTATTCCCTTTGATATAATCTTTATTGTCTAAAATGTTATACCGGTTATACATTTTATCGACAAAGATATATGTCATGTGTATAAAAAACAAACAATTGTAAAATAAATAGAATAAACAATATTTACATAAAGGTTACAATAAGGTACAAACATGTTTCCACCAGTACAGTTCATAAAAATCTTGATATAACTCGCAATATGTATATGGAAAGACTAGAAATTATATGCAAAATAATCTTCCAAACTATAGAAGCACTTCTCCATTACAAGGTTCCTTATCGATTTCCTAAATAGCTTCTGATAATTGATTGCTGTTATTTGTTTAGGTAAATGATTATATATCTGTCTACTTCTATAGATTTGAGAATGCTTGGTCAAAGTTGATGTGGGGAGTGGAAGGACAAGTATCATCTCCCTACGTGTTTGCCTTTCTGTTCGATTCAAGAATTTTTCTTTATGTTTGTGAAGCAAGCATACAGTCTCTATAATGAAAATTTCGAAAATTGTCACTATTTTATTATTGCAGAAGATTGGCCTACACGAGTCACGCATCCTCAATTTGAATATTATTCTCAAAGCTCTTTTCTGAATAACGAATATACTTTGCAATAAAATCTGGCTGCTAGAGCCCCAGAATGGAATTCCATACCTAAGATGCGGTCATTGAAGCTGAAAGTCCGAGTTCACGAGATATGACATTTACGGAAAAGCAACCAGAAGACCATTTCTTTTTTAGTGAACTAATTTGAGTATCAAACCTCAAGTTACTGTCAATAAATAAACCCAGGAATTTCGTTACAGGCTTACTTTCAATCGTCTGATAACCTAAATTTACCTGATCCAAATCCCACTTAAATGTGACCAAATTTGTTTAAGGAAGATTAAGCGACAACATATTCGATTCACACCAATTTTTTATTTTTTCTAAATCTGAGTGTATAGTTCGAGTCAAAGTAGCCGGATCTCTATTACGCCAAAATACCGTGGTGTCATCCGCAAATAAGGTGAATGTTCCTGATAAATCCAATTTAGCCAGATCGTTAACATACATCAAGAATAGAATTGGACCCAAGACTGACCCTGGAGGAACTCCGTGGACAATGTTCCCACTGTCGGAAGTATTGTTGTTCAAGGATATTTTTTGGCTTCTACCAGTAAGATAAGACAATTCTAAGGTTGTTCCCCGAAATCCATAATGAAAAAGTTTCCGCAGGAAAAAGGAAAAAGCCCACTATCGACTAGTTTTTCGATGATTTTTGATAACGTTGATAGAATTGAGATCGGTCTATAATTACTAGCGTCATCAATGGCACCTTTCTGAAGTGGTTTCACTTTCGCAGATTTCAAACATGAAGGAAAAACACCAGTGGTAAACGATGTATTTATAGCTATTACTAGAACTATATTTGATAGAAGAACTATATCAAAAAACGGTGAAAATAACCGAAAAAAATTGTATAGTGGAACCGCGTATGTTATTATTATTATTAATATATCGGTACTCATTATATAGGACATCACACCACTACTTGGCCATCCCAGATACGAGTCGTTCACTCCCTTCCCTGCAAATCTTCAAAGGGTTAAATATTCAAATAACTACATTTCAATAAGTATTTGAGTTATCGAGTACATCAAAAAATTTTTTTTTACATATCTTTGATATTAATCAGTTGGAATTAGGCAAGTCTATTGGATAATCTGTATAACAGTGCAGGGTCTTAAACCCTTCAGAATGTTTTCACACCGTCGGGGTTTGTCTGTATATTGAACATATATGTCTGCAGTGAATATTGCTAAATAAAAAAATAGTATCTCATTTCCAGATGCATCTTAGTCTTCATTGTCTGAATCACTATGTCGTTTTGAATTTTTACAATGCTTTTATTCAGCTTCATACCTCATTTCTGCACATTTCAATTGATAGAATGAGTAAATACATTGTTTTTTACACATTTTTATCAATTATCCTGTCTCATCACCCTTCCATCCATAATTCATAAATCACCATTACAGTACCATGTTATGTATTTTAATAATAATAATAATATTTATTCACCTCAGAATTACATTTGAAGGATACATTATGGAGAAAATACACAATGGCAAATAAATACATACTACCCAATCAAGGTAAGCCTTGGTAGTGGGAGTGGGAAGTCTATACATGAATAAATGAAACGACATGAAAAAAGAAAAAAAAAAAACATTAACATATAACAACGGAACGTACAATTATTGTGATATAATCCGAGATCCGGTCCCTAAGTAGACAACATACCAAAGGCGAACCTTGTTAACAGTGAAAGTTGTCTACGTAAAACCAGTCTCGATATCAAGTAAAAAATAGTATAAATACATAAATATAACATGAAAATATGCAAAAATATAAGAACATAACATAATAAATAATTTGAATTATTGAAAAAAATTCTATAATTGTGAAAATAAAGAATAGTGTTAGTATGGAAGGAATATTAGTGAAATCCATGCATCAATAATTTCTTGGTACATGTGCCATGAACAATTTTTTATTTTTTTTCTTTATTATAACATATTGTGGTATACGTTTTTCATGTCGATATGTTGATGAATGGCAAGGCGTGGTTGGCTGCTGATCCATTTTTTTATTTTTGATCCAAACAAATGACAGGAATTGTATCGTTTCATTTCTTGGGGGATCAAACTATATAATATAGGTCCCAAGTATGCATAACATCTCTGCAGGGTATTTTTTTCGGGTCTTGGTATAACAGAGGAATTGCTTTTATGACGTGTGCTGTAGTTATGATTTATGGCTATCAATGTATTCCTATGAGCATGTTGCCGCATTACTGCTGATAGGAAATATAATTGTCGAAAGTCTAATAATTTCGTTTCCTGGTATAGTGCGTTAGTGGGGTAAGCATAAGATTTCTTATATATTATCTTGATGATCCACTTTTGCATTTTTTCCAGATTTTTCGTATGATTATTTGTTGCCGCTCCCCAGGCTAGGATTCCATAGTTTAAGTGGGGTTCAACTAGAGCATTATATAATGTTCGAAGCTGCTCAATTTTCAGAATATTCCTTAAAAACTTAAATTTTGGTAATGTGCTCTTCAGTTTTTTCAAGACAAAAGCTATATGAATGTCCCATTTCAAATTAAAATCGATGAATACTCCTCAATATTTAATATGTTGGACCATCGATATCGTTTGGTTGTCATCTATTTTAAGAGTGTCATAATTTGGTAGGTTCTTCGCATATGAGGTGAAAGGTATGATGTGAGTTTTGTCGATGTTCATTGTTAAAAGCCGATTTCTGAACCACTCTTCAATTGTTTTCAAGTCTTTTTCAGCTTTTATCTTCAGAGATTGCCAGTTTTCGTCTGTATATATAATTGCTGTATCATCGGCAAAACTCACCACATCTCCTTCCAGGTCTAATTTCAGTAGATCATTGAGATAGATATTAAAAAGTATAGGACCCAGGACTGTGCCTTGCGAGACACCATATGTTATTACCGATTCCTCACTGAGGGTATCATTAATTCTAACTCTTTGATGAATATAGTTTTCCATAAGGTCGTATGACTTTCCTCTGATTCCAATAAAGAATATCAATCCATTTTCAACCAAATCAGGAGACGATTAATGTTTGTAATGAATTTTATCTTTAGATGTTTTTTTCACATTATTTGAACTGCCTATAAAATAATATTTCGGATAATAAAACCTGTGATTTATTTCTTTATTCATTTATTTAGTAGGCAAGCAGGCCTAATATTCAAAAAAAAACAAATGTAGATATAAATATATGTATAAATATCTTACAATATTAATGAGCTATGCAAATATAAATATAACTATATATATATATATATATAAGTAAACACATAAATAGATTGATAGGTTGGATCACATCAATCAAACAATATATATATATATATATATATAGAGGAGAGGGTAGTCGTTGCTGACTAGTTAGAGTTTGCCTGTAAATCTTGGGGAATGCAGCAATAGTATTAAGAAAAACTCTTTAAAGTTTGATTCCAAGCTTTCGGAAATAGTTTATTTCCATCATCAGGGAGAAACTACAATGAAAATAATGATTTTAATATAACAGTGAAAGAGCTTATTACAACATACCTTTGGTGAGGATGCAATACTTGATGTTAAACGATTTTGAAGACATAAGGATATAACATTAATGAATATTGATACAAAGACATACGAATAAGGAAGGCGATATCACTTTTAACGAATATGTTACATGATTAAAATCATTTTAAAAAAAGAGTCATTTTTTTTATATAACGGCGTTACATTTGAAAATGTGGGAAAACCAAGTTTAGGTTAGGTTTGTTACATCTTCCCCTTCATCTGAAAAATATTGTAGGTTAGGTTGTTGTGATATCATGACAACATGGGCCTTTGCCCCAAAAGATGATAACAATACTCTTCAGACGGAAGGCGAATTTGTTTTAACCTCACCAAAGTAAAAGATAAAGTTCCATTAATGTCCAAGTCGAATGTAATTTACAGTATTCCTTGCCAAGATTGCGACAAACATTATATAGGACAATCAAAGAGACCACTAGCAGATAGAATCACTGCACATAAAAGTGATTGTAGGTTACATCCAGACAGATGTGCTTTAGCGGAACACGTGCATAATCTGGATCATAAAATAAATTTTCAACAAACTAAAATATTATCAGTAGAATCTAACTTGACCAAGCGAACCTTTCTGGAAATGGCATATATATCTCAACACAACAACTGCATGAACAAAAAGATATTAAACACTTGAGTGAAATCTATTCCTATTTACTTCGTCTTGACATAAATCCAAATGACAATACAGAGTTCAATGAACAGTGACTTAAATTCTTGATATCTTCATCTCTCCAGTTCATTTTAAAGTTTTATTCCAGAATTTTTTTTTTTTACCTACTACTGACTCCGATCAAGGTGAGGTTAAAACAAATTCGCCTTCCGTCTGAAGAGTATTGTTATCATCTTTTGGGGCAAAGGCCCATGTTGTCATGATATCACAACAACCTAACCTACAATATTTTTCAGATGAAGGGGAAGATGTAACAAACCTAACCTAAACTTGGTTTTCCCACATTTTCAAATGTAACGCCGTTATATAAAAAAAATGACTCTTTTTTTAAAATGATTTTAATCATGTAACATATTCGTTAAAAGTGATGTCGCCTTCCTTATTCGTATGTCTTTGTATCAATATTCATTAATGTTATATCCTTATGTCTTCAAAATCGTTTAACATCAAGTATTGCATCCTCACCAAAGGTATGTTGTAATAAGCTCTTTCACTGTTATATTAAAATCATTATTTTCATTGTAGTTTCTCCCTGATGATGGAAATAAACTATTTCCGAAAGCTTGGAATCAAACTTTAAAGAGTTTTTCTTAATACTATTGCTGCATTCCCCAAGATTTACAGGCAAACTATATATATATATATATATATATATATATATATATATACCGTGTCTTCATTTCAAAACTTCCCACCCCTAGTACTTCTTTTAGCAGGGAGAATTTGCCGTGGGCAAAAAACACGTCAATTTAGATATCGAGGGGGAAGTTTAAAACCAGTGCCAGTGGTATTTTATGTTTAACCCCCTTACCCCTAGCTACCCCCACTTAATAATTTTAAATGGCACCCCCTATCTTGTAACACATCATTTTGAAGATCTTAAAAATCCTCACTCAACCCCGTTTAGAAAACTGAAATTGGTTGATTCGTTCTCGTAAAATAGGGCAAAAAGAAAATTAATTATAATAAAAAATAAAATAATAGCTATTGCAATTAAATAAATGTACCTTACTTTATTAGGTGTTCAAAATGTGCACCATTGGTAGCTAAGCAAAAGTACAATCTATTCTCGAATTCCTGTCGGACTTTTGTAAATGTTTCGTTATTAATTTGTCTGCATGTGTCAGTAATCCTGTGTCTTAGATCCTGAATGTCCTGCGGGGGAGTTTTGTATACCATTGTCTTCAAATAACCCCAGAGAAAGAAATCCAATGGCGTTAAATCCGGAGATCTCGCCGGCCATTCCAGAGCGCCTCTTCTGCCAATCCATTTGTCAGGATACCGTTGATCGAGCCACTGTCGGACATGCAATGCGTAGTGTGGCGGTGCGCCGTTCTGTTGAAAATGTAAATTTTGTTCATCCAAGAGCGGGTTGTCTTCTTCACCAACTTGGCTTTCTAAGGACTGTGTTATGAGTGGATCGATTACATTTTCCAATAAGTTTAAATACAATTGACCAGTTAAATTTTCTTCAATAAAAATAGGGCCAATTATTTCGTTTCCCAGAATTCCAGCCCAGACGTTTATTTTTTTTGGATATTGCGTATGATCCTCTCGAAACAAGTGTGGATTTTCATTATCCCAGTATCTACAGTTATGCTTATTTACAAAGCCATTAAGAAAAAAAGTTGATTCATCACTGAAGCAAATATTTTTTATTAAATTCGGGTCATTTTGAATTCTCGCAGTCATCATTTCACAAAATTCAATTCTCCTATCATAGTCATCCTCACTGAGTTGCTGATGAATACTCATTTTGTAAGGAAAGAACTTGTTCAGTTTTAACACTTTGTGTATAGAACCAACTGAAATATTTACTAACTTAGCGACTTTCGAAATTGAAGTAGTAGGCTCAATGGCGAATTGGCCTAAAATCGCAATCTGTGCGGCTTCCGTAAGAACTCTCGGCTGCTTTACTGCTTTGTTGCACACAGAACCGGTCTCTTCAAATTTTTGAACAAGGTCTTGAACATATCGGTGACTCACATTTTGGCCTGCATGCCTTTCATTAAAAACCCGGGCTGTCCTACGAGCACACCTATCTTCAGCACCATAAATAAAAATAATTTCAGTTCTTTCTTGTAAAGTGTACACCATTACGATTTGTATTACTGTCAGTGCAACTGACACCACTTGACAAACAGTTTAAAATCAGGAATAACTAATTCTGATAAATGTTTTCACCATTTAATTTTAACTGACGCCAAGAAGCAACTGTGTGCCCTTATCTCACTTTCAGCTAAAGCAAAAAACTATGTGTAAAAAAGAAACATAAACATACCGTTATTGAGTCAGTGGTAGCGGTTCCATAAATTTTTGCATTTTGTTATAATTAATTTTCTTTTTGCCCTATTTTACGAGAACGAATCAACCAATTTCAGTTTTCTAAACGGGGTTGAGTGAGGATTTTTAAGATCTTCAAAATGATGTGTTACAAGATAGGGGGTGCCATTTAAAATTATTAAGTGGGGGTAGCTAGGGGTAAGGGGGTTAAACCTAAAATACCACTGGCACTGGTTTTAAACTTCCCCCTCGATATCTAAATTGACGTGTTTTTTGCCCACGGCAAATTCTCCCTGCTAAAAGAAGTACTAGGGGTGGGAAGTTTTGAAATGAAGACATATATATATATATATATATATTAAACAAATCCAAAGTATTAACAATGAGCTGTCCCTGATAAACTTCTTCAATGATGACTTGAAATGATTTACTGAATTTGATTATGTTACAAATTGTGGTAGTTTATTAAATTCATTTAAACCTTTATGAAACATGCTATTCATTCCAAATTTAGTGTTCGTTTTTTTTAAGTGAAAGTTGTTATTTCTTCTCCTATTGTAATTATGAACTTCGTTATTTCTCAATAAGAACTTGAAAATAATTGGGTAGCAATCCTATTTGCAACTTAAATATAAAGATCATGGTCATAAATAAAATACGCTCTTCAACTGAAAACCAATTTAAACAATCAATTTAATTGCTGTGTAACGGCTACATCCCCATAATAAACGTCATTCCCCTATTTTGAAGATTTTTTTTTACCAAATAAAAAAAGTAAAATGGAGCAATAATCGAAATGAGGTTGGATTAAACTTTTGAAAAGAGGCAACCTAGCATACATAGATACTTTGTTACATATGCGAGAGAAAAAGAACAGTTTTTTGATATTTTTGTACAAATAAAATCAGCGTGACTATTTAGTTTGAAGTTTGTATCAATTATAAAACCCAAATATTTAATTTCAATTACATTATCAATTATGGTATTATTAATTTTTAATAACAGCGTTTGCCCAAACAATTTGATCATATTTATAAGATCATACTTCTTGTTTTACTGACATTTAGTTTAAGTTTATTATCAAATAAATATGTATGAATGATATTTAAAGACCTATTCAATTCAACAATTGCCTGATCCAGACTTTCATGTATACAATAAACCAATGTATCATCAGTAAAAAGATTTATACAATGGAATAAGGTTAATATCATTTAAAAAAATAATAAAAAGCAATGGACCCAACACACATAATACTTTAATTTTTCAATTAGAAAAGTTCTGTCGATTGTTTCAAATGCCCTTTTAAGGTCAAGAAATGTCGAAACAATGTACTGTTGTTAAAACATACGAGTTCATCGCCACCTTTGATACACCACTTGAAAAAATGTATCATGTTTTCAGATATGACTTTTAGTTTGATGATATCAGAGATCTATTGAATTTCTACAAATCAGCTTTAGCTACATCTATTCTCAAAATCACAGCAGAAGTATCATGAAGAATCTGATGTCATCAATGTTCTGAAAGTATCATTGTCACAAGAACCAGTTGTACTTCACTGCAATTTATCATCTGATCATAATTCTTCTCATCATCTGGATCAATTTCCTTAAGATAATTCCCAAGATAGTACCCAATTCCCAACGAAACGAAGTTGTGACCGTCAATGAGATTTCGATCGTTGAGCTCCTTTAAATAGGCGTTTTCTGTGAGTTTAAATCAACGATAAAAAGTGTAACTTGTTTCTAAATATAGATTGAGATTTCTGCTCTCCAGTGACAATTTGGAAACATCGAATGGTATTTGGTAACATCCACAAAAAGCTATTGATATTTTAAAATTCAATGCAATCTTATTTTACATCAAGTGAAATAAATAAAAGGACAAAAACTTCAGACAAAAGTAAAGGATTTACGTGCTGATAAAAGTGACGAAGGATATTCCAGTGGCGTAGCGATTTATGTATATATTTTTGTGGTCCAAGAGGAAATAAAATGTCGACGTGCTTCAAATGCTGTAAAACCAAAGAGTGCCAAAATGTATGTTGTGTTCAATGCTTCGGCATGTTCCATGCCAGCTGTATTGACCGAAAAAGGTATGTTACTATTGAAGGTTCTAAAATATTGTGTTCCAAAGATTGTCAGATGAAAAAAAAGCGAGGAAGAGATACTCAATAAAATGGAAAAACATATAGAAAATCTGATGAGAGATGTGGCCGATAGAGATTTCCAAATCATGAAAATAGAATCAGATTCAGAAGAAAAAATAAACTACATTCATGAAGAATTGAAAAAATTGAAAAATGAGAATGCAGAAAAAGAAATGTACATAACAAGATTGAAAAGAGCATCTACTGATTTTCATGATGAAGCAATCAGTGTGGAAGAGGATTATACGAAAAGACTCACAGAAAATGAAAATCGAATATCAAAGCTTATAATGGAAAGACGCCAAATTGAACAGACTAATAAAGATCTACAGGATGAAGTGAAACTATGGCTATGACTATGGCTATGACTATGGCTATGACTATGACTATGGCTCGAATGTCTGAACTTCAAAAAAAGCTAACACGATTATTGGAGATGAAAAACAATATGCTGACGTCTATTGAAACTTTATCGCAGGAAAATGAAGCCAATTCCAAAGAAATAATGAAATTGAAAAATGAAAACTGTATACTCCACTCGGAACTAAGAGAAATTAAGGGTAAACAAAACCAGACGGAAAATAGCCAAATCAAAAACGTAGTTTCGACTACCAATTCAAATTATCGTGAACATCATGCTCATCTCTCCGCCGTTTGTAGCAATGAAAATCCCACGACCAAAGGAAAAATATTGATAATAGCGGGTCACTATGGCAGAAATTTAGAAGGAGTTCTAAATAGACTAAATGGTGAGTTATATACCATTCAGTCAATGATAAAACCTAACGCAACTGACCAAGTTTTGATAGAAACAGCTGTGAAAAGTTCAATTCACTTCACAAAAAATGATTTACTGATTCTTTGGCCTAATAAACTCTCACGCGCCCTCAAATATAACTTCCTCGATAAATCAACGCATACAAACAAAATTATGATTACCGAACCGTATCAGTATAATTATAGAAATAATTGGAATACAGAAATATACAATGACAATCTGAATTTTTTCAAAACACTCCATCGGGAACACCTGCATCATCACCTCTTAGAATGCAATAACGTTTTGAGAAAAACAAACTTCAAGATGAGAAGTTATATACAGAGCTTGACCAGAACAGGAACATTATTCTCATGTAAAGCCATAATGTCACATATCAATAGCAACACGGTAATGACAGCATCTAAATACTCTACAAGCTCAATATCATCAAATTATTCTGAATCACACAATAGGAGAAATACCCGCTTGGAGCCTGAAACTGTGAAAGCTCAGGACCATTTTTTATAGGCACCCTCGAGGACAAGACGCACATTCTCCCTCAACATCCAGTCACTGAGAAACAAAACTGATGAACTCTTCGTATTATTGGAAAATCATGAATTCCCTGAGGTTGTTGCACTAACTGAGCACTGGCTGAGAGAGGATGAGCCAGTCCATCTACCCAAATACATATCAGCTGCTAGGTACAACAGGACTAATTCAATACATGGAGGAATCATTATATTTTTGAAGGACTCATTTGTAGATACTCATAGCTTTGTTCACTCGAGCAAATTCGACCATATTTTTGAGGAGAAACAATTCGAATGTGCAATTATTTTTAGTAATAAGCTCAACATGTATATCATAAGTATATACAGGGCTCCATCCACAGATGTAAACATATTCCTGGACAAACTCGATCTGCTTTTATCACTATTACCATCTCATTCGAATATAGTCGTTACAGGCGATTTGAATATCAACTTCTCTGATCTAGAGTCTTTTCATAGTCATCAACTAATTAATTTATTAAGTTCATTCAATATAAAAATGCATGTCAAGGAACCTACTCGGGTATCACAATACACTTCAACCATAATTGATTATCTCTGCAGTAATTCAGAAGAAACCTCGTGCTCAGTAGTCCCCTCTGGCCTATCTGATCACGAAGCCATACTTGGCACCATACTGCTTGACAAAAAAACCCTTAAATCTAGGTTCAAATATGGTCGACTATTCAGTACAAAAAATTATAAAACATTTCAAGAGTATCGCTTACATACACACTGGGAGGATAGTTTTGTCTCTGCAGATCCCTTCTCTACTTTCTGTAATCATCTTCTGAGTAATTTCAGCATAGCTTTTCCACGTCAAAAAATAAAAGAAAACAAAAAGAAACAATGGCTAACCAAAGGAATAGACTTCTGCAAAAAATCTGAAATCAATTCACACAATTAGAAAATTTACCAACGAACCATTCTTTCATAAATACTCTAGATACCGTAACTTATATCAAAAAGTAATAAAATATTCAAAAGATATATTTTACAAGTCAAGAATCAATCAATCTTCCAACAAATCAAAAGAAAGCTGGAGAATAATGAATGACCTTAGGGGAACACAGAATACAACAATTGAAATCCCATTAAGCCCTAATACCCTCAATGACTATTATTGTACTGTTTGCATCTAAATTAACTGCAGACCTAAGACCTACAAACAACCTTGATTATTATATGTCAAATCTCTATGTCGAAGAAAACTTCCATTTTGATCCAACACACACAACTGAGTTGAAAGAAATCATCAGAGGTATAATAAATAAAAAGACATCAGGGTTGGATGAGCTCTCAATCAATATATTTGCAAATCTTCCAGATTCTGCTCTCGAGGTATTGGTGGCTCTCATCAATCAGTCATTTGAGCAGGGTATTTTTCCACAATTTTTGAAAACCTCAATCATAATACCACTTCACAAAGGAGGTGAATTTGTAGAACCTTCAAATTATCGTCCAATATCACTAATTCCTACTTTATCCAAAATAATTGAAAAATTAGTGCAAGAGAGAGTTATGAAATTTTTGCTAAAAAAAAGTACTTTGAGTGAGAATCAGTTCGGTTTTCAAAAGCGTAAGAGCACCAATGATGCAGTATTTTCCCTTCTAACAAAAGTTTATGGTGATATTAATCAAGGAGAGGCAGCCGCAGCGGTGTTTTGTGACTTATCCAAAGCATTCGACTGTGTAAGTCACAGAATTCTGCTGGGCAAACTCGAATACTATGGATTTAGAGAAACCAGTCAGCAGTGGTTCAAATCACACCTTAATGATCGGACTCAAATGGTTAAAACTAATTACCTCTCTCGTAATGAGGCAACTCAATGTGGTGTACCACAGGGATCAGTGCTTGGTCCTACACTCTTTCTACTTTATATAAACGACCTCACAAAATTTAAAATATCCGGAAAGTATACTTTATTCGCAGATGATACCACCATACTTTGGCATGATAAAGATAAACATTCCCTACATCAACATATTCAAGTAGACTTAGAACGGATTAAATCCTGGTGCGACGATAACTTGCTTGTCTTCAATGCCTCCAAAACTAATGTACTATCATTCCGCTGCGAGCTTGCACCAAATTTCTCGGACTCCACATCGATAATAAATTGAAATTCAACGAGCATGTCACGAAATTGTGTAGAAAATTGTCCTCCGGATGTTACGCTATTAGGACTATATAACATGAGTTGGGTTTCAAGGCTGCAAAAACAGCATAGTTTGCTCTTATTGAATCCAATTTGCTCTATGGTATAGCATTCTGGGGAGTATGCAGCAAGCAATTGACACAGATGGTACAAGTTGTCCAAAAAAGAGCAATCAGAGCTCTGTGTAAAGTACAAGCGCGTTATTCCTGCAGAAAGCTTTTCAAGAGACACAGAATCCTCACAGTCACCTCTATCTTTATTTTAGAAACCGCCTGTCTAATTCACAAGAATCGTGACAAGTATGCTTCTTTTCCATCTAGCCACAATACGCGATCATCACAAACACTGAGGTTACCATTACTGCAACCTAAAAACAGCCTAGTTAAGGAATCAATTACCTATAACGGGTTGAAAGTGTATAATTGCTTACCTATAAGAATTAGGAAAATCGAGGCATTTGGATCATTTAAAAAATAATTGAAAGAATTGTTGTACATTCATCCTTTTTACAATCTGGAGGAATTCTTTAGTTGTGAAACCTTCAATTGATATTCAAATACGCTTGTTTCGCCACTATGGAAATGAGTTTATTATTATTATTTTTGAGCCTTGTTTAAGTATCTCCGTACTAATAAGATTCAACTTATAAACATTTTAATCTGTCAATTTTTAATAGTCTTTGGTTATTTAATCATCAATTTGTACAATTTTAATATGTCTGTTTCGATACCATTTCATTTTTCTTTTATGTCTTTATCTAAGAAATGTTTCATCTGACTTAATATTGTATTATTCATTTTATCTTTCACTTCTACAATTTTAATATGTTTGTACCTGATATTTTATTGTTCTATGACTTTGTCGATAAGAATTGTTTCTTCTGGCAATAAAGCATATCTTGATTGATTGATTGATTGATTGATTGTATGATATTTCATACATAACATACAAAATTCAACTATGAAGTTATTTTTTGATAATATTTCCTGATTATAAATTCTACTTGTAGACAGAGTACTTGAGATATGTACTCCGCAAAAAAAGAGCATATTCCAAAAAAAATATTTTATGAACACAAAAACATACATGACCAATATTTTCAAGAATCCAAATAACACACAGTGGAACAGTTGTATGACAGCAAAAGCTGAGCATTAATTGGGTTGATACGCCCAATCGGACCCAATACAGCCAATCGGAAGTATGATTATGTTGGTATGAAAATGATTCTGAAAGTATAAGCAAAAAATTTTAACTGACGTATTATTACGAATAAAACCATTATTTCTGGAGTTACTGAATTAAAATCTGAAGGGATGGTATAAAATATTCATTTTTTGAAAATATCTTGACAAATTTCGAAAAATCATCAAATGTAATGAATGCTTCAATATGGTCGTCTGAAAATGTCAACCTTTGAAGGGTTGCTGGAGAAGAACGCCGTTTATCTGGGTTGATCAAGATGTGGTTTTAAGCGAGGTGTGAAGTTCTATACAATAAGAATGAATAGGTCGTTTGATTTGATCATTCCATACCATGAAAATACTTAAGCCAGTCCACTAAGAAAAAATGGCATTTACTGAATGGAATAATAGCTGACGAATTCAATAAATATTTTTTGTAAAATAGGTAGAGAAATATTCTTATTTTTTCTATTTCAAAATTATAGGGTTTTGAAGACACACAGTTTCATAAATATATCTATAACATTATGCATGGCAGTCATGCTACTTTCTCTCCCGGTTTTGCGGGCGTGAAGTGGCACTTAAGGCCTGGCGATAAAGTGAATTTCATTTTTTTATGGACCGAAATCTATGGTTTCAATTATCAATGATAATATACCTATTGAGCATATTCAATAGCTATTGGTGGCTTCTTAGCATTCTAGGGTTGGTAGTTGGTACTACTCTGTCATAATTGTCAACTGTCATTAATGGCAACTATCAATAATGTCAACTGTCATCTAATTTGATTGTTTTCATATTCTGGTTCTATATAAATTTATTTTAAATATGAAATAACTGAACATGTACATGAATAAAAAAATATTAATGACTTGGTGGGCTTATAAATTTATCTGCACAACTGACATTTATGACTATACTGACGTTGATGACAGATTCTTGCCAACAATGCCAACCTAGGAAGGCTCAAAAAGCTGCCACCAAAATCTGATTGATATAATCTGTATAGGTGACTCTGGTATCTCATAATGACCATGCCTGTTTATTTTATTCAAATCATTGAATAATCTGTCATAACATATAAAGGCTACTAGCCTTTTTATTTCTATTTTGGAAAATTGACTTCACTTGAGTTCACATGGTAACATTGTTTCATGGTATGATGTTCAAGAGGTATTTAAATATAGGGGTTCTGCATAGAATATTGCATGTATTTTGAGCTTAACTTGCTCTCATAGACCTAGTGTATTTATCGAGGTGTTTGTATTTCATGCCCTTCATACATAACTATTTTATACATAATTTCACACTCATCCTATTGTAATCTTATTATTGGCCAAGGCCAGTATTGTTGGCTATACTTTATGATTGATGTATACATGATATATAACATGTACTATTTTATGTGAATAAGGTATTTAAAAACTTCATGCAAATAACATACCCTTAGGGCTTTTTCACAATGTGGCAATGACTCTTGTACATCATCCAATAATACACCTCCTAACCCTTTGAGGTCCTGTTGTTTCAGTAATTTCAGTAGACTTTTTCTATCTTTAAGGCGATAAAGGGCTTTGAATAAAAATTTATTATCTGGAGTGACCTCTATTTTTGGATTATTCAATAGGGCTTCAGTTTGTAGCCACTATAAAAATTAAGATTTGAGTCAGTATCATTAATCATGGTTTTCTGCTCTGCAAACCTGTTTCACTTTGTTTCCAACATCCAGTTGATTTGTTTCATCTAAAATTTCTTCTAAAGTTAGGGGATATGTTTCTCCATCTTGATGTCTTGTTCTCATATGTTTCACTATTTTTGCTAGTACACCAAAGCGATACTGTGAACTACCAGAAGCTGTTTTATATCTGGAAAATTATGTCATGATAATCCAAAACTAGAGAAGAGTTCAATTGAGATCTCACGTATTTATGTCGAGTTTTGGAGCAGGATTGCTGCTACTTGAGGATTTTGATTTTTTCTTTTCATCTTTAGGAACCTCTGATTTTGGCTCTGATTTTTTCTTTTCTACTCTGAAATTTCAAACATATCAAGAAGAAATCTGAATAAAATGAATTATTAATCCTTACGTAGGTGTCGTCAAAGCTTTTTTTTTGAAAAGTTCTCTTTCCTTCAGCAAGGCAGGATCCATTGTTGAAGTTGGTTAAAATTCGATATTTGAAGAAATTTCTTAAAAACAGTTATAAACAAACATGCTTCTTGTGAGCACACTTATTTTTCTTTTTGGTTGACTTCACTCTGTGCCTGTGGGTTGACTGGGTTAGGAAGTTGTTTTTGAAATGTTTTTGACGTTTAGGAAATATTGAGGTTAGGTTTTTCATTAAAAAAAGGAAGAAGTACAGAGCTACCTTGTTGGGACATTGCTGTGTAAGTACCTTCCCAGCACTCCATACCATTCGAGAAGTTGATTCCAAATGCAGGAAATAACAGAAATTGGAAAATATAGGGTTTCCCCCTGTAGAGAAATGATGTTCGGAGAACCCATTTAATTTGGTCTCCTGAACAAAAAATTCAAAGAAAATTTGTGACGCTCTCAATGTTTCGGAGATACAGCGTCGGCGTCCCAAGGACAAGAAAAATGAGAGGTATATTCTCCAGCCAAATCCGCTCTAAATTTCTCCTTATTTTCGTCAGCAAAAAATATACACCGTAATTGGATAATTTTCATCATAATTTCAACACATTTTCACAAAAAATTCACCTGTATTAAGTAATAAAAAATCATGCTAGGCGAATTTTTTGTGAAAATGTGTTGAAACTATATACTCCGGCAAAATAATCGATATCGACTCAAAATATTGATAAAATTTGCTCAACAATAAGTTCGTTAATTCGGGTGTGACTTTTTATTAACTTTTTCTTCATCTCGTAGGTTAATTCATTAGGAATCTCGCACGAGATTGGAATTTCAAGAAATAATCCATAAGCACAGATTAAGTATGTCCAAATTATACAGGGTGACGCGAAGAGTGTATTTTTCACAAATTTTAAAACAATATCTGGAGTGATCAAGCTGTTACACGTTACACCGTGTAATTTGTTATTTTATTATCAAGATACGTTCATTCCATACATTTTCTTTTTTTACTTGTTACGATAACTCAATTTCTTCAAAAGTTACATCGCTAATCATTTTCTCTAGTGGCAATAACAAAGTTTCCCAATGAATTATTTTTTGCATGACAGACCCTGTCAGTTTACAATTCCTATACACGAATCGAAGACATAATTTCTTTAGTGAGTAGGTATATTTAGCCGGTGTTGAAATCCCATAGTAATAAATTGGCATCCTCGTATAATCCAGACCTAAACCCAATTGAACATGTTTGGGATGCTCTTGGGAGAAAAATACGATCTCGTTTACTAGCTCCTGCAAATTTACAGCAGCTCAGTGAAGTTTCGATATATATATACTCTCAAGGAATTTTTGATAGATAAGTGCTTCTACCATCTGTCTGAGTACTTTGAATAATTTGTCAATTTGTCTTTAATATTACCCAGTATTTATATACTTAGTTTGTGATATATTTATTATTTTTTAAATCTACATGTGTTAGTATTTGTTTATATATGTATGTATACATCTTTTTGTGTATATTTGACTATTGCTATATTACTAAACTGTAATCTTTGTCAAAATAAATGATATCTATCTAATAGTATTTAGACTTTGGTTCATCTATTATTTTAAAATAAAATTTCACTAGCCCAACCTAAACCTCTGAGCGCCAATAATATATCTATTGAGGTCGCCTCGTGTCCTTTCAAACTCTATCTTCCAGAAGTAGAAATCCAGATTGATGTTTGACAGTAGAGGATGGCTCGATCGGCCTGAATGTTTTTCTGCACGTGTTATTTGATAGCAATAATTTTTTTGAAGTTCTGGAGATATGAACCAGGTGTTGCACGGATTCCTAGCTCCATTTGAAATTGAATAATGTTTGACAGTAGAGGATGGCTCGATCGGCCTGAATGTTTTTCTGCACGTGTGACCAAGTTAAACCTTGTTATTTGATAGCAATAAGATTCCTAGCTCCATTTGAAATTGAATAATACCCTGTTAACATATCCAACTGTTATATAGGTATTTGAAGAGCATGTATTTAAAAATCACATGACTACATTTCCGAACTTTCCATAAGACCTGTCTGGTAACTTAACTCTGGTGTGCAGGGTTGCATCAGTGTGGTATACTGATGGATCCACGATGGATGAAAGAGCTGAAGTGGGAGTTACACGGCCAAATTAGAGGCTTTCAAAACCCCTTGGTAACACCCCAACCACCTTTCAAGCAGAAGTACATGCTTTAGTGATATGTGCCCAGGAGTGCCCCAAAAGGGACACTCGAAGGGCAAAAATCAGATAGCCAAGCAGCACTGAATGCTCTGAAGTCATACACTTCTGAGTCTAAGGTGACTTGGGACAACTGGCAGCGATCAACTAGGTCACTTTGATGTAGGTTCCAGGACCCAAGGGAGTTGAAGGCAACCAAAAAAGAAGGCTGCTTTGCCAACGAAGGAGCAAATATAAAATTCCTCGGCCCAGAACGCTTCTGTATACTCTCCAAGGCCCACTTGAAGAAAGAGGTTCGATGTTGGGAAGCGGATGAAATGAAATCTCACTGGAATAAAGTGCCAAGACAAAGACAAGTGAAAAAACTAGTGAGACTCTCGTCAAGAAAAGCTAAAAAGCTTCTCGAGTTGGACAAAAAAGACTTGAAACTGGTAACGGGACTCTTCACTGGACACTTCCCTCTGAGGTATCACCTCAAAAAGATAGGTAAGGTAAGGTAAGATAGGTAAGATAGTTGCCGCTACTACGAGAACTTCGCTGAAACTGCAGAACATTTGCTTTGCGAATGCCCAGCGCTCTTCTGCAAGAGGCTCAAGATTCTGGAAGAGGCCTTAGAGCCCTCCGATGTCAGGAACCTAGCTCCCAGGAAACTGATAAACTTCAGGGTTATCACAAAAGATCTAATAGGTCGAGGTGCTTGAGAGGCTGCACAGTCTTAACGACCCCCCCTACAATCTATCTCTGGTGTGGCTTCTTCCAACTTAGGCCTATGATGTGTTAGTAAACGAAGATATAGATCACACAATTCATTGCCTAATGTACCTTTAAGCACAATACTACATATTTTACAGTTGTATTTTAGAAAGCGTCAGCTGAAAGTTTTTCATAATAATGGGCTGAAATTCATAATATATCACTTGTACCTTCAGAATAGTCCATTCAATTTCATGAAGCATCAACTTGCAATTTTTAAGTAAAAGAAAAATAATGTTTAAGTCACTGAATTCCTTATATTTTCATCAATTTTCATGTGTTCTCGATGTATTTCTGAGGATATCTCCTAAAATTTCTTATCTTTAAAAATGGTCTTTGTAGATGAATTATAATTTAAGTAAGAAATTATATTAATCTTGGATGATTTTTTACATTTTTTGACATTAATAAATGAAACACGAATTAATATAAATGATTATATTATAGGAAAAGCAATAATACTTTAATATCTTAATAAAATCAATTTAATGATATACAACAGTCTTAGTATCTCAATCATGCCAACAAATCCTTTCACGATTCTTCAAACTCAGTCTGGATCAAAATAATTAAAAAAAACATCGTTGCGTTATTTTAAGCTCCAATCAAATTGAGTATACCATACAAAAAAAATTTATTGTAAACATCTTTTCGAAATTTGAAAAAAGAACAATTTCCAGCAAAACAATATTTTGCCAGAGAAGTGATGTGATTTTACATGAATACCTTGACCAATTCTTTCTTATTGACCTTTCCCATCGGATTTTTCGGTATGGACTCGACAACTCTCAGTACAGAGGGCACCCAATACGGGGGCATCTTTTCATCTGCCCAACTCCTCAAATCATCCAAGGTCATATCCTTTTCTTCTTTGAGCACCACAATCGCCGCCACTCTCTGGCCCCATTTTTCATCATCGACGCCCACTACGACGCATTCCTTGATGTCAGGGTGTGCCAAAAGTTGCACTTCAATTTCCAACGCGCTGAGTTTGTAGCCGCCTGACTTGATGATGTCCACACTCTTTCTGCCGAGAATTTTGAATTTTTTTTTGTCTGCCGAGTACTCGCACAAATCTCCCGTTTTGAACCAGCCATCACTGGTAAACTCTTTGTGAGTGGCCTCGGGCCGATTGAAGTATTCCTTGAAGATGCCATCTCCTTTTACCAATAATTCACCTAGCATAAATAAAAGAAAAGTTTATATGTAGTGGACCGAAATTTTAATGATTTGAAAACGTCGATCACAACATTCATTTTATTTCATATTATTCAAGTATTGATATTTGTTATGTCCCCACTATTTGTGTTTCTATATCCTAATTAATTGTGTAATTTGTTCATTATAAATAGTCCTTAAATATAGATAGTTGAATTCAGGGTTGTCTACGATATGGCATTGAATTAAACTTTACCCGCGATATTTCAAATAAAATGAATCTGCGCGTGTCCATGGAAGGTTGCTGAGAAATCCGCACTCACGACGATCAGATCCACGAGAACTATCAGAGTAGCCATTGAGTGCAAAAAGAAAAATAATTGTGTCGCATTTTTGTCACCAAACCAAAGGAAGCAGAGGTAGGCCTACCGAAAACAACAGTACAGTCCACTACGCGGTGAGTCTATAAATCTCCAACCTTCCCTCGTATTTGATTTCGATTAAATTATTATATACATTACGCAAGAGAAAACATTTGGTCCTTCGAGCCGGATCGTCAATTTTCATTTCGTTAGAGTTATCATTGCCATATCGTATTGAATGTATATAATTCTCATTCATAGACTATAAATTTCTCATTCGTATAAAATTCGTTTCGATAGAAATCTCATTCTATCATTTCATCCTTTCGATAATTCGTTTATTTATCTTGACAAAATAGAAATATATTCCTTTCTTTTTAGAAATCCAGTTTTGCATCGATTGTTTTTTTGTTGAAATTCGTAGCGATATTGTTCATTCAGTTTAATTCAAATCATTATCACTGGATTGCGGCTAACGATATATTTTAGTTGACCTTCTCATATTGCATTATAATTCGATTTGAAGTGCCGCTCTATACGAATTGTGACATTATTTGATATTAGAGATATTTGAACACAAACAAGTGGATAAGGGAAATTTTCGTTGAATTTTCACTATTTTGTCTACATATACCATTTTCATGACAGAAGCTATTCTACGTACTACAGTATTTTGATCAGAACTTCCTACCTAATTGAAAATTTATAAACAAAATTCATTCAAGTAACTTGCCAGTCTTCTTTTTTGAATTTATTAATTGATTTGAACAGCTCACTATTGGAGTTAGTTCTTTCAGAATAGATTGATTATCACATTATTCACACTCAGTATTTTCATCTTGAATATTTTGATTATTCGATAATATTATAGTTAGTGAATATGGCAGCAAGGTTAAAACAATCTCGTACTTTGCGAGATCTTTGGTTTAACCGTATAAAAGAAATAAAGGAAATTGCAGATACAGTTGTTGACAACAAAAGGTTTTATCCACACTTAGAAGTGAGGTACAATGCAATCGAAAATATTGCTGAAGAATTTCAACAACATCATATAGCCGTTGTTTCGCAACTAGCCAACATAGATGGAGGGGATCTGGCAGCAGAAGAATTGGTTAGAATTGAGTTCGATACAATGTTTTATGACATAAAAAGAATTTATTCGTCAGTTGTAGATATTGCACTTGCACAACCCACAGCAAATAAACATCCTAGCGTAAAACTTCCTAAAATTGACTTGCCACGCTTTGATGGAAATTATAAAAATTGGCCAAGCTATTTTGACTTATATAAAGCGTTGATACATGAAAATTTGTCACTATCTAAATCAGAAAAATTTCAATATTTGATTTCCACACTTTCAGGAAGTGCTTTATCGACAGTAAAATCTTTACCGCTTACCGACGATAATTACGAGGTTGCATATTTAGCCTTAGTTGATAGATATCAAAATCCAAGATTACTTGCTTCTACATATTGGCAAGAAATCATGGATTTCCCAAAATTGAATTCGGACTCACATGACAAACTTCGAAAATTATTGGATTGTTTTTCAGAAAATCTTGATGCATTGAAAAATCTTAATTTACCAGTGAACTCATGGAGTTTTGTTTTGTTTCAAATTTTGATAAAAAAATTAGATGCAGATACTGTGAAGCGTTTTGAGTTACAGTTTGCTAAAACAGACATTCCTACTTACGAAGAATTGATTAACTTTTTAAGGTCGCAATGTACAGCATTGGAATCAGTTGGAAATACACAAAAACAACAAAAGACTTTTAGTTCTCCAAATAATTTTAGAAATTCAAGTCATAACACTAAAAGTTCTACTTTTTTAACAAATTCGACTAATTCTTCAGCTCCTAGTGGTAAGTGCCCCCAATGTGGTTCGCTTCATGCTTTGTTCAAGTGCCCATGTTTCTTGAAGAAGACGCCCTTTGAAAGATTTTCATTCGCAAAAGAGAAGTTTTTGTGTCTAAATTGTCTACAACCCTCTCATCGTTCGTCGAATTGTTCTCTCCAATCACACTGTAAAATTTGTCGATCTAGACACAACACTCTTCTCCATTTTAGTGGGAATTCGAATAGCACAAGGTCGGAAAATAATAGCCAAATTTCCACACCCCTTTCAACATCATCAGTTGTTGAAAATTCTCAGTCACCCTCTGGCACCAGCCAAACAACTTCGTTAACGAGTATCAGATCGCAGCATGCAGCAGTTTTGTTAGGCACAGCTCTAGTTGAAATTGGTGATGAATACGGTAACTTCAAAATTATGAGAGTTTTGTTAGACAGTGCCAGCCAAAATAGTTACATTACTTCAACTTGTTGTAACCGGTTAGGACTTCGCCGTTTTCGATCATCGTTCACTATAAATGGATTAGGTAATATGACGTCGGCATCCAGCTCGGGAGTTCATCTCAGTCTGAAACCAATTGGAAAATCTTCACCAATAGTGATGACAGAGGCCATAGTTGTCCCAAGAATTTGTTGTATACCGTCTTCGATTATTCCTAAGCCTGAACTGCCACATCTTTCGAATGTTGAGTTGGCTGACCCGTCCTTCAATATTCCTTCAAATATTGATTGTTTAATTGGTGCAGATATACTCTCAGAAGTTTTACTCGGACGCCAATTAGGGAGTTCCACATGTCAACCAATAGCATTGGAGACAATTTTCGGTTGGATATTAATTGGTAAAATCAATTCGAATACTGTCATAACAACTTCTCTATGCACTACTTCGTTAGATGATTCTTTGAGAAGATTTTGGGAATTGGAAGAAATTCCAAATATTTCATTTTATTCAGCTGATGAACAATTCTGCGAAAAACATTTCGTTGAAACACATTCACGTGACTCGTCTGGTCGCTATGTCGTATCTCTACCCTTCAAAGAAGGAGAGCCATCCTCATTTTCGGATAGTCGTTCGATTGCACTTCGTCGTCTCGCGTCGTTAGAACGCCGTTTCCTCAAAAATCCAACCTTATTCGTTGAGTATTCGGCTTTTATGAAAGATTATTTGGACCAAGATCATATGTCATTAGTTAACACTCCTTCAAATCACAATGATTGTTTTTATATTCCTCATCATCCTGTGTTTAAAGCTGATAGTTCGAGTACAAAGTTGAGGGTCGTATTTGATGCTGCTTCAGCTCCTCCTGATGGCAAATCCATCAACCAATCGTTGCTTCCTGGTCCTAAGTTACAGAGAAATCTTGTTGTCATTTTGTTGAACTTCAGGATTCATCATATTGCATTTACTGCTGATATTTGTCAGATGTTCAGACAAATTTGGGTGACGCCTGCGCATAGGGATTTCCAACGGATTTTGTGGAGATTCAACAGTGTTACACCTATCCAAGAATTTCGTCTGAATACTGTTAGTTATGGTATCGTGTCTTCTCCTTTTCTTGCAATCCGTACATTATTGCAGTTGGCGGCGGATGAAGGAGAATCATATCCAAAGGCTTCAAAGATTTTATTGTCTGACACATATGTGGACAATATCATAACTAGCTGTACTAACGTTGAAGAGGCTCTTCTGATACAGAAAGAGTTGATTTCCTTGTTAGAAAAAGGAGGTTTCAAATTGAAAAAATGGGCGAGTAATAATCCTAAATTACTTGAGAGCATTCCATCTGAATACTGTCAGAATCAAAATTTGATGTTTGATAAGGAAGATTCTTCGACTGTCAAAATTTTGGGAATGAATTGGTGTCCAGTTTCCGATAGTTTTTCTTATCAGGTTGAATTGGAGGAGAGAACTTGTACCAAAAGAAACATCTTGTCAGATTTAGCAAGGATATTTGATCCTCTAGGTTTTCTTGCTCCCATTACATTTTTTGCAAAATATTTTATGCAACATCTTTGGGTATTAGGTTTGGACTGGGATCAAGTACCAGAAATCACTACTTTAAATCGTTGGATTAAATTCAAGGAGGAATTGAGTATTTTATCATCTTTTAGATTGCCTCGCCATTTATCGTTAGATACAGCTTCGATTGTACAATTACATGGATTCTGTGATTCGTCTGAAAAAGGATACGCAGCAGTCGTATATTTCCGAGTTACAGATGTCAATGGACAGGTTGGAATACATTTAGTGATGGCCAAGTCCAAGGTTGCTCCGCTGAAGCGGATTTCTTTGGTTAAACTGGAATTGTGTGCAGCAGTTCTGTTGTCTGAATTGATTAAATTTATTGTTTCAAATACAAAATTCACTATACATATCAATGAAGTATTCGCTTGGTCCGACTCATCAGCGGCTTTAGATTGGATTCGTTCAGTACCTCATCGTTGGCAGACATTCGTGGCAAATCGAGTGAGCAAAATCCAGGAGAATGTTTCACCCTTATCTTGGAATCATGTGTCTTCCAAGGATAACCCAGCTGATGCAGCCTCTCGAGGGATGTCTCCATCAGTTCTTTTAGAACATTCTTTGTGGTGGGATGGACCTCCTTGGCTACCAAAGGAACAAGATTCCTGGCCTCGACAGCTCATCAATAAACAAGTTAGCAGTGAAGCTCTCACCGAAGAGCGGAAAATTGTATTAGTTTCGCATTCCGATTGTAATCCTTTTGAAACATTGTTGCAAAATATCTCCTCGCTTTCGAAAGTTGAGAGAATTATTTCCATAATTCTTCGATTCGTTCATAATTTGAAAAATCCTAATAATAAGCGATTGCATAATTACACTTCATTGGATTTATTTGAGGCACAGTTGGTGTTGATAAAATATGTACAAAGTGTTTCGTTTTCTGAAGAAATCAGTAGTCTCAAGTGTGGAAAACTGGTTTCGAAACCAATGCGAAAGCTTTCACTGTTTCTTGATGAGAAAGGGTTTCTGAGAGTAGGCGGTAGATTAACAAATTCTGATCTATGTTTCGAACAGAAATTTCCGCTTCTTTTACCTCAAAAACATCGACTAACAGAACTCATTATTGAGAATTGTCATGTCCGAAATTATCATCCTGGGTTACAGACCTTGAAATTTTTGTTATGGCAAAATTATTGGATTTTGAATGTTAAAAGGGCAATCAGATTCGTATTGTCTCGTTGTATTCGTTGTTTCAAAACATCACCCACTTCTTCTACTCCGTTGATGGGAAATTTACCTAAGTTGCGAGTAACGCAACTCAAGCCATTTTCTTGTGTAGGCACTGATTTTTGTGGTCCATTTCAGATACTCCATTCTAAGTTTCGTGGTGCCAAAACGTATAAGGCATACGTTTGTATTTTTGTATGCTTCGCCACCAAGGCCATTCATCTAGAGTTAGCATCTGAATTGTCTTCTGAGGCTTTTTTGGCTGCTCTTAGGAGATTCATTGGTAGACGTGGTCGGTGTTCTGTAATTCATTCAGATTGTGGCACTAATTTCGTGGGAGCCTATAAATATCTGAAAACCATTTTTCAAGGAGCCCTTGAGGCTGAAAATATTGAATGGAGATTTAATCCCCCTTCCAGTCCTCATTTTGGGGGACTTTGGGAGGCAGGAGTCAAGTCTTTCAAGAGCCATTTCGTGAAGGTTGTTGGTGAACAAATTCTGACTTTTGAGGAAATGTACACTGTCCTCGTTCAGATTGAATCTCTCCTCAATTCTAGACCTATCTCAGAAGTCAGTAGCGACCCTACTGATTTAGGGGCGCTTTCCCCAGGGCACTTTTTAACCCTTGAACCCATTACAGCCCTTCCAGACCCTGATTGTACCCATGTTTCGATGAATAGATTGAATCGCTGGCAGTTGCTTCAGAGAATAAATCAAGATTTTTGGAAGCGCTGGCAATCAGATTATTTGAATACGCTAAGATTACGCTACAAATGGAATCAATCTAATCCAGAGATAGATATTGGTAAACTAGTTATTGTCAAGGATGAACGACTTCCGCCGTCGAAGTGGCGTTTAGGTAGAATTGAGAAATTCCACCCTGGATCTGATGGAATACGTAGAGTTGCTTCTGTTAAAACTGCGTGTGGTACTTTCCTCAGGCCAGTAGTGAAACTTTGCCCATTGCCCAGTATAGATTAAAATACAATCCCCGATTGTATTTTGGCGGGCAGTATGTTATGTCCCCACTATTTGTGTTTCTATATCCTAATTAATTGTGTAATTTGTTCATTATAAATAGTCCTTAAATATAGATAGTTGAATTCAGGGTTGTCTACGATATGGCATTGAATTAAACTTTACCCGCGATATTTCAAATAAAATGAATCTGCGCGTGTCCATGGAAGGTTGCTGAGAAATCCGCACTCACGACGATCAGATCCACGAGAACTATCAGAGTAGCCATTGAGTGCAAAAAGAAAAATAATTGTGTCGCATTTTTGTCACCAAACCAAAGGAAGCAGAGGTAGGCCTACCGAAAACAACAGTACAGTCCACTACGCGGTGAGTCTATAAATCTCCAACCTTCCCTCGTATTTGATTTCGATTAAATTATTATATACATTACGCAAGAGAAAACAATATTCATGATATTTTCTTTCTGTTCAATGGACGGTACCTGTGATTTTGTTACAAGCTCTTATTTAGCTTCACTTGCAAGTTGTTACTAACTATGTAATAATAGTTTATTATTCAACAAGCGCATAATGAGACGAAGGCGAGTGCTGTAATCATCTGAGTGGATAATGGCCATTATGCACGAGTAGAATACTATGCTTTTTAACTATCTTAATATCCAAACAACTTTTGAATTTCAAATTTTTTTATAGCGAAATTGAACATCGCTAAAGTGGATTCAATGTAAAACACGTCAACTTAAAAAGAAATGTGTAACAAACATTGCCAGGTCTGACATTTATATAACATAAGAATTGATAGTAACATTATTGACACTAAATTGATTCCTGGAGTTGCATCCTCCAACATGTTAAAATTTTTAGTGATGGGAGTACTAGTTTCAGAGCTATTTATACTGTTGGAGCTTGTTAGTGAATTTTGTTTCCTCTTTCCAACTTATTGTTTAAATTGTCGTCTATATAGCTTTCAGCGACTGAGGTAGATTTCCATCCGCCAATTTTTTTACGGCTGTGATATCACCACCTCCGCTGACACAAATGGTAGCAGAGGACCTTCGGAGGCAATGGCCTGTGTATAATTCAGGGTTCTCCAGTTTCAAAAACGTAGCAACTTGCTTTCCTATAGAAGCTAGTTTATTTTGAGAATTTTGAATCTCAGCCGCCTTAGCGAAAGAAGTCGTGCACACGCATCAATTTTAGAGAAGTAGTATCTACACGATATGTATTTTTATTGTAGATTGTCAGAAAATTAAGTCTTCAACAATGCTATTGCTATACTGTACCTGTGACTGTACTACTAAGATGCCTTATGCAACAAACAATATATACTTGTATGTTGTTCTGATTGGTCTGAGCGTTCTGTCATTATTTTCCGTTTTTGCAACCCTAACCTCAGTTTCAGCGTTTCAAGAAAGAAACAACTCATTTTATACGGTTGAGAATAAACAACAATGAATTCTCGTTTTATTATTTGTGCAAGAGCGATTGAAACCATGAAAACATAAGTTGGGTAAGTATCTGTTGAATTTGCGTGTATTTCACAAACGCGGTTGTATTGTGCATTGAAGGTATAACTCCTATTTGAATTTGAACACGATCGGATGTCACAAAATTACCCCATCGTACTGTCATTATTACTCGATTCATCACAGTGATGACTGTCATTAAATTAAAAAATTGGATTTTCATCAAGTATTGGCCGCATCTATTCAAAATATAGCATTAATCTCTCGTTCGAGCCTATTCTGATTATCGTTGAATTGAGAAAAAATTGAAAATCCCTGAAGATAAGTTCCAAATAATAGAATTTGAGTTTGATGTGTCAGTTTTTGTAGCAGAACTACAACAGTTCAAAGAAGACATTTCAAGATTAAATCATATATAGACATATATGCGTGGCAGCTTCGTTTCCGATTGACAGGGTATCAAAGTTCTTTCTATGTTTTAAAGTTTCCTACAATTTTCAAAATGAGGAATTGATATATCATACTTTCAAAACTCAACATTTTGGACTAGTACCTAATCGTTTTTAATACCTACAGCCTCTGCTTTAAATTAAATAGTAATTCAAATGATCTCTCTGATTTGGATACTTGCTCTATTGAATGTTTTTCTAAAGTATGTTCAGAAAGAAAGTGATTACCAGGACACCAAAATATCTTATTTGGATAGTTCAACTGTTTCTGATCTGATTTGAACAATCAACAAGTTGTCCTTCAAGATATTAGAAGTTTCAAAATGGAAACATTCGGATAATTTTCAATTCAGCTGTTACTGACATTTCACATGACAGTTATAACAATTATGGACATGTATTTGAATGAGTGCTCTTGAGAGAAATTAAACTCTTTGGAGTAAATGAAATTACTTGATTGAGTTTCTATAGAATAAATGTTTTCACAAGTGCACCTCATTAATAAATATTCGTCACTTGTGGATATTAAAACTTAATATCATATAATATACTACACTTACCTTTGTGATTCTCGCTTTTGTAAACTTTCTGCGCAAAATCTAAGTTGCCATCGTTGTTAGTGCATTCCAGGATAGTTTTGAGTTCTCCGCTCTTTTCATCATCCTCCACGAGCCTCACAGAAACTCCAGGCAAAGGAACCCCCACAAAACCAGGCTCACGATCTGAATCATATCCGTTTGACAACAACATTCCAGTCTCTGTCATTCCATACCTACAAAGAAACCACATACAGCGTGGATAATACCAATTAGGGCAGTGTTTTTCAACCTCTCTTATCACACGACCTCTTTAGAATGAAGAAATATTTCACGATCCCCCTACCCGTTGTTTTTTTTTCATGTATTTTATTTTGTGACAAATATTCAACTCAACATATTTATTCATTTTCATGATTCAGTTTCAGTTTATTCAGTAATGAGGTAGGTATATACATACTTCTAGCAGTAGTTATGAAACTAAAATAAAGAAAAATCGTCTATATGACAACAGCTATTTGAAATTCGGATTTACTATCATACAGAATATCCAGAATTGACAATAGAGGCATTGAAGTGATTGATTTTATTTGCAACTTCGTACTTGTGCCAGTTGACATTCTCATCAATGGCCCAAATAAAAAGTAAAAAAAATAAATCGCTTAAATTTGGAAAACGATTTAATTCTCAAGGTAGCAAAAACGGATCCATGATGGGAGAAATTGATTCATGAAAAACAAGCACAACCTTTGCATTAAGAGTTCTCATGAGTTTTTTATTTTTTGTTAATTTTATACAAATCTTCAAGATGAAAGAGATCTCATGTTATTTTTATTTTTTGTTTACTTGATTCTGTCCTTTGGTCAGCATTTTCCTTCATGAATCTTTTCAAACTCTATTGTTTTTTCACTGCAGTAGCTTTCCCAACCTTTTGCAACGCCCCTATAGAAGCTTCGCGACCCCCCTGAAGAGGCTTCGCGACCCCCTAGGGGGTGGCAGGTTGAAAACCACTGAATTAGGGAATGCTTTTAATACAGATCTATCAGAAATCTAGTCCATGCATTGACATTTAAAGAACGAAAAAATATACTGAATTGATAGTTTCTTTAGTTCAGGAGTACCAACTGAGTGGATATTTATCTTGAACGTAGCCCAATCTAGTTTGCTACCATAAATCAGATCACAAGCTTCAAGTGATTAACATACGTCATGTGACCAATAGCAACTCCCAAAAATGATGAGTATTCTGAAAACATGTCTCAAAACTCAAGTTTGAGGTTATCACAACAATATTCTTGAATATGATATGTTTTTTCCAGACCTAAATTCATCACCCCCTGAACTCTTTCAAATATTACTTGGTTAGTAATTTGTACGTTATTGGATTATCACACCTACTCTAGAATATATTGTCTAGTTATTATATTCTTGTAGCATTACATTTTATGCAACTGGTTCCTACCAAGGCTCTGTAGGAGACAATGAAAGTTTTAATGTATTAATAGTCACAGAAGCTCTTGATTCCACCAAATTGATCTAAAAATTTGTATATATATAAATGTGTATGCAATTTCTTAATGTCAATGAACTGAATGCTACAAGACAAAGGTTTTCTGTTATTCTCCTTGCACTTGGTTACCAAGCAAACTGACACGCAAAAATAAAATGAGATATTAGATCTCGAACGTCAATAATTCACCAAGAAACATCTAAGATGTTTTAATAGGTACTAGAATACGAGCAGATAATGACTAATTTTCTGGCAAATACCGCGCAGAACATAAAATGATATCTAACTCATAATATAATAATTTCAAATAACAAATACGCTACTAAAACGATTTCGTTGAAGTACTTGAACGGATTCTTGAAGTTTGAACTTTTTCTCAGGAAATAGGAGAATGCTCAAGTATAGTTCAGTTCAGTGTTTGGTTTGTATTCTCGAATGTGTTGGGATCTACCAGAATTCTCTTCGCTCGAGCTACCGGTCGCTCGCTATAAACCCAGATAGCACAAGACGTCCTCGGGACGTCCATTTTGGGTCCCCTTTTGGTGGCTATATTTAGGACGTCCCCAGGACGTTCATGATTGGACGCCCTCAAGACGTCATTTGTATTCGTCCTCAGGACATCCCATTAAGGTTCGGCAATGAAAATAATATTTTTTTATACATATAGACGTTTCGAGAACTTACTGAGAAATAAGTCGGTACATTCCTATAAAGATATTCATTTAACGTTTATTTTGGAGTTTAAACGAATATTTTCTGCAACAGCATTTAATTGCCTATTTTATTCATGTGCAAAATTGTTAAGAATCATCTCATTTTTTCTTGGGAATTAATTTTTGTTCTTTATCCTCTTCAGATAACTGGGTAATATTAGGGTAATGTTAGGTACTGATATTGTTTATTCAGAGTTATATTGATATTGATAGTTCGATTCATTTTAATTCATTTCGCGGGAATGAGAGTAACTTTCATACCACTATCAACTGGGCATGTGTCGCGTTTTCGCGGATGGACGAAGAAAAAGACAGATCAAGACGAGCTGAACAGCGTGTGGTATGCTTCCGCTTTTTGGTGAATGAATTTTGTGCTGTTCGAAGGAAGACACGCAGTTTCCATATACTCGCGTAATCCTGATCCAGACGTTAGTTTCCAAATCGCCAGCATCCCATTTCCCGGGTGACAATAGTCATAGTTGTACTTCCAAATCTCCAGGTAGGTGGAAGTTCTCTCCCGCATTTTCTAGAGTTTCGAACACCGCGTTGAAAATACAGTCCTATCCGCAACAAAAATATTTATATCAACTGGAGATGATTATCACTATGATTATAGGCGATGCGTTAAATGCATATGATCAAAGTGGATCAAAATTATTGACTTTCGACAATTTGTGCATGACATAACCTTAAATCTTCTGCTGAATTTTCTGGCAGAAAGAGCATAAAAGATAATTTAAAAAATCCAAAGACTGAAAATATGCTGAATCGACACCCATGAACCCTTAATCATTTTTGTTCAAGTCACATTTAAGTGTACAGATTAATATAAAGTCGGTATTACGAGCATAAAAGAAGTGATAGAGATCACAGAAGTCAAGCAACGATAGTCGCGGTTAGGGCAAGGTGGATATAGATATGGTGAAACGAGTCTCATCAAAAGGCACTAGAAATATTTGTAGACTTCTGCCTACCTGATTTTGTAGAATTTCTATCATAGTTTCAAACACTAGTAATACTTCCACGATTTCATATAGATGGCGCCACGTCTACTGATTCCGCATGATGAATATTTATTTTCACCATTTCTCAGTCATTTTGATTTTGTGTGATTTGTTCAATCAATATCATGATTGAATTATCGAAAAATATTCATATTTAAAGCCAAAACCACAAGTACGAATGATCTGTCACTGTCACTTAAACACGAAACCATAGAATACGGATATTAATAGAGAACTGAATTAATTGATATCAAATGTGATACTAACGCCATCTCCAAACGATTAGTGAAATATTACTGGTGTTATGATCTTCGCTAAACCAGTCGTTTCACCATATCTATATCCACTTTTGGTTAGGGTATGGATTGGTGATCGCATGATAGCGGTTTTTTTTAATTTCTTATTAGTTTTCAAATAACATTCTTAGAATAACAACTCTGTAGGCAAGTCAGAAGGTTTTTGTTAAATCTGGGTTAAAATGTAATGTAAATATCCTTGAATGGTCCTGTTCAGACCTGAGGAGGACCTACTTCGTACGTCCTGGGGACCTCCGGTTTTGTAACATCGTATGTCCCCAAAACGTCTTCAGGACGTACGCCGTATCTAAAACGGACATCCTCGGGACGTCTAAGGTCTGACGTGTACGGTTTGGAGACGTCTTCGGGACGTACTTGTGCTATCTGGGAATACTGTGAAATGAAGGATTCGAATATAAATTGATAAATACCTCTCGAGCAGCCTGTGTCCGGATATCTCCATCCAACGCTCGTAAACGGGCGTAGGAAGAGGCGCCGAACCGCTGACCATCAGCCTGACCTTGTTCTTGAGCGTGTTCTTGATGTACTCGACCATCTTCGGGACGTCCTTGAACACCCGCTCGAACTCCTCGATCAGCATGGAGTAGATGGTGGGCACGGCCATGTACACGGATATCTTCCTCTCGTCCGGTTTGGCGTTTATGCCCAGCATGTATGACCACACCTTCGATCATATAAAGGACTAGATGAATAACGCTCATAGGGGAGCAGCGGGGATTTCGGGATTTACTAGAGCGCGGCAGATTAACATATTAGGGATACCTCACACCCTGTTGCGCACCTCCACCAAATCTCAGCCCTCTATATACAGCCGCGCATGTAGGACCGCCGATCAGAATAGTAAAAAAAATCATTATTTGGTGTGCATTTCAAAAATCTGACAATTTACACAAGCCGAAATAGTTAAAATTGTCCCACTCAGCGCCATCTTCCCTTCTCACCTCGATCTGAAGTTATTCAGTTCGATAGAGGATATGGACGAATGGACGACTGTGACAACAGTCCATAAATTAAATTATTGAATGGTGTGACTTAAATCTTCTTAATATGAATGAACCTAAATGCATCAATATGTCATATTCCAGAAAACAATTCGTAACTCAATATGACTATTTCATAAACAATAATTTGCTGAAACGAAATGAGGAATCTAAAGACTAGGGTATTGTATATGACTCGAGATTCACATTCAACAATCATATCGACACTGTAATACGACACTCATGATGATTCAAAAATCGATAAGAAAGAAAATGGCATCGATGTGTGTGTGTAGGAGGGGGGATGGCATTGGAATTATCCTTTAGCCACAGACTGTTTGAAATAGGTAATCCATCATATACTAATTTTTGTTTTTATAACAAATTTAATCAGAACATCACATATGGACTTGTTATCCAGCGCAAGAAGGTGAGTGATATTGACTGGTAGTTGTATATCAAGTGATATTAGTGTGAAGAGAAGGTTCTGTGTATGTTGCTCATGGTTTTTACATGCGAAAAATAAATGATAAATGGCATCGATATTTCATGAAAATAATGTGTTTCCAGAGGAAGAGCTTTTCTCGTCTCGTCCATTGTAGAGATTTCAGAAACATATTTGCACTCAAACTTCTTTCTTACTCGTATGTAGGATCTAAACTTTAGTATGGCATTCTAATATGGTATCCTACAACACAATATCATACGAGCCGAATTGAAAGTATTCAAAGAAAATTTTTGAATTATTTATGGATGAAGGTGAATGGAACTTACTCATCTAGAGAAATCGATAACAAAATTCTCTTGGATAGTTTCGGAATGATTTTTCTAGAAAGACGTCGAATAATGTTGAGTGTGACATTTCTTTACAAATTAATTCATAACCAAATTGATTGCTACGAACTTCTGAACCAAATTAATTTTCTCATTTCAATATTAAACAGTAGACAATCAAACATGTTCTACAATGTTGCTACTAGAACTAGAATGATGATGAAATCCCCAATTTACATTATGTGTGATAACTTCAACAAAATTTCTCATATATGTGATATCAATCATGACTCATTGAGAGAAGTGAAAAATGAAATTTAATTAGTAATAGTTGTACCTTAAGTTTTGAAATGTTCTTTGTTATAATTAGTTTTCTGCAATTCTTGAATATAATCAATTTGATCCCCTTGTCTTGTCTCATGCTATTAATATTATTCAATTAGTCAACTGTCGAAAGTGTAATTAATAATCGGAAGGTGATATTTATTTGTTTGTAGCATTTCCTGTTATTGGGAGTAAAACCCATAGATCTTATTGCTTACGCTAGATCCGGCATCCTGTAGTAATTTTTAGGTCAAGAGGGGTCTGCAAGAAATTAGGTACTATGGTCACGTGGGACAACACATTTGTATGGTCAACAACTAAAACGACCAATCAATGGCTTAGTACTTTCAACCCCCCCGGACCTACAAAACAAGTAACCTGGATACCGGATCTAGCGTAAGCAATAAGATCTAAGGTAAAACCTGTTGGAAATAAAAGTTTTTTTTCTCACACTTCCTGGCCCCTATTCTTGAATTCTAGGGAGTAGAAGAACTGATGGAAAAGTGAGGAGGAAATATATCATTCATCTGTCAAGAAGTGAGACAGTTGTCCTGTTTTCTGCTCCCTAGAATTCAAGAATAGGGGCCCCTGTATCTCGCACCGTCCCCATACTTCTGTTGCCATGATACATATGTGTACAGGGTGGCTGGAATTCGAGCCTCATCATTGGGATCTCGTAAACCGTGAGAGATACAGGGTCGGTTAAATTATAGCAAAGTTGCGCAAATTGATGCCTAACAAAATGCCGTTCTGAAACTTGGAAAATTCCGAATACTTTTGGAGATATCTGAGAAAAATTGAAATTTCTTAAAACCGTTTCTATTTTTTACTGCCTTTATTTGAGGAAATCAATTGATATGAATGAAACTTCATCAAGGCCACTTTTTCTTCTCCACAAGATAGCGTTATCAAATTTGAAATCCGACGTTTCGTCTTCTAGAAAACATCCATCAACTTATTTTTTTTAATACGGACCTGGATTTTTTGTTACTTTTCAATAGCCCAAAAACTATGAGCGATCACGAATTCTGTTAAAAAATGTAACAATATATTTTTTTGCATTTTCAAAAATCGGCCATTAGTTTCGGTCGCGTCCAAATCGTCATCAGTCTTTTGAATAGTAGCTTCCCTAGGGTTCACTCAACATCCCTTCTGAATATCTGACGCAATCGAATAAATTTTTTTTCATTATCTGGAATTTGGATTCGTTTCCATTTTAATTCAATTTTGACATGGAACACTTATTTTCTCAACTGTCAAGTGTCAAGTTTTTCCCCAGATTTTTCCCTAAATTTGTCAAATGTCGAAATCCGCCATGATAACTTTCTATTCAGGCAAGGTGGATATAGGATGGTGAAACAGCTCTTCAATTGTTTCTGCGAAAAACTTGTAGACCGTTTGAGAAGGTACTAATATTTCCACGACTTGAATGAAGATGGCGGTGAGATCGATTATCAAAGAAGATTTCTGTTGCTCATGTATTTCTGTGGTTCGCATCTGACAGACATGAGTTGAAATGACATCAAAACACAATATTTTCAGTGAATCTGGAATAATTATCGATATATTGACTCTTCTCAGTCATTTTTCATCTAGAATGAATAGAACTGATAAAAAGGTGACAGATGCACATATTCTGTTATACCGACACAAGGTATGTCGCCATCTCTGTTAATTTCAGGAAATATTACTACGGTATGAAATCAAGTAGGCGAAGGTCTACAGTTTATTCTAGTGCTTTTTAATAGGAAGCTGTTTCACCATCCTATATCCACCTTGTATTCAGGGGTGTTATTTTCAAACACATGCGAATGAGTTTCGCATACGAAAGTGTCAAATTTTCGAGTGAAATCAAAGTGTATCTATTTTGTAATCAATGAATACTTTTCGAATGCGATTTATTTTGGTTGAAATACATCGCATGGTCAATTCCATGCGAAAGAAATGTCCGTATGCGAAGTGATGTATATGATGAGTCGCAGAACTCGCAGACGAAAATATTCGATCAAGTTTGAAAATAGCACCCCTGGGAAGGGTCAATTCGCGGCGTTACTATTCTAGTGGGTTAGTTGTTCGGAGGACCGCACCGTGTTCGCGTTGAACTTCTTCAGCATGACTGTCTTCGCGCCGACGTGCAGCGGACAGAGGAGGGCATTCACGATGCCGTGCACGTGGTGTAGCGGCAGCGTGTGGAGGATCACGTCGTTCTGCGTCCACTTCCAGGCATCCAGCAGGGTCGTTATTTGACACTGGAGGTTTTTGTGGGATATAACGACGCCTATGGGAAATCAAAGAAAGCTCGCTAATCCAACAAAGCTCGCAAATCAAACGTCTATTAATAAAATAAATTAATTATATTGGATTTGGCAGCACCATTCAACATGTATCATCTAAAAATTCATCAATTAATATTCATGAACAACAAGTTGAACTCCTTCATTGCATTTATGCAGACATTTTACAATTATCATTTAACAATGACGAAGTTCGCCAACTTTTAACTTTCTTAGATTAAATGTTCCGAATTTTCTTCAAGTGCGCTACTAGTACGCAGATTACCGCGGTCTGTTCTGCAGATGAAAGCGGATTGGTAAGTCTGATGTATTTTATTTTTAAATATGTTTTGTTTTGTTATATTTCGGTTGGGTTATCACCCTGTAGTAATGAATAGATTGGAATTGACGTTGAATTCGTGTAGTTGCCATTGACCTATAATAGGGTTGTACACCTTTTTTCAAAAATTATATATGTGAAACGCGGGTCCCCAGAGAGTACGTCGATATTTTTTGAAATTTTTATTTTCAAGTGTTTTTCCAAAATCGGCATTCAAAAATCGAAAATTCTCCATCCTTTTCTAATAATGTGACGTCACCTGGTAGGTTGGTTTAGTTTCTGTTCCATTAATCGAAGTGGAAGAAGAATTGACAATCTCTGTCATCTTTGACAGATGGCGGTAAAAAATTACTGGGCGATTTAAATTCTTCCTGCGAAAATATATTCGGATGATTAAAGGTAAGTTACTATTGAGTTTTATTTCATTGTTCAGCGTTCATTATTCCCCTCACCGACCACTTTTTTCAGAAAGTTTAAGCATTCAAAGACTTATTGTGTTGTGCTTCATGTAGCAACAATAATGTGGATTCTCGAAATTCATATTTGTACTCCAAGTGTTAATATGAGACAAACTTTGTGTTTTGCAGTAGGACAACACATAGCTACATCTGCAAGTAATTGCTGTGAAGATAATTTTGATCTAAGTTAAAATTCTTATCCTTATTCTTTTAATCTTTGTACATGAACATCATGAGAACCTGTGAAGTGAGAGCACAAAGTATTTTAGTAATATGTATAAGCTAATAAACCAAATTCTTATTGTCATGCACTTCTGTGAATAATAAATGTTTTCATAAATCCTCAGTTATTGTTAGTACGTACTCTATCTATGATGTGAGTTTATATGAGATATCTTCTTTACATTATATTGTGAATATGTAATTATAATATCAACTTGTGTTGTTAATTTAAAATATTATCAGATGCACCACTACACTTACCTTCTTTTCCCAGACAATAAAGTTATTAATTGAATGAATTCTTCATTTTTATTTCTTTATTTCATAGTGTCTTTAAGTTCAATCGTCTCATTGACTTCGCCGAGGTGGTATTGAAAATCCTATAGAAATATTAACTCATATAAAATACCTGACTTGCGTTATATAGATGATAAACAATCAATTAATGCGTCCTTTTAAATATTTTGAATCAGTTTTGTTATCGAGAAAAATTTGAATTAAAAATTGACATATTGTCATCTGACTTATCTGCCATCACTTATGTCAAAAAATTCTTCTTCCCTATTATTTTCGATATTTTTACGATACCATCCCGATCTACCAGGTGACGTCAGCAGAAATATAGTGCTGTCAAATAATTATTTTTGATTTCGATTTTCTCGATCATAAAATAATATTCCGATTTAATTTTGATGCCATGTCGGTAGTAGTTTAGTAAGGTATCGGAAAACGATTATTAATTCAGCTAAAGCTTTAGAGGTTTATGACCCTATTTGATTTTAATACCAAATATTAACAATTCATTAAAATTATATTTCTGTGGTCTGATGATAAACTTTACCTGATTTTTCCCAAAAGAACAGTGGATGAGTTGAGTACACATTAATATATTCTCACTGTCTCACTGCTATTTGTGTAAT
Source organism: Chrysomela aeneicollis (assembly GCA_029955515.1). Classification (NCBI taxonomy): domain Eukaryota; kingdom Metazoa; phylum Arthropoda; class Insecta; order Coleoptera; family Chrysomelidae; genus Chrysomela; species Chrysomela aeneicollis. Next base: position 7,039,489 of record JARUHQ010000009.1, on the reverse strand, counting down.
TCCATGGTACAAATGAACACGAAAAATATAAGGTTATTTAAATTACTACAATATCGGACTTGTGCGTATTATTAATATTTTCTCTTCATTTATAATTGGATCTACATAAATAATAGCATTTTCATTGAATGATAATTATATAATGTGAATAAATAAATTTTGAAATGATATAATATATTGAATCGAGCTGCATGAATTCACACAAAGAAGATTTTTAGCCAGTTTTTGGTTCCATTGATCTCAAATTGTTAGGGTTCTTGGCACATGGATTAATGAATAATTAGCAACACGAAATACATGATCTGGGAAGAAATATAAAAGGTCGGCTATGTTATTTGTAACTGTGAAGGATTTAGTTCTGCAGATGCAATGTGTACTGCTTACTTTTCACTAGTAGACCTAAGCTTGAATACTGGAATCCTTTATAAGAGAAACATATTGACTCACTAGAAAGAATTCAACATAAATTTAAATTCTTCAGACCTCATAATAGATACCCCATCAATTTAACAGTCCATTATTGAACATGTTTAAACACTTAAATAGGTAGAACCTAACTCTACAATAAAAAAACCTCTACAGAAGGATTCCTACCTGCGAATCTATGTACATTTATTACACCTAAATATTTGCTTTTTTGTATTTGACTAGGATCGTATTTTTTATATTTTGTTAGCTATATCAATTATTTATCAATCAAGTTTTCATTGACAAATTACTCATAGTCTGATACAATAAATAGAGAAGAATATAGTAAATATAAAGATAATAAATAGTGCGAATCAGTTGGATTATCAGTTTTCTTGAAAGTGTAAGATTTCAATACTGTCTGGCGAATGGTTATAACCATAGATCTTATTGCTTACGCTAGACCCGGTATCCAGGTTACTTGTTTTGTAGGTATGGGGGGGTTGAAAGTACTAAGCCATTGATTGGTCGTTTTAGTTGTTGACCATAAAAATGTGTTGTCCCACGTGACCATAGTACCTACTATCTTACAGACCACTCTAGACCAAAAAATTACTACAGGATGCCGGATCTAGAGTAAGTAATAAGATCTATAGTTATAACCCTCCATATTTGAAGGAAACTATGATCAATTCCGTTTTTTTTGATCTCAACCTAGCAGAACCCAAACTCAAAGTATATGTGCACAGAAATTTTATTTGGTCCATGATTTATCAGTAATTTATTACTAATTCATAGCCACATTGGCAGATTTATTGTACTTTATTTAAACAAAAAAACAGCTCTATCAGCTTCATGTGAACATATAGGAGATGAACTTGTTTGTCATACGTGACATAACTGATATATGTTTATCTGCAGATTATTTGTATCACACTGTATACAATAGAAGCTACAGATTATAGGTATCATAATGTACGAACTATTTCGTTTCTCGATTGTTTTTACTACAAAAAAGAATAGGAACTCACTTTTTATATCAACATCTGCTGGTTTCCAGTCGCATGAAACAAAGTAATTGGTGTTTCCATCGCATGATCAAGTTGATCTCGATTGATTATTACAAAATAAATAATGAAACTTGATAATATCGGGATATTTTTGATAAATTTCACTATTGTCAACATCAACTATCCATCAACTTCGTTGACTACCTCTATATAGTTAGCAAAACCGCTCGTGAGGAAATAGAAACCTATTCCAATAATTTTTTCAAAGGAGTGGGAATTTGCCGTCCGGGGAAATAACTATTTGTTCAGCTAGTAGAAATTATATAAAATCATTATTAGATCCCAATAATACACGATATAGAAGAAATTGAACATATCGAAACCGAAAGTATTCTGTTCGATGAAAATAAAGAGGGTGGGATTCATAGATCGACGAAGAAGTTATGAAAGTAGTTAACCATCAAAATGCATATGATGATGATGATGCTAATTTTTTCCCGCAATTTTCTGACAAGTTATTAAAAGCTTGCGACCATTAACCACAACAAATTCAAATTTGCAAGAATTTCAGTTCAGCTTCCAGTGTCCTGTAGAGGGAGTTCAACATAGTGAAAGGCTAGGCTTATACAGGATACTGCATCAATCAATACATAAATAACCATAAATGGACCAAATTTGAAAATTTGTTAGCATACTAATATTGATGGGGGCTATCTGGCTAAAATATTTTCAAGAATTTGGCACTTCCGGTTGCATCGGAAGTGGTCTTCAACTTTGTTAATTGATGTGCAGAATCTCTCCAAAGAGCTGATTTCGTAGATCTATCACACTTGGGGTCAAGCAAGAATGATCATCTTTGGAATCTTTTCTGTCGAAACTATTCATTATTCATGTCCTTTTTATTCACTATCGATTTATATTTGATTAAACCAAATACAGGGTGATTCAGGTCAGCTAGACTCCAAGTATGATAGATCGACCAAATCATGCTCTTCAAGGAGAAACCAAAGAATGTAATAAAATACAATGAGTTTCTATTCAAAATAAAGTTTTCCTAATTCAGTACACTTATAGTTTTCCATACATTGATTGAAGCAGTTCCAAAAGGGACAATCTGTATAAAGCTAGCAGAGCCGTTGGTTTTTTTCGACTTAAAGAAGGGTAATGATTTCAGTAATGAAAGAGTAACAGATTATGATCTATGTCAAATATGAAAAAAAAAGATTTTTCAGATGTGGCTCTGCTAGGTTTATATAAAGTTAGCATATTGATAAGTAATAAATTCGCTAATGTGTCAATAAATTAGTTATACATCAGTAATAAACCGTGGACTGAATGATATTTCTATACACGGATAATTGGAGTTTTGGTTCTGCTACGTTGAAATCGAAATATCGGAATTGATGATTTTTTTACTTAAAATAGAGAGCACAAATTCGGGAATATGGTATTAAATTATTAATAAAAGAGTAACAAATTGTGACCTATTCAATGATGATTAAAAATGTTTTTCAAGGTGTGGCTCTGCTAGGTTTATATAAAGCTAGCAGAGCACTACTAACTGTGATTTTGTGAAAAAGGTTAATTTCAAAATAATATATAACGACCTTGAATTTGTGGGGATGAAAGTAGGGGTTTCAAAAAAAATTACTAATGACATTGAAATTCACATGTTGAGAAAGTGAACAATTACTTGATGCAAATGAATGCCAAGAATTGTACCACACTCAAGTTATATTCAAAGGTATTGAGTTTATGCCACACCGTTCCTAACTTTTTTGTCCAAAAACAATTGCAGTCATTTAAATAACAACCTGTATACAAAACTTCATATGCATATAAAAAGATGTCCGAGTCTAACAATTACAGATGTAATCCATGAGACACTTTTAAGTATAGGACATATTTTACCGTACATTGGTCAAATATGATAATGATTTTGCAAATATAATAGCAGTATTTCAAATGATATGATAAATAATATCAGCGAATGATTATGGAAAATATATGTACCTTTGGGATTTCCAGTGGTTCCACTAGTATACAGAATCAGAGCATTGCTAGCATCATAAAAGTCCAGAGGCAGGCCACCTTCTAAGTCGCTATAGCTCGCCGGAGAGTTTTGAGCACAGTTCAATCTCATCTTATCATCAAGGACGTGCATGCGGCTCCGAGAGTTTCTGGAAACTCTCTGAATGAGGTCTGCATACTCCGAAGTGGTTACTATCAGCTTGGAATTGGTGTCGTTTGCGTAATAAAGTAAAATGTTTTTCGGGTGAAGGGGGCTCAGTGGGACAGCTGGAATTTCAATAAAACTTGGTTCATAGTGAATCTTTCGACTGCGTAATTTATATATATTAATATTCATAATTTTGCAGTCATTTTGATTTTGTGTAATTTTTTCAATCAATAACATGATTGAACAATCAAACAATATTCATATTTCAAGCCAAAAGCTTTTGAATTATCCATAATATTGAATTATTTCACTTGAACACATAATATGAAATACGGATAATATAGAAAACTGAATTATCGATAGTGATAATGAATGCGATATTAACGCCATCTCCTGACGATTAAAGAAATATTACGATTAAAGAAATATTACTGAACCAGGTCAACAGGTTTTGACGAAAAACAATAGAAGAGTCGTTTCACCATGTTTATATCCACCTTTCCTCAAATAGTCAAATGAAAATATCAAACCAATTATTTTTTTCTTTAGAATAAATCCAACTCATTTGTACTGCAAAACACATATTTTGAAAAGTCTCACGTCAGATGAAGGAATGGGGGCGGATGTTGAGCTAAATCTTATGATATCCCCAAGTGGGAAAAATGGTTTCAAAAAATCACTAAAAACGTCTCACGTAAGTAATGGACGCCCCCTTACGTAAATGAAACTTAATTTTTTACAGTGTCTTACTATCGATTGTGATACAGATACGTCAAATAGTTTTAAAGAAACTGGGAAAAATAGTTTTCAAACCTTTAAATAAAGCATTATGTACCTTAGTAAGGGACCACATTTCATCTAATTGAATTGGGTTAGATATTAATATTTTGAGCCCAGGATTATACAGTTAAAATGTTGCCAATTGTTAATGAAACACCTTGTATACTAAGACAATCAATGTAATTTCATCTACTCGCGTTGTATGTTTTTCTTCTAAAGACATAATATTGTCGATTAAAATTGCACAAAAAATAGTGTTTTTTGCGACCCCGAGATTATCTTGCCTCAGCCAGAACTATCCATATGTCGGTAACCTTTTGTTCCTTCAAAATATGACGGATTTGTTTTCAATTTTTCGAAAGCATTTTCTACTTTATGATTTGAAATGAAAGATCCTATATTTTTTTTTATTCGATAAAGCAGTTTTCAACGAATTCGGTGATATATTGCATATCTCCTTCGATATTTTCAATTTCAATAATAATATTAATAATAGATATCTCCAGAAAAAGTAGCAAAGTACCCTCTGGATAAATTAACAAAAACAAGAAGAGGCTACTCATTCAAGAAGGTAGGACAATATTGAACCACAGAGCCAATCGTCTATGCACTGATTTCAAACTATTTCTGATGTGTTCTGGTGGAAAATCCTCCTTCATTTCTACCATAAGTTTCAAACGATCGTGATTATCTAATCTTTCTCTATATAATATATTCTCAAGAGTCCCCATTAGAAGAATTTTAATGGTAAAGAACGCACTGGCCATTCGATGAGTCACACAACCTTACCGATCATCCGACCATCCATCGGTTTCTGAATATGTCATCATCAGCATCATCTTGATGTTACATTGAAATAACTAGATAATATTGTTACGAATTGTGTTCCGAGAATATGGGAAGCATTATCTCGGCATTATATAAGCGAAACATCCGGAGCGCTGACAATATTTTAGATCGATAACCAAATTCTATGAATAATCTTTTCCCTTTATCCAGAAACATCTAATAGGCCATCGTGTTGGGAACATCCTGTATATGTATACTAAAACATTATGTGCAATTTATTCAAAATACGGAATCGAAAGTTGTTATCTGATCTGTAGGGACGCAATTATAAGATAAAAGTAGTAAACAAAAGCAACAAAAACAAACTACCAATGATAGTTGAATGAAACCTAATATTAATAATTATGTTCAACAAGGTTGGCTTGTATGCAATGGATATAATATGATATACCTATAATATAATAGTAGGTAATCAATATCATTATTTTGAAATGTAGTCGATTATGATTACATGTCAAGAAATAAATTAGTGTTTTGTACTACAAGACCTCAAAACAGCAAAAAACCTAAACTTATTTATTTGTTTTATTACGAAAAGGTCAAAGATTAATAATTCCGATTATATGAACCATCTTTCTTGATGAGTGAAATAAAAATTTCGGAACAGCTTGCATGATATAAAGAAATAAAAAATCAGGGGTATTCTGAACTCTCTATAAAATCGTCTTCAAAATTCTCCAGCAGAACCATGATGTATTGTACTCATTTTCAGGTCATTGTTAGAATTTCAAATAGATCAATAGTTCAGAAAAAATATCAAGGAAATCAAATTATTTTTTCATAATTTATTTCATGATTGAAGTGTCGCCAGTAGCAGATGTAGAATATAGAGTGAGGCAATTTAGCATTATTTCTTAACATCAGGAAATCAATCCTTACGATCATTCCAAGAAAAAATACCTAACCATAAACATGTTTTCAGAAATGCTCTCATTCTAAGATATGGAATATGGAATGGTAAAAAACAATCTGTTGCTGTATGATGTAGCTCGAATTCAGAAGAAACCTCCAAGGAGTATCATCCACCCTGTACTCGAAAATTGGAATCTACACCTGAAGTAACCACACAACTTCCAAGTACATATTTGAAACATGAGTGTATTGATTGAAATATTAATGTTGTCTATTAGCTATTTATTTACTTTCTTTTATTTTACTTCCCATCATATTTTACTTCCCATCATATTCAAGCAAGAGTATGTTATTGGTGGAACATAATTATGGTGTTATTGAAATATAACAGACTGAAAATGAAAACAAAATATCCTGCCAAGACACAAATAACAACTCATGGAAATAGTAAAAATGCATACAGATTTTCGATTTACCATTGTACATTATAATTAATAGTAATCCAAACCGAAAATTTAGTATTATGATACAAGGTACAAGATTTAATTGATATGTTTTAGACAACATAACTAATATTTGGTATAGAATCATTTTAGGAATTCTTATCTCTTTTTTAGCAACTTCACCTAATAGTATCCTACACTTATCTATGATTGTTTGTGAGATAAAAATGTAAATAATTTTCTTAGGATAAAATATGATCAACCTTCCAACAATGCTGTTTTGAACTCTCATGATATGATGGAATGATGATCAAGGTGACAACATAATAGTTTCACTATCATATGAGTTTCACCACCAAAAAACAGTTATACACCAGAATGAGAAGTTGACTGAGTGTGACTCTCTCATATGAGAATGAAAATATTACAGCTGAAGATCTAATACATTTATAATCTTCATGAATCATAACAAATGAAAATGTTAAAGAGGAAAAATTTAACAACATAGTCCATGATTTCCTCTGACATCTTAAATGAACCCTAAAAGGACAAGTAGAGATTCAATGAAATTAGTTAATTTGAGGTAATCTGATTGAAGATAACTAATCAGAAGAACAAAATACTGAAAACAAATTCCATCAGATGTTTTCACTCTATTACATTGGTGTGAATACAGTTTGATTTTGGCATTTCATGATTTAGTTGTTGTACCTACCTACCATTGATTAATGAAATTATCAATTGGAATACCAAAAAATCCAACAGAATAATCCCCAAGCAATGAAAATTAGTGTAAATGATACATTATTTGCATTTTCAAGATTTTTAATTTGGAACAAATGATCAGTGTTGATTATCTTGGGAATATATTTATATGATAGATAAATAGTGCACTCACCTATTTGTCCAGACATCCAGATTGCCCATAAGGTTATAACATAATTTACATCATTTGGGCACATGAACATTACTCTTTCACCTGTGCGTCCATTAACCAATTTTGTGATTTCCTTGGAGAGTTCATTAGCACTCACAAAAATGTTGGCATAAGTATAGCCAGCAATTCTATCTCTTAGAGCTATCCTTTCAGGAAAAAATTGGGCATTTCTGAATACTGGACCATTAGGAAGATTATTTGGAACTTGTACTTTTGCTTGGGTTTGTTGATATCTACTACATTTGATTTTTGATACAGAGGACCTAATGTATCTGTTCAAAAAAGACATTTTCTTTCTAATATGTAACAAACTGAAAAATTAAACAAGGTAAATATTTATTCCTATACAAGAGCAAATATATATAAGTACAAATGTCAGTCCACTCTCTATAAATAGACACCTTGAATATAATTATACAAAACAAATAAAAAATATTAAATAACCATTTTTACATTCTCACCAATGAATATAAACACTAAATATTAATGCACTTGGATTTCAAAAGAATACTAGTTTAAAAATCAAGTTCAATCCTTCAAATCATATCTGGATGCCAATCTTAAAACGTAGTTGTAAAAGATAATAGACAGTCGACAGTACTGACAGTAGTAAGTTAGGTTAAATGTCAATTGTCAAATTAAGACAACTTGAAAAAATCATCTTTGCATTGCACACACTTGTTCTTTCACTTCTTCCAGTTGTTGAGCAGATTTCATTATTGAATCTTGTTGATACCCCAAATGGACAAAGAGGAGTTGCAATTTCTTCAAGTTACTTTCAGTATTTTCCATTGCTTGTTCTTGCGCTGCGAAATTTCGAGCTGAATGCATCAAAATCTACAAATCGTTTTCAAGCATTAAAACGATGTGCATTTTAAGAATATATGCATGCAATAGATTTACCTCTGCGCTCTTGGAGCCTCTACTAATTTGCCTAGCTAAAGAAGAAATATTGTTGACGTTCACTTGCACTCGATCAGCCAATCGCAATTTTGAATCGCCAAATAACGAACGTGCACTTGTACTGCTCGCAGAAGCCATATCACCAAAATTATTACAGGAATATGTGAAAAACTCCTTAGATCGGGTTGATTGATAATAATTGCCTAGCACATTGAAATTAATAAAATATATATCAAAACCACAATCCACATAAATGTCATAATATTCCTGAAGTTAGGTTTGAAGGTTGAAGGATTTGACACTTCACCTTACAGACGATCGACGTGAAGATAAACTCAGCTGAATGTCTGTCTAAATTTCCGATCGTTTCCGAACAACCAGTGGCGTTTCTCTCATTTTCTGAAAATTTAAAGGGATACGATATACGATCACTCGATAAGTAAGGGTGACTTTATAAAAACTTTTAACATTAAAGATTTATCACCTAACATTAAGGACTTAAGAGCTGATAAGTTGATTCTGTTATAAAAAAACTTAAGATTTAGGAATATTTGACACGGAACAAATAATTTTGACGTTGGCAAGTTCTAACCTATATCATCTCACCTATATCTATTATTATTGTTTTGGTTTGAATTTTCTTTAATTTCATTTAAATATTATTCATGTCATGGACGATATGCTCTATTAATTCAACAAGTTGAAGAATTCAGACATATTTATGATGAACAAAGTAGTTATTCCAAGTGTTCGAGTATTCAAGGTGTGAACACGTGTTTTTGAGTGCTCTCTAGTTTATTGTTTATCTGCTTGTCTCTCTCCACTTTTGACTGGTGCATCATGAGTGAAAAACATGATAATAAGACAGGAACAAAGAAAAAAAAAAGTGATTCCAAAATGAACGATCCTGAAAGAATTAGGAGACTATCAATGGATTCATTAATGCATTTATCGAAATCGGAGATCGAGAACATTGTTTGTGGCCGAGAATTAGTAAAAAAAAACAAAAACTAAAAAAAGCCAGGACAAAAACTCCGGGAAAAACTCTCAAGATAAATCTGATGAATTGGAAGTCAACCAAATACAGGGTGGTTCATCACAAGTTTCTGAAAATATAGATCCGAATGAAATATTTAAACCTAAGAATTCGGTATTTCGTTCTCCTCCTGGAAAAAATTCTGAAGTCATAATTATGGATCAACAAATTACAATGAATCAAGAGGAAGGTGAAAACAAAAAAAGACCAAGATCTGATTCATCTCCTGAAAATTGTAAGGACCTGAAAAGGCAATGTGAAGATGGAATTAGCAATGAATCCTCAGAACCACCAAACATATCTCCAGATAAACATGAGGGAATTGGAGCAGAACATGAAACAAAGAAAATGAACGTCTCAAAGGAATCAGAATCTTGGGAACACAATGAACTAGCTTCTGTGGGAAAAATTATGCTACATCTCAATGTCATGAGAGCTGCCATGGTCGAAATTGGACAAGATGATATGGAGAACTTGAAGATGAGGCAGGAAATAACTGAAAATGTGATTATCGAAATTTATCATTCTCTCATGAGGATTAATAATAGAATAGGGGTATTGGAAGAAGAAAATAGCGTGCTAAGAAAAACACTGGAGGCTAACATAATAAAACGGCAAAATCAAACCCCCCCTGAGCAAAACACTCTCTCCTATGCTGGTATATTAGCAAGCAATATTCAAAAAGTTCAACATGAACCTGTTAATGAAAACTTGAAATGGAAAACACCTCCTCAAAGTAAAAAGCATGAAACCATAATAAGAATACATGAAGAGAGGGATCCAAAAAAAGTTTTACAGACAATTAAACAGAACCTACATTGTAGTGAAATAGATGGAGCTTTGAAGAGTGTGAGAACTTTGAAAAGTGGAGCGGTTATACTAGAAAGTCATACAAAACAGCAACAAGAAAAAATGAAATCAATATTGAAAAAAAAAAACAGAAATACAACTCAAAGAAATGTCAAATACTGACCCAATGATACTGCTGGCGGGTATTGAAGCAGGGTATTCACCTGAAGAATTCTTAACGGAGTTTTTGCAGCAAAATCCAGAAATAAGTGAAAAATTTGGTGACGACACAGGAAACAATATTAAATATATAACCAAAAGAAAATGCAGAAACCCAAGACGTGAAAACTGGATCTTTCAAGTACCTTCAGATATATTCAAATACATCATGAAAAATGAAGCCCTTTACTTTGACTTGACAAAGGTATATGCCCAGGAATATTTCAGTATCGCCATGTGCTTTAAATGTTGCGCCTTTGGACATGTGGCTAAATACTGCACTGAACAAAAGCACATCTGCTACAAATGTGGTGGAGATCACGAAATCCAAAATTGCCCTGAAGGTACGCCCCTTGACTGCCCAAACTGTAAGAAACTTCAACTAAAGGAATGTACACACTCTGCTAGAGACCCTCTATGCCCAGCCTACAGGAAAAAACTTGAACGACACAAACAATATATTAATTACAATGGCTAATACACCAAATCATAAATCATTAGAGGCCTATTATCAAAATGTGAGAGGCTTAAGGACCAAAATAGAAGACTTTTACATCAACACACTAAACTCAAGCTACGACATGATAGCTCTTACAGAGACGTGGCTACATGATGGGATTTATAATAGTGAACTTTTTGGTACAGACTATGAGATATATAGAGAGGATAGAAACTATAGTGCAGTAAACCAAACTCGAGGTGGTGGAGTACTTTGTGCCGTAAATAAAAAACATAATGCTACCAAACTTGAAATGATATCACCATTTCCATTTGTTGATATTGTAGCTATAAAAGTTAGGATGTACAAAAAATCACAAATAATATTTGTAATTTATATACCACCTGCCCAAAATCAACATACATATGATAGTATCTTCAATTTCTTGGAGCACACTATATTGAGCTTCAAAAATGATGTCATCATACTGGGTGATCTGAATATAGGAAACAACAATATAAATCTTTCAAATCGTTTAATAAATTTCTCAAACATAATTGGAGGAAAACAGCAAAACAGAATAGCAAATAAAAACAATAACTTCCTAGATGTAGTTATCTCTACTTCACAATGTATTGTAACTCATAATGACTTTCCTTTTGTTCCTGAAGATTCACATCACCCAGCATTACTTGTCAATATAATATTAATAGAAGATATCACATTGTGCGATTCTAATAAGTCAACCTTTTTTAATTTTAAGAAGGCAGATTTCCTTCATTTATATTTTCTACTTCAAAATGAAACATGGGATGAATTGATGAATGAAACAGATGTTGATGCTGCCTTAGATATTTTTTATGAAAAACTATATACTATTTTCAATGAATGTGTCCCTAAATCAAAATTTAAAAAAAACAAATATCCTACATGGTTTACACATGAAATTATCTCTGACATTAAAGCCAAAGAAAGAAACTACAAATTATATAAAAAAACGAAACTTCCACAATGTCTTGTTGACTTCAAATACTTGAGAGCTAAAATCAAAAAAGAAACAAAAAAAGCTTATTTCAACTATATTTCAAAATTTGAAAGAACTCTGCAAGAAAACCCAAACCAATTCTGGAACTACATAAATTCGAAAAATAAAAACAATACAGGAATCCCTTCAGAAATGTATTTAGATAATCACCCTATCACAGGGGGAGACCATATTTCAGAAGCTTTTGCTCAACACTTCAAATCAGTATTTGAAGATCATGTCACAGTGAGCCCAATCACTGAAAATTCTTATTCAAATAATTCTCTCCACCTAGATCCTATAACACCCGAGGAAACTGAGCAGGCAATAATGAAATTAAAAAACAAAAAATCTATAGGACCAGACATGATACCACGATATATTCTAAAAGGATGTAAAGAATTTTTGATAAATCCATTGACTTCAATTTTCAATTTAGCTATCATGTTACAAAAATTTCCGAGTAAACTGAAACTAGCTAAAATTGCACCCATATTCAAACATGGAAATCGATCGGAGATTGCAAATTATAGACCGATAGCTATACTATCAAACGTGGCTTTAGTTTTCGAGATAATTATTTGTCATAGAATTGCATATCACGTTAAAAATCAACTATCTGATTTCCAATATGGGTTCAGAAGTGGTAGATCTACAACGGGAAATCTATTAGATTTTGTAAATTACACAACAAACGCTTTGGCTGGTGGTAGCCAGGTAGATACCATCTATACTGATTTCTCAAAAGCGTTTGATAAGGTAGATCAAGGCTTATTGATTCAAAAGCTTCAATCATATTCTCTCAGCAACTCTTTTTGTAATTTCATAGCATCCTACTTGAACAACAGGGAACAATTTGTTAATGTGCAAAACTATGATTCACAACGGTATATAGCAACTTCTGGAGTTCCACAAGGAAGTATCCTAGGACCACTTTTGTTTTTATTATTCATTAATGATATCACCAGTTGCATCAAACATGGTAGAGTCTTGCTTTTTGCTGATGATATGAAGCTTTTTTCAAAAATTGATAACCTTGAAGATGCTATGAAATTGCAAGAAGATCTAGATAATGTCTTTCAATGGTCACATATGAATCATTTGCCTTTCAATGTCCAAAAATGTAAAGTAATGACATTTAGTTACAAAAAACAAACCACTAAATTCAATTACCAGATGAACACTTTTGATCTAATTTCAGAACATACTGTAAAAGACTTAGGCATAACTTTCGACAAAAAATTATCGTTCTGTGACCATATAACAAGTATAACCCGAACATCATATAGGAATCTTGGCTTTATATTTCGGAATTCAAGAAATTTCAAGTCAGAAAAAACCCTGAAAGTTCTCTATAATAGTCTTGTACGGGCAAAATTAGACTATTGCAGTATTGTTTGGGCTCCTCTATACACGAAATATATACAAATGCTTGAAACAGTTCAGAAAAAGTTTATAAGGCAAGCAGATTTTATTCTACATAGTGTTCATGTATCAAATTATCCCTCAAATCTAAGTAAATATAATTTGATGTCCTTATTCAATAGAAGAGTGTACTTCACCCTGATGTATCTGTACAAAATATATAACAATATGGCTCAAGACTGTACTACCCTTTCATCTGTGAGGTTACAAATACCAAATTCAAATACTCGGGCAGGTAATAACAAAACATTTGCAGTGAATACATTTCGGACAAATTATCAACTGAAATCTCCACATGTATCTATGGCAGTAAACTATAACGAAAATCAAACCTACTGTGACATATTTCGAGACAGTGTGACTACATTTAGAAATCAAATCAAAATGAAATTATCACAAAATACTGACATTGTACTGATTCAGTGATAGATCTTATTCTTCTTAAAAATTGTACACTCCTTTAGCTTTAAGTTAGGTTTTAGGTCATGTTGTTTGGATTAGTACTTCATTTTTGTGTTAATTTATAAAAATGAAGTACCACTTCGACCAACAATTCATTATACACAACATATAATTGGGGTCAAACCTGTTTGTTGGAATAAATAAATGAATAAACTCGCCAGGAAAACTGCCTGGAAAACAATTGGCCAAATATATCTTAGAAAACTGAAGGTAGAAATGGAAAATTAAATTACAGAATACATTTCCATCATGATTTGATCCTGGACAGCCTACACCAATGAAGATGAATTTATGAGATGCATCACATAGATAGCCATCAATGCTATGCTTGAAAGTCTTCTTGTAGGAGAAGTATCCTCTGTTTCAGCATGTTTTGTATTTTGTATCTGAATATGCTTTCCATCAAGGGCACCAATACAATTTGGCATATTCCATTTTTCATAAAATTCCATTGAGATTCCATGCCAATCGATTTTTTCAGTAAATTTTCCACAGTACAACGCTGGTTTCATCTATGATGACATGTGTACATAGTAGTCAGTCCTACATAAGCAATTTGCTGCATAGAGCATCCCTCTGATCTGATAAATAGCTAGAATTTGGAGTTTTTATTGTTGACATCGATTTCAAAATAAAAAACTGTTTAATATCCATATTATTTATCATGTTCGAATAAAAATGGAGTTGGAATGGGTATTTCTTTTCCTATGTATGGGTTTAACTTTGTATTTTCAATACCGACCTTTCTTTCTCATGTGCTCAAGTAAACACCAAGCCCAAAAATCATGAGCAAACTACAATGATGCCCATGGTCTCATCACTATTATAAAAAAATTGATAAATGCATCCAAATAATTACAGACTATCCACACCAACAAATAATATTCGAAAATATAACCCAAAATTCAAATATCGCGGGAAACAGTATGTCACTTTTCGTTGCTTGAACATGCGCATCTCCTATTTTCATTTATGATTTATGATCATTTATCATCCATTTCTTAAGTTGGAAGTTGGTCATCTTCTTTAAGTCGTAGGTGTAAAATTATGGTTTTATAACACAATCAATGATATTTCCATGATTCATCTGTCATAAGTGATAAGTATTAAATGTTAGGTGATTAATCTTGTCTTAAAGTTTTTTATAAAGTGGCCCTAACAGTTTGAATAAAGCCTGGTTCATGCTGTGAAAAAAATGGCCGCTGAAAAGAAATATCGCAATAAAGTTGAAATATTTGAACTTTTTTGCGGATTTTTCATATTATCATGATATCCTACCACAGAATGCATAAATCAATAGTGTTGGGGGATTATATTAGAATGAAGAACACCCTGCATATATAATTATATTATATTATATTGATGTTGTTATGTTGTTGTCAATATAAATCAGATACTTGTCAAACTGTTCCTCAAGTTATCTTTCTTATTTCTGGACACCCACAGTTACTTCAGTTAATCCATTCCATCAGGTTATTCGCGATAGGTGCTAAGCGATACGCTACCTAGAGTTGACTCATGAACCACTCGAAGTGGTATAACCACCGAACTCTCTGGAGGATAACCCACAGAAAAACTTAACCTCTTTTCTGTTTATGTTCGCTTCTGATGTGAAAGGTGTACTTCCACCAGTTTTTCGAGAGATGTTCTGGTGAAATACATGTGAAATCATATCGTTTTTCTCGTTTCAGTTATTGTTTGGTGACAAGACACCTATGTCACAATGACACAAACATCAAAAATATGAAAACAAAACAAAAACGACACCACCTCGAGAAGTTTGAGTTGTTACCATGAGATAGTGCTACGTGTTATTTTCTATCGCGAATGGGGCCCAGAACGTGCTGAACAATAAGTTTTTGAAAGTTTCCGGACTGTAGGTGAAATAAGCATTTCATAAAAAGGTCCAAATATTTTTTTGACAAGTTGTCAAGTCAGTCTGAAGGTAATTTTCAAATAAAAAAACAAGCTTTTTCTACAAATGACTTCATCGAGTGGATTGAGGAGTTCACTGTCGATAGAAAGGCTCAAGGGTCGTGAACATTATAATACATGGCAATTTGCTGTTCAAACATATTTGGAACATGAAGAGCTCTGGGATTGTGTAACTGGTAATGAAGTGGATGAGAAGAAAATCACAAAAGCTAAGTCTAAGATTATCCTACTCATCGATCCGATCAATTACATACACGTTCAAAGCGCAAAGACAGCTAAGGAGGTATGGGACGAGTTGAGAGAAGTTTTCGAAGATTCTGGTTTGACTAGGAGGGTTGGTCTCCTCAGAACGTTGATAACCACACGTCTCAAAAATTGCAACTCAGTGGAGGAATACGTGATGTGCTGGGCACGGATATAATGCATCATTATTGTGAAAAGTAATCAAAGATCAAATGTCAAATACAGATAAACTAATCACGTCCAAAGAAGAATTATTACTGCAGGTGGCCTATATCAAGTCATAAACAGATGAATCTCAAAAGCGCCGAAAATATAAGTTATGGTCAACTTCGTTTATCAACTAGAATGATAAAGCCAAGAAGTTATGTACAAATGACCCAAAAGGGCACTGATAAAAGAAATAAATAGCTTAAAATTTGATATCACAGAGAAAAACAAAGCCATTAATTTAGAACTTAATGACAACATGTAGTGCACGTGTTCTTTTGTCGAATTGCTGCTTTGATAGAAACAAAGGGTACATTTTTATATAAAAATGATGACAGAAAGTCAATCGAGAGCAGTCAGTAGTCAGCAGTCACAATCATGGCTCGGAGGAGCTAAGTTCCTTAATACCGTGGTCACCACGGTTTGTTTTGAAGCTAACGGACTTTTAAGTAGCTGATTCTTTGTCGACAGACATCAGAACATACTTTGTCCGTTTTGCAAGTTGTCGCTAGACATTGCAAAAGTTAGTCTTCAGGCTGAAAGTGAAGCTCAATAGTTTTTGTAAAATTAAATTGTACAGTTGAAAGTTTTCTCAGTTTAAACCAGTCAGTTTGCAAGTGTCGCGAATTTCCAAACGAAGTGAAAAGTGAACCAAATACAAAATATGTAAGTTGCCCAAAACCAGTCTATATAAATGCCCGTAGGAAAATATTTCAGATCATTGACCCAAAAGTTTAAAAGGCACATGTTAGGGAATTATGCCATTCATATCAGAGGGTGTCGTGTTTGTCGGATAGATAGTAGCCAGAGTTGTATTCAAAAATATTAAAGTATTTGACGTAGGATTTTCTGATTACAAAGGTGACTAATTAAATAGCTTTGTGTATTGAACTTGAGGGGATAATTACCTGTATAATTGTAAATTCGATGTTGTATTCTTTTATGTAAATTAATATGGTTCTTTCAGGATTACTTATAAATCTTGATTATATTTCTATATGTCAGTAGACCACCATAGATATTTTTTGAATAAATACTTCATGTTTATATTAAGTTAATCGATGCCATAGTTATTTCATCCGCCTGTAAAACCGAACCCTAAAAACATCTGTAGCTTACCACCTCACATATAGGACAAATCCGCTCGGCCTATCCAAAAATAATTTAACATCTTATCAACTAGTGAGGTGTACAGCACAAATGGTGTCAGGTGTGGGGTATTACAAAGCCTTATGGGCAGCACAAATGGCGTCAGAGTGTGGGGTATTACACAGCCTTATGTGCAGCACAAATGATGTGGGGTATTACAAAGCCTTATGGGCAGCACAATTGGTGTCAGGTATATTACGAGTTTTATGGTAAATATAGGCGATCCCTATACCGTCGGGTGAAATAACAGGCATAGAAACGAAGTTAGATTTTGAAGAAGCAGGTTCAGAGTTGAGATAAAATTTGTGTCAAATAATTTAGTAGTAGAAAACCAAAGAGAAACTGAAATGGCTCGTGAAATATTGCTACCAGTATCAGTAAATTTAGATTCTATTCCCTTTTATGCAGGACAATCGAATATAAACGATTTTATCCAAACTATCGATGAAACGGCTATTATTGCAAATTGGACGGAGAAACAAAAAGTAGCAATTGCACGAATAAAATTAAGGGGACTGGCGAAACAATTTCTTGAATCAGAATTAAGTTTGAAAATCACTGAAGACTGGAATCTTTTGAAAACCAAGTTGAGAGAGCATTTTGCAGTAAGTCAGATACCAGGACAAGCTTTGAGAAATTTTTTGGAATGTAATCAAAGGCAGGGAGAAACTTGTAGACAATTTTTGGTTAGATTAAAATTATTAGCGTTGAAAACTCTCACGACTACAGGAGACGAAACGGTGGATACGGTCCTGAAACAGAAACTCGATAGAGACATAACCACCCAATTTGTTATGGGATTGATGAACCCTGTCCGAAAGCGAGTCTTATCTATTCAGCCTACTATTATCGGAGAGGCCTTGAAAATCGCCGAACTAGAAGAGACAATTGAAAAGATCACGGAAAATCAAGAACGCGTTGCCCCTGAAGTAAAAAATACGATATCATTTAGGGAAATAAATTGTTATGAATGTCACAGGGTGGGCCATAAAGCGAATAATTGTAGAAATGGTTTTAGAATTGGAATTGAGGATAATATTAGAGATGACAACTGGAATGAGAGGGTGATATGCTATGGTTGCAGAAAGAAAGGTCATATTATGAAGAATTGTCCGAATAATAGCGTGATTTGTTATAACTGCAAAAATAAAGGGCATTACGCAAAAACATGCCCTGTGAGAGATCGTAGGCCGGTGACTGAGACAAGAGGGAATTTAAACGGGAATGCAACAATAGATAAGAACGAAGCGATACAGATTTACACATGCGATAATGAAAGGCCAAGAAATACAGCATTGCTAGATATTGATGGAAAACATCGCATGGCACTTATTGATAGTGGAGCATCTGTATCGTTGATAAAAATAGCGACGTCTAAGAGATTCAAAAAGATTGATGATAGGAACGGAAATAGAGATAGTATTTTGATGGACATTCAAGGAAATTGTATACCTAGTAAAGGAAAAGTTTTAGTACCAATAAGGTTAGGCGAAGATATAGTGATAGAGCATGAGTTTATTGTTTTGGAAAATGGAAATTTTCGGACGGATTTCTTGATAGGGTTAGATTTTCTTCAAAAGTATGAAGTTAAAATTGATTGGGGTCAAGGACGCATGTTTATAGGTGAACAGGAAATTGAGCTTATGGAAGAAGGAAAATTGAAGGAAGTTGATATAGTAAAACATGTTATGGAGAGGAGATTGAAAAGTATGGAAAGACAGATTACAGAACTCAAGGAGATTATAGTTCGCCAAAATGAGGTAGCTTCTAGAAAAATCCAAAAGGACGATGAAACCTTGTCGTTTGCCGCGACAAATGGTTTCCCTGTACAGACAACGGCAAATTGTTTGACAGACAGCAGGACAGTCCATCAGGAAAATTCAAAAAAGTTACGACCTGAAGATAGGACAAAGAGCCGATCAGGTACAAAAAGGGTGAAGAATATCAGAATTGAGTATTCTGATAACAAGAAAACTCCTGAAAGAGTTCACGAGAATCGTAGAAGAAATGAGTGTGTACAGGCGTGTCCGATAAAAACGGAATGTAGTAATGATAAGCGTAATCAGTTTGAGAGAAAAGCTGAGACTCGAGATAGAAAAAGTAATCTGAGTTTGGAAAGACGGAAGCAGATCGAAAAAGTTCCGAGAGATGAGGTTAAAGTGATGAGAAATATGAATAAGAAGAAAAAGGATATTTCGAGAGGAAATGAGCGAACCGTAGAGATTTCGGAAAATGTGTTGGAAATGAGAAATTTCGGGGAAAATAGCGAGAAGCAGAGTAAGAGAGTTGAGAAAGTATTGAAAGATAAGTTGAAACGAGTGAGAAATGAAAATTCAGAAGAAAAAAGTGAGACGAGAAGGGGTCAAGAAACATTTGAGGCAACTAATCGTTGTAATGAGCGAATATCAAAATCCGCAACGAATACGAATATCGTTACGAGAGGGAATGCAATGGAAAATAGGAAAAATTCGGAAAATTCTTCCAAGGAAGAACTTCGAAATCAAGTACTACCTCGCAGTTCAGCTGTGTACTTATCTGAGGATATTACACTACCTCCGAAAACGATGGTTATTTGTACAGGAAATATGAGACATTTCAAGAGAATTACTTCTGAAAATGTGGTTTTAGAAGGAAATGACGGATTTCACGGTTTAATGTTTGCTAGAACTCTTTGTGGACGACAAAAGAGAGTACCGATTCGATTAGTGAATTTATTGGATAAAGAAAGAGTTTTACGAAAGAAAACAGTGGTGGCGTATGCGTATGAGACAGACTTAGATATAAAAGGAAAAGAGGTGAATAAAAATGGAATATATTCTGTTGAAGTTAACAAGGAAACAGAGAAATTATTGGAGCAGATGAAGTTGAATAACCCTGTAAATAGAGATCAAGAAAAATTAGTCAAGCTAGTGAAAGAATATATAGATATATTCCGTGCGCCGAATAAGAAATTGACATGTACTTCCAGAGTAAAACATCATATTATTACTGAAAATGTACCACCGATAGCAAAGCGACCGTATCGAGTACCTTATCAGAGAAAGAAAATACTTGACAGAGAAATACAAGAACTATTGGATAATGACATAATTGAGGATTCACAATCCCCCTGGAGTGCTCCTTGCATTTTGATAGAAAAGAAACGACATGACGGAGAAGATGCAGAATACAGACTTTGTATAGATTATAGAAATTTGAATGAGATCACAAAAACTGATTATTTTCCGCTGCCAAATTTACAAGAGACTTTAGATGCTTTGAGCGGGAGTGGATTATTCAGTGTATTAGATTTAGCTAGCGGATATTATCAAGTAGAAGTTGACGAAAATTCCAAAGATAAAACGGCTTTTAGTACACCGTATGGACATTATCAATTTAATAGACTACCTATGGGATTAGTTAATGCACCCGCTAGCTGGCAAAGATTGATGTATGCGGTGTTGTCAAAATTAACTGGAAATGAGTGTTTAGTTTATTTAGATGATATTATAATTTTCAGCCCAGACAATGTTGACGAGCATTTAGAAAGACTAAGACATGTATTTGAAAGATTGAGAGAAAGTAATTTGAAATTGAAACCTACAAAGTGTCACTTTTTACAAACAGAGACGAAGTATCTTGGTCATATAATTTCAAAAGGAGGCTGTACTGCTGATCCAGAAAAAACGGAAGTTATTAAACATTATCCTCGACCACAGAGTGTGAAAGAAATTCGCGCATTTTTAGGCCTATGTGGATTTTATCGAAAATTTGTACCAAAATTCTCCGAAGTAGCGTTGCCTCTGGTAGAATTAACTAAGAAAAATGTGCCATACATATGGACGGACAGACAGAAAGAATCATTTGAAACACTAAAAAACGCTCTTATTAAACCACCGATTTTGAGATTTCCAGACGTGAAGAAAACTTTTATATTAAGTACCGATGCTTCTGCTACTGCAATAGCGGGTGTACTAAGTCAAGAATTTGAAGGATCAGAATTACCTGTTTGTTATTCTAGTAGAACTTTGAACTCAGCTGAAAGACGGTATTCAACTATTGAGCGTGAGTGTCTGGCCGTTATATGGATGATCAAGAAACATAGGATTTACCTAGTAGGAAATCATTTCACAGTCTATACTGATCATAGGCCTCTTATTTATTTGCTAACTATAAAGGATCCTAGTTCAAGATTAGCAAAATGGGCGTTATCCTTAGCAGAATATAGCTTCAGTATTCTTTATCGTCCGGGATCCAAGAATACAAATGCTGATGCCTTGACAAGATTGAGAAGCACCGAAGAAACAAAAAACTCGATAAAATTAATAACTAACATACCTCGTGAAGAAGAAATCGGAAGTTCACCTATGATTGATATGGTATGGAGCAACGCAAATATTAAACGCCAACAGAATGCGGATAAACAATTGAGAGATTTGATCAATTCCTTAGATGAGACAAGTGACGATTTCTATTTGAATTTAGAAGGAATATTGTACAAAAAGAGAGACAATAATGAGAGAAAAGATAAGATATGCGCACCAGCGACTATGATAAAGGACATAATTAAATTATACCATAGTGCAGTTACGTCAATGCACCCAGGCCAAAAGCAAACTTTGAAGACGATTCAAAGAGATTTTTATTGGAAAAATATGAGAAAAGACATCGAAAATTTTTGCAGGAAATGTCATAGCTGTAATCTTAGAAAAGCAAATTACCAACCCCCAGCAGAGTTACAAAATCATTATGCACCTGAAGCCCCGTTTGACCGAATATCTATGGATATTGTAGGACCTCTGAATAGAACAAAAAACGGAAATAAATATATTTTAACAATAATTGATCATCTCACTAGATACCCAGAAGCGGTCGCACTTCCTGATATTACAGCTGAAACCGTAGCAAAAGCATTTGTTGTAAATATAATTTGTCGATTCGGAACGCCAATGGCATTATTAACCGATAGAGGAAGTCAATTTATGTCAAGAATGTTCAAGGAAGTTTGTAAAATACTTGATATTAAGAGATTATTAACAACCCCGTATCATCCACAATGCAATGGAATTATTGAAAGAATGCATCTTCAAATGAAACAAATGATATCTCATTACGTAACTGATGAAAATGATGGATGGGACGAATACCTACCGTTTGCGATGCTAGCCTATAGAAATCAGATTCATGGGTCGACTAATGAAAGCCCTTTTTATTTGATGTTTGGACGAGATTTCATACTACCACATCAATTGATTAATCAGAAAACCCGAATAAGGTATGACTTTGATAGTAATTACGCCGCCGAACTCACTTATAGAATGCAAGTCGCACATGAGATAGCTAGAGAATCTCTTGAAAAAAGTTCAGAAATTAGACGAGAAAGATTTAATAAAAAGGCAAAGACCAGAGAACTGACAATAAGTGACCGTGTATATTTACATACTCCAGTTGTAACAAAAGGCAGAAAATTAGCAAGCAAATTCTATCCAAATTTTAGCGGGCCATTTAGAATAATAGAAAAACTTGGACCAGTGACTTATAAGATTCAAAAGATCGGAAGTAGAAAAGAAGAGCAAATCGTTCATGCAAATAGGTTGAAATTAGTTAAGGGTGTAGAATCAGCTGACAGCGAGGAAAATTCAGTCGAAAACGAGGTACAAATAAATAACGGGCCAGAGGACGATGACCCGTCCCTTTACGATATTGGGATACCTAGATTAGAACTAGGTCAAATTCAGAATCCGAGAACATCTGGTGAATCAGATAACGAAACGGACTCCACAAACTCAGACTCGGAGAGCAACGAAGAAGGAAATACAAGTAATGATAACGAGGAAGAAAGTAATGACGACGAAAGTATAAGCGAGGAAGAACAATACGAATCTGCCAGCGAGTCAAATTCAGAACCAGAAGTTGTTCATAATCACCAAACCCGGTCAAGAGGGCCTGTAGAAGAACACGATTGGGTGTTACGTCGTCGAATTTAGACAGATAAACATGTCAGAGCACGAGTGGATTTTACCACGGTCGATATGACAAATCGTATACTCAGAATAACAGAGAATGAAGAGTGATGAGATAAATATAGGTAGTAAAAATATACATATAGATATATAGCTGTCAACTCTCATGCGCATAAGAAATTAGGAAGGTGAAATAAGTGGAAATAAATATTAGGTTATGGGGAAAACAAACTAATACACTATGCTTCCATCAAAATCTAACGAGTTAAATACCTTGAAACGGTAAAATGGAATTTTGGCAGACCTACTGATATTGAGTGAAAAATATTTCAGATGAGGCCAAAATATGCGATAGTGAAAATCACACTGAAAGAACTATGAATTTTAACCATATCATAAGATAGGGACCATTGACAGTGTATAGTAGATAGGGAATTAGTTATCGTGAGATTAGGAGAAAAATGAATGAGAAAGAGAGTAATAAAATAGTGAATGATTGTATACCAGAGATAGATAAAAATCAAAATTTTAATGTAGTGCCGAAAACATTGTGAGTTATAAAATGAGCTATATTGTAGAAATAAGTTCAGATAAGGGCAAACAGACGTTTTGGTTTATGGGCACATGTATTTTTGAATGAATAACTTAGCGAGGGAATACCTCACGCTGATCGACGTGGTGATGCAGAGCAGATACCTCAACCAGCGTCTGAGTATCGACAGATGCTACAATCTGTTGTACCTGTCACTGTTCCATGCGGAACACCTGAGGACTTCGCAGTACATGGGTCTATGGACGTGTACTTGTATTTAGTGCATACTGAGAACATGCAACGAGTCAAGGGAATTCCATTGGTGCCAAGGCATACCCAACCAAGACCTGCCCTTCGATGACCTCAGCCCGGTCATCGAGATGACATCAGTGAGTTTCACTGAGAGCAACTGGGACGACGAGTTCTCAGCACAAACTACGGCAGCCCTGCAGCTGTTTCCTGCAGAGATGTGGAAGATGGAATCTTCCACCCCCTAAATCAACCCCGAAGTGGATCTTCCGGACTCACCTGAGTCCACCTCTGTGGATGCTAATGGACCACCAGGACGAGCCTGGTGATTACCAGGTTTTTTAACCGCCCCGTGAGTGTGAGATGTGGTTAGGCACCTTGTGTTTTGTTTATTTTTATTTTTGAAAGAAACGCTTGAAGTTGAGTTCAAGGTGTTAAGGTAGTATTTTAATTAGTATTGGATTATATGTATGAGATTTCGCTATGTTAATTTAGATTTACTTTTCCTTTCTTTATATGAGAATTTTTTTATTTTATTGTGAGTACGTTTCGATACATGTATATTGTTCAGGTTCGAAATTAATACTTTTGTGAGTATCAATTTCTTAAAAGGGTGAGGGAGGAATGTGCTGGGCACGGATATAATGCATCATTATTGTGAAAAGTAATCAAAGATCAAATGTCAAATACAGATAAACTAATCACATCCAAAGAAGAATTATTACTGCAGGTGGCCTATATCAAGTCATAAACAGATGAATCTCAAAAGCGCCGAAAATATAAGTTATGGTCAACTTCGTTTATCAACTAGAATGATAAAGCCAAGAAGTTATGTACAAATGACCCAAAAGGGCACTGATAAAAGAAATAAATAGCTTAAAATTTGATATCACAGAGAAAAACAAAGCCATTAATTTAGAACTTAATGACAACATGTAGTGCACGTGTTCTTTTGTCGAATTGCCGCTTTGATAGAAACAAAGGGTACATTTTTATATAAAAATGATGACAGAAAGTCAATCGAGAGCAGTCAGTAGTCAGCAGTCACAATCATGGCTCGGAGGAGCTAAGTTCCTTAATACCGTGGTCACCACGGTTTGTTTTGAAGCTAACGGACTTTTAAGTAGCTGATTCTTTGTCGACAGACATCAGAACATACTTTGTCCGTTTTGCAAGTTGTCGCTAGACATTGCAAAAGTTAGTCTTCAGGCTGAAAGTGAAGCTCAATAGTTTTTGTAAAATTAAATTGTACAGTTGAAAGTTTTCTCAGTTTAAACCAGTCAGTTTGCAAGTGTCGCGAATTTCCAAACGAAGTGAAAAGTGAACCAAATACAAAATATGTAAGTTGCCCAAAACCAGTCTATATAAATGCCCGTAGGAAAATATTTCAGATCATTGACCCAAAAGTTTAAAAGGCACATGTTAGGGAATTATGCCATTCATATCAGAGGGTGTCGTTTGTCGGATAGATAGTAGCCAGAGTTGTATTCAAAAATATTAAAGTATTTGACGTAGGATTTTCTGATTACAAAGGTGACTAATTAAATAGCTTTGTGTATTGAACTTGAGGGGATAATTACCTGTATAATTGTAAATTCGATGTTGTATTCTTTTATGTAAATTAATATGGTTCTTTCAGGATTACTTATAAATCTTGATTATATTTCTATATGTCAGTAGACCACCATAGATATTTTTTGAATAAATACTTCATGTTTATATTAAGTTAATCGATGCCATAGTTATTTCATCCGCCTGTAAAACCGAACCCTAAAAACATCTGTAGCTTACCACCTCACATATAGGACAAATCCGCTCGGCCTATCCAAAAATAATTTAACATCTTATCAACTAGTGAGGTGTACAGCACAGTGAATACAATCATTATAACCGCTCACAAACTATCAGGTGTTGGTTTTATAGTCAGTGATGAGTGGATTGGTAGTCTTTTGTTAGCGGGTTTGCCTGAATAATGAACTGGTATATCGATTCAGGCGCGTCTATGCACATGACGATGCGTGATGATTGGCTTGAAAACAAGGTATCAGGTATCTTCTGAAGTGAAAGAAATAGTTGTAGCTAACAATTCGAAGCTCCAAGTAACTGCTATGGGAACAATCAACTTGAAAATAATTTTGAATGGATCTGTTAAAATTATCCAAATTAAAAATGTTCTGCTGGTTCCTGGAATAATGACTAATTTATTATCTGTTAGTCGCATCATCAAAAATGGATATAGAATTGAATTTTCTGAAGATCTTTGCCAAATTTTCAATAATCGGAATGATGTAGTAGCCAGTGCAAATTTAGTGGAAAACATGTACAAGTTAAATATTTCTCCACAAGAAAATTATAACTTCATGATTTCTCATAATTCAGACGCACTATTGTGGCATCGTAGGCTTGCTCATATCAACTTTTCCGATCTGAAAAAATTGAAAAATGGTTTGGCATCAGGTATCAACTTTGAAGAAAGACAGATAGAAACATGTGAAGCTTGTCTGAAAGGTAAACAATGCAGATTGCCGTTCAACCATGTTGGCAAGAGAGCTGAAAATTTACTCGAGATTATTCATAGTGATCTGTCTGGCCCGATGGAAGTAGCTTCACTTGGAGGAGCACGATATTTCTTTACTTTGATAGACGATTTTTCTCGGAAAACATTCATATATTTTCTGAAAAGTAAAAGTGAAGTGAAGACGTTTTGATGATTTCAAAACAATGGTTGAAAATCAAAAAGGTATGAGAATCAAAATTTTACGCACTGATAATGGTTTAGAGTACTGTAATCAAGAGTTTGAATCATTTTTGCGAAAATCCGGGATTCAACATCAGACCACAACTCCCTATACTCCAGAACAAAATGGTTTGGCTGAACGCACCAACAGAACTATCGTCGAGAAAGCTAGATCTTTGATTCAGTATGCTGGAGTAGATAAGGCGAGTTATGGGCCGAAGCTGTTTCAACCGCTGTTTATTTAAAAAATCGTTCACCCACCAAAGGAATATCAGAGAAAACACCACAAGAATTGTGGACCAATGATACTCCGGATTTGAGTCATCTCCGAATATTTGGATACAAAGCAATGGTGCATATGTTCCGAAGCAAAAACGGAGGAAATGGGACTCCAAATCAACTGAAATGATCTTCGTTGGATACTGTCAGGATTCGAAGGCATATCGACTAATCTGCCCCGTAACAAAAAAACTTGTGAAGAGTAGAGATGTGATTTTCATCGAAAACAGTATTTCAACAAAGGATTCAACGACTCAAATCTTTCCATTTTCTGAACATTCTGTCCAAGCTTCCGAAGAAATCTCCATAGGAAATGAAACAAATGTAGCTGAAGTGGGGGCAAATAATGAAAATGTATGCTCTGACGAGAGTTCATTATCTCCATCCCAGCCTGCATCAGAAGTTCAAATTCTACGAAGATCTTCCAGAAATCCAAAACCAAAACCGATGACGATGTATCAACTCTATTCCGCAAAAATTCCTGAAGTAACAGATTTAGCCGATCCTTTTTAACAGTTGAAGAGGCACTGAATAGACACGACGCCGAACTATGGAAACAAGCGATGTCAGAAGAATACAGTTCCTTACAAGAGAATCAAACGTGGATTTTGACTGATTTACCATTGAATCGAAAACCAATTAATTATAAATGGGTATTTAAAACCAAGAAAGACTCTGAAGGGAATATTCTGCGCTACAAAGCCCGTCTTGTTATCAAAGGCTGCGCTCAAAGGAAAGGGATCGATTACGAAGAAATTTTTTCTCCAGTAGTCAGATACACATCCATACGACTTTTGATTGCTTTAGCTGCACGATTTGATTTAGATATTGATCAAATGGATGCTGTAACTGCATTTTTACAAGGTGATCTTAGTGAGGAGGTTTATATGGTTCAACCCAAAGAGTTTCTTTTTAGTAAGGATTCAACTAAAGTTTGCAAACTAAAGAAAGCCATTTACGGATTGAAACAAGCAAGCAGGGAGTGGAATAAGAAATTAGATGCTGCTTTGAAAAATGCTGGAATGGAACAAACCAAATTAGATCCTTGTGTTTATCACAATATTTCAGAAGGAAACATTATTTTTGTTGCCGTATATGTTGACGATTTGCTCATATTTTCAAACAATGGGGAGATGAAGAACTATTTGAAAAATGCGAATTACATAAAAACTTCAAAATGAAAGATTTGGGAGAAACAAATAGTTGTGTTGGTTTGGAAATATCAAGAAATCGTACTACAGGTCAAATTTTTCTGAGTCAGAAGAAGCACATCAATGAGCTACTGATCAAATATGGTATGGCTGATTGTAAACCTATCAGTACACCGATGGATCTCAACCAGAAATTGACGAAGGCAATGTCTCCACAGATGAAGAAGATGCAGAGTATATGCAAAAAGTACCTTATCAACAAGTAATAGGAAGTATCTTGTATATCTCTCAAGGTACACGACCAGATATTGCCTATGCTGTGAATACTCTCAGCAAATACAATAATAACCCAGGTAGAGTCCACTGGACTGCAGTCAAAAGACTAATGCGCTATCTCAAGGGTACGATAGATGTTAAAATGGAGTTCAATCAAAGCAGCTCTCATGAAATAGTAGGTTTTTGTGATGCTGATTGGGCCAGTGATAACGACGAAAGACGTTCATGTTCTGGCTACGTTTTTATGATGCAAAGGGGTGCAATTTCATGGTCATCCAAAAGGCAACAAACAATTGCTCTCTCATCAACAGAGGCGGAGTACATGTCACTTTCTACTGCAACCCAGGAAGCTATGTGGTTACGACAATTCATGCAAGAGTTCTGGTCAAATGAAAATGAAACCACCACTGTCATATTCTGTGACAACCAAAGTGCTGCTAACTTAGCACAATCGACAGGGTATCATGGTAGGACGAAGCACATAGATGTGCGACACCATTATATTCGAGAAAAAATATTCACCAATGATATTGTGGCGGATGTATTGACCAAACCATTGAGTTCTAACAAACATATGTTCTGTTCAAAAAACATGGGTTTGTTATTTCAACAACGTGATGATGTTCTAGTGGGGGTATTAGAATGAAGAACACCCTGCATATATAATTATATTATATTGATGTTGTTTATGTTGTTGTCAATATAAATCAGATACTTGTCAAACTGTTCCTCAAGTTATCTTTCTTATTTCTGGACACCCACAGTTACTTCAGTTAATCCATTCCATCAGATTAGGAATATCAATATCAATGTAATATTCATAATTTTCCGATTCGCATGAATTTTGCGATGAACCAGGCTTAATTCGAATACCGAAACTCCCAGGGCCGGTTCTGGTTTCACACACACTTTTCTT
Organism: Chrysomela aeneicollis; assembly: GCA_029955515.1. Classification (NCBI taxonomy): domain Eukaryota; kingdom Metazoa; phylum Arthropoda; class Insecta; order Coleoptera; family Chrysomelidae; genus Chrysomela; species Chrysomela aeneicollis. The sequence continues at coordinate 7,010,118 of JARUHQ010000009.1, read as the reverse complement.
TTTCAAAATAGTATATTATGATACAAGTTTTATAAGACGCTATTTTGTCGCAGGCGTTGTTTGGAGTACGACGAGCGAAGCGAGGAGTGCTCCTAGTGAACAAGTGCGACAACGAGTCTTATAAAACGTGTGTCATATATGCAATTTTTTCTATTTTGAATTGACCATATTCAATAGATATTGGTGGCAGCTTCTTAGCGTTCTAGGGTTGGTACTAATCTGTCATAAATGTCGACTGTCATCAATGTCAACTATCATTAATGTCAACTGTCATTTAATTTGATCGTTTTCATATCCTGGTTTCATATAAATTCAATATAAATATGAAATAACCAAACATGTATATGAATAGAAAAATATTGATGACTTGATGGGCTTATCTGAATTCATCACTGAACTCAAACAAATAACTGGAAGAACAATACATATGCATGCGCGAGGAAAATTTACGGCACACATGCGAATTGAAAATGGGAGAGCTGCGCACATGCGCAGTAAACGAAGAATGAAAAAGTCATGTCGTTGCTTCAGTCATTTAGACAAATCGAGACGTATTTCTATCATATATGCGCATTCTCCCCAGAGATGGCTCCAAACTTCAATTCTCATTTGGATTGGACATATCAAGGAAAGTGTCAAGTGAATAATTGCTGACGGTGGTTTTATTTGTGGATGGTGGATGATCGATTTCATTTTGTTTGCTTTGTTCGCTTTGTTCGTTTATCGTTGTTTATCATCTCTTGTAGTAGTAGGGTTATAATGACTTTATTTTGCGAATATCTCGAAAAGTATTGATTTCCGCACAATTTGGTTTTCAGATTCGTGATCAGGAGGTCAAAATACGAAAGTAAATCCAAAAATTTTGAAAAAATAAGACATCGCCACCTAACGGAAGAATTACCATAACCCTATTATTTAGCAACACTTATTCAGTGATTCAACCTTTATCATCCTTCTTTAATTGTTGTTTGAAGAGCTATATACCTTCCTTATTAACTATAAAGGAATATTTCATGAGAAACGGCCTTCTATTAATTAATTTAACCATTTATTTCAAAATTATTATCAATGCTCATATTAACATCTTCCATGACAAAAGGTTACATTGGTGACAAGCCTTAGCACAAATTTTCTCGTGGAGCTTTCAGTATTTCTTTCTATCTCTACTTCGTGACGAAAAGAAGGACAGATATATATTGAATGAGAATTCCCTCGCGTGAACGGACGACCACTGGCAACATTGCCAGTGTTGTCTCTGTTGACAGCTATCATGGCCGTTATTTAAAAAACTACATAAATATTTAAGGTAATATCAAATTTTAGCAATCTCGTTTAGTTTTTCTGATAACTGAATTATAATGAATATGGTATATATTTTCTGCGAGCACTTATAACGAGTTTCGTGTACAACAGAAAAGTCAATGATGAGCAGTTGAACAATAGCAAAAGAAGGATGATGAAGGTTTTATTTTGCAAATATCTCGAAAAGTATTGATTTCCGCACAATTTGGTTTTCAGATTCGTGATCAGGAGGTCAAAATACGAAAGTAAAGCCAAAAATTTTGAAAAAATAAGACATCGCCACCTAACGGAAGAATTACCTTAGAAACAATGACAAATGATGGCATTCCAACGATTCTAATCGTTTTGCGCGTTCTGTCCACAGAATTTCTCAATTCTTATAGTTGTTGAAAGTTAATTATTGATTTAAATTGACAGATGTAAATGTATAAACCAACATAGACGTTCTCGTATATTCAACATTCTTAATTCTTAGTTGTTAATTTAATTTTTAGTTTAGTTGAATAATCTATAAACCCAGCATTCAGGCCCAGTTTACTTCTGAGCGATTTGGATTTGGTGATATTAGCAGTGAAAAACTCAATGTTCTAATTGGTAAATTACAATTCAGAGTGTAATTTGATTTAAATTGACCAATAAAAACAATAACAACATTGAATTTTTCACCGCTGGGTATTGCATTAATCAAAATCGCTCAACTGTAAACTGGGCTTTACGCTTGTGCGTCAGATTTTAATTATTTCAATGTCATCATTGTTAACAATCGAAGATGTTTCTGTTATTTATCGATATCAAATCCATTTATTTCTTCAAATTAATTCAAAATAGAAAAAATTGCACATGACACACGTTTTATAAGACACGTTGTGGTGTTATGACACCCTGCTTTTTCAAGTTGGCCTATACAGGGTGATAACAATATTACTTCTTTAACTGGGTTCGTGAATATTTAAGCAGGAGAAAGAATAGTGGATGTAGACATAAACACTTATCTCAGAGTACAAATATCTATTTAGCATTTGAATCAATTAGACAGGCAAAGTCGGCAATATAAATAAGATTTCTTACATGTTTGGTGGTTGATCACAATTATAGTAACTTTCGAGATGTTTCCTGAACTATAGAACTTACGTGAATTGAACTGAATACCGGCACAACAAGATGACTTTTATTACATTGACCAAAACCGAACTGTCCGATGGAAATCCATCTTTCACTGGTCTGCTAATTCACGTTCACTTGTAACACACTTTACGAGGGTGGCACTGACATTACGAACTGAGGAACATTGTCTGGAGTTGAGAGCTTAGCGGTTGGATTTTGGAACTGCTCTTTTACTTCTGATTCTAGTTTCAAAGAATTTATAGGAACTTTTCATGAGAAAATTATAGGAACCTCCCATCCCCGCTAATTACTCTAATTAGTGGTTCATGTCGTTTTTTTGCCAAATGTAAATTATTCTAAAAGTATAGTCATGTTAAGAGCATTTAATAAAAACTATTTCAGACATAAATCTTATATTTTTGCGCTTTTTCCATTAATCTTCGATTAAGTTAATATAAACATAAGTTGGTTGAAGGTTACTGGGATAATTAATTTTTTACGGCTGCAGATCTCATGTCCATAAATTATACACGAGCTAACTTGAAGTATAAACAAAACCAATGTTCCTATTGGTTCCCTAATTTCCTCTCCTCGAATGATCCTTCCTTCAATGACTTCGAGTGACTCTATTCAGACTATATTCTTCAGTTCCGAAGTGTTTCACCAAGCTGGCAAGTCCATCCTACAGTCGCATATCGCACTGTGCCTCGCACTTATAAAACGCTTATATTCCATATCATACCTCAACCTCATTATAATACAACATATAATTATTCTCAATAATCTTCAAAATCCTTGTAGACGACATTGCCACTATAATAAATGCATCCAATTCGTACATTCTTTCATGAAACAAAACTTTCCTTGAGTATAAACATAGCTTGGTTACTTATAGGAAATATCGCCGGAGAACACAAAATCTGTTTATATCTCGAGCCGACCGACCCAGCGACCCATACAAACATCAAAAACAGACGGCCACCCAAACGAATATTTGCTGGTACCTGATATCGAACTCGTAACGACTCACTCATTAGCCCTTCTGGACGATAAAATATATTGACAAAATTCGGCATCATTACAGTGGCACTTGTTCACTTGGAGCACTCCTCGCTTCGCTAGTCGTACAAGTCAGAAGAGTTAGGCCCAGTTTACTTCTAAGCGATTTGGATTGGGTGATATTAGCAGTGAAAAACTCAATGCTTCAATTGGTAAATTTCAATTCAGAGGGTAATTTGATTTAAATTGAGCAATAAAAACAATAACAACATTGAATTTTTCACCGCTGGTATTGCAATAATCAAAATCGCTCAACTGTAAACTGGGCTTTACGCTTGTGCGTCAGATTTTTTATTATTTCAATGTCATCATTGTTACCAATCGAAGATGTTTCTGTGATTTATCGATATTGAATCCATTTATTTCTTCAAATCAATTCAAAATAGGAAAAATTGCATATGACACACGTTTTATAAAACACGTTGTCGCACTTGTTCACTTGGAGCACTCCTCGATTCGCTCGTCGTACTCCAAACAACGCGTGCGACAAAATAGCGTCTTATAAAACTTGTATCATAATATACTATTTTCTCATTATATTGACTTATTTTTCATTATAATGACTTTTTTCAATATAATGACTTTTGTAGCCATCATGGCCATAAAGGCATCAATAAAATTGTAGGAGTCTTATTAATGCCACAGGAAATTTGGTCCTGATGGTGTAGAATTAATACTTTCTTCATCGGTGTCTTTTCCTACTATCTAACACCAATAGGGTCCAATTCTTTCAATATGATTCTCACACTTCTGTTTGTAATTACGAAATCTCTCTAGATGCATTTCAATAAATCCATCCATCGATAGCCATGAAATTACCCAATATACCTACTTCTCAACTTGTTCTGATATGAAATACAAAACTTTCTGGCAACGGAGTAATTTTGTTTTTCTATAGTCCCATTATCTTCAATGTTCTCTTCACCTTTGATAAACTTATGCACTGTTGTGGAAATAAATTCAAGAAAGTCGTAATATTTTTCAGCAACTAGTAGGCATATACCCAATAAAAAGTGATATAAAATAGTCCACCCCTTCCATTTTGTGATAAATCATAGGAATTTCATGTATTGACATAATTATTCAAACCAAAAAAATCACCAATTAAATATATTAATAAGTGCAAATAATAAATATTAAAGTTTTCATCATTATGAGAATAAGAAATTCCTAGGGATTTAAAGTATTTTTCCCGAATATAGGGATTTAAAATACCATTTTAATCCCTGAAGTGCATAAAAGTCATTATAATGAGAAAAAAGTAATTATAAGAAGTCTTCGGAAAAGAAAAGTATGCTTGATACCAGAGTGCTTTCGTAAATAGCTGCCTCTACCAGAAATACTAATTTAATAAATAATATAGTACAGCGTATGAAAGCATTTAGGTTATTATCAAATCGAGATATAAAAAAGATTCATACAAAATGTGACCACAATCTGATATTTTTCCTTTTAGGGTACAGAATGGAGGTATGATAAAAAAATTTCTGCGACATGTGACCACCAGGTACATCGAAAAAACTGAATTTTCGATGAATTTCTTGCAAAATATAACATGACCACTTTTCTGCTGGAAATACTAAAAGTCCACGTCTTTCAAGTTCATTCAGCTTCATTTCCGAGTGTTTTTATAGTAGAAAACCAGTCCCTATACAGATATAAGTACAGTACAATAATATCGATCACTTTCTGCTGGAAATACCATGTACACGGGCCTATCAGTTCAGTCCGGAAATTAACTCCCAACCGTACCAGAGCCTGTACAGAATGTCCAAAATTCTCGGGCCAACATGGATAACGGTTTGAGATACAGGGTCGGTTGAATTACCACATTATGAACCACATTTTTGGTTTTCTATTTTCATTTTATTGGCTTTACTTCGTTAGATGCGAAAAAAGGAAGACACTTCCTCTCAACAATGTTGAATAGAATGGGGCAATTATCAGCAAATTCGTCTGCTATTTTGGAGTTGCCTTCCTAAATTTAACAATTTTGACGTAAGGATCATAATCTTCAATCCCGAAGACCCCCCAATACCAGATTTGAATCGAATCGAACTAAAATCCTAAAACTTTTCCATATTGGAGCATCCATTTTCCTTTCTACTCGACAGATGAAAAATTACATAATGCATTGTCACTGTAATCATGTACAACTGCCAAATTTCAAATTAATGGGACGATTAGAAGTGGGTCAAATTTAACTTGCAGGATTTTATTACATTACAGTCACAAGTAAAACTAATAAAATTCTAACCAATAACAATCATATGACAATGCAAAATGATCAATAACAATAAGGGAATGAGGTGTATAAATGGGATATGTCATAGTACTCATAATGTAATTTTCTATTCAGATGAGTAAAAATATACCGGCTGTCCTATTCAAAATAAGAATAAGTAAGTCATCTCCTTGCGAACCTCAATGTATATAAAATAATTGAATACGTCGAATAATGCATAACACACCAAATTTAACTTGTTTATCTGTAGAAACAAAAAAGTTATTTGAGTGAGCCACTACTGACAAATTTCCAGTACATAATAAAGAAATTTAATAAAGCAGTTATATATCTTTGTAATAATTTATTAAAAGAATAAATTGGTATAAAATACTACAAATATTAATAGTTACATACTTATATCACAAAACACAAACGTAAAACAGAATTAAAAATTAAATAACCGAAATGGTAAGACCAAGGCATCATTCACATTGTTAAATATAACCGAAGAAACTTTCAATGTTGTCTTTTCTTGAAAATACTCATTTGCAGTCATTTGGGAAAATGACTTGGTTCTAGAAGAAAAAAATCACAATTATTAGAGGAGACATTGTTATTTTTCGTTAGAAACTATATCTATCAAAATCAAACTATTCACTTTCAATATTTTCATGTTCAACCCACACTACAATAATTTTTAGTATAACAAATATTCATATTCAGTCAAATGTTGATCAATAACAGGAAAGTAAAAATATTTTGGATTCTGGATTTGCTGCTAGACAAGTTCAAAGATCATAATATATGCATATATGCCTAGCTTACTACCTCAGGAGCTTGATCAATTACATCAGATGTAACATAAGTATGTTAAAATATTCAATGACGTATTTCTGAGGCAATTTTAATATGAAAGGCTACATAAACTTGTGTCAGAAAAAGCTTGCTTTCGGAGATACAGGCTGTTGAATTATTGTTTTGAATGCATTTTGCAAAGATAAGTTTTTCGCACAAAATTTGGTATGTACCCGGGTTTTTTTGAGGTGAGATTTGATGAGAAATCATAATTTCGTGTTTTTAAGTAGCGTTACGCTGTCACTATTTGTTTAAAATTTAATTTTTTATTTTCACAGGAAATTTTTTGGTTTAGCTGATCTGGAGGTGATCGTGTTCCAAATATTTACAATGGGCATTTCCAGTCATTTTCAGAAAAATTATATTTCGAAATATTGGACTCTCATGTTACTCGTACCCATTTTTTGAGATTTTTTTTTCATCAATTTATCTAGTTAAAAATTATTGAAAACGCCAAAATAATCTACTGAATTCAAACGATCCAGAAGAAGAGGGAAGCCATGACGTCAGTGCGCGTCCGATTCTGATTGGTTGTCCCGTTGTTATACGTTGATGATCTAAGCACCGCACAGAGTTGCCAGATCAAAAATAAAAGATTAGTAAGACAGAAGGAAGGTAATCCAGAAATGGCAGAAATACATAATCCCTCGTTTAATCACTTGATTAGCGTATTAAAATTCCATTGCGTTAATATCTGTTAGGAATAGGTGGTAGGTATATAAGGTGCTACTGATTCGAGAACTTTATTTTATCTTGAGACTGCAAGTGATAGTGTGTCAAACTATCAACTTGGCAACTGTGTGTGTGTATTTATATTTTTCATCTGTCGTCGCGTCCTAACCTATAATATCTGGATTGTTTTGTTTTTGTTTGTAAACGATTACTGTTTCAAGTGTGTTCAAGTTCAGGATGAAAAAAATAATTTGCCGATGGTGGATATTGACATGATGGGTGATTTTTTATCGAATAATGCAAATTTTGTTAGTGCTGAAGTTCTCAACGTGAAAACACAAAGGTTAGTTTATGTTTACATTCCTCCAGAAGAGTGGTGAAATGAAAACCTGTTTCCATTTTGTATTTTCAGTGAGTATTCTGGGTGATATTGAAGGTAATTTTACGTTTCAGATCAACCATGGAGGCTTATGGTGATTAAGCAGTATCATAAGTTGAGTTGAGAAGTAATGGTGATATATGTACAGTGAACAAAAATCATACCTGAAGACAAGAATCACAAGAAAGTCTACAATGTTATGGCGATAATGAATGAAAAAGAGGAGAACAAATCTTCTGGTCAGCAAATTATTCATACTCAATCACATGAACTTTATACATTTTTACACATTCTGAAAAATCATAGTTCCTATTTGATTTCATACTTTTTGTTTACAGGAGGTTGTAAACATGGTGTTCCTTTTTTATTATGGATCCATTTATTGGAAGAGTGCTTCATTATTAAAAGTGAGCAGGATGGATTTTTACATACCTGTGTATTCTTTATCAAGTACCTTATTATTGATGATTATCAGATTTTAATTATTAATTAGTTTTTGTTTGATATGTTCATTCAGTTATTCATCTGATATATTCTGTGTGCTGCTATAAAATATATATTCAATTTGTTTTCTGTATATCTTATATTTCAATTCATTCTGAATCAAAACATTGAAATGTTAATATTACAAATTTTTGCTGTTATCATTGGGGATTATTATTATATTGAGAAACAGAATCTGCTGTAAAAAGTTTTACCTGCAAATATATTGAAATGGTTTTGTTTTAATAATTTAAATAAATAAATTCTAAATAAAATGATATTAATTTACTCCCTACTATTCCAAATCACACATATGAATAAAGCTCATCATTTATTTGAATTAACATTTTTATTGAGAACTTATTTCAGGGTAATACTGTGATGACAAGCAAAAGTATCAACATATTTAGGTCTTCTATTCCTGAATACAAATTAATTTTGGAAATAAATTCAATAGATAATACAGTGATATTTTATTTTCTATATAGGTATATGTTCTCAAAACAAGTATTTTAACTTCCTATGAAATGTACAATTCCATTTTTTGCAGAGTTTATAGCAATACTATTCAGCAGTGGTTTTTCTAAATTAATGAGCTTACATGCTATACTTATTATTGAATGTATAAATTTGTTTTTCTTTTTCTTATTTCTTCAACATTTTAACAGTAGTTAGGAGTCTATTTTGATCACTTTCATCCACAGAAGTAGCAGCTAATGAGGAAATAGGTTTGTATTCCTCTGTAGATTTTGAACTTCAAGAAATTGTTGATGATGAAGGAGAACTAATACTTGATTTCACTAGTTTGTCCCATAATATGGCAGAACTTGCTTTATTAACGATATTCGCAGCTTTGAAATACACTTTTTTGGTATTCATTGAGACACTTCGAACTTTCACTTTACTTCTCAAATTTACTTGAACATCTACAGAACATGTTATTTTTTCACAATATGTTTGATGCACTTGAAATGAACCAGATGGAGGATCGAATCTCTGACTCTATCTTGGGCCTTTTTGAATGTGGTAATTCTTCATTGAACAGTTTCTTCATGATATTCTTTGAAGTTGACCAAGAATGTTTCATAGGTGGATGATGATAGTCCACTTTTCTTTTCCTTGTTGACTCACTCAAATTACTAGGCAAAATAGTTGGTGATGGACTTTCTATAATATATATTTATGAGATACCACTCCTGATCTCAAAAATAACTTTATAGTACATTCAAGTGGCTGCATCTTCTTCTAGCTGTAAATTATATTTTGAACAGGACTGAATTATTGAAAGATTCTGACAATACTTACATTGAAGTGGTCTTCGCAGGCAACATTGTTTCTACCAATATGAACTGTTTCAGGCAGTTTCAAAGCCATCCTCCAGTTGTTTTGTAAGCCTGAATTTCTTATTACATGAACAAAAATATTTCGACATATCGGAACTTGACATTTTGTGTCCCTATTCTTAAAATCACAGCCCAAATTCACAATGAACGAAGTTTTTATTGATACTTTCTATGCATGGTTGCCATATCAGAAGTTACATTTTCTGAGAATGACAATTTTATAATAACTGATGATGATTATGTTCAAATCACGATGTTTTGACAAATTATATGTACCCATTACATCAAATATATCACGAAATCTGAATGTATTCAAAGAGATGATGAATAAGAATGTGATATTGTCCGACAGATGTGACTGAATCTGCTCCGATTGAAAATTTACACCAAACATGATCATCCCTGATCTTGAAATATTTTCATTTTCACAATGAATTGGGAGTGTCTGATAGTTGATTACTCACAATTCAGAACAATTTCTCATTACACGAAATAGATTCAAAGATTTTACGGAGACATGGCAACTGCGGTGGGTCTTTCCCTCACCTGCCCTCACTTACGAGCCAGTCAACGCCATCACAAACTTCGACCAATCATATTTCTGGAAGACACTGACGTCACATCGAAGGATCGTTTGAATTTACAGAATGTGAAGTCACGTTTTCAATATCGAATAATAAATCAAAATTAACAAATTCAGAGTGAATAAGTTGTTTACACTATCTTATAAGCCTCCCTCCATCACGTCATGTGAAAAAAAGGGCATATTTTAAGATAGTGGAAATGCCCATTTCCATACAATTTTCTATATCGTTGCACGTTACTTAGTTCCTTGGGGTAAATGATGTTTTCACCAACATAACAACAAGTATGTGGTAGATCTCATAAAAGTAAACAAATTTTTCTCCTAAACAATTTTCATCGAAAATTTATTCGTTTTCGAGATACAGAATGGGAAAAAAACGAACCGAAGGATTTGCAGATACAAGTTTATGAAGATTTTTTCTCAGGAATAAGTCATTTTAATATGTCGACGTACTTATTCAACACCCCGTATAATACTTCTTTTGAATTTTTCATCATGTGACTTTCATAGAGTTTTATGTATTTCTCCATCGGTAATTGTTCGTGGGAGATCCGAAGATATATCTAGTCAGATAACAGCACACCAAACGGTCAAATTATGACGAATATAGATCTTTTTTCAAGTATCGTTGTAACGTCGTATTTTTTATTTGGGAAAACAGATTTTTTCAGTCCGACAATGATGTAGTTTGCTTTATTTCCGAGTTTTTATAGCGAAAACAAGTCCCTATTCTACAATCAATGTTCTATTATGTACTTTTAACAGAATGTTTGTAACTTCTAGCCAATTTGTTCATGGATTGAATATTAAATGATATTTCAATACATGTAAATTTCAACGGTCCTCAACTAATCTGATGGAGAAAGCCATCAATATCGACTCCACCAATATCTACAGAGATCTGTTATCCTAAACGACGGACAAATCCCATCTATTATTTCACAATAAACGATTTCGGGCAGGCAGATTTGATGAGCTCAGACTAGTCACCCTTTGATTGTCAGGCTCGAGACCTGCCGAAATTCTCTCAATCAGAATTTTTATCTTTTATCGAACGGCTAATTTGTGGAACTCATTACATAGTGAGGTCCATGTTCATCAGGCTTTCAAGAAGAATTCCAAATATCCTTCCACTGACTTGCACGATGTTCTATGAACATTATAGGTTTTATTTTCGTGCAGTCGGAAGTTAAAAATAATATGTGACCTCAATGACAATTATTCATTTATGAAGTTTAAAATTCACTGAACTTAATTCATTGGCATAGATGGTTGAAAATTACGATGTAAAAATAAAAAATCCGAATGAAAATACACGTTATTTCAAAAACAAGTTCACTTTCAGTTGAGTCGAAAATTTAATTAAGCAAAGAAATACATAATATATTTAAGAGTATCATTATTTGTATCATAAATTATGTCATGTGAATTTGATTTGGTGTCCTGAACTAATCAAGTTACAGGAAGTTGTCTTTTTCCTGGGTCACCAGAAAATACATTATATCTTGAAAAAAATTGGCGACAAAGAGAAGTTGATGGAATAAGATTTTTTTTAAATGCTGCTGGAGGGCTCCAATTTATAGTAGGTAAAACAAAAAATCGTTCTTTATTTTTACGTAGTCTAGACTTTTGTCAATGCTATATGTGCGAATTAACCACGAAAATAATTTGATGTCTTGAAACGGATGAGAACCGAATATTATTGTTCGTGATCAATAATAGATCGTGCGATCACATTTGATAACATTTGATAGTTCAAAAGGCTTACCAATAGAGGAGGTACCTAGATCTATCTCTGCTTCCTGAATAAGCTCATTCGCTTATTATTAGTCTTTGGGGTAGTACACTGGTTCTGAAAAATTCAATTACGTCGATTATTTCACAATACTATGAGAATGCATTTATGAGTTCCATATTGATGATAAAAAGTGAGAATATGAAAAGAGCTAGTAGATAATGAAAGTCCCGAATAATGAAAGTTCTGATATTTATCACACAAAGGGGTTAGGTAATATACAGGGTTGGTACAAGGTATGGAACAATTAAATATCTTCGAACCGATGAAAAAATTACGCCATAGTGCTCAAAGGAGTTGTTTCATATGGTACTATAATCCTGAATATAATTCATTCTAGCTCAAATACCCCCCCCCCCTAAAAAGCAATATCTCACGAGTCTTCAAAACCAAAAGGACGTTATTTATAACACTTTGAAGGCAAGTGCAATCACGAATAATGCACTGATAACAAAAAAATGCAGATTCCTTATGCATCATTACACTTGCCAGCGAATTTTCATAAATATTGTCCTTTTTGATGATAATTGTTTCAACCCTGTGAGTTACCTAACCCCCTTTTGTGATAAATATCTAATATGTTCCGCATAGGATACCTAAAACCAATATTGGAGGAACTAATCCTAATCGAGATGATCATGTAAAATTGATGTAGCATAATGCATAACAGTTATCATGACCTAAATGAGGAAATGAGAAAATGAATCACACACTCAAATTAGGATGAGCTTACCGAAAGGAAAAATAGTAGTGTTTGTAGTCAATTCAACCTAATAAAGAGCAAACACAATTTAACAGCCATAATAGAGAACAGCATGTTAAAAGAAATATTTTTAGCACACTCCCATACAGTATCAAGATCAACATTCTTGAAGCAGCAACCGCTGCTAGCCTGGTGTGCAATGTTAGCTTGATGCTCATGGAAGGTTTCCAAATTAACAATTGCCCATCTAAAAGCATCTCTGTAACAAGCGCTACTGCACATAGGGGGCTGATTCTCAGCAGCAAGCCTACAGCATTCAATAACATGTGCAATGGAATCACTGTGTACCTCAGAGTTTTCCCTGGAATTGGTACGGCCCATGAATAGCGCCTTAATTCGACTGGGGGTGATGCTTTTTTTCGGAGACCTGTCGTTATGCTCGCGCAATGGTAGGACCTCGTTTCCCTGCAAGGAGAGTCGACCCCCGTTTTTGCTGGGGGTAGGAGGACCGGGCTTTTTGTAGGCTGTGGTGCCGAAGTCTTTCTTTTGGCGGGGTTTCTCGCCGGGCAAAAGTTTGCAGAGGCTGTCATCAAATTCGACACCACCAGACTGAAAATAGATGAACGTGGGTATACAATACTATTAAATTCGAGTCTAGGCATGTGGATCTCAGATAAGTGGGAGAAAACTATACAACATAGCACCAACAATCTATTCTAGCTTTTATGATTCCAAGCAGAAAATTTAGAAAACGGACTTCTGCTAATATATCTTCAAGAATTTTCAGGCAATTGCACACACCTTCGTGTAGAGTGGAGAACATCAAAATATGTGGGAGTAAATGTTATACATATATATTCTCACCCTTTCATTTGAATCTGTATTTCAAATCACTATCTTGAAATGAACATTTTATAAATTTATATAATTTCCCATATTATCAAAGTTGTGATTGTACTAAAGGTTCACTTTTGTTTTTCTATGACTGTTGAAAAATGGACCCTTTTTATGTAACATTTTCGTTGAGTACTTTACACAAAACAAGCCACGCCCCGTGTGTTAGAGTCTTTACGCAACGGGCTATAGCCAATCAGCGACAAAGTAAATTCATGACCTACAAAACAATTGACATCAGTTGTACAAAATTGAAATGGAATATAGGGCATGCAATGTATTCACCCAATTGAACAAAAAAAATGTTCGTGGCTCAGTTGAATATGTGCTTGCACATCCATTCAGAAAGAAATTTATTGTAGGTTCGAATCCCAAATACCCAAGTACTTTTGTCCCTTTTTTCCAAATGTTGATAGCTTTTTCGATGTTTACTTTTCATTAGCTTTCAAATAGAATTTGTTTAACAAAAACCATATGTTGGTGAACATAAGAGAAAATGAAATTAATCGGCACTTCTCAACCCAAATTACCATTATCCTTAATTTTTGGACTGATAAGAAATCACTAACCAATAACAACTGGATGAAAATATAAATATATATTCATTTAAAATGAGACTCGAACGGCAAATCCATTTGAATTCGAAGTATAACAATATAAAATAAGAAAGAATTGTATTATAGTAGGAAACCATATATTTGTTTTCCCATAAATGAATGATATATTTTATAAAATATTGTGTTGAATGCTTTTAGGCAGTCTATTATGACTGCCGTACGTCAATAAGGGACAATGGGGAATTCTCCTTCGGACGAAAATGAAGTAATTCTCATTAAATTTCTTAAAAACGTCGCATTTCAAACTCACCATTCCAATCTTTTTCCGAAAAAAAACATTTAGTGCTTAAAAAAAGATTTGATATGGGGATTTGAAATTCAAAGCACCTTGTTCCTATTTCACTATTTGGCAACATCGACTGCAGATTTCATGAATAATAAAAGACAACAAATCTATTACGTTGATTAGGTGAATAAAGATAGTAATATTTTGATCAGATTAGAACACATAACTTATACTACCAATAAGTTCTGTGGCACCTAACCATTCTGCTTATTTCTGTTCCATGCTCCTCAAAAGAAATGCTACTCAGATTTGGAGGTTATGTTTATATTTGACTTTTGGTTGGATTTGTGTTTTTGTTGGATTTAAATTCATGTTTTGACTGATTATTTTTTTAAATTAGCAGTTTGATTCCTGAATTATTCATTAACATCAAGTGTATAATGAAAATGTGGCCAAATGTGAGTTGTTTTTCTTCTAGCTTACTAGGCGCTGTTGCCAATTTGTGAACTAGAAACAAAGCGATTTAAAATTTAAAACCCTATATTTGAAAAATTAATTTTGATAGTTTCCGCAACGAATTCGAAAAATGTATGAATGAAACTCAATCAAAAAGTTCATACTTGCATTTGCTGTAATGAACCGAATTGAGGAATATTCCCCATTCTTCAGATATATTCAATATTCACAGTCAAGTGGCGGAGATTTTTCTAGGTCATTCAATAACCTGAACAAAGAATAATCTTACATATATCGAAACTAAAAAAATATGTACAGGATGATTCATAAATATTGTCACCTAAAAGAATTTTTTCTCGTCAATCATAAAAATTTTGCGAATATGATCTCAACCTCAAATAAAATTTCAGAAATGACTTACTGCTGAATTTACCTTCAGCTAGTTTCGAACAATTCATCCTCGAAGAGTATACTAAGAAAAGATCAATCGCCCTATAGCCATAAAGAAAAACGACATTTCAAAGTATTGTCAGACTGATAACGACACAAGGCATATTGTCACTTCTATCTGAAATCACGAATCTGACCGAAATGCGAAATAGATTCGTATGTCACGGCAAAAAATCATATGTATGATTTCGCGTGTGATTGGTCGTTACGGATTAGTATATCCAATCAAAACTTGTTCCACGTTTTCGAAGGTTCGAAATATGATTAATTTTCAATAATTTCTTAAAAATCCACGAAGCTCTGATGAAAAAACGGAAAAGGAATAAACGAAAAAAACGGAGTAGGGATATGGCCATTGCAGTATTCATCCAGGTTTATTTGAATCACATTTCACTAAGTTATTATAGTTGTTAACGGTTTCGGAACGCAAAGCACATGTCGAAGTTCTTGATAAATCTCTAGAAACAATGAACATATCCTCTTGAAAAGGTAACATCTGATGTCAGCCAAATGTCGTGACATTTTTTGATAAAAAAATGTCGACGATTCTTATCCCAAATAAATGTGATAGTGGATAAAAGAATAAAACGTATTGCATGCATATTTTAGATATTATTCACGGAAACATTCTTGAGGAGCGAATAAATATCTAAAGCACTTATACAATAAATAACTATTTTGCATTTAGTCGAAGTCTGTATAGAGAAGGGTAGATATTGACTGGTGAATTACTTCCCATCCTGGGTTTTCAACCAAATTACAGGTCACTTCAGGTGTTAATTCAAAAGTATGAATATTCAATTCTGGGGGATATCTAATTAATTCTACCAATTCCATGGAGCGAATTTTCAATGAGTTTGATGCGAATATGTATCGAACATGATTGAAACAAAACTTTTCAAATATCTTTCGAGGGTAGCGCCTCTATTGTTGTATATGAGAACTCCACGTGATGAGCTGAAATCCAATATTGTCCAATCAATTTTTTTTCTGCTCAAACAATTATTGAAGAGTAGCGCCAGCAGATCTTATTTTTATAATTGTCGGTATCATAAAAGCTATCATATTGTTAAATTGGATAAAATCAAAAATATATCACCAGTTCTATTCCAACATTTGTCACACTCACCTTCAGATCATCCTCCTTGAAGTGCGTCGGACTAAACGCCTGAGTTTCGGCAGGATATGACGACTTCAAATGGGGAGGCACCAAAGAATTTCTCCACGCCAACTCCGACAACCTACCTGCTCCATCATTACTAGCCGTACCAATGACACATCTACCAGCTTTCATATCAGCCAGAAACTTGTTATTGAAATCATCATCTTCATCCTCCATCTCCATTGGATTGATGTTAGTAGGGACGCCGTTGATAGATGTTCTTCTAGAGAAAGTGATAGTTTCTTCTATCTCCGTAACATTGGTCCGAGTTGACATCTTTGTTCTGTTGTCATTGATGAAACTCTCTCTTTCTCTACCGCTCGGATGCATTGTTGAAACGCTCTTCACTTTTCTCACCATCTGTTCAGAATTTGGTCTACTTCTAATATCTGTGGACTGAAGAGAGTTTATGCTGCTCCGCAATGAACCTCGTGGGTTATCTCTTTCTCTGAGAGATTGTACAGATTCTCTGGACATCTGAATGTTTGTTCGAGATGTTGACTCTCTCAATCTCAGCATATCTCGTTCGGTTTCTAACATATGAATCTTTTGTTCTGCCTCGAAAATTTCGCTTTTAAGATCTTTAATGATTTCCTGTAGATCATCCTTAAAAAATAGAAACATACTTTATAATTTCATTTGGATTATACAGGGTGGGTCACGAGAGAGAGATGGAGATTCATAGTGGAACGGTAAAGCTTTTGAAGTTTTTGTCACTTTAGTAGTTTGTACGTTGATAAAGGCTACATTTTGAAAATTATTTTGAAATATACAGGATATACCAACAAATTTTGGATTATCAAAGTTATAATTTACCCTATGCATTTTTAGAATATTCTTGGAAAGGTGATTTCCTTGATCAATCACACCATGGGTGTAGCAGGAACGATTACAAATATATAAGTTGTAAAAAAATCGAGATGTCTCAACCTTGGGAATTTAATATGTCGAAACTATTCAATATTGGTCAAAATGGCTTACATGTCCCTAATCCCTATTCTAACTTTTAATATTAACTATCTGTTGACATTTAATAAAATCACATGCATGGTGATAATTCTGAACCACCCTGTACTTGTTCACTTAAATATCAGTTGACTCATAATGAATAGTTTCGACAAAGAAGTTGAGAAAATTCGATTTTTCACACCCCTCATCTTCCCGCTAGATCCCAAGTGTGATGAATCCATGAAATTAATCTTCCAGGAAGAATCTAATAACTCAATAGAATGCAGGGTGTTCCATAAGAAAAATATAACTTCGAATTACCACAATTTTTTGGGGCATCCTGAATTTTCAAAAATAATTTTAAAATGTACCCTTCATCAACATACTAACTACTGAAATGACCAAAATTCAACATGTTTTACTGTTTCGCTATAATTCTCCGTCGCGCTAGTCGTGGCCACCCTGTTTATTCAACAACATTTTAAAATCAGTTTTTCACTCAAGATTGATAGTTATTATTACTGCATAATTCGTGCCAAAAGTGCTACATGAAATATACTTATATTTACTTTGGAGCAGAGTAAAGGTTCCTCTACTAGAGGGGCCTTCGATGTGGAGTTATGATTGTCTCATGCCAGATTTTTCCTCATGGTTGAGATGCTCCATGATCTAGAAACTTCTAGGATTGGTTCTGAGCTACAAGAACCTTGTCTGACCAGATAGTCGACCCTTTCGTTTCCAAGCACCCAAAGTAGTTTTACGTTATTGGCCTTTGCAGATCAACAATGCATTCCAACACCACCAGCGAACTAACTGTATGATGTGAGGGCCTTTATGGCCGCTTGGCTGTCAGTGCATATCGTGGTTTGCTGGACGGAATGATAGATTGTGGCCTTTTGCTACAACTTATGACAAGTGTAAACTGTCCCCTAGCATCTCACTTCGATTCCATAATCGAGAATAACCGTACATTTCACAAGGGTGTCTCCAATGCCCTTATGACCGTCTTCATTGCACTCGTTGTAGTCGCTAGGCAGCCAAGACCTAGGGTATATCTTATCTAATTGAGCTTTTGCTTGCCGTATGCTGTACCTTGTCACCATAAGAAATCATTGAACGTATGATAGTCATGTAGAATCTCGGGACTGAGTCCTCACGTACTGTCAAAGACCGTTTTAAAACAGTTTATCTTCTACTTCATCATTTTATGAGCCGAAAAAAATGCAACGTCACGTGTCATAGTTATTTAACCTCAGATGCCATATTGAAACATGATTGAAACGGTCCAGGAGACGCTTTCAAAACGTTTTGAACCAGAATCAAGTGTGACGTCACAAATGGTTCAAGAAAATGGAGTGTTTCAAAACAGTTTCTCGCAAAAAAATGTCTCTAGTCTCGCAGGAGCTACTTCTGACGGTTGATCTAGCTATTATTTGGGACAACATGGAATGGATCGACTTTGTTATGGTTGGATCATCGCTCCTTTCCCTTGTTGCTTGACATATTGTCAAATGACATATTGTCAAATGCTCCTTCTATATCGATTAAGATACCGCCACGGTATAACCTACGTAGTCTACTTTTGGCCCTTATATTATTTTTGCACGTCACATTGTTCGCCATATATAATATGATTTCTCGTGACTTGATGGTGACATTTTCGATGGTTACATGAAAAAAATCTCAGCATGAGAACTGTACATTACCGAGTAGCTGCTACATTCAATATTAGTATTGCTACTGTCTGAATTGTAGACCATAGTCACTGAAAATATTCTGTAGGATACCTTTTTCCAATTTCTAGAAACAATCTAATAAGAAAGATTGTTTATATTTTTTATTTTCATCATTAGATTAAATAAATTGGTTTCATTTCTTGATTATTCCAAAGTCATTTCTACCTATCATATTTTTGTTCAAGTTAAATACATCAATCATGAAATATGAATAATTTATGTTCATCAACTTTTTTCATATATGTATAAAGTCAACAAATTGTATTTCAATCAATATACTGTTTGAAATTACATAACCTTATTTACATATTTATTGTGTATTGTGTACAAAATATTATTGAATCTGAAACATTAGAAATTGAGCTTATTACATAATTTAAGAAAATTATATATTTTATACTTCAAATAATATATTACTTCAAATAGTTCTTTGAAAATAGTTTATAACAGTCTAATATATCATTTCTATAAAGCCGTCTATTTTATATGCATATTTTGGCACAATAAGGTAACTATCAACCTCAAGTTAAAAACCTATATCATGAGTATTTAATGGAAAATATGACATGTATGAGTTGCCAAGGTAGACAAAAAAGGTGAATAGAACTTACCGTTTCTGATTGTCCAACTTTGACTTTTTGTATTTCTTTATTGATTTCTTCCCTATACAACTTCAGCTGGAAAAGTATTCAGGTTAAATCAAGGTGGAAATCTAAATAATAACTCACCATTTTTTCTTTCATTTTCTCGACTTTTCCTTCATAATCATTTCGAACATCTCTAATCCTTTTACTCTCTCTATTGTCTGCATCTTCTCGTTCTTTTTTCAATAAATTAACAAATTCTTCTCGGTCTCTGGATCGCTTGTATTTAAGTGTGTCTACCTCTGTCATTAGTTTGCTATTTTCTTCAAGAAGTTTTTCATATGCCTCTTTTACTTGAGAAAATTCATTGAGTTGAGTGTTACGCTCCTCAATTTTTTTCCTGAGATTAACATTTTCCAACTCCAATTTGGAATTTGTGGTCACTACATTTACATATGCTTCACGAACTTTCTTCAATTCTGCGTCAAAATGGATTTTCTGTTTCTCTTTATCTTTTTCAAGTATTTCTATATTCTTCAGCAGTTCATTTTTTACTTCAAGTGAACTTTGATGGGCAAGGAGAATACTACTTTCAGTTTCTTTCATTATTGACGTTTGAGTTTTCAATATTTCGTTTCTTTCTCTTTTGACTTTTTGCAGTTCTTTGTGTCCCATTTCCAAAGATTCAGAGAGTTTTAGTTTTTCTTCAGATACAAATTCAAGTTCTTTGGTCAGTTTATTTATGGTTTCCGTCATGTTCATCTTTTCTTCAGATAGTTGGTTCAGCGTATCGGACATTTCCAATTTTTCCTGAGAGAGTTTATCAACAATATCGAATATACCTTTATTCTCTTCTGACACTTTTTCCAAAATATCAGATTTTTCATCAACAACTGCCTTTAGTTGTTTATGAGATAATTCAAGCAACAGGACAGTCTTTGTTTTTTCATCCAAGTCGTTTGAGACAGAAGTTATTTTACCAAGTAATTGTGTATTCTCTTCAGTTAATTGATTATTCTTAACCAACAAATCTTTAATGTATTCAGAATTTTCGAATTGTTTCTTCCTCATGTTTTGCAGTTCATCAGATATATCAGCTTTTTCTTGAGAAACCTTATCTAATTCTTCTGAAAAATCAGCCTTTACTTGTGACTCCATTTTTAACTGTTCTAAAAGTTTGCTATTCTCCTTTAGAACTGAATTAAGTTCGATTTTAATATCTACAATTTCCTCCCTTAGATCAGTCACTAGCTGCGATAGTTCATTTTTTTGCATGGATAATGTTTCCATCTCAGACCTATTGGCATCTAGTAGCATAACAAGTCCTGAATTCTTTGCTTGAAGGTTATTCTTCTGCTCTGACATATTTTCAACTTCTTTATTACTCATTTCGAGAGCTTCTAGAATATCTTCTCTTTCTTGTATAACCTTCTGAAGCTCATTGTTATTCAAATCTAAGAAATTAGAAATAACATTTTTTTCATTTGTAACTTTCGTAATATTATCGGATATTTCATTATTTTCAAGCTCTAGCTTATCTATATTTAGCTTGAGGTCGATAACCTCCTGTGATAGATCACGATTTTCTTTTTTCAATATCTCAGTTCTTTCAAGATTTTTTGTTAACTCACAATTTATTCTCTCTATGATTTTATTTTTCTCATCAAGTTCAGCCGTTAGGCGTTCGCTTTTTTCAAAACAGATTTGTAGATCTTTAGAAACCAGTTGATATTTTTCTGAAAGCTTACCAGGTAGATTTTCAAACTTCCTTAACAAAGTTGTTAGATTTTCTGAAATATTATCGATTCTAATAAAGTAATCATATTTCTCTTGTTCTCCTCCAGTCCTATTATCGCTTCCAGATATGTTTGCATTCTCGAATTCCAGAAGTTTCTCAAATATGTTGTATATTTTTTCAATTTCACTTTCTATGATATTGATGGTACAATTTAGCTTCTGAGCATTTTCAATATTCTGAACTTCAAGTGATTCAGTTTTTCCGCTGGTGAGTTGTAATGCACGTGACTTCTCTTCTATCTCACTAATCAAAACTTTCAATTTCTTCCTCAATTTCTCATTCTCTAACTTAATTTCTTGGTGTTCCTTTGATAATTGTTTCAACTGTTCAGCAGTCGATAAGTTCTCATTTTTAGTATGCACTAAATCTGCTGTCAATTTATTTTTTTCAACCATGATATTATCTAGTTGAGAGAAAAGTTTTGATAGTTCTTTATCCAATAAACCTTTCTCTTTAATGAGTTCTTCAAATTTAGTACTGAGATTTCCTAATTCTTTAGAAATTTTGGACTTCTCTTCATGAAGCTCGTTATTCTCGGATTCTAAATTTACAACTTTCGATTCCAAAGATTTTAAATTCATTTCAAGTTTATCGTTTTCCGAAGAAGTTTTATCAAGTTGATCTGATAACTTCTGTTTGCTATTTTCCAAATCCCTGATTTCAATATTCAAACATTCATTAATACTGTCCTTTTCCTTCACAACTAATTCTAATTTTCCATATAGTTCATTTTTTTCAGTTTCTAAACATTTCAAATCAGTCGAAATTTTATTGAAATCTTCAGATAATTCACTTATCTTTAATTGAAGATTTTCCTTCTCTGAAATTGTTTTATCAAGTATATCTTCAATACTTGATTTCTCGCGAATTATATTATTCCGTTCCTCAGTTAAACTACTGATTGTTACTTTTAATTTTTCCAATCCCAACATTGTTGCATCTAATTTTTGTGACAAATGAAGTTTCTCAGTTTCCATTCCTTTCAAAAGGTTACTCAATTCTAGTTTTTCTTGAGTCAAGGTATCCGATTTCTCTGATAAACTTTTTTTTATCAAAGAACATTCAGATAGACTATTAGATAGTTCATTTCTCTCTTTGATATATTCATTCAACATTTCCGTTGCCTTTCTATGTTCTACCACAATGTTTTTGAACTTATCTTCTAGATCTTTCATTTGACATGTGCTAAAATTCAATTGTTCGTGAAACTTTTGATTTTCATCAACATAGTGATTTTTTTCCAATTCTATTTTTTCAAACACCAACTTGATGCTGTTGTAGTCTTGCTCTATCAACTTTTTTTCTTCATGTAATTGGTTTTTCTCCTCAACTAGTTTTTCTAGTTCAAGTTCCACCATCTTCAATTTTTCCATAATCTCGTATTTCTCAGAAGTAACCTTATTCAAAGAATCTGGAATATCCTCTTTTTCTTTGATACAATCGTTTAATTTTGCAATCAATTCTCTATTTTTCCCATCAACAATTTCTAATTTTTGAGACAATGAATCCTTTTCATTTATAACACCAGAAAGCTGATTCGCCAAATCTGATTTCTCTGAGGAGATATTAGTCAATATATCACTCAAATTCTGCAACTCTTCAATTGCCCTTCTCTTCTCTATGCTTACGATTTCCACATTCTGTGACAATGTCGCAATCTTGGAAGTAGCTATCTCTGCATCTCTCTTGAGTTCCGAGAGATTTTCAGAAACTTCAAGTTTTGCTAATTTCTCTAATTCTAATAATCTGTGAATATCTGTTTTCTCTTCAGTTAGAATTTTATTCTTGTTATTTACAATAACACCAAGTTTGGACAGTTCTTTGTTATCATCCAACAAAGTACCATAATCAGTTTTAAGTTGTTGGAGCTCCTCAGTTATGATTTTTACTTCTTCATCGAGTTTGAGATTTCCTTCCAAAATATTATTTTTAAAAATAGTATCTTCCTCGATGATTCTTTTCAAATTTTCAATCTCTATTTGCATGTCTTTCAGTTTGGCAATACAAATATTAAATTCTTCAAATAGTTTTTTCTTTTCTAGCACCAGTGACTCATACTTCATAACTTCATTTTGGTAGTCGATAATCAATTTTTCATTAGCCATTGTGAGTTTTTCACGTGTCATTTTTATTTCACTACTGAGTTTATTCTTGTCTTCTAGTATACAATTTCTTTCATTGGCAAGTTTTTCATGACTTTCAGTCAGCAGTCTGAAACTATTATCCATGTCGTACAAACGTGACTTGATATTTTCAAGTTCATTCTGAGTATTCTTTAGAATAGCAGCACATTTACTATATTCATCAGAAACCTGTATATTTTTTTCAACCAACGCCTCATATTTCTTCACTATGTCTTGATACTTGGTCAGTAATTCACTATTATCTAAAGTAATCTGATTCAGTTTTTGAGTTGTCATTCTCAGTTCACCATCAATTTTGTTTTTGTCTTCTTTTATTCCATTTCTTTCGAGAGTGAGTTCTTCAATGATGTTATTCTTTTCTTGAACCAGTGACTCATATTTCATAACTACATTTTGATAGTCGGCAATCAAATTTTCATTAGCCATTGTTAGTTTTTCACATGCCATTCTCATTTCACTACTGAGTTTATTCTTATCTTCTAGTATACAATTTCTTTCAATAGTAAGTTTTTCATGACTTTCGTTCAGCAGTCTGAAACTATTATCCATTTCGTACAAACGTGACTTGATATTTTCATGTTCATTCTGTGTATTCTTAAGAATAGCAACACATTCACTATATTCATCAGAAATCTGTAAATTTTTTTCAACCAGAGCCTCACATTCATTCACCAAATCTTGATACTCGATCAGTAATTCACTATTATCTACTGAAAGCTGATTCAGTTTTTGAGTTTTCAGTCTCAGTTCATCATCAATTTTGTTTTTGTCTTCTATTATACCCTTTTTTTCAACAGTGAGATCCTTGATGATGTCTTTCAACTGTCGGGAGTTATTTTCCAGTTCTTCCAAAGATGATTTGAGATTTTCATTTTCTTTCTGCATATCTTTCAGTTGTACATCAACAACTGAATGGGCAAGGTCTTCGCAAGAAAACAATGATTCCAAATTCCTCGACCTTCGGTTCATGTTAACGCCCTGAAAACTTTCTTCTATGAAGCTGTCATTATGATTGTTTGATCTAATTTCATCAAGTAAAGCTTCTAGCTCGGAACAGTGAGCTTGAAGATTTTTGTACTTTATTTCATACTCTTCGGAGTGTTGGGCAAGATTCTGTAGTTTGTTGTCAGTTTCAATGAATTTTTCCAACCAAGTTTTGCACTGGGAGTCCAATGATTTTATCTATAAGATAAGTTGTTAGATGAATTTAGTCAATGGAGAACCAGAGGAAAGAGGGCAATTCGAAGGTATCCGATAAGATAAGAAAAATGCAATGGGGTTTTGATTGATTTCAAATGTTATTCAAATTCTTGTTGAGTGTATATCATGATATAATCAAACAGAGAAAACAATTGTACAAAGAGTATCATCGACAAATTCGCACAAATTCAAGTTTGATTAATAAAAATAAAAACTCGTTATCATGAATACCCAACAAAAATTTAAAATCAACAACTATGAACGAGAACGACACACTGTATTGAGAATTAAACTGTTGATTGAACCTTGCACATATTGTGGAAAAAGTATTCAATATGTATATTGTTACGGACTGTACTGTGTTCCGAGAAAACCGGAAACCGTTATCTCGACGGCGCGCGACTGGCTGTTATTTATGGCTTTGCGATAACATCGGTCGCCGACGTACCTAATTGACCCTTCCCAGAATAGAAAGTTATCATGGCGGATTTTGACATTTGACATATTTAGGGAAAAATCTAGGGAACAATTTGACACTTGACAGTTGAGAAAATAAGTGTTCCATGTCAAATGCAAACAAATCCAAATTCCAGAATTTCGATATAGATATTTCTTAGAATTAAAAGGCACAAAGAAAGAGGATATTCTAGAATGTGGATTTGTTCACATTTTAATTCAATTTTGACATGGAACACTAATTTTCTCAATTGTCAAGTGTCAAATTGTTCCCTAGATTTTCCTAAAATCTGTCAAATGTCAAAATCCGCCATGATAACTTTCTATTCTGGGAAGGGTCAATTAGCGGATAATTCATTGCTGAAAGTCAACGGTAGTTCTAGTTCCTGTTATTTATGGAGAATGGGTGATTTTACAAACGTATACACTGTGTCCAAGATTAGGATGTCTATCATGAGGATCTCGGATGTTGGTTGAAAAGTGGCAATGAGAAAGTGTCTTTTGTATTCCTACATCCCTCAATAACTCCAGAAAAAAATAAAAACGAAATCAGCAAATTTAGGTTTTTACTACTAGGAATTGAAAATGCGCAACTTTTCTCTAATTCAACCATCTTCGTATTTTTCATGGTTTTCGAGATCCCCATGATAGACATCCTTATCTTGGACACAGTGTATATTTAGCCAAAAAACAAGAAATGTTCAGAAAAAGAAAATACGTCTTTTTGCATCTAAATTGACATCTTCATTGGATCCGAAAGAAAAAAATTGTTTTAACATTCAATACCTACTTATTTTCTATTGTATTTTTTGGATACGTATATAAGATAAGGGATAAATAGAAGACCGAATGAATGATACCAAATGCAGGCAGTGAAAGTGAAAGAATTTTCTGAAATTAATCCTCAGTTTTTAACAGATTTGTCATTTTTATATTTTGATACAGTATTTATCACCTATTGTGGCTATAATTCATGTTGAGATAGAAACGAAGTATGTCTTCTTGTATTGTGACTACTCCTATATGTATTTGATGTGACTATTCCTATATGTATTTGACATCTTCAGGAAAATAAATGTATTGTATTGTATATATTCGGGATATCTTGTCGATTCACAAAGTAACTGTTGAACCGCAATATATATTTTATATTTTCCAAATTTGTATGGTATCAAGTGAATATTTAGATATATTGTGGATATACGTCTGGCAAAAAAAAACTAACGATAGGAAAACCATCTATTGAGGTCTCACACATAGAGATTCATGGGTGTCTAATGAAAAGATGAACACGGTAACGTTTGGTAACAGCGACGTTATTCCTCTTCAATAGATGGTTTCCCCAAGTAGATTTCTTTTTCCAGACATGCATCTAACAATATAATTACCTGAACTCTTTCGGCATCCCTTTCAGTTCGAAGTTGTTCATTTTCTTTATCACATTGCTCAATAATTTGTTCTAAGGCTTCTATTTTTGTTCTGAGAATTTTTTGAGCTTCCCTGGAATCCTTGTCTTGATAATGGGGAGGAGTACGATTTTCTAGAGCAATCACTTCACTTCTTAGCCGAGATATTTCAATATTTTTCTGCTTAAGCTGCTTCTCTGCAAAATAATTTCATAACTTGATGATGTTAACTATAAAATTAGTGAATGCTTACCAAGTTTTGAATTTTTTTCAACCTGTAACCGAACATCGTCCTCCAAATTTTCCTTTTCTTCTTGAGTCAACTCCAATTCGGTAGTCAGCCTAGCTATTTCCCTGTCTTTTTCCTGTAACCTGCTACCTTTCGAAGCGGGAGTTTTCAAAATATCTAACAGAGGACTCTGTTTCAAATAACCAGGTGATTGAGCAACTGACATCCAATTCTGAGAGTGACTACTATTTTTATCATTCATGTCCTCTAAACATTTTGATGTGATTTTCCCAAGCTCTTCCGTGGTTAATTTTTGACACTCTTGTACTTTTTCGAGAAAGGTTTTTATACCCATCTGTGTAACTGGTTGAAGATTATGACACAATGGGGAGGTTAAAACATCACGTCTATCGTGAATACAGGTGTAGTGCATCAAGAGGGAAGTTACGGCGGCAATATCATCATGAGTAAGATCACTCAAATGGATGTTTGATCGGTCGTTGATATCATAAGTTGGATAGTGCTGATTCAATATATGAAATAGAGATGTCAAGACATCGAATTCTATTTCTGAAGATTTTTTCCTGAAAATCAAAATATTCAAATCAATTATGAAACATGGGCTCATATACTTCTGACTTAGGTCATTCTGTTATAAACGGGTTGATAATTGTTGTATGTACAGGGTGTCCCGAATTCGCGGGCCAACATGGGGAACTCGGTAACGGTTAGTGATACAGGGTCGGTTAAATTAGGAAAAAAATGTTTATTTATACGGGCAACAATATGCCGTGAAGGAGTTGTTCGAATAATTTTTAAATAAATAATTTTCAGAAAAAGATTTTTTTTATTTCTGATTTTTATTGGCTTTTTTTCAATAGATACGTAAAATGGAAAACACACAGATATTTTTCATGCTTTATAAATTGGCAGTATAGAATTTGTAATACGACGTTTCGTCATTCGAGGGCCACCACCAACTTTTTTTCATAATAGGGTCGGGCTTTTTTTCCTTCTTTTAACTCACCTGGCGAACCTGAATACGTAAATATATACCTTGATTGCAGTTTCGAAGTTTCGACTCGATGGAAATCTATTTGAATATTTATAATAACAAGTCATTACTTTTAAAATCGAAACTGCGATTATAAGGTATAAATCGACGTATTCAGGTTCGTCAGGCGAGTAAAAAAATTTTAAAAAATCCAGGTCTGTGTAAAAAAAAAGTTGACGGCCAATGATGAAACGTTTTATTACAAATTCTATACTGCCATGAAAAGCAGCTGTTAGAAAGTCTTTTTTTGCGTATCTATGAAAATAAAGCAAATACAAAAATATAAAAAAAAAATTTATATGAAATATATCAAAAACCAAAAAACTTTCAAAAAAATTGTTTGCGGCATATGTTGCGTATATAAAGTGTGTCCACCTTAGGAACTTACCACCCCTGTGAAATCGATATTATTTGATGGATTTTGAAAAACTTTTTTTTGTTGAATAGGTATTTGAAATATCAATCCGACAATAGTGATTGTATTCTTGGGCTGTTATCGTGGCCAACTGCGACCAATTTTATTGACCCATTTTTCAATAAGTACTATCACAGATCTATTAGGGATTTTTTTCTCGAAAAATAACGATGGATTCTGAATTAGGATCACTTAAAACATACCTGTACACCTGTACCGATTTTAATCATCATAAAACACAGGATGTCAGAAAAATTTTGTTCATCAAAAAGATGTATTTTTTCTTTTTTTTTCAATACGTCGACTATTTTTGTACATTACTTTATTTCTTTTCCTCAGAAAAATTGTATATTTTAATGATAAAAATTGGTACAGATATGTTTAAAGTAATCCCCAATAATAATTTGTCATTGTTTCTTCCCAAAAGTACAATAGTACATTTTTTTATGAAATATTGAAAAAAAAAATGTCGGACATCCTGTGTGATGATGAAAATCGGTACATGTATGTTTCAAGTGATCCTGATTCAGAATCCATCATCATTTTTTTGTGAAAAAATATCCCTAATAGTACATTTTGAAAAATGGGTCAACAAAATTTGTCGCAGTTGGCCACGATAACAGCCGAAAAATATAATTAATAGACATTTCGAATACCAATAAAAAAAAAGTTTTGCAAAATCGATCAAATAATAACGATTTTACAGGGGGTGGTAAGTCTTTAAGATGGACTCACTGTCGATACACAACTTTGTCCTATTTTAATCGATACTGTATCTCTAACCGTTATCGAGTTTCCCATGTTCGCACAGGAATTTGGGACACCCTGTACAGGGTGGATGAAATTAGAGCCTCATCATTGGGATCTCGTGAACGTAAGACATACAAGATCGTTTGAATCATGGCGAAGTTGCACAATTTGGTGACTGGCAAAGTTGCACAATTTGGTGAATGGCAAAGTTGCACAATTTGGTGAATGGCAAAGTTGCACAATTTGGTGCCTGGCAAAGTTGCTCAATTCAACAAAATGCTGTATTGTCAATTGGAAAATTTCGAATGCACAAAGTAGGTGATCCAATAGAGATATCCGGAAAAACTGGATTTCAATAGATTTTTTTTCTGACGGTATATTGAAATAGATGACACTTCATAATAGCCACTTATTTTCGATTACGACTCTACAAGATGGTATTATCAGATTTGACCCTCAACGTTTCCTCATTTTTCTCTACCTTTAGACACCCTCAGAGCTGATGTTGAAGTATCTCATGAAGCTACTACTTTAGCCGAACAATTGGAATATTTCAAATCAATTTAGTTAGTGAATAACTACAATCAACAGACATGGATCTCGATAAATGGACAGAATTATCAATTGAACCTGTGTTAGAGCTACAATAAGAATTCGACGAGTCCAGCTGAAAATGACTTCAAAAAAAAATTTGGACACTACATTTCATTGAAGGATTTGAATAGTTCAATTAGTATGTAAACCTTTGTCTTTTTTACACAATATAAAACAGATGGAGAACATATTCGAATAATAAAAGATCAGACAATTACGAATCATACAAAGAATGCAGGAAAAAAGTAAAAGAGCTAGTGACAAATCATAAATTATTCTACAAAACACTGAAATCAAAACGGAAATGTTTAAGAATATGGCATACAAAGCTATAGAATTTTTGTTTGGACTTTATAGAATAGTGTGGATGAAAGAAAAGGCATTGATAGTTCCAATACACAAAACAATGTTGTAGAAGAAGTGGCTATTATGAAGTGTAATTCATTTCAATATATTCCTTCAGATGAAGTAAAAAAATACATATCTTTTTTTTTTCTGGATACCAACGAAAGTATTCGAAATTTTCCAAATGATGATGCTTGAATTCCAGCCATCGTACACATCAGAAACTAAATGTGCTGTCGACAATTTACATAGGTATACCAGGTGCCCGTTTTGGGAGTTCCGCCATGGGGTTCTCGGTTATTATAAGAGACGAGATCGGTTAAATTAGGAAAAAGTTTTCATGCTGAAAAAATTGTATGTATCAGTTTTCGTTTCCGAAACATTGGAAAAAAACTGAAATTTGTTAATTTTCGTTTTTATTTTTTCGAGCGAAAACGAAATGCACTTTTTTACAAGGAATCTAAATCTGTCATCGTATTTTCGTCCTTGATGTCGGAGATACAACATTGAACTTTTGTTTTTCTTATGGGCGCAATATCGGATTTTTGCATTTTTGAAAAGTTTGTTCCTTTCTGAACACAATGATGTATCACACGATATGTTTGAATCTCACATGGTACATTGAGAAACAATCGATTTCAACAAGCAAATGGTTATTATGTTTACGAAGACCTTCAAAGGCTTTGGAAAGCAATTCTTATTGCGAGGGCTCAACGCCTGGACCGCTCTAGAAAGGCAACCCCTACTAGGGGAGATTTCAGCGTGTTTTGTAATGTGTATATTCGTACATAATTTTATCTTTACCATTTATGTAGTTTTAATAAGAATTGTGAGTCTGGCTTTAATTTAATAGGAAATATAAATAAAAATAAGTAAGTAAAAAAAAGTTAGGCCATAAATACATATATACAACATTTCATGGACGGAACTGGTATATTGATATTTCATTCAATGCATCAATAGATAACAAAATGGCTTCTGATTTGACAGAACTTGATCGGATTAAAATATTTTCTGCTTAAATTCTAACAAGGTAACATCAATTCATTTATTAGTTACTGTATTTTATCTTCTCCTGAATTTGAAATGGCTCTGTTACCGGCTTACTGATATAATATCATAAAGGACTAGAAGGATAACCCTGTGGTAGGCCTTCCTGGATAAAGCATATTTGAATTTCGATCTCTGACGTGGATTTTTTTACTGATTGAAAATAATAATTGTTGTGTTTGAAAAGTGTTTATTAACCGACAACTCAGTTGCGAAGCAACCCTCGTAAGTCTAGGACTTGTATGAGTGTAACGAAACACTTTATCTCAGGGGTTTTGGTTTAGTGGGTGCTCAGGCTTTGAAGATGTTCAAGGACAAGATGGTGTAGCAAACGCTTTATTCAGGCACAAACAACGACGTAATTCTCAACAAAAATATTCAGAGACTTGTCCAATCCTAAAAATGCACAATTCATTACACATTGCACACGTCGATTTTACATAAACCATACACTCAGTACATCTTTTGTGAAAAAGAAACTACCTACCTAAAAATGCAGGCACCGACCAGCACCATTTGACCAAACGGTCTGAAATCATAAAGCCAAACACAAATTGTCGGTTTGAACAATTGGGAAAATTTGTCTGCCAATATATGGTTCCCGCAGATCTTCAGCTATCTCTCATCGCGTTAGCATAGCTGTACCGAGCCACGAAAATCCAGTTCGCAAAAAATATTCACAAAAAAAACGGACCAAAATACTGGAGCGCGACGGATTCTAACAATGAATGCAATGCTGCCGATAGTATCGCAATTTCTGTAATAAGCAAACAGCAAACGTTTCGTTGCATCCGATCCCCCCTCAGGAATGGCCGAGCGACAGGTGTTTCCGAAGTTCCGGGCGCGAGCGACACTAAAGTTCATTTGGCTGAACATACAATTTCAGATGGGAGGCATGGAAAACGCCACGTTCGATGTCCGATTCGATTTGCTGTAAGACGTATGTGTTTTCCCGTATTTGCTTTTTTATACGGTACGGGCCCTCGAACAAAAGCAACAGTTTTTTGGTCTCAGCACGAACGGCCGATGAAAGGTTATTTGCTTTCAAAAGTACGAAATCACCAGGAGCAAAACGTCTGTAAGGACGACCTGGATGCTGTAAGGCCCGGCGGGCGGCTTTTGCCTGAAAAGTCTCTGCGGCCAGAACTAGTTTCGTATCATATGGTACCGACGGTGGTAGTGGGGGAAAAATTTTAACAGGTAGCAATCTCTTTCGCTCACTTCCAAACTCGAGTTCATCAGGAGTAAACCCGGTGGTCTCATGAACAACCGAATTTATATATTCTTGAAAGACGGGTATGTCGACAGCCCATTTACTGTGTTTGTCATGACAATACGTGCGTAAAATGCGAGCTATTTCTCGCATGCATCGCTCTGATGGATTCGCGCATGCGTGTCGAACCGACACATAGACAAGTTTGATACCCAATTCCTCGAATGTACTTTTCCATAATTTTGACTTGAACTGCGTAGCATTATCTGAAAGAACACGTAGAGGTTTGCCATGCCTAGGAAAATAATCGTTTGATAGTCTATTCAATATGGACCGGCTGGACGCCTTTTTCAATGGATAAAGGGTGACATATTTTGAGAAAACGTTCAACACAACAAAAATATAACATACTCCTCCACGACTACGTATTAGCGGCCCCAAAACGTCAATAGCGATTAGGTCCTCCTTAGCAGTGGGTATTATCTGTTGTTGCGCAGGACTCGGGAGTATTGAAATTTTTGCCTTCTGACAAACGTCGCATCCCTTAACGTACTTTTTAATAGTCCGTTGTAAATTAGGAATATAAATTTCTTCGCGAATAGCCATCCAAGTACGGTAAACACCGGGGTGGCCAAAAGCAGCATGAAAACCCAAAATGAAATCTTTTGCGAGATATTTAGGTAAATATAGTCTAGGTTTGTCGACTTCAGTACCTCGTTTGAACAAAATTCCCTGATGCAGAATAAAGTTTATCGCAAATTTTTTGTTCGCTTCGAGATTTTCAAGGATTTCAAGAATACTTTCATCATTTCGTTGGTAGGATTCCATATCTTTCAAAGTGTTCAATAAGTGAGTCGGCAATTGTAATGACAACAGACGAAAACATTTGTCAGAAGGAGTAGGCAACCGGGAACACGCAAAACGTGATAACGCGTCAGCCGTGACATTCGATGGGCCCGAAATATGCTTGATTTGAAAACGGTACTCCTGTAATATCAGCGCATATCTGGTAATCCTGGGAGATAATAGCCTACATGAGTTTAAATAGGTGAGAGTTTTACTATCAGTATATAAAGTGAACTCATTCGACAAAAGGTACACCCTCCAACGCTGAATACACCATACAGCAGCTAAAACTTCTTTTTCATTAGAATGATAGCGTTTTTCTCGTTCGAGCAGTAGCCTGCTAGCCCAAGCCACTGGACGCCGCTGACCAGCCACAACCTGAAATAAATGTCCGGCGATGCCAAAATCACTTGCATCTGTCTCCAACTGCCAAGGATAGTTAGGATCCGGGTGGTACAACAAGGTTGAATCCTGCAGTTCCTTCTTCAAAGATACAAACGCCTCTTCCTGTTCCTTTTCCCAAGTCCAAGGTACCGATTTTCGTAGTAGTCGGGTCAGAGGCTCCGAACATTCAGCAAACCTAGGGGTGAAGTTTCGGTCGTAATTACACAGACCTAAAAATTTCTTGATCTCTTTCTGGTTCTTTGGCGGTTCATAATCAGAAATAGCCTGAATTCGATCAGGATCAGGTCGAATACCAATTGGAGATACCACGTAGCCTAAAAACGCCATCTCGGTCTGGAAAAATCTGCACTTAGTTCCCCTGATAGTTAAACCAGCCTGCTGCAACCGAGCAAAAACCTGTTCTAAATGTTGTAAATGTTCCTGGAAAGAAGACGACATAACCAACAAATCGTCGATATAGGCAATCAAAAATCCAGAAAACTCTTCTCCGAAAATCGTGCGAATAGCGCGGGAAAAGGAACTAACAGCTGTACGAATCCCGAACGGGACTACACACCACTGATAAGTTTTCGAGCCTACCATGAAACCGGTATATTTTCTATCCTCCTTCCGAATAGGTATCTGCCAATAACTTTGGGTTAGATCTATTTTCGAAAGATAAGTCCTACCATGTAACGACCTAACGATGTCTTCGATACGCAAAGGCAGTTCCCAATCGGATTCCATGACAGAATTTAGATGTCTGGCATCCAAGCAAATACGGATATCATTGTTCTTTTTCACCGTAGTCATAAGGGGAGAAACATATGGGGTGGCAGCTCGCTCGATTACTCCCCATTTTTCCATTTGTAAAATAGAATGATTAACGGCATCCCGGTGCGCCACTGGGATGGGATATGGCTTTATGAAAAAATCATCATAATTTTTCAACTTGATTGTATGTTCATACCAAGTGGTGCGACCAGGAACGTCGGAAAATATAGGTTCATATTTTTTTATTAACATTTTAAATGTTTTTTTCTCGCTTTCCGATTGCAATAAACAATGAGATAAAATTACCGAAAAGTCGATGGTGCCTGAACCAGTGTTGACATCACATTTACTATTTTTTTGAAAGTACTGGGATTTATTCACTACTGCAGAAATTTCCACTGAACCCGAGTTTTCCAAATCATGACAAGCGTCTACTTCCGGTATGGTTATCCATTTATTCGCATGAAATAACTTTATTGTTCTTTCTCTCAGATCGACAATAGCTTTATTCATTCTTAAAAAATCAACTCCCAAAATGATCGGGAAAGTGAGATCAGGTATCATCAGAAATTCCTGAGAAAATTCTTGGTTTTCTAATCGGAAACTGAACAACAGTTGTGCTTTTACTTTTTTAAATTTGCATTTGAATGCACCGATAACTCGTATGCCTGTGCATGGAAAAAATGGTATATCAAGTTTAGTATCAGAAATCTGAGCCCAGACGTCTTCTGAGACTGCACTAATTGTTGAGCCACTATCAATCAATGCTGGAAAATTGTAGCCGTATAAGTTAATAATTATAATAGGAGAACGGATATCTAAAGTTTCGTGAACGAAATCACATTCCTCCATCAGTTGTTCTAAGGGGTTGTTTTGAATTTTGGGTGAGGCCCTATCTAAAATAGCTCCAATGTTCGAGCCTAAACATGGAGAGCTTCCTCGTTTTCCGGCTCTTCAAATTCATTTACCCGCAATGACGAAATATTTTTTGTTATTGGTTCCTTATTTGCGGATTCATTTTTATTTTGAGGATTATACCCATTCTTTTGATAACGGAATTTACTGTTCATTTTGTTTTGATCGTACCTATGATATGTATCACTTATTTGATTTTGACTTGGAGTTGTTTGTTTATATTTATGAAAATAATTATCCGCCTGTCTCAATCGTTCAACAGCTGAGGCTAAATCAGTAGCGCCGACCAAAACACATGATATATGCGGGGGAAAATGTCGGGCGATTATAGCAATGAGATGTTCTGTAGCAAAAGGGGGCTGCAAATACTTTGCCATTACGACATATTTGTTAAAATAATCCACAAAACTCCCATTATTTTCAGAATACCTAGCGGATTCCAGTTCGAGTTTAACTCTTAATTGTTT
Source organism: Chrysomela aeneicollis (assembly GCA_029955515.1). Classification (NCBI taxonomy): domain Eukaryota; kingdom Metazoa; phylum Arthropoda; class Insecta; order Coleoptera; family Chrysomelidae; genus Chrysomela; species Chrysomela aeneicollis. The sequence goes on along the minus strand of JARUHQ010000009.1, from coordinate 6,974,497 downwards.
ATCTGGACCCCAAAAGTTATCAATAAATGCTCTACGAAATTCATCATAGTTTCTGGACGAATTTATAAAAGCGTCGAACCATATTTTAGCAGTTTTTTTGAATAAACAACTAGTAACTAAGGCAAATTGATTCATATTTATAGATTCTAAGTCGATGAATGTTTCAATGAAGTTCAGGAATTCTAAAGGGTGCAACTCATTTTCATTATCAAAGGTAGGTAGTGACTGTACAGTTTTCAAATCCTTACTATTTCCTACTCGAAAATCTGACCTATTTGCAGTAATTTGTGCTCTATTGTTTGTGTTCTGAAAACCAATATTAGGTACCTGATGATTTGCCATCACATTATTCATATTTCCAAGGGAACTCCAAGGAGGCATTGCGGCCGTACTTTGTGCTGGAAGAAAGCTATTTTGGCTATTGTTTGAAAATAAATTCCGTGAGGGTATGGGAATTTGATTGTTATTTGTCCCGGGTAACCTATTAATGGCTTTCGACACTTCTACACTTATTAATTTCGATAATTCAGTCTGGGAAATAGTTATCATTTTTTGAGAATCAGATAAAGTTTCACTGTCTCTTGATTTTTCCGTCGCCCCTACATGTGTTGGAATATTTGGGGGCATAGCTGCTGCTTCGTCCTGTAGGTCGGACAGCAGTGGCGCATCTCTCGTTGCAAAAGTAGGTAAAGGAAAATCGTTACCTTGTACAAGTCCTTCAGTATACAACCTTTCTGTTTCCGCTGATGCATTCGGGTTGAAAGATCTTCTACCTCCTTCCTCTGGTCTTCGATTTCGAAGATTATACATTCCTGACGCTGAGGGAGTTTTCTCCAAAACCATCCTTGTATTATCTAATCTTCTCTGGCCTCGAGGTGGTCGCCAAGATGTAACGAAACACTTTATCTCAGGGGTTTTGGTTTAGTGGGTGCTCAGGCTTTGAAGATGTTCAAGGACAAGATGGTGTAGCAAACGCTTTATTCAGGCACAAACAACGACGTAATTCTCAACAAAAATATTCAGAGACTTGTCCAATCCTAAAAATGCACAATTCATTACACATTGCACACGTCGATTTTACATAAACCATACACTCAGTACATCTTTTGTGAAAAAGAAACTACCTACCTAAAAATGCAGGCACCGACCAGCACCATTTGACCAAACGGTCTGAAATCATAAAGCCAAACACAAATTGTCGGTTTGAACAATTGGGAAAATTTGTCTGCCAATATATGGTTCCCGCAGATCTTCAGCTATCTCTCATCGCGTTAGCATAGCTGTACCGAGCCACGAAAATCCAGTTCGCAAAAAATATTCACAAAAAAAACGGACCAAAATACTGGAGCGCGACGGATTCTAACAATGAATGCAATGCTGCCGATAGTATCGCAATTTCTGTAATAAGCAAACAGCAAACGTTTCGTTGCATGAGTAAGGAAGACGTGGACCTTAGTTTTTTAGGTGTCATCCGAAGCACTATACTCGGCTGGTTTTCGTTGAGAGTACGAAGGATTGAAATCTAGGTACCAAGAATGTTCGGTTGGTCACCTACCTCCTTCGGCTAAGCGATGCTATAGAAATAATATCTAATAGTCGCGCCCGGATTCGAACCGGAACTCTTTGGGGCCATATGCCAGCGCCTCAACGCACTCGGCCACCAATCCAATTAAATCTAATAATCATATCAAATATACTAAAAATGAATTAGGATGATTCTAGATACATTTACGTTGTCATAAGCTGCTGTTTATGTTCTCTCAGATCATGTGAGCAACTGATACTGATGATAATGAAAAATAAGCTTCAGTTTCGCTCAGGAATTTGTTCAAAATATGGCTTAGAGCAGAAATTGTAATCAACTCATTAAGTAACATAACATTTGTTAAGTTGTCCAGAGCAGGGGAAAGAGAAAATTTCAGTTTATGAAGACTAAGGGCCGTTTTTATAAACGAGTATTAACTCCGTTTAAGAGTGGGCAATGAGACGCGCAGAATACCGAATGCAGCACTCCCGCTCTTGACTTCTCATTTGAAAACCAATCAATATTTTCATGATTTTTTGATCCCATCATGTAGATGAAGGATCAAGCTAGGGAGGATACTATCTCTTTTTTCGAAATTTCGAAAAGAAAATATATAAAAATATATCTGAACATAGCCAATTTCGCTCAATTATTTCCAGAAATATAACGGTAGGAACGATAAAAAACGTGTTCTACAGGAAAATCGTACTTTTTGTGTTTTTTCAGAATAAAAAAGTTCTTGGCATAGAGAAAATGTCGTAAAAAGTGATTTGGTATACACAATCATCTAGTTGAAGATCCGCAGCAAGTCTGTTGTTTTCTCGAAAACTGAGAGACAGCATCCCAGTATTACTCGCATATTAGATTATCGAGCAATGCAAATAAAAACGTCATGCGCGATATCACCCGTACTAGATGAGAAGATCGTTCGTTGAACAAGGATAACCGTTGATTTATGACGATTTGGTAACCGCCCACTGCTGTTTCCTCCAAACCCCCCCTGTCCCGGAGTTGGACAAAGTGTCTGGCCTTTCCCAGCCTTAAGCTATTGAATAGTCAATCAAATCACTGGTTCTACAGCAACTAAACCAAGTTCAGCAAGCGGAGCTCACACTCGTTTATAAAAACGGACCTAAAGGGGAGTATTTAATCTATGGGCCCACTTACCAAAATAACATAGGCAAACAATTCAGTGCCTACAGAGTGTGAGGTCTATCAAGAGGGTTCACAGAAATAACTGAAACCAACCTTGTTCTCAAGAGTTAATCGGCGAAAGCCAAAAGCTCTTTTTTGAGTTTTTATACACTCTGATCATCAATCATACCACCAGTGATGGCGAGATTTGGAATTTGGTTTGAATGACAAATGATTACTGCCACATTACCGCTTTTGAATACTTCTTTCAGCTGCTTTCATTATTATGTCATTCGATTCATGTTTGGGAATGCTCATTTCAGCTGAATTTTGAACAAAGGGAGTCAGGAGTTCTATGCAAATGAAATGATCACTGTTATCCTCGCTATTTGAATGATTCACGACTCGTCGACTCGATAGTTATAATCAAAAAATATATTAGCTGAGTCTGGTACGTTAATCGTAAAAATATGATAAATAAAACATGAGAACTAGAGCTGCTGCCAATGGCATTGATTGATGAAGAAATACAACCTCCAGTTTTGAACAGTTGATCCTTCAATAATTGCCGAGATTCGCTGCTTTAACGGTTCAGTGAATATCGGTGTAGTGGATTTTAATTTGGGACATTTCAGTTTTAATATTTTCCTGAAGTTGCTAACATAGCAAAACCCGGGTAGAGCAGGAAATTGTGTTTCGGTGTGTGGTAAAACTCGTTACAATTACACAAAACACTAACATTTCTCTAAAAGTAGTGAAAATATCCGATAGCGATATTGATATTTTTTCATTTATTTGCACTGGGCTCGGCACTGGGTAATTTTGCCGGCTGGCACCCTGAGTCGTGACATATATAACTTTTTGGCCTTTCACGTCCGGTTTATGCATCTGTCCGTAAGTTATAGACCAGTACGTGGACATCAAAAAAGGGTGTTTGAATGGAAAAGGTGGGGTACTTTTTAATATGTTGTTAGGCTTGGGGCACTAATGAAAAATCGAAGTTTTCGACGGAAGTTAGGTACAAAAATTTTGTATTTTCATGATAACTCAAAAACGATGACTTTCACGATAAACGATGTTTTATACAAAGTTGAAGAAGACAAAATTTCCTACATTTTTTGTAGCATCCATATGTTAGGAATTACAGTTTCGTGAAGTTGCACTATTTGAAAAAAAAGTCTTATATTTTGTTATTTGGCTGCTAATAACTAAAATAAATAATTTAAACAAATGCAAATTATACTGAAATAATTTTTGAAAAGACTACTTTAATATTATATTATTAGGTTGTATCACGTAGTCCCACCGCTTTCCGATGAATTTCAATTCGGAGATGGTGAATGGGGGATCTATGATGGGGGATATATCCTACACAAAGTTGTATGGCACTGAAATGATTCGTTTGGAGCGATATGTGACCAATATGTTCGATAAGTGCAAGATCATTTTGGTTCCGACACAATTATTGTTGTTTTTGATGGATATCCAACTGATGGTGGCAATACAAATACAAAAACCACAGAAAAACTTCGTCGATTAATAAAGCACGTGTCTACCGATGTCCTTTTTGATGATGAAGGAGCAGGAGCGATTTTAAGCCAATGAAAAAAAAAGTTCTTCTCATATCGATGCTGCAGAACAAATTTGAACTGGTTGAATTTACAGTTGAACAAGCTGAAGATGATGCCGATATGCCAATTGTCAACTCTGCAATACAATTATGCAGTGAATCAATATTTGATGCTGTTTTTGTAGTCGGGAAAGACGTTGACCTTGGTACTTCTGACAGCCTTTGCATCAGCCGAAATTTCTATATACTTTCGTAAACCTGGAAGGGGAAAAACTGCTGAGAGGATATATTCAGCAAGTAGTCTCAAATACGAAGAAGCAACCAAGCACATTCTGTTCATGTATGGCTTCAGTGGTTGTGACACTACATCATTCCTATTCAATCAGGAAAATACAAAATTTGGTACGCTAATAGAAAAGAACATAGCGGTGCCTGAAATAATAATAAATTTTCAGCAAACAAGATGCCACGCCAGAGGAGCTTCATATGGTGGAAAGGCATATTGCGTATAGCCAAGATGAATCTGACCGAAATAAAATATGATTTCGCTTGTGATTGGTTGTCACTCACGGGTTGGTATTTAGAGCTCAATCTAGATTTCCGGGCGTTTTCGATGATTCGAAATACACTCAATGAAAAAAAAACCGTCCAGAATTGATCACAATGTAACTTTTTTCATTCTTGTCCGATTTTGTTGAAATTAGCATCAAATCGTAGATTTATTTATGTTTAGGAATGTTAGCCTGAATTTCAGTTCCCCTAAACCAAGGCCTGTATTTTAGTTCCAAAAACAAAGAGCAAAAAATTCGGCAATATGCTACAATGAGAGCCTTAAATGGGCCTTAAATTATGGTGTGTTAAGATTTTTCATAAACTATTTCTTATATGTTTGGTTTTGCTAGCCTAACGGTTGAGCTAGCAAAACCCACGTTTTTTTTTAAAAAACGTAGACCAAGAAAATCGGCATTAGGCTAGGATTGGAGCCTTAAATGAGCCTTAAATTATGATGTAATCAGATCCTTCGAAAACTTCACGTAGTAGAAGTGGTTTTGCCAGCTTAACGTTAAGCTAACAGAACCCAAGATTTTTCGTATAAAACGAAGAGCAAAAAATTCGGCAATAGGGTAATAAATTAGCCTTGAATTAGCTTAAATTATGGCTGAATAAAAAATCCAAAAATCCAACGTGGTTCTGCTAGCTTAATGGAGGTGGTGGAAACATGGATGAATAGAGTTTGGAAGAGATTCGTTTCCAACGCTTCGCCAAATCTACGCTGAAAAGCAATTTCAATTTTGCCTCTTTTCCACATACAAATGACGCAGTGCTGGGTTTGGAAGCATAGCGTATGCTACAACCAGGACACCGACAATAACCAACCCGGACGCATTTTACCGTTTCCTATAGTGCTAGCGCAACCGAGTGCGCTAATCATGTAGGAAACGGATGCGTGAGACCTGTATTCCGTTTCCTAAGTGGTTAAAGCACCTTATTCAACTATTAGTCGCGCGCCCTAAAGTGAATGCTGCGAAATTCGCGCTCGCGACTTCAAGCCATTAGCTAATTGTGTCCATTTATTGTGGTTAGGTAGTGGTTCATTTGGTGATTGTCAATTGAGCCTTATTGCAATGGAAGTTATGGAAGGTATCATAAAGCAGTTTGATGTTGAATGCCGGATCCTGAAATGTGATATGACAAATGAAAGCGAGTACGAGGTACTAGTTAAAACCAAAATGTCTATTGAGGACTGCAACAGCCAGTGTATCGATTGGATCAATACATTTTCTGCTGTGACGAAAACACAATGGATTGTGTATCAAACCTATAATAATTTGAAGAGACTCCTATTTAGAAAAGATTTTGTTTGTCAACACAGCTGCAAAAATAAAACAAGAAAACAAGATAGCACGCGTGCCCGAAATTTGAAATGTCCACCTATCAAGTTCATGGTATAGGCGCACTCACATATTTTTTGCATGCATGCTTAATGAATATGTGAGATGCATAAACCACTAAGGAAACGGAATACAGGTCTCACGCATCCGTTTCCTACATGATTAGCGCACTCGGTTGCGCTAGCACTATAGGAAACGGTAAAATGCAACCCGGACCGTCGAGTCGTACCAATGTGGTAGAACTTGATTTTTGTAACGCTCTCCAATCATAATTTACTATTTTCTACTAAAAATCGCATCTACGAAACTTGCACCACCATTTATTAATCAAAAAGTACATCGGTAGACACGTGCTTTATTAAAGTTTTTTTGTGGTTTTTGTATTTTCATTGCCACCATCAGTTGGATATTCAACAAAAATAACAATTGCTCCAAACAAATCATTTTGGTGCCACACAACTTTGTGTAGGATATATCCTCCATTCACCATCTGATTATTTCCGAATTGAAATTCATCGGGAAGCGGTGTATAACGTAATATAACCATAACCTAATAATATAAAATTAAAGTAGAGTCTCTTTTGCATTCGTTAAAATTATTTTAGTTAACAGCCAAATAAAAAAATATAATCCTTTTTTTTTCAAATAGTGCAACTTCACGGAGCTGTAACTCCTAATATATGTATGCTACGAAAAACTATTTCCCACAATAAATTTAGGAAATTTTGTTCACTTCAACTTTGTGAAGGACATCTTTTGTCGTGAAAAGTCATCGTTTTCGAGTTATTATCCAAAAAACAATTTTTTTTTTACCTAAAATCCAAGATGGCGGCTCGAGCGCATACGCCTCGAAGTCGAGGACTATTACCCACATTCCAGATATTTTTTCTTCAAGAAAACATCAGCAGGAAATAATTAGATCGGTGTTGTGATTGTACTTCTCAAACACACTTTCGAAACACTTACTAACCAAATAATAATACGAAAATCCGGGTAGGTATGCTTTAGAAAAATGCGATTGATCATTACAATAGCAATGAAATAATGACTCACCACCAATTTTCCCAAGAAGGATATAGTATGAATAACTCTTCAATTTGAAATTAAAATAGTTCAATTCGTTTGAAATGCTTGGTATTATGTAAATGCCTGTTGTTGAAAACAAAATATGAGGGTGGGGTATCTGTGAGCATCTCAGGTACCTGATTCAAGCTGATTGTTTTTATGTGAAACATTTTGTTTGCAATTTTAAGTGAATATGCCTCCATAGTTATATTATGTATTTGATATTTATTTCACTATCAATAAAATTGTTTCAGTTGAATGATCTGCATTGATCTGGTATGATTTTTCTGATATTTTCAGAAACGTGGAGAAAACATGTTTTTTCCTAAAAATCTCAAATAACCTTCAGCCGAATTTGTCTTGAGTCTCATTGTTAAAATACAGAGCCGTTTAGCAATGTGGAAATTTTCTCCAAAAAACTTTTTTTTCAATTCTGGCTTTACTGGACCTCTGTTTATTATAATACTTCCATTTGAGAATCACCAAAAGAATTAGGGAGTTTGCCTATTGAATAATTATAAATAAGAAGTAATTTCATGGCACTGATGAGATATAATTGACACAATAATTAACTCCACAAAGAAACCACAATTTGAAGGGTTTACAACATATTTCAAAACATCAAACAAATTCAAACTGAACAAAGAAAATTATAAAAATTGACATAATTTTTATAATTCTGAAATTATAAATCAAGCTTTCTTTTTTTTACAACATTAGTAGATTGCTTGAACTGTTGAAACTTCTCTAAAAGTTGATCAAGCATATTTCCATGTTCATTTCGTTGTGTTGCTTCTTCATTCAGACTGTCTGATTCATTAGATGAAACACCAACAAATTTCACTTTTTTTGGAGAAATGGGATGTGGTTTACAAGGAGTAGATTTCAGAATACCAACAGGAGTATCCATGCCTAGAGTAGTAACTGACTTATTGTTCTCAAGCTTCTTCTTTAGATCATTGGTTTTCTCCAATTTTTTTTTGAACTCTTCTTCTAATTTGTTACTTTTCTCATGAGCTATATTCAAGCTGATATTTAATATGTTGAATGATTCTTTTATGTTATTCAGTTTTTCAGTTAAATATTCCTGAGAAGAAAATTGATAAGCTTTATTTTTTGCCAAATCCTGTATACAAGCATCCTTGGATAATTCATCTATCTGTTCTTGGAACTTTTTAACCTTAGACTTATTCATTTCAATTTCTTGATCAGAAAGCTGGATGTTGGTTTTCAATGATTTTTCTGCCATTACTTTCTCTTCCAATGAACATTTGGTGATAACAAGCTGGTTTTTCTCTTCCAGCATCTCAATGTACTCTTTAATTTTGAGATTGCTGTTCAATTTCAATTTCTCATTTTCTTCCACTAATAAAGAAATTTCATTATTCAATGAATCTAATGGTTTTCTTGCCAAATCCAACTGCTCTTCATAAAGTTTACTGAAAGATTTGCAAGTACTCTGCATATTTTCGAGTTTTTCTATGAGTTCTTTGGAATTTTCCTCAAGCATAGATAATTCCTGTGATTTTTTTTGAAGATTTTCCTCAAAGTTATTTTTTTCATTCATTTCAGACATTATTCCCTTTATTATATCATCAATCTTTGTTTTTAGTAGACAACTTTTTGATTTCTTTTCTTTCAATTCTTTGTCAAGATGAGTGATTGAGGACATATCTTTTTCTGATTTCAAACTTGCCTCCAAGTTTCCTACAATTAATCTTTTTTCAGCTAATATTTGTTCTAATTGTGTTCTACTCTCTTTCAAAGAAATATTTTGATCCACTTCCACTTTTCTTTTTTTATGCAAATTGACAAGCTGATCTAGCCTATCTCTAACTTGAACAATTTGTTGCTTTAAGAAGCAATTATCAGTTTGAAGAATTTTATTTTCAGTGTGATTGAATTGGTTTTTCTTCTCCTTGATTTCCTTCATGAGTGGATCACATCTGGATTTGAATGAGATTTGCAGATTTTTAACCTTATTAGCTTGATCATTGACTTCTTTTGAATAGAACATGTTCTTCTGATTCAAATTTTCAACAGTGCTCTTCATACCTTTGATGAAGTCAGTTAACTTCCCAACAATTACATCATTATTGACAACTTGATGCTGCATAGACAAGATTTCACCCTCTGATAGTTCCACATTTCTGATCAAAGATTCATTTTTGATTCTTAGTTCCTCAGCTAGATTTTGTTGATCACTAATTTTCTGTAAAATATCATTCCTCTGTCCATGAAGAATAATCAAAGTAGTTTTATCTGATTCCTGTGTTGAAATAATTTGTCTACTTTCACAATGTACCACCAATGTGGCCTCCTGATACTTCAACTTGGTCAAATTTATTTCTGCTGTAGATTCATACAAATCTTCACCCTTCTGCAGATCTTGATCAACTACTTTGAATTGATCATCAAGACGAGAAGGAGCAGGCTCAACATGATCATTTGGTAAAAGTACATTTGATTCTTCATATTCTATACTTTTAATGACACTGTGTTCTTCATATTCTATATTATTTGAATTATCTATAAATTCAGACTCCATGTACTGATAATCTATGGAATTCTCCATTATAATTCAGACAATGAAACTATTTGTTAAAAAATGAAACCTGGATATGAAAATTACCAGCGAAAATGAAACAATTGACTATCAATTTTCAATGAACATTTGAGAGCCTACTAGTATTCCCAGAAAGTAAATATTGATTATACTCACAGAACTTTCTGAAGATTAGTGAAGAATATACCATCTCTCAAATCAGTCACTTTATGAATTGGTTTAGATAGCTTCAAACAATTCACCTATAAAAATAAAATTATTCACAATTTTTTTTTACATTATTCCCGAAATATGCTCACCCAATCTACCAATATCCGTTCCCACATTGGGTTGTCCATCATATATCAATCTAAATACACAGCTTTCAGAAATCAGAATACGAGTAGAACACACTAGCTGGAGTTGCTTGAGTAACAAAATTGGTTAACTTACATCTGAGATCTTACATCATTCATGAAAATTTCTTAATACTCAATGCAAAATGCAACTTCAACTTGACTTGACCGTTGGTAAAAACACTTTTCGAAAATCAAACTCAGAAATGACAAATGACTTTTGTTATTTGAAACCACTGAACTCAAACAAGAAAAACCGTATTGATATCCCATAGATCTTAGATCCGGTATCTACGTTTTTATTTTTGTCCATATATATGTGAATTGTGAAGATCTATGCTCTATGCATATGTGTTGTACCATGGTTGTACCTCGTATCGGTTATATGCAAAGTGTAGCACTCTCCTGAACCTCGTGTATTTTGCACCGCTTTTGAGCATTCGATTCGCGAGGTGTAGAATGAACAACCAAATTAGGTTAACTGCACTGAAAATCAGCTGGTGTAGATTACACGACACCGAAAAGCAGACGAAATAACCTTATATTTTTTGGTTCTGTGTCTGTGTGTGCAAATTGTAGTTTTTGACACACCTTTATATCCATATTTTTTGAACAAATAGCTTCATCATGAAAGAAATATGATTTAAACTTTTTCGAATTATTACGTGAATTATAGGAAGAAACCTACCCAGACTGATGAAATTTTTGAGTAAAATTATAATTAGTACAGAAGTACTCGAAAAAATAATAATTTTTGAATTAAAGAATACAAATTCGAAAAAAATAAACAATCAAATAAATGACAGTTGACATTATCGACATTTGACATTAATGACAGTTGACATTTATGACAGATTGGTACCAACCCACAACGCTCAAGAAGCTGCCACCACAACACATGGTCAATACGGATTACGGGCGCTACCAGTGGCTACCAATACCAAAGTAAGGACCTTGGATCATAATATGCTTATAATAAAGGGGTATTGGTTTGGTATTTAGATTTTAGAGGGCAAGAATGTACTATGATATCACGTGGTACAACACATCTGTATGGTCAAAATTTTGAAACGACCGATCAATAGCATTACGTTTAACCCCTTAGGACCTTGCCCAGGACCTACCTAAAACAAATGACCTAGATACCTTATCTAGCATAGGCATATATGATCTAAGGTATGGACCAATCATGTTCAAGCATGGGTTAAATGAAGTTTCGCTCGCTTAGAAAGTGGCAATTTATTCCCACTGAACTCAAACTCCTATATCCTTGCCCGAATGCCCGCACCTTGGAAGAAGAGTCAGATGAGTCCTTGATGAGTCAGATAGCCAAGGTTACTTCAGTAACATTGGGATTGAGAAATAGGGTGGTCTATGCCCAAGGTTAGTTGAATAAAGACCCAGAGATTAGTGTGGATTAGTCATCCGAACGACTAATCTCTGAGACCGTGATAGAGACCAAGGTCTATTCCATAGATTTAATATGCTTACTCTAGATCCCGTATCCAGGTTATTTGTTTGTGGTCCATTCTTGGTCCGGTTGAAAGTACTAGCCATTGATTGGTTGCATTCAAGGTGGATATAGGATGGTGAAACAGCTTCCTATTAACAAGCACTAGAATAAACTGTAGTCCTTTTCCTACTTGATTTCATACCGTAGTAATATTTCCTGAAGTTATCAGAGATGGCTACATACCTTGTGTCGGTGAAACATAAACTGTGCATCTGTCATCTTTATATCAGTTTCATCTGTTCTAGATGAGAGAAGAGTCAAAATTCCAGATTCCCTGAAAATATTGTGTTTTGATGTCATTTCAACTCGTGGAGTACTTTGTGCCGTAAATAAAAAACATAATGCTACCAAACTTGAAATGATATCACCATTTCCATTTGTTGATATTGTAGCTATAAAAGTTAGGATGTACAAAAAATCACAAATAATATTTGTAATTTATATACCACCTGCCCAAAATCAACATACATATGATAGTATCTTCAATTTCTTGGAGCACACTATATTGAGCTTCAAAAATGATGTCATCATACTGGGTGATCTGAATATAGGAAACAACAATATAAATCTTTCAAATCGTTTAATAAATTTCTCAAACATAATTGGAGGAAAACAGCAAAACAGAATAGCAAATAAAAACAATAACTTCCTAGATGTAGTTATCTCTACTTCACAATGTATTGTAACTCATAATGACTTTCCTTTTGTTCCTGAAGATTCACATCACCCAGCATTACTTGTCAATATAATATTAATAGAAGATATCACATTGTGCGATTCTAATAAGTCAACCTTTTTTAATTTTAAGAAGGCAGATTTCCTTCATTTATATTTTCTACTTCAAAATGAAACATGGGATGAATTGATGAATGAAACAGATGTTGATGCTGCCTTAGATATTTTTTATGAAAAACTATATACTATTTTCAATGAATGTGTCCCTAAATCAAAATTAAAAAAAAACAAATATCCTACATGGTTTACACGTACATGAAATTATCTCTGACATTAAAGCCAAAGAAAGAAACTACAAATTATATAAAAAAACGAAACTTCCACAATGTCTTGTTGACTTCAAATACTTGAGAGCTAAAATCAAAAAAGAAACAAAAAAAGCTTATTTCAACTATATTTCAAAATTTGAAAGAACTCTGCAAGAAAACCCAAACCAATTCTGGAACTACATAAATTCGAAAAATAAAAACAATACAGGAATCCCTTCAGAAATGTATTTAGATAATCACCCTATCACAGGGGGAGACCATCTTTCAGAAGCTTTTGCTCAACACTTCAAATCAGTATTTGAAGATCATGTCACAGTGAGCCCAATCACTGAAAATTCTTATTCAAATAATTCTCTCCACCTAGATCCTATAACACCCGAGGAAACTGAGCAGGCAATAATGAAATTAAAAAACAAAAAATCTATAGGACCAGACATGATACCACGATATATTCTAAAAGGATGTAAAGAATTTTTGATAAATCCATTGACTTCAATTTTCAATTTAGCTATCATGTTACAAAAATTTCCGAGTAAACTGAAACTAGCTAAAATTGCACCCATATTCAAACATGGAAATCGATCGGAGATTGCAAATTATAGACCGATAGCTATACTATCAAACGTGGCTTTAGTTTTCGAGATAATTATTTGTCATAGAATTGCATATCACGTTAAAAATCAACTATCTGATTTCCAATATGGGTTCAGAAGTGGTAGATCTACAACGGGAAATCTATTAGATTTTGTAAATTACACAACAAACGCTTTGGCTGGTGGTAGCCAGGTAGATACCATCTATACTGATTTCTCAAAAGCGTTTGATAAGGTAGATCAAGGCTTATTGATTCAAAAGCTTCAATCATATTCTCTCAGCAACTCTTTTTGTAATTTCATAGCATCCTACTTGAACAACAGGGAACAATTTGTTAATGTGCAAAACTATGATTCACAACGGTATATAGCAACTTCTGGAGTTCCACAAGGAAGTATCCTAGGACCACTTTTGTTTTTATTATTCATTAATGATATCACCAGTTGCATCAAACATGGTAGAGTCTTGCTTTTTGCTGATGATATGAAGCTTTTTTCAAAAATTGATAACCTTGAAGATGCTATGAAATTGCAAGAAGATCTAGATAATGTCTTTCAATGGTCACATATGAATCATTTGCCTTTCAATGTCCAAAAATGTAAAGTAATGACATTTAGTTACAAAAAACAAACCACTAAATTCAATTATCAGATGAACACTTTTGATCTAATTTCAGAACATACTGTAAAAGACTTAGGCATAACTTTCGACAAAAAATTATCGTTCTGTGACCATATAACAAGTATAACCCGAACATCATATAGGAATCTTGGCTTTATATTTCGGAATTCAAGAAATTTCAAGTCAGAAAAAACCCTGAAAGTTCTCTATAATAGTCTTGTACGGGCAAAATTAGACTATTGCAGTATTGTTTGGGCTCCTCTATACACGAAATATATACAAATGCTTGAAACAGTTCAGAAAAAGTTTATAAGGCAAGCAGATTTTATTCTACATAGTGTTCATGTATCAAATTATCCCTCAAATCTAAGTAAATATAATTTGATGTCCTTATTCAATAGAAGAGTGTACTTCACCCTGATGTATCTGTACAAAATATATAACAATATGGCTCAAGACTGTACTACCCTTTCATCTGTGAGGTTACAAATACCAAATTCAAATACTCGGGCAGGTAATAACAAAACATTTGCAGTGAATACATTTCGGACAAATTATCAACTGAAATCTCCACATGTATCTATGGCAGTAAACTATAACGAAAATCAAACCTACTGTGACATATTTCGAGACAGTGTGACTACATTTAGAAATCAAATCAAAATGAAATTATCACAAAATACTGACATTGTACTGATTCAGTGATAGATCTCATTCTTCTTAAAAATTGTACACTCCTTTAGCTTTAAGTTAGGTTTTAGGTCATGTTGTTTGGATTAGTACTTCATTTTTGTGTTAATTTATAAAAATGAAGTACCACTTCGACCAACAATTCATTATACACAACATATAATTGGGGTCAAACCTGTTTGTTGGAATAAATAAATAAATAAATGTCTGTCAGATGCGAACCACAGAAATACATGAGCAACACAAATCTTCTTCGATAATCGATCTCACCGCCATCTTCATTCAAGTCGTGGAAATATTAGTACCTTCTCAAACGGTCTACAAGTTTTTCGCAGAAACAATTGAAGAGCTGTTTCACCATCCTATATCCACCTTGGTTGTATTGTTGACCATACAAATATGTTGTACCATGTAGTACCACTACTAGTACCTACTTTCTTGCATACCCCTCTGATACCAAACAAATACTACATGATGCCAAAGTCACAGCCAAAGTGGTCAAATCTAGTGTATATAAGGTCTAAGGTTAGTAGTAATCTCACCTTGGTCTTGTAGTCTTGTGTGCCAAGAACTTGCCAAAGAACCATCAAAGAACTTAGATGTCGTTTCTCTATGAATATAAGAGAAGATTGATAATGAGAAGAAGAAGTCAATGTTCAACAAGTAGTTTACGGTTTACAAAAGATTTGATACATTTATTTTGAATATTGTTAATTGTTATTGAAGACTCCAAAATTCAGAATTCATGAATTCACTAATCTGAATTATTTCGTGACATTCCAATGTCAGGTGATATACTACAATTTCTTGAGAAGGAAAAGATTTTGCTTCTAGAAAACAAAAAAAGACTAGGTCTCTGTGTAAATATTGAATATGATGAAAATTCCAAAAAAATACCGTCGGTTAAGGTACGTAAACAAGAAGCATACTTCTAAATTCCCTTTCAAGCATTTTAAACTATGTCAATGGGTTGTATACTTGAAGTATAGGTACTTAACGTACGTCTCAACAGAAATTGGTTTGCCCTTACTCAGCATTTTCACACACATGAAAGAGAAAATCGAAAACTTTTATTGCATGGGAGAAAAAACTTGTGTACCTACAATAAATAATGAATAAACTCAACACTGATGCATGCACTGTTAATGTTAGCAATCACTGCTTCAAAAATAAATAAGTCACATGAATGAAGAATATTTACACAGAGTACAGTAAGGCAAATATATATATATATATAAGATTTAATACTCCTTTTATGATTATTTGGGTATAATGTTTATAGGGTGTAATTTTTTTTGAGAATCTCAGTTATGATAAGTTAATATAGCTCTTTTAATTGAGGCTAACTTGCCAACTCCCATGATAAAAAATTATCTGATAGAAAATTTGATGTGTCATTTTCAAGTTCTTGTATTATTGAAAAGAAAAACGGAAATTCGAAATTTTTATATAATTTTTTCAAGTCAAAACCAAAAGAACTGTACTAGGTCGTTCTTGAAGAACGTTTATACAAGGGATCTGAATAAGTATGTCATCATATTTTATTTTCCAAGGCGTTCTATATAGAATATCGACGATACTATTGATAGATATATACCCTCAAAAACTTGATAAAAAGGTTTTGTGTAATAATATAATATCATAGATGTGAAAAAATTCTAGGATAGCTGGATTTTTCAATTTTGCAGTAAATTAGGTAGTCCTTCCACATAATTTATAACCCAAATACACTCTATTCAGATGGTAGTTTATTCCTGTGGATTTTGTATGAAACACAGTAAATGAGTATAGACATACATTAATTATTTGTTATTAGATAGATCTTTTTTATTTACTAATTTCTCCAATAAGCATCTACACATTAATTGATTATAGGTACTCAAATGATGAATAGGTTTATAAAAACATGTTTTTTAGGAAGAATTCAGGCAGATTTTTATCAAATCAAGTACTCTCAAAGAGTACTAGTTGACATGGTGATAAATTTAGGTCTGGAAAAAAACTTATCGAAAAACTCATCGATATTGTGGTGTCTATTTATTGTGTCCCTCCTACACTCGATGTAAAGGGTTAAATGAAACAACTATTTCCTATTTGTCCACCCTCACTTTGTCACGGTCTGATATCAACTGCCACATTCATCAATGCTATCTTCAACGTGACTCAGTGAATGCGAATATCTTTATTCATTATATAATCCAATACACTACATCTCTCCCTTTTTTACAAAGTATAATAATATAATATAATATAATATAACATAATATAATATAATATAACAACTAAATTTGAACATATATAATTAGCCTAAATCATACATATATACTAATACTAAATTATGAATTTCTCAGACATAATTCATGGAATTGTATCATTAGATCTATCTTCAGAAAACGTTTCTAATTCATTTGGTTTATTTACTACTTTCCATTCTCCTTCCATTTTTTCCAAATGAACCACGTTTCGACGATATTGCTGTCCAGTTTCATCATTCTCTACCTCTACATCACCGCCGTTTTTTCCGATCACCGTGTGTGGTATGGGGTTGAAATTCGATGTTAATTTATTTTGTTTGATCATACTCTTTATGTAAACTTTATCGCCTAAATCTAAAGAGCTTTGATGTGCTCTTCTTTTTCTATCGCTATATTCCTTTCCACTCGATTTCTTCTGCATGTCATAATCTCTGAATTCCTCATCAGTTATTTTGTTCTCTAAATCCCTTACTGTTGGGATTTTATCCCAAAACTGTCTTCGAAAAAATAATTCGGCAGGTGTTTTACCGGTTGTGGAATGTGGCGTAGCATTGTACATCATGATATAGTTCAGTAAATCTTGTTTACAATCGGTTTCGATTGACCGGCTGTTGTTAAGTCGCTTTACAATGTCCCTATTTTGACGCTCAACTTCTTCATTCTGATGAGGCCAATAGGGGATAGTGTTGAACAACTTAATGCCCGATTCTTTACAAAAATCTTTCATTTCTGTACCACTGAACTGTTTACCGTTGTCAGCTGTAATAGATACTGGGTATCCCAAACGTGAAAATATTTCTTGGAGTGCTTTTATGGTGTTACTGGCAGTCGTTGTTGTCATAATTTTTTTTTCTCTTTACATCGACTGAAATAGTCGATTACAACCAAGAGATGATGTCCACTTGGTAAGGGACCTAAAAAATCCATCGCTACATCTATCCAGGCTTCGGTTGGTAACTGACGTCGTTTCATTGGATGCGGCGGATTTGGTGCTGTGATCTTTGCAGCTTCGCACCAATTTTTCCGCGTCTGAGTCTATTTTGGGCCACCATACTTAAGTACGTAGCCTATTTTTCATCGCTACGATACCCGGATGACCTTCATGGGCTGCTTGTAATACGTTCTGTCTGAGGGTTGTTGGAATCACAATTTTATTACTTCTCAGAAGGAAGTCTTCATAAAAACTTGAAATTTGTTTATAGAGTCGTCCTTCTCGTTGTGCGACAGCCATTTTTTCACTTTCAATATTTCCAAATCAGTTTTTGAATGTTTCATAATGTCTGATAATGAAACAGCTACGGGTCGCGAATGTTCGACGATCTGTCGGATGTGTTCTTCCCCGTCGAAAGTGGCGCATTTGATATTACTGACACAAAGTCTTGATAGAGGGTCTGCTATAGTCTTGCCTGGGCGATAGACAACTTTAAAATTATAGGACTGCAATCGTAGTACCCATCTTTCTATTCTGGCACATGGTTTCGACTTGGGGCCAAAGGTTACTTCCAGTGGCTTATGATCGGTAACTAGTTCAAATCCCACTTTGCCATATAAATAAATGTGAAAATGTTCCATCGCCCAGACAAGAGCTAAAGCTTCTTTTTATTTTTATTTCCATACGCTATTACTCGTGGACCTTCCGAGTCGTACTGTATTAAAACTGCTCCAAGCGCTACAGGGCTGGCGTCTGCTATGACCCGTGTTCTCTCTTGAGGGTCGTAGTAGCCTAGGGTTTCGATGCTGCTCAAAGATTCTTTCAATTTAAGAAATGCTACATTTTAGTTTATTAGCCAATGTTTTCCAATTTTTTCGTGTTTACCCAATTTGAGGCGTAACAACTGTCTTTGTGGTTCGGTTATGGTGGCTAGATTAGGAATCCACTTACCAATATAGTTGATCAACCCAAAGAAACTTTGTAGTTCCTCTATTGAATTTGGTGTTCGAAAAGATTTGATAACTGACATATATTTGTCCAATGGCTTCATGCCCTTTTCTAGAAATGAAAGTTGTGATATATCGTGAATTCTTCAATTTGGTGAAAAGCATTTCTAATATCCAGTCTAGAGAATAAATTAGCTTTTCGAAATTGTGTTGAAAGTTGGTCCATGGTCGGTAACGGATGATTTTCTCTTATAATTGCTTCATTTGCCCTTCTCATATCAATACAGATCCTTATTTCCCCATTAGGTTTCAATAC
Organism: Chrysomela aeneicollis; assembly: GCA_029955515.1. Lineage (NCBI taxonomy): Eukaryota > Metazoa > Arthropoda > Insecta > Coleoptera > Chrysomelidae > Chrysomela > Chrysomela aeneicollis. Next base: position 6,955,539 of record JARUHQ010000009.1, on the reverse strand, counting down.
TGGAACCATAGGTGAAACTCATTTGGACGGCATATCCACCGGTTCAATTATATCGGAATCCACGAGTTCCTCAATTTTATTGTTTACTTTGCTTTCAAGTGAAATTGGGATTCTTCGATATGGTTGAACGATTGGTTTTACATTTTCATCGATGGGTATGTTCACCAACACATTTTTGAATTTAGGAAAATTGGATACGTGATTGATATGAAAATCTGTTCCAATACGTAGTACCCCTAAAGACTTCGCAGTGTTCCTACCCAGTAGATTTTTTGAGCCATTTTTCACCACATAGAATGTAGTGCTTATGTCTAATGGCATTTTGCTAGCGTATGCCATGAACACTTTTTCAGGATTCTTGATTTGGTTGAATACCTTCACTTTTGAAGTCTTTAGTTGTTCCCACGTTTTGTCGCACAATATATTACAAGTACTACCTGAATCAACTACCATTTCAACAGGAATTCCAGCTATAGAGCACACCAGATCATAATCACGATCGACGTGAAATACATAGTCCACTCGATCATCATCTTTATCATCACGCTTCGGTCTTGAGTATCTTGATTTCTTGTCCGTCTGATGATGTTTTTGTATTGTCTTCCAGGATGATTTCCTCTTGCTCGCTCTAGTTTTGCATTGTTGATGAATGTGCCCAGCGAAACCACACTTGCTGCAAATGGAGTTTATTTCTGGACAATTTGAAGCCAAATGTTTGGTTGATCCGCAACGGTAGCAAGCTTTGACTTCTGTTCGATGGTATCTTTCTTCCTGTTTTTCATTTGGTTTTTCGCTTTTTTGAAATTTCATTTATTTCGTCAGGACGAATTTCTCTTTCATTGAATTGCTGTAACTGTCTTTCAACCGCCTCGAGTGCAATTGCTTCTGCAACAATTGTATCTAAATTGATGGTATCGCCTATAGTGAGGGTTTTCCTTTTCAACTCGGTAGACTGACATTTTTCGACTATCTGGTCGATGAGGTTCTCTTCTTGATTAGCAAATTTGCATTTCGTCGCTTGATTTCTCAATCGTATAAGGAATTTTTCAAATTTTTCATCACTTTCCTGCTTTATCAGACGAAAAATATGTCGCTCGTATACTTTGCTCTGTTTTGGAGAAAAATATTGATCGAGTTTTTCCAATGCTACCTTGAACACATCAATGGTGCCCTCTTCGGTATTTTCATTCTCAGATACGTGAGCTCCTGGCAAATTATAATAAATGTCTTGCAAGCCTAAACCTCCAGTGTGCATATAGGGTAGCTCTCTTCTGTGAAGAGTTTTGGATTTTGGCGGCTTCTAAGTAAACTTCTAGGCCTCTCTTCCATTTTTCCCATTTAATTCCAACGAACCCAATTTCACCATCACAGTTGAACGGTTCTAGTGGTGTCATATTGGCCATTTCAGGATTCTGTAATTGAAAATCTATGTGTCAAATTCATAGATTCAATTCATTATAATAATGCTGCGATTGAGAATCTATGTGTCAAATTCATAGTTCATTTCCAAATTTTGTGGAAATCTATGTGTCAAATTCATAGATTCCATCTATCATAGCTACCTTTCTCATTCGTAGTATGAATTCGAATTTATGTGACTTTTTCATAAATTCTGTTTCCATATGCTTGTATTTTTCCATGTATCCTATTCATGGTCAAAATGTTTCTATTTTGCCATGTATCGTATTCACGGGCTCAATTTTGCCATGTATCGTATTCATGGACTCTATTTTGCCATGTATCGTATTCATGGACTCTATTTTGCCATGTATCGTATTCATGGACTCTATTTTGCCATGTATCGTATTCATGGACTCTATTTTGCCATGTATCGTATTCATGGACTCTATTTTGCCATGTATCGTATTCATGGACTCTATTTTGCCATGTATCGTATTCATGGACTCTATTTTGCCATGTATCGTATTCATGGACTCTATTTTGCCATGTATCGTATTCATGGACTCTATTTTGCCATGTATCGTATTCATGGACTCTATTTTGCCATGTATCGTATTCATGGACTCTATTTTGCCATGTATCGTATTCATGGACTCTATTTTGCCATGTATCGTATTCATGGACTCTATTTTGCCATGTATCGTATTCATGGACTCTATTTTGCCATGTATCGTATTCATGGACTCTATTTTGCCATTGCTGTTATAAATTATTGTAAATGGTTTTCCTACCTTTAATCCTCGTCGCCATTATGTGGTGTCTATTTATTGTGTCCCTCCTACACTCGATGTAAAGGGTTAAATGAAACAACTATTTCCTATTTGTCCACCCTCACTTTGTCACGGTCTGATATCAACTGCCACATTCATCAATGCTATCTTCAACTTGACTCAGTGAATGCGAATATCTTTATTCATTATATAATCCAATACACTACAGATATATCGGACAATGGATATATTTCAACACCTCGAAATTCGATAACTAAAAAATCCAATGTCGCGCTGCCCTAACTCTTCATAATCAGAAATGATAATATTTGGAATGATTAAAGTACAGGGTGTCCCATTTTCGATATCCTCACGATATATCTTGGCTTATTTTCAAAGATGAGATTCACGGTTGGATAATTTTTTGTAAAACGATACCGCTAAAATGTCCATAGCCCGCTTCGTTTTCGAGAAACTGGGCGAAATTGAAAATATTGCATTTTATTGGGACAAGTGAATTTCACATCATTTTGTGGGGTTCTCATATTCAACGATAGATGCGCTAGAGTCGAAAATTATTTGATAAATGTTGTTTCAATCTTGTTCGATTCATATTGTCCCCATCCAAACTCATTGGAAAATCCACAAAATTAGAAGTCATTCAGAACCAAATCTTCATGCTTCTATATTGATACCTGCAATAACCTGTAAATTTGGTTGAAAACGCGGCTGGATTAAGATAACCTTAGCAACGCAATGTCAACGTTTATCGAATATGTATCGAACACGATTGAAACAAAATTGTTGATGTATCTTTCGACCGCTAGCGCTTCTCTCGTTGATATGGAAACCCCACGTAATGAGCTGAAATTCAATTGTTTCAAATCAACAATTGAAGATTAATGCAACCAGGTCGAGCACCAGGCCTTATTTTCATCATTTGGCACTGAATATACATCAGTGCTTTTCTTTAATGTCCCCCCCCCCTTTAATTTTGAAGTTGAACGTATATGATTCTAGAACTGTCATTCTTGCGTCATTTCTCTTCATAATTATATCTTCATCCGATATAGCTTCTAGACTACCCCGTCTTAAACTTCTGTAGGCTATCGATTTTGAAACACCCTGTATATCCTTCATTCCAGCATTACAATGATTACAAAATGAACCATCATGACAAGGTAAATGAAACAACTCAAGCCAATTGTTTTTTTCGATCCTTCGGGCTGTTCTGTTGGTGTTATGTCGTGTGTAATACATATGGTTAGGATGTTTAGATTTTCGAAACACATCTTCTAAAATAAACATAAATACATTAAATTACAGTTAAATAAACAATCTAGAAAAAATAGTACTGCACATTGTATCCTTGTTCAAGCGCCTAGGGCTATTCTCTTTAACCCGGTTTTTTGTTTCCTGGACATCGTCGTAGGATGTCTTGAATTTTTGAAATTTTTCATAGGTCATGTTTGGTGATTTGATGGTGTTATTGAGCAGTTCGCCCACTCCCTTATACGGGCCGCGACCTCGGCGGCTTCACTTTTGCTGACATTCTCGTAAAACTCACAGAATATCAGTGTGCGCTCACTCACCCGTTGTGCTGAGACAAGTTCTCTGTTCAGCTTCCTCAGCTGTGCCACTACCATATCAAAGTTAATCAATGTGTATCGAACCCATCTCGAACTCTAAACTCTTCCATGAGTTCCTATCCTCTCAGATGTCGTTCGCACTGGCCCCGGTCTTCTGGGGGGAAAGCTTCGGGAATTCCATTCTTGCTCCTATTGTGGTTCTTGGAGAACTTGATGCATTAGAGCCCGGCAAGATTCCTCCTGCAGCGCTGCTTCCGTTGTCCTGGTTCATTATCTGTCACGCATTAGTTGTGGGCTCGGTGTGGGTGCCGGACAAATTTTCTAGGTTTGTTTTTATTCCTTCCTTCCAGTCTACGTTGGTATACTTTTTGCATTGCCATGTTGGATGTAATAATGCACATTTCAGGCATCTGTATGTCTTGAAGCAATTGGAGGTTGGATGCCCGCAGCATTGGCATCTATGACATTGTGTTACAAGTCTCTTGTTCTTGCTCAGGTCCCACCTCATGAAAATATTCATGAGGTGTTTCACCCATTTCCTGAGGTGCCTGAGTGTGATTTCAGGATATGTGATGAACAAATGCTCGAATGTGTGACCTCCTTTCATTTTGTAAACATCCTTCTTGATGTATGGTATTATTTTTCCAGAGCCTCCATTATAGAGTCCATTGTCGGGAAGGCCTTTATAACGAATGCATGGGTTTTTGCCTCTTTAGTTGAGTATGTTTGGAATTGTTGATTTTCCTTGATGAAAAATTATTTTATTTCTGACCGGCATATTATAAGCTTATATCGCTATATATAGCAACAATTTAGCAACAACCAAATTCCTGGGAAAATGATAAATTGAAATATTTATTCCGTTAAAATCTGTCAGAAATAAAGTTATCAATGTAACACAGGAATTAATGAGCCTTAATAACCTCAGGCAATTGCTGTCCCTATAGGGCCAGACGCCCTCGGGACGTTATCTTTGCCATCGGTAATTAAGGCCCTTATATAATTCCCTTGATACATAAATAATTATTACTTTGTTGTGTTCCTCGGTTGTTTCGAGAAATATCATAGTAGTTTTTGCAGTAACTTTCTGTTTGTAGAATATGTAGGATATGGTAGGATATGCATCCACCCCGTATACGCTGACAGTATCACTTAGTGGCTCAATCGGGGACTCAGTGATACGATGAATCAAGGGATGTTACGTGAAGAAGTTAGGCTGAGAGTCAGTTACCGTTTAGACGTAGTATTAGAAGGATGAGAGAATAAAAGTGTGTCTATAATTATTGTTTCGAAGTATGTATTTCTAACATGTTGGATAGTTTTTTTTTCGGCGTAGTCTTCAGGAGTTTTCTGGTGCCAAACAGGTAGATAGGGACTAGACTATATTTCTTATCAACAATTTTATTTACGATAAGGATGATGTCAAGACGTTCATGGAACTAGTTTTGAATATTTCCTGCATTGAAATCATTTTTTTAGTTGCTTTAGGGTCGGTTGCATTAAGATTTAACAGACGAATAAATATTTAATTTGTTTATAACCACGGCAACGCATGTCTTAGCTCGCGCATTAGCAGAGTTAATCCCACGTTAAGTTAACAGAAGGCTTGACGGGCTTTTATGCAACCGGCAGTAAGTGTTTATTTTCACAATAAATGATGAAACCATGGAAATTTTCAATGATGAGTGAATAAAAGTAGTTTGCAGGATATCATTTCATGACGCAATATCGCAGATTCGGTTCTTTTTTCCTAGCCGACACATATATATTTGTGGGTGACCCGGTCAACTATGCTCTGTACAATGAATACCATATTATACGGTCCTACCAGCCCTTGTGGAACTCAATACAGGGCTTTTCACGATGAGCGTAAATTAGACATTTCTGGTTAACCACACAACGGATTTACCTGAAAATTCAACAGTATACATGAATCAATATGATTTACACTCCTAAAAATTTTTAGACGATGCGGCGTTGCCGCTTCTACTATAAAGTAGCAGCTTCTCCGATTTGGAACACCCTGTATTTTATTGCATTTTTAGATTCTTCTTGGAAAGCTGATTTCATTGATCTCTCATACTTGGGGTCTTTATCTAACTATTACAGAGATATAGGGTGTGAAAAATCGAGATTTTTCAACTTTGTGAATTTTTTTCTTCAAAACTATTTATAATTTGAACTTTTTATCCACTATCGATTGATATTTAATTGAAACAAATACAGGGTGATTCAAAATTTGGAATTCTAAACCACCCTGTATTTGTTTGAATTAAATATCAATCGATAGTAAATGGAAAGTTAAGATAGGAGTATGTAAGCCGTTTCAACCAATTATAAATAATTTCGACGAAAAAAATTCCCAAAGTTGAAAAATCTCGATTTTTCGCTCCCTATATCTCTGTAATCGTTCGATGAAGACCCCAAGTATGACAGATCAATTAAATCAGCTTCCCAAGGGGGATCTGAAAATGCAATAAAATACAGGGTGTTGCATATGAAAAATCAATCGTCTAAAATATTTCAAATGTGTGAATCATATTGATTCATGTGAGCTGTCGAATTTTCATGTCGATCCGTTGTATGGTTAGCCAGAAACGTCTAATTAACGCTCATCGTGAAAAGCCCTGTATATCGTTTGTAACCTCCAAATATTTATGAAAAATTGCAATACCTATTTTCTCTCTAAGTGTCTCTACTGGCTTGCACGGTGTTCCAGTTCAATGAAGATTATAGGTTTTCCTCTCGTGCAGTCGAGAGATAAGAAAAAAAAAATAAGCCAATTTGTTATCGAGCTTCAATATGCAATACTATTTATCATTATTTCATTCGACATGAGAGATATTGGAATGCAAAAATAAATGTTTTTCTTTAAAACGATTACTCCCAAACACACTTTACAAGATTGAAACACTGTCGTTACTCGTGATACAACTCATATAAATCATATAAAAAAGTTTATAACTAAAATTTTAAGCCGTCGTGAGTTAGTTCCACGTTAGTTCTTCATAACTTTTTTTAGGTTGACAGCCATGATGGCACTCCCTCATCGACGCTTTCTGATATACAAATGATATTTTCTGATATTCAATTGACTATCCTGAAATACAAAAGACGCTTTCTGAAATTAAACTGACTACTCTGAAATACAATTGATGGTGTCTGAAATTGAACTCGCTATTCTGAAGTACAGTGGGCGCTTTCTGAAATGCAAGTGACCATTCTGAAAGTGATTTGATGCTTTCTGGAATACCTAAAAACGGTGAAGGTGTCGTACGGCGAGAGTGACTTAGCGTTTTGTACCAAGTGTTTTGAATTAACGAACCCAATAGAAGATTACGTAACAGTTACTGATGTCAACTGTCTCTCCGCGCCACTCCACACCTTTGCATATGCAATTTAATAATTCCAGAGAGTACCAGAACTTTATATCGATTGCTGGAGCATTTGAGTTTTTCCTGGAACCGGACCTGCCCTGCCGCCGAGCCATATCGGGCATCTCAGTGGCGTGCTCTTGTCTTTCGATTATCAATATCAATCTGCAACAGTATGTGGAAATATAAAAAAAAATGATTATAGAAGCTAGAAACACTCAATGTTGTTAAAGAAGCAACATTTATAAATATATCGCTCACCAACGAATTCTACAAACAAAATCACCCCCTTGTTGTACCTAGTATGTTAGTTATAACATAGTAATAGTTGATTCAATATTCTACCACTATTGTTATGAGAATATAATTACACTACGACTGTCAAATCAAAAACGGAAAGAGGTGCTGAAATATCCTGAAAAAACTGAAGATTGTATATTTTCATAGTGATCCATAATGTTTCCACTATTCCTGATGCTAGAGTTTTGAAATTTGGTATTCACACTTGCTGAAATTCACATGCTGAATTCAACATTGATATGAGAAGAATTCTAGGTACACTGGATTCGAAGATATCGATGTCATTTTTGATATTTTTTAATGGTAGTCATATTGGATTTTCACATCATCGGATATATAGTAGAATTACCAATTGATCGATGTATCACACTCGTATGTTCGATGAAAGAGAAGTCGCAATAACAGGAAAAATAGAAACGGAAAAGTTCATAATCGTTTTTTATGTACCAAGTGCGTTATATAGATCCTAACGCCCGGAGGGCATACAAGATTTTATTTTTCACGAAAAAATTATCTCCAAAGACGTTGTTTACTTCATAAATTTCTTCTCATAGTATTTACTGCGTTCTGGTGGGAACTGAGCACAGCTTCTATGCAGTTGCCATGGACACATTGAAGGGTTGTTTATTTAATAAAACGACGCTGCATTTTGGCAGGCGTGATTCATACATATATCTAATAATAACTATATAGGTAACATGGATACCAGAGCTGAAGCCGAGAAATAAAACAAATGACAGTCTGCGGGACAAATCGCGAATATGCGCATGCGCAATTTTGAATTAAGAATCGACATTCGTTTTCATCATGGAGGAGAGTAGCTTTCTAGATAACCTATTACGGTGGATTTATGCAGAGGTTTTAAGTCGTAAGTTTTAAGTAATAAGTCATAAGAAGTTCATCCATTGGTTTTTAATGTAACCATTTATACAGCTGTCATAAGTTTTAAGTCCTAAGAAAAGTTGGCCAACATTTATCTCTTACGACTTACGACTTAAAACTCGATCGATTTGCGCATGCGTCTGATTTAGCAAAAGGGTATCGTAACAAACAGCAGGAGTTGAATGCATCTAAAGCAAATAGACATAAACAAAAATAGCATTGAGGCTGAACATTTGGATTGAATAAAAGGAATTGAGAAAAATAAGCACACGAAATAACAGGATTGACACTATTGACAGTCCTTCAAACTTCTTGCATAAATGGTCCATTTTTCCTTACGACTTAAAACTTAAGACTTAAAACTAACGACTCAAAACCTCTGCATAAATCTACCGTTACTTTGTGTTTCTAGTGAGGGACAAACGTATGATAATTATTAAAAATCAGTCAAATGTGTCACGTAACCTTCAATTCGATGTTTTTATCATGACATATATTTTTCAAATATTTATTTATCGATGGATTGTTGGACGATTTTGGATAATAGTTGATGATAGATGCAGAAATGGATGTGAACTACAAAGCGATACTTGCGATTTGCATAGAAACCTGTGACGATAAAGTCATCGGAACAAGATTCGTGGGGTAATTTTTGATCAATCACTGTTATCACTCACTAATCACTTCTGTAAATAATCAGTAAGTACATTAACAACCATATTAACGCTCTTTTACATAATATGGGTTAACAAATATACCTAACCTATGAAATTCTTTAAGCGTCAGTGGATTTCAACTCGTCAAAACCCGCGCATGCGCACAATTCATCATTAGCAAGCCAGACAGTCTTTTGTTTTTCCAAAACTAGCTTCACTTTCGCTTGAAGATGAGAATAGGTGTTATCCATATAGTTGTTATTATATATATATGGATTCATAATGCCCTCCATAACGCCCTGGGCGTTATGGGTCTGTTAATAGCAACCGTTGCCAAGGTATTATAAAGCAGTAATGGACAAGTGAAAAATACATGATTTATTGAAGGAAAGATATACTCGATTTATTTCAATATTCGAAATTCGAGAAGCGCATTTTTTTGTAATTTAACATAGTTCGCGTCTCCCGTTTCCGATTTGCCAATAAAGGTACCATGAAATTTGCTTTACCCTGTATACATTGTAAGTACATATTATACATAGTGAAATCAAAATCCATAATCTTGAAACTACTGAATGTTTTATAGTTCATATAATTAAAGAAGCGATGGTTGAATATTAATTAACCGAAATTAATTAATCATAACTTCTTTTGAAATAAAACAAAATCGCATAATTTTATTTTAAAATTTACTATGGAAAGCATATTCAGTGTCTTTACCATAAAACTTTATATTGATTTCTTTATGAGTAGTTCGCAGTCTGAATTGAATTAGATATTTTCAAAATAACTAATATCAAAACGCCAACTGAACTCGAAAGTGGTATCTATCCTTGAAATCTTTTATTTATTGGTGACACGTCTTCATTGGCATGATGAATATTTCAATAAAGTGACCCACTGGCCGACTTGTGGCCAACAATGGCAAGACAGTAATTGCATTAATTGATAAACTTCTATTGGCCCAATGATGACTTCAATAAACTCATCTGCACTGGTTTTCCAATGAACAAAAAAGTGAAAAATTGTAGTGATTTTCTATTGCTGAAAAAATTATATCCTATAAAATTTCAGGACATGTGAAGCCAAAGGGCAACGAATATGTATATGTATATCATACAGCTATATCCAAGTTTGGATCATTTGCAAATATTGCCAATTTGCCAACAGTATGCCATCAATTAATAAATCAATGGGCCATCGAATCGCCGTTTATAATGTGTTTGCTAATTTCACCATGTTCAAACAAACTTGTTTGGAAAGATATTTCGTAAAAACTACTTTAAATGAAATTCCTTATTTTCATACATTACTGTTAGCGCCTATTATATTCGTCAAAATCGGTCGTGAATGATTTTGATCCACTTAAATTATTCCTTATATCAGAATCAAAATATTGTTGAATGTTCAGTGTTTCCTCATGTCGATCCCTTTGAATTATGAATATGATCATGATGTATTTATTTGTTGAGCTCCTATGCTCCAAACCAGCCGTAATCTAATAAATAGCTGAAGTAGTTATTCAATGATAATCCAGCACCCAAACTTATGTATACATGCATACACGCTGTACGCTGAATAATCCATATTCTAAAAATAAGATGCTGTCTCACTCACAAGAATCTCAACTCGTTAAGTTCTTCATTGATTTGGCGAAGGCGAACAACATTGGATAATTTCGCCTATCATCATCGAAGACACCCATGATAAAAAGAGGAGTGGCGGTTCAATGCCGCCTCTGACCTTGTTCAATATTGATTTTGCCTGAAAGTCAAATATGAAGGGCTGAAAGGAGTCGTGTGTTCTGTTTTCAGTGTTATTTCTCCCTTAATACTCCCCATGAAAGTTGAAACCTAATCCGCTTTAAGTTTTGAGTTTTTTCTATCGTTGAGTTCAAACTGAATGTTGAGAGATTTTCGTCAATAAGAAAGATGTGAGTATTCGTCAAATATTCTTGTTGATTGTGCTTCCTGAGCAAGATGGTCAATTCTCGAACGGTATCATTATGAATGTGTAAATTCCCAAGAGGTATCGAAAAAAAAAACACATTTTCATAGATATAATATGGTTTTCCGATGTTAAATGTAGATTTATAAATACTTATAAATTTTTAATAACAGTTGTAAATTTATTATTTCAGGATCATTGTGTTGAAAAGGTCACCCAGAACAATAACTGTGAACAATCATTCGAAGAAAATAAAGAAAATATTAATTTGAATTCCAGTAGTGTCTTATCTCCTGAAAGCAACCAAGTAAGTTTATAATTGTGATTATGTGTGTATTTTTTTATCAGTCATTTATTTTAGATTTTTACTATTTTATATTGTTTTTTTTTATATTGTAAGTTCTACTAGCATGAAATTCATGTTTTCCAATTTCGAATGTTATGAGGCTACTTTCATCTAAAATATTCGTCAGAAACCTACGTTTTCAGTATTTCTTTGAGTGGCAATTGAAATTCAAGTCTGTAATGTAGATGGTTGTTTGGTTATAGTAGGACTGATTCTTCCAATTTCGTCTCCACATTACTACCTACCGTACGTGATTATTTTTTATTTGGGTTAATCGAATACTATCATAATTAGGCCATGCATTATTAATGAATCAGAAGTAAATTATCTTTCAACTTTCGGCAGATCGATAATATCTAGACGTATGATATAGTGTGATTAAACAGTCAAAAGTAAAAATTGATTCTGAATGTGACTAAAATACTTACTCGAATAGGTTCCAAACTCAAAAACAGTAATTCTTTTAGATCTGAATATCATTATTGTAGAAAACTAAAATCATAGATATTTTTGTGATCATAACCTGTATATTGCGTATATATGAATCAAGAGGTGGGTGGTATAACTTTTTCAAGACTGTTAGCGATCTCTCGTTGAATCAACCCTACTATAACTTTCAGGTGCTATAATGCTTTTTTGGTTTCTTTATCGTTTCATTTCTAGACTCTGCCATTTATCGAACAACTTGATTTAAATGGTAAGCGAAATCAAGATAGTAATGCCGTTTCGCTAGAAGAGAAAAAGCGAGCTTTAATTGATAACCTTAATTCCGAACATCCATTAACTGATAGATCGGTAAGCATGCATTTTTATTTTTTTTTATTTGTGGCAAGACGTAGGTGATGTTTTTGTGGCTTATTACTCACAAGAAACAGTTTCGAAGATTTTTATGGGTCTACCACCAAAATGGCTCATCATAATAATACATAATTATGTACAGGGCTGTGGCGTGCCATGAAAATTTTCCTAGTGGGGGGTTTGGTGGTAACCTAAGTGAAAAATCTTATTTTGTGCTAATTAAACTCAAAAAAAAATATTAGACTTATTGATGGATCTGTGTGGGGATTTGAACCCCGAAAACCCCCGTCCCGACGGCTCGCCAGTGGTATCGAAAACGTACCCCAGGATGAACAAATCCAAAAACACGTCAAGTTTGTCAGAGGGACAGCTTTTGACGCAATAAGCGTAGCAAAATCTTCAACCTCTTGAATGGGAGTGTCATTCCCAAACCTGTAATGTGCCACCCTGTAAGATTCCATACTCAATAAATGAAAAATATTTCTCAGTCTCATTAATATTGTAAAAAAATCCATGGGTTTAAAAAGGTAGATAGAAAATAATAAAACAGTTCTCATGAACATGTTTCCTAAGACTCTTGAATTTGAAGATACAGGGTATCAAAGTGACATAATAAATTATTCTTTAGTTATTGTTACGCGCTGTGCTTTCAAGAAGACCGGAAGTCATTATCTCGGCAGATCGCGTCAATTAGAGCGGATGATTTATTACCAGTAATTCTATCTGTAATTTCTGGAGAATGAGTGATTTCGCTAGAATTATGTTTGTACTGACAGAAGAGTCAAGTGAAATTTAGGGTTCGCCGAGAGGTTGAAGATTTCAGTATTGAAATATAAATTGAGCTGCTCAGTTGTTAGTCGAAATAAAGGCTATTTTAGCTTTTAGTAGCTTTGTGTTTTCCTTGCAACTGAAGTAGTTAACCTCAAGTCAATCAGTACTCTATTCAAGCTTCAAGGTACCGAATTTTCAGCATGATCCTATATCCCGTTCTCCAGAAATGTCTGATAGGCCATCGAGGTTATTACAGAGGGTAGCTACTGCGTTATCAATGTTATGCAGAAGGTAATATCTGCACATACTGATGATTTAGCGAGCTTTAAAAACCCAAGAACTAAAAACCCAAGAACAAAAAACCTTCGGCATTGACTCAGTCAATAATTACTAAGATTACGTATAATTTTGTTTTTATGTCCATTCTAAATTTTTGTTCAAACAGGTGAAACATGGAGACTTTGAACTTCTTCATGACAATCAAAATACATGATGATTATGAGCATATCTATATATATATATATTGAAACGTGTGTACTTCATTCTTTATAAATTCAAAAATTAAATTGTTAAACTGTTATGGAAGGATGGAATATCAGAAAAATTCAGAGCTACTACTTCGAGTCGGAAATTTGTGTTACTAATATTATAGTTGATTGAATTTCTACTCACGAATGGTATCAGAACAACTTATAGTGTACAGTGTACATACAGTTGCGATACGATTTTCCACAAAATATTCAATTGCTTCCGTTTCTTATTTTTTTTTACAAACTTCATCACCTGTGATTTTAATTAGGCTCAACATATTCCAAATATTTACGTTTCAGATTATCATCAAGAATTCATTATTACCTCTCTGACAAAGTTTCTGATTTTTATAATTTTCCGTGTCTATCACATCACCAATTCTTTCTTAACAAACATGTTCACTTATATCCTAAAATAATCATGTATGTTTTTGGAAGAATCTTTATTCTGTCCGATGATTGGAGATATTTGCTTCGACACATCCTGATTAGAATGGTTGGTGTGCTAGTAATTTCTTTTTACTTGGCAACACTACATGATTTTATTGGCCTTGTCGCACAATTATATGGAAAAGAGAAAAACAGCGGAAATTGATTTGGTCTGAATAAAACTTGGTAGAGCCGACTTACCAATGCTCAATACAAAATTTCACTAATAAGATTTTCTGATACCCCTCAATTATATTGATAAAAAATTTCATCTGGTTTGTTTATTTTTTCCCAACAAATATGGAACTGCATCAGTTGCCTCCTTAATACCTTAGGACTCAGATTCATATTCAGTATCTTCTTCTTGCTCAGTATCTGTAGTAGGGGTGTGCGATATTGGAAATACGATATCGATATCAATACTCATTTCAATATCGATATTGATCCATATATCGATATTTATCGATAAATATCGATATGTATCGAAATATCGATATGTCGATATTATCAAAAATGTATAAATAATTAACGTGTAAATATCGAGTGTATTCACGAAGTCGGTCGTGTGTAAAATCATTCGAATGATTTCTCATAAACAAATCACATTCTCTCTAGAGTTCTCGATCGATATGTTTTCTATATATAAATATGTATCAATATATCGATATGTATCGATATTTATAGATATATCCATATCTATCGATATTTATAGATATATCGATATGTATCGATATTTTATCCCCACAATATTGTTATTTGATGTATCGATATATATTGATACATATCGATATATCGATATCTTTGCACACCCCTAATCTGCAGTATGCTCACTTTGTGGTTCTGACGGCCGTATTCGCCGTATACTTTTAAGCTGACCTTGACTTCAAGGTCGTTTTGAAAACATACAATTTCGTATTGTTAAGCGAGCTTAAACCCTAAACTTAGCTTGAAAGTATACGGCGAATACGGCCGTAAGGTGTCATCATCCTCGTATTCATCGAAATATTCCTCATCACCATATCATATCACATCTTCTTCAATATTTCAATTTTCAAATACTACAAGGTGGTATTAACTTTCTTTTCCAATTCAAACTTTGATTACTGTGACTGTCATTTTTTACTTTCAAATTGTAAGACTTACTTTTTCTAATTGTTTCTGATCATGATTTTATTCTGCATTCAGTGATGTTTAACAAGTCAACTTTCGCGCAAAATCAGGTGAAAAAAATCAATTTCTCGCCACAAGAAATAGCTTTCACTATGGCCATGAACTGTCAGTGTGACATGTAGTTCAATCGAATATCCTCAATGATTTGATTTCAATAATCTAATTTCGAACTCAGTAGAAATAAAAAATAATGTGTACTTTCTCATTACATTCTTTTGAGCTTTGAAAAATTGCGTTAAAGAATTTTGAGTCCAACGTTTCACCTTCGAGAATCATCTTCATACCATGATATATAAACCAAGGGAAATATCAAAATAAATGGGGGAATAGGAAACAGTCTATCTGTTTTCTAATCAATAGTACTCAAAATATGTAGCATAACTACAAAATACATAGCAATATCTATCGAGGTTATTGAATATTTGAAAAAAAATCAAATTCAAAACCCCGTAACGCCTAAACGCAGCATTTGTTGATATTTACTTTACCTTTATTTTGAGTATTTTGTGGTCTAATTTCAAGGACATCCTATATACTTCTATAGTTAGGTCGAATTTGAAATAAACGGTTTTGGCACAGGTTAGGTCGGTTTTACCCATAGATCTTATAACGCTAGATCCGGCATCCTGTAGTATTTTTTGGTATAGAGGGGTCTGCAAGAAAGTGGGTACTATGATCACGTGGTACGACACATATGTATGGACAAAAATAATAACGGCTAATCAATGGCTTAGTACTTTCAACCCTCCCCCCGGACCTACAAAACAAATATGGTTTTACCCATTGATACTTGATCACCTTGTGTAAAATTTAAATTATCTCCGATTAATAAGATCAATTAGTCGAAACTCACTGATGCTCTAAGAGAAATGTCATGCTCTTTAGTCGCATTATTTTCATTGCAAGGTGATGAAAAATCTGAATAAATTGTTGTTGCCTTATCTGTTGCTAGGATGACAGCATCCGATGTGCCATGTTACGGTACGGCGAGTACAGCCCAAATAATCCGCAACTGAGAGTTACTACCGCTCCTTATCTGGGTTTGGGAGAGTATGAACAAACGAGAAGTTATTGTTTGCAAAAACAAAAGGCGGAATATCTGAGGCACCTAGCTAAGGTAAGAATAATAAATCTGTTTTAGACGTTTTGACATGATTTGTTCTATTTTCTCAACAAAATAATGAAACAACTCAAAGGGATGTTTTTATACATCACATTGATATAACAATATTTTTTCTTGTTTTATGTGATGAATTCTGGATAATACATATTGTATAATTCCCTGAATCACAGGAAATGTTTCAATCATATTTTGCATATTCATACAAAAATGGCCAAATAACTGTGATTATTTTGAGGTTACTAAGAAGATAATACAAATAGTGAAACAGTACCTTACCAAAGAAGATAGAATATTATTTATATACAAATGATACAAATATTTTTTTATGTTCGAAAAAAATAAATTCAACATATTACCTTGCTGCCCCCAACAGACAATGATTGTCCCTTTCATTCTATTTTTCTGATCTTCCAGAAAAATGAGAACATAAAAGTTGTTGCCAAGCATATTCTATCAGAGAAAAACAGTTCTGTAAGTGAAAGTACTGACAAATCGAGACTCTCAGAAAAAAGCGTTCAAACAGATATTCAGAATATCCAAAATGAATTAGTAAGTAGTTCAGAGGCATGGGGAACTAAATTGATACTGCTTCTCCAATTAAGGAACCAAGAAAGTCCAAACTCATTTTGTACAGTTTATGTAGTCTTAGAATATTATGTACAGGATATATTTTATGTATTTGGATTTCCTCCACTTACTAACTCCTTTATATTGTAAATATTGTGCACATAATAAATAAATATCCAGTCATTCAATGAGAATAGCAGGTTATTTGTGAATGGTATTGTTTTCATTAGCTCTGGACATAATTAATCATTATATCTAGATTTAAGTTGCTCTATCAATACTTAACATATCACTAATAGCTTTTTGCACTGCACTAACATCATAATTACTATTCTTGAATATCTATCTTTCTTTCCTGAAGGTGGAGATCATATCATGAATATTTTCACTATATTGAAAATATTTTTAGGTTCAATATGCTCTGCGAAATCAGAATTCCCCAGAGAAGGAGCTGAGTCATCTTCCCGAAAACGAATATTTCAAACGTAACCATCGAAATATTGTACCATTTAGAGTAGATCAAAGATTAACCAGTGCTCAAAATGCCTTATTAAACCCAGAGATGGATAAACCAAAGAGTATTTTATCCAACAGGAAGACTGGCAGTCCGAGAGGTACATATTTTTTCCTATCGTAGTATTATAAAGCACAATAAAAAAACTAGTTTTTGAAATTATAAATTTTATCAAAATGTATAATTCACTTGAAGTGGACTAAACGACATTTTTACTCATGTGTATTTCATGTTTCAAAGACCATTATTTATTGTACAAACAACTATATATTTATTTCGATAACTGTTGCTTAGATCTGAATGAGTTGAATAACTAAATGGATCACAACAAATATAAAAAATTACAAATTAATTTTAATAATAATATATAGCTACTTATTTCTAGAATAATACGTGATGTTCAATTAAGTGAGTTACAAAATATAAAAAATTTGCCTACTTGATTATGTCGAATTTCAAACGCTGGTAATACTCCCAAAACTTCATAATTATGGATGGCGCCACGTCTGCAGATTCCGCATGATGAATATTGATTTTCACAATTTTGCAGACATTTAGATTTTATGTAATTTGTTCAATTGTTCAATCAATAACATGATTCAGAACCATAGTTATAAATTATCTGTCACTGTCACTTGAACACGAAGCATGAAATACGGATAATATAGAGAACCGAATTATCGATGGTGATATCAAATGCAATAGTAACGCCATCTCCGAACGATTAATGAAATATTACCAGGGATATGATCTTTGCTACACCCAATGTGCATATAGGATGGTGAAACAGCTTCCTATCAACAAGCACTAGAATAAACTGTAGACCTTTGCCTACTTGATTTCATACCGTAGTAATATTTCCTGAAGTTACCAGAGATGGCGCCATACCTTGTGTTGGTAAAACAGTAAATGTGCATCTGTAATCTCATTAGTTTCATTTATTCTAGGAAAAGATAGACTGAGAAGAGGCAAAATGTCAATAATTATTACAGATTTACTATAAATATAGTATTCATTTATTTCTTTATTTATTTACGGGAAACCAATAATATCCTGTTGACGAAATGAATATACATTTATATAAAATTCTAATGAATATACCTACATCAAGTTCTAGATTTAACAAGTTTTATGAAACTATCAATTGATCCATGGATAGTGTTTTGATGTCGTTATAATTCACGTCTGTCAGATGTGAATCTCAGAAATAAATAAAAAACAGAAATCTTCCTTGATAATCGATCTAACCGCCATCTTCAATCAATCGTGAAATGTTATTACCCTTCTTAATCGGTCTACAAGTTTTTCGCAGAAACAATTGAAGAGCTGTTTCACCATCCTATATCCACCTTAGCTACACCAGAATAAAAGTTATTGACGATAAACAATTGAAGAGTCTATTCACCATATCTATATCCACCTTTAATCTGACGAAACAATAGAATAACCGATCGACTAGATCCTAATCCCACCATTTCGTCTACACACAGGCAGGAGGGTGCCAGACCTCTACACCCCGACCTTCATGGACGGCTTCAGCTACCAGGAGACCCAACTGGAGGAGACGGAAAGAGTAAGTCGTCGCCGTCCAAGGTCAGTAGAATAGACAGGTTGCCTCGTAATTTTGAACCAATCAGCGACTAGCGCGGCACCGCGTCATTCAGAGTGCCCGATTCAAATGAACAATGTAAATAAAGCGGTTCTTGTTCATGACTTGAAATGCCCAACAATCGATGATGATGCATTGTTAGGTTTGTAATAATCACCATTAACATGATAAAAAATATATTATTTGAAGTTACGCAAAAATTCGTTGATGATTACCCAGATAAGAGATCAGATCCATTTCATCAGAGCCAAACTTACTAATATTCATTTAGTTATTGGTGGAGAAGCAATTGATATCTTGAACATAAAAAAACAAACATTTTAATTTATACATCCTGGAGAATTGAAAAATGACAAGATGTTTGGTGATTTATTTCAATATACAAATACATCAAACCTCCGAACAACAAACCCACTAGAATAGTAACACCACAAATTGCAACACTTGTAACATTTGAAAGTGATAATCATCCCAAGACAACATATGTTCAAAGTTCCCAAATATATATATCCTTCTGTTGGTACTTATATGAGTCATATGAGTGTATCAAAAGCTATGTATTCAATGTTCGTCATATAATACAGTGCCTCATTTATATATAAGTGGTTTATAGATAGCACGTCTTTCTGGATATTGCAGCATTTTGGTGAATGCGCCAACGCCGCTAATTTCGTTCAACCGATAATCCACCGAACGCTGACAGTGACAGCGCGAAACGTCTCGCTTTCAAATCAAATTTTGTTTGATGATTCATTAAACGGCATATTTCCAGTTTTGTGTGAAAATTTGAATTGGATTTTACTTGAAAACCATGTTTATTCAGTTCGAATAGAATTTAAAGGATGGTGAAACGCTGTTGAATGTGTAAGAGATGATTTAAAAGTGATGAACAGAACACAAGATTCCACTGGTGAGTTACGCAGGGCCGGTTGCATAAAGATTTAACAGACGATTAAATATTTAATTTGTTTATAACCACGGCAACGCATGTCTTAGCTCGCGCATTAGCAGAGTTAATTCCACGATATCTTAACAGAAGGCTTGACGGGCTTTTACGCAACCGGCACTCAGTGTCGTATCATTCGTTGAATAAACATTATTCACTCACCCTCATATGCAAAACGGTTTTTGGTAATTTGAAAACATTCTCGGGTTTCCCCGAGATAAAAAGTTATTGGATATATGTAAAAATATGATCGGGAAAGAGAATATTTCAAGAGACGATAGAGTTTGCTCGCATCATTTCACTACAAGTGATAAAATGGTTGGCCCAAAAGGTATAAGAAAATGCTCAGAGTAGTAGATACGCCTATATTTAACGGAATTGAAAAGTAATGACATGTTTAATGTAATATTTCTCAAGTTCGACACTTTGAAATTTTATATTGCTAAAAAATAAACAATGTGGTTGTGACAGTGAATTGAATCTATTATCAATCGGCTAATAAATCAAAGATGTATATTTTCCGAAAACTTTGATATTACATTGTTTTCATACAGTCTTAAAATAATAATAATAATAATATTTATTCACTAATAATTAATTAAAAAATAGGAAGAATGGATACGATAATTTTGTTAGTAGGTCAATTTATTCAAATTCAGACCCTTTCAAGCTAGCAAGACACTGATGATGGGGGAATATGCTACAAATGTATTGTATGGATATGTAACGTGGCCAATAAAGTTTTATCTATCTATCTATGTTGTTGCTATCCTTGTTTTAGAATGAGGTAACTATAGTAACTGATTTAGATGTTGGCTTCAAACAACTACTGTGGTAAGGATTGAGCGTTATTCATCTAGTCTGTTATATGATCGAAGCATCAAACCAACATTTTATTGTGAGGAATGTTTTCACATGCAGCTACACAGCAAACTGTCCCACCAGGCATTTATTCAACAAAAATACCAATTATGCAATTAGGTTTTCTGCTAATCACTTTGTACGTACATCCTGGTGCACCCTGTCCACTATTTAGGATATTGTTTTGAAGATTAATGTTCACGCAAAAATATAATTTCAGCTATGTCGCTGAAGTGTGGAAACAAAAAACTACCAGAAAACCATATTCTACTATTATTATACAATGTCAATAAAATAAAGACATCATTCCTTACCTGCACTTCACGTGACGTTGCACATTTGGCACTCTTGATGACGCGTTGATCTTCACCTTTCTCTGAGTTACCACTGAAATATAACCAATAACTGGAACGCTAATATAGGTAAATGCGCGGGGAACTTATGATCCCAACTATGCGAACTGAGATTTCAGATTATGCGCGGACGCAGTAAAAGTAAAGGTATGAAAATCATGTCTTTAATCACTACAACTGTATACATTTGATGACGTACGTCTCTAATAAGATGAACTAAATCAGACGCGTCTTGGTACTTTTTGTTTCGTGTTAATTCTCAGTTCTCACTGGTCAATGGTAATTCGCCAAATCCAAATCAAAGAGAAGTTGTTCCAAAACGTCAATTTGCCGTGTTTGATAGTTTGATAACATTTTCATAAACAATAAAGGTTGAAGGTGCATTGCTGCAATGCAAAAACTGCAGTACTAATTCTAGTTAAACCTTTTTTTGGTGAGTTGAGATTGATACTTATACTTGAGCTGTATTATTTTATCTTTAAAATCATCAATTTTCAGTTTAACTAAGAATAGACATTGCTCATGAATGAAAGCTAGATATTGGTAAATATCCAAATATCGAGACTTTGAGCCATGGAAATGTGATTTGTGAAGAACATTTCATCATTGATGACATAATATCACTTCTGGTGATAACGACTGAAACGTGATTCAGTTCCCGGGCTGAATCAAGGTCCTCAAAAGTATTTGTCAACTATCCAGTGAACAGTGTAAACAGAATTCAAATTGTTCAAAGCAGAGAAAAGTTATTCAGATTTCAACAGGGGCAAAATTTCGGGGTGCGACGTGATTAGTGCTGTGTAGTTTAGAATAAATACACATATTATAATATAATGTGCTTTATTCTATATGGAAATTGTTTTTTGCCTGTTTACTCACCATATTGTGTCACAGGAACTAAAATCATTATTACAAAGATTGGTTGATCACAAACTTATTTACTGTAGGACAAGGATTATAGAATAGAATTTATTCGTCGCTGAAGAAGTTTACATACACATAAAACGATACATACATGTAGAAACTTGGAATAGTTAAAGAACGTTTAGAAATATACAATCAACACGATAAATCCAAAAAAATACAAACTTTTGATTTCCATAATTCGCCACAAAAATTTTGGTTTCACCCTGGAACTGCCAATTCAGATAATCCTTTATGCAATGTTTCTTCAGAGATGTTAATGTTGATAATTGGTCCCAAAGCACAGACCAGGTGGTCTGTGTACCAAAGGCTAAACCGCACCTGGTTACAGTAATAGTGCGCATGCTCCCGGCCTGATTTATTTTCAGTCTGCGCGAGATTCAAAAGGGTCTATGACTATGCTTGAGAAGTTCCTTTGGCATTCCAGTTATTGGTTATATTTCAGTGTGAGTTACGAGGTAACCTGTCTATTCTACTCACCTTGGTCGCCGTCTGCCGGCTCGTGTGTGTGGGGAGGGGGTGAAGTTTGAGGTGGATTTAGTGGTGGCGCTTTTAGGAGCGGCTGAAGCGCGACACGTACCAGCGCGAGCTGCGCGCGCAGATCGAGGAGAAGCGCAGGCTGCAGCTGGCGCGCGACGAGCGCGAGCAGAGGGAGCAGGAGATGGAGAACAGACGGCTCGAGCAGCAGCTGGAGAGGATGCGGGAGGAGCGGCTGATGGACGAGCAGCGGCGGAGCCACAGGGACGAGCAGGTGGGAGGGGGGGGGGAGGACGATCGAGCATCCGAACAACAAACTCACTAGGATAATAACGCTGCAAATAGGGTCATAAACCTTTAAAGCTTTAGCAGAATTGATTGTTGTTTTACGATATCTTACTACACTACTACCGACGTGGCATCAAAATCAAATCGGAATATTCTTGTAGGTAGGTATATTATTCATTTTGAAAATACATTTATGATTGACAAAACTGTTGAAGATTTAAGTTAATAATCAGGTTATCATCATGTGATGTTTGTCAATGGAATTGCAACAAAAAATATTCCATACATTTTACCAAAGTACTACTATATATTATTGTACAGGAATTTGAACTCACATAAAAATTATTTCCACAGCACTTAAATGCAGATGTAGCTGGTAATATGTGTTGTCCCATACTGCAAAACACCAACTCAGTCTTATATTATCTCTTGGAGTAGGAACAAGAATCTTTCGAGAATCCACATTCGTGTTGCTACACGAAGAGCAAGTTCTGGAATTCTCCATTTTTCTGAAAATAATGGTCGGTGAAGAAGTATAATGATACGCTAAACAATAAAATAAAACTCAATAGTAACTTACCTTGAATCTAGAATTCAAATCGCCCAGTAATTTCTGTCAAAGATTCTTCTTCCCAGAATAGAAAGTTATCATGGCGGATTTTGACATTTGACAGAAAATGTAGGGAAAAATTTGACCATTGACAAAATAAGTGTTTCTTGTCAAAATTGAATTAAAATGTGAACAAATCCAAATTCTAGAATAATATCCTCTTTATTTGTGCCTTTTAATTCTAAGAGATCTATATCGATATTCTGGAATTTGGATTCGTTTCCATTTCAATTCAATTTTGACATGAAACACTTATTTTCTCAAGTGTCAAGTTTTTCCCCAGATTCTTCCCTAAATCTGTCAAATGTCAAAATCCGCCATGATAAATTTCTATTCTGGGAAGGGTCAATTTTCGACTTTTGAATGCCGATTTTGGAAAAAATTTAAAAATTTCGAAAAAATATAGACGTATTCCCTGGAGGCCCGCGTTTCACATATATAATTCTTGAGAAAATAGTGTACAACCCTATTGTTCTGACGTTCTGTTGAAATGGCTTTCATTCATACAATAAATGAGACGACCATCGAGAAAAGACAGGATCCTGAATTTATACCCAATAACGAGCTCCGTTGCAACACGGGCAGATATAATAGAAAATTGAAAACAATGCCATAACTTTCAAGAACCAGATATAATTGCCTGGGAGAAAATTGCCACAGAATTTCTTGCTATTTTAGCTCTCATCGAAATTTTGTTGTTTGGCTGTACATCAAAATCTGTCGTTTTTAGATGGTGTCGATTTTATTTTCGAGAATTGACAACATATGTTGACTTTCTGAGTTCCAGGTACTAATACGGAAGTGAAGAAAATTTTTCGTCATGCATTGCAGACAATGAACTTCGACCTTTATTTCTTGATAACTGAATATATTTTGTTTTTTTTGTCATGAAATAATAATATATGTAATAATTATTATTATTGCATGAAAGGGTTAGCTTAAAGAGTTTATTAAGTTGAGATTCAACTGCGCAACAAGTCAGTTATGCATTTGTTTTATTACAGCGAAGTTCGTATTTAAATAATGAAATTGTTTGATATCATTGATATCCCAACTATCATTTTTCATTATTCCTTTCTTGTAATGTTCTTGTATCGAAATGAATTTGTTTATATAGTTAAATAAGGTATTTTTATGTCAAAACAAGTGTTTGCTCACTAATCGAGTATATATCATTTATTTGAAAACGTTGTTTCTTTATTCACTGTATACATGTTCTCTCTTAACTTATATTATTATTATTAGTATTATTAATATCGGAGAATCAGAAAATGAAAAAAAAGTCATTGAGTAATGTCACAAAGTAGAAAGAACTTGAATCTGAAAGAACTAAAATCCGAGTCGAGTGAAAGTTTGAGCATATCGAAAGTATATGCGGTGGTTGATACAATAGGAATCACTTACGTCAGGTTTCTTAGTGAATCTCAGGCTTTTCCAAATAAAAAAAGTGTTCTTGTTTCATATTGATCATATGCACATGGAAGGATGCATCACAAAGTGTTGATAAATTCATTCGATGCTGTAGTCATAAAATATCATCACTTATAATGAAATAACAACTAAGGAGAATGTCTCAATTAAGAGTTCTGGTTTTCAGATGAGGAGACATAGTGAAGATCTGCTGAGGCGTAAGCAGGAGCTTCAGTCGAGGCATAGTTATCGTAAACACACAGATTCTGAGAGCAGCGTCACAAGTAGCCTTCGCAATAATCCCAACGATATGTCTTATAAACCACTGTCTCATTATTCACCACCCGTTTCTCGACGTAATCCATACAACTTCAACATTCCATCCACATCTGTGTTCTCAGAACCAACGGCAAGGTATATATCTTTTTTTATACATGTTGTAGTTACTTCTAACGTAAGTAACCGTCGAATGAAATAAAATTTGATAAAACAAGTGTAACCGTTAAGGCTGGGAAAGGCCAGACACTTTGTCCAAATCCGGGACAGGGGGGGTTTGGAGGAAACAGCAGTGGGCGGTTACCAAATCGTCATAAATCAACGGTTATCCTTGTTCAAC
Source organism: Chrysomela aeneicollis (assembly GCA_029955515.1). Taxonomy (NCBI): domain Eukaryota; kingdom Metazoa; phylum Arthropoda; class Insecta; order Coleoptera; family Chrysomelidae; genus Chrysomela; species Chrysomela aeneicollis. The sequence goes on along the minus strand of JARUHQ010000009.1, from coordinate 6,930,278 downwards.
GAACGATCTTCTCATCTAGTACGGGTGATATCGCGACTGACGTTTTTATTCGCATTGCTCGATAATCTAATATGCGAGTAATACTGGGATGCTGTCTCTCAGTTTTCGAGAAAACAAAACTGGCGTAGATTCAAATCAGACTTGCTGCGGATCTTCAACTTGATGATTGTGTATACCAAATCACTTTTTAAGACATTTTCTCTAGGCCAAGAACTTTTTTATTCTGAAAAAACACAAAAAGTACGATTTTTCTGTAGAACACGTTTTTTATCGTTCCTACCGTTATATTTCTGGAAATAATTGAGCGATCGGACTGATTTTTTTTTCAAATTGAAGTATACATGATAGCGCTTCTTGCCATATACAATATTGGTGAAAAATTCATGTTCATCAATTTCTAGAACTGTAGCAAATTTCAACTTGTTATTTTCGGAATGACAATTTTCAGTAATCGAGAAAAAATTTTATTTATGAAAATTTTTGTATACATGCTGCGAACAAAATTGAGCCAATAGATGAAATAAGTTTCCAGAATGAAAATTTTTCATGTAGCAGATATCTACATGTACTTATTTAATGAGACAATACTACATTATCGCGCGCTCGGCGCTCGGCTCTCTCCTCACACAGTCAGCCAACTGGTCTTTGTGTTCATAATGTGTAGTCGAGCTTTCATCAGTATATCAAATGAGAGGAAAATATACATTATTGGTATGAATAAAGTATCTACCTATTTAATGAGTTGGTATTGAATAACTCCATTCATTTTTTTATGTTGACAAAATAATAGTTGAACACATTGCTGCCTCATGATGGCATATTATGCCTTCTTCCAGTCCAATTCTGGCATCGTATAGGTTAGATAATTCTCCTTCGGTTAGGTATGCCATTATGTGAAATCTGTATAACTTCATAAAACATTGTGTATACTAAACGTTTGTTATATACTTATCCGATTTATCATGAAAGTTTCATGGTATAATATAATGGAAATTGCATTGTAATTAAAAAATCAGACAAATGTTAATTGAAAAGAAAAAAACACGTAAGTTGCGATATAAAATTTTAAAGAATCAAGCATTGTCTTATATCACTCACTGAATATCGAATTTTTTCGTAAAACTGACAGATGCCACTCGGTAAACATTCAGAGGACAACTATTATGCTTCCGTGGAACAAACAAATCTCTCCGAAATATTCGACGAAAGTAGAAAAATGGCGTCTATACCTATTTGGAACTATGTCTAGTTGGGCAGTATCCCCTACCATCATTTTTTCAAAAAGTTCAAAAGGAGGTACCCATTAAAAATGAACTTATGAATTTCGTGATTTTATTTTCAATTTCTGAAAATTGAGATTCAGAAAATATTTTCCTGACTTCTTTAGGTTGGATTTCAAAAATGACATTGTTTAGATTTCGGGAATTCAATAATATTCCATTACTGGTATTACCGAAGTTTACACGAAACGGAAATTATTATGGTTGAAACGAGCAATTTGGAAAATCCATGTTAACGAGTTTTCAAAAAATACACGTTCAATGTATTACTGACACCCCTTCAATTGTTTATATTTTCAAACCATTTGTCGTCATTTAAATGCTACAAAGGATATTCAACAATTTATTTTTAATAAGCATTTTGCATGTTTGAAAAAAACCTGTGACTCCACACAGTCCCAAACAATGAGTGAGAGTAGATGCGATACATTCGCCTGCATGTGTGCGGAACGAGGATCGAACACTTTATCTGATAATCGACGGTATATTCACCAGTAGGTAGGTACCTATGATGAATATTTGTATTCTATAAACATTATGAAAAACCAGGGTTGCGACGTTTTGAATCGAATAATGAAAATATAAGTAATTGATTTGTGCATTATTTCCATATTTGAAAAATTATGAAAAATCAATATGAATAGAAAAAATCAACCTTTAAATCGAAAAAATCTTATTTTGTTGATTTGAAAAAAATCATGATGCTTCGCAACTCTTACAAAATTTGGATAATTCTGTATCTATTTATATGAACAGCTTTTCAAGAGTCATATAAATTACGAGGTATAACATTAAAATAGCCATACGGAGTGATTGGGAGATTGAGAGCTAATTTCAATAACGTTGATAAGTTATATTCTCGGTTATTATCAAAGACATTCAAATACAGGTTATTATGAATATTATTTATTTACGAATAATAATGAATAATGACTATATTTTCCTAAGGCCTTCATTCTTCTACTTTTTATTTCTTTGATTTTTGAGGACTGCTTTCACTACATATTTTGTATTTTGGATATTCATCTCCCGTTGGTCCCAATATATGTACCATTTTCAGAATCATATACATTCCACATGAGAATACAATATCATTTTCTTCTCCATTTGGATTTTTAGATCTCATTACACCTTTGAATTTCAAAATTTCAAGCTTTTCCTATGCAAATCCGCAAATTCATCATTAGTTGCACCAATAATTTCATAATACTTATTATGGTTCCATTTGAAAAGTGTTTTTTATTATTATTCGTCAAATTCGATATGTTCAGGAATATTTGTATACCTTTTGTATTTCATATTTTTGAAAATAAAATAGTATTTCCATTAGCTGGATCACTTATCTACTTGATGAAGTCAATAAGTCATGAAAATATTGATTACTTTACTTTATGACAAGTCTATAGAGAAAGAGTGCTATTCGTTATTGCTCACTTCTTCAGCACCCTCTACTTCAAAATTTAGACCTTTAGGATATTACATACAGTATGGTGGAAATGTATGGAATGAATTCATTATCTCTAACGTTTATGAATTCTAAGGAAAATCCCGAGACAGGTCGATTTTTATTTTCAAATTGACATCTCTTGATATACATACGGAGTATGTGACGTCATCCGCGTAGTTGTGGTTACGTCATCGATTATTTTTTTAAATTAGAACATACCCCGTCCATTTTTTTTTCGGAAGGTATATTCATTATCTATCTGACGGTATACTAATATTAGGAAAATAAAGTAATACAGGGTGAGAAAAAATTATTTTATTTAATATTTACAACGGAAATCGTTACAATAAATAATCAAATTCGTGACGTTCTGCAAGAATACAATGTGATAGACAGAGAACAAATCATTCTCGAACTTCGCTATCGTTTCTGAATATATTTGTGAAATATTCACTCGTATTCGTTCTTTCAAATTATCTGATCTTTCCGGCTTCTTACATAAACTTTGCTCTTCAGATAACCTCAGAGGAAAAAATCGAGAGGAGTTGAATCAGGAGATCTAGTTGGCCATTCGATTTACCCTCTCCGACCTATTTAGGTAACTGTGTACATTGATAGCATAATTATTAGCTTGTAAATATAAAATAATTTTTTCTCACCCTGTATCACTTTATTTTCCTTATATTAGTATATGGTCAGATAGACAATGGAAACACCTTCCAGAAAAATTCTTCCTATTTAAAAAATAATCGATGACGTCACCACAACTACGCGGATGACGTCACAAACTCCGTATGTATATCAAGAGATGTCAATTTGAAAATGAAAATCGACCTGTCTCAGGATTTCCCTTAAAATTCATATGCGTTAGAGATAATGAATTTATTCCATACATTTCCACCATACTGTATATATTTTTTTGAATAGATTTAAGAATTCCTATATTAAAATGCCATTAGGTAGCATCCTGTATATATAGTGTCAATACCCGATTGCAAATTATCATTCAGTTATACAATGTTAAATACAACACGGTTTCATATTTATACTGTTCCCTCTCTACTTTTACGTATTGAGATCTGTTCAACATTCAAATCATCGCAATGATAAATCCTAAATCGATCCCCGGTAAATAGAAGCGACCTTTGTCGATAGGTTTCTATTCATTCATATTGTATACCTTCTGGGTGTATATATAAATATTCTTATTTGAATATCATACATACCTATTCCTCATTATGTATGAGAATTTTTTCATTGTGAACAATTCAGAATATTTTTATTTTCCACGCAATGTATAATTATTTTATACATATAATATACCATATTTACTAGCAAACCTAGCAAACTGATTCATATAAATTTCTATTTCCTATTCTAATTTCATAATATCACCCGTACTATCGATTGTATCGTGTTTATAATCTACTTCGTTGAGTTTCACCAGGGGGCGCAAATATCATCGGATAAATCGTGCGTATTTCTGACGTTGTAGAGCCTCGGCTCTTGACTTCCTGTGACGATACTAATCCATATTTTGATCTGATTTTTTTTGTGTAGAAAGATGAAGGTTCGACCGAGGGAGGATGCTATCTCAAAATTGATTATTTGATGTAGAAATATTTTTTTTTGATTCGCCAAATTGGCTAAAAATTTGCTATGTTCAGATATATTTTTATATCTTTTCTTTTCGAAATTTCGAAAAAAGAGATAGTATCCTCCCTAGCTTGATCCTTTATCTACATGATGGGATCAAAAAATCATGAAAATATTGATTGGTTTTCAAATGAGAAGTCAAGAGCGGGAGTGCTGCATTCGGTATTCTGCGCGTCCCATTGCCCACTCTTAAAGGAAATTCAAATCATAATTAAATTTAACTAACGAAAAATTAATTCTGTGAATTAACGGTAACTCACAATCCACCACTGTTTCTATACTATCAATTGTGAATAAATTGGTGGACATCCCTTCAGCAATTACCTCTAGTCTGATCTATTCAGCAATAATATCAGTAGACAAATTCACCCTATGTTTGTTCAATATTTCCAAAACAAAATGAAAAAGACATCAGTGCTTGCTTATTTGCTGCACCGCTTCGGGTAGAGGTCTTGGTATCGCTACTCGGTGACTACCCTGCACTGATGAGGGCCGATAATTCCGAAACCGGTCTGCCGGTAGTTAAGCGTACTGTTTCAATGTAACCATTGTCACGTGGAAGAAACATTTGCATACCGACTGTCTTTAATTAGTGAATCGGTGCATGACTGCGATTGAATATAATTCATTGTTCTGCGTGGCATCGCCAGGAAAGTGGTTGTTTTCTACTCGCTGTATCGCAAGAAAAGATTTATACGATGAAATTGATCTTACTCTGCGCAACTTCTTCAGCATATCAACCATACTTGTTTTTTATTATCTACAAGTGCCTTGTGGACCGTGTACTTATGATGTTTCTATAGCGAATAAAGCATCGGAGAAATGAAAACTGGATCACCAACCACATATTTATCGGAAGTTGGAGAAGCAACAAATCTGGCAACCTATGTATTTCGTTTTCCTATGTGGAAGAATGACAGGAATACATTAATTTTTTAAATCGTGTTGAAAATGGTTCACCTCTATCGAATGCAGAATTTCAACCAGCATAAACGTGTTTATTATAAAAATTAGTTGTTGATCTTGTGAAACAATAAGCTTCATCAGTGGATAAAATATTCTTGCCAAAGTTCAAATCTGACTCAAAATCAATGTTAGAAAGCATTATGCATCTTTCACAGAATATATACAAAAATTCCAATGTTTGTAGGATAGGGTATTTACTCTATAAGCTTTCGCTCATTAACAGAAAAGTTATATTTATATGGGCCAAAGGACCCAGTGGCATTCTTGGAAATGAAATAGTAGACAAAGCAGCCAAATAAGCACGACTTTGTACTAATTTTGATGAAATTTCGTGTACCAACTATCTCTTGAGTATCTATAGACAAAATATATACAAAGAATGGATGGAAAAGTGGTCAAAAATAGTAGGGAAGTCCACCAACCCGTACTTCCTTATACACAAGAAACTCCCCAAAAAAGTACCCCACATATTCCTATTTGATGTCCCCAAAAAATATTCCACAATTATAACAAGACTCAAATCCAATCATGGTTGCTCCCGGTCCATTTACATAAAATTGGGATCCTTGAATCACCTCTATGTCAATATGATAATGAAACTGCTGATTTGAATCATCTATTTTTCAACTGTGAAAACATTCCTGGAATTAATAATTTTATGAACAAACTCCAACAACTGAAATTACAATTTCCCACCAGTATTCAAAACGTATTAGCAACGGAGTATAAAGTTATATATGACCTAATTGTAGAATTTGCTATAGTGAACAAAATAATTATATAAGTACTACAGTTAAAAAATTGAGAATAAGAAAGTATCCAAAGCAAAAAAAAATAATCAATCAAATCTCTTCCTCTTCACCTTGAAAATGTAGAGCTATCAGAAAATAGTAGGCGACTTATCCAAAAAAAGTCTACAAAATAAGTTTTCCTTGAATAACTTGACAACGTCTTTATGGAATTTGCAGATGGAAAAATTGTTAAGCAGCCAACGAAACAGTGGATCGAAATAATATATGAAAATGTAATTTGAAAAAGAACAACTTTGGTCAGCCATGCTCCAAATATGCACCTTTTATAAAGGATAATTCTAGATAATAGTAAAAAAATGCGAAAAAAATATAAGGACCTTGAAATATTAAATCGCAACGGAGCAACTGACAACGGAAATCCTGTTACTAACCCTCTAGTTGGAGTATGTGTAATGTGTTACCTGACAATTAAAATCAGTTGAAAACTTTTTGAAGAAATTATAATCTTCTCTTTATTGTCGACAGGAATGTTTTGAAATAGCGAATTTTTGATGTATTCATTTAAAAAAAAGCCATTTTGTAGGTATAATCCTTCGACAAGCCGCATCGACTCCTACAATCGAAGGGATAATTTGAAACGTATGGACTCTCTGAATTCCTACGATCCTCCATCTAGGCACCAAACTTTTGGCAGATTCGACTCCCTGAGTAAAATTGACTCCCTCACACAACGAATGGATTCTATAAATTTTAGGTAATATGCTTTCACTCATAATTTTTTAAAGTCGAATGCGGAAAATGATAATCAATAATGAGGTTATGTTTTTTTTTATTTATGAATTCAAGATAGCGGCTGCAAAATGGCGGACGAGTTTTGTAATTATGCACCGATCCTATTGAAAATATGTGTACCGGGTAATTCAAATCCGAGGAACACCATTGGAATCATGAAAAAAAAGCAAAAGTTGTGCATTAATGTGACTGAGAATATACCGTCGAGAAAATTTCGAGATTCCAAGTTTTTTCGTATACAGAAATGTTGGTATTAATACTTTCCATTTTTATGGCATTTTTATATGAGGAATATCAAAATCAAGAGTACATTTACACTATGACTTTTTTCCTTCTAAACGATGGTCTTTTGAGATTTAACATCCGACTTCGTCTTTTCGCCATCATCAACTTTATTTTTTCTTATGGGCGCCATATTGGATTTTCAGGAATAGTAGTACCATTTTTCATTCTGATTTCAACGAATATTTAAAAAAACTGATATCTTTCATTTAATGTGTAATTATGACAAACTGACATCAAATCTCGAACATTATCGGCAACATTGCCATCATCAGGAGAGATTATTGCCAAAAATCTGTACAAAAGCCTGCATAAGAGCTGATGTGTAGAGAGAAGCCTAAGAAGATTACCATGTAATCAAAAATTCAAATTTGATAAATATTTAGTGATCGCAGTCAGTAATTATATCGGACCTAACTGAATTTATTTCATGTGAAAAAAAATCTGCCTTATTTTTTTTATGTTTCGTTCATATTTTGCGTATCTATAATAAGTAGAAAAATGAATAAAAAAAGAACATCCATGCACAAACTCACGGTTGAAATGGATCTCTTTGTTTATTTGCCACTAATGAATGTATACCTGCGGAAAGAAAATGTAAAAGTATATTACATTATACAGGGTCTGTCACCTCGAGCTGACTCGATATGTATAAGAAAAACTACTTGGACCATGACGTAACTTCCCGAGCAACCGGAATTGTCAAAATAATGAACATTTTAATTGGAACGACCTCTTTGGAAAACCCCCTGTATACAAAGAATCCCAGTAATTTTCAATTTCAGGGACGACTATAACAGTGGCCAAAGAAGGCATAGCGCCTCACATCAAGATTACAGCAGCACATCGTCGAGAAGAAGCCCTCGACTGCAAAGAAGAAGTAGTTCGAGCAGATTCGAGGATCCCTTGCCTATGCCTGTCTTGAAAGCGCACTCTCCCGTCGCCAAGGAGCTTAAAAACTCAATACCGTTCAGTAGTTCTAGATTAAGCTCAGATGTGGTGAAGAGACTGGAGGATAGGTGGCAGGTGAGTTAACTCTCATTCAAGGTTGGGGGGATTAGTGATCATTTATGTCAACAAACATAGATTTCCCAGAAAAATATATTTATTGTTATAGGCAGATTTGCGATCAGGCTATAGTGCATATATAGAACTTTTATTTGCAATTCCCAAATGTTTTCGGTCAACCGACCATCTTCAGGGGAAATTCTGAAGAGCGAATTTTTATCAGGAAATGTTCTCATAAAAAATGTTTGTAATATAAATAAAATGCGTAAACAAGTTTAGATTAAGATAACTTACTTGTCAGAATTTTACACCAAGTATAACTGTGGGAGAATTAATTTCGTCAACATTATTTTACAAATAATACATGTTTTGGAAAATCAGGCTCGTTGAATTATGTCTTTCATAGAATTCGGTGAATGAACAAGAAACATCGATCGGATAAATAAATTACAGAAGATAAATTGTGTCAGAATAAAATATGTATATTATTACTTCATACCACTATTTCTGCCTGATTTAAGCAACCCTTTTTCACTAAAAATTATCATACATTCTACCAACCCTTTCCTAATTCATTCAATCCATAAATTCATTGTTCTATCAATTACACAAAAAAGATCTCAGGTTTCGGAAAGTTCCTCAAGTGAATTATGAGTACTGAAACAAATTGGAATATCTGTGAGAAGTCAGTGTGTATGAAAAAACAACTTCATGTAATCAAAATAGTTTCATAAATACAAATATTTGAATGAATTGGAGGATATTTTTTGAAAAACAATGCGGGTCCAAAACACAGATTAGATGTTTATACACCTATTTATTTTATTTCCTAATCATCCTTTGCAATTATCGTTATTTTTTAACATATCGTTTTCTTCTTTTGGTGCACCTCCAATTTTCTTATTGGACATAAAAGGCTGGTACTAGGACATTCAGACATTGAGTGAGTGAGGTATATTGTAATCATAACAAAATAATTATTTTGATTGTCATTCAACGCTTACTTTTTCGTTTTCATTTTTCATTATATTACAGGCGTTTCATTTATGTTGAACTCGATGTCAAAACGATTCGTTTTCGAGATATAGGTTGTACAAGTTTCATAAAAACATCCATATTTTATTGATTCCTAACAAATGATAGAACCGATAGTGATGAACCTTACAATGTTTGATGAAACCTCAATGTGGTATTTTTTGGACCTATTGCAGTTGATTAAGTATTACCAGAGGCGCACTGGGAAAATTCATTAATTTTTTGCACAAAAAAAATAGCACACCATAATTTCTTTATGAGTTTTGTAATGTCTATGGTTGAAGCATCTCAACATTTCTTCTTCCTTGTCTCTTGAGGTTTTTTCGTGTCTAGCTTCATTTTAGAGAAAAAATAAAATAAAACCAAACCTATGCATGTGTCTGAACCCGATGACAGAAAAACTGTTGTATATCAAGTTAGCCTAGGCTCATTATCAATCCAATCGTGTTGTCGATTTAAAAAAATATATGAATTTCAGCACTATCGGTCTAAGGATTAAATAAGTATTTAATTTGTTTATAACCACGGCAACGCATGCCTTAGCTCGCGCATCAGCAGAGTTAACTCCACGTTAAGTTAACAGAAGGCTTGACGAGCTTTTATGCAACCGGCACCAAGCATTTTTTAGGAATCAATAAAAAATCGAATTTGAATCCTGTATCTCGAAAATGAATCGTTTTAGAATATGTATTTATATGTTCTCCTTTTCTTATTCCGACCCAAAAAATATGACTTCGAAATTTCGTGCTGCATTAATGAAACACCCTGTATATATGCAATTTCTTATTTGTTCTTGGAAGTATTCGTATGTTTCAAACAGGGTTGGTACAATGAGTGATTAACACATCATTTTATTATTCATGTTATGAAATTATAATTATTTTAGTAATTGAAACAAAAACAATGCTTTTATCGATATATTGAGATGAAGTTCAGTAATTTTTTATGTAAATTCAAGAGAATTATTACTCGAAATCGACATGAAAGGTTTTAGCAATAGCCTTCCAGGTTGTTTCTTCATAGAAATATGTGCTTTTGCCAACCCTGATTGTATCTATTGCTTTTATTACCAGTATACAGTTTAGAGTTTTGGAATGCCTTGTAGTTTTTTCATTATTTATATTGTTTTCAAAAATTTAAAATACAGACCATTTCTTTTATCATCTCAACATTGTCTTATCCCAAACCATAAGATATACGAAAACGAAAAAAACATTACATTGGTTGACAAGAAGGAAGTCTCGCCCTTCTCAGGTTGTAGAGGTAAAATTGAAAATGCTATTTTTTTCACCAGATGCATTTATACTATCTCAACTTTCACTGATTCATTTTATTATTTCATTCAAGTGTATAATCGTACATACTCAAATGTGCAATATGGATATTCATGCAAGGTGTCTAAAGTAGCATTGATATATTTCGGAAGATGATTTTTCAACTTAAATTCTGAAGAAAATTTCCCCATCAATATATATCCAAAAATACTAGGTACTTGAAATCGCAGCAACCTTCCAAAGTTAGGTGCCTGAATGCAGTTTTACTTCTTCTTTTTTCCCTGAAATGATTTATTATTAAACTGCATTCAGAGAACAAAGTTTGAAGGGCCGCCGCTCTTAATAAATGTTCGCGGATAGTGGCGGATTTATGGCTTGACAAAGGCCCGGTGGAATTTGAACATTCAGATGCCTGCCACCCAATAAGGCTAGGTAATATGGGACTTATAACTTCCAAATTCTTTATGAAAGTGTTCATTTATTGATAAAAAACAAGAAACCATGAATGTCAATAAAGCTAGCTGCTAACGTCTTTTAGTGTGTTGTACCCAAGGTGGATATAGGATGGTGAAATAGCTCTTCAATTGTTTCTGCGAAAAACTAGTAGACCGCTTGAGAAGGTAGTAATATTTCCACGACTTGAATGAAGATGGCGGTAAGATCGAATTTCAAGGAAGATTTCTGTAGCTTATGTATTTCTGTGGTTCCAATCTGACAGACATGAATTGTAACGACATTGATGCACTATATTTTCAGTAAATCTGAAATAATTATCAATATTTTTACTCTTATCGGTATTTTTTCTCTTAGAACAGATGACACTGACATCTTTGGTAATTTCAGGGAATATTATTACGGTATGAAAGCAAGTAAGCAAAAGTATACCGTTTATTCTAGTGCTTGTTAATAGGAAGCTGTTTCATCATCCTATATCCACCTTGCTTGTACCGAATTTCGGCTATCAAATGTTTTTATGTCAACATACGATGTCTGGTACATCATCACATTAGGTATCGTACGCTGGTGGCCAGGTGCGTTGAGATGCAGGCTATCGCCAAAAGAGTCCGGGTTCGAATCTTGGCCCAGCTATTGAAATAATAATGTATGTCCATAGTAAAGTTGACCTGAAATAGATAGGTGATCAACCGAACATTTTTGGTACCTAGACACCAATCCTTCGGACTCTCCAACGTCTTCTTTGATTTATAGCTGTTAATGTGTCACTTGCTACTCACACACTTTATGATTATGTTTATGGATTAAGAAACCAATAAATGACTCAAAAGTTATGCATTATGCATTAGAGAAGTTCCAATAGTTATGATTATGCATCGATGAAAAATATATGCTTATACATCCGCTAAACTAAACTATTGCGCCATACTTGTATTTTAATATGTGACGAAAAGTTCCAGGAAATGCGGAAAAATAAAACTAAAGTAAAATACAGTAGGGCATGAATGAGATATGCAGCTAATAATTATTTGATGTAAAAAATCGGTCATGTGAATTTCAAATCCTAAATTGACACTTCGGGGTGGTTGATAATTTACCTTCGAAAAACGTTTTTCTTCATGACATGCGAATATTAAGGTGTGAGTTTGAGTTTTTTACCAGATGTACAATTATGAATATTTTTTTCCAATTGGAAAAATTGAAAACATCAATCCCTCGTGTGTTCAATTATCAAAAAAACATTGTAAAATAGTGAACAATGTGTTACACTTTCCTGACTCGTCATACAACTCAACACTTGAAAACAATAACGACAAATCACTAAGTTATTCGCTTTTCTTGCTGTATAGCTCGCAGATACTGAATAACTATCGCTTTAATAAGAAACTACTGTTGTCTCCGCGCCACTGCCTTCGATTATATAGGAAACACAATCCTGGAACGTCCTCGAAATTGTAATACTAATTCTCGATCTTTCATGCAGTCTTTTGACGAAGTGCATCCAGTGGCGATCTCATTTCAGAATCATATTCGCGTATCATGAAGGAACATCTTGAATAATAATAATATCGCATTCGAATAGCTTATACCACGAGATATACAAAAAAAACTCTATACCACTACCATTGAAGATAATTTTACTATCTGAAATCTACAACACTTGAGAAAAACAGTTCGTTCGATTGCCGTTGAAAGTAATTTAACATTATGAATTAATTGTTTTCAGATCCCTGCAGTACAAAACAATTTAGTGAATCACATAGATTCGTCTAAGGATGGCCAAAACCGAAGTATTTTAACCCAGCTTGGTGCAATTCGAATGCAGCTTCAGCAAGAACAGTTACGAATGGACGAATCAATAAGAAAAAAGGATGGTACACAATCTAAGGCTGTTGAATTTCATTAAAAATTTTGAATAACCCATTTACATCGAGTTAACTGAAATTTTTATTAGGTATTTTATATATTGTTAGAAGTCGTCTTTATATTTATATTTACTGAATAGATAGGTACGTTGAGAAAATGGTTATTTTTTCAAACATAAAAACTTCCATTTTAGAGACCAAGAGGTCTTGGAATGGAGGTTTTGGAATGATTCGTCTCTCTGGGAAACTATTACTTCACAACTTCTCACAGGTTTTGAAGTGGTTTGTCTTCTCCTAAAAACTATTACTTCATTGGATTGTTTGATGCTGAAGGTGAAGTGTGAGCGCGAATCATTACCTGTGCATGCACGTATGCGTTCGGTATATATTTGTGAAAAGTAGTAATACACAGGCTGCCCGTTTTTCGATTTTCACTGCGGGGATCTCAGGCAAAGTTGCGCATTTTCATGCTGAACATTTATGAGAAAGAAAATTTCATGTACTTTTTGAATTATCGAAAAAAAAAACTAATTTGTAATTTTCGTTTTTATTTTTTCAATCAAAAACGAAAACAACTACACGTTTTTGATCGGGGCGTTCTTGACTCTGTTTGGAATTGATGCACTTTATTGTATTCGCATCATATAGACCGACTGACAAAAAACCATAGCGCTGCTATGAGAGCTAATTAAACGTCTTACAACGGAATATAAGTTTATTCATATAGTACTAACATAATTTCATTATTATTACTATAATATAAATATCCGGCCTACGCAAATAACCAGAAGCTTCATTTAGTCCTCTCTAAGAACTGTCTATGGGTACAATATTAGTTAAAATTAGCAATTATTGAAAATAGTTAATGTTCCGTATCGATGTTCAGACGAAATAATGTTATTCAATTTTTGATTGAGTGATCAGAAGGTGTGAACGGTGTGTGAACCATTTGAAAAAAGAAGTCGCCTGTTGGAGAAAATATAAGATAGTCATCGTTTATAAAAATACTTGTTAGAACATAATCATCACACATGGTTTTCTTAATTAAGGATTTCCATTTTTCCTCAGTATTCATCTCCTTGATATTGAGCTAACTGACGACTTCTATACGAAGAATAATATACATATGTGTTACACGACTATCGCGATGATTAGATATTGAGCTAGATTCGGCATTATACCTAGCAGAAATAACTTGAATATGGCTACACAAAATAAACCTACTTGTTGAAATCTTCTAATACTTTTGTCTTAGAAAGGATTGTCAATAAAGTCAATTTTAGTCTTTTAAGAATTTATTGACAAATATATCAAATATTACTGAAAAAAAATGTTTAATCTTTTTTTTTAAGAGCATAAAAATATCAATTCAACTTTATTACTGGGTGAAAATACTTTTCTGAACTTCACACTACTATACCTTTTTCACATATTATTTATTGTCATACTGATAAGAATACATAACATTCACATGAAAATAACGACAAATAATTCGACAAAAAATGTTAGTCTTTTCTCCCCAGCAATGATGTGTGCCTCATTCCTTATTCTCTCTTCTCGTGCTCTGAAAAAGAAAACAAGTTAATCAATCAGACCTATATATGTGTTTCAATAATTATGGATATTTGCATATTCACCTTCTTCCTCATCCTCTTCTGCATCCAATATGTTAGTGCAACAGCAAGTGTACAGAATGAATGAGAGGAATCCTAATGGCAGTCCAAGTAATACAGTTGTTAACACAGGATTTCCTCTCCATCTATTGGCCAAAGTTGTTCTAGTTTTGAAATAATGACGATATACCCTAACAGCCAAGTCATTTCCTCCATAAGCCTACAGGTAACCGAAATTATAAAAAAATTTGATGAATCTGGAAGATCCATCTTATTCCAAAATATAAATATTTACACAAAAAGGAACATTCGGCACGTGAAGATCTTCCGTTCCTATTATATAATGGTAACAATATGTTTTTGTGATTCAACAATCGTTTTGAAGTTCATGCATTCAAGATCATTAATTTCTGATACTCACAGGAGCGGTTTGATTATAAATCTTCTCTAGAAACATATCAATAGCATCAGCAGTCATTTCAGTTGGGTCGTCTTCAGGTACATGGTGGTGCATTGTTGTCGAATTTAATACTATCAAATATGGTAACGGAAGAATTTCCATAGCAATGCTGTTAGCCAATTCGTGATTACTAGTCCATCCAAACTGAAAGTGTCTATGGTACTTGTCTTTCTTTTTTCTTATCAAGTTCTCGACTACATTTCGAAAATCAAGCATATCTCTTGGCACTTGGAATAGTTTATTTTCCTCGACAACTACCAAGACTATGTATTTTTTAGTTCGAAGTATCTCGTTGAAATTTCCTTCTGTGACTTTCTGGAAAGTCTCGAATCTTTCATGGTTGATCCAATCGTGCATTGAAGCATTCAAATGTTCACTCTCTCCTATCAGATTTCCTTCACCCACTATAAAAATCGTATATTATTTGCATAGTTATTTGGAATAAACACGGGGTGTTTCATTTGAAATAAAAATATTAGGTAATTTTTTTGTTTTGGAAGTGCCAAAAGATATAGTAATGATAAAACCCTACAACTTTTATAGTTGTTTTTTCCACCACATATAGTTAAAGCTGTAGGAAGGGGTCAAATTATAACAGAACACCCTATACAAACATATATACAGTGAGGTCCTAAAGTAACGGATACATTCATTTTCTCCGTTATTAGTCATTTTGAAGAATAGCCCTTGAAACGCGTCGATTTATGTTTTTGAAAACACACTGTCACAAAAAAATCCCCTCTCCTTCACACCCTTAACGTGATAGCTACCTTCCCATTTTTTTATTGAAATAGTGATACTTTATTTCGAGTATTCAATAGCCTTTTCAGCAACATTTAGTTTTTCGAATTTTGTCCATGCGTCATAATTTTTCTTTAAATATGTGTTATTGAAATCATTTTTTAATGTCACAGTGTCTATTCAAAAACATAAATCAACCTGTTTCAGTGTTTTTCTTGAACGTGATGGAAAATCAATTGATCCGTTACTTCTGGTGCCTGCATATAGTTTTATCTTATTGCCAGTAGAAAAACTCATGCATGAGACATAAATAATAATTATAAAAATGATTTTTCAAATTTTTAAATAATATATTTTTTCTCTTAGGATGACATTTTGAAAATCTTCGTAATCGTAATTTTAGCGACAGTATTCTAAGAGCACCCCGTATTGAGATGGAAACCTCTGTAACGAGGTGATGAATCACCTGAGTCATCGTTGGAATGAGGCGTCATCATCACGTAAGAAGAAGCGAGTCACCTCGGTGCGAAGATGAGAACAGTTAACGTTGAAACGTTGTCGGTAAATGTATTACTTTTTGGTACAATTGTATGAATTGTGTTCTAAGTTAAATTGACAACCTAGTAAACTATTAGTATTATTAATACCTTACCCTACTTCTTCATTAGAAATCAAATTATTTATAATAATAAGTGTAAATACCTAATCTTTGAAAACCATAGCGGTTATTAGCTTGAAAATTGAAATGTTCATCACGATCTGTCATTCATTCAAGGATCTCTTTCATTTCAACTAAAGAAGAACCAGATGTGAACCCTGTATATATTTTTTGAATTATATTTCTACTTAAAATTACCTCCAAAACGATGAAGTATATCACACTTTAATTGTGTGTTACATTCGAAATAAATGCGAATAAAGTTGAGTGCAAGAAGAAACATCATATTTTATCAGAAAGTATTCTCAAGTAATTGGCAGATATAGGTACCTGTGTAAAAGGAATGCGAATTCTCCTTATGAACAAACACTGCAGGCAATGAATGAATATCAATATGCTTTTTAGCAATATCTTCATCTGCATAATAATAAAATGCATGTGGCTGCATTTTACGTGCCACATCAAGGAATGTATCCCATAGTAACCCATTTTCATCTCCTACATACATGAAAAATAGTTGATTCATGTTTTTTATGTTGGCTAAACTCTCTGAACGAGTGATATGTTGTACTGGAGGTCCTGACATTCTGATAGCAAAGTTAACAATTTCATCAGTATTTTTATCTCCTTCAAACGTGAATACGTCATCTTCTTTGAACCTGAGGAAAAAACAATTCAAATAATAAACATAAAACATCTGCCTTACTCACAGTTTGATTGTTGGATATGAACTCACACCAAATGCCTTTGGTACATTCGGAAAAGTGGTACAATCAACTCTACCAACACGTATGTGTGTGCTTTTTAGGGCTTGCACTACGTGTGCCCATATTGGTTCCAGCCTTGTGCACTGACCACACCATGGGGTATAAAACAAGACTAGCCAATAACCTCCTCCATCTTTGTGAACATCAATGAAGTTATCACCCAACTCCAATATCCATTTCGAGGAAGCTGGAGAAACGACCAAAAATATTCCTAGGAGGAATTAAAACATTTAATTATAGATAATATCACACGCGATAGCGTTGAGGGAGTAACATTCTGACGGGAAAATAATGTAACTTTTGACTTCCATTAACATTATACAAGGTGACTATATCAAATTTTGTCATGTTGTTCCTAAGGGCACAGTTGTGATGGAAAACCATATAAGGCCTTCATGAATTCATGCCAAACTTGGTCAAATGCTTTATAGATATGTCCAATGCTACAGCCAGAGACGACTCGAGATGTGTTTTTCGATGGATGGTCATACATGTTTTTGATCTCTGGTGACGAAAACCATATTAATTGTCGGTCGTTTATGATTCCGCATTAGATAAGCTCAATAATGTTATTACTTTCTCCATCACTTTTTATTTGAAAGGGTGAACAACTTGCAAAGAACTGGAATTAATTCCGGGCACATTTTCTTAAGAACGGTCGGAGGAATATTTCGTTTGGTCCCATTTAGCCTTTTTTGGTCGCATGATCTAGTTTAGCAGCATACGCCTATCACGTTGGCGGAAGACTATTTCAGGCATACGGCTATCGATGGTAATGATATTATGGGGATGTTACCCTTGCGGATCCAAGGTGGAATTTACTGCAAACATATCGGTAAAGAGGTTGGCTTTTTCTTGTGGTGTTGTAGCAAATGTGTGTATTTGGTTAACAGAGGGAATCAACTGAAAGTAAAATTCTTTCCAATTGCCTTGGTGAAGGTCCACCAAGAACGGAAATCGTTTGGACATTCGATGAGCTTTGATCTTATCTTGGCGTCATATTCCTCTTTCGATGCGTCTGTTTTTCCTTGTTCGATTATAGGTGTTTTTGGCTCCGAAATATTCTTGTTGGAGAACATCAGCCAAGCATTGTTGTTTATAGGGTGAGTACATTTCGATGTTTGTGAGATACAAAAAAATGGAGGTCGCATCGTCGATCTCTTTTTTCGAGACAAATGCACTGGCGAAAATGCAAATTCGCTATCGTCTTTTTTTTTCGATTTAGAAACAAATGTTCGGTGTTTCGACTTTTAGACGCATGTGAATATCATCAATTGTTTGTAAATATACGAGATAATAATTTCCACATTCTTAAGACTTATACATCAAAAGCGACCTGACATTTGATACATGGTTATAGAAAGAGAAAAAATCAATCAATATCATCTATTGTACCTATCTTGATAATTTTCACAATCCGTATTACCAAAGTTTACCGATTCTGTAGTCTTTGGTATTACAAGAGGTCTTGGCCATAACTCGAAATTGGATATTTTTTTTCGACGCCACTGGATTATACAGTAAATAGTGCTTTGAGAATGTAAAAGTTATTATTTCGTTACTTCACATGTGTCTAAGAGTCGGAAAATCGAACATTTGTTTACAACTTGAAAACGAAAGACGATAGTGAATTTTTGTTTGCGCCAGTGACTGTCTAGAAAAAAGAAATCGAGGATGCGCCCTCCATTCTTCTGTATCTTCTATAATAGTTATATAACGAGTTACCTTATGCAAACATTTAAATTTGCCGACCCTGTACATCGAAATTTCCCATGATAATTATTTCAGCTGTCGGATGGTTTTGCGGGATGAAGTCGATTTAAAAAAAAGGAATATGAAGAGGTCACTATAAGAGCTTATTCGTTTGATGATGATAGTGGAGATCGAGAACACAGAGAAACTTTGTATATTTGTGGTGATCAAGCTTGATGAACCATCCCAGCAAACACAGTTACATCACAGAGATATCGCAGCGATGTAACAATGTGACCTGCGATATCGCATTCTATGTCGCACAGACGTCGCTGCGATATGGCAGGGATATTATTTTGTCACACTCAAGTTTCCTCCCTGCGATGTCGCTGCGATATATTTTTATGATGGAATAGCGATGCGTTTTTGCGATGAAACTGCGATGTGTTTTTGGGATGAAACTGCGATGTGATTCGATTTTGACAGCAGGGATGTGTGCACTTATGACATCGCAGGGATGTAAATATATGATATCACAGAGATGTGAATATATGACATCACAGCGATGTACAAATGTAATGCAGAGAGAAGGTGATATATAGGGAAAAATGTCAGTGAAAAACAAATCAATATACCTATATTATAAATATTTATTTCCAACAATGAACAAATACCAACAAAAAAACAAAATTATTATTCCATTCCAATAAATAAAAGGTAATTCTCTTTAGCAAAAAATATAGGTTATTATTTCTGGACATTCTTTGTTTTGAATGAATATTGTTTTCTTCGGAGAAGGCTGATGGAATGGAAATATCAGCTTCAGTTGAATTTCTTGCATCTATATTCAATTTGCAGAAACTTCCTCATAAACACATTCTGAGAAAGTTTCCAGCATCAGCTCCCATACGTCTTCCGAAGCGATGAATCCGTAAATGATCATCTCTATCCACCTTGGGCAGCTATACTTGCTATACTCACGTTTCGTGTACCCCCACAGAGCTGTTATAACTTTTTGATTGTACAAGAACTTGAAAAACTAGCACATAGACCACAACTTAAGTGAACTGGTAAAACTGATTCCATCAATGGTTGTTCAACTGATTGGATTGAAACTCCGGACTCTGGAGTGGTTGAGAAAGTTATAACTGGTGATGATGAATCATCATTGTCAACTGTCTAGTGCAGGTGTCCACAGACCACGGAAAGTATATTTGCGCGCGGGAAATTCAAATAGTGGCTATTAATGTAACGAGATTATTATGCGATTAGTAATATTAGTGGAGGACATTGCTTGGTAACGAGGCGGTAGCTGAGTCAACCGCAATGTCCGAGAATCATTGACAACGGTGTATTATGCTTATACTTAACGTATTATACTTTCGTAACTGACGTAAATTATGGTAACTATAATGTACTATGAGTAACTAAGGTTTTGGTACGTTTATTGTTAATAATTATCAATATAGATTTCATATAATAATGTCTAAATCTTCAATGATACGATACATTTTAATAAATTGTACCAAAAAACGGAACATTCGGTTTTTGTGTAATACAAATACAATACAATAAACAATTGCACAATTTGTGCTATATATATAGTACACATCAGAGGTGTTATATCGCAGGTTTGTTTGCTTTTGTACATCGCAGCGATGCGACGTTTGTGATAAATCGCAGTTTGATCTCATCGCGACTTCTCAGAGATGTCATGCTGCAGATGTGTTTGTTTTTTTACATCGCAGCGATGCAACGTTTGCGATATCGCAGTTTGATTTCATCGAGAGATCTCTGAGATATCATGTTGCGGATGTGTTTGCTTTTGTACATCGCAGCGATGCAACGTTCGTGATATCAGTGTGTGATCTCATCGCGTCATCTCAGAGATGTTAGGTCGCAGATGTGCTCACTTTTTACATCGCAGCGATGCAACGTTTGTGATATCGCAGTTTGATCTCTTTGCGACATCTCAGAGATGTTATGTCGCAAATATGCTTACTTTTTCACATCGCATCGATGCAACGTTCGTGATATCGCAATGTTACCTAAATGCGACATCTCAGAGATGTCATGTCGCAGATGTGTTGGCTGGGATATTACGTCAAAATCTTCCAGTTCAAGATTATCTCCTCTATGACATATGAGAGATGAATTTTGGAATATAGACAGACATCTCCCCTGAATCTGAAACGAGTGAAGTTCCTAAGCCAGGGAAAAGCATCATGGTATGTCGTCGTCGTATTGGTGGATGATTTGACCTGCATTTCTGTCAGGGCCATCAGTATGTTTGGAAGGTTCTTGTAATTCGAGAAATCCGAATACTTCATAATAAGGTACCGTCAACTGGGGATACTTTGTACAGTTTTTGCGTGTTTTTTCAAATATTTCATCCATTTTCAGATGAAATGTTTTCCGATTGAACTATGTGAAACTTTCATTTTATTTCTATGCGCTCCATAGATTTTCACACTGAAAAGCCACCTAGAAATATTTTTTATTATTTGTCAAAAAACTGGCAAAGTTGCCTCGCCTCTGGGGAAACTTTGCCGAGTATTGTTTTTGGCATGAAATACGATGCTTTGAGCAATGTTAGCTAATAAAAGAGGTAACAATTCGCGCTTAGATGTTTCAAAAATATTGGGAAGTAGAAATCCGTATAATTAATGATCCAAAAATATCACCTTATAAGGAAATAGTTTTCAATTTTGGATAAAACTAGAAATGAAATAAAAACTCAAGAACCTACTGTAATACACCACAGTTTTATTGTATGAATATGTACAGCGATAAAATAGTCACAAACTCAAAATATTATAATCTTCATGGAAAAAAATATCAAAATAAAACTTAAACGGTTACTCTATCACAGACACTTTTATTTGGCAGGTAAGAGCTAAGGAACAAAAGAAGTTAAAACTTTTCAACGTTCATATAAAAAACGATAGGAAGTATCGTAATCTGAGCTAAATTGTACTTTTGAAAATTGAAAGTATCCAAAGCACACAGTTTTCTTTTCTTGAAGATGAGATGCTTCTCGGTTTGACTGAGCTTAGCCATTGAATCTGATTCCAATATTAATCCAGTCATCAACATCCGAAAAATAAAATTTGTCATTGACATTTCGCATAGCGTTCACCACCCTTTGTAGCTGTTCTTCGGTGTAATCTCTATAGCGTCTTGCCCCCAATTTTCTCTCGCATGTGCGTAAAATTTTTCTGAAAAAGACGGGGTAACATTGCCAACAGTCATCAAAGCCACATTATACGTGCCAAATTCATAACTACAACGTATAAGGAATGCTATATTAGGGTTATATATCAACATTATAAGGAACAGTACTCAAATCTGAATCGTTTCGCCTACGTAACCCTTAGCATAGCAACAGGTTTAAGAAATCTGAAAACGGCTGTTTTTCTTACCACGTGTGAACGAACAACATCTGAATGATACACGCGCCAATTGTATACTGGCCGCTTCTCCGACGTCTCACGAAGCCAACTGGCTTTTGCGGATTACCAACTATTGCCAGTTTTCACAATTCATAATTTTAATTGCAGTAAGTATCAGGTTCTGGCAAATTTGCCCCTGCTGGCAAAGTTACCCCAGTTGACGGTACCTACATTTTTGCTACGTCTAGTGTATGTTTTAGATTCTGGTTTGCGTGGAGAGATAACCTTTTCACAGCACCTATATGTCGGTGTGGTGATTTTTCACCGGGCGATCATCTTCCACCAACTATAATTTCATAATTTCAGAAGGACATTAATGAAATGATGTGCGTGGAATTCGGTTGACGTGAACTGTAATGATGATTACCAGAAAAAAAATATTTCTCACATTCAACTACCGTATTTTCTAAACGAGTGTGGAACGTTGCGTTTATTTTACAAAAGATGATGATCCTATGAAGTTTCTGAAATTGTGTGAGAACCACTTCCTCGAAAGTATTGCACCCAAAATTTTTCCACCATATATACAGGTTTATTCAAATTCGAACCTCATCGTTGCGATCTCGAAAACCGTAAAAGATATACGAAAAAGTTCGAATTGGAGCCAAAAGTTGTGGAATTTTATGCTCACAAATATACGACAACAATTCAAAATATTTGAAAAAAACTGAATTTTTGGATTGGAGATGGAAAGAGTCAAGAGTCAAGTCGAACTTGACTAGAGCTTAAGAGTGATTCATTTGGCAAGAAAGTGAAATAGTCATAATTAACCTTGCGCAAAATATCTATTCCACAAATATTTGATTAGTTAATTTGATTTAACCTTATGTGTTTTTTTTAAGTTCTGGTTCTCACGAAAAAGGATATCCTGTAATGTTCAGACAAAACAAAAATGTATGATGTTTTTCGGTAAGGGTAGAGGAATGAAATGGTTAATATTTTTCAATCTAGCTGGTTCAAAATTGATATATTCTCGATGGATTCCAAGCACATTTTTTCTATAAATTTTTTTGATATCTTGTCTATTTGACCCTTTAAGGCATTTGACAACTTTTTTTTCAAATTCCCGCCAAAATTCAATAGCACTCTGTATCTACGGTTCAAAATATCGATGGGTGGTTTTCAGCATTTGTTTTTTCACGAAAACATGTAGGTTGTTTTCAGAAATTAGTATTTTGGTAATTTTGATTGATGTAAAAAGTGTTTAATTTGGACCAAGTAGGTATACCCTGTACAGTGTGTCCAATTTTCGATACTCTTGCACGATATCTCAGTTAGAGATAGAGAGTTGAGGATTCCACATTACTGCCCTACTTTTTTTGTGAAATAAAAATAACCGAAAACAGAACTATCGTAGCCCTACCTATTTTTGAGATGATAACGGATTTTTTAGTTATCAGTTTGTAATTTTTTTTCAGATTATCGATTGTCGAATCTTTTGATTCGATAGTCTAGTTATCTTTTCAACCATTTTTGAATACTTTTCATGATTTATTTTGTTTTTCAACATAACTCATTCCGTTTCTTAGGATTCAAATCTGCATATACCTTATGGAAGTCCGAAGCTCTTTACTCTACTTCACAACTCGAGACGACATTGTCAGTCAAACAAGAGTTCAATTATTATACTACCTACTCAGCACCATCAGTAGTAGTAGTAGTTATGAAGTATAAAATATCGAGTTTTCTTATCTATGAACTGCGGTTGTAGAAACAATCTTTTGTGTGTATATCGAACGCAAAGCGTCTTGCCGCTCTCGAAAGATCATATTGTTACGAACTGTTTTTCGAGAATACCGGAAGTTGTTTTCTCGGCGGCTCGCGTCTGTCAGTAATTTATGGCCTCGCGATAACATCGGTCGCCAACATATCTAATTAGAGGACAATAGCGGATGACTCATAACCATCTCATATAACTGTCGCAGTTTCTCGAAAATGAACTTTATTTATTTGGACTCTATTGAATATTCAAGATTTTGCTAGAATAACTATTTTGTACCTATCCCTAATAGCACAATCAAGTCCCATGGATGTCCTTCGGACATCCTGTTAGGACATTCGGGACGTCCATAGAACGTTCAAATTTGATACCGCGGACGTCCATAGTACGTCTGTGGGACGCACAAATGTCCCACTTGGGGACCAACTAGGGACGTCCTTTCGGGATATCCTTAGGACGTCATCGAAGGACCTAATTTCAAGAACCGAGAAATAAAAAAGCAGCTGCCAGTGATATCAGGCAGTCGCGGTCGCCCATCCAAACCCCAGCCGCGCGTATTGTTGCTTGACCTCTGTGATTGTATCTTCTCCTGCGTTGTTTGGTGGCTGCTGACTGCTTGGTTATTATTGAGAATAATTATATGAGATACTAATAATAATGATCTTAATAAAATTCTATAACTCGATCATATTAGGTTTCTGGCTCGCAATTTGGCATATTTTTCATTTCAACAATTGAAATATTTTTGTCCAATGATGGAGTATTTGAGAAGACAATGTAATTATTTATGTCGCTTTTTCGAAGTTGGGAAGTTCCAATCAATCAAATACATGCGGGAACTGGGAAGTGAGATCAACAGCTGAAAATACCGAAATCCGAACCACTTCTAGATGTAATGAATTCTGACAGGATGAGTATCGAATTCGTGCGAGGATGAGAATGGCGAGAACCCCACATCAAATGTGATTTCGCATTTTTAAAATTCATATTCCTTTCTTGATACGTTTTTCTTTTTCTTTCTAGAACAAGATTGGTACCTATAGATCGAGTTAGTGATATTCTGAAATGAGTATATTCGAACAGTGTCAGAATATTTTGATATACGATTCTGCATCTATCTATTCTTCGAGAATATTTTGGGATTTTTGGATATATTTTAAAATGAGAACAAAACATTGTCAGAATATTTATGTGTGTCTGTGTCCATATAGAATGTTGTTTATAGGACGTCCTCACAGGAACATTAAAAGTAATATACCAATTGGGAAGTCCATTGGACGTTGATATTAGGACATTTGAAAATATGTACTCTACGGGATGTCCTACGGACATCAACGCAGGGACAATGTATTATATGTACCGATTGGGACGTCCTTAGGATGTTTTACTTATGATTTTTGTATCAATGTACTAACTGGGACATCCCATGGACGTCCTCACAGGGACATTTTGAGATATGTACTGATTGGGACGTCCTATGGACGAGAATTTCATGTCCGGGACGTTCGGAGTCAGTCAGTTTTAATTTTGAAAGAGTTCAGTTTAGAAAGAAAGCTAGTATTGTGAACATTTATATTTGTAAAGGGAATATCGTTGTGATTTAACCTCGGATTTAACTAAGTGTTTATTGAGTTGTATCTCGAGTATTTAGTGAAATAAATTGTTCAGTATTTGTACTTGAGAGTTTTGATTGTTTTGAATTGACGAACCCATGAAGTAGAAATATCGTAACAGTGGTCCCAGTCTTATGGACGTTTTAAAAACGTCCACTCTGGACGTTCAAGACGTCTTAAAAACGTCAATTTCCGGACGACCGACGTTTTATGGACGTTTTGGGGACGTCCATTGTTACTAATCAGGATGTCTTGGGGACGTCCATAATAGGTCCAAGTAAAATAAAAAGAGCCCTTCGAACTATACGGTCACCCATCCAAGTTATGTTCTCGCCTGACGTTGTTTGACTCCCGTTATCTGCTTAGTAGGGTAGGGTAGCTGTTCTCTTCTTATTGATTTTATATAGGTATCGCTGTACGCGTATAAATGAGATTTGAACAACAATAATTTTGATTGATTTATATTACTTGCCATTTATATATGTCAATTTGACATATAGTATGTTTCATTTTTACATGAAATATTATTTTCTAATATTTTATATGTATTTATATATAGCAATTTCGTATTTGGGAACTCCCCATGTGTCAAATTCATACAGGGATGGAAGAAGCGAGACCAACATCAGCTCATGCTGGAATCCGAACTATTTCTAGGAGTGATGCTTTCCAACAGGATTTCAAATGTTATATATTTTCTCAACATTGGAGTTTAATGAGTTCTTATTTCGACATAATCATTCCTGTATCTCAAATTTATATGGAATTTGATGATGCAATTTTTTTTTTATATCGCATCTTCGAAGTTGGTAACTTTTTATGTATGAGCAGTGATGAGGAAAACGATACCAAAATCTGATATTCACCAAATATTTTTTATTGATATCGCATTTGTATCTCGAAGCAGAAATGAATCACATCTGTGTCTGAAAAAAAAAACAAAGTTCTCCTAGGAACGACGAACGTCCACGCATAAACGTCCCCAAAACGTCCAAATTAGGTCCTGGACGTCTCGGGGACGTCCAGTGCTATCTGGGGTGTCAGAAGTGAGGATTTTTGTGACTTTGGATTTATGGTGAATACTAGAAGTACGGCATACGCCGCAATGGAGGACGTTATAAAATTCATGCAAGACCAGTTTGCGGAATTAGGAAAGCGCCGTCTGGAAAAAGAAAAACGACGACAAGAGGAAAAATTAGAAGAAGAGAAGCGCCGTCAAGAGGAAAAATTAGAGGAAGAGAAACGTCCTCGAGAAGAGGAACAGCGTCGTCAAGAGGAAAGAAAAGAAGACTTCGAGAAAATTCTAGAAGAATAGAAAGAGGGAGAAGAACAAAAGAAAGATCTGGAACAACAAGCACAAAATTATAATTTCAAAAAATTCTAGAAGAACAGAAGAAAAAACTGGAATATCAGAAAACATTCTTCGAACACGTACTACAGAAGACTGAAGTACAAATTGACAGTGAGTTGAGGAAAGAAGTCATGAAAAACGAAGACAAAATCGGGCAGGAAGTAAAATACATCAAACAATAAATCGAAACCATTTAGAACGACATACAAAGCTAGATTGCTTTGCTCAAAATAAATGATCGTCGTGACAGGGTTGCCACATGAGGAATTTCAGTGAAACCACCGAATTTGATGGACAGAGTCATCTTGGTCCATATACAGAGGTGTGCACAAAAATCGGCCAGAGCTGTAACTTCTGAATCATTCGAGATCGAAATCTGAAATTTGGTGGGTAGCAACTATATGATTTTGTTCATTTTTTGAAGATAAAAATTGTATTCCATCACTTCCGGTCTAACCGGAGGTGACCCCAACTTTTGATTTTCAAATGGAACCCCCTGTATATTTTTCCATTTTTAGATTCAGGGTATCATTTTACATACACCAGTAGTTTTTCCGGATCAGAATGTCAAAAAAATTTCCTCAATATGTTTTAATGTTTAAACAGTGTGCCCATTAATTGGTAATAATAGTAATAAAGATCGAGGTAGACTTGTAAATCAATTTCAATGTGACAGTAACATCCAATAAGGTGTCAGCAATGCATTGCACAAAATGGGGGTCAATTTGAGTATTTGTTGTAATTAATTTTTTTATCGCCCCTCTTTATATGCTACTGAAAATAATAAAGATTGATGTGGAGTTCATTTTGTTGTTCTTTCTGTTTCACAAAAAATGATCCGGTAAAACTACTGGTGTATGTAAAATGACCCTGAATCTGAAAATGGAAAAATATACAGGGGGTTCCATTTGAAAATCAAAAGTTGGGGTCACTTCAGGTTAGACCGGAAGTGATGCAATACAATTATTCTCGTCAAAAAATGAACAATATCATATAGTTGCTACCCACCAAATTTCAAAATTCGATCTCGAATGATTCAGAAGTTACAGCTTTGGCCGTTTTTTGTGCACACCTCTGTATATCGCAGGCAGTTATTTGAAGCTACCGCCTGTTGAGCAACAGAGCAAATATAGAGATCTGGTTGCTGCACTTCAGTTAAGGTATGGTGATCAACATTGAGAACAGCTATACCGGGCGCAAAGGAAAACGCGGGTGCAGAAATCTGGTGAGACCCTTCAAGAATTCGAGCCAGTAGATGTGAGGAGACTGATTCAGTTAGCCTTCCCACAGGTATCAGAAGACTTCAGGGTCAACTGGCTCTTCAGCTGTTTATCGATGGACTTAGAGATCCTGAGATTCAGAGGACCCTTCGACTGATGACCTTCAATGGAAGCAGTGAAGCTTTGGTTCGAGCTTTGTAGGTAGCACTTATTTCTTGCTTCGTGTGGAACTATACAAGATCAGTTCCAAAGAGAACCAACCCAAAAGGGTGAAGAATTTACACAAATATTAGAAATGTTGGAGAAGATTGAAGTCCTGAAGAAGAAACATTTACCATGGGGGTGGTGTCCCTAATAGCAAAAGATGTCCATTGGACATGCGTTTTGTGTACAGTATATATGTCCAAGGTGTCCATGGATATATTTTGGACATCCATAGGATATACACATGGAGATATCCAATGGACGTCCAGACAAGGTAGTCCATTTGGTGTCCATTTAATGACCTCTTCTTCAAAATATCGATAGCCATTGTTCAATCGATGTCCACATGGAGATGTCCATTGAACATATATTTAAGGTAGTCCATATGGCTTACAATTCCAAATTGAGACGTTTATTGGATATTAAGAACATATGGCGTACATTCAATGTCCCCACGTTCACATTTTGAATTTTTTCCACACATCTACATACATACCATTGCATTCATAAAAAGTATTCAAAATTGACACCGAAAGAAACCTTCATGTTCAATATAATAATTATATAACCAATGGGAATTCTGTTAAATTACTTTACTCCTATAGAAGTGGTTCGGATTACAGTATCAGCTGTTGGTCTCGCTTCTCTCCACCATGCACGAATTTGGCTAATTGGGCTCTCACAACATAGAAGTAGAGATATCAAAATACCACACATTGTCTGGCCTGCAAAGGAGCCCCCCGCCGATTATTTTTTATGGGGATATTAAAAATGAACCGTTTATTTTAAGATATTCCACGGGACATGAATATCTTACAACTAAATTTAATGTTTGAAATAACAAACCCTACATCAGGCTACAGGAAGAATATATCCATCGCGCGCTTACGGGCCAGAGAGAGTGGGTAACAGGTTACCGGCAACCTGCGAAGTTGCGAATAAGACTCATACGAAAATAGGAAAATGAGTTTAGGTGCAAGGGGGATCATTGGAGTATTCACTTCAGAATTTCATTTTTTTCACAATTCAATTGACTGAGTATTATAGATATTATCTTGCCAAAGTTCAGTTTCGTATAATAATTAGAGGCAGTGGATGGGTCGTGAGGGGTTTCATTGAAATATTGTTCAGGTGCTGATAAGCTTTTTACAGTTATATTACACTGTGAATAATAATATGTTGAAAATAGTTTCGGATTGAATATTCAAAAAAAATAAAAACACTGTCAATTTTTTTTCATCGAAACATTTGAAAATCTGAATTTGTGATAGCTCATAGTTTTTGGGCTATCCAAAGGTAACAAAATATGAAATAAAAAATCCAGGTCCGTATTTAAAAAAATAAGTTGATGATGGTTTCTAGGAGACGGAACGTCGGATTTCAAATTTGAAAACGCTATCTTGTAGAGAAAAAAAGTGGCCTTGATGTTACTCACATCGATTAATTTCTTCCAAGTTTCAGAACAGCATTTTGTTAGGCATCAAATTGCGCAACTTTGTCATAATTTAACCGACCCTGTATCTCTAAACGGTTTACCAGATCCCAATGATGAGTTTAGAATTCCAGCCTCCCTGTACACCTTTTCAATTTCAACAATTTTTAGCGAAAAAAATGATATTCTTCAATGAAATCATCATTCTTCAAAACCAAAACGTAAGTACAAGTAGAAGTAGTAAACCAAACCCAGCATCAAGAACCACACATCAAGTTGGCCAATTGTGTTGCGATTTCAAAAGTCTTTTTACGCTTGGAGGAAGGGCATAGATCTTATTCTATCTATTATTATCTATGCAATAAGATCTATGAGGAAGGTGTCATGAAAAGTGAGACACTCTGTATGATAATAATGAGGTTGATTCAAAATATTCAGGCATATATACAGGGAGGGCCAATGGAAACTTTCCACCCTAATTTGTGGGAGTTCAAATCAACATCTTAAAAAACGCTCGAATACGTCGATATTTGATTCTAGGGGAAACTAATTTTCAGTTTTTTTCACCCCCGTAGCTTTAACCCTGTAGCTGGGGGGTGAACAACCCTCAAAATTTGAATAGGGAAAAGGGGTCGTGCCATACCTCTTTTTGAAGGTCTCATTGAGTTCTTCATGACCCTATAATTTTGCCCTATTATTGTCATCGATAACGAAGTGACAGGTTGTCAAAACCTTGGTAAGAGACTATTGTTTTCGTAATAAAAATACCAAATCATTCGAGTTACCAGTGCAATAATCAGGTGGACACGTCAAATTTAAATTCCAAGCTGTTCAAAATGTCAGCCATTAACATTCCACAATTTTGATTTTCAATCCCACAAATTTCCCACTCTATTTCCAAGAGTTTGACAACCTGTCATTTCGTTATCGATGACAATAATAGGGCAAAATTATAGGGTCATGAAGAACTCAATGAGACCTTCAAAAAGAGGTATGGCACGACCCCTTTTCCCTATTCAAATTTTGAGGGTTGTTCACCCCCCAGCTACAGGGTTAAAGCTACGGGGGTGAAAAAAACTGAAAATTAGTTCCCCCTAAAATCAAATATCGACGTATTCGAGCGTTTTTTAAGATGTTGATTTGAACTCCCACAAATTAGGGTGGAAAGTTTCCATTGGCCCTCCCTGTATATAGGTATATCAATGTTAACACAATAATAATGTAGGTACATACCAAAGAATAAAATAGTGCTTAGTATCACCTTGAACATGGAGAAGTTAATTCAAAGCATTTTACGATACACTGAACTTTCAAAATAAATTGATTTCAGATTATTTCAACAGAACTGACAATTGGTTTGAAGATTGAATTGAAAACAGAAAAAATCAATACAGCAATATATTAATGGTTGCCTAAAAGCTGGCTGATAAAGAATCAACAAGATACATGATACATGACAGTTCATTTGGTACAGTCCTGTGGACGCCTGTGGCAGAGAATGGTCTAAGGGCAGAGATGTCGGCGCGCCAAATTTGAGAATTTGAATATGCTGTGATCCTATGATCTTAGGCCAAATCAGAAACGACTCGAAGTTATTATAGTCGCCATGTGAACCGGCATTTTGTTCTCATCTCAAAGAGCCGCCCAGGCCCTGTGACAAGACATACGGGCTTCAGAATTCAGATCACATATTACATTGGTGCTCATGAAATATTAAAATATGGGGCCTGGAGTTCCAAATCAACTTTTGAGCCTAAAAATTTTATTTTCTGTATCAAGGATAATGCAAGATAGTATATTGTACAAGTTTCATAAGAAGTATTCGAGGCAATGCAAGTCAGGTAAACGCAGATAAGTGAACGTGCAGGTTAGGGATCGTGTCAACCCGAGTAGGTTTCCGAAAAGGCCTTATGATTAGGCCTTAAAACACAGATAAGCGCAAGGACGGTATTTATCATCCTTGAGGTAAGCGAACGTGCAGGTTAGGGTCGTTAGCATAGATAGGGATCGTGTCATTCGTGTCAACCCGAGTTAACAGGTCACAGAACAAGCATATATGACTGACATATGACCCACATGACAAATCAATCAATCATGACAATTGACATTTCAGTTCTCACTATTTTGAGTTTTATTTTTATTTATCTCTTTTCGGTTTCAATACTTTCAATGATATTTGTTATAATTATGTATTAACAATAATAAAATAATTTTTTTCATAACCATCATGGCAACGGATGCCTGGGAAGAAATTCAAGCTATAAAAAGCAAAAGGAATAGTTTACGAGAAAGACTTGAGAAGAGAAAAAAAGAAAGACAGGAGTTGCTGGGTTCTAGTTTGGGTAGTGTTTATATCAAGTGTTATCAAATTGAAATCAGTTCTGAAATTATTGCAGGGTCTGTTCCTCCTACGAGTAACTCTGACAACTTGACAAAATCTTATGGATCTCATACCTCAACAATTGTTAAAGATGAAGCAAAGATGAGTGATACTGAAGATTTAGTCAAACTGGACCCTGAATTAGAGCAGGGTTTACTGAGGAAGTTAAGCGAGGTAACTCTACAATTACCCATATCTTCTTCAGATCTTTTGACTGTTCTTCAACTAACATCAGACCATGATAGCACTCATAGAAAGATCTGCAATTTACTTGAGAAATTTGCAATACAAAAGTTAATTACAGTTAATACTTCTTCTAAAGATGGAACCAATCTACTAGATGTTACTCATGTGGAAGTTGCTAAAGTGAATGCTTTGATATTAGTCAGCTCTCCTGGACAGTTGCAAGTTCAGAGAGATTCTATGAAAAGAAAAAGAGAAGATTCTCCTGAAAAAATTGGGGAAGGGGAAGAAGAAACAAAGAAAAAGGAAAAGAAGGAACCTAAGGCAGATATTTTGGTGAGTGTGGTGGTGTAGCCTTTGTCAAATAAATACAAATACTTATTTCATCATAACTCTTTTGTTGAATGGATTGACATAAGATTTTGGCTTTTCATTTCAAAATAAAAACTCATACTATTGTTATTTAATTCTCCAACACTATCAATTCTTGGAAACAGTTTTTACACCATACAAGTCTCAATGAGACTTTGAGCTCAACTTTTAGGATTGCTTTGCAACTAAGTTGGTGGTTAAAACACTTTTCAAACACCATGTACCTATAATTATACCTATCTGAAGTCAACATTAGTATTATTACTGTCTGAATTTTTAAATTTCTTTTCATACTTCAAAACAATATATAAACTGAATTCAGTAATGGAAAAAGAAATGAATTTTTATCATGTTCATTCTGTTATAATGAAGATTAACACTTTTCTATATGATTTGAAATGGTTAGGGATTATAATCCATTTCAGTGAAGGATGATGGAAATAAATGGAAAACACTGAAAACCTTGAACACTCAGATCATAAAATAATACACTCAGATTTGTCCTTGGTGAGCTAATATAGGCTAGGTATAGATAAAACTATGAGAAGAATTTATCATTTTGTTTTCACTCATTCTAATGGGATTAAATCAGAACAGTTCAGATGGAAATGTAATTACTGTTCATATCAGCAAATTCAGGTTTCAAGAGAGGGATTATTTTTTGGACATATTTTATAGTTTCTGGTTTCAGAATATTGCATGGATGAAGGAATGACATACATTACACATTTTTTCTGGTACTACCCATTATTTATGTTTCATGAATAGTGTTTTTTTCATTTCTATAATTTTGGTCGATGTTGAAAATAAAGTGCTATCTATCCATTTCACTCCCTTTTTAAAAAATCAAACCACCACCAAATCATTTGATAAACCATAAACTTTCTAGTCTTCTGAGAAATTTATTGTTAGGGATTGACCATTACCATCAGCCTATCAATTATATTTATACCTATATTATACAATTAGCCGATTATCGGTATCACCAATATATTTTTTTATGAAAAACAATTTGAAAATACAACTAAACACCGCACTTGATCATAAATGTATCTTTATATGAATAAAGGCAACGTAAATATAAAATTACTAATATTTTTTTCTGGGTAGAAATTGAAAATAAATAAAAGGATACAATTTGATACCATATTGCTATCATAAGGTTATACCATCTAATCAGATGCTTGTATTTATATACAAGGTACGCCATACTCGATGGTATATTAGAAGCATCTAGAATCTAGAGAGTGCAAGGAAAATATATTTCAAAAGAAAATATATTTCAAAAGAAAATATATTTCAAAAGAAATATATTTTTGAAATGTTGGATACGGTTATGGGATGCTGAAATCTGGTCTTTGAAAATATTATCACTTCTTCACTGTTGCCAGATCTAGTTTTACTAGAAACAGCTTTCAAATACCAAATAAAACACCCTTATTATTGGATTTTCGAATTCTACACAGGATTCTGAGCAGTTTTGCTATAGAATATCTTATTGATTTCTAATGTTCGACTGCAAAACAGCATAATTATGAATTTTAGTTTTTTTCCTGGTCACTACTGACAGAAATCTGTGATTGTTACAAACTGTGACGCATATTGAATTAACATTATAACTGGGTGTGAAAAATAGTGAGTCAACTTCGGTACACAGTTTGAATGTCTTTTGGACTACGAGCAGAAAACAATTACTTTCCTGACAAATACCACGCAGAAAATTGAATTATATCTGGTCATAGTCCTTGCAACGATTCACAGAGTGAATGCAGATCGCAAATGTTTCTTTTCTCCACGTGACAAAGTTCACATCGCGACAGGCACGCCTAACAACCTACATACTGGTTTCGGGCTTATTGGCCCTCATCAATGCAGGGTAGTTATCCGAGTACAGACCGTGAGATCTTCACTCAAAGCCGCGCTCAAAGCGGTGTCTGTCCCAATGCACTGCTCAGCTTCTTTAAATATTTTCAAAACTCGTCTAAAGACTAATTTATTTCTGAAAAACTGCTACACCATGGAATAATCCTTTAGTGAAACCATATTTTGACGGGAATGACGTAAAGCTCATGACATTATTTTTATACAGGTTTTTTTTTCACTTAAAACTCCGCACGCCAATATCTCGAAAATGAATAGAAACATTCAATGTATTTATTTATTTATTTATTTATTCCAACAAACAGGTTTGACCCCAATTATATGTTGTGTAGAATGAATGGTTGGTCGAAGTGGTACTTCATTTTTATAAATTAACACAAAATTGATCCAAACAACATGACCTAAAACCTAACTTAAAGCTAAAGGAGTGTACAATTTTTCAATAAGAATAAGATCTATCACTGAATCAGTACAATGGCAGTATTTTGTGATAATTTCATTTTGATTTGATTTCCAAATGTAGTCACACTGTCTCAAAATATGTCACAGTAGGTTTGATTTTCGTTATAGTTTACTGCCATAGATACATGTGGAGATTTCAGTTGATAATT
The DNA here is from genome assembly GCA_029955515.1 of Chrysomela aeneicollis. Lineage (NCBI taxonomy): Eukaryota > Metazoa > Arthropoda > Insecta > Coleoptera > Chrysomelidae > Chrysomela > Chrysomela aeneicollis. The sequence goes on along the minus strand of JARUHQ010000009.1, from coordinate 6,895,115 downwards.
TGTCCGAAATGTATTCACTGCAAATGTTTTGTTATTACCTGCCCGAGTTCTTGAATTTGGTATTTGTAACCTCACAGATGAAAGGGTAGTACAGTCTTGAGCCATATTGTTATATATTTTGTACAGATACATCAGGATGAAGTACACTCTTCTATTGAATAAGGACATCAAATTATATTTATGTAAGCAGTAGTCAATGAATGGGGTCAAGTTTTTTTACAGCGTTTAAAAAATTCGATGTCTACTAAGAACTGGGCGTCGCGAAGCGTCGAAAATATAAATCGATTGCAGTGACTTTGAAATTACGCGCATGCAAAAGTACATGTCATTCATAAACTTTTTTGTTTTTTCATTTATTCTAGTCATTCCTGAGTTATACCGGTTCAAAGTTGAAGTTTCTTGATCGACAAAAAATGCGATTATGGATGATTTTCACAAGAATGCCATGAATATTGGTTACTATGGCATTCTCCAAACACCAGTAACAAGTTTACTTATTCTTCATTGACAAATTGAACCATTTTCATATAATTATTGTTAGTTCTGTTTAAACCGAATACATTTGAATATTTCTCGTTACAATGTCTGATAATATATCTGACACTGTAATCAGAACATCTGTGGCTTGTAAATGCACTTGAAAAATTGCGATAATAATGGTAGCCATATATTTTCGACGCGTCGCGACGCCCTGCTCTTAGTAGGCGTCGAATTTTAAAACTCTGTAAAAAATCTACTTGACCTCATTCATTGACTACTCCTTACATAAATTGAATATATCCATTCGTTTTCGAGATATTGGCGTGCGGAGTTTTAAGTGGAAAAACCCTGTACAGATATTATTTTATTAATGTGTTATCTGTTTGTGGTATGATACTTCTTCTGTTTTTAAACTACATTTTGACGCTTTTCACAATTTCTTTATACTTTTTGCAATTTGATTGTCATTAATGTACCAGCTGAGTTTCAGGCATGAAATATTTATTTCTTTTAATGCATATTCCATTAGAAATTCCTTCCTTCCTGTAAACTTGGATCATTTCCACCGCTGCAATCCACATCGTTTAGTTCAATTATAGAATATTCTTTTACTGTACCTTGTTATAGAATGAAAATACCTGAAAAACACATAAGTTTCAGTACTGGTCATGGAGAAAATATTTTCAAAGGCTAGATCTCAGCATTCCATGCCCGTACCCATAAATTCAACAATGTATTTCCCTCGGTATTTCCGTTCTCTAGAAACTTATAATACCCCCATCGAATTTGGCGTACCCTGTAGATGTAGAGAGATCCGTATATTTTTCTTGTTTAATGCAAGGTTGCTTAGAATAAAGAGAATATGGTGTATTATAGCGGTCTAGTTCTGAACAAATACAACACAATCGGGTCTTATTATATTACCCTGGAGAACTTTTTTCAATTCTTGAGGGTAGTAAATATCTCAGTTTCTGATAATTCTGGTGCAATAAATAATTTAATTTACAAAAAATTGCTGCTTCATCACAATCTCTATTTTTTTCAGTCTTTGTTGTCTATGCCATCTACAAAAGAGAAAGAAAGCAAGAAGCTAGGTGAAGAGATTCTTGATTTACTAAGTAAGCCTACAGCCAAAGAAAGATCTTTGACAGAAAGATTCAAGTCCCAGGGTGGCAAGCAGCTTATGGAATTTTGCCCTCATGGGACTAAAGTCGACTGTGAAAAAAATGGCATAAACGATTGTAAGAAGCTACACTTCAAAAAAATTCTTCAAAAACACACCGACGAGACTCTAGGCGACTGCTCTTTTCTAAACACTTGTTTTCACATGGACACCTGCAAATATGTACATTATGAAGTAGACAGGTGTACAAACCCTGCAGATAAACCGAGTGCACCTAGTGGACCAGTTGTGAGGGTTGAAAGTACTATGCTCTACCCTCCACAATGGGTGCAATGTGATCTGAGGTTCCTAGACATGACAGTCCTTGGTAAATTTGCTGTTATAATGGCTGACCCACCATGGGACATACACATGGAGCTTCCATATGGTACAATGTCTGATGATGAGATGCGACAACTTGGTATTCCCCAACTACAAGATGACGGTCTCATTTTCCTATGGGTAACTGGTAGAGCTATGGAATTAGGGAGGGAATGTCTGAAGCTTTGGGGCTACGAAAGAGTTGACGAGATAATTTGGGTAAAAACTAACCAGTTGCAAAGGATAATAAGAACAGGAAGGACGGGTCACTGGTTGAATCATGGGAAGGAGCATTGTCTGGTAGGCATGAAAGGAAATCCAGTCAATTTGAACAGAGGGCTGGATTCTGACGTGATTGTTGCTGAAGTTCGAGCAACTAGTCATAAACCTGATGAAATATACGGTATGATTGAGAGATTATCACCAGGCACTAGAAAAATAGAATTGTTTGGTAGGCCCCATAATATTCAGCCCAATTGGATAACTCTTGGCAATCAAGTTGATGGCATCGGACTAGTGGATCCAATTTTAATTGAGAGTTTCAGACAAAGGTACCCAACTGGAAATTGCATGGCGCCTCCTCCAGAAAATACACATTCTTGAATGTTTATATTTCATATATGATAATCGAGCCATAACCCCTGATAATCAATATCAATAATGGGTTATTGGCCATAACTCACCAAAATGGTCTGAAAAGATTTGAAAAGGAGCGTTGCACTCGTGTATTATGTATCAAACATACTGGTGTGATGAATATTAAATCTACACTGTCATCTGTATGTATAAGAAATCATTGTATTTATTTCAATATGAGATGAGACTATGAATGAATTCAATAAACTACCTGAACCTCTCAGTTCAAATTATTCATTTCACCTTTTTTAGCAGGAATATAATTACGAAAAGCTAGAATGAAATTATTGAAAGCACATCACCGATTTCACACGTCATTTTGTTCGGTCGATTCATTATCGTATCTCTTTTGTTCTGATATCCATTAATTATTTTAGCACAGTTTATTCCTAGACGATTTTAGCTTTGGCGATACTAGCGGTGAAAAATGCGCTGTTGTTATTGGTCAGTTTGAGCAGTAGGAACTATCGCAGCCAATCTTCATTGTTTTATTTCAAGGCAGGAATAAACTGAGCTTATGCTTTGATAAGCGGAGACAATTGAATGCACTTGAATAACATTACAATCATTTATCGAAATACACTAGATAACGAATAATATTAACGATATATGACGAAATTCAGCACATTCGATTAACGAGAAGAAAAAATTATAAAACGGGAGGTTCGCTATTTTAAATATCAAAGTTGCTGCTACTTTTCAATATGACCGGCAACGGCGCAGCACTGAGAATATTTCAGATCAATAGAACAGGTTTAATAAAGGAACCAAATTTTTGAAAAGATCCTTGAATATCAGGTATTTCTGTATAATGAAACCGCAAGATTTCATTCGGCATATACTTATTTTCTCTTTTTCACTAAAAAAAAGTTTTACTGCAGATGTGTTATTGTGCCAAAGGATCCATTTTAAAAGTAATATTTGTCTTGACTAGCTTAAATAACGGGAAATTATCAAAATACAGAGCGAATACTTGAAATACTATATATTTTTGAACTGCGCAAAGCTTTTGTTTCAAATATTGAAAAATACGCCACTGGATTCTATAAGTAAAAACATTATGAAATACAGTTATTTGGAATACTTACTAAGTTCGCATGATGAATTCAACGGAGGTATGAAGATAAATCTAGAACCACTAGATTCGAAAATATTAAAGTCAACTTTGTTATTTCTTATGGTATCATTATTGGATTTTCACACTATCGGATAGAGTATAAAATTGCCAATCTATCGATGTATCACTTTCGTTTGTTTAATGATAAAAAGAGTCGAGTTAAGTTAAAGGGGGGGATCCCAAAATGCAAAAATTCCGCCCGGTATCTGAAAAATATGGATGGCTATCGAAGTTCTGTTTTCAACAATATCTCCACAGACAACTGCTCAGGTGAGCTATCGTGCGAACACATGAACACATCAAAAATTGGACACACTGTACAGGACAGTATAGCAAGAAACTCAGAAAATCGGATATAATATTGCTTCCAACAAGACATATATATATATAGTCAACAAACGAAGCTCCAAGTACTAGTTACGTAATTTAGGGAGAGCTGGATAAAAGCAGCACAAGGGAGCTTAATTCCAGAAGAGAAAAAAAACTTCAAATATTTACAATAGTATATTAAAAAATTACGTCATTTAAGCAGAAACAAAATCAAATGAAAATATGTTTTGAGAAGCTTCAACAACAGCTCTATTTTCTAATTTTTGTTCTAAAATGATTATTGATCTATTTCTTCGACTAAAATACGTTTCCTCTGAAAATCTAAAACGAAATTTTGATAGAAGTTATAGACTTAAGTGAATGGTCCAATAGATTTTGTCAGTTTCATTTGCTAGAAAACTAGAGAAGTGTAAATCTGTACATGTTTTCATCAAAAATTGCGCCAAACGAAACCTCTATTACAAAATACTAAAAATAAACCACTTTTTTCATTATCGATTACATGTTTTCCATTTAGATTGTTCATCCGTTTCAGTTAGAAAGGGTTTTAAACAAATTTAATAATCGGGACGATAGGGATGAAGAATAAACACGCAATTTTATTTCATGGTATATTACCAGACAAGAGTTCACACTCACCGAGGGAAAACGGTATCTACTCTCTATAACCTGTTATGTTTCAATTGAAATTAGTTAATAATCATTAACGATGACTAGCTCAAATAGAAACATGTTAGTAAACTGAAGCTTGACAAGATGCTGTTTATGAAAACTCAACTTGGTGGCATGGTAGCGAAAAAAGATACCAATTTTCCAGACATAAAAATCATATGAGTATATTCACCAAGACAAGATTGAACATTTGCTATCACTAAACTAAATAAAAAAAATATATTTACTCATTAACTAAATGGTACCTATATAACACGAAATTTACGAAAAATGGAAAATATACATGGCATATGAAAGAATCGCTAGATTCTGCAATAATAATTATACCTGGTATGCTGATTATTTTTCATTTGGGAATGTGGTGTCATGAAATTAAATCCCAATTTGCGGACATTCTTCGTTTTGCCAACATTGGAATATGGAGAAAGCAATCATGCAATACTTAATCTAAGAATGAGTTGAAATTCAAAATATCCACAATTGTACTACAAATCAAAAATCAAGTACTGACTGACTAGACTAGAAAGCGAGTCATCGAACATCTTTCTGGGATATGTTTTTGTGTATGTGTACTCCAGTCAATAGAAATGTGACTTCCATGAATTCAGTCCATTGAAAGGTACAAAAAAGTTTAATATTGTACATTTTTGAAAAATACAGCTAACTTCAATACGATTTTCCACATACTTTTCACTAAAATTGCAAGTTATAACATGAATTTCATGTTAAATATGTTATATACTTTTAATTGATGCATTAATACGGACTCTGCAATGATTAAAAAAACCGTACATGAATTATGGATCATTTAACTAAAGCTTGAAGTAATATAGACTATCAATGATATATTTTTTTCAATCCTTAACTGACGATGTCACTTACTTCTTGAATACAATTAAATTAAATTTAGTACTTTAAAAGAATTTTTAATCAAACACCCACCGACTCCATATGGAGAACATTATTTTGATCAGCCAAAATCAAATAAAAATCTATATTTGCATAACATTCACAACTTATCTTTCGAAATTGCATTTATTTGAATAAAGAAAGGACCCCGCTTAAACTTAAAAAAAGGGATCTTTGTGGGAATTGCTTGAATTTTTCATATTATCTAGAGGAAGTCTCTATGATCAATAGACAAAGTCCAATAACAAATTTAATAATTTCGGAGATATAAGCCAATACTTGAAAATAAATATTTAATTATTGGTGTTTAGTGTCGTATTTTTGAATCTTCATGAGATTTTTTCAATACATAAAATGTGCTACTTTACAAGTTCTATGTAAGTAATAGTCCCTATTTTAGTAATACTTCAATGTATTTCGTCACATTTTTAGGAAAACCAAATTTCACGAATAAAACAAGTTTCAGTGATTCAAAAAGTACATTAATATGCATATATCTCCGAAACTATTGGTTGTTGGACTTTGGAGCAATGAAAACTCCTATTCAGAAAAGACTTCCTATTATAGACATCTCAAAAAATTAAGCATTTCCTCATCGATCAATCATCCATGAAGTTTGAGTGGGGTCCTTTAGGACAGGAATGACAGGATCAACATGTTTTGAAACTCACATATGTGGAAATTTTAGAACTAATCAAATCCATAGTGATACAGGTTCCTTAAATTCAGAAATTCTATGCCTTTACATCAAATTATTGGGCTAGAAAAAGTAAATTGTAGAATCCAGCGCACTGTGTAGTGGATAAAAATTGTGTATGTTATCGAATATAGCTGCATGTTTGTGAAAACACATGAGTAACATAAAATAAATTAATCAAAAACGATATACATAACAGTTCAAATAGCTATTTTTGCATGAATGTTTTTCGTCATCGATGTGAATGTTTTTCGACATCGATGTTAATGTTTCCGGTTTGTTGATTTTTTTCATCCGTAGGTACCACACGGGAATTTTTGACTAATGCATCAACTAAATAAAATTGAAATACCGATGAGTAAATGTCTGCTATTTCTTGTTGATTCAAGAAAAATATTTGTACTATTTTCACAGTAAATTTTGTTTTGCTTTATAAACAAAAGAATGGGGTAAATATAAAACTCTGGAGTATTACAAAAACAATGAGAATAAGGCGTAGTTCATTCAGTCCGACGAAACAATGAAAGGACTTGTGAGTCAACCATACCTTATTGTCATCATTTTATAAACAGCAATCTGAAAAAAAATACAAATAGAACTATGCCATATAGAAGATGTCACCGGATCCGAGGAGCAATACTCTTGTTCCACGTATTGATATAAATAATGCCTTATCTACCAGGAATTATTCGGATCGTTTTTTAATGGTAAAACAATTGACTTTGAAGTGTCGACACATCTGCCTGACCTGAAATATTCGGAATTAATATTTGCCAGTTTGAGGTACAAACAAGGCAGGAATAAACTAGGGGTATTGCATTTGAAAAACAAGTTTGAATTCACCAAGTCGAACAGTCTTCAGATATTAAATTCCATTTGAATCACGAAATCTATCTTTTCTATTCTATCAACTTCTGGTATAACCGGAAGTGCCACCATCTTGAAAATATTTTTGCCTAATTGTCCTTATTTGAGTAACTAGTAAAATTTTTAATATTATCCAACGTCCAGAAATCGATCGCGGCAGTTCGTTGTGGGACACCGTGTATATTACAAAAGTGATATATTTCGCAAGAGCAGTCGTTGAGTACGAGTCGCATAGCGCGAAAGCGCACGAAATGTACTTTCCAACGAGTATTGTACATTGTTTTTCCTATGAGCACAAATATTTTTCGATTTAGAGGAAATTAATGTCAATGATGTAGGTAACTTGGAGTAGCCTCTATAATTTCCTGGTAGTGTCGGTTCGACATCACTGTCTATTTCCATATTTTAGGTAGGTAATAATTGAACACTTTTTCGATTCTTCCTGATGTGAATTATTTATTAAGTTTGCAAAAACAATTTAATTGATACTTGACACCACACGCTTACTCGTCGAATATAAAACTATCGAAAAACTGCTGGAAATACACCTTTCGCATCAGAACCGAACGTAAACAGAACAGAGGTTGAATTTGTCAGTGGGTTATCTCCCAGAAAGTTCAGTAGTTATCATACTTCTAGCAACTTCTAGTGTTTATAAGAGTCACCGCTAGGTAGCGGCGATACGATAGCATCTATCGCGAATACTATAAAAACTTCAAATAACTTGTTGCATAATTACAAATAACAATGCCAGTGATATGGTGTGTTAGTTTGATAGTCGAAATGAACCGACCACGAAGGGTGAAAGGCACGTATCTCGATAACTATGTATCATGCATGGACAGATTATAGACCAACTAAAACTATACTTACCACACAAGTTCCATAATGTATATGAGCCAAAGTGGTGAACAGACACAAACAATATAAAAGGAACAATTCCAAACTGGCCCACTGAAATATTACAGTTACAATCACCACTAATAAAACTGGAATCACCAAGAAATTGACAACTTCACATGTTGTGTTGCTCATCTGGGCGACTATTAAACGGCACTGAAAATGCAACGAATCAGATCATTTTTGACTTCAATGAGTTTACTCACAGATATATTTGAGAACACTGTTCCTAAAAGTAAAAAGAATGCTCTAGGTTCCCTTTCCAAGATATTGGTTGGTGAATTTTCGATCCACAATAGTGTCAATATAAAAAACAATCCAACTGATAATAAAGGTCTTATGGCATCCGAAAATTTCCTCATTTTTCCAGTTTTGTTCTTATATGACAAATAAATGTTTTTAGTCACAATAGGTATGTTTGATAACAGTGATGAAATAAGAAGTACAGCTTCTACAATATGGCCAGTTGTTATGTCACCAATGCGAAATTGCCAAATTTCGTAACCGCCAATCTTAAAAAAAAAGGATATGGTCAGAAGAATGAATATATAAAGAATATTTAAATGGATATTTCATATTGTTGATTTAATTTATTCTAATCGATGTGAACCATTGCTTGATAATTATTGACAATATGAATAAAGACAAATTATTATTATTATTATTATTGTGTTGATTTCATAATATCGAACGATTAAAAAACTTTATGGATTGAACAGATCAACGTGAAAATATTAAATTATTCAACAAGCATGTAATGATGGCTTTTACCCATGAGACTTTCTTCGAGGATACATTCATTAGCGATATTTTATCTCAATTTCGAACAACTGTTGTGTAGGAGATGAATATGTATACTTGTCACTAATTTGTCATAGCCCGTGTGTGAAGGTTTCTTATATATATGGTTGATGCGAAAATAAAAGCAACAAGGATGTCATTTAATTTTGGCATTTCAAAAAGTCACTTAGGGCGCGTTCACATGCAGCCTTTTCGCGTTTTGGCTTATGTCGTACTAAGATTCTATTGGCCGATCTTTGGGAGCGCGTATCAAGGTCATCCGCCAAAAAGTCGATTACGTTCCGACTTTTGCCTAAAAGAAGCTCCGATTTTCAGGGTATTCACATTTCACGTTGAAATCAGCGTCATTATTATAAATTATTGCGTACTAATGTTTTATTCATGTTCTTCGCGATAGGCGAAAGCTATGTCATGTGAACGCGCCGTTATGGTAACTAATGTATTATGAGTAACCAAGGTTTTATGAAGGTTTTGGTACGTTTATGTTTATCGCATTATTGAAGATTAACGGTGGATTTATGTAGAGGTTTTAAGTCGTTAGTTTCAAGTCTTAAGTTTTAAGTCGTAAGGAAAAATGGACCATTTATGCAAGAAGTTTTAAGGACTGTCAATAATGTCAATCCTGTTATTTTGTGTGCTTATTTCTCTCATTTCCTTCTATTCAATCCAAATTTCCAGCCTTAATACTATTTTTATTTATATCTATTTGCTTTACATGCATTCAACTCCTGCTTTTTGTTGCGATACCCTTTTGAAAAATCAGACGCATGCGCAAATCGATCGAGTTTTAGGTCGTAAGTCGTAAGAGATAAATGTTGGCCAACTTTTCTTAGGACTTAAAACTTATGACAGCTGTATAAATTGTTACATTAAAAACCAATGGATGAACTTCTTATGACTTACTTAAAACTTACGACTTAAAACCTCTGCATAAATCCACCGTAAGACATTATTATATGAAATCTTTATTAATAATTATTAATATCATGCACCTACATAAAAACATAATTAACGTTAGTTACGTTAGATACCAAATAACATTTATTTTTTATTTATTGTCGCATCGCCGTTGTTACTAAAACAATAAAGATTTGAATGTAACTCGATTATTAGCGAGTAAACAATGTCAGGAACATTGCGGGTGACTCGGCTATTACCCCGTCACCTAGCAATGAACTCGACTATTATAAATCTCATAATAATCTCGTTAATCAATAGGTATATTAATTATTAATATAGATTTCAAATAAAAATTTCTTCATCATCGATGATACGATAAAAAATATAAAGGTGAGGCATAAATCACGTACCCTATCAATGGTATACTCACCCCTGCTATTAGAAAATATATTATGATACCCCACATAGAAAAATCATATGCCCAAGGTAAAAATAACACACCAGTGTTATATTTTTCGAAATGAGATAAGTAAAAATTCATCATCACATTCCACATGATGAAAAACATTCTGTAAGGAGGTATACTGTAAGTAAGTCCCCTCCCGAAAATTGAATACAATGCTACTGGTATCAGACCAGTTGTGTACGAGTCGAGACCATGGTCAAATAATTCTCCTAGAGGACCACTAGTACCTGTTCTTCGAGCTTGTTTGCCATCAATTCCATCTGAAAAATAAATTGTTCTTCATTTCTGATACAGTTAGCCAATTTTAAATATTGAATGGGATGGTTAATTATGGACAAGGTAGATTAAAATAAGGAACATTAAGCAATTAAGCGAACATAAAAAAATATACTATACTACTTTCCCTACCTACTGAAATGTACAGCAAATAACATATCCTTGAATAGGTAATAGAACCATGAAAAATGCACAATTCAAGCATCCGATCCAAAAAGTTTCTAATGTCACTTAATAAGTCAACAAGATCGAGAAACGACAATGGCGCTTAGACCGGAAGAGAGTATGAACTTCCTTATTCCATACTCCACTTGCATTCCGAGATTTTAGGAAATTCTGAAACTAGATCTTATTTTTTCAAATAGAGAGAAATTAATGCTGCATCGACCACTACATAAACCTCATACTGGACGATGCTGATTTAATTTTTGTTTCAAACAGTAGTAATCTTTTATGTTATATTAGAAATAAAATTAATAGATTTGATAAAATTCGTATGGATCACACCAGTCGAACAATTTGTAATTCCAGTGATCACATTTCTTACTCCAAATATTAGTGAACAATACTCCATGACAGGTTGAATCTGTGCTTTGCAAATATTGAGAAAGCCGTTGAAGTGTGAAGGGTAGCTCTTGACATGGAATCAAATAAAGAACCTATAGTATGAAGTATAAAAATACTAGTTCGATTTTTTCTCTCCAAAAAGTCCACATTTCTGATAAAAAGTAAAAATACACTTTTCAAACTTGTTAAGTGTCATCGAGAAGCTGCTTCTAATGTTATTTGGAGGGAAAAAATGTTTTAGAAGGCAGAAAATCAGATTTAATGCATTGGCTGGTTTCCTAGACTCAGCTATGAAACACCGGCCGCGGCTTAGGTCTTTTCTGCCTAGTAAGATAAATAACTATTCCTAAATTCCTAAATCAACTATGACATGATATAAGTCGCGTTCCGATATTACTGAATTTATTACTGATGACAGTCAGCAATTTCGGAACGAATTCAGGTTCAGTCAACTACTACCAGTATAATTCAGTAATGTTAGAACGACCAAACGCACTGAACAGTACTGGTTGGGAATTTCGGAACTCGACCATAGTCATAAATATTCAATTGAGTATTTGAAAAGTTGTGACTTTCTGAAATGTTGCTATTTAGTGACGAATTTTCTCCATTTGGGATAGGTACATTAAATTTGGATGTTATACTTGGCACTAACACAAGTCGTCGATACTCTACATTTTCTTATGAAATAATTCTTATGTTATAGTATATTAAGTATGGAGAACGGTAAGGGTTTTATACCGATCGAAGACAATTGTCTGAGATCGGTTACCCTTAACGTTCGACATGCTTATAACGTTTTTTGCACGATTGATACCATTATAAATTATAAAAATAAATTAAAATTAAGAGATTTTTCAACTCGACGGTAAGTGAATTACTTACCGTCGAGTTGGAGTACTTACCGTCGAGTTGGATTACTTACCGTCGAGTTGCTAGTAAATGTCACCTACTGACGTAAAATCTGTCACGGTAAACAGTCAAAAATGATCAATCGTGCAAAAAATTCTGTTTGGAATGAAAATAGTCAAAAAGTTGTATATCACTTCAAAATTAAAAGACCTCAAGGGTTCATCATAAAAGTGCTTATACCGGGTGTAACAGGATCATGGTACACTCCCCGTATCTCCGTTAGTTTCAGAGGTAATTTATTGAAATTTGGGACATGCTATGAATATAATAAGCGTCACTTTTTGACCTACAAATGATTTTTTTTCCAATTCCGATTTCGCCGGAAGTGATACCAACTCTCGATTTTTAAATGGAACACACTGTATATTATTACATTTTTGAAATCTGCATAATTTTCTGGATCCAATGATACCACATAAGTGACATTTCAAACGTCAAAATTTTTTAAAATTCAATTTTTAGTTTTCCATTTAGGTGTGTCATGATGGTTCCGATTTATTCCAATTGATCCGTCTAATACTAGAAAAATCTAAATCCCGTCAAAAATACTAAATTGCGTTTTTTATCATAGTCGATTAAAACTCATTTTTTTCAAATGGAACCATATTGGTACCGTGGTACCATTTATTAGTAGGTACTACCAATGAGGAATTTATTCATAGATGGTAATAAAATGTGCGATAAATACAATGGAACTTACAACTAAAAGAAAATAAGAAAATAAAATTATTGAAAATGTCACTTATTTGATATTATCGGATTCAGAAAATTTTGCAGATTTCAGAAATGCAATAATAGTGTTCCATTCAAAAATCGAAAGTTCGTATCACTTCCGGCAAAACCGGAAGTGAAGAACAAATCATTTGTAGGTCAAAAAGTGACGCTTATTATGTTCATAGCATGTTTCAAATTTCAATGAATTACCTTTGAAACTAACGGAGATACGGGGGGTGTACCATGATCCTGTTACACCCGGTATATAAAAATAATATAATATTACCTAAGGTGTAAGCGATGAACAAAAATATTCCTGCTATCAAGAATGTCCATTTTGGCAAAGGATTCACTTCTGGGTGATCTATATCAGAAGAATAAAAATTGTAGTCCAGCACAGTGAATAGAATATATATTGCCACTGTAAAAAGGAACCCAGTGAATGTGAGTAGGTTTGGTGCTATGAATGTTGGAAAGAACTGAAATAAAAACCATGTGAGACTATCTCAGTGTTACTTAAAAAACAGAGTTCTTACCTGAACCAGCCAGTTCCAAAATGGGTGCATAACATAGATGCTCAGTACGCCTGTGTCCTTGCAGCTGTACTAGAATGATTAGAAATATATTCAAATAGTAATGACAATTGTTAAATCATACATTGTGATTGGGTCATGAATAGACCACAAAAAGCACTTCAATTTCCAAAAACATGTAATTTTTTTTTCTACACAACGTCCAAGAAATAAAATGTATACATAAGTGTATGTGTTTGAAAAGAGTTTTTTACCGCCAACTTAGTTGCAAAGCAACCCTCGAAGTATCATTGAGACTTGTATGAGTAAGGAAGACGGGGTCCTTAGCTTTTTAAGTGTCATCCAAAGCACTACTCGGCTGGTTATCGTTGAGAGTCCGAAGGATTGAAATATAAGTACCAAGAAAGTTCGGTTGGTCACCTATCTCCTCCCGCTAAACGATGCTACTCTAATAGCCGCGCCGGGATTCGTACCGGACTCTATGGAGCTAAAGGCCAGCGCCTCAACGCACTCGACCACTTACCCAGTTTAAATGAAGAATGCTTATGTTTTCGGGAGTACTAAGTATAATCAGTGGACTGAAAAATTGAAATCCACTGTTTTCAAACATGTTTAAGGGATTGTACGACTTGAACATGGATTGAAACACATAAGTATGCTTAGGAACAGTATAGATTAGGACCAGTATAGATTAGGAGCAGTATAGATTAGGAGCAGATTATTATACACATTCCGAAAAATGACTTCTATCCATATCAGGAATCAAATATTTCAGAAAATCTTTCGTAGAGAACATCACACATCATTTTGAAGGGAACAAAATAGCGATTTCAACGAAATAATAAAATAAAGCAAGTATACGAGTTTGTGCCGTAAAAACATTTTTTTAAGTGCGCCACTGGAGTCTGCGCAGAATTCTCTGTTAGACATAGTTATTAGCTTAACATTATTTCTAATAATATCGTCGATATCGAATAGGTCGAAAAAGTATAGATTTTCAAAATATCCCTTTATTTTATAAACGGAAATACTCAGTTATGCAAAATCGGATCAGGTCACAAAAAAAAGTATTGCAGGGACGTGAAAACCCGAGTAAAAACCGCAAGGAGCTATATTCAATAAGAAGCGAGAAATGTGATGTGTGGTTGAAAGTACGTTACGGAAATTTGAAATACAATCAAGGAAAACAAATGGACCTTCTGAACTCACGTAAAGCCTCTCCCATTTTCGAAGTCCTTATGGGATATCTTGCTTATTTTCACTGATAGTGATTTCCGGTCTTCGTGACCGTTAGCTACTTTTTTTGTGAAACTCACCATACCACAAACAAAATTTTTAAATCCCACTTCGTTTTCGAGATACATGGCGAAATTGATAATAATGCATTTTGGGACCCCCCTGTATCACAGCTATCTTTCAACTTGAGGAAAAAGTGAAAATTGCCTTTTTGACAGTTTTCCACGTAAAATTCAGTGGCGTAATCAGATTTTGGAGATGAGCTGTCATTATTGAGATATAACAGCTTTTACAGCTAGTCAAGACAAATATAACTTAAATATAACCACAATAATCGAATACCACTCTCATGTATAGGAAAGGATAAAAAGTATTCATTTAAAATTATTATTTAATACAAGCAGCTGAACTATTTGACAAATTAATAAATTTCAACTTCAAGAAAACACTATTCATTCTTCTAGAGCTTTTCTCGTGGCATTCATCAGTGCTCGATTTTCATGCAGTGAGTGGTATATTTATTTTTTTATATAGTACCAAAAGAAGAAATCTAATCTATACGTCAGGGGACCTAAGTGGCTTTTAGCATAAGAATATCAATAGAGCTTTTTTTTATAGTAGGTTTGAATTTATTGATTTTTCGAATAGTTCAGCTACTAATATTGAATAATAATTTTGAAAGAATACTTTTTAGTCTGCCCTATATAAATGAGAGTGATATTCGATTATTGTGCGAATGAATATATTTTAAAAGTAATATTTGTCTTGACTATAGCTATAGAAACTAAAAATTATCTACAGGGCTAATACTGGAAATATATTATGAGTGTAATATATTTTTGGAAAGTGCAACGCATTCATGTTTCAAATATCAAAAAATATACGAGGTGTTCCATTCGAAAAAACAAAACTTTGGGTTATATCTAAATGACAGCTGATTTTGAAAACCTACGCCTCTGGATTCAACGTAGAAATATGTGTGAATGGCAGTTTTTACGTCTCCAATAAGTTGAAAGATAGCTGAGAAACAGGGGGGTCCCATAATGCCATATTTTCAATTTCGCCTTGTATATCAAAAACAAAGTGGGCAATGAAAATTTTGTTTGCGGTATGGTGAGTTTCACAAAAAAGTAGCCATCGATCGCGAAGACCGCAAATCTCTATCTTTGAAAATAAGCAAGATATCCCGTAGGGTAATAGAAAATAGGACAGCCCGTACATTATACGTCCATTGGATGGATTTATGTACCGTGTTGGATGATACCGTGACGATTTTTTTTCTACGCAAACTTGATTGAAAACAACATTCTTGTTAAAGGTGAGGTTTAAAATGACGAAATATCACTTTTCAAATATTAATACTTCGAAAGCAATTGAATTAAGTATTGTATTGGAAAAAAATGTTAAGAATAATGAACAAATTAAATAAATTCGAAAAAATAAGTCAATAAAAAAGAAGGTATCCATTTCCGTTGCGAGCTGATTACAAAAAAAATGCACATACAATAATATGAAATATAGGAAAACAAATAGAATTGAACAAGTTCAAGAATTAGTAGTGGCAAAGTTTACGGTAGGGGGGATGGACTTTAGACTAAAACACTCGCAATAAGTCGAAATATTAGCGCGGTGTTGCCAGCTACTCGAAATTTCCAAGGATTCAAGGAAATCTTTGGAAAAATGGAGATATATGCTATAAAAAAATATTTTGGGCAATTTTTCACGTTAAACGAAATTCGACAATTACTCGACAATTTTTGATAACCAGAAAAAATATATACGATGCTCACTTGTCTTTTTATTTTGGTGGCTGTGCTAACTCAATATTAAGTTAGCACAGCCACCCCATATAAAAAAAACCGAGGGCGCGACAATTTTTTTTTCTTCACGACAAATTCTCGACAATTATTCGACAATTATTGGGATAGGTTTTATCGATTTCCTCGCAAGTGGTTTTGCTAACTTTATAGAGGTGTCACCATCTCGGATATTGCGGATGACTCGGCTGACGCCTTATTGTTACCCAGCAATGTCCTCGACTATTATAATTCACATAATGATCTCGTTACAACTGGCTCTTAATCCCACGTTAACAGAATGCTTGATGAACTTTTATGCAACCCAGCATAAGGCTCTTTATAGGCTTAACGTTATAACCCACGATTTTTTATATAAAAAATAGCAAAACTTTGTAGGGTAATAATTTAGACTTAGAATATGACCCCCAAGAAATATTTCAAAATGGTTCTGCTAGCAATGAAGGCCCACTAGTTTATGCTACAGTAAGTCTGTATGTTGAGATCTTGGAATACCTGGTGACCCGGTTACCTATGTTTGTTCATGGAGTTGAATGAACAAAATAAAGAGATATGCTGCATATATGAGAAATTATTTTCATCCACATTTTATTTGCATAGAGAATATCATATCCAGTGTATGATGAGGTTTATTCAGATGATTTAGAACTTAATATTGAATTCGAATAATTAAAAATAAGAAATCCAAAGCTTCAAGCAAGAATCATAGTAACATGCCTATTGTATTTTAATGATGCCTAAAAATAGAAATAATCATATGCTGCCCAACACACAATTTAGTACATTTCTTTAATAAAACTATATTAAGTTATTAACTTAAAAGTTATCAATGTTGTTGATTTGACTCATTATGATTGGATAATACTTAAATATCTCCAGAATTATATTGAGGAACAACAAAATGAATCAGATTTAGATATGACAAGATGTGATTTTGATTTCCATGATTCTCACTTGTGAATGGGCATTTATAATAATCCTTATCATATTTCTTGAACTCTGACACTACTATCAGTGAGTCTTCAACAAGTGGTTCAATTCACTAACTTATCATGAGAGATTTTGTCAGCAAAACATTTATGAAGGAAAAGGGTCAAGATAATCTTCCACTGAATAATTTCTGAATACCATATTAATATCTATATTTCTATTGATGATAATTGAACCAATTTGAAGTTGTTCAATAGAAGTCTTCATTGGGCAGGTATAAATTACTTGGGAAATATTCAGTATCAGGTGGAAACGGAGAACTCTAATCATGGAGTTTTTGAGTGGCGGTGGAATAAAAAAATGAATTATTAAAGAAATCATAACTGACCACCCTACTTCAAAAACAGAATCTAAATAATAAAGTTAGGTCATAGGGTACTTGCAGATAATTTTTAGTATTTTTTTCTTCACCTAAGAATTATATTGAAATTATTGGTATATTCTTATGGAACCTACCTTGTAATTATCAAATCCAATTAGGTGCTCTTTGGTTAAATACTCCTTATCCATTTTTGTAGAGTTGATTAATGTATGAAAATATATTTATTCTGTTATGTACATATTATTTCCTCATTAGAGTCTAGCAAAGCAACTGCAATGCAACTTCTAGCACTACTACTCTACCAATAGAACTAGAAGTCGAAAATAATAGCATGCACTATGCACTTAAACACTGTCAACTCATCATAACCTGCAAATTTTGAAAATGTCGAAACTACTCTACTCTACTACTCAAAACAAAACCTGACGGGCTGTCACTCACTGCTGTCAGTCAGATGAATATGCTGTCATTGCTGTCATTTGCCCACCATCGGACATTCCCATAGATCTTATAACGCTAGATCCGGCAAGTTAATAGATATATGGGCCTGTATCTGTATCACTGATCTATAATACATATCAGTGGCCTGTATGGGCACAGTATAGACCTTAGTATAGACCCCTGCATGGGCAAAGCACTGAAATATAACTGGAATGCGCGGGGAACTTTTAGCCCAACTATGCGAACTGAGATTTCAGATTATGCGCCGACGCAGTAAAAGTAAAGGTATGAAAATCATGTATTTGATCACTACAACCACAGAACAGACAGCTCTACAACTGTATACATTTGATGACGTACGTCTCTGATGAGATGAACTACATCAGAGGCGGCTTGGCACTTTTTGTTTCGTGTATGCAAGGTGGATATACAGGGTGTCCCCTCTCAATTGGAAAAAACTTCTGGGGCATATTGAGGAACCATAGACAAGCAGTTTCAGATAAGAGACTGATGTCCGGAAGTGCATGGTTTTCAAAATACAGGGTGTCAAAGTTTTTTTCAAAAAACTTTTTTTATTAATATTTCAAAGACACGTTAACAGATTTTCTTGAAATTTGCTAGTGATGTAAGCTTCAATAAGACGCTCAGTTAGCACTAATTAAATGTTAATTATGACTTCCAGTGGCGCCCCGGGGGACAGTGTCACGAATAAAAATGACAAAAAATGTACGCTGCTGACTTTTTTAAAAAATTTTATATATTTTTTAGAAAGCTCAGTTAAAAATACAACTTTTTTGTCACTTGATATTTTTTCGTATCTCTCTCCGTTTTCGAGAAAAAATTTTTATTAAAAACTTTATTGAAAAGTTCATTATTATTAGAAAGAAAAACAAGGAGGCTTTTTTACAAATAATTTATTATTAATTAGTGGAGCAAATGCTCAAAGTGTCCACCATGCATTTCGATGCATTTTCTGCACCTGTCGAGCCAGGATTCGCGCACCCGAGCAAACATGCCTGGATTGTTCGCGATAAATTCCGCTGCCACCACAACTCTAGCAACTAGGTCCTCCATGGTCGGCACAGGAGTTGCATAGATCAACCGTTTCATTTCGCCCCAAAGAAAAAAGTCCAGGGGGGCCAAGTCCGGCGACCTTGCTGGCCAAGGGACGGGACCACCTCTACCAATCCACCTGTTGTTGTAGGTTTGGTCGAGGTAACCTCTCACGGTGCGCGCAAAATGCGCTGGACAACCATCGTGTTGGAACCAGGCCTCTCTACGCAACTGGAGGGGTACATCTTCCAGCAGCTCGGGCAGAATATCTCGCAAAAAAACTAGATAGTTATTCCCGTTGAGGTGATCAGGTAGAACGTACGGCCCAATCAAATGGTCGCCAAGAATACCTGCCCAAACATTAACACCAAACTTCTGCTGATATCCTCTGATGTGCGTAGCATGGGGATTTTGTTCGCTCCACTCGTGGTTATTACGAGGATTGAATGTCCCCTCGCGCGAAAATCCTTTTTCATCGCTCGTGAAGATTATACTTAAAAAATCAGCGTTTTCATCCGCTTGACGGAGCAACCACTCGCAGAACTCGAGCCGCCGAGGAGCGTCGTCAGGCAGTAGATGCTGCACCTTTCGCAGTTTAAATGGATAGAGATCGTGGATTTTCAATACTTGATGGACAGTATTTTTGCTGCAATCAAGTTGCGACGCAATCAGACGAGTGCTAGTGTTGGGCTCATTCTGAATGCGTGCCATGACTTCATCCTCAACGGCATCTCTGATCGGAAACTGCCTTGCAAATTCTCGAATAGGCTGCAAAGATAACAAAGCCTCTTAGATTGGCTGTAAAACAGAAACGCGCAAGAAAAAAAACACAGAAAGTTGCCATTTCTGCAATACTTACCACGAATGAGCCGGTCTCCCGTAGATTTTGATGAATTTTGATAAAAATCTTATGGTTTGGCAATTCACGATTTGGGAACCGCTGCCCGTACAACCGTTGTGCTAACAAAGAATTACCCCGCGCTTCCCCATACAAGAGATGCATATCTGCAAGCTCGGCTAATTCAAACCGATTCATTTTTGCAATTAGTGTAACGTTTGAAGATAATTAAGTACTTAGAAACTGACACTTTTACTAAAGTTTGACATGTTTATGTGTTACCATGACAACATTGTTTTGTTTTAGATTTTCAGATAATGAACCTTTCAATAAAGTTTTAAATAAAAAAATTTTCTCGAAACGGAGAGAGATACGAAAAAATATCAAGTGACAGAAAAGTTGTATTTTTAACTGAGCTTTCTAAAAAATATATAAAATTTTTAAAAAAAGTCAGCAGCGTACATTTTTTGTCATTTTTATTCGTGACACTGTCCCCCGGGGCGCCACTGGAAGTCATAATTAACATTTAATTAGTGCTAACTGAGCGTCTTATTGAAGCTTACATCACTAGCAAATTTCAAGAAAATCGGTTAACGTGTCCTTGAAATATTAATAAAAAAAAGTTTTTTGAAAAAAACTTTGACACCCTGTATTTTGAAAACCATGCACTTCCGGACATCAGTCTCTTATCTCAAACTGCTTGTCTATGGTTCCTCAATATGCCCCAGAAGTTTTTTCCAATTGAGAGGGGACACCATGTAGGATGTTGAAACAGCTCTTCAATTGTTTCTGCGAAAAACTTGTAGACCGTTTGAGAAGGTACTAATATTTCCACGACTTGAATGAAGATGGCGGTAAGATCGATTATCGAAGAAGATTTCTGTTGCTTACGTATTTCTGTGGTTCGCATCTGACAGACATGAGTTGAAATGACAATATTTTCAGTGAATCTGGAATAATTATCGATATTTTGACTCTTCTGAGGGCCGGTTTATCAATGCAGGGTAAGGTTAATATAACCCAAGGTTAACAGCTAACTCTGGGATAAAATGTTTATTCACTTCGAGGTGGGGTTAAACGCTATCAAAATCAAACGGGAAATTAGCTCTAGGATAAAGTTAACCCTGGGTCAGCTTGCCCCTCGGGATAACCCTGCATTGATAAACCGTTTCATCTAGAACAGATGAAACTGATGAAAAGGTGACAGATGCACAGTTTCTGTTTTACCGACACAAGGTATGTCGCCATCTCTGATAACTTCAGGAAATATTACTACGGTATGAAATCAAGTAGGCAAAGGTCTACAGTTTATTCTCTAGTGCTTGTTAATAGGAAGCTGTTTCACCATCCTATATCCACCTTGCGTGTATGGTTAATTCTCACTGGTCAAGTGCATGTCAAGTGGTAAATGGCCATTCGCCAAATCCAAATCAAAGAGATGTTCCATATATCGTCAATTTTCCCTGTTCGATAGTTTGATAACATTTTCATAAACAAAAAAGGTTGATGGTGCATTGCTGCAATGCAAATAAACCTGCAGTACTAATTCTAGTTTAACCTTTGAAATGTGATTTGTGAAGAACATTTCATCATTGATGACATATAACTTCTGGTGATAAAAAACGACTGAAACGTGATTCAGTTGATTCAGTTCCCAGGCTGAATCTAGGTCATCAAAAGCATCTGTCAACTATCCAGCGAACAGTGTAAACAGAATACAAATTGTTCAAAGCAGAGAAAAGTTCTGTGCTGTGTAGTTTAGAATAATAGTTATTTGTTTTACTAGGCATAAAAGCACAAGATTTAATGCCGCGGCTGGTGTTTCATAGCCGAGCGTAGCGAGGCTATGAAACCAGCCAAGGCATTAAATCTGCTTTTCTGCCGTGTTTCTTCTATAAGTATGCGAACGGTAAAGCACATCATCAATTCATTGGCATTCACAAATTCGGTAAAATGCCAGAAGAAATTGCTACTTTTCTGGGACTATCCCATGCGAAAGAGTATACCGGGCACTGCTTTCGCAGATCTTCGGCCACGTTGCTGGTGCATTCTGGTGGGGACATAACAATGTTGAAGCAACATGGAGGATGGAAGTCTTCCGCTGTCGCGGAGGGCTATAGTGAGGACTCGCTAGCCAATAAGTCGAACATCGGCAATAAAATATTTTCTGGCGTTTCCGGAGTATCAAGTGTGGATACTAGAGTTGTTAATTTTACTGGAAAGGAGGGAAGTGGACAGAGTTCAATTGTATTAAATAATTGTTCACAAATCACCATAAATATATCTAATGAATAAAAATTTCGTGTTGTAGTTTGTAGTTTTAATGCAATAAAACCAGTTTATTATCATCAGCATCATTTTGAGTTCTCTTAATGTCATTGTCAATTTTAATAACCAGTTTGATTTAAATTATTACTTGGAAGGTTGCCTAGCAACGAACTTTTTCTGCATAGGCAGTAAAAGTGGACTTTTTCTGCCTAGGCATTGAAAGTACAACTTCTAAGCCTGCCAAGTATCATTAAAAGGCCGCTTTTAATGTCATTTGGAGAAAAATACATATATTGACATAATGTGATTTATTTCTATATGGAAATTGTTTTTTGCCTGTTTACTTACTATATTGTGTCACAGGAACTAAAATCACTATTACATAGATTGGTTGATCACAAACGTATTCACTGTAGGACAAGGATTATAGAATAGAACTTATTCGTCGCTGAAGAAGTTCACATACACATAAAACGATACATGCATGTAGAAACTTGGAATAGTTAAAGAACGTTTAGAAATATACAATCCAAAAAAATACAAACATTTGATTGATCAAAAATATTAAAAAATCCTACCACCAGTTTTGATTTAATTCGGTTGTATAATGATTTCCATAATTCGCCCCCTTAAATTTTGGTTTCACCCTGGAACTGCTAATTCAGATAATCCTTCATGCAATATGTAGGTGGTCTGTGTACCAAAGACTAGACCGGACCTGGTTACAGCAATAGTGCGCATGCTTTCGGCCTGATTTATTTTCAGTCTGCGCGAGATTCAAACGAGTCTATATATATAATATGATTTCTATGATTCAAACATATCAAAGATCATAATATATCTAATAATAACTATACAGTGAGGACCAAAAGTCCGTCGCCCCCCCTGTAACTTCTTTATTCTACATATTACAAAAAATGTTTAATACATATAAGTTGTAGGGTTTCATTCGATCTCTTTAATGGTTCAAGTTTCATTCATACAGAGTGTCTCAAAAAAGCACGGTGACTTAGAAGTTAATTTTTTTAAATGGAACACCCTGTATTTTATTCCATTTTTAGATTCTTCTCTAAGAGCTGATTTCGTCGATCTATCATACTTGGGGTATAGCGTGAAAGATTACAGAGATTTTTTTGTGCCGAAACTATCCATTCTTGCTCAAAACGGCTTAAATGTCCCTATCTCAACTTTCCATTTTCTATCGATTGATATTTAATTGAAACAAATACGGGTGGTTCAAAATTTTGAGTATTGCATCACCCTCTATTTGTTTCTATTAAATGTCAGTAGATAGTAAATGAAAAGTTTAGATAGGGACATGTAAGCCGTTTTGAGCAGAAATGATTAGTTTCAACACAAAAAATTCCTGAAGTTGAAAAATCTCGATTTTTCACACCCTATATCTCTGTAATCTTTCGCGCTATACCCCAAGTATGATAGATCGACGAAATCAGATCTTCAGGAAGAATCTAAAAATGAAATAAAATACATTTAAAAAAATTAACTTCTAAGTCACCGTGCTTTTTTGAGACACTCTGTATGAATGAAACTTAAACCATTAAAGAGATCGAATGAAACCCTACAACTTATGTATTTAACATTTTTTTGCAATATGTAGAATAAAGAAGTTACAGGGGGGGCGACGGACTTTTGGTCCTCACTGTATAGGTAACATGGATACCAGAGCTGAAGCCGAGAAATAAAACAAATGACAGTCTGCGGGACAAATCGCGAAAATGCGCATGCGCAAGTTTGAATTAAGAATCGACATTCGTTTTCATCATGGAGGAGAGAAGCTTTCTAGTTTCAAATGTGTCACGTAACCTTCAATTCGATGTTTTTATTTTATCATAACATATATTTTTCAAATATTCATTTATCGATGGATTATCGTGGTCGAGCATGTGATGGGAAAATGAAAAAAAAAAACTTCTTTTCCATTTCAATTCAATCAGAAAAATAATTAAATACCAAAACAAAGAAAAAAATTTATGATCAAATTTTGAATTATTTTTTCATTTTTCTATGGCATGCTTGACTACGAAACTTGAAGAGAATTTGAAAACTCAATTAACTATTTTGTTTCTTTGATAAATTTGTTAATGAAATATTCTTCAAGCCATAACTTTTCAACGAATGAAAATATCGTCATGCGGTTTGAGCTTATTATGTTGCAAATTTCATCTTCTTTCCGAATCTGATGAGATAATTATACCGATGCATTTGAGATTCCGGAGAAAAATTGAAAAAACGATTAACCTCACAAAATACGCCCTCTAGCGAAGGCGGTAAAAACCAGAATGGCATGGATATTTTATTCTATTCACCGAACCTTTTTTTCCTGAACCATATCTTGTTAGCAGAATTCCGTCAAGTCAAACTAAGTTATAGATATTTACGGCCCAGAAAGTTAAGGATCCCCCTACCGCCTTTATTTTACGTCCTACAATGAAACTTTATTCTTCAAAAAGGTGGACCATTATGTTGGCATTAACGTGAGACTATTCATTTCTGAACTTATATAGGAAAATTTCCGAAAAAATTAAATTTTTTATATAATCGAAACTATTACGCCCCCTAGCGGTGTACGTATCAATTTAAAAAATATTTCCAGCAATTTTTCCTGATCGATTTCTCCATGAGGATTTTTTCCCCAAAACTTCTAAGACTATTAGTTACTGAGATACAGTACCTCGTTACCCTTACTGAATCACCCGGTACAATCAATCATTTAGAATAGAATTCACCACAAAAATGAAAAGAAATCAATTTTTTGCAAGAATCACAATAATGCATTATAATTCGAAATATATGAATAGAACAGTTTGAAATAAATGTATCGTCGGAATTACCCGGGAATTTACACAAAATAATCGTCTAATTGAATAAATATCGATTGGATTACAACAATCACTGTATATTGTAAACATTTTGCTCCAGTGGTCAACCCGAGGGTCAACCACTACTCATTTTAAATGATCATTTATAGAGAACTGGGTATATAGCAGAAATATTCCTAATTCCATTCCGAATGTGCATATATACATATATAAAATTTGAATACATTCTAATATTTCTGATAGTCTGCGAGGATATTCTATGACCAACGTTGTGTTGTTGTTAATATTTAGTTAAGGTTTAACCGGAGATCCATCTTATTCCAAATATTTTCCCGAGAAAATTATTACTGAACATTTCTCACTTGGGCCACTATAAAATCAACAAAAAGTTATCTATAGGAGATTCCTAAAAATAGGATATCTGGGAGTGGCAATTATCAAGCAGTATGTTCGATATTCCACTTCATGGATATGTGATGGTTAACCCAAACCAGATTATCTATCACCAAAATTCGTCATATCCTTATTCTGATATGATTTTTATCAACATTTTGTTGAATACATTATTGAAGCTACGAATTCACCAGATGAATTGGTAAAATGGTGATTACATCTGATGCACCAAAACAAAAAATTCTGAAAAATTCTCCATACCCATTTTTCGACTTAGCGTCAATTTCTGATAGAACCCGTTTTTCGACTCTGTGCTTATAATCGATTTTAAAAAATATGTGACGCCATCGAATACCTTTTTGTAGCTCGATTTTTATGGTATCCAGCTTTGTACGAGAAAAAAGTAATAAAGGATAAATATTATATTTTCACATAAGATTTCAATGATTGTGAACATAAAAAAAACGTTTTTTTTCAGAACATGAAATTTTGACACTGTCTCAGAAACTACGGGTCTTTGGAAAAAAGTTTGAGAAACTATTTTTTTACAACACAAATGAAACACTCTGTATAGCAGAAATCAGTTCTGGCCACATCTTCTTACCTATATTTGATATTATGGCCAGTGCCAGATGAAGAACTTGACAGCTAAGTAGTAACTTGGATGTGCTTGAACTTTTGTTTTATATACAAATTTGAAATCCTCTAGAAAGCACCAGGTATTTTTTGCAAAGAGCTCTCTTCACATAATAAATAATGGTGAAGTGATGAGTGAACTGAAGTATTCCATAGGTTTTTCTCTACTATGACATATTTTTTAATTTCTTAGCCATCTCAATATTTTACTCAATTTTTAATTTGTACCTTTTAATACCATGTTCACTATTTTGAACATATTTAATTCGATTTTAATGTACTATTTCATCTTATGTCATGAGTACCTACCTCTATATAATAATTTAGACTATAATATAATTATAAGGAATGAAGGCCCAGAATAATTTTCAAATAATTGGAAAACAGAATATTTTCTCTATTCCATTATTATTTTTGGTTTATAATTTTGAAGATATTGCCAGCTCCATCACATTGTAAAAGTGAAGGTACATTTTATATGTTCAGTGGTAAATTTTTTAAAACTCATCCAAAAAGCATCAATATTCAGAGTCTCAGTAAAAGGCCTTGATATGAAAGGAAGGAGGACTTACAAACAAACAAATTACACATATGAAAACATTTACCAATACTTCAAAAGCATTATTGAATTGACATTTATTCTTCAAAAGCTTTATATATTTTTTCAAATAGGTATGGTTAAAATTTACTGTTAAAATTTAATAAATAATTACCAATATATTAGAACATACATAGAAATTAAGAAGGGAACATGTTAAACGTACAATAAGTGCATTCTTTTTGGGGCTTCAAGCACAGCCGATGACTAGGGCACACACTGAGTTACTAGGTACATGTAAATACCTATTCACAGCTGATATACACATCAGTATGTATGGGTACAAATGGACAGGCTGGTTCAATAGCCTTAATAAGTACCTGTTTTCATGCATCAGTCTCTCCCCCTTTCAACCTTAGTCGAGCAAAGTCCTCAAATATGATATCATCATCATGATCTTGCAAGCTGTTTTCATCAGCATCCAGCTGAATGAGATTAGTATCAACTGGAACATCATTTCGGACATCTTCACTCACACGTCTTGAGGGTGTAGCAGGGGGTAGCAATTCTTCCTCTGGTTTAGGATGCATGAGAATAAAAGGAAGCTCAGCAACCAGATCTCCCCCTAATGCCCCAAGGCATAGTTTAACCTTAACCTTATACTGGACAATTATTCCCAAATTTTCTCGTTGTGATGAATCTGCAACTAGAGTGCTGGATGCCAAATTGGTGTCTTCATGTTTCAATTGACCATCAAGTGCAAGGCCCCATTTATCTTTGTTATTGGCCAATAATGGGGTAAGTGTAAAAACTTTGCTCAGAGTGAAACCAGGACCAATAGGACAGCCTTCTTCACTTTCTATCTCTGCAACTGTGCATTTGTACTGAGCTGTAGAAAATAGACATATATCAGCAAACTGTCTCACAGATACTTTAATTTTTTTGACTGTGCGGTTAGAGTTATTTGCTATATGGACATTGACAGCAATGTTCTCCCCATGGTGGTAAAGCTTCTTGTCAAGAGATGCTTCCAAATATAATTTATTAGGGCTCATCATAAATTCCTTACTGACTTCAACAGATGGTTGCTCTCCTTGTTTACTAGGGGCATACATAATCTTACGTATGGCCAACCTAACAGAATTTCTTTTATGAGGTTTATCATCTTGACTTTCACCAACAAATGCTTTGAGTTCATAATCTATGCCACAAGGTTTTCCTGTGTCGCCAGGAGCTGGTTGTAAAGTGACAGATGCTGGACAATGTGGAGGTAACTCAAAGTAAAATGGAAAAGCATTTGATCCCAATTTTTTTATCAATCTTTCCTGCAGTCTTGTCAAAGGCCGTTTGTTTTGTGCACTATCCTGTGGAAAAATCTGTTCAGCTGCTAAGTACAAATCTTTACGGAAAGTTAGACCCAACACGTCTAGGTCCTCTCTGCCATACCTGAATGCAGCTAATACATGTCCAAATACCCTTCTATCTTTAACATAGTCAGGATCAATCAACACAACCCCATCTATTGGATCAACATGTGATATGTGATCTACAAAATCTCTTTTACCTAAGTAAACTGTAATCTTTCCATTTGGAGAGCTTTTCTTGAAAACCCTAGTAGCTTGGCGTTTACCAATATCATCCATTTCAGGGCTAGATCCTGATGGCACCAAATTTACACTTTGTGGATCCAAGGAAGAAAGTAAAGGCACTGAGTGCCTCTCCAGCCTGTTGGAGAGAACAGGATGATTCTCTTGATAACACTGCAGTACCTGATAGAGAAATTAATTTTTTGATGGAGTAGATTTATAAAGTTTCACTATTGTGGATAGAGTCTGGGATAACTGATTATCAAATATGGATCCTGAAATGTTATTAATGTTATAAGAACGAACTATCCCATTATCTTTCCATTCCCACTTTATGATGAATTCTATTCAAGACAAAATCGGAATTCGATTATCAATTTCTCAAATTACTAATCCTGACATCTGATTAATAATTTCGTTCCGAATGTATCATTTGAACAATAATGGTGGTGTGTACATTACATTAAAGAATTTCTTGATACTTACAACAACCAAATCAATTAGCGAATGTTTGTGATTCTAATAACTCTGGTGTGGTCATAAGAAAAACCACCATGCAGTATGCTCTATTGCTCTCTGCTTTTTTACTATTTTTACCAAGTAATACAAATTGTGGTAGTACTATGTCAAAACAGAATTCTCAGTTTACTTTACTCATTCTTATATTTCTTATCTCATGTCGTGACTACTCGTGACTGTCGTGTCTCGTCTCGTGTCTTATCTTATCTATGACTATGACACAGAGTCACAGACCCACAGAAATTTATAACCTGCTGGCAGGCAAGAATTCAAATCCACATGAATACAAGCATAGCTATTAAAATCCACCAATAACAACCATTTACGTTTTGGCGGTAGGTTCGAAATGGTTGGTATCATGGTATCGATAAAGGCGGTATTGACGAAGGTTTATTGACATCAGTGAAGGCAGAGATTATAGAGTTTTTGAAGAAGGAAAATTTGATTGACTTGGAAAGGGAAATTTGAACGCGCTATCGCGCTATATTCATTCAATGAGACTTACCTGACCTGAACGTACTAACCTATCAGTAGATCATTATTTTCAGTAGATTTTTGAGGAAGGGAAAGTCAAACGAAAAAATTCGAATTTGAACGCGCTATCGCGCTATATTAATTCAATGAGACTTACCTGACCTGAACGTACTAACCTATCACTGGATCACTATTTGTCGGGACCTTTGAGCGAATAAAATATGATTAAAAAAAGTGCTCTTCAACTACTGGGTCACAAAGTATAGGTTCTACTAAACCTATTGATATTTGAGACTTGACTAAGTTAATGGGAGTCGAACCCCGGACGCCAGCTTGTAGAGCTAGCATACTATACTCTCCGTCCATCTTCCTTCGTAACACGCAGGCGCAACTATAATAGTTCTGATTGGTGGATTTTAATCGCTATGCTTGTATTCATGTGGATATGAATTCTTGCGGTATCAGAAGGGTATTGATGATTTGACTTCATTATTGGTTAAAAAAAAACAAAATGAAAAGTAGGTAGATAGGGGTAGGTAGATATCAAATTGTACTTTGTACAGATTGAGGTGATTAAATAATAAAAACCTTGGTGATAAACATCGTTTATTATTATTAGGCATATCTGATTATTATAAAACAATTCATTTACATCAATTCTGGTACGAATCATTCTGATATTCTAATATATATCTATGTATTTTTTCCTCTTGATGTGATGAACCGGATTTTCAAAGTTGATGTTTTTATTCTCATTCAGAGAATAAATAAATAGAATCCCAGCAAACACAAATACGTAAAATTGACATAAATGTTACATAACTGATGATACATGTTATGTAACAATGTTGCGTAAAATTTACATTACTTATATGGTGAAATGTCCGCCTGAGAGACCACCTAGTTTTTACATAACATTGATGTAACTACTTCATATATATATTATATTAATTTTATATGTCCGCCACAACATAATACATGTTGATAGGTTACATAAAATTTACATCAGTGTTACGTAGAAATGTCTGCCTCAAAAAACACTTCTTCGTTAGATAGCATTTATATAACTACTGAAACAAAATTTTCACGTAAAAGCTACGTCACACTTATATAAAATATAATTTATTATATATTACTCAGATATCACTTTTTTGTTTCTTAGCACTATCCTAGAAATTGCCTAGCTGAACTTGAACAATAGTAACTATAACATGGACGTATAAACACAGATGGACACAGCACGCCTATACCTTCATCGCACATTGTTTTGAAGGCTGAGAGTTCGTAGGCAGTCGAGTTGAGGGGAAGAGAGTTGGAAACGATAGACTGTGATTGTTCCCTCCGCTACAGTGGCGTACGTGATTAACGTATCGAGAAGTTTTATTTCGTTGTCAATAAAATTCAATGGACGATTTAAAACTAAATATAAGATAATCATTGAATTAGTAGCTATAGGTATATAGAATGAATAAAAATAAATAATATCAGTTATTTTGACAACCCTTATAATCTATCGAACATCTAACGGCAGAAGTATCCTAAGTTGAATAAATAACATGATATTAAACCCCTCTGTGATAATTTTATTGTTCTTTATAGATAGGTAACTCAAAGTTAATGTAGAAAGATGATATGATGTAATAAAACAAAGCTTTATATTAAGGTTACTTTATAAATTTTGTAGATACAGTGACTGACATAGAATTGCGATTTCTGAAACAGGTCCTCAATGTGACTATTGATTTCTGAACAGAATAGTCTTCGTGAAACACTCCGTAATCTGACAGTTGATGAATCTATTTATTCATCGTTTCGTGGTGTATTCTTATTTTAAAATATTTATGAAGGATTAGTTTCAAAAATTGTACAGGGTGGCCATTAATATTATCTCCATCATAGAAAGTGGTCACCAAAATGTTGATATAATTCCTTCGGAATATTTTGTAATGTTTTACTCACCAAAATATTCATAAGGTTATTAACTCTTTTATTATAAATATTCGTTGTTTTATTAAAAAATCTAAAATATTTCTCAGCCTCTTTACGAATTCCAATGACTAATTTGGATGCTTTTGTAAGGTTTTCATACACTTTCTGTAGCTTGGAAAGTTTCCTCATTTTCATCCGTCAATAACTTCTTACATCTGGAGCAAGTGACAATAGAATTCAAACTCCTTGATATGAAACCTGCTATATAACTAACAATATCATTGGAATACTATCATGATCATGAAATGATAAATAAACCCATTGTTACGCCTATGTTACTCAGATTCGATAATGTAAACATATAGTATTTACGAATGAAATGTCAGATCTGGGTGTAAAAACTTAGTTTTCCTGCATAACCAGCACTGCTTCACCATTTTTACTGTCTATGTTCAAAGTATTTCACAAAATAACTCGACAAAACACTATTAATCACTCAAACGAAGTTTGGTGAACAAAACCTTGCTCCAAGCGAATGTCAAACGAGGGAGACTGATTTGAAGCAATGTTGCCAGTTGTACATAACCTCTGTTGGCTCTGCTACTTCCGCAGGAGTAATACCACGTAATACTACCTCGATTACGAGCAATTTTCATTTTATTGAGTTGATCCCATTTGGAACTTTCTGAATTTATTACGATAGGATTGGATAATTAAAATATCCCAAATGAACAGAATATATGATCTTAGACTAAAATTAGGATTTATCAATGACAAGACGTGACAACATCTAATTCAATGGCAGGTGTACAGAATGTGACCATGTAACTGAATTTCTCGGCTTCACATTATAACGTAAACAACTGAGTCCATCTGTGTTTATACGTCCATGAACTATAACGAGAACCTTACCTATTATTATATAAGTGTCCGAGATCACTTCTTACCTTGAAAAATTCTCTGCTCTCAACGGGATTCGAACCTCGGTCCCTGCGGTTACAAATCTGACGCTTCTACCACTGAGCTACCAGATCTCTTTAATATTTAACAAGTTTTTTATGATAGAGACATATATATTTATTTCGCATTTTTAGCAAAGAAATGTACTATCACCTCATCGACTCATCGTACATCTTAGAATAATGTATATAATCGAACGAATGAGAAGCTAAGAGAGCATATAAGTAACACCTTCACATAGGAGTTACATTAATACAGCAAGTTTTTATGTATAAAATATATTATATTTATGTCAAGTAATTCACATAAAGATGAAGTTCACATTTTTACATAGTAGTTACTTAATACTGTGTTTATAATATTGACAGCAAGTTTTTATGTATTGAATATGTCCTATTCATGTCGAATATTTACATAAACATGAAGTTCAAATTTTTACATAGTATTTACTTGATAACTGTGCTTCTGATATTGACAGCAAGTTTTTATGTTCCAACCATGTCATATTAATGTAAACTATTTACATAAAGATGAAGTTCACATTTTTACATGGTATATAGTTACTTGATAATGTGCTTAACATTTTGACAGCAATTTTTTATGCATCAACCATGTCATATTTATGTCAACTATTTACTTAAAAATGAAGTTCACATTTTTACATGGTAGTTACTTGAAAATGTGCTCGAAATTTTGACAGCAAGGTTATATATATCAGCTATATGTCATATTTATGTCAACTATTTACATAAAAACGAAGTTTACGTATCTTAGAAATGAGATGTAATATTTACATAACTATTTTACATAAGAATATTTCATTGATTTTATTTAATATTCACGTGAATATAACAGATGTGTTTGCTGGGATAAAATAAGTAAAATAACACACAGAAATACTTCCATAAGTTCCATATATACCTTGTAAATAGCTTTCGGTATTCCCACTCAGTTTCTGAAGCTGTTAAGGTTGATGATGATCAGGAGAATCATTTGAAGTAACCATCATTTTGAGTTTTTTCAAAGGAATAGGATTTCCCGCTTCAAATGGTCCTCTGAAAAAATTTAATGTATATCCATCATTTCTTTTAAAATTTCATCTGATACAAAATTCATAAATGGATACTTTTTTCATTGATATGATCTGCGTAAATCAGCAAGATCACGTTTTCACTTTTTCAGAATATTCGATAACCCCCCAATGAGTCACTATAGCGAATATAATTTATCTTCAAATGTACCTACCTCTTGATTTGCTTTCCAAATCCATATTCCAATGGCATGCATATTCTCCACGTAGTTCTCCTTCTCAAGTTCCCATATGCAATTGAATTATTGCGATATTCCATCTGATGAAATACTGGATGACTCAATGGTTGATATCATCAACAAAAAGAAAATTATCAAATATGTGTTACTTGTTGTGGAATAACTGAAGAAAAGTTATTACCTTTCAATATTCTGTGGCTGCAATACTGAAACATCAATTGGTAATAAGTTCCAAAAGTACTAGTGATTTCTTGCCAGCTGGTGAAATTCTGACACTTTCTGGAGAAAAATCAGAGCACAAAACTCCATAGAAAGGTATATTTCCGGTAATACCCAAAACATTGCACCAACTTTTTTTTTGTTCGATATTTTTGGGAAACCTATAAAATGAAACATATTATTATTATATACGGCTGTATCATCATGCAATCGGTGAACAAATTGAAAGAAATGATGGCAATTCATTCAAGGAGAACTTGAGATTGCCGATGGGTCTGAACAAAGATTCTGGATATCCAAATAAGTAATTCAAATCTATCGAATATAAAGTATTCATAATTTATTTTTAGTTTCTATTCTTACTTCCTGTCCTATCCAACATCACGCCTATGGTTTATGGAATACAAATTTATTTCCATCATGACTATTTGTTGTTTCTCTATGATGACTATGATATAAGTACATACCTTGTACATACCTATGAAATCTGGCAGAACCCTTTTCAAATTTGTTACTGCAAATCATACAGGATTTCGGCATTGCAAACTAATTGTTCACATAAAAACACTCAAAACTATATGTGAATCAGACCCGATCGTTGTCGGAATTTTAAATTTGTGTCAAACTAACGCGGCTCGTCAAAATTTGAAACGACCAATCAATGGCTTAGTACTATCGAACCCTCCCGGACCTACAATTGGACCGACAAAACAAATAACCTGGATACCTGGATACCGGATCTAGCGTAAGCAGTAAGATCTATGATCAACGCCCCCATAGAAACGCTCCCACTGGTCGTAGTCGTAAGTAGCGTCCAAGGAGAGTATACTAACAAGGAGATCCCAATCAGCTTTAGCCAATCAGAATCATTCAGCTAAAACGCGTCATAGTGACGTAACAGAGCATGCGGTAGGTGTCCCAAACAAAATCACATATACAGTGGCCCAACTACACTATTATTTGTAATCGTATATGGAGGGTGATGTAGATTGTAGGGTACTTACCACAAATTCCAATTCTAATGAAGCAAATGTAAAACTTCCAATAAAAATGATGTATTTTTTATATCTGTCACATCTACTACTAATCAGTAGTCTGTTCGACAAAGTATTTTTTCCAGTGATTACTTGAACCACAATTCTAAGAAACATTGAAATTAAATGTTTATAATAAAAAATATTGAATTGAGGTTATGGTGAATAACAAAAAGCAAATTGAGTAAACTGTTATAGTGGAATGATATGAGAATATGTTACATTGTGAAGGATAGGATATGTAATAAAGTCATGATTAATATTATTTCTGGACTGATTATGCTTCAACTTGGACAAAATATGAACATGGTAGGTGGAAATGTTTCAGAAATGATCAAGAAATATAAATGCCTTTATTTAGTGGGAAAATAAATAGCGGCGCATTTGCTCATATTGGGAATAATAAAACAATAGTTATTTTAAAATTATCCATATGATTCATGAGGAAAACCCATAAAAACTCATGAAACCACTATAAATCATTATGATTTGACAAAAATAATTCTTATATCTAAGTATGTACAATACACTTTCTAGTAGGTACATTAAGAAATTTCAATTTCAAAAATGCAATTACAATATAGATTTATAACTGATATTTATTCAAATCCTATTAGAATAGAGGGTTTTGTAATCTAAATTTGGTTCTTCTGGGGACTGCGTGATCAATACACAATCTTGATTACCAAAAGATGTACTAGGTACTTGTTCTTCTTCTCTAGCTTCCTCCATTACTCTTGAGATCAGATATTTTCTTTCTTTCTCCTCTTTGTCAATGTTCCTGATTACAGTTTTGATGAATTCCTGGTTCTCTTTGTTTTCATCAACTCCTGATGGTTCTTCTCCAGAATCATTGATGATACTTGGTACAGCTCCTCTTTCAAGAACTCTCCTTGAAACACCTCCTGAAAATTAGAGTTTAGTTTGAAGACCCACATGTATAATATCTTTTTATTTTATCTTGATTTCAACCACTGCTGAATAATACAATGAAGGCTGATTAAACTCAAATATAATTGGGGTCAAAAAGGCGATTAATATATACCTACCTATCATTGAAAACTTCCAAATTTTTTCTCCATATAACAATTTCAATGAAATTCTAAGATGTCATATATAACATTCAACAATATATAATAGGATTCATTAAAAAACCACAAAATCTATGATCAATTATCAAGTAGATTTCATATATTCATTTACAATAGTTACATAGAACAGCTATTACAGAGTATTATTTTTTGAGGGTTATTCTGTTTGTTCATCTTGAGAAACAAAACCCTGGAATTGATTAAGAAGATATGTAAGTGTAGGGTTGCTAATTTACTAATTTGTGCCAATAAGTTACTATTCACCAAACTATATATCCTGATTTCTATGTTATTTTTTGAGAAAAGACAAATCCAAACCAATTATTTGCAAGAAATATAGAAAACCTTACTTTATTCTTCCAGTTTAACAAAAGAGGGGTGTCTACAAAATGTTTACTTCCAGGAAGGAAGTTAGGTATGTGGTATATATGCTCAATAAAAGGAATTCACATACCAATGAGATCACTCTGAAGATTCCTCTCAAAATCAATTTTTCGGAAATGAGATGAGCAAATCCTTGAAGTTGATGAAGGAACCCATCCCAATCCTCTCTCACAAAATGATATCCAAATTTTTTTCTCCCCTTCATTTTTAGGAAACTTATGGTAGGACACATCAGAAGTTTTATCACTCCTGTTTCCACAGAAGGAAACACAACACCAAGTCGGCATTTCCTGAAAAAAGTATAAGTTGAAACTAGAATTCATGGAGGTGCATCCCCATCATCTTCTATACATGGAGATTGGTGAAATCTAGTAATTATTGATAAGAATTCGAATACTCACGAGGATCACACCAAAACTATCAAACTTTGAGAAGTAATTCACAATTGTCTATATGTCTATAATATATTGTTCAACGTTCCTGTGAGCGTTGATATTCTTTGGTTCAACACCAACACTGCGAATGCTACAAATTCCAGAGTGATAACACACAAAAACACAGCAAAGCCAGCAAGAATCCAAAGTTTTAAGTTTTAGAATCAAACCGCCAAAACTCTGATTGTGAAATCAAATAGAAAATTGATGACACAACACGAAACAAATTCTTGCTTTATCCACATTCGACTCCGCCACTGAAGAATGTGGCTGGTGGCAGCTGGCGGCCATGACATGCTCTGTGACGTCACGAGACGTATTCTCATCTCTTTCTATCGCGGAACCATTGCCTTATGGGGATTGAGATCTCCTTGTTAGTATACTCTCCTTGAGTAGCGTCATCCCTTCATCGATGTAACTGAAGCCTTATTTGACTCATGCTTGAAGATGATTGGTCGAGTCTCAACTTTCGAATCTTAGTAATATTTCCCAAGTTCTCATAGATGGCACCACGTGTTATGATTTTCGTCAAAAAACTATTTATTCTCATGAAATGTATACAAAATTGTAAGAATCGACAAGTCACTCATCAAATTTGTTGAAATCTCGGAAATTGTCAGTAAATTCGAAATAAAAACAAGTATCAACCTCTGTCATTTGAAAATAGATCGTACCGCCATCTACACGCAATCAATAAATTATTTCTAGGATTTTGGAAAGAAAAGTTCGAGTCTGCCGCTAGATGCATCTCTATTTGATGCAGCTGTCACACGTCCTTCTCACGATGTCCCGTGTTTCCACGATTTTTGGTTTTATGATTATGAACGATTTTAAGAAAATGGCGTCCGTGAGCTTGGTGGTGGCATTACGGGCAGTGATGTAAACATTGAATAAATACGATATTTAATTCGAAAATGTTTTTTTAATGTAGTGTGGACATTGAAAAATTTACTTTCAAGTGTTGTGAAAATGACGGCCAATATGTATCGAGTCGGAGGTTAGTACCCAGCTTGTTTTCAATCAGGCCGGCTTCGCACAAGGAAGAAGTCTTCTTTTAGTGACGATTACGTTCTGCTTGCCTACCTAGCCTTAATTTATATTATGAGTATAATTTCCTATAATGAGAGTTTCCTAAACACAATCAATTTAATAAAGTAGTTTGTTATGTATACGACATGTCACTTCGAGGTCTTTGTGATTTATTTCACGATCTCCTGATTAAAAAGAAGGAAGCAGAATATTAATATACGATTGTACCTATTCGGGAGTTATCACATCTTTTTTATTTTTCATGTACCTTACCTCTAGTAATATAAGATAACAGACATGATTATAACTACCTATTATTATTCCTCATGTCTGCCAAAAGCAACTGGTAGGATCATGCAAATACCTACCTATCTTCATTTCAGAATTGATTAATAATGTTAATATTAAATGGTGTAGTAGCAATAGTATACTATCAAATAGGCAAATTTTGAATTTGTTATCCAGTTGGAAGGCTGATTCATTTAGATAATCATTGAAATGTTTGTTATCCAACAAAATAGACGTGATTTTTCATATGAAAATGTCGTCTAGGATCCTTGGTCTAGGATTAGGTATTGTTAATTTTTTTTTAGATTACGTCTATTTTGAGACGTCTTCAACGTCTCCCTATCAGATCCGCCGTATCGAAGAATTGAACAAAACGGCATCGGGCAACGTTGAAGCGAAGGTAATGTGTTTTTATCGGAGAAGAGATTTGCCCAGCCAGCTGATCCAGCTCGCTGACAAACACCAATGTGAGTACAATAATCGTGCATTTTCCGAATAAAATAGTTATATCTGGTTGGCGACGGCCGCGGCGTCGGATTCAATTATTTCATTTCTCTCTTGGTTTCACGCATTCTAAATGAGTAGAGGGGCAAAATTCTTGATTAGGCGATCGATATGCCCCGACTGTACCTGTCTTGTCACCCACCGCCTCACCACCGCGGGTTTGTTTCGCGAAATCATGCCGCAACTGTACGCGATCAGAGCGCGTCGCTATGACAACTGCGAGATGCTCGTTCTTTTGGGACAGACTGTACTTTTATAATTACACGCAAAAAGTGGCCGACGAGCCGGAGCATTGTATTTCGTATTGTATCCGATATTTTACCCTGCATCCTGATCCAAATCAATTTCACATACCTACCTAAAAGTACATAGCTCTGCAGAACGCGTTATTCGAGGCTTTATTTAAATTTATGGTAAAAAGCGCGTTGGGTCTGATGGACCCAAAAGAAGCAAATCTGAATTTTCGAAATGATGTATATTTTCGATAATATGGGCTAAAAGTAATGATGAAAACAATAAATTATGTCTTATTTTGATGTTGAGAAAAAATATGGAGTTGAATGAAAATGATATGCAATTTTTATATTGTTGCAATAAACACCAAGTATAATGATTATCAGGAATTTACCTTACAGTCGAGGGTACAGTGCTCTCATTTTAGTTTGTCCCACTTTTAAAAGGCTGTAAACTATTTATTTTTGGAGCTAAAACATCGCTGTCCAGTCGATAATTTAAAATATCAAAATTATCGACACAACAAGCTTTTTTTTATTGGTACTCTGTGTATAATTGAATAATTTTTTTCTTATTACGAAAATATTCCACACTCTAATCAAGATACCCGCGTTTATTATGTAATAATATTGATGTTCTAGAAAAATTACAGTTTACAACAATTTGCGCTTATGGAGGCATATTTTCGTAATCAGAAAAAATAAGTATTATTAAATATTCAATGAAAGAGTAAGTTTTTTCAATAATTTTGACATGAAATTTTTAACTGAACAGCGTAAAACATAACGAAAAACACTACAATTTCTTATTTTATTCAACCTTTTAGCTCAAGAAATAAATATTTCACAGCCCTTTAAAAGTGGGACTAATTAAAATGAGAGCACTGTACGGTATGTTCATGTTTAACAAAAAGCAGCATATACCGGGTGTCCCATTAAGCCTATCGACCGGATTTATCTCAAACTATTGGTCCCACAGTTTCAGGAAAAAACTATCTTATGTAAAGAAGTCAAGAAAAATTCAACCAAAATATTTTTAAGTTCCTAAAATGACCGCTAGGTGGCATAATACAGATTGAAAATTTAAAAACTAATTTTTCTTAAAAAAGTCAAATACAAACGTAGGTATTTTTTAATGTATTCTGCATCTCCTAGTCAATACCTAAAACTTTCTTAAAAACTTTTTGTTCTAACTTCAAACAACGACAACAAAAACAATAGAAAAACGGTATACAAAAATCACCATAACTTCGGTTTGTCTTATACGATTTAAATAAAATTTTGATCGTTTGATAGGTAATTCAAGGTAGAATAAAAATACGATTTTAA
This sequence comes from Chrysomela aeneicollis, assembly GCA_029955515.1. NCBI lineage: Eukaryota > Metazoa > Arthropoda > Insecta > Coleoptera > Chrysomelidae > Chrysomela > Chrysomela aeneicollis. The sequence continues at coordinate 6,855,201 of JARUHQ010000009.1, read as the reverse complement.
ATATTTTGGCAAATTCCACAACAAACCACCAGATGACGCTTTTCGTAATTTTTACCAATTATTGATGATTTCTTAGAAATTTCAAAAGTAATGACATATTTTTTAATAAAGGGTCATTTTCTGCAATAGATTTAGAAAAGAATGCCGCAAACCGGAAGTCTCTAGTGTTTTTTAAACAAAAGTTATGAATAAAAATGTGTTTATAAGATTACGAGCGTTATAAATGCATATTTTTGAAATATCAAGAAGGCTATGAATACAAAATAATTGGCAAAACTGTCAAGGAGATGATGAAATCTGTCAACATTTTGCCGTTGAGCCATTCATATGCTAAGCTTTTAGTGTTTAATTATCAAAAAACCTTTTTTTTTTTAAATAATGTCTTACACTATTGCAGAAGCATATAATATGCTTGCAATATTTTTTCGAAGTTTTGAAAATCCAGTGATTGCCTCGCGAGAATACAGTTTGGTATATCCAGAAAGAAGGCAACATTCCCGAATGGTATTCCTTCGCCTGTCTCGACGCTTAAGGGAAACTGGAAATGTTTTGCCAATACCACCGACCAATAGACGTCGAAGAGCAAGAAACGTAGAAAACATAATTAACGTTCTTGCTTACGTTGAAGCACATCCTCACTCCAGTATCAGAAACATGTCAAGAGATTTGGGTGTATCAAGATCAGCGGTCCAACGTATTTTGAAAGATCACAAATTGCATCCGTATCATGTTCAACTGCATCAAGCACTGACAGCTTTAGATTTTGACAGAAGGCTGGAATTCTGCGAATGGATGCGTAATATGTTAACAGAAAATCCAAATTTTTTCTCCAGAATTTTATAGACCGATGAGGCAACGATTACCAGTACCGGTAAGGTAAATTTGCATAACAACCATTACTGGGCGGAAAATAACCCACACTGGATGATTGAAATTGATCAACAACATAAATTCTCTGTTAATGTTTGGTGCGGTATTATCGAGGGAAAAATTATTACGTACATTTTCGAAGAAAATTTAAATGGGGCAAGATTTTTGGACTTTTTAATCAACCACTTACCAGTTACATCAGAGGATGTTTCTTTGGAAACCCTCAGGAACATGTGGTTTCAACATGACGGTTGTCCGGCGCATTATGCTCGCAATGTAAGGGAGTATTTGGATAACCAGTTTCCTGCTAGATGGATTGGATGGGGTGGTCCATTTGCATGGCCTCCTATGTCTCCCGATTTAACTGTCTTAGACTTTTACTTAGGGGAAAGAGTGATAGATGCAGTTTATACGACTAGACCAACAACGCGGGAAGACATGATTTTGCGCATACAAAATGCAATACAGTCAATTTCTGTAGCAGAGATAGAAACTGCTGTATCATCATCGACCCGACGAAGACTTGATATGTGTATTGAAAATAATGGCGGTTATTTTGAACATCGCAAATAAAAACTTATAGCATTAAGAAGGGGTTAACCTTTACAAACATGTCAGAGTATATTTGCGGTGTAAAGGGGGAAGTAAAAATCCCGAGCGAAAGGGGCGGAGACCAATGTCGAACAAAAAACGCTAAGCGCTGTTGGCATCTCACTCCAACTCAGTGTCGCGTAAAATTCGTAGTAAATTAGTAAATTCAGTCTTGCGTCCAGTGTTGCCATCTTAGTGGATTTTACACCAAAACTGGTGGTTTGAGTTATCGTTTTGTGACAAAAAATTGCATCTAGTGGCTGGTGGTTATTTTTGTGAATTTTCCATGACACATGTGGAAATCTAGTGATTTCTAAGATTTCTTCCATATTTGATTTCTGCCACAGATTTCACTACTATAATTGACAGTTGACGCATGCGCATGACACGGATCACGATTTCGATATATTCGTCAAATCGTCAACGTCATGTTGAGCTCTCATGTCTCATTTTTCATGCTGAGCATAGATTTTAGTTTGACATAAATAGCACCGTTTTCGAAAGCAGAAACATTTACACCGATTGCGCTCCAGTTTTACCAATAGAACTAGCTATTATCTGGTGTTAATCTAGTGGTTTCAATCGTAGTAATCCACCAGAAAACCACTAGATTTTCAAAAATTTTCGCCTGCGGCGCAATCTTTTCATTTCACCAGGTATTGTGATTTTCTGGTGTTTTCAAAGAAGCCATTTCGAGATTTTTGAGATTTTATGTTGGCAACACTGCTGCGTCTTGCCTGGTCTTGTCGGGATCTGTGGCTCGGCCGGCTCGGGTCACCTCGGGTCTGCGGCCGTCGGCCGTTACAATTCTCAGAATAGGCCTCTGGCTTTTCATCAGTATATTTTGTACTTACTGTATTATTTAAAAAAATGTCTATGATATTAAAAATAAAATGATTTCATCATAATGAATATTTCGTGTATGATGAATATGGACACAGAAAAAAAACGAAGCAAAAATGCTGTTTATGGAAAAACTATATTGAACATTTTTATACTCAACAAAATATAACGAAATATTCTTATTCGATAGGTATGAATAAATGAAATTTTTCTGGAACCTACTCAAAAGTCGTCCATTCTTGTTCTGAAATTAGCTCTTGAAGTTGACGTTTCTCATACTGACACTACAAAATCATTAATACATGTATGTTGCTAGGCAACACTTTTAGTGCCTAGGCGATAAAGAGATTTTTGAATCCTAGGATTTAAAAATGAGATAGCTAGTGTAGCGTTGTGTTATGATTATGATTATTATTTCAGAAAAAAACTAGCACATTGAGTATGAACAACGTAGTATTCATTATGTTCAACAAGAAACAGATAGTGTTGCATGCCTATATATAATATTCAATCCATTTTTTATATTGATATTGAAACTACACTTAAAAATTGAATAAACCTGATTCGTCAACAGCTACAAATAAAATATATTTTGTTGTTTCTTCATATGGTCTGGATCTGCTCAACATTCTTCTTGACTTTTTGTAGGACCACCTTTGTAGTGAGAATATCCATTCAGTTGAGCTTTTTCAATTGTATAAAATGATGAACTTCGAGTGCTTCCAATCAATCTCCAATAAATTTCATTACCTTGAATGGAAATCGAATCAAATCCCCAAGTACTAAATACTTGAATCTCGCATTTGTTTGTTTTGGATGTGCCAAAAGATAGTATTGATGAAACACTACAAATTTTATAGTAAATGTTTTTTTCCACCTCGAATATAGTTGAGTCCATAGGTAGGTAGGTAATACAGAAATATCTCATCCATCTCTTATTTCCATATTCCTCTCGTATCTACTGTCAACTATTTCAGGCAGCAAATATTTCAAGTAAAAATCTACTAATTTTGATTCCATCTTATCTTGCCAAAATCTATCATTACGATAAATTTTTTCAATTTTTATTCCTTTATATGTCCATACCGCAAAATAACAAAATTCAAAGCCAGTTACATGCAACTGGCCTTGAACTTGGTAATACCAGTTATGGTTTTCATGGAACTCCCCATTTTTCCTCCAACATTTTATAAGCCCTTTAGCGATGCCTTCGTCTGGTGTCATATCTCGTGCAGAATAAGAACACTTGACTTCTACGATAACTTTATTTGCTCCTTCGATGACGCCATCAGGACTTGCAGCAATAAAGTCTATGTACTGATCGATGAATAAACCGCATTTGGAAATTTGAACTCCCAGGTGTGTCTCTAATTGCTTGATAGCATTTTCTTCATTTTCCACGCCATGTTTCAAAGATTTGGCAAATATTTTCTTTGGGTACAGAATTGACTTGATCAAATTTTTTTTCGAAGAATCTTTTTTTTTTTACAAATTTCAGCAAATTTCGAAGCTGTGACTCTCTTTCTTCTTTCATTTTTCCACATTTCCGAATCTGACTGATTTCTCGTTATCTCTTCTATTTGTATCTTCTCTGTAACAGTCATCTTTAATCCTTCTAAATATCCGGATATTGCCTGCTGCAATTTATAATCTTCGAGATCTGGTTTTTCGCAACGCGTTCCATATGACCGTGATGATTTTTCTCTTTGAGAATTGAAATATTCATTCCGTTTCTTGAATAGTCTCAATTTATTTTTATTAATTCTTCTTCTATTCTTGCAACTTTCATAGTTTTGTATATAATACCCAACTTTTACAGCACCAATTTTTTTTTTCAAAATTGCCAAAGGAATTTTGGTATTGTGGCTTACCACTGACGCGAAACATCGAGACTGGAAAGAACGTCTAAGAACATAGTTGATCCTCTTCCCTCCAGTGTGTTTTGCAATAATCCCGTTGAATTGCTCTACCGAATTATTATCTACATCTTCTATCAAGCTCGTAGCATGATTGGAAATGTACCTTACGTGACCCATCAATTTATCATATAATACTGCAAACAAAGAATATGCAATTAAAAATATGGAAATCAATAATAAGATGCTTTAGTCATCAAAAAAATAAATGGAAATATGTATCAACTCATAAATATTTCGATAAATATTTATTTCAACATTCCACCCTTTTCATATAACTAACAGAATAATTAATATGTAATGAATCTCACGTGTTAATTTCATATCTGCAATTATATCACGGGTATTTGAACTTCCAGCTTCACTTTGTTTTTGGCAAAAGTAGGTACAACAATGTAAATGTTGACCTAATATGTGGAAAGGGCTATTCAATATATCTTTCCGTAGTTTCTCACATTCTTCCTCCAGAGTGCCACCTTCGTTTTTTCTGAATTTGATGGCTTCTGATCTCAGTAGGTTTTTCTGAAAAATATTGAAAAACATCAATTTCCATATTGAGTCCAAGAAATGGCTTGGATTGAAAATTGGTGCAGACATTACAGAAAATTCATATTATACCTATTATACATAGTCTTTGTAGGGGTTACTATCCAGAATTTTTTTGTAGCAACTACTATCGCCGTCAGCAACCATCCTCTTGTAGATCAATCCATGCATATCCATGCTCTGCATGAAACCTTCACAGATTATGGCAGATTCCATTGCTGATGCTGACCCTTCCCAATTTTTATAGCATGTGTGTGATGGTGGGGCTATGGGATGGCGCTTACACATGAGACAGAATTTATTTTTGACTGCCAGATACAATACTTTTTTTGTTCTAAACTACGCAACACTAATTACGTCGCACCCCGAAATTTTGCTTCTGTTGAAATTTGAATAACTTTTTTCTAATTTGAACAATTCGAATTCTGTTCGCGCTGTTCGCTAGCTCAGTCCTTCAGCTATAATCTCGTACTTTTTCGTTACATGAAGTTTTTTTCATAAAATTGCTACAGGATGTTTTTTGGAACTCTGCAAAATTTCGAAATTTTAAAAAGGATCCCAAATGAAGGAAAACAGTTTTTTTTCAACTTTAACAGCAGAGGCATGAAGATTATCTCATTACCTTTGGCCATTTCCAAAATTGTCCTCTTATCACTTTTATTTACAGAGTGACCTCAAAAAATCAATTTTTTGGTTTTGCAGTCATAACTTATTTCCTCTTCAACCGATTTTCAAAATCTCAGGATCATTTTGAAGCTGAAGCATTAGATGAATAGACATGAAGATTAGAATTGACTTAAAATAAATATTAAAGATCAATGGTTTCTGCAAAGGTGATCCAAATCTAAATCACCCTCGAAATCCCGATTAAAAAAAAATATTCGAAACGTTGTTTGATCGAAACGAAAATATCACCACCAACAAGACTGAAAAAAACTTTTTGACCTCCTCCCCCCCCCAAAAATTTTTTTTGCGGGTAAAATTTATGCTGGTCAAACGGTTAGATATATCGGTAAACATATTTCACCTGACCCCCACATCGGGATCGAAGATTTTAAGAAAAATAAATTCTTTCACCCCCCTTCCCCCCTTGGGGTACTTTGGGTACGGATGAAGGGGAAGGAGATTTTTGTGATTTTTTTACATATTATTCTCGTGTGTTTCGTACAAAACTACTAAGAATCGCCCAAACTAGGGTACTCCAATTATCATTATTTGATGTACAGGGCGAAAAAAAGTTATTTTTCAGAATCGAGACACGCGGTACCCATAGCTGTGTTAAGTGGAAAAAGTTGATCAAAGAGATAAAAAAATTTGTTTCATAGGCGTACGTATAAAATTTTTTTGAGGGTCTGAAAAATTAAATTCTTTGAAAAAATCAAAAACATGATGGAAGACTTTGTATAGGGGGTGAGAAGGTTACCCTGAAATTTTGTTGTATTCAGATTTTTTTTTATTTTTAAATTTTTTTATGTAGTCTTACATCTTCAGAAAAGAAATACCTACGAATAGTTTTTTCTGTCCTGATCTTTATTTTCACAATAACGTAATTTTCAACCTGTCTTTTCAGTCACTCATTATGATTCTTGTTACGTTGGTTACGGACCATGTATTTTTTTGGGCTGATTTTTTTTCTACAACATGGCGTTTCAGTTCGGTTTTCTCACGCACAATTTTTGACTACTGAAAAAAAAAATATCTGGATGTATCCAGAATGAAAGATCCTTCCGAAAACAAGTTGATTTTCATTTAATTCTCCTCCCAGTCGGGATTTACAGAGTGTTTCAGATTTGGGTCACCTTTGAGGAAACCCTCGATCTTGAATGTTCATCTTGGGTTATTTCTGATCTTTAAATCCTCTCATATGAGGTTTCAGCTTCAAAATGAGCCTGAGATTTTGAAAATCGGTTGATGAGGAACAAAGTTATGACTGCAAAACCAAAAAATTGATTTTTTGAGATCACTCTGTAAAGAAAACTGATAAGAAGACAATTTTGGAAATGGCCGAAGGTAATGAGATCATCTTCATGCCTCCGCTGTTAAAATTGAAAAAAAAATGTTTTTCTTCATTTGGGATCCTTTTGAAAATTTTGAAATTTTGCACAGTTTCAAAAAACACCTTGTAGCAATTTTATGAAAAAAACCTCATGTAACAAAAAAGTACGAGATTATAGCTGAAGGACTGAGCTAGCGAACAGCGCAAACAGAATACAAATTGTTCAAAGAAGAAAAAAGTTATTAAAATTTAAACAGGGGCAAAATTTCGGGGTGCGACGTAATTAGTGTTGCGTAGTTTATATCCTACAATCGCTGCTGCTCCACTCAAAGAGTTATAATTGTGGCGGTATGATCTTTTGGCCCACACCCCATCACACACAACTGTTATAAATGGAATTCCATCAGGAGTTAGGTCACCATTCTCAAATGCTAAAGCCTTTTCTTCCTCAGCGGCTTTGGTCATCTCATCCAAGGCAGATGATTCCCAATAACTGCCCAAATTATCTTGGTATCTAGTGAATGCTTTGCCAGACATAACTGGAATATCCAACGATGCTCCAATCTGACTAAGGTGTTCATGTCCAGAGCCAGTACTCATTACACCCAACACTGCATCATTATTTAACTGTTTTTTGTTCTGCACAGTTGATATGGAATGTTGGGTTAGACACATGGAACATTGTAAATGAATGTTAGATGCCATACCCCGTTTGGTTTCTCCAACAATCAAAAGATTATCCAAATTACATCCCAAATGAGGGGCATGATTAGCTACCCGTTTCAAGGAATCAATGAAATGTTGGATATCTATCAATCTCCTTCCCTCGAGTTCATATCCATCCATCATCTGGTTTGTGTTATTTGGGAATTTCACAAAATTTCCTTCAATCAAGTTGTTGTTTCCATCACCATTAACAAGTTCTACTTCAACTTCCATATTCGAATAATTCATCTCCGCATTGTTCGAGCCATCATTTGGAATAGTTACCGAGCATTCATCAGTTTCAGAAATATGGATATTGTTGATGTCAGTATCATACAGATTTTTGAAATAGCATTTTTGGTTAGAAATATCTAAATATTCTCCATTTTCTGATGGTACCTTGCCTAATACCGACGGACTTTCTTTCCTGTGGAAATTATTTAAACGAAAAACACCATCTATAATAACATCAGCAAAGTCTAATCCACTATCAAAACAATCAGAAGTGCTGAAAGTTTCGTTGATAGATGATTTAGAAGCTGAAAATTCATAATTTTCGACTAATGAATTTTGTGATAGATTATCTATATCCGTTACATGATCTTGAGGTTCTCCAGAATCAAACACAGGGTGATGATCATATGAGTCCTGTTCATCAGATGTGAAGGAGTTTACTGAGGCAGGAATAGGCTGAAAATAAATTTGACATAAAAGATTAATCTCCGGTAACGGTAAGAGATACAGGGTCGGTTAAATCTGAAAAAAGTTGTGTATTCATATGCGCAACAATATGCCGCAGAATGTATTTGAAAAGTTCTTTGATTCTGAGGTATTTCAAAAAAAACAAATTTTAGATTTTTATTTTTTATTGGCTTTATTTCAATAGATAAGTACCAGTCCTAGAAGCTGTTCTCTATGCTCTATAACTTGGTAGTTTAGAATTTGTAATACGACGTTTCGTAACTAGAGGGCCACCATCAACTTTTTTTCTCAATAGGGACCTGTATTCCATTTTTTTACTCGAGTGTTGAACCTGCATACGATGAATGATAAATTGCAGTTTTATAATTTCGAAAAAAAAAACAAAAAGCGACCCTCGAATGACGAAACGTCGTATTATAAATTCTATACTGCTAAGTAGTAGAACATGAAATACAGTTTCAAGAAAATGTCTGCTCTTTTCGTATTTATTAAAATAAAGCCAATAAAAATGAAAATCTAAAATTTAAAATTTGTTTTTTTTTCAATATTTCAAAAACCAAAAAAAATTCAACTATTTCTTTGCGGCTTATTGTTGCGCACAACTTTTTCCTAATTTAACCGATCCTGTATATCTAACTGTTATCGAATTCCCAATGTAGGGCCGCGAATATGGGACACCCTGTACATCGATTCCAATTATTAGAAAAAAACATTCAAAAATATTTACGTACCTTATGCAATCTCAATATCCTTTTTTTGACTGACAATTTCCTCACAGAAAGTCTTTTACGATGTTTATCGCCAGTTCGATAATTTGAACTCGACATCCTTAATAATATCACTAGTTCACAAACTAACAAGTGTCACCAATCACCATCTGAATGCAATCGCAAACTAACTAGCTTTCTGTCTGCAGTCTGATACATGCATATCTGGCCGGCCCTTTGATGTGCACATAGCGCCTGCCGCCGCCGTCGCAAAAAATGTTTTCTATCACCTAATTAGTCTTATTCGAGAATGCGATGAATCCCTTTCGCAACTTCCATTGATGTCATCACCTGTGCTAAAATTCTTGGAATAGCTTCAGTGCTATTTTTGGTTTTTATGAATGAAAATACGGTGCATTCAACAATTCATAGTACCATGTAAAAGTGCTTATTTGGTGCGAGGGCGCTCGAATCAGTCATGAAAAATGCTCCGCAATTGAGTCTGCAGGGGTTCAGCAAAAATCATTTTTGACCTAGTAATTATTGATGGATCACGAAAATTTTTTTTTCAATAAAGGCAATTGTATGATTGAGGCATATCTCGGAGTACTTTTTCGAAATACGATATATCTTGTGAGATAAAAAATAGTGAATATGGGCAAAATTTCGCAATTTTTTCACTAGTTTTTTTTCAAAAAATCAAAAAAGTACTGCGAGAGATGCCTAGATCCAACCTTCCTCAAGCAGAAAGTAAAAAAAAAACAGTTTTATTCAGCGAGGTCCGAGTAATATGATTTTTGCCATTCCTTGTTTCACAAAGTTTTACCATCAATCCCAAATAAGGTTAAACCCCTCTTAAGCAGTAGGTAGGTATCTAAGTTATTTGATTTGTATCTAGAAGATTGTATTAAAAACAACATTTCAAAACTTTCTAAGTAATGTTGACAGATTTCATTATCTCCTTGACAGTTTTGCCAATTATTTTGTATTCATAGCCTTCTTGATATTTCAAAAATATGCATTTATAATGCTCGTAATCTTATAAACACATTTTTATTTATAACTTTTGTTTAAAAAACACTAGAGACTTCCGGTTTGCGGCATTCTTTTCTAAATCTATTGCAGAATATGACACTTTATTAAAAAATATGTCATTACATTTAAAATTTCTAAGAAATCATCAATAATTGGTAAAAATTACGAAAAGCGACATCTGGTGGTTTGTTGTGGAATTTGCTAAAATATTTAAAATCGTATTCTTATTCTACCTTGAATTACCTATCAAACGATCAAAAGTTTATTTAAATCGGATAAGACAAACCGAAGTTATAGTGATTTTTGTATACCGTTTTTCTTTTGTTTTTGTTGTCGTTGTTTGAAGAGTTAGAACAAAAAGTTTTTCACGAAAGTTTTAGGTATTGACTAGGAGATGCAGATTACATTAAAAAATAACTACGTTTGTATTTGACTTTTTTAAGAAGAAGGAGTTTTTAAATTTTCAATCTGTATTACGCCACCTAGCGGTCATTTTAGGAACTTGAAAATATTTTGGTTGAATTTTTCTTGACTGCTTTACATAAGATAGTTTTTTTCCTAAAACTGTGGGACCAATAGTTTCTGGGATAAATCCGGTCGATAGGCTTAATGGGACACCCGGTATATTCCGATGCTTACACATGTTCCGTGTTTATTTTGGAAATTTTCAACATGATCTATCAACTTTGTTATATCTTTTGAACCTTCTATATTTTGAGTGACTATGCCTACCAATACTGGGTTGAATATTTAATTGTTTTCTTTATGAATTATAATCAATATTTTCTTTTTTATGGTTCCACTAGGTACAAAGTCATACGAGTTTGAATAATTTTACAGATCTTTTTGAACTTTTATCAACTGAGGATCAAGGATCTGAGGATTTCTTTCTCATATATTATTATGTGACTGAATACATATGTATTGTTATAATTGATTTCAGCCTTCATCAGACATAAATTGATAATAATTATTTAAAATCAATGTAAAGACCGAAATCTACTATAAAATCGATGATAGCCAATCTACTGCAAAATGTCACGATCAATTATTATTGCTTCGGCCTGATAGAGCCGATTTGTCCAATCCAGGGTAACCCAACTGGATTTTTATTTTCTTTTAAGTACTGAGAAAGTTATTAGGTTGTACCTACCTATCAAGATTTTCATATAATATACAATCTTCTTTAATATCTATTTTGACCCTCTTAACCTTGAATCCTTACCTAACAAAAATCTGGAAACGAAACGTACAGGGTGGACCAACTTCGATGCGTGAGATAGGAATCTCGTAATCGTAAACTGTAAGTTATACAGGGTCGGTTATTATGTCGTCTCAACATCGGAAAAATTCCGATTACGTTCATGAAATCGCTTACTTATTTTTTGGCCTTATTTGAAGAGATATTTGGAAACGAATGTGAGTTCATCATTGCCACTTTTTTGTTGTCATTCGAAGTCCGACATCATCTCGTCTTCGGATCACCATCATCGACTTTTTTTTTCAAACACGTATCTGACCTTTTTTTTTTCGGATTGTTTTTTTTGGTGCTTCGAATGGTCAAGTTTTATTTGATAGGAAAATCGTTAAAACATGAACGATAATTTACAGGGTGAGTCGCGAGTAACGCAACGGACTCACGGGAACGCGTTGCATTAAATATTAAACGTTTCTGAATTCCTACAGGGAGATACACTTTTGGGGGTCGTACCCAATTCAACCCTCTCGAACTTTTTCACGTGCCGCTTCTGTTTTCAATAAAACAGTAGAGTATCCATTTGATTTGGATATTTTTTACTATTTTGTATGTATATCGAAAACGGTACAGGGACTTCACGTATATTTTGAACCCCCCCCTTAAATTTTTCATTTCTTGTTCAATTTTGTATTTCAAAAAATGATCATATGTAATTTTTCATGTAGATTTCATATATGTAAACAGAAAAACAGTTGAGAATCTGAAAAAATTAGAACACCCTATATATTTTGTTATTATTGGATAGAGTAAATTGTCTGATTTCAACTATATACACATATCATGTTATCTCTGATAGATTTCGGGATATTTGGCGTTGAAATTCAGATTTTATACAGCTAATTAGGACATAGATGGCCAGGGTAGGTAGCTATGTAAATCATTGAAATATCTGTTGTCAAATTGATGAATGCTTCAATATATCAGTTATTTGTGAGGCTTTTTTTTATAATGAGTTTTAGTCACAGGAAAAAATATGATATACTATCAGTATAATTGGAAAATAATAAAAATGCCAATGCCACACAATGGGAATTTAGAGTATAATAATATGGCAACCGAGGCATTCCTTCTACAAATACTTTCAAAAATACTAATACATTGTTGAATGGAACAAATATTTTTTTATTTATTTTCTCCTAATCCGGATAAAATCTGAATTCAACGTCAAATATGTCAAAATCTATGACATATTGAAGCATTCATTAATTTGATAACAGATACATCAATTATTTCCATAGCTACCCTGACCATCTATGTCCTGATTAGCTGAAAGAATCTGAATTTCAACTTCGAATATCTTATTGAAATCAATTTGAGATAACATGAATGAATGAATGTTTGAATGAATGTTTATTCAGAGACAAATGAAAATCACAATGAAAGGTATACATGTTCACAATTAGCTCTAAATAAACACTGGTAGACCCACAGAAGTTGTTGTAGCAACTTGTACGTGGCAACACAACAAATATATAACAATTAAACTAAAATATAAAACTATGTACCTAATCAAACACATGTACAATATATTGATTTATGAAACATACGTAACATAAGGATGTATAAGAATTAAAAATAAAAATTTAATAACATATATGAGAACATGAAAATATGTATAAATATAATGAATATAAAAAATATGAACAAATATAAAAAATATATAAACATATTATATCAAAAACGAGACAGTTGTATTTGATGACATTAATTAGTTACATGTTTATAAGCAAACTTTCTTTATCAATCAATGTTTTTCCGTTAAAAACGTGTTTATTTTTTACCACAAATCGATGATCTTTTTCTGATATAATGGAGGATATTATAAAAAAGCGGAAAAAGCAAGACAATCATTACTTCCATCGAAAAGTGAAGCCCTATATCAAAAAGAATACAACTTATATCTGAAGTGGCTGACACAGAGAAATGTTATGTCAAAAGATGCCAACGAAACTGTCTTTCTGGCATATTTTCAAGAACTGGTAAAGTATTTTCAGTATTTTCTGGTAGATTTGGTAATAATTGTATTTATTCGTTGCAGTCAGAAACGTTTAGCCCAAATTCGTTATGGACTAAATGGTCAATGCTCAAATCGATGGTGACCATATATGAGAAAAGAGATATCACCAAGTTCAACGAACTAGAGGCTTTTTTGAAACGGAAAAGGGGTATAAGCCGAAAAAGTCTGCTGTCTTATCTCCTAAAGATGTCATCAAATTTCTAAAGGACGCCCCTAATGAAATTCATTTATTGCATAAGGTAATTTTTTTCTCATAATTTTCTTTTTCGTTTGTTTATTTCGTTTTATTTGTTATAGGTTGTTCTAATTATGGGTTATTTTGGAGGATGCAGAACTCAGGAACTTCTAAATATGAGTATAGCAGATATAGAGGACCGGGATACTGTTATGGTAGTGAACGTACCGGAAAGTAAAACTGGTGTATTGAAGAAATTTACAGTTGTGGATGAAAAAGAGTTCTCTGCTTTGCCTTTATTGACACTTTATATGTCCTTGCGTCCTGAAGGTACAAAACGATTTTTTTTGAGCTTCCGACAAAATAAATGTACAACTCAGCCAATTGGAAAGAATATGTTTGGCAAAATTCCCAGCAAAATCGCAATGTCATTGCCTTCGTCGAACTTCTGCTACTGCCCTAGCCAATGCAGGAGCAACTATGACAAACTTAAAAAGACACGGAGGTTGGAGAAGTTCCACGGTGGCAGAGGGGTATCTGGAGGACAGTATTGAATTGAGAAATAAAACGGCGCGTATGCTGTCTACTTTGCCATCAGAAGAGGCAGGCACCTCGACTGTAGTTAACAGCAACAGCACCACCCATAAAAAAGAAGAAATTGTTTCCAGCGGCGGAAGTAATTTTCAGGGAACATTTGAAAATTGTACATTTATTATTTGTAATGACGTGAATAAGAAAAATATGTCTTAGTTTTCATTACATATAAACGTTTATAAGCATTTCTTGTATCATTTTCACCTGTAAAAGGTAAGAGGGAGTTTTTGAACCTTAATATCCCAAGGGAGTTATAACCCTCATTATAGATATCGTAACTATGACGATATAAGCTTATAATGTCACTGTCAGAAATAAAATAATTTAGTACCCATATATAGGTAACTTCTTTGTCCGATGTGTTTTTTCATGGCTGGTGTAATATATTTTTCTTTATTTCTGGTTTCATATGAGTGAGTGTAACGTTGTAATTGAGATTGATTCAGATACTGTCTTATGTTTACTTGCATAAAAAATAATTGTCTTATGTCCAGTACATTTATTTCCATGAATAGTGAGTCAGTGGGATACATTCTATGTTTATTAAGCAAAATTTTCAATTTTTTTTTATATATGATATATGTATATATATTTGAAATCAGAAAAATATATTCTATCTAGTAGAAACAAAATATATAGGGTGTTCCATTTAAAAAAATATATCTGGTGCTAATAACTTTTTTTTCAGATATTCTCATATTATATTAAATCTACATTGAAAATTACATGAGATCATTTTTCGAACGAAAAAATTGAACAATAGATGACAAAGTTGAGAGGGGGTTCAAAATATACGTACACATATTTCGAGATAAATTACTACTTAATAATAATAATAATAATAATAATAATAATAATAATAGGACTTTATTCAATCACTTACAATAAATGATTAGAAGTAGAATACAACATACTGTATATGATTGAATAGGTGGAGTGTCACTGTCAACAGTGCTTTTCAACTCAACCTCTTCACAAGGAAGCAACGGAGAAAAAAAGAAAACAATAAAAATAGCAAAACTTAGAGCATAAACCATAAACATGGCCATATTCGTTATTCATACTCGAATAATCACATTGTAGAGAGAAGTTGAGCTTTCAGTTTCTTTTTGAAATTCAGTATGGAGTAGTTTGTGAACTCTGGAGGTAGCGTATTGTAGAGCGTGCAAGCCATGTATGAAAAGCTACGTTGGAAGATGGTGGTAGAATGTTTAGGAATTACTAACAGGCGCCTATTACTTGTACTGACATTTGACAGGATTTTGATTTAATTTTGAGAAATAAGTATGTTTTACAGGGCATTAAAGCAGATTATGTCTGGTTAACTAGCTTTGGCTATGACACACCAGTTGCGGTATCAAATGTTGTGCTTTTCTGCCTAGTAAAACAAATATTAGCATTGTTAGTCTTTGGCTTCATTCAATCAATGATTTTCGAAAAATATCGATTTTTCACACCCTATATTATCTGCTATAATTCTCCCTAGATTCCATCAAGTATAATATATTGAAGGAATCAGCTCTTCAGGGAAAATCTTAATAGGTATATGATGAAATACAGGGGGTCCTTTTCGAAATATCGAAGTTAATGCTATAATACATATAATGAGAACTGAATATATTTTAGATCCATTGAGCAGAATTAATTATTCAAGAAACCAAATTTCGAGTTTGGCGCACCCTGTATAAAAATATCACTTGACGTATCGAATAGGAGTGAATGATGATTTTCACGGATAATATAAGCATTACATTTCACCTGAAATCTACTAACACAATGCTGGTTTTCATCAATCCGAATATTGGACTTCGAGACTTGTTTATCGGCAAAAATGCAATTTAATTTAATTGGATATTTCAACATTATTTCTATATCCTATATATTTTGTTTATTCATCGACGTGAAAATGATAACAAATAGAGTAGGTGTAGTGGATTACTGAGTCCATCGATTCCACAGAATATAATAATGCCTGCCAGTAGGGGGTAATTACAGGGACGCGCCGTCCATATGTGCAAAGTCGTGCGGCGCACGACGGCGCCAAGACCAAAAAGGCGCCTACGGTCGTTTTGAATTTTCTACACAAATCAACATTATCAAACCAGTGGTGAACATGTACTATCCACCAACACAGTTCGCCGATCGGCAACCGGTTGATTGTTCATTATTGTCGCAATAAGCGCCTAAGTCGTATAGAGTGCCTTATTTGCTATTATGTATCTGAGGCAATTTTGAAAAATAATTGAGCAAGTAAGATTTCAGTAGGGCGAAATTTACGATGTTCTTTATGAAATTTTTTCCGGAAATGATTTCGACAATGCTACAAAACATCTAGCTACTTGCTTAGGTAAAAAAATTAAAAACTATGAGTTTGTGTGTATGGTAGTCTTGTGGTACAAGATTCTGAATTAAGTGGATGTTGTTACTAAGATTCTGCAATCAAAAAAATTAAATATTTCCCAGGCTTCCGAAAGTTTGAATAGCCTTAATGAATTTCTCAAACAATATCGATCTGACAAAGGCTTTATTGACTTATTAGTAGATGCCAAAAATAGCTTCTTGCTTAGAAGTTGATGCAAAATTTAGATCTACAAAAGTGTTAAAGTAAACGAAGGTGACGACCAGCCGATTGAAAATCAAGAAATGAAATTCAAAGTAAATTGCTTTTTCGGAATGCTAGAGACATCACTCTTTCATCCGTAAATTAAAATTTTCAACTATTATCGTGATTTATTTGGCAAATATTCCGATCAAAATCAATTTGATTTTTGTAAGAAACTGGAGGAGACCTTAACCGACAAAGATCGAAACGAGAAAGATATAGATGGAACAGATATTTCACACGAACTACAATTTATGCACAATGGCGACAAGGACGCGATGTCTGTAACAAATAACCTAACCCGCACTCATTTCCAAACATTACGATTGTATTGCGCATATTATTAACCATTCCAGTTTCTGTAGCTACAGCCGGGAAGTCATTCTCTAAATTGAAGTTGATACAAAATTATTTAAGATCTAGAATGGGCAAAGAGCGGTTAGATTATAAAATCTTGCAATTATTTCTATAGAGTCTGACTTTTTAAAGCAACTCGAAATGGAAAGTATTATTGATGAATTTGCAAAAAATAGAGCTAGAAAAGTCCAATTACTGAAAAATCTCTCCATCATTATCTGTTCCAAAACAAAATTGCTATTATATTTTTGTTTTCTCAAATACTGTTGTTTCATATTCTATTGATATTTCTCGTGTATTTTTTTGTCACAAATAAAGAGATTTGACAGAAAAGTATAGTATTATTGAAAAAATTCAACAAACAACTAGAAGAAAGGGGTGGTAATTTTACCTCAATATTATAACATTGGTTATTAGAGGCGCTTATCATTATTTCGCACGACGGCGCCGAAAATACTTGGCGCGTCCCTGGGTAATTACTCTCCTATATCAACGCATATTTCTGTAAACGACAATCATTTCATGCGATGATTGGTGAAGGAAGTTTTAGTTCATTGAAGCTGAAAAATCGTGAGTGCCAGTTAGTCATACAGTGTCTCTGAAAAATAGGCGGCATATTTTTTGAACGGAACACGGATTTTTTATTACCTGAATCTGTCACGACCTTGCCAAGTTATAACTGTCCGTCAACTATATACTCTTTGAAAATATCATAGTAAACCTCAGAATAACCATTGAATTTTTATTTTGGAATAATCTATTTGCGGATGTCTTTCCAGAGAATTACAACTATTCAAACTTCACAGCGGTAATAATTATTTGTTTGTACAACATCCTGTATAGTCGCTTTATGTATGAAATTTATAGTGCAAGTTCCCGTTTTCTAGACTCCAAGTTAAACTTGACAAATGATTTTTTCAAGTATATTATCATAGATCCGGCATCCTGTTGTAATTTTTTGGTCTAGAGGGGTCTGCAAGAAAGTAGGTACTATGGTCACGTGGGACAACACATTTGTATGGTCAACAACTAAAACGACAAATCAATGGCTTAGTACTTTCAACCCCCCCCCCCCCGACCTACAAAACAAATAACCTGGATACCGGATCTAGCGTAAGCAACAATAAGCAGCAATAAGATCTATGGTTAAATTGGGTCAAGTTTGCGCATTTTCTTGCAAAACAATTATCTGAAAGAAAATTTGGTGTAATTTTCAACATTTGAATTATTTAAAAATAAAATTGAAAAGCGAAACACGAAAGAACTAGACGTTTTTAACTGAGACGTTCTTATGGCACTTTTTTACAAGGTATCTAAATCTGTCATCGTATTTTCGTTCGTGTCAAAGACACAACACTCAACTTTGCTTCTTCTTGTTGGTGTCATATTGTTTTTTTAAGTCTGTTTTTTTTCTGATTACAACGACGTATCACACAATATGATCGAATCTCGTATATATTAAGATCCCCATGATTTGAAATAATTTAGCATATATTTATCAAAACCTTAACGGGATACATTCGAAAAAGAAACGAAATTTAGCGGTTTGGT
The DNA here is from genome assembly GCA_029955515.1 of Chrysomela aeneicollis. NCBI lineage: Eukaryota > Metazoa > Arthropoda > Insecta > Coleoptera > Chrysomelidae > Chrysomela > Chrysomela aeneicollis. Next base: position 6,836,736 of record JARUHQ010000009.1, on the reverse strand, counting down.
TTTCATTTTATTTCCCATTGCCACTCTTTCAGCTCTACAAAATGTCTGTCACAAAATCTCCGTACAACGTTTCTCTTCGAAGAAACCATCATCAACTTTGTTTTTTATATGACACGAACAGAGAGTAAAAACTGTATGACATAGAATTTTTTTATTGCTCATGCAACTCGGAATTCAACGACGTACGGTACCATTTATTTTCTCAGAAAATATATCGAAATTTCCGATATATCGATATACAGAGTGTCCAATGTGATTTTTTCGAAAACTCGCTAATAAAGTGTTGTTATTAGTAATCTACTAACATAATGATTATCTCACTGAATAAACATAAGAATGTTTTCTTTGCATTTTTCTCGGAAACAACTTATTTCATCGTGATGAAATAAGTGAACCATTCATATTAGTTATTTATATAATAGTTATTTATGCATCAAGAGTGTAAAATAGGCTTTTATTGACCACAGCTTGTAAGACGCCTAGCAAGCAAGTAACGCTCGAAATAGGCGAAATACATGCAATATTTTATGCACGACCGGTATATTTGATAATACCTCTGAAATACCTCTTAACCTTTCATCAGGCACTACAGAAATACACTCGGAAATACAATAAATCAAGAAGTGATTGGAATCAACGTTAACACAGTGACGACTCTGTGAATTTTTCAATGGTTATTTATGTATCAAGGGTGTAAAATATGCTTTTATGAGCCGCAGCGTGTAAGTAATTAACACGCCTAGGTCCATAAAAGCAAGTTACGCCCGAAATACATACAACATTTGATGCACGACCAGTATATTTTATTGTACAGGGTGGCCAGATAAGAATGCAAAGTGCAGTATCTCGGAAACTATACGTCTAAGAGACTTGCGGTGAAAAATGTAATAACTAAAGTTACCAAAAGAAAATCCTGGAAATTATGTTCATGTTTCCAAGATGGCCGCCAGGGGGCGTAACCGCCATTTAAAACTATTGAAATGAATTTTTGACGAAATACGCCTAGTAAACGTACCAATAAAATATATAACTTTTGAAGTTGAGCTTCATTCGAGTAATTTTTGCTCGACACTTTTTAACGTATCTATTAAAATGAAGTGGTGGGGGGTGGTTCAATGTTTTTTCAAATAAACAGCTGTAACTCCTGAACGACTGAACGGATTTCAAAAAACTTGGTATCGTTGGAAAGAGCATTCATTGGTCTATCAAATTCGTCTTATTTGTAATGTGTCTGATTTTAAGTGATGCCACTAGAGCGCGTTTTTTGACATAATAACAAAAATTGCAAAATTGTCTGAAAAATCAAATGCAATTATGACTTTTTTTCCATGAAAATGTAGTGGAATGATACCTTAATAGGCTAGTGAAAACCGTATCTCGATATATACATTTTTCACCGCAAGTCTCTTAGACGAATAGTTTCCGAGATACTGCACTTTGCATTCTTATCTGGCCACCCTGTACATACGTCTTCACTTCTCAAGCATGATAGGAATAAAACGGTTCTTAAATACCTTTTAGACCCATTTAAAATAATTTTTGCTACGCCCATGATGTTCCTCTCGAAAAAGCATTCCATGGGAGTGTTTTTAATTTTTCTCTATCTCTTATAAAAAGGGAATTATTAAGGGTTCACAGTTTGCTCATGTTCCAGACTGGTTGGTGAATAAATAGGCTAGTAGCAATATTTGCTGTCAATACAGACAATACTCATTACGAAATGCATTCCAGTGAAGAAGAAAGTGTGAATTGTACTCCACCAGAAATCAGTAAAGCAGCTGAGTATGCGAATAATTAATAATTTATTGTCCGGCGGACGGTAAAATGCCATTTTACGCCCGGCGGGCGGTAAAGTAGTCCGAGTAAAGTGCTATTTTAAGCCGGTACAACCGGGCGATAAAGTGCCATTTTATGCCCGGTCGTGCATAAAATGAATAATATCGGAATGCTCATTACGAGTTACCTATACAATATAGTCGGATGATGGTGATGGTTGATGGGGTCTCGACTTTCCTCGAGCACCCTCAATATACTCCTTGTATAGGTTACTAGTAATGATCACTCATGTGTAAGTAGGACATTTTTGAAAAATGAAAAAATACATGTTTCAATCGTTTTGCATCAATTGAAACCATCGAAGTAGATTTCTATAGATATGAAAGTGCTACTTTATTGCCCGGCAGGCGCAAAAGTGCCACTTTACGCCTGGTGGGCTATAAAGTAGTCCGCGGGAGGTAAAGTATCACTTTAGGCCCGCACAACCGGGCGAGAAAACAGTTATGGGCACACAAACTGTACATCATTCATTTTAGACCATATAGACATAAAACCGTTTTAGACTTATGTAAGCTGTTATCACAAAATAGGATTCAATTGAACATTCATTACTCCTTCATCTCTAGGTTGCACTAAAATGGACTTCAGCTATCGATTGATGTCAAATTATACAGGGCTTTTCACGATGAGCTTTAATAAGACGTTTCTGTATAATCAGACATCGGATCGACCTGAAAATTCGACAGCTTAATCAATATGATTTACACTCTTAAAATATTTTAGACCATGCGGCGTTGCCGCTTCTACTATAAAGTATCAGCTACTTTGGTTTTTCATATGGTATTTTATTGAATTTTCATAACCTCATTGGAAAGCTGATTTCATTGATCTGTCATACTTGGGGTCTAAATCTCGATTTTTCACATCCTATATATATATATGTAATCGTTCGATAAAGACCCCAAGTATGACGGATCAATGAAATCAGCTTCCTAAGGAGAATCTAAAAATGCAATAAAATACATGTTCCATATGAAAAATCAAAGTAGCTGCTACTTTATAGTAGAAGCAGCAACGCCGCATAGATAACATTTTAGGAGTGTGAGCGGAGGTGACATCCACTCTTAAAGTTTAAAATACCTACAGTGAGGGGTTGAGTGGCACCTCATTCGAGAGTTTATTGAAGCCTCTTTCCAATACTATCTTATTATGGATTTTGCTCGACAATTTGCGCGAAATTGTGCCTACTAATGAAAAAAAAACTTTCGTAAAAAAATTGATTTAAATGAATTTGTTGAGCTAGAGCTTAGATCTAGAAAAAATAAAAAAGCTTCGACGCTGAAAGAAATCATGAACAAGTTATTACAATTTTATTTTGATAATTAACTATAGCTGTTTCGTTTTCGCTGGGACTCCCTGTATTATGAACTAATTAGTTGCACTTCAGTCGCGTATAAAAAAACGGCTTGCAATTTCTAGATACCACCAAGCCGTTTTATTTCAACAATAATCAACTTCCGAAACATTTCATTTTTTATTCATTTATATGAATTGATGCATAGACTACGAGTGGATATAATTTAATGTTCTGAGTGGTATTTGCCAGGACTATTCTGAAATTGTTGTGAAGATGAATTTGAGTAATTTTCATTTTTATTGGACGATCAAATATTAGATTGCTTTGAAATTTTGGCAAATCATGCCTTAGCTCGCGATTTAGCAGAGTTTAAGCTAAAGTTGAAGCCTTGATGAACTTTCATGCGACCGGCACTTTTTTGATTAAACAATAATGTTCATTTACGTTACGAATATACAGGGTTTCATATGTCCATCAAATGCTCTCTCAAATCACTCATCATGTTTGCAGCTCTCGAATTCGCATCTTGATGGAAACTTCATTCATTGTGCAGCATATATATATGCACTAAAAACACAAAAAAACTATTTTCAAAAAGAACGTCATGTATATTATTTAATAGCTGAGTGAGTCCTTGATGACAAGAAGTCAACAATTGTTCTTAGTTCTAAAAAAACCGACGCCTTCTGAAAACGGCAGATATTGATAACGTATTAACCCGCCAAATAACAAAATTTCATAGGTCAACTGAGAGATCAAGAATTTTTAACAAATAGCTATAATATGTTCGAGACAATAATATCACAGATTAGTAGGGATCTCTATCCTTCACGAAAATACCCAGTATTGATTTTATTGTCCGAAATGTCATACCTAAATTTTATTAACATGACAACCGCTCAGAATTTCGTTATGTTTTGTAATTTATGTTTATGAATGTATGCTTTAAAATTTTCTTCGGGAAAGAAACTGTCGAAGGCGAGGTCAAAGGTGTAGTTTGGTCATGGGTGAAGGCGGAATTTTTTTAAAATAAACAATATTATCCTGTGATTTGTTTTGAAAATGTAAAGTTCCTCAGAATGTCCGTACATTTTAGAGCTTTTTAGATTGAAATACCCAAATAAGGGAGCAACTAATTTGTCATTCTCCCAGGGCGGCTAAAACCTTCGCTACTCCACTGTATCATATCAGCAATTGTTTTCGTACACTCGACTTGAATGGCTCAATATTAAATTTTTGTAATCTCATTTTGTACACCGCGTCCATTCCAATATATTTGAGAAGTGAGATCTCAAAATGGTTTCTAGGGGTGTTCCACAGGAAAGCATTTTGGATCCACTATTGTTTTCTACTTATAACGCAGATCTGACTTATTTTTTAAATTATTGCCAGTTTCATCAATATGCCGACGATACTCAACTGTACCTCTCATTCTAAATATCAGAAAGTTTTTTAGCCAGGGTCAATATCAACGAAGACCTTGAAATTATCACATCAGTGTCCGAATCACATAAATTACTTCTTAACGAATCAAAAACAGTAGTGATATTATTTGGTAACAATATCGATGAAATATGCGATGATCCAAATTTTCAAATAACCATGAATGGCAAAATATTGATTATGGTGAATAATTGTAAAAACCTCGGACTATACTTCGATACTAAGATCACTAAGATTTGAAAAACACGTGTCACTTCTAGTGAAGAATAGCTATTCAACACTGCGACTCTTATATATGAATCAATCTTATCTCACTTGTTCCATAAAGAAGACTCTGTGTGCATCATTGATTTGGTCTCGATCGAAATATACTGGCCTGCTTTACTCGCAAAAGATAAATACACACTTCAAAAAATACAAAATACTTGTTTAAGATATTCCTATGGATTGAGAAAATACGACCATATCAGTCACATATTCAGAGAAATGAATATACTGAACTTAGAAGAGATGTTTATTTCACGGCTTGCGACACTTGCTCATAAAATCAATCTCCCTGAAGCCCCTCCCTATCTCCTGGATGAATTAACTAAACTAGGTGATTATCACAACTGTTCCACTATGAACAGAGATCTGTATAGTATTCCAAAACACAAATCAACGCAATTCAAACGTAGCTTCTCTTATAATGCTGTCAAAATTTACAATTCAATTCCTGTGCATATCAAAACCCTCAAATGCTCTCATAATTTCAGGAAACAAATTAAATCCTGGATTCTGTCGAACAGAACAGTTCCTTAAATATTCGTTGAAAATAATTACATTCTCTCAATGTTTGTTTTTGTTTTTCACTAACTCTTTTGTTAATTATATTAATTTTATGTTTATATTATAATCAAAACTACTATAAGCTTGGATAAATTTCTTTGAAACACCGTATTATTTATTATTTTTGCTGGTTACATGGAAGAGCGGCCTTTGCCGAATGTCGCAAGCCCGAATACAATTATGTAAAAAGACGCTATTATTATTATTATAATTGATATTACGACAAACAATATTAATGTAAGAGTTACCGACTCATTATCCATAATGCGTAATTGGACAGTATTGAATCAGAAATCATTCAGTTATAATGCTGCAAAGTTATATAATTCACAGGATTCATGTTTTGAAGTCAATAGCATTTCAACAAACGCCTCAAACCGAATAGACCAAGAGCTCGCGTGAAAAATGGTTAAAGTAAATATTCCAAAGGTTTGATGCTTTTGATTGAAGTACCTCACAATAGTAAGTGTAACAACACCCGTCTGCCACCTTCAAGTGGGGGCATTATTTCGGGAGGGGGTGTTGAAAGGTAAATTTTTTTGTCAATAGATTAAAGAAATTCTTCCAGGCTGAAATTCGGGACATTTGTTTCCTTTGTGATTGTGAACATTACTGCGCATTCAGATTTTGAGCAGACGGGGGCGTAATCGAAGCAGACGCCGTCAAAAATATGTCAAAAATGTCAAATGACAAAAATAAATATTCCAAATTGAATCTTGCATCAAATTATAGGAAATGGAAATATCTTCAACTTTTCTAGGAGAAAAAAGTTAGCAGACGGCGCCCCAGGGCCGGCAGACGCCCATTTGTCATGTGAAGTGTCTGCCATATTTTTTTTCGGACGATATCTAAACGGTGTTATTCCAGGCTGAAATTTGGTAATTTCGTTCAGTTTTTGGTTGTGAATATTACTGTGCTTTCAGATTTCGAGCAGACGAAGGCGTTATCGAAGCAGACGCCGTCAAAAATATGTCAAAAAAGTCAAATGACAAAAATGATTATTCCAACTTGCATTTTGCGTCAAATGATAGATAATGAAATTATCTACAAGTTTTCTTCGAGGAAAAAATCAGCAGACGGCGGCCCAGAGCCGGCAGACGCCCATTTGTCTTGGGAAATATATCTCTTGACTTTGGTCTATATAGGCCTAATTCCAATCTCTAACTGTATACAGGGTGTCCCCTCTCAATTGGAAAAAACTTCTGGGGCATATTGAGGAACCATAGACAAGCAGTTTGAGATAAGAGACTGATGTCCGGAAGTGCATGGTTTTCAGAATACAGGGTGTCAAAGTTTTTTTTCAAAAAACTTTTTTTTATTAACATTTCAAAGACACGTTAACCGATTTTCTTGAAATTTGCTAGTGATGTAAACTTTAATAAGACGCTCAGTTAGCACTAATTAAATGTTAATTATGACTTCCAGTGGCGCCCCGGGGGACAGTGTCACGAATAAAAATGACAAAAAATGTACGCTGCTGACTTTTTTTAAAAATTTATTATGGCTCTCCAAATACAGGGCGCTGAGCATCCCAGATTCAACAGGGTCTTTATATTATTAGGGGCTTTTCATATACAAATGGCCTTTTTCAAAGCTGTGGGAAAATATATAGAAGAATCGAGTGCACCTCACATACTATGTGAGGTAGACATACTGGCGCCAGAATCACTCAGAGGATTCATCACTGGGACGCACTTTAACCGTTGCAAAAGAATCCATGAAATATTAGCGGCTGCTTTACAAACATTACACATAGAAGAATTCGTTAAAATTAAAATGTCCGAGATAACTCGCGATTTGAAGAAAATCCATGATTTAAAAACGAAGGATATGTCAGAAGCAAAATATTTGGAAGATTTTATGGAAAGATATCGCTTATATTACAAAGAAACTCTAGATGGGAAACATGGACCTACCGCTCAATTCTGGTTAGTTTACATAGAATTGATACATTTATATAAAATGTTTTCGAGAAGCATTCGCACTAACAATTTCGAATTATATATGATATGTCTACCACAGATTGCTACATTAATGTTTGCGTTCAACCACCAAAACTATTCACGATGGATTTTGAGGTTTTACAATGACTTGAGCAATGTGAGTGAAACCCATCCTGGATTACAAGATCATTTAATACAAGGAGGTCTCTCTATTCGCCGTACTGATAAACCTTTTTCACGATGTCCAATAGATCTCACATTGGAGCAAACGATAAATAGAGATGCCGGAAATAAAATGACAGGCATAACGTCCATGACAAACTCAATATCTGCCAGAAAGAGGTGGGGATTGAGTCACTCATTGAGGACTTCAATTATCTCTCACCTATTTGAAAAATTTAATTCATCTGGAAGAGAAATAACAGATGAGTTAAGGCCTCATGTTATCAAAAACAACTGGAATGCATACAACAATGTTTTGAATGGAATCAAATCATTTTTGAATCCATTGATAGTTTATTTGATATTAGTACAGGAAAATCCGCGAGTACAGAAACGAAAAACTTTTTATTGAATGCTATGAAAATCGGAGAAATATCAAGAAATTCTTTCATCACAGAATGTAATGATGATGAGAATAGATTCGAACGGCCTATATAGAAGGTTAATGTCAAAACATTTGCAACAGATTCGAAACCCTTGGTATGTAAATATGAGAACAACAAAATGAAAGAGGTAAAATTCGAACGAGATTTATTTGGGAGAATTTTAGTTCTTGCAGTGCAACATGATATAGATCTTGAAACTATTTTGAAATTCCCATTAACACCAATACCGCTATCTTTGAGCCATATGGATGGGTCTATGAATAAAACAAATAAATCAAATCTGCTTCAATTATTAGAGAAGAAGGGTATTACCGATTCATCACCTAATGATATAACTTGGACGATTGTCGATGGTTTTTATTTCATGTATTTGCTTGGTGCTGATGTTCCGCAAACTTTCGGCAGAATATCAAGACATATACTGGTGAAGCTTTGTAAATCAAAAGGATCTCGAGTGGACCTTATATTTGACAAGTTTTCTCATCCATGGATTAAGGATATCGAAAGAGAAAGAAGAGGCGCAGAAAACACTGTTTATGTAATTTCTGGCCCTAACCAAAAGAGACCACAGAACTTCTACAAAGCCTTACGCAACCCTTCCTTCAAAACTTCCCTCGTCAATTTCCTTATACAAGACTGGACATCTGACGAATATATTCAAATTATTGGAACAAAAACTATTTATGTGACTTGTGGCGATGACTGTTATAAGTTCACTGCAGGAGATGGTAACATAAAAAAGAGTCTTCACAATGAACTAAGTTGCCAACATGAAGAGGCCGATACCAGAATCGCTTTCCATTTGTTTAACATCGTGGGGGATTCTAAGGTCATTATAAAAGCTTCTGATACTGACATTCTCATAATTTTATTGGGAAATATGGATGTAATAACAAACAAACGACTTCAAATATGGATGGAATGTGGTATGTTGTCCAAGAACAACCTAAGATTGGTCGACATCAATAAAATTGCATCCGTCCTGGGACCCAATTTGTGTAATGCTTTACCAGCGTTCCACGCCTTCACAGGATGTGACTACACTGCCTCATTCGCCAGAAAAGCGAAGCTGGCTCCGTTCAAATTACTGGAAAAGAGTAAAAAGTACCAAGAAGCTTTCAGTATAATGGGAGAGAGTGAAACGCTGTCTCATGGAACAATTGAAGGTATGCATCGATATGCAATAGTAATTCGATATATAACTAATGTTGTAATTTTTCCAGATTTAGAAGAATACGTATGTGAAATGTATGGAAAACGAAAATTATCCAGCGTCAATAAGGCTCGGTTCGAAATTTTCTTGGATTGCTACAAGCCAAAATCTAATCAATCTCCTTTCGGAGGTATCAAGAATTTTGAAGCTAGCCGTATTCCTCCATGCAGAGATACATTGATTTGTAAAATACGCCGGACGAATCAAATTGCAGCTATTTGGAAATCAGCTTGTAGCGATAAACCAAAATTCTTCGATCCGGAACGAAATGGATGGATTATGGAACACGGTGAATACAAAATAAAATGGTTCGAAAGCGAACAGTTTCCGCAAAAGCTAACTGAGGTGCTTGTAGCCGACGATTCAAGGGAAATTGATAATATCAGTGAACCTGAAGACGCCTACAGTAGTGATGATGATGATTAGGTTAATGGCATATTCCCACCATGGGTTTCGTTCTATTGTGTTTTGTTTTTTTATTTTTTATTTTCTACTTTTCATGATGAAGTTTGTTTTCAGTTTTTATTAAATCTATGATGTTGTAGTTGTAGTTGATTGAACGCTGTTTGAATGTTTGAATGTATATCATATTTATTTTTGAATTTTGAATGATTTTGGACCCTTTTTGCATATACGAGAAGGGGGGCTTCGTAGTTGATGCCATAGTTTCATCAATATTCGAAACCATAGCAGATAATACTTCCAACCAAAAATATAACAAATGCCCCAAGTTTCATTCTAGAATGACGCAGTTATAGTATCATCCGAAAAAAAGATATTTCCCAAGACAAATGGGCGTCTGCCGGCTCTGGGCCGCCGTCTGCTGATTTTTTCCTCGAAGAAAACTTGTAGATAATTTCATTATCTATCATTTGACGCAAAATGCAAGTTGGAATAATCATTTTTGTCATTTGACTTTTATGACATATTTTTGACGGCGTCTGCTTTGATAACGCCTTCGTCTGCTCGAAATCTGAAAGCACAGTAATATTCACAACCAAAAACTGAACGAAATTACCAAATTTCAGCCTGGAATAACACCGTTTAGATATCGTCCGAAAAAAAATATGGCAGACACTTCACATGACAAATGGGCGTCTGCCGGCCCTGGGGCGCCGTCTGCTAACTTTTTTCTCCTAGAAAAGTTGAAGATATTTCCATTTCCTATAATTTGATGCAAGATTCAATTTGGAATATTTATTTTTGTCATTTGACATTTTTGACATATTTTTGACGGCGTCTGCTTCGATTACGCCCCCGTCTGCTCAAAATCTGAATGCGCAGTAATGTTCACAATCACAAAGGAAACAAATGTCCCGAATTTCAGCCTGGAAGAATTTCTTTAATCTATTGACAAAAAAATTTACCTTTCAACACCCCCTCCCGAAATAATGCCCCCACTTGAAGGTGGCAGACGGGTGTTGTTACACTTACTATTGTGAGGTACTTCAATCAAAAGCATCAAACCTTTGGAATATTTACTTTAACCATTTTTCACGCGAGCTCTTGGTCTAGAATGCTTAAACAAAATTATATTGGAAATTGAATTTCTAATCATTATCTTCAATATTGATTGAACGTCATGCATTGTGAAATATGATTCACTTCACTAATGTACAGTTGTGTACATAAAGAAGTCGTACAGCAGTTTTAGGCTATTTTGAGCCAGGCTTGTCAATCTTAATTAAACTTCTCATCGACTTTGACAAGTAGTGTCAAATTCGAAATTTATTTGTCACAAAAGTTCCAAATGTGTACGTGTACTACTTTTTAATGAAATTTGGAACTTCATAGGCAGGCTCACGTCATAAAAACCTTGTACGACTTCACAAAACTGTACGTGCAGGATTCGGTGAGAGTAGCCATGATAGTAACTTCGCTCTGCTATATTTTATTTTTTGTGTAAAAATTGGAACGAAAAAAAAAATTATTCGAAAGGTGCCTTAGACGAATAGGACGAGAGCTCTATATCGTGCGAATGTATATAATTTGCATTTGTGTGACATTATTTTTGTTCACTGTTTGCTAATTACGTCTACTACAATCTATTCAGGAAGTGAATTGGTATTACCACACAACAACAGTGTTGATGTGCGCATTGTATCAGAAATCATTCAGTTATAATACTGCAAATTTATGTAAGTAATTCACCTGATTCATGTTTTTGAAACAATAGTATTTTAACCAACGCCTCAAGTAAAACCAAATGATCGAGAAAAATTCAATTTGAAATTATTTTTTAATCGACTTTCATATCGTCAATTGAAATTCATGAATTGTGAAATATGATTCATATGCACTACTTCTCGCAATAATTAATATGTAAGGTTTGTTGTAAGTTTTAACCATGATATCATTGATATTCACTTTCCTCTGCTATATGTCATGTTTGTCAATATAATCATTCAAACAAATAACGACCTATATTATTATTATTATCCGAAAGGTGTCTTGAACAAGAACTCATTCAATCACTACTGGTAAAGTTGATCTAAAAGGAACATTTTAAAACCTTTAATTACCCCTTTATACCTTTTTATATTATAGCTCACCTCTTATTTATATGTTTCATTATAAATATTAGCATGGATCAACCCCATTAAGATCTTGAGATCAGCATCAAATACAATGTTCTCACCATGGCCTTTTCGCCCCTAGATACCAGTTTCGCCTCGTCTTTGAAGAAATGCATTATCGCAGATAACTTGATAACATTATTTTCCACTCATTATTATCAGTATACTGATTTATTAATAAATAAACCAGTCAAAATATCAGGACCCAAAAAGTGAACACTGAAATAACATAATCTCAACATAATCTCATTCAAATTTGTTAGCGTTTCTCACCTGTTTCTATTTTTCTAATAGGAACTAGTACTTTCCATAAATGGTATTGAAATATGTAACTTCTTCACTATAAATGAGATAATCGAGTTCAAAACATCTCTAAATGGAGATTTATATCAGAAAATGATTTGTTTGGAAACAAATCAGTAGTACCAACATAGCTTTGACGTCACACTTTTACGGTACATTTGTTCATTAGATACAGACCAGCGTTTTATTTATTTGATGATTCCTTTCTTTCTTGATTGATATTGATTGAATTGATATCAAGGACAAAAAAAAACACAATAATTGTGAAATATTATTAACTTCAATAATGACGCAACTTCGCTTTGCTGTATTTCATATTTATCATAATTCTAAAGGTGTCTTAGATGAATCCGACGAGAGCCGATTATTGCATTTTTGCTCACCACTGTATTTAAAAAGTGAATTGATATAACAACACAACAACTTTGAACAATGATTCACTTTAATAATGAATGATAGCATCTTCGCTTTGCTGTATTTCCTGTTTGCATAAACATCGAGGCAAATAAAGACGTTTATCATTATTCTAAAGGTGCCTTAGAGATCAGACGAATCCGATGAGAGCCGATTATTGCATTTTTGCTCACTCAAAGTGAATTGATATGACGACACAACAACTTTGAACAATGATTCACTTCGCTTTGCTGTATTTTATGTTTGTACAAACATCGAAACATTTAATGACGTTTATCATTATTCTAAAGGTGCCTTAGACGAATCCGACGAGAGCCGATTATTGCATTTTTGCTCACTCCAATGTATTTAAAAACAATTTTGTGCAATGATTCACTTTAATAATGAATGATAGCATCCTCGCTTTGCTGTATTTCCTGTTTGCATAAAAATCGAGGCAAATAAAGAGGTTTATCATTATTTCGAAGGTGCCTTAGACGAGTCCGACGAGAGCCCCATCCCAGAGACGTGCGGCCGATCGGGGGAGCTGCTCAGTCCGAAGCAGCGCCACCAGATGAAGCATCGCGAGCTGTTCCTGTCGCGGCAGGTCGAGACGTTGCCCGCAACCCATATCCGGGGAAAGTGTTCGGTCACCCTCTTCAACGAAACCGAGGCGCTCGGCTCCTACCTGAACAAGGACGACATGTTCTTCTACTGCCTGGTGTTCGACCCGACTCAGAAGACTCTGCTGGCAGATAAAGGTGAGCGAACCGTCCGTCGTCTCACAGAGACGGATGGAATCGGCAGGGGTGTTTTTTCGTCGTTTGGTGGAAAATGTTGTGATAAAAAATAGTCGCCCTATGACCAGAGAGTATCGGATTTCCACCGTTTGAAACCTCGACGTCGACTGCTATGTAAATTTGACTCGTATTTGTCTTTGTGTGAGTAGGACTCAAGTTCTTCTATGCTTTGTAGGATCAAAAATACTTTCAAAACTGACACTGACAAGCGAATTTTGCGTTTGCGAGGCGAAGTAATTATGTAGCCTAGCTTGCAAAATTTGGGAAGCTTTAGATCCGAATGAAACATGCTATTTTTTTCTACAACCAAAATAATTTATATCTAACTAAAAAAATGTCACCGTTGTGGCTAACGACAATCTAACCTTGACCAATTTTATGTCAGGAAGAGGCAAATTAGACAAAAAAGAAGAAGAGGAAAAACTAACCTTACCTATCATTGTACATGTAATTTTATGCAAGCTCAACTGAATGAATATGAGTTAATTTCAGATTCACCTCAAATGTGGCCTTATAGTCAAAAATAATGTGCTGGCCAATTCGTAGGATTCCTGGTGATGAGAGGAAAAAGTATGGATTGTTTCAAACAGATTTATTTCCACAAAACCCACCACTATGCCCCCCTATGAGGTTGAATGCCCACGATCGGGTAGCGCCATAACAGCTATTTGCACCTGTTACACTTAAGGTGGACTAAGATTTGAGTGAAACTTAAGTTACTCTTTTGTATTGCGCCATAGCTTGAGTGGAACTTGAGTAGAAGTTAGGCATAGGAATACTGAGGCTTAGGTTCTACTTGGACACCATAACCTAATTTTGATGTTATGTTTTAATCAGTTTTCAAGTGGTGTGTATTTACTATTTTTCAGTTGAATTTATTTATGATGGCCATTAACGGTATTAACAGAAGAGAGCAATATTCTGCCATGTTTGACTATTCCTCTTTTTATTCTCAATTACGTTTTTGATATCTGATATCAAATTAAGCAACAATATTTTCTCACGGTTGAGAAGTTTGGGGCCCTTCACCTCTTGCCATATTCCATCTTGTCGTTAAGAAATGAAAGCTTTTCACTCAAAAGGACTAGGCACACACATTGGGGGATAGAATTTGCTGAAACTTTAGTATGTTTCACCCAAAGTATATTAGATTAATAATTCCATGCTGCGCGACCACAATAGCAATTGCATTAGTTGATACACGGGGTTTAATAGAACATGTAAAGGGGTTAATAGGCATCGATAGAATTTCCTAAAATATCTGTATATGTTACACCTGGTAATCCTGGTATACAGGGTGCCCGTTTTTCGAGCTTAACCATGGGGATCTCAGTTATTATGAGAGATATTTCTCTATAAAAGCCGATCTCACTGTGCCCAACATAATTCAGTCAGGAGTAACCATACCATTGAAGTCATCCATTTCGATGCTTGGCGTTACTATCAACAATAACCTTTCTTGGAAAAATCACGTGAGGTGCATTGCCAAAACTGCATCCCATCCTGTTTTGAGCCAAGAGCTATTTCACTACCAGTCAGCTGCTTATGATCTATAAGCTACAGATCCGACCTGTCCTGGAATACTGTTCCCAAATTTGGGGTGCGGCACCTAAACATATCCTGAAACTATTGGATTCTGTCCAGAAAAGGGCAATTCGTCTCGTCGGTGATGCCTCGCTCACAAACTCGCTCACTTCTCTGGAAAATCGTAGAAAAGTTGGCGATTTATTTCTATTTTATAGATATTTTCATGGGCGATGCTCTTCTGAAATATCAACAATCGTCCCTCCATTAGCAGTCTCTTCGAGATTAACCCGTCAAGTTCAGTCTTCACACCCCTTCGTGGTCACTTTAGAGACCTGCAGAACATCCCTTTCCAAAGACTCGTTCATCCAACGAACATCGAGACTTTGGAACTCATTGCCTAGGGAGGTGTTTCCCGAGGCATACGATCTCCAGAAATTTAAGAAGAACACCAACTCCTATCTTCTTTCCCTTGGTTCTATAATAATAATAATTTTTATTTACCATCCAATGAAATTTACAATTTTTTTCATAAGCACAAGGATTTTTTATAGAATTATCAGTAGATTTAACAATTTGGCAAATGAATAAGAAGACCCACAAAGGCTCAGCCTGTGCGTGGGTATCAAAATTATTAGTATACTACATATAATATATAATATTTATGAACACATATACATAAATATTCCTAAATACACTTATGAAATAAATAAGTAAATAAATAAATATACATATACATCAATTCACATATATACACATAACTCTATGTATACATTGAATTCATACAGAATTACAATTTTATAATTATAATGAATTATTTTTCATATCGATCCAGGAATGTTTGCTTTGGGATTATGTTTCAACCATTTTTTAATTCTAGATTTGAAGAGAATAAGGGAGTTTATATTTTTGCAATGGGCGGGTATAACATTATATAACCTATAGTCCATTTTAGTTAAGAATACAGCGTTGAAGAGATAGGGAAGGATTTTCCTTGATTCTCATTGGTCTAGAAGCCAGACAAGCTTAATGTAAAATATTGCGACATCGCAACAATGGAAGTGGTTAGTGGACCGACGGCCGTGTTTTGTTAATCGAGGAGTATGATTTCAATAATCGCCGGACATAAATTTGATTCTCATGAACACCTGGCAGTTTTCATAGTCTGCCGCTACGGTTCACCAGCCACCAAATCAATTATGACCAATTCGAAAAATTATGGTTATAACCTGTAATTAACAAATTAGTTCACCATTATTTAACTTCTGGATACATCGACATTTGAATAATTATGGCAAAGAACCCGGAACCAGGTCCTGATCGAGGTCCTGATGCATGAGTACATATAGTGCCAGCACCAGAAAGAGTCATTGTGGTAAACATGTACAAAGTGTGTTTCTCAGAAATATAGAACAGGGAAACTCAGTGTTAAGTTTGCAGCAGCTGAGGTAGCTTTTCGGAATAAATCATTTGGAAAGTTATCGCTGATATACAGGCTGAAGGCACTGTTGCATCCTAAGGAAGAAGCGAATCCAAAGGGATACTTCTGCAAGCATTGGATGAAGCTGAGTAACAAGCTATTCTTGCAACAGTTAACGCTTTTGTACATAGAAATAAAATACCAACATTGTGATTATTGTTATTATATATAATACAAGAAATACATTAATTCAACTGAATATTTTATTTCAATGGAAAATGCTCAATACCTTTTATTAGAAGAAACCAACCAAGCATATCAAACATATCAAACTCAACCTGGAAGAAATAAGATCATGGAATGGGATATCGAATCATAATTTTGTATAGTGATTTCATCATTTTTTGTGTGTAATATTGTAATTACTATTGATTTACATATTGAGGAAAACGTTTCCACCTCTACCATTTTCATATTTTGTCCTTTGAAGCATAATCAGTCAAGTAAAATGAATAATGACTTGAGTTTTTATTCAAAATTCCATACTCAACATTACATCAGATTGAATATCCTTGGAATACGTCAACGAATTATTGTTCAATTATGTGCTTCTTGAAATTCCATAATAAAATTATTTTTGCAGATTTGTTAATTCACTTAAAAATCAATGATTTAAGGCATCTTATATCCTGCAGAATATAACGAGGAATATACCCTTGCTACATAAATATTCAATTATTGATTCATCACTTAAAATTTTCATAGTTATGAAATATTTGAATTTGGCGGGTTTGCTAGTGTAAACCAGGCTATGTCCCACTACTGTATTCTTAACTGAAATGGACTATGGGAACAAGATAGGTACAGCTGTGTTGTCCAATAGTTTTTTACATTTTTGGTATGTCAATCGACTGTATTCTATGTGTGATGCGACAGTTTTAGCATGTTTAAGAGTTTTTCGTTGGTATACCAGTAATGTTAGAGCAAAAATTTGTCGTATGTCCATCAGTTCGGCTTCAGTGTATAGATCGTCCCTTGGGTAAGTATAGGGTTTATTCAAAATGATCTTAATAATTCACTTCTGGAGTGTATCAAAGTTCTTAAGGTAATAATTAGTGAGCCCTCCCCATGCGATAATACCATACAACAGATGTGTTTGTACTAATGCATGGTACACAATTTTGAGATGTTTCGGGCCAAGGATGTTTTTTAGGTATTTGAATTTATATACCAAATAGCTCAGTTTCTTTGTCAGATTATTTAAATGCGTGTTCCACTTCAAGATACTGTCAATCATCTATAAATGAATAGTTGGGTAGATTTGATCCATAGTGAAGATGTTACTTGTTCTTTCAAGATCTCCTAATTTCTTTCTTTGAAGAAGAACACGGTATCATCAGCAAAACAGCAGGAATAGGTAAGTCGAATAGAGAATTGATATAAAGTATGAACAAAATTGGACCGAGCACTGTTCCCTGGGGGACCCCGTATCTCACGATGTTCTTTGAACATTACATGATTACCCCTTTTCGTGAGAACCAGAACATTGAAAAAAAAAATCTTGAGCGGCACCAAGACACCCTCCTCTCCTTTGTCCTTAGGCGAGATCCGGGTGGGCAGCCGCTACCAGTGCGACGTCCTACCTGCCGTACGCTCCCCCTCCGACCCCTACGACGACGACGACCGCCCAGCCGACGTGCCGCTCGAGACTCTGACGTGGACGGCGCGGCACGCGCTCTCCGACCGCCAGATCGACCAGTTCCTCGTCGTGTCGCGCTCCGTGGGCACGTTTGCGCGCGCCCTCGACTGCAGCTCGAGCGTCAAGCAGCCGTCGCTGCACATGTCGGCGGCGGCGGCCAGCCGCGATGTGACGCTGTTCCACGCGATGGACACGCTCCACCGGCACGGCTACGACCTGTCGGCGGCGCTGTGCTCGCTCGTGCCGTCCAGCGGGCCGGTGCTGTGCCGCGACGAGATGGAGGAGTGGAGCGCCTCCGAGGCGAATCTGTTCGAGGAGGCGTTGGACAAGTACGGCAAGGTGAGAGGGTTTTTGGTTGTTTGGTTTTTGGTGTGGTGTGATTTTCGCATGTAATACAACAAGTGTATTTATGATTATTGAAACAAAAATTCCTTCGATTTAGAGAAAGCAACATGATTTGTTTCGACAAAGAGAAGGAATTTTCGATAATCATCAATAACACAAGTTGTATTTGTTCAGATTATTTCATGAATAAAATCAAAGCCATTTTGATGATTTCCTATTTTAAACGTACAGTTTATGGAATTAGTTATTTCGATTATGCATTGTAGTCCGACACAACAAGATTCGTTATGCAACCAACAATACATTTATGCCATTGTATGATGTAGGCAGGATTACCTATGCACTAGGTAATACTGAGCTAAATTCATTATGATTGTTGTCACAAATGTCACAATTTGTGTGGTTAGGTTACATTAGATTAATATTCTAATTTTATTAATGCTGAAATTGTCTAAAATTTGTGGGAAATGAAGTGTTTATCATGGTTCAAAAGAAAATTTGGTGTGGTGGCATTCATTTATTTACCAGGGAATCGGAAAATAATATGACAGATTGCAACTGGTAAGCCTACTTCCTACGAATCAGAAAGCGAAATACAGAAACGAAAACACAGCATGTAGGTATCCAATAGCCAATCAGGAGCCGAAATACAAAATCGAAAACATGGTGTTATTTATTGCTTATCAACACAATCATTTCAACCAATCAAAAACTTGTATTTTAGTGAAGACAACCTCTCAGCAAAACTGCTCCTTCAATTGCCAGATGAAGCCCTTGAAGCTTTAGTAATAGCTATAATCGTTTGCCACTGGTGTTTTTCCTTCACGTGCGAAAGTGAAACCACTTCATAAAGGAGGTGCCATTGATGACCCTAGTAATTACAGACCGATCTCAATTCTATCGACGTTATCAAAAATCATCGAAAAACTAGTCAAACGCAGGATAGTGGGCTTTTTGGAAAAACATAAGATTTTAAATCCCGTACAATTTGGTTTCCAATATGATAAAAACACGAATGATGCTATTTTCCATTTACTCGAAAACATCTACACAACTCTTAAGAGTGGGCAATGGGACGCGCAGAATACCGAATGCAGCACTCCCGCTCTTGACTTCTCATTTGAAAACTAATCAATATTTTCATGATTTTTTGATCCCATCATGTAGATAAAGGATCAAGCTAGGGAGGATACTATCTCTTTTTTCGAAATTTCAAAAAGGAAAGATATAAAAATATATCTGAACATAGCCAATTTTTAGCCAATTTGGCGAATCAAAAAAAATATTTCTACATCAAATAATCAATTTTGAGATAGCATCCTCCCTCGGTCAAACCTTCATCTTTCCACACAAAAAAAATCAGATCAAAATATGGATTAGTATCTTCACAGACCGGTGTGAAGTTAGCAGCCATTTTCCAGCAGCCGATTTTCACATAGCGGCCAAATGACCAGTGGCGTCGGATTTTTTATTTTTCGTAAATAATTATTTTTATGCCATATTATGACTCGTATTATGATGAAAATAAAAATTATTGGAATCCGAATATTGGACTTGGAAGAATATACATAGATCATTAAGAACCTTCGAATGAAAAGATCTCGAAATCCGACTAATTCAAAATTACAATGGAAAATCCACTACAGATATCGCATTGATTTATAATGTTATCTATGTTACGAGATTAATTATTTGCAGGCCGTCTAAGGGGTGGTTGCCACCCTTCTAAACATTGAAAATATCTGAAACACCCTTCAGAAAAGTTTAGCCAAGATGAGATTTGGTACAGAGATTACTAAATAGGTCTAGAATACTGTGTTAAGAGATGAATTATTTGCAGGCCGTCCAAGGGGTGGTTGCCACCCTTCTAAACATTGAAAATATCTAAAACACCCTTCAGAAAAGTTTAGCCAAGTTGAGATTTGGTACAGAGATTACTAAATAGGTCTAGAATACTGTGTTAAGAGATGAATTATTTGCAGGCCGTCCAAGGGGTGATTATCACCCTTCTAAACATTGAAAAAATCTAAAACACCATTCAGAAAAGTTTAGCCAAGTTGAGATTTGGTACAGAGATTACTAAATAGGTCTAGAATACTGTGTTAAGAGATGAATTATTTGCAGGCCGTCCAAGGGGTGGTTGCCACCCTTCTAAACATTGAAAATATCGAAAACACCCTTCAGAAAAGTTTAGCCAAGTTGAGATTTGGTACAGAGATTACTAAATAGGTCTAGAATACTGTGTTAAGAGATGAATTATTTGCAGGCCGTCCAAGGGGTGGTTCCACCCTTCTAAACATTGAAAATATCGAAAACACCCTTCAGAAAAGTTTAGCCAAGTTGAGATTTGGTACAGAGATTACTAAATAGGTCTAGAATACTGTGTTAAGAGATGAATTATTTGCAGGCCGTCCAAGGGGTGGTTGCCACCCTTCTAAACATTGAAAATATCTAAAACACCCTTCAGAAAAGTTTAGCCAAGTTGAGATTTGGTACAGAGATTACTAAATAGGTCTAGAATACTGTGTTAAGAGATGAATTATTTGCAGGCCGTCCAAGGGGTGGTTGCCACCCTTCTAAACATTGAAAATATCTAAAACACCTTTCAGAAAAGTTTAGCCAAGTTGAGATTTGGTACAGAGATTACTAAATAGGTCTAGAATACTGTGTTAAGAGATGAATTATTTGCAGGCCGTCCAAGGGGTGGTTATCACCCTTCTAAACATTGAAAATATCTAAAACACCATTCAGAAAAGTTTAGCCAAGTTGAGATTTGGTACAGAGATTACTAAATAGGTCGAGAATACTGTGTTAAGAGATGAATTATTTGCAGGCCGTCCAAGGGGTGGTTGCCACCCTTCTAAACATAGAAAATATCTAAAACACCTTTCAGAAAAGTTTAGCCAAGTTGAGATTTGGTACAGAGATTACTAAATAGGTCTAGAATACTGTGTTAAGAGATGAATTATTTGCAGGCCGTCCAAAGGGTGGTTGCCACCCTTCTAAACATTGAAAATATCTAAAACACCCTTCAGAAAAGTTTAGCCAAGTTGAGATTTGCTACAGAGATTACTAAATAGGTCTAGAATACTGTGTTAAGAGATGAATTATTTGCAGGCCGTCCAAGGGGTGGTTGCCACCCTTCTAAACATTGAAAATATTGAAAACACCCTTCAGAAAAGTTTAGCCAAGTTGAGATTTGGTACAGAGATTACTAAATAAGTCTAGAATACTGTGTTAAGAGATGAATTATTTGCAGGCCGTCCAAGGGGTGGTTATCACCCTTCTAAACATTGAAAATATCGAAAACACCCTTCAGAAAAGTTTAGCCAAGTTGAGATTTGGTACAGAGATTAATAAATAGGTCTAGAATACTGTGTTAAGAGATGAATTATTTGCAGGCCGTCCAAGGGGTGGTTGCCACCCTTCTAAACATTGAAAATATCGAAAACACCCTTCAGAAAAGTTTAGCCAAGTTGAGATTTGGTACAAAGATTACTAAATAGGTCTAGAATACTGTGTTAAGAGATGAATTATTTGCAGGCCGTCCAAAGGGTGGTTGCCACCCTTCTAAACATTGAAA
This sequence comes from Chrysomela aeneicollis, assembly GCA_029955515.1. Taxonomy (NCBI): domain Eukaryota; kingdom Metazoa; phylum Arthropoda; class Insecta; order Coleoptera; family Chrysomelidae; genus Chrysomela; species Chrysomela aeneicollis. Next base: position 6,814,925 of record JARUHQ010000009.1, on the reverse strand, counting down.
ATATCTAAAACACCCTTCAGAAAAGTTTAGCCAAGTTGAGATTTGCTACAGAGATTACTAAATAGGTCTAGAATACTGTGTTAAGAGATGAATTACTTGCAGGCCGTCCAAGGGGTGGTTGCCACCCTTCTAAACATTGAAAATATCTAAAACACCCTTCAGAACAGTTTAGCCAAGTTGAGATTTGGTACAGAGATTACTAAATAGGTCTAGAATACTGTGTTAAGAGATGAATTATTTGCAGGCCGTCTAAGGGGTGGTTATCACCCTTCTAAACATTGAAAATATCGAAAACACCCTTCAGAAAAGTTTAGCCAAATTGAGATTTGTTTTTGTTGTGAGTAGATCAGATCTAGGCATTCCTCGAAGTAGTTTCTTGAATTTTTGGAAAAAATCTACAAAAAAAATTCAGAATTTCAGGTATAGTTAGGCAACTTTGCTATTATCTTTTCCTTACATAATATTGATTTTTTTAAAAAAGTACTACCAGAGATGCTTCAATCATTTTTTCGTCTATGACGAAAAGAATTCGTCCATATCCAAACAAAATCACGGTCAGCTATACTAATCGATGATGTAAGTTCCGAGGTAATTTCTGATGTGATTTTTTGTTTACTTAAATATTATTTTGTCCTGTTACTTGCTGTAAAAATGATTTATAGGAATACGAATTTTTCTCATATACATATTCCATAAGACATAAAGTGCCCAGTGGATATACAGGGTCCTTTACAATTAGCTTTCATTATAGAAGAATATTGAGTTCCAATGAAATTATTTCTGAGACGATTATAATAATAATAATAAGTCGCCTCTATTCATTAAACATAAAATGGTGAAATAGTCACTTTCTAAATAACTCGTCAAGAAACTCATATTCGCAATATTCCACATATGATATTTCAGTATATTTCAAAGAAGAGCGCGTGGCACTATGGAGATATTAGAAAAGTGCTCATTATCCATTGGTATACACAAGTAGCTCCTCGAGTAGCTCCATTCTCTTAAAATAGGTGGTGGTAAAATAGGTGGAACCTTACATTTTTCATACTCACTAGGGAACATACCAGTATTTGGATTTGGGTATCACGTATGTATTCATCTACTAAGAAGGACGTATTTGAAGAAGATATTCTCATCAATATTGCAAAAGTGGTTATTTTATCTTCTGCCGACGCCGGAATTTTTTTGTGTTGGGGGGGGGGGTGTGAATGATAGTTATCTAAAGCCTTTGGATATTCTTCAGAAATGGTTTCCCAAAATTATACAAAAAAAGATGTAAGATATTCATCTGATCTATTATCCAAAGGAATCCAAAAGATGGACATTAGACAATTACACTGTTATAATATACTGACCTACCTTTTTAAAAACAAAAATAAAATAATGTATGTACACAAACCACATTTATAATATCAGATTTAAAAATGAAAAAACAACAAAAACAGACAGAATTAAAGTTTTCACATAAATTAAAAAAAAATCTGAGAACTTGGATATTGGAATGTCCTAGAATAACTTTTCATGAAATACTGAAAGTATAGGTAAATATTTGTGTTTCAATATCATTTGGTACTTACCTAAAATCACCTACTACTAAAAAAAATTCAACATCATATTATTATAATTTTATATGTATATGAGCACTGATGGTCAATGAAATTGCTCTAGTCATAAATATGCATCTATATTCAAAGAATATGTATTTTTTTATTCACGAATATTTTGTGTTATGTACCTGCTTTTTCAGTATTTTTGTGGCATGATGTACACAATGTGATAGAAGAAACAGTATAGGAAAATAAAAAGGGTTTTCGTTATGTTTATGTACATAAGATTTTTTTGAAGTTTGTTCTGCTATTGTAAATGAACCTGTGACAGTAAATTTGAAAGTTATAGGTGTTTCGTTTTTAACTTATGATTTTTTTATTTTATGCTCTTGCATCTTCACACAAACCTAGACCTTCATGAATATATAAAAACAACTTGTGTGAAGATACATAGTATTCTAGATGAATATCTGTCGTTATTGTAAACTGTTGAGTTCTCTTTTTATTTTATATTGATTTTTATTTCTGTAATTACAGATGTACCATTATATTTTGATTAAAAAAACAGCATTGAGGTAATTTACTTTATTACAACACTATCCTATAATTATACCAGATTCAGTAATACCCCTTAGACGGCCTGCAAATAATTCATCTCTTAACACAGTATTCTAGACCTATTTAGTAATCTCTGTACCAAATCTCAACTTGGCTAAACTTTTCTGAAGGGTTTTTTCGATATTTTCAATGTTTATAAGGGTGGCAACCACCCCTTGGACGGCCTGCAAATAATTCATCTCTTAACACAGTATTCTAGACCTATTTAGTAATCTCTGTACCAAATCTCAACTTGGCTAAACTTTTCTGAAGGGTGTTTTAGATATTTTCAATGTTTAGAAGGGTGGCAACCACCCCTTAGACGGCCTGCAAATAATTCATCTCTTAACACAGTATTCTAGACTTATTTAGTAATCTCTGTACCAAATCTCAACTTGGCTAAACTTTTCTGAATGGTGTTTTAGATATTTTCAATGTTTAGAAGGGTGATAACCACCCCTTGGACGGCCTGCAAATAATTCATCTCTTAACACAGTATTCTAGACCTATTTAGTAATCTCTGTACCAAATCTCAACTTGGCTAAACTTTTCTGAAGGGTGTTTTCGATATTTTCAATGTTTATAAGGGTGGCAACCACCCCTTGGACGGCCTGCAAATAATTCATCTCTTAACACAGTATTCTAGACCTATTTAGTAATCTCTGTACCAAATCTCAACTTGGCTAAACTTTTCTGAAGGGTGGTTTCGATATTTTCAATGTTTAGAAGGGTGATAACCACCCCTTGGACGGCCTGCAAATTATTCATCTTGTAATACAGTATTCTAGACCTATTTAGTAATCTCTGTACCAAATCTCAACTTGGCTAAACTTTTCTGAAGGGTGTTTTCGATATTTTCAATGTTTATAAGGGTGGCAACCACCCCTTGGACGGCCTGCAAATAATTCATCTCTTAACACAGTATTCTAGACCTACTTAGTAATCTCTGTACCAAATCTCAACTTGGCTAAACTTTTCTGAAGGGTGTTTTCGATATTTTCAATGTTTAGAAGGGTGGCAACCACCCCTTGGACGGCCTGCAAATAATTCATCTCTTAACACAGTATTCTAGACCTATTTAGTAATCTCTGTACCAAATCTCAACTTGGCTAAACTTTTCTGAAGGCTGTTTTCGATATTTTCAATGTTTAGAAGGGTGGCAACCACCCCTTGGACTGCCTGCAAATAATTCATCTCTTAACACAGTATTCTAGACCTATTTAGTAATCTCTGTACCAAATCTCAACTTGGCTAAACTTTTCTGAAGGGTGTTTTCGATATTTTCAATGTTTAGAAGGGTGATAACCACCCCTTGGACGGCCTGCAAATAATTCATCTCTTAACACAGTATTCTAGACTTATTTAGTAATCTCTGTACCAAATCTCAACTTGGCTAAACTTTTCTGAAGGGTGGTTTCGATATTTTCAATGTTTAGAAGGGTGATAACCACCCCTTGGACGGCCTGCAAATTATTCATCTTGTAATACAGTATTCTAGAACTATTTAGTAATCTCTGTACCAAATCTCAACTTGGCTAAACTTTTCTGAAGGGTGTTTTCGATATTTTCAATGTTTAGAAGGATGATAACCACCCCTTGGACGGCCTGCAAATAATTCATCTCTTAACACAGTATTCTAGACCTATTTAGTAATCTCTGTACCAAATCTCAACTTGGCTAAACTTTTCTGAAGGGTGTTTTCGATATTTTCAATGTTTAGAAGGGTGGCAACCACCCCTTGGACGGCCTGCAAATAATTCATCTCTTAACACAGTATTCTAGACCTATTTAGTAATCTCTGTACCAAATCTCAACTTGGCTAAACTTTTCTGAAGGGTGTTTTCGATATTTTCAATGTTTAGAAGGGTGATAACCACCCCTTGGACGGCCTGCAAATAATTCATCTCTTAACACAGTATTCTAGACTTATTTAGTAATCTCTGTACCAAATCTCAACTTGGCTAAACTTTTCTGAAGGGTGTTTTCAATATTTTCAATGTTTAGAAGGGTGGCAACCACCCCTTGGACGGCCTGCAAATAATTCATCTTTTAACACAGTATTCTAGACCTATTTAGTAATCTCTGTACCAAATCTCAACTTGGCTAAACTTTTCTGAAGGGTGTTTTCGATATTTTCAATGTTTAGAAGGGTGATAACCACCCCTTGGACGGCCTGCAAATAATTCATCTCTTAACACAGTATTCTAGACCTATTTAGTAATCTCTGTAGCAAATCTCAACTTGGCTAAACTTTTCTGAAGGGTGTTTTAGATATTTTCAATGTTTAGAAGGGTGGCAACCACCCCTTGGACGGCCTGCAAATAATTCATCTCTTAACACAGTATTCTAGACCTATTTAGTAATCTCTGTACCAAATCTCAACTTGGCTAAACTTTTCTGAAGGGTGTTTCAGATATTTTCAATGTTTAGAAGGGTGGCAACCACCCCTTAGACGGCCTGCAAATAATTAATCTCGTAACATAGATAACATTATAGATCAATGCGATATCTGTAGGGGATTTTCCATTGTAATTTTGAATTAGTCGGATTTCGAGATCTTTTCATTCGAAGGTTCTTAATGATCTATGTATATTCTTCCACGTCCAATATTCGGATTCCAATAATTTTTATTTTCATCATAATACGAGTCATAATATGGCATAAAAATAATTATTTACGAAAAATAAAAAATCCGACGCCACTGGTCATTTGGCCGCTATGTGAAAATCGGCTGCTGGAAAATGGCTGCTAACTTCACACCGGTTCTTCACAGGAAGTCAAGAGCCGAGGCTCTACAACGTCAGAAATACGCACGATTTATCCGATGATATTTGCGCCCCCTGGTGAAACTTAACGAAGTAGATTGAAAACACGATACAATCGATAGTACGGGTGATATTATGGAATTAGAATAGGAAATAGAAATTTATATGAATCAGTTTGCTATAGGTTTGCTAGTAAATATGGTATATTATATGTATAAAATAATTATACATTGCGTGAAAAATAAAAATATTCTGAATTGTTCACAATGAAAAAATTCTCATACGTAATTAATGATATTCAAATAAGAATATTTATATATACACCCAGAAGGTATACAATATGAATGAATAGAAACCTATCGACAAAGGTCGCTTCTATTTACCGGGGATCGATTTATGATTTATCATTGTGATGAATTGAATGTTGAACAGATCTCAAAACGTAAAAGTGGAGAGGGAATAGTATAAATATGAAACCGTGTTGTATTCAACATTGTATAACTGAATAATAATTATTGCAATCGGGTATTGACACTATATATACAGGGTGCTACCTAACAGCATTTTAATATAGGAATTCTTAAATCTATTTTAAAAAATATATATGTAATATCCTAAAGGTCTAAATTTTGAAGTAGAGTGCTAAAGAAGTGAGCAATAATGAATAGCACTCTTTCTCTATAGACTTGTCATTCGAAAAGTAGATAAGTGATCCAGCTAATGGAAATACTATTTTATTTTCAAAAATATGAAATAAAATAGGTATACAAATATTCCTGAACATATCGAATTTGGCGAATAATAAAAAAAACACTTTTCAAATAGTATCGGACCTAGTTTGAATCCTCATCTTTCTACAGAAAAAAAATCACATCGAAATATGGACTGGTGTTTTCACAAGAAGTCCAGAGCGCTAATTGGCCGATGATATTTGCGCCCTCTGGTGAAACTCCAAGATATGAAGATGAAAAAACGAGTCAGTCAACACAATATCATAGATTGGAACCATAATAAGTATTATGAAATTCAAGGACAACTGCACATGCCTTGGTGCAACTAATGATGAATTTGCGGATTTGCATAGGAAAAGCTTGAAATTTTGAAATTCAAAGGTATAATGAGATCTAAAAATCCAAATGGAGAAGAAAATGATGTTGTATTCTCATGTGGAATGTATATGATTCTGAAAATGGTACATATATTGGGAACAACGGGGGTTGAATATCCAAAATACAAAATATGTAGTGAAAGCAGTCCTCAAAAATCAATAAAACTAAAAGTAGAAGAATGAAGGCGATAGGAAAATATAGTCATTATTCATTATTATTCGTAAATAAATAATATTCATAATAACCTGTATTTGAATGTCTTTGATAATAATCGAGAATATAACTTATCAACGTTATTGAAAGTAGCTCTCATTCTCCCAATCACTCCGTATGGCTATTTTAATGTTATACCTCGTAATTTATATGACTCTTCAAAAGCTATTCATATAAATAGATACAGAATTATCCAAATTTTGTAAGAGTTGCGAAGCATCACGATTTTTCTCAAATCAACAAAATAAGATTTTTTCGATTTAAAGATTGATTTTTTCTATTCATAGTGATTTTTCATGATTTTTCAAATATGGAAATAATGCACAAATCAATTACTTATATTTTCATTATTTGATTCAAATCGTCGCAACCCTGGTTTTTCATAATGTTTATAGAATACAAATATTCATCATACCTACTGGTGAATATACCGTCGATTATCAGATAAAGTGTTCGATCCTCGTTCCGCACACATGAAGGCGAATGTATCGCATCTACTCTCACTCATTGTTTGGGACTGTGTGGAGTCACAGGTTTTTTTTAAACATGCAAAAGGCTTATTAAAAATAAATTGTTGAATATCCTTTGTAGCATTTAAATGACGACAAATGGTTTGAAAATACAAACAATTGAAGGGGTGTCAGTAATACATTGAACGTGTATTATTGTATAGGACTCGTTTTTTGAAAACTAGTTAACATGGATTTTCCAAATTGCTCGTTTCAACCATAATAACTTCCGTTTCGTGTAAACTTCGGTAATACCAGAAATGGAATATTATTGAATTCCCGAAATCTAAACAACGTCATTTTTGAAATCCAACCTAAAGAAGTCAGGAAAATATTTTCAGAATCTATCTACATAAGTAAGATCTATTAACGCAAAATTGAAAATAAAATCACGAAATTCATAAGTTCATTTTTAATGGGTACCCCCTTTTGAACTTTTTGAAAAAATGATAGTAGGGGATACTGCCCAACGAGACATAGTTCCAAATAGGTATAGACGCCATTTTTCTACTTTCGTCGAATATTTCGGAGAGATTTGTTTGTTCCATGGTAGCATAATAGTTGTCCTCTGAATGTTGACTGAGTGGCATCTGCCAGTTTTACGAAAAAATTCGATATTCAGAGAGTGATATAAGAAATGCTTGATTCTTTAAAATTGTATATCGCAACTTATGTGTTTTTTCTTCTTTTCAATTAACATTTGTCTGATTTTTTTATTACAATGCAATTTCCATTATATTATACCATGAACTTTTCACTCGACTTTTCATGATAAATCGGATAAGTATACCACAAACGTTTAGTATACACAATGTTTTATGAAGTTATACAGATTTCACATGATAGCATACCTAACCGAAGGAGAATTATCTAACCTATACGATGCCAGAATTGGACTGGAAGAAGGCATAATATGCCATCATGAGGCAGCAATGTGTTCAACTATTATTTTGTCAACATAAAAAAATGAATGGAGTTATAATACCAACTCATTAAATAGGTAGATACTTTATTCATACCAATAATGTCTATTTTTCTCTCATTCGATATACTGATGAAAGCTCGACTACACATCATGAACACAAAGACCAGTTGGCTAACTGTGTGAGGAGAGAGCCAAGCGCCGAGCGCGCGATATTGTAGTATTGTCTCATTAAATAAGTACATGTAGATATCTGCTACATGAAAAATTTTCATTCTGGAAACTTATTTCATCTATTGGCTCAATTTTGTTCGCAGCATGTATACAAAAATTTTCATAAATAAATTTTTTTCTCGATTACTGAAAATTGTCATTCCGAAAATAACAAGTTGAAATTCGCTACAGTTCTAGAAACTGATGAACATGAATTTTTCACCAATATTGTATATGGCAAGAAGCGCTATCATGTATACTTCAATTTGAAAAAAAATCAGTCCGATCGCTCAATTATTTCCAGAAATATAACGGTAGGAATGATAAGAAATGTGTTCTACAGGAAAATCGTACTTTTTGTGTTTTTTTAGAATAAAAAAGTTCTTGGCCTAGAGAAAATGTCGTAAAAAGTGATTTGGTATACACAATCATCTAGTTGAAGATCCGCAGCAAGTCTGATTTGGATCTACGCCAGTTTTGTTTTCTCGAAAACTGAGAGACAGCATCCCAGTATTACTCGCATATTAGATTATCGAGCAATGCAAATAAAAACGTCAGTCGCGATATCACCCGTACTAGATGAGAAGATCGTTCGTTGAACAAGGATAACCGTTGATTTATGACGATTTGGTAACCGCCCACTGCTGTTTCCTCCAGCCCCCCCCCCCCTGTCCCGGATTTGGACAAAGTGTCTGGCCTTTCCCAGCCTTAACGAGAAGGAAGTGGCAGCGGCAGTATTTCTGGATATTTCTAAAGCATTTGATTGTGTGTGTCATGAAATCCTCCTGCGGAAACTTTTTCATTATGGATTTCGGGGAACAACCTTAGAATGGTTCAGATCTTATCTTACTGGTAGAAGCCAAAAAATATCTTTGAACAACAATTGTCCACGGAGTTCCTCAAGGGTCAGTTTTGGGTCCAATTCTATTCTTGCTGTATGTTAATGATCTGGCTAAATTGGATATATCAGGAACATTCACCTTATTCGCGGATGACACCACGATATTTTGGCGTAATAGAGATCCGGCTACTTTGACTCGAACTATACACTCAGATTTAGAAAGAATAAAAAATTGGTGTGAATCGAATATGTTGTCACTTAATCTTTCTAAAAATCACATTTAAGTGGGATTTGGATAAGGTAACTTTAGGTTATCAGACGATTGAAAGTAAGCCTGTAACGAAATTCCTCGGTATATTTATTGACAGTAACTTGAGGTTTGATACACAAATTAATGCACTAAAAAAGGAATTGTCTCCTGGTTGCTTTGCCGTAAATGTCATATCTCGTGAACTCGGACTTTCAGCTTCTTTGACCGCATACTATTCACTTATGGAGAGTCATCTTTGGTATGGAATTCCATTCTGGGGCTCTAGCAGCCAGGTTTTATTGCAAAGTATATTCGTTATATATAAGAGCTTTGAGAATATTATTCAAATTGAGGATGCGTGACTCGTGTAGGCCAATCTTCTGCAATAATAAAATACTGACAATTTTCGAACTTTTCATTATAGACACTGTATGCTTGCTTCACAAACATAAAGAAAAGTTCTTGAATCGAACAGAAAGGCAAACACGTAGGGAGAAGATACTTGTCCTTCCACTCCCCACATCAACTATGACCAAGCATTCTCAAATCTATAGAAGTAGACAGATATATAATCATTTACCTAAACAAATAACAGCAATCAATGATCAGAAGCTATTTAGGAAATCGATGAGGAATCTTGTAATGGGAAAGTGCTTCTATAGTTTGGAAGAGTATTTTGCATATAATTTCTAGTCTTTCCATATAAATATTGAGATTTATATTAAGATTTTGATGAACTTTACTTGTGGAAACATGTTTGTACCTCATTGTAACCTTTATGTAAATATTTTTTTATACTATTTATTTTACAATTGTTTGTTTTTTATACACATGACCATATATCTTTGTCGATTTAGACAATAAAGATTATTTTCTCTCTCTCTAGCATGAATGAAATAATCGCTACTAGAGCTTCAATTATGAATGGGAATTTTTTCGACAACACGGATTTTCACTTATAATACCACTAGAAAGTACAGAGACTATTCGATTATAAATTTCAAGGAAAAGCTGAAAATAATGCTTTATGATGCCATATCTCGTCAGGCCAGCCGCTAGCTGTTTCGTCGCCCGCGTGCAATACCGATTATGCCGCCCTACTACCTACTACTTACTGTTTTGTCGAAATAGGATAATAATTAATGTTTTCTCATTATCATGTGGAAAAAGAAAAACAACTTAACAAAGATGAAGCATTTATTTTAATAAATTAAGTACTAATTATTTATTTACTGATGGATGAAACTTATACTTTAATATTTATCTACAAGAATTAATATCTTCTTGCCTTTACATTTGCGAAATCTTCTATCAACTTTCTTGTATCCAAACTGTCTAAAATTTCATGTTCGATTGAAACTATAGCTAAATACCTTAGTATTTGCTGGAGCATTGTTGATCTTGAATAGTTTTTAATAATTTTTAATTTTGAAAAGGATCTTTCTCCAGATGCAACTGCAACCGGCAGTGTAAGTAATATTCTTAGCGATATTGCTGTGTTCGGGAATTTTGAAATTGAGTTATTGATAAAAATATGCTGTAAAAGGGTTTGTGGATCATTAGACTGGTTTTCTGCAAAATGCGACTTTAATGCAATGATTTCATTAACTGAATCAATACCGTCAATGTCTGATTTACTACTTGATTCATCTTTTAGTTTCAGATTTAAATCTTTACACTGTTTCATTAACTCAAAATTCGAATAATTAAATGAGTCATTGCTTAAAAAACCAAATGTCGGTAAATGTGTTTAGCTCGTCGAATCTATCCCTTCAGGAAGTTATTGTTTGATCTAGGATTCTAAAATGAAACTATAATCCATGAGATCAAATGGGATTTCCCTAACATCGCCATTCGCCAGCCCTGTTTTTCATAGAACATAGAATGACAAATAACGTTTAAAATTGCATCTTAGTTTTAACGGATGCCAATAGATGGCGATGTTATAACATCATTCGGTCGGATTTTTTTCCATGACATGAAAATTCCTATTATACTATTATTAAAATGACTTGAATTACGTGATGAGTCGCTCGATTTGCCGCCCCCTGGGTGTGTCGCCCGCGTGCGGTGCACGCTTTGCACGCTCGCTTACGGCGGACCTGTGTCTCGTTAGGTAATGTTTTATTATCTAAAATATAAATTAATATAATATATATGTATACCTACATAGGTAGGCGATATTTAACTATACACATGAAAACTACTAAATACAACATTTATCAATAATGTTGTTTCGTAATATTCAAAACATTTCCTCAAATAAGTATTCTGTTAATAAGTCTAGGATATACTATCATATCTATTCATGTGGCAGTTTCTTAATGGCAATATGATTTCGAATTAAAGGATTGGAGTTCATCAAGACGCACTCGTGTGTCCTTCGCATATGAGGGATAGTTCATTTCAAATTTGCGGAAGACGCACAAGAGCGTCTGAAAAAGAAAAAGGCAAAATTTATGTTATTTCCTCATAAATACACTTTGAGGGTCGTTTTTATAAACGGAAATAAACTCGGTTTGAGTTGAACCTCGTTCGGTTGCTATGGAATAGCCAATCAAATCACTGGTTCTATCGCAACTAAACAACCCTAAATGGCTGAAAATTGAAGAGAAAAAATTAAAACTGTAATGTATTGAAAATTACTGTTCCGCACATGCCATTATGGATATAATCTTGGTCCGCAATGAAAGGGTTAATGGTTAATGAATAAAGTCGTTTATGGTTATTATTATTTTTGAAAATTTTTCTGATATTAATTTTTCGTGGTATTCAGTAAGAAAATTCCACAACGAATTGTGATGGTAAATTAAATATTTTTAAAAACTATTTCAACAATTATATTATTTTCTACTCATTGTAGTTATACGACAATGCAGTTTTATAACGAAATATACTAATATCTAGGATTAATGATTGATCAGAAGTTAACTTGGAAAAAACACACAGATTATCTAATTTCAAACTTAGTAGTGTCTGCTTCGTAATAAGACAACTACATGGAACAGTATCACTACAAGTACTTAAACTGGCATACATCGGACTTGTACAATCTAATATCTCAAATGGGTTAATGTTTTGGGGAAACTCGGCATACTTATCAAAAGTGTTTACTATTCAAAAAAAAATATCAGATGTATCGCCGGCATCCATTGTAGACAATCATGCAGGACAGTTTTTACAGATCTGGCTATTCTGACACCACCTTCCTTATATATATTACTCATAACTCTGAATATTAAAAAAAAATGAATCACACTATACAAAAAACAGTATGATACATGACTACAATACTCGCAGAGGGAATGAACTGAGACTACCTTATTCCCGACTGGCCGTTGGGCAGGACTCTGCAAGCTATCAAGGAGTCATATGTTATAACAAAGCAATCAGGATACTAGGAAATATTGAAAACTACAATAAATTAAAAAAAGCTTTAATTAACCTACTCTTGGAAAAGGCCTTTTACACCGTTAAAGAATTTTTAGAGACTTGAATGTATTTTCCTATTATAAATTGTAAATTTTGTGACTAGTCTGATAAATGCTGTACCAGTAATGTATATGTTATATGTGTATGATATTTTAATGATGAATAAATTCTATTCTATTCAGAGGTAGGGAAGATTCGACCTCGTTTCTCATTGGTCTAGACGCCAGTCAAGCATACAAGTGGGTAGTTGGCCGTATGGCTGTGTATAAACAGTAAAATAAAATACAACTTTGATGAGATTGACTGTTACAGTGCCGGTTGCATAAAAACCCGTCAAGCCTTCTGTTAACTTAACGTGGGATTAACTCTGCTAATGCGTGAGCTAAGGCATGCGTTGCCGTAGTTATAAACAAATTAAATATTTATTCGTCTGTTAAATCTTTATGCCACCGGCCCGAAGTGTTATTTGTGTTATATTTACCGTGAGTTCTGTTAATCAAAAAGGAACAATTTCTATTATCGTAGGACACAAATTGCCGCTACCGGTCCACTAGTCACCAAATCTGTATCGGCTATTTTGAAATATCGTTAATTGTGAATAAAAAATGCAGTCCATCATTATTTACCGATACCGTCTGGATACATTGAATAATCATGACAGAAAACTCTTAACCACTGTCACTACTGAGGTAAAGTTGGTAAAACTATATTTACAACTGAGTGCGCACCAGTTTCACCAATGGAAGTTTGGTAAATGTGAATGTCATTCAACCTATAAACGTCAAAAAATTTCCAGGTTCATGCTTATACAACACTATTGACTTATGCATTCTGTGATATCATGATAATATAAAAAAACTCAAAAAAGTTCAAATATATCAACTTTATTGCGATATTTCTTTTCAGCGGCCATTTTATTCGCATAAATTTTCCGATATTCGTATAAGCATGAACCAGGCTTTATACCATACTCCCCTCAAAGAAAGAGACAAATTTCAGGATATCGTTCTAGTTGCTATAGTAACGATATAAAGTATAGGCTTTCGATTGGTCGAAAATTCGTGTTCGAGAAATAATTGTCTGTTTTTAATTGAAGCTGTTGTGGTATTCGGTAAGAAAATTTCACACCAATACTCCAGTGAAGATTACGCTTATAAAATACAGAATACCGACCTCAGTTACGCAAAATAATAATATGGTAGCTGCTGGTAGTTCAAACCATCATTCTTGACTAAGTTTATTCCACTAAAGTTGGTAGAAATATACTTTTTCAGAAGAAACCGAAGTGGTACTTAATATCTGAAGTTGAATGTGAATGTCATTTAACCTATAAACGTCAAAACATTTCCGGTGTAATACTATTCTCCTTCTTTTCTTTTTCCTTTCCGGAAATCATTCTAGTTGCATGGTAGGGATACAAAATATAGGCTTTTGATTGGTCGAAAATGTTAGGTGTGAATTTTTCAATAAAATATGGGTAATTTTTACATCAGGTGGCGTTTTCCAAACCAAACCAATGCTTTTCGAGATATTCGCAAAATATAGTAATTAATTCATTATTATTCAGCAACTGTTCAGTGATTTACCTTTATCATCCCCCCTACCTAAAGCTCTAACTATATGTGGTGGAAAAAAACATTAAATATAAAAGTTGTAGGGTTTCACCGGTACTATATTTTGGCACTTCCAAAACGAACAAATGCTAATCGCAGAATTGAAAAAATGACAATAATTCTTTTGGTAATGTTCCCTCAAGCCGTTTTTCAGGCGGTTCATTCTACCAAAATGTACATACATATTTATTCATTATTCAAACAAGCCTTATTAAGTGAATAAAAAAAATTGAAATATCATGCATGAACAGGCAAAATAAATGGAACTAGTGGTATAGTTGACATTTATCTCGAAGCGCCAGAACGGAGGAAGTCGGAACTACTCTGTGGGCCACTCTGGTTTGCTTACGTTGGATGGAATATTACCTATCGTTATTTCATTTTCTTTAGATTTTTCTAAATTGTTTCGCGCCTTTATTAGTACCTGCTTAGCATTGTTGTGCATACATGGTTGGACGATACCGGGTGTTTCTCAAAAGTGGCTCACCCCTAACTAACTGCAGCTCTTCGTCTAGCTGGCACTATGGGTTCATTTTTAAATCAATAAAAAATTATCAGCAAAATAGGTAACTTAAAAAGTGGGGGCGTCGCTGCAAGTTTTAGATTGAACAACATTACTCGAAAAGTTGAGGAACTTCATAACGATTATCATTGTTGATCAAAAAAAAGTATTCAAAAAAATGTACCTCAAAGATATATAATAATAATAATATTAATTATGGTTATTAATTTTGTTTGATTGGCTAATGTGCTAATCTGCTAATTTTTATGAATGTTAACAAGCACACACTTAATGCAAACTTGTGATCAATAATCCATGATAAATAGCCTTTTATACTACTTTATTGTTATCTATCTGAGAGCTAAATGAATTTGTTTAATTTAATTATCCATTTTTATTTACTGATATGAGTGTATTTTTATCTTATTTACCTATGTATCCCAACCCAAAAGCAGTATAAGTTTTGAATGGTTAACTTTTCGGTCAACTTCAACCAATCAAAACGATCAAATATTCGCCAGCGCGGTGCACATGCAGCTAGAAACAGGTTCTTTTGAATTACATGGTATATGTGCAAGAATTTCGATACCGTAAAAAAAGCAATATGGCGTCTAAAATGAGGAGAATTGTAGATTGTAGCTTTGAATGCTTGTCTTCTGAAGAAAAAAAGAACACCATCCCTATTTCTTATAATGATGATGATGAACATCAAATGTGGAACAAACTGTATATGAGAATTGCGTTCCGTAGATCTGAATAATTCTGAACTGTTTTCATATACAACCTTCACAATTTTAGTATTTTTTTAAATAAATGGACCGGAAAAAGTGTGTAGATTTTTGATGAAAAATCCTACTGTGTTAAAGAAAACTTTTGGAATGATCTATCACACTATAATAATAAAAAATGGTTATATTTTGATCAATTGAAAGTGATTGTTGAAATTGATATTTTTTTGGAATTATTCATAATAGTTCTAATTTATATTTCAAATTCATTAGAGATAATATAGAAAAAAATATATATTCTAATGTTAAATTAGGAAATTCAAGTTTTGAAAATAATTTGTGGTCCATTTGATGAAAACATTATTCATGCTGTCACCTTTTTCAAATTGCCCTGTATATCTCATCACAATAAAAATACTAAGCTTCAAAGTCATATCAATAATCTTACAAATACATACATGAAAATAATTTTCACTTAAAGACGTTTTTTTCTCCATCTCCTTCATGAATAAATATAATATAGAGGATTATTAAATTATATTATTCTTGATTATTGCAGGATTTTAACGATATTCGACAAGACTTTCTTCCTTGGAAAACATTAAAGAACATTATAGAGTACTACTACATGTGGAAGACCACTGACAGATACGTCCAACAAAAAAGGGTGAAAGCTGTTGAAGCCGAATCCAAATTGAAACAAGTCTACATTCCTAACTAGTGAGTTCGTATTACATATCAAAAGTCATGTATCTGGAATATCCTAACAATTATTTTGCAGCAATAAACCAAATCCTGCAGCACTAAACAACAATAAGGGGGTGATTAACGGTAGTAGTAATGGCAACTCAGATCCAGCTGTGTCATTAGGTGGAAAAGCTTGTGAATCATGCAATGGTAAGTATCAAAATCTTATCTGTAAACCAGCATTACAAATGATTCCTTGGAATCGTATAATTAGTAGGAAAGTTCATATTTATAAACATTCTGTATTCAGCAGACACAGAAAACAAGAAATTAAATATATATAAGGCTTTCATTTGATCTCGTATCCCACGTGATCAAAAAGTATATATAACGAACTTTGCACAGTTGGTATCACTGAGTATGAAAAAGGGGCATAGGGAAATATTTTAAAACAGGATTATTTTTGCCAACATGTTTGAAGGAGGTAAAATAAACACAAAAACACATTGGTTCATTTTGTATGATACTTTGCACCTCTTTGATAATTGCTGCCTGTAGGTCTTCTACGGTGTTATAATTCAACTAGAATTGAAATAAATAAAAAACTACCGAATGTAAAACAAAGAACTGAAAAATGGATTCTCAAAGATCGGCTTATATTCACTAATATTGTTAACCAGAGATCAACTCATTAAAGTGGTAGAGAAATTTATTGTATATTTAGGTGTATTATATATTTTAGTGTATATGTAAAAACAAAAATAACCCGACTGAGACTAACCCTTTAGTATTTGTGTTATTTCAGAGATAAGACTATTATCAACTTTAATTTCAATTTTACTATGAATATCACATACACAAGTAGTCAATGCCACTTCTGTGATCCACCTTCGTTTATTCAAAACATTTTTTTAATTTTATATGATATATGATTATGAATAAACATTATTATTATTATAACATATGGATGTAATACTTGAACCATTGACACTTTCTAAGGATGCATGTGTAAGTTTTTTGTTAGTTTCTCATGGTAAGCTCCAGATAGACCTGTAAACAGAAGAAAAATAAAGATCTGATTCTTTTTATTGCTTCAAGTTCTAGAATTTCATCACTCATTATCTTTGAACTACCAAACAATCTTGAAAACTCTAAACAATTGGAATATCTTCTTAATGACACATTTCGATTTGAATGAAGCATATTTGTAGAAAATTGTTTGAAGAACATTTTCTGTTGAAAAAGACGGTTTACCAATTGGCGTTCCCTTGCGATGCATTTTTTGCGGGGTTAAATAAAAACCCTGTACTTATTTGAAAATACCTTGACGATTGAACAAAATTAATGCCTACTATTCGATGAACGTGTAATATCCATTCAAAGAGCGTTTATAATATTCCTATGATTTTTTTTCAGTAACTGTGTCCAACCAATGGTACGCTTGGGGTCCCTCCCACATGCAGTGCCGTCTTTGCCAAGTTTGTTGGCATTATTGGAAAAAGTATGGGGGACTGAAGATTCCAACGCGTTTTGGAGATGGCGATTTCGAAAACGGTAGCAAAAAGAAATCGAGCAGTGATGCTGAAGAAGAAAGAATACCGGGAATGTCCCACAGGCCGCACCGATGTAACATCGGTGGGTGTGGAAAAGAGTTCAAGCTAAAGGCCCACCTAGGAAGGTATGCATTGTGTTTGATAAATTTTGTACAACTTGAGGATAATTCCCAGTACAGGGTGGGCAAATTTCGATGTTTGTATAGGGTAACTCGGTTACTATAGGATATACAAAAAATGGAGGGCGCATATCTCTTTTCGGGACAAATTCACTGGCGAAAACACTTCGCTATCGTCTATTGTGTTTTAGTTAAAAAAAAACTTATTTTTCGACCTCATGACTAGTTCGGGAAAATTTGAAAAAGAAAAAGATACAATTTCGTGTTATGGCCTGAAGTTTTAGTTTTATAAATTGTAATCATAGTTGGCTATGGTTTGGTTGGAACAGTTAGTTAGTTGATATTATGACGAAAACAACGCAAAAAGTGATCTAGTAAAATATCGTTTTCGCTATTGAAGACTACACATCATAATCTACCCGACATATGATACATGGTTAGAAAGGGAAAAAATCTGTTCCAACTAAACTATAGCCAACTATGATTCCCATTTGGAAAACTACAACTTTAGGCCATAACTGAAAATTACCTCTCAACGCCACTGGATTATACAGGAAAAAATGCATGAAGAATGTAAAAGTTATTATCTCGTAACTTTACAAACAACCATGATATTCACGTGTCTTGAAGCCGAAAAGTCAAACTTTAGTTTTTTACTCAAAATCAAAAAACTATAGTAAATTTTTCTTAATCAATATAGGCATTGGCGATTTATTTCTGCCTATCTGTGTTCAATTTTGAGATAACACTCTCCTGGTATATTTCACGAACATAGTGATTTATTGAATATTCAGACTTTGTTGAGCAAACATTGAAACCAAAATGACTCATTTCGTAGTTTCGCTTGCAGCGATATATTCCGCTTCAGTTGTTGGTGATACAACACTATTTTGCTTCAAGAATCCAAAGTGATATGGTTCAAATGAAACTGATGCGACAGTTACCCACAAAACTATTTTTAATTGACATGTTTACTTCAAAACAATTCTCAACATAAACACTAATTTTTTTTTTATTTTTCAACAATATGAAATCTCTTCTTTCATTTAATACACTTAGCATGAAGTATAGTCATGTGGACCTCAAGACATTAGAGCAGGGTTCATCACAACAGACTGTTGAACAACTGGACAGACTGTAAAATCCTTCGATCATAAAACAGACTAGATGAATAACTCTCAATCCTTACCACAGTAGTTGTTTGAAGCCAACATTTAAATCAGTTACTAGGGATACCTCATTCTCAAACAAGGATAGCAACAACAGATTCCCCCAGCACCAGTGTCTTGCTATCTTTAAAGGGTCTGAATTTGAATAAATTGACCTACTAACAAAATTATCGTATCCATTCTTCCTAAGACTGAATGAAAACAATGTAATATCAAAGTTTTCTGAAAATATACATCTTTGATTTATTACCCGAATGATAATAGATTTAATTCACTGTCACAACTATATTGTTTATTTTCTTGCAGTATAAAGTTTCAAAGTGTAGAACTTGAAAAATATAACATCAAACATGTTGTTATTACTTTTCAATTCCACTAAATTTAGGCTCATATACTACTCTGAGCATTTTCTTACCACTTGGGCCAATCATTTTATCACTTGTAGTGAAATGATGCGAGTAAACTCTAGCGACTCTTGGAATATTCTCTTGATCATATTTTTACATATATCCACTAAATTTTCATCGGGAAAACCCGAGAATGTTGAATATAGAATTTACCAAAAATCGTTTTGCATGTGAGAGTGGGTGAATAATGCTTATAAAACGAATGATACAACACTAAGTAACTCACCAGTGGAATGATGTTTTCTGGTCACCACTTTTAAATCGTCTCTTACACATTTAACAGCGTTTCACCATCCTTTGAATTCGATTTGAACAGAATAAGCAGGGTTTTTAAGTTAAATCCCATTCAAATTTTCACACATAACTGGAAATATGCCGTTTAATGAACCATCAAACATAATTTGATTTGAAAACGAGACGTTTCGCGTCAGCGTTCGTTCGATTATCGGTTGAACGAAATTAGCAGCGTTAGCGCATTCACCAAAAATGCCGCAAGCTGCAATCTCCATAAGTACGTGCTATCTATAAACCACTTATATATAAATGAGGCACTGTACTGTATGACGAACATTAAATACATAGCCTTTGATACACTCATATAAGTACCAACAGAATGATATATATATATATATATATATATATATATATATATTTGGGAACCTTGAAAAAATGTGTGGTCTTGGGATGATTAACACTTTCAGATGTTCCGATGTGACAACCTCTGTAGGGAAAAAAACATTAATATGAATTTCATATTGGCTTCAAGCAATTTGGGATGTTATCTATTCTAGTGGGTCTGTTGTTCGGAGGCACAATCCTAGAAAAGCTCAGCGATTTGTACATGCGGCGGTTCAAATCATTAGAATTCTTGCTCGAATAAATCCGGTTACTCCGAGCCATAGATTAGTCATCCGAACAAGATGCGCACGTCCCTGTTGAAAATTGCCTGCTGGAAATAAATTTTTTTGTTTAGGGTGACTTTTTTAAAAACTTAATATTTAAGATTTATCACCTAACATTTAAGACTTAAGATCTGATAAGTTGATTGAGTTATAAAAAAACTTAAGAATATTTGACACGGAACAAATAATTTGGACGTTGGCAAGTTCTAACCTATATCCATTATTATTGTTTTTGTTTGAATTTTCTTTAATTTCTTTTAAATATTATTTGTGTCATGGACGATGCTCTATTAATTCAAAAAGTTGAAGAATTCAGACATATTTATGATAAACAAAGTAGTTATTCTGAAATTAACTCGTCAGGAAAACTGCCTGAAAAACACTTGGCCAAATATATCTTAGAAAACTGAAGGTAGAAATGGAAAATTGAATAACGGAATACATTTCCATCATGATTTGATCCTGGACAGCCTACATCAATGAAGATGAATTTATGAGATGCATCATAGATAGCTACATCATAGATAGCTACATACATAGATAATACTATGCTTGAAAGTCTTCTTGTAGGAGAAGTATATCCTGTTCCAGCATGTTTTGGATTTTGTATCTCAATATGCTTTCCATCAAGGGCACCAATACCAGTTTGGCATATCCCTTTTTCATAAAATTCCATTGAGATTCCATGCCAATCGATTTTTTCAGTAAATTTTCTACAGTACATCGCTGGTTTCCTGTATGATGACATGTGTATATAGTAGTTAGTCTAACATAAGCAATTTGCTGCATAGAGCATCCTTCTGATCTGATAAATAGCTAAAATTTGAAGTTATTATTGTTGACATCGATTTCAAAATAAAAAACTGAAACTAAAATGGAGTTGGAATGGGTATTCCTCTTCCCATGTATGGGTTTAACTTTGTATTTTCAATTCCGACCTTTTTTTCTCATGCATCTCAAGTAAACACCAAGCCCAAAAATCATGAGCAAACTACATGAAGTAAAAACTTACCTGAAAATCTGAAAAATGAAAAAAAATTATCCTCTTTTAAAAAAAAACTTGAAATCATTTCTCATAAAAAAATGTTTTTATTCACTCAACGAATATTTCGATGTATGATCATCCAACCACCTACTAAAAATTAGATATGTAATGTATTGTTATTTTATTTTTTTTACATATATGTTATGTTTGTTCTTTCACATCTGATTCGTCATTTATCTAGCTTATAGTTTTATAAATGTAACAACCTTCAACCTGACTATTCCTACACTTTTGTAAAGTCCAAAGGAAAATAAAGTTATTTATTTATTTATTTAAATGATGCCCATGGTCTTATCACTATTATAAAAAAATTGATAAATGCAACCAAATAATTACAGACTATCCACACCAACAAATAATATTCGAAAATATAACCCAACATTCAAATATCGCGGGAAACAGGATGTCACTTTTCGTTGCTCGAACATGCGCATCTCCTATTTTTATTTATGATCATTTATCATCCATTTCTTAAGTTGGAAGTCTTAAATGGTTTTATAACACAATCAATGATATTTCCATGATTCATCTGTCATAAGTGATAAGTATTAAATGTTAGGTGATAAATCTTAAGTCTTGAAGTTTTTTATAAAGTGGCCCTTACTTTCTGCCTATCTGTGTTCAATTTTGAGATAACACTCTCCTGGTATATTTCACGAACATAGTGATATATCACCTCGATTTGCTAACTCTTGTGAAATTGAATATTCAAACTTTGTTGAGCAAACATTGAAACCAAAATGACTCATTTCGTAGACTGATCTGTGATCTGTTACCAACATACTGAGGTGGTTATACATAGATCTTATTGCTTACGCTAGATCCGGCATCCTGTAGTAATTTTTTGGTCTAGAGGGGTCTTCAAGAAAGTAGGTTCTACATGATCACGTGGTTCAACACATGTATGGACAAAAATGAAAACGACCAATCAATGGCTTAGTACTATCAACCCTCCCGGACGCATATAAGCACAACGTACATGGTTAGGTAGTATATATACGCTTTCTGATTGGTTGATGCCAAATGACAGTACACATTGCTTTACTGACGCCAATTAAATGTTATTTTTGCTACAGAGTTTCTGCTAGCCAAATAGCAGTACGAATTGCGTATGATACCTAAAATGGATGTACATTTTGCCATCTCAATGCTCCCGCTTTACATATGTTGTTTTATGCAAAAAGTGCGTCTTATCGAGTTGATTGGTTGATCTTGATTTTACTATGGTCTCTACTGAAAGCAAAGGATAGCATATAAAACGTAGATGCATTTATATGGAAAGTCCAAAAAGTGAAAAAATGATCAAGTGCTATAGGATGTGAATATTGAAATTGGTTGCTGATGCACTTGTCCTGTTAGTTGGCTAGGTGAAACAAAAGAGTTTACTTATTTTATTACGATGTTGAACCAAATGATTTCAAGATCCGCAACCAAATCGCATGCTTGTTAGTTTGCAACAAACATGCATTCACATCGGTATCAACAACTGATTTATGTGATGACATTTAAAATAACCCTGTATCTGAAAATCAAACGCGATACAATAACATTGACTCATCATGTTTTGAAACATTGTTGAAACTTATGCAGGATTGCCACACACACAAGATTTGACACTATTAACCATTGACAAAAGAACACCTGGTATTACTACTAGAGATAGTAACCAGGAGTAATAAAAAAACATAATTTACAGCTAAATGTGTGATGTAACATAGAAAACGCAAAATCACATAGCAGTGGCAAAATATATGTTTTTATAACCTACTTTTAATAAGTTGTGTTAATGTGTTTATTTTTTGAATTTTTACTTCAATGGCATAACGTACAAGGCGTTGACGCTTATCTTGCAATATGTACTGTTATCTGGCATACACATGCATCATTTTCAATTTACTTGCAAAACGTACATGACTGTGACTCCGCAATGGCATAAACCAATCAGAAATCGTATATATACTCCATTTGCCATAACCATGTACGTTGTGCTTATATGCCTCCCGGACCTACAAAACAAGTAACCTGGATACCGGATCTAGCGTAAGCAATAAGATCTATGTGGTTATCGAACGCCATGGGCATTCTTCTTCACCATCTTTATTTTATATTTCTATTTTGATTTTTTAAAATTTTAATGGATGTTTTGGATTTTTTGAAAATTTTTTCAATTTCAATGCTATTTCTTATTACTTTATTGACATTCATTATGAAAAATCAAAAAACTTTTGAATTTTATTATTATAGGTAGGTAGGTATACATATTTCATAGAAATAATCAGGTAATGATCTTGATCAAGTGATATTCTTCATTAGCACTAGCTTCGCGAAGCCCTGGTTTTATCAGCCAAATATCAGTTGGTTGAATATCCACATCCAGATTTTAAGTCTCTAAAATCAATTATTTGGACCAGCAAGATAGTATGAAACATTTTTCATGTCATTACTGATTTTGTTTTCTGGTGTATACCAGTGTTAGGTAGGAAAATAGTCTACTTACTTCTTGAAAATAAGTCAGATTATGATTTTTTCAGAACAGATATGTAAAATCATGAGTACTCACTTTTCATTTTAGTATTTTGGGTGTATTTGCTTCATCACAATTTGTCTCTTTGCTTGGATATCAATCAATGTGGAGCATTCACTGACTCTTTTGTTCATTTGTATCGTAGGCCTTCTCATTAAAAAAAAACGCGTTCTACAAAATTGTATTAAAGAAAAAAATCAAACATAACCTCAACATATTACAGCAAGATACCATTGACCATTTTATTTCCAGAACAAATATTTATAACATTTCGATGAAAATCTCGTTGAACTTCACAAAGCAAAATGATATTCACATTTCACAAAATACGGAATAAAATTTTTCTGCAGAACTCAATATTTCATCCAACTTCCAACTATCATCAATTCAATAATAGTACAAAACAAGAGTCATATACTGTCCAATTCTCATTCCAATCATCAAATAGGTAGGTTGAGTGTAAGAGAGTGCACACCTGTTAACTATTTTAGCAGGCAAAGCGCTAACTCTGCCTTTTGCTAGCATAAAGCGTTGTGTTATCCTTCTAAATGATCGATTTGTGTTAAATACTCGATATGTACTTGGTTTAATGCTTCCAATAAAATCTTATATTGTTATTATTAAATACGACATGCTATTATTGCCATCTATTCGGATAAACATAAACAAAAACAGGTCATGTGACTATCTTTCCAAAGTGCCTATAAAGTCCATGTCTCACGGTCAAACTATTTGATCAAATCTGTTTGACGTGACGTCATTTCTGTCTATTTGATTCAAATATTTGAAATGTGCAGAAATCCTGTTCACACGATTTGAAGAAGTTTGTTCAAACAGTTCAAAAATTGATTGATCATAACGGAAGATAAATCTACATTCAAGGTGGAATCTCGCTTTTTCAACAATATTTATGAATATAAATAATACACAAAAATCTCTAAACATTTATTTCATGGTAAGTTGCGCGTCCCTTCAGAGTTAGTGAAGTAGAAACGACACTACCTCAGTTCCCTATTGAACTGTGTTTGCCAAACATTGAACAATGCCTCAACTCCTGATTCTAGAGAATATATTAGTACTTATTATCAATCGAAAGGATGACTCAGAACACCTACCAGTTATTTGGCCATGAGAATGACTAGCAATATCATTCAATGCATCTGATATATTATCACTCTTGTGGTAATCTTTTTGTCAGATGTTATACAAAAGTTATTTATTGCTTCTATGGAGATCTATTAGGAACGTTACTTGCTCCTCGGTCCAATTTCAAGCAGCAGACATTTCCAACAGTCCAAAACTCAAGTCTATTAGTATTCTGACGTTTCGATTTTCGGTGTCAACAAAAAACTTCAACCTTAGTTTTTCATCAAACAGGTAAAATATTTAGAACATGTTCTAATTTCAGCTGCTGTTTGATGTGACGTCATTGATGACATCACCCTTTCATAGTTTGATCAAATAGTTTGACCGTGAGACACGGACTTTAGATGTGCATATCTCGTTCGGATGACTAATCTCTGCTCCAAGCGAACTTGTAGGACACCCTCGCTGTTTATTTTCCAGGCACTACGCGACGGCGCATGGTATAATGGTGCGGTCTGGCTCCCCGAGGCCTATCATGAAAACTCGGACCGCGTTTTATTTATACACGACGCCAATCACAAGGATTTCGAGGAGATTGTGCAGACACATTATGAGACCGAGACATGCGGCGAGAGCACCATTCTTTGCCATAAATATTCAGGCGGTCAAGCAAGAATGTGGGATACAGATGGTAAGAAATGAATTAATTGAAGAGTTACCAACTCAGGCTAGTTAACTACTACAAACCGTTTTTTCATCAGAACTTTGCGGATTTTTGTTATGATTATTACTGAAATTCGCTATATGAATCAACAAAACGCAAACTCTTTAAAATCCGGGGCTTACTATCTCTGACCATTCTCGTTGTTTGTCAAAATAAATCTACAATAAATTCGTTTTGACAGGTGTTTTGCTAACATGCATGTTTAGAGAGATCATAAAACTCACATTTTCCTCTTTGAAACAAATTCTCTACAAATGAGAGTTGTGTTGTACTATAGATTATGTGAAATATATATATTTAGTAGTAAATGAGTTAATGAGTTATGCAAGCCAAATTTCATAGTTCTTCGTTCATGGAATGATATTCAACATTATTATGATATAGGTCTTATTGTCACATGAAGCTTTACCAACGAGAATTAAAAAAAATCAACTTCAGAAACATACCAAGTTTGTACTGAGGTAAGTTTGCTTGGATCGAATTGTTTGGTCTCAGGAATATATGGTAGGTTTTTGTAAAGAAATATTGTGAAAAATTCAATTCATAAAAAATAGAATATACTGGGTTTTAGCTTATTTGTTTATGCAGGTAAATAAGTGAAAATCGTAGTGTCGTAATAATTTTTTCACGTATTCAATTGGTTTTTATAGCTTTAAGTTTGACCGGAAATGCCCCCCTTTTTTTATTCAAATGACACCCCATATGTCACTTTTCGGCATTCATCATCCTGGAATTTTCATTTACGATTTTACTCTTTTAGTTACTTTGTTGTTCAGAGGTTAAAGATGAGATAGAAAAGCCTTAGGTATTATGACGACGAAAACACCCGATGTAGTTTCATATACTGGGTGACATTTCACTTTTGCTCTAATCTACAGAAATTCACAGTTTATTCAATAAATATTCACTTCATTTTCGATTCATCACATTGACTGAATAGTATTCGTAACTTTGGATGGTGTTAACTTCAAAAGATTCGGGGCGTTTTAGATTAAACTTGGCTTTTTTCCAAAAATATTCTTTATAAATGGAATGCATTTTTAGTCCATAGTATCGTGGAAAGCATACATTTTATTCAAAAAATGGTATAGGCAATTCGAGACCGGCCAACGCTGAAGAATAAACAAGAAATTATTAGCTTTTCATGGAATGATTTTTTAGCCCTCTGTAAGATGACAGCAAATTCGGGTCAACTGTTTCCATTCAAGAACCCTATACATGTTATTTCTTTTTTCAGGAAACAGAAGCATACTCTTTGATTAGAATATTTGAATTCCGTTTCAGATTGGGAAAACCCTTTCGGACCTGAAACAACTTCTCTTGTACAAGAAGAGGAATCGGGGGAGCGTCACCGCCATAGCTACAAGTCTGGGCCGGCCGAGCCCCATAACGCCGCAATGGCTCATTCTGACTGCCAAAGATATGTTACCGCTGCCCGACAAGGAAGCGTTTCCGAAACCGCCCAAGGCTCCCGACGGAAGTTTGATGTACGAGAAGGTTCCCAACAAACCGGAAGCCGACAAGATCCCCTTGAATAATATATCTCCGTCGTTGAAACGAAGAGCGTACGAGGAGATGAATGGAATGGATAGTAAGTAGAATATTTGACAACCTCGAAATTTAGATTTTTTAAATTTGCGTGCTCATATTCACTACCGAATGAAATTGGATTCACTACCGAATGAAATTGGATTCACTACCGAATGAAATTGGACTTTTATGAATTAGACTACGAACTCTATAGTATTTTCTTAACCACAATTATTGTTTGATAACATGTATTTCTGAATCATCATACCTGGTAGCTTTCATATATAGTATGAGATAGTTTGTGAGGTAGCGTTGCATTGGAAGACGTTATTTCATATCGAGTGAAATTCGTAATAATAATAGTTTTAGCTGATGCCTATATCCTCTAAACTTTGAAAAAATTCAATAACTTGGGAGGTATCCACGAACATCATATACTTCTCGTGCAGTAAAAACAGTATAACTCACGCAGATGAAGTTTGCAATTCATCAGAACATGCCTATTATCAATACCTTGACTAGAGTTGAAATCATTAAATGAGAAATGGTCAGAGCAGATAACAATTCTGTTGGATAGCTTCAGGACTATTAGGCCACCGGTACTTCATTTCTGAATCCTTTGGAAATCTGGAATTTGATGATTTATCAATAAAATTAGTTAAGAGATGCATCATACATTTTGTTGTATTCAATTCTCCTTTCACTACGCCCATGATACTTACGAATGAAAAGATATCTTTGTGCCCTTTTCGAATCTGTTGGGGCAGATTAGGCAGGATTTCATCATTATAACACTATATAATTAGAATAGGCACCTCAGTGTTAAAGAAAATTAACACAAATATATTACAAATCACGAAATGATGCGTATTGACAAATCCTTTGTGTCCAAGAATATGACAGTAATTAAACACTCGCCTACGTTCGGATCGGTTTGTTTCAGAGCGCGCGATTTATAAATGGACCAATCACATCCAAAGTATGCCAAGCGCCCCCTCACAAAATTTAAAGAACAAAACAAATTGTGTTGATTTCGCTTCTAGGTTCTTTATGATCTAAGATCTAGAACTGTATTATTTGCAGTGAATTTTCTGCCAATTTTTGTTTTTGTATTTGATACACTGACCATGAAAATATATATATTTAAAAATATGCTATGATTATTTTCATAAAATTTTAGAATGTAAATGTAACACAGTTATTCAGATACCTACTAAAACTATATTTTTTTGCAGTTTAAAAGTTCTGACAAGAATGTAACGCTACCTCCCGTACTAACTCAACACAGGTAAAACACTGGCGCGAATTTTCACATGTCAATATTTATATCATGCACATTCAAAAATGGAGGACATTTTGCCTAAATTTATCAAATATCAGAATAGAGTCGATTAATGCATATTTATTGGTTGGGTTAAGTTATGCAGGAAGAGTAAGATATAATTGTTTCTTGTTACTATTAAGAGTGATCTCTCATTTACATATTACAAAGTACTCATTTGAGGTGTTAATACATATCAGAATATTTTCGATTTTTTTGTATATGTATTTCTCTATATAAACTTCAAATCAGATATCGAGCGGCTATTGACATATAATTTATTTTAAATCGTCATAGAATCTAAAACAATTCAGATTTCTCTTGAATCAGCATAGTAAATTCAATTCATTATATGTTCGAGAATAAAAATTTTAGCACTTCAATTTCAAAGGTTTCATGTTTTTATTCGAATTTCAGTGTTGAGGTCATAAATCATTGATTTATATTCAGGAGGTGATTGTGATTTTGTATTATCTAATTCATCATTTATTTATTGGCTTCTATTCCGACTTGGATTGGGACGATGGTAAGTTCAATGTCAGTTGAGATTGTTATTTCTGGAAAAATCTTAATTTTGTATTCTCTCACGGAGCAGTTCGGTCAGAAAATGTATTCATTCAAGAGATTTTGATTCGTTGACAATAGTCATATCAATGAAATATTCTATTCTTCAAAAATTGGACAATCGGCTATAAAATTCAGTCGAGATGACGTTTCAACTGGCCGCCTTGAGAAAACTAAAATGGTTGACACCTCCTCAATTTCTAAATGTAATTTGATCTCTCAAACTTGTATTTATTCATCCAATTGGTTAGGTGTGAAAGATTCAAAGTAAATTTGTTTTTGTAGTCTATTGTAGATAGGCATTTGGTATTTCACGCAAATATGATGAAAATATTGTCAAAATCGTATTTTCAAATAAGTCAGCATATTTTCTATTCTTGTGTGCAAAATAAATAATTCAAGTGTTGTTGTGATACTTTGTACAGAACGCAGCTACCTGTTTTAATATAAAAAAACATATGTGATGCCAACTTAAAAAAAAAGCATAATTGAAATAGTTTCAGCGCTTTTGCCACTTTCAAGAGAAATAAATTACATTTCTGCATCCACCAAGTCACAATATACCATTATACCAATTCAATTTTTAGTTATGATGGTTTGACTTCAGTTATTATTTTCGATTAATTAATTTACACCAACAATTTTTCTATCTTTTGACTGCACGAGAAGAAAACCTATAATGTTCGTGAAGGAACATCGTGCAAGCCAGTAGAAGGATATAGGGAGATGAAATAGGTATTGGAATGTTTCCTGAAAGTTTGGTGATCAGTAAAAACTTATCCAGGAATTTAGTTCCACAATTTCGACATTCGATGATAATTTTGAAAAAGTGTAGTTCGACTGGTCTCGATCTTGACAATGAAACTGTCCAACATGCGTCCGTCTGGTCAGCCTGTCGCTCGTGATGTAATGGTAGATGTGATTTCGGATGAGCATCGACAATTAAAATATCCATAGAAAAAGGAGAGAACGCCCACTTTTCTGTAATGTTTTAGAGAAGTAATGAATTCGTTAATGCGGGATCACCTATCAGACGAATAGCTCTCCTCTGATTAGAATTCAGGAGCCTCTGCTTAAGTTTTGTGCTGAACTCCAAACATGTGAACAATACTTCATGAAAGGTCGAATCTGCACTTTGTAGATCATGAGAAGCTGTTAAGGTGTGAAATAGTTTTATGAATATACCTCACATGATTAGATATGCCAGATAGAATCGCAATAGGTCTGTAATTACCAGGAATGTGTTTGCCCTGGAATTGGGTTGAACCATAGCATTCTTCCAGTTTGAGGGAAACACCGAGTTTTTATGAGAGGGTGAACAACCTGCAAGAAACTGTTGTTAATTTTAGGGCACATTTTTCGAGAACGATTCAAAGATTTATGAATGGTCGCATAGCCTTTCTGGTATTAAGATCTAGCAATCAGGTTTCATTGAACCATGGTTCTTTAGTTAAAGGTAGTTTCTTGGTATGAGGTATGACCCTCCCAGTCTACGGAGTTGTTATGCCACACCTTGCGTGGAGTGGATATTTGAGATTCATTGTATTTAGTATATTCACCAAAACACACCTAAACCGTTGATTGATGTATTGCTGGGAAGATGTCCAACCTGTGTATTCTCAGTTCCCTTTCCCCTCGCATCCCTCGCCTATCGTTTTGCCACCGTCTTGTGGCGCCCTCGCAAAGAATTTTACAGATTGTAGAATAATTACAGATTTCATCAACTCATGTTACATTTCTAACAGGCAACTGTAAAGCAACTTCAGATTAATTTGCCCACGGAACTCAGTTCTCCGAGTTCTGTGCTTTTGACAGTCTATGAGTGCGACGAAATTTTTATTTACGAATATTTGCCGTATTTGCGAATATTAAGATTTTTAAATGAGTAATATTACGCGGAGATTCAAAGTCACGTAGCTATAGAGTTATTAGGCTTATGAATATGAAATATTGAATGAATATCAAAGATGAAACAAAGTAAATAATGGATGTTTGAAGAATAAAGAGTACATTACAATAATCGTTGATGGATGAAATAATATATCAATCATAACTCCATCATTAACTGTTACTAATCCTCAACATGTAGAATGATGGAAATATTTCAATTCAAAATAATGACATGTTTGTTATTTATAAAGCATCATCGAATACCTATTTATTGAAATAATACAGGGTACGACAGGGTGTTGTCAAATAAATGCGAAGGTTTCTAAGGTGCGATTATTCCTTTTATTTGAAAAAAGATTCAACAAGCATAGTCCATAGAAGACTCCGTTTGCAGCATACAGGACGTAAATTTTTTTATGTTTTTAATCCATATTGAAAACAATAATAATTACATTAAAATATAGACACTAGATTCTAGAACATATACAGAGTGAGTCAAGCTGAACGCATCGGCCGTCAGCTCCTTGTTAGCAATCCGATTTTTGTTACACATAACATAAACACAATCAAAACTATGTGCAGGCATTTTTGAAAAGCAATTATCTCTTCTCTCAACAAACAAAAACGTAACAAGCGTCAAGATGATCTAAAAGACCAAGCTAAAAGGCGACAAACACGAGTAATCGAAAACAACACAACATAACCTTCTTCACACGAATGAACCACAGAGGCACATAATCACAGAAATCATACCACTAACGACGTCGTTTCGTTGTCGTTAGTACTATGATTTCTGTGAAATGAACCACCAATCTCAGAACACAGACACCATGGAACCATCACAAACGTTCTCGATGATAAGACATCTGTTTATTTAATAGGGAACTAAATCAAGAAACTAAATATGATGTTGCACGACAATCACGACATCTGAATCTCAATTAAGGTACTATCCCAGTGCCATCTATTTCTCACTAAGATTTTGTACTCGTTTTGTGCCGTATGGTTGGTCATCTTCCCAGCAATACATCAATCAACGCCTAAACTATGATGAAATTATCTGTAATATTTGAAAGAAATATATTACACTGGCATATCAGGTGATATCTTAGTAAATCACGAAATTTTTCAGGTGTATCTTTGACTGTCCCCCCTACCAAGAGAATAACGAAAGAACCAGTACAAGTAACACGACCGGAACAATTCCAAGCCATGATAACTGCCCAGCTGGCCCCTGGTCAACCCTTGCCCCGTCACATTGCACAAATCAACGGAAAACCAAAAATTGCTCACATGACCAGGACTGGATCGGGAAGGAAACAAGTGATAAGTTGGATGGACGCACCTGACGATGTGTATTTTAGGGCGACAGAAGCAAACAAGTGAGTATTGAAGTTGAAAATTATGTTTTGCGTTTCATCAAAGTATTTAACGTGTAGGTTGAATAATAATTGAAACCCCGAGGAAACATTGTCAGTTTCAGTATCATCGGTTGATTGATTTATAATAACAATTAGTGTTAGTTATGATTACATAACTAAAATTGCGGTAAACTCTATCTTGAAAAATTTTCATCCACTATTTCTTTTATAAGCAAAGGACCCCGCACTTTTTATATAATTTTTAGTATTGTGTAGTTTTGGATGTAGTGATTGAACGTGCAGAATAGCAAAGTTCGTTGATGGATGAATTTTGAAATACAGGGCGTTCAAGTTGAAAATCAGTAATTTTTATTTAAATATTTTCTCGGGATTTGAAAGTGCCAACTGCATTTTTTTTTCGCTCATATCATCGACTTACCTTCATATTGATAAATATCATTCAGATGGTGTAGATTAATCATTATGTACAGAGTGAAAAATAAAAACATTTTATTTATGTCTGAAAATTCGATATACTTAATAATGAAATATTGATGAGGTTATTTTGGCATGCAATATACTAGTCTTATTCCATTATCAATCACGATTCATACATTTCGTACAGGGTGATTTGAAAAATTGGTGAAATATATGGCTGGTTTTTTCGTGCACATCCTGTATATTCAAGTGAATTATCATCCTCCAAAGATAGCTGATACCCTATAAATATGATTTCTTTGGGATATATAGGATGATCATTAAAATGTTCGATGATATAATTGACAAAATATCAACGTTTCAGAAATCACCCTGTAATTCACGATTAACTCGGTGAATTCCTATATTATTATTTAATATATTCATCATTATCTCCTCAACACTGTCCCAAAAACTCATCAATGTGTCATCAGCACTATAATAATTTAGATTTTTACGCCCATTATCAATGGCCAATTTTGATTGAATATCATTTATGAGACCAAAGTTAAAATAAAAACAACTTTCTCAAATGAAAATTTGAATAATCAGACAATGAAATTTGTTATTTCTATTGATGTTGGCAGAAAATTTTACGTTTTGGATGATTTTTCAAAAGCTTCAGTCACTTTCTCATGTGAATAAATTAATTTTAAACTATTCTGCATGATTAAAATACATAGTTGACTCCGGGGTGAGAAGCCTTAAAATATAACCTCACTCAATTTCGAATTCCACCATCTTGGTACCTCACAGTCCAAAATCGACAACGTTTTTGAAAATCTCTATTCATGCATAAAAATATTCAATATAAATCATCTCGAAATTGGAAATAGGAAAGTGATAGAGAATGTTGTTGAAAATGTGATATGGATCCATTAAATGATATCTTATACCGGATGTTTCTTGCTAACAATTCTTGGTAGAAGCGGCAACGTCGCACCCTCGAAAATATTCTAGATAGATAACTCGTCCGTCATAAAGTTGGCTACATATGGGAAAAAATTTTACCTATGGACATATTCGAAAACTATGGCGGTTCTTTTACGCATTTGTGACAACTAAAAAATCTATTGCGATTTATATCATGTGAATTTAAACAAAGTATTCTATAGTGCAAAAATATTGAATTTAGCAATGATATTGAGTTACCAGAAATATTAGTTTGTTTCAATTTTATTCAGGGATTGAGAATATTGAATAAGCTTACGTGCATCAATATACAGGGCATGATTACACCTAGTGCGTATTTTCACAATAAATCTCCCTCAAAATGTCTTCCACAAATATTTGATTCTCATCCAAACCTGAATCATACTCATATGATTCAGGTTTTTTAGTGGTGATTAAGGTTAGTTTTAGTTATAGTAATATATAACATTATAACATATAAGTATTTTTGATTTATTTTATTAATACAATTTTTCGATATCTTGTTAATTTTGGAAACATACACATTCAATTCAATTCATTTATTCACCATATTGGTCTCCTTCACAGGACATTGGGTTTGTCATAAAAAATACTAAAATTAAACAAACATGACACTAAAAGACTACAACACACCAACTACAACTGAATAATGATAGTATTATACCTATCCTAAAAATATAAAAATATATATAAAAAGTATACCCAAAAGGAGTGTCCAAAATATTCCTCAAGCCCATAAAATATGTTTTCTGTGAGAATTCTCCTGAGTACACTTTTGAATTTAGAAATAATGTTAATTTGTCGAATATTCATGGGTAAGTGATTATAAATCCTTAGTGGCATGATGTAACAGCTGTTATTAGTCAACGTTAACCTATGCTGAGGAATAACCAGTTTATCAGAGTCTCTCAAAGAGTATTTTTGCATATTGCCTACAATCTGAAAGCTTTCAATATGTTTTTTGACATAAACTGCACAATGTAATATATAAATTGAAGCCATAGTCAACAAATGTAGCTCCTGGAACAAGGGCAAACAAGACTGCCGAGGAGGTTTACCAAGCATAATTTTCTTTTGTGCCAATAAAATTTCTCTTACTCTACTGCAGTTACCCCAAACCACAACTGCATAACTTGAGAGAGAATAAACATATGCATAATAGTATGATATTAGGATATATTTATCGACACAGCTTCTAAGTTTCCAAATGACAAAGTTGTGGTAGCAAAGCTTTTTCAGAATAAAATCGACATGTGTAGACCATGACAACTTCTCATCAATATTTCCAAGAAATTTGGTAGTTGAAAGCTGTTTGATTGTATGTCCGTGTTCATGAACATATAGGGACTGATCACTGTCTCTTACATTGAAAACCATCATTACTGTTTTCGAAAAATTGAGCACTAAATTATTTTGAGTGCTGTATTCGAATGCCTGTCTAGCACATTAACTCACACTAGACCCAAGGTTGGTTGAACAATCAGAGGTCAATAAGGTGGACATGTCATCAGCAAAGAGGACAGAGGAACCTACAGTGACCTTCGTAAGAATGTCAGCAATGAAGGTGATGAAGAGAGAAGGGCCTAATACACCCCCTTGAGGAACACCCCTCATCACTTCACGTTGATATCATGTTGATTCATGTATATATCTAGATTTTCAGATTCATTCGCCAGAAACGTCTGATTCCCAGTCATAAGAAACCCTATATATCAGACATTTTTTCAAAGAATAATAATTGATCATTCACTTATAGGAAACTCCGACGCCAAGTAACATTGGCAGAACTGAGACGAGGAGCCAGAAAACCTTGGAGGCAACTGAAAACCAAAATGGACGATCTACATGTAGTGGTTCTCGATTGACCGTGAACTTGAACTGTTCAAATTGTAAATTAATTCCGCCAAGTGCTCATTGTGCGGCGGCACAATTTTTAATCTCCTACAATATGACCTCGTGGGAAGGATCTGTGTTACATGAAAGGACAGAAATGAAAGACGTTTAGGAATAATATAGCGAGATTAGAGGTTATGTTGTGAGGAGCGACTTTTTTAATCACCCCTAGCAATACCCTGAATCATTTTTCATGGTGATGATCACGATGACATTGTACCATACACACAAATATCAGTCACCTCATGTTTAACTGTTATGATCAGATTTATTTATTTATTGTGATGTAAAACGGCAGTACAGCTTTTTATTGAAGTGCTCGTTTGTACTCTTTTTACAAAGTACAAAATTATTATTTGTGTTCTGAAAAAGAGGATTCAGCACAATGCGTTTTTAAGTACAAAATATTTGAATTTACATTATTCATATTGCTTTTTCTTACGACTACTTAAGATTGAGACTATTTCGATAAAAAATTGTGCTCCATTGTTTTACAGTAATTATGATTTTGTACATATTTGCCTAGTTATATGGTTACTTTTGATTTAATAAAAAACAAGCGTCTGCGAGCACATGGTTTCAATGGAAATGACTGGTAAACTCTAGAGATATGATGATGATAACTTGTTTTCTTCAGGAACGAAATTCAGAGCAGAATTCAGATTGGGCAGATTGTATTTATTAGAATGCGCCGGCGATTTACATTTTATCTTCCCATACTTTCCCTTTAAGTCATATTGATTTTTCTCTTGGGCATCTCAAAATATTATGTCATAATAAAAGTGAACTGATGAAAACATAATGGTGAAACGTGGATAAAGCACTGTCCGACGAACTAAGTCGATATGTTAGAAATACAAGGAACTACTGGAATTCGTTTTTTGTTGTAAGCTAATTTCGAGTTGTAACACGAAATTAGTATTAATTTCGAGTTATAACTCGAAATTAAGCTAATTTCGAGTTACAACTCGAAATTAAGAAAAAAAAAATCGCATGTCCGCTCTACGCCTTCGTAAATGTCAAATTGATATGTCCAAATTAATATACGAACGCATCCTAAGTTGTTTTTGAATGCGTGCACATCAGGGCAACATTATTTCAATTGATCTAGGGTTTTCATATCTTTGGTCAAAGTAATTTCTATACCTTACAGTATATTTATTTTGGGATTTCTAAAATCATTGTTCTCAAATATTGATCGAAGATCTGGGACTAGATCAATGTCACTCGAAAAAACAGTTCTTTTGTTAGATCTCAGTACACCAAATTCGGATTAAGAAATTGAGAGATGAATCATCTTTTTACACTTCCTGTATAATTCATTTTGTAGATAAAAACATATCTATAAATGTTCACTAGCTTTACAGAAATAAATAATCAAAAATTACAATATATATAGTCATGTATCAAAAATATAAAAATAGTCAGGATGGTTTGAAATACAACTACCTAATAATTATTACTTGGGCGGAATGAATCACATCACAACTTGGTTTCATGTCTAAAAGGCCTCCTCAACTGCCTCACCATAGCTAAAGGTGGAGGATTACAGTCCGATTCATCATCCGCACTATCTACATCACCGTCACTACTGTTGGTCGAGGCAACAGTTTGAGGAATCGGCCTGCCAGCCCGTTGCCTTCTGTAATACTTGAACTCTCTTGGCAAAGTGTAGGAACGCGGCAACGACACTTGACTCTCCAAGTCTGAAGACGCATGCGGAACAGGTACCTCGACTGCTTCTGGCTCAGGGACTATACAATCACAGTACAAATATCTTGGGGCGAGTAAAAGTTCAGGAGTCCTACTTCTCGGGGCCCTCGGAGGGGGTCTACGGTTCAAATTGACCCCGTAGTTGGCTAGATTGTTCAGCGAGGCTAGACTCAAAAGCTGCGGCTCTACGTGTCTTTTCGTTCTGGGTATCGGTTGCCTGTCGTCGAAGTCTGCACCTTCTGGGCCAACCAGTTTTCCCTGCTTGATCTCTTCTTCGATCACCTTTAACTCTGCTAGTTGTTTTTGTTTTTTCTCTTGTAGTTTCTGATGGATGTTTACTCGAGATCCCACACTGCTGCCTTCATTTTCGCTCGAGGATGGTAAAGGTCTCCTCCAAAATGGCACCGTCACAGGCCCCAGACCAGGGGGAGGTACGAATGTGGTAGGTTTCTTCTTCTTTCTGTACAGGGCAGAGGCAGAGGGACTGCTGAAACGGCAGTTGAACACACCTGGTGGTTGGGAGGGTTTCTCCAGAAGGCGTTTGACGTGGAAGAATTTGTAGTAGAGGAGCATGAACATTATTCCGGCAGCAAACAATGCCACCTGTAATATTAGAAATGTACAATATTATATAAGTTCAATCCCACTTGGAGAGAAAGTTTTGATAGACCGGGAGATGTTGATTCAAGTTATCATTTGAAAAACATGCCAATAATTATGTAGTTTAATGGTAGAGGTATGAAATATGCAGGTAAAGCAGCTCTACTGTTGTTGATTTGTAATTAAACTTATATAAACCAATTGAAAAATGAATACAAAATAATTTACACTAGTGGAAGATAATCTAACCTTATAAGCTGGAGTGAATAATTCTTGAGCAATATAAATATCGTTAGACAGGAGAAGATGAACGCGAGACAAAATTATGAGAAATTCGAATATTGATCGTCGCCAAAAAACTCTCGAAGTGACTACATAAAATAGGAAATGGTGCTTGTCTGCGAGAGTTCTTTTTGTGGTGATTTTTAAATATGAATCAATACGGCTTTTGATCTTTATTGATATTTTTTGTCACCTATCTGACTTGAAATATAAATTTTTAATAATAATAATA
This sequence comes from Chrysomela aeneicollis, assembly GCA_029955515.1. NCBI lineage: Eukaryota > Metazoa > Arthropoda > Insecta > Coleoptera > Chrysomelidae > Chrysomela > Chrysomela aeneicollis. The sequence goes on along the minus strand of JARUHQ010000009.1, from coordinate 6,776,669 downwards.
ATAAAGTTTTAGTTTGGGAAATACCTACTTCTTGTCTTATATATTCACTGATTTGGTTGTCGGAAATATAATATCAAATCTATATTTTGGTGTTATAATGAAATCATTTTGAAACAAATGTAACTGTCAAAAATATGAAAGTCATAAGAGTTTATGTTTGCACAGTATTTGCATGAACTGACAAAATCCGTCAAATAATAAGTGTTCGAGAAGTGTTTCAAACCGCCAACTTAGATCAATGCAACCCTTGATAGTATATTATTCAACGAGCGGATTATGATGGGTAATACCCACAAGTTAAAAAATTTTAGTACGAGCCGAAGCTGATTCTCCTGCACGCTCTCGCGTTTTTGCACCCAATGCATCCTTACCTCAGTTTCAGGGTTTCAAAAAAGAACCAATTCCTTTCAAGGGTTGAGAATAAAAAACAATAAATTTTCGTTTTTCTTATTTGTACACGAGCGATTGACAGCATTGCCGCTCGCGTGCGGAAATTATGTCATTTAGTGACAGCATTGCCGATCGTGCACGGAAATAATGTCATTAAATGACAGCATATTTGTGCTCGCATTCATCATTATTTGAGAAGTGTGAAAAGTGTTTTTAACCGCCTACTTAGTTGCATAGCAACCCTCGTAAGTCTAGGACTTGTATGAATTAGGAAGACGGGGACCTTAGCTCGAAAAAATAGTGACAGTGAATTATCTAACACATCTTCTGATGTAGCAGAAAGTGCTAAAATTGTAAATTTGAACCTCCTATCAGAAAAATCGAGAAAAAGAATGAATTATGATGTGATAGATTCATTGCATGTAGCCATGAAATGCTTGAATGCTATAGATATCAAAGTAGGTATCCTAAAGTTGTCGTAATTCCCAAAAAACAGCAGTCCGTTGAATATAAAGCAAGAATAAGTTTGACTATATATTTTTGGTTCATAACTTATTATAACTGTGGGATAGACATATGTTTTCAAGTAGCCTCAATAGCCAACAGGTTCAAAGTAATACTTGTCAAGTCGCTAGCCCGGGTTGGATTGAATTTCAATATAATAGTGAATAATTAATGAAATTAATGGTATAGATGAAGAATATCATGAAGCGTAAGTTATTCTAGGAACTGTGTGGAAAAAATATTGTTTGTATTTCGAGCGCAAAGTGTCTTGCCGCTCTCTAAAGATTACTGTCTTTTTCGAGCGGCAATCTATCATTTTGCGCTCTAAATACACAAATAGCTATTAATTTCATCAGTGTTACTACCAATCGGAGATGTTTCCATTATGTATCGATATCAAATTAATTTTTTTTATCAATAACAGACTTACTATCAATGCAAACTAGAATAAATATGACACGTGTCGCACCGCGAGCGACAAAATAGCCATATAAAACTAAGAATAAAAAACAAACAACATCTCAGAGAGGTCAGCCATTCCTTATAATGCTGACACATATCACCAAACATACCGTGAGAATAGGCACCAGCTCCCACCGGTACGGCCTGCTGTGCCACACCGCGGCCACCCACGCGCCCACCAGCAAACAATTCTCCAGCAACATCACCACATAAAATATCGCCATGGTCCTCCTGTGCGGCCGCTCCTGCAGATTGACGTACGCCAACACGTAGACGGCGGCGACGATCGCGCATGCGCCTAAACGCCCGGCGCGCTGCCCGCCGTGTAAGGTACCTATAAGAACTGGTTGTCAATGGCGGAGGGGGTTAAGGTAAGTTGCGATTCCGCAAATTTTATTGGTTGTCGAACAACCTAGTTCATGTTGAAGCGGACAATCGCTAAAAGTATAATACTCCAACGGTTTATCATCCCTCAAAGTCGTGAGTGGAAACGAAGGATATAGACAGTTTGTTTTGTTCATGATATTTCCAACAAATACATGACTTCATTTGCTTCACAAGTTTGTTGAATTTCAAAACGGAATCTATGCAAAGAGCATATTCAAAACACGAACATGGATTCAGAAAGATGTTAATAATTCTATTAACTGATACAATTTTTATTATATACATGGTATTTCAGCCACAAAGCTCACGCTGCAATTAAGTGGTTTTCGTATTATTTCAGATCCTAAATAACAAATACAGAAAAGTTTGTATAACTTGTACTGATACATTTGTTCACATCAACAACTCTCCTGTGAAGTAAACACATCTTCTTAAGAAAATCCCATTCGGGATGACAAATTCTGCAGAAATCAGAGTTAAGAGGGGTTTAACCTTATTTGGGATTGATGGTAAAACTTCGTGAAGGTTGGATCTAGGCATCTCTCGTGGTACTTTTTTGATTTTTTGAAAAAAAATAGTAAAAAAATTGCGAAATTTCGCGCATATTCACTATTTTTTATCTCACAAGATATATCGTATTTCGAAAAAGTACTCCGAGAGATGCCTCAATCATACAATTGTCTCTATTGAAAAAAAATTATCGCGATCCATCAATAATTACTAGCTCAAAAATGATTTTTGCTGAACCCCTGCAGACTCAATTACGGAGCATTTTTCATGACTGATTCGAGCGCCCTCGCACCAAATAAGCACTTTTACATGGATACTATGAATTTATGAATGAATCGTATTTTCATTCATAAAAACCAAAAATAGCACTGAAGCTATTCCAAGAATTTTAGCACAGGTGATGATATCAATGGAAGTTGCGAAAATTATTCATTGCATCCTCGAATAAGACTAATTAGGTGAAAGAAAACGTAAACATTTTTTGCGAACGGCGGCGGCAGGCGCTATGTACACATCAAAGGGCCGGCTAGATATGCATGTATCAGACTACAAACAGAAAGCTAGTTAGTTTGCGATTGCATTCAGATGGTGACACTATTGTTAGTTTGTGAACTAGTATTATTATTGTGATCAAGCATGTCGAGTTCAAATTATCGAACTGGCGATAAACATCGTAAAAGACTTTCTGTGAGGAAATTGTCAGTCGAAAAAAAGATATTGAGATTGATAAGGTACGTAAATATTTTCGAATGTTTTTATAAGAAATAATTGGAATCGATGTACAGGGTGTCCCATATTCGCAGCCCTACATTGGGAATTCGATAACGGTTAGAAATACAGGATCGGTTGAATTAGGAAAAAGTTGTGTATTCATGTGCGCAACAATGAGCCGCAAAGAAATAGTTAAAATTTTTGTTGGTTTCGAAATATTAAAAAAAAATACAAATTTTAGATTTTCATTTTTTATTGGCTTTATTTTAATATACATGCTCTATAACTTAGCAGTATAGAATTCTTAATACGACGTTTTGTCATTCGAGGGTCGCCATCGACTTTTTTTTTTCGAAATTTCGAAACTGCAATTCATCATTCATCGTATGCAGGTTATTTCGCGGTATGGACAAATAAAGGAATAAAAATTAAAAAAATTCATCGTAATGATAGATTTTGGCAAGATAAGATGGAATCAAAATTGGTAGATTTTTACATGAAATATTTGCTGCCTGAAATAGTTGACCAGTAGATACGAGAGGAATATGGAAATAAGAGATAATTCTGTACTACCTTCGGGCTCAACTATATTCGAGGTGGAAAAAACATTTAATATAAAATGTGTAGTGTTTCATCGGTACTATCTTTTGGCACATCCAAAACAACCAAATGCGAATCGCAAAATTTAAAAAAAAAAATTTTCAACTATAATGAAATACTTTTTTTTTCCTCAAGCTGCTTTCCACTTATTTCAATTACAATATTGAATGAAAATTTCCAATGAAATTTTGATTTGATCCTTGCATGGATACAATATACCATGGAAACCTGAAGATAAAACAAACAAGTGGACTTCTGACTATAAACCTATGACCAGGGGTGATCCATTTGAAAAATAAAATTGCGATTCGCATGTGTTTGTCTTGGAAGTGACAAAATATAGCACCGATGAAACCCTACAACTCTTATATTCAATGTTTTTTCCACCTCCTATAGTTGAAGCTGTAGGTAAGGGTCAAAATAAAAGAGACAAATAGGATGTTATTATTTGTAAATTTTGTTTTCAAATATATCATGTGAGTTTTCGAGTTTTCAAGTTCAGTAACGATACTGAATACCTTGAAAAATGTCATTCATTCATACCTATGGAAGAAGAATATTCCGATATATTTTGTTGTGTATAAAAATGTTCAATATAGTTTCTCCATAAACAGCATTTTTTATTCTGTGTCCGTATTCATCATAGGATGCATCAATGAGAAAGCATTCAATTTCATCGTGATTCAAATTGATAACGAGCCCTGTCTGAATTCTCGAGTTGAAAATTGATTCTACATTTAGCCACCGAACAGAGAGTCTCAATCCTGAACCTACATGCCCCCGATTTATTTTTGTAATGAGAAATCTAACCCGTTTTAGCTCACCAATTTTTGCCTGAAATTTTCTCTTTTGTCCAATCGAAAGTCCCATTTCTACCACGACCGAGAGACATTTTCTAATTTGTGTATTTATAAGTTTCAATTTATCTCGTGTAGACGTTTTTGTGTTACTGTTTTTGATATTCGAAAGGGTTTCATCTGTTTCGACAAGTTTTTTTTATATTTTCCATATCATATCAAATTATCCTCATAGACATTTTAAGATAATACAGTAAGTTCAAAATATACTGATGAAAAGCCGGAGGCCTATTCTGAGAATTGTAACGGCCGACGGCCGCAGACCCGAGCCACAGGTCCCGAGCGACCAGGCAAGACGCAAGACTGAATTTACTACGAATTTTACGCGACACTGAGTTGTAGTGAGATGCCAACAGCGCTTAGCGTTTTTTGTTCGACATTGGTCTCCGCCCCTTTCGCTCGGAATTTTTACTTCCCCCTTTACACCGCAAATATACTCTGACATGTTTGTAAAGGTTAACCCCTTCTTAAATTTTTTTAACTCTCTTCCGACAAAAGCGACGACATTTTCAATTGCATTTCATTTGCGGAATTCGTTCCAACATTAGTCCATTTCAGTTAAGAATACAGCATTGAAGATATAGGGAAGGTTTATCCTCGGAATCAACCATGTGGAAAGTTATCGCTGAGATGAAGGCAGAAGGCACTGTTGCATCCCAAGGAAGAAGCGAATCCAAAGGGATACTTATACAAGCATTGGATAAAGCTGAGTAACAAGATATTCTTGCATCAATTCACGCTTTCCCTCATAGAAATAAAATACCAACATTGTTTGTGATTATTATATATAATACAAGAAATACATGAACTCAACGGAATATTTTATTGTCATGGATAATGCTCAATACCATTTATGGGAAGAAATCAACCCAGCATATCAAACTCAACCTGGAAGAGATTAGATCATGGAATGGTTGATATCAAATTATGACTATGTATAGTGATTTCATCATTTTTCGTGTTATATTGAAATTACAATTGATTTATTATTTTGAGCAAAACATTTCCACCTAGCATTTTCATATTTTCTCCTTTGAAGCATAATCAGTCAAGTAAATTGAAAAATGACTTGATTTTTTTTTTAAAATCCCATACTCAACATAACATCAGATTGAATATGTCAACGAATTATTGTTCACTTATGTTCAGAAAAAAAAAATATATATATATATACAGGGTGTCCCATTGGGAAACGGAAATACGTCAACAGTGGATAGAGGTCACCGAGGCGATTCCGAATATACCATATTTGTTGGGTCCTACGAGTTGCTCATTTCTTTGTGGGGTCATAACTAACGAACCACTTGGTATATTTTTTGGATATTTAGTACAAACGTTCTCCTACTTCTACCCAAGCGACTTGCCTATCAGTCATATGGAAAATCCAGGTCCGTAATAACAAAAATTCAATATTATTTGGGTTCCCTCAAAAAACACCCTGTGATTTTGAATTTACAAAATCCGCTTACATATTTCAAAAGGGCACAAAAAACTGAATCGAACTGTGTACTTTCCATTTTCCCGCAGATCGTTTAACAACTTCTGAATTTGAATTCGAAGTTTTATGCAATTGGATAGTGGAAATTGGAATATTTAGAATTTTCCCAATCAAGCTATACAGGTTTCACATTGTTCTTCATCATCCTATTGATAAAATTGATAAAACACTCTATATCTCGATTATGAAACTCGTAAGACCCAACAAATATGGTATATTCGGAATCGCCTCGGTGACCTCTATCCACTAGTGAAGTATTTCCGTTTCCCAATGGGACACCCTGTATATATTTTGGTAGGTATATTTTTGGGTGCAATTTATTTAGAACTATGTTCACGATTGTCATGATTATTTTTATATTTTTTCGCGGCAATGAAAGCACTTCGCTCCGATTTCCTGCTGTGCATCGCAGGATCAGAATCCTGCTCTGGGACAGATTTTATCGAGCTTTATCACGTGCTACTCGCATATTCATCAATATAAAAATACCTCGTGCTACCCGCATCTTCAATATCAACCGCTTACCGCATCTTACATCAAGATTCCAAAGAAGAGTTACAAAGCCGGCCGGCTATACCCTATTGGCCTATATCATCTATCTGGCAGTTATACTCAGGTGAGTGAAGTGGCTTTCTCGTTTATGTTCATATCAATTTCAATTTTTACAAAGGTCTATGTGATTTGAACCCAAAAGAAATAGTACAGTCCACTAACATATTGAACATTTTTTGGTCCATCGTTCCTGGATCTTGTAAAATTGATATCTATAATTTATTACTGCTACATTTTTCTACCACTTTTTATGTTTTGCTCCAAAAAGTTCCTTGCTCAGTGACAAAACATCGCTTCAATTAATTTTGCAAATCGACTTGCCGGTTGTAATAAATGAGTTACAGGGCCGGCTCTGAAATCTCCTGTTTGAATAATTTCGGACTTCAATCCATCAATACATCTCATTGACTATTTACTTTGATACTAGTTTAGTATAAACTTCTAGTCGACAAATTCAACACGTCTTCAGATGCTAATAAAATAAAAAAAGCTAAAGCTCTCAGAACTACTGAAATTTCACGTTTGAATGAACTAGCTAAAATATCGGTTGAAGCTCGAATTGAGAGTGTAGATACTGAGTTCAAGCAACGCTTCAAATTGATTGATACAATCGATGACAAGATAGCATATGAAAAAATTAGAGAACAGTATAAAGTTGGACGTTAATGATTTTTGGAATTTCATTAACAAAAAGAGAGCAAACTGTGTGAATAATATCTCCTTTGTATATATAGGCAATAATGTACCTGATAATGATATGTCCAATCAATTTGCAATGTTTTTTGCGTCAATTTACGAAACTGGCAAGTCCACATATAGTATCGATTTTATTGATAATGTAAGTAATGATACCTCGATGAAAAAACTTAAACCTAAAAATGCGTCAGGTGTTGATGGAATTTAACCCTGTCCTTAAAGGATGCTATAAATGGATTGGGCAACCCCTTCTTCACATATTCAAATTGATCCTTTGTTCAGTCTTTTCACATGTATGGAAAAATGTAATCATCACACCAATATTTAAATCTGGTAATAAAATGGAAATTAAAAATCACAGGGCCATATCCATTACGGCGCGCCAGCAAACCTATTAGAGCAAATTATTTATATTAGACTTTACAAACATGTTGAAAATAATATTGTCAACGAACAGCACGGGTTCATGAACAAAAAATCTATAAATACTTTCATTTACAAACACTGCTAATAATGCAATTGATGACAAAATGCAATTGGATACAATATTCACAGATTTCAGTGAAGCCTTTGATAAAGTGGATCATGACATTTTATTAAGAAAAATTCATAAGTTTGGATTATCGGCAAGATTATTAGAACTTTTAAAAAATTATCTTCAAAACAGACATTTTGCGGTTCGGTATATTGGTAATACTTCTGGAAAATTTCATGCTAACTCAGTAGTACCACAAGGATCAAATCTGGGGCCTTTCCTTTTCATTTTTTTCATCAATGATTCACCTTCAATTATTCACAATGTTTGTTATTTGCCAATGATCTGAAGATATTTAAGAAAATTTAAACAGTTAGAGACTGTGTCTTACTTCAGAAAGATAATAAACTGTATTTCACTAAACATATTGAGAATAGTGCAGTCTGCAAATCGAACACTTGGTTTCATAATCAGACAAGGCTCTGATTTCAGACATATGAAAACATTGATCACATTATACTATACTCTTGTAAGGCCTAACTAGAATTCGGTTGAATACTCTGGAATGGAGAATTGCAAACTACTCTAAAATCATTATAAACAGTCCAAAACAAGTTTCTTCAACACCTGCACCTCGAAAAATATAGAAGATTGCCAGATTATAATATTATTCGATCATCACAGCTCAGGTTAGAATTCAGTGTTATTTCCTTGGATAATAGGATAAAATTGAATATGCTATCATTCTTGTATAAAGTAATAAACTATGAAATAAATTCTCCTAATCTCTTATCCCTTTTAATGTGTCTGTCCGCCGAACTAGATTTCCTCTTATGTCCAATATGTCATTATTGTCAATGGCATCTCGCGCCCCTCTCGCAAAAAGGGCTCATCATGATGAGCGGCCAATCCGCGGGCAAACTTTTCCACCCGTGTGTGGAGAGATCCGCGATCTTTCAGCTAGTTTGATATTTCGGACCGACCAGCGCACTTCGGAGGAAAATTCATTGTCATTTCACGCTACCGCTGCAGGATATTTTTCGTAACGTCACAGCTAGTAGATCATTTACTGATATTGCTTCCATCATAACAGAGTCACTTCTTTCAATCAAAGGCCTAACTTTATTCAACAGTACTAAACACATTTTCGTCCATCCTCAGAAAGTTTCTATAATCGTCAGTACTTGACAGTTTCATTTCATTAAGGAGAACCATATGAGACCACACAGAGTTTTTTGAGTTTCGAAATTTATGAAATGACAATGATAGTTGCTGCAATTTGGCGTTTTCTTATGGGAATCCATGGCCATGGACTGCCCACAATAGTCTGTTCGTGTGTAAGCGAATTTTATAGCGGGCAAGTTCGCGGATAATATCTGCGGATCGGCCGGCTCATCACGATGAGCTCGTGTATAGGCCGTTTTATTTTCATTCATTCTAAAATTAATATTATATAAATGAGTTTCTTTTCATCATGATTTATTCGAAGAAAAGGAGGCGAAACCTCAAATTAATGATGATTATTTGCCACGAGTCAAACTCCCCGAATTGAAACTTTCAGTGCTTCACTATCGAATCATCACTAAACATTTCCATAGTTCTGAAATATTTGAATTTGGCGGGTTTTCCAGAGTATACCGGGCTATGCCCACCAGTCCCACCACCAACTGAAATGACTATAGGCTTCAGTACAGTGGCTTAATAGGTTACAGTGACGACAACGGAATGTCATCTTTTCTATTGGTTGTTTCAAGGTCGACGTAAATCCGCCATGTTTAGGCTAAATTTGTGATAGAAGCATTGGAAATATCATGTTTTTTTATCAAATTTTTGTATATTCGTGGATTTTGAATAATGAAACGCTTGGAATTCGACATGCCCAGGTAAGTCCCTCAATCCTATCTAATATCAAGTATTTCTGTTGGGTATAAAGTGAAACTGGAGACAAGTTTATAATATGAAAATAAACAAACAATTCTGAGAATATCTCCATTTAAGATAGTTGTATAGTTCCTATATCTGTGTTAATATATATTATAATCATCAATATTATGAATATTATGAAAGTTGTGAATTGTTTCACAAAAAGTTTATCTAACCTACAATATAGTGTTTGATATGCATATTTTCAAGTGGTATAATTTTTAGGTATTAAAACTCAAGAATGCCTGGATGTTCAGCTTTCAACTGTACAAACTCTGCAGCTAAAGGGTTTTTGATGGAAACTTTTCCCAGAGACCCAGCTAGAAGAAAACTTTGGACAGCCAAAGTTATGCGAGATAACTGGCAACCAACAAACTATTCAGTTCTTTGTGGTTTTGTGTGTTATACAATATTGTTCCATATTCTATATATTCACTTTGAGGGGGATATGTGGGAACAAACTCTTCTTGCCATAATTTGGAAAATAAAATAAAAACTCGTTTTTTGAACTTAAGGTTGAAGATTGCAAGTAAAAAAAGATTGTCAATAAAGTCAAAAATTATGTCATTAAATCTATGAGAAAATGAAATAAATGTATGTGTCCAACTTATTATTATTATTGTGTTTTAAAAATAAATGAAGTGTCGATTATTTTATATATGTATTTATCATTTCAAAATAAAATGAATGTATTGTTAAGTGGTCTGTTATTTATTTCTTTTACATGTCCTTAAAATGAGGTAAGTAGAATGTAGAAGAATATTTCAAGACATACATATATAATCAATTCATCATTCTCATATTATATAATTCGTCGTTTAACTCGAATACCAGTTCAACTCTGATCAATTAAGTTTAATTAGGAATGTAGTAACGTTGTGTGGAAGCAACGTTTGAAATTCGTATTTACCGTGAATAATTCAAAAATTTACCCGCGTTATATTCGCATTCTCGCAATTGAATATTACTTCATTTATAAGGTATAAGTCATTGACAAATTAATCACAATAAAGATAGTATAATAGTACATCATGATCAGAATGTTATCACGATAAATTATAGTCCAATTCGACAAAAATCGTGAATTTTGTGTTTTCCTACTATAATACTCATAGAAAATTTGCCTAAACATGGCGGCCGCTAGCCCATTGGCGTCACTGTAACCTATTAAGCCACTGTAGGCTTCAGGAAATCGCATCACCACCTCGGCGACATCTTACCGCCGTGAAAGGGTCCACGGGGCGACAGCAGCCACAGGAAGACGCACGCCCAGTGGAGCGCGAGCGCGAGCAGCACCCACGAGCGGTAGGCGGCCGCGTAGGCGGCGAGCGCGACCGCTCGGGCGGTCACCGTGCCCGAGCGCCACAGCAGCTGCGAGACGACGCCCAGCCAGGTGAGGACCAGTCGGTCGACGCTCTGCACGTGCTTGCTGAACGACGCGAGCGCCCAGCAGATCGAGAAGAGCGAGAGGGCCGAGGAGACGGTCACCAGGTCGGAGGGGGGGCCCTCGGCGGATCCTGGAACGTGAAGAAGTTGGCGCCGACTTTTTACGAAATCAATTCTTTTTTTATTTGAGTTCTGTGTAGATTCGATATAGTTGTGGAGTTCCTGACTAAGATTTTGAATAGTTCCAGCAAATTATGGCTTCAGGCGAAAAAAAATTAATTTGGGAGGTAACTTCACGCAGCGCCATTTTTTTTTCAAAAAATTAGCGAGCGCCCAGCAGATCGAGAAGAGCGAGAGGGCCGAGGAGACGGTCACCAGGTCGGAGGGGGGGGCCTCGGCGGATCCTGGAACGTGAAGAAGTTGGCGCCGACTTTCTTCGTAATCAATTCTTTTTTTATTTGAGTTCTGTGTAGATTCGATATAGTTGTGGAGTTCCTGACTAAGATTTTGAATAGTTCGAGCAAATTATGGCTTCAGGCGAAAAAAAATTAATTTGGGAGGTAACTTCACGCAGCGCAATTTTTTTTTCAAAAAATTAGCGAGCGCCCAGCAGATCGAGAAGAGGGAGAGCGCCGAGGAGACGGTCACCAGGTCGGAGGGGGGGGGGCCTCGGCGGATCCTGGAACGAGGGTGGGGCATCTCATCGTCGTGTGAAGAAGTTGGCGCCGATTTTTTTCGAAATCAATTCTTTTTTTTCAGTTCTGTGTCGATTTGATATAGTTGTGGAGTTCCTGACTAAGATTTTGAATAGTTCCAATCTATCACACAATAAGAACCCAAGAATAAGACTGAATGGAATCCCAGTTGAAAGAGCCAAGAAAATAAAATCAAGTAATGGTCTTTTGATAGATGAAAAACTTAATTTTAATGAACATATTAACTGTATTATAACAAAATTCAGAAATATCTTCCAGCTTCTTAGGAAGCATTTATATAAAAATTGGGGCAAACTAGGAGAAGCCCTAAATATAATTAATAATACCAATCCTATCTTACGGTTTTGAATTCTGGGGTGTTTTAGCAAAAATTAAACCTATACAGGGTGCCCGTTTTTCGAGCTTAACCATGGGGATCTCAGTTATTATAAGAGATACGAGGTCGGTTGAATTGAGACAAAGTTGAGCTTTTCTATGCTGAACAATTAAGTGAAAGAAAATTTTATGTATAATTTTTCGTTTTTGAATTAATGACAAAAAACTGAAATTTGTAATTTTCGTTTTTATTTTTTCAAGCGAAAACCATAAGAACTTCATTTTTCTAACTAGGGCATTCTTGAGGCACTTTCTTACAAGGAATCTAAATCTGTCATCGTATTCCCCAAGGCGTTCTTGATGTCAGAGATACAACAGTCGACTTTGGATTTTTCTTATGGGCGCCATATTGGATTTTTGCATTTTTGAATAGTCTATCACTTTCTGAATACAATGAAGTGACACACGATATGTTTGAATCTTACATGATAATCAAAATTGAGAAAAAATAGTTTTTACGAAGAGTGCTTTGAAAATAACGCCAGCAATTTTATTTAAGAAAAACTAAATTTTGATTCTTCAATTGAGGATAAGGAACGTTCATATTTCTGACAAGCTTACCTTCTTTAAAACGAAGGTTTGCAGTTAGGAACGAACTTGACAAGGAAGCTAAAAGTTTTTTCTCCGCAAAAACGAAACAAAATTATTAAATACATAACAAAGTTATAAAAGATGCTCGCAATATCATCGATGGGTACAATTTTAAAAAATCTTTTTTCATTTTCTATAAACAATAATCCAGTATTCTTATAAGATCTGATTCTTGGAATTGTAGGAACCCATCGATTGAGCTATTCAGAAATTGGGGAGAAGAATAAAATTGTGTTTAGAAGTGAATGGTGGAATATTCGAGCTTCTTTAATGACTGTTTTGTTTTGTGAAGAAAAAACTTTTATAACTTCTAATGTCGTTTCTAATTCAAAATAACCTTGGATTTTATGTGAGTAAGCTTTCAAGTTCAATCGAACTATCAGAATTTAGTTTGTTCAACTAAATTTTTTACTTTTTTTCCAAAGCACTCTTCGCAAAAACGATTTTTTGGCAATTTTGACCAGCATGTAAGATTCGAACATATCCAGTGATAGGTCATAGTAATCAGAAGAAAACAGACTTTTTGAAAATGCAAGAATCCAATATGGCGACCATAAGAAAAACCAAAGTTGAGTGTTGTATCTCTGACATCAAGAATGCAATGAAAAATACGATGACAGATTTAGATTCCTTTTGAAGAAGTTCCTCTAAAACGTCCTAGTTAAAAACGTCTAGTTCGCTTCGTTTTCGATTGAAAAAATAATAACGAAAATTACAAATTTCCGTTTTTACCCAATATTTCAAAAACGAAAAATGATACATGACATTTTCTTTCACATAATTGTTCAGCATAAAATTGCGCAACTTTTCCCCAATTTAACCGATCTCGTATCTCTTATAATAACTGAGATCCCCATGGTTGAGCTCGAAAAACGGGCACCCTGTATACCTGGATTTACTTGAGAGAGATATAAACAGACAAATAAGAAATACTGGAAATGCAGTAATATTCGGAGAAAACATTATTGCTGAACAATGCAGATACAGAATACCTCTCGAATTGGCAGGAACAATGGGATTCCTCAGTCAAACGTCGAGCAGTATATGTACTAATAAAGAACCTAAAAGACTGACTTTAGACCCCGCATCACAGGCCGGGAAAGCTGGCTATGTCGTTCCTGTCTGGGCATAGTGAATTCAAATCTCACCTTCATAGGATAGGCAAGATAAATGATCCTAATTGTAACTTTTGCGAAGAACCTGATACCCCGGAGCACCGACTGATGAACTGCCATCGTTACCAAAAACAAAGAAATAATCTCCTAGAATGCATACCCAAACTAGCGGACACACCCGAAGAAAGGCTGAAACAGCTAGGACCTAAACTCGAGCCTAAACTGGACAAACTAGAAGTATTATTAAACAACAGGTTTGAGTGAATCTGAAGTACTGACTATAGTAGCTTGCAGTCGAGAAACGGAATTTTCACTTGTTTTGTATACCTTGATAAGAGTTACATAAGAAACTTAATCTTCTTTTACTTATTATGTGAATTTTGTAATTATTCTGTAAATTAAAGGACTATAAATAGCAAAAGAGAAAAAGGGAGGCAAATCAACTGAGGAAAAACCGAAAGGTAGGATCCTAAACGAGTATAATTAATTTCAGTAGCCTGCTTCACAGAGGTGGAAATATCTCTCCCCTTTCCTTTTTTTTTAGTTCCAGCAAATTATGGCTTCAGGCGAAAAAAAAAACAATTTGGGCGGTAACTTCACGCAGCGTCGTTTTTTTTAAATGAGTTCTGATTATTTTTTATAGTGTATTTGAGAGAGTTCTGGAGTTATTGATCGATTTCAAAAATATTATTGCGATATTGAAAACTATTGAAAAAATTGTTTAAAAAAACAATTATTACTTTTGAAAAGAGTTCCGAGCAGCGCTAGACATATTCTACGAAATATCCCAACGGTATTTTCGTCAAAGTGATAATTTTCGATTTATCGGCTATAATGAGGTGCAACTTTCGAATGTCACTTCAGATAAAATACCGAAAACAAAATAATAAATTGGAATAGTTCTGAGAGGATTTCTTTGCACCTTCTCTGAGTACTCGACGAGCTCTACAAAATAGCTCGACTGCATTTTTGTAAAACTCGTGGAACGCTATCCAGAACTCTTCTCAGAACTGATACAATTTATTTATATTTCTTTATTTTATGGAAAGTGCAAAATTGCACCTAATTATAGTCGATAAATTGAAAAGTATCACTTTTTCACGAAAATGCATCTGTAATATTTTGTAGATGTATATGCTGGAACTATTCAAAATTTTGGTCAGGAACTCTAGAACTACATCAAATCTAGACAGAACTCCAAAAAAAATATTGTTTTAAAAAAAGTCGGTGCCAACTTCACATGAATGCATGTCATAGGTTGTTTACCATCAACTTTTTCTTTGACCAGTTTGTACACGTTTTCATCGAATGGAAATTGAGAAGTATGTACTGAAAGGTTAACTGGGTAACTACAGGAGATATAAAAATTGAGATCACATTCTTGATCTCTTTTTTCGTGACAAATCCACTGGAGAAAACAAAAATTTTCTAATGTCTTTTGTTTCCTAGTTATAAATGTTCGGTTTTTCGACTTTTAGTCACATGTGAATATCATACTTGTTTGTGAAATCACGAGATATTAACTTTTATTACTAAACTAAATACTTGATTTTCAACCCTCAATTAGTGAAAATCTAGTAGTGTTCTACATTAGTTTAGTGTTCAATTATGGATTTTCATCAACTTTTTCCTGTATAATCCAGTGGCATCAAGAAAATTGGAAAAAGGTGCAATTGGAAATCATAGTGATTTTTCCCCTTTATAATCATGTATTATATATGTCTGGTCGCTTGTGATGATGATAAAATATGGTTATTAAGATTTATATTATACATCATTGAAATCAAAATGAAACGTGCTTCCAATATAATGCCTATTAGAAAAAATAAAGTTGATGGTGATGGCCAAAAGAAGAAACGTCGGATGGTGAATCTGAAAAGACCATCGTATAGAAAAAAAAGGCAATGTAAATAAGCTCTTGATTTTGATATTCATCATTGATTGCCAGAAAAAAAATTAAAATAATCATTCAACTTTTCTGTTCTTTTAGTATTATCTTCGAAAATAATCGACATTTTCTCGTTGTTATATTCTTAGTCACATAAAAGTACAACTTTGCCCTGATCTAACCATTTTCATCTAATAGTGCCCCTTGAATTTGAATTACCAGTATTGCTTATTTTCTGATACTAAGGTTCAAATTAGGAGTGTATATTGGTCTATCACATACTCAGTAAAAATAAATTTCCAGAAAGAGCAAATTTTTATATTTGAATGCGAAATTTGTTGGTTCCCTGATAGGTACTTCATAGGTTCTATAAGTATATAATTTATTAAACATAAAACTGAGCAGTTTTCTTTATTTTGATATGTAGGTGTCATTCCTCAGATTGCTTTATTACACAAATGAATCTTTAATCCCTGTCTGTACATATTTATTGAAATTTTTTGAAAATGATTCAAGATGCATTCAACACCCCCTCAGTAAGGAACCACATTTTATTCAAGTAATTTCGGTTTGATATTAATATTGTGATCCAAGAATTTTACAGTCAAAATATTTCAATTATTAATGAAATATAATAATTAAATTTTGCTCAGAAAGATTCTATAATTAAACATTGATTTTTTATGAATTTTCATAAAAAATTACTCACTTCTTACACAAAGCATATGCTGCCACATTAACAGCACCAACATTATTTGTTTTTTTGAATTAACTCAGCAAGTTGTTCAATGTTAACCCCAATTCAAATTAAAATTTACTTCCTAGGAGCACTATTATCAGGATTTTGGGCTAACAGAACTCTTGATGTAACCATATATAAATTAAATCAATATAAGAGAGGTATATGGGCCTGAGAGGAATACAATTGACTCCACAAAATCTGGTGAAACTATTATGGGCCTATAAAAAGGGGTATTATTCATTTTGTTAAAAAAAAGGTATTAGTATTCAACTGAAATTGAAATATGATAATGGAAATGAAAGCCACCACAAGCATATCCTTGTGCAGCATGTTGCATGAACATTTACATAATAGATTTCATCTATAATAATTACCTGGTAACAGAGTTAACTGTAACAGCAGCATGGGAGCAGCTTGTATGAATCCATGTACTAATCGTAAAATACACAAGTCTCTAACTTCTTGTTTAACACTAGCTAACTGTACAGGCACAAGAAGCCGAGCATATCGCCATAGTACACCCAACTGCAGAACATGCAGTCCTACCACACCAAATCTTTGCCAACCATTTGGTTTTTGCTCTAAATACCAGTGTACTGAAAGAATTTGAGAGACCAAAGCTGCCAGGATTATAGCACTGAGACACTGAGCAAACAGTACCATCATGTTCCTTTCAAAAAGAGCATAGACCACTAGGACATCAAATACTACATCACAAAAATATGCTGCTAGGGATACTACATTGAAAAGCAGGTCGCATAATGGCAAGAATTCTGCCATGTCTCAGAGTTAATCATCTCATGCTGAAAAAAAGATTGCATTTTTTTAAAGACAAGCTATTCATCAAATTTTCAAAATATCTCACTTTGCCCTCCAGTATTTTCCTGGGCCACTCTGCATTCCTAACAATCCTAACCTCCTTTCATTTTTAAAGGGAACTTTCTTCACAAGCAGCACAAATCTACTTAGGAAATATATCTACCCATTTTGATATACATGATATGCTTTTTCCATGTGAACAGTGTTTTCTAACAAAAACAAATCTTCAATAAACTATTTTGAAAGATTTTAGATTATTCTTGTAGTAATAACAAAACCCAAAAGTACAGCGACTGTCAGCGACTGCTACTTCAGACAGGGTTGCCAACTGTAATTTTTTTTGCGTAATAGATATGTGAAAAAATAGTAATAGATTCTGGTCTTTGAGTAATAGATTGAAAAAAATTAGATGTTTGCTCAAATTCTTGAAAATCGGCAGTTATATGTTGTCTTTTGAGCTCTGCCTTGATCAGTGATGAATCACGTTCACAACAATTTTCTTGAATAGCAGTCAATATATAGTGAATAAGATGGTGATGATAATAGTTGCAAAAAATCTTTTATTGAAAAAAGTATTATAAATTATTTCAACCCTATAAATAATGCAAATACATTATTCTACATCACAGAAAAATATCTTGAGAGTGAATTATATTTTTCTTCTTCAATACTCATTATTGTTTGCAAAATGTAATAAAAAACTTGAAGAAATTGTAAATAGTAACAGATTTTGCATCGAGGGTAATAGCGTAATAGACGCAGACTGAAAGTAATAGATCTATTACTATAGTAATAGCATTGGCAACCCTGACATCAGACTCACAGACTTCAGACTTCAACCACATTCCATTCCACAATCAAAAGGATGGTCAAAAGTCAAAATGACAGGTATGAGGTATGCCATCCATGTGACCATGTGCCTTCAGATTAATCAGATTCCATAACAAACCCTAAAGCGGGATTCACAACCAAACTTTTCGCGTTTTGTTTTTTACGTTTCGCCAAAATCTGGAATAGAATTGACGCAAAGGCGCATTCACAATAAAAAATGAGGCCACTAACGGCCGTATCCACATAGTTATATGGTATTAACCGAATAATAAAACTTAGCTTAATAGTGTACGGCGAATACGGCTGTGGAAATTACTCGAAATAATGCAACTTACAACTTCAGTAATAGAAAATACTGCAAATTCCAACTTGCAGTAATTTTGAAGTGACATTGCAATTGCAGTGGTTGCAGTGCAAGGTTAGTAGATTTGGTTGCAGTTGAGATGCTTGTTGCAGTGGCCAGTTAACTCATTATAAAAATAAGTTTAACCTCTGACCGTGTCTTCCTTTGGTTCCGTTCGTGTTCTACTTTGTTATGCATTGAAATGTGTGAACCAATCTAACATGAATTGTATTTCTATGGCAAATCTCCATTAAAATGTGCTAAAATACGAAAAGCCAGCCAGCATGTGAACGCGCCATTACAATGCATGGTTGATGGCAAAATGCAAAATGGCAAATGTCATAAGATCTTAACCCTAATAAGATCTTAACAATGATATCTTAACTTAACCTAACTCAAGGATATTAAACTTATTATTTTATATTTTACCCTTTTTTACGCTTGTTACACGTTTATAGCAAAGAATATAGGTTAACCGGGTTAACCCCTGTACCTTTATCTTTATGATGTTATGATTTTTATGAAGGAATCCTGATGAAACCCATTGTGAAGGTATTTATAAAATATGTCAATTAATTATTTTGAATTTACGATTTTGAATTTCATTCAATTTGCGTGTGGTGTTTTTTTCATAAAATCTCTCTTGTACTGCTGGAAAGGTATTTCTTCATTATTATTAAGAAATTGTTCCTCATTGTACAGGGTGGTATTGTCACTTTGAAATATTAGGATTGAAACAAACTTGCTTCAATAAAATACTACACCTTTTCCAATTGTAGTTCAAAAAGCGTCAAGTTTATTTCAAAAAGTATGAATTGTATTTCAAATTAGTCAATTCAATTTCAAAAAGCATCAAATGTATTTCAAAATTATCAATTCAATTCCAAAATACGTCAATTGTATTTCAAATTAGTCAATTTAATTTCAAAAAGTATCAAATGTATTTCAAAATTATCAATTCAACTTCAAAACGCGTCAATTGTATTTCAAATTAATCAATTGAATTTCAAAAAATTCCATTTCAATTTCATAATCCATCATTTAATTCAATTTCAAATCTTATCATTCTTATTTCAAAATCAGTCTACTACAATACAATATAATCGGTCTGATTCTCTAAAGAAGTGGTTATATCAACAACTGTCATTTGGGTGGCAAATAGGAAGGTCAGTTGTTATTTGAATCACTTTCCGAATCTTCAATTCTCTAACGTCAGAAAAATTTAACAACTTGTCGTTGGTTTGCCACTGATAAAGTGACTAATTTATCCACCAGATTTTACTGGTGGAAATGAAAAAATAATTCATCATAAAGGTGATATATATTTGAAAAGCAGTTATGAAGGATATTTGTTACAGTTTTTAGTATTTGAGTTGTTAACAACGTTACTAATTTATCCACTGTGTTAACCACTTTTTAAAGAATCGAACCGATTATCTGTTGTCCTAAACAAACATAAAAAATCGAGAATCCACAATCATGTTGCTACATGAAGAACAAGTCTTTGAATGCTTAATTTTTCTGAAAATAGTGGAAAGTGAAGAGTATAATGAATGATACGCTGAATAAAATAAAACTCAATAGTAACTTAACGCAAATATACTTTCACAGGGAGAATTTGAATCGCCTAGTAATTTTTTACCGCCAACTGTCAAAGATGACAGAGATTGTCAATTCTTCTTCCACTTCGATTAATGGCCACTTTTAATGGACTACACGATAACATAAGCAGAATTTTTCTGCGACGTTTCGTCTTTTAGAAAACGTCATCAACTTTGTATTTTTATATGGGCCGAAACTAAAGTATACCCTGTATACGACTCCATTTTTCATTGTTAATACAGCAATGTATCACACAATATGATTTCGGAACCATTTCTCGCGTAAAATGTAATTTAGTGATTACTTAATTTTTTTTCTTCAATTTTAGATAGTAGGCGTCTAAATATTGATTTACCAGGTTGTCGCCTCTCTGGATACTTATTAGAGTACGCACGTTCAGCATCAACACAATTTCTTTGACACAAAATGTAACATGACAACATATCAAATTTTTCAGTATTCGAAAAGCTGATGCCGTTTTTCATTTTCAACACAAATTAGGTAGGTAACGAGATGTAAGAGTAGGAACGGTAATATGTCAAAAATTCTACTAAACTACAGTATTATTATGACAACAGAACATTATGTGGTCATTTTTTCCAGCGCCTACTATCTAAAATTGAAGAAAAACAGATTAAGTAATCACTAAATTACATTTTGCGCGAGAAATGGTTCCGAAATCATATTGTGTGATACATTGCTGTATTAACAATGAAAAATGGAGTCGTATATACTTTAGTTTCGGCCCATATAAAATAAAAAAAGTTGATGATGTTTTCTAAAAGACGAAACGTCGCAGAAAAATTCTGCTTATGTTATCGTGTAGTCCTTAAAAAGTGGCCATGGCGAAGTGCTATTTGTTTTACATTTTACATTTCCTTTGAAAATAAAGCTAGAAGAAAATTAAAACGAAATTCTCAAATTTCGGTTTTTCTCGGATATCTCCGAAACTAATTGGAATATTAAAACTTTCTAAATGTCATATTATTAGGCACATAAATGCGCTACTTTTCTCTAATTTAATCGATCCCGTATCACTTATCGTTTCCGATAACCCCATGCTGTTCATTCTTATATTGGACACACTGTATAATTCACAATTTTTGATACACTCGATATGTAAGTTATGTCAGTTAAAAAAAAAACAAAAAAACAGGGTTCACGAGCACACAAATGTATAGTCGAGGTTTATCGAACATTAAGGAAGAAGAAAAGATTCAACCTGAAATAAAATCATGAATAGCACATTGACGTGTAACAAGAATTTACATATTCATGATAATAAAGATTTGGTTTATTGGCTTATATTACCAAAATACTTCTTGCTCACACTTGTATAAAGAATAAGGACATGAATTTGATCTAACATCAATAAACTGCAGATGTAGCTGATATTAATATGTGATAAATGATAGGAACCAGGAGAGTTTCTATAACAGGGTGAATGAAAATGTCACCTTACACCTAACCTTTATTGCTTTTTCAGTTCGGAAATACAAATGACCATTTTGGAATTTGAAGTGTTAGTTTTTGAAATTGAATTGATAATTTTGGAATATAATTGATGCTTTTTGAAATCCAAATGACAAGTTTATTCTTATGTACTTTTAGAATTTTAACGATTTCTGTATCGAATTCTCTAAATCCACATATTTGTAAAAAAAATAAAAAATATTCCAATGACACTCTGCAGTCATATACTTACTTGTATTTTATAATTTTATGTAGTTTTATTATATTATGTACTTCGCTATTATTTTTACGATTTCTGAATATTATGTATTTATTGTTTTCATCTCAAAACAAGTGTTAAATCACTTTACTGAGTACTCACATTTATTCACAGTTATTTGTCATTTTTGTCTCTTGTAATCCACATTTTAATTTACCTTTGAATAAATGTATTTGTATTGTATTGTATTTGAAATACAATTGACGCATTTTGAAATTGAATTGAAAATTTTTAAATACATTTGATGCTTTTTGAAATTAAATTGACTAATTTGAAATACAATTGATACTTTTTGAAATCCAAATGACTATTTGGAAATAAAATTGACCATTGTTGAACTAAAATTGGAAAAGGTGTAGTTAGAAAGAAGAATCAAGGTATTTATGAAGGTTAATTTGTTTCTAAATGAAATGTAATTAAATGTAGTTCTAAATGAAATATAAGCATTCCTTTCCTATTTATATAATTCAATTGAAATGTCACACACATTTTTTTATGCCTACTATAATACTATGTTAAATGATGAACGTGCAGCTGATTCTCAAAATGCGAAAACCTAATTCATAAACCGTGAGCTTCAAGAGGTTACATAACAGTATACTTTCTTATATATCGAAATAAAGTGGCTTAACTATTCTTTTACAAAAATACCAAAGAGTTTAGCTCGCCTATGTGGCCCCCTCTACAAATTACATATTTAAGTGAAGTATACCAGACGAGATAACCAGATTATGATTTCTCGCGCCCAAAAACCTCATTTGAATTTCATCTCAAATTTCATGCATATCCAGAAAATTTAGTTGTTACAAAGAATAAAATAAATTCAAAATATAACTAGCTGAGTCGTTCCGAATGACACTTCTCGATTCAACGCATGCACATTTAAGTCATTACATCAGGCTTATTTTCAAACAGAAATTTGCGGTCTTCGCGAACGTTGGCTACTTTTTTGTGAAACTCACGACACCGCAAACAAACCTTTCATAGCTCCTTTCTCGAGATACATAAAATTCAAATTTTAATTATTATTTTCTAAATTCATAAATTATAGTTACAAATTTCCACAATTTTTCTCGGTTTTGTAGATACGCCACTGATTAAGTAACTCACTGCATAATTAAGAATCTAGCAAAATAGCAATATATTGTTTGAGTAAATTTTCCGGAATGATACCCTGAAAAAGGACGACCATTCTTAGGAATGACATGTTTCACTTCCCATTTTCATTGCGGCTCTCAAAACTTGGTGTTCACCATTCATTTTTTCTATATTCTAGAAACGAGAATAGAAAACCCAAAGGGGATAATGAGATGTATTTATTAAAAATAAGTATTATGTTTGAATGTTATCTTTTCCATTCACAGTGGCAAAACCATTAACATGGATTTAAAAACAATATTGAAACGAAAGCTAGAGAAATTGAAAGGTATGTAATGAATCAGTTTTTATGTCATGTGTGATTTTTTGACGATTTGTTCTGTAGGTTCACAAAAACTGACATCCGAAGAAAATGAAGAAATAGAAGATACACATTTCAAGAATTACTTAAAAAAATGGACAAAAAGGGATCCAGTAGCAGAAAAAGGAATTCCAAGATTCTTCAATAAAATTCCTAAACAAAATGAACCTATTCGTTCAAAACTGAGGGAAGAAAGTAGATCTAATTTATTGAAAAGAAAGAGCTTACAACTTTTAGATAATGATGAACTGAAAGAAGTCTGGGTATTGCTTGACCAGAATCAAAGCTATCCTGAAGAGCAGTTGATTACTTATGCAGATTTTCAAAAGGTTGCAAAATTGGCTGGACCAAAAGTGAAACCATATCTCACTCCTATTGTATTTGCCAAACTACAACAAGGTGATCCCCAGGGTAGAGTATCTATCATGTCATTATTCAATTATGCCATGAGAAAAGTTTGGCTTGACCAAACAAGGATTGGTCTGTCTTTGTATGATGCTACTGGTCAAGGATATCTCACAGAAGCTGATTTAGAAAACTACATAACTGAGTTGCTACCTACTCTACCACAACTAGACGGCTTGGAAAAATCATTCCATAGTTTTTATGTCTGCACTGCTGTCCGGAAATTTCTCTTTTTCCTTGACATTGTTAGAGCTGGAAGAGTTAGAATTTTGGATGTTTTAGCTTGCTCATTTCTTGATGACTTACTAGAGCTCCGTGATGAAGAATTGAGCAAAGAACTGCAGGAACAGAATTGGTTCAGTGCTCCTTCTGCGCTCCGTATTTATGGACACTATTTGAATTTGGATCGGGATCATAATGGGATGCTTAGTAAGGCTGAATTAGCAGGTTATGGATCTGGAACTCTGACCAAACCATTTCTTGATAGGGTTTTCCAGACCTGTTTGACTTATTGTGGTGAAATGGATTACAAAACCTATTTAGATTTAGTACTTGCATTGGAGAATAGAAGTGAACCACAGGCTATTGCTTATTTATTTCGGATTTTGGACATAAAAAGCTGTGGATATCTAGACTCATTCACACTGAATTATTTCTTTAGGTAAATTCGTAATATCAAAATAGTTATTTTGTATTCTAATCACATGAGTGTTATTTTTCATCTCGAATGTTTCATTAAAACAGGAATTCATAAACAAAATACAAACATTTGAATTGATCCGTTGAAACTGTTATAAATATATTTCTCTAAGAAATCATGGCACCACCAGAAGTATACACTGTGTCCAAGATAAGAATGAACAGCATGGGGATATCGGAAACTGTAAGTGATACGGGGTCGATTAAATTAGAGAAAAGTAGCGCATTTATGTGCCTAATAATATGACATTTAGAAAGTTTTAATATTCCAATTAGTTTCGGAGATATCCGAGAAAAACTGAAATTTGAGAATTTCGTTTTTATTTTCTCCTAGCTTCATTTTCAAAGGAAACGTAAAACAAATAGCATTTTGCAATGACCACTTTTTAAGGACTACACGATAACATAAGCAGAATTTTTCTGCGACGTTTCGTCTTTTAGAAAACACCATCAACTTTGTATTTTTATATGGGCCGAAACTAAAGTAAAGTACGACTCCATTTTTCATTGTTAATACAGCAATGTATCACACGATATGATTTCGGAACCATTCCTCGCGCAAAATGTAATTTAGTGATTACTTAATTTGTTTTTCTTCAATTTTAGATAGTAGGCGCTGGAAAAAATGACCACATTATGTTCTGTTGTCATAATAATACTGTAGTTTAGTAGAATTTTTGACATATTACCGTTCCTACTCTTACATCTCGTTACCTACCTAATTTAAATTAAAATTAAAATGGAAAACGGCCGCTTTTCGTATACTGGAAAATTTGATCTGTTGTCATGTTACATTTTGTGCCAAAGACATTGTGTTGATGCTGAACGTGCGTACTCTAATAAGTATCCACAGAGGCGACAACCTTGTAAATCAATATTTAGACGCCTACTATCTAAAATTGAAGAAAAACAAATTAAGTAATCACTAAATTACATTTTGCGCGAGGAATGGTTCCGAAATCATATCGTGTGATACATTGCTGTATTAACAATGAAAAATGGAGTCGTACTTTACTTTAGTTTCGGCCCATATAAAAATACAAAGTTGATGATGTTTTCTAAAAGACGAAACGTTGCAGAAAAATTCTGCTTATGTTATCGTGTAGTCCTTAAAAAGAGGCCATGGCAAAATGCTATTTGTTTTACGTTTCCTTTGAAAATGAAGCTAGGAGAAAATAAAAACGAAATTCTCAAATTTAAGTTTTTCTCGGATATCTCCGAAACTACTTGGAATATTAAAACTTTCTGAATGTCATATTATTAGGCACATAAATGCGCTAATTTTCTCTAATTTAATCGATCCCGTATCACTTACCGTTTCGGATATCCCCATGCTGTTCATTCTTATCTTGGACACAGTGTATAAAAGTTTGACGTGTTGAAAGTAGGCTTTACCAATTTGGATGATATTTTTTTTGAATAACAGGGTGTTCTTCCTACTCCCACAATGTTAGTATACTTGAAAGTATTCCGATAGAAACGCGTTTTTTTTTTATAAAATTTTTAGGTTATGTAGGACTTGGACCGGTTCATGCTTATACGAAAAATTATAAATATTACATTGATATTCCTACTCTACAACACTATTGATTTATGCATTCTGATGACCATATCATGATAATATAAAAAAATCCGCAAAAAAGTTCAAAAATTTCAATTTTATTGCGATATTTCTTTTCAGCGGCCATTTTATTCGCAGAAATTTTCCGATATTCGTATAAACATGAACCAGGCTTAACAGTTATTAAGTTAGAATTATTGAAATCACATTTTAGCATTATTCCATTCACTTGCAATAATTATTTCTTTTTGCAGAGCAATTCAGGATCAAATGAGAGCTCACGGTGCTGACCCAGTTTCATTCCAAGATGTTAAAGATGAACTGTTTGATATGGTAAGGCCTAAAGAACCAGAAAAAATAACGCTGGCTGATTTGCTAGCTTGTTCTCAAGGAGACACATTCATTAGTATTTTGATCGAGTTTCATGGATTTTGGGCCTATGAAAATCGTGAAGCTGTTTCAACTGATCCATCACAAGACTGATATTATCGAAGATAGATATGATATGGACGAATCCAGAGTTGAACGTGTTGATCATGATCATATAATGGTTTTTGACACTCCACTATTCTTACCATACATATATATTCAGAATTATTTTTTTGTAAGAGAATTTTTACTTCTTCAGATAAACTATTTTGAAATTATACGTGTTTCTTATTTCTTAACATTGGTTATAGAGTCGTTATAAATCGGTAGACATTTTTCGGAAAATATACCAGTCTGATCACTAATTTAAAATCAATGCAATACTAACACAACTCTAATTCAATCCAACTTACATATTAGTATCATATTATACTGTTGAAAATTTTATAAATTTATTTTCAACCAATTAGAAGACTCCTTTTTGTATACGTTGCTTATAGCAACGGGAGATTACCGTGAAAATTTCATAAATTTATTTTCAACCAATTAGAAGGCTCCTTTTTGTATACGTTGCTTATAGCAACGGGCGATTACCGTAATAATTTTGTTAGTTACTATTGACGGAATTAATAAGTGATAATTTTTCTGTCAAAAATGAAGCTTATATTCATTGACAAAAGTCACTCAGAATGAAATCTGGGTGGACATGTGATATTAGATGTTATAATTGAAAACGGATTACTGTTTCAAATGTAACATCTGATATCATAATGTTAGTAATAAACCTTAGTTACTATCTACGCAGAATAGGTCGTAGGGTTCATATTTTCATCATATCAAAAGCAACTCCAATTTATGAAATTTTCTTACCGATTCTTCCACGCAGCAGAATTAATTCCCTATAATTTTTTCTCGGTTTCACTCGATGTTTTTATTGATAGAAAATTTCCCTCGTCTAAAAACATTCGTGACCTTGAAAAAAATTATCGGTAATAATTCTGCTCCTAGGGAGATTACAAGTGAATATATCTCAAGGACACTACAGAACCAGTTCACAAAGAAATAATGAAGCTATACAGAGTGGCCACTTTTTTAATGGGATTGTATTGGTAACTTTTAAACCATAAGAGTTAGAAGGTCGGTCAAATGGAGAAAAAGTTGCATTCATAGAAGCATTGTCAAGCAGTTCAAACAAATCGAGATTATCAGGGCCGGTTATTGAGATATCATATGAAAAGTAAATTCTGTCATTTTGATTTTTCTTTTTTTCCCAAAAATGTCACAGGAGTTTTTTATTCGACAGTAAATTAAACTCATTTTGACATAATCAGATTTTGTATCCAAAGTTTCGTACGCTCTGGGCCACCCTCAACCTCATTTTTTTCAATACGGACCTGCATATTTTATGACACTTTTCGAAATAACTTTAAACGCTGAATTTAATCATAAAATGTCATTTAAAGTTGAATTTCAGGTGATTTTGACCCTTATCCAAATTATCAAAATCACCTGAAAATCAACTTTGAATTACATTTTATGATATGTCATTAAATTCAGTGTTTAAAGTTATTTCGAAAAGTGTCATAAAATATGCAGGTCCGTATTGAAAAAAATGAGGTTGAGGGTGGCCCAGAGCGTACGGAACGTTGGATACAAAATCTGATTATGTCAAAATGAGGATAATTTACTGTCGAATAAAAAACTCCTGTGACATTTTTTGATAATATTCGAAATAAAGTGGGAAAAAAAGAAAAATCAAAATGACAGAATTTACTTTTCTTATGATATCTCAATAACCGGCCCTGATAATCGATTTGTTTGAACTGCTTGACAATGCTTCTATGAATGCAACTTTTTCTCCATTTGACCGACCTTCTAACTCTTATGGTTTAAAAGTTACCAATACAATCCCATTAAAAAAGTGGCCACTCTGTATATCTTATCGACTGGAAGTTATATCGAATATAGCAACTTGATATTTCTCTCTGTTTCAGAACTTCAATCGCGCTTTTGTCGAAACTATGTGATTCAACTTATGTTAGTTCTGTGTTAGTATTCTGACAGTTCGATATAATTATTTATATGTGATTTGGTACCTCAAAAATTTTGGAATATTTTTCCGAATTCGAATATTTTCGAACACTTGATACTTTAGAATAAGGAACCATTGAGATGTTATCAAAGTGAAAATTCTACTTATACAGTCAGTTTTATTACATCGACGGTATAACGATAGCGAAAAAAGCGAATTGTTATAATAGTGGATTATATATTAGCAATAAATGAATGCAATATTTAGTGTTGAGTTGTGTAATGGTTCAGCATTCTATAATGTGTTGTGAATGATCGAATCTACTATAAAAAAGGTCGTATTTTTCGAAAAATTTATTCACAAGGCATTCAAAAAACCACTAACAAGATTTCAAGAATATATAATAAATGTCAAAATAAGACTTGAGCGTTCTAAAGGTTTACGAGCTGAAACCCTTGTGAGTTGTGCGAAGAAAAATCCATTTGAACGGCGAATTTCTGAAAATTTGCATATTATCCTACTTGAACGTGCAAATTTAAAATTATGTGTACCTAATTTCAAGGAACAAATCGAAACGACCTACACATTTGATGCGTGCACTGTGACAAAAATAGACCACGGTATATTTTTCAATAATTCAAATATTTTATTATCAAAGTATACAAAAATATATTATTCATATAACAAAATAATTCATGTACAAAAATTATAAACTAATAATAAGCTCCCCAACCAATATACATTTGGCATAGGTTATCAACACTAACAGCTTCCTGTATCAAATAATTTGTTTGTCCTTCAACCGACAAAGGTACTGTCACTATCGTCCTGTTTCTATTTTTTACTTTACCTTGTAGCCGATGTTCGATATTTCTGATGTGATCAACAGCCTACGAAAAAATAGTGAACATCAGATTAGATATTAGATCGAAGAATGAGAGAGCTAACTTTCACACGCTGCTCATAACATATCACAGTGGTCGGCAAACTTTTAGGCCGGAAGAGCCAATCACAATAAAAATATCGATTTCACGAATTTCAAAAAGCTACGAATTCTGAATACATTTTATTTCCAATAAAACATAAACAACTGTTGACTAATTGAATGTCAACTTTAATGATAATTATTTTGTCATAATAAAGTATGGTATAATAGATTTGAATTGAACTTAGTTGCAAAGCAACCCTCGAACTGTTTAGACTTGTATGAGTTAGGAAGACGGAACCTTATTAGCTCTTTAAGTGTCATCCGAAGCACTACTCGGCTGGTTACCTTAGTATTTCAGGTGGCAATAGATTTTCATTCGTTATTTAGCTCTTTATTATTCTTAATTGAATTTATAGAGGAAATAACTTGCTCCTATACATATGTTGACCTGAAGATCGCACACCGGGCTGCGTGTCTGTCAGTTTTGGATTTCACTTCAAGAATTAAAGCCTGAACAACTAATAGTATATTATTCAACGAGCGTGTAATGAGGCTATTACTCATGAGAATGAGCCATTACACGAAATTAGAATACTATACTTTTTCTATGACTGAGTATTCACCATTCAATTCAAATGGACGAGATATTTGGATAAATTTTTATCGAAAAAACTAATTTCAATGGTTCTTTTGAAACAAATTCATTTTGAAAGGTAAAGAAATGCCATTAACTTTGGTAAAAAAGTACTTGAGATTCAAACCTACAAATTTTTGAGCCACGAACACTTTTTTTTTGTTCAAATAGGTGAATAAATCTTTGATAGAAATTTCGTAAGATGGAAGCTTGTAGAACTTCTGGTGGAGTTCAGTTGAATTTATTTTCGCTTTCTTAATCCATTTTTACAAAAAGTCAGTTCTAAATCACCCCGGGTAGGTAGGTATATTGTCAAATTATGACATTCCATGGCGAGTCTGATTCGAACATTGGACTGCATGCCCTATATTCCATTTAAATTTTGTACAACTGATGTCAATTGTTTTGTAAGTAATGAATCTACTTTGTCGATGATGGGCTATAGCCCGTTGTGTAAAGGCTCTTTCACACAGAGCGTGGCTTGTTTTGTGTAATGTATCCAGTACTCAACGAATGTTACATAAAAAATATCAATTTTTGAACAGTCACGGAAAAAATAATTTTTTCACACGACTTGAGATTCACGTCTACAATCTTTGCCCCTACTAAATAATAGCATCATTATTTTGAATTGATTTTGAGATAGTAAATTTCGTTTTTTTTTCTTCAGAATTAGCATAAACTGGATACTATCATTGACTTGAAAAGCTGATAGAATTTGCTTCCATTTATTAGTATATCTATCATACCTTAGACTTCCTTAGAGCAAGATTTATGGTAAGTCAATATGGAGACTCAACATTATAAGCATTAATGTAAATATTGTAAATATTATCCCCATTCGATTCTATGTGAGAACTTACCTATATGATCACTGCTTGACATGAAGTCGAATACTGATTGGTTGTTCAAACATGCATATTATAGTAAATCTCAGATTTTTTTAAATCTTTTTGAAAATATTTCGTAAATTACATCAGTCCAAATCATTCTAAACAACGAATTGCCAAATCCATTGAATTTCAATACAGATTCTGATACATTCCACCAAACTTTTATAGGAATGAAATAACATTGAATAGGGATAATATTTCCAAGTAACATCAACAAATAAATGCTTATGAATAAAAAACTCGACTAGTTAAAGTAATAATATAGGGTATCAAATTTTAGTTCCCTGATACCTTATGTTCAGAAACATCAAAATTTGTACGTGTTTGAAAAAATAAAGGAAACCATATTATCCCGATAACGGTAACATATGAGTGTTAGAAAATGACTAGAAAAGAGGCCAATAGTGATGAATTTGAAATGTTAATGTATGCAACATATCACTAAATAGTTTTTTGACGAGTGAAAAAAGTTACCTCACTCACGAGTTTCTACAGAAATTTTTCTGTGTCCGAAGATTTGATTAGTGATAATTCTCTTATTTTATCAAAAAAATTGCTTTGAAACGAAACTAATGTTCGACAGTTCATCGAGGAAAAAATTGTTGATAAGAGTTATGCGTTCACAGCACAGTGACACATTCTGTAATTAATTAATTGTGCCAATGGGCAAATGTCAGTTTAGAAAATATAGATATCGTATCATCAATTGGCGAAACAATACTACGCTAGAGAAGAAATGGGATGCGCGCAAGAATCTATTCAATTTTGGTGTGAAAAGAGCGAATCAAGTTTACCTCTTCATTCATCCTTTCGGCGTTATGCAAGCTTGTCAACGCTGGGACATTTCTAGGCCATGAGACCAACGGATCGTACACAAACGGGGCCACAATGGACATTAAAGTGTTGACATTCATTCGGAGCACCCTCAAAGTACAGGCGCACGACTTCCTGAAAATACCCTCGACTCCTAGGGGCCCCATCGCTGCCACCATGTTGTGCGTCAACCTGAATGGGACTCTTTCAGGACAGTCAAATTTTTCACCTAAAATTATGTATTCAAGAATATACTATATTGTTCAAAGTTGATGCATGTTATTATATATCAATGAAGAAAAATTTTCTGAATCAATACACATTGCCAAATTATATCAAAATAAGTAGTGTGCGAATAAGTTCAGTGAGTGCACGAGCAATAATAATAACCTCATTTCATTTACTGCTCCTCATATCAAATATTGTTTGCATCATGGCTTTCAAGAATTTATATTGAGAATGTCCATTTCAATTGCTGTTAATGACAGTATGTATTCAGGGAATGGTGAGTTTTCAAGAAATTATTGAGTATTGACATTGATATACATTTTTGAGATGATAGATTTTGTTTTTGTTCTTCATCAGTAATTAACTGCTGTACATAAAATATTCACCTTTATTGAACAAACAGTTGAAATCTACGTGTATCACGTCACCGCAGGTGGAATCTAACAAAATATTTTCACCATGACGATCTCCCAACCCCAAAATATATCCCGCCATTGACATCACGGCAGTAGTTCTCACGTAAGCCGTTCTAGCGGTTAACCAACTCTGAAAAAAGTTCGATTATAATTTTTATTATACTATATAAGCAATGTTGACATGTTCATAACTAGACATAAACATCAGAAATTATATGACTTCTAGAAAAAGTAGGCAATGGAAACTTGAAAATGACATGTGGGGCTCATCAGATCTTCATTCTAGAGGTCAAATGAAGCAACTTTCTTCATAATCAGACTTTTCCAAGCGCCAATTATGAAGAATACTGTAAACGAGAATGAATGTATTCATATAGTATGCATATTTACATGACGAGGCAGAAAAACCCCAGGAACAAATAATTTTAGAATGTGTCTATACTGTAAGCAAAAGATAGTGTTGAATGGGCTTTCGTCCCGCATAGTTGAATTCCAACTTCAAACATTTTTCAAGATGATCTTTTCAAGTACAAACAGTCCCACATAAAAAAAATCGACACCCTCTGAAACGGCAGATATTGATGAACTAACCCAACAAACAAAAATATCGCATGATCAGCTGATATAGCAAAAAATTCTTGACAATCATTTGACGGTGCCAAATGTACCCACAAAATACCTAGTCATATAATGTCCTAGTCAATGAACATGTTTCAGAAAAGTATGTACAGGAAAGGGCGAGAGTACCTGTAGATTTTTTCTGACCAACTTAATGCTCACCACTATAGTTATCTTTTCCCTATTTAATCGTTATTGTAACTATTACGGTTTAGAAAATAGCAATGTTACCACATGATAAAAGAAACGGCCTGTATATCTTTCAAATTGCTGCCCATTCTTTTGACGACATAGGTAGAGTTCCGAAATTCCAAACCAGTACTGTTCAGTGCTTTAGATCGTTCTAAAGCTTATTTCTTGGCATTCATCAATGTATCTCGATGTTCATGCCACGACTACCACGTGTGGTATATTTTATCATATATATAGCTCCATAAAAATGAATCTAATATCTGTAAGTCAGCAGAATACAGCTTCATAGTAGTGTCTTCATATAAGATACAGGGGGGGTTCCAAAATGCAATATTTTCAAATTAGCCATATATATCAAAACCAATGGCTATGAAAATTTCGTTTGCGGAATCTAGTTAATGAAACTAACGAAGACTATTCTTCAAAAATAAGCGATATATCCCGTAAGGACTTATAAATTCAGCCCATTTTTGTAGCTTACCCTGGATAAGAAAAAAGTCTAATGAATAAAGTTGCTTCTTTTGACTTATAGAACTATACAATAATATAACGAGCGTCAGGAATACAAGTATTCAGAGCCATGTCCTTGCATCATTGGGATACTTACTACTTGTTGAAATTAAAAAAGTTGAAATAATCAGTATAATTTTTGGGATGGTTTCCGTGAATAAAAGTTATTACATTTTACCTGGCCGGCATGGGCCAAATTTTCAGTTTCTTCTCAAATGATTTCAGAGAGGAAGCTAATCAAGTACCTACCTATTGGTAATTTCATCGATGAATTCAAATCATGTTACTTCAATTGGCTTTCAGGCTAATCTGATAGACTATATATACACATTAAATTTGACTAAAATCCTCAAGAATATCGGAATAATTCTCTTGTGATATTTTGAGTGCTTTATGTTATTCTATACTACCTCACCTGGGCATCTGGAAAAATCTTTCGGAACCATTCACTCAATATCGGAGGATGACGTGGCAGTACTTTTTTGGTAAATATGTCTCTTTTCTTTTCTATAGAATCACGGACATTAAAACAAGCATCTTTCAAATCCTTGCCCTTCATCCCCAGACCTGAAACGAGCCCGTAATTGTTCAGTTTGATCTATGCTTGATTGTGGGAGTCTGTCTAGTATGACGTAAATATTTCACTGATATTGAAATTCAAATTGGGATAAAATTGATGAATTGTATGCTCATTGATATAATGAAAGAATATTCGCGATAACTCTTCTCGTTTCAGAAATATTTGGAAAATACTAGCTTTTTGAATTATTTTAATTTTTCTCTTGCTTTATTATTGGATAATCACCGAAAATGAAAGCACGTCTCATTGCCACCTTTTGCGATTCAATAATGCAATTCTTATTTTTTTGATATAGACCTTCAACTTTTCGTGGCTATCAACTTTTTTTTCAAATACGGGGTTGCATCTTTTTTCATATTTTGCAATGGATTGAAACCTGAATTCAACATGAAGAAATGATTCCAGTTTTGGTATATCTCCAGTAAGCAAGAAACAAATTTAGACGAAAATTGTATATCTGTTGTTTTGAGTCAATCAGAATTGATTTTGACAAGTTGCTATGACGACAACCTGAATTATCCAAAATACGTGAAAATTTCCCTGGCTTGACAGCTGTACCTATCGGCCAATATAACACAGACCTACATTTTTCCCTATCCTCTAGTACTACAATATTCTGTAATTTTAATAAAAGAATATCCGAAGGAGGATCGGTGGGAGGGCATAAAGCTGTCGAAGTGCACATTAGCGTGGTGACACAACAACACTATTTACTTTGTACAATTTATATTATGACTTACAATAGGAAAGAGGGCAGCGCATTTGCTTCACACGCCAGGCGTACCGGGTTCGATACCCATTACGACCTTTCTCTTTTATTTTTCAAATCATCAATCAATTGTTCATTTCTCAAAAATTCACCGAAAATAGTGATCCGGACCCTCACTGATAGGTTAGTGAGTACAAGGATATGAAAAAAATCTATACCTAATTTTTATTATAAAATGTCCTTACCGAATCTCCCGCGAGCTTGAATTATTCTTATTATCATTGATAATTCAACAATTTAGTCTTCCATATATTTTGAAAATTGATCCATCGTGAATTTTATTGCTTCATAATGAGTATAAAATTCCGCAACGTTACCCCAATTTGAAGTTCTTCGTATCTCTTAAGCTCAATTTATAAACTCCGCTGCCGTTGCTACATTTGACGCTGCCGTTCCAAAATGTATTGAGAAGATATCCGACGGCACCTTCGTCAGCTGGGGAATTTATGAACAGATGTTTATTTTTAGCACATTCTGTGAATAAACATATATTATTATACATTCCATCTACGAACAGTAACTGGAGCGTCAACTGTACCTACGACAACGGAGTTTATAAATTGAGCTTTAGGGTTTTCGAGATCCCAATGATGAGCATCAAATTCGAGTAACCCTGTATATCACCAGATGAAATGTCAATGAATCTGTGTAATGAAGATATTCTCGGAAATGTACCACGAAGGGTACCTACGTTACAATTTGAGATTTGATTCTCAAGTTTCGCTAGTTAAGAGAGAAACTGTTCTTACATAGAAGAATGCCCTTTCAGTTTTAGAGAAGTGAAAGGGATTTTTCTCTTGACCATTTAGGTCAGAGTTTCATCCATCATTCAACCTCGATTTCGAAGAAATTATTTCCTCTGTATTGTACAGAATAGTTGAAAATACAGAGTACAAGAATGACAGAAGATGTGTAAATCATTCACTCCTGTACATACTCTTACCTCTTTGTTTATATAAAGTAACTAATATAGGCCTAAGACCAACAAGGTTAGACACCCATTCTATCAATCCACATTCTTCATTCAAAGGCGCTACAGAATATAACCGTATATTTAACCTTCTCTGTCTAGCTTCTCCATCTCGAGCCAATAACTGATTCACAATATCATTGAATTCCATTAGTCTGAAATCTTTTCTTAAATCGTCTTTTGGCTTCAACATGTAAACATATCTTCAAAATAATCAATGGTTAGTAAATTCGTATTGAAGGTAAAAAATGATTGTTCTAACTTTTTTCCATCAGAACCTTTCAATGAAATTTTCCGAGGTTTTTGTAGGCTCTGCAATATATTCACTTCATCGTCGATTCCGACAATATGCACATAATGATTTGGAAAAGGATTGTGTTGTACACTGGAAAAGTCTGGATTGGGAAGTATAAGTTTTCTGAATTTGAAAGTAGGCATCATTATTTCACTGAAATCGTCTTTGGCAAGTAACCTGAAATGAAATAGTCTAGGATATAACTTATTGAATAGTTTGTTAATAACTCACCTAGGAAGTGCTCTGAGCAGAGTATTAACACTGGTTTTAGTCACATCGGGAGAAATCTCTTTGTTGCATAATTCAATCAATCTTTCTGCAAAACTGGTAAAATCTCTTACAAGCTTCGTTAGAGTATTAGTTTTTAGTCGAGGATCACATAAAATTTCAGCACATCTTTTCGATCTCAGTGAATAACTGGACTTTATAACAGAAATTATCATCCACAGACTCTGTTGTGGGTATTGCTGTACAAGCTTTATTATTATGGATTTCAACATTATGTACACCTTAAAAAACAGGGTAATCCATTATTAATTTTATGCATTGTTTCGTTATTTTATTGGACTGGTTTCGTTCTTATACAGGGCAATTTTTTCTATTTATCAAGTTGCCATCAAGTATAAAGAAATTGAAAATTGACTAGATGCACTATACAGGGTCCCGCCGATTTCATAGGGACAGTATTGCTATTTCCTAAACGGTAAGAAATAGAAAGTTGATCAAATTAGACAAAAGGTGCGCAATTCAGTCCTTTTCAAAATGCCGTTTTGTAAACTGAAAAAGTTTCGGCCGTTCCTGAAATATTTTGAAAAAACTGAAAATCACTCATTTCGTTTTTATTTATTTTCGAAATATTCGAACAAGAAATTTTAAATTTTGCACAAACAGGTAATTAATCAAGACAAAGAAGTTGAAGTTATTAAAAATATTCTATCTTCATTAATTTCACAGATATACCGTGCAACTTTTGTTTTTCTAATGAGCACCATATTTGTTTTTTTCACCATTGAATGGTAGTAAAAATTCCCTCCACACCCATGTATAACATGTTGACATTATCATATGAAAAAGTGCAAAAAAAAACAGTAAAAACCATTTTTTGCAGGTTATCT
This sequence comes from Chrysomela aeneicollis, assembly GCA_029955515.1. Taxonomy (NCBI): domain Eukaryota; kingdom Metazoa; phylum Arthropoda; class Insecta; order Coleoptera; family Chrysomelidae; genus Chrysomela; species Chrysomela aeneicollis. The sequence continues at coordinate 6,739,478 of JARUHQ010000009.1, read as the reverse complement.
TTGTTTAAAATTCAGCTGCCCCATACGGTAGGCCATGATAAACAGGAAACAAAATATTTCAATCGTTATAAATGGATTGGAACGTATTGTTCTGTAAGGTGGCCTCCCAGGTGGCCTTGTCTCAATCCTCTCGATCACTTTTTATGGGGATTTCTAAATAAGAAAGTTTACCACAATGAAGTAAATAGTGTTTTTAGAGACATAACACCTGAATTTGTATCGAGTGCAATAGGACAGTTGCAATTAAGAACCCAAAAATGATTTGAAAATAATGGCGGACACTTTGAGCAATATTTATAATTCAATCAATTCAATATTTTTATTGTTTCAAATGATTACATATCATATAACAACAGAGCTTCGGGCTTCTGAAAAATTAGATTATATTACTAGAGAAAAATATATAAAATAAAAAAAATATTCACTCCTAAGTGGAAAAGTGTTGCAAAAACTATATATATTAATATATACCCGCACACATATTCGCTTACATCCAGGACATACAATCGATAGATATGTAACATTCATTCTTTGAGAACGAATGATCGGAGTTTAAGTACATTCCAAATATGTGTGCTTCAGTGAGTGCAACATTCTCGAAATAACTTATAAGGTTTTCGTAACTGGAAAGACAATGAACATTTGAGGGTTTCATGGAAGAATATATCGGACAGTCAAAGAGAATGTGTTGCAGCGTTTCAGGTTCATTTCGATTGCATATGGTGCATATTTCATTTGGGATTATTTGATACGTACTACCATTGTATGATAAGTTTATTAAATACTTACTGGTCATCCTCATTTGAGCAAGAGTCCTGATGATTTGAATAGGAACTTTCAAACGTAAGTATTCTTGTGGGAAAGGATATATTTTGAAGTTACGGTACAGTGTGAGAGAAAAAGAGCGAGAAGCGAGAGAAAAAGAGCGAGAAGCGAGAGAAAAATCTGAGTCATAGAGCTTTTTTTATACGTAGAGAGTAAAGCTTTCCTATTTTGTCTGAGACTGTTGATGTTGTGATAAACGCAGGTGTACCCAGGTCCAACAAAATAGAGTTCTTTTTTTAGTTGTGCTACCCAGTTATACCTGATATCCACGCCACTGTTATTGAGAGACACCAAATGCAGAAAACCTATTTTAGGAAGGCGATGATCTTCCATGCTTAACAGTTTATCCAAGAAATTTAGAGTGCATTTGAAAATTGTATACGAGATCTTGACACGTCCTGTGTCAAGCCTAACAGCATAATCTGGGGTATTATTCGGTAACAGGAGGAGTCGTTTGAAAAATTTTAGCGGCACCCTTTCCAGTATTTCTGGATAGCGCATTCCCCAAACTGATATACAATTCAATAAAATACTCACCACAAGGGAGTCACAAAGTTTTACATGTGAATACCAGTTATTCATCCTTGAGTCAGCCATTAAAGGGAGAACTGCCCCTATTACTTGCCTGGCATTTTCCGCAGTAGAATAGGCCATTTCTCGGAAGAATGTTGATGACGAAAAAGTAACCCCTAAATACGTGTACCTATTAGTGATTTCGATTGGAAAGTTTTTGAAATTTAGCAATATTTATAACTATTATTGAAGTATTTTATTTGGTGTTAAGCTCGGTCTTGAGTAAAGTTTTAGTTACGATTTTGTATGATGAAATATTCAATGTTCAGTGATTTGATCTTGATATTTTATGGGTTTGTTAATAAATTTGCTGATCCTAAAACATTGAATTTGATAAATGTAGATATTAATACTGTAGTCATAACGATTGAAATATTTTGTTTCCATGGACGTATAAACATTATACGCCCATGTCTGTTTCCTATTTATCATGGCCTACCGTATAGGGCAGTTAAATTTTAAGCAAAGATAACCGGCAGAAAAATGGTTTTTGCTGTTTTATCGCACAAGATAATTTCAACATATTAAAATGGCTGTGAAGGGAATTTTTAGTATCATTCAACGGTATAAAAAACAAATATGGTGCCCATTAGAAAAACAAAAGTTGCACAGTATATCCGAAGATAGAATATTTTTGATGACTCCAACTTCTTTGTCTTGATCAATTACCTGTTGTGCAAAATTCAAAATTTCTTGTTTGAATATTGACTCGGAAAATGAATAAAAACGAAATGAGTGATTTACAATTTTTTCAAAATATTTCAGGAACTTTTCCAGTTTGCAAAACGGCATTTTGAAGAGGACTGAATTGCGCGCCTTTTGTCTAATTTGATCAACTTTCTATGTCTTACCGTTCAGGTCTAAATTTTTAATATTCGGATTTGAATTCTAGAGTTATACTCAGGCTTTGAGTCAGCAACTATAAAATAGAATCGAGTAGAGGCAATCAAAATATTGCTTCATTGGACAGGATACTCAAGACTGATAACTCGAATGAAGACTTCAAGATAGACAATTTCGAAATTTCAAATTTTTCATTGGTACTTGAGAAAAAGTTTGATTTGATGACGTCATACCTGTTTATTAAATAATATCTCACCTCCTTTTGTGGATGACAAATTCTGGACACCAACTGAGAAAATGCAGTCAAAAATACAAAAGCCGGTAATCTATCTAGACACGAATCAATCAATTTAGTCATACTCAAGAGGATATTTCTTCTCTCCTCTTTGACAGAACTTTGAGTGACATCTAACAGCCTTGTACCATAATCGAACCATATGGAAAGCAACCGAGGCATCGATTGGTATATGTATATTGTTCCATACAGGAGAGATTTACCAAAGAAATTAATCATATGTAGTTGCATATCACTACCTTTGGGACCATCACGTTCTGATTCACCAATGTTTTGGAATAACTTATCATGATACTGTGCAAGACATACCTTGAAAAAATACACATAATTATCACAGAATCAGCAAAAGTAAGTGAATCATTACAAAGCTTTTTTCACATTCCTTGAACATCTCAACAGCTTTCTTGTAGTTATGCATATTTACATCAGAATCTACGTTGGATACTTCGTCATTGTATGTAGCGATCAATAATTTAGCCTCAGCGCACAGTTTCCTTAAAAAATAGTAGTTATTTATCGTGGTGACAACGTGCATAAATTGATTTTCGAACCTTTGATCATTTGTGAGTGCGGGGGAACTACCATCTGGAATTAGTACTTCAAGACCTCTTCTGAGGGTTGTCAATGCTTGTTCATGTTCTTCTCTCAACCAATGGAGTTTTGCTTTCTCCAGAAATAAAGTTTGTGGCGCATACTCCTCTGCCTTGACGGTATACGTGTATGCTTGTTGATGCATCTGAAAAATCGCCACCATGACGTACATGTTATAACTAACGAACTAAACTACGCAACACTAATTACGTCGCACCCCGAAATTTTGACCCTGTTGAAATCTGAATAACTTTTTTCTGATTTGAACAATTCGAATTCTGTTCGCGCTGTTCGCTAGCTCAATCCTTTAGCTATAATCTCGTCCTTTTTTGTTACATGAGGTTTTTTCCATAAAATTGCTACAAGGTGTTTTTTGAAACTGTGCAAAATTTCGGGATTTTCAAAAGGATCCAAAATGAATAAAAACAGTTTTTTTTTAACTTCAACAGCAGAGGCATAAAGGGGATCTCATTAACTTGAACCATCTCCAGAATTGTCTTCTTATCTCTTTTATTTACAGAGTGACCTCAAAAAATCATTTTTTTTTTTGTTTTGCAGTCATAACTTTTTTCCTCTTCAACCGATTTTCAAAATCTCAGGATCATTTTGAAGATGAAACGTTAGATGAACAGACATGAAGATTATAATTGACTAAAAATAAATATTAAAGATCAAGGGTTTCTGCAAAGGTGACCCAAATCTAAATCCCCCTCGAAATCCCGATTAAAAAAGAAAAATATCCAAAACGTTGTTTGATCGAAACGAAAATATCACCACCAAAAATAGTGAATAAAATTTGTTTGCCCCCACCCCCCCAAAATTTTTTTTGCGGGTAAAATTTTTGCTGGTCAAACGGTTATCGGAGATAAAAAAAAATTCTTTCACCCCCCTTCCTCCCTTGGGGTACTTTGGGTACGGATGAAGGGGAAGGAGATTTTTGTGATTTTTTTACATATTTTTCTCGTGAGTTTCGTACAAAACTACTGAGAATCGCCCAAACTCGGGTACTCCAATTATCATAGTTTGATGTACGGGGCGAGAAAAAGTTATTTTTCAGAATCTAGACAAGCGGTACCCATAGCTGTGTTCAGTGGAAAAAGTTGTTCAAAGAGATAAAAAAATTTGAAAATAATCCAAAACATGATGGAAGACTTTGTATAGGGGGTGAGAAGGTTACCCTGAAATTTTGTTGTATTTAGAATTTTTTTATGAAGTCTTATAGCTTCAGAAAAGAAAGACCTATGAATAGTTTCTTCTGTCCTGATCTTTATTTTCACGAGAACGTAATTTTGGTTAGGGGCCATGCATTTTTATGGGCTGATTTTTTTTCTCACGCAGAATTTTTGACTACTGAAAGAAAAAAGATCTGGATGTATCCAGAATGAAAGATCCTTCCGAAAACAAGTTGATTTTCATTTAATTCTCCTCCCAGTCGGGATTTACAGTGTTTCAGATTTGGGTCACCTTTGAGGAAACCCTCGATCTTGAATGTTCATCTTGAGTTAATCCTGATCTTCAAATCTTCTTATATGAGGTTTCAGCTTCAAAATGAGCCTGAGATTTTGAAAATCGGTTGATGAGGAAAAAAGTTATGACTGCAAAACCAAAAAATTGATTTTTTGAGATCACTCTGTAAAGAAAAGTGATAAGAAGACAATTTTGGAAATGGCCAAAGGTAATGAGATAATCTTCATGCCTCTGCTATTGAAGTTGAAAAAAAAACTGTTTTTCTTCATTTTGGGATCCTTTTGAAAATTTCGAAATTTTGCACAGTTCCAAAAAACATCCTGTAGCAATTTTATGGAAATAACCTTATGTATCGAAGAAGTGCGAGTTTAATGCTGAAGGACTGAGCTAGCAAACAGTGCAAACAGAATTCAAATTGTTCAAAGAAGAAAAAAGTTTTTCAAATTTAAACAGGGGCAAAATTTCGGGGTGCGACGTAATTAGTGTTGCGTAGTTTATTTCTCATAAAAGTATGCAGTCTGCCACCAATTTTGATGGTGAATAAGATTTCCCCTGAAACTATGGAAATTTTATTGATACTCTAAAAAACATTGAAGTTAGCCCGGTTAACTATTGTATCAATCATAGCTTTAGAAATCCCGATGGTGGTCGTCGAATTCGGTATGAACATCACTGTATCTCAAAATAAACGATGAATAATATTCGAAATTCAAACAAACAAAAAATCCAAAATGCCATGTATACCATCTAATTTCAACCACATTGTAATTTTCATTCACTGGGTGTTCATTAGGTATAGAAAACTATTCCGATGATAAAGTTGGAAATTATGGAAACCATAAACTTCAGGACTTTGGACAAAAAATATTGACTGAATCGGCCAGAAAATTCAATTTTTTCAAGAAAATCAAGGTATTAATGTTTTTGCTTATGTACCGGGTGTACTACTAAGAAAGGACGCCGGCTGTATCTCGGAGACTATTTGCCGCATAGGTTTCGAAAAAAAATATTTATGATGAAAGTGGCCAAGAGAAATCTCTGGAAATTATTTTCAAGTTCCCAGGACGACCGCTAGAGGGCGTAATTGCATTGGCCACTTCATAAAACGAGTTTTCATGAGAATTTGATATATCAAGACATATCAAAAACACTTTCTTAATAATCTCGAGTTGATATCCAATCATTTCGATTTGGAAAAAATTGCGCTAGCTCTTTGAATAAAAGAGGGAGGGGAGGATGAATAGCACTATGAAAAAACTCTCATAAATACAGTTTGTTGTAACGGAATTCAACGAACTTGGTCTTATCATGAAGAGTTTTATCAGTTCTTTTAGATAAATCAAGAATCGAGTCGATTCAAATCCCGTGATGACCGCTAGATGGCACCGTTTGAAAAATCAGACAATTCTTAATATTTTTTCGAGAATTTCAAATGGAACCATATATTTTCCTTACTCTAATATGAAAGTAGATAAAACGAGACGAAGAATGGCGCAAACCGCGAGTTGATTCCTCTTGAGAAACCGTAGAAATAATAATAATAATATTAGAAAATATAAATTGAATAGGAACTGAAATAATTAGTAGTACTAGTGTCTTCATAGATGCTCAAATTTTCTGCGATCATTTTCTATACATGAATTGAGTCTCCGTCGAGTGGATAAAACTGAAGCTTCCACTTATTCGGCCATTGGTAGGTATGCTTTCGACGGCAGTTCTGATCCTATTGATCATATCGTTCCTAGTTGTTGGTCGGGTTTGAAATACCATATATTTCCATCTTCCTCATAAATAAAAATTTAAACAAGTCAGATCTGGAGACCTAGCTGGCCCCCCAAACATCCTACCCCTCCCTATCCACTTGCCAGGATATCTTGAATCTAAATAATTGCACACAATTGATAGCAAAATGTGCCGGGCATGAATTATTGAAATCATAATTCCATAGATAGTGGATATTTCTGATAACGAATATTGAAATAAATAATTCAGATTCCTGTTGGTGAATGTTTTCATAATATTATTTCGATTATTTCTCCGGTTCCTCAAGAGGTATCAACTCGCGGTTTTCGCCATTTTTCTTCTCGTTTGCTCTACTTTCATATTAGAGTATGAAAAATATATGGTTCCATTTGAAATTCTCGAAAGAAAATGGAAAATTGTCTGATTTTTTAAACGGTTCCATCTAGCGGTCACCACGGGATTTAAATCGACTCGATTCGTGATCTATCTGGAAGAACTAAAAAAAACTCTTCAAAATGAGACCAAGTTCGTTGAATTCCGTTACACCAAACTGTAGTTATAACAGTTTTTTCAAAGTGCTATTTATCCTCACCTCCCTCTTTTATTCAAAGAGCTAGCGCAATTTTTTTCATATCTTAATGATTGGATATCAACTCTAGATTATTGAAAAAGTGTTTTCGATATGTCTTGATATATCAAATTCTCATAGAAAAACATTTTTTGATGTGGCCAATGCAATTACGCTCTCTAGCGGTTGTCCTGGAAACTTGAAAATAATTTACAGATATATCTCTTGGCCACTTTGATCATGAATATTTTTTTCCGAAACCTATGCGGCAAATAGTTTCCGAGATACAGCCGGCGTCCTTTCTTAGTGGTACACCCGGTACAGGTAAGTACTCATTTGAGTAATATGGCATAAGAAAAACGTCGATACAAAAACGTGGATAGATGACTAATGCTGGAACTTTTAGCACGACAGTTACTATGAGCATAGTTTCGCCACACGTGTTTTGTTGTTAGCATCTCCAGAAGAAGATAAAAAATGTGCACTGTCATCAGTCAAGGTGACAAAAACCACGTTTTGGTATAATGTAAAACTGTGCTCATAGTCTACTGCTATTGGATGAGAACTATGGATATCGAAGAACAGAATTCTTTGGGGCAATATTACTTGAACTTAGGAACCACTTGCCGCAGGTCAAATCAGTTGATATGGACGGTGTAAAAGACTGGCTGCAAAATATGTGGCCAATGATTAAAGCAAATGAAGCAATGAATGTTATGGTGTTATACCATTTTCATATTTCTCATGTTTTTTAATCACTAGGTATTGCACGTTTAGTATGATGACCCTGTATTGTCATAGTAAAACAGACAGTTAATGTCAGTTGATGTCATTCTTTGTCAATCTTCGTACGGCAATAAAGTTTATGTTACTTTGTACAATTTCTTCGGTGTCCAGCAAATTTTAAACCTTTGCGAAGACATTGTGAAGGTTTTGAGCCAGCAGACAGCTACATTGGTCCTTCGAGCCGGATCTGAAGAAATACTACAAAGGACCCTGCACTTTTCTTATGTAAAGTGGCGACCGGTCAAATTTTCTGAAAGTTTGGTATGTTGTTGTACCCGACTCAGTAACCAAAAGTGTCAATGGGCCCAACCCAATCCTATGGCTAGTTTTCTAAATACGGGGTGTTAAAGTTGAAAATTGCCCAGATTTTCGGATTTATTTTTTATTTATTAAAAGTTAGATTGGATTTCTGTTGCATGCAGACGTTTACTACATGTTCTAGTAATGAAATTAGTGGATACCTATGATTGAAAATATTTATATTTACAAGGTGATTCACGAATGTATGTCGGTAGTTTTTTGCCAAAATTCATTTTTTCTACTGTGACGTCAGGGAGGCGTATTTTCGAAACGTTCTCTTCGATATAGTATTTTGACGAGAAAATATTGCACAGTACACATTTTTTATACAGGGTGTTTCACAGAGAGAACCACTAGACATAATTATTTTTTTTTAGGATTAATTTGAAACCCTGTAGTTATGGATTGATTTTTTGGAAAAGTAATACCACAAACATATGTGTGTCTCTAATCTCCGAAATATTCAAGGTGGTTTATTCATAGGAAGGTATTCTATTTTGGGAAAAGTACAAAAAACATGAACAACCTGTATTAAAAAATTTCCTCGGTCAAATGTAACTATTTTCTCACTATATATTGATTTTCATAACATCTTCAGAGGTATGAATTCTAAATCCGATACTATGACCAGTTTTCGAGATACAGGGCGTTAAAGTGGAGAATTACTGATTTTATCAGTTTTTTCTTCAAATTGAAAAGCCGGATTGATTTTATGTTGCGCCTATGAGTTTAATATGAGTTTCGGTCAGATGTACATGGAAAGGTTCAGCTAAAAATATTTACTGTTACAGGGTTATTCATGAATAAATCGCAATAGCTTTTGCAAATACTCAATAATTCTACAGTTCCGTCACAGAGAAATTATTCCATGAAGTTAATACCTAGTCGTTTACAATTTTGAGTCTGAAATACTTCATTATGATTACTTTTAATACAGGGTGAGCCATACAGCCAACCATACCAAAAATAATTATGCTTTGAAATAATTGAAACAAGAACTTTTTTAGTGAATTTTGAGTAACTGTATAACATTACATCAAGTATGCATAACCGTAAGAATTTTAAATATACAAGGTGATTTAGTTATAATCACCTACCAAAAATATACATCTTTGTCCGATATAAGTAATCGACAAGCTTTTATACACGTGGCAATAAAGATGATAATAAGAAGTTTTTTCATTTATTCAACACTTTATAAAAAAATATAATTTAACATTTAATGATTCTTTTATGATATAGGTACAATATCTACGAAGCATTTTGTTCCTAATCAGCATCAGAGTGCTGGTAACGGAACATTACAATCTTAAGTGTTTTTTACATGAAGCTATAGAATTTTACATACAATATAACAATAATAACTAATGTTGATAAATAATATTAATAATTATGTCCAAAATATTCACAATAATACAGTATTTCGTAGATTTATGTTGGATCCAGGTTTATTTTGAATGAGGAGTAACTATTTTCCTTTTTCATAGGATTTAAAAATGAATTGAATGTTTCTAGACATATGTGTGTAGGATTATTCAGTGCTATATTTGTTCTTTCATTTGAGAAAAATATAAGAACATTTAATAATAATCCATTTTTGTATGTAGGTATTATTCACATACTGGGTACCTATTTCGTATAGGCAGGTAAGTCACAATATACATCTAGAGCGAGTTATATAGTTATAAAACTCATAATAGCTATTTCCTCGCTATTAACTAAATGAATGCACTATTTTTGGGATCATCCACGCAGGCAAGAATTATACCAAAGGTATATTGCAAATACTATCAGAAAAATTAACTGAACCATTAAACTCATTACCACAGAGGTAGAGGTTCCTGTACGTTTCTTTTATAGTGGTTACCCCAATAGGCCTATTCCACGTAATTGAGACATTTATTTTTGGTAGAAGTGCGTCTTAAATTGAATAGAAGGTTCTATAGGATAGGGAACATAGTAGCGAGCTAACCACTAGAGGTACGTACATACAATGCTTATAACTGATATGAAAATGTGGAGACTAATGAGTGCAGTTACCAGATAGATGAGGAAATGAACAAGTGACGTGAAAAGGCAGAGCAGATCTGATACAGCTTAGGTAGAGTTGATATTTGAAAGATGTGCAAATAAAATGGGTGATGAGTGATTCTACATGAAGACATGTTTTGAAACAGAAGTGGTCAGCTACTGATATTTTAAATCACCTCAGGAGCAATGTGCACCTCTTCTGGCAGATCCCTTTCCCCTGAATCGTCAATACAATTTAAAAGTTTGGTTGAAGGATATTTGATATTTTGCTGATGTCTAGCATATCCTAAAAACCATACAACACTAGCAACATGAGCGCATGTACCCAATGTCCTGGCTCCTGATTTACAGGTACAGTAGTATCCTATTATTGGATCCTCGCGATTCTCATTTACGTTGTTATTATATACAACCCAAAGCGTATGTTTGGCAGCATTCACAAACCTAGAGTATATTCTGAATCTCAACCAATAAGGTTCCTGATTTAATTCGTCGATTTGAATCAAATTGTGGTTTTGTCTTCGAACAGTATCTTGTATGTAAGATGCCGCTAAATAAATATGGTAGGGACCAGTTAATTTTGTTAAATACTCTAAGTTTAATCGAGGAAATTGAAGTACATGTTCGTTGTTCAAACGATTCCACTGACCATTTCGCCGTAAAAGATTTTCATTTTGAACACGAATTTGGACCCTATTATTTTCTTGCAATTTGTCCAGCATTTCATTAGCTATTTCAGGTGTTCCACTTATTTCTATCAAGGGATGATACCTATTTATTAATGCACCAGCAATAAGATAAAATTCTTTCAAATGAGCTGCATGCGACGTGGATATTTTTCCGGAAAAAAATTTAAAAATTGTCTTGAAGTGACCATTTCTAGATTCTACTACCCATCTAGTAGTCGTAATGATTCTGTTTTGGTTAGCCTCAAGAGTAGTGAATTGTTTTTGGTGCGGTGGAAGGAAACTTGGCATATAATATTGAATACCAAGATTTTCAAATGTATCTATGGAATCTCTATAGCCTCTATCGACTATCACGATGTCGCCGTGTTGAAACCAGTTCCTAATTCCATTTAAATCATGTTCTACAGCATGGTTCAAAATCGCTGCATCGTTATTTGATGCATCCGAAAAATATGGTCCACGTACTCCTAATATGTAACCATCGGGAGCTACTATTATTTCTGGTTTCACAAGGTGCTCTTTTTTGTAGAAACAGTAAGATTGACGTAATATTCTAAAGTTACTACTTTTATCTATTTTATTGTAAGTACAATCTATGTACACTATTGCTTTTGGCAGATTGGGAGTAGGATTGTACAACTGATTTATAAATGGAGATACATGTCTAGCTATGAAATTATCTCTTGTAATGGCATTAAAACCAATATTATTCGGTACAAACCGCCTGGAAAGTGATAACCGAACATTAGAAATTGTTAGGCTCACAGCTTGTCTGGAAGGATAGTTAAGAACAATCTTCAAAAATTCATCAGTTATCCCATGTCTCAATTTTATTAAAAATGTAAGCAAATGCTTTCTGTTGATTTTTCGTGCATTGCCATATTGCTCTACATCATCACAAAATGTACATAACTCCTCAAAGTTATTTTTGGATATAGACGTTAAAGTTTTGAATTCGTCTTCGGTAAAACTTTCTGTGCTTTCCCAATTTTTGATTTTGTGATTAGCATTCGCTTGATTCCTTAAACAAGATATAAATCGTTGAAGGTTTGGAACTAAATATGGTTTGTTAACAAAACGTAAACCTTGTATTAAATCTGGTAACACAAAATCATTATTGTCAAGATGATGATCACATGTTCTTAAAAAATCAGGTACATAAATGTCAGAAACAACAAACACATTAACTCTACATTCTAGAGACATTCTATGTAGGTTTTCTTGGGCATTACATATTATGCAAGAATGCCTACGAGCTGGGGAAAGCACATTAAAACGTAGACAGTTCGGATTAATTAGTATTTGATTTAGTTCATCTCTCACAGCATTAGAACAATTTAGGCAAATTCTTGTATTTTCACCTACATCTATTGGAGGAAATCCAGCAGCGTGCCTTCTGAAAGAAGCAACTTGCAAAACATCAATATTTTCTTCTTGGTTTAAGCGAATCAACTGTCTAGGTGGAAACGGTCTTTCACATACGTAACACCTTATCCTATTTGCGAACGCCATTTTGTAACAATAACAAATAGAAAAATCTCACCACAATATTGATGAACTCAACGAAAATAACTTTGAAAACCACAAGACTAATGTATTGTCGAAAATATACGAGACAAATGTCGCACAATGTGATACTTTATAAGATGTTTTATGACATAAGCCCACTTCGATATGAACCAAAAATATTTAGATCCAACTCAATGCTGTAAAAATATTGAGTTAGACATCGATTTCAAGGAATTTATCTAATATTTATCACTATATTATATGCATAACTGTGGGGCATACAAGGTGATTTATTTATTATCTTTTTGAATAAAAATATTCAAAATCCACGAGGATCACAACAAATGCTGGACAAACTGCAAGAAAGTAATTGAAACAGGTGCTTTGTTGATGAATACAAATTCTAAATTAATGAATTTGTAATTGATAATGCAACAGTACAGAAATGCACCAGCCTGATGACTTATAATGAACTGTCAGTTTGACAACTTGTTTATTCATTGCGAGCGGCACTTCTTGCTTATTGGAATTGAAATTTTTTTTGGGTTGAATTGTCAGCGGAATCATTTAAGAAAATGGACGCTACCTTACGCATTTAGCGGCATCTTAGATACAAGAAGTTGTTCAAAGACAGGGGCGCCATTTCATTTAAATGGTTTAGTTTAATCAGCAACGTAATTGGTTTAGATTTATGATTTACCATAAGTTTGTATGCTATCAAATAAACGTTGTGGGATGTACTTGGAAAACCACTATAAAAAATACCCATCAAAACATCTACCTTAGTGGTGGTGTGGAAATTAATTAAACGGTTCACTTAATTTTTCTGATAGTTGTTGTGATTTACGTTTGTACCTTTGGTTCAATTCTTGCATGCGCAGATCATCCTAAATAAACATTTTTGTTGCTGAAAAAAGTATATTTATTAAGTAATAACCGAGGTAATGACTATAATAAGATTTATACTTTTCAATATACCTAGTATATAACTCGCTCTACACGTATATTGTGAAGTACCTACCTATACAAATAGGTTCGAATTATACCTACACAAGAAGATGGATAATTATCATCTTTTTGGGGGTGATAGCGCTGTGGGTAAGCGCGCTCATAAAGTTACTCAAAATTCACTAAAAAAGTTCTTGTTTCAATTATTTCAAAGCATAATTATTTTTGGTATGGTTGGCTGTATGGCTCACCCTGTATTAAAAGTAATCATAATGAAGTATTTCAGACTCAAAATTGTAAACGACTAGGTATTAACTTCATGGAATAATTTCTCTGTGACGGAACTGTAGAATTATTGAGTATTTGCAAAAGCTATTGCGATTTATTCATGAATAACCCTGTAACAGTAAATATTTTTAGCTGAACCTTTCCATGTACATCTGACCGAAACTCATATTAAACTCATAGGCGCAACATAAAATCAATCCGGCTTTTCAATTTGAAGAAAAAACTGATAAAATCAGTAATTCTCCACTTTAACGCCCTGTATCTCGAAAACTGGTCATAGTATCGGATTTAGAATTCATACCTCTGAAGATGTTATGAAAATCAATATATAGTGAGAAAATAGTTACATTTGACCGAGGAAATTTTTTAATACAGGTTGTTCATGTTTTTTGTACTTTTCCCAAAATAGAATACCTTCCTATGAATAAACCACCTTGAATATTTCGGAGATTAGAGACACACATATGTTTGTGGTATTACTTTTCCAAAAAATCAATCCATAACTACAGGGTTTCAAATTAATCCTAAAAAAAAATAATTATGTCTAGTGGTTCTCTCTGTGAAACACCCTGTATAAAAAATGTGTACTGTGCAATATTTTCTCGTCAAAATACTATATCGAAGAGAACGTTTCAAAAATACGCCTCCCTGACGTCACAGTAGAAAAAATGAATTTTGGCAAAAAACTACCGACATACATTCGTGAATCACCTTGTAAATATAAATATTTTCAATCATAGGTATCCACTAATTTCATTACTAGAACATGTAGTAAACGTCTGCATGCAACAGAAATCCAATCTAACTTTTAATAAATAAAAAATAAATCCGAAAATCTGGGCAATTTTCAACTTTAACACCCCGTATTTAGAAAACTAGCCATAGGATTGGGTTGGGCCCATTGACACTTTTGGTTACTGAGTCGGGTACAACAACATACCAAACTTTCAGAAAATTTGACCGGTCGCCACTTTACATAAGAAAAGTGCAGGGTCCTTTGTTCATTCTTGACAACAACGTATCGAAGATGAGCAGCGAGAAGGCAACAGGAGCAGTACGAAAAATATATGACACCAGACTTCGCAGACGAGCGAGAACGTTAGAAGAGTTATCTAACGTGGAAGTTCAGATTGATGAAAAGGTTAGAATAGACCTGAATTCGCTAGACAGACAGGAAGACATGCAGAAAGATGAAGGACAAGAAGTTTTGTCATGTAAAAACCTTCAGCATGAAAAAGACGGTTCTTCTAGGAAGTCCAAAACGAAGAGTTATAGAACGTCATCAAGCGTTGCAGAAAGACGTAAGAAGGAAATGGAGTTGATAGCAGAAAGAGAAATTCTTGAGTTGGATAAGAAGTTGATTCTAAAGAAATTGGCTTTGGACAAATTGAGATTAGTTGACGAAGTGTCAAGTTCAGGAGATTCTGACGTTGAAAATGAAAATATATCAAATGGTTCCGTCAAGGTAAAAACTTGGCTAGATCACTGTGATATACAGGATGAGCAAGAAGTTATGAAAACTACTGGAGATTCAATGTCTGACGGCTTGAAAAGGCTATCTCATGAGGAGGATGTGGGTGATAAGTACGTGAACACCAACGGTAAACCTCCAGACGAATTCTTGAAACCGTATGCTGATTTGGGAGTATATGCACTTCGTAGACAAGGTATCGACCGTACGTTGCCGAATTTTGATGGAAATCCATCTGAATGGTTGATTTTCATAAATGAATATAATGAAACTACAAAATTATGTCATTATACAGACAGTGAAAATTTAATACGTCTAAGGAAATGTTTGAAAGGTGAAGCTAGAGAGGCAGTGAAAATGCTTCTAATTTCACATGAAAATGTTCCTGAAATTATAGAAACTTTGAAAAATTATTTTGGGCGTCATGAATTCGTTGTGAAATATTTAATTGATCAAGTACGAACGACTCCTTCGCCTAAAGATTACAAACCTGAAACCATAGTTAGATATGCCACTTCATTATGTAACTTAGTATCCGCAGTGAAGCATTTACAGAATGATATATATCTGAAAAGTCCTTTACTTTTGGAAGAATTTGTCTCGAATTTGACTGTCAGCTTGAAACAGCAATGGGCATTTCATGCTATCAAGTTGAAAGAAGTCACACTGTTGAATTTCGCAGATTGGTTGAAGGAGGTTGGAAAAGCTTCCAGTCTTCTCTATAATCCCGGCAACAAATACGATCGCTCTCAGTCAAATAAAAAGTCTGAATCAGTTTTGTTGACAGAAGAAAGAAAGACCAGTCATAACGAAAACTGTACATGTTGTGATAAAAAGAAACACCATTTGGAAAAATGTAACAAATTTCAAGAAATGACAGTTAATGATCGTTGGGCATATGTAACAAAAAAGAAGCTGTGCATTTCCTGTCTCAAACCGAACCATCGAATGAATTCGTGTTTCACCAAACAATTGTGTGGAAAAAACAATTGCAAGTACAAACATAATAATCTATTACATAAAAATGTAGACGTAAAGACAATGGAAGAACGACCCAACGTCGAGGAGAATATTTTGCGAGAGCCTGTCCACATTCATCAGAAATATTCTTCTGATGTCATGCTTCGAACTATTCCAGTGAGTATACAAGGTCCAAATGGTAAAGTTTCACTGTACGCCTTGCTAGATGAAGGTTCTACTGTTACGTTACTAGACAATGATTTGGCAAGTGAACTAAGTTTAGAAGGTCCTATCGAACCCTTCTGTATGCAATGGACCAATGGACAGACACACACTGATAAATATTCTCAGAAAGTGAATTTGACGATAAGCGGAACTTATTTGGGAGCAAAACCATATAAGTTGACGGACGTCAGAACAGTGAATAACCTCAGCTTACCCATACAGTCCTTGAATGTGGAAATGATAGTCAAACATTGGCCACATCTCAAAAATATTCCCATCGAATCATTCGACAAAATCAGACCCAAAATGTTGATAGGAACAGACAACTACGATTTGTCAATGCCACGGAGTTTCGTAGAAGGTTCATCTAGACATGCCCCAAAAGCAACTTTGACAAGATTGGGGTGGGTTATCAATGGTAGAATAATCCCTGGTAAAGTGGACAATAATTTCAGTTTCCATATTTGTGAGAAAAACTTCGATGATGATATACTTCATACACTAGTAAGACAATCTTTCGAAATCAATGATCATGACATGAAAGAAAATGACTCTGTATTATCTAGTGATGATCAATATGCTATTTCTATCATGAGACGGACTACAAAACGGGTAGGTGATCGTTTCGAGACTGGACTTTTATGGAGAAATGACTGCTTTACGATGCCAGAGAGTAAGACAGTAGCTCTCAACCGTTTGTATTGCCAAGAAAGGAAAATGGATAAGGATCTTATTTTCGGAAAAGCCTATTGTCAGAAAATTGATGACTATATTGCAAAGGGATACCTAAAGGAAATTCGAGCAGAAGATTCTCCAGATCAGAAGATATGGTATTTACCACATTTTGCCGTTTTCAACAGCAATAAACCAGGTAAAATGCGGTTGGTATTCGACGCTGCCGCCAAATCGCATGGCCTGAGCCTTAATGACATGCTTCTTTCCGGTCCCGACCTCTTAACACCCCTTCTAAATGTTCTTTGGAATTTCAGACAGCGTAAAATTGCATTCTGCGGTGACATTTCTGAAATGTTCCATCAAGTCCAGGTGATAAAAGCAGATAGGTCAGCCCAGCGTATTCTGTGGAGAGGTTTTGACAGATCCCAGGAACCCAAAGTTTTTGAAATGCAGGTAATGACTTTCGGGGCTACCTGCTCCCCTTCCCTTGCACAATATATTAAAAACCAAAATGCCCTTGACTTTCAAAACTCTTTTCCTGGAGCATCACATGCGATCATCAACAAACATTACGTTGATGATTATCTAGATAGTTGCGACTCAGTTGATGAAGCCCTAGAACGTATCAATGATGTTATTCAAATCCATAAAAAAGGGGGTTTTCATATTTGCAATTGGTTATCAAATTCCAAACATATCATGTTGACCTTACCCGATGACTTTAGGCTCAAAAAAGTGAAAGAATTAAATTCAGATTCAAGTCTGCCTGTAGAGAGAGTATTGGGAGTACAATGGGATCCAGACATGGATGAATTCAAATTCAAATTAAATCTCGACAAAATCGCAAAGAAACTATTGACGTTTGAATGTGTCCCAACAAAACGAGAAGTACTGAGACTCGTTATGAGTATATTTGACCCAGTAGGATTTTTGAATAATTTCATAGTCACGGGAAGAATTATTTTGCAAGATTTGTGGCGTCAGAAGATTGGCTGGGACGACAAGATTTCAGAAAATTCAAAGAAAAAATGGGAACATTGGTTGAAAGAAATAGCACATATATCGGATATCAGAATACCTCGGTGTTATTCATTCAATATATCTTCGGCTAAATGTATTCAGTTACATACTTTATGCGATTCTAGCAAAAAAGCTTATGCAGCTGTTGTATATTTACGAGTTGAAAGCAAGTTCGGAATAGAAATATCATTTGTATCTTCTAAATGTAGAGTATGTCCTCTGAAATCTACTACCATCCCTCGTTTGGAGTTGCAAGCTGCCGTTATGGGTAGTAAGTTAGCCAGCCGTATAAAAACTACATTAGAAATACATATAGATGAATCCTTCATGTGGACTGACTCCCAAATTGTCCTTTATTGGATACGTTCTGATAAAATTAAGTTGAAACAGTATGTTTCAAACAGAATTCAAGACATTCTCAAGAATTCAGATCGGTCTAGTTGGCATTGGGTACCGACAAAAATGAACACCGCCGATAGTGCCACAAGAGAGGGCTCTAATATACAATCAACTCGTGAATGGCTCACTGGTCCAACATTCTTGAAAAAATCATCGGAATTTTGGCCAAAGGACTTGGAAGAAGATGTGAACGATGAAACTGAAATAGAAAAAGAGTTTTTGGGAACAATATTCGAGAATAACTATGATCTTTCTGAATCTCTACCTGAATGTGACAGATTCTCATCGTATATAAGACTTATTAGGACGACAGCTTGGATGTTCAGATTTTTGAAACGATGTCGAAAACAAACTATTTCGAGTAATGAACTTTCTGTTGATGAAATTCATGAAGCAGAACGTTTATGGTGGAAATTTGTTCAACTGCAATCATTTCTAGAAGACATGAAAGTTCTTGAAATTCGAGGTGATCTAAGACATAGTAAAATTAGAAAGTTGTGTCCATACCTTGACGAATCCAATGTGCTGCGTGTGAGAAGCAGAATAGACACAGACATTCCTGGATTTGAGAAGCACCCTGTTATACTGGATTCGAATCACACTTTCACGAAATTACTTATTCAGTTTTATCATGAAAAATATAATCATCAGAATCGAAATATGGTTGTGAATGAGATACGTCAGAAATACTGGGTTGTTGGACTCAATAGTATGGTCAAGAAGATTTGGCGTAATTGCCCAAAATGCAAAATCACTAAATCATTACCTGTGATCCCAAGAATGGGTAATTTACCAATAGAAAGGACATCACCGTATGTAAAACCATTCACCTACTGCGGTTTGGATTATTTTGGTCCTTTTCAAATAAAAATCGGACGGAGACGGGAAAAGCGGTATGGAGTTCTATTTACCTGCCTTACCATTCGAGCCATCCATCTTGAAATAGCGAATTCCTTGACAACGGATTCTGCGATATTGGCAATTCAAAGGATGTGTGCGAGAAGAGGTTGTCCTGCCGAAATCTTCAGTGACAACGGATCAAACCTAAGAGGTGCGGACCGAGAATTACAAGCTGCCATTAAAGACATTGACCAAGATGTAATGACCACCAAGTTGACCCTGAGAGGTATCAAATGGAATTTTAATCCTCCCACCGCTTCTCATATGGGTGGAGTATGGGAAAGACAAATAAGGTCGGTTGAAACTTCTTTGAAAATGATAATGAAGGATCAAGTTCTCCGCGAAGAAGTTCTCTACACCTTATTTTTAGAAGTGGAGAATATTGTCAATTCTAGACCTCTGACAGACATCTCTTTGGAAAGTAGTGACGAAGAAGCCTTGACTCCGAACCACTTTCTACTTGGCCCATATTACAATAGTTCGGAATTAAATATCATGAAGAATTTCTCACCCGACGAAAATGTTTTGAGGAAGCAATGGAGATTCGTTCAAGATTTGAGTAACAAATTCTGGAAGCGTTGGATAAAAGAGTATCTTCCTACCCTTCACAGACGACAAAAATGGTTCAGTGAGAGCGAAAATCTCAAAGTGAACGATGTTGTCATTGTAGTTGATGACCAATGTGCACGAAATCTATGGCTGAAGGGGATAGTTGTAGCAACATTTCCAGGAAAAGACGGACAGGTACGAGTCGCAGATGTGAAAACAATTAATGGTGTCTTCAGGAGACCAGTATCGAAGCTATGTGTGCTTGATGTTCGACAGAAATGATGAAGAAATTACATTTCCTCATAGGGGGGAGAATGTTATGGTGTTATACCATTTTCATATTTCTCATGTTTTTTAATCACTAGGTATTGCACGTTTAGTATGATGACCCTGTATTGTCATAGTAAAACAGACAGTTAATGTCAGTTGTTACATGAATTATCAGAAAACCTGCATTTGAAAGATGAATGAGGTATATCAAAAATAGGAACAGATCAAGTGAAGCAGCCATGAATTGGACAATTCATAATTATTCCAAACACAATTTGAGTGACAAGTATTTACGTGACAGTGGTTTTCGGCTCGTTGTCTACCTGTCACCCAAACTGTGTTTGTGATAAGCATAGAAACATTGATTTTTCATCACTTACTCCAGCAGATCTTGCAATTTTAGCACTCAGCAACCAACTCTCGCCTAATAAGGAATCCAAGTATGGTACAGCTTCCTGAATTTTTTCTTTTGCAATATTTTTAGCAAGGTCCAACGATACTCTTCTCATACATAACAAAGGTTCTATTATACGAACTGATTCTTCAACTACCTTCGAAATAAAATATGTTAGAACATTTTTCTGATGACTAAAGGCGAATTCATGAAATTTAATTCAATTAAATATGGTTGAAGTATACACCGGGCGTTCTTCTAAGGCTAGCGGGGAACAATATTATGGAAACCATAACAAATCTGCATGGATTGGAAATTGATATAATATATTTCAAAGACTATGAAATGACCAGTTTAGCAAAATCTCATACAAGTCATGATAGCGAGGAACTTAACTACACTAACCGGCAAAATAATCGATCCACTCAAAATATTGATAAAATTTGCTCAACATTAACCTCGTTAATTCAAGTCTGATTTGATTGTTTCTTCATTTAGTAGATAAACTCATAAGGAATCTCACGAGAAGAGGAAATTTCGAGAAATTAGCCATATCTCCAGATTATACAGGGTGACAGAAAGAGTGCATTTTCATTCTAATTTCAAAACAATCTCTGGAGTGACCATCAAGGTGTTGCACCATGTTATTTCTCATTTTATCATCAAGATACGTTCATTCCTAACATTTTCTTGTTTTATTATTTACGATTTCTGTTTTTTTTTCATAAGTTACAAAGGCTTTGATAAAACGTCACATCTGCTCATTCTATCCAATGGCATTAACAAATTTTCCCAATGAATTATTTTTTTCATGACATTCGTGTACCCGAATCGAAAACCATTTATTTTTAGTGCCTGATAATGCATGTTGCAAGAATTTTTAGTGAGTATTTAGCCGATGTTGAAATAACAGTAATGAATTGGCATCCTAGAAGCCCAGACATAAACCCAATTGAACATGTTTGGGATGCTCTTGGGGGAAAAGTACGATCTCGTTTACTAGCTCCTGCAAATTTACAGCAGCTCAATGAAGTTGTCATTGAATAATGGCAGCAAATCGACGAGGGTTACATAAAAATATGATAATGTCTATGCCAAGACGAATTATTGCAGCAGTTATTCGTGCACTTGGAGGGATCATGTCGTACTGAGTTCATTACAAGTTTATTATCACCATGATGTAAAAATGTAACGTTTTATCAACACCCTTGTTTCTTCTGAAAAATGAAGTTATTGTAACAAATGCAAAAAGGAAATGTAAGGAATGACCGTAGCCTCATAATAAAATAATAAATTACACGGTATAATAGCTTCACCACTCCAGAGATTATTTCGAAATTTGAGTATGAATACACTATTCGTGTCACCCTATATCATTTGGCTAATTTATTGGAATTTCAACCTTGTGTAAGATACCGTATGTGTTAACCTTAAATTAAAAAAAAAATCAATCAAATGAGACTAAAATTAACGAAGTTATTGTTGTATCAATATTTTGAGTGGATCGATTATTCTGCCGGTGAGTGTATTATAGTGACAAAGGCAGCAGCAGCAGATATCAGTATTTTGCCCGAGTGATTGAAAAACCATTGAGCAATGTTGATATCACATGTGACGAAAAACATATAGCAAACCCGACTGTTGACTGGATTTTTTTGGTTTTCTCAACTCCATAGAATATGAAATAATACCTTTATTCTCAATGTCCATTCATTCATCAACTTTCTCATCAGATTTTCGGTATAATGGTTATCGTTGGGTTTGAGCAAGAGCTCAGAAACAACTTTTTCAACTTGCTGTAATTCGTTCAGGGCATGCAACTTCGATACGTAACCGTACCCATGTTGATAGGCTCCTTCTTCCAGGCTAGCAGCGCTGAAAGACATCACTTGTTGCTTCATCAAACCATTCAGAGTGGTTTGAAATTCTTCCCTTTCACCTGAAATTTCCGTGTTCAGTTCCGGTCGTCATCATACCATGTTCTTATGATTCATCCAATTATTTGCACAACTTAGGTGAATCTTCATCAGCCAATATTGAATTATCGTGAAGGTGATAGGCATATAATAGAGACCCCTCAAATATATCTAATAAATTTTCTCCTGCAGTCGTATTGATGGAATACTAGACGCGATTTATTAATGGTCACTAGAAATAGATGTTAGTATTAATATTGTCTATACTTATTTTAATATTTCTATTACAATATACAGTGTGGAACAGCCAGATGGAATAAATTCCATAACGAATAAATGAGAGCGTGTTGGGAAAAACGCTTGGACACGTCGATTTGTATTTTTAGATTCGCTACATTACACTCAATACTTA
Organism: Chrysomela aeneicollis; assembly: GCA_029955515.1. Classification (NCBI taxonomy): domain Eukaryota; kingdom Metazoa; phylum Arthropoda; class Insecta; order Coleoptera; family Chrysomelidae; genus Chrysomela; species Chrysomela aeneicollis. The sequence continues at coordinate 6,716,831 of JARUHQ010000009.1, read as the reverse complement.
CTTCACATTTAGCTCTTAATATTGAGAAAATAAGCAAAAACCATTATTTGTGAAATAAAATCCATAATTTTCCATTTTTAATGTTAATTTTTGTAATACATCTGAAAACACTTAATATTTCCGAAACAGTTGAAGATAGGTGTATGGGACATTGTACATGAATTATGTCTAGAATTTTCTGGAGAATCCAAAAAACTAATAATATACAGGGGGTTGTATTTAAAATAAGAACGTTGGTATCGGCCACTGTCACATGTCACACCCTATATAATTTTTTTTAAATGCGCATCTAAAAATACAAATCGACGTGTCCAAGCGTTTTTCCCAACAAGCTCTCATTTATTCGTAATCGAATTTATTCTATTTGGCTGTTCCACACTGTATGTATTAATTAATAGCATGGTCTTTGAATCACTTAAATCATTTTTAATTAGATTATGTCCAATTCCAATCCTACTACAGCACACACACATTTTTGATTGGCTATATCTTTCATACGATATCCGATATTTACTACTTTCAGTAGTTTCACACGATTTGGTCACCAACCAAACTTACAGGCGAAATACATGTACAAAAACAGTATAAACTAGCAAGCTATTTTCCAGATGGCTTTTTTTTCAAGTTTGATATGGAAAGAAATAAAAAGGGATGCAAATTTATCACAAATTTATTTCAAATGATAATTTCGTATTAATATGGCAAATATTGCAGCTTTTCAGAGAAGACATTCAATCGAATTCAATGAGACAATGCACTTTCAGTAACCAACTTAATGCAATACCTAACGAAAAGACTACTTAAATATATTTGTAAAATTTTCTCAAAAACATGACGTAAGTAAGGGGCATCAGATTTTCGTCAACGATACTTGTGAAGATGAAGTCATCGGAACAGGATTCGTGGGCCAATTTTTGATCAATATCTGTTATCACTCACTAATCACTTTTGTAAACACTCAGTTAGTACCTTAATAACTATATTAACGCTTTTCACATCACTTGGTTGAACAAATATCCCTAATTTATGAAATTCTAAAAACGTCAGTGGATTTCAACTCGTCGAAACCCACGCATGCGCACAATTCATCATTAGCAAGGTAGACAGTCTTTTGTTTTTCCAAAACTGGCTTCACCTTCGCGTGAAGAGAAGTATAGGTGTTATCCATATAGTTGTTATTACATATATGGGCACGACAGGCTGTGATGTATGACCACAGAGTAGACAAATCATACAGAGGTGAAGGATAGAAAAGGCAACCGACATTAGAGAGAGAAAGAGAATTGTACCAATTTAAAGGGCTTTCGGCTATTCCCGCCAGGTCTCGGCTGATATTTGTGAAACAGCTGTTCTCTGTCGTGACGCTGTGCAGAAGCTGAGCATACGACGAGACACGAAGATGTTGAGTGAACGATCGGGATTCATGCTTTCTCAATTCTTATTGGTCACTGATTTTGTGGCATCAGTGTGAGCCGTCATATTTCAGAAAATCACGTAAAGGCAACATTGCTTCGTACCAATTTAAAGGGCCGAGGTCATGAAAGCGGCGAGTGCAAACATCAAACAAAAGGGGCGGAGTTTCTCATCTGTAAGGTTCTCTCATCTGTGATATGACCTTGCGATAACATCGGGCGCCTACTCACTTAATTAGCGGATAATAGCTGATGGTTTATTGCCGTCGCTGACTATCGAAGAGGAACGATATTTCTCAGAACTTCTTGAATATTCAGGAGAATGAGTGATTTTGCTAGAACAACAGTTTTGTACCTATATAAAGGGCCAGTGTCAGGGATCGCGGACAGTTAGAAATAAAGCTAGTATTTTGAACATAGAGACTTGTATAGCGATAAAAGCCAATATCTAAGTGTTTATCGTATTGTATCACGAGTGTTTCAGCAGAATAATTTTTCATTTTTTGTATGTTTAAATTAAACGAACCCAGGTAGAAAGATCGTATTAGTATAGATATTGAAATTAATATCAGTCCGTTTTCATTCACATAAAATGACGAATGCAGTTTTTTTTTGAGTTTAAATTATGTAGAGCTAATGATTCAGTTCTTTGTTAGGGACTGTTTGAATTTTCAAAATAAAATTTGATACATACCAGCTTTGAAATGTATCAATGCTTTTCCCACTTGCACACCCCAATTCTGATTTCCCAGCATTTCTGGCTTCTTCAGTAAACCATCGAGTTCATCGTATTGGCCTAGACGCCATAAGGGTTCTGCTTGCATTTCAAGAAGCATGTTACCAAAATCCGGTTGACTCTGTAACGCTCCTCTCACGAAGTTTAAAGCAGTGTTGACATTATCCAAATCTAAATAGCACTGTACTAAACCCTACGAAAGAATTGTACATACTTCATCAAGGTTCTTATAATGGGGGGGGGGTACGAAATGTGATCAATTCAAATCTTGTTTTTTTATTGGTGGGGCGCGCCAAATTTGAAGTGTTTTGAATATACCAAACCAACAACGGGTCTTACAGTTATGGAAATTGATGAATTATCCATAAACCAATGTATACACAGTGTTTTGTGGATTGATTGCTGAGGATTTCTATTAAGGTCATAAAAACTGACAAAATTCGAACATAAGTTAGTTATAAGTAGGGTATTTGGTTATTTCACCAAAATACAAATTCCGCAGACATAACTTACCCACTCTAATAACAGTTTAGCTAACTCAATTTCCCACTGATCTCCAACTTTTCCCCAGGTACCCCATAGCCCAAAAGCTCACCTTATTTCGTAACTCCCCCCTATTATAAGAACCCTGATATATAGACTATAGTTGTAATAGTAGTGTTATGTATTCGAGATCAGGTCCTCCTTTGGTTTTCTATATTAATTTATCAGTAAATTGTATGTATTGCAATACACAGATATAAAAAATATATTGTTATATCTATTTGTGCAGTTTGTCATGTGTTATTTCTTATATAAATGAATATTATACCTGAATGTGATGTAATTTGAGTGGTTGAAGCATATGTTCATAGCAAGTTGTTGCATCTGCTAATTTACCAGCTACTTCGAGTGCTAGAATTCTTTCTTCTACTGAGGGTTCATTCAGTTGAAGGGCCGTGGCTCCATCGACTCCATCTGGTTCTTCTAATTGGGCATAAATCTGGAAAATAAAAGTGTTAACAGTACCTACCATATAATAGTAATAGCATCCAACAACACAAAACTTACATACTTTTGAAAAAAAAAGACTAATTCAGATCAGATCAACGACCTAAGATTTGTGTCGGAGGATAAAACTTGTCTGAGCTTTGTCTAACCTAACCTAACCATATAAGTAATTTCTTTTTTTTTAATAATAATGATATGATTTGTTATTAGACGAGCTCTCACCTATCTATGATAGAAATGGATATCTTTTGTATTTTAATTCATGAATTTCCACGATTGGTTGGTTTATTTTACGTCGGTTGCACCTCAAACACTCCTATGTAGAGTTTCGAGTACAGGATATACTGTCTGGATATCGATACAAAAATGTATAATTATTACAGTAGGTATTCAATATCATTTTCCGTTTTTTATTGTTTCAAAATGTCGAAACAGTCAATACTGATATTAAGATATTTTTCGAGAGTTCTCTAATTCAAAATACAGAATTTATTACACTCTATCTACTCCTAACACAATACACACTTAATTTAAAATCGCTATGATATTCGCTTTGCACGCTGAGTCACTTTCTCTCTGCTTCGAAACTAAACTCTCTGCTTGTCTGCGACTCTGTGGTCCTTTTATATGTGGAAACCCATGTTTTCAAAAGATGCACAAACCTTCTAGAAAATTCTGCCGATATTCTTCTCAGATTCGACATTAATGTACATAAGTACGTCTGCGACTAGGCTCCAGTAGCGTGTTCTCGGAACACAATACACAATCCTTAATAACAATATCATGTCAATGGCATGTTTTACGAAAATAAATAATTCATAATTTGAAATCACTAACCCCAATCTAGATCATTAGTATGAACCGGTTTTCGTCGGAGCTAAGTGGATTTTTGAAAAAATTATTGAAATCCACTATATTTCAAATTATCGAAAACGCGAGAAAATGTTGAAGAAACGAAGAACGCGAAACCATATGATTAATTTACCGTGACATACGTATCTATTTCCATTACCGTCAGATTGACGATTTCAGACTGAAGCGACCATACGTCAAATATAGTAATTGTTCTGACATTCATATTTCGATTCTATAATGAAGTCATTATGAAAAGCAAATGCGTAGCCTCTGTTTCGATACACATTTTTTATAATTCGGAGGTTGGTTAGTTATAAGAGTTAGGCCCACTTTATTTCTGAGCGATTTTGGGTTTGGTGATAGTAGCAATGAAAAACTCAATGTTTTTATTGTTACATTCTGATTCAGAGTATGATTTGATTTAAATTGACCAATAAAAACAATAACAACGTTGTAATTTTCACCGCTGGTATCGCAAAAATCAAAATCTGTCAACAGTTAACTGGGCTTTACGCTTGTGCGTCAGATTTTAAATATTTCAATGTCATTATTGTTACCAATCGAAGATGTTTCTTTAATTAATCGATATTAAATCCATTGTTTTTTCAATAAAAACATTTATATTCCAGACATTCATGTAGGCATGTTGTTTTGAATATCAATGAAACTATGTGCTGACGGAATAAAAAATCGGTAATTCACAACTGGAAAAAGTTTTCGATTATTACCTAAAATATGGTAATACACAGTAGTAATTGATACATTCACTTCGCAATATAAATGAATATATTCCCTTGTATAATAAACGATACGAGAGATAATTGTCTCAAATATTAGTAAATTTTTTCATAAGATTTACAATATTTTGTTGGTGCATTTGGCACCCTCGAATAATTGTCAAGAATTTCTTGCTATCGTAGCTGCCACCGACATTTTGTTGTATGGAGAATCGTCATCGATATCTGTCGTTTTCAGAGAAGTATCGATTTTTAATTCGAAAATTGAGAACATGAGTCAACTTTATGAAATTAATAGGATCATCAGGTAGTCTTTATACATGAAAAGGTTTAATTGTTTCAAGTGTCAAGTGTTTCAATTTGAAGTTCATCTATGCAGGACAAACCTATTATGTACGTTTTGTCGAGTACATCGATTTTCATTCCAGAAATTAAAAACTTGTATTGACTTTTCGACAGAGATCGATCAACCACAAACTTGTAATACATCATCTAAAGAAATGTTTGAAAGGGAAATTCAAAATTATATTTTGCGTTGTATACTTACTTCTGCTAGGAAAGTTAGATTGTTGTATATTTCATCTTTGTTTCCTGTGATATAATCTTCCAAATACATCAGTGCTCGTGGATATTCTCCACAATGATAATTGCATTTCGCCAGTTGTAGTTTACAGAGCTCTCTTTGGAAACCCTAGAACATGTACTAAGTTAACTAGGCACATGAAAAATTCACAGAACAATAATCATTATCTACTTTGATTATCTGGAAATGTTCATTGGACATTCCTGGTAACCCTTTTTGCCATTGCCATTCCCTGACCCAACGATCTAGGAAATCTAACAACAGAAACACAACTTTGGTACTCTGCATTTGCTTGACTTCTTCGGGAGTGATGATCTGTGGTTCACCCGCTACACCATGTATTGGAATAGGTCTAAGCTAAAAATAAGTCGCATATCTCGTCAGTGAAATCGAGAAATCGAAATTACTGACAACATACGTTCAGTATTTTTTCATCCAAACTCTTCTGTTTCGTGAAAGAATTGGTAATGGTATTGATTTCAATGAAACATTTCTCAGCTATTCGATCACTTCCTTCCAGTAAAGCATGGAGAAGGATGTGTGGCAAGAAATGCATTAAAATCCGTTTATCTTGCTTCATACTTGGTAGAGTTACTTTCAACAGTGCTTTTCTTTCATCAGGAAGTACGGATATCAGACTTGAGGTCCAACTTAACAAAAATAATGTAAACATATTGATGATTGATATTAATCACTCAAATTAACCTACTTATATAGCCAAGACTGAAAAGATGCTCCAGAATTCGAACCATATATAGGTGTTGAAAGATTACTAGCTAATAATGAATGAGCAATCATATATCTTGAAGAGAGCAAAGGTAACATAACCTCCTTCTGCGTTAAAGGGAACTCATTCCATAAATCAAATCTGCTGCTGCTGCTATCTGGAGAAATATCATATCCCTTTAGGATTTCCTGTATAGCGAGGGCATATCTGTCCATACTCTGAAATTCAAAATGCAACAAATCAAAATTTTAATATTCAGTTCAGTTAAAGAAATGAGCCTTATGGAAAATTTCATCTTCAAATAATATGGAAATATAAAAAAATTCAACATTAAAATAATTAAGCATATTCAATAAAAGGAGTGAGTATAGGTATTCGCCTAAATACATCAACATGTAAAAATTGGGGTCAGGTAATGAATAACATACAAAATTCGAATTAGTTGAGGAGGATTTAAGTGACCAGTAGAAATAAAAATAGATGTTTTTATACCTGCGTGTTTTTTTCAGTCTGAAGAGCCTTGATTAGTTCATTTAAAGAACTGACAATAAACGAATCCTCGTTGATATAAAACGAAAATGATCTTTCATCACGAGTATACCTACAAATTTTGGAATGACTAATTTTCAGCTAGATTTTCAAGATGCTCACCTTCTTGGTAAATGGCTGGGTTCAATAGCACCTAATTCTCCCATAACCTCTCCACAAGCTAACCTCAGTGATTCGTCCTTCTCTCGACAACCTGACGTTATAACATCGATTAATTCAACGATAACTGGGTTGATACCATTATAATCAAGAATCATTTGATCTAACTCTTCTCTACTCCGTTCCAGATAGCCTTTCAGATATTTCAAACCCTGGATCCGAACTTCCACTGACTCGTGGGTTATATACTTCAGGAACTTCTTTATTTTTTCATTCAGCGTGCATTTTTCTAGCGGCTTCAAGTGTTTTTTGATGACGAGTAATATCTCGTGATCGACTTTTGGGTAGTCAACGAAAAATAAGTCCGGAATATAATTTTTCAACTTCATTTCATTTTTTATCAACAGATAGTTGAAGATTCTGTTCACTTCTTTCGGGCAATGTTCAAGTAATGGAAGTATGGACACACATATAAGTGCTAATTGGGGACCCAGAGATTCGATATCGCATGTATGTATGAAAGCATTCCAAACTTCACAATTAAGATGAGGAAAGTTTCCATAATTTGTTGTCTGCAGCATGGCAATAATTTTGAATCGTAGTGGCATTATATGTTTGGAACCCATGAACCTGAAATAAATTCAACACCAATAAAGAAACTGTTCTTTCATATCAGGATATGAAATCAAAAGGTTGTGTTTGAAGGAAAAGCGAATTCAGTGCGAACGTAATTTTCAACTTTATAATGGAATATGATGCAATATCTTCATTTCAAATACTTGTTCAATTACATGAGTAATATGTATAACCAATATAAAAAAATATTTTGGTAGCATATACAAGTAAATTAAAAATTTTTGAACCTACTACTCGAACCAAGTAGATACCTATACCTACTTCTCGAATAATCATCCGTGGAAATGGGTAATAGAGATTTTTTTAATTGAATCATTGTTCAGGCGTTAGAACATCTCAAATGACTAATGTTATTATTTTAATCAGATATATAGAAATGGTTAACTTAACGTGGGATTAACTCTGCTAACTCGCGAGCTAAGGCATGCGTTGCCGTGGTTATAAACAAATTGAATATCAAATCGTCTGTTAAATCTTTATGCAATCGGCCCTAAGGCGACTAAAATACATATCAAATTAAAGGTTGATATTGTGTTTTTCCAAGTAACACTGTTTCATCAATTTAGGTACCATTTGAAACATAAATACTCTGATTTTTCCGAGGATTTTTCTATATTCTATATAACGTATTGTTACGATATTTCTACTTGGGTTCGTTAATAACACTTAATTAAATCACAAAGATATTCGCTTTACAAATCTCAACGTTCACAATACTAGGTTTCTTTCTAAACTGGACTCTTTTAAACTAAAACTAACTGTACGCGCCACTGCGCTCCTTTTATATAGACAAAATACTCATTCTGGCAAAATCTTCAAATACCGTTCATTTTCGAAAATCTGCGACGGTTATGAGTCATCCGCTATTGTCCCCTAATTGATACGTCGGTAACCGATGTTATCGCACTCAACTAAGCATCAACTTTTTCCTGATTTCTCCTTCATTTATTCATGTAGTTTTTCTCATAACTGAACATATTTTCTCGTTTCAGTCGTACCTATATCAAAAAAAATACACCATTTTCAATTTTCATGAAGAAAATTTGGTAACGTAAAATTTACGACAAGCGTCTGTTCATGTGAAATTACACAGCGCGCACACTGCAAAGAAGTAGGTACTGTCATATTATTATATCGTTTATATCTTTTTTCAAGCCCTCACAGCAGTTTCTCAACATATATGTGAAGAAAACGCCATTTGAATAAAAAAAAACAGATGACGGTTAATGAAAATAATCTCGAAATCAATACTCCCAGAATAAATCAGCTAGCATTGTCGATTCCCTCCATTCTCGTTAAGAAATTTGAATTCGGATTTAGGAGTGGCACAGAACCATCACAGTTACACGAATGATCAGGTGTAACAACAACTATCGTTATTCTCGCAAAAAAAAGTGATGGAACACCAATTTTGGGATCCTGAACCCTTCTGCGGAATAAATACCAGTACAATACTCTATGAACTGGAAAAATAAGTACATAACAAAAGATCCAAAAGCTAAATAGAATCACAAGGAATGAGGTATGCCAAGATACTACTGGGAAACTATAACCAGAAGAGATCAAATGACTGCATTTGCATGAGGAAAAACAAGTTCAGAATGCTAACGGGAATTCCAACAGGGAACTGATGGTTGAAAGTACACCTACCCTGCACAAACCGAGGTTACGATACCTCGGAGAACATCAAATAGAAGAGAGAGATTTACCCAACTTGAAGCCATCCTATATCCTGAACTTTCTAAAAGCCATAGGACTGGAAATTAAAATCAAATTTTTACATCATAATTGTTTATTTCAATACCTACGAAATTATCATGTATGAAAATAGTATCTATCTTCAGCGATTTTCTGAGAAAATCTAAACTTTTTCAACCAGAAAATATGTCATTGATTTTATTTATTTATATAAAAAATGAAAAACGGTTACATTCTGGTTGTATTCTGAATGTCATATGAAGAAAAAATAAATAAAAATTCACCGAAAATCTGAAGTGTATGACACTTCCGGTAAATCCTCAATCTGCAGGAAGTTGAGTTACTTTTCAAAAAATGCAGTTTTATGCATCAAACATATCCTATGAATTCCATTTCCTTATCTCTGAAAACAAAAAAGTCATAGGGGCGAGCCTCCTTCTGTGGAGACCTGGTATACAAAACTTTTATTCCCATTTGAGTGAGTTGTATATCTATCACATTCACACCTTTTGGATATCAAATTATCCTAGTATGCTATTGAACAATTTTGATAAAAAACTTGATCAATAATTGTGAGATTCATTGTATGGTATTGAAATTATTACTCACCTGAATAAATCTGCCAAACTGAGTAGAAATTTATCTTTCCTGGTGTTCTTAGAGATCAATTTAACATCAAAATAAAGCAGCACACCAAGAAAATGTGAATGCAAGTAGTCCTGTATAGAGCTAGCTTTTGACTCTGTATCTTCATCAGCTAGGAGTTTCAGAGCTAATTTCACTTCATCTTTTTTCTCATGAAAATTCAGCAATAGTTCGTTGAGGATTATCTAAAAAAAGTTACATTATAACAATGTAAGGTGACAATTTTCTCAACATACCCTGAAATTTCGCTTACGTAATGTTGGGCCACTCAATCCAGTAGATTTTTCCAAATATAGCATGCACTTCTTGAAGTCATCATTGGACATTTCCAGAAATATGTAAATAAAAATGTATCCATACTTCATTGATAACAGTTCTGAAATATCAGTTCCCATGAGTGCTGACATTTCATGAATGAGCCTGGCAACTGCAGGCATTCCAACGATTTTTGATACAAAGAATGGTAACAAATAGTTGCTTTCCTGGGTTACAAATTCTTTGGACCCGTAGAAACCAAGCATTAATGATATTTTTTGTAGAGATGTAGACAATTCATAATTTATCAAAGCCTGATTTACTGTACACAACTGTACAATCACTTCACATAGCTCTTTCTTGTTTTGACTATAGATGGTTGTAGTACTGGTATCATTTCTTTTGGCCAAATTGAAACATTTGTTGACAGCTATCAAGGGATATTTTGAAGTAGGTATCATTATGAAGTACAAGAGTATTTTCATTGTGTCTAGAATAATTTGTTCCCATTTTATACTAATTATACTGTCTATTGTGCTCAATATGTTGTCTTGTAATTCGAAATCAGAGGATTTCAATGATTTTTTAGTTAGAGCAAGTAAAAATGTTGATATAGTATTCAGTATTTCCATTTTGATATTTGTAGACACAATTTTATTTTCCTGAAACATATTATTCACTAATTATTAAAAGTTACATAAGTAATTCTGGAAGTTTGGTACCTGTAACTGTTCCAATGTTGAAAAGATTACCTCAGAAAATATCTTTCTCACATCTTTGTTAATATCACTAGCTCTTTCTACCCAAATCTTAGTAACACCTGGTGTATGGAACTGTAAGGCATGGCTTGAAAGATATGGTAATACTCTTAGGCTCTCAATCTTGACATTTGGGGAACCTTTAGTGAGGAAAGCTAGTACATGCTTCAACATCAAGTTAGTAGTCCTCTCTTCAACATTTAGTTTGGAATAATTGAAACCAACAATATCCTTTCCAAATCGAGCTTCTAGTATTTTCATTTTTTCTTTTGGATCCATTGCATTGTGAAACATGCACTTTTTGCAGCATATCTCAACATCTAATAGATATTTTGTTTCATCCCATATAATAGCCTTTGTATAATCTGAGTTTATACAGCATAATACAGTAGATGAAATATGTAATGCTCCTGTCAAAATACTTTCTTTTTGTTTCATAAACATAGGGTGAAAAATATCATTCATGAGAATATCAGTATCATCAAATAATGTGAGAATGTAAGGAAATGTTTCAATAACCTGAAATTTAAATATAGAGTACACTTAAATGTTCTTGCTCAATCATATATAATTACTTACTATTTTGATACATTCTTCATCTGTGGATTCCAAAATATTTTTAGAAATGTTCACATACAATTTCTGAATTGTATGTGAATGTGTACTATTCAAGTTCAACAAACCACTGGAAACTATCTTGAAGAATCTATTGATTATTCTCAAGCATGTGGATATCTTTATATTCTGAGTAGACAAATATTTATAAAATGATCTTATGGCAATTTTCATGTCTCCTATAGGTCCATCAGCAATGAAACTGTCTGGGTACTGATTGCCACACATACTTTTGAGAAGTGAAGATGCCAAGAAATTGAATATTATATCAAGATTCCTTGAACCAGTGAGAATAATGAAAGATAAAAGAAATTGTGTTGCATTCTCTACATCCTTTGATGTTTCCCCACATTTATTTATATGTCGCAAATATTTCAGTATAAACTGAAGTAACAATTCTTTTTCATCAAAATATAATAACATGAATTTGTGACCTTTAATTTTCACTAATGATAACTCTATCTGGATCAACATATTTGAGAGGCCTTCAAAAAATTTGAAGAAATAGCCAAACTCACATCTATGGTTACAGTCAAGTGTTCTCAACTTTTTCATTATTCTATCATGTAGTGTTCTCCAAGTGTTGCTGATTTCTGTTTCATATACTTTTATTTCATTTGAAGCACTTTCATATTTAGAAATATCATTGTGAATCAGGTCTTTGAAGTAATGGAGTATACTAAAATTTTTCAAATCAAAATATTCTATTATATGGTCAGAAAGCTTGACATCTGGTGATAATTTGCTCAAGTATTCAACAGAAACCATTAGCAATTCTTCAGAAGGTACTTTTTTATTTTTGATTAAACTAGTACTGAAAATATATTCATTCATCCTGCCAAAATTGCTGATATACTTTCTTAGATTATCATTCATCTTCAAATATTTGACAAGTAGAGATTCAAACCTACTAGTATCTGTGTTATTCAACACAGTTATCCCATCATACAGTTTGAATACATACTGTTCTAATAAGGATGCAAATGATTCAAATTTTCCTCTGATTCTTATATCATATTCTTCAAATTGATGATTAATATTGAGGAGTTCTATAAAGATTTCAATTGTGTCCAACAATACTTCATCAACCAATTCACTCCATAAAAATATGAGATGATCCAATAGCTTGTAAGTATACTCGTCAAAACTGTAAAACATGAAGTTTTCAATTAATTTGGATCTGACAAATCTCATCAATTTACTCAATACTGTTAGGGAATTCTTCTTTGAATTAATTTCCATGCATACTTGAGTCAAATCTAACTTCATACTCAAGTCATCAATTCTAATAGGAACAAATATTTCCAGACGTAACCTTTCTGTAGGGTTTTTATAAAAACCTACCAAAAGATCAAAGGCTCTACTATATTCCAGTGACAGCTCCTGATAGATATGCAGCTGGGTACTAGACAGTTGATCCAATATACAGAGTTGAGTGTCAATGATAATTTCATGAAGTTTTGAGAATTTCTCACATCCTAGTAAGTAGAAAAATTGGCCCAAAATCCAAGTAGTAAAGGCCTTGTACTTTTGACTCATCTGTTGGTACTGATCAAAAGTTACATTTGCATCTTTGATACAAATGAAAATATTTGAGCACTCCTTGGACTGGATTATTGTTGCTAACCTTTTGACGCTACTCTCTGAACAGTCTCCTCTAATCAAAACAGCTATAGTATCATTGAACATTTTCCACATTGAGAACGCAGGTATTTCTTCTTCTACCTCTGCCATGATTTTCAATTTCCATATCCAAAAACTGATCTCAATCTAGTTCTTTGTTGTGTCCACCAAATTCACCTCATCTTCTTGATCACTTCTTGATCATTTTCAAATCCATTCTTCCGCTAACCGGGCTAACCTAACCTAAATAAAAATACGTCAACTTCTTCCATCTTCGCTACAGTCCTTGCACAAACACAGATATTGCCATTGCCATGTTGCCAACGAAACCCAACGGAATCATTCCAAATTTGCAACATTTCTTTGATCTCTGTTATTGAAAATATTCACGGCAAATATTTCGTAGAATCCTGGGCTCAAATTATTTTAATCTTCAACAATCTTCAACCCAAATTCATCCCAGATCACATATAAAATGTGGGTCCTATTGAAATTAGTGAGATTATATAGTGTTTTATTTAATTTACTTTTATTTGAAGATTTGAAAATTATTTTTCCTCGTGATTTTCTGTGAAACTATATTTGACATAGCTATTATTCATATTTGAGAGGAAGTTAGACACTAAAGGTGGATTCATTCAACATATCACTTATATATCTTTATTTAACTCAATTCAATAGGGTTAAATTATGTATAAATAATAAAAGTAAGCAATCACTTAACTCAATAAGTTCAATATAATGTTGCATGAATCCACCTAAACTGTAGCTTTGCTGCAGAAAATAAAAGTTTTACATTTGCGATCATTACTTTCATCATATAACGGGTATTCCGGTAATGTTAGTTCGGATGACTAATCTCTGGTTAGGTAGGTCATATAATAACTCAAGCAGATGAAGTTTGCAGCGCGAGCCGCTCGCAGGCTATACTATATATACTTTATCTACGACTATAACAATATAAAGATAACCTAACTGGGCTAGTGGTCGAGTGCGTTGAATCGTTGGCTTATAGTCTAGCTCTGGAGGGCCCGGGTTCAAATCCCGAGGCGGGTATTGGAAATATTTATTTATTTCTATAGTATCGTTTAGCGGGAGGAGATATAGGTGACCAACCGAACATTCTTGGTACCTTATTGATTTCAATCCTTCGGAATCTCAACGATAACCAGCCGAGTAGTGCTTCGGATGACACTTAAAAAGCTAAGGTCCCCGTCTTCGATCCTTACTCACACAAGTCCTAGACTTGCGACTCTTACGAGGGTTGCTTCACAACTAAGTTGGTGGTTAAAAACACTTTCAAAAGTAGAGAGAAATTATCTAATTGACACATATTAATAATAGTTACCTAATAACAATGTTGTTTCAGTGCCGTTATATATCGATTCCTTCCAGCGCGGCGAAAACAATAATAATCATGCAATAATCTCGGCAATAATGCACTGTATATAAATTACATCAGTCTGGTAATTTTAAATATGTATCAATGTCTTTGTGTGTGAATGATATTTTCCATTTGTAAATTTAAAGAATATAATATATATCGTTTGAACGAAGATTAAAATATTTATAACTATGGTATTGTTACAATATTTCTACTTGGGTTCGTTAATTCAAACATTCAGTACGAAACTGAACAATTTATTCTACTAAAGACTGTCCGCGACACTGCAGTCCTTTAATATAGGTACAAAACATCCATTTAAGTAAAATCTTGAATATTCATTGAAGTTCTAAGAAATACCGTTCATTTTCGAGAAACTGCGACGGCTATGAGTCACCCGCTATTATCCTCTAAATAGGTACGTCGGCGACCGATGTTATCGCGAGGCCATAAATCACAATCAGTCGCGCGCCGCCGAGGTAATGACTTCCGGTATTCTCGGAACACATCACAGTCCGTAAAAATGTACAGTATAACAGTGAATTTTCTGTCAATTTTTGTTTTTGTATTTGCTACACTACATATACAGGCTGATCAAACTCAAGTCGGCACTATTGCTGATTTCGTTATTATTGAAGATACGCCAAATGTTACGCATTTTAGATTTTCGAGTCATGAAATTGAAAAATTGAACAAGTTAATACATGTCGGTTCTATTAGAAAGACGCATAACTCCGTTATTTGGGGTTTTAGGATAAAATTTATAATAACCATTTATGTTCCGGTTCTCCCGGAGGAATTGAAAATCGATTGAAATCGAAATTATAAGGTGTCCCACTGAAAAAAATCTATTTTTCCAAATAAATCGGAAACGTCCCAGCAAACACAGTTACATCACAGAGATATCGCAGCGATGTAACAATGTAACCTAACCTAACCTGCGATATCGCATTCTATGTCGTACAGACGTCGCTGCGATATTGCAGGGATATTATTTTGTCACACTCAAGTTTCCTACATGCGATGTCGCTGCGATATATTATTATAATAAGAATAGCGATGTGTTTTTACGATGAAACTGCGATGTGTTTTTGGGATGAAACTGCGATGTGATTCGATTTTGACAGCAGGGATGTGTGAACTTGCAGGGATGTAAATATATGATATCACAGAGATGTGAATATATGTCATCACAGCGATATACAAATGTAATGCAGAGGTAAGGTGATATATAGGGGAAAATGTCAGTGAAAAAAAAAGAACATACCTATATTATAAACATTTATTTCCAACAATGAACAAATACCAACACAAAAATAAAATTATTATTCCATTCCAATAAATAAAAGGTAATTCTTTTTAGCAAAAAATATAGGTTATTATTATTTCTGGACATTCTTTGTTTTGAATGAATATTGTTTTCTTCGGAGAAGGCTGATGGAATGGAAATATTAGCTTTAGTTGAATTTCTCGCATCAATATTCAATCTGCAGAAACTTCCTCATAAACACATTCTGAGAAAGTTTCCAGCATCAGCTCCCATACGTCTTCCGAAGCGATGAATCCGTAAATGATCATCTCTATCCCCCTTGGCTTGGGTGACACCATAATCTGCTGATTCAAATACAATAAATTGATGGTTTGGATTACCATAAACTATCATGTTCCAAAACCATCAGATGTCGTCTTTTGAGTATGATGAAAAGAACGGCTTTGCATGCTTTCAAGTGAAAACTTATTCTCACCATTACTTAAATAAAACCTATACTCACGTTTCGTGTACCCCCACAGAGCTGTTTTAACTTTTCGATTGTACAAGAACTTGAAGAACTAGCAGTACTAGCACATAGACCACAACTTAAGTGAACTGGCAAAACTGATTGGATTGCTCTGGAGTGGTTGAGAAAGTTATAACTGGTGATGATGAATCATCATTGTCAACTGTGCAGGTGTCCACATCAGACCACGGAAAGTATATTTGCGCGCGGGAAATCAAAATAGTGGCTATTAATGTAACGAGATTATTATGCGATTTATAATATTAGTGGAGGACATTGCTTGGTAACGAGGCTGTAGCTGAGTCAACCGCAATAGACGGTCTAAACTCGCTAATAATCGAGTTGCATTCAAAGCTTCATCGTATCATTGACAACGGCAATGCGAAAATAAATATAAAATAAATAAATATTATATATTTGTTATCTAATGTATTATGCTTGTATTTAACGTATTATGCTTTCGTAACTGACGTGAATTATGGTAACTATAATGTATTATGAGTACCTAACTAAGGTTTTGGTACGTTTATGATGTTGATAATTATTTTCAATAGAGATTTCATATAATAATGTCTAAATCTTCAATGATACGATGAATATTAATAAATTGTACCAAAAAACGGAACATTCGGTTTTTGTGTAATACAAATACAATACAATAAACAACTGCACAATTTGTGCTATATATATAGTACACATCAGAGGTGTCATATCGCAGGTTTGTTTGCTTTTGTACATCACAGCGATGCGACGTTTGTGATATATCGCAGTTTGATCTCATCGCGACTTCTCAGAGATGTCATGCTGCAGATGTGTTTGCTTTTTTACATCGCAGCGATGCAACGTTTGCGATATCGCAGTTTGATTTCATCGAGAGATCTCTGAGATATCATGTTGCGGATATGTTTGCTTTTGTATATCGCAGCGATGCAACGTTCGTGATATCACTGTGTGATCTCATGGCGATATCTCAGAGATATGTTAGGTCGCAGATGTGCTCACTTTTTTACATCGCAGCGATGCAACGTTTGTGTTATCGCAGTTTGATCTCTTTGCGACATCTCAGAGATGTTATGTCGCAAATATGCTTACTTTTTCACATCGCATCGACGCATCGTTCGTGATATCGCTATGTTACCTAATTGCGACATCTCAGAGATGTCATGTCGCAGATGTGTTGGCTAGGGCAGTGGTTCCCAAACTTTTTCAGTGTGCGGCGCACTTCCAGGTTTAGTACTTTGTCAAGGCGCCCTCACTCGCAATAATACACTCGGAGATTCCGACTTTAATCTTGGAATTTCCGACTTCGAAATCGGAATTATTTTTTTTCTATTTTGAACTCGGAATTTCCGACTTTGAACTCGGAATTTTTTCATTCCGACTTCAAACTCAGAATTTTGTTTTACGATGGATGATGGAATATCTATCAACGCTGGTGTTCAACAAGGATCTGTTTTGGCACCAACTTTTTTTCTACTTCATATGTATGACCTGATAGAGGTGACCTGCTGCACTGTCCACAGCTTTGCGGATGAAAGTACACTCGAGCTCTAGAGCCGCTATATCATCCAATGAAGCTAGAGGTGCAAGGCGGATACAGGTTGACACTATTCATGAAGGTTTAGTTACAGTTTTTGAAATGGGGATCTGATAATCTAGTAGAGTTCGATGCAACAAACTCAAGTTGTGTATAGTTTCTCCAGGAAGGCTGATCTGATCTAATGCCTAGTTTCAATATTCATTATTTTTCATTCATTCTCATCATTTTTTGAAAAATATCGATAACACGAAGAAATTTTCGATGTATAGATATTTTTCCCAGGTCTGGTTATAGATGTAGGCACCAGGAAAAACCACACTAGATTATGTCTCGAGCCTGGCAATGAAAGGGTGGCCAATCTGAGTCTGTCTGGCCTGCCTGCTCGCGGAATCGCTCATGGTGGCATAATAATATAAATGATTTTAATGAGCATCTTCCATAAAAATATCTACAAAAAAAGGGATATCGCCCACTTTTCTGTGATCAACAAACTCGTAAGTGCAGGGTCACCAACCAGACGTATAGTTTTAATTGATAGAATCCTGGAGCTGAACTCTAAACATGTGAACTACTCTACATGGTTACCGAGTAACTCGGAATTATTTTTTTCCGACTTCAAACTCGGAAATTCCGACTTTGAACTCGGAATTATTTTTTTCCGAGTTTAAACTTGGAATATTCCGACTTTGAACTCGGAATTTCCGACTTTGAACTCGGAATTATTTTTTTTCCAACTTCAAACTCGGGATTATTTTTTTCCTACTTCAAACTCGGAATTTATATGTATGCGGTATTGCATCTCTTTGAAACATTAAATAAACGACTTTTAGAATAAATTAGGTATAACCTTGCTTTAGTCTTACGACCCACACTTATGTACGGCTCATTAGTATGGTGGCCAGCCCTATGCAAGAAGGTCAACCGTAAAAGGGTGGGAAAGGTCCAGCGATTAGCTGCCGTTCTCATGACGGGACAACCCCGACCAAAGCCCTAGAAAGGATCCTACATATGACTCCATTAGACCTGCATGGGAAAGAGTACGCAGCTAGCACCGCTCTTAGACTCAACGCAGACTCACCATGGCCACAGACAAACTATGGCCACTCGACAATTCTGAAAGAATTCAACCTCATTTTAAACAATACGGATTACACCAAATCCACCCCAATGTTCGACCGCAATTTCTCGCATAGAAAAGTGGACGGCGAACCTAGTTAAGCCAAAGGGGACGCTCGATCTTCTACACCGATATGGCTCAAAACTAGAGGGGAAAGTGGGTAGTGGAGTCTTCTCAGAGTCCCCACCTCTCAACCTATCATTTCGATTACCGGACTCAAACCCAATGAAATATCTATTCTAAGTGACAGCCAAGCTGCCATCAAATCTCTAAACTCAGTCTACCTGACCTCAAAGACGGCTTATGCAATGCCGTAAGCGACTAAAGTAAGAAAGTGTGTTTGAAAAGTGTTTTTAACCGCCAACTTAGTTTCAAAGCAACCCTCGAAGTCTCATTGAGGCTTGTATGAGTAAAGAAGACGGGGACCTTAGCTTTTTAAGTGTCATCCGAAGCACTACTCAGAGTCAATGTTGTCTGGGTACCCGGCCACATAGCAATTAGCAAGGGCTGGTACGAAACTTACAACTATATTTGCCAATACTAGACCAGGGGCACCTATCGCTGAGCGAAGGTTACTCCTTAGACCATAGGGTTACTCTTTCGGAAAGAAAGTACTCCGCCTAACCAAACCAACCTCAGGTGGCGGGATGAACACTCTTGTATCTCATCAAAACAGGTATGGCCGGAGCTTAACTTGAATCGAACTAAAGATATTTCATCCCTCTCCAGGAATTCCATTGGAAACGCGACTGCAGACATCACTGGACACTGGCTGGGAGGGTGCCATGCTGCACAAATGGGAATCCTACAAAGGAATGACTTCTGTAGAAGCTGTCAAGACGGAGAGGAGGAAGAGACTATGTACACTTAGTCTGTCACTGTTCTGCCCTATCCAGGAAAAGATCTTCTGCTCTGGGGGCAGCCCTATTTTGATAACATATCCGATCTTCAATCGATTGGTATCAAAAGCCTTATGCTATTTATAAATAGTAGCCACTGGTTCTCACGGTAGTAGTGGGGGTGGTAGCCACCTCATACGGCATCACAATAACGGGCCTTTGGCCATGTGGGTTCCATCCCGGACCACCGTGTAAAACTAACCTAATAACCTAACCTAGTGAATACTCAACAAGTGTTTTATTTTGAAACAAAATTCACATTTTTCAGTTTCCACCAGTGACGTATATTTTTTCCCTGTTGCATTTGATAGAATGCAAGGTTTTTGGTTCTACTCAAATACATTATATATATAACATTTCTACCAGTTGTAGTAATTCAATTTTAACTCAAAAGTAAAATATAAAAGAATAAACGAGCTAAAATAAAGGTTAAGCATTTTAAATTTTTTGCCCCAATGATTTTCATGAATCATAAGACGGCTATAAGTATAGGAAATCATTTCAGTTCAAAGAAAAATATAGTCAGCAAAATATCCAGTATTGATTCCTGTCAAGTTCAAATATATTCCATGTCGAATTAACGACTCCAAATTAGTTTTCCCTTTCAGACATAATATTTAATGAAAGGGCAGATGAAAGAGTTGTCATTCAAACCCGGAAATTTATGTTTATAGGTATACTGGCAAATATCAGCACTATTATATACCGGGTGATTCTTCAAGGCGGCTCACCCCTATAACTTTTTTATTATTGAAGATAGAAAAATGAAATTTGGGGGATGTGTATTATAGTTCAATTCACATTTTTTGACATAGTAACTTATTGCTTCATCGTACTCCCGGTTCGACCGGAAATGACCATCCCATTAAGCAAAGTAAAATTCATTTTGAAGTCGAAATAAAAAAATTCCGAGTTCAAAGTCGGAAATTTTTTATTCCGACTTCAAAATGAATTTTACTTTGCTTACGATAAAGCAATAAGTTACTATGTCAAAAAATGTGAATTGAACTATAATACACATCCCCCAAATTTCATTTTTCTATCTTCAATAATAAAAAAGTTATAGGGGTGAGCCGCCTTGAAGAATCACCCGGTATATAATAGTGCTGATATTTGCCAGTATACCTATAAACATAAATTTCCGGGTTTGAATGACAACTCTTTCATCTGCCCTTTCATTAAATATTATGTCTGAAAGGGAAAACTAATTTGGAGTCGTTAATTCGACATGGAATATATTTGAACTTGACAGGAATCAATACTGGATATTTTGCTGACTATATTTTTCTTTGAACTGAAATGATTTCCTATACTTATAGCCGTCTTATGATTCATGAAAATCATTGGGGCAAAAAATTTAAAATGCTTAACCTTTATTTTAGCTCGTTTATTCTTTTATATTTTACTTTTGAGTTAAAATTGAATTACTACAACTGGTAGAAATGTTATATATATAATGTATTTGAGTAGAACCAAAAACCTTGCATTCTATCAAATGCAACAGGGAAAAAATATACGTCACTGGTGGAAACTGAAAAATGTGAATTTTGTTTCAAAATAAAACACTTGTTGAGTATTCACTAGGTTAGGTTATTAGGTTAGTTTTACACGGTGGTCCGGGATGGAACCCACATGGCCAAAGGCCCGTTATTGTGATGCCGTATGAGGTGGCTACCACCCCCACTACTACCGTGAGAACCAGTGGCTACTATTTATAAATAGCATAAGGCTTTTGATACCAATCGATTGAAGATCGGATATGTTATCAAAATAGGGCTGCCCCCAGAGCAGAAGATCTTTTCCTGGATAGGGCAGAACAGTGACAGACTAAGTGTACATAGTCTCTTCCTCCTCTCCGTCTTGACAGCTTCTACAGAAGTCATTCCTTTGTAGGATTCCCATTTGTGCAGCATGGCACCCTCCCAGCCAGTGTCCAGTGATGTCTGCAGTCGCGTTTCCAATGGAATTCCTGGAGAGGGATGAAATATCTTTAGTTCGATTCAAGTTAAGCTCCGGCCATACCTGTTTTGATGAGATACAAGAGTGTTCATCCCGCCACCTGAGGTTGGTTTGGTTAGGCGGAGTACTTTCTTTCCGAAAGAGTAACCCTATGGTCTAAGGAGTAACCTTCGCTCAGCGATAGGTGCCCCTGGTCTAGTATTGGCAAATATAGTTGTAAGTTTCGTACCAGCCCTTGCTAATTGCTATGTGGCCGGGTACCCAGACAACATTGACTCTGAGTAGTGCTTCGGATGACACTTAAAAAGCTAAGGTCCCCGTCTTCTTTACTCATACAAGCCTCAATGAGACTTCGAGGGTTGCTTTGAAACTAAGTTGGCGGTTAAAAACACTTTTCAAACACACTTTCTTACTTTAGTCGCTTACGGCATTGCATAAGCCGTCTTTGAGGTCAGGTAGACTGAGTTTAGAGATTTGATGGCAGCTTGGCTGTCACTTAGAATAGATATTTCATTGGGTTTGAGTCCGGTAATCGAAATGATAGGTTGAGAGGTGGGGACTCTGAGAAGACTCCACTACCCACTTTCCCCTCTAGTTTTGAGCCATATCGGTGTAGAAGATCGAGCGTCCCCTTTGGCTTAACTAGGTTCGCCGTCCACTTTTCTATGCGAGAAATTGCGGTCGAACATTGGGGTGGATTTGGTGTAATCCGTATTGTTTAAAATGAGGTTGAATTCTTTCAGAATTGTCGAGTGGCCATAGTTTGTCTGTGGCCATGGTGAGTCTGCGTTGAGTCTAAGAGCGGTGCTAGCTGCGTACTCTTTCCCATGCAGGTCTAATGGAGTCATATGTAGGATCCTTTCTAGGGCTTTGGTCGGGGTTGTCCCGTCATGAGAACGGCAGCTAATCGCTGGACCTTTCCCACCCTTTTACGGTTGACCTTCTTGCATAGGGCTGGCCACCATACTAATGAGCCGTACATAAGTGTGGGTCGTAAGACTAAAGCAAGGTTATACCTAATTTATTCTAAAAGTCGTTTATTTAATGTTTCAAAGAGATGCAATACCGCATACATATAAAATTTTTGCGATGTAGCCATCGTAAAAAACCGATAGGAGTGTGAAGTTCGGTAGTTCTCGAGCTTGACAATGATCGAAGGGGCATCCAGCATGCTTTCGCCTGGTCTGCCTGTTCGGAATAGCTCGTGGTGGAATGATAGACGTAATTTCCAATAAGCATCGGCTATCAAAATATCTATAGAAAAGAAAGAGATAGCCCACTTTTCTGTGATGTTCTAGAGAGGTCAATTATTTTTAGTTGGTGCAGGATCACCACCAGACAGATAGCTCTCCTCTAAATAGAACATGTGAGCAATATTCCCTGACAGGTCGAATCTGTGCTGTGTAGATCACGAGAAGCTGTTGAGGTGTGAAGTGTAGCTCTTGGCAGAGAACAAGAAACCGAGGTTTTTGTGAAGCCAGTTTTAGTAATGGACCTCACATGATCATCCCATGATAGGGCATTGTTTATGGTAATACCGAGCATGGTTATTGATTATTTCATGGACACAATCATTTAGGTCAAGAAGGGTCTGCAAGAAAGTAGGTACTACATGATCACGTACAACACATGTATGGACAAAAATGAAAACGACCAATCAATGGCCTAGTACTTTCAACCCCCCCGGACCTACAAAACATGTAACCTGGATACCGGATCTAGCGTAAGCAATAAGATCTATGATTAACAGAAAGGACCTTTCTCCGCCTAGATGACACAGGGGCTCTAGATGAGACAGTAGCAAGAAGTGTACTGTCACCCGCAAAATTGTGAACAGGACAGGAGATCACATCTAACAGGTCGTTGATGTGTAGCATAACACTCCTCCATAACAAAGTTGGAACTAAAACAGATTCTTGTGAAACACCGGCATTGATAGTAATTCTTTCAGATGATACGCCATTCACGACAACATGTAGTGACCAATTCAAAAGAAAGCCTTTTAGTAAACGACACAGTTGTGACAGCAAAACATATGACGAAAGCTCTCCAAGAAGGCCTTCATATATCCAATGCTACAGTCAGAGACTCCCCCGTGTTTTTTAAAAAGACATCTGCCATGAATGTGTTCTTCTTCTTGTTTGCACTGGTGGGCGGGTGTGGTAACCCTTGCACTTAGGCCTCTTTAGTCGGGCCCTTTGTGTACCTACAGAGCTTCTGACACATCCTGTGAGCGCATCACGATGTTCCACAAAAGCCGTTTTTCTCTGGTGCACCAGCGCGGGGCACTCAGTGAGGATGTGCGATGATGTCTCATCATTCTCCAAGCATCATCTGCAGAGGGGATCGTGTTTGATCCCGATACAAGCGCCTATTGAGATGGTTATGTCCTGTTAGTATCTTTTTGAGATCTCATCTGTTTAGTGATATGATCTCTTTCGTGAGCCTTATCGAAGGTCCAGTTATGTGAAGCTTCGATTATCTCATTCCAGGTGTATCCTGCCATGATTCGAGGAATTGTAGCAATCCCTTCATATGTTCAGGTTCAATTGGATTTTTTTCCGAACCTGAAACACCTGAGTGTCCTGGGACCCACATGAGGCTGACTTTCCTTCTCTTTGCTAGCCTTTTCAATGCATTTCTGCACTCGGACACTAATTTGAATGTGATCCTGTTGGATCGCAATGCCAAAATTGCAGCTTTGCTGTCATCATCATATATAGCATATTGTGATTTGTCTTCGATCTTTCTTGTCGAGATTTTCATGAACCTGTGTTAGTATTGCGAGTACTTCTGCCTGGAACACTGAGGCGTATTCGCCTAGGGAAATCAAAATTTCTTTTTCTGTCCCCCCTTCACATACCCCTGCACCAGACCTACCTCCAAATCTTGAGCCACTTGTGTACCACATTGACCCATTTGCTGGAGGTATTTCAGGTGCGTCTTCGTTCCATTCATCCCTCGTGGGAATGATGATATTCGGGGCTTTTCTGAAATTGTGTAGCGGTATGGTGCTGTCTCTTTCCATCAGGAGTGTAGGACAGCATTGTTTCAGATAAGGGAGTGCCCAACTTCTGCTGTTTCGATCCATAGGTTTGCACCTTTGAGTCTGTAAGCAGTACGCATGGCTTCATGTTCTAAAATCAGATGTAGAGGAGTCAGACCTAGTAGAACCTCAAGGGATCTGGTGGGCGTCGTCCTCACAGCACCTGTCATTCCTAAGCAAGCCAATCGATGAACTTTGTCTAGTTCGGTTCTGGTTGCTCTTTTGTTCGTGCTGGTTCACTATACGATTGAACCATACGTAGTGTCGGTCGAATAATCGCCGTGTATATCCAATGAAGGGTATTTGGTGTTATGCCCCACGTTTTTCCGATGCATGCCCAATAGCCTTTCTTAGTGCGATTCGCTACGTGCTCAAGATAACTTGGAATCTATGATGACTCCGAGGTATTTTGTTGAGCCTTTATATTGGAGACATCTTCCCGAGAACGTGATATCTGGAAGATTTCCTATTTCGCGCTTCTTGGTGAATACCCAGTCAACCAAAAAAGTAACAGTAAGTCGCAGGGAATGAAAAATATTGTAACAATGGTAATCATCTTGGCGACTTATCAAAGATTTACTGAGAACTTCGCTACGTGGACATCAACATCTGCTTATTGTTGGCACTGCGAATTCTACAAATCAAATTCTATAGGAATCGCATGCGACAATATATTGAGAAGTTTTGATGAAGTGCACATTGCTAATACTATACGACATATTCCTATTCACTTTTATCGAATATCGAACTCGTGATATTATTCGAATTTTAAATAATATATCATAAGTGAACTTCCTCTAACTATAGCCGCGCAACTACTTGAGGAAGTCTTTTTGTAAATTTTTTAAAATGTTCTATTTAATGACACGCGGCGACAACCCAACGATCAACTTCATGCGCACATGTTATGTTGATTGATGGTTCATCTGAATATGCATTATGCATTCCATAATTGCCAGTACCCATCTAGCTTCAATTCTCATGTTTTGGTAGCTACTGATGAACTCTATAATATTGATGTAAAATATATAATTGAAAACATTCATCAGATTGGTAATGATCAAATGATATTCAAATCGTGAATATACAGTGTGAAATATCCAAATGGAATGAATTCATCAGTATCTCAATAATTGGGCATATTCATGAAAAATCAGATTTTTTGTTTTGAAATAAAATATCTCTTGCAATGTATGAATTTCATCCCTAAAATAATCAAAGTTCAAATTGATGCTATGTTTCACATTCTGGTGCCCAATCAAATGCCTGGATCATGAACAATCGCGAGAAATCAATGTATCCTGGACTTCAGGAGACCGAAAGACAGAAATCTAATAAGATGGCAGAGGTCACAATCATGTTGAGAAAGTTGTGTCCCATCTTCTCGCAAAATATAATCGGTAGAAAGTAAATAACCGATTTTCGATCATTTTTATAATGCACCAAGAGTAGGTACAGCTTTTGCTCATAAGCTCAGCTGTAATTCATTTAGTTTACGAAAATGCATAATCGAATTTGTAACAGTACCACCCGACATCCGAATCGAATGCAGAAATAAATTATATCACCTGCAGTGCCTATTCAAATAAGTAATTGGGTATACCTAATCGAGAGATGGCGCTCCTTACCAACAACCGCAGATGTTCTACCCAAATGTAACAAATACTTCACGCATAAGAATTACCATTTAAACACAAGAATGGAACTCTGACCGACTGTCCCCAGTGATATTCAGTAAACTTCACAATATCAACATTATGTTGATATCCATTATAAAATGTAAAATGAATTTACATATTCGAAAGGGATAGTAGACATTCCATTCACGAATTCATCAACGTGAAATGGAATGACCTTTTGCGATGTGTATGGTAATTCGCAGATTCAACGTTCACGAAAGTTTTATTCGATATTTCATTTCGATGTTTACACTATTGTTCCATAGATGTTCAATGTTCTACCATAAAGAGACGTCGCATAATTGCAGTATATGGTAACTGAAATAGATATTCATTGCGATATTCTGGCAACTTATTGGCGATATGTGAGGTTGCGGACATTAAGCACTCGCCAATAAGTACTGTAGCGCATTTTTTATATCAACATTGTGAAGTCGCATCACCACGATAGTAATTCCCTGCGACTTCCCTGCCACCGGAACTGGTTAACTGGGTAATACCAAGTCCGCCTTATCACAGGAGCAATATTCACGTGCCCCACTGCAGCCTTAGATATAATGCTGAACCTTCCACCATTGCACCTGTGTGTAATGAAAGAAGCAGCAATCACTGCCTTCAGACTGAGCCAGACAAAAAATCTCAAATCAGGAAATTGGATTGGACACTTGAAGCTTTTGGAAAATATTTCAATGGAATCAATGTCTAAACCGACAGATATCATGCCAGTTAAGTACGACTTTGAAATGCAGTTCGAAATGGTCATAAACAAACACCAAATTTGCACAGAGAACCGACCTCAACTGGGAAGAGATGCATTAGTGTGGTATACTGATGGATCCAAGATGGATGAAAGGGCTGGAGTAGGAGTTACAGGGCCAAATTTCAGGCTCAAAACCTGTTGATAACATCTCAACCATCTTTCAAGCAGAAGTACATGACATAGAGATATGTGCCCAGGAGTGCCTCGAAAGGGACGCTCGAAGGGCAAGCAGCACTAAAAGCTCTGAAGGCATACACTTGTTAGTCTAAAAGCTGAGTTGGGACTGTAAACAATCCCTGAGACAATTGGCACCGAACAACCCAGTCACTTCGATGTGGGTGCCAGGTCATAAGGGAGTTGAAAGGCAACGAAGAAGCAGACTGCCTTGCCAAAGATGGGGCAAATACACAATTTGTCGGCCCAGAACCCTTCTGTGGAATAAGGCCCAATTGAGAGAAGAGTTTCGACGCTGAGAAGCGGATGAAATGAAATCTCACTGGAATAAAGTGCTAGGACAAAGACAATGGAAAAGGCTAGTGAGCCTCTCGCCAAGGAAAGCTAAACAGCTTCTCGAGTTGGACAAAAAAGACTTGATACTGGTAACGGGACTCCTCACTGGACACTGCCCTCTGAGATATCACCTCAGAAAGGTGGGTAAAACAGAGAGTGATAGTTGCCGCTACTACGAGAACTTCGCTGAAACTGCAGAACATTTGCTTTGCGAATGCACAGCACTCTTTTGCAAGAGGCTCAAGTTTCTGAAATGGGCCTTTTTAGAGCCCTCCGATATCAGGAACCCAGCTCCCAGGAAACTGATAAACTTCGCAAGAAGCCTCTGAATCCCGGGCCTCTCGAATAGATTAAGGGTTATGCTATAAAGATCTAATAGGTCGAGGTGCTTGAGAGGCTGAAAATATTCCCCTATCTTCATCTAAAATGCTTTTATTGAGAATATATGAGGATGAATGAATAATCAATAGGTTTATGAAATAAAAAATTATATTCCTGTCATAAAGACTTAGCTTCAAAAATGTTCATTACTGTGGAATTTGGGATATAATTTAACAATACCCTATAAACTATAAAGGATTCGTTCCTCATTATACAGACACATGGTCGTTCAAAATTCACAGATAAAAAAATTACTTCAAACAAACATCTAGAAAATAGTTCTTGGTATAACTGAATAGACTCATTATTCAATGAGCGTGTAATTATGGCTATTACTCATGAGAAGTTTGCGAGAGAATATTTGATTGAAAAAACAAATTTTAATGGTTAATGTCAAACAAATTCATTGTGAAAGCTAATGAAAAATAAATATCGAAAAAGCAATTCATTTTTGGGAACAAAAGAAAAAATAGTACTTTGGTATATAAAATTCGAACCTACAACAAATCTTGTTGTGTAATAATGCGTATGCAAGCCACATGCAAATTGCAAACACACAATCAACTGAGCCATGAACACCTTCCATCAATTATAATAAGAATTTTAACATCACTTGGACATTTTTTTTCAATTAGGTGGAGAAATCTTTGATGAAAATTCATAGATTGCACTCAAACTGGTAGCTTGTGGAACTTCTGGTGGAGTGCAGTTGAATTCGTTGTCGTTTTCTCAATCCATTTTTACAAAAAGTCAGCTCTGAATTACCCCAGGTTCTCAGGTAGGTAGGTATATTGTCAAATTTGACATTTCATGGCGAGTCTGATTCAATCATTCCAAATCAATTTTATACAACTGATACAACTGATGTCAATCGTTTCGTAGATTGAATCTACTTTGTCGCTGACAGGTCATAGCCTGTTGTGTGGAGGCTCTTACGCCTCTTACACACAGGGCGTGGCTTGTTTTGTGTAATGCATCCAGTTACCAAACATAAAAAGGGTCAATTTTTCAACAGTCACAGAAAAGAGAGTGAACGACATGGCTTTGGTCTACAAAGATCAACAGGAGATTTGCTTGCCAACGTTATACATATTATTATTATGGTAGATGTCCATTGATAAATACGCGGGAATTTTGTTTTAATAAAATGTCAGAATGGACATGCAGGTGAGTCATTTTTTTTTTGGGCCTTATCTCAAAGTTCTAACTTATTCTAGATAACTATAGTCTACGTTCTTTTGTTTGAAGATTATATTTCACTGGCAACCAGTGAAATTAATTGATCTGAGATATGTTCTAGATCTGTGATCTGATATATGTGGGGTCCAATGAATTGGACAAATTTTGAGCAATAATGAATAGCTTCGACAGTTTCCCTGTAATCATTCCGCCAGAGCTCAAGTGTCATAGATCGATAAATGAAACTCTTCATCAGGGAGAACCTTAAAAATACCAATATTTCTTGCCATTGAAGAAAAATGCAACACCCTGGGCATCTGTAACTATTTTCAAAACGTGGTCTTTCTGATACTTAACTATAGACAGTTTCATGAGAAGTTTACGGTTCGACTATTATTCAACGTATCTGCTACTTCCTGCTATTTTGTAGTGCAAGATGGTCTTCGAGACATTACGCGGGCACAAGAATCGTAACGTAACAACGTTTTTAGTACGAGTTTTTGCATAGTGGAAACTTTGTTCCTGCTGCACATCAACGATCTGTTAAAGGTTGTCTTCTGTCCCGTCCACAGTTATGCGGATGATAGTACACTTCATTCCTCCCCTAGAGCCCCTATACTGTCTAATGAACCCAGTGGGAAAAGGCGATGAGTTGACACTGTAAATGTAGAGAGATACGTCACTTTCAACACCTCTTAGAACATGCAGCAACGTCTACCAAACCTAACAAAACCTTCCTGAATGTAAAGCGAAATATATGTATGAAATATACAAAAAAACATCCCGTATATTGTGCATGGGTATATTGTAAATGTTCTAAAAGCAATAATAAATGATAATGTATTGACGTGCAAAAGGTTATCTATATATTTGCTGATACAGAGATAAAGTATCTATCTCATTTGTCATTTTAAGCAGCATATACCAGATTTGGGGATTGGTACGGTTGAAGCCTCTAGCTTTAATTCTATAACTTGATATTAAATTACATAATTTTATTGTATTTGTTAAATCAATAAGAATTGATATTGAATTATATAATTTTATTACAAAAATGGTGGATTCAATTGAACCATAACAATTAAAAAAAGCTGCAGTGTTGCAGCTCTGGCGTATTTCATCGTTTAACTATCTACCTATTTTCTCCTGCACTTCACACTTTTTATTCGTATATGAAATGTGCAAAGATTTAGGCATTTCAAAAAAATACATCTTTCGAAACTATTGAAGTAAAATTTCTCTAGTTCAATTTTGTAAATGGATGTTTTTATTGTTGAATGTGAGTCGAAAAGGATATATTGTCAAAATACTCTGCTCTTAGGCGCCAAGGTGGTGTGGAAGTGAGTTATTCCGCCAAAACACATATTGAAGTATACTTTCCGGCGCTATTTTTTCGCTATTTTTTCTAGTTTGGTTTTGTATGCAAATGTTTTCATCGTAAAATGAGCCGGAAAAGAGATATTGTCAAATTTCCAATATGGCGGTTCAAGCGGCAAAGATACGAGGTGGCAAAGTTGAAATTCGGAAAGAGCACATCACAATCACCAATTTTAAAAACTCCCAGAAAACTTTCCAGGTAACCCGCTATTTTGAGCACCAAATGACTGGAGACAACACGGTCGGAATGGAGACACTAGTCGATGACCAGAATCAGAAAATTCTGATCAACCCTTGATGTTCTTCCAGAACAGGATGGATGGAGAACAAGCCGTTGAAAACGATAATAATTGTGAATGAGCATTGTAGACTTTGAATATTGAGCGAGTGTAGACTCTATTTATTCAAGACATTTCCATTCATTGCGTGTTATATTTACTTTCGAATTTTCTTTTAGGGGTATCAGTTCAGGTTATTTTTAGGATATTAATTTAGAATATTTTTGGGGTACCAATTTAGAAAGCTGGGGTCCAGCTTTTACGGAACCTCCACCATATGACACGTATGAAGGCAGGAAACACATACAAATTTATTCTATATAGAAATACAATTTGGGTTTGCAAGGTTAATGAAAAAATAGAAAAAAATAAAGTACTTACAAGTAAATCTCATGGTACACTTTGTCTTGGGGATGCCCCAATTGGGACATCCCTTGTTGCCAACAGTCAAAAATGTTTTGTCATGAACGTGGACAGTTTAATTACGAGATAAAAATGTATTCGCTTCTGAACTAATAGATCAATGCAAATGGCAACAATAGTAATAATAAATTCAAACAAGAATTAGGAAAGTGGTGGCCTTTCGTGACGATATTATTATAAATGATACACAATCGTATGAATTAGCAAATTGGTGTTTCATTAAAAATAACTGAAATTTCGCCATCTTGCGTTTTTAGGCTACCAAGGATATTTTGTGACATTACATTGAAATAACTTGCTTAATGTCACAAAATTACAATGGCGAATAAGATAAGATAAGATAAATTTATTTCTCAGAATCAAAATAACATTTACAAAATAATATTACTACCTAACTAATTTAACAATGTATATCGAGAAAGTGAAGGGTGCGGTGAAAATAATGAAAACAAAAATATGATGACCTATTCTAAACTTTGAGGAAAGAATTCGTTCATATGATAAAAAACATGTTGATGCAATAATTTTTTCAGTTGTTTCTTGAAACGCAAATTGCTTAAAGATTTCAAGAGGAAGTTAGGTGGTTGTATACTTTGATTCCGGAATACAACGGCCCACTCCTAGTTCTGTTGTAGCTATAATTCGGCAAAATGTACTCTTCATTTCTAATTGGATATGAATGTTTGTTTGATGGTAGTGTCAATATTGATCGCTTTTTTTGTATCAGCATACTTATTTTGAATATATATAAGTGTTTGTTAGAGTGAATATTTTGTGGTCTTTGAAAAATGTTCTGCAGGAGTCTCTATTACTCAAACCAAATAATACAAATATTGAAAGGTTTGCTTCAAATTGATACAAAAAAATGGATTCAAACGACGGATACTACCTTATTTACTAAATGTCTTCTTTGATTTAGTATTGCACTTAAAAAATAGTCATGCACTAAGAAGTTTGGTTGCCGTTGCCGTCATATCTCATTTAGGACACAGTCTGTATCGTTGATTTTGCAATATAAAATATCACACCTGAAAGTATTGATACGGGTACGAGGATTCATCAAAACATCACCAACTGGGTTTATTTAAAAAGTGCCGGAACCTTTAGTACGTCTATGGTATGGGTGCTATGGGTGTCCAATAAGAACCCATACCCCGTACTGAATATTGGTGTAGTTCAGAGCACCCATACTTATTGATGTTTCTTCTTATTTTTTTTTAATCCCCAGTTATACCTAATTGAAATGTGATTTACATCTTAGATCAGGATAAAAAAGCTCGAAACAATAGATGATATCAAAAAACCGTTTTCTTCTTAATTTTAATAACAAATATGAAATTCAATATAACGTATTTCGGCATGAAAATTTTCTGTCACTTAAATAAAAAGTATTCCGCTCTTGCCTAGGGCACTCATAGATATAGGTATATCTTCAAAAACTGACCCTTTATAATATCTTATTAGAGTACCTAATTGATCTGTATTTCAAATAATCAAGTGGTTTACCTTCAATATCGTGTAATTATTCTGACAATTTCAAGTTATTTTAGAAACTATTCAAGCATCGCTGTATTTTCTCTTATCGCTAGCATAACCAAGCACTAATTATTATCGATTAGAGAGCCAAGCAGACCGGCTTGACGCATTTACATGTTATTAATTTTATGTTAAGGTTCACAATGGACAGGCATTTTTATGGTTATCAAGGTTTCTTTGAGAACTCACTAGACGGTATAGAATGATTTGGAAGGATAAAGATTATCAGTTAGGTAGGTTATGTTAGGTTATGTGAACTTAGTGAATCAGGTTTTTTTATTAATAACTAGAATATTCGTATAGGTAGTTAGATAAGCAGGCATCATTTCACTAAATCATTCAGATTATCAGTACCTGATTTCACAGGGCTTCAACATACAAATGAATGATAACACTTTTTAAATAACCGAATAATAATTTTAGAGAGCAACGTTATTTCTATTTATACAGCCATTCCCAACGAAGCATATATTTATCAGAGGAAACAGCCGCTCACATACAAAATCACCGCCTACAAAAAACCAATACTGCTCTCCGTTCTGTTGGAGGTCGCTCATTCTATATTTTCTTCCGCAGCATGTTTATTATAGTTGAGCGCGGAGTTGGCTTTTAGAAATAGCCTTCATAAATACGATGACTCAGGCAAAGCAGCCTTTTTAATGGGAACCCAACTCAACGAAATGCGGGCAGTGGAGGGGAGGGGAAGTAAACGAAGATGATAACTGAGCGGCAGAGCGGGGCAAGGTGAGTGAACCTCTTATAACACTCAGGGGATAAGCGAGTCATCCGAGCGTGCGAGAGAGACGCTGAATAGTCGATTTTTACGTTGTGTAACGCTAGCAGAACCATTTTCGCTGGGGACTACAGTCAAGAACAGCGACGATCGAACTCGAGTCACTTCAATATTCTGCGTACTAGGCAACTGCGCAGCTGTAGAATGTTTGTGTTCCCCTTTTGCCTTGCCTCTTTGCTTTCCCCTAGCACTATTCGTGATGCCGTCCAACCACTTCGGAAAATAAATTGCCCAAATGTTCTCTCTTCACGAGGATCTAGGGTGTGGCACTCTAATTCCCTGCATTCACTCTCCTTACTCCTATTCCAGTTATTCATTCTCGTTTTTGTTCTCATGTTCTGAAGGCGGATTAATTGAAGAAAAAGCCTTTTTTTACATTTATTGCCCGATTTTTTAATTGAAATCAAAGCAAAGTTTTGTATCACCACGAAAGAATGTTTCATTTCATTTTGACAGATAATATAGACGTGTAAATTAATCAGTACTGTGTACGCGAGTATACCTATACCTACCTCTACTATGGTGTTAGCAACCTAGATATCAACCTGTCTATAGTTGTATAATCAAATATTTGCTGAAATTGCTAGAACAATGAAGTTTATCTTATCTAATTTCTTTGTTAATATCTTCTGATGACTCTGTAAACCAAATCTAATTTGTTTTGGAAGGTTCAGAGGTTGTCTGATTAATTAAAAACGTGATTAAGATATATATTTCAGAATAATTTAGACAACAAATTCTATACGTAACTGTAACCGAAAATAGCCGTGTACGTATATATACGTATAATATAATATCACTGAGATGTCCCTATGTCAATTTACGTCTCAATATTCAAGAGCGATCGAGCATGCGATGTTATATATATATAACAACGATATATCACAAAAATCATTGCTAGTTATCGACATATACAGAACATGATATACTCAAAACATTTTATAATATACGAGGAAAGTTTGATGAATCAGTGACTTGTTGAATAAAATACCGTTTCATTTCTCCACATAATGCCTTTTCGGAAATCTACTCGGGATGACACGACGATCCCTAACCTGCACGTTCGTTTACCTAACAAGAGTTTTGCGTCGATCACTGACCCAGGCTTGGTCTAAGGACCCAGGTTCGTTTTTCCTAACCCAACTTAAGAGAAGAATAAACCTATAATT
This sequence comes from Chrysomela aeneicollis, assembly GCA_029955515.1. NCBI lineage: Eukaryota > Metazoa > Arthropoda > Insecta > Coleoptera > Chrysomelidae > Chrysomela > Chrysomela aeneicollis. Next base: position 6,682,105 of record JARUHQ010000009.1, on the reverse strand, counting down.
CGTAAAATACAGTTTCCGGGTAAGTGATCCTACTGATCCTCAGGTGATCCATTGGTTAGGGTTTTTGAAAAATATAGTATTACTACAGTTCAGCTTCGGATCCAGTGATTCTCCAATTTTTTTAGACTTTCTCAATAAGGCACTCAAAATAGTCTGACTCATGGGAAGATTGAGGTTCTTCACATTTGTTTTCATAAATCCAGCTAGGACCTAATTGTTTCTAAAAACCATAGACATTGATAATGGGAAACACAGGCTAAATTCAACATCAAATGCATTCACGAGAAGAAGTTAGTGAATGATAAGTATAGGTATATGTGTTTTCGAAAGAAATTATATGTTTAGAGATGATAATGCTTGTTTTATTAGTTCCTTGATAAGAGGTTTGAGGTTCTGCGTTATGCTTGGTGATGAAGTCGACTCAGTGGTGAACCTTAAATTATCAAGGACACCACTCTAAAGACTGCAAACAGTGCAAACATTGGAGAAACATTGATGATCTTTGTAAGGGTGACCAAATATACATGGAGGATAACGCGGAATGTGCGAACATTTATTGTGGATAAGATAAATCTGGAGCCTGATGCAATGAGAACCAACTTTGATTGAACAATTTCTCATCAATGATTACGAACACAGATTTTGTAAGACTGATACTTGACAAGAAATAACCTACCTCTCAGCTTTATCAAATGGCTGAGGATGAGTATCACAAGGCTTTATTATACCTATCTCCAATTCACTTATTCAGAAGGTATACTGCAAACTGCATAAATGCAACTTATTGCAAATAGCCAAACAACACTTATAATTTTGCAGATAATACCAACCTGATTACGTAATTCCGTACAGTTACTACAAACATACAAATGATGTAGAGAAGATCCGATAATGAGAAAATGTTGTACAATTCAATATTTTGAATCCACGAGCAACAGTATCCTCGAAGAAGTCTAATGGTGCAGGTCTAGATCATGTATGTATGAATTATTTGTACCTATATCATGATGATGTACAAAAGATTCACAATATACATATAACTTATTGAAAGTAAAATTCCAAATTTTTTATTACTAAGTAATGGGCCTACAAATGGACCTTCAACTCAACCTAGGGTTTTGCTGACTTATCTGCCAAATTTGTTTGATATATTTCCTGATGGTGTTAGACAGTTTCTGGGAAAAATAATCCAAGCTGCCTATAAACCTCTACCAAGGGGATGACCCAGGAACTATCAAATTTCAGGCCAGTATAGGTACCTCTATTATCAATCGAACAACTCGAAAGCATATTTGGAATAAAAATTATTTTCTTTTGAGTTATCATTTATTCATCACATAAAATAACAGCCTAGTTCCTGGTTTACCGAAGAATGTATTTTTCTCGCCTTGTAAGGTTTGGATTCATAATTCATTTTCGTTGGCATTGGTATTCTTTAAATATTTGTTTTGGAAAATGTATCTTAGATATGTGTATTGGTGTTGAATCAACAGTTCCAATGATTATTGACTAATAATAATAATTCCTTTTTCCTGCTTTCAATTACTAATTCTCAATTTACATTACCTACTACCTAATATATAATTATCTGACCAACAACTCTTTCGCGATTGGAACTCGTCAATAACAAATAAATAAAATCAATAAATTCTTTAAGTGTCAATGTCAAAGGGTCAATCCATGGTAAAAATATGGATAAAGATGCATCTTCGTATTAAAAAAAAAGTTGATGATGGCCGCAAGAAGACGAAACGTCGAATTCAATATCTAAGAATTCTATTTGGAAGATCGCAAAATATGGCAATGAAGAAGTGCTTTCAGTTTTGTTGTATCTCCAAAGCAAGATTTACGATACTATAAAACTTTAGGAAGAAGGTGAAATAATAAAACTCGAATAAAAAACTATATAAGTACAAAATAAAAGTAACTTGGTTTTGCAAATATTGGCTATAAGTCAATTTTTTTTCAATTCCATCCCAACAACTGTGATTTTGTATACCTCTTGTATACCTTCCATAATAAAACTCCTTGCATAATAAAAAAAAATCGTCATATTGGAATTCGTAATTCATCACCCTAGTTGCTGAAACAACCCTCAGAAAAACACGAGGGTGGTTAAGTCCGAAAGGGACCTACAGTTTTTACGAATGGAATCCCAACCGCTGTGACATTCGGGGTATAATATACATACCATGTCCATATCGACCCATATATATTTCGACTGTACGAAAAAAAAACGTATAATGCTCGTGGAACCTTGTGCATTCCACAAGAGAGGAGAGAGAGGATATATGTATTTGAAGTTTATTTGAGAGTTTGGAGGTTATAAACAACCGGAAAGTCCTGAATAGGTTCCGCAATTTCGCCGTTCGATATATAGAAAAAATAATTTCGATAAAAAGCAATCTTATATGCAATCTTATATAATGGTACACAATTTTCACACATTAAACTCGAAATAACACTTTTATGTTTAACTTCAAAAATAGGTTAGGTATCTCGGAAAATAATGATTATCGTTAGGATCGAAAAAAATGCGATTCACATAAAAGATATCAAACTTGAAAATTGGTGCTGAAATGTAAATTCCGCCAGTTGCGTAGAATTTGGGAGGCGTCAACAACTCATTTTGCCCCTGTCGTACGCCTCTGGTAGTAACCAAAATTGCCAGGAACGTATTCTTTACCCAATATAATACGGATACGTCAAATGGTTTTAGTACCTAATGGAGAAAAATAATTTTTTAATATTTGAATAAAACACTGTGTCTCAGAAATGAGCCATATTTTATTCAAATGTTTTGGGTTAATATTATAATTTCAAGTCCACGATTCTACAGTTAATATTTCCAGCTGTTAATGAAACACCCTTTTCATAAAAATCAGTCTAGTTTCCTTGAGCCTAAGGTAGGTTTACCTATCCTATACATTTATCAAGTTTACATCTGAACTTTTATTTACCCAAGTATAAATTAGGTAAACATACCTACCATTACAAACTCAACGTACAAACAAATAAATTCAAACGTTACGGCTAGGCACCCAAAAAAACTATAAAATGAAAATATGTTGTGATTCAAAAGATATGTTGTCACCTACTATGAAACAACTAAATTTTAATGTCGTCCCTGGCTTACCCTGCTACCTGGAAAATATACCTACCTCTAGATTTTCTTCCTTTCTATAAGGTATAGGTAGATAGGTATAGTGCTTGTGAGAACGTACTAACGCAGTCTATTGTTCGAGGGCCAAGGGAAAGGTATGGTTGTTTCAACAGTTCAGAGGTGAGCATGAAACTTCAAAATCCAATTTTAAATAATGCATAAGGAAGTTAAATTCACGATACATTGCGTAAATAAAGTAACTATATTATTAAAAATGACGAAGCTATCAGTGAAGTACATTGTTATATAATTATCATATTTTTGAAGTATGTACCTAATCAACATGCAGTCTAACTAATGCAGTCTATTGTTCGAGGGCCAAGGGAAAGATATGGTGTATGGTTGTTTCAACAGTTCAGAGGTGAGCATGAAACTTCAAAAACCAATTTTAAATAATGTATAAGGAAGTTAAATTCACGATACATTGCATAAATAAAGTAACTATATTATTATTAAAAATGACGAAGCTATCAGTAAAGTACATTGTTATAATTATCATATTTTTGAAGTATGTACATAATCAACATGCCTAGCCTTGATAGTTATTATCAACAAAATAGGTAATAAAAATATAATCTAAACGTAGTATGTCAATCTTTTGTGTAAACAAGTTTATGAAGAATAAAGTTCAACATAAATTTGAATACGTGGCGATAAAATTAGAGGAATACCTACTTCACCAAAAACGATTATTATTCCCACTTAGTTGAGTAGTTGCGAATGAACACGTTCTAAATAATTAAAATAATCTGTAAGGTTATCACACTGTATTATCGTTTACACAACCAATTAAACTTCTCTAAAAATGCTACAGCGATAAATGTAAACAGAGAGGTATTCTCGAATATAAACTTTCATCCATTCCTCAATGGTAAGCAGTATCTCATTTCCATTCGTATATTTGTTCAGCACAGCAGCATAAATTTCCCCTCTCGCGTCACCATCGTCCCTGACCCGACAGTTCGTGTTGCTAGGCGAGAACCGGGCTCCGCCCATTGGAGTTTCACATACCGCTTCGAACAAAGACGAGAGTTTCACGAGTTTCATTATACCTTCCCCGCTCGCATGGTTTTAAATGGTTCGGCTGCGCGCTATAACCCACACAACCACAGCCTACTCTACTCTGCTCGCCTCTTTCCCCGCTGTTAGAGCGTCCCCTGCCCCTCATACCACCTCAGTCGGCATGCACAGTTGTTCCAATGTTCGCTAGACTTGGGTTTCTGATCTGAACATTCGAGTGTTGCTGTTGCATGATGCTATAGAAAGTTCGTGTGTACTGAAATCACGTAGAAATCGTTGTATATTCAGTAAACTTTTTCTGGCTGGTGCGTGCTGTAGCTAATTCCGGTTTGATTAGTATTTTGTGTTAGCGCGGTATTTAGTGACATTGATCGCTAATACATACAGCATTGGTGAAATTTACAGTCAGGCGCTGTTGTCTGCATTCATACTTGTTACAATGCTTGTGAGTATTTACGGTGTTTTCATCTTGCGCAATACGATTCTACAACTACATTAGTGAGTTTTTGTTATAATTTGGTTGCGATGACGTGATAGGCATCAAGGCATCTATTATTGTTTGTGCCAGGTATTCATTTTCTTTCTCTCTCACACATATTTTTTGTACTGTATTCTCATATCTGTCTCTTTTATACACTTTTTATTTGCACTTAACTATACACAAAATGAGACGTGATTGACTGTGTGAGCTTTATCTGGTTGTTTTCAAATATTTTATTGTTGACAAAAACATGTTTCTATCGGTGTACACACTATGTACCAACTTTGTACAATGAATAAATAACTACCTACTTATTTCAATCCATAACCACAAATAATCTAATTTCGTTTGCTATGTTATTCGCTTGGTTCAGATTTTAATTATAGAATCATCGGCTTTTGTTATTGATGTAGGTAGGTACCTTAACTCGCTTTAACTATTCTTTCTATTTGACGATAAATTATAATTTGGTTTTAGTTGGATCATCAAAATTAATAACTTAACCTGCTTAATCAATGGGAACAGGTAGGTATTATTGTGTTTTTGTCGTTATTGAATATAGCTACCATCACTATAGATATTTTATCCGAGGTATAATCGTGAATGTGCATGCTCGAGAATTACATTTACGGCTGATATCTCATACGAAAAAACATTGATCTCTAATTACTGTCCAAACCTTTTTACACGATATCCATATCAGCGAGCATATCTATAAGGTTCCGAAATAGGTATACCTATACACTTTCCACCCTTTAATGTAGCTCAAAAAAGACTTGTCGAATGAAAATAATTATCTTTGTCAATTTTCTGAGATAGTGAAGCATAAAACAGCCAATTTATATCTTAGGGAATATCTGAGAAATACTCGGAGAAATACGAGGAGAAATATGTAAGTTGTCACTAATAACAAATTAACAAAGCAAACAAAACTCCACAATAACTCAAATATGCTAAAATTTGATATCGAGTGACGTTAATTGATGAAGAACTCAATATACCTATAAACAGATTTTATCTCGGAATTTATGCATCTATCTCGGCATCTATATCAACTTTCATCTCGCATTCAATAATGGATCTGTATACTTTATGCAATCAAATCAACCAAAATTTATACCTATTTAAAAAATTACAATTTTTTTTGACACATTTTATAATACCTATTTAATGGCAAACAATAACAAACAACAATGAACTAATATACAACAAACTACAAACTACTTATTGATATTAATTGTTAAATTTGAATTATTGTAAGCGTTTATTGAAATATTTAGGCCTGTACTCGGGCCTGTACCAGTGTACCAGCGCTGGACCTCGCGTTGGACCCTCCAACAGTTGTCTCTTTGGGCGACAAATTAATTTCATGTGGAATGACTGAGGTTTGTGAATTACTTGCAATAGATAAGAAGACGCGGCACATTGGGACAACATAATGGCAGTTTTCGTTTTATTCTCTATTGAACCATCCACATAACCTTCTGTCACAGAGTACTATATAGATTTCCATCCTCCCAGCTTTTTTAATTGGAGTACACTTGCACCACTGTTGGCAAGTAACCTAGCGGCGGTTCTTCTGAGAGCGTGTCCTGTGAAGCCTTTCCAGTTCTCTAAATTCAAATAAGTAGCAATTGTTTGGGGAAAATTAGCTATTGTATTGTGTCCAATTGGTTGATTTCTTGCTATTCCTCCTCTGAGCTGAACAGAAAATCTATCGGTTTCTATGTTTTTTTCTCAAATGTATGTAGTCTCGAATAATCTTCACCCATACTGGATCAGTAATGGATAGTAATGATCTATTTGTATGTGTCTGGAATCTCAACAGAATTTTCTTCTTCAAAAAAAGCCATATCCAACATTTTAATTTTCACTAATTCGTCCGTCCGACAAGCTCCAGATACCTACGCCTATTATTATATAGGAAGTGGTGCGAAGAAAAAATGGTTAAAAATATCGGTTCCCTACTTATTTAAAAAATCACAAATAAATCACCTTTATCGGTAGAAGATTATTTGGAGCTTTATTTAAAAAAATCATCTATATTCTTTCTCGAAAATACGTTCGATTTCTTGGGCCCAAAGCCCACATTTTGTCGTTTTAGGAAGGCTAGCAGTTTCCCATGTTTCGAAATATCAGTTTTTTCTTCAATTTCTAGCATCGTTCGTATCATACTATACATTGCCCACAAAGTAGACGGCTTTTTTTGATGTATGTTACGCTGACACGACCACTTCAACAAAATCCAAAAAAAATCATACCAGAATTTAGTGCTTTTTTGTTGCTAATTTGTTCCCGTTTTGGGAATTTTGTTGCTGGTGCCGATATATAAAAAAATGGGCCCATGCCAGCTTCACGGGATGCTAGCACGGCAACTTTTATATTCCGCGGCTGTATTGAAAAACAAATATACCAATATAAAGCCCTAATTTGTTGCTAATTTGTTCCCCCTTTCAAATTCTCGAATTTTTCTCTATTACAGAAAAAATATGATATACAGCTGTACCTACCATCATAAGCATAATTTTTTCTATCAGACATGTTGGATTGAAAACTACTTGGAAAACTATCATACCTAAATAATTGTTGTTGCTGATTCGTTCATATTTTAAAATATTCATTTGTTGTTTGATTTTTTTTTAAATTGTAACCGTCATGCAAGATCAATTTCTCGATAATTTCGTTATCATGTAAACTAAAAAATGATTATACCAGATTTTGTTGCTTTCTTGTTGCTAATTTGTTCCCCTTTCAGAATTTTTTCTTACCGAAACGATACTTTACTTCTAATCGCCCGGGCATGTTTTTGTTCTCGAATGATAGCAACAAATTCTCGAAAACAAAAAGAAATGAACAACAACCAAGGAACAAATTCTGATATACATATCACGAAAATAATGTGAAATCAATTTCGCATGGCATTTATATTGTCGATGAAAACAAGCAACAAAAATTCTGATAGGGGAACAAATTAGCAATAAGAAAGCAAAAAATGCTAGTTTGATCGTTTTTGAGTTCAGATGTCAGATGACGAAATTATCGTGAAATTAATCTGGCATGGCAGCTCATGGCAGCATGGTACATCAAAATTTTCAAAACAAGAGCAACAAAAATTCTGAAAAGGGATCAAATTAGCATCCGGAAAGCAACAAATTCTGGTATAATACATTTTTAGTTTACATGTCAGATAACGAAATTATCGAGAAATTGATCTTGCATGACGGTTACGATTTAAAAAAAAAACAAAAAATAAATATTATAAAATATGAACGAATCAGCAACAACAATTATTTAGGTATGATAGTTTTCCGAGTAGTTTTCAATCCAACATGTCTGATAGAAAAAATTAAGCTTATGATGGTAGGTACAGCTGTATATCATTTTTTTTCTGTAATAGAGAAAAATTCGAGAATTTGAAAGGGGGAACAAATTTAGCAACAAATTAGCTCTTCATTTTGGTATATTCATTTTTCGATACAGTCGAGGAATAAAAAAGTTGCTGTGTCAGCTTATCGTGAAGCTGGCATGGACTCATTTCTTTCTGTAATGGGAAATAATGCGAAAATTTGAAAGAGGGAACAAATTAGCAACAAATTAGGGCTTTATATTGGTATATTTGTTTTTTAATACAGCCGCGAAATAAAAAATTTGCCGTGCTAGCATCCCTTGAAGCTGGCATGGGCCAGCAACAAATTTTCCAAAACGGGAACAAATTAGCAACAAAAAATCACTAAATTCTGGTATGATTTTTTTTTGATTATGTTGAAGTGGTCGTGTCAGCGTAACATACATCTTCTTTTGTCTGGTATGTTCTTCAAAATATGCCAAGAGTACACTTTCGGAACCGATATTTTTAACCTATTTTTCTTCGCACCACTTCCTATATAATATAATTCAATGGCTTTCAGAAACCGATGCTTACTTTTCTCTGGCACCAAGCCCTAAACTGCTGCGTGAGCAGCCTGTAGTACTTCTGGTAGGACACAATCCATAAATTCTTCGTCGGAAGACATGTTTTTCAATTCATTATTCGCCAATTTAATATCCTACTTTATATGACATTTATTGACTTTATCTGACATTTATTTATATTGGTGAAAATTTCGTAAATTTATTTTCAACCAATTAGGGGGCTCCTTTTTGTATATGTTGCTCATAGCAACGGGCGATTACCGTGAAAATTTCATAAATTTATTTATTTATTTTTCACTTGATCGTTACTGCTTTATAATACCTTGGCAACGGTTGCTATTAACAGACCCATAACGCCCGGGGCGTTATGGAGGGCATTATGAATCATAACGCCCGCTAAATGCAGCGTCGTTTTATTAAATAAACAACCCTTACAACCTCTTCAATGTTTCCATGGCAATTGCATAGAAGCTCACTTGTGCTCAGTTGCCGACCAGAACGCAGTAACTACTATGAGAAAAAATTTATGAAGTAAACAACGTCGTTTAAGATAATTTTTTCGTGAAAAATAAAATCTTGTATGCACCACGAGCGTTACTAGATCCTAACGCCCATCGGGCAACATCCATCCCTCGGGCCAAAGGCCCTCGGGTGAATGTTACCCTCCGGGCGTTAGGATCTATATAACGCACTTGGTACATAAATAGCTATTATTTTTCACTTGATCGTTACTGCTTTATAATACCTTGGCAACGGTTGCTATTAACAGACCCATAACGCCCGGGGCGTTATGGAGGGCATTATGAATCATAACGCCCGCTAAATGTTTTTTTCTGTAGTTTTTACTTTCCTCCACAAACAAGCTTGTCAATTCTTACAAAAATGCAGCGTCGTTTTATTAAATAAACAACCCTTAGCAACCTCTTCAATGTTTCCATGGCAATTGCATAGAAGCTCACTTGTGCTCAGTTGCCGACCAGAACGCAGTAAATACTATGAGAAAAAATTTATGAAGTAAACAACGTCGTTTAAGATAATTTTTTCGTGAAAAATAAAATCTTGTATGCACCACGAGCGTTACTAGATCCTAACGCCCGGAGGGTAACATTCACCCGAGGGCCTTTGGCCCGAGGGATGAATGTTGCGCGATATAACGCACTTGGTACATAAATAGCTATTCTGACAGTGACATTATAAGCTTATATCGTCATAGTTACGATATCTATAATGAGGGTCATAACTCCCTTGGGATATTAAGGTTCAAAAACTCCCTCTTACCTTTTACAGGTGAAAATGATACAAGAAATGCTTATAAACGTTTATATGTAATGAAAACTAAGACATATTTTCCTTATTCACGTCATTACAAATAATAAATGTACAATTTTCAAATGTTCCCTGAAAATTACTTCCGCCGCTGGAAACAATTTCTTCTTTTTTATGGGTGGTGCTGTTGCTGTTCACTACAGTCGAGGTGCCTGCCTCTTCTGATGGCAAAGTAGACAGCATACGCGCCGTTTTATTTCTCAATTCAATACTGTCCTCCAGATACCCCTCTGCCACCGTGGAACTTCTCCAACCTCCGTGTCTTTTTAAGTTTGTCATAGTTGCTCCTGCATTGGCTAGGGCAGTAGCAGAAGTGCGACGAAGGCAATGTCCCGTATAGGTTAGTGGGTTTGGCAATCCTAAATACATTGCGATTTTGCTGGGAATTTTGCCAAACATATTCTTTCCAATTGGCTGAGTTGTACATTTATTTTGTCGGAAGCTCAAAAAAAATCGTTTTGTACCTTCAGGACGCAAGGACATATAAAGTCTCAATAAAGGCAAAGCAGAGAACTCTTTTTCATCCACAACTGTAAATTTCTTCGATACACCAGTTTTACTTTCCGGTACGTTCACTACCATAACAGTATCCCGGTCCTCTATATCTGCTATACTCATATTTAGAAGTTCCTGAGTTCTGCATCCTCCAAAATAACACCTCCATTAAGCTAGCAGAACCACCTTGGATTTTTGGAGTTTTTATTCAGCCATAATTTAAGGCTAATTTAAGGCTAATTTATTACCCTATTGCCGAATTTTTTGCTCTTCGTTTTATACGAAAAATCTTGGGTTCTGCTAGCTTAACGTTAAGCTGGCAAAACCACTTCTACTACAAGAAGTTTTCAAAATATCTGATTACATCATAATTTAAGGCTCATTTAAGGCTCCAATCCCAGCCTAAAGCCGATTCACTTGCTCTCCGTTTTTTAAAAAAAACCGTGGGTTTTGCTAGCTTAACCGTTAAGCTATCAAAACCAGACATAAAAGAAATAGTTTATGAAAAATCTCAACACACCATAATTTAAGGCCCATTTAAGGCTCTCATTGTAGCCTATTGCCAAATTTTTTGCTCTTTGTTTTTGGAACAAAAAATCGGACTTTGGTTCAGGTATGCAAGTGTCTGAGCTAAATGAATCGAACATTGGACAATGTTTATGGGAAATCTGAATATACCATATCTTGAGGCTCATTTCGAGCTCTTATTCGAGTCCATAGGCAAATTGTTTGATCTTCGTTTTTATAAACGTCAGTTTTGCTAGCTTAACCGTTACGCTAGCAAAACCAAACATAAAATATGAAGTTTATGGAAAATGAAGGCTCACATTCTAGCCGATTGGCGATTTCCTGGCATCACTTTCAAAATAATCGCAGATTTTGCCAATTTTGACCCTCAGCAGTTAAAGATATTTGGTTACTATATGGAATTTGTCCAGCATAGTTGATTTGATTTCCCACTTCAAAAACTTCCCAATGTGACCCTTTCATGTATAAAGAGTTCCTGGTGACACTACACGTTTCAAAAAGTACCTACTTATATCGAGACTAATATTAAAACAAAATAATTATAAACACAATCATAATATTGTTGAAAAATCATAATATTGTTGAAAAATCATAATATTGTTGAAAAATCATAATCACAATCATAATATTGTTGAAATTAGCATCAAATCGTAGATTTATTTATTTATTTATGTTTAGGAATGTTAGCCTGAATTTCAGTTTCCCTAAATCAAGGCCTGTATTTTTGTTCCAAAAACAAAGAGCAAAAAATTCGGCAATAGGCTACAATGAGAGCCTTAAATGAGCTTTAAATTATGGTGTGTTAAGATTTTTCATAAACAATTACTTTTATGTTTGGTTTTGCTAGCTTAACGGTTAAGCTAGCAAAACCCACGGTTTTTTTAAAAAACGGAGAGCAAGAAAATAGGCATTAGGCTGGGATTGGAGCCTTAAATGAGCCTTAAATTATGATGTAATCAGATCCTTCGAAAACTTCTTGTAGTAGAAGTGGTTTTGCCAGCTTAACGTTAAGCTAGCAGAACCCAAGATTATTCGTATAAAACGAAGAGCAAAAAATTCGGCAATAGGGTAATGAATTAGCCTCAAATTAGCCTTAAATTATGGCTGATTAAAAACTCCAAAAATCCAAGGTGGTTCTGCTAGCTTAATGGAGGTCAAAATAACCCATAATTAGAACAACCTATAACAAATAAAACGAAATAAACAAACGAAAAAGAAAATTATGAGAAAAAAATTACCTTATGCAATGAATGAATTTCATTAGGGGCGTCCTTTAGAAATTTGATGACATCTTTAGGAGATAAGACAGCATACTTTTTCGGCTTATACCCCTTACTTTTCCGTTTCAAAAAAGCCTCTAGTTCGTTGAACTTGGTGATATCTCTTTTCTCATATATGGTCACCATCGATTTGAGCATTGACCATTTAGTCCATAACGAATTTGGGCTAAACGTTTCTGACTGCAACGAATAAATACAATTATTACCAAATCTACCAGAAAATACTGAAAATACTTTACCAGTTCTTGAAAATATGCCAGAAAGACAGTTTCGTTGGCATCTTTTGACATAAAATTTCTCTGTGTCAGCCACTTCAGATATAAGTTGTATTCTTTTTGATATAGGGCTTCACTTTTCGATGGAAGTAATGATTGTCTTGCTTTTTCCGCTTTTTTTATAATATCCTCCATTATATCAGAAAAAGATCGTCGATTTGTGGTAAAAAATAAACACGTTTTTAACGGAAAAACATTGATTGATAAAGAAAGTTTGCTTATAAACATCATGTAACATAGCGACAACCTAGCAACAACCAACAATGCTACAATCAACGATACCTAATTCAAATATACCAGAAAGGTTATGAATTTAAACATTTATTGCGTTCTAAATATGGACATATTGTTATGAAAATCAGTCAAAAATAAAATTATCTATGTACCACGGGAATTATAGAGCCTTAATAACCTCTGGCAATTGCTGTCCCTCGGGCTAGAGGCCCTCGGGACGCAAACTTTGCCATCGGTAATTAAGGCCCTCATAATTCCTTTAATACATAAATAACTATTTCAACCAATTAGAAGGCTCCTCTTTGTATACGTTGCTTATAGCAATTAGCAACGGATGATTACCGTGATAATTTTGTTTGTTCCTATTGACGGAATTAATAAGTAATAATTTTTCTGTCAAAAATGAAGCGCCTTATATCTATTGACAAAAGTCACTCAGAATGAAATCTGGGTAGAGTGTAGGATATGGTAGGATATGCATCCACCCCGTATACCCTGACAGTATCACTTAGTGGCTCAATCGGGTGACTCAGTGATACAATGAATCAAGGGATCTTACGTGAAGAAGTTAGGCTGAGAGTCAGTTACCGTTTAGACGTTGTATTAGAAGGATGAGAGAATAAAAGTGTGTATATTTATTGTTTCGAAGTATGTATTTCTAACAAAGACAGCGGTGGGATATGGAATCCATCAGTTTCTTTAGTGGTAATAAGTATAAAAAGATTTTCGAAGTGAAAATGAGTAACCAAAGGAATGTCTTGAAGTTGAAATTGAATAAGGTAACTCATGATGAAAGTCATCAATTATGTAAGAAGCTTATTATTTCGGACCTGGAGTGGACCTCGAGGACCTTTGAGGAAAGGGAGTATTGGCTTTAGGTGTCAGTTGGTAGTGGTCCTTGTGACCTGTGTGGCGAAGGTGAAGGATTCTTCTTTTCAATCATATTGGTGAACGTCACCGGTATAAGAGGCGAAAGTCGCTATGAAAATGGGTGAAAGTCACCATGAAATAAGAGCGAAAGTCGCTATGGAAATGGGTGGAAGTCACCATCAAATAAGAGCGAAAGTCGCTATTTAAGTGGGTGAAAGTCACCATGAAATAAGAGCGAAAGTAGCTATGTAAGTGGGTGAAAGTCACCATGGAATAAGAGCGAAAGTCGTTATGTAAATGGTGAAAGTCACCATGAAATATAACAGCGAAAGTCGCTATGGAAATGGGTGAAAGTCACCATGAAAATGTGCGAAAGTCGCTATGTAAGTGTGTGAAAGTCACCATGAAATAAGAGCGAAAGTCATTATGTAAATGGGTGAAAGTCACCATGAAATAAGAGCGAAAGTCGTTATGTGAATGGGTGAAAGTCACCATGAAAATGTGCAAAGTAGCACGTATCCGCATCATGTTATAAGGACGATATAGAGTCTGAGGACAGACTAAGTACCCCAGGATGGCCGAATATAGGATATGGTAGGATATGCATCCACCCCGTATACGCTGACAGTATCACTTGGTGGCTCAATCGGGTGACTCAGTGTTACGTGAAGAAGTTAGGCTGAGAGTCAGTTACCGTTTAGACGTTGTATTAGAAGGATGAGAGAATAAAAGTGTGTATATAATTATTGTTTCGAAGTATGTATTTCTAACAAGAGTATTTGATATATTATGATTGCAAACGGATTACTGTTTCAAATAATCCTGAAATTTTAGTATGTATTGAAATCTTAGTTACTATCTAAGCAGAATAGGTCGTATGGTTCATCTTCTTACAGAGTCTCCCACGCAGCAGAATTAATTCCCTATAATTTTTTTCTCGGTTTTACTCATGTTTTTGTTGATAGAAAATTTATTAATTTTTTATCAACATTTATTTCAATACCTACTTATTCTGATGTGAGTTCTGATGCCATTGTTTGCCAAAGCAAATATCGATTCTCGTCGAAATCGGACTTTTTGAGATGCTAGGTATTTTATTTTATATTACTCGAGTTATTTATAACTTATCCATTTATACCTCGATTTTTACCGATATTTCACATTCACTGGTTTTCCTATAAATCATTTAACAAAAACCTACATAATATATTATCATCAAGAAATCGAGTGTTAACCTAAGTATTTAATATTAATCACTTACTTAAGAATTGAGGCATGACTGGATTATGTTGTAAAAATCGGTGAAAATACTCAACATTTAAGACTGATTCAAGATCATTCCATGTTCTGTTCTGTAACATCATAAGTCTTGGATGTTTTTATATATTATCCTCGACACAGTGCCGGATTCATCAGATTCACCGAATCAAAAATGGATTCATGCAACATCACAACTTGATAAGTACCTCAATTTAATAGGGTTGAAGTAGGCATACATAAATGATACATAGTGTTTCAAGCAATTAAGGTGGATTTAAGCACAACGCTTCTTTCACTCTCTTTTTCTTCATGGAATTTGATTCCTCTATGCACGAACTTCATTTGCTTTTAGCTCTTCTGCGATTGGTCATACATAAATATACAGGTTGATTCAGGTTTCAAGGCACAAACTAAATGGATGATAGAACTCATTTTAATCAAAAAAGTTATATAAACAAAAATCCGATCTCGGTCAGTAGCGGAGCTACAGGGGGTCAAAGTTTAATAATTTTTTTTCTATCAATCGAAATATCTCGCTTACTTTTGAAAATATCAATTTGAAATTTGGTGTGGTTAATAATTCCTAGAAAATCATAATTTTAAGCAGTTTTAAAATTTTCAAAATCTTCAGGGCGATACATTTTTAGGAGTAGAGGCTTCTCTTTCAGTCACCAAATTGGGTGGATCGTTCAATTTAGAGGCTTATTTTGCTTTTTTTTTTTTTTCGAGACACGAACCGTTTTCGTGATAAATAAGCATACCCGTTCTGAAAACATGATATTAATTTTAACCTCGATTTTAACTTAAATTTTATTAAAAATTATATAGTGAAACCGACGCAAAATTAAAATGTTTTAGAACAGATATGCTTATTTATCTCGACAATGGTTCGTTTCTTGAAGAAAATTGTCGGTTAAAAAAAGCCTATAAATTGAACGATCCACCCAATTTGGTGACTGAAAGATTCCTAAAGAAGCCTCTACTCCTAAAATGTATCGCCCCGTAGATGTTGTAAATCTTCAAACTGCTTAAAATTGTGATCTTTTAGGAAGTATTAACCACACCAAATTCAAAGTTGATATAGTCAAAAGTGAGCAGGATATTTTAGAAAAAATATATTAAACTTTGACCGCTACTGATCAAGATATATAAACTTTTTGATTAAAATGATGAGATCTATTACCCATTTCCGTTTGTACCTTAAAACCTGAATCACCCTGTATATTACTTCTGTAACTCGACTCCTACACTGTAATTATAGTGAAACTACAGCAGGTAGGTAAGTACTTGTTTCTTGTATGCTAAAAAACTCAAAGAAGAAGACATTATCCATTTGACAGAATCGCGCTCGGAATCGCGCCTGCACAAGTCACATACTTATATTTATTTTATTTGTCGTTGAAATATGAGATTTGTTTATATTTCAAAGAATAGTTAATGAAATATTGTGTGCATGAATGGTGATAATTATGTAAATACCTAGTTCCAACATCTCTAGTGAAAACGATAGTGAAAGAGAAATGGCAGATTAATGAATAAGCGGTGTGCATTAATCCGCATTTATTAAGACTTGACTTATGAAGTTAAGTTAAATTCAGAAATGTTGCATGGATACATCTTAACAAAATAAACTGGAAACTGGAAGCAGTGGTAGCGTGCTTGCTTCGCTACCGGAAGGTTGGGAGTTCAAATCCTCCGATCGGGAAGAAAATATAAAATTTGATGTGAGGGAAATCAGTATAAATTAAAAAAAACTGCATTGATGTTTCTAGATGTCGTTAATTCATATAGATTGTTTTCTCATATTAGTGTCATTATTCACCGTCTCCTACACTTCCAATGACCCAATATCTACTACTACCATTGGCTACAGTAAATACTATCAGGGAGAGATTACCAAAGACTGTCAAATACTAGCAAAGTCTACCAGTATTAGAGTAAGTCTCCATACCGACGCCACGACTGCGCGACTGCACTGCGATTTGACCAATCGCAGTCACGACGTCAAATTAATGAGCACGAGAGTTGACTGAAATTCAACTCTGAACAGCAACTGCGCGACATTTCAACGCTGCTTATAACATTTGGGAACCTTACACCTTACCTGAAAGCAGCGGAATCAAAGATTAGTGGCCATGCAGTCTTGACGACGTTGTACCGTCAGTATGGAGACTCAGCATTATAGTGTACACCATACTTTAGATTTTGGATGCTGCGATGATCGATGAAAGCGTTATTCGAGGTTGGATCCTTAATTTGAGGACGTCGAAGCCAAATTCTATTTCGAATACTACATTCATAAAAACCAGTATAATTTGTTCGTGCAATCGCACGCGAGGTCAGTATTTCGCGTTCTTTGCACAGTCCGCGAAATTCAATTTTGCGGCCGTTACCCATAGCAACGGCCGCGAAATCAAACATCACTTCCAGATTTGAATATCACTTCCAAATTTGAGATTTCTAAAATACTGCTAAGACAAGGATTATTTTGTCACACCGATCTTTAAACTCCCCGTAACATTTTTCGTACTGCCGTTTAGATTTTTCGGGTATTAAAACGGAAAGCGCCGAATTTACAACGCTTTTGAGTTCAGGAGGAGTGGAATGTACCTACTGAAATATCGCTATCAGTATCAGACATTTTGCGTTTTGTCGAGAACTATCGAAATATTTTCTATATATTTTCTATATATTGAAACATATCATTTCCATAGCACACGGTGATATTGTTTAATAAATTGACTGCTGGTTGATTTCAGAGCAATTATTATTTACAATTATCTAGTCTAATGATTTTAACGATTGCACGAAAAATAGTGTATATGCCATGGCCGCGAAACTTCTTTACGAGCTCAAGATTAACTTGCCTCGGCCGCAAGCGGCCTCGGCGGTAACTGTTCTTTCGGTACGTTAAAAAGGTATTTCGCGGCCTAAGCATACAAATAACCATTATAAGTTCCTTTCATATTTTTTTCTTATAAAGAAATGCCAAACTGAAGTATGTCAATCATATTATACTCGATCGGATTTTACTCAAATTTTTTATGGAGCAATAAAACCTCGATTAAAACCCATATCATTTTCATCATGTTATCATTCCATCATGGGCGCAGAATTTGAATTTTCCAATAAATAATCATCCGAATCTCCTACGCCAGTGGAAAGGAAGTGGTTTGAGTATGAAATTAAAAGCAACTCGTTTAATACAGTCCTGAAAAAAATTCTTGTCTTGATTTTTCACACCTTATATTATGTCTGTTAACATTTCCGCTACGAGAATCTGAAAATGCAATAAAATACCGGGTGTGCACGGAAGGTGTCTCGCACCTAAGAATTTCTTGTTTTCGGTGATAATGGAATAACTTCATGCAAATTCAGGATTCACCGGCATATACATTTTTTTAAGAGACTCCTGTTATACTTTCAGTTTTTTATCGAAAGTTTTCTAATAGAGTGGGATATCAAATTGACAGTAATAAAATGCTCCTTTCTTCTAACCCGACGAGCCACTATGCTGTTTTGAAAAAAAAGTAATAAAACCTATAAAACCAAATATCACATGGCTGAAACATTTCAATCGGTGAATGCAGATTTATTCATTAAAAGGATCCACCAATTACCGAATTGCCCTCATAGATAATAGTCTCGATAATAATGAAGTGCCGAATTTTCCAAAGTCTACTTCCCAAGAAATGTATCGCGGCCATCGCGGCAGTTCGTTGTGGAACACAACTGTAGTTGTTCTTTATTATTCACAGGTGTGTTGTTAACCGTTGACTTGAGATATCCCTATAAAAAATAATCCATCGGTGTTAAATCTGGAGAGCGTGGTGGCCAATTCACAGGTGCGTTATTACCCTCCGTTATTACCTTCACCTAGTTAGTACTTCTTAACATTTAATGGTGCAGGAAAAACTCATCTAGACGATGGTAAATCCGAGGGGTAAATCTCAAATCTCATTGGATGCTGTATATGTACCGAGGTACATATACACTATACTGATGGTAGTACCGGTAGTCTTTGGTAGTCTTTGCTAATCTTTGGTAGTCTCTGGTAGTCTCTGATAGTCTTTCGATTTTTGATAGTCTGCTGATGTACAATGTATCTCATTTTCGCATTGAGAGTTCCGGTTTTCATACCTACTTTTTTGTGAAACAAACGTTGGCAATAACAAAACTTTCATAGACCGCTTCGTTTCTGAGATACAGAGCGAAATTGAAAATATTGCATTTTGAGACCTCAGCTTTCTTTCAACTTATAGGAAAAGTAAAAACTGTATTATCTCCTACATCTTTCTACGTAGAATCTAGTGGCGTCGTCGGATTTTCGAAATGAGCTGTCATTATAAGTTATGTTTTCCTAAATGGAACAGCTTGTATTTTTTTCAATATTTGAAACATAAATTCTTTGCGCTTTTCAAATAAATACTATACCCATGAGGTATTTCTAGTATAAGCCTTGTATAATTTTCAGTTTTTATAGCTACAGTCAGGACAAAATATATTCTATCGGTATTCTTCTTTGGCGTCAGGGTTCTTTTTGTCGAAGGGGTTACGAAATGATATCTTGTTTCTTCATTGGTCGAGTCGCGCCAAATTTGAAAATTTGAATATGTAAAACCAACAACGATTGATGAATGCTCAATGAACAAATTGATTGCTGAAAATTTCTAAGTGAAAAACAACAACTGAAGTTGGTTTTATCTACGGTTTTTGGTTATATTACCTTAGACCATGAATATGCTAACCAGTGGCAGTTTGACCATCTTAATTTTCGACCAAAATATCCATAGATCTTATATGCGCTAGATCCGGCATCATGTAGTATTTCTTTGGTCTGCAAGAAAGTAGACACTACGAACATGTGATACAACATTTATGTATGGTTAAAATCAAAACCAATCAATGGCTTAGTACTTTCAACCCCCCGGACTTACAAAACAAATAACCTGGATACCGTATCTAGCGTAAGCATATAAGATCTATGAAAATATCCCCCTTTTCTCAGGAACCCTTTGTCAAAAAGCTCTCTTTATTTCGTAACCACCCCTATATAACCCCTATTTGGTGTATGAATCAGAAAAACCCGAGTTATTTCACCATTAAAACAGGTAACAGACATTCTGAAACATAATAATAATTCACACATTAACGTTGTTGAAACTATGAGAATCAACATCATGAATATCATTGTGTGCAGGCAAATAACAAATAATGATAGAACTCAGAAAAACGTAGGTACTTAGCAAAAAAAATTAACAAAAAATAGTTGATATCACAAAACATATTAATTTGCATAAAATGGTGACAATTTTGATTTTTTTTTATGAAATCCCTGTTTCAATGTTCTATACTATAAATTTTTTAATTGATATTTTGTCAAAACGATGAGAGTAATCGATTTTATCAAGAGAACCTTTTTGTAGTAAATCATTAACGCAATCCGCAAACCCTTAGATTATACAGGGCTATTCAAATTCGAGTCTATGCATGGGGATTTCGATAACGGTAAGAGATAGAGGGTTGGTTAAATGGGGGCAAAGTAGTGTATTTCAGAGGTTAATTATATGGATGAAAAAAATCTGACCTATCTTCTTCAGTTCTGGAGTTATACAGGAAAAATCGAAAATTTCGAAATTCTTCTTTTGCCTATATCTTTTTATTTTACGAAGATTTTTTTAAATTTTGCCACTTTGCCATAGCAACTTTTTGTAGCCTCTCCAAATATCTGAATAAAAATTATATACAGGGTATCGTATAAATTGGGCCACTCTCAACTTTTAATTTTCAAATACGGACCTGTATTTTTTATTTAATTTTTTTGAATTGCAAGAGTCATGTTTCATATTGACGTAGTATTTTCATCTGAATTACAGAGTGTTTTGATCATGGGTTGCGTGAACTGAAATGTGGATGAATTCTTCTTCGAATCTTCGTCGAATAATGTTGATTTTCTTTCAAATCCTATGCATTCTATGCCTCATTCTATGATATATTTTTTTTAATTACAGCTGGAATAAAAAAAATTGAAATTTTACTGGTGATAGTTCAATATTTCCAATATTATAATATATACTCTCTACAGGGTGATCAACTTATACTTAAAAAAAGTTCTATGTGAAAGTTATAGATATACTTCATCTGAACATTTTGAAACTATTTTCCACTATATATACAAGGTGTTTATAAAGTTACAGGACATCAAACTTATGTCAATATACCCAATATTACCTTGAATTTCAATTTCTCATATTCTCTGTATTCCAACGATATAAGGTTTCATTAGGTTTTACAGGGTACTTTTGAAGATATGGAAATGTGTGGAGATCTTAACGAAATCCTCACCCTATATTTATTTATTTATTTATTCATCCAAACAGGCCTACTGGCCTAATTCCATGGACATTACAAATAAAGTAAATTCTTAATGTAACTGAAAATAACATGTTGAGTTCATACATGTAGACATAAACAATAGTTGAATGGAATATCAGATGTATAGTATAGATATGGTTATACCAAGAAAAATGTAGAGGTTTAAATAGTGTTTAATTGAAGATTCAAAATTTGTTTTCGAAAAATAATTGGAGCTGTTGACCAATCTATTGAAATCAACACATTGAATTTATTGGCTAGTCGAAGCATTATTCTTAAAGGGATTTTGTTGACTGATAGAGATATTGAACTCAGGAGAGGAGGAACTCAGCTCAGTTGTCCTAACGGTTAGGTAGTCAGGCCAATGATGATATTCCTTGAAATACAAGTATCTCAGCATTTTATTCTGTAGTTTTTCAATAGTCTTCAATGCGGATTGAGATTCACCCATCCAGATTAGTGATGCAAATTCTAGCTTTGGTCTTACTGAAGTATAGTATAAAATTTTCATGGCGTGTATATTCGTGAATTTTGAAGTTTGCCTGATAATATGCAGATTTACCAATATTCTTCAAATGAGTTGAGAAGTCAAGCATAAGTGTAGGTTACACCAAGATCACGTATCTCACTCTTTCGCTCTAAAGTTTCACCATCATTCATCTCATACCCAAAAATAACTGGATCCTTTAGCCGAGTTATTGTTAAAACAGCACATTTATTTATATTGAAAAATAATTTATTTTCAGTACTCCATTTATAAATATTTTCAGTCTTTCTTTAAAGCATTGTATTTGACAAATGCAAGTCTATTTTTCAGATAACTTTTCATCAGTTCCAGAATATTCAAAGCCAGTCCATATTTACTCAATTTATCAATAATAAATCGTGATCCACTTGATCGAAAGCTTTCCGAAAATCTGTGAAAATAGTGTCTAACTGTAGTTTTCTTTCAAAGGTCTCATACATGATTACTGAAATCAACAATTTTATATCATTTTCCAAGACTACTAACCAAATTGTCATCGGACTACGTCTGCCGAACACTTGGTAGGACAAGGTCGGATGACAAAAATAAGTGACATAAGAGTCTTTTCTCGAGTCTTTTGACGACACGTCTCGCTGCCCAAAGGTTTTTGGTGTTCTCAAACTCCACTGATTTGTCCATAGCCGATATGGAGAATAATAGTGAAGAACTCAAGAGTGATAGTCCGAGGTTGGGCCGCATATCGGCACTTAGGCAGTCTGGCCTTCCAGAGAAATGTCCTCTTCCCCAGAAGAATTCAGGGGGTTTGACCCAGACGGCCCTCCGTGTGCTGGGTCATCAGCAATCGCTCCTGCAGAAGCACTAAGACAGAATACTTTTACTTTTATTCAATTCACGTAAATGTTACAGTTATTCAGTTATTTCCATTATGAAAACCTTAAACACATTATTTTTTTACCATTCCGAGGACAATATATACGTGAGTTTGTTAGAGTTGGCCATGCCTGATTAAAATTGAAAGCAATACAACAAACTCATCAAACTTTATAAATATTGTTAACAAACACAACAGTCACGTTGTCTTCGGCTCTCAGTTTCAAATTACTCTCAGGATGATTGAAGAATGAAAGTTATGGTTGATTGTGTTTCAGTTTTCTATACTTTCAGATCAATATATTTAATTTTTTGTGATCTCATTAATGTTAATAATTGAATTTCCCGCCAAACTTTGCCTCCATCAATCAACCATGTAATGAAGCTAAGACAAACTTCAATCGAATTCGTCCACAAATTTTTCAATTATTTTCATAATATACAATTTTATTGTAAACTTTTGATCATACCGTGCAGAGAAAGGTTCTTGGAATCGATTTCATAAATCCTCGAAAAAATCTTTCCAGAGGGTATCTTTTAGACCCATAAGAAATTTTATTTCTGATAGTGACATTATAAGCTTATATCGTCATAGTTACGATATCTATAATGAGGGTCATAACTCCCTTGGGATATTAAGGTTCAAAAACTCCCTCTTACCTTTTACAGGTGAAAATGATACAAGAAATGCTTATAAACGTTTATATGTAATGAAAACTAAGACATATTTTCCTTATTCACGTCATTACAAATAATAAATGTACAATTTTCAAATGTTCCCTGAAAATTACTTCCGCCGCTGGAAACAATT
Organism: Chrysomela aeneicollis; assembly: GCA_029955515.1. Classification (NCBI taxonomy): domain Eukaryota; kingdom Metazoa; phylum Arthropoda; class Insecta; order Coleoptera; family Chrysomelidae; genus Chrysomela; species Chrysomela aeneicollis. Next base: position 6,658,718 of record JARUHQ010000009.1, on the reverse strand, counting down.
TATTCTTTTTTATGGGTGGTGCTGTTGCTGTTCACTACAATCGAGGTGCCTGCCTCTTCTGATGGCAAAGTAGACAGCATACGCGCCGTTTTATTTCTCAATTCAATACTGTCCTCCAGATACCCCTCTGCCACCGTGGAACTTCTCCAACCTCCGTGTCTTTTTAAGTTTGTCATAGTTGCTCCTGCATTGGCTAGGGCAGTAGCAGAAGTGCGACGAAGGCAATGTCCCGTATAGGTTAGTGAGTTTGGCAATCCTAAATACATTGCGATTTTGCTGGGAATTTTGCCAAACATATTCTTTCCAATTGGCTGAGTTGTACATTTATTTTGTCGGATAATATCCTCCATTATATCAGAAAAATATCGTCGATTTGTGGTAAAAAATAAACACGTTTTTAACGAAAAAACATTGATTGATAAAGAAAGTTTGCTTATAAACATGTAACATAGCGACAACCTAGCAACAACCAACAATGCTACAATCAACGCTACCTAATTCAAATATACCAGAAAGGTTATGAATTTAAACATTTATTGCGTTCTAAATATGGACATATTGTTATGAAAATCGGTCAAAAATAAAATTATCTATGTACCACGGGAATCATAGAGCCTTAATAACCTCTGACAATTGCTGTCCCTCGGGCCAGAGGCCCTCGGGACGCAAAATCGGTAATTAAGGCCCTCATAATTCCCTTAATACATAAATAACTATAATAGTCGGATTCACAAATAATTAATCGTAATTCAAAATTTCGTTCTAAAATTATCCATATTCACAAATGAATTCATGCTATTCAATACAATGATTTTAATTGTGTGAATCAAACCCAAAATTTCACTACCAATAATACGAAGAGAAATAGGTATGGATTCGTTGTATTCTGCTGTTACGAGAAGTTAGGTACTGATTTCAAGTGATTTCCACGTAATTCAAAATTTCGTTCTAAAATTATCCATATTCACAAATGAATTCATGCTATTCAATACAATGCTTTTAATTGTGTGAAGGATTCGTTGTATTCTGCTGTTACGAGAAGTTAGGTACTGATTTCAAGTGATTTCCTACTACCAGATGATTTAGTCAGAAGATAATTGATTACATTTGATTCAAAGTAGTTTGCATTATTATCAGCTTGACTTGTAGAACTACCATCAGCTTATTTGCAACAGAATTTCCGATTTAACCTTTCGCAACAGTTGTCTATAATTATACTTCCATCCAGCCAGTATTCCAATGTTGATTATATCGTATCTACTGAGGTATCTACTGTTGCTGAGGTCGCTGAGGAACGTCTGAAGTTGCTACTAGTGCTTTCGTTCGCATTTGGATATCCTAAATAAATTGCCATTCTGGCAGTTTTAATGAAGATAATTATTCAGCTTTTCTATATTTGAAATAAGTACTCAGTTATTTTTAGTTTGCTGAAGCGAATCACATAAAGCAAATGCGTCGATATTTTCAGTTAATTTTTGCAATGCATATTAAACCACACCAGTCATATCAAACACACCAATCAATATTGATGAAATGAAGTTCAAAAACTGTAACTTGTAATTTATGACTAGTGAATCGTATTTCAGAGGGTGTAATTTGAGATTCAGATTTGTGAATTGATTATCAGAAAGTATAACATGTAACTCAGAATATGTGAATTGTTATTCAGAAAGTATCGACTGTTATTCAGAAACTAGGAACAACTCGAAACTCGTATATACTATATAGTGTATATAATCAAGGATAATATAGAGAACCGAACGTAAATCAATCATGTGGTATTAGAAACTAACTATATCGATATGGAATATCAATATTTTTGCTATTCATCGGCGCGTGATCCACGCATGCGCGTCCAGACGAATGTAATCTTTGGTATTACCTACAAATCCTACAATACGGTAGTTTACAGAATCTAATATATTCTGTAAAGTGTAGACTTTGGTAGTGGACAGCGCCGATGAATAGCAAAAATGCCTATTCGTCGGGACGCGTCGATATATAATATAATGTTGGATGTTCGCTATGTAATGTCGTTATTTGATATATATCAACGGTAATGTATTCATTGATGGACTTATTCTCTCTCGTACCCTCATTGACGCTTTCTGAATAATAATTCACTAATCTAAATTTCAAGCAACAGTTTTTGAATGATAATTATCACTAATCTGAAATTCAATTGCGACAGTTTCTGAAATACAATAATTGACTAATCTGAATTGTTACTACTGACAGAGATAAGTAACCCACTAGGGTTACTTATCTCTGCTACTGATATGGTTGTCAAATCAAAAGTTTCTGTCAACATGTATCCCTAAAATTCATCAAATGTCGTCAGTTGAAATGACGTTTTTTTTTTGTTTCAGTCAGAAAATGACAACCGAAAATTTGGACACAACTAATTACAGAGGTAAGTGGAAATTAGTAACTTGAAATTAATTACTGTCAAATATGGTTATCTTGAAATGAAAGAGTTAGTGACATCGGAAAAAATGCGCATATATATAGCTAAAATGTCGAATAGGTAGGTACTCAGCCCTTATGTAAGTAGATCATTAATTATAAAAACGGTTGCATGCATATCATCCATAAGTATAGGTCATAGGCCTGCTTAGGCTAGGATCCATTGGCGGCGGAAGTGAAGAGGGCTGGTATGGAATAAGCCCACCACAAATTTCCGAAAGAATTTTCAGCTACCCTGAAAACACCCCTTGGGTGAAGTTCATGATTTTGGTTTTGATTATCCTGTCTAATTTTAGACTGATTGAATATCGCCATGTGCGCTAGGAGATATTTAAATCAGGACATCGCGTATTGATAGTTTCAAGAATCTTCAATTGGAAGCTGTGGGACAGTTATGGTAAGTCTCCATACCAACGCCAAGAATGCGAACTGCGCGACTGCACTGCGATTTGACCGATCACAGGCACGACGTCAAATTAGTAAGCGACGTTTCAATGCTGTTTATAACATTTGGAAACCTCACAACCAAGGTGGATATAGGATGGTGAAACAGCTCTTCAATTGTTTCTGCGAAAAACTTGTAGACCGTTTGAGAAGGTACTAATATTTCCACGACTTGAATGAAGATGGCGGTAAGATCGATTATCGAAGAAGATTTCTGTTGCTTACGTATTTCTGTGGTTCGCATCTGACAGACGTGACTTGAAACGACATTAAAACACAATATTTTCAGTGAATCTGGAATAATTATCGATATTTTGACTCTTCTCAGTCATTTTTCATATAGAATAGATTAAACTGATAAAAAGATGACAGATGCAGAGTGTCTGTTTTACCGACACAAGGTATGTCGCCATCTCTGATAACTTCAGGAAATATTACTACGGTATGAAATCAAGTAGGCAAAGGTCTACAGTTCATTCTAGTGCTTGTTAATAGGAAGCTGTTTCACCATCCTATATCCACCTTGCTCACAACTAACCTAACAGCACAGCAGGCAAATCAAAGATTAGTGGTCATGCAGTCGTGACGACGACGTTGTACTGTCAGTATGGAGACTCAGCATAATGGTTTCACCTCGGAATGAGAGATAATAAGCTGTAAATTCGTATACACTATCATTTTATTGTTCTACAAGTTGTCCCAATTTATTATAAAAATTATACTTCATGAAATTTTGAAACAAATTTTGTTTGAAAGAAGAATAAAAGATGCTAGATTATTTCCTAGATTTATTATGAATAAATTGTCATCAGAAATTAGTTTCTATCAAGAATAAGATGTATTCTGAATTAATTTTACGATGAAATTCGAGTATTTCGAATGTAGCCCATTCACTGTCATCAAGAAAAATCAAACACGATTCAACTATCTAATTATAATGATCAGACTCTAAATTCTTCATCTTTAAATGTGATATATAGCAGTATAGGTATAGCAAAAATGGTGATATTCACATCAAATTGAAAAGTTTAATTGAAGTCAATAATAATATCACTCAATATAATGCTCAATTTATAAACTTCGCTGCCGTAGCTACAGTTGACGCTGCAGTTAGTGTTCATTGATGGAATATGTAAAAAATAAACATCTCTTCATAAACTCCGCAGCTGACGGATATCTTCTCAATACATTTTTGAACGGCAACGTAAACTGTAGCTACGGCAGCGGAGTTTATGAATTGAGCTTAATTACTCATAGTTTTTCATCCTTTGGAAAACAATGTAATTTGATATTCTCCGATTTATTTGTAGATAATTTGCAATCTGCAATCTGTGCTGTGATAATCCTCAAAGCCTTTATTACTCTTTCTCTTGAATTATAGTTCATGGAAAATATGTTATACATTGTAAGAAAATAAATCCATCCGAAACATTGGATCGTGAATCGTGTAAAACGAAAACATTTGTAACAACCAATAAAATGATGACAACGATGTAAACAAAACTCGATCAATATTTCAGCGCCTGCGCACATATCTATGACTGGACCTTTAAATTTTGCGCTTTCGACATCTCTCTCTAATTTTATTCGCTCTGTCTGACTGTCTCACCTGTAAGGTTTACCAATCTGTGTCACGATGATGTTAACGTCTATCTAAAGTCGATTTCCACAATGCCTCTTCCAGATTCAGAAGAAGACTTCGCACCTTTACGTTGCTGGGAGTGCAACGTCAACTTCACCAGCAAGCACTACCTCTACGAGCACCTCTACCACCACATCCGACAGCCGAGCATCGTGCTCGAGCGCACCACCCTACCGCCCCTGAAGATAACCCTCAAGAACAGGAGCGGCAAGAGCTTCGAAATAGTCAGTCCGCCCCCACAGAGCGTTTCCTCTCCCGAAAAAAGCACCCCTAGCGACAATACCTCCAATCTGGCAGGGATCAAGGTGGAGGAGGGGGCAGAGCAAGCTTCGTCTCTGATCGCAGCTGAGGGGAACGGTGGAGAGGTAGAAGAATCGAGGGACGAAGAGCTCAGCGAGGATCAGATTCGGTTCTCGCCTACTTTCGCTAACGTCGAGGAACTCGGACTGAATCAAGGTTGGTTTACTCTTCAATTTCCTCCATAGAAAACACCCCACGGATAGAATGAAGTCTCCGATACTGTCGTGTCGTACTTAATCATGAAGGTCGTATCTGCAGTTTTCACGTTATCGAGGAAATCGCAGAATTTTTTTATACACCCAAATTTTATTGTGAGCCACGAAATTTTCAAAAGGATCCCAAATGAAGAAAAACAGTTTTTTTTTTCAACTTTAACAGCAGAGGCATGAAGATTATCTCATTACCTTTGGCCATTTCCAAAATTGTCTTCTTATCAATTTCCTTTACAGAGTCAAAAAATCAATTTTTTGGTTTTGCCAAAGGTAATGAGATAATCTTCATGCCTCTGCTGTTAAAGTTGAAAAAAAACTGTTTTTCTTCATTTGGGATCCTTTTGAAAATTTCGAAATTTTGCACAGTTCCAAAAAACATCCTGTAGCAATTTTATGGAAATAACTTCATGTATCGAAGAAGTACGAGATTATAGCTGAAGGACTGAGCTAGCGAACAGTGCAAACAGAATTCAAATTGTCCAAAGAAGAAAAAAGTTATTCAAATTTAAACAGGGGCAAAATTTCGGGGTGCGACGTAATTAGTGTTGAGTAGTTTAGAATTCAAAAGATAGTTGATTTCACATTATTTTTCAGAGATCAAGAATACCATTCATATCGTGAATAAGCTGACGTCCTAACGATTCCTGAAATTCTTAGAATTCAGTTTCTCGCTTTCCAAAGAAATATACACAATAAAATAAAAAATACAGTGTGTGCACCTTAAGGACTTACCACCCATGTGAAATCGTTATATTATTCGATCGATTTTGAAAAACTATTTTTTGTTGGATAGGTATTTGTAATGTCTACCCAACAATAGAGTGATTATATTTTTGGACTGTTATCGTGGCCAACTGCGATCAATTTTATTGACTCGAATTTTTCAAAAAGTTCTATAAGGGTTTTTTTCACAAAAATTATTCTGAATCAGTATCACTTGAAACATACCTGTACCGATATTCATCATCATAAAACACAGGATATATGAAAAATCGATTTCTTTTAATATTTCATCAACAAATGTACTATTATGGTATTCTTGGGAAGAATTGATGACAAATTATATCGTTGAGGATAAAACATTCTCCAACACGGAAAAAAAATATTGTAATCGTAACAAAAATTTCTGTTAGTATAGGCATAACCATATAATCTTTTGTTAACATAACAATTTATTTTTGTTATACTAACCATAATATTGTTAACATGAAAATACATATGGTTATGGTGACGATATAACAATGTTATGGTAACAAGATCAACTATACTAACCAGACACTTTTTTACGTGAGTACACTTTTCAATACGTCGATAATGTTTTTGTTCACTACTTTATTTCTTTTCCTCGGGCATATTGTATGTTTTGATTATTGAAATTGGTATTGAGATTGTAAACTAGGGAATCTAATCGTAGAGGTCGATAGGGGCGGCAAATTTTGAATAGCCTACTGGCGGCAAATTTGTAAATCCGCCACTGGTTTTTATGGCGAGACGACTTTTTCCACAAAACTGTGATTTAGCGCCTTCTAAGTTTGATATGCAGTGAATAATGATGAAATGTAACTTTTTATATAAAAGTTCATATTTCCAGAGTCAAATAGCTAATATGATAAATATAGATGTATGTACTAAACCTAATAACAGACAATGAAAGTCATTAAATATGTAATAATCCATTCAAGTAATATCAGTCTGAGGCAAACTTATGTTCAGTTTTATTTAGATTTAGATTGGTCACATCCAACAGGATATTTGCAATAGGTATATGAAAAATGTTCTTAGCATAAGCTATATACGACAACTTTTGTTATGTCAGGGAAAACTTATGCAAATATTTCATAAGCTCATAATATCAGCCAATTTCCAATTACGACATTCATTCCATGAACGATGGGTGCAAAATGGCGCAGTCATACCCGAAAAGACATAGCCGAATAGCCCATACCGAAACTGTCATGGCGGACGAAATCAGTTCGGTTCCCGATAAGATAGATGGCCACTTGATAGGAGTTTTCAGAACACTTTAATTAAGTCATATAAAGGGAAATTGAGAATGCCATTATTGTTTTTTTACGAACATATTTTTGATAAAAAAATAGAAATTAAAGATTTATTGTATCTGATATTCGCTACGATAGTGTACTGCACTAATGCCTTCACAGCATCATTAAGTTTTTTTTTTAAATAAGAATTTTCTATTTTGTTATGAAAATCGATAAACCGTTGAAATCCAAATTTACTGATAATATATATCATACTCGTTATGTTAACTTAATATTCATCCGAAATAACTTCGCAAATAACCAACATTATCAGTGACAATCATTTTTAATTACATTTAATTTTTTTAATTTAAACTTGCCGACTCAAAATTCAGAATCATCTTTTTTCGATTTCAAAACTCTAAATTTTCAACCCATCTAGGGTGATCAATTCGTATAATACATTTTTTGTCTTGTAGAATTTCAAAATGAGTTAGAGAAATTCCAAACTTCCTTTCGGTTCGTCCCTGGGTTCATTCTTCGTTTTCCTGTAGAGCTGCTAACACTTTCGTTCAGATCTTATTCCTATGAAGTCGTATTCACATTATCACTTTTTCTTCTGATCCTTAAACCAAGGAAGCTTTGGATCCATGTATTTTGCTTTCTTCGTCTCCATTCTCTCTGAAACTGCACTGCTTTTACCGAGGCTTTTACCAAAGTTATCGAAATTTTCCTTCTTTCACCTCTGCGGATCCTATATTCTACGATCTCAGTTTAGAAACTTCCGTGTTTCATGATGCTAGGAACTGCTCAACATTCGAATAGGAATATGTAAATGGGATAGTTTTCATCAGGTTTTTCCGGTATTCAGTCCACTTGGACTTCCGATATGTGTAAGGCTATGTCATGTCCAAAGCATTTATCAATTTACCACAGCAGTATTATAATATAGAGCACAAATTCACATTCAGCTTAGAGTAGAAAATGACACAATAATTGCAAGATATCAATTATGGACTACACTGGTGGTGTCTATTGGCAAGTATACTATATTCTTGAAAATAAAATTTTGTTGGAAAATGTATCGAAATTTATCCACTTTGGGATCACTAAATCATGAACCAGACTCAACTAGCTATATTTTTCAGTGAATGGAGTTGTTTGTGAAATTCCTGTAAGATAGCCCAAGTCCTCATATTCATCTCATGACAAATCGTTTATTTTGCATACCTACTTTCGGTGTTTTTGAACAGTTACTCGGGGTAACCATCAAACATACGAGATAGATAGATAGATACATTTATTGTGTTGAAGAAAATATCTCATCATCATTGAAGAAAATAATTATCTCATCATCATCAAACATACGATTACATTGCTCATTCACTTCCTCTCTTCTACTCACTGGAGTAAGTTTTTGTTTTTTTTTGTAGCTGTTTCGCCGGTATCAGTTAAATAATTTTTTTGAGTATCTCAACTGACTTCGTGAAGAATTTAAACAACTTTTTGTGTCCTATAGGTTTTGACAAAACTGACTTCCAATCTTTTTTATACATTTGTATACCGACCACAGCCTCGTAAAAAACGCTGCAAGCCATTCTTTATTCGATCTCAATCCATATTTTTCAACAACCCATCAAGAATAACTTTTAAAAATACCATCGTCTTCGACTCGGTATAATTCTCTGTCAATGAAAACTTTAGTGACCTTGAAAAAAATTATCGGTAATAATTCTGCTGCTAGAGAGAGATTACAAGTGAACATTTTTAGGGTCGCCCATTAGCGACGCAGGTACTTCCACATCTACTGATAAGATAACAGACGCAGCCACGGATAGCCTCATCAACAGCAACTCCAACAGCAATGCCTCCGAATATGGGAGCATCCCAGGGGCGGAACCTACGCCACCTCCTGAACCCACTTCGGACTATCCGAAGATACGGATCAAGACCACCGGGCTGCTGAAGGAAACCTCTCTCACCATAACTGAGATCACAGATGACAATCCAGATGGCGATCCGAGCTTCAGTGAGTATTGGCTTTTACGTGAATTAATTATGTAATGAAAATATTCTTCACCACTGTGATCTAACTAATTATTTTGTTACAATATACAGGGCTATTCAAATTTGAGTCTATGCATGGGGATTTCGATAACGGTAAGAGATAGAGGGTTGGTTAAAAGGGGCCAAAGTAGCGTATTTCAGAGGTAAATTATATGGATGAAAAAAATCTGACCTAGATTCTTCAGTTCTGGATTTGTACAGGAAAAATTGAAGAAAAAAGTTGAAATTTTACTGGTAATAGTTCAATATTTCCAAAACACTCTGTAATTCAGATGAAAATACTACGTCAGTATAATACATGACTCTTGGCATTCAAAAAAAATGCAAGAAAAAATACAGGTCTTTTTTTGAAAATTAATAGTTGAGGGTGACCCAATCTATACGATACCCTGTATATAATTTTAATTCAAATATTTGGAAAGGCTACATAAAGTTGCTAGGGCAAAGTGGCAAAATTTTGAAAAAATCTCTGTATAATAAAAAGATATAGGCAAAAGAAGAATTTCGAAATTCTTAATTTTTTCTGTATAACTCCAGAACTGAAGAAGCTAGGTCAGATTTTTTTTGCCCCCATTTAACCCACCCTCTATCTCTTACCGTTATCGAAATCCCCATGCATAGACTCGAATTTGAATAGCCCTGTATATAATATCAAAGCTCGCGAGATTTTCCTGTGTGAACTTTTTTATAAAAAAATATAACTTCCTATTAACTTGTTTCAGAATTTTTAAAAATTATAATGCATGATTTTGCCTAAAGGTAGGTTCATGCTTATACGAATTTCGCAAAATTGATGCGAATTGGAAAATTATAAATATTGCATTGATATTCCAACTCTGTGGTATCATGATAATATAAAAAATCCGCAAAAAAGTTCAAATATTTCAACTTTATTGCGATATTTCTTTTCAGCGACCATTTTATTCGCATAAATTTTTCGAAATTTGAGCATAAACCAGCCTTAATTCGATAAACATATGTCAATCAAGGGCTCGGGGCAACAAGGGGCAAAAGCCACATTTTGATAATTCTGAGAAAAAGCGATTTTAAATTTTCCATCAAATCCTGAAATCACAAATATCGTCATTCAATAATAGTATGAAGATATCTTGTGTGTCGAAAGTAGTATTATACAATGAGCTTCTCCAGGACAAAATCGAAAACAAATTATTGTTGAATAAAAAATATTTTGCAAAAATGGTGTGGCTTGTGACCTTCATGTATGGAAATAAAAACGTTCGTTATACATTCGAATAAGGGTACGTTCGAAACAAAAATAACGAGCTTTCATTGGCATTTCTCCATCTTGAAGGATCCGCAGATTCTCAAGTGTCATTATTGATCATCTCTATACATTATTTTTATTAAGAGAAGAGGCAACTCAAATAAAATTGAATTATTCTTCTATATCACTAAGGGCATAAGCCACATATGATCTAAAACAATATTCGAGTGAAAATAAATATTTCAATCCACCTTACTTAACTTGTATTCTCTGATAATATTTGTATCAATGGAATCACGCTCTGAAAACTGAATTTAATATTGAAATATAGTTCCAAAAAATGAAAAACAAAATATAAAAAAGCATAAGCCATTACTCAATTGCCCGAAAAGGGCATAAGCCACTACTGAAATAAATCATCTCCGGATTGACTTGCAGATGAATAACTATTGACAACATAATCTTCATCGAGTCATCCCAAATAAAATCCTGCTCACAATCCCTTGATTTGAAAGCCGCTTCATGAAAAACGCGTTCTATCAAATTCCCAAGAATGACTCGTTCCATTTTTCTTTCTATCTATCAGAAAATAGCGAAAGTTAGGATTTTATAGTGTGAGGAATCATTACAGAAAGATTTTAAACGAAATAACTCGTTTTCGATCCAAATGTGGCTTATGTACCTTGTTGCCCCGAGCCCTTTAATTCTGGTATTTTTGGTGACATCGCGTGGGTGAATCCTGCTAAAGTATGTTGAAGCATGGGTCAAATAAGGTTTTAGTTCATATTGCTGACTGAGAGATGGTGCCACTAACGAGAATAATCTATTCAATATAATTTATAATTTCAACACTGTGACTTCATTGATATGTTCATAGATTAAAATTATATGTTTTTGCTCCCTTTCCGGTGAATAAAACTGATTCGCGATGGAGGCTATTCGAGGAGAATAACAGTGGCGCATCTTCTGAATGTTCTGCCAACTAAAACCATATACTGTCCCCTTTTTTACTAATACTAATGTAACCATGGCAACTAACATTGAGTTGAGTTGGAACATCATTCTCCTCGTAAAAAACTCACTTGGCTCTTGGATTTTTTGTAGAACACAAAACTAATTTTGATGAGTTCAAGTGACATTACTGTCCAACGTAGTTGATGGTCTCAGGTTGCCAGATGTTTGGGGATAAATCCTCATTTGTGAGAATTTTTTTCTTACATGTGGGATTTAGGTGAGGATATTTTAAAAAGTGATGAATTTGTAGGAATGTTTGAATTTTCTCTTTTATTATCGAATTTCTCATGTCACCTGGTGGTCGAGTGCGTTGAATCTCTGGCTTATAGTCTAGATGGCCCGAGTTCAAATCTTGCGGCGGCTATTGGAAATATTTATTTCTATAGTATCGTTTAGCGGGAGGAGATAGGACTGCTTCGCATGACACTTAAAAAGCTAAGGTCTTCCATACTCATAAGTACAAGTATCAATAAGACTTCGAGGGTGGCTTGCAACCAAGGTGGATATAGTATGGTGAAACAGCTTCCTAGTAACAAGCACTAGAATAAACTGTAGACTTTTGCCTACTTGATTTCATACCGTAGTAATATTTCTTGAAATAACCAGAAATGGCGCGATACCTTGTGTCGGTAAAACAGAAATTGAGCATCTGTCAGTGTCATCTGTTCTAGGGGAAAAATACTGATAAGAGTAAAAATATTGATAATTATTCCAGTTTTACTGAAAATATTGTGTTTTAATGGTCGAGTTCCGAAATTCCAAACCAGTACTGTTCAGTAGTGTAGATCGTTCTATAATTACTGAATTATACTGGTAGTAGTTGGCTGAACCTGAATTCGTAATATCAGAACGCGAATGATATTGTTTCAGTTCACGCCTGTCAGATTGGATTGGAACGTAATTGGAACCACAGAAATACATGAGCTACAGAAATCTTCCTTGAAAATCGATCTTACCGCCATCCTCAATTCTTCATTCGAGTCGTGGAAATATATTACTACCTTCTCAAACGGTCTACAAGTTTTTCGCAGAAACAATTGAAGAACTGTTTCACCATCCTATATATCCACCTTGTTTGCAACTAAGTTGGCGGTTAAAACACTTTTCAAACATTTTTTTTACCTGTCTAGTCAAATACTCAATAAATGGTAACTGAAGGAGAGATGATTTGAATTCTATTCTATTTTGCATGAAATTGAGATATAAATCAATAAATCATCCAGTCGGTTCACTGTTCAGACTTACAAATTATTAGAAGATATGGATGTACCCATTCTGTTATTACCAACAATAAAATATTTTTATTTGTCATTAGCGATTCTGTTTTGAAATGGATGATTTTATGTATGTTCACATTCAAATTATTCAGTATTATATTGGTTCTGACGAGGGTTCTGACCAGTTCTGACTAATGAATAGCTTTTTTCCCCAATATTATCTTTAGTGTCTTTTGAAGAAGTAGGTATTGATACTCAATGATAGTTGAACTATTCCTGAATTCAAATTTCAAATTCAAAAATGTATATGCCACTTTTTTATCAAAATCAATAACAATAAAAAAATGAAAGAGTGAAAAAAGCGATCTGGAAAAAATGGGGAATCCTGCTTGCTTGTGAGGATTTTTCAGAATTCAACCTGGAACCTGGCAACACTGCCTATGAATGAACTCAAAAGCATTAATGATTTGTTTTGATTTGATTGAACTTTAAATATTTTTATACATCTATCAACCAACCTACGAACTGTCGAATTAAAAAAAAAAAACCTACAACTGAATGATAGAAAATTCCTTATTTAGGAATTTTAGGATACATTTGCATGATTACAGATTGCTTGAAAAATTCTGATGTTGTTTAGGTACCAACCATGTGAATCCGAGAATACTTAGTTTTTAATATCCTTTGATCCAAGTAGAAAAAAATGTATGGTTAGTAAAATTATGGTAAAGTTATAGGTGGATTCATGAAACATCACTTAATTTAACAACTCAATTTAGAAGACATTCACAACTTAAGTTGAGTAATTGCTTGAACGCTTATAAGTTATATATACTTCAAACCTATTAAATTGAATTAAATTAAGTTAAGTGATGTTGCATCATGAATCCACCTTCAACATAAATTGAATTAAGTAAGGTTAAACAATTTTCAAAATGCATCAAAGCTTGTATCATTGCATTTGTCTCGAGATTAGTCTGGTAAACATATCAGGAAAACTTCAAACTATCGAATTGAATTGAGTTGAATTAAGTGATGTTGCATTGTTGCATGCATCCAAATCCACCTCGACAGTCTCAACACTCTCAACACCTGAATGTCTATATGGTTGAAGCAAGGTGGGGATGATGTCTACTCTACGGTTGATGTGATGATACGAGGAGGACACATTAAGATTTCTTGTCATGTAAACATTTTGACTTGATAAATGGAAAATACTCTGAGCATATATCTTCTTGTTACAATAATAGTTAAAACATAAGTGTTCAGTTGCATTTAGGATTGATTTTTGTATTTGTTTCAACCTGAGGTGATTGGCCTAACTGCTCTTCCTAAAAAGGAATGATGCTCATGAATTAAATGTCAGACATAATAATAATAACACTGTTCTTGGCTGTTGGGTCTCAGGGTGTTATATATGTCTTACAAATATCACAAAAATAATCGAAACATCTGATACAAATTTGACTGGGTCATAGGCAAAGGTACTGGGTAGGTAGTTTGTGCATATTCCAGTACCTAATTTCAATTTCCATGTTATTTCAGTATTCCCCATAGATTGATGATAGTTGCCATGGAAATGTTTCAAAATAAGTCTATCTGATTAGAGTGATTAGCTATAGAGCTAAAGTTAGAGCGGTTACAGCAAAGTTAGAGCCAAGATGAATGCAAAAGTGTTTTATTCATTCAAAAAAATGTCAAAAAAAGAATTGTCCTGACAATTTTTAAATTTCATGAAGGTTTAGACGTTAGGTTCATAACTAGATATCTACCTATCTACCTAAGGTACCTTTCTAAGTGAGAACAGTGCATTTCCTAGTATATATTTTTTTCTGTAGTTAATATATGTGTAATCTTGAAGGTTTCATGTAATATAATTTTATTTATAACTTACAAATTATTATTACTACTATGTTTTCCCTGTTGTGAAGCAGGAAATTCATTTTTTTCAGATCGAAGTTCAGATAACTCCAATCTATGGCCGACCCCATCACTAGAAGACCCCTTGAAATTGCCAGATGGTGATGACAATATTCTTTCACTGTTCAACAACAATGATAGAGCCAAAGATCTTGGCTTTCATTCAAGTGACAATGAATTCATTTCTCTTGATAGACTGGAGGAACGAAACCGTGGGACAATGGTGAGCACAATAAGAATTACTAATTAATGATTGTTCCTTGATGTGTATATATTTCCAGCAATTATATAATCCCAACTCTCAGAATTCTTCTGGAAGTTCTTTGGATAGTCTCACTGGCCTGCCAATGCAAGCACTGGCTCAGCAAGTGTCCAGGTTGCAACCCGGTGCTAATGGAATGCACCAACAAAATGTTCTCATAAACATTCAGCAGTTTCCTTCAGGACCTCCACAACCTTCTTATCAACCACCACCAATATACTCATATCCACAGCCTATGCATCAGCCCTACCAATACCAGTGAGTATTTTTTGTTTACTCATTATTTTTCACTATGAATATACAGTGGATCAATACGAGATTTTGAGTGATAAGGTCATTATGAGAAAGTTTTTACTTGAATGAAAAATTCAAATTGCCTATAATTGTGCAGTCAACTTGAATAAAGTGAATTTAAATAATATGCTGTATGAATCAAAAAGCACTAAATATTATAATGTTGGCTAAACTTAGTGAATTTGAAGACTATCTAGGTTTTCATTTATGGCTTAGGTGTGTGCAAATTGTCTTGATTTCTCGACATCTAAGCAAAATGCAAAAAATCTAATACACAAGAAAATTTTATTTTTAATTCTTCATTGTATTGAGAGAAAATGCAATGATTGAATATTTTATGAATATTAAACCTCTGCGACACCAATGTAACTATTATCACAAATCCGTAACATCGAAAGAATCTCCATTTATTGCTGATAAACGCTCCAAATTTTATCAAAAAATGTTCGTCATTTATGAAAAACCGATTTTTTTTAACAATTTGACATTTCCTATGATTTTCAAAAATGAATCATATTAGGACTTATGTTGAAAGGCGGGCCGCAATCGTGAATGATGGCTAGTTGGCAGCGTCTGCATTCTAGCGATGGCCCATTGCCATAACCGAATTGATCAAAAATTGATGGTCAATTGAGTCGTCGCAGTTAATGGACCTGTAGCGTCGCAACTATGAATAAACAACCGTTCCCTACAGAAGCGCCGGCCCAGCGTTGGTCCACTTACGATCTGAATGTACATATTGAATAATGAAGGTGGATTCATGCATTCCTATAGCCCAACGTTTGGGTCAATGTGTTTCTCTAACATCGAGTCCAAAACACAGACTTTTTTGTTTATCCATAATACTCTGACTCTCAAAGAAAATCTCAAATCCTATTATAACTTGGAACTTTGATTATTCACCATCCATAACTCGAATTGGGCTCAAAATAATTGTAAACAATAATAACATTCATAAAGCAATGTACATTGAAAGCAAGGTGAAATCACTGTTAGTGTTTTGTTTCGTCCAACACACCTGGAGGGAGCGCTATCGTTTCGCAGCCCGCACTGTTTTGAAATTTTTATTTTGCTGTTGACATTTCAATCGATATCTCATGAATTCGATAGTGTTCTTTCTCCTATCCTATTAATTAAAAGAAGAAACTTACCTTTATATATTTTCTCTAAGTTTCCAGAAGTACTTCATGTAAAACACGTCAGTGTTCTTTGATAAATCCAACCTGATATATCGCATTACTTATAACTTTCTTTAATATTAAAATTTTCAACATGAATTCAACACTCCACGCGAAAATGTAGAACATTATTTATGAAGACAACACAGTTGACATTATTAGTCATCGCGTCAATGATTTTTAGTGCCCTCTACGACAAAAAATGTGAATCCCGATTTCAGATAATTATAATTGATATAATCAAGAATAAATAATAATTACATAATATAATTCATCTGGGTGAAATGATAATGTGTTATACATGACCCCATTACAAATATTGTTTTTGATTTGTCTATTTCATAAGAACTGAAAACATTAATCTAATACAATGATATAAAAATTACTGAATATAAAAAATAGCATTGTTGAATCATCTACATCAAATCGAAATATTTTGAAATTATCTTGGTGGAAGCGTACTTATATATTCGTTGACAATAAGAAAAACGCAGGAACGAGTGAAAAAAATTATATAATTGCCTCAATACATGCACATTATGTATATATCAATCCTTTATTTATTCCAAGACTAATAAACAAATACAAGTTGAATGGGATAAAGATAAAAAGATGAAGATAAAAGACATCATGACATGTAACTAAAAGAGCAGGTTCACAAAATAAACTACACTAAAATAAATTGGTTACAAAGACATCAAGAAACATAGTCAATCAATAAAAAACAATGATTGCCTCTGTCAAGGGATGCACTCAGCCAGCATGAGGTTCTTTAATTTTACCTTGAACGCTGTTAGCGTATTTGAATTTTTCATTTCATCTGGGAGGTCATCAAAATTACCTAATCCTTTGAAGAAAACTGAATTTTGTGATTTCTTTGATTCAACTTGCTGAATAATGAATTTAATATATAATATAAAACGTGTCCCTAATAATCCTTCGGAATCCGACGAGCCATTCTGAACACACCGTAGGCCCTCTTACAGACCGCCCAACCCGATGTACTACCCGCCCGCGCCCGGCTACCCGCCCCAACACATGCCGCCGCCGCCTCAGCCGCAACTGGGACCGCCCATGACGCAGCCGCAGATGGGCCAGCCCCCGATGGGCGGGCAGCAGCAACCCATGGGGCCGAGCCAGGGCCCGCCCACGTCGCAGCCGCAAGCGATGAACCAGCCGATGCAGCAGCAGCAGCAAGGGCAGCCCTACAGGCAGCCGATGCCGCCCCGGCAGATGGCGCCCAGGCAGCAGCAGCCTGCCAATAGGATGCCGAATGGGACTAATAGGTCACCGATGGGTGAGTTTTTTCAAGATATATTTTATTGTATGTTATATTTATTGTAAAAAAAATATATATCAACAAACTCATATTGATAGTTCGAAATTAATTAGAATTGATATGATATAAGTAAGGAGATTAGGATCATTTCACAATGAATACATGTATCACAATAATCCTAGGGATTGCGTGTAATATATAAATATATTGATACCAATGTCACCTAGTTCATGTATCCATATTATTTTATGGATGTTTTGATTATTGACTTAAACTATCGACTTCGGAATTATTGTTAACCACATCGAAGTGAAATTGAATCAATATACAATGCATTATAATCGAAAGTTAATTGATAATAACTGCAATGTATGATTCCTTGAAAACTAGAATTACTCATTTTTGATTGGGTTTCAACATTTTTTCAAATCTGTTGTAAGCAAGAGCTCGTGTTCGAATTCCGGCTCGGCTATTGGAGATAAAAGAATATATCTTTACTACCGTTAACTGGAGGAAGAAGTTGACCCACTGAACATTCTTGGTACCCAGATATCAATCCTTTGGACTCTCCACGGTAACCAGTCGGTAACCAGTCGAGTGGTGCTTCTGATGACACTCAGAAAGCTACGGTCCCCGTCTTCCTAACTCATACATGTTCTAGACTTATGACTTGGCGGTTGAAACACTTGATATTCATTTTGTCATATTTATTTTGATTCCCGTATAATATGTTGCATATACCTTTCATTAATACTGACATAGAAGTCGAAAATCATAGAAATGCAGAAAGAATATAAGTACATATTTGTAAAACTGAATAAAACAAACTCCAAACTCAAAATAAGACCTTAAACCGGAGGAATTTCAAGTTTTAACTAGGTCACTAGGTCATGGTGGCAGGTATTTGGGATATCTATAAAACAAAAACACGCCTCCTCTATTATGCATTCATATGAAATAAATATATTCGACAAAAGAAGTAGAGAAAGATAAAACAACAAATGAAAAATAATCTTCAGATGCTTGCAGTGGTCATGAAAAAGCCAAAATAATTTGAATTTTTAGGCAAAAAATCTACCAAACAAAAATTTAAAAAAATATATATTGCAGTTGTTTCGTAGACAAATAGTGGAGAACTTTGAACATTTTCTTGTCGGATACATTATACAAAAAAATGTTTTGTACTTGATAGCAATTTACATTAACATCTTCTCATTTGTAAAACCGGTCGTTTTTGTGCGCGGTAGTTATTTTTTTCAACAAATTTATCTCCTGCTATCAACCATATCCCACAGCTTTCGGTGAAAGCTTTCTGAGCATTCTTAGGTTGGCAAGAATCTATCATGAACGTCATAAATGTCAGTTGTGCAGATGAATTTATAAGCCCACCAAGATATTATATTTCTATTCATACATATGTTTAGTTATTTCATATTTATAATAAATTTATTCAAAACCAGGTTATGAAAACAATCGAATTAAATGAATGTTGACATATATGACAGATTAGTACCGACCCTAGAACGCTAATAAGCTACTACCAATAGTCATTGAATATGGTCAATTGAAATCACCCTCCCCTTTTTAATATTTTTTTCAATATAAGTTGATATCGTTGATATATTTATCCGATAGTTGAGAACAATGACAGTTGAAACGGAGAGATAACTTATACATTACCAAATAAACTAGATGGGGACCTTTTAGCTGTTATCTCACTACATCATATAATATATCGCATTACTTGATTAACCAATCTGATATAATCTTCCAAGTTTGATGACTTTGCGGGCTATTTGGGAAGAGTATATCATTGAATAGCAATTCGGTTTTTTCTACTGTTACAATCAAGGTGGATAAAGGATGGTGAAACAGCTTCCTATTAACAAGCACTAGAATGAACTGTAGACCTTTGCCTACTTGATTTCATACCGTAGTAATATTTCCTGAAGTTATCAGAGATGGCTACATACCTTGTGTCGGTAAAACAGAAACTGTGCATCTGTCATCTTTATATCAGTTTCATCTGTTCTAGATGAGACATGACTGAGAAGAGTCGAAATATTAATAATTATTCCAGATTCACTGAAAATATTGTGTTTTAATGTCGTTTCAATTCACGTCTGTCAGATGCGAACCACAGAAAAACGTAAGCAGCAGAAATCTTCTTCGATAATCGATCTTACCGCCATCTTCATTCAAGTCGTGGAAATATTACTACTTTCTTACACGGTCTACAAGTTTTTCGCAGAAACAATTGAAGAGCTGTTTCACCATCCTATATCCACCTTGGTTACAATCTTACCTTACCGGCTGGTTTAAATTAAAATTGAATTAGTGGAAATGCAAGCACATGTAATAAATGAAGGAGGTACGAAATTAAGAAAAAAAGGCAATCAGAAGGCTTCATAAACAGGTTCAAACACATGTACAATCGAAAACAATGACATTTCGAGAATTCAATACAGCAAATATGAAACAAAAAGAAAGACTCTTCAGATGTCTGCAATGCTGGTGAAAAAGTCATTAATGTAAGTCTAACTAACATTTAAAAATTATTTAAGGCAATGAAAGTAGGTAGGCTAAACATCATCAGTTTGCATAAATCTAGATGAAATACAAGTTTTCAAATGATTCTTGTCAGTAGATTAGAACCTAGACCGAATTAAATATATTGGGATGATATTGTTAAACAAGTGTGTAGAACGCTTTGGATTATGATCGATGATCTATTAGATAAATAGTGGCAAACTTTGAAATAAGATGACCCTAATTTTATTGAAGGATAGCAATTTTCATCAACAAATTCATCTTCTTCGATTGAAATCACCCTCCCCAGTTTAGTATTATTTTCATTATTAGTTGATATCGTTAACATTTATTTTGACCTTGTAGTCGATGTAGTCGTAATCCATATAATGTTAATTTATCCTCCAGGTTGCATTAATCCGTTAGTTGAAAAAAATTATAACGTTGAAACTGACAGATATCTCATACATTTCCAAATAAACTAGATGGGTACCTTTGCTTCACTTATAATTATTATAATATTATATTAACTTACCTGAAAACCAATATGATAATCTTCCAAGTTCAAGGATTTCACGGACACTTTGGAAAAGGTATATCATTAAATAGCTATTTTGCCTTTGTCTAGTATTACAATCTTTTTATAACGGATTTCTTATGGTACGGACGTCTTACCAATACATAGGAATATAATATATATTAAATTACCATTTGATAGTAGATTTGGATTTATCTAATGGTTTTGTTGAATATATAATCTCTGTCAGTACACTTTTCTCCTTACATACCGGCTAAGATTAAATTTGAATTACTGGAAATACAAAATAAATTCTAAATAATTTGTGCCTAGGGAAGTAAGGTGGTGGATATTTACATATTTTGCCTCAGTTTGTGTTCGTTCGTCATAGTGTCAACATGAGCTTCGTAAAAAGAAAGCATTTGTCACTGGAAGAGAAAATCAACATCATTGCAGCTAGTGAACAACATAATTTGAGTGTTCGGAAACTTGCGGCTAAATTCCGTGTGGGAAAAACGCAGGTTGGCCGTATATTGCAGAATAAAGATGAAATCAAAAGACTTTTCGAGAATAATGAAAACCGAAAAGGAAAAAGAAAACCTCCGAAAAATATCGGTTTGGCTATTGATGAGATGGTTTTTGAATGGTTCGATGCTGTATGTAAAAATAATATTCCCATATCTGAACCTCTACTCAAAGAAAAGGTATTGGAAGCAGCTCATACCTTGCAGCTTACAAACTTCAAACCTTCCGATGGTTGGTTGAAAATATTTTGTCAGAGGCATAAAATTCAATTTGAAAACGTGTGTGGTGATCAAGTGAGCATATGGGATGATGACGATCGGAAAGGTGAGAAAACAGGGCAAATATAAAAAATGCAAACTATTTCATCAAAATTAGATACAAGATTAGATAGTACAGGATCTTCACGTATATTTTGAACCCTCCCCTTAACTTTTTCATCTATTGTTCAACTTTTAATTAAAAAAATGATCTTATTTGATTTTTCTTGTAGATTTTATATGTGAAGATGAATCTATAGTAATTCGTGTCTGTTGCCAGTTTGAGAAGAGGTCTGTAGAATCATTAAGTTTTTGGTATTCGATAGATCATTTTTCGATAGCATAAAACGTTGTGATGTGGTTGTCACAAAATAATATACATGATATCCCATTTTGGATGAGACCCCCAGGTTTCTCGGTTGTCATTAAAGATAGAGTTTTGCGGTTTTAACGTTCCTCTCCTACTTTTTTTGTAAAATTCAAGATGGCCTGATCATATTTTTCGTAACTATTTTCGTTTATAAAATTATTGAAAATTTATGATTTTTGGATCTCTTCTATATCTACGAAGTTCAGCTGAGAACCATGTCTACCAGAGAATTCGGCACATAATACAGTGGCGTACTCAGATAATTATTTTGGGTTAGGAGTTTGGGGATACGGCACGAACTTTTTTACATTTTTTAAACGGAAAATCATGTGTTTCATCATTCCGTTACAATTCGTTATTTTTTCCCTTCAAAATAATAAATAATATTTCACATATAGGATTTTCAGAAATGCTAAAAAACACTAAAACATCACATTATGATTAATTTTTACTAAAGAAATTTCAATTGAAGAATTTTCATTCGTGATATTTTTCATAGGAGACTAAGCGAAGAAATAAAATTCTTCGGACATGTTGCCATTTAGAAAAATATAGAAATAAAAAATTAAAAATCAAACGTCATATCGATCGCAAAAAGTAAAGTTGTATTTTCACAAACATTTCAAGACTGACATTAGTAATCCGATCGTATCCATAGCCCTCCAGAATAAAAATAAATAAAAAACGGTTATAAACGGTACCAAATGATATATGGTTGAATTCTAAATGTCACTCACGATGAATCCGGAATTTGCATGAAGTTAAGTTACTTGTCAAAAAAATATGCAGTTTTATGTATTAAACAGATCCACCAAACTTTATTCCATTATCTCCGAAAACAAAAGTTATAGGTGCGAGCCAACTTCCGTGGACACCGGGTGGATAGATCAGCGCAATGTTCATAATATATACAGTGTCACACATAAAGTTCGCGACATATGGGAGTTTTTTTTTATTAGTAGATATAAAGAAAATTTGACTACGCAGTTAGTTTGTACGTGAAAAATGAGTAAAATACAGCATATTTCCTATTTTCATGTGCTACTCTAAACCTCCTCTCAAATTTGTCATTTTTTTCGAAAATCCTCAAAAAATCAGTTTTTTTTGGAAATGTTGAAAAATGCCAGAGGAAAAAGTTGCTAAGTTTCCAATTTCATAGATTTGTTCCAAATTTGGACTCTACTGTCAATTCGACATTTTTCCATTTTTTTTTAATTTTTCAAATCTTTCGCTCTATCGATTCGAACGAAACATGATTCAAATTTGATAATTTTGATGAATATGAGACTTCAATATCATCTTTTGCCTAGGAAATACCCACATTGGCCTTTTACCAGAAAATAAAAAAATGCATCTCCAGAAATTCGTCTTTGTTGTTGCAAAGTTCATCTAAGTTTTTTCATTTCATTGTTAAACTGATGTGGAGGAGATAGGTTTCTGATTTAAATATTGCAGAATCATATTGTGTCATATATCGTTATATTCGTAATAAAATATGCTATTTATTACAGGGTATATTTTTTTTCGGGCCATATAAAAAAATAAAGTTGATGTTTTCTCCGATACGAAACGTTGTGCGGAAAATCTCTCAACACCGTTTTATAGAGATTAAAAAGTGGCAATGAGAAAGTATCTTGTATACTATATTCCTTTGAATAACGTCAGGAAAAAATAAAAACGATATCGGCGAATTTTGGTTTTTTATGCATATTTCCGATAGATCTTATTGCTTACGCTAGATCCGGCATCCTGTTGTAATTTTTTGGTCTAGAGGGGTCTGCAAGAAAGTAGGTACTACATGATCACGTGGTACAACTCATGTATGGACAAAAATGAAAACGACCAATCAATAGCTTAGTACATTCAACCCCCCTGGACCTACAAAACAAGTAATCTGGATACCGGATCTAGCGTAAGCAATAAGATCTATGATATCTCCGGAACTACTCGGTATTTTGGAACTTTCTAAACGGCATGTTCTGATTCTCTAAGGAAGTGGTTTTCTGTCATTTGGGTGGCAAATTGAAAATTATTTGAATCACTCCGATTTTCCAATTCTCTAAGGTCAAAATGGATGAAGATTTAACAACTTTTCGTTGGTTAACCACTGATAAATGGACTAATTTATCATCATAAAGGTGATATATATTTGAAAATGCAGTTATTACAGGAAATTTGTTACCGTTTTTAGGATTTGAGTCACTCAGGAAATATTCGATGGTAGGATATTTGTCCTTAAGAGGTTTCTACGAACCTATTCAACATTGGTGACCTGAATATTCAGAAAGATTTATCACATTCCTGAAATATTGGTGCTTCTGATAAAACTAATGTTCATGATATGATGCTACTAGAAGATGAGATAGGTAAATCAATGAGCAGTGATCCTGTTCAATATATATATTTAACCTATACCCACTGATATAGATCATTGCCTATACCTACCTTACTTGTACCTTAATAAGTTCACCAACAAAAAATACATAATTATTACTCTTGCAATTATTATTCACGAAAAACTTGGCCGTCCCGGACACAGGTGAACCAAAACTAATCTGTGTAGGTACCAAAAATATTTCTGTGTGCTAATGCTACATACTTTCGCATTTACAATTTACGATTCCAATCCTGGCTCAAATTCAAAAATTGAGGTTATATTGACGTTAAAATTGCAGAAAAAAGCAAAATATAAAAAAAGAAGAGGAGTTACTAACTTTTCCGCATTCATTTATCACTGGGTGTAAATGTAAGATATTAACCACCTTGATAATCTTCGTAATTGAAGAATACCACATATGAATAGTGGAAAATCTAGGGTGGGTAAACATTTGTTATTATCAACGTTACTAATGTATTCACTGTGTTAACCACTTTTTAGAGAAACGGACCGATTGTTATGCTTGGAAATTCGCAACTTTTCTCTAATTTAACCATCTTCCTATCCCTTATGGTTTCCGTGATAGACATCCTTATCTTGGACACAGTGTATATGTATATATTCGATGAATCGACTAGATAGATAGATAGATACTTTATTGTCTAAGAATAACTTCTTATTGACAAAGTGTCATAAATAATCATTAAACTAATGAAAGTACAAAAAACAAGTGAAGTATAAAAGTGGAAGTATAAAAATTAGTCGAGACGAATGAGATGAGATAAGATTAATGTGTATAAACAAATAAATCACAAAAAAGTGAAAACAAGTATAACAAAAAGTAAAATCAGCCTACTATACAAAACTATAAGGTAAATACAAGAGAACAAAGACAAAGCATTAGTTTTACACTTAAAGCGAATCGTTAAAAAACTCATCCAAAGTGTAGTATGCCTTATCAAACAGTTCGATATACCTATATTCAAACACCCTATATATCGAATATTCGATAAAATATCGATTCCCAGCCGTAGTAATAGCCATCATATGCGCATAAAGTAGAGTGGCTCAAGAATATACAACAAATTCAAATCATCATGCACTCGTCGGATAATATACCATTACGGCGCGTTCACATGACAGCTTTTGCCAATCGCGGAAAGCTTGAATAAAACATTGATACGCAATAATTAATAATAATGACGGTGATTTTGAGCTAAAACATTAAAACTATGAATATTTGAGCTTTTACAGCAAAAGTCTGAACGTAATCGACTTTTTGGCGCTCACAAAGATCGGCCAATGGGAAACACAATACGCCATTAGCCAAAACGCGAAAAGCCAGCATGTGGACGCACCACTTGGAAAACACCACGCAGCTTCCCAGCAAGTAATCTTCCTCACTCACTCTCACATACCGCCTCTGTTGCAGGCCAGCGCCAGCCGATGACGCGGCCGAGGGCGCCCATGATGCGACCTAGGGGGCCTGCCATGGCGGCAGGGGGCGCGCGGGCGGTGCGACCGCGGCAGGGCGTGCCCCCTAACGGCGTGCGGCCGGGGCAGGTGCCGCCCGCCAAGCGCACGCCCGAGCAGGCGCACCAGCTGCAGGCGAAGAAGAAGCGCTTCGACATGCTCACGCCCGACAAGGACGACGACGATTGCCAGGTGATCTGCATGCAGCCGAAGAACACCGACGGCGGGCTGCCGCAGATCGAGAGCGTGCAGGTGGGTGTCTGTCGGTGGATGCGTGTATGTGGCGTCGTGTCACTATTCTTGACATGATTTAAAGTGGACATAGGGGCTGCGTTCATGAACTTACTCCTGTGAATAGAAGAGAGTTTGAACACGTGATCAGAAATGTATGTCTGGTGGTCACTCGGAGTAGTAGATTGGTTATATTTTGGAAACTTCACAAATACCTCCATTTGCTGAAAAATATAGTTGAGGCTGGCTCATAGCTCGAGAATTTCGAAATAAAAACAATATAACAGCCTACATAAACTACAATGGCAGAAGTAAACGATCATAACTGTCGAGAGTACATATTACTCATATATCTATCAACTACGAATATTGATAATAAGGACAGCCTATGTGAAGCCGAAACAAAAGAGCATCGCTGGCAACGATGAATTTATGCGCGTGCGCCCACATAAAAGTAGATGATAACAGTCAAGAGCAACTCTCTTAGTGTTGTTTCTCTCTTATGTCCTCGCTGCTACTCAAATTTAAAATGATCGTATGTTGGGTATCACTTTTGCGATCTTTTGCAAACAAGCAGGTTATATCTGTGTTGTGTTGATGTGAATTTCCTCGTTTCTCGTTATTGTTTTTCGATTGCGTGTTGAGTGTTTGTGTTTCATTAATTCAAAGTTGTTCATGTGATACTATTCGTAATTTAAGTTCAACACTGCTGTAAATATGACCAGTGTCGGTGTCCAGCAGGTCGTGTTCAGCCTCCAGGTTGTCTTCCATGATTCCAGAAATCGAGCCACGATGGAGTAGTCCCGGTGCCATCAATGTCTGATAAAAAATATTGCAAAGATCAGGATAATTCATATGCCTATCATTGTTTCGATCTTGATGCTTCATATTCTTTCAAATCTGAAAGGATGAGTGGTTCGCTGAATTAGAAGATCTCTGATTACTCTCTGTCGAAGCTAAGCATACTTCGTGTATTCTACCATCATCGGATGAATGACAATATTTATTTACATATAAAGTAAATTTTTCCTATGAATATTAAATCACGAATTTTAGACATTTGATGATTTGAATTTCGCGCACGTTTTCGCGCATGCGCCCTCAATCAACGTTGCTAAATAAAAAAGGATAGATATTGGATAGATATATGAAATTCGGCTTCACTTTGCTAACATTGTCTCTTATGGCGTATGGTCAATATTGTAGGTAATAGATATATGATATTACTCTATTCGAAAGCAGAGTATGCAAAGTTTACTGAGTAAGTTTCTGAACGGTTGTGAATGCATTTTCTATACTGCCGGAGTAAGTTTATGAACGCTTCGGAGTAAACTACTCAGAGTTTATGTACGTAGACAGGATGGTGAAGAGATCTCCATTTGTTTCTATAAAAAACTTGTAGACCATTTGAGAAGCGAATATTTTCAGTAAATACGGAATGATAGCTGCGTTCGGTATTCGCTTAGATCATATATGCTTATGCTAGATCCGGCATCATGTAGTATTTGTTTTAGATGGGTCTGCCGTGGAAAGTACTATGAAATCACGTGGTTTAAGACATATAATATTTATGGTCAAAACTTGAAATGACCAATCAATGGCTTAGTACTTTCAACCCCCCCTGACATCCAAACAAATAACCTGGATACCGTACCTAGCGTAAACATATATGATCTAACGGTATCGGTAATAATAATAATAATAATCTTTATTAATCCTTTTAGACAATGAATGTATAGGACAAGTCAATAAATAGGTACGACAGTAACAACAAATAATATAAAAGAAAGAAAACAACATATTAAAATTCACAGATAATGGAACAGAAAACACAATTTACCAAAATGTGGTATGCTAGCTTTAACCTAGTTCCCTATCTGTCATAAAATCTCCTATGCTGTAGTAG
The DNA here is from genome assembly GCA_029955515.1 of Chrysomela aeneicollis. Taxonomy (NCBI): domain Eukaryota; kingdom Metazoa; phylum Arthropoda; class Insecta; order Coleoptera; family Chrysomelidae; genus Chrysomela; species Chrysomela aeneicollis. The sequence goes on along the minus strand of JARUHQ010000009.1, from coordinate 6,631,031 downwards.
CATTTGGACGTTAGTAAAGATTTAACTTTATTCTTGAATGAATTCACGTCAAGCTGCTGGATGCCTTCTGGTAAATGATTGTAAAACATCATTCCTTGATAAGTAGGGCACCCTTCAAATTTAGCAGTTTTATGTGATGGAATGCTTAAAAGGTTTCTGTTTCTAGTGGGATAGTCATGGTAGTGAGAGTTTGTTTTGAGTTTTTTAATGTTGTCTTTAACATACAGCATATCGGAATAATCCGTCGACGATCTTAATGCTCGGAGAATTTTGACGGAGCAAAGCGATAAATGTATTGTTCATCTTGTAGTCGTTTGGTTGAGATTTCAAATTAAAGCATGGTTTTCTATCTTCAAGAATGTGCTAAAATTAGATTGAAACAATGAAGGACCATATCTTCAGAAAAAATTTTATTTTTCCAAAATACTGAAATCTTCCTCTTCACCGTCTTCAAATATCAATTGATCCTGCTTCAATTAGGGCCACTACAGCAGCAGGAATACTCATTATTTTTAAAATTATTCGAAAAAATTACAAAATGAAGGCAACACGAGCAGAATAATAAAAACTTTCAAAGGAGATTGACACTTTTGTCTTTGACACCGACCTACACACCACCGTTCGTTTATTCCGATTAATCCGACCAATCCATGGTCTCGTGACCAAAAAATCCCCCGCATCTCAGATGAGATTGTCGAACTCGACTAATTATTGATATTTTCAATCCTCTCAGTCTTCTTCTAGAAAAGATGTACAGTTTATGTTTTACCATCACATGGTATGGCGCCATCTCTGGTAACTCCAGGAAATATTTCTACGGTTTGAAATCAAGTAGGCAAAGGACTACAGTTTTTTCTAGCGCTTGTTGATAGGAAGCTGTTTCATCATCCTATATTCACCTTTGCACGATTTGAGCCATGATGAAAATGAGACCTGGTAGCGCTATACTCATCAAATGTTTCAGCAAACAAATCCTTGGCTTGATTGGTTTTTTATTTTTGGTTTGATTTCTTGGTCAATTACTAGTAACGCGACGCTACGAACGTAGGTCATTCTAGAGTTGATTTCGATGTCATTGTGTTATTTTATTAATTTGTTGATCTGAAAAATATCCGGAAACAGAACCTGAACACAATGATTTTGTCTTAGACCATATGTCGTCAGTACATTTCAATCCATTTGGATGACTTGTCGCCTGATGGGATTTTTTCATAAGGATCACCAGTAATTTGAAAAAATTGAATATCAGGTTGGCTGGTTTCGTGAACTTTAGCCCATACGCTCTATCACTGATTAGTTACACCTAGTGCAGACATCTTCATCACTCGAAAAGCCAAAGTACCGCTCGAATAAACGTCAAAGATATCAGAGGTCCCGAAATACAATCCTCAGTTGCTCCATCAAGGAGTGTTCATTCGAATATTGTTCACTGTCGTCGGCTGGTAAAGTTTGTTCCAAGTTGAAGTAGAAGTGAACAATTTATTCATAGATCATTGAACTTATAGTTTATCAAAATCGTTATCATCGTTACTAGAGTTTTTTGGAAAATCACCACAGGGATTTTTGACATCGAAATATGCCTTTACTATAAATATGCAAATAATATTTGTTATGCATGTATTATATTTTAGGGAGGAACAGCAGAAAGCAGCATAATGCATCTATCGGATTCAATCACACTCAGCGTGAGAAATCCACCACCTAAAAGGGCCGAAAGTCCTAAAAAATCTGACGCAAAGGCAGTCGCCAATATCCTAGCGACGAGGGGAATAACTGTCACTGCAACTGCAAAGTCGAAAGAAAAAGCAGAATCGCCTCAAAAAAATTCACCCAATTTACCGGCTTCACTGAATTTGAATGGGGCCGTCAGTATTATTCCTGCAGCGAAAAACAATGGATCACCTACTCCTAAGGTAAGTTTGTGTTCGTCATGTGTGAAAATTGCCTCTATTATTTTTCGACTGGCTGGCCTAAATGGAAGCGTAGTCACTTGTCATAAATCATGTTTTGGATCTTTGAGTCACAATCGAGCTGTTCAACATCGAGCACTGGATCCTCATTTTATGTTATTAATATGTGCGCAGGCAAAATAAATAATCAAAATAAGTACAGCTCATTGGCGAAAAATTCTTATTCTTTTCTCATATGCCCTTTATTTCTTTCAAAAAATTTTGAAGAGTTTCTCTAGCAGTTCTTCATTCATTTATGGGAAGAATTTCAATGATCCAGACAAAACCTAGCGTTTCCTTCACACTTCAGTACGATGTAACTTTCTCCACTTAATTTTTATGAATGATGGGTGCACATTATTTTTTCTTGTAACAATATCTGCATTACCTTCCGTTTTAACAAGTTTTGACAGCCTGATTTTGCAGATACATGTGCTTTCAATCTTAAACTTACACTGAGTGAGCGATTGACTTCTTGCTTTTCGTATTTAATAAATCATGAATAACTGAATAAAGGGAGTCAGATATAGAAATGTCACTTCTTCGAACATTTTTGAAGTGCAAGTGAATCACTGCTCACTCAAATTTGCTCAATTCGATAGGCTGTCTGATCGTATCTGCTTGTTTCGTCCATATATGACAGGCCGTAGCGGGCACCGGTGTTTGCTGCAACTTTTTTTGAATTAAAAAAAAATGTGGGAATCATTTGAAACTTGCCGATGTTACACATACAAGAATACAAATTATTGCGAAAACGTCCTTGGAATGGAAAGTTTGGTAAAATATCCTTGGTGTCCAACCTATTACTATATATACTGATGTTGTTTTTGAATGAAATATTCTGAGTCTCTTGCAGATAAAATCTTTCCTATAGAAACAACATCATTTTCGTTTAAAACGAAAATGTTTTTGAGTGCTGCCGGCCTTATACTTTTTTTATATCTTGACATTCCTATTCCATTCGAAATTGAAAATACCCAGATATGTATTCCATGCTAATTCTAGCTTCAAAATCATAGCAGATCGCGTTCGACTGTTGAGCCATCATCAGTGCGTACCTGAAAGTGATATGATCTTGTAGAACGAGAAAATTTGGAAATTAATGAAATAAATCCAATGTCAAATGTTGTAATAAATTGGTTATTTCAATCTCCTATGCAGGAGAATATATTATGATCTGTTCAGATGTACTTGAGAGTTCAGGCAAAGATCATTGTTGAGTAATTCATCTTCAATATGCAAATCTTCGAGAAAGTATACCTGTTAAAATTTTCAGAGAAAACTATTTTCGAAAGCTGAATTTCTGTTGGGCCCAAAGACATTTAAACACTAGAGACTTCATCATCTACGTTTTTGCGCGATCAGTCATCGTTCGATCCTTCTTTTCTGTCACTTTTCCTCCAATTACATGTTTGCCAGATTATACGATTTATGCAATCTTGAATGTCTTTGGTTGGGCCTGAAATTGGGAATTCTCCTTCGAACGATAATGAAGTAATTCTCATTAAATATCTTCAAAACGTCGCATTTCAACCTTTTTTCGAAAAAAAAAACATTTAAAGTGCTTAAAAAAAGACTTGATATGGGGATTTAAAATTCAAAGCACCTTATTCCTATTTCACTATTTTGCAACATTGACTGCAGATTTCATAAATAATAAAGGACAAGTCAATTACGTTGATTAGGTGAATAAAGATAGTAATATTTTGATCAGGTTAGAACACAGAACTTATACTACCAATAAGTTCTGTGGCACCTAACCATTCTGCTTATTTCTGTTCCATGCTCCTCAAAAGATATGCTACTCAGTTTTGTAGGTTATGTTTATATTTGTCTTGACATCAAGTGTACATAATGAAAATGTGGCCAAATGTGAGTTGTTGTTATTCTAGCTCACTAGGCGCTCTTGCCAATTTGTGAACTAGAACCAAAGCGATTTAATATTCAATATATATATATATATATGTAATCAAAAACCTAGTTGTACCCGAAGGTGTCAAGGTATACCAATATAATTATGTATAAATAAATTTTGCCCAGTTCTTGTTCTTCGCGAGTTCTTTTCCCTCTCTCCACGTTTTGTTCCTCTTCCTCAGACTTTCCGTCACCTCGTTATCCCATGTCTTCGTTGGTCTTTCCCTAGGTAATTTATCAATTCTCTTTGCCTGCCAAATTTTTGTCGTTTGTCTTTCATCTTTCATTCTTATCATGTGTCCGAACCATTTTAAACGCTGTCTTTCTATGGTATCCAGTATGGGTTCGATATTCGAGTTCTTTCCTTATCACTTCATTACGTATATTCACAGCTCTTAGGTATTTCATTTCCATTTGCTTGTATTTAACTTTTTTGTCGTTTTGTGAGCATCCAACTTTCACATCCAAAGATCAATGTTGGTCTATATATTGTTTTATATATCGTCATCTTTGTCTTGGTTGTACCATATTTCTGTATCTTTATGCCAAGATTTGAGGATTTAAAGATTTAAAATTCATAACCCCATATTTGAAAAATTAATTTAGATAGTTTCCGCAACGAATTCGAAAAATTCATGAATGAAACTCATATTCAATAAGTTCGAACTTGCAATTTCTGTAATAAACCGAATTGAGGAGTATTTTCCATTATGGTTATCAAAATGAAGGTGATTCAAATTATTATTCTCATTCCAGTCCCCGAGCGGCGAAACCCTACCCACCGTAGACCTCACCGACGACGTTGCCTCTAACGGCCAGTCCTCGCCGCAGAAGCAACGCCCTGGCCTGCCCTACCGCTGCGACCTGTGCCCCGCCCAATACCCGAACGCGATGGGCCTGAACAAGCACCGGCAGACGTACCACAAGACGTCGAGCGGCATGGCGGAGCTCGGCATACCGCTTGTCAACCTCAAGACGCCGGGCCTGCTGCAGAAGCTGAGCGCGATGGGCATCCAGAACTACATCCCGATACCGTCCTCGGGGCCGGAGGGCACCTTCTGCGTGCCCATCATCAACGCGCGGAACCCCGCCAATGTGAGCAGCCTCGGGGCTACCACTATGCTGTCGCTGGGGCCGATCAGGAGTATTCCGAGGCCGCCGCAAGGCGGCGCGGGTGTCGCCAAGTCGCCGAATGCGCAGAAGTAGGGGGTCTCCATTCTGTGAATGGGGTGTATATTGTGTACAGTAGATGTAGGGCGGTTGTTTTGAATTCCACGGTTGTCTTCGGAAAGCTGGTTGAAACATTGACAGTTTTTGTGTTTCGCTCTGGAACTAACAGTAGCAATACGATTGGAATGGTGAACTTTCTCATCACGATCTCAGAGAAATTTAATACTTTCTTGTATTCTTGAACTCTGAGTAATGACCACCAACAATTAACTTACAAAAATATACTGTCTTATTAATTGTGAATACGCAAAGTTTGATCAAATTCAAATATAATCTGATTATCCTTTCTACCCTCTTCCGGTATGAATCTGAAAAAATTTGCGCTTGAAAAAGTTGTTTGCATTCTTAGAACGTATATTATAAACATTGATAAATTGATGGTTATAATTTGTTTATAATGTTGGGGTGCATCAAAAGGAATTGACATTTATTTCATGAATGTATTAGCTCCCAGTAATATCGATTTTAATTACATGGTGTAGTCAATTCGAGGGTATCAGTCAGATTCTAATGAAAATTGAGATAGATAACTTTATTTTAGATTTTTTGTCACTGAAGTTCTAGAATGAAACATATCCATGATTGTGGAATATGAAATGAAACCTGTATTAATATGCTTAGAGCTATTTTCTGTAACTACCAATTGGTTTGGAAAATGCCTCGACTTATGTGGAAACAAGTTTCTAGCAGTTAGACTGCATTTATTATTAGGTTGACAAGTTCTGAGAATGTTGATATTTATTTTGGAAATACGTTTTTATAGACTGATTTATATTTTAATAGTATGGTTGTTTCCTGAATGTGCAATTTTGTGCAAATGTTTGGTTACGATATTTTTGTACAATATTTAAGTTAATTTCCCCGTGATGAATAAAAAACATCAAATTTATGAAACATGTTTTACTGTGAACCTCGCTAAATCATGTACGGCAGTGACAAGTGAATGGTTGAGCCTTTTTAAATTCAACGCGACTGGCAGTTTTCTCACAATATTAAGCCAATATACTCAGTACAAAACTGTACAATTCACTTCACTATATAAACACTCGAAATACAATTCAATTAACACTTATATGGTTAAATCACTACGGTAATCTCTGTTCACAATACTAGCTTTCTTTCATAACTGACTCCTCAACACTGCGCTCCTTTATATAGGAACAAAACATTTATTCTAGTAAAATCACCCATTCTCCAGTAATAACAAGAAGTAACTAAAAGTTCAGAGAAAGTTGATATTTATTTTGGAAATATACCTTTTTTATAGGACAATTCGCCTTCCGACCATGGTAGAGGGCAGGCGGCGTTCTCGAGGTTGGGAGTCAAGTGAATGTTGTGAACGTCTATACTGAAAAGTGCAAATTAATGAAAATATAATCATAAAAGATATACTAAGTGAATATTAGAGTTCAAGTTCATTTGTCTCTACGCCGGTTACCAGGCCGGATGACAAAGGATTTGTCGGATGAAGAGGGTCATACTTGTATCGAAAAAAACTGGTTCCTTTCCTTCGTCTATACGCCGGTAACCAGGCCGGATGACAACGGATTTGTCGGATAAAGGGGCCAAAATTGTATCGAAAATCTGGCACCGAAAGGAGTCAGAAACACTATAATGTTTGGTTGAGACATGTTTGTACAATATTTAAGTTAATTTCCCCGTGATGAATAAGAAACATCAAATCTCTGAAACATGTTTTACTTCTACAGACAATCCTGAGCGTATTTGCTAAAACATAATATCTCTTATATTACTATTATATAAAGGTGCATCTGCCCTCTTTTGTATGCAAATTTGGATTCACCGGAATGAATGACATAAACTTTAGATTTTTAAATTGGAAATTTGTAAAAAAAAAATGTTCTCAAAACCTATAATATTTTTTTTATAAATGATATCAAAAAGGAAATATAAAATTATTACTATTACTTTTGTACTGATCACTTCTAAATTATTCAGTGAATTCTATTCAACACCAATAATACCATTTATGTTGAGACATGAACTTTTCAAGATTTTCTGTTGGAAGGGATATTTGGGTAGCAGACCTCTCAATTTTATAACAAGGTAAAAGTAGTACATCTTTTGAATGATCTTCGAACTAAAACCTTTTATTGTCGTATATTTTTCCCCAAGTGTCAAATGAAAAATCTGTCAGTGTCACCGTCACTAGTGTCACCGTCACTAGTGTCATGACTGTCATGAGCCATGACTGACTCATCCTTGACTCATCTCACCACCATCGTCCAAGTCCCGTCAAAATAATAAAATAAGCTGATAACTGATTGATGACACAATAAAGTAATAAAGTCGTAAGCAGAAAACTATTGCAAGTATTGTACCAGTTGGAAAGTAGAACTTCTCTTTAATAATATGAAGTGGTATAAAGGAGATATTGCTCAAGCAATTGTGTTTTCAAAGTCCAAAGGAGCAATTTTTGTGGTATACATACAAGGTATTTACCAGGAAACTGAATACATTGGTAAATAATATTCTCCAGTATTGCAATTTGAATTTTTCTACAGGAAAAGATGAACAGTCCGAGAAAATCACAGCACTAATAGAGAATGGTGAACTTGGAACTAAATTGGAACAGGAGCATTATGTGGCAATTAAATTGGAAGCAGGTTCTACTCCACATCAACAGTTTAGTGAAATATGTATCCTTTTTCTATGTTCTCTGGTGAAAAGAGTTTATTTCAATGGTATAATATTTTCAATTAGAATCATGCAAATAACTTGGAGAATGAAAAGTATCAAGGAGACTTGATCATAATTTTTCTCAATTCTGGCCAACACTTTATTAAATAATAATTTGTCATACTTTCAATTCATTGAGACTGAAAACTAGATTGCAGATGTAGCTCTGAGATAAGAGCTTCAGCTGAAATAAACATGATCTACTACAGAACTTCTACTAATGCTTGTAATCAATATCATATTTGATAATAATGAGGAGTTCATGAAGTGAGTCAGTATTGATTTATCATATAACTTTGATAACCATAGTGGATAATTTTGAACTGAAAAAATTCTCTGAATTTAAACAGTTTCATTATTTCTCATTTTGTTTTTTTTTTCCACAGCAGTCAATAATTGTAAAATGAATGAAAACTTAATTTCAAACCATACCACAGAGTTTTTGTATTTCTTATTATTATCTACTTAGCTTTCAACTAATTGTCTGTTTTTAATTGTAATTATTATTGTAGGTATGGATTAGGATATTTTCTGTTCATACCTTCATAATCCCCTTAGGCCACCTGATTTTGTGGGTTGATATTTCATTAATACCATCTCCTCCAAGATCTCCTCAATGGATGGATGTTTGACACATAAAGGACTATAGTTGTGTTCTGATATTACTGAATTTACTGATGACAGTTAGCAATTTCACAATAAATTCAGGTTTAGTAAGCTACTACCAGTATAATTCAGTGATTTTAGAATGATCAAAAGCACTGATCAGCACTGGTTGGGAATTTCTGAGCTCTTTCTATAAACTCGACAATAAATGAATGATTTTTCCTTAGATAATTTATGCTTATGCTAGATCTGACATTTGTTGTATTTGTTTGTTATTAGAAGGGGTCTGCAAGAACGTACTATGATATCACATGGTACAACACATATGTTTGGTCAAAGTTTTAAAATGACCAATCAATGGCTTACATTCAATAAACCCCACTGGACCTACCAAACAAATAACCTTGATATCGTATCTAGCATAAGCATAATATGATCATATGATCGGATTTTTCACTCTAATTTTGTTTCTTCCTGGCACAATTTGGGTGTATGTTTATATAACTAATTGGGGTATATATACCATTGCCATGAGCTCTACCCTGTATACTAATCAAAATTATTTCCATGGAATTCTTATCTGAAAAATATCAAATTTAGTATGATCAATTTTATACTTCGAATGTGGTCAACTTGACGTTGCTTCAAAGTAAAAAAAAATTTTTGGTATATTTTCCTTGATTGGGGTGAAATATAGCATATAAAAACGACCAACACACAGAGTGTATGGTATTTTTATGTTACTCCTAAGTTTCCTTCCTAATTTCTGACAATTTTTGCAATCTAGAATTAATAAAGTGAACTGTAGTCTGATGTCACCAGAAGCTGATGGGCGAAATTTATCAGTCTTCACAAATATCGGACTATTTATAGTAGAATGAGGTGTAATCACTCAGATTATCAATTACCCCAGAATAATGAACAATTTGACCCCTCACGATATTTTTGAAAATACCGCCTAAACGAAACATATAATCAATTTCTTGAATTTTATAACATGCAGGAGATAGAAGTGTTCTATCTATATCTATTTATTTATTTTTTCGAAAAAAGTACTAGACACTTCTGAAATTTCTTAATCTCTTTAATGGAATGAAACATCGCAATGGTTCAAACAGGAATCATGTCACATTATGGCTTGCCATTAGTTTTATAAGACATCAAAACGACCCATACTCAGGGCACAACTTGAAATTTGAACACATGCTGGCTGATTTCACACTGTTTTTATCAAGTCTGCATGCAGTCGTCAAAGTGAACTATCTGGTTTATTGATGAATAAATAAACATTCTACATTCTTATTCTAAATTCATTTTCTTTTCATTATCTGGTATTTTTCTTGTTTTTAGTATCACTCAATTCTTATGCTTTCTTAACATAAATAAATAGATAAGGAACCAAGTATTCCTTCAATATATTTCATTGGAAAAAATGGTGCTCCACTAGGTATCATTACAGGAAAGGATGATTTGAATATGATCCCAAAGATAATTGATGATATTCTACTGAAAGCTGGTTTATTACAAAATAGGCCAGGTAAATTCACTTCTCAAGCAGTATTTGAAATGATTATGAGATGCATATTATTTCAGCTAATCCTTCTGAAAGTCTTATTCAAAATGAACAATCAAATGGGAGTAGTAATGTTGTATGTGAAAATGGTGCATGTCAAATATCAAATGAAGCTAGTTCCATAAACAAGGATCATAAAACTAGTGAAAACACTGAAAAGGAGGAAGATAGTGAGCTCTTGGCTGAAGAAAAAGTAAACAGAGCCAAAAAACTGTTGGAAAATAAACGGGAACAAAAGCTTTTCGAAGAAAAAGAGGTGAGAATATTGTATTGAAAACATTGGAATTTAAGTTGAAATGAAATATTTTAGTTCAAATGCACAAGTTTTCGGATGGTATTATAGTTTTCGTTCAAAGGAATACCATGGATAATTATTGTGGAAAAAATTTTCAAAAGTTGGATTGACAATTCTCTCAATTGTTTTTCTTCATGTATTGGATTTTCTCGGATACCTAATCGTTCAATTGTTTTCTATTGAATAATTGAAGTAGGTGAACGATTTTTTAACAGATTGATGAAATATACTATGTTCTTTATTGCCATGTCCATATTGAAAGAGGTAATTCCCTTGCTCAGTTATAAAAAAACTAAACACTTTGGCTTGCCACTGTACTCAAGCAACCGTCTACTGAGAAATAAGTGTATCCATTGTAACAAAAATACCACCATTCAAAAACCATTTATAAGGTAATTCAGTTATTTTTAAGTTAGGCTCTTGACTTGAATAAATTATACAGTTCCTCAAACCGCCAACTTAGTTGCAAAGCAACCCTCGAAGTTTCATTGAGACTTGTATGCTCACTTGTATGAGTAAGGAAGACGAGGACCTTAGCTTTTTTAAGTGTCATCCGAAGCACTACTCCAAAGGATTGAAATCTAGGTAACAAGAATGTTCGGTTGATCACCTTTCTCCTCCCGCTAAAGGATACTATAGAAATAAATATTTATATATATATATATATTATATATAATAAATATTTCCAATAGCCGCCGCGGGATTTGAACCCGGGACCTGTAGACTATAAGCCCAGTAGGTAGATATTTGTTTCTAAAATGGCGGCGCAGGAGACATTTTTTCCAAAATAAATATGGCGACACTGTTTCGTCATTGAATTTTTATCAAGCAGCTTGAGAAAATATCAAATAACCAAAGCTATTTCATTAGTTGTTGAAACATGCAAAATTTTCAATACATCGCCAGACAGGATTCCTTCAGTAATTCTTGAAGTTTCTCGAGAGTTTCAAATAGAAAATGGTATAGAATCAATTTTGGAGTATAGGTCAGAATCTACAGATAAATGCTTGACACACTGCGTCTCTTGGTTTTATTTTCAATGAAAAAATCATTGTAGGTTGTATTTTTCATTCATAAACCCAGCTTAACGAAGCATGTTGGTGCAATCGTTATATTTTGGTCCCAGGAAATTCGAATTCGAAATTATAGGGATACCTTTTATATCATTCAAGTGAATTAAACTTTCATATTGAAAATTTCAGAATGAACGCCTCAAAGAAATAGAGCGTCGCAAAATGGGCCAAGGCGTGCAACAGTTGAAAAAATGGCAAGAGGACCAAGAAATGAAACAATTGAAGGAGGAGCGAGATAGAGAAAAGCGGGAAAATCAAGAGGCTAGAGAAAGAGTTCTTGCTCAAATCGCTCAAGACAAAGCAGACAGATTGGCCAAGACTCAACCTCAGTCAGCACCAGAACTCAACATGCCCAAATCTACGCCTCCGAGTGTTTCTGCCAATATAAATAACTCAAATATTACTAGGCTCCACTTCAAGCTTCCCGATGGTTCCAGCAACACAAAAGAATTCGACGTGTCTGACTCACTTGATTCTGTTGTGTCATACATAAAGTCGAATCTGAAGATACCTTTCAACAATTTCGTTTTGTCCACTACCTTTCCCAGAAGAGATTTTTCCAATAATGACTATTCCCAGAGTCTGTTGGATCTTCAACTTACACCAAATGCTGTCATTTTGATTTTACCATTGAAAAGTGGTGCAGTCTCTACCAACCCAGGTGGAAGCTTAACTGCCTTGATTTGGACTCTGTTGGCTCCAATTTGGAATGTAATCGGATTCGTGAGGAATTTCATTTTTGGTACGAATCCTAATGCTGGGGGAAACAAGAGGCCTTCAGACGATACAGCTGAACCCAGGTGAGAATTAGAATTATTATATCAATATGTTATTTTCTGAAGAAAACAACACGTTTAATCTAAAAAAAAATCAATCGTGGGCCGCGGTCTGTCCATCCATAGTCTATACCTCCGAACAACAAACCCACTAGAAAAGTGACACCCCAAATTGCCTGAAGCCTACATGAAATTTTTATTCATATGTTTTTCCCCCACAGAGGTTGCCACATCGTAACATTTGAAAGTGATAATCATCCCATGACCACATTTTTTAAAAGTTCCAAATATATACAGTGTGTCCAAGATAAGAATGAACAGCATGGGGATATCGGAAACGGTAAGTGATACGGGGTCGATTAAATTAGAGAAAAGTAGCGCATTTATGTGCCTAATAATATGACATTTGAAAAGTTTTAATATTCCAATTAGTTTCGGAGATATCCGAAACAAACCGAAATTTGAGAATTTCGTTTTTATTTTCTCCTAGCTTTATTTTTAAAGGAAATGTAAAACAAATAGCACTTCGCCATGACCACTTTTCAAGGACTACTCGATAACATAAGCAGCATTTTTCTGCGACGTTTCGTCTTTTAGAAAACATCATCAACTTTGTATTTTTATATGGGCCTAAACTAAAGTATACCCTGTATACGACTCCATTTTTCATTTTTAATACAGCAATGTATCACACAATATGATTTCGGAACCATTTCTCGCGCAAAATGTAATTTAGTGATTAATTAATTTTTTTTTCTTCAATTTTAGATAGTAGGCGTCTAAATATTGATTTACCAGGTTGTCGCCTCTCTGGATACTTATTAGAGTACGCACGTTCAGCATCAACACAATTTCTTTGGCACAAAATGTAACATGACAACATATCAAATTTTTCAGTATTCGAAAAGCTGCCGTTTTCCATTTTTAACACAAATTAGGTAGGTAATGAGATGTAAGAGTAGCAACAGTAATATGTCAAAAATTCTACCAAACTACAGTATTATTATGACAACAGAACATAATGTGGTCATTTTTTCCAGCGCCTACTATCTAAAATTGAAGAAAAACAGATCAAGTAATCACTAAATTACATTTTGCGCGAGAAATGGTTCCGAAATCATATTGTGTCATACATTGCTGTATTAACAATGAAAAATGGAGTCGTATGCAAGGTATACTTTAGTTTCGGCCCATATAAAAATACAAAGTTGATGATGTTTTCTAAAAGACGAAACGTCGCAGAGAAATTCTGCTTATGTTATCGTGTAGTCCTTAAAAAGTGGCCATGGCAAAAAGCTATTTGTTTTACATTTCCTTTGAAAATAAAGCTAGGAGAAAATAAAAATGAAATTCTCAAATTTCGGTTTTTCTCGGATATCTCCGAAACTACTTTGGACATTAAAACTTTCTGAATGTCATATTATTAGGCACATAAATGCGCTACTTTTCTCTAATTTAATCGACCCCGTATCACTTACTGTTTCCGATATCCCCATGCTGTTCATTCTTATCTTGGACACACTGTATATCCTGATGGTACTTACAAAGTCGAAAGCCATGTATTCAATGTTCGTCATATAATATAGTGCCTCATTTATATATAAGTGGTTTATAGATAGCACGTCTTTCTGGAGATTGCGGCATTTTTGGTGAATGCGCAAACGCCGGTAATTGCGTTCAACCGATAAACGACCGAACGCTGACAGTGACAGCGCGAAACGTCTCGTTTTTGAATCAAATTTTGTTTGATGGTTCATTAAGCGGCATATTTTCAGTTTTGTGTGAAAATTTGAATATGATTTTACTTTAAAACCTTGTTTATTCTGTTCAAATCAAATTTGAAGGATGGTGAAATACTGTTAAATGTTTGAGAGACGTATCATTCGTAGTATAAATATTATTCAACCACCCTCATATGCAAAACGATTTTTGGTAATTTGAAAACATTCTCGGGTTTCCCAGAGATGAAAAGTTTGTGAATATTTGCAAAAATATGATCAAGAAAGAGAATATTTCAAGCGACGCTAGAGTTTGCTCGCATTATTTCACTACAAGTGATTAAATGGTTGGCCCAAGTGCTAAGAAAATACTCAGAATAGTAGATAAGCCTATATTTAGTGGAATTGAAAAGTAATAACAACATGTTTGATGTTATATTTCTCAAGTTCGACACTTTGAAACTTTATATTGACAGAAAATAAACGTTGTGACAGTCAATTAAATCTATTATTATTCAAGTAATAAATCAAAGATATATATTTTCAGTAAACTTTGATTTTACATTGTTTTCATTCAGTCTTAGGAAGAATGGATACGATCATTTTGTTAGTAGGTCAATTTATTCAAATTCAGACCCTTCCAAGACACTGGTACTGGGGGAATCTGTTGTTGCTATCCTTGTTTTAGAATGAGGTAACCCTAGTAACTGATTTAGATGTTTGCTTCAAACAACTACTGTGGTAAGGTTTGAGCGTCTGTTTTATGATCGAAGGCAATGTGGATATAGGATGGTGAAACAGCTTCCAATTAACAAGCACTAGAATAAACTGTAGACCTTTGCCTACTTGATTTCATACCGTAGTAATATTTCCAGAAGTTATCAGAGACAAAGTTTACAGAATATACTATAAGTTGCGTCACTCTCGCCGAATCGTTTGTCGGAACGGTTTGGGATAGCATTTTTTGCAATTCCGAGAACTGAGCCCGCTAATTAGCCGCAGGCAACCGCTAGCAGAAGTCAAGCGATATACGAGGATCAATTGCAAATTAAAGACCTTATGCTATATACCGGGTACGTCGAATATTAAAAATATGATGCGAAGATGCATAGATCTATAATAACATCTTATTCTGTTTTTCCATTTCATATAGGTAAACTAGAATTGATTTTTTTTATTGACTTAGTTCAATGAAACTTTTATTGGATTTCATTGTTTTTATTTCTATGTTAATGAATTTCAATGTGAAATATAATTCAACCCGTGTATATAAACATGAATTCGTCTTTCAAACGTTTCCCAACTGCTTGTCCACCAGGTTCTGTATTGTAAGACCACCGAAAAGTTTTTTGGTGTTTTTATTGTGTACTTTCAAACTTGAAAAATATAATTCCTTCACGACTAAGTTTCTTTCATGTAGAAAGAAAAATTGATGCAAACGTCCTGCCTAACTAGACTATTGCAAAATTATTTTAAAATATACTCGGGTGATATCAACGAATTTCTTTCCAGATTTCTTATATTGGGATAATCATTCGAAGAAACTTCAAGTGGAGTATATGGAGAAATATTCTAGTGAGTTTTTGTAAATTCTGGAGTTAAATTCATCAAGGCTTCATTTCATACAGTTTTTACCTTCAGCACAATCAAAATACCGTAATCTGAATATTTTATTGAAAGATCTACAAAATTGTATAGTAGTAGGGTTTCTGGAATTTCCATAAGAGTTTTATTTAAGCGAAATAGTTTTGATTGATAATTCGAGTAAATAAATATTTGTAATCTTCATTTCGTAGTGATTCCCACAGAAGAAATATTTATTTTATTGCATTTCTACATCAAAAAATAAATTTGACTTTTTTGTTACGTCTCGCCTGACAAAACTCACAAATTTAAAATATTTTTTAATATTTGTTTTTCGGTAGCCATAAAGGCTTTCAGATCCATCCACTGCCCAAATATGACACGCCTTTATAATTTATCAACCCACTCACAGAAATGTAACTTTTGGGACAATCTGTATATTTGGTTCTGAATTGCTGCGCGCCGCGGCAAGCCGTGGACTGGGACGTCGTGTATCTCACGGTTCTCGGCGAGGTACTGAATTCAGTACCCTAGATTGGCGGGGTAAGGGGCCGGTCGCTTCGGGAATCGAGGCGGAGTGACGCAACTTGGCGACATACCTTGTGTCGGTAAAACAGAAACTGTGCATCTGTCATATTTTTATCAGTTTCATCTGTTCTAGATGAAAAATGAAATATCAATATTCATTCCAGATTTATCTAAAATATATTGTTTTAATGTCGTTTCAAGTCACGTCTGTCAGATGTGAACCACAGAAATACGTAAGCAACAGAAATCTTCTTCGATAATCGATCTTAACGCCATCTTCATTCAAGTAGTTGAAATATTACTACCTTCTCAAACGGTCTACAAGTTTTTCGCAGAAACAATTGAAGAGCTGTTTCACCATCCTATATCCAACTTGATCGAAGGTCTATACTCTAAGATAATGAAAGAAAGGATAAACCACTGAGATGTTGACAGATGACGTGTCATTCATTTCAAAATATCTCATCAAATAAACTGAGGAAAAAATGAATAGTTGAATGAATCAAAATACACTGGGCGTTACATATGAAATAAGGTGGGTAAAACAGAGAATTACTGCGAGATCTTCGCTGAAAATGTAGAATATTTGCTTTGAAAATGCCCAACGCTCTTCTGCAAGAGGCTCAAGTACCTGGAAGGGGCCTTCCTAGAGCCCTCCGATGTCAGGAACTTAGCTCCCAGGAAAATGATAAACTTTGCACGAAGTCTCGGAATTCCGGGCTTCGAATAGATTGAGGGTTATTATGCACGAAATATCTGATAGGTCGAGGTGCTCTTGCTATTGCATAGGTTTAAATATTATCATGATAGCCCGAAACGTCAGTTTAGTCGAATTGAGATAAATGCAGTAATTGACACAATCATGTACAATTACGAACACATGTCTAATTCTCAATGCAATAATTGTCTTAACAGTATATTATCTGTTTAAGGTCATATGTAAAATTGCTTTATAAATAATTACTGATGCGAAAAACACAACTCGATTCGATGGAACATTGTCAATCTAACAATCTGCAAATGGGAACGGATATATTCAAGTTTTTTTATTTCAATGGAATTATATCTTATGTATTTTCTATGCATTATTCTTCAGATAACATATTTTTTCTCGGTTATCCGGAAATATTAGGAATATTTTAAATTTGGAAAAAGTATATTATTCCGCAACTTTTACATCTTTGTTGTTGGTAATAGCGAGCATGGATATTGATGATTTCATAAGACAAAATTTGCCTGACCTCATCATAATAGATATTGTGAGGTCTTCCATTTTCGAGAAAACACAGGCTTGAGTCTAGGTTTATGCAATGTACTCCTAGCAAGTTTAAGCTAATCCTCATAATGCTTGTGGCGAAATACTTGAGGTCGACCAGTGGTCAAGCCGAGAGTGTGCTAGACTTGAATTCGCTTGGTACCGGCTTCGAACCCTGGTCGATATGGTTTGGATTGAGGTTTTTACAAAACGCAAGTTTTTTACAAATTCCGCTTGGTAACTAGAAGATGCAATTTATGTGTTATGTGATTTGCGAATGATCTGAATGAATGATGACGACATATGCACGAACCAAAGGAAACTGTAGATGCTAGAAATAACGTTGGCTTTCTTTTTTATGTCAGGTACTTTTGACGTCAGATTCTCCAAAACAGAGCTACGCCCACAAACAGTTACGTCAACAGATTTTTGGGGAGTGTACTCGATTTAGACGTCAATACCTTCATGTCATGACGAATCCAACGACTTATTTTGCATGCTGTACGATAATTAGAACGCGAGATATGAACGTTTCAAAAAATAAAATCAAATTCAAAATGGCGGTGGAACGGTGAACTTTGCGCATGCGCAAACTCGGGGTTTAGCTTTTCATTTGAGACCTTTCCGATCGAGGGTCAAAAGAATTAATGTACCCAAAATTCCGAGGTCACCAAATAAATGCACTGGCCTAGTATGTCTGCACCATTCAATACTCATCGAACTAGGAATGAATGTCATAATTGAATATTGGCTAATATGACCTTACGAAATAATGTTATCGGCGAGAGTTCTACCTTACCTTATGAAATTTGTCGTATTTAGCATTTGCTAATAATAATGTCATATATTACAAGTAAGCTGACATAATATGATTTTCAATGTTCTGCGTCATATTTGCCAGGAAAGTAGTTGTTTTCTGCTCGTAGTCTACCTTTTTGAACGTCTTAGATGTTTCTTTGATGAATTGTTGACGTACGAGATTCAATATCTCATTTTGTTTTTTGCGTTACTTATTGCAATTCGTGACTTTTCCTTTGTATAATAGGTTTATTGAAGATATATCGATTATACCTCTCTGCTTGTTATGAAAATTACTATTATTATTTATAAATCGATAAGAACTGACCGTCTTTCAACAGTATCAAGTATTTAATACACATGTGTATATATTTCAGAACTGATCAGCCAAAGAGAAGACTACGGGATTCTACAGTAGTGAAAAAGCAAGGAAACATTCATAGATTAACTGATAGAAGAGATAGTGATGATGAAAATAACACTTGGAATGGCAATTCCACACAACAGATGTGAACATTTCTAGAGATTATTAGTTAGGTACGTTATTTTAATTTTTGTCAACTTTTAACAATTAAAGAATAAAGTAATATTTTAATCTTTATTCTGTTAATTATTATTCAAGCCCTTATCAATCTGAGTATGACGGCCTTTTCTGCATTGCATTTATTTTCTCGAGTTCATATTACACCATTTTTTATGAATTTTCAGACTCATACTATTTGTTCTCAACAAAACAATCCATTCACCAGGAGAGATGTATGAACACTTCGAAATTTAGTGGCCGAATCGCGTTTATTTGAATCGCATTACTGAATATTGCAATTATTTGGCAGTGACATTTGTTTTGATGATGATTTGTTTTAATCTAATCACAGATCTGTCCATTACATATTGTTCAAAGACAGAGGGGTTGTGAATACAGAATGGATACACCTTCGGCATTATTAATTTGTATGGATTTCATGTAGAGGGAGACTCGTATGGACACGTATCCCATAAAAATCTTCCGTCCAGTAGATAGGCACAATTCGGGTTATGTGTTGATCCAATTGCATTATCAGTAAGAACTCTGTTATTTGAATCGAAGATATCATCATGCAATATTTGATGCCATTCAAATCATGGATTGTTGTAATTTACGTTTTTAATTTCTACCTGTCCAGTGTATGTAATAGAAATTCTGCGGTTTAAGTCATAATAATAGGTAATACAAAATACAGTTCTATTATCCGTGTCACGCGATATCTGATTGAAAATGCACATAAAAAGAAGAAACTGAAACATCTCTCGTATTTTACTGTATAAACTACAGGTGAGTTATTTTTCGATAAGAATTATGTTTATTAGCCATTGATTCATATTAGAGTGACGCAAATATCACATATCACGTCATCATGCTAAAATCACTCTCACCTCTCATGCTGGGTTTATAGATATAACTATACTAAAAATTAAATTTACAACTAAGAATTAAGAATGTTGAATATACGAGAACGTCTATGAGGGTTTATACATTTACATCTGTCAATTAAATTAATAATTAAGAAATACGAAGTTGGTCAACTTTCAACTTAACAACTAATAATTAAAGAAATTTTGTGGACAGAGCGCGCAAAACGATTAGAATCGTTGGAATGCCATCATTTGTCATTGTTTCTAATAGTGTTTATGGTTTTCAGGTTCAGGAGTTTTGAGTTTTTTCGGGTTTTTTGCTCATTTGATTAATAATATTCAATTCAACACTTTGAAATGACATTGAGCTTTCAATCATGTAACATTCAACATCTAATTCTTAATTATTAATTCTTAGTTGTTAGTTTAGTTGAATCTATAAACCCAGCATCAAGTTTTCTATATCCCTGCTTGAGCCAAGTGAAACTCAACATGTCACTCACTAGAAATGTCGAAAAATATAGAGTATAATATTATGAAAGAAGTATTATCGCTATTTAACTAGTACGCGTTGATTGGAGTACGACGAGCGAAGCGAGGAATGCCATATAATTGTTTACTATATTCTAAAAATTGAATAAAAATCACTTGAATGAAATGAAGATTTGTCGTGATTGAACTCAATTTGAAATTCTTATATATTCTACCTCTTTTAGACCAGTAAATCCCAAACTATTTCGAGCAAGAATGCCAAAATGAACTAATACCTCAGACCCCCATGACATAATTACTTGTAAAATCATTTCTATAGTTTTTTTCTGTTGATACAAAATACTTACCAATTTAAATAATTTGGGGGTGGTTAAGGAAGTAAACAAAATTTAACACATTAAATAAACATGTGTCAGGTACATAAGGGAATTGTAGTACAATACCAACAATGGGCATTTTCCACAATCTAGTTCATGGAATTTCATAATATTTCGAATCATAGAAAACGCGGTGAAATCCTTGATTGTTTTCTAGATATTAACCATTGACAACCAATCATATGCGAAATCATGATTTCGGACTAACGCGATCCTATGTCGTTTTTATTCCCACATATTATTTTGAAGTGACTTGTGTTCATGGTAGAGGTCGTAGTTGGCAATTTTGAATCCTCTTCTTGTCATGAACAGTGAACGATTGACTTTAGTAAATAAATCGGAATTTTCTACAGAGATGGATGAATGTCAATTAAAAACAAATTCGTGAAATTGTTATTCTCTAACTTTTTTGTTTCGATGCATTCTTCATGATCCTGAAATAAAATCAATAACATACTTGATAACCTAACTTTATCAGTTTTGAGAATACTCATCTAGTTTTGGGGGTTTCCAGGGGTTATATAATTTATTTTGGTTTGATTAATGAATTATGCCTCACATAATGATGCAATAAGAAAAGTGACACATTTTATGAACGTCCATGAAAATAAAGTACTAACTGACTGATTAAAATAATTCCGATGGGTATCAGACTAATTCTATAAAATTGAATTTTGTTAACTGATATACCTATCACAAACTCACAAAAGTGCTGAAAATTGGGTAATTAAATGACATAAAAGAAAACAACATTGATATGTGGTTTATTGCCGCGCACAAAAAAGTTTTCCAATTTTTTCAATTCTACCTACTCAAAATATGGAAATGTTATGACTCGATGCATGATAATTTTCTCAAAGTACCTATAAAATGTCACAGCGATATCTAATGAGAATATTGAAATTTAAAAAAATAAAATGAAGAAAAATGTCAACGTCTAATAGCGACTAAATGAAGAATTTTGGTGTAGAGGTAAGTTTAATTCGATTATTATGTTCGTCTCAGTAGTATGCGGTATCATTTCAGAGACATCCTGTATAATGACCACGTGGTATAAAGATTCTCAAATACCCCGAAGTCCTTTTGAGGGCAGAAACGGTCCTAACATTATTATTCATTTATCATAAATGGCAGCTGTAGTGTGTCCAATTTACGATAATTTTGCACGATATCTCAGTTGTCTTTGGAGATAGAGAGTTGCCGTTTTTACATTACTGTCCTATTTTTGTGTGAAACAAAACATTGCCTAAAACAGAACTATCAAAGCCCTTCCTGTTTTTGAGATACATGGTGGGATTGAAAATATCGCATCTTGGGAACCCCCTATATCTCAGCTATTTTTTAACTTATAGGAAAAGTAAAATCTGTATCTTACACATCTTCCAAAAGTGTCGAAAATTGGACACACTGTACATTGGATCTGAGCTACTGTTTTTTTGAGCATAAGCATTAAATATTTTTCATTCCATCATCAAGAATATAGAGAATATAAGTCTCCAATTATTATTCTAAACTTCTTTTGGCATTAGGACTTTTTCTCAAGATGTCCGTACCCACTTGGATCTCGGCCGAGTTATTCGAAAATGCATTAAAGACGGTTTATAATGACAAGAATGTATTAAATATTGTATCCTTCACGTCTAGAGATGCAGTAAAAACGGGAGAGAATTACACCAGTGATCTCTTCAGGGTATTGGTAACTTATAGTACGGGTGCAAAGTAAGTACAACTTCAATTTTAGATCATTTTCCGATTCCTGATTAATTAATATTTTCGATTGATTTTTGACACCTACTGAAATTGAAGACTTACAACAGCAGCATGTTGATGCAAATGCCGAGTTAAGAAAGATGCTAAAGATGTACAAAAGCTTTTAGACTGGTTTTCACCACATGATTCGCCATCCCAGATATTGTAAAAATAATTTATTTTTCAAAACCTGGCAAAGCTCAAAAATCATAAACTAAAGTTGCGTTCAATGTGTATACCGGGTGTAACAGGATCATGGTACACCCCTCGTATCTTTGTTAGTTTCAAAGGTAGGTAATTGATTTAAATTTGAGATATGTTACATACATAATAAGCGTCACTTTTTGACCTACGAATGATCGATTTTTGAATGGAACACTCTGTATATCATTGCATTTCTGAAATCTGCAAAATTTTCTGAATCCAATGATATCACATAAGTGACATTTTAAACGTCAAAATTTTTATTAATTTCATTTTCTTATTTTCTTTTAGCTGTAATTTCCATTGTTTTTATCGCACATTTCATTACCACCTATGAATAAATTCCTTATTGGTAGTACTAATAAATGGTACCACGGTACCAATATGGTTCCATTTGAAAACAAATGAGTTTTACCGCAAAATCGACTATGATGAACTTTATTTGCTCATATAAAACGCAATTTAGTATTTTTGACGGGATTTAGATTTTTCGAGCATTAGACGGATCAATTGGAATAAATCGGAACCATCATGGTACACCTGAATGGAATACTAAAAATTAAATTTTAAAAAATTTTGACGTTTGAAATGTCACTTATGTGGTATCATTGGATCCAGAAAATTATGCAGATTTCAAAAATGTAATAATATACATGGTGTTCCATTTAAAAATCGAGAGTCGGTATCACTTCCGGCGAAACCGGAAGTGGAAAAAAATCATTTGTAGGTCAAAAAGTGACTCTTATTATTTTCATAGCATGTCCCAAATTTCGATAAATCACCTCTGAAACTAACGGAAATACGGGGGGTGTACCATGATCCAGTTACACCCGGTATAAGCAGCGTAGCCATGCATACTATGGGGAATACAAATTCAGTAAAAGTTAGAATCGTTTTTAATATAATATATATTAGGGAAATAAGTGTAAGCACAATTCTTGTAGATAATTTCATGATCTACAATTTTCGTCTGAGATATTTTTATCATAAAAATAAGTTTCGCAAAAAAATTCAAATAACCCATTTTTGCTAACTTTGACTTTCAATACAATTTTCTGCACACATAGGATCGATGGGGACTTTTCACAACTTCATTATAATGGTATCCCCAACATTCATGTAAATTTTCAGCTTCTTGGGAATTTATGCAAGGGTTTCCCTATTTTTCGGGCTAATTTGATCGGAGTAGAGTGTTTGTGTTGGAACATTGTATACGTATACCTATTAACAGTAATGGATAATGGAGAGACAGATTAATTTGAAGATTTGCGTGTATTTCATAATCGAATTTTAATTTATTTCATCAACATAGTGTTGCTGGTTTAGTCAGAAATGATAATATCCCAAATAAATCACCCCGTTAATTAATGAGTAAGGACGTGATAGACAGGTTTTATGGATAGTTTCATGGTACATTTTCATTTCCAAAGTTATCTTCCTTGTTCTGTAATCTTTTTTAATTCACTATACTTACAGTGAACTCTGCTTCGGTTTCGATTTCTATTCGACACACATAAAATAATATACAGGGTGTGTTTTTATGAATCAACTCATGTAGACAATAGACCATCAGGGGTGACGTTCAGTCATTTTGACAGCGAAGTTCACACGAACACCACGAGCCGTTTTAGAGATATTTCGTTCAAATAATATAATTCTCAATGAAGAATCATTATTGTTGTTCGTTCATATATCGTTGATTTATTTTGCCAAAAACAGTTTTCTGTTTAATTTTCTTAACTAATTAAATTTTTCCAATCAGTAATTTCACTAGAAAAACTTATACAATATTGCTCGAGTCTGTTTTTCTCGTGGAATTTCAGATTGTCAACATTTTTCGTTTCGAAAGTTATCCGATAAAATCAGTTCTTGTGTTTTTAATGTTGATAATTCATGGTGTTTCATTTATAGAAACCAAAGCAGAGTGAATGATTTTCTGCTGGGGCACTATTCATTTGTGGAATCTTGTTGTTATAGGCATTTGAAAATAACGTATTGTCTAACGTTTCTGATACAAAGACAACACTGTGTAAGTTTTTAAAATTACACTGTCGTTATGTTGGTCGTGAAGAAAAAATGTGTGTACTTTATATACATCAACTGATCTGTCCTAACATGTTACTGCTTCGATAAATTCAACTCATAACTTTGAAATTACACTTTCTTTATAGATTATTGGAAGAGTATGAATGTTTTTATTAATACATTTTGGTTTTCATTATTTTTAGAAAGAGAAACAAATTAATATCGTTAGTAGTTAAATCTGGAAATGAGGATGGTGGCAGTAAAGAGAATCTTGCTAAAACTTTGCAGTTATTTGAAAGGGAAGAGGAAATGTTCAGTAAAACATTGCCAATTATGTATAAAATATTAGGTGAGTATTTCTTTATATTGACAAAATATGTTATTTCTTATTCAAACATCTAGAATTAAACATATTGTAAACATAATGACGATTACTCAATTTATAATCTCATCATTAAAATGAACGCTAGATTGCTATTACTAATGCCAAAGTGAAATAATTGAGATACAGAATCAATTTATAATGTTTGAAGAAGAAAAATACAAGGAGCACCTTCAAACCCTCAACCCTAAACATATCGCGATTCTGAAAATTGGAAGGTAGGTAAATATTTATACAGTGTGCCGAAGATAAGAATTAATGAACAGCATGGGGATCTCGTTTACCGTAATGGTATAGGGAAGCCCAAGCTGGGATTTCGGGATTTACTCGAGCGTGGCAGATTAACATATGGGGGATACCTTACACCCTGTTAAGCACCTCCACCAAATCTCAGCCCTCTTAATAGAGCCGCGCATTTGGGGCTACCAATCAGAATAGTAAAAAAATCGATCATTGGATTTACTCGAGCGCGTCGGATTAAGGCTAAGTGAGTTAATTGCATTCAGAAAGTGTGCATTTAAAAAATCTGACGATTTGCGCGTGAGCTAAGGAAATAGGAGGATCACAAAGTTGCAAAAAAAAATGTCACCTGGACATTCTCGAGCGTGCTTAATTTTCTTTTTATTTTGAAGAAAATCATTCAAGGATTACGGGAATAATTAAATCTGCCGATTTACACAAGCCTAAAGAGTTGAAATTGTCCCACTCCGCGCCTATCTTTCTCTATTTCTCACTCTTTCGCACCGTCCTCATATACTTTCTGTTGCCATGATACATATGTATACAACACTTATGTTTGTTTATTGTGCTTTAAAAATATTCAGTAATAAAAAATGAACCGTCATATTAAGGAAACTCATCCACATAATTGTCAGTACAACAAGGACATCAAGCTGATAACCGTCAGTGTAATAATCTGACGCGCTCGAGTAATTCAATGTCACGATATATTTTTTGCATTTTCAAAAATCTGCCATGAGTTTCGGTCGCGTTCAAATCGTTAGTCTTTCGAATAGTAGCAATATTCCTCCGTTATCAAAAACACGTGGAGCGCACATACCATTAATATCTGACGCGCTCGAGTATTTCTTTGTGACTATTTTTTTTACATTTTCGAGGAACTGTACACGCTCCCTCTGTGCTACGCACGAAAATAATGTATCATAGTTGGAAAAAGTAATCAAATCAGATAAGCTATAATCACGTCCTAACAAGAATTACTGTAGGCGGCCTATATGAAGTCATAAACGGATGAATCTCGAAGGCGCCGGAAATTACTGATGGTCAACTTCTTTTATCCACTAGAATGATAAAGCTAAGAATTCATAAACAAATGAACCAAAAAGGCGCCGACAACAAGATATTAAAAGGCATATCACTGTTATCAATGAGAAAAACAAAGCCATCAATTTGAGGCACGGTGACCTTGCCGCCTTGAGTGAGACAAAGGGTTAGATTTTGATATAAAAATGATGACCAAAAGTCAATTGGATACGGTTAGGGCTGTTCCTGATCACCTTCAGTGATTAGTAATGTCCTTATCCGGGGCCTCATAACGATAGGGCAATCGAGAGCAGTCACAAGCATGACTCGAAAGAGTTAAGTTCAGTAATACCGTGTTTACCACGTCACAGTTGGTTTTGAAGTTAACGGACTTTTAAGTAGCGGATTCTTTGTCGACAGACATCAAAACATATGCTTTATCAATTTTTGCAAGTTGTCGATAGACAATTGCAATAGTTAGTCTTCAGGCTGAAAGTGCAGCTCAACAGTGTTTGTGAAAGTAACTTGTACAGTTGAGAGTCTTCTCAGTTCAAACCAGTCAGTTTGCAAGTGTCGCGAATTTTAAATATTGCATACGAAGTTAAAAGTGAACCAGATACATAATGTGTAAGTTGCCCTAAACCAGTCTATAAATGCCCGTAGGAAAAGATTTCAGATCATTGACCCATAAGCAAATTAAGTGTCGCGTGGTAGGGTGTCGTTGGGTGTCAGAGGGTGTCGTTTGTCGGATGGTAGCCAGGGTTGTTTTTAAAAAAATCAAAGTGGATTTTTCTGATTAAAAAGGTGACTAATGAATCAGCTTTGTGTATTGAACTTGATAGAATAATCACCTGTATGATTGTAAACCCGATTTTGTATTTTTTTATGTAAATTAATATGGTTCTTTCATGAGTAAATATAAATCTTGATAATATTCCTGTATGTCAGTAGATCACCACAAATATTTGTTAAATAAATACTTCATGTTTAGATTAGTAACTCAACGCCTTTGTTCCACTCGCCTGTAAGACCTTACCCTATAAACATCTGTAGCTTACCACCTCACATATAGGACAAATCCGCTCGGCCTATTCAAAAATTAATTTCGATATTCTATACAATGATTCTAATTTCAACCAAAATGACGGGGTTATCGTGTATGTTAAAAATACTATTGACTATATTTCCACAATAAAACATTTTACCGAAATCAAACTCTTGGAAGTGGAATATACGTGGAACAATCTATCTTTTATTATTACAGCTTGCTATCGCCCCCCTTCTAGTAACCTGATCCAGTACTTAGAAGATATATGGAACATTTTTTGACTGCTCAGAAAAGAGTTGATGTGAACATTTTTATGGGTGACATCAATATAAACATATTGAATATTTCAGATTTGACCACCAATAACTACGTATGTTTGATGGCCCAACAGGGATATTTCTCTTACATCAATAAGCCAACCCGAGTAACAAAAGATAGCTCTACCTTGATCGACCATATCTACATAAAACTAGCTGGTAAACACATACTTGAAAAACTCTCACTGAAAACGTTTATATACACAACCAATTTGACTGATCATTACACAATTATGCTTTCCATAAAAACTATGTTAGCAACATGCGATTCAAACACGAATAACACTGTCGAAACATCTAATACTTTTATAAATCAAAATAAAATGAAAAAATATCTTGAAAAAGAGAAATGGGATGAAATTCGGACTTCGAATGACCCAGAACATGCCTAATAAAATAAAACATTATAATCTTTTATCCTCTCAAACTATATCCATCACACATAACAAAAAAAAGTTGAAACCCTGGATGACCTCAGGTCTGTTAACATCAATAAGATATAGGGACAATTTGAAAAAAATATTAAATAAACGATATACCTACCGAAGAACTGCATGTAGAATATAAAAATTATAGAAACTTTCTCAGCAATTTGATAAAAACTCATAAAAATAATCACTACATAAAAAAGATCCACGACGCCCAACAGAATTATCGGAAAATCTGGCGAAATTTAAACGAAATGATGAATAAAGATTCGAAACAAAAAGATAAGAATAACATTACAGATGAAAATGGACAAAAAATTGTTAATGAGAAAGAAAAATCAAATTTCTTCAATACCTTCTTTGCAGAAATAGGAAAACGGATGGCAAATAGAATTGATAAACATGACATTATACCTAAAATTGAATTCAATATCGCAAAGTCCCTTTATCTAATCCCAGTGTCAAGAAATGAGGTCATTAAGATAATATCTACACTGAAAAACAACAGCTCTTCAGGTCCTGATAGCATAACGGTCCAGTTTATAAAAAGACATAATTTACTTCTATTGAGTCCTCTCTGTCATATCATTAATTTATGCTTCATGAAAGGAATCATACCAGTTGCTTTCAAAGAATCGATAACAACCCCAGTTTTCAAATCAGGTGACAGAAAACTTGCAACAAATTACAGACCAATTACTATCATCAATAACTTTGCCAAGATTTTCGAAAAGTGCTTGAAAAACAGACTGGTTGATTTTTTAGAACAAAATAATATCTTATTTGAAGGTCAGTTTGGATTCAGAGAACATAGGTCAACCGAAAATGCAATATTTCAATTGGTTAACAATATTTGGAATAATTTCAATAACAAAAAAAAAGTCTGGCAGTATTTCTGGATTTGGCTAAAGCCTTTGATACTGTCAACCAAGGTGGATATAGGATGGTGAAACAGCTCTTCAATTGTTTCTGCGAAAAACTTGTAGACCGTTTGAGAAGGTACTAATATTTCCACGACTTGAATGAAGATGGCGGTGAGATCGATTATCGAAGAAGATTTCTGTTGCTCATGTATTTCTGTGGTTCGCATCTGACAGACATGAGTTGAAATGACATCAATACACAATATTTTCAGTGAATCTGGAATAATTATCGATATTTTGACTCTTCTCAGTCATTTTTCATCTAGAATAGATGAAACTGATAAGTAGATGACAGATGCACAGATTCTGTTTTACCGACACAAGGTATGTCGCCATCTCTGATAACTTTAGGAAATATGAAATCAAGTAGGCAAAGGTCTACAGTTTATTCTAGTGCTTGTTAATAGGAAGCTGTTTCACCATCCTATATCCACCTTGCTGTCAACCATCAAATTCTTCTTCACCGTTTAGAAACTATTGGAGTTAGAGGTATTACTTTAGACCTATTCAAAAACTACATATCTGATAGAAATCAAAAGGTTAAAATAAACAGTACCCTCAGCGACCCACTACCTGTCAACATGGGCGTACCCCAGGGGACAGTACTGGGTCCAATTTTATTTCTGATTTATATTAACAACTTTTATAAACTTCATAATATCAATGGCAGAATAATATCTTACGCAGACGACACAGCACTTTTATTTGAAGGCGATTCCTGGGATGAAGTCTATGAGAAAGGTGAAACAGGGCTCAAATATGTACTCTCTTGGTTGAATGTAAGCCTTCTGAGTCTTAATGTGGAAAAAACTAAGTTCATTACTTTCACCACAACAAAAAAAGATCAACCCTTGAATAATACTCTCACTGTTCACAAATATCTTTGCCGAACGCCAACGCAGTGTTCATGTCCAATAATCAAAAAAGTTGACAATATGAAGTATTTGGGTGTGTATGTGGATCAACATCTGCGATGGAAAGAACACATTGACAACACAGTTAAGAGACTCAATAAGTTAGTTTACAAATTTTATCAAATCAGAAATCTAAATAACAAGAAGCTTATACTTATGATTTACAACTCACTCGCTGAATCTGTATTGAGGTACTGTATCATTATATGGGGGGGTCTAAGTAAAACATTATTACACGTTCTAGAGATCATGCAAAATACCATATTAAAAATAATTTTTAAGATAAATAGAAGGTACTCAACTGAAGACCTTTACAAAGAAACTGGCTTATTTGATGTAAGAAAACTCTATACCTATCAATGTTTAATATGGATGCAAAATACCTCCATCTCTCATATAAGTCATATTCACAACACACGTGCTAAATCTGAGCAGAAAACAAATGTCCCCCTCTGCAGACTAACACACACACAGAAATTTATATCATACTTTGGACCAAAATTGTTAAACCTAGTCCCTATAGAAATTCGAGTCATTCCTAATAAACGTAGAATGAAATCAAAACTGAAAGAATATGTGAACCAAAATTATAGCAAACTAAAAATCGTATACGAACTCGAATAAAAACAACTTATACAATATACATTGAATAACCATATTCTCTCTCCCTTCACAACGCATTTTATTACTTTATTTTTCTCTCTTTCTTTTTACTCACCACTCAATATGTAAATAATTAATGTAATCCAGGTCGATGACTACAACACAAGCCCTGCTTAGGTAGCTCAGCCTGGACTCACAATTTCTAGTTCTCCGGTGATAGGAATCCATACTTCACAAAGTGAAGTGGTTTTTGTTATGCAAGATGACTTTGTGATTTTTGCTGTATAATTTCTAGTTCTAGTTAGTTCTTTTTATAGTGTTTCAAGTTATCTAATTTTAGTTTTGAATTCATATTGTAGATTATGCTTATGCTTACCTGAATAAATTCTATTCTATTCTATTCTATTCTAATTAAACATCTTATCAACTAGTGAGGTGTGCAGCACACCTCCACCAGTGAAAGGGCATACATCATATAAACTTTTTTCTTTTTAGTATTTTCAGCATCTAATCTTGACAATCCGATAGGTCCCCAAGACGCTCGAGTAAATCCCCTACTATAAGAGTTACACAGTAGGTCAAATAGGCTTACGGTTACCGAGATCCTCATGCTGTTCATCCCCATCTTGGGCTGTGGGTACGCTGTATATAATATATAGTCAATTATGGCATATATCCTATAGAAAAAATACAAAATATTCGTTAAAAACGAATCAAACCGCAATAAGAAATATTTACTCTCTAATTTCAAGATATTCGGTTCTGTCGTTTAATAACAAACTACTCCTTTACAAACAAGTAATCAGAATTCAGACCAGTCTTAACCTACGCTTGTCCAGTCTTCTTCAGTATCTCGAGGTCCCACATGAAGGACCTACAGATGCTGCAGATTAAGATACTTCGTATATAGTAGGTAATGGTAATCGATATTCTCGAGTGGTAGATTTTTCAACCAGAAATTTTTCAAATGTAAACTATAATTCACCTTAAAATATTCAAGATTCTTATAAAGTAAACTTGTATAACAACTCATTTGCTTACCTGGATTTGCAGTATGTCAATAGCTATCAAAAATCCAAACCTGTTGAGCAGTTCAGGATATTTTTCACCACTCCTCTTGAGTCCCGAAAGAAAGGAGTCTAAAAAACATGATTTTTTTTCAATACATTCTTCACTCTCTAGTAAGTATTATTTATAGGTTATTCAATAAAGTTGCACCTCAACATCCGATCGATCTTCCCAAGAATATATAGGTACAATGCATTTCTCTTTAGAAGCATTCGCAACGTATGATTGCGACTCTCAAAAATGAGAATAATACAATTTCACGTCTGAAAACTAGCATGAATTATTACGAATGTTATTTCAAGACGAAATTCTTCAGGATAATAATTGAATTTTCAATGAATCTTTCTGATTATTTTCAATTTTTTTACGAAATGCGAGTTCAAAAATCTTGAAAAAAATCATGATTGTCTCTTACGACAACAGCAATATACAATTATAATTGGAATGAAATCTGTCGAACAGTTATTGAGAAAATTGAAGTGTCACAACCATAGACGAATACATACACGACAGACTCTCAGATAAATTCTACAGACATCACATTGAATTCAGCAACTTGACACAAAACATATGACATCAACAAGACAAATACATGACATATGTAAAAAACATGGGCTCATATACGAGTCCACCGATATCTTCAACGAATTACCAGAAGACAATAAAACCCCAGAAATGCAGGTTTCATTGAGCAGTATTTGGGACAATTGAAGAAAATATGTTCAATAGTTTCCAATTGATTGAGGTTCCAAACTGTGCACAGCTCGTTAGGATTGATAAAGTTGAACAGTGGAGGGTTCATTTGATGGAAAACGGGTTACTCAGTATCAACTGAGCTATACTTCTGGTGAATTTTATAGGCATATTTAGGGAGATATCTCTGAGGGGAACCAAGTAAAATTGAAAAACATTCATACATGGTTAAAAAAGAAGATCGTTGTAAAAGTTGTATATCATGCTCATAGAGTTTGTCTTTGAATTTCACCAGGAGAATTTTTTTCCTGGATTTAATAAGGTCGAGAGATATATTATCCCATAAGTCATCAGCAAGAATCTTCGTAAAAAATGATTTGACTTGTAGTACCCAATTGTACTTTGGATCACAGTTAGTAATTTGGCATTGTTGAAAATTACTCATACAAGTCTCAATGAGACTTCGAGGGTTACTTTTCAACTAAGTTGGCGGTTAAAAACAATTTTCAAACTCTTTTAAACACCTTTTTCATTCAGTTTCGGGATCCAATAAAAATATTCTTTGATCTTGGAATTAAGGTACAAACATTATATTCTTCAATTCCTCCTCAACGATGATTCTACGACAGAAATGTCTGTTACAAATTTGAAGAAAACTCAATTCAATCTTTTATTTTTTTTAGACAAGCGAAAAAAAATTGTGCCTTTTGTTGAAAAGGAATCATGTCTTTTCACAGCCGCTGAACGCATATGAGAAACCAGAATGTTTCAAGATTCTTTCACTTTCGGTTTGCGAATATTGCGGTTTGGCTGATCTGAATGATGTCAGCAGAACTGAGAGATCAACTGATCTCTTTCTGCGTCTTCAGCCAGCTCTTGATCAGTTGAAAGAAATGTGAAGCACATACAAATTTGGAAATTGAATCTTCCTCGTTTCGGGTATATTTTTATTGATTCAATCTGAGATAATGGGCCATATGCCCGTCGAAATCGAGATCACATATATATCTAACCTTTCGTGTGGCCTTCTTCAGTGCCCATAAAGAACTGATGAAGATATTGAACTTTCAGAATCGCGCTACGTTTAGTTTTCGATTTATATAGATTACATCTGCTCAGTAATGATTCATGGAAATATCTTTTTTAAGGAGAAAATTATACCTTGTCATCGAAATGTTATTTTACTTCTCTCAAACCACATGCCATATTGGTTTTGGATGATCTCACTACCTTCGGTTTCGATATGATTCCTAGACATGAGGGTTTCGATTTGAAAGGTTCTTTGAGAGTTGTCGAAAAACTGGCCAAGTTCCATGCTGCCTCAGTCATAATGTGCGAAAAGGTGAATAATCAAAAATATTATTTAACAGGTAGTTCAAAACTCAGTAGCCTACTAACAATTTATAGAAAATTGAATTAGGTTTTAATTTAGCATTTCCAGTTTTATTGGAATTCAACATCAATAATCATATATGTACCTACTTGAATGCAACGATTTTGGAAATTTTATGAAGGTTATATTTTAAGAGGTACCTAAATGCACAAATTCTTGTGCAGTATCCAGGGTTATTTACGTTGGATAGATGGCATCTTAGAAGTATATCTGATGCAGAACGGAAGTACCTATTTATTATTCTGCAATCTATCTGCTACATATTAATAATTGCACATGCCTATTTTCATCAAATTAATGTTACCGCTTGAACTAAAAATGAGTGTTAGCTTCATCAAATTTTGTTCGATATCTTCCTCCCTATTTATAAATGCAATAAATTTCAATATATTCATAATTCAAAACACTCAGAGGCTAAATATACTATATAAATAATAATTTTTTCTGTAATTCGGAAAACTGACTAACAGTCTGGTTTTTCAACTGGCACTGGTATATTCACATCTCAATTAATTATAATTGAAACCGTTTCCGAGATTTAATAAAAATTATGTTACATATTACATTTTGTTTTTGATAGTTAGTCAAAGATGTTCATGGTATATTTCGAAAACGGTTCGTGATAATTCCGATTTGAAAACATCGTTTCATTGTTCACCAAATATAGGCAACTTTTGTCTAATTCTACCAGCAGTGGTACGTCTGGTACTACATAAAAATAAATACTATGTTGTTCATTCTCAATAACCGAGTTCTTCGTTGAACAATAATCACAATGTTACACTAGGTAACTCATCTTTAAATCCTAGGAGTTAAAATTCAACTTTTCAACTTGCCAAGCAACATACATATCATTTTATTGTGTCAGTATGAGAAACGTTAACTTATTCAGCTAATTTCAAGTCCGCAGGACTGAATGGTAGAAATTGATTAATTCGATGAAATTTATCCCAAATCTGCTCGTTTTGAAATGTGTGCACAAAGTGATTATTTTTATTTGACGTTTAACTGTCATACACAAAGCTGAAGGCCAATCAGAGTCAAGAGTCAAGTTTGTGTTATCGATAATCCGAACTTGAGTAGAGCTCCTGATTGGTTCATTTGGCAACTGCGTGAAATAGTCAAAAAAGCTCTAATACCTATTCCCTCAATTCCTTTCCCAATATCCTTTTACTGGCTTGAACGAAGTTCCACAAAAATTATAGGTGTTCCTCTTTTGCAGTAAAGAGAAAAACATATTTACGTTCTTGTGATGAATTATCGAAGATAGATATATAGGTACATACCTAATCATGAAGGAAAGCTGACGAGTAATTGTTAAAAAAAATGCAATAATATTCATGACGTGAAGAAAAGTTTCGGACTTCCATTGTCTAAAGGTATGAAGATTTGAATCCTGAGAAAAGAAAAAGATGAGTTATGCTGAAAAAACGAAATAAGTGATGAATAAAAATTAACTATTTTATCGAATCAAGAAGATTCGAGTATCAATAAATCAGGTTAGTATTAGTGTTAGTATATATGAAGTCGAAAAATGTAGATTTAAATGGGAGTTTAACTTAGTCGATGAGCCTGAAAATAAGAAAAAATTGAATAAGAAATCAATAGCCTGAAAAAAAAAAGGTTGAATTAGAAATCAATAGCCTGAAAAAAGAAAAGTTGAATAGCCTGAAAAAAGAAAAGTTGAATTAAAAATTAAAATAAAATGAATGAATAAAGAATTAAAATTATGAGAAAGATTCAAATCGAGTTTGTCACGACGTTTCGATTGTGTGTATCTACAATCGTCTTCAGGTGAGAACTAACAAAGTCCTGTGAGAACTAACAAAGTCCTGTTAATAACGCTTTCAGTCAACCAAGCGTCGAGATCCGCAACACATGGAAACCGCTGATTAGCCGAATCAACCGGTTACGGCTCACTGAACCGGAAAATCCCGCCATAGCTGACCTATAAATACCCCCGTATCCCAGGACTTTGTTAGTTCTCACCTGAAGACGATTGTAGATACACACAATCGAAACGTCGTGACAAACTCGATTTGAATCTTTCTCATAATTTTAATTCTTTATTCATTCATTTTATTTTAATTTTTAATTCAACGACTTTTCTTTTTTCAGGCTATTCAACTTTTCTTTTTTCAGGCTATTGATTTCTAATTCAACCTTTTTTTTCAGGCTATTGATTTCTTATTCAATTTTTTCTTATTTTCAGGCTCATCGACTAAGTTAAACTCCCATTTAAATCTACATTTTTCGACTTCATATATACTAACACTAATACTAACCTGATTTATTGATACTCGAATCTTCTTGATTCGATAAAATAGTTAATTTTTATTCATCACTTATTTCGTTTTTTCAGCATAACTCATCTTTTTCTTTTCTCAGGATTCAAATCTTCATACCTTTAGACAATGGAAGTCCGAAACTTTTCTTCACAACTCGAGACATTGTCAGCCACCTTCAAACAAAAATATTCATGACGTTTTGTTTCAAAAACTAATTGGCAAGATTCTTTATTTCTCCATGTTATAATGACTAATCACAATAATTTTGCTGAACGATTATGAAACTATCGGACTTGACCTCGGCTTCAGATAGATATACCTACTGAAATATTCAACAATATTCATCAAAATCAAGGTATCTATATATTCAGAAAATTAAATGATTCACATGGTGTTTTTTGAAATAAAGAAGTTGGTACTCGTGCCAACACATAGTCAGATGAGAATATTTTAGTCGGATAAAGCATGTACTATTATCAGGTATTGAAAATACCACGTTCCGTATTCCAGCTATATAAGTATATACTTCTCATTCGCCATCCACCGTGAATCACCCTGTAGGTTGTTGTTTTCAGAAGTTATTAGTTGAAAGTGCATTATTTGCAAAATTTATTTCGTGCGTTCGGAAATTACTGAATTGATCTTCTCTCATTACGCATAGATTTTGGTAATAAGGCGGCTGTCAGTTTTCAAAGCAGTAGTTTTTCATCATTGTGTTGACGAACTTTTTTAGTAAACAAAACACATTCTGATATCATGCACAGTGTCTTGACATATATGTAACACTCATAGTATTCGAGGATTCATTTCATTTACTTTTCTTTTCATCAGACAATAAGTATTCGTGCTCTCGCTGTGAATATTTTTTATCAAATAGTTTTATATTTAAAAAAAATTTCTAAACCTTCTTTGCATGAAGAATTTCTTTCTATGTGAATTCAAGGATCCATCTTTGGTCAAACATTATCATGGAGGATTATTCCAGAGTGATAAAGAAATGATTCAGGATTGGGTAAGAGCAAGTTATAGAGGCTTGATAGATGCCTGTCTGAGATGGCCAGGTATGAATGCGGTATAAAATGCTAAATCGAATATAAAAAACACCGTTTTATTATGTTCTTCAGAATACGAAAAATATGGGCACAAGCTTCAGGCTCTTGGAGATGAAGCTATTAGAAGGAGCTTTCAAGCAAAGGAAAAGGAACTTAATAAATTCCACGTTCTGAATCATGGCGATCTATGGACCAACAATGTGATGGTTTCTAAAGACCTATCTGGGAATTTGAAAGATTTGAGATTCGTATGTATCTCACAGATGTTACACACTCTTTTCCTGAAATTGAAAATGCGCAAACTCTAAACTACAAACACGAAAATATAAATATTCAGCACCAACATATGCCATTTATATATATTTATTTATATATAAATACAGATCTTTTTAATAGCAACTATTTCAAAAGCAGATAGAAAAATAATTGAACAAGAGTACCTTCTTCTTTGTGAAATTAACATATTTCAACCATTATTCAATAAAAAAATGCAAATGATCTAATTTACTGAAGTAACAGGGTACCACTAAAGCCCTCTATGAGCAGTCACGAAATAAGTTACAAATTCGTATTTCTCATGTCAGAAAACTTGAAAGTGACAAATTTTATATGTTCATACTGTTGAAACATGTACCTAGATATCGAGAAATAAAAATAAATGTTCCCTAAACCAGTAGGTAACATTTTTATGAGACATATTAGCCTGAAGCTCAATTTATAAACTCCGCTGCTCTAGCTACAGTTGACGTTGCCGTTCCAAAATGTACTGAGAAGATATCCGAAAGCACCTGCGTCAGCTGCGTAGTTTATGAACATATGTTTATTTTTAACATATTTCTTCTACGAACAGTAACTGCAGCGTCAACTGTAGCTACGGTAGGGGAGTTTATAAATTTAGCTTAAATCTTCATATTTTGATGTTTATTATCTGTGGTTCAGAGATTGATGGTCTATTTAATTTTGCAGGTGGATTTCCAGATGGTAATTTTTACAAGCCCTGCTGTAGACCTTCATTATTTTCTAGCAACAAGTATGAGCAATGATTTTACATTAAATAACATAGAGGTTATTTTGGATCACTACCATGGCCAGTTGTTAGCTTGTCTCAGGAAACTTCATTGTTCCATCGCCGGCATACCAACGAAGGAGGAATTCATGAAGGATTTCAGGAATAGGGCATTTTATGGTAAAACACTTTAGTTGGACCATAAAAATAATACCATTTTTTAATGCATAACGATTAACAATACACAAAATAATGGCAAAATATAAGTTCAACCATGGGTAGATCTTACTGACCTCTTGTTAATTGAATGGTATCTTAGGAACTATAGGTGATTAAATTCATGGGTGATTTTGAATCTGTCTGAAAACCAGGACGAGTTATATGTTGAAGATAATTCTCCAATACACTTTTCAATACGTCGACGATTTCTGTTCACTAATTTATTTCTTTTCCTCAGACACATTGTATATTTTTATGATAAAAGTCAGTACAGAAATGTTTGAGGTGATCCTTAATAATAATTTATCATTGATTCCTCCTAACAATACCACAATAGTATAGTTGATAGAATATTGAAAAAAACACTTTTTTCGAACTGATGGATGATTAAAATCGGTACAGGTATGTTTCAAGTAATCCTCATTCTGAAACCATCATTATTTTTTGTGAAAACAGTAAGAAAAATAGGACAATAAAATTGGTCAAAGTTTGCCACGATAACAACCCAAAAATATAATCACTATATTGTTGGATAGACATTTCAAACAACTATACAACAAAGCAAACATTTTCAAAATCGATCAAATAATGACAATTTCACAGGGGTGGTAAGTCCTTAAGGTATGGACACACTGTATATGGACTTAACAATCATAGGAGATTCAGTTCGAAATAGACAATAGATTAATACACAATAATTTGAATCTGCTAAAATAATAGGCAAATAGAACAAAAAAAATATTGAATATCCCAGAAGTTAGAGAATTCGGACACTTGTAGTATTTTCGCAATTTATTGAAAACTAGAAAACTTGATCATTCTCCCAATTCAGTCAGTAATTCCGGTTCAGTTGACATTTGACGATAATTACAGCCTATTTAATATGTACTTTCAGGTTTACTTGCTGCTGCAACTGTGCTTCCCTTTGTGAAATCTTCGCCTAGGCCTGATGCCAGTTTCGATAATATGGTCAATGATGAAAGTGTAGATGGTTTCCGATTGCACGCTTACAACAATGAGAGATACAGGAATTATATGCAGCTTCTTCTACCTTATTTTGATGAGCTTGGAATATTAGATTAGGAATGTTCATTCAATATTACTGGGTTCAAGGAGATGTAGCTAGTAGTAATTTTCGCATTGGAAAAGTGAAAGATGCCAAAGTTACGCTAATAAACAAATGTGAACATGGAAATTATGACACCAATTTTCTCACGATATTTTAATGTAATTGTTGTTCAATAATAAATAAGTTGTACCTACAGCAAAACATCTTTTATGTATTCCCAATTGAAAAAACGCTTTTCAAACGAACCAATATCACAGAAAGTCGAATAATAATTATTAAATATCCTGCCGATAAATGAATTGCATGGCATTTCTTTGAAGAAAACAAATTGGACTGGACAGCTTGAAGTACATAAACAATATCGCATATACTTCCTGTATTTCATTTTGATTTTGAATAGAAATGCCTGCGTGATCTTGTATCAATACGTTTTTTCAATCTAGAGGGAATAATATTCAATAGTTTTAACGAACAGTTGAAAACTATTCGAATTGGAAAATCAGAAATGCTTGATTGATGAAGTGTACTAGTATCAATGAATTTAACACTATTATACAAAAGTGAAATTTGTCTGAATAAAAACAAAACTATGCTTCCGGTTCATAGATCTGTGTTGTCGTGAATAGAACAATAAGCGATAGTGATGAAAAAAATCAATAGGTCAATTTCAAGTAAGAAAACAGTTCCGATTTCAATTTCACGCTTCAATATAACTTCGGGTTTCATAAGACGACAACTTTTTATCGCCTCATAATATATACTCCAGGCTTCAGCTTTCTTCATCAGTTTGAAGCAAACCTCTGATTAGAATGATGTCAAAGGTAAAATAGTTTTTGATCATTCTGTAGGAAATTTAACAGTTGTGATTTTGTTTTGTAGATTTTAAGTGTCACCATTCTGCTTGTATCCTTTATTATGATAACTTCATCATATCCTATCGACGATTTGGAAGCAGCAGCCTCGGGTGATGGTGAGTATCAAGTTCTAAATAAAAACATTCGATTAATTCAAATTATATCATTAGAATTACGATATTCTATTTTTTAAATACATCAATTGAACGTGTTTCCGGAATGCAATTAAGGATTAAATAGAGAAACAATAACAAGGCAAATATTGAATTCATACATTCTTCATAACCAAAAATACGTGAGATTATTGAATTACATTAGGTGTCTTTATGGATAAAATTTTGTTATAACTCTGAAATTATGAAACATCCTAGAGAGAGGATATGTGGGGACATAAACATTCAGGAACTGAAGGATACACTTCATATTATGATAAGGCAATATTACTATGATTATTTTTTTCACTTGTCAAAATATGACATTTTTGGCATTTCAACCAATAATAGCGGTTTATTCTAGCCAATCATTCGGTTTTATACTGATAAAACTGCCTGGTCCTTGATAAAACATTGTTTACCTTTGAACTGTCAAAACTATAGGTTTACCGAGTCGATTCTATTGAACTGGCTTATATACAAGGTTAAAATATAAATTATCATGAATGAAAAGTTACCTTATTATTAATAGTCAATCACTTTTTCAGCATAATAATAACAGAAACGACACATTTCAATAAACATTCAAATTTCACACACGTAAATAGCTCATGAACATAACCAAGTTTATGGCAGCTATCGCAAACGACTACTTACGTTACCGACCGATCAAATACCTAAGGTTTCCTGAACTGAAATGAAGATGGCGTACG
Organism: Chrysomela aeneicollis; assembly: GCA_029955515.1. Taxonomy (NCBI): domain Eukaryota; kingdom Metazoa; phylum Arthropoda; class Insecta; order Coleoptera; family Chrysomelidae; genus Chrysomela; species Chrysomela aeneicollis. The sequence continues at coordinate 6,590,408 of JARUHQ010000009.1, read as the reverse complement.
ATTAATTTTTGTTAAATTCAAATTGTTTTTTGTGGTTTGAGACGAAATCGTTGTATGAAGATCTTCATACAACGACATAACGAATAAATTCATGTTCGTTCTTGCGCGATTTTCAATTAATAACAAGAAATTTTCAATTTTTAACCATGTACAATGAGAGGTGTGGCGCCATCTCCTAGTGTCGCTAGAAAGTATTAGCAAGGTTTGCTATAAACTGTCATAATTTCTAGATATCTATATCATAAGCACCGCGTAAGCATCATATCTCTTCTGGATCATAGAAGGCCTACATAATTGTTTGATATTTTGAAATTTGGTGAAATTTTTACCCATTCAAAAGTTTATTTAAAAATGAGTGCGAACCGATTTGGCCAAGAAAATATTGAAAAATTAATACAGAATTTCACTCCACTAAACACTGTGAAGACAAAAAAATCCATATGGAATCAGTTTGAACAGTTTTGCAATTTCAGAAACTACAAACTTGAAAGTGATACGACTATTCAAGAAATTGCAGAAATTCTAGAAGACTGGGGAGCGAATATGAAGAAATCTAATGGCGAAGACTACAAAGAATATTCGCTGAAAACTATTTGGAATGTAACTGCCAAACAGATACAAGAAAAATATTATTCTGAATATAAAATCAGCTTCAATCCGTTTCAGGACATTGAATTTAAAAAAGGAAGAGATGTAAGAAATGCAAAAAGGAAAGAGTTGCAAAGATGTGTGGATAAAAGAAAGCAGAGTGCTGCCGCCCTAGAGGAAGAAGAATACACGAGGATAATCGATTCTTGTGATGAAAAAACTCCATTAGGACTACAAATGAAGTTTTTTCACATAAGTTCTTATGAATTAGCCTGGCGCGGAGGTGAAGGTGTTAATTGCCTCCTTCATTATTTCAGAAAAGAAATTAATAATGCAGGTGAAGAAACTGGACGGTTGGAATATAATCCGATATTCAGTAAAACTTGCCAGGGTGGTAATAAAAAGTGCACAGACACCAAATGGTTGACACCTAACATTGAAAACCCTGATCGATGCCCCATAAGGCTATATAACGAGCTGATTTTACAACGTGGTCAAAATATAACCACCGACAGACTTTTTCTTACCCCAAATCCTTTCTGGACAAAACCGAATGCTGCATGGTATAAAAATTCACCAGTGGGCCAGAATGAAATAGGCAAATGGTTGAAAAAATCAGCAGAAAAATGTGGTCTCGACACCAAAAAACGAAAACTCAGCAATCATTCAAGTCGCTCGACTTTAGTTTCTCATATGGTAAAGAAAGGTTTTCAGGAACAAGAAGCTATTAAGATAACAGGCCATGCCACAGCCTCTTCACTGAAGCCTTATCTACAAATTGATGCAGAGCATCATAAAAATATTTTGGAAAAATTAAGAACAAACACATCAGCATCATGCATTGCTAGTACATCGACTGCCGCCTGCTCAACATCAAGCAATGTAATATCAACCAATGAAGAGACATCAAGTGTTTCTGCTGCCCGATCCATTTACAAAAACTGTGTTTTCAATAATTGTACATTTTCTAATAATTAAATTTCCTTCTTTTCTCATGTTAATGAAATACTAATGAATTAAATTGTTCTTCATTTGATTTGTTCAATAAATAATCACTCCAAATACAACTCGTTCTTCAAATTTAATGAGATAAATTTTCATTTTCAAAACACTCAAACTTTTTTATTTTGAGGCAAAAGCATTCAAACAAACCGAATTAGATAAAATCACTCGTCCTACGGACTCGTGATTTTATCAATCGGTTTGATTTCATACTTTTACCAAATAAAAAAGTTTTCGTGAAAAATAAAAATTTATCGATAAAATTTGAAGGACTCGTGGTATTACCTTTGATAAAATATTTTTATGTTGAGTTATAGTGCCTTCCATGCATTATCGTAAATGTACAATTTTTCATAATTTATATCGGTAATAACTTTCTATATCAAAGAACATAATTTTCTTCATGTGTTTTGATAGATTCTCCGGTTCTGAAAATATCTATTACAATCATGAGTGGAGGAAGCCTAGGCTGAATTTCGATATATGTACTGACTAATAGTTGGTATATACAGGGTGAGTGAGATTGATATGGGAAAGCTCGATTGCATCTATCACCGTTAATGCTATTGAAATAAACCAAACGGCACTGCAAATGGAAGGTTAAAGTGCTGTTTGTAAAATTATTTCTTCCTATACAGGGTGTACCATTTTTGCGGAGCACATTCGAGCATGTTTTTTTCAATGACACCCTGTATATTTTTACACATATTTGAATTTGCTCTTTGTTGAACTTCATATATATGTTAAGTTTTTGCAATTCGCTTCATTCGTACTGATGTTATTCAAGTTTTTCTAAAAATTGACGCTTTTGCATGCACTGTTTCAAAAAATCGCAGTGCACTCGGTTTTCGGAATATGAAGTTGAGACTTTGCCTATGTTCAAGCAACTACCTCAGGTATATTTTAGTGGCAAGACCGTCTATTTTCATTGTGACATCACCTTGCTGTGACACATTGACTTTGGTGAACTTTGAAGACCATAACTTGATATTTTCAAATAGCACTCTATGTATTTAATCACTCAGTCGTATACAGCGTTTCATTTTATATATTTTTCGTCTCCTATGATTTTTTCTCAAACTTAATAGTTCAGGAGATAATCAATATTCAAAAAAAATTAACACAAAATTTCATTGATTGAATTCAAGAGTGCCATGAAAATCAATGAATTCTGACAACAAACATAGTTACTGCTATGGACAAACCTTTCGAATTTTGACAAGAAATTATTGAGTTAAAATTAAATAAGCTCAAAGTATCAAAACAACTTAATAAATATTTATTGAGATATTAATCAAAATCATAAATTCTGGTCGCCAGCAAAGGGATCCGCAGACTTTCACCCAGTACATAAATCATGTCCACTATTTCATTCAATGAAAAATTTGTAAGGGTGGCCGATATTACTCAATAATCATTTCGATAGGGACACTCGTAGCATTAACTTTGACATTTATTGTCAGAATTTATTATTTTTCAGCGTACCCTAAGTTCAATTGATGAAATTATGTGTTTCATTTTCTAGATAATGTGAATTATCTTTTGAACTATCAACTTTTGGAAAAAAACATAATCAATGAAAAATATATAAAATGACACGCTCAAACGAATGAGTATTGGAATATATGGGGTGTCATTTGAAAAAATCAAGTTATGGCCCTTCAATGTTCAATGTGTCACAGCATGATGATATCAAAATGAAAATAGACTGTCATGAAGCCAAAAGATACCCAAGGAAGTTGCTTAGACATAGGCGAAGTCCCAACTTGATATTCTGAAAACCAAGTGCCATGCGATTTTTTCAAAGTGCCTGCAAATGCTTCAATTTTTAGAAAAACTTTAATAACTTCTGGACGGTTGAATCGAATTGAAAAAATCACACGGGTTTATAAAGGTTAACAAAAGGCCGATTCAGATATGTATAAAAATATATAGGGTGTCATTCGAAAAACTATACTAAAATTTGCTCCGCAAAAATGGCGCACCCTGTATACAACGAAACAATTTTAGAAACTACACTTCGACCTCCCGTTTGGTTTATTTCGATATCATCAATGGTGTAGGTGCAATCGAGCTTTCCCATATCAATGACTCACCCTGTATAGATCCATTCCGTGCCATACAGACACGAATATCTATTGCTATCGAAAAGTATTGTGAAGTCACTTTAAAAATGCATATGCATATAAAAGATTCAAAATAAATTAGATCTAGAATAAGATATTGCAATGGAAATTTCTTATATCAACAACCACATTCATTTTTTCCAACTAATATAAGGCTTATCATAGTTTCAAAATTTGATACTGCCAGCAACACTAGCCAAGGCAACTAATCATTTTATAATTTATGTATTGAGGGCGTAAAATAGGCTTTTATGCCTAGTCTGTAACGCAACTAGGATAGTGGATAAATTGAAAGAAAGACATATCTCGTCGTGTCCAATAAAAAATCAGACACAGTTTGAGTGTCTGGTAGACCATACGAGCAGAAAACAACTACTTTCCTGGCAAATGCCACGAATAACTTTGAATTATGTCTGCTCGTAGTCCATGCAATGATTCACACTGGGGATGCAGATCGCAAATGTTTCTTTCTTCCTAAGACATGGAAAAGTTCCCATCGAGACAGGCATAGATAACAACCTACAGACCGGTTTCGGGCTTATTGGCCCTCATCAGTGCAGGGTAGTCAAACGAGTAAAGATCCTGAGAGATTGTTTGGTAGGATATTGGTTCGAAAAATTGAAGAAATATAATGAAAAAAAATCCTTCGGTATAGAGTGGATGGAATTCCTCTTCTCGCCAAAGCGTTCACGTAGACGAAATTGAGGACTTTTTTTAATGCCCCTTCAATGTCTAAAAATGTCGCTATTGCTTGGAGATTAGTCTATATTGAGATCATTTGACTTTCTTGGCTGGTGGGCGTATTGACGAATTTTGAGTGGTTGTTCTTGAATGCTTTGTCTATTAGGAACCTATCAATTAGCCTCTGAGTGTTTTCATCGGAAATTATAGTAGGCTTATTATAGGTCTTAATGATTTGGGCGTAAGGTCTGAAGTTTTGGCTATATTTGATATGAAAACTACTTTTATCATCTGCCATGTCGATGGTATGTATAACCAGATAAGGCAAACTCTGAGTATTTTGGCGCAAATTAGGTATCAACACATCGGGTCCTTTCTGTAGCAGGACTGAGTAGATCCCATCCCCTGGAGATTCGAGATTCTTTCGGCTTTTGTAATCTTGTTGGAAAGCTCCCAATCTTATAATGTGGGCCCCTTAGGACTTTTCTCGCGCGGTTACATGGGTAGTCGGAATTGATGCTGAGGGGAAGTGAGCGTTTATCAACAACCTCCAAACCTCAGACCTTCTTTTGTCTTTGTGTGGTTTTCATCTTCTTTCTTCACTGCACATTTACGGTACTATTCTTGGCAAGTACCCCATATGGATTATAGAACATACTATCTTCGCATAACTTTTTGGTTTCGACTTTCGGGTTTATTTGATGTGATTTGTGTTCGTGCTTCGATTGCTCTTGGCTTTATTGAATAGCCTCTTCTCTCAGTATTTCGAGGTGCTGGTTCCACCATGCTGATTTGCCTCTGTTTGGCTTAGTCTTTTTGTGTACACTTCACCTATTGTTGGAATTCTTCTGTTGATAGTTTCCCTACCTTTTCCAGTTTGTTTCCCGTGTGCTCCTGAATATTTCGATAGTCGTGTGGTAATTAATGCCTCTGGTCTGATTGCTCATTCGATATATCCCAGTTTTTGATTGATTCACTTGCTTTACCCGTACGCAGTGTCAGGTCAAGAACCACAGTGAATGCAGAATGCAAATGTTTCTTTCTTCCAAGACGTGACCGTGCGATAAACGATAAAGCGATAAACTTCGCTCAACAACCTACAGACCGGTTTTGGGCTTATTGGCCCTAATCAGTGCAAGGTAGTTAACTGAGTGGAGGCACTGAGATCTCCACTCGAAGCATTATCTGTCACGCATTGATTGTCATATTGTCACTTGTTGACTTCTTGTTTCTCTAAAACCGGCCTCCTCAGATTTCTATCACCCTTCCTTTATTCGGAATTTTATTCTTCCAAGGACTCTTTGTTCATGAGGAGTACCCAGATTCTGCTCTTTTCCATGGGAGTGCTAGCATATACTCTCCAGAGCTCTGTGTTGAGTAAAGTAAGTAAAGTAAAGTAAATATTTATTTCATGAGACTTGTATAAGTATAGAAATCGTCAATACAATGATATACATGATTGGAATCAAATCAATCGTTAGCCTAAAAATATATAATACCTACATAGAATATGAAGCGAGTATAATAGATTAAAATGAATCATCAAAATATTCCTCTATAAGGAGTAGTAACTTTTCTCTTTGAGAAATTTTTCACACTCCCTCAAACATAGGATTCTTGGGATCTTTGAGTGAGTCAGGTGAATGATTATATATTTTGAAGGATGTTATGATTGGACCTTTTCTTACTTGTGAGTATGAGGCTAAAAGAAATTTTTTATATTTCTTGTTGTGTAATGATTAACATCACCGAATGTCATGAGAAATCATTCAAATTATTGTGAATGTAACAAACAGCAGTCAAAATATAGACATATATATAATATGTTGGAATTCCATGAGTACTGAATACATGACGACATGAATATGTTGATCTGAGACCAAATATGTTTCTTATAATACATTTTTGGCTAATGAAAACTCTGTCACTACCAGAGCTATTACCCCAGCAAAGTACGCCATACATGAGTTGAGAATGTACACATCCATAATGGTGCGACATTATAGCTTCAATATTCGTCACTTTTTTCAGTTGAATTATAGCGTAGTTTTTTGATGACAATGATTTGATCAACTGTTGAGTGTGGGTCTCTCATGAAAGATTTTCATCCACATATGAACCCAAAAATTTCACTGAATCACTTTGTTTTAGTGATTCATTATTATCTGTACCAGGTCTCACTGGTAGGCTGAGGTCAGATTTCGATGTTATTGATGCAAATAATACAAAGTTAGTTTTTGCTAAATTCAAAATTATTCCATTGATGTCGCACCACTTTTTCATTTTGTTGACACAGTTTGATGATTTATTAGCAAGATATTCATAATTATTGCTATTGATAATTATTGAGGTGTCATAGTTATGAGTCAATCTTCTATATTGTGAACAATATAATTTATCATTATAATGAAGAAAGTTGGATCCAGAGTGCTGCCTTGCGGAACACCACAAGATACATTCAATGATTCCGATAATGCGCATGGTTGTAAAATCATAGTAGGTAATCGGGTATATCCAATGGACATTAAAAGATTTATATCATGTATGCTTCTCTTTCAATTGCTTTTCCAAATTGGATACCAAAATGGTTGGATAAAACACTCGTATATATTTTCTGTAAGAGAATGTGAGAAAATGTTCGATAGATGATGAGTACATTGAAACACTAAACATTCATAAATTATTGATTAATTATTATTAAATCTATAAGTTCCTTTGCAGATTTTGAAAATAGTTATCACTACAACATATATAATTCTAGATATATACATGAACGAATATTCATATTTATAGTTGTTGTAGGATTAAGTCAACCATTTTCCTGATACGCTGATACTTAAATTATTTTCAGAACATCATGGCAGAGTCCAAATAAAAGTATACAGAGGACCTTCTGAATACAGTGGACATGACACTTTCGCTCCATGGGGATATTGGGTCAAACAGCCTGCTGATGATTAGTAATAGTTATAGGTACCTCTAAGGAAATGTAAATAAGTGAAACTTTTTTTAATAATGTAGTTTGTATAGTTTTTGACTTGTTCAGTTTATTTATCACTCGTAAATATACATATGGAATATATATCTAATCGAATATTATAAAATTATTAATCAGAATATCCAAAAATAATCGAGGGTAAACTATTGAAATGTAGGATGTCGAATGTTAACTGACTATTTAACACAGAATTACAGCTCGATATTTTTCAATCAGATTTTCCAAACTTCTTTGGGGCCATGAGCACTACTTTTAACCGTCATGACGTCATCCGCTGAATTTATTCAATACAGCATCGAAATATACCTATCAAATATCGAAATAACTTTCATACGAAAGGTGTCACGAATCATAGGTACCTACCTCCCCATTTTAATTTTCCCCCAAACGACGTCACATTTGATGACGTCATCGTGCCTTCAACAGAAGTAGGTAATTATGGTAACATACAAGTGTGGTAAATTTGGTTGAAAAGTATTGAAATATCATGGGAGGATGAATATTTATTACCTGCGCACTGTTTATACAAATAGATAAACTTATTTCATGGAAGTAAATGAATTCACACCTGTATATCGAAAAAATTCACATCATATATAAGAGAGGCATTGGCCCCTACGCCCTCACCTTTGCTAAGGCAATCGGTGGAAGTTTAGTTTTTATTTCATTGGCTACAACACCACAATAAATAGCCAACAGCTTTGCGCCGAGATGTTTGTAGCAAAGTCCACCTTGAATCCACAAGGGTAACATCCCCATAATATCACTACCATCGCCGCGCCCTATCGTTATGAGGCCCCGGATAAGGACATTACTAATCACTGAAGGTGATCAGGAACAGCCCAAACCGTATCCACCATCCCCCGTAGCAGCGCTATGGTCCTCATATTTTTAAAGCCCTAGTGGCAGTGGGACTTTAAGAGTCTGGCGTTTTGGGGTGATGGAAAAAGGGGAGCAAAACAATCCGCAGGGACTGATGTTTTGAAAACTGACTTGTTAGTGGGATAGCATGGCGTATAGGGGCTTGGGTGTTAGTCGGAAACGTAAGAATTTGCATTCATTGAAATAGTTACTATTCCGTGGCGCAGTGTTTGTTGGAATTGGTAACCCTTTTCAGGCTAAAAAAGGCTACTATTCCGGTGTGTAGTGTGTTTGGCTTACCTGTGTGTTCCCTTACTCACCTAAGGGGCTTGTTGGTCCAAATGCTGGTGTTTTGGACGTTTATATCGCTCTCGGAATCTCGGGTCGTAATCCATCGCCTCTCTGTTGAGGGGGTTGTCGTGGCTCTCCATCTTGGTATGGGTCTTTGCGGATAGAATTTTCATTCTATCCAGGACGGGTGGGTGTTGCAGGTCTCTGAAGATGGAGTTGGTTCTGACGAACCATGGCGCGTTGACGATCATACGAACGCATCGATTCTCGTAACTCTGGATTCGTTTGAGGTGAGTTTTGGCACAATGTCCCCAGGCTGCTACTGCGTAGGTCAGGATCGGGAGGAGTATCGTCTTCATGAGGAGGAGTTTCAGGTCGATCCTCATCGGATTTCTGCGTCCGATGAGTGGGTTCAGTTGTCCTCTGACTCGTATGGCGGTTTTCACACGGGAGTCCACGTGGGCCTTGAAGGTCAACTTGTTGTCGATGGTTACCCCAAGGTACTTTGCTGAGTTTGTCCATGGGATGTCGTGGCCTCCTATCGACACATGTCCGACTAGAGGTTTTTTGGATCTCGTGATGAGGATGGCTTGGCTCTTCTCCGGGTTGATCTGAATTTTCCAGTTGATACACCATTGCTCGAGCTCATCAATGGACCTTTGCAGGTACCTGGTAACGAACTCGGCTCTAGGGGATCTAGATGCGATGGCTGTATCATATGCATACAATGACAGGGTGCAATGTCTATTGTTGTTTATTGTTGTTTGGAATATCAGATGTGTAGATGGAGTAGAGGTGGACTCAGCACTGCACCTTGGGGTACTCCTGCTCTCATGGACTTCACTTCGGATCTGTCCGTTCCTGTCTTGGTGCTAAAAGTTCTCCTGCGAATATAAGAGTCGATTAATCTTACCATGGGTAAGGTACTCTAGAAGGGCCATCTTGGTGATAATTCCGTCGTGCCAGACTCGGTCGAAAGCTTTGGCAACGTCTAGAAACACAGCTCCCGTGAAGTGTCTCCTATTCAACCCTACGGTTGCGTAGTCGACGAGTCTCGTGACCTGCATTTCTGTCGAGTGTCCGCTTCTGAAGCCGAACTGTTCGTCTGGAAGTATGCCAAGTTCTGATGTCATCTCTTCTAGTCGTCTCTTTATGATCCTCTCTATCACCTTGCTGGGGGCGGGTATTAGGCTGATTATGCGGTAGTTTTCGGGCCGGGTTGCGTCCTTGTTTGGTTTCCTCAACATTATCACTGAGGCTTCTTTCCAGCTATCTGGAAAGTGTCTCAGCCACAATGTTGGTTGCTATCCCCTTTCTGGGGAGTTGCTTTAGAGCTTTGTTCAGGATGTGGTCTATCCCGGGAGCCTTTTTGGTTTTCAGGTATTTGATGATTTCTCTCACCTCTTCCGGTGAAGTTGGCCTTAGGATTTCCTCCTGGTCGTCTATCATCCTGATCCTGTCCACTTTAAGTTTGCATCGAACCACGTGTTCTGCGTCTTCTTCTGGCCTATGGTTTTCCACGAATTGCCTTTCTAAGGCTTCTGCAAAGGCTGTCGCTTTGTCTTTGTTCGTGTAGGCGATACCGTTCTCTTCTTGAAGAGGGGGAATCGGTGTAGGTCCGTTCCTCAGAAGTTTCTCCATGTTCCAGATGCTCCCATCTTCCGGGTTCAGTGATGAGATTTTGCTAGCCCAGCGTTCATCGCTGTTCGCTTGCAGTTCTCTCCTCACGTCTCTCGCAAGTTGTCTCGCTATCTGGTTGTGTTCTGGTAGCCTGGTTCGCATAGATAGCTTTCTAGCTCTCCTCTTTTGCCTAATGAGCTCTTTGAGCTCAGGGGGCAGCTCGTGCTGCAGGTTCCAGTACGTGGTTCGGGTAACGGTGGTGCTGGCTTCTATGGCTCTTTGGACGTCTCGTTCAAAGTTTTTCACTGCTCTCTCCAGGTCTTCTATCGAGCTTATAACGGGCATGGGGCCCATTTGCTCGTGGAAGTTTCGCTGAAATTGAGACCAGTTTACCTTGTTCCGGTTTATCGGGGTGTCCTCCTCTGTTCTGTCTTCTCCCACTTGAAGCAGTATCGGGCTATGGTCTGAGGTTCCGTCGTGCAGTACTGCGATTTCTACAAGTCCTCGTAGTACGGCAATATCTAGGATGCTGGGTGCAGTGCGATCGTCGTTCCTAGTAGGTTCGGTTGGTCCCAGGACTGATACTTCTTCGTTCCGTTCCAGGTAGCCTAAAAGAAGCCTACCTTTCAAATTCGTTGTCGTGCAGTTCCACTGGGGGTGTTTCGCGTTTCAGTCTCCTATTGCGATGGTTTGCCTGTTTTCGCTTAGTACGGCGTTTAGGTCTCCGTCCGTCAAGGTGGCTGCCTGGTTCGAGGTTACGTACACGGACACCACCTGAATTTCCCCTTTGGTGGCCGTATTCACTACCGCTATGGTGGCTTCCAGGTGTTCCAGGTCTGGTGTGTTGACTGGATAGTGGTCTAGGGTTTTCTTGATCAGCAGGAGGGTTCCCCCTCCTTGTCTGTCTACCCTGTCATTTCTGTAACAAACATAATTAGGTACTTTGAATGACTTACCTGGTTTGAGCCGGGTTTCCTGGAGTGCCATGACGTCGATGGAGGTTCTCGAGAGGATTTCCTGGAGTTCCAGTTTTCTCGCTGCGGCTCCGTTGATGTTCCAGGAGCTGATCAGGAGTGAGTCCTTCTTAGACGCCATTGATAACCGGTAAGGTGAGTTGTGCAAGGGTTTGTTACACAGTCTTCTCGATTACCTGCCGGATGTACTCCTGCAGGTCCACGTTCATCATGTTCGCCGGAGGAGTCTGTGCAGGCCTTGATGAAGGCCTGGGTGCAGGCCTGGGAGTGGATGCGGTGCCGGAGGCTGATGCGGCGGCGTATGTCCGTCCTCCTGTTGCTGGTGCAGCTGCAGGTCTCGGGGTAATCGCTGCGGGCCTTGGGGCGGCGGCTGCAGGTCTATCTGCAGCTGCTGCTGAAGGTCTTGGGGCTTGCCTCGTCCTCTTCGCACGATAACTCGCAGGGTGTTTGCCTCCACAGTTTGCGCATTTGGCGTCCGTGGTCCTGGGTTTTACACAGGTGGCTGAGTCGTGATTTTCACCACACTTCACGCATCTGTGTTGGCAGCGGCAATTCCTTTGGCCGGGCCCGAAATATTGGCAGCGATCGACACTGCATCACCTGCCCTTTCTTTGGCCGCTGCGTTTCCATCTTCAGTTTTGTCGTGGTTCTAAATTCCGTGGATCTTTTCGTCTGGATTTTTAGCCCCTGTCCGGTCAGTTTAACTAGCGGGACTTCTATGCCCCTTTTCGCCAGTTTACTTCACTACCATCGATAGCCGTATGCCTGAAATATAGTCTTCCACCAACGCAATATCAGAGGCGCAGTAGAGCTTCAATTATTATTTCTGGAAACTTTTTCGAGAACAGGAATTTTCTAGAAAATATTCATGTTCGAGAAAGAATTTTCTGTTTCCAATTGAAGCTACATTAGTATACGATTATAAATTTTCCCACCAAGACTCCAGTTAACATAACGCTAAATTAAAACAAAATACCGACTTTAGTCATGCAAATTTGAAATATTCAAACTTTTTTGCGGATTTTTTTATATCTTCAAGATATACCACAGAATGCATAAATCAGTAGTGTTATAGAGTAGGAATATCAATTTAATATTTATTATTTTCCGATTCGCATAAATTTTGTGAAATTCGTGTGAGCATGAACCAGTCTTAATTTCATGCTCCTTCCCCAAGAAGGAAACAACAATTTCCTGAAATATGATGGGGTTATTTAAAGGAATATATAGAAAAACAAAAGACACTTTCTCATTTTGCCACTTTTTAAGCTCTACAAAACAGCGTTGAGAGATTTTTTGTATGACGTTTCGTGAAAAAATAGTTTTTATAAAAGTTTGTATGTTTTGATGTAGTATGCGGTGAAATGATGGCGCAGAGTATGGTGTATTAGGATATTATTACTCTTGTTTTGGAATATCTAATTGAAATCACATTGAAGATTCAAAAACTTTAATTGATATACGTAGGTAGGTCACGTCAAAAGTTGAATAATTACACAAATTAGTTGAGAAGTACTAACTAGAAACCCAAAAAACTAATTAAGATTAAAGAGATTGTTCAAACAAATTACCATTAGCCGAGTTCAAGTCGGCTGTTAGCCGAGTTTAAGCAGTCGGCTGTTAGCCGAGTTTAAGTCGGCTGTTAGCCGAGTTTAAGCAGTCGGCTGTTAGCCGAGTTTAAGTCGGCTGTTAGCCGAGTTTAAGCAGTCGGCTGTTAGCCGAGTTTAAGCAGTCGGCTGTTAGCCGAGTTTAAGCAGTCGGCTGTTAGCCGAGTTTAAGCAGTCGGCTGTTAGCCGAGTTTAAGCAGTCGGCTGTTAGCCGAGTTTAAGCAGTCGGCTGTTAGCCGAGTTTAAGCAGTCGGCTGTTAGCCGAGTTTAAGCAGTCGGCTGTTAGCCGAGTTTAAGTCGGCTGTTAGCCGAGTTTAAGTCGGCTGTTAGCCGAGTTTAAAAACAATGCTCCTATGTGGCCCTTCAGCGCTTCCGTACTCTTGAACGCTTCAAGAACTAGTCTAAGCTGATCCTCAGATTGAAAAACACGGCGGATAATCTTTGACGGCGGTAAACATAATTTATGCAATACTCCCTGAGAAAAAATGTCGAGCGGAGTGAAATCCGGCGAACGAGGGGGCCACGAAACTGTTGAATGTTTACCTATCCATTTTCCCGGAAATCTGTTCAATAGTTACTCGCGCATGATTAGAGCATTGTGCGCGGGCGCACCATCCTGCTGAAACCAACAGTTTCTAACCTTTTCTATAGCATGAGAAATGATGAAAATAAGACCTGGTAGCTCTTCTCTTTAACTGTTTCAGCAGAAAAATCCTTGATTTGGAAAAATTGAATTTCAGCTCGTTACGTGGGGTTTTCTTATACAACAAAAGAGGCGCTACCGTCGAAATATATTTGAACATTTTTGATTCAATCATGTTCGATAGATATTTGCATCAAACTCATTAGAAAATGGATCCATTGAATTGTCAGAATCGAATATTCATACTTTTGTATTGACACCTGCAGTAACCTGTAAATTTGGTTGAAATCACAGCTTCACTTAGCGAGATCGTTGATTGAGAAACGCAATGTCACGTTAAACACGTAAATCAAGAGATTTGGGACCAGTCACAGGATATGAAGTGAATTCACCAGTGGCAGTCAATTTCTATCCATATCTGCATGAGATATATAACATTTCATCATATAAAACTTTTCCTCAGGTAAAAAAGCACGCCCCATTTTGTAACAGACAAAAAATCTCTAGAAACAAGATGCAAGAACAGAGTTCAAAAACTCTCTATGCATCAATAATATGTCAATGAAATTATTTTGACATTTTCTCAGCTCCATCATTTCACCGCATACTACACCAAAACTTTCGAACTATAATAAGAACCATTTTTTCTGATTTAAATATTGCATAATCATATTGTGTCATAAATCGTTGTATTCGTAATAAAATATGCTATTCAATACAGGGTAAAAATGTTTTACAGGCCATATAAAAAAATAAAGTTGATGATGGTTTCTCCGAAACGAAACATCGTACGAAAAATCTCTCAATGCTGTTTTTAGAGCTTAAAAGTGGCAATGGGAAAGTGCCTTCTATTTTCCTATATATCCTATAATCAAGTCAGTAAAAAATAAGAACGGAATCGGCAAAATTCGGTTCTTTAGGTATATCTCCGGAACTACTTGGAATTTTAAAATTTTTCAAACGGCATATTGTTAGGCTTTAAAATGCGCATCTTTTCATTAATCCAACCATCTTCGTATCTCTTATGGTTTCCGATATCCCCATGATAGACAAACTTATAATAATAAGCGTCTTTATTATTTTTTGGAATAGAGTATACAAATGTATAGTTTCAATAAAAAGGTTTCGAAAATAAAGGGCGAAGATCACTCTGTCCACTGAATTGCTCTACCACTCAACCCCAAAAAATACCTCTACAATTCAACATAAGAAAGATCTCGTATAAGAAAGGAAACAAAAAAGATATGAAATGATTTATACAAAAAATAAATGAAAAATGAAGTGAATGTCAACATAGTAAAGAAGTAAAAGAAATAAGAAGAAAATAAGTCTGAACGGATTATTGATTTGAGTTGAAAAGATGTGATATCAACAAATTCTAGCGCTGCTGTTCGTTTGGTTCTGGATCCAAAAAGTAAGACATTAGATTTACTAGAGTTCAAAAGTAAACGATGGTCCAAAGCAGTTTCAGCCAAAACTATTCAGTTCGTTATTGATTATTTCGCCGGCAACATCAACACTTCGAGAAGGAAAGCTATAATAAACTTGGATGTCATCCGCGTAAAAATGTACTCTGCACTCATTTAAATTTTTAATAAGGTTGGACGAATAAATTGCAAAAAGGATTGGTCCTAAAATTGACACTTGTGGTACCCCCCGTTGCAGAGGAAGTAGGGATTAGACATTATCACCAATTCGTCAGATAATTTTCAATCAATGCAACAGCTATGGTTGACAGACCAATGTAATGTAATATGGATATCAATAATTTATGATTGATTGTATCAAACGCTCTGCTGAAGTCAAGTAACACCATCAGAGCTGTGCAATTCCCCTCATCTGTTTTGCTTTAACTATATCGTCTACAACATGCAGCGCAGTGCTGTTGCACAACTGAATCCTTTTCTGAACCCCGATTGAACAGAAGGTAGAACATTGTATTTTTCAATATGTTCCAAGAGTTAAAACTGAATGGCCCTTTTCAATATTTCAGAAATCACAGGAAGTTTATGCTTATGGGACGTAGGTCCTCATACTCAGTCGGATTTATTTTTTTTGGCAACAACAGACCTCTCGAAAATACACTTTCTCTAAGACAAAAACTATTATGAATGTGATACACTCTACAATGAATATATCTTGGTATATTATCTTGATCAATGTCAGTTTTTTCATACATACCCCCGAAAACGGTGCGCCTGTCATCAACGCCCTGTAGATTCGACGTGCGAGTTTCTCATTTCCATTATCTCCGTCTTTATTGCTTAATCCGATGGAGGTGAAAATCGTTTTGGGAAACTCCGTCAGTGTGAATCTGGTCTCAAGAGCGCATCCTCCTTATCTAGCTTATTAGCGCAATAAATATCAACGTTGATTGAGGAATATTTATCAATCATTCGCCTGGCGGTAAATTCGACGAGAATTAAGTTCGTGCCGGTTTCGATGAGTTGGTGTGATACCGAACCATTTGTTTGTTGATTCTATAAACTGGAGGTGAGTTAAATCGCATCTGTTCAATCCCGCAGGTGTTCCTGAACCTGTGGAATTGTTATGTTTGTCCATGAAATTCGAATTTGTGTTCGGGTCTTGACTTTTCATCGTATTTCATCCAAGAGATTATTTCCAGTCAGATTCAAATAATATGAAATCTAAATAAGCGTTTAATCCAGAATTATAGATTCGAATCAACGTCAAAACCAAAATTCTCGAAATGAATCCGCGAAAATTGCTGGAAATACAGTTTTCTAATTAGTTGGGTACTGCTTAAAACAGATATTAATTTTGTACCACTCCTATATCTTGCAATAATTATATGATCCTGAATTTTCAAAAATGTATCTCGAATATAGAACATCAGTACGTAAGATTTATTCGCTTTTGTTTAATGTATATAATGTAAACAAACTAATCTAGATTATTTGGGAATGTGTATTCATCATCAAATATCATATTGAGATTTATGAGAATTAAAATTTACAGAAAATCGATTCTACCAGAATGTTTATTTCCATATATTTTCAAATTCTCCTATATCGATACTAGGTCGACATCATTTCAATTCAGAAATTAATAGTGTGACATGGCGTTGTTGATCAATAATAATCAATAAAATTATATCAGCTACTATTTTGATCAATGTAAAGGATGTCCCAAATTGATTGATTGTCAGTTTTCCCTATTTTTAGACCAGGTAGTGAAAACCGCATTACGATAACAAATTTGACATTTCATGGAATTAGTAAAAATATCGTTATTTCTTTTTCATTTATGGATATTTTCTCGAACGGTAAAATCGGCTCAGAATTGGATATATTAGATGATCAAATATTTCATGTCAAAATCAACCATGAACCATGAATTTACGTCTCAGAAAATCGAAAAAAAGAACTTTGGAGAAATATGCAGGTCGTATTTTTTATGTTGTTCCATTATTGGCATTCGAAGTTGGTTGAATTAGACAATAGTTACCTATTTCAGCGAAACAATATTTCCAAATCGGTAATATCATGCACGAACTATTGTTCTCTGTTTCAAATTTGCTATATGATTTGCTGTGCTTTGATTTTCAATACGACAATACCGACCTGTATTTGCATTAATGAATTGAAATATTCCATATCTTCCCGAATTCAGACATTAGGTACCTTACGTCATGCTCTTTTTTTACTTATCTGCCCATGAATTCCGAGGCCCGAACAATGAAAATCTATTTTGGATTTTCCCACATATTTCGAAAACGTTTCGTGATTCACAGGAATTTCTAAGTTAACCTTATACTTAAACTTATAAGGGTACGAAAGAATATTCCTACATCCTGTTTATATAGTGTCAGTTTTTTTATTAATAGATATAAAGAAAATTTTACTCCGCAGTTAGTTTGTGCTTGAAAAATGAGTAAAACACAGCATCTTTCCTTTTTTCATGTGCTACTCTAAACCTGTCAAATTTGAAATTTTTTCGAAAATCCTCAAAAAATCAGTTTGTTTGGAAATTTCGAAAAATGCCAAAGAAAAAAGTTGCTCAAATTCCAATTTTATACATTTGTTCCAAATTTGGACTCTCTACTGTCACTTAATTTTTTTCCATTCTTTTAAATTTTTCGAATCTTTCGCTTTATCGATTCGAACGAAACATGATTCAAATTTCATAATTTTGATGAATATGAGACTTCAATATCATATCTTGCCCAGGAAATACCCACATTGGCCTCTTACCAGAAAATAAAAAAATGCGTCTCCAGAAATTCGTCCTTTGTTGTTGCAAAGTTCATCTAGTTTTTTCATTTCACTGTTAAACTGATGTGGTTTTCAATGTATGGACGTTAATATGTCAGTAATCGAATAAGCGAATTTCTCTTCATTCTTATCACACTCGTTTTTTTTTTCATAGATTTTTATCCAGTTTGATTATTTTTTCATATGTAGCGAACTTTATGTGTGACACTGTATAGGTATGTCTAGTCGTTCTTGCTGCCAATAATATTATAAGTATATTTCCTCAAAAGTTACATTTTGGTGACATTTTAACACAATTACCTATGAGAAGTACCAAAAACAAGCAATTTAGGACACCCTGGTGGCAATAGATATTAGTAAGTATTTTGAACTTGGGAGGAGAAATTCTCAAGGAAACGGAAATCAATTGTATTCATACATTCAATATTAGTTGTCGACCATAATCATTGAATCGATAACTCTTGAAATTTGTTAGTGATTAATATGGAAAAAAAAACAGAAATTGGTAGTTATAGTTGAAGGGGTATAAGATATAATTGATCACATAATCTAAAAATGCATGTGTTTTCAAAACAAAAGTTTACTACAACTTTCGTTCAAGGCCACGTGCCACGTCTTTATGGCGTATTTATCAATGGTAGAATATTCAGAATCCGATAATAATCTTCCTTATTAGTAGTAATACTACTATAGTAGTAATTCCGAACAACCTCTTCATTCAGAATTAATTTGTTTTGTGCCGTTTGGGATAGTCCTAACTTTTGATACTTTTATAGCGTACTCTTCAAAAGAACCTAATAGCTAGGTATTTTCAGTTGATTTGTTGATGAAAATCGAAAGTAATTGTGAAATGACACAGAATTGTGAAAATCTAATCGTCCTGTGTTATTCTACAATCAAAGGTAGGTAGGCAGGTTATTTCAATATCAATTGAGCATAAATGATTTTGCGATATTTTTCATCTTAAGAAAGTGTTGAAAGTGTCTTTCAACCGGCAACTTAGTTGCAAATCAACCCTCGAAGTCTTATTAAGACTTGCATGAAATAGGAAGACGGGGACGTTAGCTTTTAAAATGTCATCTGACAAAGATTATCCTATCAAGGGTGACTTCCATATTCGGGAGAAATGAATAACAGTTTCTTGAGATGAGACAAACTTTATTGGTTTTGTGTAGACTAGACTGAAAAGAATAAAATTAAATATACATAAAACATATCAATTATGTTACAAATAAGTGTATTAGAACAATACATAAAACACATAAACGTACCTACATAATACGATTTCCTTCACAAATGTATAAATTAAAATGTTCAAGGCGAATAGTGTTTATTTTTGCATCCAGTTCCACAGAGGGAGTTTCCTTCTCAAAAGAAAAACCGACTTTCGACTTATCGAGTTTTAATATTATTTCATCTCTAAAATTATCCACATCCTACATGCTTGTTTTTTTATCCAGAAAATTATTATCAGTAAGGACACAATTCGACTGAAACAATTTGCTATGCACAGCATCTTGAAACAAAAGCAGTTTTTCTCTATAAATAACAGAATTGGGAATATTTACTCAAGTTAAAATAACTTTGACCCAGATTCAATAAGTTTGGCGTGAGGAGATGCAATTGAATCCTGGTGTTGTTTTATTCATCCAAGAATAAAACCCTTCATTTTGTAATAATCATTACATTTCCTAGAAAAGTTATAATATTTTCTTGCTTATCATTGAGAAGATTATTGTGAATCATGTCCTATTTACCTAATTGGCGGATTTCAAGTACCTACTTTTATAGAGTAAACTTTTATGTTCGTATACTACGTGCTCACTATTGAAGAATTAATAAATAAAAAATATTTGGAATTTTATAATGGTAGATTGATTTATTAGGATAAAAAGTGACACTTTCTTTGACAAGCGAAATTCGGGTTGGATATTTTTGATCCGAATGAAACATATAGTTTTTTTTCTGCAACCAAAAGAATTGTTATACAAACCAACCAAATCGGATCATTTATTGGTGAATATTATCATACAATAGTATTTACACATGTCATATTTCTTCATAAATCCCTAGGAAAAATTTACTTTTACTTACTTTTTCTTATTTTCTTGAAATAAAAATATTTGTGTTCACTTTTTTTCACAGTTTTGTTGCCTCAAATTCAATTTGTCATCAAATGTCAGTAAATCAAGTCTTCAGCTCGGTTCAGGGTTTTGTCAATATTCAGGAATACGCTACGAGCTAATACTTAATACTCAAGTCTAAAAATATAAGTATTTCCGACATCCTGTACACGCCAATATAATATAATCTGTGTATTAAATGATTTTCTTCTACATTGTACATAATAAATGCATTTGTTGTCACTCATGCAATGAAGTTTGCTAAAAATAGATATCTGAATATTTATTCACATCCGTCCATCAACTCCTATTTTTTTCAGTACAGATTACTCATTTGATATTTGATACTTTCAAGCTGTGCCAATATTTGATGCATTTTTCATCTGGCTGAAGTGCTTTCCATAAATAATCTGAGATAAAAACCAAACAGTCGACATTCCTGCGAATTAAAATAAATAATGATTGAAAGTATGTAAAATATATGTATAGATATATATTTTACAAACTTTCCAATTTTGTTGGGAAAAAACTCATCGTGAATAGGTTCCTCCCAGAGAAAAATTTTCAAATATAATTAACTCATCATGTAGATTTGATTTCAAGTCATGAATTCGACAGAATAGAATTATGTACTTTTTGCACGACTTGCGGATAAATATTTTTTCCGTATCGAATGCGAAAAATTGAAACTACTCGTTCGTGTACCTGTATTTGCGTGCGGAAATGTAACAATTTGGGCACTTCTCAGGAGAATAACTATTTGAATTGATTACGAAAAAGAGTTCATCAAAATAAAAGTTACATAAAGCAACATACTCTAATTAGAATCCTGGAATGAATGTTTTATCGTTATAGTTACGATATCAATAAAGAGGGTCATAACCATAGATCTTATAACGGCATCCTGTAGTATTTTTTTTGGTATAGAGGGGTCTGCAAGAAAGTAGGTACTATGATCACGTGGTACAACAAATATGTATGGACAAAAATAAAAACGACCAATCAACCAATCAATGCGAGAATCAATGGCTTAGTACTTTCAACCCCCCTGACTTACAAAGCAAATAACCTGGATACCGGATCTAGCGTTATAAGATCTATGGTCATAACCTCCGAACAACAAACCCACTAGAATAGTAACGCCCCGATTTGCCTGAAGCCTACATGAAATTTAGATACCAAATATAGATAAATCGTCATATATGTTATTGGGGAAATCAACAAAAAATCATGACATGATTTCCATACCTCTAGGTACAGATCTCTTGAAATACAAGAAAGAAACAAAATATTTAGGTCTTCGAATCGACGAAACTTTATCTTGGAGAAACCATGTCGATAGTGTGCGTAAAAAAATTGCTCCTTTTATAGGAGTTTTGTATAGGATTTCAGACCTCATCTCTCTGCGTACGAGAAAACAATTATACTATTCATACATCTATAGTCACATTCAATATCTAATATCTGTATGGGGTACCGCTAATGAAACCTTACTTATGCCGTTAAGAACATTACAAAATAGAGCGATAAAGAATATACATTTATTACCGTTTAGACATCCGACAAATGATTTATTCGGTAGGAGAGAATATCTGTCATTGAAAAAAATATATCAGTTCAAAATAGCATTGTATATTCACTATATTAAAACGCGACGCAAACAATCAATTACTAAACTTGAATCTGTATCGAATGTTCATGGATACAAAACCAGACAAAACCAAAATCTATACATGCCTATTGTAAGGTCCAAATTTGGACAAAAATCATTATATCATGAAGGTGTGAAAATGTATAACAAACTTCCAATAAATATCAGAGAAAATCCTATGTCTCTCTCCAGTTTCAAATATAAGATAAGGCAATACCTCTTTTCTTTACAGTGAATTGCAGAATCTTGTTTTTTTTTTGTGTTTCTGTTGTTTTTCATTTATCTCTCTAATTTTGTTTATGCATTAATTGATGCGGATACTGTTAATTTGTTACTGTTAATTTAATACTGTCAAGAACGTTTTTATTTTCTTAGATTTAAATTGTTTCTTTAGTTTTAGTTTATATAAGATATAGCAAAGTTCCTATAATAAGAATCATGTAACTCTTCTTGGAATGAATAAAGCTTACCTTTACCTTTATCTATATTCATATGTTTTTTCCACCACTGAGGTTGCCGCATCGTAACATTTGAAAGTGATAATCATCCCATGACCACATTTTTTAAAGGTTCCCAAATATATTCATCCTTCTGTTAGTACTTATATGAGTCATATGAGTGTATCAAGAGCTATGTATTCAATGTTCGTCATATAATACAAATGCCTCATTTATATTTAGGTGGTTTATTATAAGGTCTGTTCGCTGTTTATGCATGAAATTTATATTGTACACTACATTTTCTTACACCCACTGGTCGTTGTAGATGAGTGTAGTGAAGTGGAGTGTAATTAGTTCAACATCTGTTTGGTGCTTTTATTCTGCTTTCTGCTAATCCTAGGATTTTGATTTGGAGGTTATGCTTATAATTATTTTGTAGTTCTTTATGGCTTCTAAAACTCTTTGGAATGCATCAAATATACACAGTGATGATGAAATCTTGATAGCACGTCTTTCTGGAGATTGCGGCATTTTTGGTGAATGCGCAAACGCCGGTAATTGCGTTCAACCGATAATCTACCGAACGCTGACAGTAACAGCGCGAAACGTCCCGTTTTCAAATCAAATTTTGTTTGATGGTTCATTAAACGGCATATTTCCAGTTTTATCTGAAAATTTTAATAGGATTTTACTTAAAAACCTTGTCCATTCTGTTCAAATCGAATTTAAAGGATGGTGAAACGCTGTGAAATGTGTAAGAGGTGACTCCACTGGTGAGTTACTCAGTGTCGTATCATTAGATTCGTTGTTTAAACATTCACCCATCCTCATATGCAGAACCATTTTTGGTAATTTGAAAACATTATCGGGTTTCCCCGAGAAGAAAAAATATGAACGGGAAAGGGAATATTTCAAGAGACGCTAGAGTTTGATCGCATCATTTTTCTACAAGTGATAAAATGGTTGGCCCGAGTGGTGAGAAAATGCTCTAAGTAGTAGATAAGCCTATATTTAGTGGAATTGATAAGTAATAACAACATGTTCGATCTTATATTTCTCAAGTTCGCCATTTTGAAACTTCATATTGCCAGAAAATAAACAATATAGTTGTGATAGTGAATAAAATCCATTATCATTCGGGTAATAAATCAAAGATGTATATTTTCAGAAAACTGCGATATTACATTGTTTTCATTCAGCCTTAGGCAGAATGGATACGATAATTTTGTTAGTAGGTAAATTTATTCAAATTCAGACCCTTCCAAGATAGCAAGATACTGCTGCTGGGGGAATCTGTTGTTGCTATCCTTGTTTTAGAATGAGGTAACCATAGTAACTGATTTAGATGTTGGCTTCAAACAACTCATGTGGTAAGGATATAGAGCGTTATTCATCTACTCTGTTATATGATCGAAGGTCATAACTCTCTTGGGATGTTGGAGATATCTCTCTATAAACAAGTATCATAGCAACAAACTAGCAACAACAAAATTCCTGATTTAAATATACTGGGATGATGATAAATTGAAACATTTATTCCTTTAAAATTGGTTAGAAACAAAAATATTTATGTACCAACTGGATGTTCATTTTTACGAATATCAGCTTGAGAAGCAATTATTCTCGATCTGAATTGATTTCATGAGATTTTCTGAATTTTTCACAATCGTTGGCAAACTGTTCGTTAAAAATTTCGAAAAACATCATTTTCATCTCTTATACCAACATTGAAAAATCATGATATTCTAAATGACACCTGTCGAATACAAACTGTTCGATTAAAAATTTCGAAAAACATCATTTTCATCTGTTATACCAACATTGAAAAACCATGATATTCTAAATGACACCTGTCGAATAGTTATTAAGAAAATTTGAAGAAAATTCACCTAAAAATGACGTTTTAATATTTGTTCTCGAAAACTGTTCGACATATTTTTTTCAAAATCTCAAGAATCATTTTCAAGAACTTTCTAAAGAAAGCTTGAAATTTTTCACGGAAAATGTTTATTGCTAGGTGTTTATATTCGTGTGCTGTGCAGGTTTACCTATAATATTATTTCTTATAGCTACTTGTATCCTTTGAAGACCTTAGTATAATGTAATAAAAATAAGATGTTTCGATTCTGGCAGGATGCTTTAACGACTACCTACCTTAATTTTCCAAAATATGTTTTGGTAACGAGATCTAGCTGCAACGAGTGATAATTTCCCTGGCTCGACAACTATCACATGCATCAGATGCCAGAATAACAGAAGCGTATATTATTTTTGACAAATATTTATTATTAATGTAAAAATAAGTACCCACATGTTATTTATTATTGAAAATATCAATTATTGATTGCAAGTGATTTTGAAATTAATTTTACACTTCTTCTTTCGTCGATGGTGAATAAAGTAAAGAGCTGCATGTTTTCTTCATTAAATGTCAATGTTGCAAAAATAAAACCAAATACTTCTAGTATTTTATATTTTCATGATAAATTTGAATATCCTCAGATTCCGTACAAAAAGAACAAAAATTATACGATTTTCCATTAATTTTATGTCTTCTTCAAGACTCGAACTGTTATATGGTGAACATCATTACATCAAAGTGCTGAATCAGTCACAGCTAACTTCACAGTTTTTGTTACCATGTAAAATTGCCTTTGATTTTGCAAAGGTCATCATTAATTTTCCTTTCACTAGGGCAAAGGGAAAGTAAAAAAAGTAAATCAATTTAAAATACATTATAGCTATAGATAGGTTTATCGATAAAGGTGATACCTATCATCCAATATAAAACAGAACTACATTTTTTCCCTCTCCCCTAGTACCTACCATAATATTGTGTGATTTCAATAGAATATAGTCAACTTGATTCAAGGATTGAAACCTCATTCTACTGGAGTACGAAATAAAAAATCATTTTCTTCAATAGAATTTTCGTAATTTTTTATGCCACAAAATTTTTGGTAATTATTCAAGCTCTTTTTGGCAACTTTTGGTCGTCCGCTTTTCTTACCTATACTAGGTAAAATAAGTAGATACCATTGATAGTAGTGAACTAGATTGCGTTTTGCATTGTTTCATATTTCATGAAATCCCACTCAGCACCGAATATCAAATAAATGTTAGGTTGGTACAATTAGTGTTGATGTTATACATTCAATAAAGATTACTACAGATAATGAATTCATGAAATCTCGATTACTGCTCTGTTCGACGCGAAGTAATCTGATATATGCAAAACCTACTGGAAATGTCCCAACTTATGTAATCTGCGAATTTGATCGATATTTTATCATTTTACATTGATGAAAATATCACTTGATAAGATCAATGGAGTCAAAAATAGATTTTCAAGTTATTTATATTGATGAATAATGAATATATGCTTGATGGAAAAATTGGAGTATTAATGGGATCTGTCGGAACTGATGAATCGAGTGGAGTGTGATGGATTAGATTGAAAAGACAAACTGAACCCACTCAATTACCAATTTTTCAGTATCAGTGATAGCATGATACATTATTATACCGTATGGTCCACTTAATGAGACTATACATGATTTAACTTAATTTAACTTACGAGCTCAAATGGTTCATTTTTTAATTGTGAGCAAATAAGTAATTGTATGAAATAGACTATCAGAAAATAATATCCATCCACATTCCACTCCCAGATTGGTGAAACTCATTTCATGGGCATTTATTTATATTCAGTCATAAAATGACTGGCCCAACAGTATTTTTTATGTTCTGGTTCTCACGAAAAGGGATATCCTGTAACCAAGTGAAAGAAGGTAGGAGTTGGTGTTCTTCTTAAATTTCTGGAGATCGTATGCCTCGGGGAACACCTTCCTAGGCAATGAGTTCAAAAGTATCGATGTTCGTTGGATGAACGAGTCTTTGGAAAGGGACGTCAATAGATTGTACACCTTATGCACCGAACCAGAATTGTATTTATGATGATATCAAGAGAATGTTGGCTGAGATTATTGGAACCCATCGATCAAATTTCAAGAGCACAGACGTTGCTTGTATCAACATGTTTGAAGTTACGAGGAGCTCTTATTACCGACAACTTTAATGGCAATAATAATTATTATAATGATTTATTGCTTCTAAAACTTTAATGGTATCTGGTTTAGTATACGCATGTGTCTGAGTTCACGTACTTTCCTTCTCTCAGAGGTCCGTCCTCATAATTATTTTCATATTTATAACAAGATTATAATGCAAGAAACTCTTCTAGAAATATAGAAGATATATATAAGTGTGTTCCGATTCCGAGGCTGGTTTGGGGTTTCACTTTTGATGACCAATAGTAGCTAATGATATACACGAATATCGAAAGGAATCTTCTCATATGGAAACCATCTATTGAAATGGAAACGCATAGAGATTCATGGGCTCCTAATAAAGGGATAAAGGAAGAAACGTTGTTATTGAAGTTAATACTTACTTGTAGCTCGGATGGCAAAAAATAATCCCTTCCCACGATTTTTTCAATAAAGTGTTGTCATATATGGTTTATTAAACGTTTCTGGTCTATGGATCCAAAATATTTTCTCTACGGCGTTGCAACTTATACCGGGTGTCCATGAGAACCTGGCTGCTCATGTAACATTCGAGACGTTTGGGCTACAATCTCGAAATTTATAGGGTTCATATACCTAAAACGTTGATATTTTTAATCAAGCACGCTATATATTATGTATACTTCTCTAAACCAATCTCTAGTTGTTTTTGTGAAATTCATAGATTTCCTTATTTTCTGAGCAAAACTGCGGAATTTGGATCCATAGATAGCTGAAATATTGGGTGTAGTTTATCCTTAGGGGATTTGTTCTTCACTATAAATTTCTGATCTTACTGATAGAAACAAAAATGGTGAAAAGTGCATTTTATCAAATGGAACATCATGTATATATAATAACCTGGTAGAATTCAATGCAAACAAAACACAAGCATGTATTTTCTCTAGAAAAGCCGATCTCACTGTGCCCAACATAATTCAGTTAGGAGTAACAATACCATTGAAGTCATATGCTTGGCGTTACTATCAGCAATAACTTTTCTTGGGAAAATCACGTGAGGTCCATTGCCAAAAGTGCATCCCAAAAACTTAGTTTTCTGTTCCGAGCCAAGAGCTATTTGACTCCCAGTCAGCTGCTTATGATCTATAAGGCACAGATCCGAGCTGTCCTGGAATACTGTTTCCATATTTGGAGTGCGGCACCTAAACATATCCTGAAACTATCGGATTCTGTCAAAAAAAGGGCAATTCGTCTCGTCGGTGATGCCTCGTTCACAAACTTGCTTACTTCTCTGGAAAACCGTGGAAGGGTTGGAGATTTGTCTCTGTTTTATAGATATTTTCATGGGCGATGCTCTTCTGAAATATCAACAATCGTTCCTACATTAGCAGTGTCTTCGAGATTAACCCCCCCAGTCCACCCCTTCGTGGTCACTTTAGAGACCTGCAGAACGTCCCTTTCCAAAGACTCGTTCATCCAACGAACATCGATACTTTTGAACTCATTGCCTAGAGAGGTGTTCCCCGAGGCATACCATCCCCAGAAATTTAAGAAGAACACCAACTCCTACCTCCTTTTCCTTGGTTCTCACGATGTTCTCTGAACATTACAGGATATCCCTTTTCGAGAGAACCAGAACATAAAAAAACAGTATACCTAAATAACAATCAGGTTTCCGAAATAAAAGCAAGTTTCAGATTGTTATCAATAATGAAAGGTTTTCCCATTGTGATTCTAAAATGAAGGTATTATGATATGGAAATGCGTATTAAATTAGCCTCTGCTTCGACACTCAATATTTTCTGGATGAAAGTTGAATTTGTAGTTTCGGTGTTTGTTCGATACTTTTACCGCGCTCTGCATGAAAGACGAGGTTAGCCAAAAACTGAAACATTTGAACGAAGATTTGGACAGAGGTGGATAGATAGACTGGTGAAATCACTTCCTATCCTGTGACTGGTCCCAAATCTCTTGATTTCGCCTACTTCGATAAAACGTGTATAACGTGACATGGCGTGGGGGAATCTCGCTAAGTGAGGCCGCGATTTCAACCAAATTTACAGGTTACTGCAGCAGGTGTCAACACGAAAGTATGAATATTTGATTCTGAATGACTTCTTATCGTTTCTAACAATTTCATGGAGCCATTTTCCAATGAGTTTTATGCGAATATGTATCGAACATGATTGAAAGAAAATTCTTCAAAAATCTTTCGACAGTATCGCCATCTATTGTTGTACATGAGGACCCCACGTAATGAGCTGAAAGTCAATTGTTCCAAATCAAGGATTTGTCTGCTGAAACAATTGAAGAGTAGCGCCACCAGGTCTTGTTTCCATCATTATTTGGACCATGAGATCGAAACCGCTGGTACCTATGTCAATAAATGATTGGTGGGCGTACCCATAGCGACCGCGCCGAGTTAAGCTTAGTTCATGTTAGAACGAATTCCGCAAATAAAATGCGATTAAAAATGGCGTCGCTTTTGTCGGAAGAAAGTTCAAAAAATCGAACTTTATAGTCATTTCCGCAGAATTTGTCTTTCCAAATGGAATAGGGGTTTATTAAGAAAATGTGTTAAAAAATAAGAGGTGTTTACTTCACAGGAGTGTTGATGTGGACGAATGTGAATTAAATGAAGTTATGTATTTGTTGGAAATATCTTGAACGAAATAAACTGTCTCTATCCTTTGTTTCCACTCACGACTTTGAGGGATGGAGAAACTCTTCTTTTAGCGATTGTCCGCTTCAACATGAACTAGGTTTTTCGACAATCCAATCAAATTTGCGGAATCGCATAAAAATAATCTCAATCGTTCTAACATGAACTAGGCTTTACATTATATTTCGTGATAGAGAGTTGAAATGGTGCCGTCAACCTTCCTTCCTTCCTACTTTAATATGGGCTCAACCGTTTCGGTTATTTACCCAGGTACTTCTTATAGGGATGAGGCTGCACCTAAGATGCGTCTGGAATAGAGCATTTTAGAACACGTGACATTGTTGGATCAAACCTTAGATCATAAAGGCTTATGCTAGATCCGGCATCATGTAGTATTTGGTTGGTATTAGAGGGGTCTGAAAAAAAGTAAAATGATATCACGTGGTACAATATATACATATGTATGGTCAAAATTTTAAAACGATCAATCAATGGCAGTATACGTTAAATCCCCCTGGACCTACCAAACGAATAACCTGAATACCGTATCTAGCGTAAGCATATATGTGACCTAAGGACCAAACATGGCGCCAAATTATGTCAATACAGAGTAAATGTCAGTAAACAGGAAAGTTAGTTGCTGATTTACCAGATATTTTCAAGATATTTTCAAGATTATTTCGTTCGTGGCTTGTTAAGGTAAAAGTAAATATTTATTGGGTTCAGAAAATTCTGGTAGTGAAGCTGCAGAGGATAAAATAAGAGTCATGAATTCTGTTGAATATGTTATTAAAAATGATGAAGTGGAAACTGACGTGGAATTGTTTCCAAAAGTTGCCTCCTTGGACATCATCAGTATTTAGACTCTTTCGGGACCAAAATGTCTCAAGAACTGATTTTAAATACTTCCAACAGAAAAAAATCAACCCGAATGACTATGGCCACGTTTATACCGTCTCTTGGTAAGCAGACTAATGACTTTATACCAACCAAATACCCTTGGTCATGTTGGTGTAAACGGAACAGTTGGTCAGGTACTCAGCTTGGTTTGGTAACGAAAATTGTTGCGTACCAGACTATTATAGTTAGGTGATCAAGATGGTGTAAACACCTTCTGGCGTTCTGAACTAACAGTGCCCTAGTATCCATTTGGGCCATTTGATGATTTCTTCAAAGAAATATATATATATTTGAGATTGATATTTGACAATAGACGTTTTCTCGCCAGTTAGCAGTGTTACGAAACTGTTCCACGGACCCCAACCCAAATAGTTCAGTGGTACTGATTAACCATCAAATTACCAAACGATCCAAACATACCAAATCAGAACCTAGTTGTTTACTGATGGAATGGTGTAAATAGGCATCAACTTATTATTTTGGTATGAATTTGGTATGATCAATTTGGTCAGAATACCAAATTTGCGCACGGTATAAACGTGGCCAGTGAAAATATGTGTGGTTATGTTTGTTCTGGTCCAGCAGGTCCACATAAATCTTATATATCTACGACAGCAGGTCTAATTTGAAAGCATTCTAAAATACTCTATTGTATCCATCACCTCCTCCCTGTTGTGGTATATTATCTATTATGTGGTTCATTATCTATCATCTATTTTTCTTTCGGCTTATATAGTGTTTCTGACTCCTTTCGGTGCCAGATTTTCGATACAATTTTGGCCCCTTTATCCGATAAATCTGTTGTCATCCGGCCTGGTTACCGCCGTAGAGACAAATGAACCTGCTATTATTCTCTAATATTCACTTAGTTTATCATTTATGATTATATTTTCATTCATTTGCACTTTTCAGTATAGACGTTCACAACATTCACTTGACTTCCAACCTCGAGGACGCCGCCTGTCCTCTACCATGGTCGGAAGGCGAATATCAACGTTTAATAATAATAATAATAATAAACGTCTTTATTTTTTTTTAATGATTATACAATCATATGGCATAGCGAAGTTTAGCCACCATGGCCACTCTTACACCTAACCCTGCACATTGATAATAAATATAATAGATAAATTCAACATTTATTATATCATGATATATTGAAGATAGTTATAATTTCAAATAGCATTTTGTTTGAGCAATAAATGTGATTAGAGTCGTTTTTTGAAAGAATAAATAACATTGATCTTGAAAGAGGAATCGAGTGAATTGTACAATTTCACAGCATTATAGGAAAACGATTTCTGGTACAATGCTGTCGAATGGCGCGGTTTATCCAATAAGTTGTTCACTCTCACATTCACATTTATGTTGTTGGTTACGGAATATTAATTTGTTTCTCAAATAGATTGGAATTGACATAATAAGCAAACGATGAACAAAAATAAGACAATGATATTTCCCCAAATAATCAACATTCAGCCATCTGAGTGCACGAAAACAATGACTGATATGATAAAATTTTCTGAGACCATTGATGAAACGACAACAGGTATTTTGTATTCTTTGCAAGCTGGTCTTAGTTACCATGTCTAGAAAAGGATACAAAATTATTAGACAATACTGAAGTATTGGCAAGAAGATGGTTTCGCAACCACTCATGAGTATTTCTCGAGTATTTACGTTTACGTCGACAAAGGTTTAACGGGCGTACGTAAACCTACGTACTTTTAACGGGCTCTTGGAAAAGCAACGTACGTAACCGAAATTTTACGAAATAGGGACGATGAATCGCGAATGGCTCGAATGATTGCACGACCACGAAACTAAAAAATACCATAATTGATATCGAACTTGTATTTACTTGTTATATATCATTGTAATTTTGACAATATAATTATCATTTTTTGAAGTCGTTCGCAAGTATACCTCTATAGTTCTGTCACGAGAACTTTTCTATCTTGATAAACGATCTCATCTTGATTCACAAATGAAAAAAATACAGTATGAATATTGTATAAGAATATTCGAAAATGAAATTATCAAATTAGATTGGATGTGCAAAGGTTGACTTACGTGATTATTACCAGAAAGATTCCAAACTGCTTGTTGTATCATCTCAACATATTTTATCAAAATGACGTTTATTCCAACATAACAATATTTGAAGTTGGGAGATGTTAGGTTTCTGAAATAGTGAACATATTTTTACAGTGTTAATTCCAAAGGATGCATAAATAATCTTGAGAAAAGTGAGAAAGTAACATGCGTTATATATGTATAAATAACTTCAAGTGATTATTTATTACTTTAATATTAGTCAACCGTCGAATGAATGAAACATTTACATAATCCATGAAAAATCTTGGTACTATTATATATTATAGGATTATGTAAATGTTGAATAAATTCAATGAAAAACCGACGACTAAAAAAATTACTGCCTGCATATTATTCGAGGGTGGATTTCCATTCTCAACCACTTTCCATACTATATAATAATCTGAAGTTTTTTTTTTTCAAGCAAAAGATGGTGAAAATAACTATTCACACCAAAGATCATAATTATACACTCCACACTGAGGAAAAGCGTGAACTGTAAATACGTTTCAAAAGCAAATCTGTTTTATAATAGATTTATTGCTTCAGTACAGATTTAATCTTTCAATTGACGAACATAAACCTTATAACTACAGGGTAATCGTGATTAATTATCTTTTACTTCCTTTGAATTTGATAACCATCATCAGGATTTCTCTTCTAATTATTCATTCAATATAAGCGGGAAATTATTTTCAAATTGTGAATTGGAAATAAGGCATTTTCTATATAATCTCAAAAGAGTCAGCAACAATAAAAATATCGATTACATGGATTTTAAAAAGACCCAAGGTGTCCAGCTGCCAACAAGTGTCACTGTGCTGTTAAGCACATTCAAAGAAGATATTTACAAAACGATTTTGGAATTTCTGTCCAAGGAAAAAATAACAATATGCCTGATTAAAGAAAAGTCTGTGGCAAAAAAACTCTTGTTTTGATGCCAAACCACAAAAAAAAAGATTTCAAAAAGCCACGAACTTTAGATTGCGTTTAGGTACAGAGTCTTCACGTATATTTTGAACCCCCTATTGTTCAATTTTTATTTTAAAAAAATGATCCTATGTAATTTTTGATATAGATTGTATATGTGAACAGAAAAACAATTGGAGATCTGAAAAAAAAGTAATCCACGCCAAATATATTTTTTTAAACTGAACACCCTATATATTTTGCCACTTTCTGATAGAGTATACTTTTCTGATTTCAAATATATATACATGTATCATGTTATCTCTAATAAATTTCGAGATATTTGACGTTGAAATTTCAGATAATTATTAGGACAAAGATGGTCAGGGTAGTTATGGAAATAATTATTGAAATATATGTTGTCAAATTGATGAATGCTATAATATGTCATAGATTTCGAGATATTTAAAGTCGGTTTTTATCCGGATTTTCTCTCGGATTAGAAATAATAAATAAATTTATGTTATCAACGATTTCCAAATATTGTGCTTCATCATGATTTTCCATATTTCTCTATCGGAAAAACCCGACTCTCTTGAGGCATGCGCTATAAACCATGGGAGCTAGGTTCCTGATATCAGAGGACTCTAAGAAGGCCCCTTCCAGAAACTTGAGCCTCTTGCAGCAGAGCGTAGGGCATTCGCAAAGCAAACGTTATGCAATTTTAGCGAAGATTTTGCAGTATTGCAACTATTACTCTCTGTTTTACCCATCTCTTTGAGGTGATACCTCAAACAGCGGTGTCCAATGAAGAGTCCCGTTATACCAAGTCTTTTTTGTCCAACTCGAGAAGCAATTTAGCTTTCCTTGGTAAAAGGCTCACTAGCCTTTTCGCTTGTCTTTGTCCTGGCACTTTATTCCAGTGAGATTTCATTTCATCCGCTTCCCAACGTCGAACCTCTTCTATCAAGTGGGCTTTGGAGAGTCCACAGAAGGATTCTGGGCCGAGAAATTGTTTATTTGCCCATTCTTTGACAAGGCAGTCTGCTTCCTCGTTGTCTTTAAACTCCCTTTGACCTTGCACCCACATCAAAGTGACCTGGTTGTTCGCTGCCAGTTGTCTCAGAGATTCTGTATAGTCAGCTTATGGACTCACAAGTGTATGACTTCAGAGCTTTTACTGCTGCTTGGCTATCTGATAGAATATAAATGTTTGCCCTTCGAGTGTACCTTTCGAGGCACTCGCCTTGGCACATATAGCATGTACTTCTGCTTGAAATATGGTTGGGGTGTCACCAAGGGGTTTTGAGAGCCTGAAATTTGGCCATGTAACTCCCGCTTCAGTCCTTTCATTCATCTTGGATCCATCAGTATACCACACTGATGCATCTCTTTCCAGTTGAGGTCCGTTTTTGATCTAAGAGTCGACCCTAAATTTTGGTATTTGGCTTGGTCTCCATTGAATTTATGAAAGAAAATATTTATTTATTCAGTCTTCTCATATATTTTGTGTAGCATTTCAGGAGACTAATCCAGTTATCAAAAGTTATTTTTTCAGGCTTGTTCATTAAATTTTCAAATGTTCCAACTTTTTGTTGTGAATGAGCCATGACATTTCCATCGTTTATAGTTATTAGTGGTTAATGGTATTAGTTTGCTTGAAGTATATATATATATATAGTTATAATATATATTTGTGAGTACCTAGTGCACTTCGAGTCCAAAGTGTATTTTATTTATTAACGGCATTGCCTATTTTTACAAACAAAAATTAACAAAAGGTCACACATATGTGTACAACTAGCTATAGAAAATAGAATACATAATTAAATGGAAAATATTACAATTTTTTCATCAATTTCTTAAATGATTCCAATGATGAATCAAAAAAATTTACATCTCTATTATAGGTATTTGCAAGTCTCAACATTCTACTGATTGACTCATTCTGGCCATAGTTGTTACGATTGAAGGGTATTTTGAATATTTGTGTATTTCTTGTTATCTTTGAATTCACATTTAAAGTTACAAGTTCAACAATTTATTATTTTGTGGATGAGTGTAAGATCTGATTCTAATCTTCTATGAGCCAAAGTATTCAAGTTAAGGATGTCCAAGATAATTTTATAGGTATATTCGCCAATATGATATCCTAGTTTATATGCAGAATATCTCAAAAACTTATTTTGAACACTCTCAAGCAGGTCAATATCCACATTATATGAGGGGCACCAAATCGAGGAGTTGTATTCTATTATTGATCTAACAATTGAACAATAAATGATTTTCAATGATGAAATTGATAAATCATTTGTAGATCTGAGAGTAAAGCCTAACATTTTGAGTGCTCTGGAAGTTACATTAGCAATGTGGGGTTTGAACGACAACTTTGAGTCAAGAATGATTCCCAAATCTTTGTTTGTATTTGGTGTATCTAGTACTAATTGCTTGATCTTGTATACATGATTTATAGGATTTTCGTTTCGACAAAAAGTAAACTTATGACATTTGTCTATGTTCAATTACAGTAGGTTTATATCACACCAGCGCACAAAGTTAGTTTAACCAGATAATAAAAATGCATCCGAGTGAATTTCCAAATACAAGATGTCCATCAATCGAGTGATAAAAGGGATCCATGATCCATTGAATTAGGGAAAAGTTTCGAGACGGAAGTGAATTCTGACATATTTTTTTCAGAATCCCTATTCTTATTTTTCCTTTCATAACATGAGATTGAATGATCAAGCATATTTGGCAATTATACATTATTTTATATTCACCATCCTGTATAGACAATTTATTATAGAATTCGAAGAACGTCTAGATTATCCCAGAGCAGTCGAAATCTAATAATAGTAGATATTTTAGTGGGTACCTTTTTATATGAACAACTGCCGCGCATGTACATTCTTATCTAAAAAGGTACCTAGGTATAATAAAAATTGTGAATTTGTGATTTCTTTTGTCAACTTTTGGAGTCCAATAGTTGAATTATTACAGTACAGTAAACCAGTCGTTTTACTGGCTACACAGGATTCACAGTAGCCGAGTCTGGAAGACGCGTGGATTGGAAAACATTGATTTAAAATTCAGGGGTTTGTGTGCCACATATTATTTTATTTTATAGAATTATAAATAATTATCACTCAATTTTTGAGACATCCAGAGGAAATCATTTCCAAAAAATCACCCAGTATTTATGTTTTCGTTTAGTATAGTTGTTCCACAGCCGCTATTGACATATTCTAGTTCTAATAGATTTGAACAACATACGTTGAGATAGCAACCAAGTTAATCTTAAACAAATAAACTCTGCTATAATCGAAGTGTTTCACCTCAATGTCTATTTGATCAGATACTTCAATGTCTATTAAATTAGATACTTTATAGATAAAATCAACTTGCTATCGACTTATTGCGAGCAACCGAAAATGAAATTTGTTCACATAGTGGAACATAAACGCTGATTATATACACGGGGGCAATGAGACCCCTCGCCCCCTCTCGAGAAGTCTACATTAATTGCCTACCCTCTGTTGAATTCCACAAGTGATGAATTTTTAATCTCAAAAACACTTATTTTTGTCTGGCTCTTATTATTATAAATGCATATTTGTCGATATATACATTCACGTATGTTAACTGCAATGCTCCGCATTACTCTTATTTTTCCCCGTATATTATACACACTCATGTTTCTTTTATTCATTTTTTTTTCTTCCTCAGGAGTGGAAACAGGGTTGCCAAAAGCTTTTTTTATATCGGGGTAGACTAGCGAGGTAGATCGGGTCGAAGCGGGGTAGCTTTTGTAAAACTGTATTTTATTCATCAGTGTTTTTAATGAACTATTTTGGAAATATTACAGTAGTCTAATAAAATAGGAATTACTATTCGAGAACTTGAAACCACTGAACTCAAATAACAAACATAGAACATAGAGCCATAGAACAATAACACACAATAACAATGAACTTGAAATGATATTTGCATATTACCAACTTAAAATTCGAATTTCAAATACTATGTATATTTCTAAGGGACAAATCGAAAATTATAAGAACAAAAGTTACATAATATATTTTAAAACAACATGAATATATACTTACAATACAAAAATAAACACCATATTTATTATATAAAAATAAACAAAACAGCCATTCTTAAGAAGTCCCAAAAATAAAATAATATACATAGGAACTGAATGAGAATTAAACTCCATATCAAAGTATATTCCATAATACCACAAATTTTCTTACCTATCCATGTTTTTAAGTAGGTTGTTAATTGAAGAACCAAAAGAATAATATATTCGTTATTCGTATATAAAAAGTACACACAACAATTACAATACTACAAAATACTGACATTACTGTCATTACTGAGTGAGTGATGTCATGATACATAACAATCATGACATAAGTGGAAGGTGAAAGCATATATGTCAATGTCAATGCAATTGCACTGCACTGCCAGGAAGTACTCGAGATCCAGAAAACTGCACTCGAATGAGAAACACCTGCCCGTTCCTTAAATCCTTAATTTGTATGTAGAGGTAGATTTGATATGAAATTTTTTCACTTTCATGATTTTTTTGTAGCGTGGTAGATTTGCTTGAGGGGAGCAAGCGGGGGAAATTATTCTGGAGAGGGGTAGAAATACCCCGTTCGGGGTAGCTGTGGCAACCCTGAGTGGAAAATGGTATATTATGATACAAATCTTATAAGACGCTATTTTGTCGCACGCGTTTATTGGAGTACGATGAGCGATAGCGAGGAATGCTCTAAGGAAACAAGTGCGACAACGTGTCTTATAAAACGTGTGTCATGTACAATTTTTTCTATTTGTTGCATTAGTTTGAAGTTATCTATTGAAAAATATTATTCAATATCCTTAAATAACTCAAAACATCTTGGATTTGTAACAATGATGACATTGAAATATTTGAAATCTGACGCACAAGCGTAAAGCCAAGTTTACTGTTGTATGATTTTGATTTCTGCGATACCAGCGGTAAAAATGTAGATAATGTTGTTATCAATTTCATTGGTCAATTCAAATCAAATCACATTCTGAATTAAAATTTACCAATGAAATTATTGACTTTTTCACGTTTGCTAGTGTATCACCAAATCCAAAATAGCTCAGAAGTAAGCTGGGCCTACAGGGCCGGATTAACCCTATCGGGACCCCTAGGCAATGCAATTCTCGGGGCCCCATTCCTTTACAGTTTTTTTACTTTTCAAAATATGTTTTTTCTATTACAAAAGTCGAGTCGATCATATCGACTCCTGCTTTTTGCTTTCATTGAATGAAATGATTTTGATCACAAAAATATTTTTACAACCAAAGAAAAAATTTTTGTGAAGTAGGTACAATATGAGTTCATTAGCAATTCTTGTAACTTTTTAGATACAAAATCGTTGAAATCATCTTGGAAGTTGACCTTTTCAACACATCATTTTCAATCGCCATTATCGACATTGAATTTAAACGGTTCTGTGATATTTTTAAATGAAATTATATTTTGAAAAATGTTGTTCACCTGTGGCGTTTGATATCATCAGACTTCTATCTGATAATGCAAAAAGTCTAGGCTTACTCTTAGATGACTCTTTGAGGTTCCAGGAGCATTTCAAATGCAATATACAGAGAGCATATGGGGCTCTAAGGCTACTATACCCTCATAGATGTTATTTACCCATAGCTACAAAAAAAACTTTATGTGAAACTTTAGTTTTGTCACAATTCAACTATTGTTCCTCTATCTACAGTTTTTGTATTGATCAAGATACTGCTAATATATAGAGTACAACCTGTACAGAACTCTTGCATTAGATTCATATCATGTCTCGCACAAACTGAATGAGTTGGAATGGCTTTCAATGAGAGAAAGATTCAGGTTCAATGCCTCAAGTCTGTTTCATAAAATTCTATTGTTCAAAAGCCCAACTTATCTTTATGAGAAAATAATGTTCAGAAGTGATATCCACAATCTTAACATCAGGAATAAAAACCTGCTAACATGTCCTGCACACAGAACCTCTCTCTTCGAAAGAAGCTTTCAGTTTAATGTGTATAAATTATACAATGAATTTAAACAATATAATATGATCAAATTCAAAAAATCACTCACAACATATTTACTGAACAATTCCCTCTAATTGTACTTATCTCCTTTTCTTGTATTTTCTCTAGTACCTTTTTTGAGTGTGATCAAACAGTTGAATGTTGAATTAGAAAATGATGAGTGACCCAAAAAGTTTAGGCTTAGATTGGATAGGTTTAGGTTAAGTAGGCTTAGGTTAGGTAGGCAAAATAAAAAAATATTATAAACTTTACTACAAACAAGGGTTAAGTGGTAGAGCACCAATTTGGTGAACTTCCCCTTGAGATTTCCTCCCACCCAAGTTTTTTTCTTTTTTTCTTTTAAATCTATCAACAATTGTACTAGGAGTGGAATGTGGAAATAAAGACATTTATTATTATTATTATTATTATTATTATTATTATTATTATTATTATTATTATTATTATTATTATTATTATTATTATTATTATTATTATTATTATTATTATTATTATTATTATTATTATTATTATTATTATTATTATTATTATTATTATTATTATTATTATTATTATTATTATTATTATTATTATTATTATTATTATTATTATTATTATTATTATTATTATTATTATTATTATTATTATTATTATTATTATTATTATTATTATTATTATTATTATTATTATTATTATTATTATTATTATTATTATTATTATTATTATTATTATTATTATTATTATTATTATTATTATTATTATTATTATTATTATTATTATTATTATTATTTGAAAATTTGAATTTAATCAATTCCAGTCACGACTCTGCGGTCTCCGACACCACACAGAGTCGAGCTGGAGAAAAACCAGTGACCACTCCCCACGCCGTGAGGTAAGTGATCACTGGGACCGAGAATCGTGTGCCCTGAGTAAACGCAATGATCCCAGGATGACGGCCCTCTGCATGGCTCCAGCTAAAACGCTTGCCTTTTGTCGGCAAGCTGGAATTTTCTGGAGTTCTGAGAGCAGCGTATGTCGTGTACCACCAAGAGAGCCTATAATCAGGATGACTAGTTCGACAGAATGGT
This sequence comes from Chrysomela aeneicollis, assembly GCA_029955515.1. Classification (NCBI taxonomy): domain Eukaryota; kingdom Metazoa; phylum Arthropoda; class Insecta; order Coleoptera; family Chrysomelidae; genus Chrysomela; species Chrysomela aeneicollis. The sequence goes on along the minus strand of JARUHQ010000009.1, from coordinate 6,550,815 downwards.
CTGGATAAAGTCTGTGGAGTTCGTAGAGAAGATCTCTATATTTCGTCCGTTTTTCCTCCTCCTTCAAAACGATGTTCGGTTCGGCTGGTGCCGAGAATTCGATCACGAACATCGTTTTGGTTTGATGGTCGAGGAGGACTACATCAGGCTTATTATTATTATTATTATTATTATTATTATTATTATTATTATTATTATTATTATTATTATTATTATTATTATTATTATTATTATTATTATTATTATTATTATTATTATTATTATTATTATTATTATTATTATTATTATTATTATTATTATTATTATTATTATTATTATTATTATTATTATTATTATTATTATTATTATTATTATTATTATTATTATTATTATTATTATTATTATTATTATTATTATTATTATTATTATTATTATTATTATTATTATTATTATTATTATTATTATTATTATTATTATTATTATTATTATTATTATTATTATTATTATTATTATTATTATTATTATTATTATTATTATTATTATTATTATTATTATTATTATTATTATTATTATTATTATTATTATTATTATTATTATTATTATTATTATTATTATTATTATTATTATTATTATTATTATTATTATTATTATTATTATTATTATTATTATTATTATTATTATTATTATTATTATTATTATTATTATTATTATTATTATTATTATTATTATTATTATTATTATTATTATTATTATTATTATTATTATTATTATTATTATTATTATTATTATTATTATTATTATTATTATTATTATTATTATTATTATTATTATTATTATTATTATTATTATTATTATTATTATTATTATTATTATTATTATTATTATTATTATTATTATTATATTTGCAATGCTATCATTAAATTCGGAAAAGTTGATTTTATACCATATTACTTATCAAAAATCAATCCAAACGATGTTATCTGTCCCCGCATCCCATCATTTTTTTATGGTGATATTACCGGATGTTAATAATCGGAAATTTCACGAATGAAACCGAATGAAACATTTTTTTCTTGATGCGTTCAACATTGACTATGCCCCCGTGGCATATAAACATTCCACTATAGGATTCAGCACCCGCCTTCATTCCCATTGGTTGATTCAAAATTAGGTAATGACGGTGCCGAATCGCGTAGCGGAATGTTCAAACGGTGCCCAAATCCACAGTGGACTGTTATATGGTTTACGGTGCCGAAATAAAAAACAGTCAATGCTTCCTAGGAAACAGTCATGCTACCTAGGAAATTGATTTTAATCAATTATTATCATACATTTCTCATTTATGTCACATTCATTAAATTTCTCATTTATCCAACATACGGTTGTTGAATTGATCATCATTGAGGTAGGTGTAGAAAGGAGCTGCTTTTTTAGGAGATAGGTGGAACGAGCGAGGATAGGTATATTTATTTATTAGATATTGGCAGAATATCAAATGTTGGCAACGGCAATTGGGAATCACAGAATTAGTTTGATAATTCTGTGCTGGGAATACATCACTTGTGTTCGTTGTAAACATATTCTACCTAGGTATTTGTGGTGAAGTGCGATGGATCAGCTCATTGAAGTAGATAATTTTCTTCATCGGGAAGAATTCAAAACAGGAGTGGACATTGTGAAATGGCTCCATACATATGAGGAAGAGAGTAACACTTTGTGGCGTATTAAATCATCTTTGAAAAATAGCGTACGATTTACATACAAGCAAGGTGGATATAGGATGGTGAAACAGCTTCCTATTAACAAGCACTAGAATAAACTGTAGACCTTTGCCTACTTGATTACATACCGTATTAATATTTCCTGAAGTTATCAGAGATGGCGACATACCTTGTGTCGGTAAAACAGGATCTGTGCATCTGTCACCTTTTTATCAGTTTCATCTATTCTAGATGAAAAATGACTGAGAAGAGTCAAAATATCGATAATTATTCCAGATTCACTGAAAATATTGTGTTTTGATGTCATTTCAACTCATGTCTGTCAGATGCGAACCACAGAAATACATGAGCAACAGAAATCTTCTTCGATAATCGATCTCACCGCCATCTTCATTCAAGTCGTGGAAATATTAGTACCTTCTCAAACGGTCTACAAGTTTTTAATATACATAGGAACTGAATGAGAATTAAACTCCATATCAAAGTATATTCCATAATACCACAAATTTTCTTACCTATCCATGTTTTTAAGTAGGTTGTTAATTGAAGAACCAAAAGAATAATATATTCGTTATTCGTATATAAAAAGTACACACAACAATTACAATACTACAAAATACTGACATTACTGTCATTACTGAGTGAGTGATGTCATGATACATAACAATCATGACATAAGTGGAAGGTGAAAGCATATATGTCAATGTCAATGCAATTGCACTGCACTGCCAGGAAGTACTCGAGATCCAGAAAACTGCACTCGAATGTGAAACACCTGCCCGTTCCTTAAATCCTTAATTTGTATGTAGAGGTAGATTTGATATGAAATTTTTTCACTTTCATGATTTTTTTGTAGCGTGGTAGATTTGCTTGAGGGGAGCAAGCGGGGGAAATTATTCTGGAGAGGGGTAGAAATACCCCGTTCGGGGTAGCTGTGGCAACCCTGAGTGGAAAATGGTATATTATGATACAAATCTTATAAGACGCTATTTTGTCGCACGCGTTTATTGGAGTACGATGAGCGATAGCGAGGAATGCTCTAAGGAAACAAGTGCGACAACGTGTCTTATAAAACGTGTGTCATGTACAATTTTTTCTATTTGTTGCATTAGTTTGAAGTTATCTATTGAAAAATATTATTCAATATCCTTAAATAACTATTATATTATTATTATTATTATTATTATTATTATTATTATTATTATTATTATTATTATTATTATTATTATTATTATTATTATTATTATTATTATTATTATTATTATTATTATTATTATTATTATTATTATTATTATTATTATTATTATTATTATTATTATTATTATTATTATTATTATTATTATTATTATATTTGCAATGCTATCATTAAATTCGGAAAAGTTGATTTTATACCATATTACTTATCAAAAATCAATCCAAACGATGTTATCTGTCCCCGCATCCCATCATTTTTTTATGGTGATATTACCGGATGTTAATAATCGGAAATTTCACGAATGAAACCGAATGAAACATTTTTTTCTTGATGCGTTCAACATTGACTATGCCCCCGTGGCATATAAACATTCCACTATAGGATTCAGCACCCGCCTTCATTCCCATTGGTTGATTCAAAATTAGGTAATGACGGTGCCGAATCGCGTAGCGGAATGTTCAAACGGTGCCCAAATCCACAGTGGACTGTTATATGGTTTACGGTGCCGAAATAAAAAACAGTCAATGCTTCCTAGGAAACAGTCATGCTACCTAGGAAATTGATTTTAATCAATTATTATCATACATTTCTCATTTATGTCACATTCATTAAATTTCTCATTTATCCAACATACGGTTGTTGAATTGATCATCATTGAGGTAGGTGTAGAAAGGAGCTGCTTTTTTAGGAGATAGGTGGAACGAGCGAGGATAGGTATATTTATTTATTAGATATTGGCAGAATATCAAATGTTGGCAACGGCAATTGGGAATCACAGAATTAGTTTGATAATTCTGTGCTGGGAATACATCACTTGTGTTCGTTGTAAACATATTCTACCTAGGTATTTGTGGTGAAGTGCGATGGATCAGCTCATTGAAGTAGATAATTTTCTTCATCGGGAAGAATTCAAAACAGGAGTGGACATTGTGAAATGGCTCCATACATATGAGGAAGAGAGTAACACTTTGTGGCGTATTAAATCATCTTTGAAAAATAGCGTACGATTTACATACAAGCAAGGTGGATATAGGATGGTGAAACAGCTTCCTATTAACAAGCACTAGAATAAACTGTAGACCTTTGCCTACTTGATTACATACCGTATTAATATTTCCTGAAGTTATCAGAGATGGCGACATACCTTGTGTCGGTAAAACAGGATCTGTGCATCTGTCACCTTTTTATCAGTTTCATCTATTCTAGATGAAAAATGACTGAGAAGAGTCAAAATATCGATAATTATTCCAGATTCACTGAAAATATTGTGTTTTGATGTCATTTCAACTCATGTCTGTCAGATGCGAACCACAGAAATACATGAGCAACAGAAATCTTCTTCGATAATCGATCTCACCGCCATCTTCATTCAAGTCGTGGAAATATTAGTACCTTCTCAAACGGTCTACAAGTTTTTCGCAGAAACAATTGAAGAGCTGTTTAACCATCCTATATCCACCTTGCATACAAGTATGTTTAGTGAGTTACGGTTTTCGCTTGTTTATTGTGGTTCTGTATTCCTATAGTTTGTCTCAATTACACAGAACTACCCTAGTGTTTTTTATTAATATAGGAACTTGTTCGAAAATCCAAGAAATCGTGTCACCAACTCAGCTTCTATCAGATATACTGAGTGATTATCAGTTTCTTCAGAAATCGCCTCTTTCAAAATAGTAATTCATTCGCAGAAATCAATTAAGAGTTCTCACGAGCCATTCGAATGAGAATCAGGTGATGAAAGGTATTTTGCATAAAAGTGTCATGCAACAAAAACCTTACGTTTTTGCACAGCTATCTTCGCACGACATTGTGTATTTTTAGATTTGCCCTTTTTATTTTCTTCTGAAGTTACCCTCTGGTAACCACCGTAATGACAGAGAATTGTCGTTCTGAAAATGCATTCAAACAATTTATCCGATTCGGATATATATAAAAAAAGATATATTATAAAAAATGTAATATATATATCTTCAATTTAGAAAACTAAAACAAAATTCACATTTTTTTAATCTCCTCCAGCAATAATAGTTTTCAACTGGAATTAACTCACTATTATATCGAAAAACTTCCATAGGTAGATAATAATAATAATAATAATACAAATATCTTTTATCCGGAATTGTTTGAATAGGTATACTTAATTTGTTTCTTAGGGAGACCTCAGCAATGTGATGATCTGCAAAACCATCGAAATCTGTCAGTTATTCCTTTTATTTCATATAAAATTCGTTCGTGAATTTTGTGCAAAAACGTAAGGTTTTTGCTTATTTGCAAAATACCTTAAATATTCTGATTCTCATTCCAATGACTTGTGAAAAGTCTTAATTAATTTCTGCACATGAATTACTATTTTGAAAAAGGTGATTTCTGAAGAAACTGAAAATAACTCTGTATATCTGATAGAAGCTGAGTTGGTTACACGATTGCTTAGAATTTCGAACAAGTTCTTGTATTACAAAAAAAACACTAGGGTAGCTCTGTGTATCTGGTACAAACTGTGAATGCAGAACCACAATAAACAAGCGAAAACCGTAACTTACTAAACTTACTTGTATGTAAATCGTACGCTATTTTCTAAAGATGATTTAATACGCCACGAAGTGTTACTCTATTCCTCATATGTATGGAGCCATTTCACAATGTCCTCTTCTTTTTTAAATCCTCCCCGATTAAGAAAATTATCAGCTTTAATGAGCTGATCCATCGCATCACTTCACCACTAATAGGCATAGAATATGTTTTCAACGAACACAAGTGATGTACGTTTATTCCCAGCACAGAATTACATACAAACTAATTCTGTGACTCCTAATTGCCGTCGCCAAAATTTGATGTTCAAAAAGCAGCTTCTTTCTACACCTACCTCAATGAATGAAAATTCCTATCCTCGCTCGTTTCACCTATCTCCTAAAAAAGCAGAGACTTTCTATACCTATCTCAATGATGATCAATTCATCAACCGATTGTTGAATAAATGAGAAATGTATGATAATAATTGATTAAAATCAATTTCCTAGGTAGCATGCGTGCAATAAAAGAATTGACCGTTTATTAATTTGGCACCGTAAACCATATAACATTTCACTGTGGATTTGGGCACCGTTTGAACATTCCGCTACGCGATTTGGCACCGTCATTACCTAATTTTGAATCAACCAATGGGAATGAAGGCGGGTGCCCAATCCTATAGTGGAATGTTTATATGCGCCCCCGTGGGCCCCTAGGTAGTCGCCTAATCCGCCTTATGGATAATCCGACCCTGTAGGCCTATAACTCTCCTGACTTTTATTTCACAGTTCGATTGTACCAACCTCCAGATAATAAAAAATGCGTATCGAAACAGAGGCTATTTCGATACGCATTTGCGTTACATAATGACTTCATTATAGAACCAAAATAGAAAAAACCATCTGTGGGGTCAGACCAAAGCCAACTCTGCCTTTTGGTAGAAATTATACAGGCTGTCCATTTTAGAGTGCCACTGCGGGTATCATGCATATTTTAGGCTTAGGATATACGAAGTTGGTTTACGTCCTTGTCAATTCTAGGCCCCATGGTTATTTATTCTGTTACTGGACATGCGGTATTTCTACGTACAAAAATTCACAGTTATATTCGAATTTTAGAGGCGTATGATATGCATTCCATCAACAATCCCCTAAAATATAATGGTGACAGCCAATATATATGTATAACATAAACAAATTTGAAACTCGGGAAAATGTTCCATTAGCAACTTTCTGTTGAGCAAAAATAAAACTCACTTGGACACTAAATATGTGTTCGTACAGTGCGTCCATAAAATGAATTGATTTATAGTTAAATGCTCATAAATCACCGTAAACGTCGATTTTCAATTTCGCTTTAGAGTTTTTCGGCTATAACTTCAATGTACAAGGAGGAATACTATTTTTTCTAATAAATTATTATATATTACAGCTTGGTGAATCTAGCTTGGTAAACCTAACCTGAGATTACGAAACGGGAGATAATTATGACCATATCAGAAACGTGCATAATTTCCCAAGAAATTGATTTAATGATGACTAGTTCTATGAAGAATATGTCATAATGTCGAATTACGGTAACTAGGTAGCCATCTTCAGGTAATCCAAAAACTGTAACATGAAATATATTGAACGATTACGACGAAGCATACACACACAAAAATTAACTCTTGATATAAGAATAATATATACACTTATTTCAAGATTATCATGACTTTCATATAGCCTCAGAGAAATCAAGTCTTTCTTTCAAGATCAAATTGGTTTCACGTTCGAATAACATGGTACTCATATTCCAAGAGTATGAGGTATAGTTTGATTGAAGAAACAGCTCATCGTCAATTCGAAGTCATCATTATTTTTCCATCGAGAATATCATGTTCTGGTTCTAGAGATACCACGGCTTCAAGTCTAAACTGTATTGCTCTTCATTTGATATCATCATGACTTTTTTTTTATCATAGTGAGCTTTCATTTTGAGACCACTGTGATGATTTCTCAATAATGTCTCACTAATTTTCAAACAATCTCCTTGAACTCTGGTTTAGGAACTTACGAGACTTTGGATTCAAAATAATACATGGGAGTGAGATTATTTTGTGTATTTCCATACAGCTTTCTGAATAGTATTCACTTTGAATTGGATACAAGACGCACTGAACGGTTTGAAGGTTGTGGCCCCTCCACGTCCTGGAAATTCTTGGATTCAAGAGAATCTTTCTCTTGTTGGATCAAAAAACCGTTGGAATATCTTTCACCCAACAATATTCACTTTTGTTTTAAGGACATATACATTATGATACTTTTGGATGAAGATACTATGTAATCTTGGTTCCAATAATATACTGTTCTCAACGTGAGAACACTACACCTCAAATCGAAAGCGATGTTTTTCAACTGAGAACATACACTGAAAGAAGAGTAATTTTCTTTCGATGATACTCATATGCTAGACTCAAGAAGATGATCTTGAATCAAGATAAGTTACGTTTGGGACGAAGTAAATATGACTAAACCATGGTGGTTTCAGATTCAAGAGTAAAGTTTTTTGTGTGTAGAAGGCCGCTTCGAAGAACATATATTGTTCATTTTAAACAATCATTTCGATCATTTATTATTTATTTATTTATTTCATTTCAACAAGGGCAGAGGCATAGCCTATTTTGCCCAAAAAAAAAAGAAAAAGTAATATTCTAAGGGCAGAGGCATAGCCTATTTTGCCCAAAAAAAAAAGAAAAAGTAATATTCTATATCGAAAAAATGTACAAAAATAACTGGTACAGTAACTGCCTACAATTCTTATCTTATAATGAGGAAATAGTGGTTTTCACTTTTCACTGTCGCAGAAAGGAGTCATAACGGTTCTTGAAACTATTCACACTAGAAGCCAGCACTACATCACTAGGTAGGGAGTTCCACTTCGAAAATACCCTGTTTGGAAAAAACTTCTGTCGTGTAGTGGTCCGGAAGTTTTCCTGTTTGAGCTTTAAGGAGTGTCCTCTTAATCTGTCGTCATTGCTTAGTTGAAACAGGCTACAGAGGTCAACAGAGAAGGCAACGTGCAAAATTCGGTAAGTCAAAATGGCATCTCCCCTGGCACGCCTGTCACTGAGATAAGGTAGGTTCAAATGAGATAGCCGTTGGTCGTAGGAAAGGTTATTGAAACCTCTCACCATACGGGTAGCATTACGCTGGGCTCTTTCCAGTAGTTGGATATCCTTCGCCAGAAAAGGGGACCAAACCTGCACAGCATACTCTAGATGTGGGCGGACGTACAACTTATACAGTTGATTGAATAGTTTTGGCTCCGGGTGATCAAAGCATTTGTTGAGGAGGTAAGTTCGAGTATTGGCCTTGCGGGAAACAGCTGCCACCTGGTTCGATACAGTCAGCTTATTATTAAAAATAACCCCAAGATCACTGTGGTTATCCACTGCAGGTATCACCTTGTTGCCCAAGAAATAATTAAATGTTGGATTATTGGTGCCTATATGTAGTATAGAACACTTGTCTATATTGAGGGCACTGAAGATAGGTCAGACTGTAGCTCGTCGTAGCTGGTTTGTGGATTACCGAAAAATTTACTATCATCAGCGAAAAAAGCATGGTCGGATTTCAGGATTGAATGTAAATCTGATACGTAGACTAGGAATAGCGTTGGTCCCAGGACAGAGCCCTGGGGCACTCCAGAGATGACATTATGAAGATGAGAGTGACTAGACCCAACTCTTACTTTGAATACCCTATCAGTAAGAAATGCCTCAATCCAATTGTTTAGTTTCCCTCTCTCCGAAATGCTCCAGTTTGTGCAATAATTTGTAGTGTGGTACTTTATCGAAGGCCTTGGAGAAGTCGAGATATATGATGTCTATGGGCAAAGAAGAATCGAGATAACGAGTCCATTTATCGAGGCAATAAAGCAAGTTTGTTGTTGTTGATCTTCCTGGTACGAAGCCATGTTGGGTGGGAGGGATAACTCCGTTTTCAAGTAAAAAAGGTAATAAGGCATCTACAACAATCCTTTCCATAATTTTGGCACATAATGATACCAGGCTGATTGGCCTGTAGTTTCCGGGGTCGAGTTTATCTCCTTTCTTGAAGATAGGTGTTACAGACGCAAGTCGCCAAGCAGATGGGAGGTATGAACGCTGAAAGGAAATATCGAAAATGTGACCCAGAGGGATAGAGATTATTGAGGCGTATTTCTTCAATATGAAAGCTGGTATATTGTCAGGTCCGGTGGATATCCCATCCTTGATATTCTTCAGTTTCTCTTCGACGGTTTCTATTGGAAAGTTTATGAAGCCAAGCGTGTTGTTACATCTTGGTATGACAATCGGAGGAAGGGCTGTATTAGCAGCCGCGGAAAAAGATTTTTTGAAATTTCTTGCGAGAATCTTAGCCGCACTTTCATTGGAATCGCATATTATGCCATCGGGAGCACAAATGATTGGGAAAGTTTACTTCTGGTGTATTCATAGATAGATTTGGTTTCCTTGCTCACAAAATTTGATTCATAGTTTCGCTTTTCATTCCTCAAACCGCGAGAGAGGTCGTTAGAAAAAGAGCGGTAGGCTTCAATCAGTGTGGCTATTTGAAGCCTTGTACATCAACCAAAGTTTTCTCTTCTTATAGGAGCGGTGAATGAGGGCGGCATCAATCCAAGGTTTTTCACTGTTGACTTTCTTGTGTGTTTCATAGGAGCAGCACTCTATCGCATCGAGTATCGAGTTGGCGAAGAACTTCCACTTGCTGTCTACATCGCTACACGCGAAGAGGTCTTCCCATCTCAGTGCATTCAATGTAGCTGATAGTTTTTTGTGGTCGATTCTTTTTCGCTTCACAATTGTGTTTCGAGATTTTTGTTCATTGATGATTTGTAAATTACAGGTTACGATGACATGGTCGGAGCAACCGATTGGAGAACCAGTCGAAATAGTGTGGAGCAAGTCAGGATCATTTGTTATCAACAGATCTATAAGAGATGGAATTTGGTTGAGTCTAAATCGTGTAGGTGAATTGATCAGCTGTGATAAACTACAGTTCAACAACATTTCTGCAAGTAGGGAACTGCTCTCTTGTGAATCGGGAACTTCAATCAGTGGCCATTTCAACGAGGGATAGTTGAAATCACCAAACAAGACCAGGTTGTTCGAGGAGTGGCTGATTCTCTCAATAGTTTCGAACCAAGTCAGAATTATGAGAGGATGATGGTGGTCTGTATACACAACCTAGGGTAAAGGAAAAATTCTTTGATGTTATATTGAGCCAAATATTTTCTATTTCTGGAATATCATAGTGGGATTCGATTATAAAGAACTCCGCGCATGCAGATTCTTTGAGGTATATTAGGACTCCACCCCCTCTCCGATTTTGTCGATCCTGTCTGTAGACTTGGTATCCGCTCAGATTTATGATAGAATTAGGTATATTCTTGGAGAGCCATACTTCGATATTTCGATATATCAAGTGTTGTCCTTGCCCAACTTAAACAATCATTTCGATTATACTTCGATATATCAAGTGTTGCCCTTGCCCAACATATTCTTGAAACTAGTCACACCATACTGTAGATAACTTAGTAAGATATGTTACGAACAATAAGGAGTTGGATAGTTTTGAAAGTATTTACATTAATCGTATAATAGAAGTAGACGCCCATTGCGAATCAAGATTACGGTCCTATTTTCTCTTTCATATTGTTCAACACCATTAACGTGAAAACAAGGTATTGAAATAGTGTTCAGTTTCATTTGTGTTACAACTGACGATGGCAAATTAATTTCCGAAATGCGTACCTATTTGGTTTTTTACAAATAATTGACGACATTTGGATTATATTTTCATTTTCACAGTATTATAGTGCATGTAAAAAGAGAGAGATAAAAAATCATGATGATCTTATAATCTTTACAGACTCATTTTTCCTAATCCGTTTATTTCTCATAAAAGTGAATAAAATCAAATGGAGGTATATGCAGTCACTAAAACAAGTGTGTCTGTGTCAGTTCACGAACTGGGCGGTATAATTATATGATCACCAAATATAATTAATTCATTACCTATGTACGATATATACATGGTAGTATGAATGAATAATGCCTTCAGCGCCATCTGGCTTAATATTTGGGTAGATATATTGTCCCGTATGTGACTTTTATCATTTGCTTGTTGAAATTCTGTTGAGGAATTCTACTCAATTAAGATAACTTATTTAGAAAACACGAAACCATATAGATTACGAAACAAAACCAAATTCGATATAAAAATATAAAATTAAGATAATCCTTGAAGAGGCATGTTGGGTCTGAGAGATGAGTAAAAAGTCAAGAGACAGTATTTACTCAAAATAATCTCATATATACACTTCATGTGATACACTTCATGGGTTACCCCAATATTTGGGACATCCCCTGTTGCCATTCGCAACCATCCACTGAGAGGACCAAAAACTAAGTTCCTCTGACGACGTGGATTTCGAACGATCTCACTGTTCATTTGATAAAACTGTTGTGTCACTAACGAGGATATGAAATGAAAATATACTCACTTCTGAACCAGATCAATGCAAATAAAAATGATATTAATAATGAATTTAGACAAGAATTTGGAACGTTGCCGTCCGTGACAATATATGAGAAGATTCCTGTATCTTGCACCAGTTTTGGGCTAGTTATTTAATACAGTTGAGTTTAACTGATTTGATAGTAATCACTGGTATAAGGTAAGTTGTTTCTAAATTGATTATGTGTAAATTATTGTGAATGTATGGAGTTTGTACAGGGGCGGACTAACTGATGGCGGGGCCCTGTGCTATTGAACAACTTTGAACGCTACCCAGTTAATCAGATTTTTTTGAGTCGTCATGTCGGATTAAGGATAAATAAATGTTAAAATTTTCGTTATTTATATTATGTTCCGCCTCCTGAAAACAAAGGGTAAAACAAAGAATAAAATATTCGATGATACGCTTAAATGAGAGCCTTAAAACTATGGTGTATTCAGGTATTTTTAAAACTTCCTTTTCTATGTATGGTTCTGTAGTTCGAGTGCTATAATTTCTTAAAAAACGGATAGGAAAGATTTGGCAATAGGGTAATAAACTAGCCTAAAGTGGTTCTGCTTTCATTATACTATAAGGAGCCTATACCAGGATTTGCTTTGAACACATGCATTTGTTGCCTCATTATGAGTTAACGATTTGGTATTGACAAAATTGAGAACTACTCCTATACCTGTCTTCCCTCTTTGTAGTCCCATTTATATTTTTAATCATTTTGACATGAAAACAGCCGTTCCGCTTCGCAACTTGTTAAGAGTAAGTGAAAATGTCTATTGATATGCATTGCAGCATTTGTGAAAATAACAGTGGACAGATGGTGTGTTCTGAGTATCTTCTCTCATTCCGAAGTTTATTAATTTATCAAGTACTTTTTTCTTACTCAATTCCTTTCCTCGTCGATTTTTTCTCGTTCATAGAGGCCAGTTCGAATGAGAATTTGAATTTATTGTCTCATTATCACTCTCTCTCTCTATCATCAAGAACTCTCAATATTTTACCGTATCAGGCAGAAGGAATCAAAGTTTCTATAAATATAGCAGATCTGACGCTGAATCAGAACAAAAATATTAATATTATAATAAGAATATCAATTTCTATCCATTATTATACAAGTGCAGTAGCAATTGGAATAAACCGTTTTTTTATATTTTGGGAACCATTGGAAAATCCGGTGCCCTGGGCTTAAGCCCCTATAGCCCCCCCTTATCCGCCCCTGAGTTTGGATACTCTTTAATGAAGAAACGATGAAGAACTCATCTACAATTCCCAAACCTTTGGTGAATTTCGAGTTTATTAATTTCAAGACGTTTTAACAAATCTACATATATATGAATGTGATATTTCATTCGTTCTTTCAGTAATAGCAGAGTGAGAAAGTTCGAGTTCTAAAGAACTCCATTTTTCATCGAACAGCGAAATGGTGGAACTCATTACAAAGTGAGGTATTTCTAATGCCTATAACCTCCAAACTTTCAAGAAACATTCCAATACCTATTTCCTCTCTTGATATCCTTTTTATAGCTTGCACGAACTTCCACGAATATAATAGGTTGTCCTTTCGTGCAGTCAAGAGATATAAAAATACGAAAGCTTAAAGAGCTGACAAGTGATCGCACTTCCGTAATAAAATCTTCCTCACACCGTTCGATATTTGAACAAGTTTCCTCATCTAAGTTGATAGTCTTCTAAGTTAACAAGATTGTGTCACTTTGCTCTACATTGTACCTATTTCCTTGTGCCCATATCCACAATATTGACAATCAATTTAATCGTTCATAGAAATGAAAACAGTTGATGGAATGGCCTTTGACGCCATTACGTAATTGATAGGATCATTTTCAGTGATATATTATAAGTGTCTGTTTTTTTAATGAATTATGATGGAGGTAAAGGAATTTTGGCTGACTGAATGAAGGATCGGTGTGTGCAACTGTGTGACCTTAGAATGACGAATAAACATTGCGAATTGATGAAAAATTGCAATTTTCATAAAATATAGCAACCTATACTTCATATTATTACGATATTTCCACTTGGGTTCGTGAATTCAAAACACTCAGTACAAAACTGAACAATTTATTTCACTAAACACTCGAAATACAACTCAATAAACACTTAATTAAATCACGATATTCGCTTTACAAATCTCGATGTTCAGAATACTAGCTTTCTTTCTGAATTAAACTCTTACCAAACTTAAACTGACTGTCCGCGACTCTGCGCGGCACAAACATCATTCTAGCGAAACCAATAATTCCCCAGAAATTACAGGAACTTCTGAGAATTACTGGCAATAAATCACCGCTTATTATTGGTACGCAGCGACGCAGCCGATGTTATCGCGCGGCCATAAATCACATCCTAGACCCGAGCCGCCGAGATAATGAGTTCAGGTCTCGTGGAAGCACAGTTCGTAACAAATATCATTTTCATATCAATTGTAGAGAACATGATCATCAAGGAACCACATTTAATACGTCTAATAGGCCATTGGCGTACCCTGTAATCGCAATCGGGCCCCTAAGTATAATTGCAGCATCAAATTCCATATTATCAATTTGAGTTATGAGAGTCATGTTCATGAAATATTTAATATTAACGACCTGTAAGAATTCATCACTCCTAAAAGTAGTTCCAGTATAGTCTTGCTTTCTCACCATACTATGCATTAGATTACGATAACGGAGGACAAGCATAACGTTAGGCGATAAAGAACTTTTTGACTACTTGAGGCTGAAGAATTCTTTTATTTGCACCTAACTCCAGCCACCCCCGTAAATCGGCCACCAAAGCATTATTCCTTTGAAAATAAGAAACTGATGCTATATATGTGAGAAATAATATAATTACAATAGTCGGCCGTCCTTTCCGCACAATATCAATTTAGAATTTTGAACCTAACCTTCATTTTATACCCGTAGTGGAAGATTGACCATACGCTGTTTCAGTGGATATCAAAGGTAAGGTCCAGTTTCTACTAATCGTTAAGGACACATATGCTGACAGAAATAGCTTTAGAATATCTCATAATCGAATGAGTGCTTCTCAATCACTTTTACATATACTAGTTGACTTTGATTTACCTATTTAAACCTCAAAATATCCTAAAAATGCGCATTTGAATTTAATTTTGAGCCGGCCGGACATAGGCAGACCAAATAAGATGATTTTCTAATGTCGGCCTGTTGTGGCCGATATTAGGACATTTATGTATTTATTTAAACCTCAATTGCATTCACTTCCTCTGATAAAGAACCGATTCACTTATTCTCTTGGGTTATCATATCCTTTAGTCGTCCGTTGAAATAGTAACCATAGAAACGTTTATTGTTTGAAAATTTGGCGGCCGACTTCTAGTATGTACTTGGCCGACCCTTCGGATTTCTCATTTCTATTGCCTCTGCCATTTCTAAAAAATAAACTTTTTTCACAGATTCCATTCCCAAAATCAAAATCGAAATGATGCAAGAAAAGCGAACTTTCTTTAAATACACCAATTTCGAATCGGGCACTAAAAAGTATACCTAATAAGAGAAAACAACAGAAGTGTTAGATAAGCGAGTAGACTGTTTGAGGTACCAAGGCCAATAATTCAGGATATAATAAAAGGGTAGAAGGTCTAAGAGTCTCAGACAATTGGGTAGGGATCCTCTGTGTCTGTACTTGATAAAAATAATAAAGAACAACAAATTGTAAAATGGTTGTTAGATTTATCCATATTTAATGCTTCGGATGACACTTGAAAAAACTAAGGTCCCCGTCCTCCTAACTCATTCAAGTCCTAGAGTGGCTTTTCTCAGAGAAAATCTAATCTATTGGATACTGTGCCAGGAATATTGCGGATTTTAAAAAGGGAAATGATAAAGATATCATCACCACACTTCTTGTTTTTACAGCAAGTGACTGAACAGCTACTCCATGTGTAGTTTTCAAATATGTTCGAGTATCTAAGGCAGTAAGAGCTAAGGCAATCTTAGACAGTACCTATAGTGATCCATATGGACCATTACAAAATCCGAATCTGAATGGATGAAAAACCATGTTTTCCTTTTTTTCTCTCGCTTTTTTTATTAATTTCATTTAGGTAGGTAGGTTATGTTGAAATGCTCTTAAACGATACTCAATGTTTTTGTTTTTATTTTTTACATTTTTTTTTAATTTTTATTGTAACTTTGAATAGATAAATATTTTATGATGAAAAGCTCGGGTCAAATCGAATGAAAAATATACTGCCGACTATTGGTATAGTTTTGGCCGATATAAGGACAAAAGTGGCTGACTATTGGAATTTTGAGCTTCATTGATAACCACACAACATAATGCATCTTTATAGAAGGTTGCCTAGAAATCAATTCAGCATGAGCTTGTTCAAATAAAAACTCGAAATTATGAAACTGAAAGAAATAGTGATACATTTTATTTGATAAATCTGCTAAAAAGCCGACTATTGGCACATTTACCCTATATAATATCGTAAGAAAGGCCCTGGAGTCGGCCAAACGGCCAACACTTATTATGGCACACCTCGTGGCTCACACAAGCTCTGGTCGTTTGCACTGTTTTGGCAACTTATGATAAGCAAGTTGGCCAGTATTGGGTCCTAAGATTGGGTCAACCGAAACTATTTGCTGGGTTTGGACTGTAGTTGAATATAAAAAAAGTAGGCTTGTGTTATTTC
Source organism: Chrysomela aeneicollis (assembly GCA_029955515.1). Taxonomy (NCBI): domain Eukaryota; kingdom Metazoa; phylum Arthropoda; class Insecta; order Coleoptera; family Chrysomelidae; genus Chrysomela; species Chrysomela aeneicollis. Next base: position 6,534,173 of record JARUHQ010000009.1, on the reverse strand, counting down.
AATAACGATATCAAGATATGAATATATCAATATTGATTGAGAAATATAATAATATACATAAGGCATTTCGAAAAACTATAATTTTCATAAATCATATGATTTGGGTGAACGATCTAGACCCTAGAGAGCTTGTAGTTGATATCCTGCAATTCTACATGTGAACTCTTTTTTCAAAATAAGTTATTTTTCTCAGTTCACATGCATAATTGCATGTAAGTCTTATTAATATGTTTGAATTATTGTATTATTTATATTTGTACTGTTATTTGTATTCATTGTATTTTCCCCACCCTGCTTAAGGCATCTGCTGTAAGGGTGGCGTAAAGCAAAATAAAATGAAATAAAAATATCTTTGTTCTCGAATATTAGCTTCTGAGTATTTCCAATTATCAAAATATTGTTATTGATAGGTATAGATAAACATTGCGAAATTAATCATACTATCAATAGTTGCTTCAGATAGGAATGCAACACAATCAGCGTTGATTTCTAGGTCGGATAATATTCACAGAGTGTTCCACTTAAAATAACGAGGTTTGCACTCGTTTCTTATGCAAGAAGAAACACTGAATTGAAAATGATAATTTAGACAGACAGAGTGTGTCTCACTTTAAACGGAGGCACCCTCGTAGAATGATGAAACCTCAGGACTGATAGAAATGCTGAAAATGGTGTTGGTCTAAATTGTAAATGATTCAAAATAAATAAAATACCACATCTAAAAAGGGCATTTTGTTAGAATAATTTATTTACCATAATATCCTTCATCGTTAATTAATTGTTAAATAATGAAAAAAAGTCTCATGTCCCACCATTATTAATTCTACAATGTTATTTATGCTATTTTTTCTTTCAGTAAGATACATAGTTCGATTGTCTCATGTCAACCTCATTAAATCAAGACTCAGAAAACCCCACGCGCAGCCTCGGCTTTTATGGGTTTCTCTATGTTTATTTGTGTAGTATTAGGTATGAAATAGCATGTACTACTGTGAACAACATGAATAAACATTATTATTATTCGAATTATTAAATTTAAGTAATTCCAGTCACGACTCTGTGGCCTTCGAAACCACGCAGAGTCGAGCTGGAGAGAAACCAGTGACCACTTCTCACGCCGTGAGGTAAGTGATCACTGGGACCGAATATCGTGTGCCCTGAGTAGACGCAATGATCCCAGTATGACGGCCTTCTGCATTGCCCCAGCTAAAACGTGTGCCTTCTGCCGGCAAGCTAGTATTTTCTGCAGTTCTGAGAGCAGCGTCTGTCGTGTACCACCGAGGGAACCTATTATCAGGATGATCATTTCAACAGAGTGGTCTGGATATAGTCTGCGGAGTTCTTAGAGAAGATCTCTATATTTTGTCCGTGTTTCCTCCTTCTTCAAAACGATGTTCGGTTCGGCTGGTGCCGAAAACTCAATCACAAACATCGCTTTGGTCTGGTTGTCGAGGAGGACTACGTCAGGTTTATTGGCTTGTATCTGCCTGACGGTGGGGAATGAGAGGTTACAATAAATTCCACACCTCTCAGTCTCCACAACGGACTCCATACCCCCCGAAACAAAAGGCAGCACTGGAGCTTCATCAATGCCGTAAGAGTGCCTCAAATGGTGATAGAGCACTCGTAATGCCGCATTATGTCTATGGATATAGGCCGAAACTGCATACACCGTGCATGCTGAAAGCAGGTGCATCAGCGTTTTCGGCGCCCTACGGCAGGCCCTGCATCTAACATCAGGGACTTCTATACCCATGACTCGGCTTCGGTAATGTAAGGTATTGAAAACTCCATCCTGGCATGCCATGATGAACCCCCCTGTTTCCGATTTAAGCCCGCCTGACCTTAGGAATGCAAAGGTCAGCTCTTTGGATAAACCCCTGTCTTCGATGTTGTTGAAGAAGAATGTGAAGCTGCATAGTTTTATCAACTTCTGCAGCTTTTATGCGGGCTTTTCTCCGAGCGTGGTCGAGCTCACTGACTGAGTCACGGGCTCCACGCTCAGAATCGAAAATCAGCGAGAGTTCATCGGCTGCTCGATGTGCTGCCTTGAATAGAAATGCTCCTACTCCTGCATTCTCATGGCTTCTGACCATTTGCAGGAGGGGATCCGAACTCCTGATGACTCATTATCCAGAACCATTCTGTTATGGGGATACTCCAAACTTGAGAGTCCACGGCCTCCCTGATCTCTTGGGAGATATAACCATGGATCTCATTGCTTACGCTAGATCTGGTATCCAGGTTACTTGTTTTGTTGGTCCGGGGGGTTGAAAGTACTAGGCCATTGATTGGTCGTTTTCATTTTTGTCCATATATATATTGTACTACGTGATCATGTAGTACCTACTTTCATGTAGACCCCTCTTGATCTAAAAACTGCTACAGGATGTCGGATTTAGCGTAAGCAATGAAAGATCGTGGAACGGACTATGTTGGATGAAGGCTCCTATTGAGGTGCATCATCTTGCGAGTACTAACGTTAAGTTGGCGCAGCTCAGCTAGTGCCCAATTGAATACTCCGAAAAAGTAGAGTAGGATCGGAACAGCAAGCATGTTGCGAAGTTCCGAAGACCAGATCTGTCGGAGTCGCTGCCGATACTTGCTGCGGAGAGCGTCTTTCACCATTTGTGTTTCCTGGATGTGGCTTTCCTTCATACCCAGGTAGGTGTACGTCTCTCTGGCGTCCTTGTCGTAGTCCTCGCATCGTCCTCTCTTAAGATGAACTAGTACACATTTGTCCATCCCGAATTCCATCCCAATAGCCTGTGTATACTCCTGTACCACCCTGAGGGATTGGTCTAAGTCCCTCTCACCAGAATCATAGAGTTAAAGGTCATCCACATAGAATAAGTGGTATGCCTCCGTTGACTGGGTGGTCCGCAGTAGTAGCTCTTGGTTTTCCTAAGCTCAACGGATAACGGCAACAATGAGATGCAAAATAAGAGAGGGCTGAGGGAGTCTCCCTGAAAAACCCCTCTCTTGATGATGACCGGCTCTGTCTGGACTTTCGCATTTCCCGACGTTATGGTGATGCGAGTCCGCCAGAGCGGCATCAGTTGTCCAATGCATCTCGCTATCGGATCGGGTACCGAAAGGCATTTGAGCAAGTACACTAGTAACTCGTGCGACATTGTATCAAATGCCTTTCGATAATAGAGAGAGGTTTCGCTTGTACTGCACGGAGTCCTGCGTTATAGATCAATCTATCAACAGGTTCTCCTTGCAGCCAGCGACACCCCTCTTATTCGACCCTCGTTGCTCATATATCCGTTGGTAAACCGGGTCTACCACTAGGAGTATACACATGTACAAGATGCGTGTAAACAGCTTGTAGCATGCGTTTAAACAGGTTATTGGTATGTAATTCTTCGGATTGGGCGAATATCCTTTCTTGGGGAGAAGCACGGTTCGCCCCTCGATAAACCACTCTGGAATTTGCTGCTCTCCATTTAGCCAATAATTGAATATTCTAAATGGCTAAATGGTGGTGGGTAGTGGTTAATTTTTTCCACCAGAAGTTATTGATCCCATCAGGACCTGAAGCAGCAAAGTTCTTTCAGAACCTCCTCGGTGGTAATCGATTGACGCAGCAATTCGGGCTCAGGCTCTCGAAACCTTCCACAAAAGGCTCCGAACTGCGTCAGGGCTGGAGTATCTCTGTTGAATGGATGCCTCACCTCATAGATACCCTTCAAGAAGGTTTCCACCTAATCAACAGTCGGCGGTTTCTCAACAACACTAGGAGGCGGTTGGAATAAGCGAGAAGGCCTTTCGCGAAAAAGTTTATTTTCCGCCTCTTCAATGGCTGCTTGGCAGCCACTAACATCCATATCCTCTCCAGGCAGTGCTGTTTGAAGACGGTTAGCACTGCCAGGTTGAGTGTGTGATGAGTGCGACGTAATTTGGTGGCTATATTCGTCACACTTTTGACGTGAATGGCCTGTTGGCCTAACGCGTAGGTGTAATACATAATCTCTAAGATTTTGTGCCGAGAAGGCTGCATGCTCTGGGTGAAGTTGAAGCCACAGAGCATGCATTCGCCTCATGTATCCCCTACGCTGCTCTCGTAGCACTGCAGATGGTCGTCCCTGAGATCATCGGTCCACTCAAAGCGTCCTAGTTCGTTGTGGTCGTTATCGGGCTGTCTGTCCTGTTGGACCCCATCCGACTGGGATCGGTTGTGGGAGCCCTGTCCTCTGTTTGAAGTAACCAGAGTATTGGAGCTCTCCAGGTGGTTAGCCTTCAGAGCCCACGGCCGACATCAGAAGGGATCAAACGTTCTCCTACCGGGTGCGCTCTCGCTGCCGGTCCGGTTTTGCACCCTCAGCTCGGAAAGGTGCGGTGTCGCTACTCACCAGGGACAAAGATGACTTCGCCCTCCTGCCTATTATTATTATTATTATCGATGCATCTTCTAGTCAATTCTCAATGAACATGTTTTTGAAAATTCTATGAAATATCATGTCGACTCGCTTGTCGATGAATTTTTTCATCTTGGCTACTATTTCAAGATTATTGAATAGATCTTGATTGACCGTGATTAACTAACAATTTAATGGTAGATACATCCCCCTTTTCTCCTTTGTTTCTCTAGCTGTATTCCTGAAATTTGAATATGCTTTTACAATACGGGAGACGCCACTTTTCGTCTTATTTGAGGAAAAAAATCTAGCAAATAATGGGATGGGAATTCTGGTGTGCCATTAAAAAATCTGCAGATTGTTTTATTGTTTGTAGACAGAAATTCGTGTCATGGTTTATAAAATATATTTTTGAGAATCAAGTGTCACGTCGAGGTAGTAAGTATTTCAGCGATTGCCATGTCGAATTCATTTAAAATTTCATCACCTGTTTCAGTAGGCAGATAAATATAGTTTGTATGATATTTTTCAGATAATAAGTTAACTACGTTACAATCATCATCAAGGAATTTCTTGATATACAGCCAAACTATTTCCTGTTTATATTTTTAGATGTACGAATTTTTCCAATGTAGGTATAATAACACAAGCCATTAGCGAAATCGGAAATGCAAAAGGGAGTGGATCATTCGTCTAGTATTTTCAGGAAAAATTGTATCAAGAGTTGTATTTGTTATCATGAATATATCATTTTCGTAATAAATAGGTATGGCTAAGACTTAGAAACACTAAACACATATGATGGGTGCGAAGCTAGAGAACGGACAATGGTAGATTTATTCGATCAATCCTAGAATAAAGCATTTGAAGGCGTTGGCCAAATCTAGGATTATGCAGCGTACATGTAAGTACGGAACGACGAAAGATTGCAATACCTACATTCTTAGTAAATCGTAATAAAATTGTCAGAAGCTCTGTCAAATCATATTTTGATCATACGAAAGGAAAACCTATAAAGTCGTGGTGGAACATCGTGCAAGCCAGAGAGAGGATATTGGATTTTTTCTTGAAAGTTTATAGCTTATAAACATCCAGAAACAACCTCAATAGGTAATGAGTTCCACAATTTCACCCTTCGATAACAATGTGGCCAGTTTGAGCCCGTTTAGTCTGCTTGGCCGGAATCACCCGCGATGGGACAATAGACAATAGTAGATGAACTATGTATGTTTGAAGAAAAAGTGTTTTCGACCGCCAACTCAGTAGCAAAGCAATCCTCGAAGTCTCATTGAGGGTTATCCGAAGCATTACTCGGCTGGTTATCGTTGATAGTCCGAAGGATTGAAATCTAGGTACCAAGAATGTTTGGTTGGTCACTTATCTCCTCCCGCTAAACTTTCCAATAACCGCGCTGGGATTCGAACCCAGAAACTCTGGGTCCAAATGTCAGCGCCTCAACGCACTCCACCACCAACCCAACAGTATGTATTTTCTATGTTGATACCTATAAGAAAATTGAAGTCAAAAATAGCGATATTCATCCTTCTTTTCTGAGAACTGAAAAGTAACTGGAAACCAACTAAAACCAGGATTAACATAGGAATAGTGGTCAATCTGAACCCGTATATGCAGGGTCAGTCACGGTCGATGGTAGGTTAGACGTATATGGAGAAGGATTATTCTAAAAATTTGGTTTCTTGAGCAATCAGTTTTGTTCTATCGATCTAAAATATGTTCAGCGTTGCGGCGTTGCCGCTCCTATCAAAAAGTAGCATCAACTTTGTTATCTCAAATGGAACACCCTGTATTTTATTCCATTTTTCGTTTCTCTAATACTTCTCGATTATTTTCTTCTCTATACATATCTCCAAAGGTTTTCGAGGAATGAATAGATTTCCTTATTTTTGTGCAAAACATACCTTCAATTAAATGTTTATTACTGCGGTATTTGGATTCGTAGAATGCTGAAATTTTGAATGTAGTTTACCAACGTCCTGTGTATCAATTGTGTCTGAAGAAATTCGTTCTCCAGGGCCGTTCTAATTTGATGACTTTGACGATAGATACAAAAATGGTGAAAAAGTGCATTTTTCAAATGGAATGCCCTATATATTATTCAATATCCTGAAAGACATATTATGTATCTTGGGGCAAATAGAAGTTTGAGTCATGGTTGCATTGAATTGAAGTCTACTACATTATCTCTGATCCTCATTTGAACTTGAATTTAACTAAATCTACTAGTATCGACTTGTCAACGTATTGTACCTCTGGCTTCTTCGAAGAATATATAGCAGGCACTAACAAATCTGTCAACAGGAAAGTCACCTTTAACAGGTTGTGAATGTTTAGCAGGAACAATTAAGCTGGTCAAAACATATCCCTGTGGAACACCGGCGTTTATATTATATGACATGAGTTTCCCAAGATAGCCTATCTACCTAATCCTATAGTATAAAGTATAGATAGACAAAAATTTCTAGGCGCATGCCATATTTGTGTAACGTTGCATCAAATCTCTTGAAAACTATATTATTGGTCATTCACGATTCTAGATCTCTCTACATATTGGATGAGCTCGATATTGATTGATTGTTTTCTCCTTAGAGATGACAACATTACACAGTAAAAAAAACATGGGTGTAATTTCAATCAAATGGATTTCATAGCAAACTCCGACGAATACAACATCTGAATATCAAAGTTGTGTCCTTTTAATTTCACATTTCACAATTGAGTGTTAGGTGGTGTTAATTCCGATCTTAGTAGTGAAAAATGACACGAATGTGGTGATGTAGAACGATTCTGAAACATAAAATCATAAAAAACACCAAATGGTTAATATTTAATATTCTCAATGGTGCTATCATTGACGTGTCACCGTGTCATATCACGATGGAATCGAGGCGGTGTAAGAATCATCTAATTTGGTGGCAATAATCATTCGTTAAGTATTGTATCCTGAAAACACCAGATTTAGGCATCTGAATGGTGTGAATTTCATGCGCTCATCTGTTCGATCTCAGAACCTTAGAAATTTTCCCAATAGGTTGCACTGACGTCCTTCCTACCGTACCTGATTTCAATATTGGGCATGATATATTATATGATATGATATAGGGCCTAGGCCCTAGTGCCACTGATCAGGATAAATGAGCCGAAACAGTTCATCATCCGAATTGTCCATCTGAGTCTGGTTAATCATCATATCAATTATATTTCAATAGGTAATCCAACTTGGTAAAATACAGAAAAGTATTCGCATGTACCTGGTACCTGCTCAGTCTTTAAACGCACCGAAGAGAATTTGGTGTAGGTAAGATTCAGCATCAGGAAAATCACATAAAGTGCATCACACTACTGCAGTGTGAAATCGCACTTTCGGGAATGCATGAAGAACACCACCGAAGTGTTAATTCCGCTAAATTCAGCACTAACACTAGTGTTACTGAAAACTGGGTTTCATTATTAAAAACACCTATGGGAAATGTCACATAACACCTACAGTGGTGAATAATATGCCGGTGTTTACTGACACTAAAACAATCAGGAACTCAGGGGACACCAGACGGTGTTAGCTGGTGTGAGCGGGTGTAATTTTTTTTCACTGTGTAGTAGCGCAATTAGTCAGTGGTTACCAGGCATTGTTTTATAACCTTTTTCGGGAATTGACTGCACTTTAGTTTGAGGATTTCTATTGCATTTCTGGTTTCTCTAAGACATTATCAATCAGCCTTCGATTTATCTTATAAATATTCGGGGACTCGAATTTCTGTGGGAGAAGAGTTTGCCTTGTCTTCTGGCGTCATTACCCATTCATGATTGAAACAGATTGCAAGTGCTGGTTATTCACCAATTTGAAAATTTCATATTGAGGCACATCCGTATATCAAGTAGGTAATGTTCGTCATGAAATGAAATTATTTTCGAACAGAGATAAGTAATTCAAATTGCCATTATTGAAAAAGGAATCGATGACATGGTTCCAATTATCCCTTCCCTATAATTAACTTTTGTAGGATATAATGCCCCATCAATTTATTGCTATCAATCACTACATCGTTTTAAAACTGCCAATGTCATCTAAGTAAGTATATTGTGATAACGTTAGAAAACACTGAAATTGAGTTTGCGAGCCTGCAAGAGCAATTCGTTGTTAGTTGTTATGTTCTTGTTTCTTGTAGCGAAATTTATCCCAGGTTTTAATAATTATGCATAATAATTATGGATAGATTATGACATATACTTTTGAAATGTGTAAATATACTAAAAACGCAACTCAACTAAAGAGATTTCTAGGAGAACTTGGTTTACCGTTCGCCAATTTTTGAAATATGTTGACTTACACAATATTGATGTTTTATAACCGATGGTAATCTTGTACAGGGTGTTCCGTAATTACTAAAGGGTCATAATCATTTCATTATGTTAGGAGTAAAACTGTTTTTTTTTTTGTGCATGAAAATAAAATCTTTCCATGATAAAGGTTTCAGAGTTCTATGTTTCAGAGATATTAGGGAATAACTTATTTTACACTGAAATTTCAACACCCTGTTTATATGTTTATATGAAGAATAAATCTAAGGACTATCGCCCATTAGGATCAGCATAGAATCACCTAGTATACCTACTACGTGAAAATCGACTATTTGAGTCCACTCATTATCAATTTTTGATAGAATTTATAAATACACTGAATATTTCACACTGATTTCCTAAAAACTTGATCAAACAAACTCATGCGTAAACAAGTACTTTCCAGTGACAAAGAAGTGTTATTTTTAAACATTGAACTAGATTTGGTCATTAGTTATCTATTTGTGTTAGTTCTGAAAATGGAAAAATAATGGTGAGTTCATCAACATATACCTAATATTGGATTGAAGTTTCATTATATTAGGAGATGTTAGAAGGGTGAATCGAGACTGGGTTCTGAAGTGACATCTTGATAATGAATTTTGAACCACTTTAGATCATCCGATCAACAAATTTGGCAGGTATTCATAAATCCGATGACAATGCAATATTGATTTTTTGTTGAAGAAAAAACAAAATGCATGGCAACTCCAAGATAACGAACGAAATTTGAATTGGATTCAAAAAGGCGGCTCCAAGCGTACTAACTGAATGAATAAAACGTTGGTTAATATAACTTATCACTGACACTGATTCATTTTTTGTTGAATCATTTGGTTTCGGAAATATTGTTGTGCGAATCGAAAAAAATATATATATTTCGACTTATCTATATATTTCTCACCTACCAACCAATCACTGTCCGATGAAATTAATTGGTGTCTAACTACTTTCATGTAAAACTACTCTCAACAAACTTTTGCAATTTCGGTCATTCCACTCAATCTTTATGGCTAACAAAATTTGGTTTTTGACCCTAAATGTTTTTCATGGAGGTTTCCTCTTGGTGGGATTTTATTTTACTTAATTTTGAAAAAAAAAAACTATTAATTTGAAAAACTTTTGAGATTAAATACCCCGAATTTGGGTATAGTTTGTGTTTTTGTAGTTTCTTATCAATGAACTTCACTTGAACTTATTGATTCCAAACTACAGGTTAATTAAAAAATTATTGTAAAAATCTTGAAAGCATACCTATAGATAATTCTTCAGATCCATATTATTTTTTCAGCTACATAGTAAGTTGTGCGAACGGAACGAAAATCATAAATTGTCAAGAAAAGAAATAGAATAGAACACCTTCTACATACCGGGTGTAACAGGATCATGGTATCTCCGTTAGTTTCAGAGGTAATTTATCGAAATTTGGGACATGCTATGAAAATAATAAGGGTTACTTTTTGACCTACAAATGATTTTTTTTCCACTTTTGGATTTGCCGGAAGTGATACCAACTCTCGATTTTTAAATGGAACACCATGTATATCATTACATTTTTAAAATCTGCGTAATAAGTGACATTTCAAAAGTAAAAATTTTTTAAAATTAAATTTTTAGTTTTCCATTTAGGTTTGCCATGATGTTTCCGATTTATTCCAATTGACCCGTCTAATGCTAGAAAAATCTAAATTCCGTCAAAAATACTAAATTGCGTTTTTTATGAGCAAATAAAGTTCATCGTAGTCGATTTTGCGGTAAGACTCATTTTTTTCAAATGGAACCATATTGGTACCGTGGTACCATTTATTAGTACCTATTACCAATAAGGAATTATTTATTCATAACTGGCAATAAACTGTGCGATAAATACAATGGAAATTACAACTAAAAGAAAATAAGAAAATAAAATTATTGAAAATTTTGACGTTTAAAATGTCACTTATTTGATATCAATAGATTCAGAAAATTTTGTAGATTTCAAAAATGCAATAATATACAGAGTGTTCCATTCAAAAATCGAAAGTTGGTATCACTTCCGGCGAAACCGGAAGTGAAGAACAAATCATTTGTAGGTCAAAAAGTGACGCTTATTATGTTCATAGCATGTCCCAAATTTCGATGAATTACCTTTGAAACTAACGGAGATACGGGGGGTGTACCATGATCCTGTTACACCCGGTATATAAGGCAAGAGAAAATCTTTGTAGTTTCCTGTTTTTTTTACAGTTTTTGAGAAAACCGGAAGGTGGGACGTCTTAGGACATATATATGTTCGTTTAAACAAAGTTCGAGATTAAAATGAATTCACATCCCAACAGCACTATTTCAAAAAAATATTGATTAGTTCCATATATGGTTCAGTTCTTTGTCTAACTTCAACAATCGATAGAAATAATAATATTATAATAGTTGGAACAAAGTCTATATATCGGCAGTATGAATATTTCATATTGATAAAGGCGACCTAGCAGGGTTTTTTTTTTAATTCACCTGGTATTGGAACCCTTCAGAACGTTTTATTGGAATATTCAATTGATCACGAATGCGACAAATGAATGTTGGATTCTCATTGCTGGTGATAAGATGATTACCACTACATTTTTATCAACCATTTTCCAGGAGAACGTGCTCCCAGCAATCTATAATCTCACGAACGATTAAAAACAAAATTATACAAACATAATCAACGAGTATTCAGCTTATATCAAAAATCAATCATAATTTCAGCATATTGTAACGTTTTGAAAAAATAAACGGATTATAATTTATCTACGAAGCATTTATCAGCAGAACTATTCTGTACGATGTTTATATTTTCTACTCCACTCTTCTATTCGACAATCTTTCAATTTTCAATTTCTCTCCCCTCGTATAGATCTTCCAGTGGCGTTATGTTCAAAATACATCAATACATTTTGGGTAAAACCCTCAATCGATCACGATGCTGATATGATTTGATTAAGGAAAAATTCATCGGAAATTCCTAAACCAGTGAAATAGTATATTATGATACAAGTTTTATAAGACGCTATTTTGTCGCACGCGTTGTTTGCAGTACGACGAGCGAAGCCAGTAATGCTCCAAGGGAACAAGTGCGACAAAGTGTCTTATAAAACGTGTGTCATATGCAATTTTTTTCTATTTTGAATTGATTTGAAGAAAAAAATGGATCTAATATTGATAAACAACAAAAACATCTTCGATTGGTAACAATGATGACATTGACATAATTAAAATCTGACGCACAAGCGTAAAGCCCAGTTTACAGTTGAGCGATTTTGATTATTGCAAAATTCAATAATGTTATTGTTTTCATTGGTCAATTTGAATCAAATTACACTCTGAATTGAAATTTACCAATTAAAACATTGAGTTTTTCACTGCCAATATCACCAAATCCAAATCGCTCAGAAGTAAACTGGGCCTAACTCTTCTGACTTTCATTTGACAGTTCGATTGTACCAATCTCCGAATAATAAAAAATGCGTATCGAAATAGAGGCTATTTCGACACGCATTTGCGTTGCACAATGACTTTATTATACAACCAAAATAGAAAAACTAAATTATACAACACCTGGAAACCTCAATAAATAGAATCAACTGTCTTTCCATGTTCAGAAATAGAATTGGAAAATGGTTTCAGGAAATGCCTATAAAAATACATTCATTCTCCACAAGTAATTATTTGTCTCACCAGGGATTAGGATTAAAATTATTTTCGAAATTAAATTCACCTCTTATATTATAAAACACATAATAGCAAACTACATACGCTGATACGAAAAAGTGCAAAAGTAGATACCTACATTATTGTTCACATTTTACATTTGTTCAAATAAACCATTTTATAAATGTAAACTGGATAAGTTGCACCTACGAAAACTCAAACTTATTATGTTTGTAAAAGAAAATAGTCTATCCAATTAAAAATATCAAACATGATTTGAAATTGAATGTCTGGTAGACTACGAGCAGAAAACAACTACTTTCCTGGCAAATATCATGCAGAACATTGAATTATATCTGCTCGTAGTCTATTTTCTCAAAGATTTTTGTTCAAATCATGGCTTTTCCATTTTTCACTGATTATGTTTGATTGAAATGATTCATCGGATATATCTCGAATCAAGTGTACTTTCGAGTTCCTGTCATTTATTTTTGTTAATTCATTTGTTATACATTTTCTAATTGTTGAATTAAATGATTATTATTATCATTTTAAAAATTCTTGCATTACCTGTTTCATTCCGTTTGATTTATTTATCTTATTGTGATACATCGTAACAAAACTGAAAGCAAGTTATTTTTAGTAAGACAAGCTTTCCTCCTTTATAGCTACACTTTCAAAGGTTACTAGCGAACTACCTATATTTCCAATATAAAAGCCTCAAGCCCAACCAAATCACCGGAACATATGCATATACAGGCCTTTATTTTTAAGTAAATGGAAATGTGTTGAAAAAACTTCCTTCTCTATTTTGAATTTGCTTCGATGTGCTATGCTTTGATTTTCAATACGACGTTTAGTTATTCATGTACTGCTTTCGAGATGGGAATAGTTGTACGACATAAAAAATACGGCCTATATAGACAGACCAACCATCACCATACGAGACCTCACTTCCACTACTAGACTGGCAAAATCTGTTAACAACTTAGAAGTCCCACCTTGGATACCTCCGAAAAAAGGTATCCATCATTTGTTTTGACCTTACAGATCTGCACTGCTCCAGTAATGTATCGCCAGATGTTTTTAGCAACAGCAATAGATTTTCAGAGACCACTATCATTTATAGCATTATAGCGATGAATCAAGAATGGTATCTGATGTAGTTGGGTGTGTCTTCTTTCTTGGAAATGTCACACATTCTTGGTAACTTTCTGCCTATGCTTTCATATATACAGTAGAGCTTTATGCTATTTGGCAGGCCCTTCAATTCTGATACTCACCAATCTTAAACCCTTTCTATGATGATCAACTCGTGAAAATGATAGTCTTCTCACTACCACTACATCTGCTTAATAATGGGAAAATAGTTGAATTAATTCAGGCATCAAGCAGCAAGATGACGGTTCCAGATAACTAGAAGGTTGAATTTAAAACCAGATCAAACATTCGTATTCATCGAATTTAGTTAAAGAGATTTTTCTCACCAAATATAAGAGTATATTGAGAAGTAAAAAAGTTTGTGCATTGGAAAAAATGTTTCTTAGTCATTTGATCCTGATTATCCCATTCTAATGAAAGCATTCTTCTGCAGGTCATGCGCCATATGATAATTTGGAGTACAGTAGTGATATTTTCAATCGACGCTCACAACTTGAAAGAAGACAGTGTCCACTATATAGACCGTGGCAACCATTGGTATAAGTGCGCACTGGAAAACAAAAATGGCACCGACGTCCACTGCTATGGAAAATGGCTCATGGAGATACCAAGTAATTTGTCACAATCTCTGAGGAAGTTGACTGTCACAGATAGCCACATCAAGTGCATCACTAGATCATCTTTTGATCCTTACAGAAAGGAAATAAGAGACGTGTAAGTTCAATGTCGGATCTTCCTCCCATTTGTCTGCATCATCAAAATGGATTAATGAAATGTTTATGTTCAAAACATACCTATTCTGATAGTGCTAGTGCACTTGTATAATAATGGTTGAAAAATTATTGTTACAATATAATAATATTTTAATTTTCAGATCTTCTATATTTATATAATCTTTCATTCCAACTAGAAAAAAAGTGTTACTTGAGTAGTAGAGCTAAGCCGGTACGAGCTCACTTTGACCTCAAGTAACCCCGTGGATGGCATGTCCATCAGCAGTGACCATACAGTAGGGGGGTCTAGTGAAGGTCACGAAGACATCTTCAATCTGAAGACATCTTCAATCTGAAGACATCTTCAATCTGAAGACATCTTCAATCTGAAGACATCTTCAATCTGAAGACATCTTCCATCTGAAGACATCTTGCAGACCACACCCTCAACTGACACTACCCCCTTAGGCCTTTTACGCTGTACCCCCCTTTGGACCCTTAGCGCTGCGCAATCCGAAGACATCTTGTGACGTCATATTCCATTTAAAAAAAAGCCAGTACAATCAGGATTCGAACCCGCACCAATACGGTGCAAAGTTTCAAGACCAAACGCTTCGTCCACGCGGCCACTGCGGGACATATCAATTAACATTTCTAAAAATAAACCGATGCGGTTATTTGTGCTTTGTGGAACGTAGCAACCTCGGCAAGCGGGGAGCAGGGGAAACGAACAATGGCTTATTTATTCATTATACATCAGTGTATGAATAGAGATAATCGCATTCAAGGTCAGGTTCGCTGCATTCCAATGATGACTCAACATATCACGCCATGATGCAACAGCGTGATGTATTCGAGCAGATCCATGGAGCAGGGAAAGGAACAATGGCTTATTCATTCAATAAACATCAGTGTATTAATAGACATAATTGCATTCAAGGTCAGGTTCGCTGCATTCCATTGATGATTCAACATGATACAATATTTCGCGTAACGTTACAAAGATAAGAGACGACAAAGCGACTGCCACTGTTGCCAGACGTTTGAAAATATAATGCATTGATGCCAGACGTTTGAAAATATCTGAAGATATCCCATAACGTACCTACCAAAGTAGAATGCGAACCACCACGTGGATACTTGATGGATAACGGGGTGTGGCTGCCCGAAGTTAGGCGTCTGACATCTAATGTTTGGCAGCCAAATGTCAAATGTCAAATGTCAAATGTCAAAAGTCAAATGTCAAATGTCAAATGGCCGCTATTTCTTGGTCACACCCTAACAATGATGCTACGGACGTTTCAATTAGAAGTAATTAAAAGCGTTGTAATAATAATCCAAATTGCACAAGATGATGCAATCTCTACATTTCGTCGATATATCGATAATGAATGGAGCCTTTCATTAATGATGATATCATATATCAAGACCATAATTATTCATGGATAGCAATGATGATGTCATGCTTACATCAGCCTTTTATTCAATATATTGATGAACAAAGAGATCATTGATAAGTTTGCACGTGGCCGACAATGATATCATGAATCATGTTTTCTTATCGACATGAATTCCTGGAACAATTAGCAGACCAAACATTTCTCACATTTCACTGAGTCCGCATGTAACGAATTCTTTATCTATAAATGTATTGTTGACAGTGCGGAGAATCAGTTCCCGTCAATCTTGCATCACGAGCAGATACATTTTCCCTCTGCCTCTCGAAATACAATATTGTTTGTGCTTTATACCGCAAATCGTAAGTACAGTTTTATATTAACTCGATTCTGGAAATCATCTTTCATATATTTATATACAGAGTGTTTTCTTTCAACAATTCATACAAATACCCCCATAAATTATAGTTTTCACTTGTTCAATTGTTCTGATATTTTTTTTACGAGGGTATTTTGTTTCTATGTAGATGAATCTCCAGACAATTAATGCTATTGGGATGTCTAGCAAGTGCCTGAAGAAGCTGAATCAGCTGCCCCTTAACGTGCCACACCGCATCATAAAAGTGGAAATCAAAGTCAGCAGATACGGTGAAGCACCTCTAGTGGAACTTGATGACTTCAAGATCTTTCTGCCTGCTAGAGCGACTCTCGCAATTAAACCTGTAGTGGAGCAGTTTGCAGCAGGAAACTACTCCCTCGTATACAGAGGATCACGAATCTGCGGGCAGTTACATTCACTGGAGCAATTCGAGATAGTCGAGACAACAACTTAGACATCCCAGCTCCCCCGCATCACCAGTACAATTATTGTCAGGCGTAAGTTTGAATATTTTTCATAGTTTTTTTTCTGCGTGAATGTACACTTTTTTGAATATGAATGTCGAAGATGTAGCTACCTTGAGCGCAGACATGATTAGAAAATTGCAGGAAGCTGAACAAATTTCGAGGAACAAATTTAGTTTGAGAGAACGTGAAATATGGTTGGGTCATTGCAAACGTACTGCTCGTTTGATAAACAAAGCAATTCAACCACAATTGGCAATGGGAACTTTGAAAAAATTACAAACATCATTAGGCCATTTAAAACAAATTCAAATTTCATTCAAAAATATTGGGGGTATCCATTCAGGGGAAGGGGTTAAATCAAAATTGTCTTCACGAGTCAAGTGGGAAGATATGAAATCAGCATTTTCATCACGTTTACGCACTGGTATCATAATAAATTTGACACACAAGGACATCAATCATTTTTTCAAAGATTCGTTTGCATTATTCAAACGCAGAATCATTAATATGTTGAAATTTCAGCCAATAATCAAAGTTAATGCATGCTTCTGTGGTGAATTCATAAAACAAGCAATCAATCAAGAAGACAAAATTGAATTCAAATATTTCAACACTAAAAACAATGTGATTGATCAGGGAACAGATTTGAATATTTGGTTCTTCGAAAACGTCATCGATGCAATTCAAAATAAACTTGAGGAGTTTGCAGAAAAAGAAAGCGGGTGGGCACTTCATAGAATTATCAGTTTAGAAATCAATACAAATAAATCGGGGATGGGTAATAATGGTGGTTCGTCTTTCATAGAACTACCATTAGCTATAAAGAAAAAACAGGCCTGCATAAATGTTGAAAATCATGATGATGCGTGTTTCGCTTGGGCAATCATATCGGCTCTGTACCCCGTACAAAAAAATGCATCACGAACTTCCAGATATCCACATTATTCTCGAGTATTGAATTTTGAAGGAATAGAATTCCCAATGAAAATCAATAAAATTTCAAAATTTGAAAAACTGAATAACATTTCCGTCAACGTTTACATCTTGGAATTAATTCAACCTAAACCGGAAGAACCACCATATTTTGTTACTGTTCCAAATCGACTCACCAAGTCCAAATTAGAACGTCACGTTAATTTATTATTAATTCAGAATGAATATCACTTGAAATTGAATGATTATGAGGCGCCACCAGAGATAGATGATGATATCGAAATAAGGTATCATTACTGCTGGATTAAAGATCTATCTCGGTTAGTAAACACACAACTCAGTAAACGTGAGCACAAAATTTTCATCTGCGATCGTTGTCTGAATTATTTTGGAAGTGAACAGAAACTTGACATTCATACTGCTGATTGTCAAAAAATGAACAATTGTAAAATTTCATTTCCGAGCTATGATTTAATTGAGTTTAGAGATTACATTCACAAAGAAAGAGTTCCTTTTATAATTTATGCTGATTTTGAGTCAATCTTGGAACAATTTAAAGATAGTACTAAAGTCAGTGGTTCACATACCATGAAATACCAGAAACACATCCCGTTTAGTGCTGGATTTTATTTCAAGTGCTCGTATGATGATGCTTTATCATTTTACGATAGTCATAGAGGTATGGATTCGATGGACTGGTTTGCGGAGCGCATGAGACAGATTTCCAAAGTAATTGAAGCTAAAACTTTACATATCGTTCCAATGACTGTTTCAGCTGATATTTCTACTGCAACTCACTGTCACATTTGTGAAAAAGAATTCAAGCATGACAAGATCGTACGTGACCATAATCATTATACAGGGGCCTTTCGCGGATTTGCGCATGAGCAGTGCAATCTGAACTACAAAAAGTCTCAGGTGGTTCCTATTGTTTTCCATAATCTGAGTGGATACGATGGTCATCTGATTATTCGAGATATAGCAAAACGAGGTCGGGTTAGTGTTCTTCCGATTAATAAGGAGAAATATATTTCTTTCACCCTGTATGACGATGAAACTAACGTGAAATTTCGATTTATCGACTCATTTCGATTTATGAGTATGGGGTTGGAGAACTTGGTTCAAACATTAAGAATAGAAGATTTGAAAATTTCGAGACGTGAATTCATTCATTTGAACCCCAAACAATACGAATTGCTAACTCGAAAAGGAGTATTTCCCTATGATTTCATTGATTCCATCGAAAAATTAGAGTGGTCAAGTTTGCCAACACATGAACAGTTCTACAACAAGTTGAATGATTGTAACATCACTGACGTTGAATATAAACATGCGCAGAATGTATGGCAAACTTTCAGCTTGAAATCACTGGGTGAGTACTCTGATTTATACATGAAAACGGATATACTGCTCTTGGCCGATATTTTCGAAAACTTTCGCAATATCGGTCATGAGACGTATGGTTTGGATCCTGCATGGTATTATACTATGCCAGGATATACTTGGTCATGTATGTTGAAGTACACCAAATGTCAATTGAAAATTTTAAAGGATGTGGACATGCTTCTTTTTGTCGAGCGAGGGATTCGTGGTGGAATAAGTCAATGTTGCAATAGATTCTCTGCAGCTAATAATATTTTCATGGGTGATAGGTATGACGCTACCAAACCGTCAACTTTCTTGCTTTATCTCGACGTCAATAATCTGTATGGTTGGGCCATGATGGAATATCTTCCATTGGGAGGCTTTAAGTGGATCGAGAATATTGATTCATTCAATGTACTCAACATATCTGACACATCACCTGTCGGTTATATACTCGAAGTCGATTTGGAGTATCCCGAATGTTTACATGATAAGCATAAAGATTTTCCATTATGTGCAGAACATCGTACACCGCCTGGTTCGAAATTACCTAAACTGATGACCACTCTGTACGACAAGTACAACTACGTAGTCCATTACCGCGTACTCAAACAAGCGCTAAAGTACGGAGTGGTCTTGAAAAAAATTCACAAAATCCTCCAATTTGATCAATCACCCTGGCTCAAACCATATATTGAACTCAATACAAAATTACGTGCGGAAGCAAAATCCACTTTCGGTAAAAATAATTATAAGTTAGCAAATAACGCTGTGTTTGGAAAAACTATGGAGAACATTAGGAAACACCGTGTAGTTAAATTGGTCTCGAAATGGGAAGGTCGATATGGTGCCAAAAATTTGATTGCACATCCAAATTTCCGTAATCGCACCATATTCGATGAAAACCTCATAGCTATCGAAATGACAAAGTCTAATTTGTTATTCAATAAACCACTATACATCGGAATGTCAATACTCGATATATCCAAGGTGTGCATGTACGATTTTCATTATAGCTTTATGATGGAGAAGTATGATATTGATGAATGTAAGCTTTTGTACACAGATACGGACTCCCTCATCTATGAAATAAAATGTGATGACGTTTACAAACAATTAATAAAGGCAAACATTGAAAAATTTGATACAAGTGATTATCCAAGCGATAACATTTACGATATTCCTATGCAAAATAAAAAAGTGCCAGGTTTGATGAAAGACGAAGCTAACGGTAGCATCATGACGGATTTCGTAGGGTTGCGTTCAAAATTATATACTTTCAAAATCCAGGGTGGGAAATGTGTCAAAAAATCCAAAGGAGTGAAATATAGCGTTATCGAAAATGAAATCAAGTTCGAGGACTATGTCCAATGTCTGACTGAGAATTCAGAAAAAACAGCATCGCAACGCTGTATTCGCTCCTATGCTCACAATGTTTTTAGTGTTGAGCAGACTAAAATCGCTCTAAGTCCGCATGACGATAAACGTTATTTGATTGCGGGCTCACATAACACTCTCCCATGGGGGCATTATAGCATCTTGGAAGACTAATTTTTCATTAATGATAGAGACGATTGGTTGGATTTTCATCATTGTGAAAATATGATTGAATGTCATTGGTATTGTAGTTCAAACATGTGATATAGTTTGTGTACATACATGAGAAGAAAATTATGGAAAATATTGAAGCTAATTCTTTTGTATATTAATCATAATTAACATAATATACATTTTAGTTATATCTTTATACATATTCACAATTATTCACATCTATAAATGTATATGACTTTATTTTATACTTCCTGATTATTCCAATTATTTCAATAAAAAAAAATATCACTTTCGCATGTATTTTTTCCTTTCCCAAGTTTGGTTGATGAAATGCATAATTTATGAAGAAAAACGAAAAGTTATGGGTTTATCATTTTATTTTCAAATATTTCAAAACATTGCTTTTATAGAAAAACAAATATTCTCTCAATGCATTACCTAATAAGGTACAATTAGACATCTCACAAAATGCATACAAAACATCTAAACGACTATTTTCATCATCATGGAAACTAGATCTAATTAAATCTACAATATTATGAAAATAAGCACTAAAGTTCATGTCCTCCAGCATGGCCACCCGATGAATCACTACACCTCGATGAACTTCGATGATTTGATTGGCATCTTTATCATCGATGTAGAAGTCAACACCAAATTTGCTCACCATTAGAAATTTCACTTCACCGTACACCATCTGTGTAACTTTGCAGTAATCACCACATGGAAACGTTACGGCTTCACACTCTTGGCTAGTTGGTGCATTGAAAAATTTTTCCAATTGATTTTGCAGCAAATCGGTGAATACAGCCCACTCCATTAATCCAAAAGATATTCTGTATGATGAACATGTTAGAATGACAGCTGGACTGAACGATCTGGCAGGGCTTAAACCAACCCCAATATTGAAACACCCCGATGAGAATGATGTGTGGAGTAGGTAATACATCTCATCTTTGGCTGCATTCTCGAACATTTCCAACAGCTCGTCTAATTCTCCATCAGATTCTTCACTGAATGATGCTGCTGGTGGTGATGGTGGTGGTGTCATCTCGACGTCACTTACATCTGACATACTAGCGTAACCACTATCTTGACTCGACATAGCTGGATATAAACTCGACTGAGACTGAAATCAACTTCATGCAGACATTTATATCCCCCTCCATCCTAGACTTATCCGAACTTGAATTGTGATTTCTGTTCTTTATGATGGATATGAAAAGGCCCCACGACTGCAGAATTTTGTGCGTGTTTTCCATAAGATTCTATACTAAATCAACGTCTTCTATCCAACTGTTATGTTTTCTGTCAAGTCCTAGCCACTTGATGTACATTTTCTTTCCCTTTCTCCTCAATACTTTTTCAATGAGGTAAATGTCGGGATTTTTGGTTTTCTGCAATTCCTCCTCATAGAAAGTCCCGCTGATTGGCTGACCATGCATGTCTTCGAGTAAGTATGTTACAGGATTGGTTATTTTAACTTTAGTGATTTTGAATAACTCTGTCGTCCAATTTGGCGTGTACCCTTTTTCGAAAATATGTTTAGACTTGGATATCCGCACGATATCACCAACTTTGAGCTTACGTGGACCAGCAATTTTCAAATGACTATATCTCTGACGTAAAATCTCTTTTTCGTTGGACTTGTTCACTTCAGAAGGTTTCAATCTAGTCCTACTGTGCTTGGTGTCATTATATTGTTTAGTAATTTTTGGCAATACATCAATCCATCTGTATTTTCCATTCAGACTGAAATACTTGTAGAGTTTATTTTTGAGTGTTCTTATTACCCGTTCAGCAATGGTAGCCTTTTTCACAGTGAATGTATTATAGTGGTTTATGTTATATTTTTTCATCAAGGTCTGAAATTTGCTATTGAAAAATTCCGTTCCTTGATCTGATTGCAGATTTTTTGGTATACGCTTAGCTTGGTGCAGTATATCCGCAAAAGATTTAGTGATCTCTTCACCCGTCTTAGTTTTGAGTGGGCGTGTCCATAGGTATTTAGAAAAACAGTCGATAACTACCAAAATCATTTTGAAACCTTTATCCAAACCAAATCCATTTGCCATAAATCGTCTAAGCCCTTGATGATGGTTCGTCGTCTAGGGTAAGTCTTACGGGCAGGCGCATGAAGCTCATCAACGAGTTGAATCTTGTCTGTTGAAGCCATACTATCAATGGGTATTTTTACTATTGAGTCTATTTATTGATCCTTCGATATTTTTCAAGGCATTTGTCATTTGACTTTGTAGTGCATCAATGCGGTTTGTAGTACTGTTTGCGTGACCACTAATCAATTCATTCAATTTTGTATTGAGCTTATCAATTTCAACTTTACTCACTTTTCCATCGAGTACCCCTCGCACTTTTTTGGTATAATTATCAATGGCCAACTTGAAATCAAATTTAATTCGTGAAATCACATCATCTACATACTTTTTCGTTGACATATGTTCACTAGCCGTTGGAGGGTTCCTCGAAATGAATTCTTCAAATTTATTTATTTTGTTGTTAATCAAATTCAATGCATCAGTTAAATTCTTTATCATAATATCATGTGATACAAATTGTTTTCTTAAATGAGTCAATTCAATAATGTTATTGCTACCTTCATGTGGAGAATATCTATGTCCGAACTTGTTCAGACTCATTGTTCAAATGACTCATCATTGCCAGTGTTATTAGTATATATAGCCAGCTTCCCGAAGTTCATTGATTATGGAAACTATTTCATTATCGAGTGAGGTGTTTCCAGCCTTGGAAGCTATCAACAGCTTCAAACGATCAACGAGTTCATTCGGATCATCCCAATAAATATACTCCACCGGTTTTTCATTGTACGTTAATTTCAAACCATTACCAGTCGTTGAACGTCTTCTACCTTTTCGCAACTCCATTATAAGCGGTTTTATGATTTCTGTGTATTTCCATCTCGTAGAACCTTTAAGTCTTCCATCTTTATTGATATATCGATCACTCAATTTCAATAGCTCCTTGTAAGCTTGCACATCTTCTTCGTTAAAATCCGTAGGATCATCATAGAAGATGAGCTTATACAGTCCTGGGGTTCCTCGTATCTGTTTACCTCCAATTTTGATGAAGCCAGTCCTTTTATCAAAGTCAAGTTCTTGCGTTCCTAGATACCATTTTGATGTTTGGGGATCATACGTTGGTCCATACATTGTATCTATTTTTTCACTATATGACCAATGATCTCTGATATATGGATGTGACATGACTGGATATTGATCTAGATATTCATCCATAACATTTTTCGAAATATTTGGTTCAGGTATATTTTCGCGAAATACTTCATCATCATCATCTCGTCCACTCGTGTTCGCACTTATTCTGCCTACTTCTTCCATTGGGAGAAATTGTGTTTGTTCTTTTTCTTCTCCTTCCTCTTCTTCTTCTTTCTTCAGTTCAGGCGATTCTTCTTTTTTGATACTTCTTAATGCATTATTGATCTTCGAGGATTTGACAATCTCATGTAGTGGCTCCGAAATGGGTTTAAACATTTTGATGAGAGATTCATCTTTTTCCGATCTACCCAGTTTCAATGCCAAGTACTTTTTCCTAATTGAACGGGTGAGCTCTGCAATTTTTCGTTTGCGTGCAGCTATTTGATCGTCTATGTTCAAATCAGTGGGGGAGGCAGCACGTTTGCTGCGCTTTTTGTATTTGTGTGTGCCAACACGACTTGATGACATCATGATGGGGAATGATCTGATGATGTTTGATACTTATATTTTTATATATTTATCAAACCCTTGACGATATCTACCATCATTCATATCGAAATCTTTGACAATCACAAGAGTACCATATGCAACATTCCAACATTTCGAACACAAGCATTTAAAGTCTTCGAAACTCATGTCTGGAGATACGTGTTCATCAAATACGTGCTTCAAATTGATTTCATCTTGTTTGAATAGTACAATCAGGTTACAGTTGTCTCGTATGAGCTGTTTAGGTATTTTTGAGTAGGTCTGACAAAGGTAGGCAGCATCAATATCCTTGTGTCTACACATCGAAAAATATTCCCGGATTTTCTGTTGGGAATCACACGCTACATCATCGAATAGAAATATAGAGTTGGGTTTTGCATCTGATGGACTTATAATCTCATCATTATCCTTGAATGGGAAGTAGCCAACCTCTTTCACTCCATTCAATACCTCTTGGAGTAGTTGATATTTTGGTTGATACAATGACTTGGAGTACACGTAAACATTTTCGAATTTCGCACCATTTGGATTGAAAATTACTGACAACATGACGTTCGTCTTACCACAACCACTCGGTCCACATACTATTGCCCGAAATGAATTGGGCAATAATTTACCATGTTTACAAGTGAACGTTGATGATGTGTGAAAATCTAAATTTTCAATAGGTAACGACTGTTCTTGTTGAATTACCTTCATCTTGTGACATGATTGACGTTTATGTTAGCCTATAAATATATGTGTAACAGTTCCACTTTATCAGTTTCAATGTCTTCGTACGAGGGAGAAGGTGTTTTGAATTCCCTGATAAACAAGTTACCTTTTGAGCTCCATTTACCCGGAGGCTATCAGTATTGTGGACGTAAGTCAGATTACTGGACGATGCAAACGATTACTAATATTTCATTTATTTTACAGCTGGAACTAAACTACAAAAACGATTGGCTCGTGGAGATACTGGCATTAATCCTCTAGACGCTGCATGCAAAAAACACGACATTGCATACTCGCAGCACAAGACTCTGGAAGATCGTCACAAAGCCGATTCAGTATTGGAAGACGCTGCTTGGCAACGAGTGAAATCAACAGACGCCAAGTTTGGTGAGAGAGCTGCAGCCTTATTAGTTACTTCCGGAATGAAAGCTAAACGTAAGCTTGGTATGGGATGCTCATTCCAAAGACATATCGTGGGTAAAATTGGAAAATCTCTGAAGAAGAATCCCCCGACCAATCTAAAGAAGACTGCTTCGATTGCTCTAAAAGCTGCTAGACTTGCCATCAAGCAAGCTGGTGGAAAAAAGAAAATCAGAATACCACGCATCATACCTTTCAATGCAAAATCCGGAGGTATTCTACCACTATTGCCAATTTTTGCAGCCCTTGGTGCTCTCGGTAGCATTGCAGGGGGAAGTGGTGCGATAGCAAAGACAATTATCGATGCGAGGAATGCGAAAAAGAAATTGGAAGAAGATCATAGACATAATAAAGCTATGGAAGCTATTGGTAAAGGGCTGTACTTGCGTAAAAACGCCAAAGGAGGCTTTGGTTTATATTTAAAAAAACAAAAAAACTCCCAATGAAGCTACCCAATAGACCGTTGTACGATACCGAGTTGTTAGAGTATGTGAATTTCTTGAAGATACCACATTTTCGAGGCGTTTTCATGCGAGACAATTTGCCAAGCAGTGGTCCTCGTCAACGTGAAACTGCAATTCTAAATTTAGATGTGTCGAAGAATCAAGGCACTCATTGGGTAGCTTATAGAAAGATAAATGATGTCGTTGAGTATTTTGATTCATTTGGTTGTCTGAAACCACCGAAAGAACTTGTCCGATATCTGGGTAAAATCAAACTATACTACAACAACGATCAGTTTCAAAACTATAATCAGTTCAACTGTGGACATCTCTGCTTGAAGTTTTTGTACAATAATGGAAGCCGTTTTAGCATTCCTACATGGTGAGAAGAGGTTGCAAGACTTTACTGAAGATGAATTGAGAGAATTTCCAATCAAATATTTGATACAACATGCTAGACCATGGGAATTGTTGAATGTTTGGCATAAATTACCAAACGATTATCAGTGTAATTTCGATTTGAGAATACGTCTACCATGTTACATTCATTATAATAGGCCAGATGCTCAAACACATGTGGATGGACCTGTCAGTTCACAGTACGATTGTCACGGTTGTAATTATTTTTTGAAATGTAGAGGGACCGTAATCTATTAATAAATAATATGAGGTTATGTCGATGATGGTTTTATTATAAATATTCCTGTACCACTGGTAATGTCATCAGTCATGTCTCAGCTGCTTACGCTGACTAGTACTACCAACGAGTTCTCTTTCACCCCTTCCACACCGATCATACTAGATCCCAGGAAAAGTTATTACATAGCTGTACTAGGCTTTCATACTTACCATTCCATACCAAACATCGATGGTGAAAAATTTTACTACTACGAAAATAATAATCGTTCAATATTGAAGGAAATTGAGCTGCCAACAGGTTGTTATGAGATTGAAAACATTGAAAGTTATATTCAGGAGCATTTGAATAATACAGATTTCTCATTGAAACCAAACAACAACACCTTGGAGTGTGAAATCTATAGTCGATTGCACGCCATCAGTTTCGAAAACGATAATAGTTTTGGAGAATTATTAGGATTTTCGAAAAGGATCTTGGAACCTGGTATAGTGCACTCTTCAGATCGACCAGTGAATATTCTTAAAGTATCTAGCTTACATTTCGATTGCAACATTACCGAAGGAGCCTTCTACGGAAACAGACCGGCCCATACTATATTGAGCTTTCCCATTACAGTCGATCCTGGATACGCAATCAACGAACGTCCCAATACCCCCATCTATTTGCCTGTGAGAAGTAACTTGACAGAGATCACCAACATCAGTGTTAGAGTATTGGATCAAGATCTCGGACCTGTGAATTTTCGAGGAGAGAAAAGTACTTTGCACTTGGACTTGAAGGAACGTTGAATGGGTTTGGTAATTCAGCATAAAAGGGTGCCACCCACTTCAAACCTATCAGTATCATCGAGTTCTTTCAAGCGACGTGACCAGCTCTCCCCAGAAAATATTATTTTTCTCCAATCTGTTGGATTGAAAGTTAGAGATGGTAAAACGCAAGTACGTTCATTCTGAGCAATCACCGACAACGTCTGCAGCATCGTTCAATCAAATAAGGATGAACCCAATTTTCGATATTTATCGTCGACCCCAATATGATGAAACTATCCGGAAGGAAGAGTATCGATCCTACATCCCGTACGTGAAATCATTCGATAACAATGATATGGTGGAGATTAATGTGAATCAAGCAGATGCATTTTTCGCAATGCATGAATCTTTGTTGGAAATCAAAGGAAAATTAGATATTGACGGAGCTGGTAACGTGTCATTGGCTCCCAATTGTGGAGCGTTTCTTTTTGATTCGTGCACTTATGTGCAGAGTGCCAGAGAGATAGAAGTGATCAGAGATCCTGGAATTGTTAGTACTGTACGAGGATTCCTCTGCTGTAAACCTGAAGACTCTAAACATTTGGCGACGGCTGGATGGACGTACCCCGAAAAACCGTTCCTGAATGCTGTGGATAAGTCGTTCAGTTTGTTGATACCTCTCAAGCACATTTTCAACGTATTCAATGACTACACTTCGATTGTCTACGGAAGACAAACGATTCGTCTAGTTCGAGCACGTGACGATAAAGATAGCGCAATTGTCAAGGAACTTACCAATACTGGTGTAACGACTGCAACGAAAGTCAAAGTTTTGATAGATAGTATGGTACTGAAGGTCAAGCATATATTTCCCAATGATGAAATCAAACTACAATTGATGCAACCCATCAAGAATGATACACCAATAATGATTCCATTCAGAAAATGGAGTCTCAGCGAATTACCAGCGCTCACACAAAGTGCAAAGAATGAAATTTGGGCAGTTAAAACCAGCGCCGCAGTGGAACGCCCACGTTACGTCATCGTTTGTTTCCAGAAGAATATACGCAATAAACTCGACAGTGATGTCACTACCTTTGATAACATCAGCATATCTAGCATCAGACTATCATTGAATGGAGAATATTGGCCAAACGAAAGAATGCAGTTGGATTTCGATAGAAACGATTATGTCACTGCTTACTACAACTATACCAGTTTCTACTCGAGCTATTCACATTCCACACAAGTTCATCCAATTTTGGACTACTCAGCATTCAAAGATCATGCATTATTCGTCATTGATTGCTCCAAGCAGGAAGATAGCATGAAATCATCGACAGTGGATATAAAGCTGGAGATTGAGTCTGCTAAAGGATTTCCTGCTGATACTAAGGCCTATTGCATCATCGTGCACGATTGTCTGCTAGAGTACTACCCTCTGACGGAGGTTGTGAAAAGCATAATATAAGTGGTCGAGTACCGTTCGTGCTCGCCATTTCACCGTTGACCATCATGAGAATCGCATTCGTTGACATTCAAGGTTTCACGCTCGATGGCGTCTTCCATCCGAAAGAATTGACCATTCAGATTGGTCGTCAAAGATCAAACTTTTTGTTCAAGCCTCCTACACCTTATGCTGATGTGAGCGGAAAAGATAAAAAAACCACACAATACTTGGAAAAATTTGTTCATGGAATATCATATCATTCTGGAGATATTGACTATAGTGAAATGAATGTCATTTTGGAGAAATATCTACTACATTCAGTTGAGTGCATTTATGTAAGAGGAAATCAGAAGGCTGACTTTTTGAAAACAAAGTGTACTGAGCTTGCAGTGTATCCAACCATTTACGATGTGACGCTGTATGATGACTCATCATTGAGTACGGAAAACTTCCAGCCCACCATTACGTATTGTCCTAACCACGCCAATGGAAAATTCATGTGCACCCAACGAAACGTTGATCAATTACATCAATGGTTTACATATGTTGTATTACCCAAGTAGAAAAGTATTGTATATTTTCCTCAATATATGTATTATTATTCTAATTATCGAGTTTTATTGAAACACCTCGTATATCTGTTGAATTGTTTATTTTTCATGTACTACAAGACGATCTATACTTTTTTATAGTTTTCATAAAGAAATTCATTATTAAAATGATTATAGTTGCCAATATCAAATATAGTATTGAAAACATTTTATAAATTTCATTTAATATGTTGACATCTGTTGTTGTCTTCTTGAAAGGTGTAGCT
Source organism: Chrysomela aeneicollis (assembly GCA_029955515.1). NCBI lineage: Eukaryota > Metazoa > Arthropoda > Insecta > Coleoptera > Chrysomelidae > Chrysomela > Chrysomela aeneicollis. Next base: position 6,504,845 of record JARUHQ010000009.1, on the reverse strand, counting down.
TGCCATTCTCTTTCCTCTTGAGTTCCATCATTCAATAGGAATTTTATTTTGTAAAATGAGTTATTTTCTTGTGGTATCTCCTTGTAAAATACTGGTAGTCGTCCATCATTCACTACTTTATGTTTCATTATTGCCCATGACGATTGACTGCAGATTTTTCTTTCATCGTTGAAGCATATCTTTGAAATCTTTATATCAGTGGGTACGTTTGTATAGAATACATCATTCAAAACGGCTGTCAGAATGATTAATGATAGTCGTGACATTTTTAGAGTTATCTATATTTGTCACAGGTCTTCTACTCTCACAACTGACAAGTTTATCCCACAAACTCAGATACTCCAACTTCTTCAATACTCTAGTTTTCTCTTCGTAGAAAGTTATATCTCTACTCAACTGACGGACACGTTCACCGAATTCTTCTAGTTTCCTCCTGTACTCGTCTGAAGTCATTGTGATACTAACATGAATCTGCTTTCATCATTATATTTCAACTTTATGTCACTGAACCATAGAACTGACATTTGACATTTGACATTTGGCTGCCAAACATTAGATGTCAGACGCCTAACTTCGGGCAGCCACACCCCGTTATCCATCAAGTATCCACGTGGTGGTTCGCATTCTACTTTGGTAGGTACGTTATGGGATATCTTCAGATATTTTCAAACGTCTGGCATCAATGCATTATATTTTCAAACGTCTGGCAACAGTGGCAGTCGCTTTGTCGTCTCTTATCTTTGTAACGTTACGCGAAATATTGTATCATGTTGAATCATCAATGGAATGCAGCGAACCTGACCTTGAATGCAATTATGTCTATTAATACACTGATGTTTATTGAATGAATAAGCCATTGTTCCTTTCCCTGCTCCATGGATCTGCTCGAATACATCACGCTGTTGCATCATGGCGTGATATGTTGAGTCATCATTGGAATGCAGCGAACCTGACCTTGAATGCGATTATCTCTATTCATACACTGATGTATAATGAATAAATAAGCCATTGTTCGTTTCCCCTGCTCCCCGCTTGCCGAGGTTGCTACGTTCCACAAAGCACAAATAACCGCATCGGTTTATTTTTAGAAATGTTAATTGATATGTCCCGCAGTGGCCGCGTGGACGAAGCGTTTGGTCTTGAAACTTTGCACCGTATTGGTGCGGGTTCGAATCCTGATTGTACTGGCTTTTTTTTAAATGGAATATGACGTCACAAGATGTCTTCGGATTGCGCAGCGCTAAGGGTCCAAAGGGGGGTACAGCGTAAAAGGCCTAAGGGGGTAGTGTCAGTTGAGGGTGTGGTCTGCAAGATGTCTTCAGATTGAAGATGTCTTCAGATTGAAGATGTCTTCAGATTGAAGATGTCTTCAGATTGAAGATGTCTTCGTGACCTTCACTAGACCCCCCTACTGTATGGTCACTGCTGATGGACATGCCATCCACGGGGTTACTTGAGGTCAAAGTGAGCTCGTACCGGCTTAGCTCTACTACTTACTTGATACTATTTCAAGAGTTCTTAATGAATTAAAAATCATTGAAAATACATACGGGACTACAAAGATAGTTAGTCCAACTATTCAATTTTATAAATACCAAATCATTATAAGAGATAAGGTAATAAAAGCAATTATTTGAAGCAAACCTCAAAGATTCTTTTAGTAGGTATAATAAGCATAACATTAAGCTAGAAGAATCACTATGGATTTCTAGAATTATTCCTTGGTCATATTTCAAGGCTGGTTCAAGTTTTGGAAGCTAATTTAAGGTTAGTTTGATGACAGTTTATGCCAAATTTTCGCTCTTCGTTTTTCTTTAATTTAAATTTAATTGAAATCAATCAAGTTTACTCGAGCTAGCAAAACCTAAAATAAAAGAGGAAAATTATGAAAAATCTGAACCCACCATGGTTTTAGCCTATTGTCGAATGTTTTAGTTAGGAAAAAATACGGTCTATCTATTAAGAATGCGAGTTTTGGTTCTGAATGAATTGAACATTGAAGACAAATCTAAATATGCTTATTTCAGCCCAATGCAACGGCGAAATTATGGCAGATTCAAGTTATTCATTAATTATGTCTATAATACCTGAAACATGATCAGAACAGGCAAAACATTCGGCATTAGGTTTAAATCAGAGCCTTGAATGAACCTTGAGTTATTCAGATTTTTCTTGAAATTTCTCTTTTTATATTATGCTTAGCGGTTAAACTCGCGATTTTTCGAAAAAACGTAAAAAACATTATGGCGTTTCGCTGGAATGAGAGTTTGAAATGATCTTCAATCACGTTATTTTCAGGTTTTTTATATAGAGATAAGCAATAGGTTGAAGTGAGAGTCTCAAAAGAGTCTTGGATTATGATCTGGTTTCGCCAGCTCAAAGTTGAGCTAGCAGAATCCACGATTTTACGTAAAAAAGCGCCAAGAATTAATTCGGCAATAGGGTTAATATCAAGCCTTACGTTACGGTCAAAGAAATTCTAACCAATCATAAATAATTTAGGTTTCTAGAAACTCAGTGAATAATTATCGCGGTATCTCCAAACTATCCATATTCAGTAAAGTATTTGAAAGCATCATTTATGACATTATGTTTCATAGTCTTAAATCATCGATCTTAGAATGCCAACACGGATTTTTCTCCAAACGAGGGATTGAAACAAACTTGGTTATATATTCTGAATACATCTCGAATGCCTTAGACAATCGAGCGCAGGTTGATTCACTGTATACTGATTTCAGCAAAGCGTTCGATAAAGTCGATCACAACCTCCTTATATCGAAACTTTCTGGAATTGGTATACAGGGAAATCTACTGAGATGGCTCTCGTCATATCTTTATAATCGTAGTCAACTTGTGATCATAAATGGGTATAGGTCTGCCTCTTTCGTGTTAACCTCGGGAGTCCCTCAGGGTTCACATCTGGGTCCTTTATTATTTTCAATGTTTATTAATGATCTGAACATCTGTTTCAAACATACACAGATATTGTTATATGCCGACGACTTGAAGATATTCAGAAAAGTGTTGACAATTAGGGACTGCTCAAAGATTCAAGAAGATCTGAATAGGTTCACTGAATTTTGTAACCGTAACAAAATGAAACTGAACGTCAGTAAATGTGCGAGTATATCTTTCAGTAAACACATTGTCCCTATAGAATTCCAATATTTACTGGACGACAGTACAGTCAAAAGAACGGATCGAATCAGGGATCTTGGTGTTTACTTCGATACGAAAATGACCTTCAACCCACATTTTGAGTACCTAATTAATGCTTGCAATAGAGCTCTGGGATTTTTTTGTAGAACATGCAAGGACTTTGATAATGAGGCAGCCATCAAATCAAATCTATTTATTATGCTTTTGTTCACAGCAAACTAAATTTCGCCAGTGTAATATGGAACCCACATTATAATGTTTATAAATTACGTTTAGAAAGACTTCAAAATAGATTTATAAGGTTTCTCCACTTCAAAATTACAAAGTTTTATATAACTGTTGGCATCAGTGAAATTCGTTCTCTTTATAATATACAGCTTCTCGAACAACGACGGATAATTACGAATATACTCTTTGTATACAAAATCATAAAAAATTATTACGATTCTCCTAATTTAGTGTCTATATGATTTTTCATCATGTACCTCAAAGATATACTAGAAATAGACAATTACTGACTAGTCCTAGCTATAACACGAATTTGGGAAAAAATTCTCCAATCACCAGAATGTGTTACTCTTTCAATAAATATTGTAATAATTTAGATATATTCTCCATGATATTATAATACTTACTTCACTTAATAGCCGGATTCCTTGTTTATGAAATTGTATGTTTTGCTTAAACAATAAATGAATTGATTGATTGATTGATTGATTGATATATTCTCCATGACATTCAATTCTTTCAAAATAACTGTAAGACATATCTTCAATTCATAATGTAATAATGAATACAATTTAGTTTATTCCTGTACCTCTTGGATTACCGAATTATCTATAATTATTGTTATTATTAGTGGATGCTTGTATGGGTTTCACCTGTTTGTATCCCAAACTTGAAATAAATAAATAAATAAATAAATAAATTGTCAATAGAAGAAATAATCATGTGTCGTTGAATTTTTTATTTATTTTTTCAGTTTTTTTTTGTTTACGGAATAAAAAAATGAATATTTTTTAAATTCGACCTAGACACTCAATAGCCCAGAGCCCCGCCATAAGTTAGTCCGCCCCTGGATAGGCATCATCTATACTCCATATCTTCTCGCTTGAATAGTACACATTTCAACACTTGATGTATTCACACAATATGTGGATTGATCTATTAACGATTATTATTTTATTGTTATTTATGTTCCAATTATTATTAAGAACCATATGATTATCAATATATACTTCCGCATGCTTCCTATACCTGCTGAAACATAATTCTTATCTAGAACTGATCATCTTATGATATTTCTTGTGTATGGTTTGAAATTTTAACATAAAGAAATATCAATATGGCAATCAGATTCTAGTGTTCGAAATTTTTCAAAGTTATCGACAAAAAAGGTACTTCTTCGATACTCATTGATGCCCAGCAAATATTTATTCAGAAATAAATGCTACATGCAATGGGGATAAATATTTTCTGGACTAATAATCTTCAGGCTTCTCATTAAATCTGTTAAATGCATTGTGATTGATTCGAATATCATCATCTTCGACTTTTTTCTCTGTTTATTCATCCACTTTATCTTCTTTTAGTTCACACTATCTCTTGATTTTCCTATCATAGGTCTTCTGATGTTCCGGATGACTCTTGGTCTTTTCCCTCTCTCTTACTTGATGAGTTTTGATCCTAGTTCTCAATCATCTGCATTGTCTTCTTCATATCCTAGTAGGCTTAGCTCGTATTCGACGACTTTCATACCTTACTAATTTTTTGTTGTAGAACACTTTCAAATCTGCCCAAACTGAGAGTCATAGAAGATGGTACTTTCGCAAATATGTCGGATTTGAGAACATTGTGAGTATATAAATATTTTCAATTTGCATACGATAGTATACGTAAATACGTACATGATGATAAATAGATAGTATCAATAGTTGCAACATATTCACATATATCACAATAAATACAAGAGACAATGAACTGGTAGGAAACATGTTTTATTTTTGAAAATCTATTATTTAAAACATTTCAAAAATGTATGTTCCTACATCATGTTACATTTTTACAGGTATATATCATATGCACCTCAAATAAAATTTTTACATGGACTATTGATGGGTGTAACTTCATCAACATTTTATTCTTTGTGAGTATTCCATTCTCTAACTGGAAGTAGACATTTCAACCACTACTCTCAATTCTAGGAGAATTGTTTGGACTAGACTCAGAGAAATGCCAGATCTTGTTCACCTACCCGCAAATAACACAATGTTTTTGTTGTAAGTATCGTAGTACCAATAATAGTAATAATTTATTATAGCTATTCACGTCAATATGTTTCCATATTTTTATTTATACCATGGTACTAGACTAGGTGATTTCACAGGAGAACATCTTTCATGAATATTATATTTTTGTTTATTTTTCACAATTCTAACTGTTCATCTTCGAATTCTATTTTCGTGGTCGATCATCTTATTCATATCAAATTTTGTATAGTTTAAATCATTGATAGGATGAGTATAATATTATACTTTCATTGAAATCTCTTAAGTTTGTTTTTGCTACCAGTCATACCTGTTGTCAAAAATACTTTCAGGTTTGAGATCATTCTAGGAAAAAATTGTATCAGTAGTAAAGTTGAGGGTCTTGATCACTAATCCGAATTAATTTGAGCCTATTATGCCTCCGGAAGTTCCTTGAAAATTCGCACACTAAATGTGTAGGTACTGTTTCCCTATGATATCACTTGATAAAGAAGTCAATGCCGATTGGAAAAAATGTGTATTAAAATATATCTACAAATATTCCAAAATATTCAATATATTACCCGGGGTGGCAAGCGCCCCTACTATCCAAATGGAGGAAAGTAGATAAATCACTGAGTATATAATAATAATAATAAGCAAAATGTTGCTTCGAAGTTTAAAAAATTCCACAGAAAAACGAAACTATGCAAAATGATTTTCATTCGATTATTTAATCCATAACATAAATGGTGTCGTTCATATCATAATAATTATTGGGATTATTCTCATAAGCTACTTATGACAATTTATTGTACGTCTCGCATAATCTTTTCGAATTTTCAGAGATCTTGACCATAACCATATTACGAAGATACCGTCAAACTCAATGAGATTGTCAGCTCAGCAAGTGTAAGTTCATCTCATCATATCTCATGATAGAGGTGGATAGATAGACTGGTGAATTCACTTCCTATCCTGTGACATGTCCCAAACCTCTTGATTTCGCCTACTTCGATAAAACGTGTCTAACGTGACATTGCGTGGGTAAATCTCGCTAAGTGAAGCCGCGATTTCAACCAAATTTACAGGTTACTGCAAGTGTCAATATAAAACTATGAATATTTGATTTTGAATGACTTCTTAATCTTTTCTAACAATTCCATGGAGCCATTTTACAATGAGTTTGATGCGAATATGATTGTAAGAAAATTCTTCAAATACCTATCGACAGTATCGCCATCTATTGTTATACAGGAGAACCCCACGTAATGAGCTGAAATTCAATTGTTTCAAATCAAGGATTTTTCTGCTGAAACAATTGAGGAGTAGCGCCACCAGGTCTTATTTCCATCATTCTCATGATATTTCTTGTCTTCTTAGTGTACCTATTTAAAATATGTCTTGAATATCAAGTCTGTTTCTCTTCCACGGAAGAAGTGTGAAAAAGGTGCGATATTTGTATGTAATCAAAATTATTGTGGAGTATTAGTTTGATTGTTTTTACACTTCTTCGTACCAAAAGTACTCACCACTGTTTATAAGATCCAATTTGATGATATATATCTACTCACAGGACCATAAATTTCAATAAAATCACAACTGTGGAGGATTACGCCTTCAATGGGTCCGAGATAGCAGAACTGTGAGTATGTTGAATGCCATTACCTTGAATATCCTTACCGTTTTCATGTTCGTCTGTTTAAGTTACTTGCACTCGAATGTCAATCTAAGAAATTTGGGGGTAAATGCATTCAAAGGACTCAGTAGTTTACGACTTTTGTAAGTGTTAATAAGCATAGTATTTCCCTCAAGTTTGATGTTCCGTTATATTCTAGGGATTTATCTCAAACTTCAATAAGCAGCCTGCCTATTGAAGGGTTGCAGCAACTAGAAACTCTCAAAGTTGAGGATACTCCGACAATGCAAACTATTCCGAGCATTTATGATCTCAACGTGAGTATTTTGGATTGTTGAATATATGGTTTGTCTTTTGATTAGCTAAAAAAACTGAGAATTTTCTGAATAGAATAGAAAGCGCAAAGCATTTATGCTTTGAATATTGAAAAATATACAGGGTGTTCCATTAAAAAAACATAACTTTGTACATAACTACAGAACTTTCTCAAAAATTCAGCTCATTTCCAAAATCTGACTACGCCACTGGATTCTACGTGAAAATATGTACAAAAGTCAGTTTTTACCTTTCTTATAAGTTGAAAGATAGGTGAATTACAGGGGGAATCCCAAAATGCAATATTTTCAATTTCGCCCTGTATATCAGAAACGAAGCGGGCAATGAAAGTGGAGGTAGCAATCGTTCGCAAAGACCGCAAATCTCTATCATTGAAAATAAACGGGATATTCCTTATAAATAAGGACATCGAAAATGGGAGCCTGTACTTCTTCAATGTTGGCGATTGTTTTTTGATAAACTCTTTGGCCTGTCTTCAAGGGCGCCGTTACAAAAAATGTCAGGGGGGCACATTTTTCAAATCAAAGTAAATAATACTTGAAACGAGTATGGTTTAAAAAAACATAGCGAAAAGAAGATTAAGTAGGATAATTATTGAATTGATTGAACGTATAACAATATACAGGGTGCCCGTTTTTCGAGCTCCATAGGGATCTGAGTTATTATAAGAGATACGAGGTCGGTTAAATTAGAGCAAAGTGGCGCATTTTTATGCTGAAAAATTATTTGAATAAAAATTGTATGTGTATCATTTTTCGTTTTCGAAATATTGTAAAAACACTGAAATTTGTAATTTCAGTTTTTATTTTTTCAAGCGAAAACTAACAGATCTAGACGTTTTCAAGTAGGAAAATCTCGACTGTGCACTTTTTTACAAGGAATCTGAATCTGTCATCATATTTTTCAAGGCGTTATTGATGTCAGATATTCAACACTCAACTTCGGTTTTACCTATGGGCGCCATATTGGATTTTTAAATGTTTGAAAATAATTTTTTTCTTATTACAATGACGTATCACACGATATAATCGAATCTCACATGCTGTTCAGGATTGACAAAAAATCGTTTTTGCGAAGAGTGCTTTGGAGACAGTGCCAATAATTTCTTATAACAAAATGCTGACAGTTTAAATAATGACTTTGAAAGCCTACTTATATAATCAATCAATCAATCAATAGCATTTATTGTATATAAAAAGAATAATAATTCTTATTACAAGAGTATTTGATTACAAGCTAACAAAATTAAATGAAGAGAAAAAAAATAGTATTCCAATTCGGCAAGAAAAAATATAATCTAGATTAAATGTTTTTTTTTATAAAGAAGTTCAATTTAGGTCTTAGTAAACTTGTTATTCCTGGTAACTATTCATTGAGAATAAACGAACGCAATTTCAACATATTCATCAGAGAAAAAACCAGTTGTTTCAAGCTTTGAAAAGATCCACAATTGAGGAAGTTTATTTATACAGAGTGGCCACTTTTTTTAATGGGATTGTATTGGTAACTTTTAAACCATAAGAGTTAGAAGGTCGGTCAAATGGAGAAAAAGTTGCATTCATAGAAGCATTGTCAAGCAGTTCAAACAAATCGAGATTATCAGGGCCGGTTATTGAGATATCATAAGAAAAGTGTCATAAAATATGCAGGTCCGTATTGAAAAAAATGAGGTTGAGGGTGGCCCAGAGCGTACGAAACGTTGGATACAAAATCTGATTATGTCAAAATGAGGATAATTTACTGTCGAATAAAAAACTCCTGCGACATTTTTTGATAATATTCGAAATAAAGTGGGAAAAAAAGAAAAATCAAAATGACAGAATTTACTTTTCTTATGATATCTCAATAACCGGCCCTGATAATCTCGATTTGTTTGAACTGCTTGACAATGCTTCTATGAATGCAACTTTTTCTCCATTTGACCGACCTTCTAACTCTTATGGTTTAAAAGTTACCAATACAATCCCATTAAAAAAGTGGCCACTCTGTATAAACTAGGGTTTTGGTTCAGGAACGACATTTGAAGCTATAAAAGTTTATTCTTTGCAAAACAAAACTAAGTCATAAAATAAACACAATTCTACTATTTTCTTGAATAGCTCGATCGATGGGTTATACGAATCAAATCTTATGAGGAATAAAGAAAGATTCCTCAAAACTGTACCCATCCATCGATGATATTGATCAAAAATATTGATGAGCTGAGAAAAAAAACGAGTAAAATTGTGTCCAAAAGTAAATGGTAGCGAGTATTCAAAAATCTTTCATAACTCTGTTATTTATTAAATGATTTTGTTTTGTTTTGCAAAGAAAAAACTCATCTAACTGTCCTTTCATGTTCGTTCCTAACTTAAAATCTAAGTTGTAGAGTGAGTAAGCTTGGTAGAAAATGTAAACGTTCCAGATTCTCATTAAACTGTCAGAATTCAGTTTTTGTCTCGGTTTTTGTTGGACAAAATTGTTGATGTTAATTCCAGAGCACACTTCGCAAAAAGGATTTTTTTCTCAATTCTGATCACCACGTGAGATTCAATCGTGTGATATATCATTGTATTCAGAAGGTAACAGACTTTCCAAAAATCCAGTATGGCGCCCATGAGAAGAACCAGAGTTGAATGGTGTATCTCTGACATCAAGGAAGCCTTGGAAAATACGATGAAAGATTTAGATTTCTTCTAGAAAAGTGCTTCAATAACGTCCTGTTAAAAACGTCTAGTACTCTTTGTTTTTGCTCGAAAAAATAAAAACTAAAACTACAAACTTCAGTTTTTTTTACAATATTTCGAAAACGAAAAATGAGACATACAATTTTCTTTCACATAATTGTTCAGCGTGATGAAAATGCAAAACTTTGACCCGATTTAACCGTCGTCGAAAAACGGGCAGCCTGTATATCATGAATTGGATTTAAAAAAATCCGTTTCGATAAATAAATCGAACGCCCCTCCCCTTGCCCTCAAGTAACGGCGCTCTTGCCTGTCTCATAACCGGCGCCATTATTCCACCATTTTCGAGATTACTTTTTCATCCACGTTTAGGTACTGTTATATATTATTCGCAGCATTTTCGTTGTACCACAGAAAGGTTCTAGTACTATTGGGGCAGATCATGCTTTTCGGGCTAGTGAATCGGCCTCTCTTTTGCCCTTGTAACCAGTGGAACCTGGTGGGGTTGTAAGTCTATTCTTGGTACGCAGGCTGAGGATATGTTTATTTCAACTACCCAACTCTTGTAGGATTCTCAATTCATCAAGTTTGGAGCTAACTTGCATGGAACTTATTGCTTAAGCTCCTGTTGATTCTATTACCTCACAATTACCGCGTTGGTACTGTATAATTATGATGATTACGTAACTGAAGAGCAAGTACTCCTAATTTAAAAGCAACTAGATACTCGTGATTGGGAGGAAGTGAAATAAGACATAATATACTACTGCAGCACATATACAAAATATCTGTGTGGGGATTGCTTAAAATTTGAAAATAAATTAACGCTTAAAACAGGAGAACTAGGATGGCAACCTATAAATGATACGTATAGCCATCCTATGGTAGGTAGTGTACTATTTCTGAGAGTGATAAATGTCAAATATCCAACTTACCATCACCGAAGTTCATGATTTAAATTTCAGAAAAATAGTAGTTTATTTTGTTTATTTTTTTTGTTTCGAATGTATAAATCATTATTTAACTTTTTCCGTAATATTTCTCTAGGTTACATTGAAAATCACCTTCATTGTACACTTGTACATGTTGGAAAATGTACCGATAGTTCTTTTCATCAATTACCAATCTTTTATTCTGTATCTTTATTTTATAATATATCCTCCTTTGTGACATTGTTTATTATAAGTACTATTGTGTTGTAACTGAAACAAGAATGTTTCATATTTATTAACGACATCATTCGATTTTGTTTTTCTTCAGAATTTGAGGGAAGCTAGATTGACTCATTCGTTTCACTGTTGTGCTTTCCAATATCCTGCACAACATAACCCAGAGAAACACGCAATATTCGAAGAAAACATGAGGAACATTTGCCTGGAATTGAACAAACCAAAAAGTTCAAGACGAAGGAGATCTTTGGATTCTGGAGAATGGAAGTATGCTACCCAGTAAGTTTCACAAATATGCCATATATTTTCCTTATGAAAATAACCAATTACAAAGTGTTCAATATCAATGTTTGCCACTCTTTTACTTGAGAACTATGCTGAATACAAGATATTCAATAGTATAGCGAATAGCGAATAATGTGTTATTTATTGTCAAGAAATATAGAAAATTCCAACTACTTTCCAGACTCTTTTTTGTTAAATTGGTTATATTTTCTTGTACATTGCAACACTTTTTCCGGCTCTGGGCACCCTACATCAGTTTGCATTTTTCAAATATCAATAACATTATACAATGGAGATTACTCGCGAAAGAATAAACAGTGTTTTTAATAACTTTAACTAGATGCACGAATCTTTGTTGTTATAGAAATCACGAGTGGACGAAGTTATTACCACGAATGCCATTCGGAGTGCTAAGTACTTACTTACTTACGTTTGAATTAGAAATGTTTGTATTGAGACAAATAGCTGCGATATCTTGACAACCAAGTCAATAATGCATAAAATATGAAGATCTAATCAAACAACGTAAAAAATTGTTGCTTTAATTTGCAACTAACAAAATATCAGTGTAATTTTGATTATATTGGTCAATTTGATATTCTTTCTGATCACGATTAGATGACACCACTGTTTCAAGAATAATCAGTTGAATCGGTCGTATAATAGTTCTCAAAACGCGGTGAAGAACATACTGAAATGTGTTATGTTTATTCGATGCAAGTTAAGATCATATCGGTTCATCAATATTTGTAATGAGAAAAATATCTGGGTACCTTAAACAAGATGGTGGCCTTTTTTTGTTATTTTTTCAAATAATATTCTTTTCTTGTTTGAATGGTTGCTTTATCAGATGATGAAAATTACCATTTTCTAAGAGTTCAGATTAGGGGTGTGCGATATTGGAAATACGATATCGATATCAATACTCAATTCAATATCGATATTGATCGATATATCGATATCGATCGATATATCGATATCGATCGATATATCGATAAGTATCGATAAGTATCGATAAGTATCGATAAGTATCGATAAGTATCGATAAGTATCGATAAGTATCGATAAGTATCGATAAGTATCGATAAGTATCGATATATCGATAAGTATCGATGTATCGATATATCGATCAATATCGATAAGTGTCGATAAGTATCGATACTTATCGATACTTATCGATACTTATCGATACTTATCGATACTTATCGATACTTATCGATACTTATCGATACTTATCGATACTTATCGATACTTATCGATACTTATCGATACTTATCGATAATAATCGATATATCGATACTTATCTGTCGATACTTATCGTAGTAATACCCCTCGTCTAAATTGTATCATGGAAATCGAAAATTACAAGATGGCTCCAAAAATTGAGTTAGATGACAATCCTTTGATCTATTGGAAGAATTATGAACAATCATTCCCAAATTTAGCAAATGTGGCAAAACAATATTTGTGCGTGCAGGCAACAAGTGTTTCATCTGAAAGGGTTTTCAGTAAAGGGGGCAATATTGTTAACGATTTGAGATCATCCTTAACACCGGAACATGCCGAGCAATTGATATTTTTATCCACGAACAAAGATATCGTTCCTATTTCCTACTAATTAGTTCGAAAACTCAAGTTTATTTTTTCTGCTCTTCTACAGTTTGTTTTTGTTTGTTTGTACTTGTAGTACAAATAAATAAGGTACAAAACAAACTTTGTACCTTATTTACGCTATTGCATATTTTTTATTGTGATGAGCTAGTGATACATTTCTGTTTTTTAATATAATTTATTTTATGCGTTATGATGTTAAATATTTTCATTTGAGTATTCTTTTATCCTTTGTTTGATACAATAAAATAAATAATTTCCGACTTTTTGAAATGTTTCTATTCCTATCATATACCTATCAACAAAAATGGTGCATACAACTGTTGACATAACCAAATATGATAAATATTGATGTGTATCGATATGTTTTCGATATATAAATATGTATCAATATATCGATATCGATAAATATCGATATATCGATACATATCGATACATATCGATACATATCGATACATATCGATACATATCTATACATATTGATACATATCAATATATATCGATAAATATCGATAAATATCGATAAATATCGATAAATATCGATAAATATCGATAAATATCGATAAATATCGATAGATATCGATAAATATCGATAAATATCGATAAATATCGATAAATATCGATAAATATCGATATATCGATATTTTATCCTCACAGTATCGTTATTTGATATATCGATACATATCGATATATCGATATCTTTGCACACCCCTAGTTCAGATAGTATGAAAAATATTTACAAATTCTGCCGTGCTAATATAATGCGAAAATTCATTAAATCCAAAAAGATTCGCAAAATCACACTTTGTGCATGTTATCATCATGTTTTCTTCATTCTACCGAAGTTTTAATACTACCTACTTGTAATTAGTATTATAAATTTTTCATAAAATCACATCAAATCTACTGGCTTGAAGTTATATATACAAGGTCATATAGAACGCAGTTTTTCTCCAGCTGATTCTAACACTTGGTGACCCGTAAATAGGTCCAATTTTACCATTCTTCAGTAATTAGGAATGAGCTATTAATGTTAAACTCATAAGTAGTTTTAATTCGATTATTAAATTTTCGATATCGTAATTGAATAGATTCGACCGTAAATACGAATGAATTAAAATGTGAACTGTTAGAGAGAAGATGCTCTTCTAAGAAATCTATGATATGTTTTGAAAACATTTTAAATGCAATAGAAACTTTTGAAACTCCTTATGATTGAGATGTTCGCGATATGTTCTAAAATATTACTTAAATAAATATGTATTCTTGCTAATTCTTAGCGAATAATTATAGTGAGAGAAAACTCATATCAGTAGCTCATAGCTGTGCTTATTCATCAGAAAAGAAATATTTTCAATGGCGGCAATACCCATAATAATGCTATTATTTCAGCACTGCTTGGTGACTATTCATTTCTCCAAGAGTATACATTAAATGATATGCATATATATAATCTGGATTCATTTTCAGCAGTCATTTGAACTTTACAAAGAAGGGAACAGATTTCTCGAACATCCAAAATCAAATCCATAACGACATGTTGGTTCCGTTGAGAGGAAAAGCTATCGCAACAGAAGAAGCCAAACTCAGTGAAATTTTCGATTATAATGAGGACGATGGATTTTTTCATTCTGATGCTGCTGACATTGACGAGCAGCAACTCGAAATCGAAACACGTTGTGAAGAAATTATTTTTCAGTAAGTTCCAACCATTGTCCAGAAAATATGATTTTACTTCATAAATAATTGTTTTTTTAATACGAACCTGGCGACAATGGGCATATCCCACAAGAAAAATCAGTAGATTGATCAAGCTATTAACTATTATCATTATCAGAAATCACCCTGTAATTCACGATAAACTCGATGAAATTCCTTTATTATTATTTAATATATTCATTCTCTCATCAACACTGTCCTAAACAGTTCAGTTTCCTATTATGAGTAGTTTAATATAGTTATTCATTGATAAATTTATTACTTACCATTTGAGTTGACGAGTTGAAGGAACTTGTTCCCGCGTACATCCTACTAGTGGCCAAGATTTTCCACAAATAGTAAAACGTGGAAATCAAAATAAATGTAATATATGCAGGGTGATGACCAATGACGGTCCATCAAATTTCATCGACCTTTTAGGAACTTACTGAATATTTTGACTGGCCCAATCGTGTATGAGGCCCCGGTACAGGAAATCACTAATCACTGAAGGTGACAAGGAACAACCCCGAATCCACCTCCCCCGTAGCAGCGTTACGGTCCTCATACAACAAAAAAACCCTATCTGCTATCCTCCAAATCGTCATTCAAATGGTAATAAGTTTCTCAATGAATAACTATTAAACTAGTCATAGTAGGAAACTGAATTTTTGGGACAGTGTTGAGAAGAGAATGATGAATATATTAAATAATAATAAAGGAATTTCACCGAGTTAATCGTGAATTAGGTATAGGGTGATTTCTGAAACGTTGATATTTTGTCATTTTTATCATCAAAAATTTTCATGATCACCCTATATATCCCAACGAAATCATGTCAGCTATCTTCGGAGGATGATAATTCACTTGAATATACAGGATGTGTACGAAAGAACCAGCCATATATTTCACCAATTTTTCAAATCACCCAAAATAATTTTATGAATATTTCATTATTACATTACAATTTTTGGATATTACTAAAATGTTTCAATTTTTCACTCTGTACATAATGATATAATCTACAGTCTGCACCATCTGAATGGTATTTAGTAAAAATGCAGTTGGCACTTTCAAATCCCGAGAAAATAATTAAATAAAAATTACTGATTTTTAACTTGAACGCACTGTATTTCAAAATCTATAAATTAAGTAACTTTGCGATTCTACACGTTCAATCAGTACATCGATAACAATATACTAAAAATTCAGAAAATTTCACATAAAAAGTGCGGGGTCCTTTGGCACCGTGGAATGATTGTCAAGAATTTCTTTCTCTATCAGGGCCACCCAAATCTTCAATATCTGTCGTTTTCAGAGGGTGGTGAATTTTACTTTGAATTTTGAAACAAATAGTGTCATCAGGAACTCTTTATACATGAAAAGAGTATTGCCTATTTGACCTGGTTTTTTGGAAGAAGTTGTCATATCGAAAGATTAATACCAATTTTGGGGAGGTATCAAATCAAGAGTAT
Organism: Chrysomela aeneicollis; assembly: GCA_029955515.1. NCBI lineage: Eukaryota > Metazoa > Arthropoda > Insecta > Coleoptera > Chrysomelidae > Chrysomela > Chrysomela aeneicollis. The sequence goes on along the minus strand of JARUHQ010000009.1, from coordinate 6,488,558 downwards.
CACATTGTATATACACGGTGTTCTTTCAGCAGCAGAATTATTACCGACCGATAATTTTTTTCGAGTTCACGAATGATTTTGTTGTTGATAGAAAATTATCCCGAGTCGAAGACGAGACATGAGTGAAACCGAGGAAAAAATTATAGGGAATAAATTCTGCTGCGTATGGGAGATTCGGTAAGAAAATTTCATAAATTGGAGTTGCTGTTAATATGATGAGAAGATGAACCCTATACGACCTATTCTGCGTAGATACTGTAGATAGTTACTGATGTTTATTACTAATATTTCAAGAACATTCAAAACAGTAATCCGTTTTCAATCATAACATCTAATATCACATGTCTACCCAGATTTCATTCTGAGTGACTTTTGTCAATGAATTTGAATATAAGAAGCTTCATTTTTGACAGAAAAATTATCACTTATTAATTTCGTCAATTCGCGATAGGTGCTAAGCGATAGGTATACTACCCAGCGGTGACTCGTGAACCACTCGTAGTGGGATAACCACTGAACTTTCTGAGGGATAACCCACAGACTAACTTAACCTCTGTTCTGTTTATGTTCGCTTCTGATGTGAAAGGTGTACTTCCAGCAGTTTTTCGAGAGATGTTTTGGTAAAATACACGTGAAATCTTATCGTTTTTCTCGTATCAGTTATTGTTTGGTGGCAAGACACCTATGTCACAATGACACAAACATCAAAAATATGAAAACAAAACAAAAACGATACCACTTCGAGAAGTTCGAGTTGTTACCATGAGATAGTGCTACGTGTTATTTTCTATCGCGTTTAGAAATTAACAAAATTATCATGGTAATCGCCCGTTGCTATAAGCAACGTATAAAAAAAGGAGCCTTCTAATTGATTGAAAATAAATTAATGAAATTTTCAGGATAGAACAAGCTAATGAATAATATTTATCGCAATAATTCAATCCTATTCGAAATTATAAGTTCATTTATCAATTGAATTATATCCAAATATAATAGCAGTTTTAATCGCTAATTTGTTAGCGAAATACGTGTCGAGGTGTCAAGAATAACGTTTTGGTGTTGTGAAACCTGGGTGATAGTGAATATCATGCCAAATGTTACAGATCGTCATTTTATTCAATCCATAAGGTTGAATCACATAGGACACATAGAACTTCACATTTCTGCTGTTTATTATATTCGATAGAAAGGGAGTTCGTTGAATAATTATCACACTTATTGCGAAATGGAGAATGTCAATCTATGCAGGAAATATGACACGACCGTTTTCGAGTTATATGGAAGAAACTGTAATTTTCTATTTTCGATTTTATCGAATATCTTCAATTCGATTGAATTTAATATGAAAAGGAGAGTTTAAATTCGGCGACAAATACGGTTTTACAAACAAATCCGATATTGGAGCTACCATGCATTTTATTGAATATTCAATAAGTGTTAAAGTGTGCAAATAAATAAAGTAATTATTGTCAAAACTTATTTGCCACTGTTTCCAATTGAGTAGCAGAGGAATCGTTAATGGATTTTTAATTACGATATCATCTAGTGAATGTTTCAAAAATATCGTATTTTCAACTAGGCATAAATTAGGTATGTATTTTATATGATCACGACTTTCGTGTAATTTTATTTGAAAAATAAATTGTTATGATAGATTTAGTCATTACGTATACCCAGCAAACAATGAATCTCTGGACGCCCTCTGGGCCAACACATATGATTGGTCGGGTACATGCTGGCAATGGCAAAGCTACATCGGCAAAATGTCGGCCCAATATATGGAATATTGTAATCGGCAATGGGCCAATACCATTAAAAGGGTATCTTTCGACCGACATCATCCAAATGATGGCCTGTTTCAAGTGTTATTGAAGAGTTTCAGTTTGCTTCAGGAGCTGATCATTTGAAATTATGTCGGAAAGTGTTCATATAATCCTGAATATTTAATGTTGGTTGCATTTTTTCAATCCCGCTTATATATGAAAAGTTACCAAATTCAAAGTAGCGATATGTCAATTTGACATCTAGGAAAAGTCAAGTATTATGATTGAAAATTCAAATCACGGCACTAGTACTGAAATTAATGATAAGAAGACAGTAGCTACATTCCTATGCGTATTAAGCAAGATTCACTACCAAACTTTTTGCGTTTTGCTTTTTACGTTTCGTCTTCTGATTGGTGAAGCAGAATCTGGAATGAAACTGACGCAAAAAGCTGAATTTTCTCAGCTTTTTGCGTTGCGAATTGAGAAACGCGAAGTGGGAAGGTTATTTGGTGGTGTTTTATTGACATGTTTACTATAAAGATTTGCTTTAATTAGTGATTTCATCTACTTCATGAAAAATACTCGTTCTTTCACTATTATGACGGAATTTTCTTTTCAAGTAGGGAAGGAGCAATTTTTACAGTTTGCATGGATATTACAGCATGTACGGATGGATATTATTCTTTGAATTATGAGAAGTCAGGATACAAAAATTGGAATTCTGAACTTTTCGTAAAAGTATAGAGGTTATGCTTACTTTATTGACGAAGCAAAACGCCGAAACGGTTTTTGTTGTGAATGTGCTTTTGCGTCAGCTCGATTGCATATTTTGCTTCACCAATCAGAAGGCAAAACGTAAAAAGAAAAACACAGAAAATTTTGTTGTGAATCCCGCTTTAGGATAAAATAACAGAGGTGAAGCACACAGGCATTGGTCCTATCGGCGGTCAGAGTCTCCTATTGATGTTGGTCCGACGTCATTTGCCACTGTTTTGCCGTAGCGGCAACTTCTGGCAAGCAGGTCTTGGCTCAGTACTGGGCCAACTGATATTGTTTGCTGGGATAGTTGTCTAAGCTTGACCCTCGATGTCGTCATCATCTAACCTCCTTTTCCTTATCTACTACCTATAGTCACTTATTATTGAGATATACGTGATATATATTACGTTGTCTTCTACTCTTCTTACTGAAAAAAATAACTGCTGTATTTCTTAAGATCACGAATTTGACAGAAAATGTATCACCTACTAATATTTCTATTAACGAATCAATTATAATCTCTGTAATTATTTTTTTTGTTCCAGGATGCAGTGGAGCAAAAAAAATGGCGACTAGACTTATAGTGATTCGAGAAATGCAGAGGATATTTTTTTCAATATTTAATGAAGAAATCGAAAGAAGTAACGTTGAAAAACCATTCTTTTCATGAACTACTGGTAAGATATTTTCTAATTATCTGACAATCCATAAAAATTCCATTAGTGGGATAGGAATAATAGCTATTTATGTACCAAGTGCGTTATATAGATATCATCCCTCGGGCCAAAGGCCCTCGGGTGAATGTTGCCCGATGGGCGTTAGGATCTAGTAACGCTCGTGGTGCATACAAGATTTTATTTTTCACGAAAAAATTATCTTAAACGACGTTGTTTACTTCATAATTTTTTTCTCATAGTATTTACTGCGTTCTGGTCGGCAACTGAGCACAAGTGAGCTTCTATGCAATTGCCATGGAAACATTGAAGAGGTTGCTAAGGGTTGTTTATTTAATAAAACGACGCTGCATTTAGCGGGCGTTATGATTCATAATGCCCTCCATAACGCCCCGGGCGTTATGGGTCTGTTAATAGCAACCGTTGCCAAGGTATTATAAAGCAGTAACGATCAAGTGAAAAATAAAAAATTGATCGGGCACCAGATTATTACACTGGAGATGTAACAAGAGAGTTTTTCTAAATATTCTTCGGTCACTTGCTTAGACGTTAAGACCTTAGAATGGACCTGCGCGACCACCCGATCTCACGCCCCTTGATTTTCACTCGTAGTACTTAGTTTTTGATAACATTACTCAATGCATGCCATCTCCCAATTCTTGTTATTTAGCGGTAGGAGTCAACAGCAGCTCAATTGATCAATAATTAAGAATTCTTTATTTGCATGTTATAAAATTCAAAAACTGGAAGATCTTTTTGATAAACTCCTAGAATGTTGAACTTGCAATAAAAACTGTTAACCGTACGAGATAAGATTTGGGAGGAGTGGTTGTAATAATTTAAACTATTTCAGTTGATCACTTCCGGTGTAACCGAAACTTACTCTTTCAAATAGCATCATATATATTTTTATTGTACTCGACATCACCTTTCCAACGATGTATTACACATTATATTTTACATTTTATATTCATGAAATGGAAATTTGTAAAAAAAAGTTTTTTGCTGATGTCGTTAAAATGTAGGTATTGGCAGATTATTTCTGCATTGAGAGGAAGTGAATTGATGTAGAACCAGATATATGAAGTAGAAAAAGCTTGAATACATTTTGTTTATTATTATATATTTTCGGAATAAGTATGAGCAGGTATCGTCCGCATTATGTATAATGTGGAATGTATACATGGACTCGCTTTAACGATGTTGTTAATTAAACACCTACCTTCTTAATGTCAAGAATATCCGAATTACAGGTAGTCAGTGATGATTGATCTGTTATATCTACTCCTGGAAAACTAACGTACAGGGCCTGTCCCTGAATACCAGAGTAGATAGGCTATAGGGGCCCTAGCCCAAAATCCCATATTTTTTCATTTGGAGGTTCATTTGGGTCAAAATTGAACATTTTTTAGGAGGGGGACCGCTAACGTTATGAAAACCAACTAAAAACCAACTAAAACCAACTAGAAACCAATTGAAAACTAACAAACCAACCCTAGTTGGTTCTGAAAACCAACTAAAAAACAACTAAAAACCATCTAAAACCACATAAAAACCAACTAGAAACCAACAAGCGCGCATGCAGTCCCCCTACTCCGAAATGTAGTCTTTACCCAAATGAACCACCATAAGAAAATACATGGGATTTTGGGCTATCTACTCACCAGTGTCGACAAATTCATTCATTGGTTGATACAGTTCATACAGTCAACAAAATTAGTTCTTGAATATATGAGAGTATCCTCAACTAGGTATATAAATAGTGAGAAAAGGTGAGCAATTGATGGTTGTTTGGAGAGCCATATCCTTTGTATTATAAATTCTGATATCAACATTTTGGGCGAAGTAACCCCACCTTACTGTACGTTAATTACTAACTAAGAATACTATATTTCTAGGGTTCCTGAAGTAGAATGTTTTCCTGGGCCGAACGCACTAAACCCCTGCGAAGATATAATGGGTCTCTCCTGGCTTCGAATATCAGTATGGTGTGTGATCGTACTAGCCATACTAGGAAACCTGGCCGTGATAACCGTCATGCTATTCGGCCATTCGGAGATGACAGTGGCCCGATTTCTCATTTGCAATCTGGCCATTGCTGATTTTTGCATGGGGTTGTATTTGTTGCTCATCGCTTCGATGGATTATCACTCGGTTGGGGCCTACTTCAACTTTGCGTACAACTGGCAATACGGTAAGGACGCGTGCTTTTGACAAGTCCTTCTCGAACAGAAAATTACAAAAAATATATACGGAAATTCTTTGAATAAACTGGAAAACCCCATGGCCAGATACAACTTCTGGAAGGATTAAATAGGTCGTTTCATTCAGATGATTTTTTGAGGCTCATGCGCTAGAATTTTTTAACCAAAAGCTGACTGAATATTGCGAAAGTGAACAGCCATTGGCTAGTTTCGGCATTTTCACATCTTGTCAACTGTCAATGACATCACAGATGCAGACATTGGTGTTTATGTTCGTCAAATCGTTATCTATAGTATTTCATTCGTTTTACATTTTAATTCAAAATAAAATAATCCATCCATAGGTGAAGTTATAATTACATATTATTTTCATTTCCGTAAATTAAGTTTATCATTCGTCATATAAAAGGAAAGGCCTACATAATACCCAAATTAAAACTAAAACATAATATATGTTTATACTTTATCTCATCAATGTGAAGTTTTTTTTCATTTTTCACTTTCATCTTATAATTCAGAATCAGTTAAAGATAAGTATAGTGACGTTTCATACCATTTGACCAAGGTGGATATAGGATGGTGAAACAGCTTCCTATTAACAAGCACTAGAATAAACTGTAGACCTTTGCCTACTTGATTTCATACCGTAATAATATTTCCTGAAGTTATCAGAGATGGCGACATACCTTGTGTCGGTAAAACAGAAACTCTGCATCTATCATCTACTTATCAGTTTCATCTATTCTAGATGAAAAATGACTGAGAAGAGTCAAAATATCGATAATTTTTCCAGATTCACTGAAATTATTGAGTTTTGATGTCGTTTCAACTCACGTCTGTCAGATGCGAACCACAGAAATACATTAGCAACAGAAATTTTCTTCGATAATCGATCTCACCGCCATCTTCATTCAAGTCGTGGAAATATTACTACCCTTCTCAAACGGTCTACAAGTTTTTCGCAGAAACAATTGAAGAGCTGTTTCACCATCCTATATCCACCTTGCATTTGACAAGTAATTGATTGTTCACATAATGGGTAAAAGAAAATACACAGTGTTAAAAGAAATAAACCTTTTTTATGGCCAGAAAAATATCACACTTTTGCCTCGAAAACTAAATATTAATGCGGATGTCAAAAACAGGGAGATACATAGCTATAAAAAATGTTCAAAAAAAATTTGCTTATATCTTTCTATAGAATCCGAAAATCCAATAATGTCCACGATTATTCGAATTCGACGCTCATCATTGTGATCTTGAAAAAACCTTACAGATATGAAGAAGTTCAAATCAGGAGAAAGTTACTAAATATTTTTAATTACGATATTTCTTCCCGCTTTTCATTGGATGTTCATCAAATCGGAACGCACTTCTTCATTGTCACCTTTTGCGATCAAATTTGATGTTTTGACTTTTTGTAGTAGTAGGTAATCATAACTTCACTTTTTTAAGTAAGAAGATGCTTATTCCTTTCATATTTTCCATTATAAATTGAATCCTGTTATAAAACATGAAATAAAACACAAGAACACCTGCTTTTGATTTTGGTGTATGTCCAACAAAAAATTAAAATATTACTGGATCTTAGCATAACATCCTTATCTACATGCAAAAACTGTCGAAGTCAATCATTTAGATGTAGGTTTATTGAAACAAAGTCAGCTGACTTTGATTGAAAACAGTAATCCTTGAATATTCTTCCTCGCTTGATAATGTTTGGATTACCTACTATAAATATTATTCTTCTCAACACGTTGATTTGGATTAGATAATTCAACTGATCATTTCTTAATTGAAGCAGGTCAAAATTCTATTTGTACTTATAAATGTGATGATTTTTTGCAGGAGTGGGTTGTCAAATAGCAGGATTTCTGACAGTGTTCTCCAGCCATTTGTCTATTTTCACCCTAACCATTGTTACCTTGGAACGATGGTTCGCCATAACATATGCCTTACATTTGACTAAACGTATATCGATAAGGTCTGCGATATATACTCTTCTCGGGGGCTGGATTTATTCGATCGTCGTTGCTGCATTGCCCATTCTGGGTGTCAGTAATTACAGCAGTACTAGGTAGGTATGTATGGATGACAAATATAGAAATATATTCAGAATTAATTTCCATAAACACCGAGTCAAAATCCTTTGTTAGACACCTCAGGATTATTCAACCGCCCACTTTTCTTTTACTATGTATTACTCTTTTCTTGAATTTTTGTTCCTACTTCGAATAGGTAATAATATACAAAGACCGATTGATAACCGCCATTCCCAAGAAAATCCTCATAATTCTTTAATAGAGAGTTACTCGGCGAACAAAGCGAATATCTTGGCGATTTTTTAAAGTATATATAGAAGAATAAATTGTTCAGTTTTCTACCGATAAGTGCTTCACAAAATGAATGAATAGCTACAGGTTCAGAAACACACTGGAGTCGAATTTATTATATTCTTTCAACTGAGCTCAATTATTATTATTATTATATAAAATTGAAACTCTCTTCTAAGTTATCAGACATTCAGAAGTCCATATACAAGGTGAGTCAGCATTAGACCGACAAACTTCGTAAACAGGTTCCTTACTTAATTTTGAGGTGAAGAGGTCCTATCAACTTAGGTCCCAGAGGCATCATTATCTTTGAGATAAAGGGTGTCGAATGGAAAATAATTGAGATTTATGTAAATTTCTTCGGAACCCCTGTAGGAAAAAATCCAACTAGGTATACACATTGATTAAGGTAATTACTTATTGGAGTTTCCATTTTCTAATTTCGTTGACCAGTATTGCATAGTTACGATAATATTTAGCCCTATTTTCTTCATATTTTTTCTTAGACAGATGAAATATCGAATTGGTGTGTGACATATCATTTAGGCTTATTGGTACTGATCCTAAGAAATAAAAAAACACATGCTCAAATGTAGAAGTTTCTGAGATACATAAAAATATATGTCTTGAGGTGATATTAATAATAATGATGCCGAGAATAACGGAAAAAAATGAAAAAAATAGGTATATTCTGATGTGTGATGGACATGAAAACACGCACTAATGATGAAGGTAGCCAATATTTGGTGTCTCTATACTCACATTCACTTTTAGATAGTGTGGATTCATTTCAAGTTGAACCTTCATAAGACACCCATGTTAAAAGTTTTAGCCTACAATCACGCGTAGGGAAACGTCATAAAGCACACTGTTTTGTTATTTATTATATATTGACATTAACTGAAAAATATTTAGCATGCTATTATCCTCATGAATTTGTGATGCAAGTTTGTAGCAAGTTGTTTGCTGCCATCAATATCCAGCCATATAGTAGACATAGTTTCAGTGAAAAAATGGATTAGCCATAAATTGGAAAAAATTTTGAGAGAAAAATAGTCTATCCAATTAAAATATCAAACATAGTTTGAAATGAATGTCTGGTAGACTACGAGCAGAAAACAACTACTTTCCTGGTAAATACCACGCAGAACATTGAATTATATCTGTTCGTAGTCCATGCAACGATTCACACTGTGAATGCAGATCGCAAATGTTTCTTTCTTCCTAAGACGTGACAAATTCACACCGAGACAGGCACGCCTAACAACCTACAGACCGGTTTCGGGCTTATTGGCCCTCATCAGTGCAGGGTAGTTATCCGAGTAGAGACCGTAAGATCTCAACTCGAAGCGTTGCCTGTCCCAATGCATTTTTGTCGCGTCTATTTGACCGCACCGAGCCGCGTTCCAACAGACAATTGAAAGTGGCGACACCATGCGGCAGAAGAAAGAAACACTCCAGAACCGAATCTCCCAAGTTTTACAGAACTTGGAAGTGGCTGAGAGCTCGACTAAGCTCAATAAATGAAAAAATGGATTAGCCAAAAATTGGAAAAAATTTTGAGAGAAAAATAGTCTATCCAATTAAAATATCAAACATAGTTTGAAATGAATGTCTGGTAGACTACGAGCAGAAAACAACTACTTTCCTGGTAAATACCACGCAGAACATTGAATTATATCTGTTCGTAGTCCATGCAACGATTCACACTGTGAATGCAGATCGCAAATGTTTCTTTCTTCCTAAGACGTGACAAATTCACATCGAGACAGGCACGCCTAACAACCTACAGACCGGTTTCGGGCTTATTGGCCCTCATCAGTGCAGGGTAGTTATCCGAGTAGAGACCGTAAGATCTCAACTCGAAGCGTTGCCTGTCCCAATGCATTTTTGTCGCGTCTATTTGACCGCACCGAGCCGCGTTCCAATTTATGGCTAATCCATTTTTTCATTTATTGAGCTTAGTCGAGCTCTCAGCCACTTCCAAGTTCTGTAAAACTTGGGAGATTCGGTTCTGGAGTGTTTCTTTCTTCTGCCGCATGGTGTCGCCACTTTCAATTGTCTGTTGGAACGCGGCTCGGTGCGGTCAAATAGACGCGACAAAAATGCATTGGGACAGGCAACGCTTCGAGTTGAGATCTTACGGTCTCTACTCGGATAACTACCCTGCACTGATGAGGGCCAATAAGCCCGAAACCGGTCTGTAGGTTGTTAGGCGTGCCTGTCTCGATGTGAATTTGTCACGTCTTAGGAAGAAAGAAACATTTGCGATCTGCATTCACAGTGTGAATCGTTGCATGGACTACGAACAGATATAATTCAATGTTCTGCGTGGTATTTACCAGGAAAGTAGTTGTTTTCTGCTCGTAGTCTACCAGACATTCATTTCAAACTATGTTTGATATTTTAATTGGATAGACTATTTTTCTCTCAAAATTTTTTCCAATTTATGGCTAATCCATTTTTTCATTTATTGAGCTTAGTCGAGCTCTCAGCCACTTCCAAGTTCTGTAAAACTTGGGAGATTCGGTTCTGGAGTGTTTCTTTCTTCTGCCGCATGGTGTCGCCACTTTCAATTGTCTGTTGGAACGCGGCTCGGTGCGGTCAAATAGACGCGACAAAAATGCATTGGGACAGGCAACGCTTCGAGTTGAGATCTTACGGTCTCTACTCGGATAACTACCCTGCACTGATGAGGGCCAATAAGCCCGAAACCGGTCTGTAGGTTGTTAGGCGTGCCTGTCTCGATGTGAATTTGTCACGTCTTAGGAAGAAAGAAACATTTGCGATCTGCATTCACAGTGTGAATCGTTGCATGGACTACGAACAGATATAATTCAATGTTCTGCGTGGTATTTACCAGGAAAGTAGTTGTTTTCTGCTCGTAGTCTACCAGACATTCATTTCAAACTATGTTTGATATTTTAATTGGATAGACTATTTTTTTCTCTCAAAATAGTTTCAGTCATGTGACCCTAATTATCATCAAAGTGAATTTGGAGGTTAACTAATGTCTCATTGACAAATTGAAATTAGTTACGATATTTCTCCTTATAATCCGAAATGAAACTCCAATATATATATATACAGTGTCACACATAAAGTACGCGACATATGGAAGTTTTTTTTATTAATAGATATAAAGAAAATTTTACTTCGCAGTTAGTTTCTGCTGAAAAATGAGTAGAATACAGCATCTTTCATTTTTTCATGTGCTACTCTAAACCTGTCAAATTTGACATTTTTCCGAAAATCCTTTTAAATTTGTTCCAAATTTGGACTCTCTACTGTCACTTCGACTTTTTTCCATTTTTTTTAATTTTTCGAATCTTTCGCTCTATCGATTCGAACAAAACATGATTAAAATTTCATAAATTTGATGAATATGAGACTTCAATATCATATCTTGCCCAGGAAATACCCACATTGGCCTGTTACCAGAAAATAAAAAAAATGCATCTCCAGAAATTCGTCTTTGTTGTTGCAAAGTTCATCTAGTGTTTTCATTTCATTGTTAAACTGATGTGGATTTTCAATATGTCAGTCATCAACTGATGTGGATTTTCAATATGTCAGTAATCGAATAAACGAATTTCTCTTCATTCTTATTACACTCGTATTTCTTTTTTAAATAGATTTTTATCCAGTTTGATTATTTTTCTGACCAATAGTTCAGTTACAAACAAACCCGAAATATCATACTTTTCTGTAAACTAAACAATGACCTACAGTTTCATAATTATTCAAAAGACTTTCGTTCTAGCGATTTGTACTAGACATGATATAAAATTTCGTGATTTTAAACAATACAAGACTAATGCAACATCTCGGGATGAAAATATAGTAGGTACCTACTGATCAAATCGAAATAAAATTTTCACTAAGTAGTAGTCGAAGTGACAGTTGAGCGTCCAAATTTGGAACAAATGTTTAAAATTGGAAACTGAGCATCTTTTTTCTCTGGTATTTTTCGAAATTTACAAAAAAATTGAGGATTTTCGAAAAAAAATTCAAATTTCACAGGTTCAGAGTAGCACATGAAAAAGGGAAAGTCGCTGTATTTTACTCATTTTTCAAGCACAAACTAACTGCGAAGTAAGGTTATGTGTGACACTGTATATATGAATTTGGTGTGAGAAAAGCTTATGGTGACAGTGAGAACTTCACCAACTAATTATTCCTATCCGACCCGTACGTATTAATGCGAGCGTGCGATTTCTTTTCATTTCAACATGTGTGCCTTTTTCTCTCAAATAAAATAAAAAAATTGTACATTGATATTCTACTTCACTATTCCCAACATGGGTATCCCCATAAAAACCATCGACAAAGCCTATACTTGTTCATCGTCAATCCTCCAAGAGATCGAGTAATTCTAACCTAACTCCTGCATTGATAAATGCGCTAATTATTCTTCACTTCAATAGGTCTGTTCTAGCAGCGATTTCGAATAGTTTGCAATCGTCAGTATGCGCATGCTCATACTGCTTTAATAGACTCATAAATCAGTAAGCGCATGCTCCGGACGATTGCAAACTATTCGAAATCGTTGCTAGAACAAACCTGTTATTCATCAGCATACGTCTCTCCATGGAAACCAACAAGCTCATCGAAAAAGCCTACCTGTTAACCGTCATTCCTCCAAGAGAACGAGTAATTCTAACCTAACTAATAGGGGGAAGATGCCTAAGACTGCACACTTAACTTGAAATCTGCTATAGAAAAAAACCGGTACACCTTGGAAAAGGGAAATAAAATGTATCATGTGAATAAACTTTTAATCTTGCAAAACATAATCAGAACATAAACGTTTATTTCAAGTTGAAATAACAAAAAAATTAATTGGAACAAAACTCAACTGCGCACTCTTAGCACATAAGTGGTGAAAGAATGCGCACGGCGCTAATCTAACAGTGCGCAGACTATCTAAGAATGCGCACTCGTTACATTTTGAGAAAGATTAGTGTTTTTGCATTTATCACAATAAAAAAGCTAAATCCTTCATAGTCGGTACAAACTTCATGGAACCACTTTTTACACGTCGAACATTCAATGAGGTCTAATTCCGGAGGATCTGTTTATGATGGTTCATCGCAGACTGGACAAATCCCACAGTGTTTTTTGGAAACCATTGCTTTTTGAGTAGTTTCAGTTTTTTTTCTGCCTCTTGTTGCCTTTGGATGCATTAATCTGCCGTTTTGCAGCACTCGCAGTTTTTTGGTGTTCTAGGCTTTGTTTAGTTGTTTCTTGTTCAACCAAGGAATCCTTGAAAGGCGTTCCTGTTATAATTTTAGATTTATTTCCTACCCTCTTCCGCTTTGTATCTCTGCCTGCTGATTCAGAAAAAGGAGACAGATTTCATACAAAATCTTTGAATAATCTGCTGCAGAAGAATCTTTTGTTGAGGAGGTGACTGGAATGATACCAGAAGTACCCGAAACTTCAGTTAATGAACTGGCTGCAGCACGGCCTTCATCTTGCACTTTTGGTAAGGTATAGCCTCTACAAAAATTGATTGAATATCAATACGCAGTGCGCACACTTAGAACGCTTCAAAATGCGCACTCTTGGGAAACGGTCAATTTTCGCTTCGAACACGAAAAGTTCTAATTAATAATGGCAATAAAGACCATATTGGCTTCTTTTCAGTATCCAAAAACATGTCTAAATGCGCTGCCTTTGGGTTTCCGCGGGATAACCTCAAATACATGCACTTTTGTTCAAATGAAAATGTAGAAATATTACATCGTTACGAACATGTGATAATTCAGTTCTTGCTTCTCCGATTCCCCTGAACTCTTCACAGGTTCGTTAGGTTTGTTGCAGCTATCGACAGAACACTGAACCGAGCACACCATTAACCTCTTGCCACTGTAAACAAGCTATGCGCGTTCTTAGATTGTGCGCTATCTTAGGCGCCCTTACCCTACTACTATAGAATTCGTACATTGATATTCTACTTCACCATTTCCAGCATAGGTCTTCCCATAAAAACCATCGGCAAAGCTTACTTGTTCACTGTCAACTTCATCGTCACTTCATTATTCTTCAGCATATGTCTCCCAACGGAAACCAACAAGCTCATCGACAAGGCCTACCTGTTCACCGTCATTCCTTCACTAACCTACAACTTCTACATCGATAAAAACTCATTATTTTTCACTTCATTTTTTCCAGCATATGTCTCCCCATGGAAACCAATAAACTCATCGACAAAGCCTACCTGTTCAACGTCAAATCCTCCAAGAGAACCAGTGATTCTAACCTAACTGATACTACTATAGAATTCGTACATTGATATTCTTGTTCACTATTTCCAGCATAGGTCTCCTCATCAAAACCATCGACAAAGCCTACTTGTTCACCGTCAACTTCATCGTCACTTCATTATTCTTCAGCATATGTCTCCCCATGGAAACCAATAAACTCATCGACAAAGGATACCTGTTCACTATCATTCCTCCACTAATCTATATAACTCATACACTGATAAAGGTTCTCATTATTTTTCACTTCATTATTTTCAGCATATATGTCTCTCAATGGAAACCAACAAGCTCATCGACAAAACCTACCTGTTCATCGTCATTCCTCGAGGAGAACCTAACTAATACTACTAAAGAATTCGTACATTGATATTCTACTCCCCTATATTTCCAGCATAGGTCTCCTCATCAAAACCTTCAACATATATGTCTCCCAACGGAAACCAACAAGCTCATCGAAAAGTCCTACCTGTTCACCGTCAATCCTCCACTAATCTAGGACTCCTACATTGATAAAAGCTCTCATTATTTTTCACTTCATTAATTCTAGCATATGTCTCCCCATGAAAACCAATAAACTCATCGACAAAGGCTACCTGTTCACCGTCATTCCTCCACTAACCTACTACCTACTCCTACATTGATAAAGGTTCTCATTATTTGTCACTTCATTATTTTCAGCATATATGTCTCTCAATGGAAACCAACAAGCTCATCGACAAAACCTACCTGTTCATCGTCATTCCTCGAGGAGAACCTAACTAATACTACTATAGAATCCGAACATTGATATTCTACTCCACTATTTCCACCATAGGTCTCCTCATCAAAACCATATCGACAAAGCCTACTTGTTCACCGTCAACTTCATCGTCACTTCATTATTCTTCATCAGCATTATGTTCTCCTCAAGGAAACCAATAAACTCATAGACAAAGCCTACCTGTTCACCTTCATTCCTCCACTAACCTTTAACTCCTACATCGATAAAGGCTCTCATTATTTTTCACTTCATTATTAAACCAACAAGCTCATCGACAAAGCCTACCTGTTCATCGTCATTCCTCCAAGAGAACGAGTGATTCTAACCTAACTGATACTACTATAGAATTCGTACATTGATATTCTTGTTCACTATTTCCACCATAGGTCTCCTCATCAAAACCATATCGACAAAGCCTACTTGTTCACCGTCAACTTCATCGTCACTTCATTATTCTTCATCAGCATTATGTTCTCCTCAAGGAAACCAATAAACTCATAGACAAAGCCTACCTGTTCACCTTCATTCCTCCACTAACCTATAACTCCTACATCGATAAAGGCTCTCATTATTTTTCACTTCATTATTAAACCAACAAGCTCATCGACAAAGCCTACCTGTTCATCGTCATTCCTCCAAGAGAACGAGTGATTCTAACCTAACTGATACTACTATAGAATTCGTACATTGATATTCTTGTTCACTATTTCCAGCATAGGTCTCCTCATCAAAACCATCAGCAAAGCCTACTTGTTCACCGTCAACTTCATCATCACTTCATTATTCTTCAGCATATGTCTCCTCATGGAAACCAATAAACTCATCGACAAAGGCTACCTGTTCTCCGTCATTCATCCACTAATCTATATAACTCCTACATTGATAAAGGCTCTCATTATTTATCATTTCATTATTCTTCAGCATATGTCTCCCCATGGAAAACCAAAAAACTCATCGACAAGGCCTACCTGTTCACCGTCATTCCTCCACTAACCTATAACTCCTACATCGATAAAGGTTCTCATTATTTTTCACTTCATTATTTCCAGCATATATAACTCTCAATGGAAACCAACAAGCTCATCGACAAAGCCTACCTGTTCACCGTCATTCCTCCAAGAGAACGAGTAATTCTAACCCAACTAATACTACTATAGAATTCGTACATTGATATTCTACTACATTTCCAGCATAGGTCTCCCCATAAAAACCATCGACAAAGCCTACTTGTTCACCGTCAACTTCATCGTCACTTCATCTTTCTTCAGCATATGTCTCCCCATGGAAACCAATAAACTCATCGACAAAGCCTACTTGTTCACCGTCATTCTTCCACTAATCTATAACTCCTACATTGACAAAGGATCTCATTATTTTTCACTTCATTATTCTTCAGCATATGTCTCCCCATGGAAACCAACAAGCTCATCGACAAGGCCTACCTGTTCACCGTGATATTCATCAACGGGTCAGCGTTCGCGCTGATGGTCTTCTGCTACGTCCAGATCTACCTCAGCCTCGGCTACGAGACGCGCAGAGCCAGCGCCAGCGGCGAGATGTGCATCGCCAAGAAGATGGCGCTGCTGGTGTTCGTGGACTTTGCGACGGTGGCGCCAGTGGCCTTCTTCGGGTTGACGGCCCTGGCAGGATACCCGCTCATCGGGGTCACCAAATCGAAGATCCTGCTCGTGTTCTTCTACCCGCTGAACGCATGTGCCAATCCGTACCTCTACGCGCTGATGAATAGCCAGTACAGGATGGACTTGTACATCTTGGTGGCCAGGTTGGGAGTCAATTATGTATCTTTTTCTATGACTGTTGAAAAATGGACCCTTTCTGTGTGTTATGTATTAAATAACACTTCGATTCACAATTTTTATTTGAATCTTTCTGCGATAACAATTCGTTTTAGACTGAAATGACCTTCCAACACAGCTTTCAATTCATCAAAAGTTTCGACGCTTGGTAGATCTGGAAACACCAAACTTTTGAAAATTCCATAAACTTCTGCACCTATTGAGGTTATTTATAAAGGTACTCTTCTATCATCCGGTACAACATCATCACATAGAAACAGAGATTCCAACCGTTCCATCCAACTTGGAAATTCTCCTGTTTCTGAATTGAATCGTTCAATATGACCTACTAAAGGCAACATTTCTACTGACACAACTGACGTTTTTTATTACCTACTGATTGACACAATCCCTTTTTCTTTAAATGAAGGATCGGACTGCTAATCGTCGCCAATAATGTGGTGTATTAAATAACACTTTGATTCACAATTCTTATTAGGATATTATCACATCCTGAAATATTTTTACCAAACAGAATGAACATGACAACATTTTTGTTGAAAACTGGATACATTACACAAAACATGCCACGCCTTGTGTAATAAAGAGCCTGTACACAACGGGCTATAACCAAGACACCATTTGTGCAAAATTGAAATGAAATATGGAGCTTGCAGTGCAATGTTTGTATCAGACTCGCCATGAAATGTCATAATTTTTGACAATACACCTACCTACCTGGAGTGATTAACTTACTTCTTGTGAAAATGGATTCAGAAAGCGAAAACGAATTCAACTGCACTCCACCAGGAGTTCTACAAGCTGCCATAGTTTGAGTACAATCCATAAAATTTCTATCAACGATTTCTCTACCTTCTTTTAGAAGGAAAAAGTTCGTTGCTTAGTTGAATAAGTACTTGCATACGCATTGAGACTTGTTGTAGGTTCGAATCTCTAATACCTACCTTTTTTTCTCTCTTTTTCATTAATTTATAGTTTTTCCGATATTTACTTTTCCTTAGCATTCAAAATAAATTTGATTTACAGAAACCATTGAAATTTGACCGTTCTAATTGAAAGGTGAGCCTACGGCTCACGTCGCAAATTTCATTCTCGTGTGATTATTAGGCAGCATTACACGCTCGTTGAATAATATACTTATTCACCATAAGTTCACGGGAAATGCTGAGACCGCTAACGAATGCAGATTATTATTTCACTTTCCTTAATTTGAGCAATCTACCGGCTTGTTCCCATCAGCAGATCCGTATTGTCACGAGACCGGAAGTCATTATCTCGTGACTAGCCATGATTTATGGCCTCGCGATAACATCGCTCGCCGACGCACCAATTAGTGGATGACTCATACCAGTCGCAGTTTCTCGAGAATGAACGGTATTCCTATTAAATATTCAAGATTTCCCTAGAGTGATGAGTATTTTATGCCTATATAAGCAACGCAGTGGCGCAGACAGTCAGTTTAGAAAGTAAGCTTGTAATGTGAACATTGAGATTTGTAAAGCGAATATCGTTGTGATTCAATTAAGTGTTTATTGAGTTGTATTTCGAGTGTTAAGTGAAATAAACTGTTCAGTTTTGTACTGAGTGTTTAAAATTCACGAACCCAAGTAGAAATATCGTAACAGTTTATGAAAAACTTTTGGTGATTACCAAAAACATAAAGAGTCAGACATATACTGGGTAATTCTAATTCTAGTGCAACCATTGGGATCTCGAGAACGCATTAATTAGCAGAGTTAATACCACATCAAGTTATAACGGAAGGCTTAATGAGCTTTTTGCAACCGGCACTGAAAATATAACGTCTAGAAAATTTTTAAATTCCGGGTATTTTCGGAATAAACTACGCAACACTCGTCGCACCCCGAAATTTTGCTGCTGTTCAAATCTGAATAATTTTTTACTGCTTTGAACAATTTGAATTCTGTTCACACTTTTCGTTAGCCAGTCCTTCCGCTATAATCTCATACTACTTCGAAACATGAGGTTCTTGAAGCTACCTAAATCACACAGAAAAAAGTGCTTTAAGAATGTAACATTCATCATCTCGTAACTTAACGTAAAATAAAATGAGATATTGAATCTCGAATGTCAACAATTCACCAAAATAACATCTAATATGTTTAAAAAGGTAGACTACGAACGTGGGAACCTTGTATTTGGAGTGTTTTTTTTTCGCCGTATGGTGTCGCTAGTTTCAAGTCCCTCTAGAAACGCGGCTCTGTGCAATGAAATATGCAATGCGGGGATTGCAATGGGACAGTCAACGCTTCGAGTTGACTGCCCTGCACGTAATTATGTGCATGTAATTATTGCCGCGTGTAAGGAGGAAAGAAACACCTACATATTGTACCTATATTCACCTAGTGAATCGGTGCATAGACTATGAGTAGATATAATTCAATGTTCAGTTGTTTTCTGCTCGTAGTCTACCTTTTTGCAAGAGGCTCAAGTTCCTGGAAGGGGTCTTTCAATACCAGGAACCTAGCTCCCAGGAAACTGATAAACTTTGCACGAAGTCTCGGAATCCCGGGCCTCCAATAGATTAAGGGTTATGCACAAAAGATCTTATAGGTCGAGGTGCTTGAGCGACTGCACAGCCTTAACGACCCCCCCCCCTACAAACTACAATCTACAATCTACCTTTTTGAAAATCTCAAATGTTTTTCGGTAAATTGCAATTCATAACTTTTCCTTTGTATCTTGTAACTTTTTATAAATAACCGTGCACACGTGCCCATTAGTAGAAAAATCGAACTTTTATTAATAACTCGTAAACAATAAGAGACGATAGCAAAATTTTGTTTTCGTTTATAAATTTATCTAGAAGAAAGATGTCGAGAATACGACATCTATTTTTTTGTATTTCCTATAGGTATAGTTACCCTACGCGCCTACACAAACACCGAAATATGCCCACCCGTCTGTACATATAAAACAATAGAATATATCATTCGAGCTTCCTTTAGTAATCCACAATAACGACCCTTCAACATATTAATTCACATAATTACAACTAAGTTTTCAACAGAATAAAAAATTCAGAATAAAAAATCGGCTTAGGTTAGATGCATACATTCTTTATGTGACACCCTCTTACCTATATATTTGGTTTCTTTGATTATATTTCTGGAAGTTGTGACATATTGAATATGCTCATCAGACGTGCACTTTTTGGCATAATTCACATTTAAAAACTGTAATAATATACAGGGTGTTCTATTCGGAAATCGTAAGTTGATGTCATGTCAAGTTCAATTTTTATCGAATGAAAATATCGAAAAGTACCGTTTAGTTAGCATATTCAACGTTCCAAGAGTATGTGGCTGCATGTATACGAAAATATCCATCTCTCTGTCTGTATGTAGGAATATTAAAATATCTATCTAAAAAAGTTGTTTTCTAGGTGTGGCATATGCAAGCAAAAAGCAGAGAATTACAGGCTCAGTGACAGTCCAATGTTGCATCATGTTCTGAATAGATCAGATCGACATTCCAATGGAATATGCATAAGGCATTCATCGAACGTGAATACTGGATCTTCATCATATGTCTAGAGATCTATGCATTTTTCTTGACCACATGGATATTTATTGAAAATATTTTTTTCATTAAATTTTGATGTACCTACCTACAAAAGATGCATGAAATGTTATTTTCATTTAGGTTATAGATATTATTAAAAGCAGATCTTCTATCGTTTCAAGCTATATTTGAGATTATTATGACATTATACTAATGTTATATATTTTGTATTGTGTAATTTATAAATAAAATCATAATGAGAAGTTATTAAGGATTAGTATATGTATGACTTCGTAAAAGGATCGTGTGGTACCTATTAAACTCATAAACATCTATCATCATCCTACCTATACCAATTTATATTTTCCAAAAATAATTATGATACAATTCTTATCATGTTGCAAAAGCTTTGAATGGATGGTCTTGTTGTTCTGAATATATTGTATTGCGTGGTTCCGATTATAAATTGAATATTCATTATTTTTTATGAAATAATGAGCGAAATTTTCCGAAATTTGATTATAATAATAGTAATAAATATAATGTCAAAGAGAGATATACATTGTAGAAAAAGCTTTATATGAGCCTATGTGAGCATAGAACGTTTTTTTAGTTTCACTAAATTGAACCTCATTCAAGTTTATACTGTCCTGATATCAATTAGTAGGTGACAGTGGCGGATTTAAGGGGGGGGGGACGAAGGATGTTTCGCCCCCCCCCCCCCAGCGAAACGCGAACTCGTATCCCCCATGTTCCATATTAAAATATTTTTTCGAAAATCATAACTGTGTATTTCGGAATCGCCCCCCTCCCCTCAGATAAATCCTAGATCCGCCCCTGGTGGGTGATAATATTTCTTGTTACTATTACAGAAAATGGAGTTTCTGGTGAGATTTATAGAGTTAGTAGGCAATAATGAGTGTTTCAGACTGTATAACTATTATTGCGGATAAAATATTGATTAGCAAATGACGTTAAATTTTGATTCATGTTTATATACATGACTGACCGACTCTAATATCAGCATACGATGACCGTGTTGCTTGCAAAAACATTTCTACATGACTATAACAGCGTAGATACTATAAAATGCCCTCTTTTTGTAAAAAGAGCAATTCTTTGTTGATGTGTTCATTTGCACATTCCCCAAAAAGGTATTCCATATAGATGAGAATCTACAAGAGCGTAATACATGCCATTTTCCAACTTTCTTCATTTTTGTAGGGTCTGAAGGGCCTCTTGAGAATATTGCTGAAATGTTTCATCAAGTGAAAATTTTGAGAGATGACATTCAAAGTAAGCCAGTTGATGTTTTCGAAATACATGATGATGATATTTGGGGCAACTTGCTCTCCATGTTCTGCACAATTTGTTCGGAACTTTTCTCATTTAGTCGGAGATAGTAAGAGAAATTTCCATATGAATGATTATTTAAATTCTTGTATAGATGGAAAATCCAGGAAATCGTTGATATAAAAAAAATAAGGGGGATTCAATATCTTGAACTGGGGTGTCAAACTCTCAATTTGTATCTCCAATGTTCGGAAATGAAATGTTGCAAAAGGATTTCAATCTCGATCTCAATACAAATTCAGTCGATAGAAATCTTAGGAATTTGTTGGGACACAAAGCTTGATGAATTCACTTTCGAACTGATTTTTCACAAGGTCTCTGAAAATGTAAGTACAGGAGTGGAATGAGTGGATAAACTTACAGAGACATCGATCTATTAGGCTTGTTATTAAGGGACGTACCATTTTACAAAAAATTTGGAGATATGGATCGAATACTGTGGAATGATACAATTCCAAACAGTATTTATCAGGATTGGTTGGTGAATGAAATTCCACGTTGGCTATTCGACTTCACTATCGACTGCCGATTTTCTGGATGGTCTTGGACCAGGGCCATGCTTGCGACCGTCAATTATTTTATAGATAGTTTTATTTCGAGCAGAAATATGCGAAAATATACAGTGTGGTCCGTATGAAAAAATACAATTTTATGACATAGCTTCAACACCACTTCTTACAAAAAAAAAGACACCACTTTAACCACTCAAAAAAGTGCCTTACAAATGCACAAAATTGAAATTCACCCTGATACTTTTAAACTCTTCGAGATATCTATGTGCTGTTTTCGACTATCGACTTTTCTATCTCCTTTAGAAATTGGTGTTTCCTATCATCAAGAGTGTCTAATTTGCACCACCCTGTACAAATCATAAATTTAAAATTCCTATGACGAAAAATTTGTAAGATATAAGTGTGAAGGGAATTATTGTTGTTGGGGTTGGTAGGGGCAGCAAAGTTATTAGAATTGTCTACTCTGGCCGCAAATGTGCAAATCTGCCAGTCCGCCACTGAATATACCTATTATTGGTAAAAATTATGAACATATACTTGTTTTTTCGAGTGTTTTGTCTAGCACAGTTTTTCTACTCTACTATAAACTTTGTACCTATTTTATACAATCAACGTAAAAAGTATATGGAGATACTCGATCTTTGTCTAGCGCAATAATGTCCCTGCCATAAACTTGTATTCATTACACCCTGTCTTGAAATAAAATCTTATAGCGATATTTATAGAATATTTTCAACTAGAATCACCCGGTCAGATTGAATCTGCGTGGCGGGAAAAAAACAGATGTGTTTAATAAATGAGATTTCGAACATATCAACCCAACAATAAGTATAGATATGCAGTTGTGCAAGTTAACGAAAAGTTGTAGTTATTGAAATTACATTCATAAAATAACAGTACGACGGCGTGTTGGTACCACGCTGAAAACGTTTTATTTTAAAAAATCTTGAGAAAATCATCTCAAAAATAAATATATTTTCTTCTCAAAACGTTTCGATAATTTTATCGAAATCCTGAGGATTTTTAAAATAAAACGTTTTCAGTGTGGCACCATCACGCCGTCGTAGTTTCAAGTGAATCCGAGATATTTGAATTTCCATGGATATTTCATGGATATTTCCCACATTTTCCCGAACGCTCTGTTTATAGAATATATCCGTATCAATCAACGACAAGACAAAGAACGAAGAACGAGATCGGAGAGGAGCGTGTGAGTGAGTGAGGAGGTCGATGCGGATCAAGGATGGTAAATGCGGATCGCGTATCTGGGAGTCTGGTCGATTTAAAATATTACCCCCACTCTTCCGTCATCGATCAGCTGATTGTGACGTTTATGTGAATGTTGATCACTGTTGATTGGTGGTTTCTGCACTCTGATTACATTATTTCACATATTTTGGACAAAGCCCATAGAAAACACTCCACAGATGTTTTCTATGACAAAGCCTGTCAGATAAACGATTGCGAAGTACTTCTTTAGTTGTGTTTTGATGGTGTTTAGCTATTTATTATAAAAAGCAACAATGTTAACATTGGAAGTGGTACCTGAGCGTTCACTTGGCTGTGAACAATGGGAATTTATTGTAGGTGAGTATAATCAAATGTAATCCACTGTTTTAAAGTGTTTGAGTTTTTTTTTTATAATTGTTGGCCAGGTAACATTTTATGCAATATCAAAGCCCACGATGAAAATTTGGTAACCTAGCTTATTGCGTAGAAGCAAATATGACATACTTATTCATTTTGTATTCATAACAAATTCTGAAGTACCTCTGGGTGAACATACATTCTGTTTTTATTGTCCATTTTTTCATACCCATCTCTTCGATAGATGAATGTAGATTTCTTACTTAACGTAAAAACCTTTGTATGGTCTCAAAATTAATTTTCATATATTACATACATTGAATTGTATGTATATTTGATGGTATTTTATGTCTTGAGGTGAATTTTGGATTGTGTCATTCTGCTTTAACTTTCTTCAATTTCTTTGAATGTGGTGTAGTTTGAAAAAATAATGATAATATTACTTATTCACTCTCCATTCACCAGTCTAGATATACAGGGTGTAATTTAATCCGTCAAATTAGATAAATAAACAAAAACTATAGATTTTGCCTCGGACCTCGCTATAGATAGACTATGCAAAGTACAGGCCTTGGTCCAGCTATCTTATAAAAAGCACCTAAGAATAATACACTTTTTTATAATAGCACTTTTTATTACCATGTAGGATTCTGAATGTTTTCCGAAATACCATTATTCACTGTGTCCAAGAAAGGATGTCTATTCCGAGTAGTTCCGGAGATATGCCTAAAAAACCGAAATTTGCCGATTTCGTTTTTATTATTATTTGACATTATTTTAAAGATTATAGTATAACAAACGACACTTTTTTATTGCTACTTTCTGAGTTCTACAAAACAGCGTTGAGAGATTTTTCGTACGACGTTTCGTTTCGGAGAAACCATCATCCGAGATCCCCATGATAAACATTTTCATCTTGGACACGGTGTGTATCATCAGAAACTGTTATTATTAATATGCAACCAGACCAAGGTGGATATAGGATGGTGAAACAGCTCTTCAATTGTTTCTGCGAAAAACTTGTAGACCGTTTGAGAAGGTACTAATATTTCCACGACTTGAATGAAGATGGCGGTGAGATCGATTATCGAAGAAGATTTCTGTTGCTCATGTATTTCTGTGGTTTGCATCTGACAGACATGAGTTGAAATGACATCAAAACACAATATTTTCAGTGAATCTGGAATAATTATTGATATTTTGACTCTTCTCAGTCATTTTTCATCTAGAATAGATGAAACTGATAAAAAGGTGACGGATGCACAGTTTCTGTTTTACCGACACAAGGTATGTCGCCATCTCTGATAACTTCAGGAAATATTACTACGGTATGAAATCAAGTAGGCAAAGGTCTACAGTTTATTCTAGTGCTTGTTAATAGGAAGCTGTTTCACCATCCTATATCCACCTTGAACCAGACATTATTGACAGTTGTTCAGTTGTTACATATTATTGTCATAGCCGATACGACATAGCCTTGGTCATAGTTGATATCTTGAGGATTATTTAACATGAGTTGAAATAGTATATTATGATACAAGATACAAGTTATAAGACGCTATTTTGTCGCACGCGTTGTTTGGAGTACGACGAGCGAAGCGAGGAGTGCTTCAAGTGAACAAGTGCGACAACGTGTCTTATAAAACGTGTGTCATATGCAATTTTTTCTATTTTGAATTGATGTGAAGAAAAAAATTTATCTAATATTGATAAATAACAGAAACATATTCGATTGGTAACAATGATGACATTGAAATAATTAAAATCTGACGCACAAGCGTAAAGCCCAGTTTACAGTTGAGCGATTTTGATTATTGCAATACCAGCGGTCAAAAATTCAATGTTGTTTTTGTCTTTTTTGTCAATATAAATGAAATCACACTCTGAATTGAAATTTACTAATAAAAAAATTAAGTTTTCCACTGCCAATATCACAAAATCCAAATCGCTCAGAAGTAAGCTGGGCCTAACTCTTCTGATTTTCATTTGACAGTTCGATTGTACCAACTTGCGAATAATAAAAAATGCGTATCGAAATAGAGGCCATTTCGACACGCATTTGCGTTGCACAATGACTTCATTATACAAATAAAATAGAAAAATATTATTATAGGGGTATTCGCGAAAATCACGAAGTGGCCTCTGGAGACAAATTCTGGAAGCCTTCCGAGGGTGATCAACAAAACAATTTAGCATTGTATTTGATAGGTATTCGTTTCATTTTCAATGAATTTGAATTATTGTGAATAGTTCTACTATTATTACTGGCTACTGATATTATTGAAACATGCAGCAAATTCACATGGTCGCAAAGACGAAATCGAGAAAGATTTCTTCTTCAGTACTTCAGCGTTCTTCCTACCGTACAGACATCGTTCCCTTGACACAAAATCCAAAAGGGCTGCCATAGAGCTGAAGTTTGTGAACAGGAATTTATTTTTGTGTTTTCCACATCTATCCCATAAAGTACGATGTGACCAGCTTTGAACAATGCTTCTCGCTCTTCTAGGGGTTTCTTTTTATACCTAATATACTCTAGATACTCATCTCAATATTGAGCATTCCGGAAATATAGCTATATTAAAGATAAATCATTGAAATACAAATACCTTAGTGACCCATTGATTGTGCAGAGGTGGTTTGAAAAGCCTATAAAAATATATTAAGTCCATAAAACTCATGTAAAATACCTGTTTTGTGTTCTATAAATGATAACCAAACGATAGCACCCTTTCAAATATTTTGGATTGGTTATTTCTTTCCTAAAATGTGAATTTAAAATTGACAGATTATCATTGAAACATATACGAAATGTTTGTTGGTCACCTTCATGTAAAATTTTTGTGCAGCGCCATCTATTGGTTCGTGATTTTCGCGAATACCGGGTGTCCACGGAAGGTGGCTCGCGCGAAGAAAAACTTTTATTTCTCTTCCACAATTTTCATGTCATTCCAATTTTAAAACCTGCTTATGAGATGGCTTTGAAAATTAGAGTGGGACTGGGAATGGGTTTGGGTGCTCAAAAAAACGTGCATAATGGCTATGAACCGGATTAAGTTATGGCACAAATAAAAAACGAAAAAAACGCACCTAATTAAATGAAATTTGGAGGATCCGTTTAATGTATAAAAATGTATTATTTGACAAGCAACCAAACTTCATGCAAATTCTGATTCACCGGAAGTAATTTTTTAATGGGACACCAGTTATATTTTCAGTTTTTTGTCTCCATATGACATTGACAATCAAACCGAGAATACAACCATGTATCATTTGTTACCATTTGTGATCATTTTTTTTTTCGAAATAAATGTTAGAGTTCAATTTTTTAACCAAGAGTTTTCTTACAACCTAATCCAACCTAATAGAGTGCAGTATCGTAAATCGTAATGAATTGCCATTTGCGAAAAAAAATAGCTATAAAAGTTTTAAAATCAAACATCACATGTCTGGAACATTTTGATCAAAAACAATAAAGTTGTGTTTTTACAAAAATTTCAGGACTGAAATCAGTTATTTAAACGTTATCCATAGCCCTCTAGAATAAAGAGAATATATTGAATCCTAGAGGGCAAAAAAATAATATCTCAATAAGTTCATTATCATTAGGCTTTGATTGTTATTGAAAAAAATGTACATTGGTACCAGTTTCGGATTATAGGGTTCTCCAAACCATATATTTTTTTTATTTTTCAAAATCTGATAAAAAACGGCGAAGTTGTTCACCTGGACCTATAGCTTGCGGCGTTTTTTCAAGACCTATCTAAACCCATCAATACAGTGTATATTACTGCTATAAATAGTACAATAAAAGTAACAATTTTTCAGGAATGCATTTTTCACAAGCTGTTGCAATTATCCAGTCTCAAGTTGGAGTAATAAAAGGTGTTCAAGTTCTGTACAGTGAAACAGTGAGTAATTTGGAGTAATCTAATTCCACTCCTGATCATTACATACATATTGTTTAAGAAACCATTAGAAGCTGACTTAGTCATAAATCTACCTCAAGATGGAATTAGGCTCTTCTTTGACCCTGTATCTCAACGACTGAAAATTATTGAAATTTATTCAATGAAGTCAGTGAAATTGAAGTATTGGTAAGCTCTTCCCTGATGAATTGTAGTACATCTTCCAGACAAAGTTTTTTTTTTCAGTGGATTTGAGTTCAATTCACCAGAAATATTACCATCTTTAGAACAAATAGAGCATTCCTTTGGAGCTACTCACCCTGGAGTTTACGATTCTGAGAAACAAGTATTCATATTGAATTTTAGGGGTCTCTCATTCAACTTTCCAGTTGAATCGAAATTCCAGTCTGGTATGTCTTGAAGTAATATTCCTAAATGAAATAATGTTTTTGTTTTTTTATTCTCCAGTTAGTACCCGTGATTTTGGATCTCTCCAGTTCCCACCAGGTAGTTCCCCTTTGGTATCTCGAATGACAATCTACTATGGATCAAGTGTTGATCTGGCATATGCACCTGAACTCCCTCTCACTTGTTACCATGGACAACTGTATCTCACTAAGGCAGAAATCATCAGAAGCCAATCATATACCAAAGGATTGAAGTTGAATCTGATTGCTGGTGAGTTATAATTTCTATATTCGTGACATGATTGAAACCTTTCATATATGAAGCAACTTTCTCACTATCTCATGCTGGCGGCAGACATTTCTATAATCAACTTTGATCACATCAGTGTCATATTTTTCATTTTGAATTCGATTTTGGAAAAACAGTGAATCACAGTCCAGAAGAATCATGATTTTGCGCTGATGTTGTTAAAATGTGTTTGATGGCGGTTATTTCCATTCATCTATTTCATTAATAAGCAAAACAATATCTTCTAGGAACCAATAATCGGCAAGTAGGTTCTGCGAATCAACAATTTGAACGTGAAGTTCTTCTGGGACATTCTGCTCAAGATGTAGCTACTGCCATTGGAGCTCCCTCGAAGGTTTTTTTCAAGAGTGAAGATAAGATGAAAATACATAGCTCCAATGCACATAGAAAAATTAGCGCCAATAGGAGTGATTATTTTTTCAACTATTTTACCCTAGGAATGGTATGTGATGAGCCAGTAATATTTTTTTCCGCAAATCGCTAGGAAATTTTGACATTCCTGTCAAAATTTCTTGAAGAAAAAGTCAGGACTTCCTTACTGTGAGGAAATGTCATTTCCTTACTGTAAGGAAATGATATTTCCGTACAGTTGTTAGTGTTCTACATAAATGATTGAAAACACATTGCTTATAAGGAATTAATTTATATTTTGAAAACATCAAGTCATTGCTGAATACATTTTTAAGATCAATTTGTTATATTTACAGTAATTTGACAGTTAGTACAATTATTGAACATTGGAGGAACACTGTTAGAACTATGAGAAACATTTTGAACATGCGGGGTGGTAGGGTTATTTTGTTGAATATTTTGTACTGTGAAAATTTTATTTGCCACCTCAACCTTATTGTTAAGCGATTCTTCGAAATATCCTTCAGCAACAAATGATCTTGGTTTGTTGGTTTTCGAATCAGGTATGCTGATTAAAAGCTGAGATTCTAGGTCTTCTATATCGTGTACAGTCATTCGGACTAACTCATCCATTCTACAGGCCCCAGAAATACCAAATATTACAGCCGCCTAAAAAATAAATAAAGGTACAATCTAAATAGAAATTAAAACCTTGTAAATTACCTTAATCATTAAATTTTCTTTATCTGGAGCTTCCTGGATACATTTTTCAATTCCTTCCTTCGTTAAAATCTTTGATTTCTTTGCCCTATAACCTTGAGCTTGCCGTTTCAATAAAGAACGAAGTTTTGAGTATGTAGATATATCTACATTGTGTTTAATTGCAAGGGTTGACTTCAGCATTGAATAATTGGCCCATAATGTTGAAGATTTCATCTTTAAACAAAGGTCTAGGAAGTATGCCATTACAACATTTTCTGAGAAAGAACTCGTGTTTTTACTCATGCGATAATCCATAAAACGACTGTATGCATTTTCGTACTTTTCTCTTGATTTCTTTGGCAATAATTCTAATGAAGCAGTATTCACTGCCTCAACCAGCTCTGGAGGAGTCCCAGGAATGGAAATTTCATCATCACTTATCATTTTACTTTCGAGAACACCAGCAATTAAATTTATAAGCGTCAAGTTTGACAATTCAACCTCAATACGTTTCCATAGTAGCCCAAGTAATTTTATTAGGAATTTCAAAGCACCATTCATTTGGGAATAAAATTATCGCGTTTTTTTTAAATCAATCAATATCTGTCGAATTTTAAACGATTTGCGGAAAAATAGTATGTTTACCTCGTAGGAAAAGCCACATTCCTGGACTCTGTGTTGCTAATTCCCGGCTTGCGCCTTGACTTAGCAATCTTCACAGTCGCCCAGGAATGTTAAGCTTTTCCTACCCGGTAAACAATGTACTATTGTTTCCTATAACCAAACTAAATAATGCATATAGACTTCTATTGTTGCCAGTTATTCAATATTTAAGGATGATCATGTTGAACGTAGAGATCCATATTCTTTAGAATACAAGAGAACTGGACAGCACATTTTTTCCATTTTTTGTATTTGTATAACTTTTGAACCTAAAAATTTTTAGGATGTCCTTTTTGATGCACAATCCCACTTAGTGAAGAAAATTGTGCTGCACACCAATTATCCTGGCCATTACAACTTCAACATGTATATGAGATGTGAATTTGACCTATGCCTAGATGAAGTATACATTACAGCATACAGTCACTGGGATGATATTTGTAAGAAATTGACTCCTAGTGAGAGGCCCGTAGTATTGAACAGAGCCAGTTCTACAAATACCACTAATCCATTTGGAAGTACACTGTGTTACGGATTTCAAGATATTGTATTTGAGGTAAGTCAAGTACAGGTTATCCCAAATTCGCGGGCGAACATGGGGAACTCGGTAACGGTTAGAGTTATACAGGGTCGGAAATTAGGAAAAAGTTGTGTATTTATATACGCAACAATATCCCGCAAAAAAATATTTGAAAAGTTGTTTGGGTATTGAGATATTAAAAAAAAACGATTTTTGTTTATTGGCTTGATTTCAATAGATACCATAAAAGAGGAGAGACTTTTTCGCAGCTGTTTTTCATGCTCTATAACTTGGCATTATAGAATTTGTAATACGACGTTTCGTAACTAATTTTTTACTCGCCTGGTGAATCTCAATAGGTTGATATTGCAGTTTCGAAGTTTCGAATCATAAAATCTATCATCAATGAAGATAGCAACAACAAAAATTTTCTTTGGTAACAATGGCAATTTCAATACTACAGTTGAACAATAGACATAACGTAAATAACGAATAAAATAACTTGAGAATAATGACTTGTTTCTATAACAAATGTTAAATTTCCTTCCGAGTTTCCTTCACTCTATCGATGCATTTTATAATGCGAAGTTTAACGCTATTGATAGTTCTTCCTCTTATTCTATGGCATTCCTCGCAGAGTTGGCTGTGATTTTCATTTGTGTGTCTTTTCCATCTGTCGAAATAAAAGTAAGAAGTACAAATATTCTCCTTTGATAAATTGAAGAATAGGTAGATATCCTTAATAATAATCATAATAATGCCACAATTTAGTTTTGGTGCTGAATTGGCTTGTGCCCGACATTTTGAAAACTATCCTGAAAGACGTCAGCCTAATAGAACATACTTTCTAAAGCTGAACAGAAAACTTGGTGAATGTGGATCTGTTAATTCTAATTCTGAAAATATGGTATTCAATTCGTTATTTTCCGTTATTTTCGTTATGCCTATTGTTCAATTGTAGTATTCAAATTCCCATTGTTACCAAATGAAATGTTGTTGCTGTCCTCATTGATGATTTTATTAGTCGAAACTTCGAAACTGCAATTAAAGTATCTGACCGTTCCCGAGTTCCCTATGTTGGCCCGTGAATTTGGGACACCCTGTTCATCTGTCTTGTTGATATAAATGGCAAGTGTTTCACGAGACGACCTGAATATAGATTACAGGAATTTAAATCAAATAATCTTATATTTTATATATTCCAATACTTTGGTAACTCTGATATATTAGTGAGTACTCTTGTACTAATATTTTAACCATATATCTTGAAACTTCAAATGAGTCAACAAATGTTATTGAATTTTACTATTCACTCGCCTTTAGAATAGTTTCACATGGCCACATTCATACCATGCATGATGTTATTAATTATATCAGTAGCTCAAGTATTTAAAACACTACAATACTGAACAGTTTATAACACTCGTAATACAACTAAGGTTTTATTATGATTAGCTATATCACTTTTTATTACGATTAGCTATCACAAATATGTTATTCGCTTTTATTAGCTCACTGTATCGCTCTCCGAAACTAAACTGTCGCTGTACTGTATATGTGGGAAAATTATCATAAAAACACGTTTGAAATCCCCTTTGTACAGGGTGGGTCATATTGGACACTTGTAAATGGATAGTCCTGTTTTCAAACTAGATAGATGAAAACTGGCTGTTTCTGCGGGTCGATTTTTAAGACAAACATGGTGAAAACCGCATATCGACATCTATCAACGTTTCTGAGTTGAATGTGCATTTTCGAAAAGTTGCGGTACATTTTTACCTGTCAAAAACCTATGAAAACATTTACAAAGCACTTTTTTACGTAGAATTACATGGTTCAAGTTTTTTTTTTCAAATTATATATCAATAGTTATTAATGAAAACATATTTTTTTTAAATCAGACAATCTGTATATTCCTGAAATTTCACGTTTTGCTTTCTGTTTTATCGCTACGTCGTGCAAAGCCTACTTGTTCATAGTGTGCGTTTCAAAGTCTACATGAAAAAACCGAAAAACAAAGTTTGCTACATTTTTGGAATGGTAATTTCAAGTCCTATTGAAATATGCAGGATTTTTTTAATAATAACTATTGATATATAATTTGAAAAAACAAATAACTTGAACCATTGAATTCTTTACTACTACTTATTTTTGAACCAACTGGTGAATCGCAACAAAATTTTGAGGGCTTGAACAGGAAATGAAAACCTACTTTTTCATGAAAAAATTTCAGTTTTGAGTTTCGAAATGCCAGCTGAGGGCCTTCATACCTAAATTCATCTGTTTTCGAAAGTGACATTCAGGTTTAAAATTAAGCATGGATTTCTTTTTCAAATGTCCAATCCGATTTCCTGCTTTGAGTTTTGGCTGGCTCAGTCTGAAGGCATTGATTGTTGCTTCTTTCATCACATATTGTCATTGTAGCGGTAAGATGAAATGGTGGTTGTCTACTTCCAGCCTACAAATATTTCGATTTAAGTACCTACCTCTTATCGGTTTTATCGCCGAGCGTTTTTATTTCCTTCCATTAAAACGCTGGGTCTTATTCTTTAAACTCGTTCTAGATTCGATCATTTGGTTAATGTTCGATGATAGGTATGAAATCGTGACTATTAGAAACGATGTTCTCCAAATTTCGACTGGGTTTCTCGTCTGGCACAGGTAAGGGTGCTTCACCTCTTCTAATTTGTACATATATAAGTTTGTTTTGGTTCTTCTCAGAACCGTTCTGGAACTATACTTCTCATGCGCATTCTTTTCAAATTGATCTCATGAAGCAAATGCGCATGAGCAGAACCGTTCTAGGACGGTTCTAGAACGGTTCTGACGAAAACCAAAACAAAGCTAATTCATTTATCATTTATTTATTTCACAGTAATCTTGAACGCTGACCAATCAATCTGAATCTACTGAAATTCCGCCTAGTTCATTAAACAAAAATACCAGTGATTCAACCCTCGTACTTCCAACGAAACAGACCAAAAGTCGTTCCGTTCAGACTGTCCCAGTTTTGATGTCTTTACAAGATATCTCGCTTATTTTCAAAGATAGATTTTTGGTTTTCGCGAACGCGTTAGCTATTTCTTTTGTGAAAGTCACGATACCGCGAACAAAATTTTCATACCCCGCTTCGGGTTTAAGGGCAAAATTTAAAATATTGTATATCTTAGCTATCTTTCAACTTATACGAAAAGTGAAAACTGTAGCTGATGTCAGATGTCAGATTTTCGAAATGAGCTGTTATTATAACCCAAAGTTATGGTTTTTACATAAAATTTCTCAATATTTAAAAAATAAATGCTTTGTGCTATTCAAGAATATATATTTTTCCAGAAAATCTGTGTAGATAATATTTTTTCTTAAATTTAAATGCTTTGCGCTATTCAAGAATATATATTTTTCCAGGAAATCTGTGTAGGTAATATTTTTTCTCAAATTATTTTCGTTGAACTCATAAAATTTATCGTATATTTCTTGTTTTAGTTGACAATAAACTCAATTTTGCATCATCAGCTGCTCTACTGATTTCTGGTGGAGTACAATTTACACTAAATTGTCTATTGTAACATAAATTGGCAGTAGATATTGCTACTATAGCCTATTCATTCCTATTTCGAAAAATTCACCGAGTCACCATAATGACGTTTATTTCATAATGTGATGCGTGAAGATGTATTTACAATGAAATATCAAATTTACCGGTCATGCATAAAATATTGTTTGTATGAGGACGTAGATTGTAGATTGTAGGAGGGGTCGTTAAGGCTTTGCAGCCTCTCAAGCACCTCGACCTATTGGATTTTTGTGCATAACCCTTAATCTATTCGAGGCCCGGGATTCCGAGGATTCGTGCGAAGTTTATCAGTTTCCTGGGAGCTAGGTTCCTGATGTCGGAGGGCTCTAAAGAGGCCCCTTCCAGGAACTTGAGCCTCTTGCAGAAGAGTGCTGGGCATTCGCATTGCAAATGTTCTGCAGTTTCAGCGAAGTTCTCGCAGTAGTGGCAACTATCACTCTCTGTTTTACCCATCTTTTTGAGGTGGTACCTCAGAGGGCAGTGTCAAGTGAGGAGTCCCGTTACCAGTTTCAAGTCTTTTTTGTCCAACTCGAGAAGCTGTTTAGCTTTCCTTGGCAAGAGGCTCAATAGCGTTTTCGCTTGTCTTTGTCCTGGCACTTTATTCCAGTGAGATTTCATTTCATCCGCTTCCCAGCGTCGGAACTCCTCTCTCAAGTGGGCTTTGGAAAGTCCACAGAAGGGTTCTGGGCCGAGAAATTGTGTATTTGCCCCTTCTTTGGCAAGGCAGTCTGCTTCCTCGTTGCCTTTAACTCCCTTATTACCTGGAACCCACATCAAAGTGACCTGGTTGTTCGCTGCCAGTTGTGTTAGGGATTGTTTACAGTCCCAAGTCAGCTTAGACTCACAAGTGTATGACTTCAGAGCTTTTAGTGCTCTGCTTGGCTATCTGATAGAATATATATTTTTGCCCTTCGAGTGTCCCTTTCGAGGCACTCCTGGGCACATATCTCTATAGCATGTACCTCTGCTTGAAAGATGCTTGGGGTGTTATCAAGGGATTTTGAGAGCCTGAAATTTTGCCCTGTAACTCCCACTCCAGCCCTTTCATCCAAACTTGGTGGTTGTTTATGACCACTTCAAACTGCATTTCGAAGTCGTACCTAACTGGCATGATATCTGTCGGTTTAGACATGGATTCTAGTGAAATATTTTCCAAAATCTTCAAGTTTCCAATCCGATTTCCTGATTTGAGTTTTTTGTCTGGCTCAGTTTGAAGGCACTTATTGCTGCTTCTTTCATTACGCACAAGTGTAATGGTTGAAGGTTCAGCATAACCTCTAAGGCTGCAGTGGGGCACGTGAATATTGCCCCTGTGATTCCCAGACAAGCTAGCCGCTGCACTTTCTGCAGCTTGACTTGTGCCGAAATTTGTTGCATTTTTGGCCACCATATCAATGAAGCGTAGGTGACCATAGGTTTGATGATCGTTTGGTATGACCAATAGATCATTTTTGGTTTCAGACCCCATGTCTTGCCAAAGACTCTGCGGCATGTCCAGCTTGCTGCTATAGCTCTGGAAAGAATGTGGTTGAGTTGGCTGTTCCATGTCAGTTTTTGGTCGATTATAACGCTCAAATATTTAATATTTATTATTTGGAAAAAGTGAGCTGAATTCCATTTAGAGTTGGGGCTTTAAGTTCATACTTTCGCCTCTTGGTAAATGGAACCAGCACTGTTTTGCTAGGATTGAAATTTAGTCCTTCCTCTGCACACCAGCTTCTGATTGTGTTTAGGGCAACTTGCATGCGATTGGAAATTATCCCGTCATGTTTGCCCCTAATGGTGACAACCAGGTCATCGGCTTAACCTTGAGTCGTGAAACCAGAATCATGCAGCTTGACTATGAGGACATAACTTTCTTTTATATACCTAGTCGTGTTAACACGCTGCCAAATAGTATATTCTGTAAACTTTGACGCTGCGGTCTATAAAAACCTATTTTATGCCCTTGATACATGTATAACCACATGTATTAACATGAAGTTTGGTGTTTATCTAAATGTCAAGAGCTCAACAAGCATTCCAACCAAATTCCCTTATCATGGTTCACGTAAAGTTTACAATAGGGAAACCAATATTTCGATGGAACTAAGTTATTAGATAGATAATAAAGGTATAAAGATCGATATTGTTTTTGTTTGAACAGGAATTGATTGGTCAAAAGTTGAAGTGATCACAACGGATAAAGCGGTCCTTTTTGCCGAAGCAGTGGTTCTTGTTCACTTTACGTTGAAAAAAATACTTAACCATTACATTAATACAATGAGAATGAATAAATCTCAAATAGGTTTGCTTTTGTACAAAGTTTGATAGCCAGTGTTACATGATATAATTTTATAGCGATACGAAAGAGTGCAGAAAAAATTTTCAGTTTCGTTGGTATTTTGAAGCTGCAGATACGTTCAATTAGAACGAAGAGTGGCTAAGAAAATATCAGTATTAGGATTAGGAATCAAAGTCAGAGGTCTGAAAAAGTTAGAAAACAACTTGCAATTTTCATCACTACCCGCTGGTATCATATCAAATTTCTATTCAATATCAAAACCACGTCTTATCAGTCCATATCATCTAGTCCCAGCTATTCATTCAATTCGATATCAGATATATAATAGCTGTTTGAAACGTGTTTTCAGTCATATCTAGCACATACTCATTCAATGATAGATTTTTTTATTATAGGTTATGCCCAATCAGTACATAGCATCTCTAAGCTTGTATGGTGATGGTAGGCCCTATGAAAAAGTGGAGGAACAAGCGTGACAGAGGCTCTCTGCCACATACCTAATCCTCACCAACAGGTACTGGCAACCTCAAAATATTTATACTTGTGCAAAGGCTTCTTGAATTCGTTGGCAAATCTCTTCTATGAGTTTGTAGTAGATTTAGCTTAAACATGTAAGAGTTTGCATCAAAATGTGAAAAGTGATAAAAATAATAGGCTTAGTTGTGATCGATTTTATGGATTAAAAATATTTCTTTTAGGGTAAATTTTAACTTATGTAATTATTTGTTTATTGTACCTGCAGTATCATGTCATGTGTGTTCATTTGATATGTATTATCTATTTCAAATGTGATATTTATTTCATCGTCGTTTGTTTTTTATCCAATTTAGTTGTTTCAGAATTTTTTTCATTCAGTTTTTCTGAATAAGTTCTAGTCAGTATTGATAATGTGTAAATTTTTGTTTGTTTTTCTGGATCAAAATTATCAGTTTTTTTTTTCAATGAAAGTCTCATTTTACAATAGCTGTCTGCAGGTATGAATTCTTTGAATTTTATTTCTTTAATTATCCAAATACCATAAAATTTAGTAATAAGCAGAATATATAAAGTACCTAAATTTTAATTGAAATTATTTAACAAATTAATATAATTTATAACTTATAAAACTTCTAAATCAACTGAGATTTTCCATATAAAGTCAATAATTATTTGAATGAGTTTCAACAGATACTAGTATAGTAGACATATTTTACGCATCAATTAATTCATAATTAGTTTTTTTTGTCTGAACGTTTTTACTGTCCTTTTCAAAAACATTCATAATACGTGGTGCTCTGAATTATTCCAACTGTCTGCTGACTTTTAAATTGCTCATGTTGAGAAAAACCAGATTTCAAATCGGAAGATATATTTCTTAATTTCTGGTAATCAATAAAAAAATAAGCTTTACGTAACGTCATTTGGATTATGCAGCAGTTATAGATAGTTCAGCAGAGTTGCCTTATTCACGGTGTCCCGAAATTAGCGTGCAATATCTCAAAGGATACTTATATCAACGTTCATAAGAACTTTTCTTCTAAATGTTGGTAGAAGTTCCCAATGAAATATTGCACACCTCATAATATATTCTTCTCGACATGAAATATATTTATTTTTATTCTAAACAAAACCAACTTCAGTTGACTCAGATACACGTATAAATATATTTCCGAAAAGTGGAAAACAAGGCTAGTCCAATAAACTAAATTCATCAAAATTGTTTGAAATTCAGTTTGATATTGATTTTTGGCAACTTAAAATAACATATGTAAACTGCCCTCTTTTAGGATAATTCAGGTGAACTTTTAATGAATGAAAATTCATGGATAATCATTTATTACTTAGTTCTGAAATGTTTTTGCATTATACTGCTTGCAACAAGCATATTTTTATATAATTTTGAAATAAATTAAATTCTTCAAATATCAATGACATGGAGTTTTTAATTATCAATCTTTAGGAAAATGGAAGAAGCAGGGTGAACCTAGGGTGTGGCAAAGTAACATGGTCTAAAGTAATTTATGAAATGAAAATCAGCCCCTTTAATCATTTACTGGCAACTCAATCATTCTAATGGGTATTGAAAATCCCTAGCAAACATTAGTCACTTATGCTTTAGATGTAAATTGATATCTCTGACAATTTTTCTTCCCTAGATTCATTCAATTTATTAATAAAAATTACACAAGAACAAAAAATAGTATACAATGTTTATTTTCTATTATATAATAACATCTCATTTTTTTTCTGGAACCACCTCCTCAGTAGCTGGATTGGCATTTCTGAAATTGGGGAATTGTTCCCATGGTGCACTCAATTCAAATTGTCTGAATTCCTGGGCCAATTC
Organism: Chrysomela aeneicollis; assembly: GCA_029955515.1. Lineage (NCBI taxonomy): Eukaryota > Metazoa > Arthropoda > Insecta > Coleoptera > Chrysomelidae > Chrysomela > Chrysomela aeneicollis. Next base: position 6,449,954 of record JARUHQ010000009.1, on the reverse strand, counting down.
TAATGGCTCCACAACAACACGCTTCTTTTCATCATCATATCTCAGTTCAACATATCCACTGAGAGGAAAATCTTTTCTAAATGGATGACCCTCAAAGCCATAATCTGTCAAGATTCGTCTCAAATCAGGGTGGTTGGAAAAGAATACTCCATACATGTCCCAAATTTCTCTTTCATACCAGTTTGCTGCTTTGAAGATTTCATTGCAAGATTCAATTGGGGTTAGTTCATCAGTGTAGGTCTTAACACGAATACGAGAGTTGTATCTCAGGGATAAAATATTGTAGATGATCTCAAATCTGTAACATAATATTATTCAGAGTATTATTGTTATTTTTTGAAAAAATACCTGTTGGGTCTGGAAGGAACATCCATACCACCAATATCAACAAGGTTTGCAAACTGGGCATTATGGTGATCTTTCAGAAATTGTAGTACAGGAACTACACCTTCTGGCACAATCAGCAGCTCTAGCTCATCTCCAGCAGTAATTTGGACTTTCTGGATGTATTTTGGCAAACAGTCTGCGACATATTTTCCAAAATCTGTAAGTTGACTTCGAGTTAGTTCATCAGGTTTCCTGACTGTTGGCCTGGTTTCTATAGAGGCATCTGTTACTGCCTCTGAGGAAAGAGCTCTATTTGAAAACTGACTGAGTGAACAGGGGAGAGAACGAGAAATTGTTCTTGATATAAAATGCCTCAACATATTTACAGGTCTCAAAAAAGTTGTTATCTAATAATAATTTCTCGGCAATCTCCCTTCTCAATTTTTTAACTTTAACATACATAACATAACACATAACCTGTCACCTGTCTTTGATATGACACTGCACAGTGACACAGTTAGTGACACCCACTGAACTCAAACAAATTTTGAGTTCAGTGGTGACACCAGAGTCACTGCTCTGGTGCTCTGTTGTTTGAGTTCAGTGGTGCTCTGTCCCTCTCCCTCTGCTAGACAAGAAAGTATGTACTATGGTCACGTGGGACAACACATTTGTATGGTCAACAACTAAAACGACCAATCAATGGCTTACTACTTTCTACCCTCCCGGACCCAAGGATATTAAACTGTAAAGGATTGCTCGATCGACCAAGTTTTTCTTCCGGATGTATGACGTCACTGACTCCGCTCGTAATTTCATTGGCTGTTGACTCTCCATCTTTGTCATTGATTTTAGTTTCAGTTTCTCACTTTATTTTTGTTATTCCACAGGTTATTTTTTAAATACACGAAAGAATAATAATTGATGAGTTTTTAAGTCAGTATGAGAACATGAAATATCTGGACAATCAATTTATAGCCATTATTAGTTCCATTCGCAAAATAATAGGAATTGGATGAAAACATGTTTTTTCATTCTTTGAAGACTCTGTTATTGTGGCACTGGTTTACCTTTTTGGTTTGTGGCCGAATAATTATTGAAGTGAATTATATTCTACAGCACCTAGTCACAGAAATCATTTACACAGTGAATTTTGGAACCAAAGGTATTAAAATGCATGTTGCTGCCTAGAATCAAAATTCAATTGAAAATCTGCTAGATTCATATATTTCATACCAGGTAAGCTCTGAAAATAGTGGTGAAATGAGGGTTTATTATCAATAATATCCATTGGTTTTTTTAGGGTACTATCAAAGATTACATAGACAGAATATAGAATATATTTCTGGATATTGTCCAGTGCAAGTAGATATATGGAAGCAATTATGAAATTGAAAATGTCCTTGGAAGTTTGTAGTGCATGTACATTTTACATTTCAAGTATACATGTATTATTTATTATCCATTATGAACTGTATAGATCAATAATAAATCATTCCCTATTGAGGTAGGCATATCATTTTGCAATCAGTAGCAGTTTTTATTTCATGATATACAATATTGTTTAATCAATCACACTATACCATTTTCAACCAACAAATTATGTTATCTTTCACCTATATTATTTCTGAGTGCATCCAGAAACAGTGATCTACCTATTTAGATCAAAGGATGATGTCCATTCAAGTTCAGGGCACTGAGATATACCTATCATAATATGAACAGTAGGTATATGGAACAAATAAAACATTTTGATTTTATAAAATATATGATTTCCACAGTATAAAATACACCAACAATTTTGATTTTTGTATTATATCTACCTGAGTTGATTGTTTGACATTTTTCACAATTCCTTATTTTTATTGAATCGCTTTCTTCAATTTAGTGAGTTCAGTCATCACTTATTATGATGGGATGAAGATGTGATAATTTCAGGATCAGAAAAGAATATGCATTTTCTGAAATGGAGCAACATGTTCAGAGACATTTTGGGATATGGATGATGTTCTCAATATTTTCTGTCACACCTTGATCAGTGGAACATTTGTGTTCCAATCATCTCTTCACTAGTGAATCTACAATACAAAGACAACAATAACAAAATATTACTCCTCAAGAGCATGTATTATAATAATATATACCTTCAGGGTTCATTTATAGTAGGTCCTGTCATGTTATTCCTGCTCATAATCTTGATCACATAAAATAGAACAAATCTACTGGAATCACTTGGATTACACAAAGGAAGTCTTCCACTTCTAATTGTTGTGGATTTTGGAAAAACACATGGAAATTATTTGTTGTTTTGGGTTTTCTTAAATCATCTACACCCTCAGGCCTGTGCTCATGCCCTCAGTTACAGCACACAAAACAACTAATTCACCTATAAAAGTAAGATTTTATATATTCAGCATTTTGTATTGCATGTACTTACTTCATTCACTTATATAAAGTACCATTTTATTTTAAATTTACTAAATTCATTCCAATTTTGAAATTTCGCAAAAAGTTTCAATGGCGACATAATAACTTCCGATGGTCGTCCTCTCGACCAATGAACAACAAGGTCGAATCAGTGACGTCATTCAACGTGTTTACATTGCCAGCATAGGGATTGAGCAATCCTTTACAGTTTAAGAGGGGGGATTCACAATGCGACTCATGCAGACCCATCCTAAATAGTCGATTTCTAAGTTTCTGTAAGTCCAATTGCGAAATGGATTGGACCAGTGAAAAGACCAAAGTTGGGAGGTGTCGATGAAGGATTCCTAAGTTGAAACTCATTCGTGAAAGAAAGCTGTAGATGATCAAAATATGTAAACATTGTGAACTTTTTTGCTTTGGATTCACAAAAATTTATGATCACTTCCGAGGTTAGATATATAGTAATACATGACCGGAATATTAGCTTCTGAAATGTAGTCGTTTGGCTATAATTGAATATAGCGAATAATTTTGACAGCAAAACCGCCATTGACCACATAAATATCAAGGATGGGTAGCAGGGACTCAATAAAGCGAGAAGGGATCTTGAAATTAGTAGTTCAGACCTTGCCTCACAGATGGCGGTAATGTCCATCGCATTTTCTATTAGCGTTTCATGAATATGAGATGGCGCTGCAGAATTCCAGTCAGCAAAAAACTATAATTGAGTGTTTTATTTTAATGCGTAGATGAATTGCAGGGTTGCCGGACTTCTTGGGACTACTATTTGCATTCGATATTCATTATTTTAGTAATTTACGAGTAAGGTAAACTGCAAAGATCGAATTCTTTAGGAAATAAAAGAAATGTTTGGTGATTGTTTTTCCAATAAGATAAGTGCTAATTTAATTTGTACATCTTTCGTTGTTTATTTCGAAAATTCATGATGAATCTATAAGAGAATTCGGCAGCGCGGTGGCTAATTATCAAAAAGATGCCGACATAATAATTAGCGGATGATTTATTGCCGTGGCCCGTGGCGACAATTGGAGATCCTAGTCTTATCTAAAATATTTGCAATAATTCGAGAAAGCGAATAGCGTTCAAAGTGAATACTTGAATAGTGTGGGTAGTGACTTATTGTTTATCGAACTATGTATATTTATATAATAGGTATAGTTAGTGGAATAAATTGTTTAGTTTTTGTCGAGGGGCAAACAACTCTTAAATATGGTGTACACCTTGAATTTTTAAGTACTTAAATACTTTTAATTATTTCAAATACCTGTTAATTATTTTTTCAGTCTCTTGATTACGTCTTCAATTTCTCAATTACCTTTCAAATACTTTCTAAATCCTTTTTCTTTATTTTAAATATTTTTTAAGTGCTTTAATTACATCTTCAGTACATTAAATACATTTTTAAATCCTTTAAATATATCAGATGCACGTTGAAATATCAGATATCGGCTCCGATGTCGGTTAGGATTTTTACCCGTTCGCGTCCCGACGGCTTGTGATGATTCTTCCATGACTGATATTTTTTTTCACTTCTCAGTTCAGGCGAGAAAAAACGTATTTTTTGTACTTTAGTTGTTTACTTCTGAAGAATAATCATAAAAATCATTATTATATTATTACACCAGTATTATTGCTGATTGTTAATACTTTCTGTCATTTTAAATTTTGAAAGGCATAGGAAAGCCTCTGAAAATATGTTTACTGCTATCCTGTTGCCAGATCTAGTGTTACTAAGCCAACTTTGAAATTTCAAAACAAACACCTTATTATTACATTATAATATCGGATTTTCGGAGTATACAAAATATTCTGAATATATTTGCCTCGGCTATATAGTATATCTCTCTCTGTTATCGACATAAATTAATTTTCAATTTTATTATTCATAATAAGGAAAAATCAATATTGATTTATATTCCAGGTCTTTTGATTCCTTGATAAATATCTTTAAGTAGTTCTTAAGTTGTTGAAATAGATTTGAATACTTGTTAATTCCCCTATTTATTATCAAATACTGCTGTATTACCACTATTACCCTTAAATGTTTCGAAAATCTACTCATGACTTCTAAATATTTTCAATTCTTTCAAGTATATTAAATACTTATAAATACTTGCTAATTATTTTAAGTAATCACAAATAGCTTTTATTTTAAATATGGTGTACGCTCTTTTGAGGAGTTGTTTGCCCTGTACTGAGTGTTTGAATTAGCGAACCCAAGTAGAAATTGCATCACAAATACTATCGTGTGACAGTGAGTAATGAACAATAGGATATTATTTTGATTCCACTCAACTCAGAAAAGACAGCGTTAGCAGATCTCAAAGTTTATAACTATAGAAGATATGAAAAAATTTACAAGTCATCTATTTTTTTCAGATGAATTCAGTGGCGAGAACAAGTATTCGCTATATTGCCTTTCTTTTCCGAGTTATAAATCTAGGTTCTATTCTTCGACTTTTGATATGCGAATATCGTGGTTGCTTGTGAATTCACATATTATACCCTGTGTATATAGGTAAATTCTCCCTGTGTATATAGGTAAATTCTCGATTCACAATCGACCCCACATACAGAATTTATTCAAGAAATAATGATTCGTATATTATTTAAAATCTAAAAGTTGAATGTGTTGAATATAGAATAAGTAAGTATGACAATCAATCGACTCTGCATACAAAATTCAAGATCGAATGAAAATTTGCGGTTTTGATTTATATTTTTATATTATTTCCAATCTCAGTTGAATAGGTATATTGAATATATAGGGATAGTTCAAAAACTCATATGTTATGTAACGAGGAATCATGGATGAAAACGAATCTTATTGTTCATTTGTTCCTCGTATACGGTATGGAGTAGACCAGATTCAATGAAACCGTTCGGCGCGCAGAAACCAATCAATAGATGCTCTGAGCGCTTGTTGCATAAATTACCATAAATCACCACATATTATTTTGTATTGCCCTTCACTCTTCTCGTGTAATTTATGAATTGTGAGAAACAACTAAAAAAATGAGCACCAACTGAAGAAAAATTGCAAAATAGGAATTTCCAAACGATGATTTTCGTGTTCAGACTCAGTTTTAAATATACACAAAAATCTCGATGAAGAAAAGAATTACAAATTTGAGAATTCAATCTTCGGAAGGATAGGTAGCTGATCTCACAATAAATTTATTGGGGATTCTACTTTTTCAACTATTTTGTTAACCTAATAAGGGACTTCGTAAACTTGGTGAGATATGAGATCAGTAGACATGTTATTTCCGATAGCAATTTCATGATCTTGAGATATGGCCGAGATATTCAATGGAAAAATCATTAGGAAGGTATACCTATCATATTGAATCTTATGAAATAGATTTGAAAATTCAATACCTGAATATCGCGTATTCAGGTACAGAAATATCACACCAAATAAATCAATTACAATTTATTTTTGCATATACATATATCGAATTATTGTGAATACGAGAGAAGTAGCCTTGATTTAAAATGAATTCGCAATTGAAAAATCATAAAATCAAACAAAATATGCATTTTGCCATGAATCTATGAATCCAATAATTTCTCGTTTTTTTCTACTCTCAAACGCTTTTGTTTGCGATAAAAAGCTCCTGATTTCAATAACAATTGAAAATATAGTAATCCAAAAATGCAATGATAGGTATAAAGGTATTGAGATATTTTCTGACAACCCGATAGGTGATAGCGCTGAAAATATTTCAAATGTATGGATCAGCACCAAGGAGAGTTGGACCATCACCACTTATTCCTACTATCAGATTCTTTGTGAGGAGGCTAATTTCAGTGTCGGAAACGGAATTGTTAAAATTGTCACATATCAAAATAAATATATGAGTTCGAAGAATATCTTTCTTGGAAACGAAAAAGTCTACATTGTAATTAATAGTTTCAAATTACTTATAAATTATGGATTAACGTTCGATAATATTCATGCAATATTTCAAATGGAATTCATGACTCGAATGTAGCTGAGGGATAAATAATAATCATAATATCATAATGTTGGTGTATATAATAAAGGCCGCTTCAGTCCCAGAAGATCCGGGAATCAAACAATTATCCGCTAACTGGCATCAATGGAGATGCTGGTAGGAATTGTCGGAGATTCGTTTCAGGTCTGTACTTAGATACAATCTCAATGATTTTCTAGTTTGTTTTCGAACAGCGGATAATTTTCAGATCCTAAAATATTTTGAACATTCTCGGATATTTTGAGCACAGTGGAAAAAACATAGATAAGTTGATGTTTGAAAAAGTGTTTGAAAAGTGTTTTTAACCACCAGCTTAGTTGCAAAGCAACCCTCGTAGAACTTGTATGAGTAAGGAGTAAGGAAGATGTGCTGCTATACTTTGCAAGGTTTCTTTTCCCATGCTACGAAGTGATCCTATCAAATACGTCACTGCGTTGCCTTCTTTGGGTTTTTGCATAAGATGAACTAGGGTAATTCTGTAATGTATCTCTGTCTCTCACAGAACCAGGCAGGTGCCTAAGAAAACGCTCTGACGTCATGTTTGAGATCACAGTTTAAGCAGATTGAGTATTCTAACGGGTGGATATTATTTGACATGAATGTACTTTTTTCATCATAGGTGGATTTTTAGGATTGAGGCGTCCAATAAAACTACACAGATGAATCATCTCAATCAAGTTAAATCAAAATCAAGAACTGACATTTTCGCTCCTTAGGTTAGATTTTGATTACATATACCTACCTTTGGCTTTTCAAACAATAGTTTTTGATGGATCAATTGTGCAAACCTCAATTTCTGGCCCTAAATACACCAAGTTCCATACATAATTTCCTATAAAAACAATATATCTTGTTTTAATTACCAAATTTTGGATTCATCAAGCACAGTTTATTGCCAAGTGATTTTGGCTTGCCATTTTGTTATTGGTTAAATTTTGATCGAATCACAATCTAAATTGAAATTGACCAATAATAACATTAGATTTTTCACAGCTAGTATCGCCAAAACCAAAATCGCTTGGCCTTGTACGTCATTGTGATTTCGAAATGAGAGCTACGAGAATTCATTGGTGTATTTCCATGCTGTGACCATATTATTTGGAAAACCTTCTCGAAAATATGAAGTTGGTAATTCTCGAGTTATTGTCTTCCAATAATAATAAGATTTCTTTTGAAATAATTATACTATCCAATATTTATATCTTACGAGTTCTCGATATAAATGGATTTGAAAAAATGATTGCAGTATATATGCAGTATAAAGAATAATATTCCTCAATGCGGTCCTGACGAAAACAATATTACCCAGTAATTTTCAATGTAAATGAGGTTTTGGGGTGACACCTGTTGAGAACGCTTTCTGACTAACGCGAATTGGAAAGAGTAGATGGACGTGAAGGTTTCTACTGGCTTTTCTGGAGTATGATTATTTATTTACGATGTGGTCATCCCAGAGACCTCTTACGGAATGGTCGAAAGTTCGGCCCGTGACCCTCCTTTTAATATCCTTGTCCCGGACCCACAAAACAAGTAACCTGGATACCGGATCTAGCATAAGCAGTAAGATCTATGGTGCCAGCCATGTGCCAGCTGCCTAGTCTGTCTGTCTCACTCATTGAAGTATATTCATTTCAATGGTCTCACTGAAATATAACCATAATATAACCAATAACTGGAATGCCAAAGGAAAAAGGAACTTCTCAAGCATACTTTTGAATCTCGCGCAGACTGAAAATAAATCAGGCCGGGAGCATGCGCACTATTACTGTAACCAGGTCCGGTCTAGCCTTTGGTACACAGACCACCTCACAGACCACCTACCCTCGACCACCTGGACTGTGCCTGGACTAAATTAGCAATTCCAGGGTGAAACCAAAGTTTTTGGAGCGAATTATGGAAATCATACAACCGAATTATTAATCAATCAAATGTTTGTATTTTTTTGGATTCATTATCTTGATTGTATATTTCTTAACGTTCTTTAACTATTCCAAGTTTCTATGTATGTATCGATTTATGTGTATGTAAAATTCTTCAGCGACGAATAAATTCTATTCTATAATCCTTGTCCTACAGTAAATAAGTTTGTGATCAACCAATCTTTGTAATAATAATTTCAGTTCCTGTGACACAATATGGTAAGTAAACAGTAAAAAAACAATTTCCATATAGAATAAAGCACATTATATTATAATATATGTATTTATTCTAAACCACACAGCACTAATCACGTCACATCCCGAAACTGGATGGCAAACTATGAAGTAACATTATAGCTAGCAAATCAGGATTGATTTCCACTTCCATCTCTTGTAGCTTATCCACTGTATCAAAAAACTTATTGATATATTCACGTATGTCGCTTCCTTCTTCCTTACGTTGTAGTATTAGTTGCTTGAGAAGTGTAGCTTTTCGACCTGGTCCTTTTGATTGGTAAATACTTTCTAATTTCAACCAAACGTCCCGAGAAGTTGCACATCCTTTAATTTTTTTCAGTTCCGATGGACTTGGCCTTTTTGTCATTTTGCATCCAGGCATCTATGGCTCTTCCAGACGCTTCATTACCAGCTACCAGAATTGGTTTTGAACATTCACCAATCACATAGTTCCACGCATCGTTTTTGACTAGCAATGCTTCCATAAGCATTTTCCACGTATCGAAATTTTCTTTATTAAGACATTCAATTCTTGATATGTTGGTGTTCATTTTCGCAGAATATAAAATTTCGTCTCACTGTATCTGGGCCCGTAACCTGTTAGAGAGTAGCAGAAAGACTCTTCAATGAGATGATTTAATTATAATATAATGCTTTAATGAATAATGGACAACAGCATAAACTAAATACGATGATGTTATCATGTTATCTATAGACATTTCTCTATGTCTTCACTTTGACAACTATATCGAACATTTGTCGATATAGGGATGTATTTTTAACAATATTCGACTTAATAAAAATATCTTTGTAATAATAAAACTGCAACTACGAAAAAAAAAAATATTGAAACCAAGGTCACTGGAATAATCAAAATCGAGAAAAGTTTTTTCGAAAAAATTTGATTACCCTGTTTATAAAAAACGGGTCTCTGGATTGTAATCGCAGATGTCAATCAAGAAGCCCTAATTAAAACACAAATAAAATGTGGATATTTTATTGTTTCACTTGAATCTGGCAGTGATTTCAGATCAAAATACATTTCGAGAGATTTAACACATCTGAAAATGATTTGGAATGCTTATTTAGTTCTGAAACAAAACTCCAAATTATATCGCTATACAAAATATACAAAGCCACAATTTTGATCAGTTCGACTGATTTTCAATTGATCAATCTCAAATCAAGTCTACACCTTTTCCAGTTTTATTTCAGAAAGCGTCAAGTTAATTTCAGAATAGTCACTTGTATTTCAGAAAGTATCAATTGTATTTCAGAATAGTGAGTTGAATTTCAGAAAGCGTCAAATGTATTTCAGAATAGCGAGTTCGATTTCAGAAAGCATCAATTGTATTTCAGAATTGCGAGTTTAATTTCAGAAACCGTTAAATGTATTTCAGAAAAGTCAACTGAATTTCAGAATTCGTCATTTGAATTTCAGAATATATCATTTGTATACAAATGACGAATTCTGAAATTCAATTGACTATTCTGAAATACATTTGACGCTTTCTGATATTGAACTGACTATTCTGAAATACATTTGATGCTTTCTGTAATTAAACTCGCTATTCTGAAATACATTTGACGCTTTCTGAAATTCAACTCTCTATTCTGAAATACAATTGATATTTTCTGAAATACAAGTGACTATTCTGAAATTCAATCGACACTTTCTGAAATTAACTTGATGGTTTCTGAAATACAACTGGAAAAGGTGTAGTAGCTTCAAAACTAGTTTATTGAATTAAATTCACCTAAGGACATACAAATTTCAGATTCGAGATATGATTCCCAATCTTAGTATTCGATAAAAAATCACGTGATATTATGAATATTCACTAAGGTATACTAAAAATGGCAACATCATTTTAGGAGAAAAAGCAATTGAATGTTCAATTTACCTATTCCAAATATAAATAATTTGTGTTCAGATTGATAATATTAGTCGATGGGTATTTTGTGTGCGGTGACAATATTTCAGACTGCCCAGCATTAAACGATCATAAAAGGTTTTAGAAAACCAATGACTACATCTGTGAGAAACAATTTGATTTTTGGAGAAATAAAAGTTCACGAAACCATTGCAATTCATCAACTCGGTAAAATACACTTTGAACGTAAGTGCTCACAAGATTCACAATATTTTTAAAACTAACCACATCTTGAAAACACCCTGTACAATCTTCATCACATCAATATAATAGAGTGGGGGGGCTGTATAGCAAATCTTTTTACATCAACGAAATGTTACAAATAAACATTAGCGATTTCTATATAATCATCAATATATACAAATATTTCTTCTTTGGTACTCAGATTTATAATAAATTCTTAACGATCATATCAAATATAATAAAATATCCCCTGTAATAGAATCATTAAATTTCACTTTATAATAAATAAATATCTTACATATTTAGAAAACATTTTTGTACATCAGTTTTCTTAAAGACCAACTAATTAGCAGCAATGTGAACCAATATGCACAATATTGTAGGAAGATACTTATTTACATTACATCAGAAACACAGAGGGAAATGAGGGCCACCAGTGAAAGTCCAGTTGATAACATCTAAAGTAAAAAACGACTTAAGCTATTACAAGTTATCACATGAGGAATAGTCAATAAAACAAGTCAGCTTGTTGGATTGAATTCATTGAATTGCACAAAATATAAATAATGCTCATAGCTTCAGTATCAGCTGTGTTTCTTTAAAAAATTTCCACATTGCACATTGACTAGACAATTATTTCGATAGTAGTATAGACATATAAAATCAGAGTGGTGACTAGTAAGTATTTTAAAAAATAATTTAATTTTTTTAAGCAGTAAATAATAAGTACAATATTTTTATCAACCAGAAACTTTCTCAATCCCAGATCAGATTAACCATTTTGCTTTCTTATATGAAAGAGATCCCTAAAAAGAGGTTTATTTTTATGGCATACAAACTAGTTACTACTGTTGTTGTAGCAGCAACTGTTCCAGTTCATCAGCAGATCTCAGTAAGAATGCTGCTGATTCACGATACCCAGTTATGAGCTGTCGCACTGCAGTCATCTCACCAGTATTCAGCTTGTGGTTCAGCAATGGTTTTTGTTTCATACTCAAATCAGCAGGACCTGAATCAATATACAATTTACAATATACAATTTACAATATACAATCGTTCACGTTTATAAAAAATTCAATAAGTGGTTGTTTAACACATCTGACCCGAAACACTAACACCCAGCACACTGAGTTTGCTACCCAGAAAACATAGGGAAAAGAGAAGGCCAGACAGGCATCTGTCAGATGACCGCACATACAGTCAGACTTCACGATGTTTCAGTTTCACATTTTTTTAAACCAAATATTGCAATGATTGTCGGTTGTTAAGTTTGATTAAAATCAGTTTCAATTACTTCTAGGTTCGCGAAATTTCCATTTTAATACAAACTTGACTCTTGACAATAGGTGCGTTTTATTGGCAAGATTCTCCTACTGGAATGTCGATTCTACTCGTTTTTTTTTTGAACGTAATTCTGAAGCTGGTTGCAACTTTTCATTCCGTACCGCCACCAGTAGAAAACCAATAAAACGCACCTTTTGATTGGCCTGTCAAGTTCGGTTTTTTCAGATTTGTATATGTGACAGTAAACGTCAAATATAAATTAATAATCATGCTGATTCTACAAAATTTCAGATATTTACCATTCACTTTGTTTGTGAAATAGTCTAATAAAATTCCACTCGTGATTGAATTTATCTCAAATGTCTGTTTTTTATTCCATATAACTCAACTGAGTTGCTTGAAGGAAACACCACGAGTCCGCAGGACGTGTGGTGTTTCGTATGGAATAAATCAACAGATTTATCGCGAAAATTCAATCACTGGTGGTATTACTACTGATAATTTTGTTAGTTCCCATAGACAAAATTAATAAGTGATAATTTTTCTGTCAAAAATGAAGCGCCTTAAATATATTGACAAAAGTCACTCAGAATAAAATCTGGGTAGATAAGTGATATTAGATGTTATGATTGAATATGGATTACTGTTTTAAATGTTCCTGAAATTTTTGTAATAAAATCATATTAAAAGCAACTCCAATTTATGATTTTTTTACCGAATCTTCCACGCAGCAGAATTAATTCCCCATATTTTTTTTCTCGGTTTCAAACAGGTTAAGTGCCTCGTGAGGCCAACGCGGAATCTCACAAAAAAAAGCCTTATTGTCCGCGTGAAGCCGACGTGAATTCAAATGTTAGTGGGTCATAAAATTTAAAGTATTTCCACAATGGCTTCTCGTATCCATTTGAAACACACGGGAGCGTTTTCGGCTCGGCCAGATGGTCTAGAAATCGTACTTGGCCTGTGCTTTTGAGAGTCCAAGCCGGACTCACATGGATCATGATATTATTCGTGAATAAAAAAAGTATTTGGCCAGTGGGTACGTGAAATTTTTTAACGTTGCGGCACTCAAACTGTTAACATTCGTGACCTTGAAAAAATTATCGGTAATAATTCTACTGCTAGGGAGAGGGGAGTGAAGAAAGTGTTTGAAAAGTGTTTTTAACCGATAACTTAGTTGCAAAGGAACCCTCGTAAGTCTAGGACTTGTATGAGTTAGGAAGACGGGTACCTTAGTTTCCTAAGTGTCATTCGAAGCACTACTCGGCTGGTTACCGTGGAGAGTCTGAAACATTGATATCTAGGTACCCAGAATGTTCGGTTAGTTACCTATTTCCTTCCGCTAGCGGCTAGACGATGCTACAGAAATAGAATTTCTAATAGCCGCACCGGGATTCGAACCCGGACCATCTGGGCTATATGCATGTATCAGCAGCTACCCCAAACAAGTTACAAAAACACAACTACAATGAGATGGCGGCTTGGTTTTACGCAATAGACTAATGAAGACTAAGAATGTATCAATTTTTATCTGAGCCGCCAGGTTCCCTCACTCTTCCAATTACTTGAGGATCTGTCTTTTACTAAAGATGTCAAATTTGTCTTGACTCTCAGCTTTCTTTTAGTACTCAATTGAATCATATGTCTGTACGAAACTTAATAAAGCATATTACGCCATACTACAAATGAAACCATATTTGGATGAAAAAGGTGTAATGGATTTGTACTATGCTGAGACATATATAACATACAATAATAGCATCGGGTTCATCAAGTAATTGGGAAAGAGTATTCATTGCTCAAAAGCGTCTAATCAAACTAATTTTTCAACTGAGTTTTTGGGAAAGCTGAAAAAATGCATTCCAAAAATAGCATGAATATCAAACACGCCACATTAACTTGAACTCACCTAGACATAAAACTGCAATGTACCAGAAATCTCCCCATTTTATTGCTATAAAACTATTTAACGCCCTTCTCAGCAAACTGAAAAGCATTGCTTCATACGAAAAATTCAAAAGGCAACGCAAGGATTTTTTAATATCTGAAACTTTCTACACACTTGTTTAACACCATGTAATTATGGTATTTTATGGATTAATGAAGTTCTATTCTATTATATGTATAAGCCAGCGTCTTATAGCACTCGGCCACCAACCCAGTTTTACCTGGATCCATATTTCTAGTCTATCAGGCGATAACTCATTGAACAATTGACAGCTTATAATTAAACAGAATTACACCATACAATAATTTTTCATTTTGAAATGCAGATTTCAGGAAATTCAGCCCACTGGGCTGGTGGTCGAGTTCGTTGAATCGCTGGCTTATAGCATAGCCTAGAGGGCCCGGGTTCAAATCCCGCGGCGGCTATTGGAAATATTCATTTAATTCTATAGTATCGTTTAGCGGGAGGTGATCAACCGAATATTCTTGGTACCTAGATTTCAATCATTCGGACTCTCAACGATAACCAGCCGAGTAGTGCTTCGGATGACACTTAAAAAGCTAAGTTCCCCGTCTTCCTTACTCATACAAGTCTCAATGAGACTTCGAGGGTTGCTTCGCAACTAAGTTGGCGTTTAAAACAGTTTCAAAACACTTTTCAAATAGTCTCTATTAATAGAAATTAATATATCTTGAGAATAGATTTTCAAAACTTGAATAAATAAAATTAAATTTGCAACAAATAGTTTGTCTGGGTCCAGCAGGGCTAATTTGACAGCATTATAAAATATTTATTGACAAATACCGCGGGAGAGTGCCCGATCTCCGTGGTTTATTCCAATGGGCTAGTTGGTGATCATTCGATATCAATAGTTTCTATGATAATTCTAAGTTGAACATTTATGTTTAAACAGTAACTAGTGTAGCAATAATTTTCAAGTGATATATTCATTAGTTTTTCGACATATTATTGACTCAACATTTACCTTATCATTTTTTCACATTTTATATTCAGTTATTCACCTCCATAGAAAAAGGAAAAACAAAGTTTCCTAACTTTATATATGATATCAAATGTTGAACAGGAAAATGCTAATAAATATAAGAAGATATTTGTATGTACAGAATTTGTAAGAATTATTTCTTCAGGAGCTTCGGTTTCCGAGAACTTATTTCAAAATATACTAAATCTTGGTTAGTGTAATCATTATAGCAAGACGAACAAAAATCAAAATAGGACGGTTGATTTTTAGTTATTTTCATGTTTTGAAATATTGTTGGAACCAATGTAATTAACAGGTATAAACATGTGCGAGCTGAGCGAAAAAACATATTTTTATATTTTGTTCGTATTATACTTCTGAACTAAGTTATATAGTGAGGAAATTCATCAGACCAATAAAATACATAGACTGGCACTTCCTATCTCTCATGCATTATGTTGTTTGAAAGCAAGATCTAACTCTATCTCTCTTGGTATCGAGGAGAGAGGAGAGCGGACGGTAATGTTGACCCATCTTGTTAATAGTAGTATGAAATGAAATTTATAGAGGCAAATATTCAGATGGATAAACCACAGAAAGATAACACAAACTGGTTCTTTGAACCATATTATATTCATCATTGTTTATTTGTATTATATTCTACAAGAACGAAATCTGTAAAATACAATTTCGATCAACTGACTATATTCATCATCTTGAATAGAATAAATATCTATTTTATTTATTATTCCACATTGTTCCATTCCCGAACGTACGACTATGGCACTCAACAATGAAATGACACTATTGACACTTTGATCCCAGAAACCTGCTTGTAACCACAAATACAAATTTTAAGTGAAGAGCAGTATATTTAATACACGAATATGGGAATTAATCGATAAAAAACGCACAAATCAACGCTTTGAGAACGATAATACAACACGAATTACCACGTCATGAATCGCAAACAATCTGAGAAACTAGCTCGAAACACGAAAACGGCGAGTTGGTCCGACGAGGCCCGAACGATAGATTCTTATCGTGAAAAAAAAAAGGTTGGACAGTCGTGTTGGCATCATGAAAAGGATGGGAAATACCAGTCTATGTTTTTTATTCGTCTGAGGGAAACTACCATAACAAAAACAAGAGCGATAAATTTTTCACTCAAATTCCACGTGTATTGAATCAAAGTTGTAGAGTTTCAAGTTCTGTACAGAATGTTTACTAGACCGCTCTTTCTCCCTACTCAGCTGGTAAGTTAGTTTCATATTATGGTATGGCTACTCAATTTTGATACTCTGGCTTCGTGACATACCGTTCGTCAGGAGGCCTGCCGAAGCAAATGGAGCTGATCCCGGAAATAAAGGGTACGGCCCTGTCCTTTGGAAAGCCTGGGTGAAATTCGGCCTGTACATCGCAGTTGGCGCTGAACCAGCGGTACTTGCTATCCCTATTCCATTCATTCCGGAGGTACCCAAAACGCTAGTAGTATTGGAAATACTGAAAAACAGTGCTTTGTTAGGTAGGTAATACAAATCAGTAAGTTAATATTTCAGAAACATGTTTTTTTATAGCTAGTCTTGGTCAAATTGAATTGACAGAGCTGTGATTTGTGAGATTAAGAAGTGAAAAATGTTCCAAAAATTCTCGAAATAAGGAAATTCGAAATCTATACAAATCCAAAATACAATCGAAATCCACTATACTCACTTCAGAGATGACGTTTTCATTTCTGGCGTTGCCGATAATAATTTGGGTGCAGAATTTGGGGTACTACATGGAGTGGTTGAAACAGGAAAACCACTTGGCACCATATCGTTCTCTATTTTGATTGGAGTGCTACTACTAGAAAAGTCCAATCCTCTATTTATAGTTGCAGTAGTGTCTGTAGGCTGTAAAAAATATTTCACAATTGATGGAATGTCTCTTTGGTATTTTTTTGATGAATTGTCATGTTATTTAGGCAATTCAAATTAAAAATAAAAGAAAATATCATCAAGCCTAACAAATAATGTATTTCGTATTATAATTCTAGTGTTTCAGCAGAGGAGGGTGACAATAATCAACATCTACTTGTGTTCCGTGACCAAATAGCTGACAGCAAGGTGGATAAAGGATGGTGAAACAGCTTCCTATTAACAAGCACTAGAATGAACTGTAGACCTTTGCCTACTTGATTTCATATCGTAGTAATATTTCCTGAAGTTATCAGAGATGGCGACATACCTTGTGTCGGTAAAACAGAAACTGTGCTTCTGTCATCTTTTTATCAGTTTCATCTGTTCTAGATGAAAAATGACTGGGAAGAGTCAAAATATTAATATTCATTCCAGATTTATCGAAAATATATTGTTTTAATGTCGTTTCAAGTCACGTCTGTCAGATGTGAACCACAGAAATACGTAAGCAACAGAAATCTTCTTCGATAATCGATCTCACCACCATCTTCTTTCAAGTCGTGGAAATATTAGTACCTTCTCAAACGGTCTACAAGTTTTTCGCAGAAACAATTGAAGAGCTGTTTCACCATCCTATATCCACCTTGGCTGACAGCAAAATCGTTCCACTCATCAAAATCAAAGCCTTAGAGCTGCACCTGATTGATGGCTTGAAGAATATTTCTGTAAAGTGGCGGTTTATAGAATCTAAAAATACAACTTTTGATTTTGAATTGTATTTTCCGGTTATATGACTATGTCATCGACGCTTCATATATTAACTTAATGATTGATCATCGATCCACTGAATAATATACAGATGAGAGAGTGGCTGGGTTGCTCGACTAGCCGATTGAATCAAAGGGAATAGCCAAAAACTCTAAGTGGAGTGGTGGTGTAAAAAAGGAAAATAAATATCTCAAAGTCATCTCCACAACATTATTAGGATAATCTAACATAACAAGGTAGAAAACGAGCAGAAAACAACTACGTTCCTGGCAAATACCACGCAAAATATTGAATTATATCCACTCGTAGTCTATGCATCAATTCATATAAATGAATAAAAATACAAATATTTCTTTCTTCCTCGTGTGGAGATCTCAGGATCTCTACCCTGTACTGATGACGGCCAATAAGCCCGAAACCGGTCTACAGGTTGTCAGGCGTGTTTGTCTCGTTGGGAGCATAAACGCACGTTCGAAGAAAGAAATATTTGTATTTTTATTCATTTACATGAATTGATGCATAGACTACGAGTGGATATAATTCAATATTTTGCGTGGTACTTGCCAGGAACGTAGTTGTTTTCTGGAATCTCGAACTAGCATTATCTCAGTCGGTTTTTCGAAAACAACTTTTATTCGAAGAATAGTATATTATGATACAAATTTTATATGACGCTATTTTGTCGCACGCGTTGTTTGCAGTACGACGAGCGAAGCGAGAAGTGCTACAAGGGAACAAGTTCGACAACGTTTATAAAACGTGTGTCATATATATATTTTTCTATTTTGCATCAATTTGAAGTCTTCAATTGAAAAAATTGATTTTATATAGATAACCTGTTCAGCGATTACAATTTTAGCGATACCAGCGTGAAAAATGCGATATTGTTATTGTTTTTATTGGTCAATTTGAATCAAATCACGCTCTGAATAAAAATGTACCAATAAATATTTAAGTTTTTCACTGCTAATATCTCCAAATCCAAAATCACTTAGAAGTTAACTGGGCCTAACTCTTCTGACTTTCATTTGACAGTTAAATTGTACCAACCTCCTAATAATAAAAAATGCGTATCGAAACAGAGGCTATTTCGATACACATTTTCGTTTTATAATGACTTTATAAAAACTTTTTTGAAGCAATATGGCACATGTCTTATTGGTTGGACTGAAAATCAATGCACTTGTTGGGCAAGATCAACTATGTACTATCTAGGAAAGTAAAAGAATATGACTAGATTAGTAGATTCTGTAACAACGTTGGAATGAAAATGATTCGATAACAGTGGAAAATTCCGAACGCGAGCAACATCGAGCGTGAAGAATCACGAGTATCAAATTATTCTTTCTGAACAAGTAGGAGACTGTATTTTCTCCACGACCAGAGTGTGAATCTAAAACATTCAGATTCAATATGAACTTGACTGAAAATGATTTTGACGCTTCAGTCAGTTCGCATAAATTCCATCATGTTCTAACGTCCCCCAATTCTAAACGTACGGTCGTTATATTGCGGCACTACCGCATCATAATATTAACATACATGTATAATATTAGTGACGGTTGGGATGAAAAACAAAAAACGGATTATCAACCTACTTGTACGCCAGGCACCAAAGGCATAGGTTGGCTGACGGGTTCCAAACCTAGCCTCATCCTTTTAGCATTGTGGCTCTCGTTTTCACACGCTGATGCTAAAATTTGCTCCGCTTGCACCGACGTTAGATGGGCAGGTGTTGGTCTCGACTGAAAAAAAAATCCGCACGTACTTGATATTGCTATTCCAGGTTTGATAATTGACCGAGTCTAGCTGAAACGTGAGTTATTTCATTCCAGCAAGATTTGCATAAAAAATCAATACTTGTTCGCTTGTTACATATATTAATCATTTTGTATACATGCTAGAATGATAATTCCATCAAGTTTAATATCGATAGGCGTATATCGTGTTGTCATGATAATAAATCTTTTAAATCTAATAATAGAAACTCTGAAAACGATAATGATTTATATATGTTTTTTTTAATGGGACTGGAAAGGTATGATAACAATATTTTTGTAATACTGAGAAGATAACTCAAAGGCGTCTCCACAAATACTTTTAATTGTTGTTAAAACAGAACATGTTTCGAACCTTTATAGGTCCATCCTCAGTTGAATTTAAACATTATGGAGAAAAATGTTTTAATTCAGCTGAGGATGGACCTATATAAGTCCGAAACATGTTCTGTTTGAACAACAATTGAAAATATTTGTGGAGGCGACTGAGTTTTTTCTCAGTATTAAAAATCGTTACTCCACTTAGAGATACCAATTGACTTCTAGTTTGGATTAAATAATTTTTGTATTTCATAATAAAATCATTTACCATGACAACGAAACAGGAGAAGATCAATGGAAAAATCGAAGCTGCCTTTGGTATCTACAAATTTAGTGAGTGAAAAATTACAATTGTAGGATCAGGAAAATTTCTCAAAACACCTTTGAGTTCATCACATGGTCTTTGTAAGCATACCGAATTCCTAAATTGTAGCTGAAGTTCTTGTAACATGTATATTCAATCATTAAAAATACTGAAAAATCACAGGTAGAATGCGACATAGTGATACAGGGGTGTTTACAGAAAATCAACGGCACTTTTCTGTATGACAGAATTAGAAGCTTATGAATAACTGCATCTAACTTACTCAGCTTATATTTGAAGTTCTTTAAAAATTTTAAAAGGAAAACAGAACATTATTTCTTCAGTTTTGGAAATAATCAGATCAGTGATGCCTTTATGGTTATGGTTATGATGCAATTGCTGTTTTCGAAATCAAGTGATTGAGGAAAAAAATCTAGGATAAGTTCCAAAGCTTAGAAGGAGAATTAGAGTTGAACAAAACTGAATCAATTATCAATATAATAGTATATTATGATACAAGTTTTATAAGACGCTATTTTGTCGCACGCGTTGTTTGGAGTACGACGAGCGAAGCGAGGAGTGCTCCAAGTGAACAAGTGCGACAACGTGTCTTACCAAACGTGTGTCATATGCAATTTTTTCTATTTTGAATTGATTTGAAGAAAAAAAATGGATTTGATATCAATAAATAACAGAAACATCTTCGATTGGTAACAATAATGACACTGAAATAATTAAAATCTGACGCACAAGCGTAAAGCCCAGTTTACAGTTGAGCGATTTTGATTCTTGCAATACCAGCGGTGAAAAGTTCAATGTTGTTATTGGTCAATTTAAATCAAATTACTCTGAATTGAAATTTACCAATTAAAACATTGAGTTTTTCACTGCTAATATCACGAAATCCAAATCGCTCAGAAGTAAACTGGTCCTAACTCTTCTGACTTTCATTTGACAGTTCGATTGTACCAATCTCCGAAAAATAAAAAATGCGTATCGAAATAGAGGATATTTCGACACGCGTTTGCGTTGCACAATGACTTCATTATACAACCAAAATAGAAAAACTATTTTATGAAAGATTTCTACATATTTTGAATTCAACTGGCCATAACTTTATATGTATACAAAATGATGAAGGCTATTCAATTCAAATATTTAGAATTCATCAGGAAACAAATTTTATTCATGTTTCAATTTGAAACCTCTAATTGATTCTTCATAATCCTCACATCATGTTAAGAAAATACGTCACATAAGATAGTAAATTTAAATTAGTATCAAACGCTATAATTTCCATATAATGTCGGATGGTAGAGAGCTAATAAAGAATTATTTCCAAAAATTATATCCAATTTGGATTTGGAGTGTTAGGAAATATATCACCACTGAATGAATTTCTGAATAATTCAATTTCAAATAAATGCCTTAAAATAATAGGTAATAATTTTTTGTAGTAATATTCCACTTGTAATTGCATACCATCATATTGACTGGAGTAGAGTAGACTATAAACAACTTACTGCATCCCAAGTTGAATTTGGATCCCTGGCCCTTTTATTCCTCCGACAAGATTTGAGGTAAGTCCTGATTCTTTTACGTGCCCTTTCCGCGAATTCGGGGAACTGCCTCGTACACGAGTCAATTATGGCCTGTATT
Source organism: Chrysomela aeneicollis (assembly GCA_029955515.1). Lineage (NCBI taxonomy): Eukaryota > Metazoa > Arthropoda > Insecta > Coleoptera > Chrysomelidae > Chrysomela > Chrysomela aeneicollis. The sequence continues at coordinate 6,427,960 of JARUHQ010000009.1, read as the reverse complement.
TTTTCTTTGGGTTGTTTGCTAATAGGAACCATCCGGTCTAAATTCTCATCAACAAATAGCCTCACGAACATCTGAAATGGAAAGATCAAAATAAATCATTTAGATATCAACCTTTCGTTTGAGAAAACAATAAAACAACAGATTTCTGTTTTTTTTTCAACAAAAACTCCTGCTAGCAATAACGAAACTGTAAAACCGCTTTCTGAGAATGACATATGGGGTAGGTATCAAGAAAAGTGGTCCTTTGTTTGAGATTAATTACCACTGTTTGCGCTCTTTGAAATGGCAATAGCAATAGGGACGTTTCGTTTGAGAAAAGGTATTTCAAATTTTTGAAAACTCTTGATTCAGGGTGGGATTCGCAATATGGATAATTTTCAACCGTAATCATCGACTAGCTTTGTCCATGAACAGAGATCGAATGGTTACAAGTTAATAAATTTAAATTTGTTACAGAGATGGAACAATGATCAATATACGTCATGTGTGTTCTGAAAAACTCTCAAAACTGATCAAGTTCTTGAATTTATTTCAGGATTATGAATTAGCTAACGACATCACTCACAAAATAAAGAATGAACCGAATCAAAACAGTTAAAAAAAATGATTCGTTCAGAGTTGATGACAAGGTCGCTGATCGCTTGAAAATTTTCCACTTCGACTTCTACCCTAGGTGAACAACTTTCATCTAATTTAATCGCTTGGCCGCACTGTTTTTATGTGAGTATCGATTTTATTTTCATTCAAAAAAGTTTATGTTAGATGTGAGTAGAGCATTCAACTCATCAAATGTTCGAAATAATGTTCGATAACATTATTGGTTTGGTTCTTGTAGTTATATTGAAAAATGTCACAACCTGGGTCGTGAGGTTCAACACTTTGTTTATTTGTTACCAACTATTCAACAATTAACAATAAAGTTAATGTTCATTACAATGATATTGTTATCTCTCGTGTTTTGAAATTGAAATGCAATTTTCCTCTATTTTTCTAATTCAATATGGAAATATTATGGTGGAAAACTTTAGTCTGAATTAACCAACCTCGAATCATTCACCGTACAACATAAAATATGGACTGTATAAAGAAATCATCAGTATGATGGTTTTTTTCTTTCTTTTCGTTTTAATTGTAACGAAAAATGTTTATGAGATCGTTCCATTAATTAATATTGCATGGGGATATCGGAAACGGTTAGTGATACGGGGTCGATTAAATTAGAGAAAAGTATTGCATTTATGTGCCTAATAAAATGACATTTAGAAACTTTTAATATCACAAGTAGTTTCGGAGATATCCGAGAAAAACCGAAATTTGAGAATTTCGTTTTTATTTTCTCCTAGCTTTATTTTCAAAGGAAATGTAAAACAAATAGCTTTTTGCCATGGCCACTTTTTAAGGGGCGCTGGTTCGAAATAGCGCAGGTCAAAATGGCGCGGATAAAATAGCGCAGGACATAATAGCGCATGGAGATAATAGCGCAGGGACATAATAGCGCAGGGACATAATAGCGCAGGGACATAATAGCGCAGGGACATAATAGCGCAGGGACATAATAGCGCAGAGACGCAAACCAAGCGACCTTTACACCTAGCTGTGGTACACCTCCATGATACGGATTTGGAAGTAGATCTGTCTTTTCTGTATCTGTAACCTTCATGGAAAAGGATATCTCCACCTTTTTGTGACTTTTGCATTTTGATTTATAATATTTTGACAGTGACATAGATAGCAAATATATGAACTTCCTGATTAAAACAGCTCTACACCTTTTCCAGTTGTATTTCAGAAACCATCAAGTTTATTTCAGAAAGCGTCAATTGAATTTCAGAATAGTCACTTGTATTTCAGAAAGTATCAATTGTATTTCAGAATAGTGAGTTGAATTTCAGAAAGCGTCAAATGTATTTCAGAATTGCGAGTTTAATTTCAGAAAGCATCAATTCTATTTCAGAATTGTGAGTTTAATTTCAGAAAGCGTCAAATGTATTTCAGAATAGTCAATTGACTTTCAGAATTCGTATCATCTGTATGCAAATGATATATTCTGAAATTCAAATGACGAATTCTGGAATTCAGTTGACTTTTCTGAAATACAATTGACACTTTCTGAAATTAAACTCACAATTCTGAAATACAATTGATGCTTTCTGAAATCGAACTCGCTATTCTGAAATACATTTGACGCTTTCTGAAATTCAACTCACTATTCTGAAATACAATTGATACTTTCTGAAATACAAGTGACTATTCTGAAATTAACTTGACGCTTTCTGAAATACAACTGGAAAAGGTGTAGATGCATCAATGATTATACAGCGTTTTCCATAAATATGCCGATGTTGAATCATGTTATTCTATATTTATTCTATTTTGTCTTTGCGCTATTATGACCATGCCTTCCTTCCTTCCTACGTCAATATGGGCTCAACAGTTTCGGTTATTTACCCAGGTACTTCGTATAGGGATGAGGCTGCACCTAAGATGCGTCTGGAATTATATCCATCACCTCCTTTCTGTTGTGGTTTATATAATTTATCTATATTTTCTTCTTCTATTGGCTTATGCTTTTGACTCCTTTCGGTGCCAATTTTTCGATACTATTTTGGCTCCGTCATTCGACAAATCCGTTGTCATCCGGCCTGGGTACCGGCGTAGAAATGATGGAACCAGTTTTTTTCGATACAAGTAAGGCCCCTTTATCCGACAAATCCGTTGTCATCCGGCCTGGTTACCGGCGTAGAGACACAGGAACCTGTTGTTTTTCTCTAATATTCACTTAGTTTATCATTTGTGGTTGTATTTTCATTAATTTGCACGTTTCAATAGACCTTCACAACATTCACTCAACTTCCAACCTCGAGGACGCCGCCTGTCCTCTACCATGGTCGGAAGGCGAATGTTATTAGCGCTATTATGTCTCTGCGCTATTATGTCTCTGCGCTATTATGCCCATGCGCTATTATGTCCATGCGCTATTATGTCCATGCGCTATTATGTCCATGCGCTATTATGTCCATGCGCTATTATGTCCATGCGCTATTATGTCCATGCGCTATTATGTCCATGCGCTATTATGTCCATGCGCTATTATGTCCATGCGCTATTTTGTCTGCGCTATTTTGTTCTGCGCCATTTTGACCTGCGCTATTTCGTACCAGCGCCCAACAGAACATAATGTGGTCATTTTTTCCAGCGCCTACTGTCTAAAATTGAAGAAAAACAGATTAAGTAATCACTAAATTACATTTTGCGCGAGAAATGGTTCCGAAATCATATTGTGTGATACATTGCTGCATTAAAAATGAAAAATGGAGTCGTATACTTTAGTTTCGGCCCGTATAAAAATACAAAGTTGATGATAAAAGACGAAACATCGCAGAAAAATTCTGCTTATGTTATCGTGTAGTCCTTAAAAAGGCGCTGGTACGAAATAGCGCAGGTCAAAATGGCGCAGAACAAAATAGCGCAGACAAAATAGCGCATGGACATAATAGCGCATGGACATAATAGCGCATGGACATAATAGCGCATGGACATAATAGCGCATGGACATAATAGCGCATGGACATAATAGCGCATGGACATAATAGCGCATGGACATAATAGCGCATGGACATAATAGCGCATGGGCATAATAGCGCAGAGACATAATAGCGCAGAGACATAATAGCGCTAATAACATTCGCCTTCCGACCATGGTAGAGGACAGGCGGCGTCCTCGAGGTTGGAAGTTGAGTGAATGTTGTGAAGGTCTATTGAAACGTGCAAATTAATGAAAATACAACCACAAATGATAAACTAAGTGAATATTAGAGAAAAACAACAGGTTCCTGTGTCTCTACGCCGGTAACCAGGCCGGATGACAACGGATTTGTCGGATAAAGGGGCCTTACTTGTATCGAAAAAAACTGGTTCCATCATTTCTACGCCGGTACCCAGGCCGGATGACAACGGATTTGTCGAATGACGGAGCCAAAATAGTATCGAAAAATTGGCACCGAAAGGAGTCAAAAGCATAAGCCAATAGAAGAAGAAAATATAGATAAATTATATAAACCACAACAGAAAGGAGGTGATGGATATAATTCCAGACGCATCTTAGGTGCAGCCTCATCCCTATACGAAGTACCTGGGTAAATAACCGAAACTGTTGAGCCCATATTGACGTAGGAAGGAAGGAAGGCATGGTCATAATAGCGCAAAGACAAAATAGAATAAATATAGAATAACATGATTCAACATCGGCATATTTATGGAAAACGCTGTATAATCATTGATGCATCTACACCTTTTCCAGTTGTATTTCAGAAAGCGTCAAGTTAATTTCAGAATAGTCACTTGTATTTCAGAAAGTATCAATTGTATTTCAGAATAGTGAGTTGAATTTCAGAAAGCGTCAAATGTATTTCAGAATAGCGAGTTCGATTTCAGAAAGCATCAATTGTATTTCAGAATTGTGAGTTTAATTTCAGAAAGTGTCAATTGTATTTCAGAAAAGTCAACTGAATTCCAGAATTCGTCATTTGAATTTCAGAATATATCATTTGCATACAGATGATACGAATTCTGAAAGTCAATTGACTATTCTGAAATACATTTGACGCTTTCTGAAATTAAACTCACAATTCTGAAATAGAATTGATGCTTTCTGAAATTAAACTCGCAATTCTGAAATACATTTGACGCTTTCTGAAATTCAACTCACTATTCTGAAATACAATTGATACTTTCTGAAATACAAGTGACTATTCTGAAATTCAATTGACGCTTTCTGAAATAAACTTGATGGTTTCTGAAATACAACTGGAAAAGGTGTAGAGCTGTTTTAATCAGGAAGTTCATATATTTGCTATCTATGTCACTGTCAAAATATTATAAATCAAAATGCAAAAGTCACAAAAAGGTGGAGATATCCTTTTCCATGAAGGTTACAGATACAGAAAAGACAGATCTACTTCCAAATCCGTATCATGGAGGTGTACCACAGCTAGGTGTAAAGGTCGCTTGGTTTGCGTCTCTGCGCTATTATGTCCCTGCGCTATTATGTCCCTGCGCTATTATGTCCCTGCGCTATTATGTCCCTGCGCTATTATGTCCCTGCGCTATTATCTCCATGCGCTATTATGTCCTGCGCTATTTTATCCGCGCCATTTTGACCTGCGCTATTTCGAACCAGCGCCGTTCTGTTGTCATAATAATACTGTAGTTTGGTAGAATTTTCGACATATTACCGTTCCTACTCTTACATCTCGTTACCTACCTAATTTGTGTTAAAAATGGAAAACGGCAGCTTTTCGAATACTGAAAAATTTGATATGTTGTCATGTTACATTTTTTGCCAAAGAAATTGTGTTGATGTTGAACGTGCGTACTCTAATAAGTAACCAGAGAGGCGACAACCTGGTAAATCAATATTTAGACGCCTACTATCTAAAATATTGAAGAAAAACAGATTAAGTAATAACTAAATTACATTTTGCGCGAGAAATGGTTCCGAAATCATATTGTGTGATACATTGCTGCATTAAAAATGAAAAATGGAGTCGTATACTTTCGGCCCATATAAAAATACAAAGTTGATGATGTTTTCTAAAAGACGAAACGTCGCAGAAAAATTCTGCTTATGTTATCGTGTAGTCCTTGAAAAGTGGCCATGGCGAAGTGCTATTTGTTTTACATTTCCTTTGAAAATAAAGCTAGGAGAAAATAAAAACGAAATTCTCAAATTTCGGTTTTTCTCGGATATCTCCGAAACTACTTGGAATATTAAAACTTTCTAAATGTCATATTATTAGGCACATATTATGGTGTTGTCTACTGACACTCCCAAGTACTTACATGAATTACTTGTCAAGAGATCTACAATTCATGCAGCTAATCTTAGAAATGTCGATTCCTTCACCATACCACAACATCGTTCATCGAAATTTCGAGGTTGTTTCGAATATATTGCTCCTACATTAATAAATATGTATGGGAATATCTTCGACTCTGAGAATATCAAACTGTTCAAAAAATCATTCAAGAAGCATATGTTATCTATGGAATAAATATCACTCTTTCTCTATAATGTCATATGTTATTTAAGATAATTATTCAAAACTTATTTATGTCTTTTGTCGTTCCTCATGTTATTTATTATAATTATTATTATCAATTTTGTTTTACGTTCTGCTTATACATTTTATTAACTTTATGAATACTTATGAGCTGTATTTACTAGGGCAAATATGAAAAATGGCTTGCCAATTATTTGCCTATTGAAGTACCGTGATTTTATTTAATAATCTGCTTATATTATAATATGTACTTTAAAAAAAAAAAAAAAAAAAAAAAAAAAAAAAAAAAAAAAATCATAGAATTCATGGATTTGACAACAGATATTTATTTTCATAGCTACCCTGACCATCCATGTCCTAATTTAGCTGAAAGAATCCGTATAAAATCTTAATTTTAACGTCAAATATCTCGAAATCTATTAGAGATAATATGATATACGTATGCATAGTTGAAATCAGAAATGTATACCTACTCTATTCAAATGTAACGAAAAATTTAGGGTGTTTCATTAAAAAAATATATTTGGTGTCCATAACTTTTTTAATCTTCAGTTGTTTTTATGTTTACATCGAGGTTTACATATATGGAATCTACAACAAAAATTTCATAATATCACTTGTTGAAAATAAAAATTGAACAATAGATATAAAAGTTAAGGAGGGGTTCAAAATATACGTGAAGACTCTGTACCTACAAGAAAAATCTGATAGCATAAAAAATTTTGAATGTGTTAATTGCTAAGCGATATGAACAAGTCATTTCCTTATCCGTATACTGCGAGTTAGCTAACAAAATAATGTCTTCAAGTTAAATGCTTACATAAACTATGACTTTTTTGACTACCGCCATAAAAGCGAGATAATAAATGATGTCGACTTACATTGAAGGCTTTCAGCCGTTCAGGGTCATGAGATTGTGTGTCGATTTTATCATCACTTTCGTCATCATCATCGTCTTCATCCTCTTTGTTGCCACTAGAGCTGGTTTCGTCGTGGGCAGACCCAGTTTCTGCATTGATTGGACTCTAAAAAAGTGAGAAATCAGTGAAATGATATTAGAAACTTTTCGAATTGAAATTGAAAGTAAATTCCCTGACTGCAATGGAATTGCAATCTGAAATTACAAAAAGAAAACAGACAAAGTATATCGCGAAATATAAGGATAACCGTACTATTTTATGTTACTGGACTTTCCTAGGATATTCCAAATATTCTAGATTCAACATACGTTCACAAGGGAAAGAGGGGATATTCCCGTTAGAAGAGGAAATGGATATAAGTACCTGTTTTGTTTTCTGTTTTGAATCTAGTTCAAATTAGAATTAGTTGAGATGAAGAATTTTTTAATTCTTATGATATGATGTGATTTTTCTTGTGTATTACTCTCACTATAGTGAAAATAAGTGCCCAAGTTCTCAGGAATCATAAAGAATACTCATTTTCTAAAAACCCTTCGAAAACCTTTACCGCATACACTCTTTAGTGGAAATATGTAGGGTGATTCGGTGAAGAAATATCTTATTTGAAAACGATAATAAAACGAAGATTTCAAAAGAAAAGCGGCAAGTATTATATATATATGTATTTGGAAAGGTAATTTAATTTCTGAAACGGATATGCAAAAATATATCCATAAGAAAAAATACAAGTTTATGTCATAGCTTCAACATCAGTCTTAAAGAGACACCACTAGATTCCTCTCAAAAAATGCTTTGAGAATGTTTTTACAGTAGGTTAGTTTTCTTCTAACTCTTCTAGAAATCTGTGTTTCCTATCAGAAGTGTCTAATTTGGACTACCCTGGAAAGTGTACACGAACTAAACTTTTCATGTACAAGAATTGTTAATTGTTGAAAAAATTCACCTTGAATACAAATGCTGGTGCTTTTAGTGCCATTTCTTATGGATTATTTCTGAGTTTGGCTAAAAGAGTTGGATAATTAAATATTAGCCCCAAACGAAAAATGAATTTTTCTTCGAACGTTTAAAATTGAAATGAAAAATTCTGAATGGTAAACATATCACTATAAATGTCTATACTTACACAATTATCTCTAATTGTTGGAGGTGTAGCTTTTCCCTTGGAAAGTCCTAAGGCGGAGTGGTATTGAGCCCATAACCCAACCATTTCTTCGCTTCCAGGTACTGAAGATAAATCTGGGATTTCACTATTTCCATTTCTATTTCCTGGATAGACAAAAATATTCAATTGAAGACGAACGACACCAATAAAAAATAGATTCTGCGTAACTGGGTCCTTCTTCCACTATCTTTCATAACTATTATTCCTATTCAAGTTATATTTCCACAAATTGAAAAGTTGGCAGCTTCGAAAGAAATTACAATCACAAATTATACAAATGTGGAGGAAAAACCCATTTCTTCAGATACAACTAGCTATGCCGCTGTGCTCTTATGTGAATTATCTGACAGCGGCTTCATTTGAATACGCAAATAGGATTCTCTAGCGATTCTTAACATTCGTGAACGGATTATCATTTCATAATATACATCCAATAACGATCAATTATTCCAAGTTCAGGCGTTATGAAACCCAATCAGTAGGACCAATAATTACGCCAATTTCGAGTAAAGAATCAAGTTATCCATGTTTCAACCTAATTCTAATCAAGTCACGGTGGTAATTTGCTGGTTTATAACAAGGTGGATATAGGATGGTGAAACAGCTCTTCAATTGTTTCTGCGAAAAACTTGTAGACCGTTTGAGAAGGTAGTAATATTTCAGCTACTTGAATGAAGATGGCGGTAAGATCGATTATCGAATAAGATTTCTGTTGCTTACGTATTTCTGTGGTTCGCATCTGACAGACATGAGTTGAAATGACACCAAAACACAATATTTTCAGTGAATCTGGAATAATTATCGATATTTTGACACTTCTCAGTCATTTTTCATCTAGAATAGATAAAACTGATAAAAAGGTGACAGATGCACAGTTTCTGTTTTACCGACACAAGGTTTGTCGCCATCTCTGATAACTTCAGGAAATATTACTACGGTATGAAATCAAGTAGGCAAAGGTCTACAGTTTATTCTAGTGCTTGTTAATAGGAAGCTGTTTCACCATCCTATATCCACCTTGGTTTATAGGAAGGAGTTAGATCCGCCTAACCTCGCACGTAGACCTAATTGACGTCGTTAGCAGTTTCAACATCTAGATTCAAGCTATATGTAATAAGGAAACTTTGTGGCATAACTTGACAGTAAAAAAATTAATCTGAAAATATCCTAAATTTCAGGTAAGTACCTAACTAGGCAAGGTTAGATTTCCTCAATCAATATTTATGACACATGGCATCTGCTTGAAACATCCAATCGAACTGTTATTGATACTGGTATAGAGAGGCTCTCGGATATTTTCCATGAGCTGAAAACCAATCTACATCCCAGATTTTAATGGACACCATATATCAATCACTTTTACCTCGTATATACAGGGCTATTCAAATTCGAGTCTATGCATATGGATTTCGATGACGGTAAGAGATAGTGGGTTGGTTAAATAGGGGCAAAATAGCGTATTTCAGTGGTTAACTAAATGGATGAAAAAAATCTGACCTAACTTCTTCAGTTCTGGAGTTATATGTATAGAAAAAATTGAAAAAAATGTTGAAATTTTACTGGTAATAGTTCAATATTTCCAAAACACTCTGTAATTCAGATGAAAATACTACGTCAATATGAAACATGACTCTTGGCATTCAAAAAAATGCAATAAAAAAGACAGGTCCGTATTTGAAAATTGAAAGTTGAGGGTGGCCCAATTTATACGATACCCTGTACATATTTTTTATTCATATATTTGGAAAGGCTATAAAAAGTTGCTATGACAAAGTGGCAAAATTTTAAAAAAATCTTCGTAAAATAAAAAGATATAGGCAAAAGCAGAATTTCGAAATTTTCGATTTTTCCTGTTTAACTCCAGAACTGAAGAAGCTAGGTCAGATTTTTTTTTCATCCATATAATTAACCTCTGAAATACGCTACTTTACCACCATTCAACCAATGTAAGACTCGAATTTGAATAGCCCTGTATATTCCGAGATATATACATTTGATACATACTGATGAACCTTGTGCAAATCTGAATGTCCAGGATTTGGATTTTAATTCGTTTTAGTACATAATGAAAACAATTTGATAGATGGAGCTGTCTTTGGTTCATTATCGTTAAAAAACAGCTTTATAACTTCTTGGAAGTAAACTCTCTCCTTTGTCCAGGACAATTTGGTTTCCGAAAAAAGATGTCCACGACGAAAGCTCTTCTACAAGTCGTGTCGGACATAGTCGAGGGTCTTGAGGGGGGTAACCACTCACAACTTGAGTTGTGTGACCTGTCGAAGGCCTTCGACTGGGTCTCGCATGATATCCTAGTGGAAAAACTACAAAGATATGGCATCAGGGGATTAGCTCTAAATTTTTTCAAATCTTACCTCTCCCAAAGATCTCAATGTGTCAGATTAAATGGAGATTTATCAAATCGCAAGGTTACTAAACACGGTGTTCCTCAAGGCTCGGTTCTGGGTCCCCTTCTCTTCTTAGTCTATGTTAATGATTTATATTTCAACATTCTACCGACGAAAAGCGTCTTTTTTGCAGATGACACAACTTTTATCTGTCAGAGTAATAACATTGAAAATCTGTCCACTTTATCAAGTGACATAATGGATTTAGCCAAAACCTGGTTTACTTGTAATAAACTCAAACTTAACGTGGTAAAGAATCAGTCTATTCTTGTATCCTCCAATTCAAATCTCACTAGTGGCAACAGTGTTAAACTACTTGGCATACATTTAGATGATAGACTAAACTGGGGCCCACATAACACAGCATTAGCTAAGAAACTCTCTAGTGTTACCTTCTTGATTCGACGTTTGAAAAATATCGTTAGTTCTCACGTACTCAAATCTTGCTATTTCGGTTTATTCCATAGTCATTTGTCTTACGGAATTCTTCTTTGGGGTAATTCGTGCCACTCGCATAGAGCATTTATTCTTCAAAAGAGAGTAATCAGGGTAATGGCTGGAGTACATCATCGAGAGCACTGTCGTCCTCTCTTTATTAGTTTTCAAATAATGCCACTTCCAACCTTATTCATTTACTCTTGTTTACTTGAAATACATGAAACTAAGCATAAATACTCAATGCAATCTGAAATTCACCATTACACCACTCGCCATGGTGATTACTTTTCAACGCCAAGGTTCAGACTTCTGATGTCGCAAAAGAATTCTGTGAACCTACACTTATATAATAGACTACCTTCAAGGTTGAAGAGTCTAGGTTTCCTTCAGTTCAAGAAAAAAATCAAAACTTTTCTATTGAAAAATTGCTTTTATAATATAAATGAGTATCTTGTTTTAAACCAGATATAATTTGAATGTATGTGATGGACACTCCACACCTGTGCTACATTACTTCAAATTATATCCATATGTTTATGTTTATATACTTTATGTCTTTCCATATTTTCGGAATGTATATTTTTTTCTTGTTATGTTTCTTGTTTGACGTTCAACTATTACTATTGTATATTGTAGCGAAATAAATACTACTACTATGATCAGCATCTTGAAAATCCTCGAAATATCGGCCATGTATACTGGGAATTCCTTATGAATTCCGAAAATGTTTCAGTTTTATTCAGTAGGTGGCAGACATTTAAAAAAGGCTTTTTTTTGCAACCCCACCACATAGTACTATGCGTTATCCCCAAAATAATTATTAGAAATCCCCAAGCATGAAATAGTGCATATTATTTTTATGAACTATTGACATACCATTTTAAAATAGATTTCTATGTATACACTGAATAAATTTTAATTCGGGTATAGACTGTTTTATTTATTTACTGATCTGATGACACTCCCAATTATTATTATAAAAATATAAGGTACATTTTCAGGTATTTGTTTTTTGAACACCATATGATTTTATTATTTGGTTCCTCAACTTTCTATAGGTAATCTAGCACTTACTCTCAAAAGAATAAAAATTGCAAGGGTGCCCCTGCCCCATCTTTTTTGTAACCTGCCAGACGAAGAGCTGCCGTTGGCAGTGCATCCTCCTTTTTTAAATAAAAAAGAGGCCGTAATGTGAATATAATGCTCAGCTTCAACAGTGGTAGCGTAAGAGTACTTCAATATTTTTAAAGGCAAAAATGGTACGTCACAGATATTTTCCCAAATAAAAATAATGTTCGAATTCCCGTTCAATTTGATTTGAATTGAACTATTTTTCTCTTACCATAGTGCAAGTGACATACTCCAGATAAACTATATAGCTATATCGCGAAATTTAATAGTTCAATAATGACATCAGGTTTCTCCGAGGTTTTCTCGAACCACGGTTTTTGAAATTCAATAATATTAGGTTTGGTTTCGAATATCTTGAGAATAATATTAAAAATTAGCCACTTTTTGAAACCAAATCCAGTTCAAATTTATCACGATATTCCAATCCAAAATAAAAATTGATATTTTGAAATTATTTTAATTTTTAAAGTTATCGAAGTGTGGTGAAATCACCAGAGAATCCTATTCGTTCGAACAAGGGTAATGTCCGATAATAATGTCGACACAATAGAAAGCTAATCAACTGATCGTCTGTATATGCGAGTTTGTATATCAGCAAGGGTGTATGGAAGGTGTCTCCGTACAAAAAACCCACTAGAATAGTAACATCCCGAATTGCTTGAAGCCAACATGAAATTCGTATTCATGTGTTTCCCCCCACAGAGGTTGCTATCGTAACATTTGAAAGTGATAATCATCCCAAGATCACATTTTTTCAAGATTCATTTATATATAAGACTCATTTATATATAAGAAGTGGTATATAGATATCATGTATTTCTGGATATTGCGGCCTTTTTGGTGAATGCGCCACCGCCGCTAATTTCGTTCAACCGATAATCGACCGAACGCTGACAGTGAGAGCGCGAAACATCTAATTTTCAAAACAAATTATGTTTGATGGTTCATAAAACGGCATATTTCCAGTTTTGTGTGAAAATTTGAATGAGATTTTACTTAAAAACCCTGCTTATTATGTTCAAATCGAATTTAAAGAATGGGGAAACGCTGTTAAATGTGTAAGAGACGTTTTGAAAGTGGTGATCAGAACACATCATTCACACTGGTGAGTTACTCAGTGTCGTATCATTTGTTGTATAAACATTGTTCATCCACCCTCATATGCAAAACGATTTTTGGTAATTTGAAAACATTCTCGGGTTTCCTCGAGATGAAAAGTTAGTGGATATATGTAAAAATATGATCAAGAAAGAGAATATTTCAAGAGACTCTAGAGTTTGCTAGCATCATTTAACTACAAGTGATAAAATGGTTGGCCCAAGTGGTAAGAAAATGCACAGAGTAGTAGATAAGCCTTATTTAGTGGTATTAAAAAGTAATTACAACATGTTTGATGTTATATTACTCAAGTTCGATGCTTTGGAACTTTATATTGCCAAAAAATAAAGAATATAGTTGTGACAGTGAATTAAATCTATCATCATTCGGGTAATCAATCGAAGATGCATATTTTCAGAAAACTTTGATATTACATTGTTTTCATCAAGTCTTAGGAAGAATGGATATGATAATTTAGTTAGTAGGTAAATTTATTCAAATTCAGACCCTTCCAAGATAGCAAGACACTGGTACTGGGGGAATCTGTTGTTGCTCTACTTGTTTGAGAATGGGGCAACCCTAGTAACTGATGATTTAGATGTTGGCTTCAAACAACTACTGTGGTGAGGATTGAGCGTTATTCATCTAGTATGTTTTTTGATCGAAGGAAGGTGTAGTTATATTATGTGTGTGTTACCTTGATTATTGTGGTAGTTCCAAGCCAATAGCATCAATCTGAGCTTGTCGCTGTCTTTCATAGCCCCAGCTCCTGCACAGCCAATTATATCACGATTAGCAGGGTTGATTTAAATCTCATGAATTTTGATTTTTGAATAGTGACTGTGAGTTGGAAAAATTCTGAAATTCTAGGGGTAATTCAAAGCTTAACGATATGCAAGTTTTGAAAATTATCTCGATGAATATTAATTTGAAGATTGGAAATTGAAGAAGAATTACTATCCCCGAGTGAACTTTATAGCAACTATTATTTTAAATCTATATAGACAAAGATGTGTACTACCGAGTTTCAAATAGAGAGATTTTCAATTATATCATGATGCAATTATTGTTATTCTTTCTTTTTTAAAACCTTAATTATTGCGAAACGATTTTCTAAGTGAAATAATACGGTAGGTACGCCACACTTGATGACTAGAGACTAGATGCTTCTGGACAACGGGACACGAAAACATTTCGAATATGTTGTTCCTTGAGTAATTAATTCTGCTCTATTGATCTGAAATACTCTCAATGCTGAGGCTTTGCCGCATATATTGAAAAGTAACATCAATCATTTTGTACTGAAACATACTCTTTATCAATTATAACATTGAAGAATCACTGGGTGTGATAGGTGCAAGAATAAGTGAATGAAGTGAGTGAAAACAATAATTGTATGTAGGTATAAATACGCTTCTCATGAACAATTCAATATTCATGTTTTTTTTTTTGGTTGCCCAGAATATCTTCAAGAATTAATTTGTGTTTTTTTACATAAGTTGTCGAATTATTTCCTGCTTCTTTTGCACATTACATATGTTACATATACTGATTAAAACCGTTTTCAGGTTCAGATGATTATGATGCTTGCGTGGGATCCATGAGAGTCACACAAATTGCTTGTTCGATCTGTCCATGATAAAAGCAACCCTGCTTAATTTTTAATAAATCGAAAATTTTGCCATTCATTCCAACTGTTAATTAAAAATAAATATATATCAAATTTCAAAAGCACTTTTCTTACCCCCGTAATGATCATCATCGTTGCCTTCTGAAGATTCTGGTGTCGGAAGATTTTCCTGCAACAAAATCATCTATGAATAAAGGGGATGATTCAAAATCTATTAGTTTTATGTCCCTTCGTTCAAACAATTTGACGTCATAATATGTATATGCCGAGGTATATGCATTGTAGTTAAGGGTTAAGTTAAATTTAGAATGCTTGTGATCGAAGGTATGAAATGAAAAATTTGAATATTTTGTGAACTATTTTTCCCTGGCAACTTGATCCAAGATTAGTCGTTTTAAGTAATTCATGGCTCTCTATATTCCTATTGAATATTGAAAATTGAAAAATTTTAAATGATTAATGCCAAGAAGTAACAAATGGGGTGTCTTTATGTTGACAATGTGATTTTCTTTTGCAGTAAGGTAAAGTATATGTACCCGATTCCAATCTCATTTGAAATGAGGAATTAAGGGTAATTTTCAGTCAAACCTGAAGTGATAAAAAACTATTGAATACGTCAAAGATGCGTATCTTTGTACCGATGTCTGTATACTATACTTATTGGTTTCACTGAATTTCATTTGTTTATCTGTAAAAACGCTAAAGTTAAGCGGTGCACTCGGTTTATAGATACGAAGATTGCTTAAGAAGGGCAAAGTTATAGTTTCATGTGACTAAGAGAGATAATAGTTTTGTAACAAGAACTCAATATTCAATAATATCGAATCACAAAATATCAAAATAAAATAGGTATTTCGGAACAAACTCATTGATTTTCTGGAGATTTTCTTGTCCAAAATAAGGCTCCTCGTACATTACGTGTTTTTTACTATATTTTGTTGGTGCATGTTCAGTTTTAGGGGATGCACAAACTTTTATCAAGAATAACTTTTCGTCGAAAAACCCTTAATAAATAAGTTTCCCCATATGGTGCATACTTTGGGGATGACACTGTATAACATACTTCTAACCTTCCAACTTCGAAAATTTCAAAGAAATAATATTTTTAAGTCGGCCCTGACTCCGTCAAATAACACTTGTCAAAATGTCAAACTAGAGAGAGAAGACCATCTTGTAGCAGAGAGAAAGTGCAATGTAAATCTGCTTGTGATTTTGATATCCCTCATTTAATAATGCCAGATAATATGAAAGTGATGATTTCTGTTTTTCCTAGTTTTTTCGTATATATATATTTCGAAACTATTCGGAATTTCGAAAAATTCTTAGTCTTCGTATCTCCTAGGTATAGTTTCCAATGGTGGTGGCCCCGGAATATGCACTGATCACATTAATATTTATTTTCTTCACTGAATCGACTTTTCATAATATCTCATAAGAGGTCAAAATGGTCACTACATCCAACCGGTAGGTCTCCGGAAAAATACGTCAATTCGGCAACGGTGCGCGAGGATCGCGAGTGGAGCAGGTCATTGACGCAAAAGAGAGACGGCTGGCGGCAGGAGGTATCGCGTTATCAGGTTATCACTTTGAATTTCGCGTTGCATTTGCAACGATACTATCAACTAAACTTGAGACATGTGTTTGAGCAATCACATCTCGCTCGGTACGGGGCCAACGCGGACAAATATTTATTTTGTGCGGAGCATGTTTGCTTGATACGGCTCTACTTGCGTTTCGCAGAATCCTCTTTCGAGGACACCATCAATCTTTCTCGGCCAAACCAACATGTCAAGCAGAAGGCAGCAATCATAACGCAACTTTTTTTATTTCACTTTTGAAAATCTTTATTTTATTTACCTGTGATACATTTCATTAATCCATTTTACAAATAAGTATTCACAAATACATAGTATAAACAAATAAATAATGGTAAAATATGACAGACATCAAGGTGGATATAGGATAGTCAAACAGCTTCCTATATTTCATACCGTTGTACTATTTCCTGAAATTACCAGAAATGGCGCCATACCTTGTGTCGGTAAAACAGAAACTGTGCTTCTGTCAGTGTCATCTGTTTTAGGAGGAAAATACCGATAAGAGTAAAAATATTGATAATCATTCCAGATTTATTGAAAATATAGTGTTTCAATATCATTTCAATTCACGCCTGTCAGATTGGAACCACAGAAATACAAAAGCATTGAAAATCAATCTTACCGCCATCTTTATTCATGTCGTGGAAACATTACTACTTTCCCAAACGGTCAAGTTTTTCGCAGAAACAATTGAATAGCTATTTCATCATCCTATATCCACCTTGACAATAACGAACACAACACCTAACTGCACTTAACACATCACATATAACAAAAAACTGAGAGCAATAGCACTCTGCAGGCTGATGGTAACCATACCAAAGAAACTACTCAGACATTAATTTCCTTCACAAAGTCAACGTATTCGGTTTCCTACGATGTTTCCTAGGACAGGGTCCTCTCAACCGGACTTTTTCAGAAGATACCCAGAGGTCTACTGGATCCAAGCATCCATCATTCAGTAATGGTATGTGAGGGTGGCGGTTTAAGGAAAAGCAATATGTAGAGGTATATTTGGCAGGTTCTACCATATTCGATGTAGGTATACTGAATAATGAACATTTTTCCGAATAATTCACCTGTCCAAAGATGCATTTAGTCAACAAAAACATAACTTTAGTACAAGCATCATCATAGACATAAGCGCAAAAATAATTATGAATGAAACCTATATTATACAAGTTGACTTGAACTTTAATAAGCATGAATAAATTACTGAAAGCGAAAACTGCCAATTAGTCTACGTGTTCTGTGTGCTACGCGAAATGACCGTTATAAAATTATTACAAAGACAAAATACAGTAGGCATCATAAAACATATGTGTAGGTATAGTCAAAGTATAGTTCTTGACTGCTGACATGAAACTTTGGCGCATGCCATGTTTTTATCATAATGATGAGATTCTTTAGAGTTGATTTCTTTTAACTTTCGACTCTTACATTAACCTATATAAACAGAATAATGTTGACTAAATGCACCTTAAAAAGGAAAAAGAAAAACACCTTTGTGGATGATCTAATATGCAATGATTGTAGCAAATATGTGCAAGCAAAAATACTTACTATCTTTTTTTTAATTCAGTGTTGTAAATTGTAAAATAAGACTTATTATCATATTTACCGCCTAGGGCCTAGGCAGAAAAAGTTCGTTATTATGCAACGTTCCAAGTTTCTAATAATTTAAATCAGACTGGTAACAAACAAATTATACTAAATTATGTGAAATTGGAATAAGGAAGGAGATCAGGATAATATGATTATGTTTCCTTTTCCTAGCCTCGGCTATAAAACACCAGCTGCGGCATTAAATCTTGTGCTTTTCTAGCTGCTTAGCAATACAAATAACTTTATTTTGTATCATAGGTAAGTTCATCTTTTCTAGACAGGATCAGTATTTTATCTCTTGTTCGTGGAACATCATCGTGTAAGCCTGTCGAACATTGACGTATGTATAATGGTATTGGGAGAGGTAATGATAATTGTAATTTTTCTTGGAAGTTTGAAAGTATAAGCGAAACTTTGCTCGCTTCTTTGTATGGTATGGAGGCTCTAGAGGAGTGTAGACTCCGCAAAGTTGTGGACAGGACAGGAGGTCGGCTCTAGGATCCATTAATTCACAAGGAAATGATAAAAATCCTAAATATACCAAGAGATCACTTTCTCCAAAAGAAGACGATATATATTATGTATTAAAAATGGAGAAGGAAATGGTTGCAGCAGTTGCAGTATCTTGTGCTATTGAACGTTGCCATATTCATTTTTGTATGACGTAACTTATCTCTGGCATGATTTCTGGTATGAGTGGTATGACTGATCTATATCTTCCACTCCAGAAGCGTAGATTATTTTTAGCCTGAAATGAGAGCCTTCTTCTCAGAATTTCCCTCGTCTTCGACTCGGTATAATTTTCAACGAAAACATTCGTGGCCTTAAAAAAATGATCGGTAATAATCCTGCTGTTAGGGAGATTATAAATGAAAATTTTTTGACGTCCATAGGTTACCAACTTTACCTCAGTAGTCAGAGTTTTCTGACATGATTATTCAATGTATCCAGCCGGTATCGGTAAATAATGATGAACTGAATTGTTGATTCACAATTTACGATAATATTTCAAAATAATCGATACCTATATATTTGGTGGCTAGTGGACCGGTAGCGGCTGACTATGAAAACTGTCAACTGTTAATGAGAATCGAATTCGTGTACTGCGATTATTGAAATTGTACATCTCGATTAACGGAAATCACGGTAAATATAATAGAAATAAGACAAAAAGTCAATCTCGTCAACTTTGTATTTTATTTTACTGTTTATACCTCGGTTTATACACAGCCGTATACGGTAAACTAACCACTTCCAACCACAGACCAATGAGAAATGATATATATCGGTGAATATTCAATAGGTTTTATTTAGATTTGTTCAATATTAGTGAGGTAGGCATAAGAAAATCTCAAAAATAGGTAACCAAATTGAACAACAATTTTCATAGATGAAAAGCGAATATTTTTCGATTGAAAAAACAGATATGAAGACATATGTTTCTATAACATCCTACTAAAAACATTCAAGGGATGTCCATAAAGAAACATATTTTTTCATGATTTGCAGGACCTTAGCGGGACCCGTGTTATTAGGGATCTTGCGAAAAAAAACCGCACGCCGCTGTCGGGCTCACAGTATCGATCTGGAGGTGAGGCGGCGGAAAACGGGGGGAGAGGGGGGGGCAGCTAGGGCCAAAGTGCCCACCCCACCCCCTCCGAACGACCGGACGAGGGACAAGGGGGTAGGGGGCGCGCATACGTCCCCATCGTGTGTGTTCCAGTCGGTCTCGGGCCATGGCCGCCCCCTAAACCACCCCCTACCCCTTCCACCCCCTACCAGTGGGGTACGCCGCTCCCCCGACACCGCATGTCACGTGTTTGTAGCTGAAATTATGTCGAGTGTGATGGCTGCGATTGGGGTGGAAACCGAATAGCGTGGGGTGGGTCCAGTGGCGGATTATCCATAAGGCAAACTAGGCACGTGCATAGAATCGCGTTGATATAAGGCAATTGTTCTGTCACCGAATATTGACAAATATCCACAAAAATAAAATAAAAATACAACCCATTGTACATCCATACGACACTCGAACAAAAAAGCAATCCACAATCGTGCCAAAACGAGAAAAAACTATCGGTCAACGATCCGTTGAATTTCTAGCACTTAAGTTATATAACATACTACCGGATAACTTCAAGATCACGAAAAATATCAAAACATTCAAGTATCATGTTAAAATGTGGATAACAACCACCGAAAGAAAACTTTTTAATGATCTCATCGACTTGAATTTTTGTAATAAACTGTGACTACGTTACATATTACCCAAATATTATAGTACCCACATAAAAGACTATACATTTATCTTCTCCCGAATTACGACGAAACCACACTATATGAACACTATACTCGAATATGTCAAACTAAACCAGACTAGACCAATATAACCAAAAAGGACTTACTTTCCTAAGCGCATTCAAATTATTAAATATTTTTTTCAAATGGAACACTATGTATATTTTTTCAGCACTCGATTATTTTCTGATCCCATTGATATAGCAAGTTGCATATTTGTTTATAAAATGACTGAGTTGTTGACGATCACATTTGATCAAAATAACGCTTTATGTATCTCATATCATTTATATCACATTATGTAGATGAACATAATAGTGGGCCCTGAATATAAAAACGAAATGAGAAATCTCAACTGTCTTAGCAGAATATCGAATTATATCTATATTATATCTACATGATGATATGCCATAAGATCGAGAATAAGAAAGAAGGTCGTGATGAAGCCTTATTTTGATCAACTTTGGTGGTCTATTACTCTTATTTTTCCATTCAAATATGTAACTTGCGATATTAATGAAATCAGAAAAGAAAGTTCGATCGATGTGTCAAAAAACAAACATTTGAAAAACCAATTTCTTTTTCGAGTAATTTTTTTCATATATTCAAAAACAAAAAAGTTCAATTTTGAGAGGTAACCACATATCCCAGCATCCTAGCCTACCCAAATATTTTGCAAAATATATGACCGCCAGAGATTCTTCCATTTGTAGCTACAAAAATGGTCGAACTACCGAGAATCACAAATACCTATAATAATGCTTTGTTGTCAAACATTTTTAAAAGAAATAGTTTTTTCTTAAATATCTTGATAATCCTTTAGCCGATTTTGTTGAAATTTGGCGATGTTTTTTGGGGTGGCAAGGGGCTAATTTAGCCTTAACTAGATTGAAATCACCATGTCCAGTGGCGTCCCAGAAGGCACCTTAACCAATATTTTTTACCAAAAAAATTTGCGCTACTGATTTTTTTGCAATATTTGTATTTTTTTCGCATTAAGCAACTGAAACTATACAACTTTTCGTCTTAGAATCACTCAAAGAAACACCCCTTCGAGTTTGGCCACGTACTTACATAACACCCTGTATACTTGGAAAAACTCCAAATACTTCGGAAATAGTTTTTGAAGATAATACTGAAAAGAGAGAAAAGCTACTCCTCTGAACAAATATTTCGAGATATATCTGTGCTAAAAAATCTTCGACAAACATTTTTTCTCAAAACAGTGATATATTATACACTTGAAAAAAAAAAAACTTCAATATTATTTCTCACTCACACTTTACAAGAGCTACAGAAAAAAATAAATTGCGAAGTCCTACTAACGAAAAAACTATAGGACATAGATGTTTTGTGTACCTGATGAGCCCCCGAGTAAAAAAAATCTATTCCCCAATGAAGAAAACTGATTGCACACTTTTTTTTGAATTGAATCACTAATTCCATCATATATCTTCTTTTCATTAAATCCCCTTATTGATTCTCTTCTTTATAATTGTCCCAGTATCTTTCTCATTTGAGGTAGCGTCTGCTATCACATCCACCACGAACAGTAATCTATGTAATCAATGTTAAACTTTGTAAATTCTGTGAATAAACATTATTATTATTATTAAAATTAAGCAAACAACATTCACAAAGTTGGAATCTTTTTATAAGCTTTCAGCATATTTTCATAAGCTTTAATATTTGGCTCAAGATTTAGCTTCATTTGAAAGTAACTAAGTGAAGGCGGATTAATGCACAACGTTGTTTCATTAAACTGTACCTTTCACTGTCGTTAGACCATTTTTTTTTTCAAAGATTCAAATATCTTTAAGCACAACCTTCATTTACTTTAAGCTCTTCCGTTATTTGTCATACAAAAATGTATATTCCTTTCCTAAATTGACTCCTACATTACAAAAATACCTCAAGTACCTTTTCTATATTGTATTTGTTAAAAATCAGGATGATATTATCCGTTTGACAGAATCGCGCCTGTACAAATCACTTCAAAGAATAGTTTCAACATCTCTAGTGAAAATGACAGTGATTGAGAAAGTGAATAAGTTTGACCCACTTTTAATCGTCCGATTGATTTGAAATTTGGCAGGTGTACATAATTTCGCTGACATTGCATTATAATATTTTTGTTGAAAAAATAAATACGGCGGAAGAGTTTTGTGATTATGTTCCAATTCGATTCAAAATTTGTAACCGGGAATTTTAGGAATCGGAGATTATGATTCTTTTGTCATAATTGAGAAATTAGAGATGGCAGCTCCAAAATGGCGAACCATTTTTGTGATTATGGTCTAATTCAGCAATCAAGTCGACCATAATTTGGACGGGAATTCAAACTTTTCATTGGTACAAACGTGAAGGGAACTCCCAGTACTCTGAAGATATAACCGAATTACAAATATCATCACTCAATAGATATATATCTATATTTGTTATACTGATAAATGAACAAAACAATTAAAAAGTCAAATGAATTTTTCAAATTGAAAAAAGTGCATACTTATCATTTACTATAATAATATGTGGATACTTTATATTATTACGACAAGAAAAAGGCGACTGAAATCACTGTTTCAAAGTCAAGGTCATAAAATCTCCATATTTTCGATTTTTTTCTCTACGCGTTCATTTCGGAGATGATTTTTCGAATTTATCGGCCAGGCTTGTTCGCTTATTGTTTGTTTGTTTGAACCATTGTTTGAGAATTATGAGATTTAATCTCGAATGTAATACAATGATTTCATGAAACGAAAATCGCATAATTCGGTTTCGCATTTTTCTGTTACATTGATGTTTTTAGCATGTTTTTTTCGGCACTTTCAGTAATTCTTTTAATATCCCAATTTCGCAACTTTCTTGAGATCCCATATATTATGAGTATCAAATGTCTCTCATATCATATATAGAAATAGAACAAGGGTACTATAGGTTCTAAAACGTTGATTATCTGCATTTAGAGTAATTTTCACAAAATTTGTATAATATGCAATAATCTACACAAGGTTATATTGTTTACGTTATTTATGGTTATTTTCTGTTTCTCAGAAGGAATAATCGCGATATAATCAATAGAAAGTGTAAATGCACCAACTATATGTATACTGATTATTTCGATGATTATTTTGTATATGCTCCTCATTAGGTGTGGGTTGGTTGTTCAATAAACCGACTGAAAATGGTCGTACATAATTCTCTCACCGCGTTCCTTTCTGTATTTCTACAGTTCAGTACATTATTTCCATATGCATACTTTTACAAGTTTCATTGCTCCAAGGTATGTACAAAAAGTGCTTTGGGGTGCGAAGAAACCATGAAGCCATGACTTTGGCAGCCTAGAAGTCATTGTGGCTGGTGGTTTTGTATGGATGAGACGCATGCCGAGTCAAACAAAGAAAGATACCTAACACACTTATTTTCAAAACATGAAGAGGCTGTTATTGTTTCTGTTAGAGACACCGATGTGATTTTATTATTCATCTATCACTTTGAAAAAATAAAATGCGAGGAATGCTTGGTGATGTGTGGTATTTCCCGAGACAGAAAGTAAATTCCAATTCACGAACTATGCAAGAAGCTGATGGCTTTCCACGTAATCACCTGATGTGATACTACATCTAAGTTAGCGTCAGTCACAAAACAGGACAATGGAAGCAGTACATAAAAAAAACTACTGTGAACTCCTGAGAGCCGGTTTATCAATGGAGGGTTATCCCGAGGGGTTAGCTGGCCCGGGGTTAATTTTATCCTAGAGCTAATTTCCCGTTTGATTTTGAAAGCATTCAACCCCAGTGAATAAACATTTTATCCCGGAGTTAGCTGTTAACCTTGATGGGTTGTATTAACCTTTCCCTGCATTGATAAACCGGCCCTCAGTCAGCTTGGAAAGACTCCTCCGTTTTGTTGAACAGTTTGTGGTGCAAGCTTTATACAAGGTGTGTTGCATCCCTTTTCTAAGGACATTACAACGGTAGACGCAGCCCGTGTTGCAATTTTTGGGACAGTGTGAATGCTCGAGTTTTTTCCGTCAACACATTCTTCGGTGCCACTTCCAGGTAAAATTAACAAGAAGATAGAAAAAATCGAGGGATTTCAATTTTATTCTGTTTTCTACTACATAGTGTGGATTAACGCCTATGATCAGTATCCTGATTTACCAGACCCGATTAATTGGACATGTCCCAATCTTGATGACTTTGTCACCTATTCCCTAGTCAAGTCCCGAATTTGGAGATTGTGACTGCAAGAAGCTCTGCGACACGAAGCAGTGTGGCTGCAGGAAGCCACAGAGGGTGCCGTGCACCAAGATGTGCAAGTGCAAGGCAAAGTGCATGAATAGAGTAGAAAAATACTTTTTTCAAAATGTAAGAAGTTAAGGCTTGGACAATGTTTAAATGCTTTTTTCATCTCATACAAGTATTAAGCGTCCTCGAAAACGTATGCAAGCATATAATATACGTGTTCACAAGTTTTTTGGAATATTGGCCCATTTCGTCAAAATTCAATCATTTAATGAACTTTTAATGCTCCAAATTGATTTTTGAGTGTCTTATCGTGTTCTACACCCCCGAAAACATATGCATCGACACCTTAGTCGTATGGGTGACCAAAAGTAGAAAATAATATAACTTTATGGGTATTTTGGACGCCATCTTGAGTATCCCACTTCCGGTTGGAATTTCGACTTGATAAACGGTATTTTCGGATTCAGCGGGGTCGAAATAGGGGGTTAACGTCATTTATCCAATTGTTACATGAAATGCTTCTAGGATTTGGCTTTTCGCAAAACAAGCCCCGACTATCGGGTCTTCTAATGTTTTCCATTGGTAATAAACAGTTCAAAATTGAGATACAGGTTTAGAATGAAAATTATATGATAACGCTTATCTGACCACTATCTCTTGTCGGCCACAGAAATGGCATTTGCAGTGTTCGAGAAAAACCTACTTTGAATGACGTCGGTAAGACACTATACTAAGAATTTGTTGATTCCAAGCACGGAGTTTTTGATAAATCATGTTTATATACCTAAACTTCGACCTAAACCATTCGGAAAATGAAATATTAAATAGCGCAAACACCGGGGCAAACACTTCAACCTTGAATAACCCCTTCTTTTATCTCTATCTACGACTTATTCGATTGTTCACAAGAAATTATGACGGTCAAATTTCCGTGTTCCATCATACATATTGTGTCTCAATTAAAAATAACTATACTCCTCTAAAGGCTGTACCTAATACAAATCTACCCTTTCTGAAATGAACGTTGATACAATGTGGTATATTGTATGCCTTCAATTTCATTTCTTCACCTCATAACACTATGACTTAATTGTGATATTTTTATTCATACCCATGGAATGCAATGAAATCTAGTGACCACGATGTCAATTCAGTTTCATCAGGAAAGACTCACGCCAGGAACTTTTTCTACTACATGTCTTGATGGCTGATGGTTGTGTCTATTGTCAATATAGAGCCCTGCAATCAATATAAGATTCGTTTTGTAACAAACGCGCTAGGTATATTTATTTAATGCGACTAATATAACCAAAACGAAAACCAAACTTACTTGTGAGAACATCAGCAATATCGGTGAATTCATCACCCTAACCTAACCTAACATAGTGATCGTCACTGCAATAATAGAAAAAATATTGGCTCATTGTATTTTCTAGAAGAGTTATAGAATTTGTTACAAGGAAAACATCGATAACTCTCAATCGCATGGTCAGTGTAAATGAAGTAGGGCTCTCAGGTTTCGTGAGTATGTTTTCAGGGAAGGTTTCAGTATTAATGATTTTGACATCACCATTATTCCTATCCATGCATATACTTATATATTTGCATGAGGAACTAGAATAATTTCGAGGTGAAAAATTCATATATTATTTGACGATTACAAAATGGTACTCATTTCCCACTAGATGATGTTTGCTGCATAAGCTGCAGGCAAATACTGCGAATCATATTATGTATTAGTGTGAAATGAACATTCATTTTGAGTTACACCATACTTTTTCTACGGCTATAGCATAAATAAGTAGCGAACATATTTCATGAAGTAGATATCCGGATAGCTTGATCCTTTTGTCTGAAGTCATAAAATTACATTAAAATATTGGTTTTCAAATGCAAAAGTTAAGAGCGAGAGTGCTGTATATTCGGTATTCTACGCGGCTCTTTGCCCATTACAAATTCTAAATGCAGCTAGAGTATGCGAATCATTTCAGGTGTCAGAACGTACCTGTGGTATCTTGATGAGTTATCTATCGTTGCAATACATCTAGTTCTAACAGAACTATATTCTTAATAAAAAAAGGCGAGTCTCGTTCTTCATTAACGTTATTCGTATATACCTATATCATTTGTTGTCAATTTTGGTCTTCAACCGAGTCTTCAACGTATCTTCAAGGTGAAGAATGGATCAAGTATCCAACCGAGTATCCAACCAAGACATACGGCATACGCGCGGTGTAATGCAGTTGTCATGCATGGTCGGTTTGTCAACGATCACTGCGATCAGTTCAAGAATCTGCACACATCGACAAGGCCAACTAGACCAGTTTCGAACGACTTGCGGTTGATTTGCATGAAACTTCGCTCTTCGAAATAGCTTGAATTCGATTTAATTACAGGAAACGAAGTTCGATGGCGAAAAATCGATCGAGGAAAAGTTGACGCAAGTTCAATTCGAAACGAAATTTAATGCCTTATAGGAGCTGAGGCTAACTTCAGGTCGAGCTACCGAGAAGATGAAAACGGGATCATGCACATTTAAGTAGTGCTCATGTACAGGGTGACACGAAACATCTGATCATAATCGAAGACTGAAAAGTGAAAAAAATATTGAAAGCTTCCTTGAACATTTTTGTCTTTTTACGATTTTCTCCGAAGTTACGCGTCCTTGAAGCTAACGCCTAGAAATAAAATTTTAGGTCATGTGATTCATCGTGTTCGAGTTCAAGTGTTCAGGATAGTGAAGTTCTCTGATCTGTGATTGTAGATTGTAGGAGGGGAGGGGTCGTTAAGCTGTACAGCCTCTCAAGCACCTCGATCTATCAGATCTTTTGTATATACATAACATAATAGGATGTCAGATGGGGACTCGTATGGGTATATTGAGGTGAAATATGGACTACGCTGATAGTTATTTTTGTACGTGCATAATTGTGATATTCATGTATGAAATACTCATGAAAATGAATAATTTGCACCAAACACCAATTTTTGAGGAACGAAATCATTAAATATTTAAAAATTTGCTCAAATTAGAATTAAGTGACCATTTTGCGAGGAAATTTGATAATCTTAGGTAAAGCGGATTTGTGCACAACGCTTTTTCATCAATCTGTTACTTTCTTTCACTGTCATTGGACTATATTTTTCGAGATATATTTCTTATAGGATTTCGATTCCTTTATATACACGACCTTCATTGAGTGCATATATCGAGGCATATATAGAATTCAGTGCGGTTCTTCTGCGATTTTTCATATAAAAATTTATATTCCTTTTCTGAATCGACTAAGTTTTTGCTAAAAAACAAGAAGACATTATCACATTATTCGTTTGACTCAGTCGAGCCTGCGCATATCACATATTTACTTTATTTGTCGTTGAAAGATGAGAGTTTGTTATCTTTCAAATGAGAGCTAATTTGTGTGCATAAATGGTGAAATGTAAATACTGATTTTCAACATCTCTAGTGAGAACGATAGTGATCGAGAAATGATTATTGAAATAGAGGTGTGCTCCAAATCCAAGTGAGAAGACTGAAAAATCAGATTGAAGAGTAAATAACTCGGTAAATAATGTCCCTGGTAAGACGTGCATAGAATGACTCAGATAGTACATTCATTCAAAAATCATAAGTATATCCTGTGGACGTCCAATCGGTGCATGTAATATATTTTCTCCCCGTTGACGTCCTGAAAAGTACCAAGGATAGTAAACTAGAGACATCATCGTATTTCAAAAAGTGCTAAGAACATCATCCTATGGACGTTCCAATAATATTTGATGAATATCCAAATCTGAAGATTTGTGCTCATTCACCAATATATCGCATAACCATTTTTCATAATTCACAGAATATTTCAAAATTTTCTAGATTCGAGATTCGGCTAGATTTAAATATTGATAGTCTGTATAAGATAAAGCAAGTAGTTTTTCAAAAATATCTCAATTATGGAGATACATACTTAATTACACTCGCAAATACATAAGTTGTCCAATTGAGGAGGTACCTAGTTATTGAAATGGATTTCCCGTTATGCAAATATATATATATAGAGTCCGCCATAAAGTTGACTACATATGGAAAACAAATTTTTACTGATATTTCTGACAAACTTTAATGGCAAATCCGAGGGCAAATCGTTCCTGCATGTCTGACAACTAAAGAATCCGTAACGACTTATATCACGTGACTTCAGATTTGGCGGAAATTTGGAAAAAGTTGTCTGTGGTGCCGAAAAATGGGTCAAATTCACAAGATATAAAAAAATTTATCGGAAAAATGTGTTTGCAATCCAACGAGGAACCCATATATAAATTTTGAACCAGAATTAAAAAATATCAAAAATACAATTTTTATTCCTCTACCCTTACTGAAAAACATTATTCGTTTTGTTTTATCTGAAAGGTTAGGTAAAAACTGATCAAATATTTGTGGAATAAGTAGACATTTTGCGGGAGGTTCATTATGAAAACCCGATTTATTCTTGTAACTAGGTGTAGTCATGCCCTGTATTTTCATGCACATGAGCTTATTCAATATATTCAACCAGTAAATAAGGTTCAAACCGAGTTCAAACCAACTTATATTTGTAATTGAAACTTAAAAATGCATTATTTATCTTCGCTGAATTTGATATTTTTCGAAACCAAAAACAACTTTTTTTTAATTCCCGTCGAATATGAGGTCACGGATATAAGTTTCAATGGATTTTTCAGTTGTCAGACATACAGAAACGAACCGCCATTACAGTTCTTCAGAAATTTCAACAACAAAGCTTTTTCTATATGCAGCCAAATTTATGGGGAGACGCTGCATATACCGGGCTATTCAAATATTCGTTTCTGTACATGGGGATCTCGTAAACGATAAGAGTTAGAGTGTCGGTTAAATGGTGGCAAAGTTGCTCGCAAAGTTGCGTATTTTAGAGACCTATTCAATGATTTGAAAAAATCAAATTTAGCTCTTTTGGTTCTGGAGATATACAGGAAAAACCAAAAAATCCCAAATTATTTATTTGCTGTATCTTCTTTATTCGCAGACATATATTGAAAATCTATCCACATTTTGCTATTGGCACTTGATGTGGGCTATCAGAATATGTTCATGAATCTTTTATACAGGGTGTCATCTGACTTGGGCCACCTCCATCTTTGAATTTTTAAATACGGACTTGTATTTTTTGTTGTAGTTTTTGGATCGTCGACGTTCACTTCATACTAAGAAATTAAAATGTGGATAGATTTTCAATATGTCTGCGATTAAAGAAGATACAGGCAAATAAATAATTTGGGATTTTTTGGTTTTTCCTGTTTGTCTCCAGAACCAAAAGAGCTAAATTCGATTTGTTCACATCATTGAATAGGTCTCTAAAATACGCAACTTTGCCACAATTCAACATATCGTTTACAAGATCCTCATGTACAGAAACGAATTTGAATAACCCCGTATATTCAATATTTATGGGTAGTTTTGTGTACTTCTGGATCGTTCTGGATTGCGACCATCTCTTCGGGATTGGACGAAAATTCGAGCGAATATTGTGTTCGACGTTTTAATTTTAATGCACTTCGTAGACAATAAAATAATGCATTTCCATTGCTGTTTCTTGAGTTGTCTGATTTAGGACACTTTAGAATTTCCATATAATGACTGCTTGTTTTTCAATCGATGAATAATCAATTGATTTTTATGTATATATATGTATCCGCCGATTTTGATCTGTACAACGAATACTTTGACCTGCGACCTGTGACAATGGATTATAAAAGCGATTATATTATATTTTATATCGAGTTTTATATTGATTGGAACTTCGATTGGAACCAATAGTTTGGGGTAGCCGAAAGTACCAAACTGTGATCCTAACCAACGTCATATTTATGTTTCTTCATAAATTAACACTCGAATTAACATCTATATACGGTTTTATATATTTATACTTACGGCTCATGCAGCAAACATCATTCTCGTGGGAAATGAGTAGTATCATTTCGTGATCTTCGAACAATATTTTGCTATTGCTGCAATCCACAATTGATTAATCACGATTATCACGATGTCCCGCACGATGTATAAAAAACTAAAAAACTAAAAAAACAAGAGTTTTATTGCAATAAAACCTTAGAAAAATTAACGAGAAGCTGTCTCTTCTAAAATAAACAATCACAACTTCTTGACAAATGTAGTTACACCCATAAGGTTTACAATGGAAGAAATAAAATGTTCATAAAAATAAAAGACTAGATCTTGGACTAGATCTTTATTTTCACTAAGCATAAAATTCGCGATAAAATTTCACACTCGTTTGTTTCTCCCCCACCAGCTGTTTAATGGCTGCCACGTGACGTCACTGCAAAAGGTCTATTGATGAACTAACAAAAGTTGTGTCATTCGCAAGTGGAACAATTTGACACCTCGTGTGTATATGTATGATAGGTATCAACGGCTCCAAAACGGATCCTTGAGGGACTCCGCATTTTGATTTTTTTGGTGAAAATTAAAGGCATGCCACATCAAACCATTCAGTTAGTAACAGTAGTTCCTAGTATACAGTCAATGGCTTCAATAATAACTCGTAAAATAGTCAGTAACGAGTAGGACTCATTGTCCTCTCAAATGTCTCTCAAGATACTCGACTGTATTTTCTATAATTTTATCACTGCGGGAGTCAAATTATGCGAGTGACAATATTTTGATATTTCTGAGAGGATACTTCAGAATGAACTTTACGTCTGACTCAGAGTGGGGAAGCGTCAAATTTATCTACCCATAAATTTGATCCAAAAGAGTTCATTACTGCAAAATGGAAGTCTTGAAATTGGACGTATAGTATCTAAATTGAAAGAAATACATATCTCGTCTTGTCTAATCAAAAATCAAACACAGTTTGAATTACTGGAAAACCACGAGCAGAAAACAACCACTTTCCTGGCAAATACCACCCAGAACATTGAATTACGAGCAGATCTCGAAGCAGATATAATTCAAAACGAGCAAAATAAGAAGTTAAATGGCCTTTTGGAAAGAAACCGAGATTGTTGGAACCTCAGTTTGAACAAATAGGTATATTTAGTTATACCTATAACCGAATTTTTAACTCTCGAGATGTTGAGGCACGGTTGGAATGAATCAAGAGTTGTAGGAAGTTGTAACTATGTTTTTGTTCGCGATACGTGTCTATATTTTGCTTCTAGACTGTTCGCTGCTACTTACATACATTTACTTATAAGTAACGCCAAAACTACTGGATCTTCTGATATTATCGAAATTGGTACCCATTGAAACTAAAAGGAACAGGTACTTTGATGAATTTATTGATTACATTTTTTATGATAATTATCATTTCAAATTTCGAAGCTCAGGTTTACCTACAGTTCAGATTTCCAATTCAGTACTTAGAACATAAGAAGGAAGAACATTTTGAATATCCTCATAAACAACTGTCCACTCGCGATGCACCGAGGAAAACATCATAATAATTGGCGAAGGTCTAACAATAGAACTTGTTTTCCTACTCGTTTCGCATTCAACGCCCAGAATAAACTCACCTTGTGATGCTGAATGATAGCCGAAGCCTTCCTCTTAGCCGACATCTCCGCGGGTCTACCGAAGTTTCTCCAAACTCACCGACGAACCATCAATGAAATCGTACCACCTACGAAATTGGTTCTATGCAAACAGCGTCGTCCATGACCAACTAACTTTTCCGAACGTTGGGAAAGGTCGGCAACAGGGCACACAGTTCGCTGACTGATTCACTTCCAAAATAAACGCCGATACGATACGCTCCGATTAGCAGAGTTTAACGACCAGGTTTCGTCGCCAAGACAGACGATTATCGAAGTGTCTGAGCACGGAACATGCACAGCGGTTATCCTAGTCCGGAAGCGTTGTTGCACAGTTGGCTATGATATGAAACACTTTTGTTAAGAACTGCAATGACGAATGTCTACATACGCTCATACGCACCGCTATCGCGTCGGTATTCGAACGACGAACGACTGCCGAGTGCAGACGAACGGAGAATGAAATTATCTGCCGCTGGATCTGCTGCCCTTCCTTGCGTTTTGCCCCCGCACCGCGAATGTCATGCGTCCGCATCCCCACTACTACTAGCCATCCCCACACGATTCCGGGACCTCATAGAGGACAAACAACTAGCGATGATTGACGAAAAAACTATAGGGAATGCGGAGGAAACTTTGAGTTTCACCCCCCAAGCACCTCCTCAACCCAAGGAAGGCGTGAGGGAGGTTCGGCTCGATTAGATATTACAGAAGTTTCAGATTAGAATTTTGCGAGGCAAT
This sequence comes from Chrysomela aeneicollis, assembly GCA_029955515.1. Taxonomy (NCBI): domain Eukaryota; kingdom Metazoa; phylum Arthropoda; class Insecta; order Coleoptera; family Chrysomelidae; genus Chrysomela; species Chrysomela aeneicollis. Next base: position 6,395,059 of record JARUHQ010000009.1, on the reverse strand, counting down.
GCAATGCAATATGTTTGTTTCGATGAAAACAACATTTTGTTTGACTGGTCCAGAAAACAGGCACTTGAAAACCCACATTGGGGAATAGAAAGTCATACACAATTCCTCCAGAAATTGATCCTATGGGCCGGAATTGTGGATACCTCAATTAAGGCTACAGTTCACCATACAATCATCTTCGAAGGTACGAGTTAAATAAAAATTACCACAGCAGATGGAAGAGGGACAAAGATATTGGAAATGTGCCTGACAAAAGTTGTTGCGGCTGTAAGAGGACTGACTCGAGGATCATCATTCCGTCTGAATGAAAACTTGCTTACCAACTAGATAAACAGTTGTTCGGGTTGTTGCACAACTTATAGATATTGTGTTTTCTCCATGAAGTCAACACAACGATCAAAACTATCACAAGCGAGATCACAAGACTTCCTGACTGTACCTGAGGTCCTGAGTACATTTTTCTGTCGAGTATATCGAAAACTCGGTGGTCAGTAAAGATGATAACTTCGCTAGTCTGAACACTATTCGAATCGAAGCACAAAAACCTTTGGCACGCTGTGAACTTCTCAATCGTGAGGCTCCATTTAAAATTCGTGTCAAAAGCATATACAGGGCTATTCAAATTCGAGTCTATGCATGGGGATTTCGATAACGGTAAGAGATAGAGGGTTGGTTAAATGGGGGCAAAGTAGCGTATTTCAGAGGTTAATTATATGGATGAAAAAAATCTGACCTAGCTTCTTCAGTTCTGGAGTTATACAGGAAAATTTAAAAAAAAGTGTTGAAATTTTACTGGTAATAGTTCAATATTTCCAAAACACTCTGTAATTCAGATGAAAATACTACGTCAGTATAATACATGACTCTTGGCATTCAAAAAAATGCAATAAAAAATACAGGTCCGTATTTGAAAATCAATAGTTGAGGGTTGCCCAATCTATACGATACCCTGTATATAATTTTAATTCAGATATTTGGAAAGGCTACATAAAGTTGCTATGGCAAAGTGGCAAATTTTTTTAAAAATCTCTGTAAAATAAAAAGACAGGCAAAAGAAGAATTTCGAAATTCTTAATTTTTCCTGTATAACTCCAGAACTGAAGAAGCTAGGTCAGATTTTTTTCATCCATATAATTAACCTCTGAAATACGCTACTTTGCCCCCATTCAACCAACCCTCTATCTCTTACCGTTATCGAAATCCCCATGCATAGACTCGAATTTGAATAGCCCTGTATATTGATATTCAAATCGTTCTGGACTCTGAAAAGTATAAATCTTTTTTATTGGAACAAACAAAGGTTCTCAACATCTCAAAAATTTCCTGGAAGAAGAGATACTCAGTAGAGACGGACCTCGCAAGAAAGAAGTCATATCAGCGTTTGACAAGTTTTCATTTCTTTCGAGAAAACAAGAAGACGAATTAAAAAAATAGCGACAAGAAGTTACAGAGGCTCTATACCCTGACGAAGAGCATGGTTGAAAAAGGTGATATTTCTTCAAAATCAAGATCCTGTAGCCAAAAATGTTCTACCCAAGCAGACACGATGGTTCGTTAGGTGATTCGGACATATCTTTCCTAGGTGGTACCTGAGACTACTACTCCATTTTATAGGATCTGATGATGATGAATCTTCTTTTCCGAGAGTTGGTGTGTAAACGCATGCGATGCACTGAGCCTGGTAGATTGATTCAGTAATAATAATAATAATAATGATAATAATGTGTCTTTATTTTTCATTGAATCAAATTAACAACACAAATTTCAAACAGGAGGCGGTGTTCAACGTAGTTGCTCTTCCATACAACCCCCAGTACGTTGGTATTTTCAGAAATGATTGTCAGCACCAAACACTAAAACATTATTAGCGCAAAAGCTAAAGCTCAGTGCCTTTGCCTGAAAGATGGTGGTTATACAGCAAAACTACCAGGACTGAACGAAATTTCAGTATTAGATACGTTTACTGCTGAATACCAACACCATCTGATGGGATTTATTGAATGGCCAAGTAATTCTCCAGATCTAACCCCATCAGATTTTTATCTATGATGTTATCTGGCATACAATATATACTTCAATAAACCGGGAAATAATGATAAATTGAAGTGGAATTATAGCAGAAATACAACAAATCCCAGCCACAAAGTTAACAGATGTTGATGGTGGTATCTTTAGGCCACCCTGTTTACACGCATTCACCATCAGAAAAACCACAGTCAAAAATAAAAATCGTTATGTTTGATAGTTTTTTTCGAAAAACAAACTCCTGAATTTCAAATAAACTTGTTCTAACCCACGTGTTTGAAAATATATACAATTATTACATCATCATAACCTTCATTCTAGTGATATTTTTTCTTAGTTTCCTGTTCATTATATGAATTTGAATCCTAAACAAGGATTATTTTAATTCAAATTTTGTCACGACGCTGCGATTATCTGTCTATAAAATCATCACCAGTTTTGATCCTCTTCAAACAATGGAAGCCCAAACAAAACTCTGATGATCCACATTACTAATGTTCATGAATCAAATTCAGATATTATTTCTAATAGCAATACCATGTTCAAAATGAAATATATGTGTCAACGGGATAATATTTTTTAAATTTGATAACATTTAATTGGTTTCATTGCAATCAAATATAAACCAAATAGGTTAGAATGGTTAGATACTGCGTAAACTGGTAACAATAAATCGATTCGATAATCGTAACTTGTGAAGGCGAAGAAGTGAGAGGATAATTTTGCATAAAGCTAACAAATACCAAACACAAATCCTCCGCAATCTCGATAAGAACAATTTATTTCAGTGCCTCTTTCTCAACATCTGTTTCGCAAGACACGATCTCTCTAAAGCTTCCCTATATAGTTGGCAACTACTTCCTGTGCCGTTCTGTCAAATATATGCAGATATAAAAATGGTCTGCAGGCATCTGCAGGCTATATACACGTAGAGAATATTCTTCCATAGTTTCGCATGGAATAGTAAATCGGATGTCGTCATGACAATAACACAAAATTTTCCGTAACACTTTTCTGGTTTGAATCTGTTTGAATCTTGTTATGATAACCATATTGTTATGTTTATATAATTCGATATAATGACTCTATCATTCACTATTTAGCCGAGATGAAGACATGAAATAGCAAGATTTCATGGATATTAATAAATTATATACTTCAAAGTCGATTTTTAAAACGATAATTCATCAAATCTCTGCTGTGATAGCAATATATTCTCTGCAACCATATTGCTATTTAAAAACAGAATAGACCCGATTGTATGATGTATGCCATTTATATCGTACAGATAACTTTCATATAATTATTATTGAATTTGTCATTTAAAATTAATTCAAATCAGCATTACCAAAAAAAAATTTTCTATGAATTATTTTTTGGTTATTCCTTTATTATTACGATTGCGTAAACTTTGACGATTTCAGCAAAAGAGGGCTTGGTGGCACAGCGAAAATCATCGCTGTTCACCAGTAGTTGACCACACCATGAAAAAAAATTACACCAGCTAACACCGTCTGGTGTCCCCTGAGGTCCTGATTGTTTTAGTGTCAGTAAACACCGGCATATTATTAATCACTGTAGGTGTAATGTGACCTTTTCCACAGGTGTTTTTAATAATCATACCCAGTTGTCTGTGACACTAGTGTTCAGCAGAATGAACACTTTGGTGGTGTTCTTTATGCATGACACCGCTGTGGTATGATGCACATTATGTGATTTTCCTGATGCTTAATCCTACTCTCACGAAATTCTCTTCGGTGCGTTTAAACGCTGAGCAGATACATGCGAAGACTTTTCTGGTGTGAAGGAACACCATATCATGAATCATGAATGTGTTCATGCGAATCAGTGCTTTTCTTCACCACCTTCGGTGTTTTTTTCTAAGTTGGATCACCTATTGAAATATAATTGATTTTGTGACAAACTATAGACTAGAAGAATCTAGGGACAATTCGGATGATGACGAACTGTTTCAGCTCATTTATCCTGATCAGTGGCACTAGGAACTAGGAACAATAATAAAACAATAATAAAATTTGCATACCTTTCTGCAGAATAAAGAAAACACAAGATACATATAGATATATTAGCGTGAAGCTCTACAATGCCTTACCACACTGCTATAAGAATTTAACTTACAATAAATTTCATAAAAAAAACCAAAACATATTAATGATGCATTGTTTTTATGCAGTTGGGGAGTTCCTCCTGCACATGCCGACCTGTACATGTGATTTGGATATTTAAATTCAAATCCTTTCTTTTTATTTTTGTTCTTATTCTTCACTACGGTGATTGTTTTGTAGTTTTTAATGTGGAATTTTAGATATATAATTGTTTTGATACATGTGTGACAAGTGTAAAATTCTTTTAATTTTATATGAATAAATATCTATCTATCTATCTATCTAGGCCCTAGGCCAATTGATACTGAAACGGATCTATATCAAAATCATCTAATATATCTAGCCCAATATTGAAACCAGGTACGGTAGAAAGGACGTCAGTGCCACTATTGGCAAAAGTTCTAAGGTTCTAAGATCGAACAGATGAGCGCAACAAATTCACACCATTCAGATGCCTACATACAATATTTTTATTAATTTATATCAAATCAGGTATTTCCAGAATGCAATACTTTACGAATGATTATTGGCACCAAATAATATGATTCATACACCGTCTCGATTCTATAATGATATGACACGGTGTAACCATTGAGAATAATAAACTTCAACCATTTGGTGTTTCTTAGAATTTTATCTTTCAGAATCGTTTCAATTCAACACATTCGTGTCATTTTTCACTCATAAGTTCGGAATTAGCACACAACTTTCGTATTCGTCGGAGTTTGCTCTGAAATCAATTTGATTGAAAGTACACCCAAGTTTTTTTTACAGTGCAGGTTCAAATTCTGGCGACGGCAAAAATTTTGCCAATACCCCAAGTGGTTTCGGATCCCACTATTTAGGTAAGGTTCCCACCATCCTGACTGGTAAAAATTTCCAGAAAACTTCTGAGTTGGTAAGGCATTTGGGATATTAGGTTTGTTCTAGCAACGATTTCGAATAGTTTGCAATCGTCCGAAGCATGCGCATACTGATATAATAGACGCATAAATCAGTATGCGCATGCTCCGGACGATTGCAAACTATTCGAAATCGCTGCTAGAACAAACCTATTATATACCCACACATAGGCGCCGATTACACGGGGGCACTGGGGCCCATGCCCCCTCTGGAAATTACCTGGGGGGGCAACGCCCCCCCTGAGATTACACTCAAATTGGACAACAATTGGTAATTTTGCACGCATCATGCAATCTATTTTTCACTGAACGTTTTTGTTTGTATTTTCACCTCATGAATGCAAATTTGATGATGAAATCGTGAACAAACTACTAGTTTTAAAGATTATCCATGCCAAAGTTCGAAATTTCACCTTCTTTTACTGATATCTATCTTTCTTTTTGAGATGTATTGAACTGAGTGATTTTGCTATGAGTTAGCTATATGACATCTACATCAGTATTCGCCCAGAGTTCCTCAAAATGGCCGTTGTTTATGTAGCCTAGATGGTGCAAAAAAGAGGAAAATTATAGAAAGATGACATTTCTCAGATAAAAAGCAAGTGAACCATGGTACATGCATGTAGTATGTCCAGTGATCTTAGAATATACAATACTTACATCAGAAAACTTCAGAGTTCAAGACGGTGAAATTTCGAACTTTGGTATGGATTATCTGGAAAAGTTGTGGTTTGTTCGCGACTTTATTATCAAATTTGGATTCTTGATGAGGACCAAATACATGGGTACAAACAAACATTTTCATAAAAAAATATATCGCATGATAAGAGCAAACCATATTTACTATTGCAATAAATTGAACCTGAAAATTTGGATGTTCCAATGTTGGAAATGTATTATGCATATACCTGACAAAAGTTTTTCGTTTAATATTTTGATTATTGTTCTAATATAACTCGCGTTAAAATGCGTTATATTCTCAATTTGTTACTTTTCAAAATGTTATATAAACAATATCAAATAATACCATTTTCTTTCGATTTATTTTGCCCCCGCCCCCCCTGGAATTTACAAGTTTCGGCGCCTATGTACCCACATGTATTTTATGAATAATGAATCAAAATAAAATTCTGGCAAACGTGAGCGATGGATTTTCATCAAAGGGCTTTAGTTGCGTGTGTACTTACTGTATACCACTGTAACTGTATACGTGTAGGTATAGACATTACGAAATAGCATGGCTTGCATGAAAGAATATCCTTCAGACCTTTGGATATGTATAATTGTAGCCGTATAAGGAGTAGTAATCGCATTAACCTCTTTTGCTCCAGTGAAAACTTGATACATGAGAAACATGTTTACCTATAGAGGATTTTTCAAGGTGAGGGTTATTCAGACTTTTCTGGTGAACGAGGAAACGGACCAGTTCGAATAATTGAAAGTAGCTATTCATTTAGACATCAGCTACACATTTAAAATTATATCTTCGACGAAGCGTCGTTGCCGATTTTATCAGATATAATGACTTTTCATCGAATGGAACACCCTGTACGATTTTCTTTCATCAGTTAGAACAATGAAAAATAGAAACAAAGTGCGTGAATACAATAAAGCCACAACGATTTTTCTTTGTTCATTCCGAAAACGGTTCCTCATGGAAGAAAATAATAAACAAACTCAACCCAGATAGTTGAGTCTAGAAATGTCTGAATATAAAGGTCTATTATCTGGAAAACTTGAGCTTTACTTCATTTTTAGCTTAGATCTTACTACTTTCGCTAGATCCGGCATCCTGTAGTATTCTTCTTCTTCTGTTTGGTTTATTGGATTTCTGGCTCCTTTCGGTGCCAATTTCTCCAGATCAGGTAAATAAAAATAATTATTCAATAGTAATTTTTCACTAGTAGTAATATTCCATAAAAAGGTTCTTAATTTCAAGAAGTACTTCAATGCAAGTATGGCCCCCTTATTCGACAAATCCGTTGTCATCCGGCCTCTAACCGGCGTAGAAACAAGAGGACCAATTGATTTTCACTAGTATTCACTTTAACTTCACTTTGATAAATATATTTTCAATTAATATTCGTAATTTCAAAATGGACGATCACATTTCACATCAACTTGACTTCGAACCTCGAGGACGCCGCCTGTCCTCTACCATGGTCAGAAGGCGAATCCATTTTCATGTGTGTGTTTTTATTTTGATTTTCGATGATGCGAGTAATTTTTAGGTCAAGAGGGGTCTGCAAAAAAGTAGGTAGGTACTACATGATCACGTGGTACAACACATGTATGGACAAAACTTATAACGACCAATCAATGGCCTAGCCTATGATTTTTAGTATCACCACTTCCATTTCCAAGTTCATGTTTTGCAGAAAAAATCGAAATCAATCATGGCATGTGGGGGGGGGGGGGGATATGTGACTACCGAAGAGGCATCTCCACTAATAAATAAAATATATGGACTATTAAAAAAACATCAGACTCGAAATACTGACAGCCATCTCAATTACGAAGGCTTACTTACTTACATCAATGAATCATATTTCCATGAATATTTGAAAACCATATAGCGAAGTTTTGAAGCGATTTTGATCCTTAGACAAATATAGAAAGGCGATGTCGGGCACACATTAAGAATAAGTTATCCTGGTTGGGATTTTCAATTGAGGAGCTGAGATTCAAGAAAAATACGTGTTTCATTCTCGGAACCAATGAAGATTTGTTCAGTATCATCAGTGCTCCTTATAATGAGCAGACATCATTTCTTTGCACAAATATCTAACAGAAATAGGAAAACCTATCACTTCATAGAAGGGGATTTTTGAATTGAAAAATTAAAGGCGGGTTTCCTCTCATGTTGAATCAAACAGATAATCGCAGTACTATCAAGAACAAGAATTAAAAGAGGTTAGGGTAGAGTATGAGTATAATATAGGCTCAATTGAATCAAATTTTTGTCATGAAGATGTGAATTATTATTGACAAAGCACTTGTGTACATTATAGATGTATTTTTCCCATTTCTAGGTTGATGAACATCAGGGATATGGATCAAATAGTTCTGAATTATAGGTCCTACATCGAATATAGTAGAACGTATAAGTCCTATGGTAAAAGGACCATAAGGTATTTCAGGACATTGAGCTGGAGCAAACTGAAAGACAGCCTATAAACATTTTGGTTGCCAAGATTTCCACACAGACAATCCAAGATAGTTTCCAACTTCCCCAGTTACTCTTCTCTATCTATATCAAATCATTTTTGTTATTTCATAGTTGAGAGAACACAGCTCACAAGTAATTTCACACACTTTCACCGTTTCACTTTCCTTTAGAATAATTTCCTTGTTGTCCTCCGAACAACAAACCCACTAGAATAGTTACAACTTAAATCGCCAGAAGCCAACATGAAATTCATATTCATATGTTTTTCCCCCACAGAGGTTGCCATCGTAACATTTGAAAGTGATAATCATCCCAAGACCACATTTCTTCAAGGTTCTCAAAAATATATATCCTTCTGTTGACACTTATATGAGTTATTATATGAGTGTATAAAAAGCTATGTATTCAATGTTTGTCATTTAATACAGTGCCTGATTTATATATTGGTTTATAGATAGCACGTCTTTCCGGAGTTTGCGGCAATTTTGGTGAATGCGCCAACGCCGCTAATTTCGTTCAACCGATAATCGACCGAACACTAACAGTGACAGCGCGAAACATCTAATTTTCTTAAAAACCGTGTTTATTCTGTTCAAATCGAATTTAATGGATGGTGAAATGCTGTCAAATGTGTTAAAGACGATTTAAAAGTGGATACCAGAACACAACATTCCACTGGTGAGTTACTCAGTGTCGTATCATTCGTTGTATAAACATTATTATTATATATGCGAAACGATTTTTGGTAATTTGAAAACATTCTCGGGTTTCTCCGAGATGAAAAGTTAGTGGATATATGTAAAAATATGATCAAGAAAGAGAATATTTCAAGAAACGCTATAGTTTGTTCGCATCATTTCACTACAAGTGATCAAATGGTTGGCCAAAGTGGTAAGAAAATGCCCAGAGTAGTAGATAAGCCGATATTTAGTGGAATTGATAAATAATAACAACATGTTTGATGTTATATTTCTCAACTTCGACACCTTGAAACTTCATATTGCCAGAAAATAAACAATATAGTTGTGACAGTGAATTGAATCCATTATCATTCGGGTAATAAATCGAATATGTATATTTTCAGAAAACTTTGTTATTACATTGTTTTCATCAAGTTTTAGAAATAATGGTTATGGTGATTTTGTTAGTAAGTCAATTTATTCAAATTCAGACCCTTACAATATAGCAAGACACTGGTGCTGGGGGAATCTGTTATTGCTATTCTTGTTTTAGAATGTGGCAACCCTATAGTAACTGATATTTATCTAGTATGTTATATGACCGAAGGTAAATACAAACTATGATATAACAACTATCCCACACAGATGTGACCAGCTTTGAACACTGTTTTATCTTTTTGTATAAGGGTCTCTTCTTATATCCAATATACCTACTGGAGATACTTATCACCTCGATATTGGAAATAATCTATAAAAAAGCAAATCATACAAATAAGTTATAATATGTTTCGGGTTCTATTGATGACAATCAAAAGTGCCCTTCTGAATATTTTGAATTGGTGACTCCTCAAATGTGAATTAAAAATTGTCATATCACCATTCGCGATTACTCGCGATAGGTGTTAAGCGATACGCTCCCTAGCGGTGACTCGTGAAAACACTCGAACCTAACCTAACCTCTATATTTTTGTGGGATGAACACTGAACCACTGAACTCTCTGTGGGGATAGATAATCCATAGATAAACTAAACATATGTTCTGTTTACGTTTGGTTCTGATGAAAGAAGTGTACTTTCAGCAGTTTTTCGAGAGTTACATTCAGTAACAACTGAAACGAGCCAAATCTAGGAAATGGCCCAAATAAATAGCGCATCCAGCTAATGATAAGTCAAAGACTGTTGAATCGGCAATTTCACAAAATTTATACCGACTGAAGAAACCATCCTAGTAGTTTTTTCAAATACTTGAGAATGAGTGCGAAGAGTTTTGCTCTGAAATACTTCGAACCAAGGAAGATGGAACTCTAGCTACGACTGCCCAGGAAAAAGCCAATATCTTTGCTCACCAATTTGCTGGGAATTCCACTCTGGATTCATCGAAAAAAATTCCCCGAACATTACACCTATTGACAATCATATGCCCGAGATCACCTTTCGCCAACATACTATCAGAAAGATTTTGTTGGGTCTCAACACCAACAAAGCCTGTCGATCTGACGGAATCCCACCGATTGTTTTTAAGAAATGTTTCTGCTTGCTAGTTTTCTCTCAATCAGGTCTCTCTGTAGTGGTCGATGGAGTTTCATCTGATACTCTACTCATGGATGCTGGTGTTCCGCAGGGATCAATTTTAGCACCAACACTTTTCCTACTTCACATCAACAATTTGTTGTAAGCAGCTTCATGTCCTTCGCGGATGATAGTACCCTCCATACCGCTGTCTCTTCCAGGGCTTCTATATCGGCCCGTCAAACCAGAAATGAACGAGGAAGAAATGTTAACCAAATAAATATGGAATTAACAATTCTAGAGTGGAAATCTAATAACCTGGTAGAATTCAATGGAAACAAAACACAAGCATGTCTTTTCTCTAGAAAAGCCGATCTCACTGTGCCCAACATAATTCAATCAGGAGTAACCATACCATTGAAGTCATCCATTTCTATGCTTGGCGTTACTATCAGCAATAACCTTTCTTGGGAAAATCACGTGGATTTCTGTTTCGAGCCAAGAGCTATTTCACTCCCAGTCAGCTGCTTATGATCTATAAGGCACATATCCGATCTGTCCTGGAATACTGTTCCCATATTTGGAGTGCGGCACCTAAAAATATCCTGAAACTATTGGATTCTGTCCAAAAAAGGGCAATTCGTCTTGTCGGTGATAACTCGCTCACAAAATCGCTCATTTCTCTGGAATACCGTAGAAAAGTTGGCGATTTGTCTCTATTTTATAGGTATTTTCATGAGCGATGCTCTTCTGAAATATCAACAATCGTTCCTCCATTAGCAATCTCTTCGAGATTAACCCGTCAAGTTCAGTCTTCACACCCCTTCGTTGTCACTTTAGAGACCTGCAGAACGTCGCTTTCCAAGGACTCATTCATCCAACGAACATCGAGAATTTGGAATTAATTGCCTAAGGAGGTGTTTCCCGAGGCATACCATCCCCAGAAATTTAAGAAGAACATCAACTCCTACCTGCTTTTCCTTGGTTCTAACGATGATTTCTGAACATTACAGGATATCCCTTTTCGTGAGAACCAGAACATAAAAAAAAGAATAATAGGACCAAAGATAACAAATCATTGTTGTTCGTTTTCGAACGTTTTATTTCAGGACCTGCAAAAAAATATTTCGAATACACACACAAAGTAGGTCTGGTGAAATCCATGTGAAATTTTATCGTTTTCCCATTTCAGTTATTGTTTGGCGGCAAAGACACAAATGTCAGTGATGTCAAAATGACACAAATGTCACAAATACGAAAACAAAACAAGGACGATACCATTTCGAGAAGTTCGAGTTGTAACCATGAGATAGCGCTACGTGTTATTTTCTATCGCGAATAGAAAACATACGAAATGTTGTTTCACCTCTATTTCAAAATTTGACATTTCTGGAGCGCCATCTTTTGGTTCGTGATTTTCACGAATATCAAATTAAATCGAGATAGAGAAGTATTGAAAAGCGAACACATGCACCGTACTGTGAAGGATGGACGGCTATGGCTTGGGCCAAGGACCACAGAATACGGCATTCGGAAACGATGCTGCAATGATAACCCAGCAGCGATTTCTGCACTCAAGTGGCTCAGACGAGACAACTTTTGATGGGCTCACTTTTACGATGCCGTCAACTTTAATGGTTCGCCCTGATAGTAAAGTTCCTCTTCCGCCTCTCCGCAACGCAACCCGCCCATGCAGGAAAGCCCCCCCTCTTCCCCCTTCCCTTCCGAGTATTTTTTTTCTCACAGCTGCGCGGTGAATTGGAAACGGAATTCTGTTGAAAAATGTTCGGGAGTGGGTGATTTCCAATAACGATTACCATCAAATCGTCCACTTGAGACTTATTCTCCACCCTCACAGTAAAAAATTGAGGAATAAATACATGGTGATCTATAAATGATACATAAGGTGCCTAGAAAATATTAAATACCAGAAAAAATAATAAAACTTGTGATGATGATATTGTGGTTAGGGTGCGGGACACATGTACAGTGTGGCCAGATAAGAATGTAAAGTGCAGTATCTCGTCTAAGAGACTTGCGGTGAAAAATGTATATATCGAGATACGGTTTTCACTAGCCTATTAAGGTATCATTCCACTACATTTTCATGGAAAAAAGTCATATAACTGCATTTGATTTTTCAGACAATTTTGCAATTTTTGTTATTATGTCAAAAAACGCGTTCTAGTGGCATCACTTGAAATCAGACACATCACAAATAAGATGAATTTGATAGACCAATGAATGCTCTTTCCAACGATACCAAGTTTGTTGAAATCCGTTCAGTCGTTCAGGAGTTACAGCTGTTTATTTGAAAAAACATTGAACCACCCCCCACCACTTCATTTTAATAGATACGTTAAAAAGTTTCGAGCAAAGATTACTCGAATGAAGGTCAACTTTAAAAGTTATATATTTTATTGGTACGTTTACTAGGCGTATTTCGTCAAAAATTCATTTCAAAAGTTTCAGATGGCGGTTACGTCCCCTGGCGGCCATCTTGGAAACATGAAAATAATTTCCAGGATTTTCTTTTGGTAACTTTAGTTAATACATTTTTCACCGTAAGTCTCTTAGACGAATAGTTTCCGAGATACTGCGCTTTGCATTCTTATCTGGCCACCCTGTACATCGGAATTTATTGTTAATCAAGGACTGAGACAAGGAGACCCTCTCTCTAACGTATTATTCAATTTAACCTTGGACGATGTGATTAGAAACAGCCATATGCAAGTCAGAAGTACAATATATAGGAAGAGCTCCCAATGTCTAGCCTATACTGATGACGTTGTTATTTTAGCACATACGGAGAAAGATCTTATAGAAAATATCCGAAGATCACAAAAAGAAGCGAAGGTAATAGGACTTGAGATAAATAATGGAAAAACGAAATTCATGGAATTAGGAATATCATGCAAAAGAGGAAGAAAGGAAAGAATAGTATTAGAAGGAAATGATGAAGAAAATATGGAGATAATGAAGGTACAGCATTTCAAGTACTTGGGCTCTATATTTAGTGAGACTGGAGGAAACGAGGAAGAAATAAAAGCAAAACTGAGAAAAGGAACAATGTGTGTGGGGAGAGTTAACAGGATTTTCAGATCAAAGAATGTAACCCGAAAACCAAAATTACGAGTTTACAAAACAGTGATAAGACCCACAGTTACATCCACATGCGAAACATGGAAAACATGGAAACAAATTTAGAAGTCTGGGAAAGAAAAATGTTAAGAAGGATTTTCGGTGGAGTGAGAGTAAACGGAATGTGGCGGAGAAGAATAAATGAAGAGTTGAAGACATTTACGAGCTGTACGGTGAGCCCAAAATAATAAAGAGCCAGAGATTTAGATGGTTGGTGCATATTACTAGGATGGAAAATGATGCGATAGTGAAGGAATCTCTATGCAACGAAGGAATGGACAACAGAGGAAGGGGTAGGCCGAGACTAAAATGGTTCAAACAAGTGGAAGATGACATTATAAAGCTCGGGATTACCGGATGGAAGAAGAAGGCAATGGAGAGAAAAATATGGAAACAAATAACAAACCAAGCCCTGGGCCTGTAAGGCCTGTTGCGCTGTTTAACTTGCACTATTTAACTTTACTGTTATAAATATATACTTTCTTTCAGCATCAAAACGTTTCTATTATTTCCCTACCGCCATCATTCTTGGTCATTTGGAGGCAAAACTAGATAATATCAGAGAGTCTCAATAAATTGCAAGAATGTTGTATAAAATAACTAGATGATAGTGAGAATTAATGAGAAAAAAACGAAGCATTAAGTTAATTAGATTATTGTGAACAAAATGAAGTTTATTTCTCTCCGGTTAACCTCAACGTGCAATAATTCAGTCACCTACCATTTCAGTTTTATCTACGAAAATTACAAGACCATTATTCACACTCACCGTTGAATAATGTACCGATACAAGTTTTTCCAGTTTCCACAGTTTTAAATAGTTCTTCATACCAAATTAATAATACCAGAATATTGAATAACTATTGATTTATATGCACCGAAGCCAAGCAAGCGAGCAAGCAAGTCAATATGGCCAACGACAAAAACACCATCAGTGATCGACATCGGGGTATTTCGGTTGTCTACTCTACGGAATCCATCGGACAAATAGCACTCTGTGATGTGGTAACTTCTACATTATAGAAAGTAAACATACATCTTTACCGCAAAAATATTGGAGAAGTAACAATCTCCACCAACATAATACCACTACATGAAATATATTCATCAATAACTGAATATAGAACACGTCAACTGCTGTAGCAATAGATCTGTCTACGCATTGATCACTCATGTAAATGATATCGGAAATATACACTTCGTTTGATGAAACTAATTCCAAATTACCATACATTCAGTAGAGAAAAATTCCTTTTATTTTCTCACCGTCTGGATCGCTACTATGTAGAAGGATAATCATTTATAGCGTTCAGTATTCGTGATGAGATAAACATTATTTCTTTTCGTCAACTATTTCATAGAGCTTTTCCTTTTTCCCTAATAATTTGAAGGATACTGAAGTCGTATATATTCCCTTCTTGCAGATTTGCCATTCACTTCACAAAGCCCATACACAAATAAAATATCTGGTTACCTATTCCTCATTAGTAAAATAAAATCGCATTATAATATATCTAAGAACTATAGTTTCAACTTAAAAACAGTATAATGATGAATGAACACCAACAGAACAAACGCCAATGAAAGCATAGTTTTTTCATAATGTCTTGCCACAAGCCTGATGTATTTAGAAAAACATTGTAAGCATGTTGTAAGCTACTGTTACGATTTATTTTTATGTTTCTTTGGGTTCTGAGAGTATTTTATGAAATTTTACTACGAACTAATAAAAAAAATATATTTAAAATATTTATGCCTTGGTTTCTTGTTTGATGGCACCACTTCAGATAATTATTTTTTAAGAAAAAATGAAAAATAATAATTTATCAGAAGTACCAGAAACTTCTTTATCAAGTTCTTATAGGATTCTTTCTGTAGATTTCAAATCTGAGCACAGGTTTTCGATAACTATTATACAGGATGAGTTATTCTTACTAGAACTTAACATGGAACAAAAAGAATTTTCCGGTCCTGATATTGGTTTCGTTCAAAGTCAAAGGACTACTTGTTGAGGCGGTACAGTGTAATTCCTGTACCTACCAAATTCAAACTCAATTATGGCAGATTGAGTTTTTTGTATAAATTCACAAATTCTTCTGTATGTCAGTAACAAAGCGGTTTTGGTTTTGGTGATGTTGGCAGTCCCTATAAACCCATAAGTTTTATCGGTTTCATCTCGCAAACACTCGTATAATTTCAGCTCATTGTTTATGGAGAAAAGGACGTAGAGTCATTTAAAAATTCAGTTCCTCGAATGACTTATCTATGGTTCTGAAATATTTTCACACCCTATATATTTTATAACATCTGAGGAGCTGATTTCGTTGATCTATCACACCTACTTTGTGCCCAGCAGATATTATTACAGGGATTGTTCATTATTGCCTACGCTTGTCTTAACGGCCTGTCTTAACTTTCATGGACTATTGATAATTAATTGAAACATATACAGGGTGGTTCTGAATTTTGAACAACCCCGTATGTTTCAATTTAATGTCACTGATGGATAGTGAATGGAAAGTTAAGAACGGAATATTCAGTTTTCCAGGAAGAATCTAAAAATGCAATGAAATATCGGGTGTTCAATTGAAAACAATGTAAGTGTGGTGTGGCATCATGGTGTGGCATCATGAATACCCTTTATAAACCAAAATAATCTTTAAATGTGCCCACAAGCCCACAAGGGCCAATTTTCGAAGATTAAAAAACCGAATTTCGATATCTTATCTCGATTAGGAGTTATCGAAGACCACGGCATTATTTGGACATAATGTTATAATAACATACCAGTTTTTTCCCCCAGAACAAAATTCGAGATGCGCTACTGGTGCGAAGAATTTATTGATAATGAATTAACCACAGTATAATGAATATTTCTCTTACAACTCACTCTCACATTACCATCGTTATATATTTACGAAGTCTGTCTCTTTATATTCAATAATAAGGAACAATTTAAAACAAATAATCAAATTCATATGACATGTATGTTCCTTTTTCCAAAAATAATATTGTATCATGTTCTCCTGCTATTATTGTGCAAAAATTATTCAATATGCTTCAACTGGCACTGAAATCCTGTCAAGCAATAAGGACCTTTAAATGCGGCCTGAAAAAAATGCTTTCAGATAATATTTTTTATTCGGTTGATGAATTTATGAATTTTGCCAATTGAAACTGTGACGTCTATTTGTGATTTGTCTTTTTATATACCGTAATTTTAAGCTGAACTTATGTCATATTTTATAATTTTCTTATTTATTGTCATTGTGTATTTAAGCTATCTTTACTTTTAACTCCTACCTGTCTGACTGATCCTATACAAATTTTATTTGTCAAAAAGGAAATAAAGTATTATTATTATTATATCAAGGAGAATGTGATTTTTCTTCAGCTTTATTTTTACAAAAAATATTTACCAATCGGAGAGTTATTTAATTTTCCGCTGGAGAATTTCATAGCTGGGCTTCGTTCATGTAGACACGAGAAGCCAAAAATAACAATATGTGTTATTCTTTTGGACAGCCATAGGTGCGACGTTGTTTTCGATAGCTGAAAACCTGAAAAGGCCGATGCGACTATGGGGGGATCTTGTGACAACAATACTGAAGTTATAAAAACCATCACCCCATCAGCAAGATATTGATTACAGTAACGGATACTGCTTCATGTTCTTCCATTCTGAATCCACGTTATCAAGAATAAAATATTTCGATAATAATAATAGAATAAGTATAGGTATCAATGAATTGAAGTAATGAAATTTGAGTCCAATAATAAGGCATACACAAAAATTCAGTATAGGAAACTGAACGAAAAAAGCACAAACCTTATCATTTACTAAAAAATATGGGTATTATTATTCATGAAGGTTCATGAAGAGTTTTCAGTATCTTTTTCATTCCTTATCCAGACATTTTTCATTAGAAATAAGGAGTACTAATATGTAGGTAAATCAACTTTTCATCTATAGTCGATTTAAATTTTGCCAGACTTATCGTCTCGCTTATCGTACCTTTGAATCTCTAATTTATGTTATACACATCTGCCCTGGTAGCTATTTTATTATAATGGACGACCAAAAAGAATCACAGAAGACTTTTTAGGGTTGATAGTAAGGCAGTATTTTTATAAAGGTTGATTTCATGTGTTGACTTTTACTATTTACTAGTTGAATTCATTTTCAGGAAAAACCATTTGAAGTTGAGTTTTATCTGCTTATGGATGTATTGAAGTATGACTCAAACCTTACTCAAACAGTTTGAGAATTGCGATGTGTACAGTGTAAATACTAGTGGATCTGAAATTGATCCAAATCATTTCCAAATCCAAATGATTTATAATGAAAAAAATGTCCTACAACATACCCTAGGCCGATGTGAAACTATTTTGGAGATATTGACAGTTGAAAATTGAGAAACTAAAAAAATATTGAATACATTTATTATTACAATTCTTGAAATTAGTAAAATAGTCGAGTTTCAACTCTCAATATCACGAATGTTAATTCTATAAATGGGAATTTTGATGGATGTTAGTTGGATTGGAACTCATGGACCTCAGTGCGGCATGGTCGAAAGATGAAGATGTCTTTCGCAAGTGTGTGGAGGATTTGAACAATTCTTTACGTAAATTATCGTAATTTAATTATATAATGATTACTGTCATCAAATTTTGAATTGTATTGTATTTAATGTTGTCTATTGCTTCCTTAATTTTTCATCATGGATAAACAGACAATATTAAAAATATGATTAGTAGTAGTATTTTAATATATTCCATCCATAAACTGTTATTCGATTATGAACTTGTGGTATATCGTTGCTTCGATTGTTGTTGAAAAAACATTACATTAGGTATCAGTGTTCTCCAAACCATACATGCAGTTTGTTTTGTTTCTATTACTTTTCGAAAAAACAATATAGAAACTATGTACTACGCAAAAATAAATATTTTCTACGCAACCATCGTCCATAGTATTTCTTATCTATGGACTACATAATTATTATTTATATCTTGAACGGTATGTTGCTATGACATGTAATGAATATCCAGATTGCGGTGAACTTGTTGAATTATTTACTCATTTGAATTTAGATTAAACCGGTTTTTAGAGCTTTTGTAGAGGTTATTAATCCAACAACATTATTTAGTTACATGTTAAAAAACAAATTGTCGTTTAGGGTGTTTCAGCTAAGCTAACACCAATAGAAATATTTTTTTTTAGCGATGGATTTGTCATTGGGAAACCCGTTTGCCACAGAAATATAGAGATATTTGTGAAATGTTTCTGTCTCATCGATAATTTAATGGTGATTATGTGAAAATGTACACTTTGAACTTCAGTCGACCACCTATACATGGTTTATCACGTGATACGTGACAAAAAATTATCGGTTATTCTAGCACATCAGTAGGTAATGTGTTCAAATGATCTCAATACATTTCCAACAAATTCATTCTGGGAAATAGTTTGAAGTGGATATTTTTGTGCTAAAAAAACAACCATTGGTCTTTTTTGTAACTATGGTTATAGCAATCTATTTAATATTCAAATTGTGATGATGTTACTGGGTCTGGGTGATTTACTAATAATTTTAATTTGGATTAAAGAGGTATTATAGATGTTATTCTAGGTTCTAGAAATTCCAAATCCTGTAAAAATAAAAATTTCATAAATGCAATCTCATGACGAAAATACCGACTAATTTATACACATTTGAATCTCTCGAGAAACAATGACTACATCGTTCCCATTGAAGAGTACCTACATCATTTATATTGGCAGTGTTGAAGAATTGAAAAATTTGGCTAAAATGGCCGCTAATTGTTTAGAATTTGGGAAGGGTCTACCCATGGAGTCCATGGGTCTACCAGTCACTGAACCGTCTAGTAGTAGCTAGAATCGTTCATTTGAGATAATTCAGCGACTTTCACAGTGCGTACACTTCCTGACAAATATGATGAGGTAATGGGAAAATAGTTTTCAAATCTTCAAATGGAACAACCTGTATCTCAATAAATAATATGAACCATTCCAATACTTGCTTTGAAATATAATACAGAAGATTACTGTTTCCTCAAAGGGAACCCCTACTCCCCTGTTGTACCTTTTTGTGCAGTGAGATCCGAGAGGTGCTTATATATCTGGCACTTGTTGTACCGAGTGTTTCTTTTTTTCTTAGATTAACAAGTGAAATTTAGATGGTGATGATCTTTGTTGTATTTGAAAAATTGAGTAAAGATCATACAAAAGATTTTAATTAAACTTGCAATGAACTTGTTGATCAACTGAAAAGTAAAATTCGATCAGAACAATTTTTTTGGCACCCTGATTCGAAATTACACATTATAACTCAAAATTAAAAATGTCAGTGTTGTGTTGTATGTTTAAAAGTTACAAATGGGGTATAACCATTGTACCCACAATGATTTTTTTCTATTGAAATAATAAAAAATATAGTAAGTGTCTCATTTAAAATCAGAATGAAAGTGTAATTCCGGTCAAACCTGAAGTGGTACGAAACAATAATTGAATAGGTACTTCAAAAATGCATATCTATGTACTATACCAACTCACTGATTAATTCCACTCCCTTATCTGTAGGAACAAAAAAGTTATAGCAGCGAGCCACCTTTGAGAAACACCCGGTATAGGCGGTATAGTCGCTGACTGAGGGGGCTCATGGAGAAAAAATATAAATCAATAGCCACAGTTGCAGCAAAGTTTACAGAATATACTACGACAAAAACTACTTTAGTCTCAGCAGTTTCGCCTCAGATCCTTTCTTTGGCTCTCCCGTGACTCCCGTCTCCCCGTTTTGACGGTTAACCGAGCGCTCGCAAGAAAAAAATCCACCGACCATCAGTGGGGGGCATTTTTTAGAGTTTTACGTCGTCGTGGGTTGTGGCATTCCGGCATCACGTGATGGGTGAACATCGATAGTACTACCTGTAGATCATATATGCTTAGGCTAGATACGGTATCCAGGTTATTTGTTCGGAGATCCGGGGGGTTTAAAGCCATTGATTGGTCGTTTTAATTTTTGACCATAAATGAGCGGCAAATTCCCTCGATATTGACATCTTCTCAACGCCTCTTCATAAGTTTAAAAATCAACTGTGTCAGTGACCATCTTGTCATTTTATCTTCCACTTTTACACTGACTGTACTTGTATTTTTATTTTCCATTTATCTTTTTAATGTCTTCAATATTATCAATATCATATATGTTGTGTCTGTTGTTGTATTACTCACATAATGTATATCTTGTAATATTTTTTAATTGGGTTTGCCCGTATTAAACTAAACTAAAATAAAATAAAAATAAATGGATTTCAGAGCAAAATCCGACAAATACACTACCTGAATATCAAAGTTGTGTCCTTTATATTATACATTTCACAATTGAGTGTTGAGTGGTGTTAATTCCGATATTAGTAGTGAAAAATGACACGAATGTGATGAAGTATAACGATTCTGAAACATACAATCCTCAGAAACACCGAATGGTTGATATTTAATATTCTGAAAGGTGCTATCATTGACGTTAACGCATACAAATATATAAAACTAACACCAAATTACACCGTTTATTTTTTATATATTATGTTGATCAACTGAAAAGTAAAATTCGATCAGAACTATTTTTTTGGCACCCTGATTCGAAATTATCGAAAATATCACGTGACCATGGATTAATTGGCAGGAATTTAATCAATATATTAATATATTAATATATTAAATTCCTGCCAATAAATATAAATAATATAAATTAATATATTAATATATTTTATTCCTCTACCCTGAGAAAAATCATACTATTATACATTCTTGTTTTATCTGGAAGAAGCTAAATAACGCTTCCTCGCAACATTCCGCACCTAGCTACTTTTAAAAGATCACGTCTCTACTCCTCTACTATAACGAGGATGAAATTAAATCATGGGGGTTTTCCCGCATATTTGGCCAAAATTGGAGTTGATGTATCCCCTATATGTCCTTGCAACAATTCATTTGAAGCAGATATCAACCATTTGATTTTCACTTGTAATCTTCATAATACACATCGATCAGAATTTTTGAATAAATTAATCACCCAAGGTGTCCAGCTGCCAACAAGTGTCACTGTTCTGTGAAGCACATTCAAAGAAGATATTTACAAAACGATTTTGAAATATTTGTCCAAGGAAAAAATAACAATATAACTAATTAAAGAAAAGTCTAAATAACATGAGTTTGGGTCAAAACTAATCGAATATTTGTCGAATAGAAATTGTGATTAATTTACAAGAAATTGTACTATTTAGTTTTGTCATTACGTGTAGTCATGCCCTGTTTCTTGATGCACATGAGCTTATTCAATATTATCAACCCGTATAAATGATATTATATTTGTTATTAAATCATAATAGTCAATGCACTATTTATCCCTGATGAATTAAAATTTTTTTGGCATCAAAGACAACTTTTTTTATTCCCTCAAAATCTGAGGTCACGTTACATGCAGAATCAAACTGCCATCAGAGTTTTTCAGAAATATCAATAACAATATTTTCCCATATGTAGTCAACTCTATGGCGGACGCTGTACATAGATATATCAGGAGACAGGGTTATTCAATTTCAACGTTCATCATTCGATTATAATTTCCATTATTTTCTTGCTGTATTATTGAAGATAGACCAAATCTGCAAGCTGTTAGTAGAATGTGGTAGAATGGTTCATTTTTCCTTACGACTTAAACCTTACAACTAAAAACAACTGCATGAATCCACCGTCAGATACACGTTCATTTACAACTGAATTACTAGAATCTAGATTATTGCTGACACCTTTAACGTTATTTCACGGAATCACATCAACTTGTGATCAAAACCCGACCAAATTCCTGAATGAAACCGCAAAATAGGAATGATAAACCGACATATCAGATTTCCAGGGACATATAGGGACAATGTTGCCATGTTCCGCGGTGCGGATTGGGAGATAATATGTTTAATCATATAGCGTGTAACAAAAGTATATGTAGACATGCAAATATGTCAAATATCGTTTACCCGATTTTCATATCATGAAATTATGCCGGATCCAATGGCTAAATCCGCATTACTACGAAGTTTAGAATATTATGGAATAAGATTACATTTTTGAATGCATTCATTTTTATTATTGCATTTTCAGATTCTCTCTCGAAAGATGATATCATCGAACTATCATATACCTACTTGGGGTCTAGCTGAAATGATTATAAAGAGATGGGGTGTGAAAAATCGTATTTGTGTGGCATATCAAAGTTATATTTGTCTCATGAAACACCACGTATTTGATAGTATTTTTAGGTCATTCCTCAAGAGCTGATTTCATCGATCCATCACACTTGGGGTCTAGCGGGAATGATGTGTGAAAAATCGAGATTTTACAACTTTAGAAATGTTCTCTGATGTCGAACCCATTGAGTATTGGTCGAAACGCTTTACATGTTCCTATCATAATCTTTGATTGATTATGAAATAACATTTAACTAAGTGATGCAGAATTCAGAATTTTGTGATAATTGGTTTCCACACTTTAGTTAGGTACACGCTGTAATCTGTATATGCTTACGCCATATAGTCTATAGTAATAACGATATACACGTTTGTTTTTGGTATTAGAGGGGTACAATTTGAGATAAATATTTAGGTACAACATATATTTCATTCATATATGTTCAAATGTATTTCGTACAGATTGAGTAGAAGAAAATAAAATAGTTATCATTCTTACTTCCTGTTCTATCCATCAGTACGCCAATGGAATACATACCTATGAGAATATCTGGCATATAATCCTTTCATATTTGATACTGCAAATCAAATAAGACTTTGGCATTTTGATGAGAAATAATTTTCCAGGAAGAAACTTTCGAAACAATGGAAATCGGCACAATAACACCGCACAGGTAATCAGTTGTAAATTTTTTTAAATGTATATCGTTCAATTTTTTGTACAACCCTGAAAGAGCTGTTGAGCTTTAGTATCTATTCTTCTTCATGTATTGTTCCAAAAATGTTTGAGAATTTGATTGTAAAATTAAATAAAATTTGGTGTACTATAACCTTTCTCCCATTGATATCCTGACTAAAAATAATTAAATTTCAACATAGATAGTTTACGTTCCACTATTGTCGGAAACTATCGATGGTCAATGATGACGATCGATGTTCACCCATCACTAGCACCGGCAGCAGCGCCTGTGCTAGAGTCCATCCAGCCGGCGGTTTATGTGTGTGGAAAGAGGACGATGGGTGGGAGGAGGTTGTGATGGTCGGGGAGTGGGGGGAGGGGGAGGACACAAAGCGTCAAAGCGATCTGCGGACGGTAGTGGGCGACCGCCCGCCCGTTAGGGGCTCACATCACACACGCGATGCGAGCCACCCACCCACTAACAACCCGCCCGCTAGCCCCAAAAACCATCAGGGACGATATAAATACAGTGAGGGCCAAAAGTCCGTCGCCCCTACCCAAGGCAGGATTATCCATAAGGCGGATTAGGCAACTGCCTAGGGGCCCCGCACCGACTAGGGGCCCACGGGGGCATAATTGATGTTGAACGCACCAAGAAAAAAAAACGTTTCATTCGGTTTCATTCGTGACATTCCCGATTATTAACATCCGGTAATATCAACATACAAAAAATGATGGGTCAGATAAAATCGTTTGGATTGATTTTTGATCATATGGTTTAATCAACTTTTCCGAATGTGATGATAACATTGCAAATATACAGGGTGTCCGTTTTTCGAGCTTAACCATGGGGATCTCAGTTATTGCGATGACAGATTTAGATTCCTTGTGAAGAAGTGCCTGTAGAACGTCCTAGTTAAAAACGTCTAGTTTGCTTCGTTTTCGATTGAAAAAATAAAAACTAAAACTACAAATTTCGGTTTTTTTCCAATATTTCAAAAACGAAAAAAGGTGAATGGAATTTTCTTTCAGATAATTGTTCAGCATGAAATTGCTCAACTTTGCCCCAATTTGACCGACCTTGTATCTCTTATAGTAAATGAGATCCCCATGGTTAAGCTCGAAAAACGGGCACCCTGTATTATAGAAGTCTGATGATATCAAACGCCAAAAATGTCAACTTCCAAGATGATTTTAACGATTTTGTATCAAAAAAGCTATTTAAGATATTTTAACTTATATTGTACCTACTTCACAATAGTCTATTATGATACAAGTTTTATAAGACGCTATTTTGTCGCACGCGTTGTTTGGAGTACGACGAGCGAAGCGAGGAGTGCTCCAAGTGAACAAGTGCTACAACGTGTCTTATAAAACGTGTGTAATATGCAATTTTTTCTATTTTGAATTGATTTGAATAAAAAAATGGATTTAATATCGATAAATAACAGAAACATATTCGATGGGTATGACAATGATGACATTGAAATAATTAAAATCTGACGCACAAGCGTGAAGCCCAGTTTACAGTTGAATGATTTTGATTATTGCAATACCAGCGGTGGAAAATTCAATGTTGTTATTGTTTTTATTGCTCAATTTAAATCAAATTACCCTTTGAATTGAAATTTACCAATTGAAGCATTGAGTTTTTCACTGCTAATAACACCAAATCCAAATCGCTCAGAAGTAAACTGGGCCTAACTCTTCTGACTTTCATTTGACAGTTCGATTGTACCGCAATCTCCGAATAATAAAAAATGCGTATGGAAATAGAGGCTATTTCGACACGCATTTGCGTTGCACAATGACTTCATTATACAACCAAAATAGAAAAACATATTTTATTTGGTTGTGAAAATATTTTTGTGTTCAAAATCATTCCATTCAATGAAAGCAAAAAGCAGGAGTCGATCTGATCGACTCGACTTTTGTAATAGAAGAAATATATTTTGAAAGAAAACGGTAAAGGAAAGGGGCACCAAGAATTGTCTTGCCTAGGGGCCCCGATAGGGTTAATCCGGCCCTGTCCCTACCGTTACTAACTTCTTTATTTTATACGGGTAAAGCAATTTCATAGTACACTATTGTCAAATCGGAAACAGAGAGAGATACGAACTAAATATGCGCAATTTCAAAGCCATCTCTAATATCAAAATAAATTGAGGATATCTAACGTATTTCCTGAAATATCCTGAAAAAAAACTGAAAAATGACGATCCTTATAGTCATCGATAACTTTTCAACTATTGCTGCTAGGAATCTGAAATTTAGTGAAGGTACTAAAATGCGCATGATGAATTCAACGGTGGTATGAGAAAAAGTCTAGGCAGACTAGATTCGAAGTTTACAAAGCCAACTTTGATATTTCTAGTGGTAGCCATATTGGATTTTCACAACATTGGATAGATAATAAAATTGCCCATTCATCGATTCATCACACTTGTATGTTCGATGATGGAAAAGTGGAATAATAGGAAAAGTAGAACATATCAAGGTAATGCGAGATCTGCCAGGATTACAAATTCCAGATAGTTTCACTAAACATAACAATAATGATGGAAAACTTGATAAATGAGGTGCTAGAGTGCAGTTCTACTGCAAAATGAAAGTCATTGCTGCTCTCCATTGGGTTCAAGACAGGAATTGAATTGCTTGAATAAATTTTTTTTCAAATCATACAGGGTCACTTGATTGTTCTGAAATGACCTGTACTTTCAAGTAGTAGTCTTGTAACTGTGGAATTGACAGTTTTGATCTTCTCATGTTATAGCAGCCTACTTGACTCTAATGATAAAATGTTCCACAATAAAATCGGAATTACACATCAGGTCGCAAATTTAATGTACATATATATAGACTTACGTATAAACTTCTGTTTAGTGTATCGTGGTGTACGACATAAAAACAATAAATAATCTGAAAGGATCGATCATAGATTTCACTTCAAATTTTCTATTTTTCCTGTTATTTCGACTTTTTCAAACATACAAGTGTCATAATTATATCGATGAATTAGTAATTTTATGATGATAGGCAAAAAATCAAAGTTGGCTTCCATAACTTCGAATCTAGTGTGCCTAGATTTTTTCTCGTATCCGTTGAATTCAGCATGAAAACTTTATAGTAACTGTACCAAATTTCGAAAATCTTAGAAGCAATAGTTGAACAGTTATCGACGAATATAAGAATCGATAATTTTCAGTTTTTACAGGATATTTCAGGAACTACGGCTCGTGCTTCATCATCTTATCAAACTCGTATGAAATATCCTATTTTCCTATTTTCCGCACTAGTATTTAGCATACTATTGTGGTGGATAGAAGTGTGTGTCAATAACATTTTGGTGACTATCGATTTTGTATTCATCGTCAAAAATTCGCATGTGAATTATATTTCTTGTCTTAAATTTTGTTTCTTCTAATTGTACCTACAGGTCTTTCATATTGTTTCTATGCCATATCAGGAGTCAGTGAATATGAAAAACTAACAACTTTCAAAGTTCAATAATTCGAAAATAGTAAGGAGTATCTACAACAATTCTGAATCGTGAAAATGGTCGCTTAGAAATTGGGGTTTATGTAATTTTTTCGCGTTCAGTGAAAATATCTGGAATTATTGTATATAAGACTGGAAAATCTGAAATAAACTTAATATTTTCTATTTTCCCTATTATTTCGACTTCTCTATCATTAAACATGCAAGTGTGATAATGATCTATCCGATGGTATGAAAATCCTACACCATCATCGAAGAAATCTAAATTGGCTAGACTTCGATATCTTCGAATCTAGTGTGCCTAATTTTTCATATTACCGTTTAAATTCAGCATGCGAACTTTAGCAAGTAGGTACATACCAAATTTCAAAATCCTAGCAGCAATAGTTGAAATTTTACCTACATAATCTTACTATAAAAATCGATTTCTGAATAAGATATGAAAGATATCCTCGATATCTTTCGCTAGAAAAGATGGTCATGAAATTGCGCTTTTTTGTAACTTAACCTATAGTTCGTATCTATCAGCGTTACTGATTCAACAATAGTCTACCATAAGGCATTGTCCTGTATACTATCCACAGTGATATAGGCATACTTATGTCTACAAACTAGAACACTAACTATTTACAATGTTTCACAATAATTCTTGCCTTCTTAGCTCGTATTATTTCAGTTTCTGTTGATTTAAT
Source organism: Chrysomela aeneicollis (assembly GCA_029955515.1). NCBI lineage: Eukaryota > Metazoa > Arthropoda > Insecta > Coleoptera > Chrysomelidae > Chrysomela > Chrysomela aeneicollis. The sequence goes on along the minus strand of JARUHQ010000009.1, from coordinate 6,367,368 downwards.
TTTAGATTACGTTGAAACACTATTGAAGAGCATTTTTTTCTGAAATTATGACGTACGTCGTTGGATTCGTAATGTTCGCGGTATACTTTTATACCGCGCTATTCAAAAAACAAAGTTGATGATGGGTTCTTCAAAACGAAACATTGTACGGATATTTTGTGAATGCCATTTTGTAGAGCTGAAATAGTGGCAACGAGAAAGTGCCTTTGGTTTTTTCAAAACATTTCGAATAAATTCAGAAAAAATTTAAAACCAAAACGGCAAATTTCTTTTTTTTTTAATATCTCCGTAAGTAAACAACATTTTTGGGGTTTCTCAATATCTTTTTATTGACCCCACTTTTTGACAATTTGACCTACTTTGTAACTCTTTTGTTTTTACTGTAATCGTGAAAATCAATCGTACTATGTGAATATTACGATTTAGTGTTCAATAAAATCATTGTACTGCTTTAGATTTCGCATTTGTGAACAGAACGATACTTTGGTTCTTAGGAGATACGAGGGAGATACAAACAACTCCTCAATTCATTTCGTGGAAAAATGGCAAACGCGCGCTGTTCATTACCCTTCAACCCCTTCATCATATCCTTGATTATATACACTTGAACTCCCACTACGACCTCTCTTTCGTAGCCTACACACATAAAAACAAATTCTCAAATGAAAACGATATATTCGTTTAACGTTCAATTCTTGTTTTGAGAAAGCGCATTCTTCTTCTGAAATAATTTATTTGAAATTAATTTATTGACTATGTCAATTGTAGAAAATTATTTCACTGGAATATTCATTTGGTATAACAAAATGTTCTCAATTCAAGAAATTAAAAGTATCCAGAAAAAATAATGAAGTTCTTGAAAAATATATCACGGAATGTCTTCTTTCAAAATACCTAACATATGTAGCATTTTCTTCAATAACGAGATTGACAATACAATTGATCTCTGAATAAGTAAATCTCTGAAAAAGTGTCTTTGGATTGACCATAACATTTTCTTGAATATAATTGCTATCCCTTCGAGCCGAGAATGTTGCCAAACGGTGTGAGTGTGTTGTTTCGGTGCTCTTGTCGTGCATCCATCATTGTTCAACCAGTTCAACCTATTTTATTGGCATAGAAATATTGGCTTACCATAAAAGAAAAACTAAGGTCTTAGGAGATATCTGAGGATATAATTACCACTTTTAGAGGTAAGTTACATGCTTATATCTTATAGACGTTCATTCTTGGGTAGGTATTATTGTGTATCCAATCAGTTAACGTAGCTATATCATCTCGAAAACTGATAATTCATAAAAAAACTTGAATAACCAGGATCGGCATAGTGAGTGAAAATTGGGGTTAGGTACCTATATGTGCGGATGAACGTTTAAATTTGTCTAAACACTGATTGAACAGTGGAAAAGAGCTTCTTGAACTTGTAGACATCTTAAGTATTATGATATTGCATATTAAACCTAACATATGTTTACATTTTTTCACCAAATTTCGATCCAAGGAAAATGAATTCAGTAGTGAGAATGTGAACCCAGATTTGAGGAAATATAATAACCATGCATTGTGCTAAGTCACATTGTACCTACATGGAGTTGTGAATGATATATTTTATATTTTTCAGTCGTTTGAATACAACTTTATTGAGAGGTAAACTGGTGGACAAGTTCAGAAATAATCTCTACGAATAGGGGGAAGAGGTTATCAAGAAGAAGGTCTGCAAGTGATGATGTAATTGATGAGAGCCCCAATAAGAGAACGGAAGTTGAGGATGATTCTCATTTCAAGAAATCGATATAATTCCTCTAATTTGATAAAATTCTTGATACAAAACAATCTACAGCTAAAACTGAAAATCTAATTCTTTTTGTTCAAGAAAAATGCGAGTCATTGAGAGATTATGATTGTCTTGATTTGAATATATTGTGTTCTCAATCTGAAATATTGTATTATTCTCACGAAGAAATGTATTCATTTACGATTCAAGAAATCTATAGTATGAGTGTATTTAGTTGAAAACATAATAGTGTTGAATTGAGCAGACATTTATTCCAGTATATATAAACAAGCCATACTCTTGAACCAAAGCATATCAAATCAAATTAAGTAATTCTTTTTATGTGTGTATGACGCCGAAAACTCTCCGGCCACCTCCAGCTAAGGGTAACAAGAGCGAAAAGGGACGACGAAATCGAAGAAGATATGCCCCGGAGGCGCTCGAAGGGATCCCCAGTCCACCCTTCATCAAGTAAATTGCAGCGGCAGTCCCCGTCTCGGATATCTGTCAGCTCGTAGGGCTACCCCAGGGGCGCATGGAGGGGAGGGGAAAAATGGGGGTTGGGTGGCCGGAAGTTTCGGAAAGAGCGTCGCATGAAACTCCAAAGGGAGAGGTAGGAAAGTTTTGGAGAGAACGCCAAGACAGTCGAATGGCGATCGAGAACAATGGATGGGATGTGAAAAATGGTGATGGCACTAGGATCTGGGTGATAGAAATCTTTGATGCAGTTATTAGCGACGAGCTTCCTCAAGGAGTGCCTGAAGAAGCAAACAAAACAAGTCAAAGACATAATTATCTCGTCTAAACACAGTTGGAATGGTTGGCAGACCACAAGCAAAAAAACAACTACTTTCCTGGCAAATACCACGCAGCACATTGAATTATATCTGCTCGTAGTCCATGCATCGAGTCACACAGTGAATGAATATAGCAAACATTTGATCCTCCTGAAAAAATACGGAACAGGATTTATTATGAAAACTGCGTGACGTTAGAAAGATCCACCCTTTTTATACACTAACAGCATTTGAATGAATAACTGAAAAACAGCCTCACGTGAATTTTTTCATCCTGGATGATGGTTATATTTTTCCAAAATTAACAATAAAATGATGTATCTTCGTACAGGGATGTCATAACAGTTGAAAACAGAGGAAGCAAAGTAAGAGTACGAAGAAAAATATGTTGGCCGCTAAAAAAATGCCCAACGGGAAAATTTTCTGTTGGTTCAAGGTCAAATGCCTTTAGATTCAAAATGATCGTGTTTCATAATAATAATCTGCTCGCGCGAATTAGTAATATCTATTACACGCAACACACTTTTTCTATAACTGTCGGTTCACCATTCAATTTGAACAGATGTATTATAAAAAACATTATCAAAAATTTATAATGAATTGATATTCTTTAGCCAGTAAGAAATAAATCGTAATATAGTGAAGACAGACAAAGCATTCGTATGCGAATGCGTCTACATATCCAAAATGAGCCACGAAAACTTTCTTTTTTTTTTCAATTTATCAATATTTTGTTTTTTTATGATGATACAGGGATACGCTGACCCCTGTCTGTATGGTAATTTATACATAGGATAAGTGATATAGATTGTAGATTGTCGTGGACGGCAAGCCTCTCAAGAACCTCGACCTATCAGATTTTTTGTGCATAACCCTTAATCTATTCGAGGCCTAGAATTCCGAGACTTCGTGCAAAGTTTCTTGGCAGCTAGATTTCTGACATCGGAGGGCACTAAGAAGGCCCCTTCCTTGCAAAGCAAATGTTCTGCAGTTTCAGCGAAGTTCTCGCCAGTAGCGGCAACTATCATTCCCTGTACCCATCTTATTGAGGAGATACCTCAGAGGGCAGTGTCCAGTAAGGAGTCCAGTTACCAGTTTCGAGTCTTTTTTGTCCAACTCGAGAAGCTTGGCGAAAGGCTCACTAGCCTTTTCGCTTGTCTTTGTCCTGGCACTTTATTCCAGTGAGATTTCATTTCATCTGCTTCCCAGTGTCGGAACTCTTCTCTCAAGTGGGCCTTGGAGAGTTCACAGAAGGGTTCTGGACCGGGCAATGAAATAAAACACCAAAATTCGTTCATTTTGTTGAAACTACTTTCTGGTTTCAACTTTTGTATGTTCATTGGTGAATTCTTATGCACAGTAAAAAGTGGATGGAAAAATACATATTATGTTATACGAATTATACGTACGTATGTGAATTTCCATGATGTGTTGATGTCATTAGAGAGTAATAATAATAGGACAGCCTGTATTCGAGATTTCCCAGTTTATCGATACGTAGGACACTAGGCACTTATTTTCCCGTTCTGATATAAAAATCAGTTTTTATCAGATAAGGATGAAATATGAAGGAGTATCTTTTATCTTCCTGGCCTCTTGTCCTATGACATACAGCCAAATCCTACTTCTTCTTTCAACGGTTCACATTCACATGAAAAGTGCACTACTACGTTCATCTGGATACATTGTCCATGCCCTTCATGAATATGATTAGGTTCAACAAAGGTAGGTATATAAAACTCGTCTCGCTCTGTGGTATATCCAGAACATTTCACAGGGGTTTAAACCGGGACTACTAGGATGGTTCAAGCAGATGGATATGGCGCCCATAATAAAAACCAAAGTCGATTGTTGTATCTCTCATATCAAAAACGCCTTGGAAAATACGATGACATATTTAGATTGCTTGTAAGAAAGTGTCTCAATAACGTCCTAGTTAAAAACATCCAGTTCTTATGGTTTTCGCTTTAAAATATGAAAACGAAAATTACAAATTTCAGTTTCTTTCAGATAATTTATCAACATGAAAATGCTCAACTTTGCCCCAATTTAAACGACCTCGTATATACTATAATAACTGAGATCCCCATAGTTAGACGCGGCACCCTGTATATGTTACATCCCATTTGTATTGTCATTTAAAATTACATTCTCTTTGTAATATCATGTGAAACAGAATCTCATGTATATTTATGTAATATCCATCCAGGAATGTTCCAATTTCCAAATCAAATTTAAATTTTCACATGTAGGTATAGACAATAGCATATCGGAATGGAATGGATTTTTGTGATAAGTCTGTTGATTAGTCTGCAGGACGAGTGGTGTTTCCATCAAGCAACTTAGTTGAGTTATAAAATAAAAAACAGACTTATGAGACGAATCCAATCATGATTGAAATTTTATTAGACTATTTCACAAACAGATTGAATGGTTCAAATTGATTAATTCGATGAAATTTATCCCAATTCTACTCATTTTGAAATGTGTGCACATCAACGTAATTATTTTTATTTAACGTTAAACTGTAACATACAGCATACACGAAGCTGAAAACACCAAGCTTGACAGGCCAATCAGAGTCAAGAGTCAAGTTTGTGTTATCGATAATCCAAACTTAACTGGAGCTCCTGATTGGTTCATTTGGCAAGTGCGTGAAATAGTCTGTAATATTCTGTGAATAAACCTTATTTTTCTGTAATTGAAAGTAATATTATTGAGAAATACAATAATAATCTACATTATGCGTTTACAAATATAATGTGAATAAGCCGAATTTATATGCATTATTACAAGCAATCACACGTTTATGGTTGAATAATAAAAAAAAGAGAGTTCACATGATCTTTTGAATTTGGAAACTATTGGAAATGTTCAAAATTATGCTGATGATACTCTCATAACCTATGAGGCAGAGACATGGAAACTACTTGAAATATCTGCTGAAGAAGACTTCCAATCAATAAAAAATTGGTTTGATGCTAACTTATTGACAATAAACTTTGAAAAAACAAAATATATTACATTCATTTCCCATATATGTGCAAATTCAAATTTAGATTTAGGCATAGTAATTGACAGAAATCTCAAAAGGGATTTACAAATAAATTCCAAAACAAAAAAAATTAGGAACTTGTTATCTAAATTTAAATTCCTTGAATTAAACAATTTATGAAAACGTCTCAATTGGAGATGCTTTATTATTCACTTATTCAATCACAACTGAATTATGGAATTCTTGGATGGGGGAGGGGGGGGGGGGGGTGTGAATGATGGCTATCTGAAGCCTTTGGAAATTTTTCAGAAATGATTTCTCAAAATTATTTACAAAAAAGATATATAATATTCATCTGATCTATTATTCAGAGAAAGCCAAAAAATAGACATTAGACAATTATACTGTTATAATATACTGACCTACCTTTTTTAAAACAGAAACAAAATAATGTAAGTATACAAATCATATTTATAATACCAGATTTAAAAATGAAGAAACAACAAAAATACTGGAAGTATAAATAATTGTGTTTCAATATCATCTTGGTAAAATCACCTACTACATATTATTATAATTTCATATAAAATATATTATTACTTAATATCCCACAACAAGATTACTTCGTGGAATTGTTTATTTATAGTTTGTTTTACATAAAATATATTCTGAAATGTTATAACTTTTTATAACATAAACTAATTATTATTATTAAAATGTGAATTTACTCTCGCAATCAAGTTAAAATATATGCATATATCACATATAATATAAGTATGTATTTTTACACCCACTTTTCAATGCGCCCCCTCCCGCGGAGGAACGGGAGCCGCTGGTCCCACCGCCAACCCCCTCCCCTCCCTCACCGGCCGACCCGACCGTGTTTTTTCAGGACGCAACACCCTCCCCACCCTCTTCACCCCCTACCGCCCGACCCTCGACCTCGCCGGATCGAGTTTCGGCCGCTCGGGTGGTGGGATTGGGAGGGTGGGGGGTAGGGTTGGGAAGGACCCTCAAGGGTGCCGGCTCGGGTCGTCGGCTCTGTGGCGCCCGAGGGAGGACAGGGGGGGCGGGGGTGGGGGGAACGAGGGTGCGTGGACATCGGACATGTCAGATGGGGGGCCTCTTTCCCCCCTCCCCCCCTTCTCCCCTCGGGGGTATCTGGAGCTTTTCGAGCGGTCGGAAATGTTTGCTTGTTACGGGGCCCTCGTCTTCCAGGGATATTGACGCCGTTGGGGTGGATGTACAGGGTGTTCTTCTGGACGCACTGGATATACCATAGATCTTATTGCTTACGCTAGATCCGGTATCCAGGTTATTTGTTTTGTAGGTCCGGGGGGGTTGAAAGTACTAAGCCATTGATTGGTCATTTCAATTGTTGACCATACAAATGTGTTGTCCACGTGACCATAGTACCTACTTTCTTGCAGACCTTCCTAGACCAAAACATTACTACACTATGCCGGATCTAGCGTAAGCAATAAGATCTATGGGATATACAGGCTAGACTGTCTCATGGTCGATGAAGCCTTAGGACCAGTTGCTACACCTTTTCCAGTTGAATTTCAGAAAGCGTCAAGTTAATTTCAGAATAGTCACTTGTATTTCAGAAAGTATCAATTGTATTTCAGAATAGTGAGTTGAATTTCAGAAAGCGTCAAATGTATTTCATACTTGCGAGTTCAATTTCAGAAAGTGTCAAATGTATTTCAGAATTCGTCATTTGAATTTCAGAATATATCATTTGTATACAAATGCCGAATTCTGAAATTCAATTAACTATTCTGAAATACATTTGACGCTTTCTGATATTGAACTGACTATTCTGAAATACAATTGATGCTTTCTGAAATTAAACTCGACATTCTGAAATACATTTGACGCTTTCTGAAATTCAACTCACTATTCTGAAATACAACTGATACTTTTTTTGAAATAGAAGTGACTATTCCGAAATTCAATTGAGGCTTTCTGAAATAAACTTGATGGTTTCTGAAATACAACTGGAAAAGGTGTAGTATATTATTCAACGAGCGTGTAATACTATACTTTTTCTATGACTTTGAGTGTTCACCATTCAATTCAAACGGACTAGATATTTAGAGAATATTTTGTTGAAAAAAAAAACATTTCAATGGTTTTTGTCAAATAAATTCATTTTGAAAGCTAATGAAGTGAATATTGAAAAAGCCATACATTTTTTGAGAGAAAAAAGAAGACAGTTCTCAGGTGTTTGAGATTCGAACCTACAACATATCTCGTGCTGTATTCGCGCGCAAGCACTTAGTCGACTGAGCTACGAACCCTCTCCTTTTAAAAGGAGAATTTTAACAGTACTTGAACATTTTTTTTTTCAATTTCTAATATTAATTTTATAGATTGTACTCAAACTGGCAGATTGTAGTACTTCTAATGGAGTGCAGTTGAATTCGTTTTCGCTTTCTGTATCCATTTTAACAGTTAAATAACTTCTTAATAACTTAGGTATTGTCAAATTATGACATTTCATGGCGAGTCTGATTGAAACATTGCACTGCATGCCCCATATTCCATTTCAATTTTGTACAACTGGTGTCAATTATTTTGTAGGTAATGAATCTACTTCATCGCTAATTGGCCATAGCCTGTTGTGTAAAGGCTTTCACACACGGGGCGTGGCTTGTTTTGTGTAATGCATCCAGTACTCAACGAAAATGTTACATTAAACGGGTCAATTTTTTAACAGTCAGAAAAAGAATTTTACAGACGATTAAATATTCAATCCGTTTGTGACAATTGCAACGCATGTCTTAGCTCGCGAATTAGCACTATTAGCAGACTTAATCCCACGATAAGTTAACAAAAAGACTTGATGGAGTTTTATGCATATGACTTTTCGTCTGATATTTTTATATGGTTATTATTTTATATACATACTCTGGTACATTTAGTACATATGGTAAGTACATCAACAACAATATGTAAGGGGGTTCACTTGACCCTGTCAGGAAAGAAAATAAATAGAAAAATACGTTATTTTCATTGAGTCACGGTTGGACTAAAAGCTGAAGGCGTCTGAATTGCAGTCCAAAATCCAAATATTTTCATGGCATTGTCAATAAATTCAGTATCTTCCTCTGATCTTTGAAAGAAATAAATATTCTTTCAACTTGACATATTACATTACATTTACGTCTACATATTATAAATTTTATATTCTTTTATATTTTATATTAGACCGAGCTTATTACCTAAACTAACCTACAGTGTCACACATAAAGTTCCCGACATAATATGGAAGTTTTTTATATTAATAGATATGAAGAAAATTTGACTTCGCAGTTAGTTTGTGCTTGAAAAATGAGTGAAATACAGCATCTTTCCTTTTTTCATGTGCTACTCTAAACTTGTCAAATTTGAAAATTCTCAAAAAGTCTGTTTTTTTTGGAAATTTCGAAAAATGCCAAAGAAAAAAGTTGCTCAAATTCCAATTTTATACATTTGTTTCAAATTTGGACTCTCTACTGTCACTTCGACTACTAGTAAGTGAAAATTTTATTTCGATTTGATCAGTACCTACTATTTTCATCCCGAGATGTTGCATTAGTCTTGTATTGTTTAAAATCACGAAATTTCATATCATGTCTAGTACAAATCGCTAGAACGAAAGTTTTTTGAATAGTTATGAAACTGTAGGTCATTGTTTAGTTTACAGAAAAGTATGATAATTCGGGTTTGTTTGTAACTGAATTATTGGTCAGAAAAATAATCAAACTGGATAAAAATCTATCAAAAAAAGAAATATGAGTGTAATAAGGATGAAGAGAAATTCGTTTATTCGATTATTGACATATGAACGTCCATACATTGAAATTCCACATCAGTTTAACAATGAAATGAAAAAACTAGATGAACTTTGCAACAACAAAGACGAATTTCTGGAGATGCATTTTTTTATTTTCTGGTAACAGGCCAATATGTGGGTATTTTCTGGGCAAGATATGATATTGAAATCTCATATTCATCAAAATTATGAAATTTGAATAATGTTTCGTTCGAATCGATAGAGCAAAAGATTCGAAAAATTAAAAAAAAATTAAAAAAGTCAAAGTGACAGTAGAGACTCAAAATTTGGTATAAATGTATAAAATTGGAAACTAAGCAACTTTTTTCTCTGTCATTTTTCGAATTTTCAAAAAAAACTGATTTTTTGAGGATTTTCGAAAAAAAATTCAAATTTGACAGGTTTGGAGTAGAACATTAAAAAAGGAAAGTTGCTGCATTTTACTCATTTTTCAAGCAAAAACTAACTGCGAGGTCAAATTTTCTTTATATCTATTAATAAAAAAAACTTCCATATGTCGTGTGACACTGTAAATCGATATCAACTATAGACTTGAAACCCGATCAGTCATAAAACATTTTATTTTGGCCGAGGTGTTTTACACGTAACGCAAAATATGCTCCTTCCTATCGTCAAATTTAATGGCATTCAACCTTAAACAATGAAACATTTTGGCACTCATTGGACCAAACAAATCTCGCCGCCACTGATTAATTGTATAATTTGAAGATGCAGATGCACCTTCCTGATGAAAGTGTTATATTGGCGGCTCCCATGTAACTATATGAAGGAAAAGAGAGTCTTATCCAAATAAAATCATCATCAAACTCAGTTTGAATTTTAATACCTGGTAGACCATCACGAGCAGAAAATAACTACTTCATGGCAGAACATTCAATTATAACTGGTCGTAGTCCATCATGCAAAGATTACAAAATGCATATTTTTAATTGTTTGGATAAGACTCCTTTTTCTTTCAATGTTGAACAGGGTGTTTGTTATTTACATTTACTTTTTTGTCATTTGAAATGCTAATACTTTATTATTTCAAATAGAACGACCATTCAATTTTCAAACCAGGCAGGCATTTCATATAGCTAGAATGAATATTTACAGATATATCACCAAAAATGAGAAAAAACGCTCATTCGATTCATGATGTGTTTTTTCACAAGTGTGTTTTGGAAGTTTTTTTTATTCATATTTGCCAAACTTACACAGATAGGTTATTTTCTCATAATGACTCATAACAATACTTTCACTAATCGACATATTCTTAATATATTTTATACATATTGCGAGTGTGGCAAAATTTTGGAAAGAACTGTGAGAACTTTTAATGAGAAGTATCCTCATTAGACTCCTCTCACCAAACTAAAGTTTCAATATAATATTTTCTATTCCATATTGTTTATTTTATTTTTGTGATGTAGATGCCTGACGTAAAAATATCCAAATATAGAATGGATATAACCCGTCAAATAATAAAATTTTCATTAATTGTCAAATATTAATAGAAAAAACATCCAAAGCACTTGTGACACAACACACGAATAGAATGAGCGTTTTTTTCACATTTTTGTGATATCTCTGTAAACATTCATTTTAGCTATAGGATATGCCTCAACATTATACAATAAAGAAAGAAATTCCACGTCGAATGGTGTGAAAATTGAATAAAAAAACGATACAAAATGTAGTAGCTCCAGAATGTTAAATTGAAAAATGCAGTATTCCATTTGAAAAAACGAATTTAATGTCACTTCCAGTTCAACCGGAAATGACAGCGTTTCAATACGCTGTCATTTCATAAACATCTAATGAATTAATTAGGTGAATGACCCTGTATACAAAAGTGCAATTTTGCGATTTTTAGATGACATCAAGAAAATTTAAAAAAATGTACATATTTAAATTATGGCCCAAAATTGTATTTTCTCAAGTGGGAAACATACTTGCTATGTTTTGGTTGGAACGGTTTTTTTTTATCTTCCTAACCATGCATCATATGTCTGGTGTCCGTTATCTTCGATACATATAAATTACCTAAACACTCTATAAACTGCATTATGAACATGAACTCATGAAGACTCGAAATGGAATTCACAGAACAAAAAAATGTGTCCGAGTTCGTTTATTTCGCCTATACAATATTCCAGTTCCATTGCGACAACACTGTTTTCGCCATCTTGGTTTGGCACTGTCGCATCAGATTACGTTTCTTACTTGTTCTGTCCCCACATTCTCCTCTCCCCCCACATCTCCTCCCTAATCCCACAAATCATCTTTTCACAAAAACGTCCTCGTCTCATTCCTCGGCAAGAAAACTCAAACAAAAAATCCTCTTATGAAAGTTTGCCTGCTCCGCACTATTCCCGTATAGCATTCGAGTGCTGTATGACAGTCTCAGCCCACTCCAAGACTGACAAGGGATTCTCCCTGGGGAGAACCCAACATGCCAGTGCTATATGTTTTAATAATAACGGCCGCTGACGAAGATATATTGGGCGTATCTATAGAACAATCTTCGCAAACAGTTTCACATTACCACGCTTATATTGTGAGAAAAATATCGAAGCGCTGATCAAGAATTCAAGAAGAACCAAATCGAAGAACTTATTTTTATATTCTATTTATTATTATTATTATTTTTTTATCTTTTGACTGCAACACACTAAAACCTATATTGATAGTGGGGGAACATTGAGCAAGCCAGTAGAAGAATGTTGGGGAATAAAATAGCTATTGGAATTTTTCATGAAAGTTTGGAGGTTATATGTATCAGGAAAAAAAGAGTTCCACAATTTCGTTGTTTCGCGGTCGGTTCATTTCAACTGTTGAATAATGAAACTCTTTGAAATTATGCAACAAGTTATCGATTTATAACCAAAATACATTGAAGTACTTATGGTATTACTACTGATAATACCACTTGCGGTATTGAAACCAGTATCAAAACCGGTAATCATAATTTTGACTCCGATACTGGCATAAAAATCCTACACAACGTTAATGGTTATAATTTACAACTTGATCTTCTTGAAGATTTGTAAATTGAGTACAAATGAAATTTCAAACATCAATAACTGTCTTACTGTCTAAATACCCAAATACATCTTAACCAAACACGCTTCTTCAAACTGAGTTCTTATATCATGTCTGACATTTTCGATATTTTTTTTGCATCTTAATTTCTCAATAAGTCAATTATTTAATCATTATTTATAATTTAAATTTTCCTCCATTTTGTTTAGGTTGTCCATATGTTTCAATATCATGTGTAATTTAAAATCAGTTTTTCAACTTCCATTGTCACTAATTTGTCTTATATCAATCAATATGTTTTATGTCGAGTTTTATGTACCTACTTCATTGTTCATTGTCACTTGTCATCAACATCCGTTTTATAGTGGAGGCACTTGATATTTCTAGGATGCCATTTCAATTCTAAATATTTATCATGATAATCGTCTAAATTTTTTCGGTACAGATTGGATGTTAGTGAAATAATCATCCCTCATGGTGAGTTAATTTATATTTTTCCAAATTTTAACCCCAACAATGTTTAACAGTTATAAATTATATGGATGAAGATTAAAACATTTTTCAAAAACAAATTTTCATATACTAATTTTTCAGGAATCTCTTCTGATGATGGCAATGTTGCCGAAAACGTTTGAGATTTGATCGTGTTATGACATGACACCCTGCTTTATTCAAGTTGGCCTATACAGGGTGATAACAATATTACTTCTTAAACTGGGTTCGTGAATTTTTGAGCAGGAGAAAGAATAGTGGATGTAGACATAAACACACTTATCTCAGAGTACAAATATCTATTTAGCATTTGAATCAATTAGACAGGCAAAGTCGGCGGTATAAATAAGATTTCTTAAATGTTTGGTGGTTGATCACAATTATAGTAACTTTCGAGATGTTTCCTGAACTATAGTACTTACGTGAATTGAACTGAATACCGGCACAATAAGATGACTTTTATTTAATTGACGAAAACCGAACTGTCTGATGGAAATCCATCTTTCACTGGTCTGCTAATTCACGTTCACTTGTAACACACTTTACGAGGGTGGCACTGACATTACGAACTGAGGAACATTGTCTGGAGTTGAGAGCTTAACTGTTTGATCTTGGAACTGCTCTGACCTCTGATTCTAGTTTCAGAGAATTTATAGGAACTTTTCATGAGAAAATTGTTGGAACCTCCCATCCCCGCTAATTACTCTAATTAGTGGTTCATGTCGATTTTGCCAAATGTAAATTATTCTAAAAGTATGGTCATGTTAAGAGCATTTAATATAAACTATTTCAGACATAAATCTTATATTTTTGCGCTTTTTCCATTAATCTTCGATTAAATTAATATAAACATTAGTTGGTAGAAGTTTACTGGGATAATTAATTTTTACGGCTGCAGATGTTATGCCCATAAATTATACACGAGCTAACTTGAAGTGTAAACAAAACTAACGTTCCTATTGGTTCCCCAATTTCCTCTTCTCGAATGATCCTCCTTTCAATGACTATTTATTTATTTTTATTTATTTATTTATTTCATTTCAGCAATTAACTTGTACAAAATACAGGGAAATTGTGGAAAATGTCAAAGGGTGAAAGTATGTGAAAGTAAAATAGTCACAAATACTCATAATTCACTACAGATTGAATTAAAAAAAAAACTGTGCTCCACAGATATTCACATAGATATAAATATACACACACTTGTTTACGTTATATAAATACACATACATGGAAAACATATTGACTACATATCACAATTATTAAAATTAAAATGTTTCCTGATTAAAGAATTCTTCTATGGTGTAGCAGTTTTTGAGGAGTAAGTGTTTCTTAAGGAGATTTTTAAATGTTGTTGAAGAAGCTGCATTCTTTATGTGATCTGCCAGATAATTATAACATTTGCATCCGATATATTCAAAGTTTTTTTGATAGCGAACGGTGCTATGTCGGTACGGTAAAATAAGGTTTTTTTGTCTGGTATCATGTTCATGGTATGTTCTGATGGCATTATAAGTGGCCTTATTTTTGAAAATGAAACAACATGCTTCGAGAATGTACGTACTCATAACAGTTAGGATATTAAATTTTTTGAAGATATCTCTACATGACTCCCTTCTACTAAGTTTTGCAATTATTCTAATTGCGTATTTTTGTAATAAAAACACCCTTTGTACAGAAGAACTTGCTCCCCAATTTAAAATTCCGTATCTCATATGAGAATGGAAATGGGCAAAGTATAAAGGCAGAAGTATATTTTCACTGCAATGACTCGACATAAACTTGAGTGCATAACATCCTTTTCTAAGTTTACCGCATACAGTATCAATATGTAAATTCCATGATAGTCTAGTATCAAAGGTAATTCCTAGCATTTTGATAGATTCAGAAGAAGACACGACGTCATTGGTATTTTCAAACAACGAAATCTGGTGGTGTTCCTTATTATTTGAACAAAACGTTAGGGCATTGGTTTTTGACTTATTGATTATAAGATGATTTTTGTCTGACCATGTCATCACTTTAGCATAGGTAGTCTCAGCCAATAATTTTAATGATACTAAATCCTCTTCTATTATTAAAATGTTTGTGTCGTCTGCATAACATGTTGTAATTATTTTATTTTGTTCGTTCAAGTATGATATGAGATCATTGGCGAATACTAGAAATAGAAGGGGGCCTAATATTGATCCTTGAGGGACACCTTGCGTAATGCCTAAGGGATTACTGCTATAGTTGTTTATTTTAACAATTTGCTGTCTATCAGATACATAGGATTCTAGCAAGCGATAAGGTGTTCCCCTCAGTCCATACCTTGATAATTTCGATAATAGAATCTCATGACTAACACAGTCGAATGCTTTGGAAAAGTCTATGAAGAGGCCCATTACAATTTTTTTATTATCATGAGATTGAATTATTTTATTTTGAAATTCACACAAGGCTGTCTCGGTACTTTTTTTAGCAGTGAAACCGTGTTGTGAAGATGATAATAATTTGTTCGATGTGAAGAAACTAGTTAATTGAAATTTGATATTCAATTCATATAACTTGGATATACTGGCTAACACACTTATGGGTCTGTAGTTGTTAAGGTCATTGTGATCTCCTTTTTTGAAAATTGGTGTTACTCTTGCTATTTTCAAATCTGTTGGAAAAACGCCTTTTTCTGTAGATAGGTTTATAAGATGAGTTAATGGATGGTTTAAGTAATTTGTTAGATATATTGTCAATCCCACAAGAGTTAGAGTTTTTTAGTCCATTAATCATACTTATTATATCATTTTCTGTAATCGGGTGCATGAAGAAACTATTTGGATTATTGTCAATATTTTGATATATGAATTGCCAATCATATTCGCTGTTGTTTATAAGTGGTTTTGTGAAATGTAAGTTGAATCTATGGGATAACTCTATTTGATTTGAAGATTTGTCTTGTTCCATTATCACTAGTTTACTTTTATTTGCTGGGGATTTCTTTTGCAAGTTATTGATAATATTCCAAGTTGTTTTTGACTTGACTTCGAGTGACTCTATTCAGACTATATTCTTCAGTTCCAAAGTGTTTCACCATTCTATATAGCCATCGTATTGTGCCTCGTATTTATAAAATGTCTATACTTAATGAATCTTTATAACATATTCAATTATCGTGATAATAATATACCTAAGCTTGTTCTTAATAATCATCAAAACCCTCGTAGACGAAATTGCCATTCCAAATGCATATAATTCGTACATTCTTTTATAAAACAAAACTTTCCTGGAGTATAAACATATAGCGTGGTACTTAAAGGAAATATCGACCGGAGAACATCAAATTTGTTTATCTTTCGATCCGAGACGACCTAGCGACCCATATAAATATTAAAAACAGGTGGCCACTTTAACGAATATTTGTTGGTACCTGATATCGAACTCGTTACGATTCATTCATCAGTTTTTTTTCTGGACGATAAAATATATTGACAAAATTTGGCATCATTACAATCGCAATATGAATTGTATACTAGTCCCGTTCCGATATTACTGAATTTACTAATGACAGTCAGCAATTTCGGAACGGATTCAGGTTCAGTCAACTACTACCAGTATAATTCAGTAATTTAAGAACGATCTAAAGCACTGAACAGTACTCGGTTGGGAATTTCGGAACTCGACAACTATAGCCTTTTGGCAGTCTGTCATATTCATTAAAATATTACAAACTGCATACAACCTTTTCTGCTTAGACTTGGTAATTGGTTTGTGGTTGGTCAGATTACGTGATGATTTTATCATGAGCAATATAGTCAAGGAAATTCACTATCTTGAGGAACGTCCTAAAAATGAAAATGTTTTCACTGAAATAAAGTATTTGGAAATTCTTTCATCAGAATCTCTGTTTCTGGGTGTTCAAAAATCATACTTTATTATACATTTAATTGGAAAAATCAATGCTACAATTCAAAAAAATTCTATATCATAAAATATTCAGAAAACAACAATATCACTTCAGATCGCCGATATGACTTATATTACAATGTATATATTCAACTGAGTTAGGACCCGCAATCATTTTAGAACAAGTTATCTTTCTCATCACCGGTTTTCCAAGAGATCGATACCAACGCAAGAATACCTCATGCATATCAACGGATTATTACAGATGATCGACAATCCAGTCTTTAGCTTCACCAACAATACCATACATGGACAAACAAGCACTTTGTATGCACGGGTCCAGAAACTATCAACGCCGGAAGTATTAAACCAACAAGTTCAACAACTTCAATGCTAGACGTCTCAAATCATGTCCCTGTACTCCCTGTCACCAACAAAGCAAAGGAAAATATTCTATTTCACATTGGTTTTTAAAGGTGGTATCGGCTGGTATCAAAGCTGTTTATGAAACATCAACTGAGGAAATTAATTAATACTGAATATGTGCTTTTGTTATCTTTCAAAACTGTCACTGTAGGTATGTTTTTCATCATAAATAAATGAAAATGATAGTTATATCAATCATATAATAGGCTGGAAATAAGTAGTATTCTCAATATAATTTCAACTTCATGTTGAAACACCCAATTTTTATTGTTTTTTCAGCCACAGTGACATAAAGCAAGATTATTTCAGTCCATCGAAATACCTACCTTCCTGAAAAAATTAGAACAAATATTAGGTAGGCAAGGTGCAAAGTAAAAATTCAAATTATTGGAGTCGCCATAAAAGTAAAATTTTCGTCAATTTATAAATTATCGCTTCAATTCTGGATGAAGAAAATGATTTCAGTGATACATCTGATGTTCCTGCCGATGTGATGGCCATAATGATGATGGGTTGTGTATCACCTATATTTAGACAACACACATTCAAAATACATGATTTGCAAAGTAAATTCACCTGAGAACTGAAAATAAGCACTTAATCTTCCAAAGAAATGTTATAAACTATTCGGCGATTAATAATTGTCACAACAAACATTCAAATAGTCGTTTTTCCCCTCAATGGTGTGGGTTGACTTTTGTCCTCAGTTATTCGTTGATTCTGTTCGATATAGTATCTCTTTTTCGCAGCCAGTGTGCCATTATAATCAAGGTGAAGATGATGTGTTTCTGTTGTTCAGTGGTATTTGCTTCATTCAAGGCACCCATTGAACATTTGAGGATTACGCACAAATTAAAAAATGATTCAGGGGATGAATTTGTTGAAGACAAAATGGTTGCTAGAGGTATTCTTTATGATTATTATTGCAATAAAAGGAGAAGAGTGGTTGAACTAGTACTATCCAAGAAGAAAAATGAGGAAAGTGAAAAGATAGGTAATGGTTTTAGAGTGAATTGTGATTGCTATGTAGGTTGATTTATTTATTATAGAAACACGAAAACTTCCATTCAGAAGATGATTTAAAAATTCTCTGGACCCATGGATATAATGGTAATACAAAAATTGAAAACCTAATATATTTCAAGGAAGTGTTATGGTTACGAAATATGAAAGCATCGATGAGATACTGAAGACATTTGCTGCTCATAAATATATCCTGGGATACACTTTGGTACGAAAAACGACTTTTTAATAATAATTGTTTATTCCAGATTTATTCGAAGAGTACCATTAAATACATCACACCTTTCCTAGAAAAATCTACTCCCGATCAACTGGATAACTGTAAAGCGGCGCTATGGCGAAAGTTTACAGAATCTGGAGACCTTCGAAATTGGGAGCTCAAGAAGGAAGGATTATAATAAATCGGTAGTACCCTACTGTACCGGTAATTAAGATGTTGATTCGAATTGTCACTTTTTGTCATGTAGTACATTTAAATCTATTATACAATGTATATTTCACTGAATAAAAAACAAAAAACTACCTGTACTCATTGATTAATTAAAATATTTGAAACAAGGAAGAAGAACTCTTCCTCAATGATATTATATAAAGTTTATTTCATCGAATAAAGAACAAAAACTACTAGTGCTCATCGGTTAAATACAATATTTGATACAAGCAATCACTAGTCTTCTAGTATTGTTTAATTTACTATTCCTCAATGTACACACCAATGATGTACGAATGGTAACTAATCAACCGTATTCCTAATGAACTTGACTATTATATTATGTGATCAGTATGTTGACTCAATTTACTTGAACTCCATACACAGTGAAAAATAAATTACACCAGCTAACACCGTCTGGTGTCCCCTGAAGTCCTGATTGTTTGAGTGTAAGTAAAAACCGGCATATTATTCACCACTGTAGGTGTTATGTGACCTTTCCCATGAGTATTTTTGATAATCAAACCCAGTTGTGAGTAACACTAGTGTTAGTGCTGAATTTAGCAGAATCAACACTTTGGTGGTGTTCTTCATGCATTTCCGAAAGTGCAATTTGACACCGCAGTGGTGTGATGCACATTCTGTGATTTTCTTGATGCTGAATCCTTTCTCAACGAAATTCTCTTCGGTGCGTTTAAACACTGAGCAGGTACATGCGAATACTTTTCTGATGTGAAGAAACACCATAACATGAGTGTGTTCATGCAAATCAGTGCTTTTCTTCACCAACTCAGGTGTTTTTTATTAAGTTTTATTACCTATTTAATTCATATGATGATAAACTAGAATCTAGTGATTGTTCGGATGATGTCGAACTGTTTTGGCTCATTTATCCTGATCAGTGGCACTAGCGCCTAGGCCAATCGAAACTGATCTATATCAAAATCATCTAATATATCATGCCCAATATTGAAATCAGGTACGGTGGGAAGGACGTCAGTGCCACCTTTTGGCAAAAGTTATAAAGTTCTAAGGTCGAACAGATGAGCGCATTGAATTCACACCATTCAGATACCTGCATACAATATTTTTATTAACTCATCAAATCTGTTGTTTTCAAGATGCGATACGTAACGAATGATTATTGCCACCAAATTAGATGATTAATACACCGCCTCGATCCCATCGTGATATGTCACGGTGTAACTTAGTGTTAATTTTATATAATAGATGTTTTTATGCGTTAACATCAATGATAGCACCATTAAGAATATTAAATTTTAACCAGTTGGTATTTCTTATGATTTTATGTTTCAGAATCGTTCTACTTCACCACATTCGTGTAATTTTTCCTTACTGAGATCGGAATTAACACCACTCAACACTCAATCGTGAAATGTATAGTAAAAAGGACACAACTTTGATATCCAGGTGTTGCATTCATTTAATTGAAATTGCACCCAAGTTTTTTTACTGTGTAATAGTGTTCACTGGAAAGAATTTCAGTCCATATTTCAACTGTATAAACCAGTGAAAATCACTTTGATTCTAGTAATTTCTACAGTTTTTTTCTTTGCGTGCATACTCAAGTTACATCTTTGACATGACTTCCTGCGAAATGAAAAAAATATATAGAAAGAATATTGCACCAAAACTCGTTGGAAAGTACACTTCCTGCACTTGTTACATTTCCTAAACGACTCTTAGTGCAAAAAATATGCCATTTTCCAGACTTGTTATGTAATATAACATTTCATACTCTCACTCGAATTCATCTCTTCAGAAAATTTCCACTCCTTCGAGTACAGAGGGATAGGTGACAGGACAGGTACTACTCAATGGACACACCGTATAGTGAGTTATTCGAGAGGACGAAGGCTGCGACGCAGAAAAGGGTCGTTTCGGAGCCTCTTTGGCTTTGATGTGGGGGCGGTGTGATCGATATCGAGAGTAGCACGAAAAAATATTTTTGGTTAATGCGTCTCGCTGGCTGAAATGGCACGGCATGAGGGGTGAGCTAGGGGATAATTTGGGTGCTTCTGATGGAAAATCGGCGACAATGAGGATAATCCGACGGGGGATGGGGTGGTAACATGTCGTAATCGAATCGGATGTGTAGATCGGTGGATATATTTCATTCTGGCCTTCTTCAATTGAATTCCTTCGGGTCGCAACTCATCATTTATCTTTTTATTTGGAGAAAAAAGCTGAGGGTAGTAACATATTAGGATAGATTGAAAGATGTTGAAAATTGATATAGGTATTGGAATTTTTCTTGAAAATTCTAACGTTACAGGCAACACTAGTGCAACACTATTTTCTAAGAAACTGTTTGACTCTTTGTATCTTGAAAATGAAGATATCTGTTCAATATTCCACAAAATGACGATAAAAAGTTAGAGTATTGATCATTTTGAATGATTTAACAGAGTATAGCTCATGATATTGCAAATCTATGACCAGTGAAATTGATTGAAATAATATACCACAGATTGGGTTAGGTTAGCATTGGGCTGAAGAACTATTCGCTTCTACACCGCAAACTTTTCAGATCTGAAAAAAAATGGGAAAGCCATGAATCGGACAAAAATTGTGAAAGGGAAAATAGTCTATCCAATTAAAATTATCAAACATAGTTTGAAATTGAATGTCTGGTAGACTACGAGCAGAAAACAACTACTTTCCTGACAAATACCACGCCGAACATTGAATTATATCTGTTCGTAGTCCATGCAAGATTCACACTGTGAATGCAGATCGCAAATGTTTCTTTCTTCCTAAGACGAGACAAATTCACATCGAGACAGGCACGCTTAATAACCTACATACCGGTTTCGGGCTTATTGGCCCTAATCAGTGCAGGGTAGTTATCCGAGTGGAGACCGTGAGATCTCCACTCGAAGCGTTGCCTGTCCCAATGCATTTTCGACGCGTCTATTTGACCACACTGAGCCGCTTTCCAACAGACAATTGGAAGTGGTGACACCATGCGGCAGAGGAAAGAAACACTCCCGAAACAAATCTCCCAAGTTACAGATCTTGGAAGTGGCTGATAGCTCGACTAAGCTAATAAATAAAAAATGGACAAGCCATGAATTGGACAAAAATTTTGAAAGGGATAATAGTCTAGGGAGATCTGCATTCACAGTGTGAATCGTTGCATGGACTACGAGCAGATATTATAATTCAATGTTCGGTGTGGTATTTGCCAGGAAAGTAGTTGTTTTCTGCTCGTAGTCTACCAGACATTCAATTTCAAACTATGTTTGATATTTTAAATTATAAATACTATTTTCCCTGTCTTTTCAGATCTATTGTGTATGCCCTCTGGACTGGTGGTCGAGTGCGTTGAATCGCAGGCTTATGGCCCAGAGAGCCTGGGTTCGAATGCCAGCGGCTATTGGCTATTTTTTATAGTATCGTTTAGCGGGAGGAGATTGGTGACCAACTGAACATATCAATCCTTCGAACTCTCAACGATAACCAGCCGAGTAGTCCGAGTAGTGCTTCGGATAACCCTTGAAAAGCTAAGGTCCCGTCTTCCTTGCTCATACAAGTCCTAGACTTAGGAGGGTTCCTTTAAAACTAAGTTGGCGGTTAAAAACACTTTTAATCAGTTAGAGATCCTTGTTTATAGCATGTCCTCACTTTCAGACTACAAAGGCTGAATGTTAGAATTGTTAGATCCCCCATATATCTGAAAGAATTTGGTTTTTTTTTATCCCATCGTTGAAAATCTTAGTCTTGATGAGCCCTCATATTGGCATTGGCACAGTGAATGTACTGCTGTTCTTTCTCTTCCTGACACTACCTGCATAAGATTTCATCTGGCAGACCAATCGTGTTATTATTGCTTGATCTCCTAGTCTGGCTGGTTTTTCGATAAGCCTGTCTCATTACAGTTGAGTTATTTCATCATTCTAGAGATTTATTAGGCATCCAAATTGCATATTTCTTAAATACAGGACATATAATTCTGACTGACAATATTCGCTCTATATGTGATCTGAGTCCAAGTGTTCAAATTTTAATAAATACTGATCTATATCATTAAGAGAAGTAGATAGTCGTTTATTCGCTCCCTATCGACTTAAGAAAACTACCAAATATTATTCTTTTCGAGATATCGATCGCGCATCAGTTCATCGTGTGACACCCTGTATTCGTGATGATGTTAATCGCGATCACATTCTTCCTCCCCAAGTGTGAATCAATTGACGAATCGCGTGCACTGCACTGCCCTCCATTTTCATAATGAAACAGGAAAGAGCTATAAAATGGGGAAGTTGTCAGAATATAATATCAGATATCCAAAAAATATCTTATGTTATGGAGGTGATATAGACTGATAGATAACTAATCACCCGCGGTATCTTCAAGGTCTATACGCCTTACCACAGATTTTGTTGCCTCTAGGGTGTATGAGATGGACCTCAAGGGCATGTCAGCATGTCACATGTGTTGTTTGTTTGTAGTATGAGTTATCTCCCATGAAGAATATTATAAGTGGCACAAAACTAAGCATATGATGGGAATACAATTCATGTGACATTCATTCTTGAAAATTTGAAGTCAACAACTAATCTCCTGGCAAATACAATCACGTAGAATAATAATGAATAGACACTTCATCAGACAATATTTGAAAATCATTTTCTTTGCTTTGATTTCAGAAAGTGTGGAAACAAGTTCTTTTAAATCAATTGATTCGGCTACTTCCTGTTCAATTGATAACTATAATTGACAAACCTCTTTCTTGACTCATCATTGTAGTTTTGATTAGTTTTAATTAAGAGCGCCGACTATTGGTCACAGATCACAGGAAGTGTTGGCAATATCCAAGTTGCAGTCACTTAATTAGGTACGCTTTCGACTAGTTTTATTATCAATAAAATCTATAAATTCTTGTGGTGTTCTGTTGTTTGATTTTTTTAAGCAATACCTTGCAATTCGTTGCATGGCATTAATATTCTTTGAGACTCCGAGATTCATGGATTCTTCTAATTTCAAACACTTTGGGGAATACAGAGTTAGAGACATGCAAAAATATCATTAATCCTTGTTACCTGGTTGAAAAGCAAATGAAAGATTGATTTTGAACTTTTTTTATCATAATTTTTTGTCAGGCTCTGTTTGTATTTCTTTTGGTTCAGTGGTCATATTGATTCGAAACATAATATCAAACCATATACCAAGACAAGCATTGAACATAAAATTCGCAATTTTTTAGTAATCGACTTAGCCTCAATTCGCGTATTATTTCCAGTTGAACTTAGAGGGTTCTTTCAATGTCTATAAATTCATCTTTTCCCTTGATTCTGAATATATTAACCTGCAATACGGTTATAAAAAATAAACTTTTGTAATTTGCTGAAGAAATACATTCGTTATACAAGCAGCGATTTAATAATACTATGTTAGTTTCACGGTGTCAAATCCTGCAAATTCCTTCTAGAATTTGTTCAGATTCCACTATGAACTATAGGTCCTGTTGTTCTCTCCGCTCAAGTTTCAACTTTTGGAGGGTTGGTTCTCATTTTTAAAGTACCAAGATACAACAATTCACATAAAAAAAACGTTTTTATTGGTTGCGTTTCAATTATTGATACGATCATTTAAAGATGAAAAATCAATCGTTGATGGCTGACACTTCACTGAAATTTACTCAAAGTGTTGGCGCACTCTTTGTAATCCTATAAAAACCAGAATTATCTGGATCGAAAAAATCGTCCTTTTATAAAAAATAAACTTTTGTAATTTGCTGAAGAAATATATTCGTTATACAAGCAGCGATTTGATAATACTATGTTAGTTTCACGGTGTCAAATCCTGCCAATTCCTTTTAGAATTTGTTCAGATTCCACTATGAGCTATAGGTCCTGTTGTTCTATCCGATCAAGTTTCAACTTTTCGAGGGTTGGTTCTCATTTTTGAGGTACCAAGATACAACAAGTCACATAAAAAAACGTTTTTATTGGTTGAGACCATTCAAAGATAAAAAATCAATCGTTGATGGCTGACACTTCACTGAATTTTATTCAACGTGTTGGCGCACTCTTTGTAATCCTATAAAAACCAGAATTATCAGGATCGAAAGGATCGTCCTTTCGATAGATATAAAAGAGCAAAGTGAAGAATGCTGACAAACTAACGAAAAACGTCTACAACAATCTCGTGCCCCATCGTGTAAACTGAGGGCGAATAGCAAATATGTGATAATTGATGACTGATGGCTCCATATGTCCATTAGGGTATTGTAGGATACGTTTCTAGTGACGATGGACGCTATTGATCAAACTTTGTGGCCACGAAGGGTCTAGAAAGGTCGAAGGGTTGAGTTCACGACTAAACCACTCGCTCAACTAAGGGCTATTACTATTAGTATATGGGTACACTAAGCGGATTTTGTCAAAGCCTATATAAATGTGAAACATTGGCATAGAATTCGATCTTCCTCCAGGAGTAGAAATGCTGAAATAATGACAAAAAATATTGTTTTCGAAGATCAGTTTGAAATATTGACTCTTTTAATAACATTTTAGATATTTTTTTGGAGCGGTGTCATGTAATAGCGGTCAATACCATATTTCTTATTTCAAATGCTATTCTATTATACATTTTTGAATTCTTCCTGAAGTGTTGATTTCGTCGATCTATTATAATACTCGGTCGGGGTCTAGCATGACTGATTACAGAGATGTGAAAATCTCGATTTTTCACTATATATCTCCATAATTATTGAGATATGTGAAAAATCTGGATTTTCACATCCAGATTTTTCACATCCATATACCATTTTCGCTAGACCCAAAGTATGAAAGACAAATGTGAAAAATATAGATTTTTGACCACATAACACATCTTGTATAAGAAGTTTTAGAAAAAACTAAAAACACTTTTTTGTTGCAAAAATGCGCCTCTTAAAATATAAATTGACATGTCCCAGCGTTTTTTCGAACACGCCTCCGTTTATTCGATATCGAATTTATTCCATTTGATGGCTGATACACACGTATATCCTTAAGGTCGATTTATAAACTACGCTGCCGTAGCTACAGTTGACGCTGCCGTTCCAAAATGTATTGAGGAGATATCCGACGGCACCGGCGTCAACTGCGTAGTTTATAAATAGATGTTTATTTTTAGCACATTCCATCTACGAACAGTAACTGCAGCGTCAACTGTAGCTACGGCAGTGGAGTTTATAAATTGAGCTTTACACTTGCTAGGCAGCGGAGTTTATAAATTGAGCTTTACGGGACGACGTATTGCATCGTCCGGGATAACAATTTCCTCAACAGTGAAAAAATATTCGAATTCAATTATGAAAACAATTTGATAAAAAATTGTTTACGAATTATGTATCTGAATTCGGAATGAGATTCATGATAATCGAAACTTCACAAGCATATCAAGTAATGGACATGCACATCATTAATTTTGTAACGAAAGGCCATTTTCGAAATTATTGTTTGAATTTATAATTACTCTCATCTTTGTTGGCGTTGATTTCGGCGTTGTTATTTCTCCGTTGGCGACAAAAATAAACAGTGACTCACCAAAAGGAATTTGATTTTTGGTCCTCTGACTGGACGGTTGCGTATGACAGCAGGGGATGTCCTGATTGGGGCATTCGCAAGAAAAAGTGTACGAGAGATTTAATTTACTTGTGAATATTTTCTTATTTTTTATTCATCACACGAACCCAAATGCCTTTTCAATGATTATATGAAGTGTATTTTCATATTGAATATTTTTGTATTTGTTTCCTGTTTCCTGGATAATTCTTTTTAATTGAGTAGCAACCCTCAGCAAATTCCAACAAGCAACTGACAAAAGTCACATTCGGGAAAATTTCATTGTGTCAGTACGCTAATTTCAGGTGGAAGATCGACGACTTTTGTGTCGGTCGCAAAAAATAGTTATTTTCCGACCATTCAATTAAACCCTGTAGGCAGATTTGAAACATAAAAAGACACCTTGTATAGGTTGGGCCAAAGTGGACCCTTTTAAGTCCTGTTTTCAAACTAGATAGATGAAAATTATTTGTCAAGAAAAACTCATTGGTGAAAACCGCATATCGACATCTATAATCGTTCCCGAGTTACAGCATGTTTTCCGAAAATGTGCATTTTTGAATAGTTGTCGAATATTCTTTGTTTATATGAAAACATCTCCACGTAGAATTCAATGGTTTGAGTGTTTTTTTTTTCAAATTATATATCAAAAGCACACACAATGTTTTGCTAGAGTCACCTATGAAATGCAGAGCTTTTAGGTTTTATCATGTAGACTTTGAAACGCACCCTTTGACAAGTAGGGTTTGGACCATGTTTGGACCATGCAGCGATAAAACAGATGAAAGCAAAGGTCCACTAGTTATAGTTATCAAATATCAAAAAAGGCTGTTCACAGCAGTAATTGAAACTGATTGTTTCAATAGAAGTTACAACAAATTATCTTTCATTTACTATAGGTACTTACTGAGAAACATACTATATCATATCCCATTTTTCATAATTCTCATACTTCATTGCAAATATGTTCGAGAAAAATGAACAAAAACCATGAATTGAGGAACGCCTTTACTGCTTGAATAAAATTTTAAGTGCTTTGGAGATGTTTTCACAGAAACAAATAATTTTTAACAGGAAAAACTTTACAGCAACTTTTCTAAAATACACATGTTAGAAAAACATGCTGTAACTCAAAAACGATGATAGATAGATATATCGATATGCGGTTTTCATAAAAATCGACCCTCAGATCATTTTTCATTCATCTGATTTGAAAACAGGACTTTTCCTTTAAAAGTGTCCAATTTGGCCCCACCCTGTACAGGGAGGTGTCCCAATTTCGCATGAAAAAGTTGTGTATGCGCAACAATATGCCGCAAAAAAATATTTGAAAAGTTCTTTGGTTTTTGAGATACCTATTTCAAAGATCCAAATTTCAGACTTTTTATTTTTATTTTTTATTGGCTTTATTTTAATAGATACTAAAAGAAGGAAGACATTTTCTCTCAGCTGTTTTTCATGCTCTATAAATTGGCAGTATAGAATTTGCAATACGACGTTTCGTAACTAGAGGGCCGGGATCAACTTTTTATTCTCAATAAGGACCTGAATTTTTCATTTGGCTGGTGAATCTCAATACGTTGATACTTTAATTGCAGTTTCGAAGTTTCGAAGAGAGCGTGGATCTGTTAATTCTGATAGACGAAAATATGGTAGTTAGAGTTTCGTGAGAGCATTATAAAATGCATTGAATGCGATGGAAAGATTCTTGATTATTTGTTGTCATTATTCTCAAGTTATTTAATTCGTTATTTCCGTTTGGTATGTCTTTTGTTCAATTGTAGTATTTAAATTCTCATTGTTACCAAATAAAATTTTGTTGTTACTGTCTTCATTGATGATAGATTTTATGAAACGAAACTTTGAAACTGCAATAAAGGTATGTATCAACGTATTGAGATTCACCAGGCGAATGAAAAAATGGAAAGAAAAATCCAGGTCCGTCTTGATGGCGACCCTCTAGTTACGAAACGTCGTATTACAAATTCTATACTATAGAGTTATAGAGTATGAAAAACAGCTGTGAGACAGTATCTTCCTTTTTTGGTATCTATTAAAATAAAGCCAATAAAAAATAAGAATCTGAAATCTAAAATTTGTTTTTTTTGAAATATCTCAGACCGAAGACCAGAAAACTATTCAAATATTTTTTGTCGTATATTGTTGCGCATATAAATACACACCTTTCGCGAGTTCCCCATGTTGGCCTGCGAATTTGGGGTACACACATCCACCCGACGATCTCTCGTTATTTTTGGCGAAGGAAACGAATTTCCTGGTAGCGAAAAAGTGGCGAATCCGCCTTCCATTGCGAACGTCAAAGGTGGGGCCGATCGTTCCGTTTTTCCTGCACCAGATACCGGCTTTCGCTTCGCTTTTTTCGCCTTCAGCTTTGGCCGGACTTTACGATCGCGGCCTCTTTTATGGCTTCCTATCTGCCCCGCAACGCAGGCAGATATACAGGATGTTCCACACAATCGAGCAAAGTAGGAACAGGCAGACAGTCGTTCTGATTCTCTAAGGAAGTGGTTATCTCAATAACTGTCATTTGGGTGGCAAATAGGGAGGTCAGTGATTATTTGAATCACTCACAGGATTTTTCAATTCTCTAAGGTCAAAATGGAAGAGAAATTAACAACTTGTCGTTAAATTGTGAAAATCATCCATTGTTTCTCAAAGTGGTCCAAGAGGTTTTTTAAGAAGGGAAAAACTTAAAAGAAACTCCAAGTCGGTCGACCACACATATAATATAAACCCAAAAATTAATGACCGGTTTCGGCTTACATAGCCATCATCAGATTAAAAAACCATAATCAAAATAAATTCAAATTGAGAAAACATTGAAATTTAGTTAATTGAAGTTTAAGAGGGACAATACCCCTTCCAAAACATGGTTTTTTTATTGAAAAAACCATTTAAAATTGCCAAAAAATTGGAAAAATTTTTGAGCATCATGTTGTTTAAAGTGAAAATTTCAATGTTTTCTCAATTTGAATTTATTTTGATTATGGTTTTTTAATCTGATGATGGCTATGTAAGCCGAAACCGGTCATTAATTTTTGGGTTTATATTATATGTGTGGTCGACCGACTTGGAGTTTCTTTTAAGTTTTTCCCTTCTTAAAAAACTTGTCGTTAGTTTACCACCAAAAAGTGACTAATTTATCCACCAGATTTTACTGGTGGAAATGATATAATAATTCATCATAAGGAAATTAATTGAAGTTTTTAGGATTTGAATCACTCAGGAAATATTCTATGGTAGGATAATTGATATTATTAAGTACCTGTGAACTTTCTACTGAAAAAATATAAGAATATCTACTAGGAAACAGATAGCATCCAATAATATTTATCCTTACGAGATTCTACAAACCCATTCAACATTAGAGACCTAAAATTTAAGAAAGATTTATCACGTGCCTGAAATGTTGGTGTTGGAGGTTTTGATGCCACTGATAGAACTGATGTTCAACATGATAGAATGTGTTGCTACTGAAAGATGAGATAGGTGAATCCTGTTCAATAATATGTATTCCATCAGGATATATTCCACCTATACCTACCTTACTTGTACCTAAGTTAACAAAAAATACATATTTATTACTCTTGCAATTGCACAGTAAAAAAACTTGGATGTAATTTCAATCAAATGGATTTCAGAGCAAACTCCGACGAATTCAACACCTGAATATCAGAGTTGTGCCCTTTTTATTATACATTTCACAATTGAGTGTTGGTGGTGTTAAATCCGATCTTAAGTAGTGAAAAATGACACGAATGTGTGGAAGTAGAACGAACCTGATTTCAATATTGGGCATGATATATTAGATGATTTTTTTATAAATCAAGTTCAATTGGCCTAGTCCCTAGTGCCACTCAGAATGAATGAGCCGGAACAGTTCATATCATCCGAATTGTCCCTAGATTCTTATGAGTCTAGTGTTACTGATTCGATTATTGAAAACACATATGGGAAAGATCACATAACACCGACAGTGATGAATGATATTGCTGGTGTTTACTGACACTAAAACAATGAGGATCTCAGGGGACACCAGACGGTGTAAGCTGGTGTAATTTTTTTTCAAATGTGTATTCACGAAAAACTTGGCAGTCCCGGAAACAGGAGACCAAAAACTAATCTGTGTGCCAAATATATTTGCTGTGTGCTAATGCTACATTTACAATTCACGATTTACAATTCACGATTCCAATCCTGGGACAAATCCGAAAAATGGGGTTATATTGACGCTAAAATTGCAAAAAAAAACGGCATACTATGAAAAAAGAGAAGAGGAGTTACTAACTTCTCCGCAATATTTTAAAAAAGTTGAATAACTTTACCAATGTTACTATCCACTGTGTTAACCACTTTGTAGAGAATCGGACCGATTTTCACGCTAAGCGCTGCGGGATGATTACTTCAATTTAAGTCGTAACAGCGGCTGTGACGTAGGTGCTGCCAGTCACGCCATAACGAGCTGCACTTTTATATCCCGTGCGAAAAAAGGCCGTATATGTGTGCTCCGACGCTTTATAGAAGACAGTTTTTCATTTGAACAAGTTATGTGCTCTTCAAAATTCAAATCACTGTCCAAGGGTGTATCCGAAAAGTTAGAATTCTTGTTTTTTATCAGTTGACTTCCTGAATGAACATTTTATGTACAACATCGAAACAATGAAGATTGGACGGACGCTGTGGTAACACTTTATATTGTGCAAGTTTTCGACTTTAGTCCTAATAAACCGAATAATCGCGCATTTGTATCTGTGTGTATAGTTCGGCCAATCCACTCGTATTGTGATCTTTTGATATTTTCTTCCGGCGATGATGTGCTCTTCGCCGTCTCTCCGTTGGTTTTTTAATTAACAAAACCCGAGCAAGTCGTAACGGCGGCTGTGACGTAGGTGCTGCCAGTCCCGCCATAACGAGCTGCACTTTTATATCCCGTGCGAAAAAAGCCGTATATATGTGCTCCGACGCTTTATAGAAGACAGTTTTTCATTTGAACGAGTTATGTGCTCTTCAAAATTCAAATAAATGTCCAAGGGTGTATCCGAAAAGTTAGAATTCTTGTTTTTTATCAGTTGACTTCTTGAATGAACATTTTATGTACAACATCGAAACAATGAAGATTGGACGGACGCTGTGGTAACACTTTATATTGTGCAAGTTTTCGACTTTAGTCCTAATAAACCGAATAATCGCGCATTTGTATCTGTGTGTATAGTTCGGCCAATCCACTCGTATTGTGATCTTTTGATATTTTCTTCCGGCGATGATGTGCTCTTCGCCGTCTCTCCGTTGGTTTTTTAATTAACAAAACCCGAGCAAGTCGTAACGGCGGCTGTGACGTAGGTGCTGCCAGTCCCGCCATAACGAGCTGCACTTTTATATCCCGTGCGAAAAAAGACCGTATATGTGTGCTCCGACGATGGTGCACTAAAACTCCACGTCTGCAGAAGCCGTATCCTGGCACGATTATTGGCAATAAACCTGAATTACTATCAATATAATCCGGTGGTGTCTCTGGTGCGCTTGTTATGCCCCTGCGCTATTTGCGGAACGACCGGGCGATAGTGGAAGACATTGGCGTAACCTGGTAGAACTGATTTTTGTTTGGAAAAAATTAGAGGTGAGAGGCTTGGCAACGTTACCCGGAAATCAATGGGCGGTCTGATGCTCATATTATCTACAGGGTCACTCACGGTAGATGGTACCTTAGACGTTTACGGAGAACGGGACGTAGGATTATTCTGAGAATTTGGTTTATCGGGTAATCAGTTTTGTTCTATCGATCTAAAATACTTTCAGCGTTGCGGCGTTGCCACTTCTATCAAAAAGTAGCAACAACTTTGTTATTTCAAATGGAACACCCAGTATTTTATTTCATTTTTAGATTCTTCCTGAAGAGCTGATTTCGTTGATCTATCATACTTGGGGTATAGCGCGAAATATTACAGAGATATAGGGTGTGAAAAATCGAGATTTTTCAAATTTAGGAATTTTTTGTGCCGAAACTATCCATTCTTGCTCAAAACGGCTTACATGTCCCTATCTTAACTTTCCATTTACTATCTACTGACATTTAATTGAAACAAATACGGGTGTTTTAAAATTTTGGGTTTTGCATCACCCTCTATTTGTTTCTATTAAATGTCAGTAGATAGTAAATGAAAAGTTAAGATAGGGACATGTAAGCCGTTTTGAGCAGAAATGATTAGTTTCGACACAAAAAATTCCTAAAGTTGAAAAATCTCGATTTTTCACAACCTATATCTCTGTAATATTTCGCGCTATACCCCAAGTATGATAGATCAACGAAATCAGCTCTTCAGGAAGAATCTAAAAATTAAATAAAATACAGGGTGTTCCATTTGAAATAACAAAGTTGTTGCTACTTAATAAACCAAATTTTCAGAATAATCCTACGTCCCGTTCTCCGTAAACGTCTAAGGTACCATCGACCGTGAGTGACCTTGTATATGTTTTCATATAAGAATCATCGAAACTCATCCCAATGTGTGTGTGTGTTTGTGTTTGAAAAGTGTTTTAACCGCCAACTCAGTTGCAAAGCAACCCTCGACGTCTCATTGAGACTTGTATGAGTAAGGAAGACGGGGACCTTAGCTTTTAAAGTGTCATCCGAAGCACTACTCGGCTGGTTATCGTTGAGAGTCCGAAGGATTGAAATCTAGGTACCAAGAATGTTCGATTGCTCACCTATCTCCTCCCGGTAAACGATACTATAGAAATAAATATTTCCAATAGCCACCGCGGGATTTGAACTCGGGCCCTCTAGACTATAAGCCAGCGATTAAACGCACTCGACCACCAGCCCAGAAGATATCATATATGATGCTTGTGAGTATTTTCATCTATTATTGTAAATCGTAAATAAGCTATAATATCTGTTATAGTAATTTTCTATTGTCAAATCAATACCTCCTGCAATAATATCTTTGTTAAAGGATCTTCTGAAGCCATTGGTAATAAAAAAACAGATTGAGGAGAATATATAAAGGTTTTTTTAGGTGGGCTAATAAGAAAAGTCACAGAGAAAAAGAAAATGTAATGCCTGCAATAGGTGGAATATTCGAATTTGTTAAATTTTTAACTGATTCATCTATAGTATTTTTTTATCCACTTTATGATGCGCAGGATGAGTGTTATATATTTTTACACAATATAACAATAATATCGGCATCAAACTAGTTTTGTGTTAACAATTTTTTGATTTCATTATTTTGCTTCAAAATAAATGGATGAAAGATAAGAACGACCAAGGACGTCCAGAGGACGTACTTATATATCCAAGGTATTTCCTTCTTAAATTACGGAACGTCCTTAGGGTGTCCCTTTCCCTTAGATGTCTATTGTTGGGACTTGGTACATCCCTGAGACGTACCAGAAGCGTATTCCTTAAGTGTCCTTTCCGGTGGAAAATAGATGTCCCTAGTACGTACTCGACAAATGTTTTTCATTGGAAATTAAGTGAAAAAGAAAAATGCAAAATAAACCTCTACTCTTGGCCTTCTCACTGAAGATATTACTCATGAAAAGTGTAATTATCGACAGTAAGCATGGTTCAATCAATATATTCATTAGAATATTCTATTTCGATCAGCAAATGATTATATATACATCTTGACTCCGTTATAAATAAATAGTTCATTGATTAGAGACGACCAAGGTAGACCAGTAGGGGTAATTTCAAATTATTTCTAGAACCTCATCGTTTGTAATAATAAGAAGTATTGATTTCAAACTTCAGAATATTTCTCCAGAATACCAGAATGGTTACTCATCCCTCAAATTGCAAGAATATTAGACCAAAATAAATGCGAAATAAAAGGTGAAAATGGTAATAATTAACATGTTTCAACTAGCGCAGAGTGATAAGATAAACTTGAATCTACTCAAGGCCTGATTACTGAAGAAACCACTCATAAAAAGAATAATTTTGGACAGTAAGCATGATTCAATATCCTCATTAGAATCTTCTACTTGGATCAGCAAATGATTATAATACATCATCTTGACTCCGTTATAAATAAATGAATTATTTTAGAGAGGACCAAGGTAGACCGGTAGCGGAAATTTCAAATTATTTCTAGAACTTCATCGTGTGTAACATAAGAATGATTGATTTCAAACTACAGAATATTTTTCCAGGATAATAGAATGGTAATTCATTCCTCAAATGCAGTTTTAGCATCAGTATAAACTCCTAGTTCTCTTGCAAATTACTCTAACTAATTTATCTTTTTGTATGTATAATGTGCATTTCAAACTTCAATTTCTTATTTATATTCGAATCAAGAAATCTGATACAATCCTCATTAACATTGATACAATTTTTTAAAGTTTCATCATGAAGATCACATGTAAAGGAAATTAGTTTTTATGGTATTAAATGTTTTATATAATCCGAACTGCGTCATTAGTTATTTTTGATTATTTAATGAATGAAGAGAATTTAACGAGAAAATCTGAAATAAAAGACTTAGGAATTACATATAACGACACTTTTTCTTTTAGAAGCCACATTACAAATGTAGTAAGATCGACGAATCGAATGTTGGGCTATTTAATGAGACAATCGCGATCATTCAATAAAATAAGTACAGTAAAACTGCTATATTATACGTTGGTTAGACCCAAATTAGAGTTTGCATCAATAATCTGGTTTGCAGAATTTATTACAATACTAGACAGTTTGGAAAAAATCCAGAACAAATTTTTACGGTATCTGTATTTAAAAAAATTTAAGAGATGGCCTGATTATAACACTATACGCTCAACTCATTTGAGAAAGGAATTCAATATCTTAGCACTAGATCAAAGGAGAATTATATCAGCTTTTATGTTTTTATACAAATTAATTAATAACAAAGTGGACTCACCGAAAATTCTAGAACGAATTCCCTTTCATGTACCCTCACGTCGGACACGAAACTCGATCATGTTCAATATTTCTGTCGCAGCCTCATTCCTCAATGCCAAGAACACCTCTTGCTGATTTGTTGAAGTTGGTAAATCAATTTAATCAATTCATTGATATTGAATGGACAATGCCTCAATCAGTTTTTTATAAAGAGATTTCAAACCATATCCTTTCGTTATCACCCTAACTATAAACGAAATCTAATGAGTTTTATGGGTATATACATTTACAGTTCTGATTATTATTATTATTATCATCACAGTCTAGTTAACATGATAACATAGGAAATATGCTTTTTAATTTAAGGAATCCATGTAATTAAGCCAATTAGGCTTGTTTGGATTTATTAATAAATAAATTAGTGACGAGCCAAAACATTTCCTGATAACCCTTTATCGACTTCTGAATAAAGAATATAGACTCACTGTCCACATATTCCTGAAATCCAATACAAAACTCGCACAAACAGACGATAATTGCGTACCTATCTAGAGGAAGTCCCTATAAGGCGGAATTCGGTGTCTAATTGTTCGACTATGCGAAATAAAAAGCTACTCGGACTTGGGTCGAGGACGCTCGGTTCGCTTCAGAGGAAGAAAAAGCTCTGAAAATGGCGAGCGATCGAACAAAAAGTCGAGAATGATGGATCGTCTTACTCAAGTTGGTAAGATGAGACAGGAATAGATATTTATCGTGGAATATTGCAGAATGTGAGGTCGTATATTTGTTACGGGGCAATTGTCGTTGAGTTCGCGGTTAGAAAGGAAACGTTCACCGAGACTTTTTATAAAGGAATGAATGAGACAGACGGACAGCGTCAGGTTTGTGAAAAAATTCCGCGAGGTCGATACAGCTTCTTCAGCGGAATGGTCATATCGTACAGTCATGACATATATTTTCGTAATAATTGATGAATATAAAAATTGGTGGACAGTTTCGATGGGAGTTGGTTGCTGTGGTGTCCAGAATTACCAACTTTTGAAATTCATGCGCCCTAATTTATAAGAAAAAACCGCAAATTATCGCCCAGTTTCTGTCCATATCGTTATTCATCCAAACATAAAACAACGTATTTCGATATTTACTGATACAATCAATAGAAATTCTTTCAATACATATGTCGTAGCATGTTCATTTTTGAAAAGGTATTTTGGTTTTGTTGATTTGGCAACCTCGCGCTCAGAAATTTGCCTGCGAATTTTAGATTGAATAGACAGACTCGAAAACTAGGTTGCTCTCGCTAGTCGGTCCATACGAGTAAATTGACATTGTAGAAAATTGCGGTAAATAGAGTTTTTCGGAGTGCTCAAGTTAAATAAGCGTTATTAGACATTAAGTTTGGTGTTTTCCTTTTATCCTT
Source organism: Chrysomela aeneicollis (assembly GCA_029955515.1). Lineage (NCBI taxonomy): Eukaryota > Metazoa > Arthropoda > Insecta > Coleoptera > Chrysomelidae > Chrysomela > Chrysomela aeneicollis. Next base: position 6,330,794 of record JARUHQ010000009.1, on the reverse strand, counting down.
ATTTTCCTTCCCAACGCCATTTCCAACACCATAAGAAACCTAGAAGACTAACTTCGAATTGAAGGTAAGATTAAATATTTCTAATAGAATGTTCTAGAAATAATATAAAACAACATAAAAAATAAATAGAATCTTTCCGAAGTTTCTTGTAATCGCAAAAAAACTGGTATGTAATGAAATGAGTTATTTACATCATTTCACATACCTTCGAACTGTAGCAAATTTTGACAATCTTCTTTGTTTTTTTTTTTGTATTTCGCGTATTGAATTCAAGGGTAAGTAAAAAAAACAGCAAAAAATCAAATATTTTATATTTTGATGCTCAGATAGTCAGACAGTCATACGTGGTCATGTGTCATGTTCCATGTTGTTCTGTGAGTCTGACATTTTGTGTCAGTTGCATGTTCTCATATGAATGTCCTGTCATGTAAAAAAAACAAAGAGTATTGTCAGAAGTAAATCGCTGTGTGGAGGTATTTTCTCTCTTATATGGAATCAAAGTGCCTTCACATTTATTCCTGCTTTAAAAAAAACCCTCAATATTTATCAAATTTAGCTTCATTTCATCGATTGATGGAGACAAAAATTGTCGGGAAATTAGATATCATGCGATCACAAAAAATAAAATATATTGGTTCGTAACCTTGAAAGTATAGAAAACTGAATGTTATTGAAACAATATAAACATTATAAGATTAATTCGTCAATCAGGCATTCACTTTTCTATTGAAAAATCCATAATCCAGCAAATAAAATTTCCGCACTCCCATCCCAAGTGTTTCTTTGTTTCGTGGCATAGTGTCGCTGATTCCAAGTTGCTCTTAAATGCTGTTAAATACGCTTTCATTTCCATTGAGATGAGGGCTTATAAGTGAATGCATGATTTGCGGGTGTATATAATTCAATGTTCGACGTGGCATTCGCCAGGAAAGTAGTTATTTTCCGAAAACCTGTAGTTTTCGTGATGCAGAGTTAGGTTAATTTTCTTTGTAACGAAAATTTGAACAGGCTGTCATCACAGGCGTTAAGACTTGATGAAATTGAATTATGTTATTGGTTCCAGATTCAAATCAGCCTAAATTTTGGTAAAGTATGTCCTATAGGTACCTAAATGTTGTTCTCCTTTTCAAAATCTGAACTTTCTAATCAATATCATACAATTTGATGTGAAATATAATATGATTGTTTGACATATGTCAGTCTTAATTGCGTGAAACTTGACATTCTATGGTAGACGTGATGTTTTATACCATGTTTTATCATGTAAGGATATGAGCTGGGAAAGAGAACTGCCGTGTTAATCAAGAAGGTCGTATCTGCAGTTTTCATATTATCGAGAAAATCGCGTTGTTTTGTGGCAAGATTATTTTTTTTTCCACAAAACTGTGATTAATCGTCTTCTAGGTTTGATATGCAGTGGATAATGATGAAATCTAACTTTTTGTAGAGAATTTCATATTTCCAAAGTTGAATATCCTTGGTTAATGCAGATACGACAATTGGCTTAAGATGGCTTTACTATTTTCTATTATTATGCTAAGAAAAATCATCATATCTTCAGACTAATTCATCAAATTCTAAAATATGATTAATGTAGATGTAGGTACTAAACACTAAAACTAAAACCTACTAACAGACAATGGAAGTCATTAAAAATATAGTATGCAATTCAAGTAATAACAGTCTGAGGCAAATTCAAGTGTAGTTTTATTAGATTTTGATTAGTCATGTCCATCAGGAAATTTACATAACATGACAATTTTTCTTAGCATGAGCTATATACGACAAATTCTATTAGGAATAGTGATAACTTTTCAACTTATGACAAAATTGAATTGGTCATATGTGTCAGCTTTCTGGTAATATATGTATAGGGTGATTCATTGGGAAATGCGCATACTGTAAGGGTAGATGGAGGACAGCGAGGTGCTTCCAAATAACTTATATTTTATGGGTCTATCGTTCTTTATTACCAAGATACAGGATGATTTGTTGATTTTTTGAATTATTGAAATTGATCATAACTTATTTAACACCCTATACATTTTTGTATAATATTTTGTACGTATGTTCTTTGTCCACAGTTGTGTCGATCAGCATAATGAAGAAGTCTTATTCCAGGTCCGGCCTCGAAAAAATTTATAAGTAGGTTTCGAGTCGAAACAACACCCTGTATATCAATATTTCGAAATTTCGTTCACAAATTCGAAAAGAGCAGAAAAAAGTTAGTAGGACTATGTGTTTTTGGTGTTTCCGCATACAACTTTTCCAATTAATATCTTGAGTCAAATCTAGAATTTTCGTTAAAATGAGCGGCACAAAATTTAAAAAAAAAGAATTTTCTTCTCCAAATGGTACTTTTCCAGCTTTAATCGATGAATTCATCAACTATTCACAATTATCTTGATTTCAGGATTCCAATCTTATTGAAAAATGAGAGAACATGAAATTATTATTAAATACCAATGAATCAATGACTAAATTAAAAACACCTCATAAAAAATTATCACAAAATTTGATCATTGAAGAAAAAAAATATTCAAATGAGAACAAATGCCTATTCCGAACTCTTATTTTAAACAAAAATAACGTTGCAATAAATACGGACATTTTCTCTCGTTTTTTAATGAGATTGGAATCCAGAAATAATAGTAGAATGAGAAAAAGTCGTTGATTTAATGGATTAAAGGTGAAAATGGGTGAAGGAAATTGATTTTTCAATTTTGTGCAACCTCATTATATCGAAACATCTAGATTTGATTCAAGTATAAAAGGTGATTTAAAGTTGGTCATTGGTAGGTATAATAATATTGTTTTGGAATAAGGACCTCTCGGTTTTCAATAAGATTGAAATCCAAAAATCAAAATAATTGGAAATAGTCGATGAATAAATCGGTTCAAGCTGGAAAAGTACCATTTGGGAAAGAAAATTCATTTTTTAAAATTTTGTGCCGCACATTTTAACGAGAATTCTAGATTTGACTCAATATATTAAGTGGAAAAGTTGTATGCGGAAACACTTTTTTCTGCTATTTTTCATATTTCAAAATATTGATACAAAGGGTGTTGTTTCGACTCGAAACCTACTTATTGATTTTTTTTAAGGCCGGACCTGGAATAAGACTTTTCTTTATTTTGTAGATCGACACCACTGTGGACAAAGAATATACGTACCAAATATTACAAAAATGTAAAGGGTTGTTCATAAGTTATGATCAATTGAAAAAATTTAGAAAATTAACAAATCATCCTGTATCTTGGTTATTAAAAACGATAGACCCATAAAATATGGGTTATTTGGAAGCACCTTGTTGTCCTATTACGGCATTCCTTCCGAATACGATGGGTGTAAAATGGTGCAGACATACTCAAAATCACATAAAGTCAATTTCGACGAATTTTTCAGATACGACCTTCTTGCTTTAGCACGGCAGAGTAGTTTTGTATTGTAGCCGTGATTTTTCAAAACAATATCGTGATTTTCTAGCAGAATGTTTACGAAAAGTTAGAGGTAAGGAAACTTCGCACAATTTTGACACAACTGAAATGATACTTTGACTTCCGTTACAGTCGCATCAGGAGAAAACCATCCGTTCAACCCACACCAACGTTCCGGGTTGCCGAAAAACAATTCTCGTGTCCGACCGACCATTTCTTTCACCCCCTTCCCTCCCATCCCCAAAGAAGCTTATCCCGACGAGAGATCCATCGTTCATGATTCATCCCTTTCAGACCCGCCGGACCTTTCTCATCCTCCGGACGGGATCCGGGAGAAGCGAAGCCCGCCCACCACCGCCGGCGTGTATCCCTTTGTCCTTTCGGGCTCCAGGCCGCCAGCAGGGTCCAACATTTATTAACGACCCTTACGCTGCCGAAACCACCCGCGTCCCGACCCAAAAGCTCGGCCAATCGTTTATATCCGGAAGGGTGGACGGGTGGAGGAGAAAAACGAGGATTCGGTGGATTTTCTGCGGATCCGGGTTTTTCTCGGGTTACTCTGGATGGACAGTTACTGGATGATGCATCGGTTCCGGAAAAAACAGACTGTTATACAGCGTGATCACTGATCATTAGGAGAAGTAGAAAACAGAGTTAGTGAGCATATCTGCCCAATATTGAAGTCAATAATGGTAGTGTGGCGTCCCTGCTTGTCACCGTCTTCACTGGCGTCAAGCTGCAACCCGACGACAACGCCACCATGACAGCTGTCGTTCAGACGTCAGGCAACGTTTAGACAGCTGACAGCAGCGATGACAGATGAACCCAATATAAGACACATATCCATCCTGTATCTCTCTCTCTCATTCTCACTACCATTAGTACCATTACGTCCATCCTTGAAGCTACACGGGCTTTCAAGGATGGGTCCGCCATTTCACATTTCTGTTACTTTGTCTAATCAATAAATCTGTATCTGTTGTTCGGTATAAGTATTTCCTTAACACACCTCGAATACAAATAAACATAGAGTACACAATCTCTATAGTAGGAAGTCAGTCAGTGCCACCTAGTAGCAAGAGTTCTAAGGTTCTATGGTCTTCCCTCTAGCCAAAGATCATATATCTTTGCTCTAGCCAACGAGTCGAACACATCATGAACAAATGATATTCATATACAGTCACCGGCAAAATAATCGATTCACTCAAAATATTGATTGAATTTGCTCAACACTAAGGACCACTTTATAAAAAACTTTAAGACTTAAGATTTATCACATCAACATTTAATACTTATCACTTATGACAGATGAATTACGGAAATATCATTGATTGTGTTATAAAACCATTTGAGACTTATGATTTTACACCTAAGACTCAAGAAGATGACCAACTTCCAACTTAAGAAATGGATGATAAATGATCATAAATGAAAATAGGAGATGCGCATGTTCGAGCAATGAAAAGTGACATCCTGTTTCCCGCGATATTTGAATTTTGGGTTATATTTTAGAATATTCCTTGTTGGTGTGGATAGTCTGTAATTATTTGGTTGCATTTATCAATTTTTTTATAATAGTGATAAGACCATGGGCATCACTTACTTCATGTAGTTTGCTCATGATTTTTGGACTTGGTGTTTACTTGAGATATATGAGAAAGAAAGGTCGGGATTGAAAATACAAAGTTAAACCCATACATAGGAAAAGGAATACCCATTCCAACTCCATTTTTATTTGAACATGATGGATAATATGGATATTGAACAGTTTTTCATTTTGAAATCGATGTCATCAATAATAACTCCAAATTCTAGCTATTTATCAGATCAGAGGGATGCTCTTATGCAGCAAATTGCTTATGTTGGACTGACTACTATGTACACATGTCATCATAGAGGAAACCAGCGATGTACTGTGGAAAATTTACTGAAAAAATCGATTGGCATGGAATCTCCATGGAATTTTATGAAAAATGGAATATGCCAAACTGATTTGGTGCCCTTGATGAAAAGCATATTCAGATACAAAATACAAAACATGCTGGAACAAGATACTTCTCCTACAAGAAGACTTTCAAGCATATAGTATTGATGGATGGCTATCTGTGATGCATCTCATAAATTCATCTTCATTGATGTAGGCTGTCCAGGATCAAATCATGATGGAAATGTATTCCGTAATTCAATTTTCCATTTCTACCTTCAGTTTCCTAAGATATATTTGGCCAATTGTTTTCCAGGCCGTTTCCCTGGCGAGTTCATTTTAGAATAACTACTTTGTATATCATAAATATGTCTGAATTCTTCAACTTGTTGAATTAATAGAGCATTACGTCCATGACACAAATAATATTTGAATAAAATTAAAGAAAATTCTGAAAAAACAACAATAATAGATATAGGTTAGAACTTGCCAACGTCAAAATTATTCGTTCCATGTCAAATATTCCTAAATCTTAAGTTTTTTATAAACAGAATGAACTTATCAGCTCTTAAGTCTTAAATGTTAGGTGATAAATCTTAAATGTTGAAAGTTTTTATAAAGTCACCCTAACTCCGTTAATTCAAGTCTGATTTGACTATTTTTTGTTTTCATTTCGTAGGTAAACTCATAAGGGATATCACATGGTGTTGAATTTTAAGACAATCTCTGGCCAAGCCCCGTGAAATTTCTTATTTTATTATCAAGCTACGTTCAATCCATATATTTACTTTTCTTATTTTGTTATGATAACTTCATTTTTGTAAAAGTTACAAGGGTAAGTATGATCCATACACGACTGCCTAGATATGATATGGCACGTTATAACATGGTTATAATTTCATATTCATATATTAGGTACTTTTTTTTTTGCATTCATGTGAATGATAGTACATTTGTATAAACATTTTCAAAAGAAACTATAGGTATGTATTACCATTTTATTCGGAGGTATATATAGACCAGTGCTGAAGCCTTCGAATATGGTGAAAAGTGAAAAAAAATATTATAGTAGGATGAAACCCATTGGAAACGAAAGAGAATAACATAAATTATAGGAAAAATAATTTACGGGTGATCTGATGTCGGGAAGTGGGAGGGGGGTCCTATGGAGAAAAGTTAAAATGCAAAGTTGTAGGTAATAAAAAGATCTACAACTCTTGTTCCCACACTCCCACACTCAAAATGTATGTTAAAAATTCAAATAACCAAGTTCTTCGTTTCTTATTTTTATCCGAAAAGCTTGTTATAACGTGATTTATCACTGGTATTAGATTGTGGACCTGCTGTACTTATATATATATACAATGCAGCTAGACACTCATTTCAAATGACGTATCTTTCATATACCGGGCTATTCAAATTTGTTTCTGTACATGGGGATCTCGTAAACGATAAGAGATAGAGTGTCGGTTAAGTGGTGTCAAAGTTGCGTATTTTATAGACCTATTCAATGATGTGAGAAAATCGAATTTAGCTCTTTTGGTTCTGGAGATATACAGGGAAAACCAAAAAATCCCAAATAATTTATTTGCCTGTATCTTCTTTATTCGCAGACATATTGAAAATCTATCCACATTTTGCTACTGGCACTTGATGTGGGCTATCAGAATATGTTCATGAATATTTTATACAGGGTGTCATCTGACTTGGGCCACCCCCATCTTTGAATTTTCAAATACGGACCTGTATTTTTTGTTGTAGTTTTTGGATCGTCGACGTTCACTTCATACTAAGAAATTAAAATGTGGATAGATTTTCAATATGTCTGCGAATAAAGAATATACAGGCAAATAAATAATTTGGGATTGTTTTTTTTTTCTGTATATCTCCAGAACCAAAAGAGCTAAATTCAATTTTTTCACATCATTGAATAGGTCTCTTAAATACGCAACTTTGCTACCATTTAACCGACACTCTTTCTCTTATCGTTCACGAGATCCCCATGTACAGAAACGAATTTGAATAGTCCTGTATATCATGTATATGATAATAAAGAATTATTAAGTATTATTGTTGCTTTTTTATTGTATACACATTTTATTTATATATTCTAAGAACCATGAAGTATCTGTTATATAATTTTATTGTTCCTGACATATCTTATGCCATGTTTCATGATCAAAAGAGAATAAATAAATCTATCTTTCTGAGTATCTATCTATCATAAACTTTTTTCCTGAATCCTACGACCCCGTATAAAAACGCCATAGAGCAGACTGTTTTGTTTTTTGGAAAGTAGCGCATATAACACTATGGCATTTGTTATCATCTATGACAGGGTCTTACCGTTTGTTTCTGTCATAATATCAATTAATTCATTGAATAGTAAAAGTGACCTATAGGCGTGTTAAACGCCACGGTCCATAAAAGCCTATTTCACACCCTTGATACATAAATAACTAATATATCTCATTCAAGTCATCATCCGTACTATCATTTATTTCCAATAGGAGGAGGGCATCGTTGTTCACGTCATCCCCTTTTCACTCCAGACCCCTTTTCATGTTGATTCCCGAAGCACGTTGCAACAACGTCGAACGGACGTAAGAACGGACAGCGCACCCTTATCTGTGCGAGAGGGTGGCTCAGGCGTGGGTGGTGGCACAACGCAAGTTTCGTTTTTCCTTTCTCCCAATTCATCAAGAGCGGTGGGGGCGGAGGGGGGATGTTCACGGTCTCTGTTATTGCATCGTTTTTGTGATGGGCAGGGGGGTAGGGGGTTGACAGGGGCTGCAGGGGCGCAGCGAGATGGGGGGAGGGTGGTGACAGTTCGAAGACTGGAGGCTTAGACGTTTTAATTGAGTTCTCGGTGATTGGGAGAGTGGTTACTGAAGCGGCATGGACGTTTTTTCTTGCATGTGGATGGATCGTTGGAGAACTTGATACTTCTTAATTGGACTGACATTGGAGTAGTTTATCTTTTCTACGAATACATCATGGAAAAAGCTATATGTGTAATGTACTTAATATTTTAATTTACAGGGTCTTCACATATTTTGAACCCCCCCTTAACTTTTTTATCTATTGTTCAATTTTTATTTTCAAAATATGATCCTATGTAATTTTTGATGCAGTTCTTATATAATGTGAACAGAAAAACAATTGAAGATTAGAAAAAAAAGTTATGGGCACCAAATATATTTTTTTAATGGAACACCCTATATATTTTGCCACTTCCTGATAGAGACATTTTTCTGATTTCAAATATATATACATGTATCATGTTATCTCTAATAGAGGTCGAGATATTGACGTTGAAATTCAGATTTAAAACGGGTTATTTCAGATAATTAGTACAAAGATGGTCAGGGTAGCTATGGAAATTGATGAATGCTATAATATGTCATAGATTTCGAGATATTTGACGTTTAAATTCCGATTTTATCCGAAGTTTCTCTCGGATTAGAAATAATAAAAAAATATTTGTTGTCAACGATTTCCAAATATTGGGCTTAATCGTGATTTTCCATATTTCTCCATCGGAAAAACCCGTTGTGCGGCTTTGGCAATTTTATTATTTTCCAAATATACTGATGATAGGTATATCACATTTTTTCCTGTCACTAAAACCCATTATGACAAATAACATCACAAATAACTGACATATTATAGCATTCATCAATTCGACAACATATATTTCAGTTATTTCCATAGCTACCTTGACTATCCATGTCCTAATTAGCTGAGAAAATCCGGATAAAATCTGAATTTCAATGTCAAATATCTCGAAACCTATTTGAGATAACATGATATATGTATAAATATTTGAAATCTAAAAAATATACTCTATCCAAAAGTCACAAAATATATAGGATATTCCATTCAATAATATATATTTGGTACCAATTTTTTTTTTTCAGATCTACTGTTCTTCTGTTAACATATATGAAATCTACAAAAAAATCACATAAGATTATATTTTGAAATAAGCAATTGAACAATAAATAAAATAGTTAAGGAGGGGTTCAAAATATATGTGAAGACCCTGTACAGGGTGGCCAGATAAGAATGTAAAGTGCAGTATCTCGGAAACTATTCGTCTAAGAGACTTGCGGTGAAACATGTTATAACCAAAGTTACCAGAAGAAAATCCTGGAAGTTATTTTCATGTTTCCAAGATGGCCGCCAGGGGGCGTAACCGCCATCTAAAACTTTTGAAATGAATTTTTGACGAAATACGCCTAGTAAACGTACCAATATAATATATACCTTTCAAAGTTGAGCTTCATTCGAGTAATTTTTGCTCGACAATTTTTGACGTATCTATTAAAATGAAGTTGTGAGGGTGGTTCAATGTTTTTTCAAATGAACAGCTGTAACTCCTGAACGACTGAACAGATTTCAACAAACTTGGGATCATTGGAAAGAGCATTCATTGGTCTATCAAATTCATCTTATTTGTAATGCGTCTGATTTTAAGTGATGCCACTAGAGCGCGTTTTTTGACATAATAACAAAAAATTGCAAAATTGTCTGAAAAATCAAATGCAATTATTTGACTTTTTTTCCATGAAAATGTAGTGGAATGACGTGGAATGATACCTTAATAGGATTTTCTTCTGGTTACTTTAGTTATAACATTTTTCACAGCATGTCTCTTAGACGAATGGTTTCCGGGATACTGCGCTTTGCATTCTTATTTGGCCACCCTGTACATATTAGAAACAGCTCAATCAAGGAACAATAATTAAGGCCACTCTGTATAGATTCGCCCCGTTACTTTCGACGGACGAAAGCGAAAACAACCGCACCCCATCGATCCCCGCAGGGGTGCGGAACTCGTCGATACATCGTGTCCGCCGAAGGTATACTTCACCCCCTACCAACCCCCCTCAACTTCGACCCTAATCAATCTTTCCTGTCGCCGTCGAGTCTTTCCGATGGATGCGTTCACCCTCGCCCCATCACTCAATACCCCCCCACCCCCCACCCACCCCCTAATGGCGGTTTCCCACCCCCCGTCACCGCCGCCGGACAATCAGCAAGACACAAAAAAAGCAATTAGCGGAAAAGTAAGACGGGGCGGAGGGTGGAAGCAAACAAAAGAACGTTCTTCGGTCAAACGATAGGGCTCGGGGTGGTTATGGGGTTGCCGAGCACATCAAAAAAATGACGAGATCAAACAAAAGAAAGCGATTCACCGCGCACGCACTTTCTTGAACGAATAGTCTGATCTTTTCAGATAGGGTTAGACATAACCCTTCTGAAGCTTTCTGAAGAAAAAATAAATGTGTTGCTTTTTGGAATTACTATTATACCCAAGAGCAAGACCGAAAAACCCCATTTTCATACTGGGCAAACAAAATTATGATTGCTACTGCTGGTGGTTACTATTTTGAAAATTATAGAGTGATGGTAAACAGAAATGACGTTCAAATACCCAATTACCCAACAATCATGGACGCCCTTTAATTCGAGTTGTAATTTCTGTATACCGGGTGACCCGGTAGCAATTTACCCAACCTGAATCTTCGTTGGTATTTTATATGGATGTTTCAAATTTGGTACTTCGATTTGATGTTATGAATGTACACTTTAGCAGGTATCGAACCAAATATGACTCTTCCGGTTTTTCCAGAAACGACAACAATTTTTGATTATAAAATGGGACAACCTGTATATATTTATATGACCGCTTAGGAATTATCATCACAAATACCGGGTTTGATGGGTTCTTGTCGAAAGTCGAAAGAATACGGAGATATAGCCAATTGTTTTTTTGATATGCTCCGTAAGTTTGACAGAGAAGCAGGTTCAGTCTCGTACTACCCATGGAGCATATCAGCAAAACAAATGGCTAATACCTCCGTATTTGATCTCGACAAATCAGGTATTATTGAATTCGTAATGATATTTCCAAAGCAGTCATGCAGTAATATACAGGTTGTCCCATTTGAAAATCGAAAATTGATGTCATTTCCGAAAATCAATCAATCAATCAATCAATCAATCAATCAATCAATCAATCAATCAATCAATCAATCAATCAATCAATCAATCAATCAATCAATCAATCAATCAATCAATCAATCAATCAATCAATCAATCAATCAATCAATCAATCAATCAATCAATCAATCAATCAATCAATCAATCAATCAATCAATCAATCAATCAATCAATCAATCAATCAATCAATCAATCAATCAATCAATCAATCAATCAATCAATCAATCAATCAATCAATCAATCAATCAATCAATCAATCAATCAATCAATCAATCAATCAATCAATCAATCAATCAATCAATCAATCAATCAATCAATCAATCAATCAATCAATCAATCAATCAATCAATCAATCAATCAATCAATCAATCAATCAATCAATCAATCAATCAATCAATCAATCAATCAATCAATCAATCAATCAATCAATCAATCAATCAATCAATCAATCAATCAATCAATCAATCAATCAATCAATCAATCAATCAATCAATCAATCAATCAATCAATCAATCAATCAATCAATCAATCAATCAATCAATCAATCAATCAATCAATCAATCAATCAATCAATCAATCAATCAATCAATCAATCAATCAATCAATCAATCAATCAATCAATCAATCAATCAATCAATCAATCAATCAATCAATCAATCAATCAATCAATCAATCAATCAATCAATCAATCAATCAATCAATCAATCAATCAATCAATCAATCAATCAATCAATCAATCAATCAATCAATCAATCAATCAATCAATCAGAGCTTTTATTTAAAAACCTTTGATATGTGTAAAATGTAAAGTATTCTACTTTGAGACCTATTTACTGTTTTATTTTCAAAATATACCTAGCCCTGCTGCTGCTCCACCATAATAAACTATTGAGTTATCAAATTGCATTCACTTACCTTTATGTATTTACTCTCACATCAATCACTATCACGAAAACACAAAATGATATTTTCAAACTATAACACTCTCGTAAGTTACAGATTGAACTATTACTAGACATTAGTTCACAATGAATAATTTCAATTATCAATAAAACTCATGAATACTATTTTTTGTTATTTTTAAATGAATCATGTGTTTGAACATTGTCAAAGTATATAATTGCAGGTATAAACCTACTTAAAATCCTAACAGAAACTAATGATAAATAAACAATTTAAAGCTTTGAAAGTCATTCAATTTTTCCTTGAAACCAAGTAAATATAGGCTCCAGTAATAATAAATATCAACACAAAACATTATGTACAAATATTTCCTTTCAGGATTCTCTAAATATCTATAGCATATATCTAGGTAGCAATTATAATTGCTTGAAATAGTGGATTTTTAACACATCATAACATATATCTTTGGATGAGCTGTTCAGTGAATGAAAGGAGCATAAGGGTGGAAGTTTTAGTTCAATTCAATACCAAACAAATAATAGATTGATACCAACCATACAAAACTTAGAATTACTGTAATTATAGTAATTCAGAGGAGCACATTTTTGTACAGTCCCTTCTGACACTTCATTAACAGTGGAATTCGCACTTCTAAAGGTCCAGAACTCAATTTGTACTCGATATATGCCCATTGTTATTCCGAAAGCATACATGTTGAAATTCGAAATAAAAGCGCACATTCGCATATTGTATGGATTCATTTGAGACACTTTCTAAAAAAATTATGGTCGTAGGAAAAATAGTGAACAAATTGGAAAATGCATTTTCTGCACTCGCCGCTAACGACTACTCTTGCGAAATATGTCGCTTTCCACGCTTGTTATGTAACATACTAATTCCTAAATCCATGGGGACTATAAACTCCTGATTCGCATGTTAAACATTCACCGACCCCAAGGCACTAACAAATTTTTGGTAGGTATTTTGGCAGAGGTTTAGCCAAGGTGGATATAGGTATGGTGAAACGAGTCTCATTGATAAGGCCCATCGGGCCCAGAAACATTTGTACTTTTGCCTAATTGATTATGTCGAATTACGAACAGTGGTAATATTTAAATATTTTCTTGAGTTCATATAGATGACGCCACGTCTGCTGGTCCCGTATGATGAATATTGATGTTCACAATTTCGCCGTCATTTTGATATTGTGTAATTTGACGTCCTGATCATGAATCTGAAGTGAGAACGCGGCGGTCTCAAGTATTTTCGAAATCTCAAATATCTGCTATTAAAAACAAACAAAATTCACCCATCTTAGAACCAAAATATCACACACGCATATATTTATTTGTTTCCAACACGTTGCCAACTTCTTAAATAAACATTACCAGAAAATCAGAGATTGATGAAGGGTGAATTCCTGTAAAAGTAACAGTTTTTTCTGCAAAAAAGTGTTGAAAACAAGTATATGTAAGAGTGTGTGATGATTTGGTTCGAAGAAGGGTGGATTTTGTTTGTTTTTGTTAGCAGAAATTTGAGATGTCAATTGGTGCATTTTTGAGATAAAATGGGACAGTATCTCCGAAAATAGTTGAGACCGCCGCGTTTCGACTTGAGATTCGTGACCAGGAGGTCAAAATACGTAAGTTCCACCAAACTATCGTTTTCGAAATTATTGGATTGCGATAAACGAAGATTTACCAGATAAATTGAACAATAAATGATAAACTCGATGAAAAAATTAAGGCGGGGCTCAAAATATACCTGAAGACCCTGTGAAAGTTTCGAAGAAAAAAACAATCGAAGAGTCGTTCCACCACATCCACGCCCACCTTCACTCCGACGCCCAACAGATCACCTCTCAGTGAAAATAATGCGAGATAGCCTCGCCCAAGAACCGCTCAATGACCAAACTCACGTGTCTGCTCTCGAACCGAAAGGCTTCCTCGTCGCGCCACCCCAGGCTGCGCATGTACTTCAGGTAGGTGGTGGTGATGGGCAGCGAGAAGTCGACGTCGCCGCCCATCAGCATGCGCTTCTCGCTCGGCACGCCGCCCACCGCGGGCGACCACAGCTTGGGCGGCTCGAGCGGTCGCTTGCGGGCAGCCGGGCTGCCGCGCGGCGGGTCACGTGACGTGAGGTTGCACACGTCCAGGGGGTGGCTGGGGCGCCGCGGAGGCGGCTCGGGAGTTTCGGTGCGCTCGGAGGGGCTGCTTCGAGGGTTGTCCCCCGGGCTGGGGCAGAAGCCGTTCGGGGCTGTAAGGGGGCAAAGGGGTGAATTAGTAGAGGCTGGTGGAGCGTAGGAGTCGATTTTGGAGTGGGTTTATTTTTTTCTAACTTCAGCACATATTATTTATCTATCATAATCTGATTTTTTTTACTTTTATATATATTTTTACTCCAATAGGTTCAATAACATTTTTTAGGAACAATGATAACACACTCCAAGGAGCAGAAAACATTTTTGATCAATGAATCAATGATGTCGAACAATTCTGTGCACGAAACAAGAGCTTCGCTGTGCTAAAAGGAGCGCGTAATTCAAAATGTAAATAAAAAAGTCAGGTTATGCCCAGTATGATACATCTAGTTCAAAATAGTTCACGGTTATTATCAGAAGATGTCTCTGCCTTATAGAAAAAGTTACGTCGTTATTTCCAGTGCACAAAAAATATTATACCGTCAACTAGGTGTTCATTTAGATCGATAATGTCCGAGGAATAACCTCAAAAAGATGAGTAGATCAGACAGTGATAGTTGCCGGTACGGTACTGCAAGAACTTCGCTGAATTGCAGAAAATTTGCTTTGCGAATGCCCAGCACTCTTCTGCAAGAGGCTCAAGTAACTGGAAGAGGCCTTCTTAGAGTCCTCCGACGATAGAAAATGGCAATTCATTGCCAACCTTGAAAATAGCTTTAAAGCTCTACCTCTGGAAACGCATTATTTTTATGGAATATCGATGCCATTTCGATTCTTATCGACTTTTGAATCATCCTGAGAGTCCAGAACTTACAAATTTCCGAAATAATAAAATTTGTTATAATAATTGATTTTGAGGTAACTTCAGTTTCATCATACTGGCTGCCTGCAATATACATGACACATCGTGATGACGGTTCTGTGCTGAAACACCTATGACAAGTATGACAACAATTTACTTAGGTAATAGATAATTCTTTTATATTATATCATGAATGGTGGTGATAATAATGAAATGACAACGACAACATTTATAACATGATAAACCACAGAATTCTTATACAAACGTATAAAACGGCCACGGGGCTCACAGAACATCACGAAGAAAAAACAAAAGTGTGACATTGAATCATGTATCTTGCAGGCAGTCAATTATTATCAATGTGAACGTTGAATAAGTCGAATCAAATTTTGCCATCAAGTTTTCAGCAATTTTCAGGTCCTTCACAGAACAAGAGTATAAGCACAAGTCTCAGACTCACTTAACTGTGACCCTTGGAAAAATTCCAACAGTAATGAGCTGGCCAATTTCCACATAGAAACAGGCCAAATCAAACAAGAAGAAGTATTATCAGAATTTTTATTATTTCGGAGATTTTTAAGTCGGGGGCTCTCAGGATGATTCAAAAATCGATAAGAATGAGAGTGGGATTTTATAAAAATAATGTGTTTCCAGAGGAAGAACTTCTTAGCTATTTTCAAGGTTGGCAATGAATTACTGAACTCGTCCAATGGACGAACATTGCACGAAGTCCTGAAAGGATCTCAAGCATATATCTATTAACTACAATATTGACCATACGCCATAAGAGACAATGTTAGCAAAGTGAAACCGATTTTCATTTATCTATCCTTTTCTAATTGGCAACGTTCGCATGCGCGAAATCGAGCGCGAAATTCAAATCAAAATGTTCAAAAATCGTAAATCTCATATTCATAGGAAAAATTTACTTTATATGTAACAAATATTGTCATTTGGATCATATCTACTGATATTAGAATACATCAAGTATACTTAGCTTTGACAAAGAGCAATCATCATCAGAGATCTTCTAATTCAGCGAACCACTCCTTCAGATTTGAAAGATTATGAAGCAATCAAGATCAAAACAATGGTAGGCATATAAATTATCCTGATTTCTGCAATATTTTGTTAGACATTGATGGCTCAAGCACTTCCATTGTGTCTTAATTTCTAGAATCGTGGAAGGCTGGACACGACCTGGTCACCGACACAGGACATATTTACGGCAGTGTTGAACTTAAATTACGAATACTATCACCTGAACAGCAATGAATAACGGCCGTATTCGCCGTATACTTTCAAGCTAAGCTTAGGATTTACGATCGCAACAATACGAAAATGTATGCTTTAAAAGCGAGCTTAGGTTGAGCTTAGCTTAAAAGTATACGGCGAATACGGCCGTTAATGAAACACAAACACTCAACACGCAATCGAAACAAGGAAATTAACATCGAAAAAACACAAATATAACCTGCTTGATCGCAAAAGTGATACCCGACATACGATCATTTTGAATTTGAGTAGCAGCGAGGACATAAGAGAGGACCAACACTAAGAGAGTCGCTCTTGACTGTCATCATCTACTTTTGTGTTGGCGCACGCGCATAAATTCATCGTTGCCAGCGATGCTCTTTTGTTTCGGCTTCAGATAGGCTGTCCTTATTATCAATATTCGTAGTTTTTTTTTCTTTGTTTTGGCGTCGACTGCTGAGGTCATTGGCCATTATCGCCTCAAGAGAAAAGGCGTGTACGTATAAAATATATATACATATATACCGATATGCGGGAATAAGGCTTTCGAGAAGGTTTCAGATTTTCTTTAAGATGTTTATTCTCCTGAGATATTCAATGGTTTTATCAATTCCATGGGTATTACTGAGACAGTCTCTCATATTCGATGGCATCATAAGTTGCTGACGAACGTCAACATATTGGGGGCACTCAATTAAAAGGTGTCTCACGGTCAATCGGACATTGTCACAAAATTCACATCTGGGCTGACGATCAATAATAATAATAAAGCATTCATTGCCCAACAGAAACCATTTACAAGGCAATTTTAAAGGATAACTAATGAAATATAATTAAAAGTAGTAACAGTGTAACAACATAAAAAAAAGATGTTTAGTTAATAGATATATGGTCTCAAGTTCTTAGATGATGTAAATCAGTGATCGAGATGCTCGAAGCTTCCTTCGAGGATCCAAATACTTACCACCGTTCGCTGCCCCGTAACATCCTGTGCCCTTGCCGTCCTGCTGCCCGTGATTCACCGCCGTCGGGACGGCCATGGGCGGCGCCTGCGCCTGCGCCCCGACGCTCGCGGCGGGCAGGGTCGGGCTGGGGCTGGGGGTGGGCATCGGGGGGGCGGGCGGTGCCGCCGCCGCCGCTGCCGCCGCCACTGGTGGGGACGGCGAACGCGGCCTTTTTTGGCACTCGGTGCAGCCCAGCAGGAAGCGGGTGACGGCCTCTCGCGGCAGGAAGGCGTACGTCTCCGTTATCTGTCATAGAAACAAGAAATCATATTGATATTCAAATCAGAAAAACTCAAAGTCGGTCGAAGAGACAATATAAAACAGGGTGCCCGTTTTTCAAGCTTAACCATGGGGGTCTCAGTTATTATAAGAGAATTTTATGCCGAACAATTATGTGATAGAAATTTGGAATATTGGGAAATAACCAGGAAAAAACGGAAATTTGTAGTTTTCGTTTTTATGTTTTCAATCGAAAACGAAGCGAACTAGACGTTTTCAACTAAGACGTTCTGGAGGGCACTTTTTCAAAAGGAATCTAAATCTGTCATCGTATATTGCATTCTTGATGTCAGAGATACAACACTCAACTTCAGTTTTTCTAATGGTCGCTATATTGGATTCTTGCATTTTTAAAAATTCTGTATTCTTCTGATTACTATGACCTATCACTCGATATGTTCGAATCTTACATGTTGGTCAAAATTGGCAAAAAATCGTTTTTGCGAAGAGTGCTTTGGAAAAAATTTCAAAAATTTAGTTTAACAAACTAAATTCTGATAGTTCGATTGAACTTACCAAAAAACCAAGGTTATTTTGAATTAGGAACGACATTTAAAGTAATAAAAGTTTTTTCTTCGCAAACGAAATAGTCATAAAAGATGCTCGAATATTCCACCTTTCACTTCTTATTTTATTCTTCTCCCCAAGTTCTGAATCGATGGGTACCTACATGGACGTATAAACACAGATGGACTCAGTTGTTTACGTTGTAATGTGAAGCAGAGAAATTCAGTGACATGGTCACATTCTGATTCTGTACACCTGCCATTGAATTAGATATTTTCACGTCATTGATAAATCCTGATTTTAGTCTAAGATCATATTCTGTTCATTTGGGATATTTTAGTTATCCAATCCTATCGTAATAAATTCAGAAAGTTCCTGAAACAAATGGGATCAACTCAATAAAATGAAAATTGCTCGTAATTGAGGTAGTATTACTCCTGCGGAAGTAATGTTGAATTCATGCACGACGTAACTTAGTCTTAACTTAACTTAACCCTAACCTTAAGAAGTTGAAATTTGTTTTTCGAATGAACACGTTCATTCACGAAACTTTAGACTTAACGTATGACTGAAGAATGCCTTAAGTTGGCCAACTTTCAACTTTATATGCGATTCTTCGTGCAAAAAAAGGGACTGCGCATGATCAGGCATTGTTATACCCTCAAACTCTGTTTTGATTTCATTTTAATACAAAGATATCTTAATTAATCATTATGTTGGACAGGAATCAGGAATTAAACAGTGAAAGTAAACAAACACACCACAAAATTTTTTTCCATCAATGAATTGACTCTGATAATTTTGATAAGTTGTGCATGAACACTTACAAGAATTTTTATGTCAATCTTAAGTTGAGTCTCAAGTTAAGACCTAAGTTACTTCGTGCATGAATTCACCATAACAGAGCCAACAGAGATCATGTTCAACTGACAACATTGCTTCAAATCAGTCTCGTTACTCTCGTTTGACATTCGCTTGGAGCAAGTCTTTGTTTACCAAACTTCGTTTTAGTGATTAATAGTGTTTTATCGAATTATTTTGTTAAATACTTTGAACATAGATAGTAAAAATGGCGAAGCAGTGCTGGTTATGCAGGAAAACTAAGTTTTTACACCCAGATCTGACATTTCATTCGTAAATACTATATGTTTACATTATCGAATCTGAGTGCCATAGGCGTAACAATGAGTTCATTTATCATTTCATGATCATAATAGTATTCCAATGATATTGTTAGTTAGCAGGTTTCATATCAAGGAGTTTGAATTCTATGATGGAGATAATATTGATGCCACCCTGTACAATTTTTGAAACTAATCCTTCATAAATTTTTCAAAATAAGAATACACCACGAAACGATGAATAAATTAGATTCATCAACTGTCAGATTACGGAGTGTTTTACGAAGACTATTCTGTTCAGAAATCAATAGTCACATTGAGGACCTGTTTCAGAAATCGCAATTCTATGTCAGTCACTGTATCTACAAAATTAATAAAGTAACTTTAATATAAAACTTTGTTTTATTACATCATATTATCTTTCTACATTAACTTTGAGTTACCTGTAAAGAACAATAAAATTATCACAGGGGTTTAATATCATGTTATTTATTCAACTTAGGATACTTCTGCCGTTAGATGTTCGATATATTATAAGGGTTGTCAAAA
The DNA here is from genome assembly GCA_029955515.1 of Chrysomela aeneicollis. NCBI lineage: Eukaryota > Metazoa > Arthropoda > Insecta > Coleoptera > Chrysomelidae > Chrysomela > Chrysomela aeneicollis. The sequence goes on along the minus strand of JARUHQ010000009.1, from coordinate 6,310,804 downwards.
TAACTGATATTATTTATTTTTATTCATTCTATATACCTATAGCTACTAAATAAATAGCTCATATTTGAATGTGTATTTAGTTTTGAATCGTCCATTGAATTTTATTGACAACGAAATAAAATTTCTCGATACGTTAATCACGTACGCCACTGTAGAGAAGGGAACAATCACAGTCTATCGTTTCCAACCATCTTCCCCTCAATCCGACTGCCTACGAACTCTAAGCCTTCAAAACAATGTGCGATGAAGGTATACTTTGGTATAGGCAAGTATAGGCGTGCTGTGTCCATATGTGTTTAGTTTATACGTCCATGGGTACCTACCATTTCAAGAATCAGATCTTGAAAGAAAGAATACTGGATTATTGTTTATGGAAAATGAAGAAAGATTTCTTAAAATTATACCCATCGATGACATTGCTGAGCTGGGAAGGAGAACGAGTGGAATTGTGTCTAGGAATATTGGAGTATTCGAGCATATTTTATAACTTTGTTATGTATTCAATAATTTATGTTTCTTTTTGCGGAGAAAAAACTTCTAGTTTTCTTGTCAAGTTCGTTCCTAACTTCAAACCTTCGTTTTTATGAAGGTAAGCTTGTCAGTAATATGAAGTATCAAAATTTAGTTTTTGTTAAACAAAATTACTGGCGTTATTTTCAAAGCACTCTTCGTAAAAACGGTTTTTTCTCAATTTTGATCAGCATGTAAGATTCGAACATATCGTGTGTCACTTCATTGTATTCAGAAAGTGAGACTTTTCGAAGATGCAAAAATCCAATATGGCGCCCATAAGAAAATCCAAAGTCGACTGTTTTATCTCTGACATCAACAACGCCTTGGAGAATACGATGAAAGATTTAGATTCCGTGTAAGAAAGTGCCTCAAGAATGTCCTAGTTAGAAACGTCCAGTACTTATGGTTTTCGCTTGAAAAAATAAAAACCAAAATTACAAATTTCAGTTTCTCGTCATTAATTCAAAAACGAAAAATGATACATAAAATTTTCTTTCACATAATTGTTCAGCATAAAATATTCTGGGACACCGTGTATATTAATTACTTTAGTGAAGTTATCTACTCCACTATAAGCACTTGATTATGCAAAATAGGTACCTATACAAGTATGGAAAGTAATTTTATAAAGTAATAAAGTTTTTGTGGCTTGTAAAGTGTTTGTGCTAGGTTTTCGAAATTATAAAACGCTTTAATTTTCCCTCGAAGAGGTTCATCTGAAATAGTATGAAAACAAACGTCACTTTGCTCATATATTATGATTACTTTGACATGCATATCGCAAAGTAAATAAAACCTGATGGCTGTTGTCAGCAGTGCAGGAAACAGAGCACTGTCTCTCGTGTTTCGTGTTGCAGGAATGCATGATGGTGCGATTGTGTTTTACTTTACGTTATACATCTTTGTCATAATGCCAGCGAAACTCGCAGCGAAAGCTAAAAATGAAATGCAACATTTTTTGATATAGCGGAAATGTCGGTTCAACTGACGGGTCGGATGCTGTACTGTACGCAATAGGAAACGATCTGCCCTTGTTTTTATTGTGATGATACCGAAACCGAAGTAGCTATGCTCACGAGTGATCATCGTATTTCAATCTTGGAACGGCTAGAAAATCCAGTTTATCTATTTACATTGCTGCCCTTGCAGTTCAGAAAGTCGAACGGGAGAACAAAAGGGACTGGTAAAACTTTAAATGCAAAAATGCCTTTTTCCTATTTTGGTTGTATAATGAAATCATTGTGCAACGCGATTTGGATTTGGAGATATTAGCAGTGAAAAACTCAAAGTTTTAATTGGTAAATTTCAATTCAGAGTGTAATTTGATTCAAATTGACCAATAAAAACAATAACAACATTGAATTTTTCACCGCTCGTATTGCAAAAATCAAAATCGCTCAACTGTAAACTGGGCTTTACGCTTGTGCGTCAGATTTCAATTATTTCAATGTCATTATTGTTACCAATCGAAGATGTTTATGTAATTTATCGATTTTAAATCCATTTTTTTCTTCAAAATAGAAAAAATTACAAATTACACACGTTTTATAAGACACGTTGTCGCACTTGTTCACTTGGAGCACTCCTCGCTTCGCTCGTCGTACTCCAAACAACGCGTGCGACAAAACGTCTTATAAAACTTGTATCATAATATACTATTCTCACTAGCAACAATGTACCTACTAGTATTTTTTTACCATGCACATTAATATAACAATATTTGATTAATATTTCATAGTTCTTATAAAAAGAAGACTATTATAAGGTAATGTGACGATTTCCATGAAAAATGTAAGTACCTACATAAAATTAATTTATTTCATGTGATTGTACCGAAGATTAAATCTCTTTTTTCTGCAGCCGACTCGAATGTCGTTCATTTCTATTCTAAAATTAGCTCTTGAAGTTATCATCAGTGTTTTAGCAGCTGAAGTTGAAGTTCCCCTGTTATCTTATGGTAATTAATAAGACATCAATTCTTTTTGGTCGCAGACTCGTAAATGCAAAATTGGCCTGTCAGTTGAAGTCTCACGTTTGTACTCAAAAGACAGTGTGTTATTTCATCAATCTGTTGAATAAAATTGCATACTTCATCAAAACAAAGGATGAGTGAAAGTGGAAATAGTGGAATAGTGAAAAAAACGTTTCATTTTGCTCTTCACAGTATTCATTTATGATGGAACTCACATTTCCACATCTGTCAGCGCTTTTTGAATGACGCGAGTGATAATGGTATAGTGACAAAATATTCATATATTCAGAGAATCTATTACTAATCTATAACTATTATCTATAACAGGGTTTTCCGATACAAATTGAAACGGAAGATTACCATCGAAAAAATAAATATGACTTCTTTTCATAGATACAACTTGAATTAGATTTTATAATCGAATCTGAAGAAAATATTATGTTCGATAAGTGATTTATTTTGAAAAAATCACATTCTCAGTTGCCACTATGGTGGCGTTCTTTAAAGCACTGATAAAATCAGAAAACTTTATAGTTATTTATTGTCGAACCATTATTAGCACATCGAAAACGAAAATGGTATATATAGGTTAATAAGTTGGTTGAGTTAGACAAAAGTTTTTTCGGGGAAATATGGAAATTTGAAGTTTTTCAAATAGTTTAACCATACCTCTATATTTTATTGACTCGAAAAGGGCACTTCAATGGTTATTACTTTGAAAGGGTGACAGCAGACGTGACAGATGATTGCGTTGCAACGTTATCAGTGCCAACTAAACAATATTAGTTATTTATTGTAATTTGTGTTTTATTAATCGATAAATATAATAATTCGATGGAAGATGCTATCTAGCTAATCTCACAATTTGATTCCATCAGTTTTTATTAGATCAATAAAAATTATTTCAAAATAAAGATACTTTATACTTGCTTTATACTCTCGATTCATCGAAATTGGTTTTAAGTTGAGCAACAATTTTCTATGTAGATACCTATAAAATATGTTTCATAAAAGCAATCTTACCGTTCGATACGTCCTTTTTTGACCAGCATGTTTTCCTGGACGTCCCTCCAAATCGACGTGAACGTTGTAGATGATGTCGAAAAAATTCTCTACGACTGCAACTTTTCGATAAATTGGTTCTCCTGTTGAATTCTGAAATGAAGAAAAATAAACATTTTAACGATCGGTAGGAAATGATGGTGCCTTTTGTTTTTGATTGAGATGTTCAATCCATGCGCAAAATATTTGTTACGTATACCGAGTCATCCAACCAAATTCTTCTCATAACTCTCTTTTATTTAATTTCATCTTCGTAAATGAATTATTGCTGTGTGGGTAGAGTCTGCTGAAGGAAACATTATTACAAACGGAGTCTGCTCATGAACCTGATCGGAAGTTACATAGGGTGTTTCATAATATTGCGACAAATCAAGCATTCACTTTCAGAAAGTAATATCTTGTGGACTCACGATCATTATTTTTCAACACTGTGATCATTTGTGGAAGAGATAATTGAACGACATGATGTTTCATTTGAAATCGTTTTGATGTCAGGTTTTTTTCTATTGTCATTTTTTTACACAGATACCTAACTCAATCGTTGATTTTTTTTTAAATCCCTTTATTCAAATCGAGAATACAGTACAAAATACATCTTATAATTATAGTTCCTTATTTTTTTCTACTGAATCATAGTTTTTTTTTTGCACTGATGATGATGAATGATAGTACCTTATGAGTAGGTACCTATACAAAAACATAAGTTAGGTTAGGTTAGGTCACATATTCCATTCCATATTACTCAGCTATCATACTACTATTTTGTCATAGTGAAATATATATTTAACTAATCAACAAGGCAATTTGAGTATAAGTGAAGAAAGAGATTTGTGTCTGATACTGTAATACACATATGATTTAGTATAATCTCTGGACTCAATCCATTCTGGAATAACTCACAATGCAAATAATACAATAAACATTTTGATACCTACATGCAGAAACATTTTGGAGACAAATATGAAACGAGAACAATACCAAATGTTTGCTTTTCATGACTAGATTCGAGCGCCCATTGAACAATGAATCAGAATCTAAACTAATACTACTATTAATGACGAAATCTGGAACCTTTGGCACGATAGTTACTATGGGCCTAGCTTTAATAGAAAATACACTAAGATGAATATACTATTACAGCTTATGATAGGTAGTATATGAGCATTATCGAAACACACAGATTAAGATATTCTGATGATAATATTACACAACATATATTTGGATTCTTAGATTGTCACAATTTAATAATAAAATCGAATCAGATTAAAATTTGCAGAGCTTCTAGCAGACGATACATGTATGCTAAAATTGCATGATTATTAAATGTGCTGATTACTACGACGTTCTCAAAAGAAACAGGAACATTTTATAAAATTTTCTAAGGGGTTGCACTTGCTACTTTAAAATTTCAAATGGCAAAGTACCCCTTGCGATTCCTTATTGAGGATTACTCATTCAAACGCAATTAGTTATCTTTTGTAACAGCTGTAATGATTTTTAATTGAAAAATGCGGATCTTCCAAATTTCCCTCACCATCTGAACTAACGCAGTTCCCTTTCACATTTTCCCGACAATATCCACCTGCTAAAACCATAGTAACAGCCCGACACAGCGGTCGAGAGAGACGATATTTTTCCTTTGTGCAGGAAAGGTCGTATCGGGGAGCCGGGGAATTCCAGTCCAACCCCCTCCTGCACCCCCACCTTCCCCCCGGGGATTTTATATCCCCGACTGGATTGCTCTCCGGAGTTGTGCCGAATCATCCTGAACCCTGCAGACCTCCGGAATATCCGGCTCGAAGGCCCACTCGACTGCACACCCAACCCCCTTCAACCCCTTACCGCCCCCGCCATCTCACCCCACGCCCCGATCCCCTGCGGCACATTACGAGGGTGCGGTATTTCGAAGGATCGGAAAAGGTCACTTGTTGTGGTACGATATTTTTTCAGTTTCATCGTAGTCTCCGGATTGATGCTGTCACATACACATTCATAACCATAACGGCAAACGTGAAAATATTTCATTTTATCAAGAGTGGGCTCCCATTATCCTTGGTAACCTAAAAACTTTGTTGCATGCTCATAAGGCACAAAAACCGTCTTGCATTTTCATTATAGGTATAACTATATCACTGCTATATACAGGGTAATGCAAATTTCATGGTAGACTATTGTCAAATGGGAAACGGACAGATATACCTACGAACTAGATTAAATTAGGAAAAATATGGGAAATTTCACGGCCATCCCGAATTTTAAAAGAATTAATATCCTGAAAAAACTGAAAATTGTCGATTCTTATGGTCATCGATAACATTCCAACTATTGCTGCTAGGATTTTGAAATTTGGTATAGTTACTAAAGTTTGCATGCTGAATTCAACGGTGATATGAACAAAAATCTCGAAAAAAATCTAGGCACACTAGATTCAAAGATATCGATGCCACCTTCGATGGTAGCCAGATTGGATTTTCACATCATTGGAAAAAGAAGAAGAAGAAGAAATATTTATTAAGTAGGTTTCCCTAATATACAAAGCTCTAATATAGGTATATATATAAATAACAATAAAAATAATGTATCCCAATGTACGGATTCATCCTATATGAATGATCTGTTAAGTTGGTTATTAATCTGAAATAGTAAGAAAAAGAATAACACTATTACAATTAAATATAAAAACAGTTATAATATAATACAGCGTAACCAAAGAATAGTATAACAATTATTGATCCTATAAGATTGAACAGTAAACTGGATAATAAGAATAACATTACAAATAAAAAATAGTCCTAATTTAGTTCCCTTATAGGATAGATCATAAAATTGCCAATTCATCGATACATCACACTTGTGTGTTTAATGAAAGGTAAGTCGAAATAATATAGGAATAATACAAAATACAGGCTTACAATTCCAGATATTTTCACTAAGACTGTCAAAAATGATGTGAAACTCAATAACTAAGGTGCTAGAAGGCTGGGAACTGCAAAATAAAGGTAATTGCTGCACTCCGTTGGATTTCCTCCTGTATTGAATTGATTGTAATGTTTTTTGCAAATCATGCGGCGTCACTGATTGTTCTGAATGTTTTTCGAGTCGAAGTCTTCTAACTGTGAATTTGATAGTCATTATTTTCTCATATTGTAACATCAAGCACATAATAACTGGACATTGTGCAAGCCGCTTCCCTTACTTGGCTGGCACGTGTCGAATTTCGAAAGCAACGATAACAATCACTCTTTTTTCGACATCAGATGAGATTAAAATAACAGTTGAAGTATCCATTCCATTATATCCAACAATAAGTTAGTGGTACTTTTGACAGCCGACTTGACATGTGATGATGAATTTTCCACAATAGAATCGGAATTATACATCAGCTCGCGAATTTAATGTGCAGATAGACTTACGTATAAACTTTTGTCTAGTGTATCGTTCTACTATGACATAAAAACAATGAATAATCTAGAAGCATTGATGCTATACATACATCATAGATTTTACTTCACATTTTCTATTTTTCATGTTATTTCGACTTGTCCTTCATTAAACATACAAGTGTGATATATCCATGACGTGGTAATTTCATGGTCTATCCCAAGGTGTGAAAATCCACAATGGCTGCCATTGAAAAAATCAAACTTGGCATCGATATTTTCGAATCTAGGGTGCCTTGATTTTTTCTCATATCACCGTTCAATTCAGCATGCGAACTTCAGAGATTATACTAAATTTCAAAATCCTAGCAGCATTAGTTGAAAAGTTATCGATGACTATAAGAATCGACAATTTTCAGTTTATTCAGAATATTTCAGGAACTACGTGAGATATCCTCGATTTCTTTTGATATTCGAGATGGCCATGAAATTGCGCATATTTCTCGTAATTTAACCAAGTTCGTATCTCTCCCCGTTTCCGATTTGACAATAGTGTACCATGAAATTTGCATTACCCTGTATAATAGATGGTATTGTCAACACATTTAGATATATGTAGTAGAAATTAAGCGAAATCAAGGCCCATAAATAAACAAATCAATTGAGTTGCAGATTTGGCAAACCCCTTTGAAGATTGAAGAGGGATCATGAAGACTGCAGCTTCCCAAGCACCTCGACCCATAAGATCTTTTGTGCATGACTCATAATTTATTACAGGCCCGGGCCCGGGATTCCAAGGCTGACAAAGTTTATCAGTTTCCTGGGAGCTAAGTTTCTGACGTCAATAGGCGTTGAGAAGGCAAGTTCAAGGATTTTGAGCCTCTTGCAGAGAAAGTGTTTGAAATGGACGATGGTGTAGTTGCAAAGCAACCCTCGTAAGTCTAGGACTTGTATGAGTTAGGAAGACGGAGATCTTAGCTTTTTAAGTGTCATCCGGAGCACTAGAAGTGCTAGGCATTCGCAAAGATGATGTTCTGCAGTTCCAGCGAAGTTCTCACTGGCGGCAACTATATATCACTATCTGATTGGCCACTCTTTGTGAGGTGATACCTCAGAGGGCAGTGTCCAGTGAGGAGTCCCGTTACCAGTTTCAAGTATTTTTTGTTCAACCCGGGCATCTGCTTAGCTTTCCTTGACGATGGGCTAACTAGCCTTTTCCCTTATTGTATTTGTCCTGACACTTTATTCCAGAGATTTGTCATAAGCGACGCGTCTACACTGGTGACGCTGTGTGCTCATCTCCTTTGAAGCACCGCCTCAGGAGCAAACACTGGGTATCAGTTCGGCAACAGCTTCACAACTGTTGCGCAACTGTTGCGACGTACACACTGTGTAAACTCGCGTTTTTCGACTGTTGTTGAACTGTTGCGCAACTATGTTTGCTTGGTCTATTCCAACCTTTTGAAGTACCGCCTCGGGAGCAAACACTGGGAATCAGTTCGGCAACAGCTTCACAACTGTTGCGCAACTGTTGCGACGTACACACTGTGTAAACTCGCGTTTTTCGACTGTTGTTCAACTGTTGTGCAACAACCTTTAGACTCGACAAGTGTATGACTTCAGAGCTTTTTAATGCTAATTGGCTATCTGCATTAAATCGTGAATTGACATCATGCACATCATGAAGATAGGATTGTTTCTATTCAACTGTTTTGCTATGATGCATTCCTGAGTCAGTTTAAAGAATTCCTTTTCGAGGGTTGCCATGGGTCAAATGATGTTTATTGATCATTATCTGTAGCACATCAACTCACTGAAAATCCATCGCGAAGGGATATAATATGGCATATAGGATATATACAGCAACATTTATTTCACGTGTATAAAAAAAGATTGATGTACTAATTCGGAACCCTTCTCGTGCGTGCAATGGTATAGGAATGCATAACAGTCAATTATACAGACATTCATGTTATATGTTCTGAAGATTTCACTAATAATTTATAATGATTTACAAATGGCAGAAACATTCAAATATCTCGGAGTGATATTGGATTTACACATTCGCACTCGCACCTCACATTGAAAATAATCTATAATCGATTAGTATAGCTTGTGGATAAATGGTTAGTTTTATTGTAGAATGTAGGGATACGGAACACCGCATACAATATAACTCTCAGAATCCTGTTGATATATGCTTCATCGGTGCTGAATTGTGGTAATTCTTGTTTTCAACCATTCTCATTGTATGTTTTGTTTTTGTAGAAACCGAACTGTCCGCATAGAAACAGAGGACGGCTCAATTATAGGAATTAATTGTTACCACCCGCTATGCATTTGAGCGAACGAAATCAATAGATCGATAGACAATTTCTTCGCATTAGAACTGAAGGTCCATGTAAGTTTCTATCAGTAACCAAGGAATCGCAGTAGGCTATATGTTTGTAAAAAATATCGAAGACAATTAACAATAACACCACATCGTTTTTTAAATAAGATTCGATCGTAAAGGTCGCAGTAGGTTTGAGAAAAATATTGTTGACACATAAGATGATAAAAGCTGATGATATAATTGATCTGTTCTGGAATATACATCGCTGCGACGTATTATACAGAATAGAGAAGAATTGTACATTGTTATGATTCGAAGGATTGAATTTGACGAGGTTTTTATTATTTGATTTATTATGCTCCAAAAACGTCAGCTTGAATATCGGTGAATGGGTGAAGAAAGATTTGACCTGCAATATCCTGTTATATTAAGGCTTATAATAATAAGAAATTTGTAGAAATTTGGCAGAGATATGCTCTAACTAATAAAGTGGATCCTTAACCGAGATAGGTGCGCCCATGATCAAAGCAGAACGAAACGAACCGTTATGGGGATTGGGGACCACCACGAGTCTGCTAGAGGGGCATTCGGACTTCGGGGTTCATAGTGACTCAAGCGAGAAGAACAAGGTCCGCTTGAGCTTGCAGAGCGGGGCCGGGGCTTGGGAAGGGGCCCTAGCAGAGCAGTTGCGAAGTCCGGGTGTCGACCGTCCACTGTGAACGGGAATAACTACCAGAACCACAGATTCCAGAACTATCACATGCCACATGTAAGCATGGGCGGTACCACGTAGGTGAACAATCTTCTACGACTGAATACTCTGGTCCAGGATAGACAGGAGCTATCAAAAAGAGTTCTAAATTACTAGAACGATTCAGTTAATTTTTCAATTCAATCAATGAATTATTTCTACTTCCTAAAGTGTTTTCAAGGTCAAATGTTTTCACGATAGGTAATAAACTCTTCAAAAAATGAATTTCATCGATGATGTGGTCGTCATGAATAGTCAAGTCGTTATGTGGTGGTTTTATTCGTCAAAATAGCTGTTGAACCATCAGTATTCAGCGAAAAATTAATAATATACTGCTGAGAACTATGAATATCTAGTTGTCTTCCATTCCCCGTTTCTCATTAAAAAAATACCAGTTGTTGTAAAATGTTCAGGTTAACGATGCTTATTTGCCTTCCCTAGTACTGAATTCTGAATGCCCATAAAAATGCTACATATTTGTCCATTTGAACGTTTTTGTAGGACCAATATTAACTGAGATAGCTATTGAGTAGAATATAAACAATCACCCTGTACAGAATTCGTTTAATGATTTATCCAAGTTATTTCGTCGAGAAATTTCCCTTTTAATGTTACTGTCTAAATGTGTATGTATTTTATTGATTCGTATTGGGCTTTTCACCATTGATAATTGCGTAATTCACTATGTTGCTTTAATAAATAATCATAAATGCTATTGCACTTTCCTGAGAATGAATTCATAAAATACTTTTTCAACAGTACTGTAGTGGTTCAAGCTAAACTGCTCTGCTACGTCATCACCATCGTCACTTCGCTATTGATGTTAAGTCCGATGGGTGAAATTCGTTGGAATTTTTTGAAACCGTTCATGCAAGGTTTATCCCGAGGATTATTCCAATGTTGGGATACCCATCATTTTTAATTCTTCTCAGAATGTGAAAGCGAATTTTCACCAAATGTACTCACTTGTTTATGGACCTTTTGTGATACCTGAGTGTGTACCTACTTTGTCTGCACTATTGAGATTCAGTCAATTGGGGCCTTAAATATAAATGATCAAATCGCTTCTACAGATATTATTATCAAATGTTATTAACATCAGTGTTATTTTTAATATTATTATCTTCATCGAGTGATTCTCCATCACTATAATAAATAATTATTGAATTTGTCACATGTTGCTGATAAAAACCTTTCTATTGGAACCACACGTTTTAACAGGCACCGAACAATAAAAATTATTTTCATACGAATGCATCTGAAAATGAGGTTTCGCACAAAGAAAACTCAAGTTTAATTGAAATCGTCTGTTTCACCAGTTTTCTTAAAACAAATCAAGTTTCACGAAGGAAAATAAGATTTGAGTGGTTTCTATTTGCAGACGTATAGAAAGCATAGAAAAAAACACGTTTGAAACCTTGTTGTTTAATATTCTATTGGAATATAATTCGAATCATGATATCAGCCTTTGAAAATTTGGAGTCGCCGCCTATGTCTAAGTGTGCTAAACGTACTCAGCCGGTCGGGCGGGTGCTTGGTAATTTTTTCCGCCGATTGCAAGATTTCAGCAGATAACATACGCCTGACGGCCTGACTTCTGCTGACGGTTGTCAGATGGCTTGCAATCTTCATGGGGGCACTATTCTTAATCCCAAGTGCGTTTTCAAGGTCAAATGTTTTCACGATAGGTTATTTCAAATTCGAGAAAATGTATTCTTCCGTCGTCATGAATGGTTAAATCTTTTTGTGGTAAGTATATATTAGTCAAAATTACAAAATAGCTGTTGAAGCCATACCAGAGCTCATACATCAGTACTATTCGCCAAAGTTTACATCGGTAAACTTTGTATTCGGTCTCTGACAAATGAATAATCTAATTATACTGTTTAGATTCATTTATATCTAGTAGTGGGTATTCCGTTTGTGAGATGGAAGCCACCACCTTGGAAAAGATGTGATCAATACATTAACATCTCAGATTGAAGATTTCGTATATACCATGCCATGCCGAGGACCATGTCTGTTTTCAGATGCTTCAGCAAATTTTTTAAGATTTATTTCTGATGAAATAGATTCAACATTTCTCAACATGCTATAATAAAGAGTTTACAATAAAATATTATATATTTCAATATAAAATATATGGATAATAATAATCCACAAGATTTTTTCTTAGCCTCATTTTATTATTGATTGATGGAGGCAAAGTTTAGCGATTAACACACATGAGAGCACAAAAATAAAATAAACCGATTTGAATACAGAAAACTGAAAATTAATCGAATACAATCAAATTTCACTCTTCATGCTGGCCATAGCTTTCCCTTGATTTCCATGTCATAACAATATCATTACCTCAATCGGACATCGCAGTGCAGAAGTCATCTTAGTCTTATTCGTCTGTCTAAGACCTACTGAAATCTTTCGAACAACACTGGTTTTAATTTCAATTTATAGACGTAGATTTTGATGTTGAATGGAAACACACGTACTAATCATATTTGTTGTATCAATACTAACATTCACTTTTAGACAGCGCGTTTTCATGTCAAAGTTGAACCTCCATAAGACTCCCATGAAGAAAATATTGAATATGGATCTCCCGCCAAGAGAGTGATTCTAACGTAACTAATATGGCCTATATGGAAGTCGAAGTACGAAACTCTTATGATTATAGCAACCATGCACATTATATTGTGTATTTCGCGAGGTATTTCGGTATCATAATGAGAAAGAACTACTATGGTAGTAATAAATGTCAATGTAATCGCCGCGAATACTGTATTCACTTAGTGAATCGAGGAATAGACGGCGATTAGTTATGATTCATTAAACTGCGTGGTATTTGCCAGGAGAGTAGTAGTTTTCGGCTCATTACCTTTTTGAACATTTTGGATATTTTTTAGTGAATTGTTGACGTTTGAGATTCAATATGTCATTTTCTTTTTTGCATTATTAATCCTGCATAATATCCCAAAGTAATTTCAGAAAGTAACTACAATGAGCCGAAAAACTCCACCCCAGAAAACGAATGGAACGTTCACACCGAAATATCACCTCTTTTCCCCAGTCCACCCCTCGGCGTTTTATATTTTCACGCGATGTGCGCTAAGCCGCACCCTTCGGCACCCCTTCCACCCACCTCGACCTCACTGCTGGGTAATTTCATTAGCCCCATGTCCTGCGACAACCCTTTGTTCGGAGGGTGGAATTTGTGCAGCCCCGCAAGTGGAGACTTCGGAAAGGGGGGCGAGCTATAATTAGCCATGCATTATTGAATTAGCAGGCGATGCACTTCAAGAAGAATACTGTATTTTGCTTTCGCTTTGGACTCTGTGGAGTGTGTACAGAGGGCTTTGGAAGTTCGGGAACGCCGTGAATTGTTGATGAGACATCAGGGCACGTAGAAATGATTAGGGCCGTGGACAGGGATCTTTGTAGTCATAATTATGGAGCTTTATTTTCATCACAGCCTTTTGCGTTGCTTCGAATCGAACATTTATGACGTCAAACGTTCAGATACAGGACTTTGCAAGGTGTCCCACTACTCCCACTCTACCTGCTCGCTATTGTGGGTATCTTCGAAACAATGAAACGCAATGAAAGAACATAGGTGTAGGATTTATCAAAGCTAACTGTGATATGAAAATGTAGATGAAAATTATTTGTTTTTAGTTAAATGGCAAAAAAAATTTATTGGGGCTTTGTTAGATATATTTATATTTCTCCCATGAAAGGCATCGACACCTGGAAAAGGAACATATTCACTGACAAGTAATAAGAATATACATTGATACTATAATATGGCGGGCGAACAACCAGGTCACTTTGATGTGGGTTACAAGTCACAAGGGAGTGGAAGGCAACGAGGAAGCAGACTGTCTTGCCAAAGAAGGGGCAAACACACAATTTCTCGGCCCAGAACTCTTCTGTGGAATCTCCAAGGCCTACCTGATGAGAGAAGAGTTTTGACTTTGGGAAGCGGGCAAGACGTCCTGAAGAAACCGAAGATAAATGGACAACAGCTACTATGAGACGAGATCAACAGAAATACACGGATATTGCTGACTTTCTACGACTTTCTTTAATATAATTTGATGAAATGATATTTTTACTAACCAATATTCTTTCAATATAATTTCTGTCTAACAATTATATTTTCAAATTTCATTAGATGTTAGACCTGAATGGTTTCCACTTCAAACATATTTTTTCCATCAATTAAACCAGCATAAAAGCATTAATATTCAACATTCTCAAATGCATAGAATACCTAATAAATTCGCGCTCCGAATCCCAATAAATACCTATTGATTGGGCATCAACTTGTTACTTTTTCCGCAGTTCGCTTATGTGCCTCCATCTCCAATCGAATTTCAACACTCAGCTAGCGAAGAAGGGTAGAAAAGTTTCTACAGAGAAATGCGTTTTCTCTCTCACAAGGGTGAGCGATTGCGATAGACTAAGTTCAATCGTTGGCAGCTAGATGGCGCCACTTACTGTCTGTTATTGATCATTGGAAAAATGACTATAGATAGATATTCCATGAACCATTGTTGTTTTGAATGGAACATTTAAGTGGGTACCATACCAACCCTTAAAAATCCATATACCGGGTGTAATAGGATCATCGGTTATACTACGAGTGGAAGCTTTTTCCACTCCGTTTCACCGGAAATCGTCGTAACTTTCGATTTTCGAATTCTGCGCGTTTTTCGCATGTAATAACAACAATTGTAGTGATGATTGTCGAAACACAAATTCCTTGCGATTTTGGGAAACCCCACTCGCGCTGTGCGCTCGTGTAGTTTCCAAGCAACATGATTTGTTTCGAAAAAGAGGAGGAATTTTCGATAATCATCAATAACACAAGTTGTATTTGTTCAGATTATTTCATGAATAAAATCAAAGCCATTTTGATGATTTTCTATTTTAAACGTACATTTTGATTATGGATACTAGTTCGACACAAGTATATGCAACCAACAATACATTAATGCCATTGTATGATGTAATTACATTAAATTAATTCTATTAATGCTGAAATTATCCAGAATTTGTGGAAAATGAAGTTGATACATATTAATAGTGTGTGTTTATCATGGTTTAGACGAAAATTTGGTGTAGTGGCATTCATTTATTTACCAGGGAATCGGAAAATACTATGACAGATTGCAACTAGTAAGTCGTTGTTTAATTGAACTACCCTACTGCCTACGGATCAAAAAGCGAAATACAGAAACGAAAATACAGCATGTAGGTATCCAATAGCCAATCAGGAGCCGAAATACAAAATCGAAAACATGGTGTTATTGCTTATCAACACAATCATTTCAACCAATCAAAAACGTGTATTTTAGTTTAAATAAATAATGGATGCAATAAACATTGCTACTTCCAGTGAAACCGGAAGTGGAGAAAATTTCATTTATACCTATATAACTAAAGGGTGTGTACCTTGATCCTATTCATGTGTTTGTAATTCTATGAAGTAATTGACATATAAAATGAAAAAATCTGCATACGTAAACACAATTCACATGTCTTGGTGTATAACAATCTGAATCTAAATGAATGAAAATTTAAACTGATGCTCCATTACAGCATTACATTGAAATGAGTCAGTAAACACTGTAATCCACACTAAAAAAATTAACGACCATAAATTTTTATCTGAATTGTTAACTAGAAAAAATTCTAGATTTCCATTTTCACTATAAAATTCGCAATGAAATGGCTTTGTTTGTCCAAGTGAGCTGTTCAATTATAACCGCGTGACGTCACTGCTACTGGTAGGTATATTTATTGTATCCGGAAAGTTGAAAAACAAAACTGAAACTATTTCGCATGTAAGGCATTTATATTTCATCGAAAACTTCCAGGAGATTCTCTTCCAGATGCCAAAAAACGCGAAAAACTTATCACGCGAGAACGCAGAAACAATTGAAGCGCGCTGGACTGAATAGCAACAGGTGCGCCCCCGCATCCGTGGAAACGGAAAACCGGCAAACGACATTTCACGACCGTCGCTTGTCGCTTGTAATTTGTTTGACTTGGAGGCGGGTTCGAAACAAACAGCGCATCCGGAAAATATCGAGTCAAGTTTGTGAAAACCGAAACAAGCTCGACTTTCGTTAACCGAGCTGAAAATTTAATGCCTCATAATGGATTGCAGGATAAAACGAAGCTGTGTGTACTGAAAAACAGCATCATAGAGGAATTTTTCGAAGGAAAATAACATCTCCATATCGATATTGTCGATAGCAGTGTGTATTATGCCTGTCCTACGTACCAAGAAGGCTACTCAGGGACAGAAGAAATTTGTGTATTCCTTAAACTGGTTCAAAATAAAAAACTTCTATAATTCGAACAATTCGAAAAACGCAAGAAAACTCTTCCTAGTACTAGACATAATGGAGGAAGAAAGAAATCAATATTGAGCTTCAAAGTAATAAATATCTGGAATCTTTAATTATTAATAATAGACAGTTCCGCACTATCTATAAGTCCTTAATTTGGTCTTAACGCTCAACAATATAAAATGCACATATTATCACGATTATTTGACCAAACAAACTAAAACATCAACTGTCATTACTGTCAACATTGAGGAATGCACAGAACTGTTGGCATTTGACATTATAACTGCAACTGATATCATTGTAGTCAGAAAGCCGGGATTAAAGATCCTCTATTATTATTGTTATACACTTAAAGTGGAAGTTTATGCTACTCCTGCATTAACCAGATATCAACCACGGATTTGCTCGCCTACGTGACACAGATCCTTGTGGAACACCAGCGTTTGATAGCCATTCTATCAGATGAGACGCCATCATCAACCATTAAATGGGAAATATAATCAAAAGAAAGCTTGATAGTGATATTAAAGACATTTGTGGTGGCAAACCAATTGAAGAAAGTTTTCCAAGAATAAGGTCCTCGTGACAATTGCAAAATTAAAACAATAATTCACAATGGTCTAGAATCTAGATTCTAATATTCATGAAAAAATATCAGTCCAAGTTAAATTCTTCGCATAGTCATACTCATACATGTCTCAGAAGTGATTTGCAAATACAAGCAAATCAAATACTATTTCTCCCATGCCTCTATCATGTCTCAGAAGTGATTTGCAAATACAAGCAAATCAAATACTATTTCTCCCATGCCTCTATCAAAATACTCCCAATGCATTCATCAACACAGTTATAGAAACTGATTCCACATCAAATGTAATATAATGTAGGTAATACGTAATATAATGTAGGTAATACAAAACCGAGTAAAGTTATCTGGTTCTATATTATTATTGACTTATTCAGTGCAGGTAACTTGCATCAGTATTGCATTTCATTACTCAAAAAAACATGAAAAAACTCAAAAAATTATACATTGAATATAAATTCAAATAAACTGTGTTGAAACGATGTTCATGTTTGAATAGGATCAAGTATTTCTACTTCATTCTTCTTGGTTATTACTGAATGAACACTAATTGGGTATCAGATGAAATCCCCTGACATTGAATTGATAATTATGCTCATCGATATTCAACATTATGACATGACTCAAAAAACCGCACCGATTTAATTGAATAATCAACACAAACCGCATAAGTTTCGATCAATTACGTTAATTAAGATAGAGTGTGCCCGACTGATGCTGCCGCTGCTGTCTCACTCATTCGCTCCCGTGTTCCGTTTCTGGATAGGGTTGTCGAGTATTTAATTGGAGCAATTAGTGGTCGGAAAATACGCCGGGATCTTGCCAATTAAAACGAGTCAACGGGGTGGGTAAGAAAACCTTATTTTACCAATGTTGATTATCGAGCTCGTCCAACACATCAGTTCGTTTACTTTTCGTCAAAAAACAGGGTGGATGGGCTAATAATGAGGTTATCAGCTAATAGCATAATTACGAGAGAGAGGTTTGGCCCTCAAGAGCGAGATGAAGAATAAAATCATCGGAGCTAGGGAGATCCATATACAAATGTTGTATCAAATGAGTCTTATGGTGGATTTATGTAGCGATTTCGAGTCCTTAGTTTTCAGTATTAATATTCAAGACATAAAGGAAAATAGAAAATTCATGCCGGAATTATCATGGGCTGTCATGTCTCAGGGGTATCTTCTTCCATTGGTCAATTTCTGTGGTCTAAATATAGGCTTGGCTTATCTACTACTGTGAGCATTTTCTTACCACTTGGGCCAACCATTTTATCACTTGTAGTGAAATGATGCGAACAAACTCTAGCGTTTCTTGAAATATTCTCTTTCTTTATCATATTTTTACATATATCCACTAACTTTTCATCTTGGAGAAACCCGAGGATGTTTTCAAATTACCAAAAATCGTTTCTCATATGAGGATGGGTGAATAAGGTTTATACAACGAATGATACTGGTAACTCACCAGTGGAATGTTGTGTTCTGGTCTCCACTTTAAAATCGTATCTAACTTATTTAACAGCATTTCACCATCCTTTAAATTCGATTTGAACAGAATTATCAAGGTTTTTAAGCAAAATCCTATTCAAATTTTCACACAAAACTGGAAATATGCCGTTCAATGAACCATTAAAAAATACGTGCTATAACCACTTTTATCTAAATTAGGCACTGTCAATGATTAAATGACGAACATTGAATACATAGCTTTCAATACACTCATATGAAGTACCAACAGAAGGAAACCTTGAAAAAATGTGATCTTGGGATGATTATCACTTTCAAATGTTACGATGGCAAACTCTGTGGGGGAAAAAACATATGAATATGAATTTCATGTTGGCTTCATGCATTTTGGGGTGACTGTGGTGTCTATTTATTGTGTCTCTCCTACACTCGATGTAGAGGGTTAAATGAAACAACTATTTCCTATTTGTCCACCCTCACTTTGTCACGGTCTGATATCAACTGCCACATTCATCAATGCTATCTTCAACGTGACTCAGTGAATGTGAATATCTTTATTCATTATATAATCCAATACACTACATCTCTCCCTTTTTTTATAAAGTATAATAATATAATATAATATAATATAACAACTAAATTTGAACATATATAAATAGCCTAAATCATACATATATACTAATACTAAATTATGAATTTCTCAGACATAATTCATGGAATTGTATCATCAGATCTATCTTCAGAAAACGTTTCTAATTCATTTGGTTTATTTACTACTTTCCATTCTCCTTCCATTTTTTCCAAATGAACCACGTTTCGGCGATATTGCTGTCCAGTTTCATCATTCTCTACCTCTACATCACCGCCGTTTTTTCCGACGACCGTGTGTGGTATGGGGTTGAAATTCGATGTTAATTTATTTTGTTTGATCATATTCTTTATGTAATCTTTATCGCCTAAATCTAAAGAGCTTTGATGTGCTCTTCCTTTTCTATCGCTATATTCCTTTCCACTCGATTTCTTCTGCATGTCATAATCTCTGAATTCCTCATCAGTTATTTTGTTCTCTAAATCCCTTACTGTTGGGATTTTATCCCGAAACTGTCTACGAAAAAATAATTCGGCAGGTGTTTTACCGGTTGTGGAATGTGGCGTAGCATTGTACATCATGATATAGTTCAGTAAATCTTGTTTACAATCGGTTTCAATTGACCGGCTGTTGTTAAGTCGCTTTACAATGTCCCTATTTTGACGCTCAACTTCTCCATTCTGCTGAGGCCAATAGGGGATAGTGTTGAACAACTTAATGCCCGATTCTTTACAAAAATCTTTCATTTCTGTACCACTGAACTGTTTACCGTTGTCAGCTGTAATAGATACTGGGTTTCCCAAACGTGAAAATATTTCTTGGAGTGCTTTTATGGTGTTACTGGCAGTCGTTGTTGTCATAATTTTTATCTCTTTACATCGACTGAAATAGTCGATTACAACCAAGAGATGATGTCCACTTGGTAAGGGACCTAAAAAATCCATCGCTACATCTATCCAGGCTTCGGTTGGTAACTGACGTCGTTTCATTGGATGCGGCGGATTTGGTGCTGTGACCTTTGCAGCTTCGCACCAATTTTTCCGCGTCTGAGTCTATTTTGGGCCACCATACTTAAGTACGTAGCCTATTTTTCATCGCTACGATACCCGGATGACCTTCATGGGCTGCTTGTAATACGTTCTGTCTGAGGGTTGTTGGAATCACAATTTTATTACTTCTCAGAAGGAAGTCTTCATAAAACATAACTCCGTTTCAAATGCTTGAAATTTGTTTATAGAGTCGTCCTTCTCGTTGTGCGACAGCCATTTTTTCACTTTCAATATTTCCAAATCAGTTTTTGAATGTTTCATAATGTCTGATAATGAAACAGCTACGGGTCGCGAATGTTCGACGATCTGTCGGATGTGTCACAAAGTCTTGATAGAGGGTCTGCTATAGGTATTAGTCTTGCCTGGCGATAGACAACTTTAAAATTATAGGACTGCAATCGCAGTACCCATCTTTCTATTCTGGCACATGGTTTCGACTTGGGGCCAAAGGTTACTTCCAGTGGCTTATGATCGGTAACTAGTTCAAATCCCACTTTGCCATATAAATAAATGTGAAAATGTTCCATCGCCCAGACAAGAGCTAAAGCTTCTTTTTCTGTCTGGCAATATCGCTTTTCGCAGTCTGACAGACTTTTATTTCCATACGCTATTACTCGTGGACCTTCCGAGTCGTACTGTATTAAAACTGCTCCAAGCGCTACAGGGCTGGCGTCTGCTATGACCCGTGTTCTCTCTTGAGGGTCGTAGTAGCCTAGGGTTTCGATGCTGCTCAAAGATTCTTTCAATTTAAGAAATGCTACATTTTAGTTTATTAGCCAATGTTTTCCAATTTTTTCGTGTTTACCCAATTTGAGGGCAAAGTAACAACTGTCTTAGTGGTTCGGTTATGGTGGCTAGATTAGGAATCCACTTACCAATATAGTTGACCAACCCAAAGAAACTTTGTAGTTCCTCTATTGAATTTGGTGTTCGAAAAGATTTGATAACTGACATATATTTGTCCAATGGCTTCATGCCCTTTTCTAGAAATGAAAGTTGTGATATATCGTGCATTCTTCAATTTGGTGAAAAGCATTTCTAATATCCAGTCTAGAGAATAAATTAGCTTTCGAAATTGTGTTGAAAGTTGATCCATGGTCGGTAACGGATGATTTTCTCTTATAATTGCTTCATTTGCCCTTCTCATATCAATACAGATCCTTATTTCCTCATTAGGTTTCAATACTGGAACCATAGGTGAAACTCATTTGGACGGCATATCCACCGGTTCAATTATATCGGAATCCACAAGTTCCTCAATTTTATTGTGTACTTTGCTTTCAAGTGGAATTGGGATTCTTCGATATGGTTGAACGATTGGTTTTACATTTTCATCGATGGGTATGTTCACCAACACATTTTTGAATTTAGGAAAATTGGATACGTGATTGATATGAAAATCTGTTCCAATACGTAGTACCCCTAAAGACTTCGCAGTGTTCCTACCCAGTAGATTTTTTGAGCCATTTTTCACCACATAGAATGTAGTGCTTATAGTTTTACCATTTATTTTGATTTCGGCGTCGAAACAACCTAAAATGTCTAATGGCTTTTTGCTAGCGTATGCCATGAACACTTTTTCAGGATTCTTGATTTGGTTGAATACCTTCACTTTTGAAGTCTTTAGTTGTTCCCACGTTTTGTCGCACAATATATTACAATATATTTCAAGTACTACCATTTCAACAGGAATTCCAGCTATAGAGCACACCAGATCATAATCACGATCGACGTGAAATACATAGTCCACTCGATCATCATCTTTATCATCACGCTTCGGTTTTTAGTATCTTGATTTCTTGTCCGTCTGATGATGTTTTTGTATTGTCTTCCAGGATGATTTCCTCTTGCTCGCTCTAGTTTTGCATTGTTGATGAATGTGCCCAGCGAAACCACACTTGCTGCAAATGGAGTTTATTTCTGGACAATTTGAAGCCAAATGTTTGGTTGATCCGTAACGGTAGCAAGCTTTGACTTCTGTTCGCCAAATGTTTGGTTGATCCGCAACGGTAGCAAGCTTTGACTTCTGTTCGATGGTATCTTCCTTCCTGTTTTTCATTTGGTTTTCGCTTTTTTGAAATTTCATCTATTTCTTCAGGACGACTTTCTCTTTCATTGAATTGCTGTAACTGTCTTTCAACCGCCTCGAGTGCAATTGCTTCTGCAACAATTGTATCTAAATTGATGGTATCGCCTATAGCGAGGATTTTCTTTTTCAACTCGGTAGACTGACATTTTTCGACTATCTGGTCGATGAGGTTCTCTTCTTGATTAGCAAATTTGCATTTCGTCGCTTGATTTCTCAATCGTATAAGGAATTTTTCAAATTTTTCATCACTTTCCTGCTTTATCAGACGAAAAATATGTCGCTCGTATACTTTGCTCTGTTTTGGAGAAAAATATTGATCGAGTTTTTCCAATGCTACCTTGAACACATCAATGGTGCCCTCTTCGGTACTTTCATTCTCAGATACGTGAGCTCCTGGCAAATTATAATAAATGTCTTGCAAGCCTAAACCTCCAGTGTGCAATAGGGTAGCTCTCTTCTGTGAAGAGTTTTGGATTTTGGCGGCTTCTAAGTAAACTTCTAGGCCTCTCTTCCATTTTTCCCATTTAATTCCAACGAACCCAATTTCACCATCACAGTTGAACGGTTCTAGTGGTGTCATATTGGCCATTTCAGGATTCTGTAATTGAAAATCTATGTGTCAAATTCATAGATTCAATTCATTATAATAATGCTGCGATTGAGAATCTATGTGTCAAATTCATAGTTCATTTCCAAATTTTGTGGAAATCTATGTGTCAAATTCATAGATTCCATCTATCATAGCTACCTTTCTCATTCGTAGTATGAATTCGAATTTATGTGACTTTTTCATAAATTCTGTTTCCATATGCTTGTATTTTCCCATGTATCCTATTCATGGTCACAATGTTTCTATTTTGCCGTGTATCGTATTCACGGACTCTATTTTGCCATGTATCGTATTCATGGACTCTATTTTGCCATGTATCGTATTCATGGACTCTATTTTGCCATGTATCGTATTCATGGACTCTATTTTGCCATGTATCGTATTCATGGACTCTATTTTGCCATGTATCGTATTCATGGACTCTATTTTGCCATGTATCGTATTCATGGACTCTATTTTGCCATGTATCGTATTCATGGACTCTATTTTGCCATGTATCGTATTCATGGACTCTATTTTGCCATGTATCGTATTCATGGACTCTATTTTGCCATTGCTGTTATAAATTATTGTAAATGGTTTTCCTACCTTTAATCCTCGTCGCCATTATGTGGTGTCTATTTATTGTGTCTCTCCTACACTCGATGTAGAGGGTTAAATGAAACAACTATTTCCTATTTGTCCACCCTCACTTTGTCACGGTCTGATATCAACTGCCACATTCATCAATGCTATCTTCAACGTGACTCAGTGAATGTGAATATCTTTATTCATTATATAATCCAATACACTACAGTGACTATTCTAGTGGGTTTGTTGTTCGGAGCCATTAATGATATCGAAATAAACCAAATGGCACTGCAAACGATATGTCAAACTACAGTTTCCAAAATGGTTTTGCCGTATATAGAGTGCACCATTTTTCCGTGATAGCAAAAACATATATTTTTCAAAAAGAATCCGTATTTTATTGCATTTTAGCAATCGATGGAGTCTAGCAGGAATTATCACTGAGATATAGGGTGTGAAAAATCGAGATTATTCAACTTTAGGAACTTTTCTCGGATTTTTTTTGAACTATTCATATATTAGTCAGAAAGGCTTACATGTCTCTGTCTCTACTTTTTATTCATTATCAGTTGATATTGATCGAAACCCCCGATACTTTATTACATTTTTAGAATCTCCCTCAATCTATCATAACTATCATGGTGTCTTGCGAGAATGATTACAGAGATAGGGTGTGAAAAATCGGGATTTTTCAACTTCAGGAATCTTTTGTGTCGAAACTACCTATTAATTATTGATTGAAACAGCTTGCAAGTCCTTGTCTAGACTTTTTATCCACTATCATTGATATTTAAATGAAACAAATACAGGCTGGCTCAGAATTCTGATTTTTGAACGACCCTGGTAAGTATTTGTTTTGATTAAATGTAAGGAGATTTTTCTCTGGTCTGATCAACTGACCAAAATCACAAAGACATGCCAATGTGGATATGACGATAAACTGAGGCGTTATACCAGCAAAGAGCGGAAATAATCAACTCATGCACGGGACTATATGATTTTTTCATCGATTTTTTCCTTTCCATAATTGGTTTGTGGTACTTACGGCTAGCCATAAAACACAATTATCACTTTATACACGCACACGCTGGCATGGCGAAAACAAAGGCGTAAAAGAACAAAAGAATTTCACGAGTTGTGCTATAAAAACTGAATGAACGATCCTACTTCTCCAGCATTTTTTTTTCTATTTAAAATATGCCCAACGACGCATCGTAGCATATAGGATTTTTTTTATTATTCATGTAGGTTCACAGAATATCACGTATACCTATAATATGCAGCATGTAGTGATCATATTGCTTTTATCACTATCATTAATATTAATGCTTTATTGTAGGTACTTGAATTATTAAAAAAATTATACTGGGATGTGAATGAAGAACACTTCATATGATGAGTTGTGTTGACTGCTTTCATGGATGATGATGTGAAGTCATCAATGACGTCACATCAAACAGCAGCTGAAATTAGAACGTGTTTCAAATATGTGACTTGTTTGATCTTCTTCTTCTTCTATTCGATTTGAATGGCCTAAGTTACCAGGACTATCCAGCCAAGTACACGCAATATTTGATTATATAACCTCAATGGGGCCCACCTCAAAGTGGATCTGAGACTACCTCATACCCCATGAGGGTTCTATACATGATTACAATTTCCAATATATTGAATTTCACACATGCATTTTAACTTCAATTCAGGTATGGCCCCCTTATCCGACAAATCCGTTGTCATCCGGCCTGGATACCGGCGTAGAGACAAAAGGACCAATTGTTTTTCACTAGTATTCACTAAACTTCACTTTCATAAAAATATTTTCAATAAATTTTCTTATATTTCAGTATTAACATACACAAACATTAACTTGACTTCAAAACCTCGAGGACGCCGCCTGTCCTCTACCATGGTCAGAAGGCGAATCTGACTTGTTTGATGAAAAAGTATGGTTAGGATTCGTTGTTGACACCGAAAATCGAATCGACCATATTCAATAGATATTGGTGGCAGCTTCTTAGCGTTCTAGGGTTGGTACTAATCTGTCATAAATGTCGACTGCCATCAATGTCAACTATCATTAATGTCAACTGTCATTTAATTTGATCGTTTTCATATCCTGGTTTCATATAAATTCATTATAAATATGAAATAACCAAACATGTATATGAATAGAAAAATATTGATGACTTGATGGGCTTATCTGAACTCATTCACAACTGACATTTATGACTATTGACGTTGATGACAGATTATTGCCAACTTAAGAATGCTCAAAAAGCTGCCACTGAAAGCTGTTGAATATGGTCAATTGTCAGAATACTTGGAGATGAGTTTTGGACTGTTGGAAATGTCTGCTGCTTGAACCGAGGAACAAGTAACGTTTATAATAGATCTCTATAAATTATAGAAGCAAAGAACTTTTGTATAACATCAAGATTAACCTCGAGATTACCATAAGAGAGATAAGAGGTAAGATGCATTGAATGATATTGCTATATAGTAATATATAACTACAACTAAGTATAAGTAATATATATATTCCATAGAATCAGAGGAGTTAATGCATTGTTCAATGTTTTGCAAACACCAATAGGAACCTGAGGTAGTTTCGATAACTATTTGGATCTACCAATCTGATTTCTTGAAAAATCCTCTACCAATATTTCTTCTTTGTAGCCATTCCCTTGTCCATATTTTTCGTTTATTCTTCACTAATCTCTGAAGGAACGAAGATTTTTGTATATTATTTATATTCATGTATTGTTGAAAAAACGCGATCCAATCTTCAATGCAGATTTCTCTTCCGTTCTGATCAATCAATTTTTGAAATTTGAACCATTTAAACAAACTTCTTCAAATCGTGGTAACAGGAATTCTGCACATTTCAAATATTTGAATCAAATAGTCAGAAATCACGTCAAACAAATTTGATCAAATAGTTTGACCGTGAGACGCGGACTTTACTTTTATGCAATCCTGCTTTATTCAAGTTGGCCCATATACAGGGTCGTAACTAAGGGCACCGTTACTTGAGGGCAAGGGGGGCTGGATGCCTCCCCTGGAGTTGAGATTTATTAGTTGCGAGACAGAGCATTGTTCAAAAAAATATTCATTTCAATTCTATGCATTACTTTGATTTGAAAAAATGTGCCCCCTTGACATTTTTTGTAACGGTGCCCTTGGAACTCAGGACAGGCAGAGTAGAATTTCTTACATGTTTGTTGGGTGAGCGCAATTATTATAGTATATTTCTCTCGATATTTCTAGATGATTTCGAGTATTGAACTGAATACCGGCACAAGATGACTTTTATTGACTGCAGGACGAAAACTGAAATGTTATTTGGTGATATTTATTTCACTGTTTTGTGAATGAACGCGTTTTCTGGTCCCACACTTTACGAGGGCGGCACTGAGATTATACGAACTGTAACTGATGAAATTTGACTGAGTTGGGCAACTCATCCATTGCTGAACTGCTAACTGACCGACTGCTCTCATCTTCTCTCTGATTCTGGTTTCCGAGGTTTTTATATAGGAATTGTTCGTGAGAAAATTGTTGGAACTTTCCATCCCCGCTAATTACTCTTACTCGTGGCTCATGTCGATTTCGCCAAATGTAAACTATTCTAAAATCGTGGCCATGTTGAGAATACTTAATATAATCAATTTCAGAAATAAATCTAAAACTTTCTTGATTTTTTAATCAGGTACTCTTCGTTGCCCATGAATAAGACACGAGTCGATATACAAAACTAAACGTTGCTATTGGTTCCCTAATTTCCTCTCCTCGAATGATCTGCCCTTCAACGACTTCAAGTGACTTTATTCAGACAGTAAATTCCTCAGTTCCGATGTTCCGCCAACCAGGTAAGTTTAGTCTATTATTATAGTCGTCGTGCTGTGCTTCGTATTTATAAAATATGTTCTCATATTGTAACGCTCAGATCTTCAGGGGTAAAATATCGGTTATAAATTCTTCCCTGAACATCCAAACTGGTGACTTGGAGTTTTTTAACTCGCTTGGCAACTAGAAATGTGGCTCGGTATCCAAAACAACAAAAACACAACCACTTTATTGATGAGACATTAACAAAAGGGGTGTAATTAAATCACCATCATCGAATTTATTATTAAATTTAACCAATTCCATTTAATTCTCGTAATGATATGCTCGATTTCCCGTTCATTACACATTACCACAACTTGTCGAATGATCAACGCGTATACATATAGGGTAGGAGGGGTCTAGTTGTACAAGTACGCATTTGTGATTGTTTTGGAGAAGTGAATGGAATTCACGTGAGAAAGTATATTTATATTATAAGTGAATTTTTACATTGATTTTAAAATTCAATAATCATGTTGAATGAGGATTTTTGAATTATTTTAACATTAAAACTATATCTACAGCAATTTGATATTTCGATATATACGTATTATTTCTATGTTAGGTACATTATTTTTCGTGATATAGAAATATTAGTTGCGGGGTGAACATAGGTATAAGTTGTCACATCATATTTGGTGCTATTTGTCGCATGTGACAACTAACCACATTCGATTTTTATATAGTTAGAACTATTGAATAGGTGAGAACTGGCCGGTCAATCAGAAGCTTAGCGAACCTTAAATCGATATTACGAAATACTACGTAATGATTGAAAAGAAGTCGTATCCAATTAAGAATATAAAATACAGTTTGAATTTGGATGACTGGTAGACTACGAGTAGAAAATAACTACTTACTTTCCTGGCATATACCACGCAGAACATTGAAATATATCTACTAGTAGTCGATGCATCGATTCACACTTCGATTCACACAGTGAAAAAGATCAGAGCTTTCAAAAACAATAATAAAGCACACAAAAATCTATCATCTAGAGTGAAACTGAGGAAAAGGAAACCCTTCGTTAAGTGTGTGTAAAGTCTTGGACCGAATGAGAAATGGATACAGTGCACTAGTTGGAAATTATGGGCACATAACCTGGAATGAAATTTTTTATTATCTACCATTGTGTCAAGTGAGACTCAGAAGAAGATTAATAAACGGATTTCATCACCAATTCAATTTTATTTCAAATTATTACTTTGTTAGTTTCAATATCATGAGACAACTCACCCCGAGTATACCCACTTGACGGGGCAAGTCGTCACAGGTACATCAATATGCAGAAAAATTCATAACATTCGTGTTTGGAAATATTTCGAATCTCATTTTGAAGAAAAATGTGACATTATGTTGCCTTCCTTTCATGATTAAATATTTCATATCAATCTGAAGTGGATACAGTAAGAATGTGAAAAAGTCCGAACCTTAACCAAACAAACAATGCGTTGTAGTTAAATTATCCATCATACTCGTTAAGGACAACAAATCGAAAAAGTACAACGACCACTTGGTGTGACCCAAACAGGCCACAAAAATCACACTCCAATCTCCAACTCTGTATGAAACGCGATACTATTTCCTGCGACGAAAAATCTCAGGTCAAGGGAGGAACAGGGAGAGAGAGCTGTCAATCCCTTTTCAGGTGGGTTCCCATGGAACGGCAGGATAAGGGTCGTAAAGAACCTTCGGGATGGCCTAACTCGGCCGTATCCGGCGGTCGCAGCAGGGATGAGAGTAATCTTTCCGAGCGTACATTCCTGTGGGATTCGTCCGGCTCGGAAATCGGGATCGGGAAGGGTTGGGATGAGGGGTTTTCGTGTCCCTAATTGGGCTCGCTTATTTATTAGGGGATCTGTGTTAGGGGCATCGTTCCGGAAGGTGTTGGACATGTGGTTGTGACCACGAATATTGAATTTCGAATTCGTTGAGTGGAATGTTGAACCTCTCAATATCATCCCAATATGGGAATTATTCGTATCTCATTTCTGGAAATGTAAATATCTCGAATAACCCTTGTCCAAATTGTATTGTCATATAGAGTAAACTCGCATATTTGTTTCATGTTTTCTTAATAAAAATACCAACAAGCAGCTGATAAAAGTCAGATACACGACAGTATTTTGATTTGATGCCAAGTATATTGAATTATTTCTGTGAACTCGTTGTTTGCCCAAAGTCGCTAAATAAGCATGAATTTCACTCAGATTAACATCGCAGTTGCATCAAGCGGTGAAAAAAATCAACATATAATCTGCTCTCACAAATATCGATTCATTCTGAAATCTAATAATCTCGATAGTTTACCCATAATATTTTTGATATAATGGGAGAACATTCCTACAAAAAAATAATACACGAGAATGAATATTTATGTCGACCATTTCTGAAAATGAATACGAAATTCAAAGACTTTAGCATAAGCCATGCATTCATAATATAATTATTATTTGTTTATTTTGTATTTGTTTTTAATTCCATATCAACGAAAATATTTTCAAGATGGCGGTTTATACCGAAGGTGCGTTATCATAGTACTCAGTTGCAAAGCAACCCTCGTAAGTCTAATTGAGTCTATACAAGTTCATATACGAGTGCATTTTCATAGCCAGTAATTTCCTGTAATATTATCAAAATCACTTGGAAGCTTTAAATATAGGTTAGAAATATTGATACAGATCCATTCAGAATTTATTGGTTCTTTAGTACGTATTTATTGAAGATTCCTAAACTTGTGAAAGTACTTCGGAGGATAACTCAATTTTTTACCAGTTCCTTCGGTGTAATTGATTTTCAAAATGCCCGAGTTGGTTTCGAAAATATTGAAAAACGACGGAGTTATCTATTTTTGAAGAGGAATAGCTAAGATACAAACTGAAAATTTTTGAAATTAGGTAAATATTTCGAAATCGAATGAACTTAGGTAAGAACTCAAATAGAGAAAGTTGTGATTCCTTTAATAAAGAGACTATAGCAATTCGAGAATGTGATAAAAAATATAGATTCCCACATAAAATAACGAAGTTGATACTCACCTCAATATAGTATAACAGGAATTGCTGCCATCTTCAAAATGTTTTCATTAAAGAGAAATTGATCGATAACCCCCTTATACAAATTTTTGATTCAGGGACATTTTCAGAACTTGATTAACTTCTGATATAAGAATACGTTTCACAGGAAACAGCCGATATTTGGGAAGCATCGGTCAGGTACGAACAATTCAGTGACTTTTTTTAGTTTTGTTTTCGAAAGTATCTATTTTCCTTACCAATCATATAAATTACACTTACTAACGTGGGAAAACTGAAAAAATATTCAAGAGGAGCGGTTATCTGGAGCTAACGAACTAATTCACGCCATGAAGAGCATTAATGCATTCAAATGTTTAATATGCATGGTTATTTGAATCTAGCAAATTATGAGCAATGCTAAAAATGTTTTTTTTTCTATTTTGGTTTTATAATAAAGTCATTATGAAACGCAAATGCGTATAAAAAAACCACTGTCAAATGAAAGTCAGAAGAGTTAGGCCCAATTACTAGCAGTGAAATACACAATGTTGTTATTGGTTAATTTAAATCTATATAGATTGCGATATGATTCAAATTGACCAATAAAAACAATAACAACATTGCAAAAATCAAAATCGCCCAGCTCTAAACTGGTCTTTATGCTTGCGCGTCACATTTCATATTTCAATTTCATCATTGTTACCAATCGAAGATGTTCTGCTATAAATCGATATTATATACATTAATTTGAATAAAACACTTCAAATTAATGCAAAAAGGAAAACATTGTATGACACTCGTTTTATAAGACACGTCGGACTTGTTTCCTTGGAGCACTCCTCGCTTCGCACGTCGTATCTAATCCCAACAACGCGTGCGACAAAATAGCGTCTTAAGAGTGGGCAATGGGACGCGCAGAATACCGAATGCAGCACTCCCGCTCTTGACTTCTCATTTGAAAACCAATCAATATTTTCATGATTTTTTGATCCCATCATGTAGATAAAGGATCAAGCTAGGGAGGATACTATCTCTTTTTTCGAAATTTCGAAAAGAAAAGATATAAAAATATATCTGAACATAGCAAATTTTTAGCCAATTTGGCGAATCAAAAAAAAATATTTCTACATCAAATAATCAATTTTGAGATAGCATCCTCCCTCGGTCGAACCTTCATCTTTCTACACAAAAAAAATCAGATCAAAATATGGATTAGTATCGTCACAGGAAGTCAAGAGCCGAGGCTCTACAACGTCAGAAATACGCACGATTTATCCGATGATATTTGCGCCCCCTGGTGAAACTCAACGAAGTAGATTATAAACACGATACAATCGATAGTACGGGTGATATTATGAAATTAGAATAGGAAATAGAAATTTATATGAATCAGTTTGCTAGGTTTGCTAGTAAATATGGTATATTATATGTATAAAATAATTATACATTGCGTGGAAAATAAAAATATTCTGAATTGTTCACAATGAAAAAATTCTCATACATAATGAGGAATAGGTATGTATGATATTCAAATAAGAATATTTATATATACACCCAGAAGGTATACAATATGAATGAATAGAAACCTATCGACAAAGGTCGCTTCTATTTACCGGGGATCGATTTAGGATTTATCATTGCGATGATTTGAATGTTGAACAGATCTCAATACGTAAAAGTAGAGAGGGAACAGTATAAATATGAAACCGTGTTGTATTTAACATTGTATAAATGAATGATAATTTGCAATCGGGTATTGACACTATATATACAGGATGGCATTTTAATATAGGAATTCTTAAATCTATTCAAAAAAATATATACAGTATGGTGGAAATGTATGGAATAAATTCATTATCTCTAACGCATATGAATTTTAAGGGAAATCCTGAGACAGGTCGATTTTCATTTTCAAATTGACATCTCTTGAAATACATACGGAGTTTGTGACGTCATCCGCGTAGTTGTGGTGACGTCATCGATTATTTTTTAAATAAGAAGACACCCTGTTCAATTTTTTTTCTGGAAGGTGTTTCCATTGTCTATCTGACCATATACTAATATTAGGAAAATAAAGTGATACAGGGTGAGAAAAAATTATTTTATATTTACAAGCTAATAATTATGCTATCAATGTACACAGTTACCTAAATAGGTCGGAGAGGGTAAATCGAATGGCCAACTAGATCTCCTGATTCAACTCCTCTCGATTTTTTCCTCAGAGGTTATTTGAAGAGAAAAGTTTATGTAAGAAGCCGGAAAGATCAGATAATTTGAAAGAACGAATACGAGTGAATATTTCACAAATATATTCAGAAACGATAGCAAAGTTCGAGAATGATTTGTTCTCTGTCTATCACATTGTATTCTTGCAGAACGTCACGAATTTGATTATTTATTGTAACGATTTCCGTTGTAAATATTAAATAAAATAATTTTTTCTCACCCTGTATTACTTTATTTTCCTAATATTAGTATACCGTCAGATAGATAATGAATATACCTTCCGAAAAAAAATGGACGGGGTATGTTCTAATTTGAAAAAATTAATCGATGACGTCACCACAACTACGCGGATGACGTCACATACTCCGTATGTATATCAAGAGATGTCAATTTGAAAATAAAAATCGACCTGTCTCGGGATTTTCCTTAAAATTCATAAACGTTAGAGATAATGAATTTATTCCATACATTTCCACCATACTGTATGTAATATCCTAAAGGTCTAAATTTTGAAGTAGAGGGTGCTGAAGAAGTGAGCAATAACGAATAGCACTCTTTCTCTATAGACTTGTCATAAAGTAAAGTAATCAATATTTTCATGACTTATTGACTTCATCAAGTAGATAAGTGATCCAGCTAATGGAAATACTATTTTATTTTCAAAAATATGAAATACAAAAGGTATACAAATATTCCTGAACATATCGAATTTGGCGAATAATAAAAAAAAACACTTTTCAAATAGTATCGGACCTAGTTTGAATCCCCATCTTCCTACAGAAAAAAAATCACACCGAAATATGGACTGGTGTTTTCACAAGAAGTCCAGAGCGCGAATTGTCCGATGATATTTGCGCCCTCTGGTGATACTCCAAAATATGAAGATGAAAAAACGAGTCAGTCAACACAATATCATAGATTGGAACCATAATAATATGAAATTATTGGTGCAACTAATGATGAATTTGCGGATTTGCATAGGAAAAGCTTGAAATTTTGAAATTCAAAGGTGTAATGAGATCTAAAAATCCAAATGGAGAAGAAAATGATATTGTATTCTCATGTGGAATGTATATGATTCTGAAAATGGTACATATATTGGGACCAACGGGAGATGAATATCCAAAATACAAAATATGTAGTGAAAGCAGTCCTCAAAAATCAAAGAAATAAAAAGTAGAAGAATGAAGGCCTTAGGAAAATATAGTAATTATTCATTATTATTCATAAATAAATAATATTCATAATAACCTGTATTTGAATGTCTTTGATAATAACCGAGAATATAACTTATCAACGTTATTGAAAGTAGCTCTCAATCTCCCAATCACTCCGTATGGCTATTTTAATGTTATACCTCGTAATTTATATGACTCTTGAAAAGCTGTTCATATAAATAGATACAGAATTATCCAAATTTTGTAAGAGTTTGATTGATGATTTTCTTCAAATCAACAAAATAAGATTGATTTTTTCTATTCATATTGATTTTTCATAATTTTTCAAATATGGAAATAATGCACAAATCAATTACTTATATTTTCATTATTCGATTCAAAACGTCGCAACCCTGGTTTTTCATAATGTTTATAGAATACAAATATTCATCATAGGTACCTACCTACTGGTGAATATACCGTCGATTATCAGATAAAGTGTTCGATCCTCGTTCCGCACACATGCAGGCGAATGTATCGCATCTACTCTCACTCATTGTTTGGGACTGTGTGGAGTCACAGGTTTTTTTCAAACATGCAAAATGCTTATTAAAAATAAATTGTTGAATATCCTTTGTAGCATTTAAATGACGACAAATGGTTTGAAAATATAAACAATTGAAGGGGTGTCAGTAATACATTGAACGTGTATTTTTTGAAAACTCGTTAACATGGATTTTCCAAATTGCTCGTTTCAACCATAATAATTTCCGTTTCGTGTAAACTTCGGTAATACCAGAAATGGAATATTATTGAATTCCCGAAATCTAAACAATGTCATTTTTGAAATCCAACCTAAAGAAGTCAGGAAAATATTTTCAGAATCTCAATTTTCAGAAATTGAAAATAAAATCACGAAATTCATAAGTTCATTTTTAATGGGTACCTCCTTTTGAACTTTTTGAAAAAATGATGGTAGGGGATACTGCCCAACTAGACATAGTTCCAAATAGGTATAGACGCCATTTTTCTACTTTCGTCGAATATTTCGGAGAGATTTGTTTGTTCCACGGAAGCATAATAGTTGTCCTCTGAATGTTTACCGAGTGGCATCTGTCAGTTTTACGAAAAAATTCGATATTCAGTGAGTGATATAAGACAATGCTTGATTCTTTAAAATTTTATATCGCAACTTACGTGTTTTTTTCTTTTCAATTAACATTTGTCTGATTTTTTAATTACAATGCAATTTCCATTATATTATACCATGAAACTTTCATGATAAATCGGATAAGTATACCACAAACGTTTAGTATACACAATGTTTTATGAAGTTATACAGATTTCACATGATGGCATACCTATAACCGAAGGAGAATTATCTAACCTATACGATGCCAGAATTGGACTGGAAGAAGGCATAATATGCCATCATGAGGCAGCAATGTGTTCAACTATTATTTTGTCAACATAAAAAAATGAATGGAGTTATTTAATACCAACTCATTAAATAGGTAGATACTTTATTCATACCAATAATGTATATTTTCCTCTCATTTGATATACTGATGAAAGCTCGACTACACATTATGAACACAAAGACCAGTTGGCTGACTGTGTGAGGAGAGAGCCGAGCGCCGAGCGCGCGATAATGTAGTATTGTCTCATTAAATAAGTACATGTAGATATCTGCTACATGAAAAATTTTCATTCTGGAAACTTATTTCATCTATTGGCTCAATTTTGTTCGCAGCATGTATACAAAAATTTTCATAAATAAAATTTTTTCTCGATTACTGAAAATTGTCATTCCGAAAATAACAAGTTGAAATTTGCTACAGTTCTAGAAATTGATGAACACGAATTTTTCACCAATATTGTATATGGCAAGAAGCGCTATCATGTATACTTCAATTTGAAAAAAAAATCAGTCCGATCGCTCAATTATTTCCAGAAATATAACGGTAGGAACGATAAAAAACGTGTTCTACAGAAAAATCGTACTTTTTGTGTTTTTTCAGAATAAAAAAGTTCTTGGCCTAGAGAAAATGTCGTAAAAAGTGATTTGGTATACACAATCATCAAGTTGAAGATCCGCAGCAAGTCTGATTTGAATCTACGCCAGTTTTGTTTTCTCGAAAACTGAGAGACAGCATCCCAGTATTACTCGCATATTAGATTATCGAGCAATGCGAATAAAAACGTCAGTCGCGATATCACCCGTACTAGATGAGAAGATCGTTCGTTGAACAAGGATAACCGTTGATTTATGACGATTTGGTAACCGCCCACTGCTGTTTCCTCCAAACCCCCCCTGTCCCGGATTTGGACAAAGTGTCTGGCCTTTCCCAGCCTTAAAAAACTTGTATCATAATATACTATTTTAATTTTACAGTGTCCTTCATAAAGTCCGCATCATATGGGAAAAATTTTTATTAATGATTTATTTTGAAATTCGACTTGGGCGTTAAGTTGTGTGAAAAATATGAAAAAAGACCTACTCGGATGTGGTCACGTGACTTTCGCTACCTGTCAAAAGTAATATGTTTTCAAAGTAAACGCTAAAAATAGGCTTATTTATTGGAATTTCAAAAAATTTCAAGGGAAAAAGTTGTTTCTTTTTCGATTTTACACCTACATCTCAAATTTGAACATTCACAAAATTGATGAAAGTTTGATAGCCGGAGTAGTAAGAATTTAATTTGAGATTTGTACCGTGAAAAGTCGTAAACTTTGGTTAGATGAAAGTAAAGTTTCAATATGCATTTTATCCGATTTTCTCTTTTCGACGGTTTACGTAATGTAGAATAATACGAACGTGGCATGCCGCAATGACGATAATTCCGACACCGACCCATATTTCACCCGGATCGAATCGCTCATCTTTCAGCGCGAGTTACTCACCCATTCCCCAGGAGAGGGTGCTACGACTGCTACGACGAAGCGAGGCGAGGCAACGGTAATAAACATTCTCCGATTGCTGTATTATTGCACCCCACCAGGACACGAACCAGAGGCGTTACAATGACGGACAATTATTTGTCGACATCGATATATCAGGTCGACTCACACTCTTTGCTGATTGTTCCAAATAAAATTGAAACACGGTGTAACTAATTTATCTTTGAAAGGGAAAATAGTCTATTCAGTCAAAAATATCAAACATAGTTTGAAATTGAATGTCTGGTAGACTACGAGCAGTAAACAACTACTTTCCTGGCAAATAACACGCCGAACATTGAATTATATCTGCTCGTATAGTCCATGCAACGATTCAGACTGTGAATGCAGATCGCAAATATTTCTTTCTTCCTAAGACGTGACAAATTCACATCAGGACAGGCACACTCAACAACCTACAGACCGGTTTCGGGTTATTGGCCCTTATCAGTGCAGGGTAGTTATCCGAGTAGGGACCGTGACATCTCCACTCCAAGCGTTGCCTGTTCCAATGCATTTTCGTCGCGTCTATTTGACCGTACTGAGCCGCGTTCCAACAGACAATTGGAAGTGGCGACGCCATGCGGCAGAAGAAAGACAATCCAGAAACAAATCTCCCAAGTTACAGAACTTGGACGTAGCTGATAGGTCGACTAAGCCACGGCCCTCTCTAAACAGGCCGGGAAGTGATTGACTTGGCAACGTAGCAGCAGGCTGACCGCGAACGCAGATGCAAGCAGATGTATCATTCAGTATATGCATATTCGCGTAGGGATGTTTGTTTACCTCGTGTTTGTCGGTCGAATAATTGATATAATCGTCTGAAATTCGGTTCAATATTGATGGATATTAATGGTATTGTATAGAAGGAAGTGTTGATATAATAATCCGTGCGGAAATTACCGTAAAACTAGTGTTTTGTTTCAATTGTGAGCGAGGTTGATGAGTGTTTGTTCATAGTGAGGTTAAGTAGTGAAATAAAATGCCTAGGAAATGTTGCGTTCCTGAATGTAAGACAAATTACGATTCTACTCTGAAAAGGGAGAAAGCGAAGATTACTTTCTCCTTTCCTAAAAATGAATATTTAAGGAAAAAATTGTTGAAAGCCATTCCTAGAAAAGATTGGCAACCGACCAAATATTCTGTAGTATGTAGCGTACATTTCGAACAGGGTGATATTATAAAATTTGTAAAAACTGTTTCTCCAGAAGGTACCTTGAATGACACTCCTTGTGTACCGACCTTGAAAGAAAATGCTGTCCCTTCAATTTTTCCAAATTTGCCACATTATTTATCAACAACAAAATCCGTTCATCGTAAAAATCCGGAATGCAGACGACAAAATCAAATCCATGAGAATGAATTATTAGTGCGAAATTTTGAAACATCTGACATGATCGATAGTATTGATGATTTATTGAACAGTTATTCCGTAAAGTTGACAATATCTGATTCCTGGAACATTAAAATAATCGGTACAAAGATTGTATTCTTCACATTGAATTCTGAAAATGCTCATTTGAAAATTGAAAATCAACTCATCATAGATAATGACCTCAATATCAAGATTTTTGTAGAGGGCAATGAACTCAGTTTCATAGAATTGAATTGTATTTTGAGTTTTGATATGAAAATTAACAGGTGGTCTCAGTTGCAAAATTTGTTAGATAGGTTTAAGTACGGTTATATCAGATCAGAAATGAATTTAGTACAAGAAAACCTCAAACGCGCTTTGGAATATCTGAAGAATGCTTTACAAATTAGTGAAACTGAAGAAGGATTCTTGTATTCTAAGTAACTTGATTTTATTGTTGATCAAATAATACAAATGACTAGATCAAAGAGAAAATATTCAGCATCCACAATTATCACGGCGTTTATGATTAATATTCAATCAC
Source organism: Chrysomela aeneicollis (assembly GCA_029955515.1). NCBI lineage: Eukaryota > Metazoa > Arthropoda > Insecta > Coleoptera > Chrysomelidae > Chrysomela > Chrysomela aeneicollis. The sequence goes on along the minus strand of JARUHQ010000009.1, from coordinate 6,272,341 downwards.
CAGCTACTTATGATTTGATTCGAAATTTTTTATTATTGCCTACTAAGAGATATCTTCGGAACCTTTCATCAAGTTTGGATGTCTCTCCAAATAAGGATGAAAATAATGAACATTATTTGTCCAATATATCTTCCTCACTCTCTACCAATGAGAAGGTTGTAGTGCTCCTTATAGACGAAATATATATCAATTCAAGATTAGACTATCGTGCGAAAACTATTGTTGGGACAGCATCAAACAAGAAAGAAGTGGAATTTGCAAAAACGGTTTTGGCATTCATGATTTGTTCTGCATTCGGAAATTTCTGTGAAATTTTCAAATTATTACCAGTTTTGAATATAACAGGAAATGAGATGGCCCCTATAACAAAATCTGTGATAAATATGGTACAGAGCAGTGGTTTTGAAATTTTATGCATCATTACAGATAATCACAGAATTAATCGGTCAATGTTCAATAGTATGGTATCTGAAGGACAAACAGGGGCACCTATTCAACTTATTTTTATGTAATAAATAAATCAATATTATATGATTCCAATGACGGTCGTCGCTGTGTGCACGGGCGAACGTGTGCTACGGTAGGACCGGACTACCGCTACAGCACTTTGCGGTGTTGCCTTTTCTTGTTCCAGGCCTGTTTAGAGAGGGCCGTGACTAAGCTAATAAATGAAAAATGGAAAAGCCATAAATTGGACAAATTTTGAAAGGGAAAATAGTCTATCCAATTTAAAATATTGAACATAGTTTGAAATTGAATGTTTGTAATTTTTGTCCAATTTATGGCTTTTCCATTTTTTTATTTATCTTTGTTTCAATCTGAATGAGACAGTTTGTTAACACAGGCAGTAAGAAGCGCTCTCCACTATAAAAATAACTATCAGAAATGGTAAAAACAAGAAACTTTACGATTGGCCGGTACTTGATGAATATATTGATAGTATAATTGTAGAATAACATAGAACGATTAGATTTTGAAAATATATGTTTTACTTGTTTCGCTAACACCAGTAGCTTCTTCAAGTATTAGTCCACTACAATCTACGGGATTATATAATATTTAAGCCCCTATCGAAGTCACTGAAGAATTCAAACCTATTACTCAATGACCAACTACTGCAAATAATTCACCATTGTTGAATTTGTTTTCCTGGAATAAGATTGAAATTATAGAACTCAGGGTAACCCTCGGGGTAACCCTCGGGGTAACCCTTTGGAGGGATAATTTTTGTGACCTCGATATATAGGTTATTGTTGTCAATTGTATGTTAAGGTATAGTAAATATTATTGCCTTTGTCGTGAGTCAAATATATATATATATAGAAAATATATTATGTGAAAATCTAATTGTTCTGTGTTATTCTACAACCCTCAACCCTTCCAGATTATTCTCTTGAAGTTTTTAAATAGTCGCTGCAGCTCATATTCAAACTCAATCATTATTCTTTTTCTGTGTGAGTATTTAGTTTCTGTTAGTTGGTAATTCTTCGTTTATTGGTGATGCTTTGTCGATGCCCGATGGTATATTTTTCTTGACCAATAAGGATAATAAATGTGTATGGGCATTTTTTACGGAGAAATGCTCGCAAAAATGGCTTAATGTTCAAATATGTTCCTACGATATATGTGATTGATGATTCCTGAACATCAAAATATCATTAGTCAGAATCAAAATCGGATAATAAAAAAATCATGCGTTTTAAGCCAAATGCTATACTGAATCAGAATGAAATAATTGTTTTTTTTAATAAAAGACTATTACTGCTATTATAGTAGAAATACCATAATAATAATATTAGAATTCAGAAGCGAGCCTCTGAAAAGTTAGGTTGATTTAATTTTAACGAACGTATAAAATTTGATTATTGAAAATATATAAAGGTCACCTCGAGTCAAACTCACTTCAAGTTGTCAATCAATGTATTAATTGATAAATAAGAATATACACTTATACATTACGTTATAGGACAAAGAATGAAGTGAAGAATCAAGTGGGCATATAAATTGACATAAAATATGAGTTATAGAACACAGAAGCATGATAGCAAACAATGACACAATTGCCACTGACGAATTCTGAATGTCTAATTTGAAAATCTATCTGGCACAAACTGTGGAATGAAAATCTTTATTATACATTGAATAAAAGGGGTTTACTTTTTTTTTGTTTCATCTGCATGTTTACGCCACTGGTAAGAATGGGATCCTGCATAAGGACGAACATGAAAAAAGAGCGACCTTCTCGGTTTGAGATGTGATGATTTATGTTAGAAGTCGTAGATATAAAGCTGGGGAGGAAATAGCGATATCGAGCGAAAAAGACATCGTTTCTATCCATCGAAATGGAATGAATTAATCGGTTCACAAACCCAAAATTAAATTATGATACTCCCAGTATTAAGGAGGAGAAGAATTTATGGCCATCGTTTTGGGAAAGAAAGAAAACTTATACACGTGAAACGAATATTATTTTCACATAAATTTCGAAATGTGCGACACAATCACTTTGTACCTACTTTGTCAATAGTTCCTTGTCACAAATCATCATTTACTTCGGAACTTGAATTTATTATATTGAAATCTCCATCTTATCAAAATCAAATCAAAATATACTTTATTGTCAGAAGAAATGATATTCTCATTGACAAAGTCATCTTAAATAAGAAAAATAAAACATAAATCACCTGAATTTGTAAAACATTCTGGTAACAAACACAAACAATTATTATAAAACAGATAACACATGAAATTTCAAACATTCTGGTGATAAAATAAATAGGTACAACAATTATAAAACTAACATAAACATAAAACTAGGAACACATATTTTTGCATATATTTTTTTATGTATTTAGGTAAAATAAGAGTTCTAGTACATGTGTGTTAAAGGTTGTCTGAGTAAAATTCCTCTACTGAAGTATGCTTTCTGTAATAAATTTTTTTTCACAGCACATTTGAATTTTTTGGAATCTGAAATCTTCTTGATCTCGTCAGGTAAATGATTGAATAGTTTTTTTCCATTGTATAAGAATGAGTTTTTAACCTGTGTTGAAGATGGAATTGGCATAATTAAATCCATAGTTTGTCTTGTATTATAGTAACGAGTCCTTCTAGAATTTTCATTATGACATTTTCTATGAATAAGACACACTGATTCTAGAATAAAAATACATGCCAGGGGTAAGATCTTATTTCTAATAAATAAAGGTTTGCAAGAATCTAGGAATTTAGCCTGACATATGTACCTCACTGCTCTTCTTTGCAACACAAAAAGCATGTCAAACAAATATTGACTGCATGACCCCCAAAAACAAATACCATATCTCAGATGAGAATCAATGAGAGCAAAATATACGGTTTTAGCCATTTCCCTACCCAGTTCCCATGAAGTTGTTTTAACTGCAAAGCAACCAGAGGCTAACTTCTTCCTCAACTTGTCAATATGGACTTCAAACTTAAGTCTCTCATCAATCTGTAACCCGAGGAATCTTGTCACCGTCTTGTAACTAATAACTTGATCACCAATGTAAAGTTCTTGGAGCAGGTTACAATTAAACGTCAGGATATTGGTTTTTGAAATATTGAAGGAAAGCATATTGGAATCACACCATTCTTTGAATTTCTTTATGTCACATTCAATAATATGCTGCATTTCAGAGCTATTCCGATTGTGCCACAGTATTGTCGTGTCATCTGCAAACTGTGTAAACTTTTCCTCAATATCAATTGTGGCTAGGTCATTAATATAAAGCAGAAACAGAACCGGGCCAAGCACAGACCCTTGAGGAACTCCCCATTTAACTTCCAATTGACAAGATACGCTATCATGGATGGATACGCTTTGAGTTCTTCCTGATAAATACGACTCAAATCATTTTAAAGCTATGTCCCTAAACCCATATATTTCTAATTTTTGAATCAGAATTTTGTGGTTGACGTAGTCAAACGCCTTGGTCAGATCGCAAAAAACTGCCGCGGCTGCTTCCCTATTAGTACTCTTTCCGCTCTGAAATCCAAATTGGACAGGATTTATAGAACTATGCTTATTCAAAAATAACATTCGTATCTTCACTAATTTCTCTATTATTTTTGATAATGTAGATAACATAGAAATAGGTCTGAAGTGTGCAGGGTTTTTTGTCTCACCACCTTTGAATAATGGTATGACTATTGCTTTTTTCAGACACTGTGGGAATATATTGAAACATCAAATGAAATATTTATAGCTTTTACCAATACTGCAAGAGCAGAGTCGGGTAGTTGTAGGAATATTTTAATTGATAAATCATCCCAGCCTGATGCATTTTTATTCTCTATTCCAGTAAGTATTTCTTTTATTTCTACAATGTATGTAGGTGAGAAAAAGAAAGATTCTGAAACAGATAAACCATTCAAATAGCGTATGGGGTCAGTTTTAGAATTAATTTCATTTGAAAGATTTTCCGCCACTGAACAATAGTATTTATTGATATCATCACGTTCCAAAATGGTCCTCACAGGAGATATATTATTTTTACCTCTCAATTCATTAATTATAGACCAGCTCTCTTTAAGCTTGTTTCCTGATGTTTCAATTTTATTTCTATAGTGAAATTGTTTTGCAACCCTTAAAATTCCTCTATAAATTTTACGGTATTCATTATAGAATGAAATAAAGGCTTCATTAGTGATGGCAAACTTTCTGATTGCATGTAGAGATCGGAGATTTTTTGCTGACACTTTTATACCTTTTGTTATCCAAGGTTTCCTAAGTTTCCTCTTGATATTTCTGAGTGGAAAAACCACACTGAATATATCACAAAGTCAAGTCCGATAATTCAACACCAGGTTTTATGATATATATAACATTGATATCTGGCTGGTTCATCATTTTGTTGAAGACTGAGGGGAAACCTGACGCATATCGATTACCTATGATCAGAAATTTCGAAGCTTCATTTTCCATTATGATAAATGATTTTTGTTTCCTCGAATCCATACTACTAATTGTAACTTTAGCTGAAAATGAAACTAAATTCTTCATATAGTCCTGTTGAATTGATTCTTCAATTTCTTCATAGAGTGTTGTGTCGTCACCTCGAATTGAATTATTCTGGGAATCTTGCTGCACTTTCTTATTTACTTCAATTATATTGCTCTCATAATTTTCATACTGTGAATCCCCTAATTCACTATTGTCAACGCTACTGAAACACGTGGGGTCAGTCATTGTTGATTGATGACTCACATGGTAGAGATAAGTTTGTGTGTCTATACTTTTTGTAGGAATTACTTTTTCTTTTTCTGAGAGTTCAGCTTTTAATTTATTTATTTCACGCTCCATTTCTTCAACAAGCTTTTTCTGTTTGTCTAAAAGATAATTCATTTCTGTTTCGGACTCCAGTGCTTGTTGTAAAGCAAGTTGCTTATCTTTTTTCAGTTTAAGTATGAACTTGTCTTTCAACGCTCCATCCTCTTCAAGATCATTGATTGTTTTTTCTAGTAGGGAAGTTTCATTCACACTATCACTCGTGAAGCTGTCTTCCTGACAGCAAATTATTTTATTATCCTTGATAAATTTCACTTTCTTCTTCAAATGCTGTTGAATGCAACTCCTATGGAAAACGCAGGAACAATTTGTGCAAACATAATGAACAAATGGCTTAAGTTTACAACACTTGTAGTTCATTTTCGAGAGCTATCCAGACACCATTCATCACTCACACACTCACAAACCAAGGGAACAAGTCTCTCGAAAAATAAAATCCAGAACTGACAATTATTATAATCTAAAAAAATATATTTGACTGTTTCCTTTCACAATTCATGCTGGGTTTATTAATTCAACTAAACTAAAAAACAATTTAGAATTAAGAATGTTGAATACACGAGAACGTCTATGAGGGATTATACATTTAAATTAAGAAATAAGAATTACGAATTTGGTCAACTTTCAACTTGACAACTAAGAATTAAGAAATTTTGTGGACAGAACGCGCAAAACGATTAGAATCGTTGGAATGCCATCATTTGTCATTGTTTCTAATAGTGTTTATGGTTTTCAGGTTCAGGATCTTTTAGTTCTTTCGGGTTTCTTGCTCATTTGATTAACAATGAGCTTTCAATCATGTGACATTCAACATCCGATTATTAATTGCATTGTATAAACACCTTCCCAATCGTTAATTCATAATTATTAATTATTAATTCTTAGTTGTTACTTTAGTTGAATCTATAAACCCAGTATCAACCTCTTTCCACAGGTATTTCTCTTATGTTGTCTGTAATGTTATTCAACATTTGCAAACTTGTATACACTATTTGTGAATCGCTGCATAGACTGTGGGTGGATATAATTCAATGTTTTACGTGGCATTAGCCAGAAAAATTATTGTTTTCTGCTTGTGCATGTCCACCTCAATTTATTTTAAAAATCGAGAAGTGAAAAGCTACAATAGGCATACTACAAGATTAAAAACACTTAACTTCTTACAATTATAGGACAAAAGAATAGCTCTGAGTTGATATCAGTTACGCCCTTCGAGTTCATCGGAAAAAGCAAATATTTTCTCACAAACAGGCATATCTGCCTTTTCGCCCATGCATACGTGATATAATATGTTGTATCGAATCCACCAGATACGCCATGATGGTGAATATTCATTGACATGCAACTATAAAAGATACAGTTACGCCACTTCGTGAGGTGAAAAGAGCAAGATTATGAATTAACAATTATAATATTTCTCCGTAAAGGCTACATTTCTTTTACGCCACTGCCTTGTTTATCCGTGCAGTTTGACCTGTCAACCGGCTGGGTACACAGCACAGTACACGTCATGGCTTGGGGAAAAGCGGGGCTATTCCCAAGGATATTAAACTTATAGGATGGTCCATTCCCTATGATGCCCACACTAGCCGGTTTTATGACGTCACCCGGCTACCTTCTGCTTCTGGTCTTGGATTTTTCCATGATCGAATAATGACGGCGCTTTGTTTATTTTTTCGATTTTGAGGTTAACATTTCTTTGGTGAAAATATTGAATTATCTGAATTGCAATAGCTTCACAAACCAGTATTAGACAAAATCTCAAAAATAAAGGCAACGTAAGTAGGTACATGCCATACGAAATGCTAGTTACATAAAATATTTTCATATATGTAAGCAAGGGATGTAACCATTTGATTGCAGGTATAATGCTATTCACGGATGCAGATTCTACATGTTTGAGGCATACATGTTTCTTGCATTTCCGGAGCCAAAAGACTCAATAAATATTCAAAAAGGGAATGAATTGATTTAAAAGATACCTCTCTGCATGGCTGCTACTTAAATTTTGGATCCCAGAAAATGGTATTTGGTCACAACATTCCACAACTGAAGACACAGCTGAAAATGAATCAAGTAAGAAATATATACTCTTGTGAACTAATATCCTAATATTGGTATTTTTATAGGTTCACCATTGAGGAGAAATCTCACAAAAATAATTTGTTCAGCCTGGCATCACAAAGAGAAATAAGTAGTGATTTAAAATTCGTCACTCCTTTTTGTCCATTTTTAAATGTAAGAAACAATTTCTTGAAGATAGAGAGGTGAACAAATACAGACAAAAAGAGGATTTAATGAGCATTATATGAATTTGATTCAAGTGAAATGAAATAGAACTGAATACATTGAAACAATTGTCAATCACAAATTTCATTGAGTCTTGTTAATATATTATTAAAATCAGCAAAACTGTGTTCTTATCTTTAGGTAGAATAACAATTTCTGATACTTCCCTGTTCCTCAACGATTTTTCAAGTAAGCATTGATGATTATAGGTCATTGTTTTAATAAATAGAGAGCTAGAACTGGAAAAATATAAACTGTAAGACATCCAATTTATTCTTAGAATTCAGCAAAGAATTTTGATATTGTGTATTTTCAGATTAATGATTGAACACATCATATTCATAATAAATAGCTACCCATAATAACTTCAAAATAATAGAGGCCTACCTCTCATATTGTTTTGGAATTTTTTATTAATTCTTACAGTACATTATAGATGAGTCTATCGTTTTATAGTTACATCCAGCATTTTTTAATCTGTTCATACCCTGAAAACAAGTAATACTATTAGTGAAGTTGAATTTTATTGATGCTAGTCAGCAACTGCCTTCACTATATTTACTCCTTATTCCAATGTATATCGACTTTCTGACCACTGTAGTACTTTGTCAAAGAACTTGGTATTTAGTAGGTACTGTAGACTGTTCATGTAACATGATTATAATCCTATCAACTATCACACTGTCCTGCAGATCTTCAAGAAAGTGATGTCCTACTTACTATTCCCAACCAAATTTCTGTTCATATTGTTGAAAGTGAAATCACTGAATCAAAAAAAGATAAAATATTCTTTCATACTGAAATAGTGATCTGAGATGACGAAAATAATAAGGTGAAAAGTTCTCAATGTTGATGAGATTATTATTTATGTTTTTTACTTCATAAAAATCAGAGACATTGTATCACACTGTATGTTGCCACTGATAAAAATCACAAATCAATCAGAGAGGAAGTGACGTTTCACTCCCAGCTACGTCACATCCGGGCGAAAAATATCTGCGGAATGGACCATCCTATAGTTTAATATCCTTGGGCTATTCCGACCTCCCTCAAAATGCCGTCCATCTTTGAATAAAAGTACGGAAGGAATGAGTCACTGAAAGAGCGAGCACCCCAAAACAGTTGCTGTGAGATAACGAAATTAGTTTACAGTGTGCCCAACATAAAAGATGAACAGCATGAGGATCATGCGGATCTATAGGTGACCGTAAGAGTTACACATTCAACTAGGCAAAAATTTGCACAATAAATAGATGTTGAGAAATCCCAAAAATGTTGTGTTACTTCCGGAGTTATTCGAAAAAAAAACGAAATTGGCGGTTTGGTTTTTATTCTTTTTTCTGAAGTTATTTTAAAAGTTTTGAAAAACCAAAAGCACTTCCTCTTTGCCACTTTTTCGGCTCTACAATATGGCGTCCAGAAAATCTCCATACAAACTTTTCAAGGTCTCAAACCATAATATATTTTTTTTTGTGATATCATGTAAGTTTATAATATAAATTGAATTTCCCGCCAAAATTGAATCAATACTGGAATGAAGCTGAGACATTATATTTTGATAATACATGCACAATTCCATTGTGAACTTTTGATTAGAGCATGATGAAACAGGATCATGGAACCTATTTCAAAAGAAATATTGCCAAAGCATCCGAAAACAATAGAGATATACGCGTATTTTTCAGACTCATGAGAAATGCATGTGGAATTTAGTAGTTAAATGTACAGATGGATCGTAATTTAAAATTCCCGCCTAAACTCCAATAATAATAATTATTAACATGGTAGGCTATTCCATCTTCAGATGCGGAGTTCATAAATTCAGCATTCATCAGCCCCATAAGTATCCAAATGCCTGTACTGTAGAGTGTAGACGAATCAATTATTGTGATTAATCCTTCGAACGAATAATTATTGTAAATCGGCCCGTATATATTAAAAGCCACCTTATACTTTATGCCCACTCCCCACCGCCTGCATGTCAGTAGTGTTAGAATTAAGAAACTGAGACGAAAGCATGCGTATTGCTATATAGAATAACAGTTATATCGAGCAATAAAAGATACAGCCCATGATACAACGTATCAATAATATCGATTGGAAAAAACATCTCTATAAGCACAAACTGTCCTAGGACGTCCCTATTTGGTACCATTCATGTCCGATTGTCTACAACGTTCCTGTGAGGTCGTACATGCGAGCGTAAATGGGATGTCCCATATAGTACATTTCGAGGTATATTGATTCAAAAAACATAACTACAACATCCTTTAGACGCATGGACGTATAAACACAGATGGACACAGCACGCCTATACCTTCATCGCACATTGTTTTGAAGGCTTAGAGTTCGTAGGCAGTCGGGTTGAAGGGAAGAGAGTTGGAAACGATAGACTGTGATTGTTCCCTCCGCTACAGTGGCGTACGTTATTAACGTATCAAGAAGTTTTATTTCGTTGTCAATAAAATTCAATGGACGATTCAAAACTAAAAACACACTCAAATATGAGCTAATCACTGAATTAGTAGCTATAGGTATATAGAATGAATAAAAATAAATAATATCAGTTATTTTGACAACACTTATAATCTATCGAACATCTATCGGCAGAAGTATCCTAAATTGAATAAACAACATGATATTAAACCCCTGTGATAACTTTATTCTTCTTTATAGGTAACTCAAAGTTAATGTAGAAAGATAATATGATGTAATAGTTTTATATTAAGGTTACTTTATTAATTTTGTAGATACAGTGACTGACATAGAATTGCGATTTCTGAAACAGGTCCTCAATGTGACTATTGATTTCTGAACAGAATAGTCTTCGTAAAACACTCCGTAATCTGACAGTTTCGTATTCTTATTTTGAAATATTTATGAAGGATTAGTTTCAAAAATTGTACAGGGTGGCCATCAATATTATCTCCATCATAGAAAGTGGTCACCAAAATGTTGATATAATTCCTTCGGAATATTTTGTGATGTTTTACTCACCAAAATATTCATAAGGTTATCAACTCTTTTATTATAAATATTCGTTGTTTTATTAAAAAATCTAAAATATTTCTCAGCCTCTTTACGAATTCCAATGACTAATTTAGATGCTTTTGTAAGGTTTTCACACTCTTTTCTGTAGCTTGGAAAAAGTTTTTTCATTTTCATCTGTCAATAACTTCTTACATCTGGAGCAAGTTACAATAGAATTCAAACTCCTTGATATGAAACCTGCTATATAATATATAATAATAATATCATTGGAATACTATTATGATCATGAAATGATAAACCCATTGTTACGCCTATGTTACTCAGATTCGATAATGTAAACATATAGTATTTACGAATGAAATGTCAGATCTGGGTGTAAAAACTTGGTTTTCCTGCATAACCAGCACTGCTTCACCATTTTTACTGTCTATGTTCAAAGTATTTCACAAAAATAACTCGATAAAACACTAATAATCACTCAAACGAAATTTGGTAAACAAAGACTTGCTCCAAGCGAATGTCAAACGAGACTGATTTGAAGCAATGTTGCCAGTTGTACATAACCTCTGTTGGCTCTGCTACTTCCGCAGGAGTAATACCACATAATACTACCTCGATTACAAGCAATTTTCATTTTATTGAGTTGATCCCATTTGTTTCAGGAACTTTCTGAAATTATTACGATAGGATTGGATAATTAAAATATCCCAAATGAACAGAATAAGATCTCGGACTAAAATTAGGATTTATCAATGACAAGACGTGACAACATCTAATTCAATGGCAGGTGTACAGAATGTGACCATGTCACTGAATTTCTCGGCTTCACATTATAACGTAAACAACTGAGTCCATCTATGTTTATACGTCCATGTTTAGACGCCTCTGCAAGGATGTCCCATGAACAACATCCTATGGACACACGTAATATTCTGACAATGTTCAAATATACTTATTTCAGAATATTCCAATCGAATGATACCAGAACAATCTCATCCTGCTACAAATATTCTTTAAACATTCATTCGATAATATTCCTATACTAAAATAAAATGTAATTAATATAATTTGTTGAAGATTATGTTATTTGTATTTCAATCAATTACCTATTGTAAATAATAGATAAGAAGACAGCAAACATCATACAAACAGACAATCACAGAAGTCAATCAACGATCGGTCTTGGATGGGTAACTGCAACTGCCTGATATCACGACAGTTTTTTTATTCCTCAGTTCTTCAAATTTGGGTCCTTAGATGAAGTCCCAAAGTAATCCCGAAAGGACGTCCCTAGTTGCTCCCCAAGTGGACCATTTGTGCGTCCCACAGACGTACCATGGTCGTCCGTGGTACCAAATTTGAACGTCCTATGCAAATAACGTCGTGAATGTCCTAACAGGATATCCGAAGGACGTCTATAGGACATGATTGTGCTATTAAAGATGGTCTCACGAAAAGGATAAGTTCAACCGAAGAAATAATAGCCTACCGACTAAAAATGTAGGGTAAATGTTCGGTTAGTTGGCGATGTCGAATTGTTTCAAAATTGTAGGCTATTTTGGCCTCCTGATCACGAATTTAAAAACCAAATTGCGCGGAAACGAATACTTTTCGAAATATTCCCAAAATAAAACCTTCATCACCCTTATTATTTTGCTATTGTTCCACTGCTCATCACTGGCTTGTCTGTTGTACACGAAACTCGATGTTAGTGCTCGCGGAAAATAGATGCCATAATCATTATAATTCAGTTATCAGAAAAACAAAACGAGAATGCTAAAATTTGATATCACATTGAATATTTATGCAGTTTTTTAAATAACGGCCATGATAGCTGTCAACAGAGAGAATATACAATACTATGGCAAAGTTGCCAGTGGTCGTCTGTTCACGCGAGGGAATTCTCATTAAATATACATCTGTCCTTCTTTTCGACACGAAGTAGAGACAGATAGAAATACTGAATGCTCCACGAGAAATGTGTTTGTCACCAATGTCACCTCTTGTCATGGAAGATGTTAATATGAGCTTTGATAATAATTTTGAAGTAAATGGTTAAATTAATAAATAGAATGCCGTTTCTCATGAAATATTACTTTATAGTTAATAAGGAAGGTATACAGTTCATCAAACAACAATTAAAGAAGAATGATAAATGTTGAATCACTGAATAAGTGTTGCTAAATAACGGAGTATTAATGACTTTATTTTGCGAATATCTCGAAAAGTATTGGTTTCCGCACAATTTGGTTTTCAGATTCGTGATCATCAGGAGGCAAAAATACTCAAGTACAGCCAAACATTTTGAAAAAATTCGACATCGCCACCTAACCGAACATTTACCAAATATAGAACGCATAATGCTCCTTCCTCCTGCGCCTTTATTCTATAGGCCACGCCGCCGCCCGTTCCACAAAACCGCCCCCGCCAAACAAACCCATGTGACGCCGCCGCCCAGCTCGTTAGACAATCGGGAACGTCACGGCGTGCGATATTAATGCGAACGCGACAGCTCGATGGCATCCGCTGCGGATGGGCGTGTGGGCGGGTGGGCGGTTGGGGTTGGGGGCGGCGGGGCGCCTGAGTTCGCGTACGGAGCGAAGTTTGGCGGGACGGTAGGCGGCAGTTTGGGAAATCGGAGATCATCATGAAATGATGTTTTTTTTCTGCAACCGACTCGAAAGTCGTCCAATTTTGTCCTGGAGTTGGCTATAGAAGTTGACGTTTCTCATACTTTCACATTGTTTCATCAGGATCAAAAGTGACACTTTGTTTGACGTGCGAAATTTGCGTTTGCAGAGCGATAGCGAAACCGAGAACGCAAATTTTGCGAGACAAAAAGAGACAGTGGCGTAGCTAACTTTCACAAACCTCCTTGCGCCCTTACCAACTAAAGCCTACTTCATGTTAAAACGATTGCGATTATTTTTGAGCGATTCCGCAATTTGATTGGATTGTCGAAAAACCTAGTTCATGTTGAAGCGGACAATCGCTAAAAGAAGAGTTTCTCCATCCCTCAAAGTCGTGAGTGGAAACAAAGGATAGAGACAGTTTGTTTCGTTTAAGATATTTCCAACAAATACATATAACTTCATTTAATTCACATTCGTCCACATCAACTGTCCTGTGAAGTGAACACCTCTAATTTTTGAACACATTTTCTTAATATAACCCTATTCCATTTGGAATGACAAATTCTACGGAAATCGCAATAAAGTTCAATTTATTGAATTGGCCAGCTTGCATCTCCCCGCACCGTGGGGGTGCGGGGGTGTTAGCTACGCCACTGAACAGAGATATTTTTGACGCGAATGAAACATGCTATCTTTTAGGCAACTAAAAGAATTGATATCTAATTGATAGAATGTAAATATCACGCCAGTATTCTGGCAGGAACAGGTTTATAAGACAAAAAAGAATAAGGAGAACTGACCTAACCTCTCTTCGTACTCTTCATCATCAGGGGATTTGATAAGATGAAGATTATAGCATTGTTATAATAAAAATAATAATCTTGTTCTTTCGATTTTAATATTGAGAGATGATAAAACTAATGAATTGGAGTTAATCTCAGAGTGACATTAAGGGTAGCCCTAAAAGAAGTCAAGGAGAATAGAAGCAGATAAAGGAACAGAACAGAATAATCAAAATTTGTAGCTGTTGACAAATAAGGTTTATTCGATTTCCGAATGTAGTTTCAACGTCAATATCAAAAATTTTACAGGTACATAATATGCATTTTTTGTATCTGTTTTTTGTTGGAGAGAATGAATACCATGTTGTTCATTCTTAATGATCTGGTTATAATATGATTATCACAATGCTTCACTACAGGTATATAGGCACCTTATTTTTGAATTCTATGATTTCAAAATGAGGTACTCAGTGTAGTATTATGCTGAGTCTCCATACTGACAGTACAACGTCGTCGTCACGACTGCATGACAACTAATCTTTGATTTTCCGGCTGTTAAGTTAAGTGTGAGGTTACCAAATGTAATGAACAAGCGTTGAAACGTCGCGCAGTTGCTGTTCAAAGTTGAAATTCAGTTAACTTTCACGCTTTCTAATTTGACGTCGTGCCTGTGATTGGTCAAATCGCAGTGCAGTCACGCAGTTTGCAGTCGTGGCGTTGGTATGGAGACTTACCATTATGATTTATCTATATCTGTTTTTCGATAGTTATTGTTATTTGAGAAAAAAATAGGCTATTGGGTAGATCATACCGGGTAATTCAAATTCGATCCTCACCATTGGGATTACAAAAACTATAAAGGCGATCAAAGATGGTTAAATCGAAGTAGAATCGCGTATTTACTCAACTAACAATATGCCGTTTGGAAAGTTTCTAAATCCCGAGTATGTCAGGAGATATCCTGAAAAAAATAAATTTTTCGAAGCAAATAAACGATTAACGAAGCCGAGCACGCTTGCGTGTTCAATAAAAATTTTTATGAATATTGGTGGAGTATTTAGGCATGGTCGGTTTTCGACGCCACCCGAAATTGTGAATCTTTGCACGTTCATGGATTTTCATATTACGGAATCGACCAGAGAAAATATCTTTGCTTTCCGGCCGGTCTACGAAATTTGATTTCGAAGTAGGAATCCTGGCGAGAACTCTTCCTGTTACACCGTTTCCATCAGCTTCTTTCCTTTTGCCGGAGGATGAAGGTCAGGGCCGGAATAAGTAAGATATTTGTTGTATGTCAATTCATTCAAATCACAGAATTCTCGAGGACGTGATAACAAAGTTGGGGCTAAAACAGATCCTTGTGGAACACTGGCGTTGATAGTCATTCCATCGGATGAAACACCATTAACGACCACATACTGTGACAGCAAACCATATGACGGAAGCAAGGTGGATATAGGATGGTGAAACAGCTCTTCAATTAAAAATGAACAATGGAAAAGCCATGAAATGGACAAACATTTTTGAAAGAGAAAATAGTCTATCAAATTAAAATATCAAACATATTTTGAAATGAATATCTGGTAGACTACGAACAGGAAACAACTACTTTCCTGGTAAATACCACGCAGAATATTGAATTATATCTGATCTTAGTCCATGCTCTTCATCCATTGCTCTTCAATTGTTTCTGCGAAAAAATTGTAGACCGTTTGAGAAGGTAGTAATATTTCCACGACTTGAATGAAGATGGCGGTAAGATCGATTTTCAGGGAAGATTTTTGTAGCTTATTTATTTCTGTGGTTTCAATCTGAAACGACATTGAAACACTATTTTTTCAGTAAATCTGTAATAATTTACAATATTTTTACTCTCATCGGTTTCTCTCCTCCTAGAACAGACAACACTAAGGAAAGCACAGTTTCTGTTTTACCGACACAAGGCATGGCGCCATCTCTGGTAATTTCAGGAAATATTACCACGGTTTGAAATCAAGTAGGCAAAAGTCTACAGTTTATTCTAGTGCTTTGTTACTAGGAAGCTGTTTCACCATCCTATATCCACCTTGGACGGAAGCTTTCCAAGAAGACGTTCATGCCAAACTCGAGATGCATAGCAATATTTCCACGACTTGAATGAAGATAGCGATATGATCGATTATCAAGAATGATTTCCATTCGGTTCTGGATTCTGTTGGTCATGTCATGTAAATCTGGAACAATTACTGATATTTAGAATTTCTTCAAGAACAGATGAAGATGATGAAGAGATGACAGATGCACATCAGTTTCTGTTTTACCAACACATGGCGCCATCTCTGGTAACTTCAGGAAATATCACTTGATATCAAGTATGCAAAAGTCTACAGGTTTTTTAGTGCTTGTTAGTGGGAAGCTGTTTCACCATCAATATACTGTAAATCGGGGCGAGTTAAAACCACCGGAGTGAGATGAAAACGTTCAGCGCTCGGGGTTTCGAGGGAAGAGGAGGGTGCGAAAAATGGAGATTTTTCAACTTTAGAAATGTTGTGTGTGTAAACTATTCATTATAGGTCGAAACGGCTTACATGTCCCTATCTTAACTTTTGATTAACTATCTTATGACATTTTTTTGAATCACACACAGGGTGGCTCAGAATTTCAACCACCCTGGAAAAAATATGAAAATGGTAGAGGTGGAAATGTTTTCCTCAAAATAGTAAATCAATAGTAATTTCAATATTACACACAAAAAATGATGACACCACTATACAAAATTATAATTTGATATACCATTCCATTATCTTATTTCTTCCAGATTGGGTTTGATATGCTTGGTTGGTTTCTTCTAATAAATGGTATTGAGCATTATCCATGAAAATAAAATATTCAGTTGAATTCATGTATTTCTTGCATTATATATCATAACAATGGCGTGAACTGTTGCAAGAATAGCTTGTTACTCAGCTTCATCCAATGCTTGCAGAAGTATCCCTTTGGATTCGCTTCTTCCTTGGGATGCAACAGTGCCTTCAGCCTGCATCTCAGCGATAACTTTCCACATGATTGATTCCGAAAAGCTACCTCAGCTGCTAAAAACTCAACACTGAGTTTTCCTGTTCTATATGTACATGATTACCACAATGACTCTTTCTGGCGCTGACACTATATGTACTCATGCAGATTGCATCAGGACCTGGTTCTGGGTTCTTTGCCATAGTTATTCAAATTTCGAAAAATAATTTTTCGAAATGGTCATAATAGATTTGGTGGCTGGTGAACCGTAGCGGCAGACTATCATACTCCTCGATTAACAAAACTTACGGTAACTATAATAGAATAAAGACTTTAACATTCAATCTCGTCAACTTTGGATTTCATTTCACTGTTTTTACACGGCCGTCGGTCAACTAACCACTTCCATTGTTGCGATGTCGCAATATTCTACATTGTGTAAACTTGTCTGGCTTCCAGACCAATGAGAAGCGAGGAAAAACCTTCCCTATCTCTTCAACGCTGCATTCTTAACTAAAATGGACTATAGCTCCTTAACGTACCGCCTGAATTGCCGCCGGAGCCGGTCCTGACGAAGAGGATTTTTGCCGGCGGATCGGGTCAAGAGCTAAGAGAAAATACGTGCCGCGGATGGAAGATAGCGGCCGGCTTTTTCCTCGGTGGCTCGGGTGGCTTCGGCTCTCTCGCCCGCTTCGCAGCAGGCAGCCAGGCACGTTCAATTTGTTTGCCTCCCCGTCTCGGGTGATTTAAAGGTAGCGAAGAAGGAGATAAAGAGTTTCTCGGAGGCTTGGGATGTGGGGGCAGGAGGGGTGAGAGGGAGGTGTCGCCAACAGATGACAAGGGAGGCGAGGGAACTCGCACATCTAATCGCTACTTTTTTGAAGTGCAATCTCTGTCGTCTGATGTTTGACAAAGGTGGACATAGATAAGATATGATATGATGAAACGACTCTTCAATTGTTTTTCGTCAAAACCTGTAGACCTGGTTTAGCAAAGATCATAATATCGCTGGTGATTGTTTAAAAAAAGAAAAAGATTAAGGTCAATGGGAATTTTAAATGTAACAAACTCAGCTAGAAATCCCTTTTTATTTTTTCCTATTATAAATCAATCCACTCAAGTCCCTCTTTTCAGGTTGTTGACTTTCTTAATTTTATCTTTTCATGTTACTCACATTTGAATCTTTCAACTGAATTTTCTAGCTCTCATTTTAACCTTGTACCTAACCTCCTTTATAATATTTTTCATTATTTTTTCACCAACCCTTATATTGCGTTTTTTATATCGTTATTCCATTTCAGCATAACTCATCCTTTCCTATAGGATTCACATATTTACCTTACATTCCTTACAATTCGTATTCTATGCTTCGTGTTCATGTGACAGTGACAGATTCAAAATCATAATTTCGCTGTAAATATAAAAAATTACAGCGAAACAAAATAACTGCGAATAAGGTTCTCTAATACCTATGACGCGAAATCTTGAAAATTAATATTCATCATGCGGGATTAGCTGACTTTGGTCATCTATATTATGAACTCGTGAAATCCAATCCTTACCACAGTAGTTGTTTGAAGCCAACATCTAAATCAGTTACTAGGGTCACCTCATTTTTAAACAAGGATAGCAACAACAGATTCCCCCAGTATCAGTGTCTTGCTATATTGGAAGGGTCTAAATTTGAATAAATTGACCTACTGACAAAATTATCGTATCCCTTCTTCCTAAGAATGAATGAAAACAATGTAATATCAAAGTTTTCTAAAAATATACATCTTCGATATATTACCCGAATGATAATAGATTCAATTCACTGTCACAACTATATTGTTTATTTTCTGGCAATATAAAGTTTCAAAGTGTCAAACTTGAGAAATATAACATCAAACATGTTGTTATTACTTTTCAATTCCACTAAATATAGGCTTATCTACTACTCTGAGCATTTTCTTACCACTTGGGCCAACCATTTTATCACTTCTGTAGTGAAATGATGCGAGCAAACTATAGCGTCTCTTGAAATATTCTCTTTCTTGATCTTATTGTCACATATATCCACTAACTTTTCATCTCGGAAAAACCCGAGAATATTTTCAAATTACCAAGAATCGTTTTGCATATGAGGGTGGGTGAATAAGGATTATACAACGAATGATACGACACTGAGTAACTCACCAGTGGAATGTTGTGTTCTGGTCACCACTTTGAAATCGTCTCTTATACATTCAATATCGTTTCACTATCCTTTAAATTCGATTCGAACAGAATAAGCAAAGAATAAGTAAAATAAAAATCCTATTCAAATATGCCGTCTAATGAACTATTAAACAAAATTTGATTTGAAAACGAAACGTTACGCGCTGTCACTGACAGCGTTCGGTCGATTATCGCTTGGTTGAACGAAATTAGCGGCGATGGTGCATTCACCAAAAAATGTAACAATCTCCAGAAAGGCGTGATATCTATAAACCACTTATATATAAAAAAGGAACTGTATTATATGACGAACATTGAATACATAGCTTCTGATACACTTATATGATTCATATAAGTACCAACAGAAGGATATATTTGGGAACCTCGAAAAAATGTGGTCTTGGGATGATTATCACTTTCAAATGTTATAATGTGGCAACCTCTGTGGGGGAAAAATCATATGAATATGAATTTCATGTTGGCTTAAAGCAATTTGGGGTGTAACTATATTCTAGTGGGTTTGTTGTTCGGAGTTATGGACAGTTATTCTTGATGTCCTTTGGTATAGTCTTTGCAAAGTCAGTTGAGGTTGAGACACCGGAAACCTTTGAAAAACTGCGGCTAACGAAATATTTACGGCAGTTTCTCGAAGAATTTGCCGTGCTGCAGCCGGATAAAATTTTTTCATTGTCTCAACTGACTTTGCAAGGACTACACCAGTTATACCACTGAAACGTTTGATGTTTGATATCGATGCCACAGCACGCCCCAACAGGAAGAAGCCATAAAATAAAACTACTGTACTGCAGCATTCGACTGGTGGACTGGTGGGTTTATTCCAGCATAGGTCGCGGCCACCGCTCTCACAGCGAACTGGCACATAACTACTCGCAATAGTCACTGTAACTCCTCATCTCTACAAAATGTAGACACACGTTTTCTTTCTCAAAACATGCTTAGCAGTGTCGTGAATGGCATATTAGTTTAATAATCGAATGTTGGCATATGTGTCGATTTGCCTAATGACATTGGTGAAAGCGCTCGCTCAGTAACTTGGATTTAAAACCTGCCCATCAAATCCAATTTTATATTTTGATGGATTTTTCCTTTTTTCAGCCGGTATCTAATTTGATATACTGCTATTCAATATATCCCTTTATATTCCAGCAGGGAATATTTAGTAAGGCCACGTTCTACTTATTATTGAAAGTGCCAGAAGGAATGAAATGTTCGAGGAAGCGATGGCGTTTTTTTATATAATAAACCAGGCGAATAAATAAAATGACGTATTTATCATGTTCACTGAAGTGATTTTGGATACCGCTTATTTGATGCGTATACACAAATAAATCACGTTTTTCTTTTCGCGAGCAGGTCACAAACAGCTGAATCATGGGTTTTCCAAATTCAATCCGTACACTTGTAGCGATAGTCCTTTTTTTTATTATTAGAAGAAGCAAAAACCGTTGCATCAACCACCAAGGGTTATCAGCAACATAACAATAGTTTTCTAGCAATTAAATAAGACACAATAATAGTTTAGTTATGATTAAGGTCATCATAGTTTGTTGAGTAGGCCTATCTCAGAGAGAAAACCAAGTATGTTGGCAAAATTACAGTCATCACCAAGAATTGTTTTCAGGTCCATTGTGATATCATGTTTCCGACGTTTTTCAACAAACATCGGACACTCCACTAAAAAGTGTTTAACTGACATTGGCACCCTACAACTGTCACATGCTCTCACTTCACCTCCATTGAGCAAATGTTCATGTGTGTACCTGGTATGTCCAGTACGCAAACGAGTGAGTATCACTTGTTGTTTCCGTTGGGGAGGTGTGCTCCTCCATGGTTTGATGTCATCTTTGATTTCATTCAGTTTTGTTCCCGCGGTTCTCCAAGCAGATGACCAGTGGTGATGAATTGTGGATTTGATATGTGATCTAACATCTTTGTGTGGTACCTCTTTCTGCTCTGATATGGTCGGTTCATTCATTGTTTCGTTCCCGATTCTGTCAACTCGTTCGTTACCAGGAATACCTACATGTGAGGGAACCCACATGAATTTCAGCTCTCTAGAGGTGGAGCTGATTGAATCAATTTGGTTCTTGATAGTCGTAATCAATGGATTGCTGGAATATATTTGTTGTAAGCCTTGAAGGGAACTCAACGAGTCTGTTAGGATTAATGTTCTCTGTGTTCCTTCATCAGCAACAAAACTGATCGCTTGCAAAATTGCGAATAGCTCCCCACTGTAAATGCTGCACACTGAAGGTAATTTGAAGCCTCTTGATGCATCCATACTCCAAAATGCAGATGTTACCCCTACGTTCGATTTGGATGCGTCTGTGTAGATGTGTTCGTAATCTTGATATTCTTCGAGCAAGGAGTAGAAATGAGTGCGAAGCAGACTATGATTTGTTTCGGATTTATTGAAAGGTGAATATTGCATGGTGGCAATGGGATGAGCCAAGGTGGTGTATTGGTACTGTGAAAGGAAAGTGTTTTTGGAAAGAAGGAGTTGAATAATTGGAAAATGTAGTTGTTTATCATATAGGTTTCGGAAACGGTTGGAAAACGTATTATGGTATGCTGGATGGAGGTTTTCAGAGGAGACTGTGTGCTGGTCATTTTAAAACATCAGCTTTCGGTGGCAGCTTTTTGAGCATTCTTTTAGGTTGGCAAACATCTGTTATCAACGTCAATAGTCAGGAATGTCAGTTGTGCAGATAGATTTATAAGCCCACCAAGTCATTAATATTTTTCAATTGATATAAATGTTTAGTTATTTCATATTTATAATAAGATTATATAAAACTAGGATATGAAAACAATCGAATTGAATGACAGTTGACATTTATGACAGGTTAGTACCAACCCTAGAACGCTAAGAAGCTGCCACCAATAGCTATTGAATATGGTCAATTATAATTTTCATTCTGGAATTGCCATGGTTCTTTTTTAATAACTACACTTGAATGAAACATCAAGATCTAAATCAGTGAGGCCCTTTTCTTTCGTGTTCAAGAAGAAAATCGACCAATTACTTGTGGAGGGTAAATAAACATCGATGAATTGGAGTTTCTGTTTTGGTTGTAGCTTATTATGTGCTCGAGACTAGTATACCCGCCTGTCGTTTTAATGCAGAATCCAGCGCAGGGATTTTTATGGCGATCGGCTACCCACATCAAGGCCCGACCGCGTACGGCCAGATAAATGGCCCTTTTTCCGTCAACAAAAAAAAAGAAGAAAATGATGCCGAAAAAAGCGCAACATCCGACACCAGTGATGGAATATTTTGTGTTCTGTACTGACGGTATTTTGACACATGAAATTGAATCTGTAGATGAAATAATTGTTATCATTCATCGCAAAGCTCAATCATCTCCAATCACAAGGCAAAACCATCATTCTCGTCTGGATACCCAGCCATATTGGTATAAGAGGAAATGAAAATGCAGATACCGCAGCAAAACTAGCAACTACAAATGATGATATGACAATTAACAATCCATCGATAGCGATTGATATTTATTATCAATTATTATATTCGAGATTATATCTATATCTGAATATTATATTTGTTATCAATTATTGACACAGATATCGATATTGGTGACAAAAACCAAATTTAATGTTATTTGTATTGACAGGTCGTGGTCGACGCATGCGTATTTCATATTATGTGGTCTCAATCATAAGCATAAAAGTTGAAAATTTGTAACTTTCAAGGTCGTGCTTCAATGATTATGATCAAGACTGAGACTAAAAATGTTGCATAAATGCACCCATTGAAATGTATGCTTTTAACTTGATTATATGATTATGACGAAGACTGTGACTAAGACTAGGATAAAGACAATTATGCATAAATTGGCCCTGAGAATGGAAAGACATCTGGTGTTTCAACTAGAGGCCTTTCAATTGAAGCTAGAGAGGTATTCGGTAAGAAAATTTCGCTCCAAGACTCTAGTCAAGATTATGCTAAATAAAATACAGAATACGACTTTAGTTATGTAAAATAATAATAAGATATAGCAGCTGGTAGTTCAAACCATTATTCTTGACCAACTTTATTCCACTAAAGTTGGTATATACAAGAAACTCGAAGTGGTACTTGATATCTGCGAAGTTAAATCATAAAGCTCGTGTTAAAGTCATAAAACGTCAAAAAATTTTCAGTGTAATATCATGATCCTTCCCCCAAGGAAGAGAGAAATATTTCCGAAAATATGGTAACGATACAGAATATGGGCTTTTGATTGGTCGAAAATGTTAGGCGTGACATTTTCATACTTATAATACCACTAGAGCTTCAATTATTACTGGAAATTTTTTCGACAAGACGAATATTTTTCAAAATATTCGTATTCGAGAAAGAATTTTCTGTTTTGTTAAGATCACTCTAGATAAAAATGTAAAATAGCGACTTCAGTTACCTACACATGATAATAATAAGGCATGTAGTTCAAACTATTATTCTTGACTAATTTTCATCCACTAAAGTTGGTAAAAATCTAGGTAGAAATACATCATTTTATCTCATTAAAAGCAAACAACAAAACAGATACTTCAAAATAAGATCTATAACTAGGCAAAGGAAAACTTAATTACAGTTCCTTTTTCATTCGAATTTAATGGAGAAATGAAATAATGTATCCCAAAGCAGTCTCAAATGTTGGGGATTTCATGATTCACCATTTTGTTTCAATAATTCTCAAGTGATAAATGTTGAATGCTCAAAAGTTTTTTATAAATCTATCCTTAAGCCCACTTAAACAATGCTGCATAAGTTATTTGCCATCATCTCAAAACGGATGAACATGGATTCATCGGTTTCCGCATGTTCGCTCCCCAATTATTATGCCGAGTCCGGCCCTGCTCTCGACGCGCTCCGAGAATAGCGCCGCGCCCCGGCAGAGCGATACGGAAACCGAGCGGCGAGCTCCCCTCCCCCCACCACCCTTCCGCCATCGCCAACTCCGCCAATTCGTTCGCCCGCCCGCTTACGCGTCCGGCCGACCGGCTTCTCTCTAATTGACGCCGTAATCACACATCCCCGCCGGCGGGTTCCCCCACCCCTCCTCCAACCCCTCGCGGCCCACTCATACCGCGCCAAGGCCCATGCGATGCGTGGAACGAACGACGAACATCACGCCCGCCGGGGAATTATGCACGCTACGCGCGGGGGAATTCGCGCTCGAGGGTGACGGGGATTAATGGGACAGCCGCCGACGCCAGAGCCGCCTGCCTGCCTCTTCGTCGTTGGTTTCTTTGTGTCGAAAAAAGCGGATGATCGCGGCGCGGGGTGTACCGGAGGAATGGAGCAAGCAGGGCGGAGGTTTTCGGAACTAATTGGGCTATTTGAATGATGCGGGGGATTGCTTCGATATCGACGTGTGGTGTCGTTTTAGGCGTGTTGGAAGGCATGTTTGCGCCAATGTGTGAACTGCAAGAGCGTAGCGAAATCACAAATTTCGCGTTTCTGAACTGCGTATTTCTCAATCTATGCACTATAGCTGCATCCATTTGCCA
Organism: Chrysomela aeneicollis; assembly: GCA_029955515.1. Taxonomy (NCBI): domain Eukaryota; kingdom Metazoa; phylum Arthropoda; class Insecta; order Coleoptera; family Chrysomelidae; genus Chrysomela; species Chrysomela aeneicollis. The sequence continues at coordinate 6,247,610 of JARUHQ010000009.1, read as the reverse complement.
ATTCGCGGCTGAAGAATTACACTTTTCGCACCGAAGAGAATCAATTTCCTTGGAGTAGGATGATTCAGCATCAAGAGAATCACAGAATGTACGAGGTGGTCCAAATTGGACACTGATAGATTTCTAAAGGAGAGAATAAAACTAATCTATATGTAAAACCGCACATCGATATCTTGAACCGTTTGGAAGATAGATACAGAGTTGAATCAAATTTTGATTTTTAACACACCCCCGTACGGACACTATTTTGAGAGGGATCCAGTGGTGGTTGAGGTTTTTTTAACAACTGGTTCGAAGTCATGACATAAACTTCAGTTATATTGATGTTTTCAAATTATTTCAGATGAATATTGAAAAATTTTGTGTGCATGCCATGCTTATCAAGCTTAAAAGGTTCAAGAAATTGATGTGTTTTCAGCATTTGATTTCTCACAAAAATCGATCTGTTTCATTCTAACTCCTTTATATAGAAATCGGTGTTTCCTAACAAAAGTATACAATTTGGACCACCCTATATCGAACACCACTTCGGTGTCAAATCGCACTCACGGAAACGTATGATTAACACCACCAAATTGTTCACTTTGCTGAATTTAGCATAAACAACTATAACTGATGGGTTTGATTAATTCAAACCACTATGGAGAATACTAACCTACGATGGTGAAGAAAGAAAAAGCCGGTACTTATTGACACTAAAGGCAGATTTATACACAACGCTTTGTCATTAATCTGTTACTTGATTTTACTTTACTTTAAGTTCTTCTGAGATTGGTCGCACAAAAATATTTTTTTTCCAAGTGTTTCTATACCATTTCCCCAAGTTTTTGCTTTCGCGCGTATAAGGATGATAAAATAATTTTTCGAGAATTGGTAGTATTGAATCTTTTTCTCAATCTAATAAAGGACCATGATTATGTTCATCATGTTTTCTTGAGTGAGAACCTTCTAATATTTTTTTCGGATTTAGAATGGATACAAACATAAACATAAATCTCACCACTGTATATATCACGTTCCGTATCAACTGTTGGAACGTCTTTTTATCCAAGTATATAGGAAGGAGAAAAGCGAGGATAAAAAAAACAAGTTGCGCAAAAAGCGATTTTTTTCATTCAAGGTTCAATGATTGAATTGAAAATTGAATTTCTCAGAGAAGCACCCCCTCGCAATTCTGAATTACGCTGCTCACAAACAGAAACATAAATCCAATGATTTTTTGAGGGAGTGTATATACTCGCTTCGTTTTTCAACATCTCACCGTTCAGAATATGATGTATTATGAACATCTGGCCAATAGTATCATGTTCAAGATGAAAAGAAAGATAGTTTGATCTCCATCCACAAATTGGCGGGCCGAAACAAACTGTCTTGCACCAGTCGTCATTCCACACAAGAAACGAGACCTAACCTACAACCGTCCTCTTCATACCTTTGCTTATTTGTAGATGTTCGCAAAAATCTTCCTTTTTTACCTAATCATTGTTTTGTGGAATGACCAAACATGACCAAACTATCTTAGTGCAGCGGGCTACGTGTAGTTACAGAAAACTCTTATCTGTATTCCGAATTCGAATCTCTCAAAGAATGATTCTGTTTAGTGCTAGTAGGTGGCACTGTATATCGATCATCTATTTCTCACTGTTGAAAAGTACATTGTGGTTCTCAAATAGTGACCGTTTCGTGAGTGAATTGTCGACTGGCCTAGTACAACTGATGAGGCTTGGAGAGCAGAAATTGACTGTCTTGCACCGGTTGACATGCCACACATGAAACGGGATTAATACATTTTCTATACAATGTATCAAAATTCAAAGTTGCATGTGGAAATGAAAGGGATATCAAGAAATTCCCAAAGCTTGGAGACGAGTGATTACTTCAGAATCGATGAAGAAGAGACGCATCATTCAAATGATTTATTCATGATATCAGCTCAAGTTCAAGTCTACTATATATGGTTTCACGACTTTGATTCCAACATCAGGAGATTTGATGAAATCAAAGCCGATATTTCAGTGACATATAACCTGTAAATATGGATATCTCTCTAATAGACCCGAGAAAATCCTACGTCATAACTCGCACTCTGTAATGCATCATCGGTTTTCGCCTCGGTTTTCGCACTTCGCAATCGCCTTAATAGTCCGATATATTCCCTCGGACCATTTCCCATCGACGATGATCCCCATCCGCACCCTCTTCAGAACGATCGCCACTCGTGGCACGTCATCATTTTTTGTCCTGCGCCCCATTATTACGCCCGCATTTGGTAATTCCACTAATTGAAAGGGCACAGGATCATCGGGGGACCAATCTCTGGGGCTCCACATCAGGCACAATTTTCGACGAGTACTTTCAGTCGAGCATGCAACATTAGAATAATTGTCACATGAAGCCGAAAATCGTCAACATACTTTTCGTATTATGGAATATGAAAGATACGTTATTTCTAATTGGGGAGTGCAATGACGCCTGCCAACCTTAAAAATTGTAGAGATAAACTATCTTCTTTTCGGCGATGACCCATCTCCAACATTTTTTCAAGTCACAAAGGCTTTTAATTTCAGTTATGATGAGAAAACGAATTTCCCAGTAAATTTTCCAATATTAAGTCATCACTATAGTGACTGATAATAATTATAGAAACCATTATTATGTCATCATCTTTTTCTCATCTGTCATCTGTCCATTCTCATTTTTGCTATTTATGTACTGATGTGATTGTGCTTCAAAGAGAATCATTCTCATTGTTTGTGCTTTGTCTCAAAGAGAATTTGAAATGACTTTGGTTGTGACGTTGACATAACTAAGAAAATTCGTTTTTTCCGGCATAACTGAAACTTGCAGCCTGAAGAGCAACAGTACCATTTCAGATCTGCAATAATGGATATCTAAAACTCATCCTTGGAACAACGCGGCTATATTTATGAGGCAATTGGCATAAAATGTTGCCTTATTGTGCTCTGCCTCCCCTACTTTGTCAGTGTCAACTGTCAACCATCAGTTTCCCACAATAATTTTCGAATTGGTTCATAATGTTGATATATTACTTGCACAAGAATAATAAATCTAGAAGCATAGTATTGTACAAACAACTGATGAAAATATTTCACAGACTTTATTTGTGTAAGATACTTTCGTTCATCATTCAACACACGATGTTCCTTTCAGATTTGATGATGAGGCACTAGATAAATACATTTTTGTGCAATACATCTTCTGAAAAAAAAAATCCTGTGTTGCATGGCTAGCTCCGATATGATTTTCATATGAAACTTCAATGAGCTATGCACTGAACTTCTTGGTCGAAATGGCCTTCTTTTTATACTTCACACTAATTTGTTTTTTAGTTGATACAACCATACATGCAACATTTTATATGTCTTTGATTTTATGCCCAACCGGTATATTTTTGGATATTTCATTGTAAATACCTCTTCATATCTCAAGCACGTTAAAAAAGGTACATCATGATGGTTGCAGTGAGGCTGTGCATTCAGCTTATATCGGAAACACAATAAATCAAGAAGTTATGGAGTCAACATTACCACGTACCCAATAAGTGGATATGAGAGTTGGATGATGATGAAACTATTGTATTGGTAACTCGTAATGAGCACTCCTGTGTAATTCAGGAGATACTTATGTTTTAATCATTCTGCATTAATTAAACTCATCGACATGAGAGTGAAATTCACTTTGGCGCCTGCCTACTCTAACTCTCGGTACTAAAGTGCCACTTCACACCTGCATAACTGGACGATAAGGTGCCACTTTACGTTTACGCCCGGTCTTGAAGTGGCACTTTATAACTGCATAAAATTTATATACCTAAGCCAAAACTAAAATTTCAAAAAATTTCTTGAAATAAATTGTTTCGCTATAATTATTCCAGAATAACCCCACTTTTGATACGAAAATTCGTAGCAAAAATTAAACATGTTAATACTATTTTGAGTAAATACATTATTTATTATTATTACTTGTTACATATTGTTATGTCAAAATGAATTAGTTTTCCTGATACACAGAAACGGTCCTCTAGCAAGTAATGTTTGTAACTCAGATAAAAAAATCCATATGTTGCAAATATTATTGGCCACACTGTATAGTTATGTATATAGTAATATACCAGTGCTTGTAGGGAAAGATAGTCTATCCAATAAAAAATATCAAACATAGTTTGAAGTTGATCTGCGAGTTGATTTGCGATCTGCATCAGCTATCAGCCACTTCCAAGATCTGTAACTTGGGAGATTTGTTTCTGGAGTGTTTCTTTCTTCTGCCGCATGGTGTCACCACTTCCAATTGTCTGTTGGAAAGCGACTCAGTGCGGTCAAATAGACGAGTCGAAAATGCATTGGGACAGGCAACGCTTCGAGTGGAGATCTCACGGTCTCCACTCGGATAACTTGCACTGATGACTGATGAAGGCCAATAAGCCCGAAACCGGTCTGTAGGTTGTTAAGCGTGCCTGTCTCGATGTGCATTTGTCACGTCCTAAGAAGAAAGAAACATTTGCGATCTGCATTCACTGTCTGAACCGTTGCATGAACTACGAGCAGGTATAATTCAATGTTCTGCGTGGTAGTTGCCAGGAAAGTAGCTGTTTTATGCTCGTTGTCTACCAGACATTCAACTTGAAATTATGTTTGATATTTTCAATTGGATAGACTAATTTTCCTATCAATTTTTTGTCCAATTCATGGCTTTTCCATTCTTCATACCAGTGCTTGTCGACCCCCCCAGGAACAAAATTCATTTTAGGTGCGCTACTGCATTCACAGCACAGAGATAAGAGCGGCGATAAGCGAAACTACTGGCGTAAATCTAGATATCCGCATGGCCGCTCGACCACTTGCAGCGAGGGGGCAGCGGGGAGTGGGGATGATGGACGACGGTGGGGCCATCTGCACGGTCTAATTAGTACTGGCCGCTGGCTGGCGAAATTACCTCTGCTCTTTGTCGGTCGATGCCGGACGCAACATGTTTATCGAGACAGAGGCGGAACCAGTACAAGGGGTGAACGGACTTGAGTTTTCAAGAAAGGCTAAACATTTAGCGAGTTATTTCTAGATAGGGGCGGATCCAGGCGATGTTTGAGGGGGGGGCATATAGAAAGTCACGGCTCATAGAGATTAGCAATATAACGGATTTTTTTGTTGGTACCTACTGCCTACTGAGTCATAGTCGAGTGATTTTTCATAGAAAGATTGATTTTAGTAAACAAGATATCATATTTTCAAGTGTCAACATTTTTGTACTAAAAAACAAGTTCAAACTATTCGATATATTTCATAAATATATTTATACATCTATTTCATCAGAAAGTGAATAAAAGAATATTTCTGTTCAAAAACAAATAAAACGACCAAATTTGAAAAATTAAAAACAAAAAATCAAATATTAAAAACAGAATAACTATTTTCAGTCTCCTATTCTTTTGGCTAGCGTATCTTTGGATAATATCATCTACATTCAGACTGCCGCAAATGGCCCTTTGTATATGCATCAATGCATTTTGGTGAATCAAGGTATACAAAATTATTATATTTATTGGATCCACGAGGGGGGGTATGCCCCCCCCCCCCCTTGGATCCCCCCTAAAAATGAGTCTTGATTAAGCTATCAACGAAAAAATCCAAAATAGGATTACAATGTAGAATTTAGGCATGCTCCAAAAAAGTTTTCGCGAAGGTTCTAGATGGAAAAAAATGAGTCATAATTCGAATTGTCAAGAACGTCATCGATCTAGCTGCAGGTACATACTAATTATTGACGACCACTTTCCTTGCCAATTTCTATATTTCAGACGGAAGTTTTTATCCTGACATTCTATCGAAATATCTTTTGTCTTTTCAAACACTTTTTCCGAGACTTTTTCAAAAACATTTTTCAGTTCAAGTCCTTCACACGACTGTGGAATAGTTGGTGTTATGTAATATTGATGATTTGGTGGGTACACCACTACACCACAAGCAAGATAGATATAGAATGGTGAAGAAGCTTCCTATTACCAAGCACTGGAATAAACTGTAGACTTTTGCCTCCTTGATTTCAAAACGTAGTGGTATCTGCATCTGTCATTTGTTCTAGATGAAAAATGAATGAGAAGAGTTAAAATATCAATATTCATTCCAGATTTATCGAAAGTATAGTGTTTTAATCTCATTTCAATTCACGTCTGTCAGATGCGAACCACAGAAATACGTAAGCAACAGAAATCGTCTTCGATAATCGATCTTACCGCCATCTTCATTCAAGTCGAGGGAATATTACTACCCTTATAAATGGTCTACAAGTTTTTCTCAGAAAAACTGTTTCACCATCCTATATCCACCTTGATCAGGAGTTTCTTGCTCTGTTAAGCACCGAACTTTCATTTGACGTGTTAATTAATATTCGTCGTTTTAAGAGGGTATCGATTTTAATTCCGAAAGTTAACAGTGTCATCAGGGACTCATATACTTGGAAGGGTCATCTTGAAATGTGTAAAAAATAGGAATTATTCAACTGGGCTGATGGTCTAGAGCGTTGTATGGCTTATAGTCTAGAGGGCCCGGGTTCAAATCTCACGGCGGCTATTGGAAATATTTATTTATTTCTATAGTATCGTTTAGCGGACGGAGATAGGTGACCAACCGAACATTCTTGGTATCTTGATACCAATCCTTCGGAATTTCAACGATAACCAGCCGAGTAGTGCTTCGAATGAGACTAAAAAGTTAAGGTCCCCGTCTTTCTTACTCATGCAAGTCTCAATGAGACTCCGAGGGTTGCTTTGCAACTAAGTTGGCGGTTAAAAACACTTTTTTTCAAACTATAATGGTCAAGCCCATTCTTTACAACTGAACGTTACAGAGTGAACCAATGAGATACGTATCCTTTCACAGTTGAAACATATATGGAATTGTGTCAGACATGTACGTATTTATACAAAAAAATAGTCGCTCGTCTAGTCTGCCTGCCCGAAACCGGTCATGGTTAGCTGATTGGAAATAGAAATAATATTTTTTTCGACTAGGTACCAACCTGAGTAAATAGCATTATTGCAGAAAATTCTTGAAAGGGAAATAAAACGTTTTCAACCAAGATAAACGATGGTATGGTTGTATATTGTAAGTATATTTATTTAACCAATAAAACATTAATTATTATTATCAACCCAATTGTGAACCAAATCTGGATGGAACTACAAAATTCACCCCAAATGAAAGGGTTTTTGAAGGCATAGAAAATATATAAATGAATTTATTATGATGGAGATTTCAGACAACGTGAATTTTTTGACGCATTTGTTCGGTTGAAAGCGCGACCAATTAAGTTCAAGCATGATGGCTGATGGTTCAATTGCTGACTAAGAGATGGCGCCTGTTATAATCTAATTGGATTATGTTTTCAACACTGGGACTTCCATTCAAATTTTCGTTTTTGCTCACTTTCTACTATATACTATGAATATCTTTCGATCCCACTTTTTCACTAATGTAACCACGGCAGTTGGATTGGAACAAACAACACCATCTCACTCCCAGGATACTTGATATTTTAGAATGTTTGAAATATGGTTAATAACTACAATAACGGTGGTTCCTTTTCGGTGGAAAAATAAAACTGAATTATTCAATCTCAATCTCAAGTACCTAACGAGTATTTATACACGAGCGAACTGTAGCAAATCAAGTGTTTTAAAAAAGTATCTAGAGGAGTTCATAAACGAATAGCAAACTATACTTTTTCTACGAACTCCATATTGAAATAACAAAACTGTATTTTTGTTAGTACCACGAATTTTCAAAATATATGTATATAATTCATTTTCATGGAGGCTTAAATTTTAAATTGAGGATTGTTCATCTACGCCTATGGCTCAAGAGCTACTGTATTCGCGGCCTGCAAACGCTGGGGATCATTATGTTGGGTGCTCTGGCAGTGGCCTGGCATAGACTTGGACTTGACTAATTACGGCTCACGGCCCACCAAAGAAGTGAAGCACCGGTTACGGATGATTGTACGTGAACGAGCAACGCGAGTAAAAAACCAGAGAAACGGTTGTTGCTCAATAATGATCTTTCGGAAAAGATGCCGCTTTCGTAATTTTCGTTTTTGGAGCGACGGCGATTACGATTTCTTGAAGAAACGTATGAAAAAACGACTACAATAAAGCTATGGTTATATACGCGGAAATTTTGAATTACGATCCAATCGTGGATCCGACTATTGAATTTCCCATGCATTTCTTATCTTGTGGGTTAAGGGTCTGAAAACTATTGTTTTTCTCAAGATTTATTTCTGTTGAAGTAGCTATATTGTCAAGTATGAGAAACGAGTTGTGAAACCATTATTCCTAAAGACATTCAAAAACCTTTATTCACCTTATTCCAAATTCAATCATTCAGTATATATATATATTTTCAATTCCATATTCAGAGTTCATAGACAGTAAAATTATTTCGATTTGCAGGATATACCTAGTTACATTCACCTTTAGAATCTGTAGAGTCGACAAAATTATATTATTTAATAATTCATCGGTATGGATCTCCAGGCCTGTTGTAAACATAATGCAAGCTAAGCATCGTTTTCAATATAAATAGCGTAAAAAGTGAAACATCAATCAATTCAATATTCCACTTTGAATTGTTCGGATTGTTCTACAACCTGGAAATCCCGACCATAGGAATAATGGTTAGCTGCCCTCTAAGGACATTGCTGGTGATCTTATTGTAAGTACGAACTGTTCTCGATTTTGTTATGTTCATTGTTTTTTACCATTCATGCTGCCGTTTGGCAGGACTTTCCTCTTGTTCAATTCGTTCAGAATAAATGTTCAATTCAGATTAAAACCTTGTTTTCATTTGGGAGAAATACAGTTGAATGGAAACCCTTGAAAAAAATCCTCTCGTAAAAGCCAAGCGAGACTGAGTTGCGACAATATCATATAAACCTTGCTCAAAGAGCTTTTATCAAAAATTCACAATAAAATTGTATGTTTTCAAAATAATATACAATTTCTTTGGGAGTTTGTTGATAGATTTGGTTCGAAAGCTTGAAAGTAGAAAACTGAATGTTAAAGAACCAAATTCAACACTACAACTTTTGATTCTATATTCTGACCTTCACTTTTCCCTTGCTAATTCGTTATCTAGGATCAAAATTACACATTTCCAAATATCCAGATGGAATAGATACCTACCTATACTGTTTTCACGTCGTAGAATAAACTATCATCCTCTCCGGATTAATTAGCATACTATCAATATTATCACCCTAATCTGTTGAATTATGTTCTCATTGATGTCCAATATTTCAGGTTATTCTGACCAGAGGTTTTCTTGTGAGAATTTCATGTAAAGTGTGTTCAACTTTCGATACTTTTGCACGATATCTCAGTTGCCTTTGGGGATAGAGAGCTGCGGTTTTCACATTATTGCCCGAATTTCCTGTAGAACGAACATTGTCGATACTAGAACTATCATATTTTATGAGATATAGGATATAGGGAGTAATTGATATTCCCTCCCATCATATTTGGTTACTTTTAAACCTATTGGTATTGAAATATTGAAAACGAAAAGAACGCATATTTTATACAGTGTCACACATATAAAGTTCGCGACATATGGAAGTTTTTTTTATTGATAGATATTGATAGACTATTAAAAACATACAATGACGATTTTCTGGAAGTAGATATATTTCACTTATCCTTACCATGTGTGCGGAAAAATTGTTTAACTAAGCTGAGACATAAGTCTCTTGTTAATACTGTTAGTTAGTTTTTTTTTACTATTAGTTTATTACTATTATTGATATCTCAATGATTGTATTTTATTTTTTCTAATTGCGATGTTAGCATTAGCTTGTAGTTTAGTGTAACCCTTTTATTGGAAATTAGTTGTAATTTCTGTTGGGTTTCCGAAATAAATAAATAAATAAATAAAATAAATAAAAATAAAGGAAATTTGCATTCGCAGTTAGTTTGTTCTTGAAAAATGAGTAAAATACAGCATCTTTCATTTTTTTCATGTGCTACTCTAAACCTGTCAAATTTGACTTTTTTTCGAAAATCTTCAAAAAATCTTTTTTTTTTTAATTTCGAAAAATGACAGAGAAAAAAGTTACTCAGTTTCCAATTTTATACATTTGTTCCAAATTTGGACTCTCTACTGTCACTTAATTTTTTTCCATTCTTTTAAATTTTTCGAATCTTTCGCTCTATCGATTCGAACTAAACATGATTCAAATTTCATAATTTTGATGAATATGAGACTTCAATATCATATCTTGCCCAGGAAATACCCACATTGGCCGGTTACCAGAAAATAAAAAAATGCATCTCCAGAAATTATTCGTCTTTGTTGTTGCAAAGTTCATCTAGTTTTTTCACTTCATTTTAAACTGATGTGGATTTTCAATATGTCAGTAATCGAATAAACGAATTTCTCTTCATTCTTATTACACTCGTATTTCTTTTTTTAATAGATTTTTATCCAGTTTGATTATTTTTCCATATGTTGCGAACTTTATGTGTGACACTGTATGTTTGGTGATGAGCTTGATCTTCTCATAGAACTATAGAGGAATAAACTGGTCCCAATATTAAAAAAAATATATATGTACATATTTGTTTTTTTCTATAGTTAAATATTTTACAACATTCGATATCGATATAGAGTCTGTATAGTGAGTCGTGTCGGTCGTGTTGGGTCGTTGGGAGAAAACAACATCTAGCGCCATCTAGTTTCGGACGGAAGTAGCAGTAATTTTTTCAGTAAAAAGAAATAGGATCAATTTATACGGTCAATAGCCACATCTTGTATTTAATAGCAATACCACAAAGAACGTTCTAGCATGGACTATTCCGGAAAGAAAAGACAGTGATTCGCGATAGAAAATAACACGTAGCACTATCTCATGGTAACAACTCGAACTTCTTTGAGTGGTATCGTTTTTGTTTTGTTTTCATATTTTTGATGTTTGTGTCATTGTGACATAGGTTTCTTGCCACCAAACAATAACTGAAAAGATTTCACGTGTATTTGACCAAAACATCTCTCGAAAAACTGCTGGAAGTACACCTTTCACATCAGAAGCGAACATAAACAGAACAGAAGTTAAGTTAGTCTGTGGGTTATCCCTCAGAAAGTTCAGTGGTTATCCCACTACGAGTGGTTCACGAGTCACCACTAGGTAGCGTATCGCTTAGCACCTATCGCGAATAGCAGAGTGATAGCAAGTATTATAAGACAAGGATGGAAATAGAGTCGAGTATTTTCTACATATTTCGGGAGCGAGAATATTTCAAAAGTCAATTTTCATGATTTTTTGTTTCAATATATCCGACCGACGATCTTTTCGAAACAGGTATACAGCCCCCTGCCAAGTGCCAAAGTTTACAGAATATACTATAAGTTGCGTCACTCCGCCTCGATTCTCGAAGCGACCGGCCCCTTACCCCGCCTATCTAGGGTACTGAATTCAGTACCTCGCCGAGAACCGTGAGATACACGACGTCCCAGTCCACGGCTTGCCGCGGCGCGCAGGAATTCAGAGCCAAATATACAGATTGTCCCAAAAGTTACATTTCTGTGAGTGGGTTGATAAATTATAAAGGCGTGTCATATTTGGGCAGTGGATGGATCTGAAAGCCTTTATGGCTACCGAAAAACAAATATTAAAAAATCTTTCAAATTTGTGAGTTTTGTCAGGCGAGACGTAACAAAAAAGTCAAATTTATTTTTTGATGTAGAAATGCAATAAAATAAATATTTCTTCTGTGGGAATCACTACGAAATGAAGATTACAAATATTTATTTACTCGAATTATCAATCAAAACTATTTCGCTTAAATCAAACTCTTATGGAAATTCCAGAAACCCTACTACTATACAATTTTGTAGATCTTTCAATAAAATATTCAGATTACGGTATTTTGATTGTGCTGAAGGTAAAAACTGTATGAAATGAAGCCTTGATGAATTTAACTCCAGAATTTACAAAAACTCACTAGAATATTTCTCCATATACTCCACTTGAAGTTTCTACGAATGATTATCCCAATATAAGAAATCTGGAAAGAAATTCGTTGATATCACCCGAGTATATTTTAAAATAATTTTGGTGCAATAGTCTAGTTACGCAGGTTTTTGCATCAATTTTTCTTTCTACATGAAAGAAACTTAGTTGTGAAGGAATTATATTTTTCAAATTGAAAGTACACAATAAAAACACCAAAAAACCTTTCGGTGGTCTTACAATACAGAACCTGGTGGACAAGCAGTTGGGAAACGTTTGAAAGACGAATTCATCGACACTGTTTTTATTCACTTATGTAGAAACCTTATATGGGTATATTAGTTTTCATGTTTATATACACGGGTTGAATTATATTTCACATTGAAATTCATTAACATAGAAATGAAAACAATGAAATTCAATAAAAGTTTCATTGAACTAAGTCAATAAAAAAAATCAATTCTAGTTTACCTATATGAAATGGAAAAACAGAATAAGATGTTATAGATCTATGCATCTTCGCATCATATTTTTAATATTCGACGTACCCGGTATATAGCATAAGGTCTTTAATTTGCAATTGATCCTCGTATATCGCTTGACTTTTGCTTGCAGTTGCCTGCGGCTAAATTGCAAAAAATGCTATCCCAAACCGTTCCGACAAACGATTCGGCGAGCCCCTGCCCCCTCCTAGCTGAAATTCTGGGTACGCCCTTGCTGTATCTCAAAAACAGGAAGAGCTATGAAAGTTCTGGTTTCGACAATGTTTATTTAACAGAAACTAGGGTAGCAATGTTAAAATCTTGATTCTCTTTCTTCAAAGATAACTGAGATATCTGGCAAAAGTATCGAAAATTGGACATCTTTTTTTTTTCTTCGGTATTTTATTCAAAATGACGAAGTGCGATCTTTTCTATTGTTCATAACTCCCAAACTTTGCACGATGTTTCACAATCATTACATAGGTTTTCCTTTCAGAATATGAAAACAAAAAGCCATAGCTCATATTGATAATTAACAATGATTATTTTTCCACTTGTTGATATGCATTGCAAATATTTAATTTAACGCTTTTAAAGCTAGTAAATCCAGATTTTCATGTAAACTCTGTTGGCTCGTACGTGCTTTACGCGAACCAAACATCGACAACCACGCGTTCGCCAATCACGACCTCTGCGCTCTGAGTCACATATGCGAGCATAATCACTACCCCCGACCCGACTAATCGAAAGCCCTATTCAGCCACCCCACGCCGGCTGAATTACGAGGGAAGCAACTTTTAATAAACAAAATTAACCGACACATCCCGTCCGCCGTTGCTCGCTGAAAGCCTCTTCCTCTCGCCGGCAAAAAACTTAATTAGAAACTTCATAACTCGCCTTTGAGTCCCCCGCGGCTGCACAGCACACTCACCTGTAGTCTACCACCCTCCTCCATCCATCCCCCTTTCCGAATTCCCGTTATCCGGCAGGCTCCCCCATCGCTCTCCACATCCTGGAAGATGTCTCGGCACCGTGAAAATGAGATAGCACTAACGCGATTAGGGTTTCATCCCCCCCCCCTCCGTGGGGGAGGGGATGAAAAGGCGCATTGGCGGCGAAGCCACTAGCCAACGGAAGTCATAACGAAGCATTTCCGGTCATTTTCAGAAAATACCGAATTCGAACGATCAGAATTAGATGGAAACCATGTGACGTCAGTGCGGGAACGATGTATATATGATGTTCTGAGATAAAAAATTAAAGAATAAACTCTTGATTTTCACACTCCTAAAACTCACCGCAATCTTAAAACATCATCTTGTTAGTCTTGATGGATTTTTTGGTTTATATGTCAATGAGTAATGACAAAGTTAATTATTAAAAATGACAAAGTTAATTATTAAGGGTAAAGTATAGGTATACCTACCTTATAATAGATTGAGGTTTGGTTCTTGCAAAAAGTGGTAAATGAAAAGTGTGTTTTTGACCGCCAACTCAGTTGCAAAGCAACCCCCGAAGTCTCATTGAGACGCGCACTGAGACTTGTATGAGTAAGGAAGACGGGAACTTCAGCTTTTTAAGTGTCATCCGAAGCACTACTCGACTGGTTATTGTTGAGACGAGCGCGAGCGTTGAGAGTCCGAAGTATTGAAATCTAGGTACTAAGAATGTTCGGTTGTTCACCCATCGCCTCCCGCTAAACGATGCTACAGAAATAAATAGAATTTCTCTGGGCACAAAGGCCAGCGCCTCAACACACTCGACCACCAAACCCGAGACCAAACCAGTTGAAATATAATGATTAAGTATAAGAGGTATTGAATGCAATATATATAATACTGATTTTCATACATGGTTGACACATCACGAGTAACATTTTCTGTGAATGATTATTATTATTTTTAGATGTTTCAACAAATTACAATTATCGAAAAGATGATGAAAGATGATGTATCTGGCAATTAGTTACTAAAAATTCAGTTCAATTTGTCATTACACGAAATCAATTCGAAGATTTTATAGAGACTTGGCAACTTCGGTGTGTCTCTACCTAACTTTCGACTTTAACCGCACCATCACAAACTTCAACCAATCATATGCAAATGCCCAACCATGCATGTGCGAGTATCAGGGAAAGTGTGCTAATAAATATGCTTTCGCAGCGAGTAGTGAAGGCAGAACTAAGTGGGAAATTTGTGACTGTCAGAGTACCAAGAGGGTACAGGGACACTATGGTGTCTAGTGGTAGTCAATGATCTCCTCACGGAACTAAATGAGATAGGGCTACATACACAAGCTCATGGAGATGGCTTGGTTATCATGGCTCGAGGCCAACTGGTTAATCATCTAGGAATTTCTGCATTATGGGAGCTCTTAACATCCTCCGCATTCGCCGTACACTATTACGCTAAGCTTAAGGCATACGCTCTCTTATCAATAAGAAATTGTATGCGCTTATCTGTCCCTCTACATCTAATAATAGAACACGAAGCGTACTGTTCACTGGCTCAAAGATGCTCTTTTTGTTTGCCGAATTTCAACAAAGCCTCGAAATATCATCATTCTCACGAGGGTTGAATGGAGTGACGACGCACCTGATGTGTCTCCTGCATGGTACAAATGGTACACAGATGGCTAAGACTTGGATGTAGGTCTGGTGTAAGGGTATATTTAAGGAGGATCAAAACAATACATTCCAGGCAAAAGTATTCGCAATACTAGCCTGTGTTCAAAATCTGGACAAGAAAGAAGACAAATTACAATATGCTCGGATAGTAAAGTTCCAATCAAATTGGAATGACAATAAAAGCTTCATATAAGATAAGAGGACCTTCGGAAAGTATCACAAAAGAGATCCTATCACACAACACACGAGATCTCACGATGGTGGCTTGTCTCCTAACGGTAAAAAATCATCTTGAAGCTAAATCAGGTCAAAGACGATCCTCTTGTCAGATGGTGCTGAAACATCACCGCACTTCCTCAAAGGGTGTGAAGGTGATGAAGCTAAGGAAGGTTTCTAAATATCGCTAAGGAAATTGGCCTAGTTGAATCACAGTGATATGCATGCACCAAAGCAGCAAATGATCTGCAAATCAAGGAATTCAATTCCTACAAAGTATAACTTTCATAGTGAACATAGCAGCCTTTGATTCAAAATTGAAGCAATACTCATCAATTTCTATGGATGAACTTTATCAGGCACCGCATTCACTGCACTACAAGCATAATTTATGGAATGACCATATTCGCATACATTTTGCAATAATAATTAGCGTCATTATGGAATGCATTAAATGTATATCAGTGAGCAATGTCGATGAACATATTGCTCTTTAATTCGATCCAGTGCGTATCCTCGAAAAGTTTCTAGTTTTGCTTGTACTAGATTGACCTTATCGTGTGTTTATGGTGCCATTTTCCCTATGTCTTTGGGGTTTAGATCGACCAAACGCTATTTTAGGAGGCATAATTATTGTTTTAACAGCAAAAGTAATTTTTGAGAAATTCACTCGAAGCAAGCACGCGAGCTGTCACAGACGAAATAATATGTTGCTGTTGTACAAAGAAAACATACGAACTACATAAAATACACTCATTTGTCAAAACGACTCAAGTGCCACCTATTGTAAAAGTGTTGTACTGATGATCCAGAACCTTCACGGACAACCACTCAGATGAATGGTATAGGATATTTAGAGTATTTATACGTCAATGAATAAGTAACAAGTATTTACTAAATGTTTCAAGAATATTGACCTCTAGAAATCATTCCCTTCTCTTATTCCGTTCCACGTATTTATTCTGTCTGCACGCCCTTGTTCTGTAAACACCTGCGACTTGTCATCTCGTGTTATACCAAGTTATACGTTCTCGAGGGTTACGCTAAGCTCTCTGGCTGGCGGCCGTAAATTTTGCATTTTGCAGAGTGGCGCGGTGCCGACAGAATAGAAAGTAGAGTGTATCTCGCACTTCGGAGAGGATATCTTCGAGGAAGGCAGAAAAAAGAGAGCGTGAACCATATATAAGTGGAGGGAGGAATGCGGGATGTTTGGGTTGCGCGGTTTGCGGTTTACTGTCAATAATAGTTGTGGGGAATGGAAACAAGAAGTTACATTGTGATTTAGGACAATGATTATACTTGATCATCCGATTTTTTTTTATTAAGAGGATCAACAACCCGATCCAATGAATCACGTGACGGATAACTCGGATAACAAAAGAATTGAAAGTGTTTGAAAAGTGTTTTAAAAGTGTTTTTAACCGCCTACTTTGTTGCAAAGCAACCCTCAAAGTCTAGGACTTGTATGAGTAAGGAAGACGGGTCCTTAGCTTTTTAAGTGTCATCCGAAGCACTAATCGGCTGGTTATCGTTGAGAGTCCGAAGGATTGCCATCTAGGTACCAAGAATGTTTGGTTGGTCACCCATCTCATTCCGCTAAACGATGCTACAGAAATAAATAAAATTTCATGTAGCCCCGCCGGGAATCGAACCCGGAACCTCTAGACTATAAGCCAGCGATACACGCACTAGACCACCAGCCCAGTTGCCTACCAATTACCTACCCGGAACTGGTAGGTAGTAGTGGTATTGTACGAACTAGTAGGTTTATTCTCCTTTAAATTGGGTTACGAAAAACTATAATCTGTATCAGATCGAGTCAACACTGTCAACAGCTACAAAGTTTCCAAACACAGGTTGGCAACTTGTGGTAAACGAATGTTAGATGTCTATGCATGGTTCATATTTTGTACTACACTATGTTGTAATATTCATTATTCTCTTTTATAGTATCATGTTTTATTAGGATCAACTTTTTTGGGACCACCAAGAAATCAATAATAATTTCCTGATGGAATTGATTGCATACGAGTGAAGTCTGCGAGGGAGCTATATAGAGCTATATATGTATAGAAGACAGTAGGTGAGCTGCAGGATCAGGACCCTATTCGGCAAAAAGTTTTCATAGAATCATAAACCACGATGATACTGCTATGGTTAGTTAGTTTGTTGAATACTCTGGGTTGGCTAATTAATTTACCTATTTCGTTACCTCGTCTCCTTCTCCAACTTTTAGGATTAAATAACTTCCGGAAAAGCAGCCGGAAGGACTCTTCAGCTTATGTGATCGGGCAAAATTATACTTTGATACATGACATTTATACACGCTTTAGGAATTACGCTCACCAGCTCACTAAACTTCACTGTCAATCGGTCTGATTCTCTAAGGAAGTGGTTATCTCAACAACTGTCATTTGGGTGGCAAATAGGAAGGTCAGTTGTTATTTGAATCACTTTCCGAATTTTCAATTCTCTAACGTCAAAATGGAAAAAAATTTAACAACTTGTCGTTGGTTTACCACTGATAATAAAGTGACCAATTTATCCACCAGATTTTAGTGGTGGAAATGAAAAAATAATTCATCATAAAGGTGATATATATTTGAAGAGGCAGTTATGAAGGAAATTTGTTACAGTTATCAGGATTTGAGTCGCTCAGGAAATAATTATATGGTAGGATAATCGATATTATTGAGAACCTATAACTTCCTACTGAAAAAAATTTCAAAAAACTATCTACATATATATGCTCAAGAAACAGAAAGCATCCAATTATATAGAGCCTTATGAAATTATACAAACCAAGAATATTAATGTTAATGATGTCTCTGATAGAACCAATGATGTTCAACATGGTAGAATGAGTTGCTACTGAAAAATTAGATACCTAGCTGAATCAATGAGCAATGATCCTGTGTAATAATATGCATTCCAGGATATTATACCTACCTCACTAGGTTTATTAACAAAACATATATATATTATTTCTGCAATTATTCACGAAAAACTTGGCAGTCCCGGACACAGAAGACCAAAAAATAATCTGTGTGAGTGTGTGCCGATATTTTCTATGTGCTAATACTACATCGAATCCAAAAAATGAGTTTAGATTGACGTTGAAATTGCAGAAAAACAGCAAACTATAATAAAAAAAGAAGGAGTCACTAACTTTTCCGCATTTATTTACCACTGAGTGGAAATGTATAAGAAATTAGCAACCTTGATACATTTCGTATTTGAAGAATACCACATATGAATAGTGGAAAATCTAAAGTAGTTAAAAAAGTAGTTGTTAACAACGTTACTAATGTATCCACTGTGTTAACCACTTTTTAAAGAATCGGACCGATTGGATCCATCCATAGTCGCTGCCAGTTAAAATTTCAGGGGAATGAGGAGAATTGCATTAAGATTATTTTTATGAAAACATTGCTAAGTTAAGAATAGCCAAGTTAATTGATGACTGATTGATATATATCTACAGAGTGTTAGAAGCTGAAGGGCGATAATCAATTTCAGTATGTAGGTACATGTAAAGTACGCATGAAAATGCATTTTTCAACGACTGTCACGAAATACCTTCATTGTATGTTCAATGATGATTTCTAAATGTAGTACATTGTAATACTCCTTTTCATTCAATTAGTGCACAATAATTGAAAAACGCACGGGAGAAACTTCGCAATCTTCGTCACGATAAAAGAGGCGTAGAGTAGATAAAACAAAAGACGCCGTAACCAGATAACATTGCCGTAACCATACAGACAATATAATCACAAACATAAGTGACAATTCAATATTTCTTTGACGATATTAAAAAATACACTTCTCAATGTATACTATGACAGTCGTAGAAAAAGTATAGTGTAGAACTCGAACGGAATTACCATTTCCTACTCGTATGATTTGCAGCACTCGCTTGTAACTCGTGCTGCAAACTTTCATACTCGTATTCCATTCCGTGCTCGTTGTACAATATACCATTTCTCCATGATGAAAGTTTCAGATTGTGTTTGTAGTGCCTCTTACAGAACAATTTTAATTTTGCGGGTTGTCAAGTTATTCATAAGAAAATTTAATAATTCTTGAAAAGTACTAACAACTTTCTCCCTTCTGAAAATTAATATTAATTTGGTTAACACATCAACTGCTTGGTACGACTCTGATTTCCAGGATTCCGAGGCTTCGTGCGAAGTTTCAGTTTCCTGGGAGCTAGGTTCCTGATGTCGAAGGGCTCTAAGAAGGCCCCTTCCAGAAACTTGAGCGTCTTGCAGAAGAGTGCTGGGCATTCGCAAAGCAAATGTTCTGCAGTTCCAGCGAAGTTCTCGCAGTAGCGGCAACTATCACTCTCTGTTTTACCCATCTTTTTGAGGTGGTACCTCAGAGGGCAGTGTCCAGTGAGGAGTCCCGTTACCAGTTTCAAGTCTTTTTTGTCCAACTCGAGAAGCTGATTAGCTTTCCTTGGCGAGAGGCTCACTAGCCTTTTCGCTTGTCTTTGTCCTCTCACTTTATTCCAGTGAGATTTCATTTCATCCGCTTCCCAGCGTCGGAACTCCTCTCTCAAGTGGACAGAAGTCCACAGAAGGGTTCTGGGCCGAGAAATTGTGTATTTGCCCCTTCTTGTTGCTTCCTCGTTGCCTTTAACTCCTTTATGACCTGGCACCCACATCAAAGTGACCTGGTTGTTCGCTGCCAGCTGTCTTAGGGATTGTTTACAGTCCCAAGTCAGCTTAGACTCACAAGTGTATGACTTCAGAGCTTTCATTGCTGCTTGGCTATCTGATAGAACATAGATTTTTACCCTTCGAGTGTTCCTTTCGAGACACTCCTTGGCACATATCTCTATAGCATGTACCTCTGCTTGAAAGATGGTTGGGGTGTTACCAAGGGATTTTGAGAGCTTGAAATTTGGCCCTGTAACTCCCACTCCAGCCCTTTCATCCATCTTGGATCCATCAGTATACCACACTAATGCATCCCTTCCCAGTTGAGGTCCGTTCTCTGTGCAAATTGGGTGGTTGTTCATGACCACTTCAAACTGCAAGAGCTTAACGGTACTACAGACATTTCTGTGGTGTTCTATAGGCCTATCCTCCAATATCCACTTTCCATACCTAAGTATATCTCCCAGTTGAAACTTACAGATAACTATTTGACATTTTAGCTGTCGGATGCAAGTTATTCTGGTGTTTATAAACCGACCTTTCCAAAATAACTGGTATAGTTGTTAGGTATAAGCAGATAAATTGCTATTGATAAACCGGCCGGTGTCTACGACGATAATTATTGCTTCTGACCTTCAACCAAAACCTCATTTTCGTTTGGAAATATTACGATACAGGTATTATGTACTTATAGTAATAAAGTATACATGTTCAATTATATAGCTGGTTCGGATTACTGGTTTTTGGAGAACTCGGCAACGATCGATCGATCGCTCGACCATGCCTTTAATTCATGCGATTCTTCCTCCATCCGAAAAAGGAAGCGTTCATAATTTCTTCATTTATAAAACATCAAGTCTCGACGCTTAGTCGAAGAAATTCCGGCTCACGATGCGATGGAAAATCACCGGATAGCGTGCCGAGAGCGGAGATCCAGGGAGAAAAACCACTCGGCAAGTTTGTTTGGCCATGGCATATTCCAATCATTTCGCTCTTGCATGTGATCGTTGAATAAAGTTCCCAGTGCATGGAAAACCATCTTGTGAATGGAGGCGCAGTGGTCTTGTGTTGCAACGCTCCAATCAGGCGAGGTATAATATATTCAGTCGCGCGTTTTTCAGATGAATTCAAAATGCATACAGAGTGATTTTTCATTATGGAATGTGAGAGCAAATTTTTCACACAAACGTCTAGGTTGAATGGAAACAAATAATTGTTTTGAGTTGCATTGAACTACTTTAGGTTGGGTGCACTTGCTGTTTAGATATATTTCGTATAGAGTTGTGAAAAAAAACCGTTCATTGCGAACAAAGAAAATACATATTATTGAAAAAGCATGATTTCAAGTGCACGCGCTAAGACTACTGTATAAGAGATGCATAATTGAAAGAATTACTATAGATGCTTTGCGAAGGTTAATGTGGTTGTAAAATTTTACTATTTTGAAATTAAGTACAAAAATTTCATTTTCACAGATGCTGATAAATAATATCTTTACATATGTGAAGAATGTATTTTCAACAGCATTGCAATTAAAAACATACCGATGATTCATTCAAACCTTCGTTAGAGCGTTTCATCAATTATTGGAATTTATTGGAATCCTTGGCTCAACATATTGGTATTTAACCCAAATCACTTACATAAAACGTGACTTGTTACTACTAAACTGAAATGTGAATCGTTTCTTCACGATATAAAAAATACTAGTGAAAGGACTGAGTATTGGAAAAACTCACCAACATTCACAATATATATTAAATGCTAAACCATTTTTCACCATGCTCTTTATATCAATCATTCATTTGAAAGACTCATTTTCAATATTATCTGTTATCCAATGATATACTAACTGAATTAAAATCGAAAGTATGAAAGGATGACTTTGTTTTTACAACCCCTATTGTGTTCTCTAATTCATTGTTTTAACTGTTTCAAGTGAAGGTTAATAATAAAATACCCGTTTCAATATTAGGACGGATTTTTCTTTTCAAGTATAACAGGAAGCGATTTTGGTCACCTCCAGTTTGCATGGATATTATTCATTGAATTATGGAGTAAGGAAGCAGAAATTGGAAATCGGATTTTTAAAAGAGGTTATATTAAGCTTAATTGAAAAAGCAAAACGGTTTTTGTTGTGAATGCGATTTTGCTTCAGTTCGATTCCAGATTTTTCTTCACCAATCAGAAGGCGAAACGTAAAAATCAAAAAGTTTGGTTGTGAATCCTGCTAACTCATTAGCGCTCAGCGTCCTCGTTCAAGGATGACTGAAAACAACCCAGAAGTATTCCTGCGAATTTTTTATGTCCTGGTTCTAACGAAAAAATAAATCCTGTAATGTTCAGAGAACATCGTGAGAACCAAGGGAAAGAAGGTAGGAGTTGGTGTTCTTCTTAAATTTCTGGAGATGGTATGCCTCGGGGAACACCTCCCTAGGCAATGAGTTCCAAAGTCTCGATGTTCGTTGGATGGACGAGTCTTTGGAAAGGGACGTTCTGCAGGTTTCTAAATTGACCACGAAGGGGTGTGAAGACTGAAATTGACGGGTTAATCTCGAAGAGACTGCTAATGGAGGAACGATTGTTGATATTTCAGATGAAAATATCTATAAAATACGAGATAAATCGCCAAATTTTCTACAGTATTCCAGAAGGTGTTGAAGGATTAATATTCAGCCAAACGCTCGTCCATCGGTATGACTTCACCCCAACAGTTTTAGTTACTTAGACAATGTCTTATGTGTTTTCTTCACTGTGAGAGTTTTTTATTAACTGGAAACAGTGACTTTTGGCCCATCACCATCCTAGAATTATCTGGCAATCTTCGCCTGCAGCATCTTTTCCTTGAAAAGTTATCGGCATTGGTTTTTTATTTTCTTTATATCTGTCCGTTTTGCAAGGATGTTCAATGATGAATATTTTCCTCGTTGGGACGTATAAAAAGGACCATTTGTCTTTTCTCGATGGTCATCTCATTCGTTGTATGAAAGAACCGTCTAAATTCAAATTCCAAAACTCGCGCTAACTCTGGTACCTAAGCATCTAATGGCGATCCTTTCTCGAATAAAATGTTAATTCCCTAAACAATCACAGTGTTGTCTGATGCTCCGCAGGATTAACTAAGTTTTGTTTATATCAATACCGTGCAAGACAAAATTATTAAGTGGACCTTACATTTTTAAGCGGCCCTTAATTGAACCCCCTTCAACCATGAGTGGGTGCAAACGGCTGTTGAAATCATAATAATGATTTGAAAAAACCGTTGCGGATGTTTTGAAATTTGGATAAAAAAATATAATTTGCGCGGATATGGGTTTTGAGACGGCCCTGGCGCCGCGTTCTCGTGTCGCGAACAAACTGTATAAGCGGTCCGAGAGACCCGATACTAGGGTTGCCACCCGTCCTGCATTTCGCAGGACCTCCTGAATTTGAGGTACTTTGTCCTGCGTCCTGTCGAGATCACTTGCAGGACGCCAAATGTCCTGAATTTTATAATACGAGAATTACAAGATATATACAGGTACAAGTTCAAGTTCCCAAATGACTAAGTTAGGTTGGGGTTATTCCTATTTTTTTGGTCTAGTCTGTTTATTTTGACTGAAAACTGTATCAGTTTGAAATGATTATTCAGATAAATAAAATTTTGGAAATCATCAATTTTTCGAAGTGGTCCAGGAGTTTCCCTTACTTGATTATTTACCTACTTAGTTGTTTTATATTTTCTTCAGAGTTTAATATTCATATGATATGGTTGTCTAATATTTGAAAAAAAATCTATCTTGGTTGTTTCTATACGCATTTTTTTATTATTCGGAGGTTGGTACAATACTGTCAAATGAAAATCAGAAGAGTTAGGCCCAGCTTATTTCTGAGCGATTTTGGATTTGGTGATACTAGAAGTGAAAAGCTCATGTTTTTATTGGTAAATATTAATTCAGAGTGTGCGATTTGATTTGAATTGACCAATAAAAACAATAACATTGCATTTTCCATTGCTGCTATCTCAAAAATCAAAATCGACAGTAAATTGGACTTGCTTGTGCGTCAGATTTTGAATTTTTCTATTTCATCATTGTAACCATTCAAAGATGCTTCTGTTATTTATCGATATCAAATCCATTTTTTTATGAAAATACTTCAAATTAATGGAAAATAAAAAAAATACAACGCGTGCGACAAAATAGCGTCTTATAAAACCTGATACCACACTTTTATTGAAATTATATTTGGCCTGATTTTTCATTGATTGGCCTGATTTTTCATTGATTGTCCTGATGCATTTTCAACTGCTTTGTCCTGAAAATCAGAAATTCAAAGGTGACAACCCTACCCGAGACTCGACTCTCGAGAGTCGATCGCGGCCGCCCTTTCCCAGAGGCCCGCTGGCCGCGGCTTCTTTCTTCTCTTTGTCTCTCCGTTCCGTGCTCTGCCGCTATTAATTTATGGCGGACGATCGTAATTCGCGTTTTGGCGGAAGCGGAGAGGTACGAAGACTGGACGAGATCGGGCGGGCTACTTCTCATTAGCTGCCCTGCCAGTCGCAGTCTTGGGACGGGCTGCGAATTCTGGGAATTGATGCGGGCGATTAATGCCGATCGGACAGGGTATTCTTCATCTCCGGGCTGTAGTCAAGATTTTGTGACGTCACACTAGTAATAATAATATAATATGTGTATTTGCACGAATTAATAGTAGATTATACCACGAGTCAAGAATAATAGCCATTATTGTATATAGTAGTATACTCTACTTTATTTACGACAAATTTATTTATTTTAGATTTTTAATGAACAACTTTATTTGTCAACATTTAAATTAGTGATAGTACAATTAATAAACTGATTTGGTCGTGAATTATGATTACCTTTGGAAGAGTTTTCAACACGAATATTTGGAATTTCGGTTGCTGTAAAAGAAGAAGTTGCTTCATTACTATTTATCTGTTTGGCAATAGTATCTGCTGTAGTTGTTTTGTTTCTCATAGACTGATCAATGTATCCTTCAGCTACTTGGGTAGTTTTCCAGCCCCCATGACGCTTCAATCCAGTTATATCGCCTCCTCCATCAATGTACAGAGTGGCAGATGATCTGCGATAACATTGGCCGGTATAACTTTGAGGATTTGGCAAGTTTAAATATTTGGCAATTTGTCTACCGATGTCTGCAAATTTGTTTTTTCCTATACGTTGTATTGTACATTTCGATTTTTGATAATTTAGAAAGAATGAATTGGTTTCTACATGTGACGGACGGAGATCGATGTACTTCTTTACAATATTATAAAACGTACTGTTTATGGTGAATTTTCGTACAATTTTAGTTTTAGTCTTGGGTATTGCTATCAATAACTCTGTTTGGAAATCCTTCACGTCTTCTATCTTCATTTCATAAAGCTCGTTTGAGCGGCATGCGCCCATCATTCCAATAACTAATATAACCTGAATCAAAAAAGAACATGAGTTTTTGAATAGATCAGATTAAATATGAACATTTAGAAAAATTTCATCAGGAGCTCTGTAAATAAATTTCCTAATTTCTTCCGGGGTCAGAGTGGAAGATTTCTTTGCTTGAAATCCTTCAGATTTTCTTTTTAAAAACGCTCGTAGTTTCTTATATTTTTCCAGATCAACGTCATGGTTTATCTTCAACACAGATTTAATCATTGAATAGAATGACCATAATGAAGATGGCTTGTATTTTGCACCCAATTCAGCGAAATAGGCCAGCAGAACATTTTCGGAATAAGAGTTTGCCTTGTTTCGAAGACGCCATTCGTTGAACGTTTTATTATAAATGGATTTCGATGTTTCTGGTATTAAGGTAGATGTTGTTGCTGCAGCTAATCGTACAATTTCTGGTGGTGCACAAGTGAAAGATTCTTCATTTTCATTCATTTTAATACAAATACACAAACACTACGCGTTTGGACACTTTTGAGTTTGGTTATATTGTTTCCATGGTATTATTTAATTCGAGAAATTTTGTGATAGGAGTACAAGAGGGAATAATAGTACATTGTTTACCGGGTAGGAAAAGCTTAACATTCCTGGGCGACTGTGAAGATTGCTAAGTCGAGGCGCAAGCCGAGACTTAGCAACACAGAGTCCAGGAATGTGGCTTTTTCTACGAGGTAAACATACTATTTTTCCACAAATCGTTTGAAATTCGACAGATATTGATTGATTTAAAAAAAAACGCGATAATTTTATTCCCAAATAAATGGTGCTTTGAAATTCCTAATAAAATTACTTGGGCTACTATGGAAACGTATTGAGGTTGAATTGTCAAACTTGACGCTTATAAATTTAAGTGCTGGTGTTCTCCAAAGTAAAATGATAAGTGATGATGAAAGTTCCATTCCTGGGACTCCTCCAGAGCTGGTTGAGGCAGTGAATACTGCTTCATTAGAATTATTGCCAAAGAAATCAAGAGAAAAGTACGAAAATGCATACAGACGTTTTATGGATTATCGCATGAGTAAAAATACGAGTTCTTTCTCAGAAAATGTTGTAATGGCATACTTCCTAGACCTTTGTTTAAAGATGAAATCTTCAACATTATGGGCCAATTATTCAATGCTGAAGTCAACCTTTGCAATTAAACACAATGTAGATATATCTACATACTCAAAACTTCGTTCTTTATTGAAACGGCAAGCTCAAGGTTATAGGGCAAAGAAATCTAAGATTTTAACGAAGGAAGAAATTGAAAAATTTATCCAGGAAGCTCCAGATAAAGAAAATTTAATGATTAAGGTAATTTACAAGGTTTTAATTTCTATTTAGATTGTACCTTTATTTATTTTTTAGGTGGCTGTAATATTTGGTATTTCTGGGGCCTGTAGAATGGATGAGTTAGTCCGAATGACTGTACACGATATAGAAGACCTAGAATCTAAGCTTTTAATCAGCATACCTGATTCGAAAACCAACAAACCAAGATCATTTGTAATTAATCAGATCTACTTGAATGTTTATCGATAGTATGTTTCGTTAAGACCAGAAAATATGAACAGTGACCGATTTTTCTTTAAATATCAAACCGGCAAGGGTTGTAGACAAGTGGTAGGAATTCATCAATTTAGAAAAATGCCCAAAATAGTTGCTACTTATTTGAACTTGGTAAATCCGACAGAATACACTGGTCACTGCTTTCGTCGGTCTTCTGCAACAATATTGGTTGACTCTGGTGCCGACATAACTAGTTTAAAGAGGCATGGCGGATGGAAGTCATCAAACGTTGCTGAAGGATATATCGAAGAATCGCTTAACAATAAGGTTGAGGTGACAAATAAAATTTTCACAGTACAAAATATTCAACAAAATAACCCTACCACCCCGCATGTTGTCCAAAATGTTTCTCATAGTTCTAACAGTGTTCCTCCAATGTTCAATAATTGTATTAACTGTCAAATTACTGTAAATATAACAAATTGATCTTAAAAATGTATTCAGCAATGACTTGATGTTTTCAAAATATAAATTAATTCCTTATAAGCAATGCGTTTTTAATCATTTATGTAGAACACTAACAACTGTACGGAAATATCATTTCCTTACAGTAAGGAAATGACATTTCCTCACAGTAAGAAAGTCCTGACTTTTTCTTCAAGAAATTTTGACAGGAATGTCAAAATTTCCTAGCGATTTGCGGAAAAGACTATTAATCTCTCGCCATTATTCCCTAAAGGATTAATATATGGCATTATACTCCAAAAACCACAAGTATAATACTTATATTATATATTATTTTATATATATATATATTATATAAATAAAATAACATAGTGGTTCATGATTCTCAGATTTCCGATTTGCAACTCGGAATTCCAAGATACAAGTCTGAATTCCGACACCACTGGAATTTTTATTGAATTGATGTTTTTTCAAATTCACATTCCGATTAAAAAAAATCAATCTTGTGAAATTATGATTTGAGGCTACTTTTTCGAGAAAATTGAATATTAAAAAATCATAGACTACAAGTGGGCGAAAATTTGATAATACAGTTAACAAAAACAGGACTAACGTGCATTGTTATATTTTCATCAAGAAGATGCGAAATAAAAGAATCACAATCAGAAAATTTCAATTATTAGAAATTCTGACTCACAAACATATACAAAATTGATCAATCAATATAGGCACATAAGTTTTATAATTGCATATCAGCATAATATACTTGATACGTGAATGTTATATTAAAAACCAAAAGCCATCGCCAACTTTGTGATGGGACGGTTATTTTCATAAATTGATGTTGATGATATATTATAAGTATCCTAACCTTTCTACTACAATTGTCTCGTAAAGACGCATTAAATCAAAAATTTACAAGATTGTGTTTTCCTGAATTGAACAGGAAATTCGAGAAAAATGTCAATTCACGAAAATATCTTGTGGCGTAGATTCGTAGAAAGAAAGGTGAAACAAACCCTGTAACTACGCCATTGAACAATAACGAGTACCATAATTTTTGAAAGGATGAACCGCTCATATAGGTACAAAGCGTTTCGCTTACATGTTACATGTTGGTGATATTTTAACACAGTCGAACTCAGTGAGCGATGAAAAGCAATTATTCTTCTGTTAAGAATTCAGTTATCCGCAAACACAGTCTCACATCAAAATTTCACAAGAATGATTTATTTTGTAAATTGGACAGGGACAATCGACCCTTACCTTTATACCATGGAAGTTTAGGACTTTTTTTGTGTTACTCTAGATATCTCTATTTCACAATAATTATTCACCGAAATATTTGCAATTGTTTTCGAAAATACTTTGATTATTCCATCAACGTGCAATACATATTTTCAGGAATTACTTACCGCACGAAATCGCACAAAAGCCCAATATATACTTACGAAGAAAAAAATCGACATTTTTTGTAACCTTTTAGTTTCAATCTTATTTCAGATGTATTGTAGGTATCTCAACCAATCATTAAATTGTGGCGACATTTTTATTCTCCCCTATCGAAAAACTATTTAAAGTTGACCAAAAATGCCATTCCATTGGACCTTACCTGTATTCATCAAAATAAAATTTAATTATAACGCTATAAATCATTTTTCATCCCATCAGAATATTTTTCAAAGCTGAAACGAGTTGCCGTTCAAACTCAATTTCCCAACTCCTTTTGATAGGTCTTGGATGAGGAGCTTTGAAAGAGTCTCTGAATTCAATCACTGCTAACTCTAATCGCGCCGTACTGAAGGTAACATACAAATAAAGCGCTTTCACGATAACATTGATTTCACGGTAGAAATAAAATCTCGGAAATCATTCATTTATTGACCCAAAAATTCGAGTGAAACAACCTGATATGAAAATAGATAGATAGAAGATATTACTTATACATCGTTGAACTTATCAGTGACAACTGTTGCTGGTTTATTATTATTCTTATAATTCCCCCCTCGATTTATGCTTTCATCAGCACTAATATATATAAAATTTGATACAAAGGGCTAATCACTACCTATCAATGGAAAGAAAATGTATAGCGAAACTCTGTCACTTCAGTAGTTTATAAGTTGATAACTGCTAAATTTAAATTGTAGCACTTCAAAGTTATATCTTTT
This sequence comes from Chrysomela aeneicollis, assembly GCA_029955515.1. Taxonomy (NCBI): domain Eukaryota; kingdom Metazoa; phylum Arthropoda; class Insecta; order Coleoptera; family Chrysomelidae; genus Chrysomela; species Chrysomela aeneicollis. Next base: position 6,218,018 of record JARUHQ010000009.1, on the reverse strand, counting down.
CTTGATGTGAGACACCCTGTATCTTATTGCATTTTCAGATTCTCCCTGTATCTTATTGCATTTTCAGACTCTCCCTGAAAGAGAACAGATTTTGTCGACCTATCATATACTGGGTGGTCTAGCAGGAATGATTACAGATATATAGTCGGAACCATTCATTATTGATCGAAACGGCATGCATGTTGAACCACCCTGTATGTGTTTCAAGATTTTTTTATGTTCTGGATATCACGAAAAGGGATATCCTGTAATGTTTAGAGAACATCGTGAGAACCAAGGCAAAGAAGGTAGGAGTTGGTGTTTTTCTAATATTTCTGGAGATCGTATGCCCCTAGGCAATGAATTCCAAAGTCTCGATGTTCATTGGATGAACGAGTCTTTGGAAAGGAACGTTCTGCAGGTCTCTAAAGTGACCACGAAGGGGTGTGAAGACTGAACTTGACGGGTTAATCTCGAAGAGACTGCTAATAGAGGAACAATTGTTGATATTTCAGAAGAGCATCTCCCATGAAAATATCTATGAAATATAAGCGAGGCATCACCGACGAGACAAATTGCCCTTTTTTGGACAGAATCCATCAATAGTTTCAGGATATGTTTAGGTGCCGCACTACAAATATGGGAACAGTATTCTAGGACAGGTCGGATCTGTGCCTTATAGATCATAGTTGACGGCAGCTGGACAATAGGACAATTGTTCCAAGAACATCATAGACTTGTCTCACGACTTACGAGGAGCAAAAACCCTTTCAAAAAGTCTGATAGAGCTTGATGAAGCCAGGCATTCCTTTTTATATGTTCAACCGAGTAATATTATTTTCAGAATTTTTCTGGTATAACTATAGCAAATTGCTCTCATTTAATCATCCAGAAAGCAGGGTTTTTGAGTGCGCTATCGAAATGGGTAACATATTCTGCTTGGTCATAAAAAAATAATGTACGTCTGAACTATCCTCGAGACATTACTTCACTATCCGCACATAAAAGTCTGCGCCGGAATTGAGTGCCTTCGAACAAAAGGTGGAAGAGAGGGAAAGAGATATCCGGAACACTTTGGGAGTTTAAAAGAAGCTGTAAAGTCGCTTAATTGAGGGCAAAGTTTCCGTGAACGTCGTTTTCGACTTTATATTCCGAGCAGCTCTTGTTATCCGACGGCGTTAGATGTTTGAAATAAAACGAAATGAAACGCATTACTGATGCGAAAATAGAGGTTTGAGTGCGCGAGAGCATTAATTTATACATGAAAAAGAACTCCACATTCGCAAAGTGATATATTTCGCACGAGTAGTGATATATTAGCAAGAGCCGCACTATTTTTCGTGAGACTATACATATTTTTCTGGTTTCCCGGAAGTAATTTCAATGATGTATCTTGAAAGGCCTCTATATGACTTCAGGTGATGACAATTCGATATCACTGTAAATTTCTAGGTTTTAGGAACACTTTTTCGAAAATTTCGGATGTTTATTACTGATTTCTTTTCGTCTGCACGATCAATTTTATTGATAATCAAAACAACATACCTACACGAATACGAATATGCAAACACATCAGTAATCACGTCAGTAATCACGCAACCAGGAATACATCAGCAGTGCATATTGACATTAACCAATGATCTAATAATATATTTACTACTAGATAATCCCTTGCGTCGATGTGCAAAGCATTGACTCTTATATTGAAGTGATCCCATGGCAAGAAGCAGTGATTTTAACATTGTGTTATATGGGAGATACTTTGAATTTTTCAAAATTTCAAAGTTACATGAGATTCTGATTGAAAATTTCCATTGTCTACCAAGCTTCTGTTGATAATGAATTATTTTTGAATATTTGATCATTATAGGCTCTCAAATCTAAAAAATATTAGTTTTTCTTGCCGCCTCGGTGATAACTCTTTTCAATAATAAAGAAATAGGAATACAAAGTACGACCATTTCAGCGGCTCTACTATACACTCTGCGAAAATCAAATGTTTGGAAGTTCAGGTGTTTATTGTTATTGTTGATAACGTACTGTCTGCTTTAACTAAACGAATGAAAGCATATCATAAGATTACTAGTGTTTTTGTATTTCGGAAGCTAAAATCTCTTACAGCATAATATTTTGGGAAAATCCTCAAGTATGGTCAGTGCTAACGAAGACGATTTCGAGAACAGCCTAGTTGGCGAATTAGTGCAGTCCGCAGAGCTGTTGAAAACAGATGTGGCTACTGTTATTGACAGCAAGAAACATGGGCCTCTGATGGAACAGCAATTTTATAAACATTCAACAAATAATTCTTTAGAATCGTGTTTTCCAAACTTATTTACTTATCTCTCATGATCACTATCTGTGTGGTGGCGAATCTTAATAATATCACTTTGTTGCATATAGAGCATGATTCGCTCAAATAAGTCGATATTGAAAGTGTTTTCTCTGAATTTTCCCATATTGAATCTAGAAAAAATTATTGGTAACAGTTTTGTTTTATTTGATATCTTAAACTTGGGAACCTGAAGAAAACCAAGGGCCCCTTAACAGATCTTGCTACAGGCCCCGCGCTGGCTTGATCCGGTTCTGGATAAACCGACTACACAGAAAAAAAGGATCTCTTAAATCGAGTTGTAACCGCATTAACTCACGAGAATTTGGTGATCTTGAATAGGTTCAACCAAATATTAGTTTGATTTTTTGACAAAATCCTCTTGACTGCTTATAGGATCAAAAAGTTTTGTGTCAAATGTACACTTTCGTATTGAAAAATGTGGTTTGTTTGAGGCAAGAATATTTCAATGTTGTTGTGAAACAATTTTCTTGGATGAAACATGATTTCTCAGCACATCTGAACGATGATCCTCTTGATTCAAGAGGAATCACTTTTGATCCATTCTTATTGACCATTGAAGGATTGCAACTCTGCATGCCGATAATTGAAAATGAAAAATACTGTAAATTTTTCGCAAACTGAGGCTGCAGTATTCATACAGCAATAAATTATCACTCCAAGCACATTAACATGACCTGACAACACAAAACAAAGCATTCTTAACACCCAACAGTGCCAGTGATACGACGCCATGTCCAAATATGTTTCAGATTGTTTGCTTCCAGGAAACCTTTTACGTCCGTGTTGAGTACTCGAGTTATAAAAAATTCGCGAGCCTGCACTCTGCACTATAAGAACACAAGTACCATCAAAGAAAATTTCACAGTAACCTGACACAATGTATCTCTTGATAGTCTCAAATGGCGGCCAGCGACGTTATTGTTGGCGTTGTCTAGCTGGTTCTGCGGACAGTGCGCGGACTGCGGACTGCGTATCTTCACCTCGGGCGCTAATTCTCGGTCGAGCTGGTCACGTGGTACATGCTTCCGTCATCAAAACACATTTTCATAAGAAACGATATTCTTGAGCTGAGACTGCTGAGAGAAATGATCTTGACTGACATTACTCACAATGTTTTCTAAGGTGAAGAGTGCGGATGATTCAGTTCAACCAAATTTATTTGAAGAAAATTCATATAAACAGGCAAACAACGTGATTAATTGAAGACATAAACTTTTTCGTCAATCTGAAATTATTATTCTTATCGAAAGATTATACAATTCAAGAATTTATATATGTTTGATTAAAGAGATCCGTTTTTTCTGTGCATGAGTCTATTAGGAGGAATCATATTACTATGATCTATGCGTATTCTGTTCCTTTCATTTTCGCGGTAAAAACTTCGCTCTTTATTTCCCGCAACTCGTCGCGGATATACAATCCGCAATTCGGGAGAACACCCGCAGCGTTCTACACGGCGACGATGTGATTCGTTGTCGCCTCTTCTCTCCCTAGTCCCCACAGTGACGCATTCGGCCATTAGACGATTCACCGACGCCGACGCCGCTGCAACGCTCGTTCCTTTGTCCCTGCCGCCCAGCGCCGTTTCGTTAATATCCCCCCTGTGAGCGAACGGGAGCGGGCCTCAACGCACCCCGTTGTGCTGGTCCAGACGAATAAAGAGGCGAAAGGGGGAGCAAATTGTCGGAGGAAAGTTCGTGTTTGGTTTATTCACCTGTTATGGCCAGTACGAAATCAACGTTTGAATTTCCCCTTTATTGCCCCGTATTGCCCGCGTTTACCAATATTTTCTGTTACTGCCTCGCTCTTCCTGGGTAGGTAATGCCTCGCATTTCCATGTATTATCCCTTATTTTTCATATTGTTCGGTGTTGCCGCACCAGGCCTAAAAATAGTAGTAGATTGGAGATTGACAGTGGAGTAGATTCGTACCAAAGCGGAGTAGTACTTTATTCGTGTTCAGACACAGCTAATACGCATGCCCCATCAGAGTTCCATTCTCATTCTCAAGGTATTTCCATTAAAGTAAAAATTATGTATGCAACGAGATTCAAAACCGAATTCAAAATGAGTATTTTATTTTAATTTTTATATAGGTTATATATCCATATGAGGTGTTGAGAAAAATACTATCCACATTATGAGACCAAAAATGTTAAATGAAAATTCCTTCCAGTACATTGAATTAAAATTTCTTCCAGTACCTTACAGAAAGGAAGAACGTTTTTGGATTCTACAAAACATAGAAGAAGCCTATCCTGTAATGAATTGAAACTACTGCACTTATCTTATTACTTGCCTGAATGACCTAAATAGGCTAAAAAAAAAAAGAAATTGTTCAGTAAAATTTTTTTATTGCTCGATCAATTTCGACATTCTTGACAAGTGACATTGTGACTGTGATAGTTGAAACTTGACTTGACAGTTGACGTCTAGTCTCTTGACATGATCACATAAATTCATGCTGGTAGAATCACAAATTAACAATAAAAAGTGGTTAATCTGTACTCTGTATTACTGTATTACAATGTACTGGTATCTACCTTTTTTTTCGATTAGTTACTTGATAGTTTTCATTTCGGTACCATATATTTATTCGTACAATACACATTCAACCGGAGTAGAAATCATTCTTTTGGAGTAGAGGAGTAGAAAATGATCAAAGGGAGTAGATCTACTCCGAATGGAGTAGCTTCGGCAACCCTGTATGTTCGTTATTGCCTCATATTGCCTCGTATTGGTCTGCACTTCTCAATATTGTCCTGGTACGTATAATGCCTCGCATTTCTTAATTTTTCCTTATTTACCGCATTTTCCGGTATTGCTCGCCTTTCTGAATTCCTGGTATCAACTCGCGTTTCCCAATAAAAAATAAATAACCTCATTTGCAAGTATCGTCTTCCAGCCATTACCATTTGCAGATATTGTTCTACAATTTTTTATGTACATGCATGATCATTTGATCATTTTTTGTTATCAGCATTATCACATATTACCTATATATATATATCACCTATTTATTACGGGGATAAGTGGAAAGGAATAGTAGCTCCGGAAATACCTATAGGTTTAGGTTATTATTATTGTTATTTGTGTTAAAATTTATATCGTGATATATTTCTACTGGTCCACCAACTTGACTATCAGATACGATCTTCGCAAAACAAATCTATCTATCAGCCAATACGGCTATCCTCATCAGATATCAACAGATTTTATTAATTATGTTCGGAATTATCTACTGTTTACAAAAAATATCGGATGTCTGCAGAAATCGAGGGTTTTGTTAGAAAATATTGCAATTGAAATTATTCGTTCATTTCTCAATCTCCCATTTCATGTGTTGTAATAAAAACGGAGTGACTATATATTGATTTATTTGCGGAAAGGTCTGAGTTGCAGTGTATGTAATATTTCGAAGTAAATCGAAATAGTATTGATATCTTGTCCGCAATCAAACAAATCAAAATTGAAGTGAAAAAATAATAATTATAATTATGAAATGAAAAAACACCTACTCCTTTGAGACGGAGCATTTTCAGTGCGTAATATTTTTCAAACATACTGTTACCACAGATTAGAAATCTAATCTGTGCTGTTACGAACTACTGGCATTTCCGAGAAGGTCGGAAATCATCATCTCGACGCTTGACTCACTGCGAAGGCATCGGTCGCAGACGCACCGCTATAATTTTATTAGCAGATGATTCATTGCCGTCGAATATGAAAAATACTTCCAGTTTATTCCTGTTATTTCATATGGACAATTATGTTTTTACCTATATAAGAACCGCGGTTTCGCAGACAAGTCAGTTATAGTTTGGAAAGAGTTTAGTTTAGAAAGGAAGCTTGTAATGTGAACATTGAGATTTGTAAAGCGAATATCGTTGTAATTTAACTAAGTGTTTATTGAGTTGTATCAAGTGTGTTTAGTGAAATAAATTGTTCAGTTTTGCACTAAGTGTTTTAAATTCACGAACCCAAGTAGAAATATCGTAACAATACAAATAAAGACATATCGAAAGGAAAACACACTCATTGACCGAACACAAATTTCAAATATAATTATTGTGCCGCCATTCACTCAAAATTGTTTACTGCAACAATTTGGCAAATAACTTTATGTAACGTTAGGTTAAATAAATAAGGAAAATAATTATATTCTTGAAATACTGAGATATGAATTTACTGAGTAGAAAGAGTAGAGTTGGTCTCTAGATACCAGGAGATGATATAACTACATACTTAATTCATTTATATATAAAAACTTGCATTTGGAGGAGATACCAAATAACTTTACGAAACAATATATATATATTCATTTACTACTTGTGGTTTACGAACATTTTCAACAATTAAGTACTAAGAAAATCTACAAAATTGCCCGACTTTATAGGAACAAATTATAGTCTTGCATTGAACATCACCTGGTCGGCGTGGCTAATATCTGATTCTGCATTTGTCGGCTTTGTGGCGATATTATTCAGAATCTGTACTTTTTCATTGAACGCATCAGTTCCAATTCAAGCAATCCCACAATACCTAATGTTAAAAAAATATAGCCTTCGTTCATGCCGATAATATGTTCACTTGATGGAAACGGCATCGAACAAGGAATAAAAACAACGGCGGAACTGATACGCAGTCCGATTGGTCATACTGGAGTTTGTTATTTGTTTTGTTTCGTTTCGTTACGTTTTTGATGGAACATTTTCAGTTCTCCCATCATATTTGGAAACGAAACAAAACTGATGCAACGATGAAACTGGCGGAAACTGGCGGAAATGAAAAACGTGAACCATTAAAAGTATGCAATGATATAATGGGTCGTAAACATTGGAATAATAATTATATTCCCACAAACAGGCGAATAGAGAAAAAGAAACAAAGAGATCCTTTCCGAGATTTCCTGATTTTGTGAAAAATTAGTATTCTCAAGACTTTTTCGAGATCTCAATCTGATCGGTTGATGAATAAAATCTGAACATTGAAATGTGTAGTTATGGTATATTTATAGTAATTTCTTGTGATGTTTTTCTAATAAAATACCAATAATCTGCATCCAGTGGAAATTCAATATTCAATACTTCCAGTCATGCCATCTGACACATCTACAAATCTACTAATCCAACATTTGTTTCTATTATAATTAGCTGATGTTACTGAACCAGTTATACCAGTTAACGACAATTGCCAAATGTCCTATTATGTAATTATGCATGAAAAATATCTCGGAAATCTTGAACTTGTTTTTACTTCACATTTCGTTAACAACAACTCGTTTGATAACTGTATGAAAATCCATGAATGGTTATTTTCAATTCTGGTTCTATAATGATGTAATTATAAAACGCAAATGGGTATCGAAATAGCCCCTGTTTCGATACGCATTTTTGTCAGAAAGTCAGAATAGTTAAGCCCAGCTTACTTCTGAGCGATTTTGGATTTGGTGATATACTAGCAGTGAAAAACTCAATGATTTTATTAGTAAATTTTAATTCAGAGTGTAATTTGATTTAAATTGACCAATAAAAAAAATAACAAAATTGCATTTTTCTCCGATGGTATCGCAAAAATCAAAATCGCTCAACAGTAAACTGATGATGGGCTTTACGCTAATGCTTCAGATTTCAAATATTTCAATGTCATCATAGTTACCAATCGAAGATGTTTCTGTTATTTCAAGTTCCTTTAATAAAAGACCTCAAATTAATGCTAAATAGAAAAACACACGTTTTATAAGACACGTTGTCGCACTTGTTCCCTTGGAACAACGCGTGCGACAAAATTGCGTCTTATAAAACTTGTATCATATACTATTCTGTGTTTTACGGTGTATTAGAAATCTTCGATACAGTTCGTGGACTCAAAAGACAAATCACGTGCTGGAAGACAATCTGCCATTGGAAATAAATTTGAAACCATCAGTTATCATTAGGTACATCCTTGAATTGTTCTGGTAGTTTATTATTTATCCATGCATGGTGTCCCTTTCAGAACTCACCCATTCATTATTTGAAAAATTGGTGGTCCTTTGTCCACAACAAAAAACACCAAGAGAAAAAAATTCCATGATTAAATTTTATTTCAGAATTCTGGCGGAACCCCTACTCATTACGGCGCGTCATTTCCAGCTCGACCGAGCGACAATTATCAACGGTGGTGTCAGGTGTGGGGTGAACACACAATATCCGAGCGTCTCTGCAGTGAACGTATCAGAGGCGTTGCAAAGAACATATGAAGCAGTAGGTAATGTGAAAGTGCTATTAGGAATTGTGAATTGTCACGATTGAGTATTTTGACAAAACTTTTGGTAAATGTACTTCAGCTATATTATATCTATAATTTATGTACAGGGTCTTCACGTATATTTTGAACCCCCCTTAACTATTTTATTTATTGTTCATCAAATTTTTCTTGCAGATTCTACATAAGTGAACAGAAAAACAGTTTAAGATCTGAAAAAAAAGTTATGGGCTCCAAATATATTTCTTTAAATGGAATTCCATATATATTTTGTCACTTTTGGATAGAGTATATTTTTCTGTTTTCAAATATATACACATGTATCATGTTATCTCTGATAAATTTCGAGATATTTGACGTTGAAATTCAGATGAAAATAATCGATATGGTTCTAATTGATAGTTATCGATATAAACCCAAAAATATAAAATATAATGTTAGTGACTTTTATTCAAAAAACTTGATTGACAGAATCATGTCATACTTATAACAATATACAAGAGGTTGATGTATCTCAAATATGTAATTTAATTGCAATACAACATTTTCAACAAACAATTCCAAACTCGATAATCTACTATAATATTATAAGAAGCATTTGTGATAACTTCAGCTATAGAATTTTACAAAACAATAAGGTGTGAATATTTGAATCAGTGGGCTGACTGAATTTTATAATTTCGATGGACTAAATTAAAATAAGTACTTGCCTGGGTGGATGTTTGAAGGGTATATTAGATTTTTCAAGTAAAAGGGATACGTTGATTGTAATAAATAATTTCTAATTAGGCATTTAATACATCTCAGAAAGTGGCAGACTGCAAATCGGAATAATTTAATATTTGGTATGGTGAAAGTGTTTAAACGCTTTCATGAAGTATACGCTGAATCGTAAAAAATTCACCATTTCTATATAACATGCTTTGTCTGCCTGGAATAAACGCACTTGTAGAGCGTGTAGTTTGAAAAAACTGACCTTGAGGTGTATGTTATCAAAGCAATGTTTTTTACGATTGTGAATACATGAAAAATCTGCTTATAGTAAATATAATTTTCATGTGGAATCATCACCAAATATGATAAGTTTTTTATGTAAAATAACATATGTTCTTTTTGATTGTGACTAGTTATTATTTTTTTAAATACATGTTACAGACATCAACAAAATTAGATTTCTCATTGTGACATTATCATTGCCACGCAATTTCAACACTGTGCCGATTTTAGTGAAAATAATTACCTATGTACGCCAGAATTTATTCAGCTTATTGAAAATTACACATTTTTTATGTATATATCAGCAATAGCCTTCAAGTTTAAATTCATGAATGAATGAAAAAAAACTGGAATTGGAAAGGATATTGAAATTTGAAAACAATCCGAATATTAAGCAAACTGGGAAAACGATAAAATGTTGAAAATGGAATGTTACTTTGTAAATTGAAAATATCGCTGACAAATCAAGGATTGAAAATAAAATGACTTGAAAACCTGATGAAAATTCAAACTTTTTAGGATGTAGAACATTAAAAAAGTTGAAAACGACCTTGAACAAGGTGTAAACCTGCCTAAGATGTTCCAGATTTCATTAAAAAGTAGTACACGTACACATTTGGAACTTTCGTGACAAAAATAGTTTGAGTTTTGACGCTACTTGTCAAAATAGCCAATAACTGCTGTACAACTGTACAACCCGCCACTTATAAGCTCAATTTATAAACTCCGCTGCCGTAGTTACAGTTGACGCTGAAGTTACGGTTCGTATATGGACCATGCTAAATATAAACATCTGTTCATAAACTCTGCAGCTGACGCAGGTGCTTTCGGATATCTTCTCAATATATTTTGGAACGGCAACGTTAATTCAGGAATGTAGACGAGAAAATTGAAGTTCCCCGCCAATGGCGCTAATCTGAGTGGTTGGCCGCCTCGTCCTCGTCTTCAAAGAGAAAATCCCAGCGAACGTGGCGCGGCGCGGCGTAAAATACGCAGTGCCGCCGATCGACCATAACATCCATCTCTGCCTTTGCAGAGGGAGCAAAGCACAGGCCGGCTCCCATAGATCATAACGAGAGAACGTCCGTTCAGTTCAACTAGTGATGGGCACAATCGAATGATTTCAACAATCGAAATGTCTGTTCTCGAATGATTCCAACAATCGAATGATTCATTCGAAATGTTTTTCACTCGGGGCCACGTCATCATTCACCATCAGTCAGCATCTCGAATCTCGATGTACTGGTAGATACGAAGTACGATAGTCGGATCTAATTCGATTCTCTCGTGCCTATCTTTCGCACCACTCGAATCCGCACCTCGCGACGCATTTCACATCTTGCTGCAAATGATAAATACATAGATCTTATTGCTTACGCTAGATCCGGTATCCAGGTTACTTGTTTTGTAGGTAGGGAGGGTTGAAAGTACTAATCCATTGATTGGTCGTTTCAGTTGTTGACCATATAAATTTATTGTGCCACGTGACCATAGTACCTACTTTCTTGCAGACCCCTCTTGACCTAAAAATTACTACAGGCCACAGGGTGCCGGATCTAGCGTGAGCAGTAAGATCTATGGATAAATACTACTGCTCGCGCATCATCTTGTCGATTGTGCGTCGTCGGTCGTAAGTGAAATCATTCGAATGATTTCTCATGAACAAATCACATTCTCTCGAGAGGTCTCGAGAGGTTCCAACAATCGAAATGTTCGATTCTTTTCATTCGAGATTGCCCATCACTAAGTTCAACGGCCCAGCTTATACCATACACTAGATAGACACGGTATCGAGGGCGATTTGTTTAGTAACTGAGGGGGGAAACAAAATTTGACATGGTACGAGTTTTCCTATTGGCCAATTCTGACATTGACGTTGTTGACGTATGGAAGCATTTGTTCACATTTTGTATATGTGGAGAATTTCTCGAGTTTTTATTTATTTTTCAATGTTATTTGTGTTGGAAATGATTAATTCTTGAGTGTATTCAAGAGGAAAGGACTATGGCAAAATCTTGTGGAATTTGTGTTAACAAAGATAACAAAACGTCGACGGAATGATTTCATTTGTAAGTATTCCATAGGCGTAGATGCAAAGTAGCTGTAGGAATGATCCATATTGAGAACATTTTGAATGGGAATATTTTTCGAATATAATATTTACCAAACTTTAACATTTGAAACATTTTTTTAGGTTTCCAAATAACATATAAATATGGATGCAGTTGTGTCGAGTAGTTTCAGGATAGAAACATTGGAAAAACATACAGAATTTTATGATATGATCACTGCCCTACTGCAGATATTTGTTGAGAAAGCTTTTCTAATAGTGACAGAAAATAGTTTCTTCAGGTAAAGTATATCCACAGAAAATGTTGAAGCATGAGTCATTTGCACTTGGAAAATATGAACACCATTTTTGTTCATCAGGAAACCTTCACCCTATAGTTTTGCCATTCATTACATCTGATGATCATGCAAAGTCCTAGAAAAACTCTTTGACATTTTCAGGTTTCCAAAAGGTTGGTCAATCAAAAAAGAGAAGCTATAGCTGGGCTGAGAAGACCAAACAGAAATTTGACAGAAAAGTTTGAAACTGCATACAAAAGGTTCTTCTATCTTAGGGAAAATAATCAAAGTTTGGGCATTTTTACTACACATATTAATTCAATTTGTTCAATTCACAAATTCATCGATTTGTATATTGTATGTATAAATATATTTCATTGTTTTGAATGTGTATTATTCGAATTCTTCTCTCATCTTGCAAACTAATGATGTGCTTGTATATTATTTATTGTATTCTGATGGATTCTGAAAACATTCGAATCAGCATTAGCTCATCAGGCGAAATATATTATTTATATAGAATTCAACAGCAGATACACTATTTGTAAAATGGAAAAAAATGAGCTTTATTTTCAAATCAACTCTTTCATGATGTTTGTTAAACATTTGCTGGAATTCTCTCTCAGCTTTTGCGGGAATTGAAAACCAAACCGAAAATATGCTTGAGATTACATCATTTTTTTAAATATTTTGAATCCCTAAAAAAAGCACGTCCCTGGACTCTCGGTTCAACGATCGTCTCACCTCCCCGAAAATGCCTTAGTCAGCGCCCCCTACCTTTACCAAACATTGCATAAGGTACATACCGCGTCTATCTAGATTCTAGTGTATGGTCTAAGCGGCCCAGATTGGTTGTTGCTCCAAATTTCTCTCAACTCACCCATATGGTGAGTGTTGGTAATTAATTGTTTTTTGGTAATCAATCCGGAGAACAGCAAAGCCACGAAAACCAGCCTAGAAGTGCTTCGAATGACACTTGAAAGCTAAGGTCCCCGTCTTCCTAACTCATACTAGTCTTAATTAGACTTCGGAGGGTTGCTTGTGATGTGAATAAAATACAGTTTCCCACAGAAGTAAAGTGCGTCGGTGTATCTTGAGTTTTTTTAACCATAGAAGCTATTTCTGCTAAGAATCAAATCGATCATGTGTTCTGGCTGTGTTCAAGCATGTTGCAAAAATGACTTTCAGGTTCAGATATATTGAGACATTCAGTTTAGTGTCGAAGATGATATAGGTAAACCTGGGTGAAACGATATTCTTATAAAACATTTTTAGATTTATTGGGATCGCCTTTTGAGTATAGGTACTTTTTTACTCAACCATATCTTGTTTTCCATAATATGTGCTGACTGACAATAACAGACCCGAACAGGAGAGAAATTAACAGAGGTCTAAATTCGATTTAAGAAATTGTCTAAAACAGTTTTATTCGAATATGTCGCTGGCTAGATCAAATGAGAGCTGATAAAAACAACAATATAATATACAAGCAGATCTACAGTTCCAGTTCCAATTCAGAAGGTGGCTTAGCAGAAATCAAATATCTAAATAGACGATCCAAACTTCAACGAATGGAATCTCTGGATTGAAAATTCGCTCGTTGATGGATTGACGCTGGTTTGTTCTTTGAAACCTTGTGATACATCCGAAGCAGAACCAGAGCAAAATTGTGACAAAAGTACCTGTGGTGTCTATTTATTGTGTCTCTCCTACACTCGATGTAGAGGGTTAAATGAAACAACTATTTCCTATTTGTCCACCCTCACTTTGTCACGGTCTGATATCAACTGCCACATTCATCAATGCTATCTTCAACGTGACTCAGTGAATGCGAATATCTTTATTCATTATATAATCCAATACACTACATCTCTCCCTTTTTTTATAAAGTATAATAATATAATATAATATAATATAATATAACAACTAAATTTGAACATATATAAATAGCCTAAATCATACATATATACTAATACTAAATTATGAATTTCTCAGACATAATTCATGGAATTGTATCATTAGATCTATCTTCAGAAAACGTTTCTAATTCATTTGGTTTATTTACTACTTTCCATTCTTCTTCCATTTTTTTCCAAATGAACCACGTTTCGGCGATATCACCGTGTGTGGTATGGGGTTGAAATTCGATGTTAATTTATTTTGTTTGATCATATTCTTTATGTAAACTTTATCGCCTAAATCTAAAGAGCTTTGATGTGCTCTTCCTTTTCTATCGCTATATTCCTTTCCACTCGATTTCTTCTGCATGTCATAATCTCTGAATTCCTCATCAGTTATCTTGTTCTCTAAATCCCTTACTGTTGGGATTTTATCCCGAAACTGTCTACGAAAAAATAATTCGGCAGGTGTTTTACCGGTTGTGGAATGTGGCGTAGCATTGTACATCATGATATAGTTCAGTAAATCTTGTTTACAATCGGTTTCAATTGACCGGCTGTTGTTAAGAGGGGGGATTCACAATGCGACTCATGCAGACCCATCCTAAATAGTCGATTTCTAAGTTTCTGTAAGTCCAATTGCGAAATGGATTGGACCAGTGAAAAGACCAAAGTTGGGAGGTGTCGATGAAGGATTCCTAAGTTGAAACTCATTCGTGAAAGAAAGCTGTAGATGATCAAAATATGTAAACATTGTGAACTTTTTTGCTTTGGATTCACAAAAATTTATGATCACTTCCGAGGTTAGATATATAGTAATACATGACCGGAATATTAGCTTCTGAAATGTAGTCGTTTGGCTATAATTGAATATAGCGAATAATTTTGACAGCAAAACCGCCATTGACCACATAAATATCAAGGATGGGTAGCAGGGACTCAATAAAGCGAGAAGGGATCTTGAAATTAGTAGTTCAAACCTTGCCTCACAGATGGCGGTAATGTCCATCGCATTTTCTATTAGCGTTTCATGAATATGAGATGGCGCTGCAGAATTCCAGTCAGCAAAAAACTATAATTGAGTGTTTTATTTTAATGCGTAGATGAATTGCAAGGTTGCCGGATCTTCTTGGGACTACTATTTGCATTCCATATTCATTATTTTAGTAATTTACGAGTAAGGTAAACTGCAAAGATCGAATTCTTTAGGAAATAAAAGAAATGTTTGGTGATTGTTTTACCAATAAGATAAGTGCTAATTTAATTTGTACATCTTTCGTTGTTTATTTCGAAAATTCATGATGAATCTATAAGAGAATAGTTACGGATTTTTTCCGTGAAATCGGAATCATTTCATCTCGGCAGCACGGTGGCTAATGATCAAAAAGATGCCGACAATAATTAGCGGATGATTTATTGCCGTGGCCCGTGGCAACAATTGGAGATCCTAGTCTTATCTAAAATATTTGCAATAATTCGAGAAAGCGAATAGCGTTCAAAGTGAATACTTGAATAGTGTGGGTAGTGACTTATTGTTTATCGAACTATGTATATTTATATAATAGGTATAGTTAGTGGAATAAATTGTTTAGTTTTTGTCGAGGGGCAAACAACTCTTAAATATGGTGTACACCTTGAATTTTTAAGTACTTAAATACTTTTAATTATTTCAAATACCTGTTAATTATTTTTTCAGTCTCTTGATTACGTCTTCAATTTCTCAATTACCTTTCAAATACTTTCTAAATCCTTTTTCTTTATTTTAAATATTTTTTAAGTGCTTTAATTACATCTTCAGTACATTAAATACATTTTTAAATCCTTTAAATATATCAGATGCACGTTGAAATATCAGATATCGGCTCCGATGTCGGTTAGGATTTTTACCCGTTCGCGTCCCGACGGCTTGTGATGATTCTTCCATGACTGATATTTTTTTTTCACTTCTCAGTTCAGGCGAGAAAAAACGTATTTTTTGTACTTTAGTTGTTTACTTCTGAAGAATAATCATAAAAATCATTATTATATTATTACACCAGTATTATTGCTGATTGTTAATACTTTCTGTCATTTTAAATTTTGAAAGGCATAGGAAAGCCTCTGAAAATATGTTTACTGCTATCCTGTTGCCAGATCTAGTGTTACTAAGCCAACTTTGAAATTTCAAAACAAACACAATATTATTACATTATAATATCGGATTTTCGTAGTATACAAAATATTCTGAATATATTTGCCTCGGCTATAGTATATATCTCTCTGTTATCGACATAAATTAATTTTCAATTTTATTATTCATAATAAGGAAAAATCAATATTGATTTATATTCCAGGTCTTTTGATTCCTTGATAAATATCATTAAATAGTTCTTAAGTTGTTGAAATAGATTTGAATACTTGTTAATTCCCCTATTTATTATCAAATACTGCTGTATTACCACTATTACCCTTAAATGTTTCGAAAATCTACTCATGACCTAAATATTTTCAATTCTTTCAAGTATATTAAATACTTCTAAATACTTGCTAATTATTTTAAGTAATCACAAATAGCTTTTAAATACCTTAATTACAAGTATTTTAAATATGGTGTACGCTCTTTTGAGGAGTTGTTTGCCCTGTACTGAGTGTTTGAATTAGCGAACCCAAGTAGAAATTGCATCACAAATACTATCGTGTGACAGTGAGTAATGAACAATAGGATATTATTTTGATTCCACTCAACTCAGAAAAGACAGCGTTAGCAGATCTCAAAGTTTATAACTATAGAAGATATGAAAAAATTTACAAGTCATCTATTTTTTTCAGATGAATTCAGTGGCGAGAACAAGTATTCGCTATATTGCCTTTCTTTTCCGAGTTATAAATCTAGGTTCTATTCTTCGACTTTTGATATGCGAATATCGTGGTTGCTTGTGAATTCACATATTATACCCTGTGTATATAGGTAAATTCTCCCTGTGTATATAGGTAAATTCTCGATTCACAATCGACCCCACATACAGAATTTATTCAAGAAATAATGATTCGTATATTATTTAAAATCTAAAAGTTGAATGTGTTGAATATAGTATAAGTAAGTATGACAATCAATCGACTCTGCATACAAAATTCAAGATCGAATGAAAATTTGCGGAACACTGTTTTGATTTATATTTTTATATTATTTCCAATCTCAGTTGAATAGGTATATTGAATATATAGGGATAGTTCAAAAACTCATATGTTATGTAACGAGGAATCATGGATGAAAACGAACCTTATTGTTCATTTGTTCCTCGTATACGGTATGGAGTAGACCAGATTCAATGAAACCGTTCGGCGCGCAGAAACCAATCAATAGATGCTCTGAGCGCTTGTTGCATAAATTACCATAAATCACCACATATTATTTTGTATTGCCCTTCACTCTTCTCGTGTAATTTATGAATTGTGAGAAACAACTAAAAAAATGAGCACCAACTGAAGAAAAATTGCAAAATAGGAATTTCCAAACGATGATTTTCGTGTTCAGACTCAGTTTTAAATATACACAAAAATCTCGATGAAGAAAAGAATTACAAATTTGAAAATTCAATCTTCGGAAAGATAGGTAGCTGATCTCACAATAAATTTATTGGGGATTCTACTTTTTCAACTATTTTGTTAACCTAATAAGGGACTTCGTAAACTTGGTGAGATATGAGATCAGTAGACATGTTATTTCCGATAGCAATTTCATGATCTTGAGATATGTCCGAGATATTCAATGGAAAAATCATTAGGAAGGTATACCTATCATATTGAATCTTATGAAATAGATTTGAAAATTCAATACCTGAATATCGCGTATTCAGGTACAGAAATATCACACCAAATAAATCAATTACAATTTATTTTTGCATATACATATATCGAATTATTGTGAATACGAGAGAAGTAGCCTTGATTTAAAATGAATTCGCAATTGAAAAATCATAAAATCAAACAAAATATGCATTTTGCCATGAATCTATGAATCCAATAATTTCTCGTTTTTTTCTACTCTCAAACGCTTTTGTTTGCGATAAAAAGCTCCTGATTTCAATAACAATTGAAAATATAGTAATCCAAAAATGCAATGATAGGTATAAAGGTATTGAGATATTTTCTGACAACCCGATAGGTGATAGCGCTGAAAATATTTCAAATGTATGGATCAGCACCAAGGAGAGTTTGACACCACTTATTCCTACTATCAGATTCTTTGTGAGGAGGCTAATTTGTGTCGGAAACGGAATTGTTAAAATTGTCACATATCAAAATAAATATATGAGTTCGAAGAATATCTTTCTTGGAAACGAAAAAGTCTACATTGTAATTAATAGTTTCAAATTACTTATAAATTATGGATTAACGTTCGATAATATTCATGCAATATTTCAAATGGAATTCATGACTCGAATGTAGCTGAGGGATAAATAATAATCATAATATCATAATGTTGGTGTATATAATAAAGGCCGCTTCAGTCCCAGAAGATCCGGGAATCAAATAATTATCCGCTAACTGGCATCAATGGAGATGCTGGTAGGAATTGTCGGAGATTCGTTTCAGGTCTGTACTCAGATACAATCTCAATGATTTTCTAGTTTGTTTTCGAACAGCGGATAATTTTCAGATCCTAAAATATCTTGAACATTCTCGGATATTTTGAGCACAGTGGAAAAAACATAGATAAGTTGATGTTTGAAAAAGTGTTTGAAAAGTGTTTTTAACCACCAGCTTAGTTGCAAAGCAACCCTCGTAGAACTTGTATGAGTAAGGAGTAAGGCCCGGTTTCACCAAGCGCGACTTAATCTCGGTTTTTGTAATCGAAGTTAAAGTTAAACCGTGGATTTAATCTCGATTATGTTCGTAGACGTTTCTCCAGTAGGTTTTCACCACACAACCAAGTTCAGTTAGCTAAACGCGATTCGCTCTAAAAATTGATAAGGCAACAGTGTAATATGTCATGAACAAGCATACTCGTCATCTGAACGTCATCATATAACCTCAATTTTAATTTTCTTTTGTTTGTTTGCGATGATTTTTTCCATTATCATCGTTTGATAATTGAACATCAGACATCAGACAGAGAATTCTGATGAGGACAGGATGACTGACAAGAAAGTAGGTATCCGGGGAGAGAAGAAAAATAATAAAGAGATATAGGTACTAATTTGAGCATTGCCGAGAAGGCATATTTGCTGGATCTAGTGCAGGCTAGATTCAATATTGTTGAAAATATAAGTGGACATATGCAGGTATTTTAATTGATCTTCGATAGATTCCAAAACAGAAATCACTCGTTTTGAAAAGTCTGATTCCCACACTTGAATCAGTAAATTCCATGGTGTCGAATGACGTAACCAACAGGGGCGATTCACAACAAATTCTTCTTCATCACTATTACTACTCTCGTCTTCGAAAGCAAGATCATACAACCTCTATTCTTTGATCATACAATCGTTGCAAATTGGCCAGTTATTCTTCAATAATCCAACAACAACATTCAACATCAACCTAACCTCACTGTTTCGAGTAACGTGAGATTAAATTCCGATAACCCGTCAAAAATGGCCAGTTAATAAATAATCTCGATTATCGGATATAATCGTAGTTAGTGGTGTGGTGAAACACGTGGAAGGCATAATCGCGATTAAAATTGTTAGTTATCTTTAAAACCGAGATTAATTCATTGGTGAAACCGGGCCTAAGGAAGATGTGCTGCTATACTTTGCAAGGTTTCTTTTCCCATGCTACGAAGTGATCCTATCAAATACGTCACTGCGTTGCCTTCTTTGGGTTTTTGCATAAGATGAAATAGGGTAATTCTGTAATGTATCTCTGTCTCTCACAGAACCAGGCAGGTGCCTAAGAAAACGCTCTGACGTCATGTTTGAGATCACAGTTTAAGCAGATTGAGTATTCTAACGGGTGGATATTATTTGACATGAATGTACTTTTTTCATCATAGGTGGATTTTTAGGATTGAGGCGTCCAATAAAACTACACAGATGAATCATCTCAATCAAGTTAAATCAAAATCAAGAACTGACATTTTCGCTCCTTAGGTTAGATTTTGATTACATATACCTACCTTTGGCTTTTCAAACAATAGTTTTTGATGGATCAATTGTGCAAACCTCAATTTCTGCCCCTAAATACACCAAGTTCCATACATAATTTCCTATAAAAACCATATATCTTGTTTCAATTACCAAATTTTGGATTCATCAAGCACAGTTTATTGCCAAGTGATTTTGGCTTGCCATTTTGTTATTGGTTAAATTTTGATCGAATCACAATCTAAATTGAAATTGACCAATAATAACATTAGATTTTTCACCGCTAGTATCGCCAAAACCAAAATCGCTTGGCCTTGTACGTCATTGTGATTTCGAAATGAGAGCTACGAGAATTCATTGGTGTATTTCCATGCTGTGACCATATTATTTGGAAAACCTTCTCGAAAATATGAAGTTGGTAATTCTCGAGTTATTGTCTTCCAATAATAATAAGATTTCTTTTGAAATAATTATACTATCCAATATTTATATCTTACGAGTTCTCGATATAAATGGATTTGAAAAAATGATTGCAGTATATATGCAGTATAAAGAATAATATTCCTCAATGCGGTCCTGACGAAAACAATATTACCCAGTAATTTTCAATGTAAATGAGGTTTTGGGGTGACAACTGTTGAGAACGCTTTCTGACTAACGCGAATTGGAAAGAGTAGATGGACGTGAAGGTTTCTACTGGCTTTTCTGGCGTATGATTATTTATTTACGATGTGGTCATCCCAGAGACCTCTTACGGAATGGTCGAAAGTTCGGCCCGTGACCCTCCTTTTAAGTCGCTTTACAATGTCCCTATTTTGACGCTCAACTTCTCCATTCTGCTGAGGCCAATAGGGGATAGTGTTGAACAACTTAATGCCCGATTCTTTACAAAAATCTTTCATTTCTGTACCACTGAACTGTTTACCGTTGTCAGCTGTAATAGATACTGGGTATCCCAACCGTGAAAATATTTCTTGGAGTGCTTTTATGGTGTTACTGGCAGTCGTTGTTGTCATAATTTTTATCTCTTTACATCGACTGAAATAGTCGATTACAACCAAGAGATGATGTCCACTTGGTAAGGGACCTAAAAAAAATCCATCGCTACATCTATCCAGGCTTCGGTTGGTAACTGACGTCGTTTCATTGGATGCGGCGGATTTGGTGCTGTGACCTTTGCAGCTTCGCACCAAATTTTCCGCGTCTGAGTCTATTTTGGGCCACCATACTTAAGTACGTAGCCTATTTTTCATCGCTACGATACCCGGATGACCTTCATGGCTGCTTGTAATACGTTCTGTCTGAGGGTTGTTGGAATCACAATTTTATTACCTCTCAGAAGGAAGTCTTCATAAAAACATAACTCCGTTTCAAATGCTTGAAATTTGTTTATAGAGTCGTCCTTCTCGTTGTGCGACAGCCATTTTTTCACTTTCAATATTTCCAAATCAGTTTTTGAATGTTTCATAATGTCTGATAATGAAACAGCTACGGGTCGCGAATGTTCGACGATCTGTCGGATGTGTTCTTCCCCGTCGAAAGTGGCGCATTTGATATTACTGACACAAAGTCTTGATAGAGGGTCTGCTATAGTCTTGCCTGGGCGATAGACAACTTTAAAATTATAGGACTGCAATCGCAGTACCCATCTTTCTATTCTGGCACATGGTTTCGACTTGGGGCCAAAGGTTACTTCCAGTGGCTTATGATCGGTAACTAGTTCAAATCCCACTTTGCCATATAAATAAATGTGAAAATGTTCCATCGCCCAGACAAGAGCTAAAGCTTCTTTTTCTGTCTGGTAATATCGCTTTTCGCAGTCTGACAGACTTTTATTTCCATACGCTATTACTCGTGGACCTTCCGAGTCGTACTGTATTAAAACTGCTCCAAGCGCTACAGGGCTGGCGTCTGCTATGACCCGTGTTCTCTCTTGAGGGTCGTAGAAGCCTAGGGTTTCGATGCTGCTCAAAGATTCTTTCAATTTAAGAAATGCTACATTTTAGTTTATTAGCCAATGTTTTCCAATTTTCCGTGTTTACCCAATTTGAGGCGTAACAACTGTCTTAGTGGTTCGGTTATGGTGGCTAGATAAGGAATCCACTTACCAATATAGTTGACCAACCCAAAGAAACTTTATAGTTCCTCTATTGAATTTGGTGTTCGAAAAGATTTGATAACTGACATATATTTGTCCAATGGCTTCATGCCCTTTTCTAGAAATGAAAGTTGTGATATATCGTGAATTCTTCAATTTGGTGAAAAGCATTTCTAATATCCAGTCTAGAGAATAGATTAGCTTTTCGAAATTGTGTTGAAAGTTGGTCCATGGTCGGTAACGGATGATTTTCTCTTATAATTGCTTCATTTGCCCTTCTCATATCAATACAGATCCTTATTTCCCCATTTGGTTTCAATACTGGAACCATAGGTGAAACTCATTTGGACGGCATATCCACCGGTTCAATTATATCGGAATCCAAAAGTTCCTCAATTTTATTGTTTACTTTGCTTTCAAGTGGAATTGGGATTCTTCGATATGGTTGAACGATTGGTTTTACATTTTCATCGATGGGTATGTTCACCAACACATTTTTGAATTTAGGAAAATTGGATACGTGATTGATATGAAAATCTGTTCCAATACGTAGTACCCCTAAAGACTTCGCAGTGGTCCTACCCAGTAGATTTTTTGAGCCATTTTTTCACCAGATAGAATGTAGTGCTTATAGGTTTACCATTTATTTTGATTTCGGCGTCGAAACAACCTAAAATGTCTAATGGCTTTTTGCTAGCGTATGCCATGAACACTTTTTCAGGATTCTTGATTTGGTTGAATACCTTCACTTTTGAAGTCTTTAGTTGTTCGTCGTTTTGTCGCACAATATATTACAAGTACTACCTGAATCAACTGCCATTTCAACAGGAATTCCAGCTATAGAGCACACCAGATCATAATCACGATCGACGTGAAATACATAGTCCACTCGATCATCATCTTTATCATCACGCTTCGGTTTTGAGTATCTTGATTTCTTGTCCGTCTGATGATGTTTTTGTATTGTCTTCCAGGATGGTTTCCTCTTGCTCGCTCTAGTTTTGCATTGTTGATGAATGTGCCCAGCGAAACCACACTTGCTGCAAATGGAGTTTATTTCTGGACAATTTGAAGCCAAATGTTTGGTTGATCCGCAACGGTAGCAAGCTTTGACTTCTGTTCGATGGTATCTTCCTTCCTGTTTTTCATTTGATTTTCGCTTTTTTGAAATTTCATTTATTTCTTCAGGACGACTTTCTCTTTCATTGGATTGCTGTAACTGTCTTTCAACCGCCTCGAGTGCAATTGCTTCTGCAACAATTGTATCTAAATTGATGGTATCGCCTATAGCGAAGATTTTCTTTTTCAACTCGGTAGACTGACATTTTTCGACTATCTGGTCGATGAGGTTCTCTTCTTGATTAGCAAATTTGCATTTCGTCGCTTGATTTCTCAATCGTATAAGGAATTTTTCAAATTTTCCATCACTTTCCTGCTTTATCAGACGAAAAATATGTCGCTCGTATACTTTGCTCTGTTTTGGAGAAAAATATTGATCGAGTTTTTCCAATGCTACCTTGAACACATCAATGGTGCCCTCTTCGGTACTTTCATTCTCAGATACGTGAGCTCCTGGCAAATTATAATAAATGTCTTGCAATCCTAAACCTCCAGTGTGCAATAGGGTAGCTCTCTTCTGTGAAGAGTTTTGGATTTTGGCGGCTTCTAAGTAAACTTCTAGGCCTCTCTTCCATTTTTCCCATTTAATTCCAACGAACCCAATATCACCATCACAGTTGAACGGTTCTAGTGGTGTCATATTGGCCATTTCAGGATTCTGTAATTGAAAATCTATGTGTCAAATTCATAGATTCAATTCATTATAATAATGCTGCGATTGAGAATCTATGTGTCAAATTCATAGTTCATTTCCAAATTTTGTGGAAATCTATGTGTCAAATTCATAGTTCATTTCTAAATTTTGTGGAAATCTATGTGTCAAATTCATAGATTCCATCTATCATAGCTACCTCTCTCATTCGTAGTATGAATTCGAATTTATGTGACTTTTTCATAAATTCTGTTTCCATATGCTTGTATTTTCCCATGTATCCTATTCATGGTCACAATGTTTCTATTTTGCTATGTATCGTATTCACGGACTCTATTTTGCCGTGTATCGTATTCATGGACTCTATTTTGCCATGTATCGTATTCATGGACTCTATTTTGCCATGTATCGTATTCATGGACTCTATTTTGCCATGTATCCTATTCATGGTCTCTATTTTGCCATGTATCGTATTCATGGACTCTATTTTGCCATGTATCGTATTCATGGACTCTATTTTGCCATGTATCGTATTCATGGACTCTATTTTGCCATGTATCCTATTCATGGTCTCTATTTTGCCATTGCTGTTATAAATTATTGTAAATGGTTTTCCTACCTTTAATCCTCGTCGCCATTATGTGGTGTCTATTTATTGTGTCTCTCCTACACTCGATGTAGAGGGTTAAATGAAACAACTATTTCCTATTTGTCCACCCTCACTTTGTCACGGTCTGATATCAACTGCCACATTCATCAATGCTATCTTCAACGTGACTCAGTGAATGCGAATATCTTTATTCATTATATAATCCAATACACTACAGTACCTACATAGTGCTAGGTATATCTGGAAATCCTCATGGGTGCATAGAACATATCAGAAAACTTAACTTCACTACGTTCCAGTTGAGAATGGAGCAAGAAGATGGATTATGACTGTTATTTGACCTCGTGACTCATCGGTCTAGATGGAAGGCAAGTTTACACAATATAAATATAGCGATAGCGTGACAATATGGAAATTGGTACAAGTCGGTAAGTAGCAAATCTAGCCTATGAATACAAAAGTATCATTCATAATTCTTTTTTCAGAATTAATATTACAATTTCAGAACAGACCATTGATTCCAGCTAACAATACCTAATTAATTATCAATGACTAATTCCGAATATGGCAGGTTTGCTAGTGTGAACCGGGCGGGCTCTGTCAGCCTTGACGCCCTTGCCATCCACTGTACAGTAATAGTATATTATTCAACAAGCGTGTAATAAAGCTGTTACTCATGAGATTGAAGTCTGTGTCGTACTCATTAGAATTATAGTAATAGTCATTACACGAAAGTAGAATACTATATTTTTTCTATGACTGTGAGTGTTCACCATTCAAACGGACTAGATATTTAGAGAAAATTTTGATGAAAAAACACATTCAAATAGTTTTTGTCAAATAAATTAATTTTGAAAGCAAATGAAAAGTGAATATTGAAAAAGCTATCAATTTTTTGAGAAAAAAAAAAGTACTTAGGTATTTGAGATTCGAACCTACAACTTATCTCGTGCTGTATGCGTGTGCAAGCACTTAGTCAACTGAGCTACGAACCCACTCCTTTTATAAGGAGAATTTTAACAATACTTGAACATTTTTTTTTCAATTAAGTGGATAAATTTCTAATAGAAATTTCATAGATTGTACTCAAACTGGCAGCTTGTAGTACTTCTAATGGAGTGCAGTTGAATTCGTTTCCACTTTCTGAATCCATTACAACGAAAAGTCAGTAAAACAACCCCAGGTAGGTACTTAGGTATTGTCAAATTATGACATACATGGCGAGTCTGATTCAAACATCGCACTGCATGCCCTATATTCCATTTCAATTTTGAACAACTGGTGACAATTATTTTGTAGGTAATGAAACTACTTCGCTGATTGGTCATAGCCTGTTGTGTGAAGGCTCTTACACACAGGGCGTGGCTTGTTTCGTGTAATGCATCAAGTAACCCAACCAACAAAAATGTTACATGAAAAGGGTCCATTTCTCAAACAGCCATAGAAAAAATTCAATAATTACCACCGCTTCAGATATAATTGGTATGTAATATTTGACTCAAGTTGAAAATCTGGAAATACATCCAGTAGTTTATCAGAAAGATATGAATTGAGGAACAGAGGATTCATTCATATCAGTACCACGCTCTGGTATCAGAATAGCTTTGTTTTGATTTTCGTCAGAACCGTTCTAGAACCATCCTAGAACGGTTCTGCTCATGCGCATTTGCTTCAAGGGATCAATTTGAAGAGAATGCGCATGAGCAGTAAAGTTCCAGAACGGTTCTGAGAAGAACCAAAACAAACCTCACACGTGACCCGCGAACCAACAACTATCGGGAAACCATGAGTATCATGGAAACTACTCGTCAGGATCTATGCGGCCTGGATGGAACGACCCGGCATCGGCTTATTGCTCGCCGTTTCGCACCGTTTATGGCCAAACGCGGTTACGGGCGCACAACAGCACAGCGCGATCGAAACGAGAAGAGGAAGTGTATTGTGTGAGTGATGGGGAATGGGAAGGGCGGCCGAGGAGACAAAGGGGACCGGATGGGCTCGCGTCGTCAGCCGTTCGACTCGACTTTGAACACGCGAAACTTGAAATTTTCTACGGTTCGGAACTTTCCGCCTAACCGCCAGCAACGTTTCACAGAGACAAAGGAAAAGGTCCCACTTTCGTATTATTAAATTGGTTAAATGAGTACGGTCTCTATTCTTCACAATTTCTACGATTCTACCTTCTAGCACTGTCATCCATCTTCCTATCTCTCCTCCTTTCATCATAGATGATTATGGAGTGTTGAACAGAAAATTCACAATTTACAAGTGATTTGAACTATTAAAATGAATTTTAATGTCATTATCACTTACTTCAAACACAAGCAACACAACTATAGTTTCTGTATTTTTTATCGATACTCTGATACTCAGTAAATAATTTTCCTTGAAAGCTCTCAGTAATACAGGGCTTTCAATTTTCATTTAATTCCGTATCCAACGTGACCATAAAATGTATGCAACTAACCTTGCACAGTTAGTAACAATGGTCAATAATTCCCTCCATGGATTTGGCATTAAGAGCCGGTTGATAAATTGAAGTTAATTAGCTAAGAAGGGGCGTAGGACAAATATGTCCAGGGCTACGATTGCTAAAGTGTGAGTGAGATGTTTTCAATTACAAGCATGGTGTTTCGACTCAGTTCTGGTTACCATGGTTACGTTAGTAAAAAAGTGGGGCCAATATACAATTTCAGTTCGAAAGGCATTCCGAAGATCGTTTTATTTGAATAGCTTCTTTCGCGAATACCAAATCAAATGATGAATTATTTCAACGGGAACTAAGCAAAAACATAGACCTTGAGTCACCGCGTTCAAATTATAATTTTCAATTAGGTTATTTTCGTAAGCCATCTCTTGGTCAACGATTGAACTAAAATCTCATTTGATCCATGCTTGGTCGCACTTTCAGTTGTTTTGTCACCATTTTGAAACATTCATAACCCACTGTTATAACCTCTATACAAAGTGAAGTAACAAAACAAGAAGTCAGTGGACATTGGTGACCAAAGACTTATCCGGCTTACCTCGAAGTACTTATTCCTTACTAAAGTCCTGATGAAAAAAACTGTTTTAATATAAATTTTGATGATAAAATGCAAAAGATTTACAGAAATATCCAATACGCACTTAGAGCACACTGAACGACGCACATGAATTAACATTAATATATACTTAGTAAAAATTTGGTCACGTGGGATACGGCCAAATGAATGCCCTGTACATCTGAGTATCCAGTATGTCGATGATAAGGCGACTAATGCACACACACAGTGTGCATTAACTTATGTTCACTTGAAATCAATAAAACTCACTACTCACTCACTATAATGGTTCTTTTTGTTTTGAAAAATTATCCACAACTTATAGTTTCAATATTTTATGTGAAAATTACAAGTTATCGATAAATAATAGCTACCATATTCTGACCCATATTCATTTTCCATCACATTAACGCCCTAAATTCATGCTATTCGGTAGTAAGAAAAATACGGAGACTGCGTTTCCTCATTTTGGACTATACATAATCATAATAATAAAAAGTTTTCCAATCAGAAAAAATAAAATGGGATATATATAGTTTGTGCAGAGTCAATTGACAAACAAAAAAACCAATGGGCTGCTGGTCGTTGAATATGCCGCTTACAAAATATTAGCAGCAGGTTCTCAAAGGATTTACCGCCGTGGAGCTGGTTGAAAATTTTTTCGGTGTCTCAACTGACTTTGTGAAGACTATAGCTATATGAGCGTTTTGAATAGTATACAAAATGTGTATTTGTTCACGTATTGAAATTCTTCGTCGGATTTCGAAAACAACTATAACGTCCCCAGTTAGCCTATCAAATTATATTCAGGAAACATAAGTTTGATACGCTATGTATACCATGGACACGCTATACTTTCTGGAGAAACATCAAGCCATCAAATATTAGGTTCTATAACAAATTCTTGAATTATTAGCCAAAGAAAGTCAATATCAAACTATATTCTCAACTTCATCAACAATCAACATAGGTATTTTTGGTGTTTCAGAATAACATCATATAAATACTTACCTTTATATTACATCTAATATTTTGCGTTGATCGTTAATATTACCATTCAAAATTCCTTGTGAAATTTCTTTCACTTGATTGTTGGAGACGGTATTTTACCCGAAAAGTTACCTTTTTACTGCTTCGAACCAGATGTTTCGGAGAACTCACCTGAAACAAAGAAAAATTATTGTCAATATTTATTCATTATATTTGTCTGAATTGACAACAAAAAACAATATTGACTCAAGTGGAGGAATTGAACCATTGTTTTTTTTTCAATAACTTCTGTTTCGTTTTTGAATCATTTTATTATAATTGGTTTGTTTTTCTTGTAGTATTTTCGTTATTCCGATTATTTCGAATATTTTGTGAGCATTAAGAAGCTTACAATAATTGTTGAACAATTCCAAACACATTATAATTGTGATATCAGTCTTCTTCTCTTTTTTTACGTTCCAATCATAACATTTTCATCATTTTAAGTTGCAATCTTGATGACAAAGACAACACTAGGGCAGACATATTTTTTTCTCTCAACGCTGGCTGAACTTGTCAATTTATTTTCGAGAAAAAACATCTGGCAAAAGTGGATTCGTCCACGATACAGGGTCACACCATAAAATGATGACTGACTGGTGAAGTCTGTTGGTTGGGTCACGAAAATATTGATACTATCAATCTGGTGCTGGTGCGCACTCACTGTATGTTTCTATCTTATTCAATACATGAGAAAAAGAAGGATATATATACTTTGAGTGGAAATCACTTTTACCAATGGGATTCACTGTAGATTCACTTGAAACGTCATAGTTTGACGTCTGATGAAATACAAATTGGTGTGTTTTGAAAATGAAAAGGATTTGAAAGATTTCATTACCCTTCAGGAAAACAGTCATATAGTCATAAAGGTCTGATTGCTTATAAAAATAATATGGGTAACGGCATTATCCTCAATTTCAAAAACAGAGGTTGACAATGATCTCTATAACCAGAGTTTTTTATTATTCTGAGAGCTTTTTTCAGCAATTTAAAAATTTTTGAAGCCCCAGTTGAGTTGCCCCAGAGTATAACACCATAGCTAATGAGAGAATTGAAGAAGGAGAGTCAGTCTATCGAAACGAGTTACATTTTTCGACTGACGTAATAAAAAATGTGTTATAGATAGTTTTTTGCTTAATTGGTTATTATGACAGGTCCAAGTGAGAGTACTATCAACAACTAACTGATGCGTTTTATCTGTATTCAGTTTGAGACGATTTGTCACGAATTAACGTCCTGATGCCTTCTCTTCGACTTTTTTTGATATTCTAGATAGTTCATTCGCATTTTTATCAGAGTAAATAAATGTAGTGTCATACAGATTTATATGGATGCATGAAGTTACTGATGTCATTCACGTAAATTATCAACAGAAGTGGTCCCAATACTGATCCTTGGGGAACACCATTTTTAACAAGTTTAAAATTCGAAATGCAATTATTGCTACTGACGATATCTATTTGACAAGTATGATTTTATGAGAGATAGAGATGACGCCATGATAATACAGTTTCTCGAGAGACGTAGTCAAATGCCTTGGAACGGTCGCAGAGCGTAATAGCTGTGTGGTTACCTTGCTCGAGATTGTCGACTACTCCACTCACCACATTGAGAACCGCCTCTGCCGTGGAGCGGTCCATACGAAAACCAAACTGAGATTCGTTGAATAATTTATGTTTTTCAAAATATGCGTAAAGACGTTTAGTCATCAACTGTGCATATGATACGTACACAATAGAGAAGGTAGACCAACTAGATTATCTAGGAGAGACGTTAGGAAATGACGGAGATGAAGAAAGAGAAATAGAAAAACGATTAGCAGAAGGAAGCAAGGCCAAATGTATGCGAAAATAATGAATTCAAAGAACGTCTCAAGAGCTGCCAAAATTAAGTTATAC
This sequence comes from Chrysomela aeneicollis, assembly GCA_029955515.1. Classification (NCBI taxonomy): domain Eukaryota; kingdom Metazoa; phylum Arthropoda; class Insecta; order Coleoptera; family Chrysomelidae; genus Chrysomela; species Chrysomela aeneicollis. Next base: position 6,187,677 of record JARUHQ010000009.1, on the reverse strand, counting down.
GAAACAGTAATAAGACCAACTGTCACCTATTCTTGTGAAACATGGACAATGAAGAATAAGGAAAAATCCAAACTTGAAATATGGGAACGTAAAATCTTGAGGAGAATTTATGGAGGTATCGAAGAGGAAGGAGAATTCAGGAGAAGAACGAATAAATAAATTGAAGAATTATTCAATCATCCGAACATCAGGTATAGTGAGGATGCAAAGAGTCAGGTGGTTGGGACATAGCGAGGACGTCCGAAGAAATATGGATCAAACGAGTGCTGATGGAAGGAGGAGGTACAAGAAGAAGAGGTCGTCCTAGGAAAAAATGGTTGGAGGAAGTGAAAAAATACCTAGAAAAAGTGGGAGTCAGGGACTGGAGAAAAGAGGCGAAAGATAGAAAGAATTGGAGTAGAAGTTATTATAAGAGACACGAGGTTGGTTGAATTGGCGCAATTTCATGCTGAACAATTATTTGAAAGAAGATTTGATGTATCATTTTTCGTTTTTGAAATATTGGGAAAAACTGAAATTTGTAGTTTTCGTTTTTAGTTTTTCAATCGAAAACGAAGCGAACTAGACGTTTTTAACTAGGACGTTTTAGAGGCACTTCTTCACAAGGAATATAAATATGTCATCGTATTTTTCAATGCTTTCTTGATGTCAGAGATACAACACTCAACTTCGGTTTTTCTTATGGTCGCCATATTGGATTCTTGCATTTTTGAAAAGTCTGTTTTCTTCTGATTACCATGACTTATCACTCGATATGTTCGAATCCTACATGCTGGTCAAAATTGGCAAAAAATCGTTTTTGCGAAGAGTGCTTTGGAAACAATGCCAAAAATTTTATTTGACAAACTAATTTCTGGTTCAATTGAACTTGAAAGCTTACTCAAATAACAACCAAGGTTATTTTGAATTAGGAACGACATTTAAAGTTATAAAAGTTTTTTCTTCGCAAAACAAAACAGTCATAAACGATGCTCTAATATTCCACCATTCGCTTCTACACACAATTTTATTCTTCACCCCAAGTTCTACATATCCAAGAATCAGATCTTGAAATAAATACTACTAGATTATTATTTATGGAGAATGAAGAAAGATTTCTTAAAATTGTATTCATCGATGATATTGTTGAGCTGGGAAGAAGAGCAAGTGAAATTGTGTTTAGGAATGGTGGAGTATTCGAGCATCTTTTATAACTCTGTTTTGTATTTAATAATTTTCGTTTTGCATAAAAAAACTTCTAGTTTTCTTGTCAAGTTGGTTTATAAGAAAATGTGTCAGAAATGTGAACATTCCTTATCCTCAATTGAAGTATCAAAATTGCTGGCGTTATTTTCAAAGCACTCTTCGTAAAAACTATTTTTTCTCAATTTTGATTATCATGTAAGATTCAAACATATCGTGTGTCACTTCATTGTATTCAAAAAGTGACAGACTTTTCAAAAATGCAAAATTCCAATATGGCGCCCATAATAAAATCCAAAGTCGACTGTTGTATCTCTGACATCAACGACGCCTTGGAAAATACGATAACAGAGTTAGATTCCTTGTAAAAGAGTGCCTTGAAAACTTCCCAGTTAGAAACGTCCAGTTCTTATTGTTTTCGCTTAAAAAATAAAAACGAAAATTACAAATTTCAGTTTTTTTACATTAATTCAAAAACTAGAAATGATACATAGAATTTTCTTTCACATAATTGTTCAGCATAAAAATGCTCAACTTTGTCCTAATTTAACCGACCTCGTATATCTTATAATAACTGAGATCCCCATGGTTAAGCTCGAAAAACGGACACCCTGTATATACAGGGCTATTCAAATTCGAGTCTATGCATGGGGATTTTGATGACGGTAAGAGATAGAGGGTTGGTTAAATGGGGGCAAAGTAGCGTATTTCAGAGGTTAATTATATAAATGAACAAAATTTGACATAGCATCTTCTGTTCTGGAGTTATACAGGAAATTTTTTTAAAAAATGTTGAAATTTTACTGATGGTAATAGTTCAATATTTCCAAAACACTCTGTAATTCAGATGAAAATACTACGTCAATATGAAAAATGACTCTTGGCATTCAAAAAAATTCAATAAAAAATACAGGTCCGTATTTGAAAATTAAAAGTTGAGCGTGGGCCAATTTATACGATACCCTGTATATAATTTTTATTCAGATATTTGGAAAGGCTACAAAAAGTTGCTTTGGCAAAGTGACAAATTTTTTAAAAAATCTTCGTAAAATAAAAATATATAGGCAAAAGAAGAATTTCAAAATTTTCGATTTTTCCTGTATAACTCCAGAACTGAAGAAGCTAGGTCAGATTTTTTTCATCCATATAATTAACCCCTGAAATACGCTACTTTGCCACCATTTAACCAACCCTCTATCTCTTACCGTTATCGAAATCCCCATGCATAGACTCGAATTTGAATAGCCCTGTATATATGCGTAAAGACGTTATTTATTAATCTTCTCGATTATTTTGCTAAAAATGGATATTATTGAAATGGGACGATAATTGTTGACAAGAGAAATGTCACCATTTTTAAATAATGTAATGAGAATTTATCTGAAGCAAACTTTCTCGTTGTCTCTCCACTTCAGTCTCCTCCACACTCCAGGAGGGCGCAACGCAATTCGATCGGGCAGTCCGTCGATCCGGATTCCTCCGGTTCAGGCGTATCGGGATCTTCCCGACCACGTCAAACGATAATTTGAATTCGAAACGGTGATGCGCGAAATCGACACCTGCTGTGACACACTCAAAGGCGTGCCCGACGTGATGGTTTTGCGCCCTCTTTGAGCGTCAGATAACATCTGCGCGACCAGCCAACCGAACATCGCTAGTTTCAGGCGTTTCAGCCAGTTTCAGGCTCAGACGACACGACAGACGCATCCGTTATCACTTGGGACAGGGGCGGATTCGAAGGACACAGAAGCCCCTTTCGTTTGTATGCAAAGTGTAGCACTCTCCTACACCTCGTGTATTTTGCACCGCTTTTGAGCATTCGTTTCGCGAGGTGTAGAATAAATTAGGTTAGGTTAGGTTAGGTTAACTGCACTGAAAATCAGCTGGTGATGTAGATTACACGACACCGAAAAGTAGGCGAAAGAACCTAATGTAGACATGAGAATTGTCCAATCTCGGTGCTCAGTATAACTCTTGTATGCTCAGGAGTATCTTATACGGATCTGACTGAATCTGCATCTGATGAGAAATTAGTACTATAGCTGAAAACTGGTTCAGTCAAAACAAACTTAAGCTCAATGAAAACAAAACTCATTCAAACTCAAACTATCAAGAAGGAGAAAGTGTTTCATTCCTAGGATTTACCATTGATGACAGACTGAACTGGCTCAGTCATGTGGACCATTTAGTATGAAAATTGTCCAGTGTTCTGTTTGTACCAATTTTTTACAAAAGAAATACTTCTTGTTTGTGTATGTTTTACTTATTCGTTTTTTTTTTTCAGTTAGTCTATAACTATGACTTGCTATAAATGTATTCTACATAACATGGCTAAATAAAGTACTCTATACTCTAAATATATGGTTATCGGACTTCCTCTTGTAGAGAAATCATGAAATTTGACCTCTGGAATAAAAAATTCCAATGAAATGACGGTCTCAACTAGTTTCGAAGGTACGGCGTCCCAGAGCCAAGAAAAACGCACATTTTCTTTACCAGCCAATTCTGCTTAAATTCGGTAAATCTTCGATTACCGCACTCCTGAGTTGGGAAAAAATTGTTTTTGGTACTTACGTAGTTGGCGGTTGAAAACACTTTCCAAACATTCAAACCATTTCAGAATAAAATTATGAAAATTCGGAGTAAGAACTAATTGTTCCAATTGTCAATCACCTTGCTGAAGAAATGAATAATCTACATTTAACGAATGAACCAGATATTGAGAAGGTGTGAATATATTCTCCAAGAAGGAGAATCTCACAATGATATATGTTTTGAGTTCAGCTCCCAAAAACATACACTGGGGCTCCTGGATTTTCTCCAAAGGAAAGCAGTTCATCTGGTTGATGATCCTGCACTTACGGACGATGTGATGCCTATTAGGTACCTCCAAACTCTGAAGAAGAATTATTCTAGTACCTATAGCCTCTTCCAATTTCCAATATCCTCCCTGTTGGTTCGTACGATATTCCACGAACATTATACCTATATAGATGTTCCTTCAGTCAATAGATAAGAAATTCGATTCGAGTTTGGAGAATATGATAAATCGAATGTCAATTCATTCATTACCAAAATATTGTAGGTTCGATTTGATTTTAACCTTTTGACTGTAATTTTTCAGTTCTCGGAAAATATTATATTAGTATATGTTCGAATTTCCGGACAGAAGTGTTGCAAGAACATTCTATCTTATATACGTTATCTACATACATATTTCAATAAAAGATGATTGTGATACAGATGATGAAGTTAGAGCCCAGCATATATATCTATACTGACAGAGAAACCCTCAGAAAACAACATTCGTGTAACTTGTATCCGAAGAAAATCCTGCTAAACTTGTGCTGATTGGTGATTAACTCGAACGCAACAAGTTGTTAATAAATCAAGCGGGATCTAGAGTCATCCTCCCTCTTGTTTCATGCAGTGCCGTTTCATCCGTCTAGGGTCTTTCAGGGCAGTGGAATGTTGCTCCAAGTTACCTTCCTTCGTTGGACTGGCAAAACTATACCTTGAAGTTTTCATTGTAACCATACTCATTACTATATATCTCAAAACATTTTCTTGTTAAGTTCTTTAGTGTTCATCATTCCACGATTTATAATGGTTGTTCCGCATAGTTGAATTACCACTTCAAACACGTTTCAAAATAATCATTTCGTGGTCTCAATTTCTGAAATGAACACTAGCATCCTTGGAAAACGGCGGATATTGATGACGTATCAATCAGCCCAACAATAAAATTCTGATTGCAGAACAAGAAATCCGAGATACTAGATCGTGAATCGTGTGAAACGAAAACATTTGTAACATAACCAACAAAATGAACTCGATCAATTTTTTAACGCCTGCGCATCATATCTATGACTGAACCTTTAAAATTTGCGCTTTCGACATCTCTCTCTAATGGTGGATTTATCCAGCCGTTTTAAGTCATATGTCATAAGTTTTAAGTAATAAGTCATAAGTAAGTTGAAGCTTTGAATTTCAATGGTAGTGTTTAAACACATTGTCATAAGTCTTAAGTTTTAGTCATAAGTCGTATGTCACAAGGAAAGTTGCCCAACTTTTATCTCTTATGACTAAAACTTATGACAAATTCACATTGCGCATGTGTACAAGGAATTTTTCAGTAGATGTAGGAAAAGGTTTGGAGTCATTCTGCAGTATTTAAAGAAGCTATCATGGTCGCACCGAAACATATTCTGCAGAACGTTATAAACATTCCCTTTTCTATCCTTAATCTATTGATTGGCCTCACAGCATATTGCCTCGTATTTCTTTTTTTATTAACTAAATATACCGCTGTTGTTGTCATCAATGACAATATCATCATGAGCAAAATGTCATCCATCGTATAGTAATTTAATTCAATTCGATCCTATATTCCTATTGAACTCAAAAAAAATTATATTTCAAGAGAATTTGCTCATAACATGAAACATAACCTCGTATATTTGTATTTATTTTTATTTACATGAACAGCTGGATTATGTCACTCAAAGCAATTGCGCAAAATCGACCAATGAAATACATTTTCTTCATGATATGACCTTTCCGCATAAGGTGATAATTTTTCTTATGACTAGAGACTTATAACTAAAACTTGAAACTTATGACTTAAAACAGCTGCATAAATCCACCATAATTCTATTCGCTCTGTCTGTCTCATCGGTAAGGTTTTCTAATCTGTGGTGGAAGTATATCGATATGTCCTATATATTGTTAATATATCGATATATCAATAAATGTATCGATATATCTGATTTCCATCACGTTCGGAATTTTTTTTAAATCACGGCTAGTTCCAGGAGTAGTTATCAAAAAAGATTTTGCGACTTGCTATTTATTCCTCGATACCACCAGACCGTTTATTCAAAACATTCTTCATTTCGTTCATGGGTGCCTTGTGCTTTCTCTATATATCGATATATCTCAAATATTATATATCGATAAATTCATCGATATATCGATTTTTCCTAGGCTTAGATTATATATTTTTGATTTGATAACCTCAAATTAAAGCATAAAGTATTTTTGTATGTTTTTGATGTTTCATAAAATGATAAAATAATAAAAAAGTTGTCTATATGGTTACACACTATACATTTTCTTCTTCGTGTTACAAAATGTTATTTATTCAATTCAATTCACATTTAATAATTTATAAATGTTATATTTCACTTCAAAAACAAGCAAACCACCTAAGCAACTCAGATGCTTGTGTGATTACCTTGAAATGTAATTGAAAAAAAAAAGATAAAAACTATCGAATACCAAATTTACATATCTACGGAAAATTAAGTATGAAAATGGGTGCCCATCAGTCTCTCATAATATAGCTCAAATATCGTAAATCCTGCACTGTTTCCATGTCGGCTTTTCGACCGTTCGGAATAAAATAACTCTTAGCCCAGCGTATTCCGTTATTTTCTGGTATGTTCTCCGATCCTGGCTGGAAAGTTTCCGCTAGAAAAGTTCCCTAATGATATTTTGATAGTATATCTCCGGCTCGGTCTTTCTCTCGGTCTTTCTGCTCTCGTATCCGGAACTGCTGATTGGTGTAAAGGAAAAAACAACACGATCTGATGGAAGTGATGGAAGAAACAGTATGTACCTGCTTGAGAAAAGTCACAGATGTTATCGTGAAATGTAATCGTGCTGAATGTTATTCCAGCACGAGTAGCCCCACATGAGAGGCTTTCATATTTTGATAGCCAGAACTACGTCAAATCCTCCATGATTGTGTTCATAAATTATTTTTTCTATTTTGGTTGTATAATGAAGTCATGGTGGAACGCAAATGCGTGTCGAAATAGCCTCTATTTCGATACGCATTTTTTATTATTCGGAGATTGGTACAATCGAACTGTCAAATGAAAGTCAAAAGAGTTGAGCCCAGTTTACTTCTGAGCGATTTGGATTTTGTAATATTAGCAGTGAAAAACTCAATGTTTTTATTGATAAATTTCAATCCAGAGTGTGGTTTGATTCAAATTAACCTATAAAAACAATAAAAATATTGCTTTTTCCTCCGCTGGTATCGCAAAAATCAAAATCACTCAATAGTAAACTCATATTTACGCTTGTACGTCAGATTTTAGATATTTTAATGTCATCATTGTTCCTGTTATTTATCGATATTGAATCAATTTTTTTCAACAAAAGACTTCAAATTTATGCAAAATAGAAAGAATTTTATATTAACACGTTTAATAAGACACGTTGACGTACTTGTTCCCTTGGAGTACTCCTCGCTTCGTTCGTCGTACTCCAAACAACGCGTGCGACAAAAAAAGCGTCTTATAAAACTTGCATCATAATAAACTCCGGGTAAGTACGAGGGTAAGTACTGAGTTGGTTTTTTATTTTGGATTATTTCGTGACTGGATGATGATTCTCATCAATCATCTTAATTCTGAGAACCATTAAAAAATAATTGGAAAATATAACAAGAAACTATACATACAAATAAAAGATTTGTTTGAGAATTTGTTTGAGAATTCATAACCTATTTTTGTGGATCATCGAATTGGTGTTCATGCTTTTTCTGATGTTTGTTCCAATTATACGAAGATAGTTGCTGTGTACTTCGATTCTCAAAATATCCTCATACCTCCCTGTATAGTTTTACTCGAAATGTGATTGTATTATCACTTTATAAACAGTAATTTTTTCTGTTGAAGAGTTATTGGCAATTCTAGTGAAAATTTTGACCTTTTTCAAATCTTCTCCTAATATATTCGAAATGGTTATCAAATGTTCAACAATTATCTAATTCAAATCCTGAATATTTCATATTATACTATTTCGATGAATTCATGTTCCGAATAAAGATAGATTCATGTTGTAGGTATGTATTCATTTTTAATAACAATGATGATGGCGATGAATATGATAACAATAAATCATCACCGGATCTGGTGAAATTAACACAGCTAGGGAACCAAGAAACCCAAAAGAAGAAGAATATGAAATGAAACAATCAGAGAGAAACATTTGAAAAATTTTCTTGTGGAGCCGATGAAGTGAAATAGCCCCGATGATTCGGTAATGTTTTAATTGATCTTTTGGTAGTTGGTTAAGTCATTGATGAAGCCTTTGAGGCAGAACACCAAATATACGAACTTCGACCGATCTAAATTTGACGCCTGTCTAAGTACACCTATTTGTATTCAATTTTTATATAACATACATTCCCCGAGCTTTCCGAAATACTCAAAGTATAGTGGCGGATTTAAAATTGCTGTGATTTGATGTCAATTTCTCCATATACGTTTTTGCATGAAATCTTGCATAACATTGGATTTGGCCCGGGAAAATGAATCATTGAAATGGGAATTATTCAAACACAGACGCAATTATTATCGATTTATGATTGTTCCTCATGGAATGGACATAACAAAGAGCAAATACGTGACGAGTTGAATTCGGACAATTGAATAATTTCATACCTATAAGTTGTGTATTATATGTCTGCATAATATAAAGACAGTTCTTATCTTCATTCTGTTTGAATTTAACTATATAACCATATAAGATGATTTGCCAATAAAAATGATATATTATGAATAATAGTTAAATGATGGGTCGAATGTTCGATTCAGAGCTCGTAGATTGTAATTTGTCTTCATTTTTGACTAGTAGGAGTGTAATAGTTATTTATGCATCAAGTATGTAATACCTATAGTTTTGTGTTTATAGTATACGTCCATGTTCCTTACGCTCAGATTTTTCACGAAACATTGATTTTATTTAAATGAAATCGATTTTTAAATCGGTTCTGTTAGAAATACATAGTTCGAAACAATAATTATATACACACTTTTATTCTCTCATCCTTCTAATACTACGTCTAAACGGTAACTGACTCTCAGCCTAACTTCTTCACGTAACATCCCTTGATTCATCGTATCACTGAGTCACCCGATTGAGCCACTGATAAGTGATACTGTCAGCGTATACGGGGTGGATGCATATCCTACCATATCCTACATATCCTACAGTTCATTGATGCTCCTAGTATTTTTTTCTAATTTTTCTTCTTTTTGTTGATATTTTGACGTTTGATGTGAATGTCATTGCTGCTTTGTATTAAATGCGAATTTCATGAGTTATTCTAACTTTTGCTTCATTTTTCCTGGTAGAATGAACATTGTGAGTGAATTTATAATAACCGTATTCAAAGTGAAATAAACAAATAATAGACAAGTGAAATAGTACATTATATACCGCGGGACTGAAGTAAATTATGGCCCTCCCTGCGGTCGGGCCATAAACTTTACCTTCAGGATTAAATGTACTTCAGTCGCAAGGTATATACGATACTTTTCGTACTTCCGGTATGATTTTATTAATTATTTCAATAATTTCAATCAGTTTTTTCTCTCTTCAACTCATTTAATAAACTGTCTTTAAAATAAGTTACCATAGTAACATTGCGTTGTGACAGTTATAATTTAGAAACATTGTCATTACTAGTGTCATTGTAAAGAAACATTGTTATTGATAATTATTGGTATCATGAGTGAAGAAGGTGTATCTGATATTGATAAAAGAGCAGCCGAAGTAGGTGAAGAATTGTTACCACCGAAATCTAGAAAACTATACGAGCAGCAGTACGATGCTTTTAAAAAGTGGTGCCGCTTAAAAAATGTGAGACAACCTACTGAAAATGCGCTGTTAGTCTACTTCGATGATAAATCAAAAGCGGTTTGTGCCTCAACTCTCTGAGACTGGTCAATATGACGAACTGTCACAATATTAATTTGAATATTAACGTTAATTACCATTCTAATTAATTATATTTTTCAATAAAATATCCCTTAAATTCGTTTGTTTGTGATTTAATCGTTCCGGGAGTTTCGTCAATATTTAATAATATTAAATGTGACACTTTAGTACCTGTCACAAGGGAGTGAAGTTGTCACTTTAGGCCCGGAAGTACGAAAAATAAATTTTATTATTGAGCTCTGAGATAGAAACACGATTTCTCATGTTGATTTTTTATTTTGCCAACTTTCGAAACGCGAAATTTGAATAAATTCGATACTTATTATAGATAAACTGATGGTCATTGTAGGAAAAGTCAAATATTCCGAATAAGATATAGAAAATGAATTGAGTGCTGGGAAATGTTTATACAATACACCTGGTGATTGATATACACGCTAAGAAATATCCATCTGATAAATCACTTTTCCGGCTAGTGAAAATTTCCTGATACTTCTTAACAGCAATCCAAGTAATCCCAACTGCGAAAAAAGTTCACTTCAATATACTATTAGGAATATATACCAGTCTGAATTTTTTTTTTTTTTAAGATTCGCTCTCACCTTTCACTCACCCTCATTCATTCATTCACTCATTCATCTAACTCATCCTGGCATCGAAACCTAGTTCATTTGCCACAGAAAATTTTATAAGTATATTTTTGTATATATGGACAGAACACGCTACACCCAGTCGCCTCGCCTTTTTTGTTATTTCTGACGGGCCTGGGAATCGAACCCACGACCGTGATGGACTTCCACTATAATCATCGCGCTTTGCGCTCATCGCCACCACAGCGACACCCAGTCTGAAAATGACATTTCAGTTAAAGTAGGTAGTACTATACCTCGAAGTAATTTACTAACAAGAAATCGCAGGTGATGTATTCACTATTCCTTATAGTAATTTTAACCTGGCAACTCTGGTACAATCTGTCCGAGAGAATATTGAAAATTAATGTCAGCAGTTCTCAACAATGTATCCAGAAATATTTACTATCTCCTTAGTAAAATTAATCTCAGAAAATGATGAAGTTAACTAATCCAAATGAAAATAAGCACTTACTCTTCCGAAGCAATTTTATTAACTATTCAGCGAGTAATAATTGTCATAATGCTGTTCATTGATGAATACTAAATTGAACAATAAACATTCAAATCGTCGTTTATCCCCTGAATGGTATGGGTTGACTTTGGTTCTCAGTTATTCGTTGATTCTGTTCGAGACAGTATCTCTTTTTCGCCGCTAGTGTGCCATCATAATCGAGGTGAAGTTAGATGTTTCTGTAAAGGCTCCCAATGAACATTCGAGGATAACGCACAAATTATAAAATGATTCAGGGTATGAATGTGTTGAAGACAAAATGGTTTCTGGAGGGATTCTTTATGATTATTATTGCAATAAAAGGAGAAGATTTATTAAACTAGGACTAGCCAAGAAGAAAAATGGGGAAAGTGAAAAGAGGGGTAATTATAGCCATTTTAGAGTAAATTGTGATTGTTATGTAGGTTGATTTATTTTTTTTAGAATCACAAATACTTCTGTCTAGAAGATGATTGAAAAATTCTCTGGATTCATGGATATAATGGTGACACAGAAATTGAATACCTAATACATTTCAAGGAAGGGTTATGGTTACCAAAGATAGGATAGGATCCTGAAGACATTTTCTGCTCGCATAAACATAACCTGGGATACACTTTGGTATGAAAAACGACTTTTTCATTCTATATTAATATCTACGAACTGAATAATTGTTTATTCCAGATTCAGTACGATTTCGAAGAGTAGGTACCAATAGAGACATCAAAACTTTCCTATAAAAATCTACTCCGGATCAACTGGATAACATCAGTTAAGCGACGCTATGGCTGTTACCACTATATTTTTCATTGAAAATAATCGAAAACTTAATGTGGAGGCCTTCAAAATTGGAATCTCAAGAAGAATGTTTGCCTCTTGTTATAATGATCAATACCATCAATGAGTGTAGAAGAAGGGATTACAATAAATCGGTTGAGAGTATTCCACTTCCGGTAATGAATATAAGAATACGAATTGTCACTTTTTGTCATGGTACATTACAATCTATTATATAAAGTTTATTTCACTGAATAAAAAATAAAAACTACCAGGGCTCATTGAAGAAGTACTCTTCCAGTATTGTGTAATTTACTATTCCTCAATGTACATTTCAATATATCATATAAAGTTCAATTCACTGAATAAAAACTAAAAACTACTAGTGCTCATAGGTTAAATACAATATTTGATACAAGGAAGCGGTACTCTTTCAGTATTGTCTCATTTACTATTCCTCTAAGTACACACCAATGATGTACGAATGGTTACAATTCAACCATGTTCCTAGTAAAGTTGACTATTATATTATGTGATCAGTAAGTTGACTCAATTTACTTGTACTCAATAGTAGTGTTCACTGGAAAGAATTTCTGTCCATATATCAACTATATAAACCAGTGAAAATCACTTCGATTCTAGTAATGTCTACCGTTCTTTTCTTTGCGTGTAGTTATCCATCAACGTACTGAAGAATATGACAGGGACCAAAATAAGTCCCTCAGTTAAGTGCCTTGAAACTAAGGTGTATATTGATTTCTCCCACCATTAACACTATTCAATGCTTGCTTGAAAGGTATATTTTACTACCTGTCATAAAGTCATCTCAGGTGGTAATGATTGTAATAACTCATCCTCACATTTGATTACATCCATTTCGAACAGTTAATTGATAATTTTTCGAATCTGACAATGACATTATTAAGTAAACACAAATAATTCAACAAACTTCATCAGCGGTAAGATAAATTGATAAATATTGAAACTACACATCAAGCAACGGCATATTCAATCTTGTACTTTTCGGCCTAGTTAAACAAATAACTATTGTCACTTCAAGATATGATTTTGGTTATGGAATGAGATGTTTCATTGAGTGAAAATATTATGATATTGTTAAGAGACCGGAAGTCATTATTTCGTTGGTGTGACTGGCCGTGATTTATGGCCTCGCGATAACATCGCTCGCCGACGAACCAATCAGAGGACAATAGCGGATGAATCATAACCTTCGCAGATTCTAGAGAATGAACGGTATTTGTTGAGAATTCTATTGAATATTCCAGATTTTTCTACATGACTATTTTGTACCTATAAAAGGAGCGCAGTGGCGCGTACAGTCAGTGTCAGTTTGGAAAGAGTTGAGTTTAGCAAGAAAGCTGGTATTGTGAACATTGAGATTTGTAAAGCGAATATCGTTGTGATTTAATTAAGTGTTTATCGAGTTATATTTCGAGTGTTTAGTGAAATATATTGTTCAGTTTTGTACTGAGTGTTCTAAAATCCCGAACCCAGGTAGAAATATCGTAACAATATTTTGAATCGTACAGAGTCATTGATTGTAATAAATCGATATATTTAAGCAACTTTTGCACGTGATTGGTTGTACTTTGTTTGCTGCGTTCGACATTGTATTGCTGATCTGTGAATGATTTCCGTGCAGTGACTTGCCCACTTTTAAATCGCAGTGTTTCCCGAAAGAATCCCTGATTGCGCCCACGCCCGATAAATCATGAATGTCGGGGAATTCGAACATGTTCGCCAGAAATCCGGTGGTCGCTGATCGATGTGTCGGGCTCAGGGACGTATTTCTGAATAAAGGTGCTAACGATTATTCTGACAGAAAAACAAATTATAATTACATCTTCACTAAAGGCGAATTTATGCACAACGCATTTTCATTAATCTGCAACTTTTTTAGACTGGTACCTATTTCGACCTCCTGATCGAGAAATATGCCTATTTCGTACGAAAAATACACCTTAAAATTTTTACTATTAAAAACGCACGAAATTCGTCCTTTCAACTATAACACCACAAACGTCAACATTTATTTATTTATTTACGGGAAACCCCATTACAAAAAAAATATATACAATCCAATATATTATGTGGTGAATATTCTAAAACTAATAAAATCCTGTTAATGAAATGAATATACATTTATAATGAATTCTCATGAATATACGTCAAATCATAATAGATTAAACAAGTTTTTTGAAACTATCAATTGATCCATGGAAAATGTCATCTCGCTTTCATTAATAATTCTTAGTTATTTTCAATGCATAAAAAACTGATATTCGTCCAAAAATTCTTTAAAACGTAAACTAGCGTTTTGACTGCAGATTCGTTATGATGAGGTTAGTATCTACCACCAGACCAGCATTTTTTTCTCAACTCATTGGAGTGCGATAAAAGAAGATTTACTCATATTTTTCTTCAAGGATTTTCGTACCTTCACTGCACAGCCTTCATTCACTTGAAGCTCTTCTGCGATTTGTAACACACACACATATATCCGATTCCTTTTCTATTGAATCGACATAACATTTACCTATTTGAAGAAAAAAACGTACTTAGTATGTGAATAAGAATCACACTTTCATTGATTTGTAGCAAAAAGATGAAAGTTGGTTATATTTTAAAGAATGAGGTGATGAATGCAAAAAGTTAATGTGTACGCATAAATGGATAAATGCAAATAATTACATGGTGATTGAGAAACTATAGATTGATGAAAAAGTTGTTCAACTTTGAAATTTGTATCCTTTATATAGTGAAAATGTAATTAATAATGAATGTTTATGAATCCATCATTAGATCAGTTGCAACAGGATCCAATATAGCAGAAGTGAAAAAAACAGCAGTTCCAATACGAAGCGGGCTATGAAAATGTTATTTGCGGTATTGTGAGTGCTAACGTTCGCGAAGACCGCAAATCTTTTAAAATGTTTGGACAGTTCTAACAATCATTCAAATTCTGTCATTTTGTGTCATATAAAACAATTTCACCCAATCATATCAACATTATACTGATAATTGCATTCAGTCCAATCATCAATCACTAAATGATAAAACGATTGTACTGGCTTTTTTAAATGAAATATGACGTCACAAGATGTCTTCGGATTGCGCAGCGTTAAGGGTCCAAGGGGGATTATAGCGTAAAAGGCATAAGGGGGTGGTGTGAGTTGAGGGTGTGTTCTGTAAAGTGTCTTCGGATCGAAGATGTCTTCAGATCGAAGATGTCTTCGTGACCTTCACTAGACCTCCCTACTGTATGGTCACTGCTGATGGACATGCCATCCACGGGGTTACTTGAGGTTAAAGTGGGCTCGTACCGGCTTAGCTATACTACTGATTGAATTTGACAACTTCATTCCAAATAAATATCAAAATGTCACGTTTTAGCAATGCATATGGAATATTAATGGAATTTTGCTGCGAACAAGAATATAAATTAAAAACAGAACACAGAAGCAGTCAAAAAAATTTCCGCCTAGTATCCCTCGGACATTGACAGATATGCCTCATAATTTTAAGACAAATTTCTCGAGCTCGTTACCAAGAATGTTTTTTCTTCTTCAACTCGGATAATTTTCTATCAACAAAAACATGAGTGAAACCGAGAAAAAAAAAATAGGGAATTAATTCTGTTGCGTGGGAGATTCGGTAAGAAAATTTCATAAATTGGAGTTGCTTTTAATATGATGAGAATATGGACCCTATACGACCTATTCTGCGTAGATTGTAACAGAGGTTTATCACTAAAATTTCTGGAACATTGAAAACAGTAATCCGTTTTCAATCATAACATCTAATATCACATGTCTATCCAGATTTTATTCTGAGTGACTATTGTCAATAGATATAAGGCGCTTTATTTTTGACAGAAAAATTATCGATTATTAATTTCGTCAATAGGAACGAACAACATTATCGCGGTAATCTTCTGTTGTTATAAGCAAAAGCAACGTATACAAAAAGGAGTCTTCTAATTGGTAAGAAATAAATTAATGAAATTTTCATGACAATATTAATGAAATTATCGAATCAGATATGTCAAAGAATACTATTAACAGTGAAAAATTGCTTGCAATGTTAGAAAGTGATATCAATCAGTAAAAAAAATTCTATACCCGAATAACCCTCGAGCATTGATAAATGCTCAAAAATGTTATAACAACTTTCTCAAGCTTCGGTCTGTTTCCAAGCAACAAGCTTTCGAAATCAATGTCCTTAGGTTATTACTACTGAAAATAAGCGAGATACACCGCATGTATGCCCACCCCGTACGTCAGTCACTGCCGGCGTCCGGCAACTCCGGCATTCTCCCCCGGCCCCTCGAAAGTTCGCGTGTCCGCCCGTGTCCGCCGGAATCGGTCGGGCCGGCCGAGTATTTACAAATAATTTCAATGCGGACGACCCGAACAGCGAACAGCGAGCGCGACAGCGGGTGCGGATGGTTTCCACAATTTCCGCCATTAGCATTCCCCGAGCCGAGCGGCAGATGTGCCCGCTCGCTTGGGTGACGATGCGCTACGCCTGTCGGCCAGTGTCGGCGGAGTTTTTAATGCTCGGCCGGTTGGATTGTTTGGCCCGGTCGGCCTAGACGGGGTAATCGGAAACGGAGAGGGATGCGAACTAGGTTGAATTATACGAAAGATCTCGAATATCCAGATACATCGGGGATATCTTTCCTGAAATATCCCGAATATACTGAAAATCATCGATTCTTATGAACTACGCAACACTAATTACGTCGCACCCCGAAATTTTGCCCCTGTTAAAATCTGAATAACTTTTTTCTCCTTTGAACAATTTGAATTCTGTTTGCACTATTCGCTAGCTCAGTCCTTCAGCATTAATCTTGCACTTCTTCGATACATAAGGTTATTTCCATAAAATTGCTACAGGATGTTTTTTGGAACTGTGCAAAATTTCGAAATTTTCAAAAGGATCCCAAAAGAAGAAAATCATTTTTTTTTCAACTTCAACAGCAGAGGCATGAAGATTTACTCATTACCTTTGGCCATTTCCAAAATTGTCTTCTTATCTCTTTTATTTACAGAGTGATCTCAAAAAATCAATTTTTTGGTTTTGCAGTCATAACTTTTCTCCTCTTCAACCGATTTTCAAAATCACAGGCTCATTTTGAAGCTGAAACCTCATATGAGAAGATTTGAAGATCAGAATTAACTCAAGATGAACATTCAAGATCGAGGGTTTCCTCAAATGTGACCCAAATCTGAAACACTCTGTAAATCCAGACTGGGAGGAGAATTAAATGAAAATCAACTTATTTTCGGAAGGATCTTTCATTCTGGACACGTCCAGATCTTTTTTATTTCAGTAGTCAAAAATTGTGCGTTAAAAAAACCAAATTGAAACATCCTGTTTTCGAAAAAAAATCAGCCCAAAAAAAATGCATGGTCCGTAACCAACGTAACAAGAATCATAATGAGTGACTGACAAGACAGGTTGAAAATTACGTTCTCGTGAAAGTAAAGATCAGGACAGAAAAATTATTCGTAGCTTTCTTTTCTAAAAAAATTTGAAATAAAAAAAAATTCCTAATACAACAAAATTTCAGGGTAACCTTCTCACCCCCTATACATCATGTTTTGGATTTTTTTTCAAAGAATTTCATTTTGTAAACCCCAAAATAAAAATTTATACGTACGTCTATGAAACAAATATTTTCATCTCTTTGATCAACTTTTTCCGCTGAACACAGCTATGGGTACCGTTTGTCTCGATTTTGAAAAAGAACTTTTTTTCGCCCTGTACATCAAACTATGATAATTGGAGTACCCGAGTTTGGACGATTCTTAGTAGTTTTGTACAAAACTCACGAGAAAAATATGTAAAAAAATCACAAAAATCTCCTTCCCCTTCATCCGTACCCAAAGTACCCCAAGGGGGGAAGAGGGGTGAAAGAATTTTTCATTTTTAATCTCTGATCCCGATGTGGGGGTCAGGTGAAATATGTTTACCGATATATCTAACCGTTTGACCAGCAAAAATTTTACCAGCAAAAAAAAATTTTGGGGGGAGGGGGTAAAAATTTATTTTTCAGTCTTTTTGGTGGTGATATTTTCGTTTCGATCAAACAACGTTTTGGATATTTTTCTTTTTTAATCGGGATTTCGAGGGGGATTTAGATTTGAGGCACCTTTGCAGAAACCCTTGATCTCTAATATTTATTTTTAGTCAATTCTAATCTTCATGTCTGTTCATCTAACGTTTCAGCTTCAACATGATCCTGAGATTTTGAAAATCGGTTGAAGAGGAAAAAAGTTATGACTGCAAAACCAAAAAATTGATTTTTTGAGGTCACTCTGTAAATAAAAGAGATAAGAAGACAATTCTGGAGATGGTTCAAGTTAATGAGATCCCCCTTATGCCTCTGGTGTTAAAGTTGAAAAAAACTGTTTTTCTTCATTAGTTAAACGATACACTGACAAAAGTATATCTGCACATTAAATTCGCGAGCTGATATGTAATTCATATTTTATTGTGGAAAATTCATCATCAGAGTCAGGGAGGCAGCAGTCAGAATTATTACCACTTATTGTTGGATACAATGAAACCGATAATTCAACTGTTATTTTTAATATCACCTGATGTCGAAGAAAGGAGTGAGTGGATATGAACTACATCGCTGCTCTCGAAATTCGACACGTGTCAGCTAAAGGGAGGTTGCTGTCACAATTCTTGGTGCTCGAAGTTTTAACAAGAAAAATTCAGAACTGTAATTTTTACAGTTGAGACTACTTATGAGAATATTTAAAAAATAATACAGATGATTCCAGAACAATCAGTGATTTACTGCAAATTTGCAAGAAAGAACAAATGGAAGAGCAGGCTCTTATATTCATAGAATATATGATGGCTGAATTTCGCCCTTTTGTATCTATTGTTGATATATTATCATTATTATAAATTGTACCTACAATCAATTCAATACAGAAACCCAACTGGGAGCAGCAATTACATTTATTTTGCAGTCCAGTTACACTTTAGCACCTTAGAAATCGAGTTACATTGAATTTTTTCAAGACCAGTGAAAAATCTGGAATTGTAAGCCTTACAGATTACATTACATTAAGATGGTATTTTCTATTTATCCTTCATAATTTCGACACCTTCATAGTTAAACATACAAATGTGATACATCGATGAATTGGTAATTTCATGACCTATAAATTGTACATCTGTCATCTCTCCACCAATGTTATATGTTCCAGACAAGATAGACAGTGCCACCTATTGGCAAAAGTTCTAAGGTTCTAAGATCGTACAGATGAGCGCATGAAATTCACACCATTAACGAATGATTATTGCCACCAAATTAGATGATTCATACACCACCTCGATTCCATCGTGATATGACACGGTGTAACTTGGTGTAAATTTTATTTAATAGGTGTTTTTTATGCGTCAACGTCAATGATAGCACCATTGAGAATATTTGATTTCAACCATTTGGTGTTTCTTATGATTTTATGTTTCATAATCGTTCTACTCCACCACAATCGTGTCATTTTTCACTACTAAGATCGGACTTAACACCAATCAACACTTAATTATGAAATGTATAATAAAAAGGACACAACTTCGATATTCAGGTGAAGCATTTGTCGGAGTTTGTTCTGAAATCCATTTGATTGAAATTACAACCAAGTTTTACTGTGTAACATAGTCTCTCGATGCTAATTGCGTTGCGATCAGTGACTGTCTAGATCCGAAAGTTAATTGATCACCGTGGAAAGTCAATGGTGAAAAACAAGAAAAGTTTCGATCCGATAAACGCCCGGCGAGCCGAGCAAAACAAACCTGCCGATAAATCTCAGAGACTGGAATGGAATGAGCGCGAGCGAGCGCGTCATATAATAAAGCCACCCCGCAGCAGCAGAACTTTACGCATCCCCCATCTTATTAACCTGAGCGCGCCACGAGCTCGTGATTGCGACCAGATTCGGGACCCGAAAAGCAAACGAAGAGATAAGCGAAAAAAGACGTCCTATCCGACTGCTCGTCCGAGACATCCGAGAGACGGCAACCCCAAAGTTTTGCGTCGCCCCCACACCCTCCCGAGGGATATCCGGCGCTTCGGGGGTCTTCACGTTGCGGGAAATGTCATCTGGACAGTTTTGTTATGTCGAAAGTAGCTCATATCACTACGAAAGCTCTGAAGGGGCATTATATTATAATTTTTGATGACTCATAAATTATTATGATATTGCTAACTCATTATAATGGGATAAATTATCTCATAATAATGAGATACCATTTTATAATGAGTTAATCTCGGAGTTAATATTAAGCAATGTTGCCAACAAGAGCGTTTAGGAATAGAACAAAGAATATGAAAATATGCGAATGTTTGAAGTTGTCGCTGTTGTTTAAATTTCAGTAGGTTATAGCTTGATCACTGAACCTGAAGGTGAAACAACCTCATGTCTTCTATTCGTTCACATATTGGAGAGTCCTTCCTATTCGGTTTCGCGATATCGTAGCGGGACATCTATATCATCTACTTATTACAATCACTAAAATGGATCGAGCGGATCTAGCCCAGTTAAACAGAAAGCAGTAATATTGCAGTAATATTTTGTAACCTCACACCTTACACCTATCTCTTGAAACAAATGAAAGGATCTTATAAGTATATTGTTATAATTATCAATATATATAATCAGAATTCTGAGATTCTTCAGTCAACTGCTGAAACTACTTCTACTATTGATGAAACATGAGAACTGTGGCAACTCAGCAATCAGCAGTAGCAAAAATAATATTATCTTAACATTTTTTGCTATATCATTATAATTAAATGTAATACCTCATATAGATACTAACTCACATTATTATCAGATAACTAGGTCATTTTAATGAGATGAAAAAATATCTACAATGACCCAACAAATGTCCCTTCAGAGCTTGTGTCTATCACCATGATGGCATTGTTATTCGAAAGGAAATATGACACATATTGAAAATAATTGATCGGATGTTACACCAGATTCATATTTATTGGACATCATCCAAAACTTGCTAGTGAAGAGTACCTAGGTTTGCGTGATTGAATACTGGCGACAACGACATAGGTGAGACATTTGAAATAACTTTCATATTCGTGACATTGAAGGAAATTAATTAATTCCCATCAGGTTTTGTCTAAAAAGTTTTCCATTATTACCTGAAATATGGAAATGAGGAACATCTTCGACATAAATTCCCGCTGGGTGGATATTATTGTTACGGACTGTGCTGTGTTCCGAGAATACCGGAAATCATTATCTCGTCGGCGCGCGACCAAGCTGTGATTTATGGTTTCGCGATAACATCGGTCACAGACGTACCTATAATTAGCGGACATTAGCGGATGATTTATATTGCCGGTAATTCTCACAAGTTCCTGTAATTTCTGGAGAATGAGTGATTTTACTAGAATTAATGTTTTGTACCTAAATAAAGGACAGCAGTGTCGCGGACTGTCAGTTCAGGTATTGTGAACAGATATAGATTTGAATTGAAAATATCAATATAAGTGATATAACTAAGTGTTTATTGAATTGTATTTCGAGTATTGAGTGAAATAAATTGTTTAGTTTTGTACTTGTGTGTAGTGGCAAAAATAGTTTACAGAACAAAAAATTACTAGGTGACAACCATGCAATGATGAGTGCCAATAATCCCGGATTCGAATGGACATAATTCAATTTTCGGCGTGGTATTAGCCAGGAAAGTAGTTGTTTTCTGTTCGTTGTTTGAACATCTTGGATATTTATTGGTAAATTATTGTGACGTTGAGTTTCCTCTCTTTGTGTTAATTTCCTCTTCGTTTTATGCTTCAGTTAACACGAAAATATTTTACATTTTATATATTTTACATGTTATGTTTGTATAGTATTATTTATAGGCTATGTAAGTTATATAAGTAATATCTGAGGAATTTTCAAGCTAAAGAGCTTAATGTGATAGGTAATATTTTATTATCACACTCAAAGAAATAGTATAGGTTGAATCAACGAAATAAAATGTTCGATCAACAACTTCGTTATTATTGTTGAATAACTACATTCGTGGTATATTTGATTATGAGGTAATCGTTAAATCAATTAAGAAGAAATTGTTCATGAACAAATTCAACTACTATTTAGTTGAATTTAGTCAAATTGAACTGAAAATATTATTTCAACTACATGATATTGTTACTATAATATTAATACAACTCACCTCACTATTATAATTGGTAAGGAACGAAAACATGTTGAAATTAACTAGCAATTATTTTCAGATGATCGTCAAATTGTATTTCAAGTATATAATATTGCATCTATAAAATTATTGAAGTTCACTTTACCATTGTAGTTGGTAACAAACGAATAATGTGTTATTTATATTTTACGTATATGAATTTTATATATAGATGAATATTTACATAACTGATATTTCTGTATATAAGTGTTCCTGATGTGCGTGTTTTGTGTGTGTGCAATATTCGATGAATCCTATACATTTATATATGTCTACTGGAAATAAAGATTATTTATTGTTATTTATTTATTTATGAAACTAGATAGACTAATTTTCATATACTCTTTTTGGTTTATCCAACCCATTATTTTCTTTGAGTGTAAAATTCTCATGATAATTTCTACTAAAAATGGAGCTACCCAGAAACGTTCATATTGTCTGTTAAATTCAAAAAACGCACACACGAAATCTTGATCTGACATCAGGCAAAAATTCATATTCGCGTGACAAGTCAAAAACCGTTATATACCTTTCCAAAATTTACCTTTCTCAGACGCGACCGGAGTGAAGCGGTGGACCGATCGATAAATGAAAAACGAAATTGGTCGTCGAGTCACGACTTTAATTACAACAACGCGGCATCGCATCCCACTTTTTTTATCTCCCTTTCCACGGCAAGCCGAAAGCTGAAACACTCCTTTGTCCTTTGCCCCAACGAGATGCCGTCTTTATTGAGCCGTCGGTCGTGTACTCTCAACCCTGCAGGCATCAGCAGGCATTCGGCCACGCAGCAGGAAATCTCTCAGGAAGGCGGGCGGGAGCCAATCGTTCTCCCACCGTTTCCTGCCGCCGGCTCGATCCTCTCCACTCACTCGCTGAGTTGGAAGGAAGCGGGAGCAGCAGGAACGGGGGCATCGCAGGATCCCGAATTCAGACTTTAGAGGAACACGTGCACAGAGAAAAATCTTTTGATAGTAGTAACAGAAATGGTTCTGTTAGCGATTTAACAAAAAAATATTTGTATATGATAAAAATTCTCTATTATGAACAGAAACAATGTCAACAAAAATACAGACTACTACGAAATTTCTGTTAATAATAATAATAATAATAATAATGTCAAAATGAATTTCTAAGTAGATCTTTTAGATTAAATATCAGTTCTTCATCATGCACACAATATTCTTCAATATTTATAGAAACACCCTATACAAGAATAGAGAAAGTACTTCTCTATCAACAACAGATTTTCTTTTACATTCATGAAACATTTCTTCAGTTTGGTCCATGAAATATTATTCGAATACTAAAGAAAATATTTCTTACTATCAACTTACATTAAGAGAACATTATAAACTCGTCGTTCATCTAGAATAATATTTTGTGTCCCTAACAAAGAGTTCTTTACCTGTTGAGAAACGCACAATATATGATGTAATTTTCAACCAATCAGGATGGTGCCTAGAATGTCGATCTATTTTTAGAATGCTTTGCGCCCTTCTACGGTCTATTGGGCTATTTATTTACATTTTGCTTCGTGAATTTCTTGTACATCATATTTCTCTGATTTCTCAGTGTTGTATTGTGAATGGTTTATGATCCGTAAGTACATAATATCTTATCTATCCTATCATCTAAATTCTAAATCATATTATTATTTGTAGAATCATCAAATCCAAACGAAACACAAGAAGACAGATGGGTCCTTTAAGGTAACTTGCAACAATCATAGGGACTTGACATGTTGTACGACAAGCTACAGAGTGAATGAACTTGTATTAATAATTATATTATTAACACCTCGATTAACACAATCATTATTTTTCCACTATGTTCGACCTGAAAAATAATTTATCTGGTTTAATGATAATTTTTTATTTTTCTAGATGAAAAGTGGACACAGAAAACCTGAAATATGTGCCTACAAGAATTGCAGAAAAGTTGACACTTTCGTTTCCATTATAGGAATATCATCTATTACATTGGCAAAAATTACGAGTGAGTGACTTCGGCTTTATAAAACACTCAAACTTAATTTGCCCATACTTCAAATTATTAGGTATACTAATTTAATTTCATCTCATTTAAGGGTGGAAGTTGAAAAATGATAATCAAAAACCTATTACCGAAATACAGTCTGAAGAGAGTTATATTTGGGTACCATTTCGTTCCTCCTGGAATAAACTCGATATTAACTAGAAAATTAATTATTCTTGGACATTCAGAAACTTATCTTTAGTTGAATAGGAATAGTAATGGTTTTTAAGTATCTGAAATGCATTTCGTTTGTATGTTTTTTATTAAATTTCTTATATTTATGTTTTTTTTTCTATTCAAAAGAAACAGGAACAGTTCTTTTAATTGAATAGAAATGTTTTTTCTCCATGATGAAACTATTCTTTACCGTTGGTAGAAATATTCTTTAGTTTTCTTTCAGTCGTAAAGAACTTTCGATATATTTGAAAGAACGCGTTTTATAACATAGAAATATATATTCTTTATGAATATCAAAACATTCATTTCATGTTACTGAATTCGAGAGGAATCTTCTATCAATTGTAAAGAACTATCTGTTGCAACAAAAAACAAATGTTTTCACGAAGAAAGAATCTTATTATATAAGTACAGAAATAAGTCTTCATGTTAAAGAATCCAACTTAGACATTTGAAAGAAATTGATTGTAGTAATAACAAAATCTTCTATTGGCGCTATAGCGAAAGAATTTTTTTATTCTGTAAAGTGTTTTTTATAATATTTACCTAGTTTTTTTCTTTCTGTGTGGGCAAATGCGACATGGGGCCCTGATCCTGAATTAACGATCTCGCAGATGCGAGATCTCGCTCTTGATCTCTCATTCTCTCTGGAGATCGCTTCATTCGGAGACAAAAAAAAAATGTGTGAGAAGCGAAAGAAAGCTGATGGGAAGGAATGAAATAACCATTTGATTGATATGATTGGTTAATATGCTCTTTGGCAAAGCTGAGCTCATAAGAAGCTAAACAATATTAAAAAATCATGGGCTAAATATTACCACAGAAAACGGGCATTATGGTAGGGGGTATACCAACATTTTGGAAAACACGCGTGATCCAGATATGTAGCATAAGGAAGGGGGGACTCTCGGAGAGTCTTCGTTTTATTTTCTTTTACCCAACTTATTGCTGGTTTTATTCACAGGGTGTCCTGCAGGCTTTACTTCAAACAATATGACATCATTACTTCGCCATCACTTCACATTTTTCAATGTTTCATTTTCATTCGAGAGAATCTACAAAAATGTCCCTTTCAGTTTCATTCTTATAACCTCTAAAATTGCAATACATTGCAGAATCCTAGATTTTTGATTTAGACTAACAAAGTCATCCATCATGAATACCATAGACAAACTACCATAACAAGCATTACCACTCACGCAATTAAAAAAATATTCAACTAATATTGACAAAAATTAATAAAATACTGCCTTTAATGCCTTTAAACAGTGACGGCTCGAATTTTTACACTTATTGTATTTTCTACATCAGTTTTTTCCTTGTTTTATTGTTGACTTCTTGCATTAAAGAATTCTAACCTGAATGATTATGGACTGGAGTGTCATGTATTTTCCATATCAAAAAAGAATGCAAACATAAATAACAATAAAAAACAGGAGAAATCCAAGTTACCACTGGTCACTGTCAGATGTAAACAGTTGCAAGGAAACATAATGAAATTCATCATTATCACAGAATACGTGTGTGTGCCCGTCTTCTGCAAATGGTATAATATTCGTTCATGCATTCGAAATGATATGTATCATACAGACTACAGCCCATCACTATCTTCTTCAGAGTCTGACGGTGTAAACATGCCTCACGATGATTGTAAAGCCTGGGGAACCACGGGGAACACCTCCCTAGACAATGGGTTCCAAAGTCTCGACGTTCGTTGGATGAACGAGTCTTTGGAAAGTGACGTTCTGCAGGTCTCTAAAGTGACCACGAAGGGATGTGAAGACAACTTGACCAGGTCGGATATGTGCCTTATAGATCATAAGCAGCTGACTGGGAGTCAGTTAAGACAAAATTGACACAAACTAACCACATCACAAGGACAAATCATAGGGAATTGATGTGTAACAAAACTCAGTTTAGTTGTCTAACCATGTGGCGTTTCCACCAGGAGGAAAATTAAGAAGATGAAGATTTTTGCTAGCTTTACAGTTACGTGAGGAAGATATTGGACTAAGTGGTAAGATTCGTCAAAGCTTTAAGAAGTTTCTAAGAATTTAAACAGAATTTCGAGAATCTGAAATGCCTTGTTGTTCCTGCAGTTGCCAAAAGATATACACAGAAAGGATTTCTATCAACAGATGATTTCTATCAACAGATGATTTCTACCACATCCTATAATGTATCTTTCGAAATCATCAAAGCAATCAATATGTGATAAAACCTGAAGTTTATGTGAAGCTTCAATTAACAGTCTTGGTGGTTATCTAAATAAGGTTTTGTTAAGGTTTCGTGTTAATACGATCTAAAATTAACTCCATTTTCAGTGTATAAGAAACTAACATTCAATGCACCAGTTCAATTGGTAATGAGTGTGGTTATTTACATTTTTCTGTAAATTGTTGGGTTGAAGACTATGACCAATTTTCCGCCGAGAAAGTATCTTGAGCTGACGTCATTAGTGGTTCGAAAGTCCTCCTTTCTGTCCGTGTTTTCCTGCAGCATTCCCACAAACGACTGGGAACCACGAAGAGCCCCCATAATTATTTCGCAGTTCATCGAGACCACCTCAATACCAAACCATTTCATTCTGAACCGATCTCAGGCGCCCTCGCGGGAGATCGTGGAGAGATAAGGGGGGGAAAGTTGGGGGCAAACGAGCGGAAAGAATCGAGAGGCGAGACGCGTTCCTGCTCTATTCCTGCTGCTAGACGGCGGCAGCGACGCAGTAAATACAGCGATAGCAAGACATCGGGAAAATGTGCTCACCATAGAATATAGATGAGCGAAAAAATTACTCGGTATCCGAAGACATATACATAAGAAGGAGCGGAGCAATAATAGATACCTATACAATGATTTTATAACAAATCAAGATATTTTCAATGAGTTTTATAGTGATTACAGGTCACATCTAATCACGGGATATTTGGTGAATCAGTTGAATCATAATATTGATATCTCGTAATGCAATTTTGAAAGAAAAACGATCATTAAGACAAAATTAAGATAACTATATAAGCTGAATTAACATATTGATCACAGTAACTCTTGGTTTGGAGAGTCAGTTTCTGTTTGAGTACACAAAAATATTGAACATCATCAATTACTGATGAGTGAGAAAATAATATACAAAGTGATTCATCAAGAATGGGCAATCTCTGATCTAATACAGAAAGTAAACATCAAGCTGGAGATTTAGCCAAACATGCCTCACGAAAATGTCACTGGTTTGAAACAGATAATTTTATTTCAAAATAATGTATCAATAACTTTAATTACAACAGCATGAACATAACATTCGGTAGATCTAGGTTTTGTGGGATGGAGAATACGAATTTTCAGTTCATTTTGTAACTGCTCATAGAGCATATTATATTCTTTGTCCATTGAATAATGGTTAAGCCTGAGAAACTAAAACTAGCAAATTTAATATTCATGATAAACCAGCAACATTTTTATAATGCCTGTTGGGCGAAATCTTCATATTTTGGTGTTTACTATCTAAAGTTCAGCAATTTACCATTCTCATTGAATCACCTTGTATTCTTAATTGTTCACCATGAATATTTTATGAAAGTAGGAAATATTGGTGTTTGCAGCAAATTTTCCCAAGCTTTTCAAACAATTCCATTCCATCTTCAGGGAAACTGCAAACAAAAGTAAGTATACCGTGCTATATCATAAGCATCATGATTTCATCATGATATTGTTTCTAAATGAGATTCCACATTCATATTTCAAGGCTAGGTTATGGATGCGACGAAACATTTTCAGAAATCTATACCCAACAACATTTTTCAACGAATGCTCCTTCAGGTCTGCTTATATTTTCAGATGCTCACGATAGCGAGCGTTATCAGGGATTGAAGGAAGAGCGTGTTTTTTCAATAGCTGAGATATATTTTTATCGAGACTGCAGAAGTAAAAACTGTATAGGAGCAGCGGTAGTGATAGAGGAAGATTGCCTGGCCAAGTTTTAGGACAGAGAGAAAGATATTTGAAGAGTTGAACGTGTTATCCTTTGGTACAGTCACTAATCCTCAATAATAATTAATATCATCCTAATAAATGACGCTTAATTTTCTGCGCGTATTCTCTGATTATCTGAGATGTTTTTTTTCATTTCTTGATGCATAAAAGGAAAACCTGAAATTCTCGGAAAATTGGTATTGAACTTTTTTCTTAGATTTTTGGAGGTTATAGGCATCAGTAATAATCTCAGTTAATAGATATGACATGTATGTCAGATATGACATTTATTCCATTCGTAAATAAACATAATCCTTCAGGTCTATATTTATCAGTATTCCAATTAGCAATTAGGCAAAGATTCCAATCAGCAATTAGGCACCTCTTATGAAAAATTTTGAATGTGTGTTGTCTTAGGCACACCCGAGAGGTTTCTCTATTAGTACAACAATTTTATACCAGGTGGCGCACGAGTTGTTTCAACAAAAGTGTATTTCCTATTGTTAAGTGGCAGTGTCAATGCCTCTGTTCCTCTGAACAACTGGTAGCACCTGGAAACACCGTTTGAGTACGCACAGCTCGCCTGCAGTCTTAAACCAAGTGTGATTTTTGGACTGAATTTGGAAATTCTTGCTTCTCACATGACCATCTCGAAAAACAAGCAATATTGTGTTGGTATCCAAAGGTATTTGGAATTGAAGTAAGAGTAAAAACAAAGTGAGAAAACTCAACGTGTTAAAAATTCACGAATAAACATCTGAGATGTTTGAAGAGAGTGAGCATTGCTGCATGTTAGGAAGAAGGAGACATTTGCATTTTGTTTTTATTTTTACTTCCAACAATTCGTGACGTTTTGTTTGTACACTGCCTATAATTGTGCGACTCGTGCTAAACGACTACTCGTTACTTCTGTGCAATATGTCACTTTCCACACTTGTTCGCCCAAACAATTTCATTGATATTCAAAACCAAACCTACAGGAATGTCACGAATATGAAAGTTATTTCAAATGTCAACTTATGCATATTGACATCAACCGAAAAATACAAGTTGGTGTGGATAATGTCTCATTGACACATTGAAATTAGTTACGAATTCTCCTTACAATCCGAAAAGAGGCAGAAAATCCAATGAATTAATTGAAATGAAGTCAAGAAGAACTATCGCCAATACCTCAATATCTCCCTGTATCTAGATCTAGATCTAGAACAGAAAAGGATGGAATATCCTGGAAGCTATCAGATGGAGAGTTATGACAGAAGAATTAAATTTCCCCCGAAAGTTGTAGAACAACCTAAACACGATATATGTACAGGGCCAGCACACTGCAGAAGTCAGTTGAATACGAACATCTTTCATGACCTCCAAAATAAATAGTTGTTATAAATTAGTCTGTAATAAGTGTTCGTTGAAATAAATTAGTTATCAAGTTGAAACTCGGTCTTCATTCAGAACTAACCACGAAGATCGTAACAATAGTGTAGAATTAAAATACAAATTTGTACATTTTTCCCTCGAGCAGCATTGCCACGCTTGATGCCGGAAACGCGCCAGCAAACTCATAAATAACCGATACGGTCGAAGAAAGGCCACAATTATGCCGTCCGAATCGGCCCACCGCTTCGGGAACTCTGCTGCGCTTCCCCCCACCTATTTTCCCCCACCACCCGGCTCATCGGATTACGGCCGAAATTGGAGCGGCAAATTGCCGGCGCGCTCAGCTGAACCAGCGGTCCCCGATTTCGCGTTACCGCCCGACGCTCGTCGTAACGACGGCGGCATAATATAGGCCGAAGCACAGATTAAAAAACCTTACAGATAAGACACTTCGCCAATTTTGTTCGATGTACCGACATCCGTTTTCATTGACATGGGACCTTTAAATTTTTCGCATCGCAGTTGCCGGAAAGTCGTTGTCAGCGCTAAAACTACTGATGTGCAATGTTGCCATTTTAGTGATGCATAATCAACACCAATATAAAAAGTTACCTACTTCTGAGTGATCTATAATGACCATGTTGTCATCAGAAATTAGTGTCTATTAGGAATAAGATGAATTCTAAATGATTTTTACTATGAAACTCGAATATTTGAATGTAGCCCATTTATTGTCATCAGAAGAAATAAATTATGATTCAATTATCTAATAAATGATCAGAATCAAAATTCCTCATCTTGAAATGTGACTTAGCAGTATTGAAGGTATATAGCAAAAAATTGTGATATTCTCATCAAATGGAATAGTTTGAATGAAGTCAATAATATCACTCAATATAAATACTCACAGTTTTTCGTCCTTTGGAATACACAGTAATGATCGCCAATAAACATATTATTGTACCTGATTCACATTCCAGATAATATCGATAATGAAGGTATATACATATAATCACAGGTTTTTTAATCTGTGCTGTGCTCCTCTACTTTTTCTCTTGAATTATAGTTAATGGAAAGTATGCTATATATACATTGTAAGAACATAAACCCACCCGAAATACTGCGGGATCGTGAATAGTGTAAAACGAAAACATTTGTAACATAACCAACAAACGATGACAACAATGTAAAGAGAACTCGATCAATATTTTACCGCCTATGACTGGACCAAGGTGGATATAGGATGGTGAAACAGCTCTTCAATTGTCTCTGCGAAAAACTTGTAGACCGTTTGAGAAGGTACTAATATTTCCACTACTTGAATGAAGATGGCGGTGAGATCGATTATCGAAGAAGATTTCTGTTGCTCATGTATTTCTGTGGTTCGCATCTGTCAGACATGAGTTGAAATGACATCAAAACACAATATTTTCAGTGAATCTGGAATAGTTATCGATATTTTGACTCTTCTCAGTCATTTTTCATCTAGAATAGATGGAACTGATAAAAAGATGACAGAAGCACAGTTTCTGTTTTACCGACACAAGGTATGTCGCCATCTCTGTTAATTTCAGGAAATATTACTACGGTATGAAATCAAGTAGGCAAAGGTCTACAGTTTATTCTAGTGCTTGTTAATAGGAAGCTGTTTCACCATCCTATATTCACCTTGGACTGGACCTTTAAATTTTAAGCTTTCAACTGTCTCATCTGTAAGGTTTTCTAATTTGTGGCCGAAGAAAGGCCTCAATTATGCCGTCCGAATCGGCCCACCGCTTCGGGAATGCTGCTGCCCTCCCCTCCACCCCCACCTATTCCCCCCTCCACCCGGCTCATCGAATTACGGCCGAAATCGGAGCGGCAAATTGCCGGCGCGCTCAGCTGAGCCGTCCCCGATTTCGCGTTATCGCGTTACCGACCGACGCTCGTCGCCGCGGCGGCGGCATAATAGGCGAGCGTCGGCGTGTTTATCGCTCGCTCGAACGGCCTCGAGGGCGGGGGAGGGTGGGGGTGGGAGTTTGGGGTGGGAGTTAGGGGACCTGCCGGCTAATTAATGGGGATGAATGTTTGTCGTGACGTGTCACAGATAGGTGGGGCAGTTTGGCCGGGGGGGGGGGGCGGGGGTGGGCGGAATCCGTTCGGGGGTGGTTGTTGCCACGAACTACGGCGGCGGTATGGTGATGGGGGTCATGAGGTGTTTATTCTTTATTCTTTATTCTTGATATAGTACACTAAAGAATGACATAAAATTCCAAATGGTACATAGGTAAAAATATAAATAACACACAAAAAAACTTAAAATCTAAACTAAATACTACACACAAATATATATATACATACACACCATATAACTCAGTATAAGAAGTAATCGTTTTAATAATATGTCAGGAATTGTGCCGCAATATTGAGGTTGCTTGTGATTTAAAACAATTTAATGAGGGGTTCAGAATGTCAATTGAAATAAAATATTTATTATAATTGTTTTGAAGTCTTGATGTAAATGCAGTGCTACCATAATTAGTTCTGTGATTTTGCGAGTAGAAAAACTGTCTGTTTCTGGTGTTCCGGGGATTGGTATCTTTCGATATGTGGTATCAACGGAAAGGAATACAGTCACCGGCAAAAAAAATTGGTCAGAAAAAATGTTGTCTAATTGATTACCCTGTAGGTAACTATTTTAATTATTGTCCGAATGTTAGCCTGAATTTTAGTTCCTAAGAAAAGGTGGTGGCTAATCATAAGCAGTTCAAAAAATCCAATTTTGTTTTATTTTCAAAAATTGTAGCAGAGCGCTTTCGACTGTCAATAAGTCATCATCATTGCGTACCTGCAAGTAATTTTGATCTTATGAAAAATTTAAAAAAATTTATCAATGTAGATAAAGAGAGTAAAATTTGGAAAAATTTGTATGTAAGGCAAATCGGTACTTACTCGTCAGGTATTACAAGATTTTCCAGAAAAAGACATTGTACAGGGTGAACAACTAAGAACGGCTCTCGGCCATATCTCAGCTAAGGATAAAGATACAACTTTGAAAAAAAAATTATCTTGAGAGAAGTGACCCTAAAAAATAACTGGAAAATATTTTTAAGTTTCTAAGATAACCGCTAGGTGGCGTAACGGCTATGAGTGAAGAGAAAATTGAATTTTTCTCCGTATTTAGTATCAACAAGGTGTACTGAAAATATATGCATATTGATCCTTGATAAATTCCTAGTTTTTTTTGTTTCACACTTTTTGTCCCATCTCAAAAAATAAAGTGGTGGGGGAACGTCAAATTATGTTTTTTCTAAACGTCTGTATCTCTGTTTATCTTCAACAGAATTCAATAATCTTGAGCTCGTTGAAAAGGCCTCTTCCTGGTCTATCGACTGTGCTTTGAATTGTTTTTATATTCATATCACCGTTGCCGCCAGAGGGCGTGATCTAGAGTATCAATGGATATCATGATTTTAAACAGAAAAATTAAATGTAATGGTATGCTTAGTATTACTTGATAAAAAAGAGAAACTATATCTCAACAGACCAACGGAAACCGCAACATGATAGCTCTTTGCTAACGGAAGATATTAACGATCAAAGTTGGAAAAATGATTTATTGCAT
Source organism: Chrysomela aeneicollis (assembly GCA_029955515.1). Taxonomy (NCBI): domain Eukaryota; kingdom Metazoa; phylum Arthropoda; class Insecta; order Coleoptera; family Chrysomelidae; genus Chrysomela; species Chrysomela aeneicollis. Next base: position 6,154,427 of record JARUHQ010000009.1, on the reverse strand, counting down.
GAAGACAAAAATATCAATCCATGGAATTGTAATAATATGTCTCCTATATGTCAAAAAGTATTCATATTGTTGCAATTGTGTTGATTATTCATCTACTTTAATTATCTCTTTCGATCTTTGAATCAGAAAATTATGATTTTCACAAATGAAGAAGCATTTGATATGTTGGCAATTTATTTCGAATGCATGAGAAATGCAACTGTTGCTAGTAGAGTGTACGCGGCGGAGTACCCAAATAGACGACATCCCGGAAGTAGAGTGTTTTTTCGAATCGCACGACAACGTCTTCGGACCACAGGAAATGTGCATCTTCCTGTATATCGAAGACGTCGTAGAGTTCGAATGGAGAAACAAATAATAAATGTCTTAGCTTATGTTAATTTCAACCCTCATATTAGCACACGAGCCATAGCAAGAGACTTGGGATTATGTCAAACCACCGTTCTGAATATTTTAAGAGAACACAGGTAACTACTCATGTTGAGTAATAGTTTATTGGTAACGAAAACCTAAGTTTTATATGTCCAAAAGCAAAGCATTACGAGAGTTAAATCTCTTGAAGTAATTGTCTTATTGCCCTTAATTATTCGAATACTATTTTATATTGCACCCATATCACATAGTCCTACACCAAGAGTTGAAGGCTATTATTGTAACTGGCTCTTGAATATGATAGAAGATGATTCTGAATTACTTATGCATATTATGTGGACAGATGAGGCTACATTTTGCAATGATGGTAGTGTCAATCGCCATAATATACACTACTGGTCCGAAGTGAATCCCCACTGGATGCGGGAGGTCCAACATCAGGGTCGTTGGTCAGTGAATGTTTGGGTTGGAATTATAGGTGGACAAATAATTGGGCCATTTTTTTTTAATAACACTCTCAATGGGGAAAGATATTTAGATTTTTTAATGCATGAATTGCCTCTTCTTTTAGAAGATGTACCACTGGCAATTCGTCGTGACATGTTTTTTCAACATGATGGGTGCCCGGCACATTACCATAAAGATGTTCGAAATTTTTAAGACCTTACATATCCTGACAAGTGGATAGGACGAGGAAGTTTATTCAATTGGCCAGCCAGATCCCCAGACCTGACGTGTTTAGACTTTTATTTGTGGGGAAGATTGAAAGATCTTGTGTATGCCAACAGACCCACGACAAGGGATGACATGATGGAGCGAATTCGGCAAGCAATAATGAGTATTTCGGCAGCAGAAATTGAAACTTCTGTTCTATCCACTCGTCAGAGACTCATTTCTTGTATTGAAAATGACGGTGGACACTTTGAACATCTGAGGGGCCACTAATGACGTTCTTAGTAGTTCTTTGTTGTGATTTGTGTAATTTTTAATTGTCGATTCTTTTACATTGTTTACTTTAACATTGTTTATTTTGAATGCTTAGAGCAATAAATCATTTTTCCAACTTTGATCGTTAATATCTTCCGTTAGCAGAAAGCTATCATGTTGCGGTTTTCGTTGGTCTGTTGAGATCTAGTTTCTCTATTTTATCATGTAATAATAAGCATACCATTTCATTTAATTTTTCTGTTTAAAATCACGATATCCATTGATACTCTAGATCACGCCCTCTAGCGGTAACGGTGATATGAATATAAAACCAATTCAAATCACAGTCGATAGACCAGGAAGAGGCCTTTTCAATGAGCTCAAGATTATTGAATTCTGTTGAAGATAACCAGAGATACAGACGTTTAGAAAAAACATAATTTGACGTTCCCCCACCACTTTATTTTTTGAGATGGGACAAAAAGTGTGAAACAAAAAAAACTAGGAATTTATCAAGGATCAATATGCATATATTTTCAGTACACCTTGTTGATACTAAATACGGAGAAAAATTCAATTTTCTCTTCACTCATAGCCGTTACGCCACCTAGCGGTTATCTTAGAAACTTAAAAATATTTTCCAGTTATTTTTTAGGGTCACTTCTCTCAAGATAATTTTTTTTTTCAAAGTTGTATCTTTATCTGTAGCTGAGAAATGGCCGAGAGCCGTTCTTAGTTGTTCACCCTGTACATACATTAACATTGATTTCACATTAAAAATAATAAAAATTAAAATAAGGTTTTCCCAACATTAGGATAAACAGCTAACATTCAAATTTCAACGAATTTCACATGTTGAATATTTGACTGTCCGGAGAGAAGTGAGGATGGAGGTGCAACAGCAAAGATACTTAGGTTGGCTATATCAAAATACAATAAAAATCTGTGGAAGACTATATTTCATCGAATAGTTGAATTGAATAATGAATACAACATATTTAATGAGATATTTCAATGTTTCAGGGCTAGCGTGGATCCAACTGAATATGTTTATCCCATCTTATAATCCTTTGGGGAAAAATAGACTTCGTTTTTTGAAAATTATTTCCAGAATGGTATTCTATAATATGGTCTGTGTGTACTATTGAAGGTTCCTCCCCATGCTGTCTCAATACTCCCGAAAAAAAAATTGTTACAGTTACGGGATAATTGATTGAATATCTCATCTACATTGTCAACAGAAATCCATAAATCCATCCACCTGTGGACTATATATATGTTGGATTTCCTCAGTTTCCTCTCGGTTTTCCTAGTTGAAAACATTAGCATGTTAGGTTTGGTATATACAGGATATGTGTGGAATTCGTTGCCCTAAAATGATATTGGTTGCTGAGCACGCCATGCAATATCAGTATTTTTTGTAAAGGAACAAGTGTCCGAAAATACTAAGTTCGAATGAATTAATTTCACATTGATTGCTCCGAGGATTGCTTGCAATATATCCATTATGATTATAATGTTAGTAACTATTTCACTGGAGGAACCGTTGCTGATTATTTAGAATCAACGTAGTGAGCGCATGAAAAACAAAATTTTAGCTTGGTAAATTCTGAATGAATATGTACGGCAGTGGTATAGAAAATGATATCCCACACCCCAGTCAACGAAAATGATACGAAACAGCGAGTAACAACGTACACATACGGCCGATCCCATATCCTGACGAGTCCGTCCGCCTTTTATGGATGCTTTTACCGAGAACAATCGGTTAGTTGGTGGGATAGTCTACCGAGAAACAGTCCATTTCAAAAGCGAAAAGCGCTTTGCTGCCATAACCACATAAGCACAATTCGAAGAAAAAGAAAAGCGCAGGAACAATAAGAAGGCATGATGGATGACATGGTAGGAATAGATTATGAAAAACCACGGAACTTCACTAAATGCCATAAAATTTGAAAATAGTTCAGAATGCTTGTGAAAATCAGAATATACCTAGTGTTTGTAATGCGTTTATGTAACGGAATCTCATATATACAGGGTTTTCCATTAAACAATATATAATATATTGTTATGGATGCTCAACTGTTATTTTGTAATCAGCAGAAAAAAATGCTAATAGTTTGCTAATTCAACCGATGTCGCGTAGTTTCAAAATTATAGAAGTTACTAATGACGAACACGTCACTGTATATCTGCCTCCGACTGTTATGATCATAGGCATTTAAACTTTATACGATCAAACAGTTTCGATATCCACCCAAACTTTTGGTGAATTTTTTTGATTCTAGAACACATCTGATTATTGTGCTCACACTGAATAGGTATTTTACTGAGCTTCTTAAACATACTATACTTTTAATATAACCATTTGATGAAACTACATAAACTAAGATATGCAATATCGATGGCAAAATTGTATGTGAGAAGTGAATTGTCTATAAATTGTTATTTGAGGAGGAATATTCCTTCTTCTATAGGTAATTGTTTAGGATTTCATCTCGTTTGCTTAATTTGACAATCGAAACAGATATTGTGGAAAAATCTTCATATCAGAGTTATACAAAAACATAAATGAGTACACCTTAGGAAAAAAATAACTCTCCGACTCATCAACTTGGAATATTTTTGAAAGTCAGGTGAAAAATTCCTATAGAAAAAGTGCAAAATCTTCCCAGCTTGGACAATAAAGCATATTTTTTGTAAGAGCGGTCATCTTCACTGGTATTTCGCTCTTTCCAGCTTGGTACAACTTTGAAGTTTTGCATAAAATCCTGTAGTTTTTCAATATCTTACAAAACAAGAGGCTGTGAACACGTCCAGCTAATAAAGCAAAACTAATGTTTTGTATTTCGTCCAAAACATTTGTATTATTCGTAGCAGAGCGCTTTCGACATTTCAGCCATCATCAGTGCTTACCTGTAAGTAAGTAATATTGTTTGCAAAAAGTTATTGAAGTCAATGAAAAAGCAAAGAAAAATTTTTAAATTGAGAATTATTGCAAGTTAATCACTCGTCAGGTAATGCAAGAGTAAAAAAAGGGGGAGGACAATCAATCTCATAAATTACACAACATACATATTAAAAATTTGTTCAAAAATCCTTTTTGTATAGGATACGTGTACTAATTGGAATTTTTTTCATGGACATTCATCGACTTCAATAACTTCTTTCAAACAATATAACTTACTTACAGGTAAGCACTGATGATGGCTGGAATGCCGAAAGCGTTCTGCTACGAATACAATAAAAAGGTTTTCAAGGAAATACAAAAAAATAGTTTTTTAATATTTCCATATCTTCATTTTTATCACTATTTCAGGTGATGGCAACATAATATTTTCTCTCATCAGATGCTGATGAGAGAAAACTTTTGGACTGAGAGACGTGTTTGGCAGAATTGAATCATGAGTCATTTACTGGTCCTGAAAAGAAATATGTGAATAAGATTCGTACATCCTATTCTCAGTCGACATTCGAATTGTTCGAATTCATGGGAATCCCATTGACCTTACTGGTAGTCGCGTTTTTAGCTCCGGAGCTGGGTAATTCATTTCCTATGATATTTAAATGCCCTGATGGAATCCATAAAGTTGTTCTTGGATCTTTTCTAATATACAGGGTCGCTGATATGTATGGAAACGGTCGATTATTTCCTAAAGTAAGATAGCTAGCGAAAAATGTTAGGATACAAAAGTTGTAGGGTTTTTCAAAATCCATTAAACTAATGAAAAATGAAGTATACAGGATGAGTCAAAAAGTCAGGACGAAACAAAGTTGCTTTTTCTCTAATGGGACGCCCTGTATATTATTCCACATTTCAATTCTGCTCGAAATTCTGAACAAAATTGATGAAGCGCTTCATTTCCTAAATTCAACCGATTTCGAGATATCGAATTTTGAAAATAACTTTTTACTACTCTCAAATTTATTAAAGAAAAAGCACGAAATGATGCATATTTATTATGAAAGTCACAAAAGGTGGAGTATGTGGATATTATGATTACAATTTAATTATAATTTTTTTACAGAAAATAAAAAAAGCATAATTGTTCAGGGTTGATTAAAATGCAATTAAAACAATAAAATGTATTTTTTAATGAATGTCCAGGATATTTAAAATTTTATGAAAACAATAGTTAAGACAGGAGGAAAAGAGAGAAAACAAGTTTTAATAAACAACAAATTTTTCTTTGAAATTCTATTTAATAAGGTGCTCAAAGTGTTTACCATTTACCTCCTGACAGTAATGAACTCGCTGAACAAAATTTTGTAGTGAATCTAAAATCATGTGAGGAGGAATGGTAGAAATTTCATGCCTTATTCTTTCTTGCAACTCTTCGATATTTGGCGGCCTATTTTTGTAGACTACATTTTTTATGTGACCCCATAGAAAAAAAGTCAAGTGGGGTCATATCGGGAGACCTAGCTGGCCATTCAATTGCTCCCCTGCGTCCAATCCATTTATTAGGAAAAGTTTCATCTAGATATGCCCGTACCATACGTCCAAAATGTGGAGGAGCCCCATCTTGTTGAAACCATATTTGTTCTGCCGGCAAATTGAGATTGTTATTATTCGGGAATAATCGTCTAAGCTCTGGAATAATATGCTGTTGTAAAAGTGATAAATATCGTTCAGAGTTCAAATTTCCGTTTATAAAATAGGGTCCTATGACGTGTCCACCAATAATGCCACACCAGACATTTACTTTTTGTGGCCGTTGAGTGTGAACTTCCTCCATCCAATGTGGATTTTGGTCTGACCAATACCTACAGTTGTGTCGATTCACGTGCCCGTTTAAACAAAATGTAGATTCGTCAGAAAACAATATGTGGTTGACAAAGTTGACATTTTCGCTTAATTTATCCATAATAACTTCACAGAACTCTATTCTACGATCAAAATCGTCTTCACTCAATTCTTGTACCAAATGAATTTTATATGGATGGAATTTTTGCAGTTTGCAAATTTTTTGAATGGAATATCGACTCATGTTATGATTCAAAGCCCTCTGTTGTGCCGAATTTATTGGATTTTCCACCACATCTAACATGACATTCAAAGCATTTTCTTCATTTGTAACGCTTACTGGTCTTCCACTTTTTGGTCGACCTTTGACATCTCCAGTTTCATGAAAACGCTGCAATGTTTTTGAAACTGTTGATTTAGAAATTGGTTCCCGATTTGGATGCAATTCATTAAAAATATTCACTACCTGGTCACAACTTCGTCTTCTATCACCGAATCCTATGATCATTAAAATTTCAATACGCTCAGTATTAGTTAAACGTGCCATTTTTGCGCGAAACTTATTTACACTAAATGTATTTTTGACATGTGTTGTCAAGATCATCACTGTTAGACAAAAGAACGACGCGGCGTTGTTATGGAGCTGGAAACTTTCAAAGGTAACTTGATGGACTATGAACTTAATGGACTAACATTTTTGGATAATTTATTATAAGTTATTTTCAAAATTCGATATCTCGAAAACAGTTGAATTTAGGAAATGATGTGCTATATCAATTTTGTTCAGAATTTTGAGCAGAATTGAAATGTGGAATAATATACAGGGCGTCCCATTAGAGAAAAAGCAACTTTGTTTCGTCCTGACTTTTTGACTCATTCTGTATACTTAATTTTTCATTAGCTTAATGGATTTTGAAAAACCCTACAACTTTTGTATCCTAACATTTTTCGCTAGCTATCTTACTTTAGGAAATAATCGACCGTTTCCATACATATCAGCGACCCTGTATATATTATGATCCATCTACTTTTAACTAGTGGGACTGAGATCCTCATCTTGCCAACTTGACTTCAAAGAGCGCGAGGTCTCGCCCAAAGTCTCTCGTATTGTGTCGTCGGAACGCCGGGAGGGAAATAAGGCCCCTTTGCCGACTGCCAAGTCGCATAACAGAGGTATTTTCGATGTAGTTAGAAAGCAGGGCGCCGACAGACGCGACAAAGAAATAACGATAATACCGAGTCGTCATTAATGTCGACTTCAGACTGAGAAATCACGCGGCAAAGCCTTCGAATTTATGATATTTTTTCCGAAGAATACGCCAAATGGTGCTTTGAATTCATATGGAAGAACACAGAGTTGCCGGCCATAGTCTTCCGACGCAAATATGTGATTGTGTATACAAAGTATTTCTTATCACTGTGCCAAAGCCCGATAGAAGGAAGAACTTGAATGAACTCCTATTCAAAGCTACATTTTTTCCTCCGAATCACTCCAACCTACGGCTTTCTTTATTATCATTATAATTGTGATGTAGGATTCACATTTCTTACTGTAGAGGGCCCTTTGAATAATGACATTGTCAATTATTACATTTTCACGCGGGTGATGTCTTATTTTCAGACAATTTTATTAAATTCATGCGTGAATAGAATCGATAAATAGATAGATAGATCTTCATTGAAATAGGATATCCTAATATTCAAATATGCTAGAAAGTATCAAATAAAAAAGGGTATGTGGTACATATTTGAATGATTTAAAATATTTGACAAACATTGGATGAATACATTAAAAAGTTAAACATAAGATAAGCATATATCAAATCAGGACTCTTGCTCAAATGAGGATGGCCAGTGAAAATGTAATAAATTTAACATACAATGGTAGTACCTATCGAATAATTCCTAATGAAATATGCACCATATGCAATCGAAATGAACTTGAAACGCTGCAACATATACTTTTCGACTGTCCAATATATTCTTCCATTAAACCTTCGAATGTTCATAGTCTTTCCAGTTACGAAAACCTGATAACTTATTTCGAGAATGTTGCCTCCACTGAAGCTAAAAAACTGTGCACACATATATGGAATGTACTTAAACTCAGATCATTTGTTCTCAATGAATGAAATTTTACATGTCTGTTGATTTTATCTGCTGATGTGAGCAGGTATGTGTGCGGTATATATAATCATATAGTTTTTGTTATAATTTTTTCCGCTTAGGAGTGAATATTTTATTTTTCTTTTTTTCTTTTCTACTTTTAACTCTTCTTTTCTTAAGTGTAATACTTTAATTTTGTTGAAAGCTCGAAGCTCTTGTTATATGATATGTAATCATTTGAAACAATAAAGATATTGATTGATTGATTGATATATCAAATCAGAAAATTGTAGCTACAGTTAACAAACACATAAAAAATATCATATTTGTATATTGAAGGCAAATTTTTTTAGTTCGTATTTGAATATGTTCAGAGATGGGCTATTTTATATTACATTTGGTAATTCGTTGAAATGATCCAAGCTATTGAAAAACAAAGAATGTATGGTATTCTTGTGATTTATTCTGTTTATATATAAATTATAATTATTTCGAGTGAAGTGGTGGTGAATATCATGATGAAAGACAATGTACTTATGCTAGAAAGTATCAAATAAAAAAGGGTATGTGGTACATATTTGAATGATTTAAAATATTTGACAAACATTGGATGAATACATTAAAAAGTTAAATATAAGATAAGCATATATCAAATCAGAAAATTGTAGCTACAGTTAACAAACACATAAAAAATATCATATTTGTATATTGAAGGCAAATTTTTTTAGTTCGTATTTGAATATGTTCAGAGATGGGCTATTTTATATTACATTTGGTAATTCGTTGAAATGATCCAAGCTATTGAAAAACAAAGAATGTATGGTATTTTTGTGATTTATTCTGTTTATATATAAATTATAATTATTTCGAGTGAAGTGGTGGTGAATATCATGATGAAAGACAATGTACTTTTCGAAATAAGATTGTCCTAAATTGTACAATATTTTGTTAACGAAGATCATTGTGAAATACTGTCTTTGGGAAATGGATTGCCAATTAAAAACATTAAGAATAATGTTAATAGTAGTATCCCTACGGCACTTCAAAATGATCCTCTTACCATGATTCTGAAGTTTCTGGAGTTGAGACAATTTATTCTGATTGAATATATATAGGATAGAGGAACACTAGTCAAAGTGTTGCTGAACAATTGATTTGTAAAATTGTAAACTGTGATCCTTGCCTCGGTTCAAAGATCATTGGCAATTCTATGAAAAAATAATAATTTGTTCGGATTTTTTTATGAATATACTCAAATGTTCATCAAAAGAAAAAGTTTAATCCATCTGGAATCCCAGATATTTAGTTGTATTCACTATTTCGATTATTTCATCATTATTGATTAATATTAATATTTTTTGAGTCTATTTGGTTGTATTTAAATTTGGTGGTGGCTATCATCCGAGCTATCATCGCTTTTGTTTTTGATACATTCAGCTTGAGTTTATTTATTTTCAAATATTTTTTGACACTTAGGTACTAGAGAATTATTCAGAATAGAACAGAAAATTACAACTTATATGTTTCCATATATATCAGCTCACTTGACTAGAGACATGTTCGAAATCTCCTGAATAATCATTTTCAAATGTGGATTGGAAAATTTTGAACCTTGGTGACCCAAACAACACGGATTAAATTGGATGGGGATCCCTGAAAATATATCGAAAGTAGTGGGGATCTCAATGAACATGTATGAAAATGCACCTTCAAGATGAGTCAATTTGACTTCATTAATTCAACATTCGGAAACTTTCAAACCAAATGCCAATATCTTATGTATTTTCGATTTTTTTAAATACACACAAACTGTCTGAATTGTCATTCATTCAATTCTTTTGATACTTTCCTGCCGGTCAAGAAAGAACGCATCAAACCTAGCCATTTGAAGACGTTGTTTACATGAACTTTTCGTCTGGAAATCTTTCAGATAATCGCCCCTTGAAGGTTACCAAGTTACTCAATTAACTTCCTATATATGGATGTTCATTCCGGCTGGAATGGTAATCCGAGTGGTAACCGCTCAAGAGCTCTTTGGTTTCGTTTCATGATGCGGTGAATCAAGACATACTTAAAAACAAATGCTCAAATGACAACGATATATTCGTTCAACGTCCAATTCTTGTTTTGAGAAAGAGCATTCTTCTTCTGAAATAACTTATTTGAAATGAATTTATTGAATATTTCAATTGTAGAAAGTTATTTCACTGGAATATTCATTTGGTATAACGAAATGTTCTCAATTCAAGAAATTTAAAGTATCCAGAAAAAATAATGAAGTTCTTTAAAAATATATTACGGAATGTCTTCTTTCAAAATAACATATGTAGCATTTTCTTCAATAACGAGATTGACAATACAATTAATCTCTGAATAAGTAAATCTCTGAGAAAGTTTCTTTGGATTGACCATAACATTTTCTTGAATATAATTGCAATCTCTTCGAGCCGATAATGTTGCCAAACAGTGTGAGTGTGTTGTTTCGGTGCTCTTGTCGTGCATCCATCATTGTTCAACCAGTTCAACCTATTTTATTGGCATAGAAATATTGGCTTACCATGAAAGAAAAACTAAGGTCTTAGGAGATATCTGAGGATATAATTACCACTTTTAGAGGTAAGGTACATGCTTATATCTTATAGAGTTCATTCTTGGGTAGGTATTATTGTGTATCCAATCAATTAACGTAGCTATATCATCTCGAAAACTGATAATTCGTAAAAAAACTTGAATAACCAGGATCGGCATAGTGAGTGAAAATTGGGGTTAGGTACCTATGTGCGGATGAACGTTTAAATTTGTCCAAACACTGATTGAACAGTGGAAAAGGACTTCTTGAACTTGTAGACATCTTAAGTATTTTGATATTGCATATTAAACCTAACATATTTTTACATTTTTTCACCAAATTTCGATCCAAGGAAAATGAATTCAGTAGTGAGAATGCGAACCCAGATTTGAGGAAATATAATAACCATGCATTGTGCTAAGTTACATTGTACCTACATGGAGTTGTGAATGATATATTTTATATTTTTCAGTCGTTTGAAACCAGAGGAATACAACTTTATTGAGAGGTAAACTGGTGGACAAGTTCAGAAATAATCTCTACGAATAGGGGGAAAAGGTTATCAAGAAGAAGGTCTGCAAGTGATGATGTGATTGATGAGACCCCCAATAAGAGAACGGAATTTGAGGATGATTCTCATTTCAAGAAATCGATATAATTCCTCTAATTTGATAAAATTCTTGATACAAAACAATCTACAGCTAAAACTGAAAATCTGATTATTTTTGTTCAAGAAAAATGCGAGTCATTGAGAGATTATGATTGTCTTGATTTGAATATATTGTGTTCTCAATCTGAAATATTGTATTATTCTCACGAAGAACTCCATTCATTTACGATTCAAGAAATCTATAACATGTATTTAGTTGGAAACATAATAGTCTTGAATTGAGCAGACATTTATTCCAGTATATATAGTGTTGCCGTCTAGACTTATACATTCTAGACTCTTGTCTTGTCTTGTCTAGAATATCAAGACAAGATCATCAATATGTCTTGTCTAGATTATCTAGACAAGACAAGACTTTGCATTTTCCATACAAGACTTTTATTCAAAACTCTTGATTATTTTCAAATCTATATTACAAATAATACAAAAAAAACTTACAAACGTTTAATATGTTTTAAATTTAAATACGTTAAAGAAACAAATTAAATTTTAAACAGAAACATATTTTTTAATACTTTCATGAAGCTGACAGGTAGCCCATGAATTGATACATAGGAGTGACCTGGCTGAATCGGAATTAAGCCTATTCCTATGTTTACGAATGGTAAGCGAAGCTCTAGAAAATGAGCGTTCTGCTGGAACAGATGTGGCAGGAATACTCAGCAAATCGCGTGCCGTTTTGGCTAATGTAGGATAAGCAAACTGATGCTTGCGCCACCAAACAAGAATATCTTCTTCTCTTGGAGCACGTTTACTTGAAAGGTACTCATCAATTTCTTTTCTCCAGAAATTTGGGTTGTCAATAAAATTGTCTGTAGAAGAGGTAGAACTTTCAAATAAAAAATTGAAGTCAAGTGGACTGTTATCTTCAGAGTCAGTTAAATTCTCATTATCAGCTGTTAAACGTTGATTTTGGATTACTTCATCAGCTTCAGCTTGATCTGCTTGCTTAAGAGGTGGAACATAATAATTTTGTTTTGGCTTCATTATTTAAAATGCAATTCACTTCTAGCTGCTAGCGCAAAAACGAAATCTATGATAGCCAAAGGCAACTGTACCTACCCCTCTGTGAATAACCGAAAGGTTTGTTTGCGTAGTCCCACAGAACTCAAAGAATGCGTACAGTTCTGTGAAACTGCGCATGCCTCTGATAATTTCGGACTGTTTATTTTATGAACTCGAACAATATAATAACACCTGCTTCCTTGTGTCCGCACGTGCACGTCGTTTCGCTGGCGCGGCTATGATTTGTTTTGATTGGTTCCCAGAGAGCGGGAGTTTGCATGCACTTGACTGTTTCTACGCAATTTAAGCTACGCGTCTTATCTAGAGTCTTGAATAATAATCTAGACTTTCGTTATCTAGACAAGACCGCACTTAGCTTATTTAATCAAGACTTACGCGTATACAACTCTTGTCTTGAAATTTCAAGACAAGACAAGAGTAGGTAAACTCTTGTCTTGTCTTGTCTAGATGGCAACACTAAGTATATATAAACAAGCCATACTCTTGAACCAAAGCATATCAAATCGAATTAAGTAATTCTTTTTATGTGTGTACGCTGGTCTTCTCTTTCTATTCCAGGTTGTTATGTCGTATTGCATTTTCATTTATTATCATTTACCAGTCCTTCCTTGATTCTCTCTCCATTCACATTATCCATGCTTCGAATATCCTCTAGAGTATAGTTATATCTATAGTTTCCATTGCTACTTCAATGGTTTTTACAGTATTCTCCTTTATTACTTCCTCCAAAAACCTGAGGTCCCCGTCTTCCTAACTCATACAAGTCCAATAGACTTACGAGGGTTGCTTCTTTTCAAACACATTATTTCATAATTCATTATCGTTTGTTCTCAATGTTTTGTTGTTTCGTATATTCTTAGTTTTTTCCTTTCTTTGTTAGACTCATTTTTTCAACTCCATGGGTTACCGTTGGTCTAATGCGGCATTGTATATATTTTGATCTTTGCTTCTTTACTCACGTTTTTGTCTTTCAGTAAGGTCATATACCTCCAATACGCTCGGTTTTCCGATTTAATTGTTTCTGCAATGTCTATATATCTTTGGATTATTTTATTCAGATAAGGTATATGACCAAGTATTTAAAATTCTCGAATTTATCGTACTATTTTCATTTCACTCATGTTGACAAATCGATTTGCATGCACTTTTTCTTCATTAGCGCGATTCCTCATTGTCTCTCTTATATATCTCTGTTAATAATGAGTATGGACTCTTTTATCTCTGATGCTAATCAATCATCATCATGTATATCCTATGACATGGGTTTAATTTTTCATTTCATCTGTGTATCCATCGTTGGTTACAAACCTTGGTGTTGAATTTTCCATAGTAATTCCTGTTAACCTTGCAAGTTTCTTTGGTTTTCTGATATTCTTCATGTATTCTTTCAGTTGTTTCCTCTCTACATCACAGTCGAATATAAAGCGTGTAGTGATAACTGTTGAAATAAACAGAACGGCCCTGTACAAACAAATTCATCTGGGAATTATTAGTTTCTGCTCACAGAAGACGATTGCAAGAGAAGAAAATCGCTTGGTAACAGCCAGAAAAGTTGGCGGAGCCGTTACATCGCCATCCGATGGCGGCAGCGATCGTAGCGCAGCATTTTCCTCGTTATCGGGGCGCTTTTCGGTTAATTGTCCGCACCGAGTCGCTTTTCCGTTTTCCCGCCCCGCCGTCCCCGGCGTCGCGACGCGTCAGTTACTTTTTCCTGGGACGCCGAAAGTTGGAGTAGCTCGATGCGGAAGGATTTGAACGAAATTGGATGGGATTTTCGAGTTTTACTGGCATGGAACGTCCACAACACTTCAATGTTTGTTGATATTGAGAGTAGCTGGTGTATCTATCCATCACTATAGTTTGAAGTAGGGTGGGAATTATCGAGATTATGGAATCAGTGTATGAGGATATTTTTTAATCGAGAAACTGAGTGCTTTCAGCTGCATCCCAGACAGCACATAATATTCTAAGAATATTCTCACAACGTTCAAATATACTTTTTTTAGAACATTCCGATCAAATGTATTCAGAATAATCCCAGAATATTTTCATTCTGTAACAAATATTCCATGAACATTCATTCCGTATATATTAATATTCCGTTCGAATATCCAGAGAATATACAGAATCGTATCAAAATATTCAAAGTCTACTCAGTTTTGAATATCCTGATAGAATGTTCTGAGAATGATCCCGCAGAATATTCTCATCCCGTAACAAATATTCTAAAAAAATACATATCGATATATTCCTAGTATATTTTCTTCTAATATTCTGAGAATATATGAAATCGTACCAAAATATTTTTTTTTGTTATTTTTTGTATTTCATATTAGCTGTTAGTTGTGCTCTCAGCACAATGGGAGTTTTCAATTCCGAAGTAGCGATATCAAAAAACCACTGCCCCATACTCCTTCATCAGACAAAATATTTCAATTTGTATTATGAAAAATATGCCAAAGTGAAAGCCAGGAACTCTCATAATTATAATATAAATCGTTATGAAGGTCATTGTTTTTCAATAATCAATATTTATGAATATAAAAAGACATCAGCCACCATACAATGCAGAATCACAGGGGTAAAGCAACGATACGCGTAGTTAGAGTTTGGATGGGTGACCGCATCTGCCTACTTTTTCTCTTTATCTATCAGTTTTTAAAGATTGTCACAAAATTCTCAGAATGTTTCTGGGTATATTCGAGAGATATTCTCAGAATATTTCTCTGGCCCAAATGCAAAAGGTCATAACTCGATTATCGTCACTTTTCAGGTTAGTCTTTAAAAGTTTTCGAATGTTTTTGGGTCGTTTTTTCCACGTTTAAACAATTATTTCAAGGTTAAATGAAGCAATCGATTAGTTTTGATGCGTACGCTTATAAGATTTATATGATATATATATTTATAAGAGTTTATCGACTGAATATTCTATAATTCTTATTGGATCTGACTGAAGTGGTGAATTGGATTTCGAAAAAAGGACATATCTTCAGATATGACTGGTTTGTTTTGAAAAAGTATAGGCTTTCGACCTACTCGCCAATTGTGCTTGGTGAAATTTTTCAATGTATATCTGAAGATATACATTTTCACCAAAATGCAATGTGTATAATTGTAACTTATATCTTCAGATATGTCGGTTTCTCTCCAAATATTCAAATTTTGCTGGCTATATCTAGGGTTATAACTTTATTCTGAATTTTTCACAATTTATTTTGTGAAGTTATGCCCTTATTGACGATTATACAATGGTTATTCTTCCTTCTATTCATAAGTCGTTTTGGCAAGTTATAGAACAGAAAATTCTCTATCGATTGGTATGAGTATGAATAACTCATTTTGGCAAAAAAACGAGATATGACCTTTTGCCTTTTAGCCACAAATTTAAAATCGTCCATTTCGAATAAGCATAGAACATGATTGCATAGAATATATGAAAACTGTTGTGATAATGTTCTGAGAATATTCAAATATTCTCGGAGAATATTCTATGAACATTCTATGAATGCTATTGTGCTGTCTGGGAAGCCATCATTAAAGCTTTTGGTCAAAAATGTAAACACTGATGTACATTTGAAGAAAAATAATCTTATCTAATCGAAAATATCGAACGCAGTTTTAATTTAAAGGTGAATTTATAAAAAAAATTATCACCTAAGATTTATCACCTATAAGACAGGGAATATGGGAAATTCATTGATAATTTTATAAAAACATTAAAGACTTATGATTCCACAATTAAGATTCAAGAAGATCACTTCCAACTTAAGAAATGAATTTTAAATGGGTATAAGTAAATGAAAATATAGGATTTGCGTATGTGTTGTGATCGAAAATAACACCTCTGTCTTCAACAATTTGATTGCTGCTGATTTGGATCCATATAGTGGATTTGTGTTTGTTCAATGGGTATTATTACTCTACTAGTTTCATCATGATTTTGGCTTCTGGAGTTTATTTTAATCGTAATGAAAAGAAACAACAAAACTGATAATTCAAAATAGGCAGTTCAATCCAGTTCCTTTTTTATTTTAATCTAATGGAGAACATGGGATAATCTCGAATCAGTCCTAAATGTTCAGTATTTCATCACTATCATTTCTTAATTCTCAAGTGATAAATATTAAATCCACCCTGAATGTCTGCTAGACCACGAGCAGAAAATAACTACTTTCCTGGAAAATACCTCGCAGAACATTGGTGCTCGTAGTCCATATAACGATTCACGCTGCGAATGCAGACTGTAAATTTTGCTTTTTCCCTAAGACGTGATAATGTTCACATCGAGATTGACACTAGTATAATCTGTGCTAGTATGGCGATTTAGGGTCATAATTCTGCATGGTATCAATATGCAACAGTAATATTAGTGAAAGAACTCATTCCTGTATATATTAACTATATTACATAACAATAAATTGGGACTCACCCTATAGGCAACGATGCAAAATATAGGATACACAATACGCCTCATAAAACTTATCAACGATGGCCTAAAACCTGTCGGAATCATTGAAAATGGCACACAGCTCATCGAACACATTAATGAAATTATCGAAAAAAGCATATAGAATATCCTTATTAACAACCACAATCCATCAATTCCATACAGCTTCTTGTGGTCTCAAAGTACCAAAACCTTATTGTTTTTAGAATAATTGATGCTTCATGAATCAATCGTTATCGTTATGACTAAAAAACAGCGTGATTTTGAATCATAGGTCAGTATCATCGATAGTACAGGTAGCACAACCAAAAGTATAAAAAATCGTCTTACATTTCAATGTCCAATTTTATTGTTTTATTATTGCACAGAAGGAAAACCAATAATGTTCGTGGTACATCGATGTTAACTTAACCTGTATTTTTCTATTTTGATTGTATAATGAAGTCATTATGCAACGCAAATGCGTATCGAAATAGCCTCTATTTCGATACGATTTTTTTATTATTCGGAGATTGGTACAATCGAACTGTCAAATGAAAGTCAGAAGAGTTTACTTCTAAGCGATTTGGATTTGATGATATTAGCAGTGAAAAACTCAATGTTTTAATTGATGAATTTTAATTCAGAGTGTAATTTGATTTAAATTAACCAATAAAAACAAAAACAACATTGAATTTTTCACCGCTGGTATCACAAAAATCGAAATCGCTCAACTGTAAACTGGGCTTTACGATTGTGCTTCAGATTTTAAATATATCAATGTCATCATTGTTACCAATCGAAGATGTTTTTGTAATTTATCGATATTAAATCTATTTTTTTCTTCAAATCAATTCAAATTAGAAAAAATTACACATGACACACGTTTTATAAGACACGTTGTCGCACTTGTTCACTTGGAGCATTCCTCGCTTCGCTCGTCGTACTCCAAACAACGCGTGCGACAAAATAGCGTCTTATAAAACTTGTATCATAATATACTATTCTATGAGTCTACCAGACCTTATTGATAAAATGATTCAATGATCATCACCACAATCCGCGTTTCCCCTCGCCAAGTTACAGCCAGATCGCAGTCTGATTTATCTTCGTCCACATCAGGAATATAATATCCTCATCGGCAGACACGAGCAGAGACTCGAGCAGAGATCTCGGCATGCCTGCCCCAATTTTGATAGCTGCCGAGCCACGTGAACGATTGAGGAAACTTTGATTGAGGTCACCGAAGGTATTAGGTTCTATTAGGTCATTTTGGTGCGTGTGATAGCATCATATAGGTTGGAATTATTAACTCAAAGATTTTCTTCCAAATGAATTCATTCAAACACTCCAGTTATACTTCGAGAACTTTTGAAGTTTTATTACTTTTCTTCATTGAATAAAGATCCTATTTTATATTATATATATTTGAAATAATCTTATTTAGGAATCATGATGTTAGCCGTTAAGTTCAATCACTCTGTAAATACTCAAAAACGTTCAATATTTCAAAATATTTATGTTTCAAAGTGTAATAGGTGATTTCAATTCATCATTTTGAAAATAATTGTGAATAATGAATAGAAAAACAAAAAATATATTGTTTGAGCTATTGAAGTTCTGCTACAAAATATTGTCTCGCCTTTTACTTATGTTCTTTCCCCGGAGTGAAATTATGGTCCCGAATTAAATTTGCGCCAACCACCTACACAGTGAATAAAAATAACACCCGCTCACACAAGCTAACACCGTCTGGTGTCCCCTGAGTTCCTGATTGTTTTAGTGTCAGTAAACACCGGCATATTATTCACCACTGTAGGTGTTATGTGACCTTTTCCATAGGTGTTTTTAATAATCAAACCTAGTTTTCAGTAACACTAGTGTTAGTGCAGAATTTAACAGAATTTTCACTTCGGTTGTGTTCTTCATGCATTTCGGAAAGTGCGATTTGACACCGCAGTGGTGTGATGCACATTATGTGATTTTCTTGATGCTGAATCTTACCTCCACCATATTCTCTTCGGTGCGTTTAAACACTGAGCAGGTACCAGGTACATGCGAATACTTTTCTGGTGTGAAGGATCAACATATCATGAGTGTGTTATGCAAATTAGTGCTTTTCTTCACCAAATCCGGTGTCTTTTACCAAGTTGGATTACCTATTGAAATATAATTGATTTGATGATTAACCAGACTCCGAAGAATCTATGGACAATTCGGATGATGAACTGTTTCGGCTCATTTATCCTGATCAGTGGCACTAGGGCCTAGTCCAATTGAATTGATACTGATCTATATCAAAATCATCTGATATATCATGCCCAATATTGAAATCAGGTACGGTAGGAAGGACGTCAGTGCAACCTATTGGCAAAAGTTCTAAGATTCTAAGATCGAACAGATGGGCGCATGAAATTCATACCATTCAGATGCCTACATGCAATATTTTTATTAATTTATATCAAATCTGGTGTTTTCAGTATGCAATACTTAACGAATGATTATTGTCACCAAATTAGATGATTCATACACTGCCTCGATTCCATCGTGATATGACACGGTGTAACTTGGTTTTCATTTCATATAATAGGTGTTTTTTATGATAGCACCATTTAGAATATTAAATTTCAACCATTTGGTGTTTCTTATGATTTCATGTTTCAGTATCGTTCTACTTCAGCACATTTGTGTCATTTTTCACTACTAAAATCGGAATTAGCACCACTCAACACTCAATAATTGTGAAATGAATAATAAAAAGGACACAACTTTGATATTCAGGTGTTGTATTCGTCAGAGTTTTCGCATGTAATACAACAAGTGTATTGATGATTATCGAAACACAAATTCCTTCGATTATGAGAAACAAATCATGTTGCTTGGAAACTACACGAGCGCACCATCAATAACACAAGTTGTATTTGTTCAGATTATTTCATGAATAAAATCAAAGCCATTTTGATGATTTCCTATTTTAAACGTACAGTTTATGGAATTAGATATTTTGATTATGCATTGTAGTTCGACACAAAAAGATTCGTTATGCAACCAACAATACATGTATGCCATTGTATAATGTAGGCAAGATTACCTATGCACTGGGTACTACTGAGTTGAATTCTTTATGATTGTTGTCACAATTTGTGTGGTTAGGTTACATTAGAATAATTCTATGCTGAAATTGTCTAAAATGTGTGGAAAATTAAGTGGATACATATTCATGGTGTGTGTTTATCGTGGTTCAGACGAAAATTTGGTGTAGTGGCATTCATTTATTTACCAGGAAATCGGAAAATAATATGACAGATTGCAAATAGTAAGTCGTTGTTTAATTAAACTACCCTACTGCCTACGAATCAGAAAGCGAAATACAGAAACGAAAACACAGCATGTAGGTATCCAATAGCCAATCAGGAGCCGAAATACAAAATCGAAAACATGGTGTTATTGCTTATCAACACAATCATTTCAACCAATCAAAAACGTGTATTTTAGCATGAATGAAATAATCTCAGAAATCCAAGTTTTTTTTACTGTGTACCCTTTTATAAGAAGAAGGCGGTCGTGTTCCAGAAAACAAGAACATCACAATAATTTCCGTTCACCCAGACCGACGCCGGATCCGTCATCCGCAATATCGTACCGTTCCAGGTGCCGCGAAAACCCTTCGATATCAATATCCTCGCCCGTCTAACGTCCCGGCTGATTGCGGATGATCGGGAAATACGTGGAACCGTTTCTGGAGCGAGCGGGAACGACGGCAACCATTGGCGTTCCCTATTGTAGGGTTCAGGAAGCAAGAAGGTGAGCCATTGTGCTTTCCCCGATGTTTCACCACAAGGGCCCATCTTCTGAGGCTGCCCGGATCGCGTTTTTACAATTCCTGTACCAATACAGTCACGATGGTGACTGAACTCGAATAGTTTTTGTTTGCAAAAAATTACTTACATATTCTAATCTATTGCGGTGCAGAAATTGACCGTACTGGAATAGAAATTGTGGATCATTTTTTTAGCTATTTCTTGCACAATATCTAACCCATTTCAGTTTTCATATTCAAAAATCGCTCAACTCAGTAGAGGAGTGTTCACATAATATTGAGGTAATTTAAACGAACATATTAAATCGATTATTTTTACACGGCATTTACCAAAATGCCGTTATTATTTTCAAAGTCTCACAAACTTTCGTAAATAGGTGGAAAACTTCATAACATATATAGCCACAAATGAAATGGTACTGACTGGAATGAATTCAATTCAAATAACACAAAATCTTCTTTGAAGGTACGTTATTATTTCATAAAAGGTTGACGTAAAACTAAAATGCATATATTTGCATAGAAATTAAACTAAATAAGTAGTATAACTAAAAAATGATTATTTTCTAATGTTATTGGACTGGATTCGTTTCTTTCTATGCTAAGGCAAATGTGAGGTTTTCGTCTTTTTTTTTCTTTCTTCGAGTTTGGTTGGCCTTCCAGACTGTATGCGATTATTACCTTCAAGTCCCCTTTTTTTTTCAATATACAGCTGTTTGTTTGTTGTACATGGATTTTTCGGGTCCTGTTAAATCGAATTTTGTTGGAAAACATGGACACAATTTGTAATAAAGTCTGAACTTTTTCCGATGTACTCTCAACTTTTTTTATGCACAATATCACGTCGTGGGCGACACAACTGAGCTATCTTTACGAAACGAACTGATGCTTAAATTCGAGCGATTTTCAAATAATGACAACTGAAATGGGTTAGATTTTGTGCCGTTATTATAGCTAACAAAATGCACTTTACAACTTCTATTCCAGTACGGTCAATTTCTGCACGGTAATAGACTATTTTTGTTCCTAGAATCTGCAGCTGAAATCTTTCTAGGTGAATTCAGGACAATCTGTACATGCTTAGCCTCTGCACCGTCTTCTCCGACTGAAGATTGACATTCACAAGGATGTGATATGAAGTTTTGTCATCTTCCACGTATAGTCGAATAGAGCCAGAATCAACATATCCCAACCCGTCAAGTTGAAACTACAGCCCACCCTGGAAAATATCTCTGGAAATGTGAATGTCGGCAACCGCCACTGCCGGCGATAATCTAATCCTGTGCAATCTTCCGTAATCACGCGCTCGCCTCGAACACAGCCTGTCGGGATATTATTGCGAGTCGCGCCTCTCCCATCTCCCGAATTTCCGTATCCTACGCTGTCACCGAAGCAAGCAAGCGAAGCCTACTTCGCGACTCCCGACGTTCGCCTTTGTCGAACCGAAATTATCCGCATAACAAAGCTGAGGGACAACAAGAACAAAAATTTCGAAGGAAACGATAACCAGCCGAGTAATGTTCGGATGACACTCAAAAAGCTAAGTTCCCCGTCTTCCTATAAATCATACAAGTATTAGGGCCGGTTGCATAAAGATTTAACAGACGATTAAATATTTTATGTATTAACACGTTCGCGGACAGTAGGATGAAATGGGGCGTCTCCAAAAACACACTATAGGAAAAATCGAAATTGAAGGTATTTATTACCCAAAATATTGAATGCTGCAAACTATAGGTCATATATACACATTTTTTTTGTGAAAAAATGAGAGCGGCATTTGCCGTCTTGTCCTTGTAGAAATATTTTTTGATGTACTGGGACAGTGACGGCGAATAAAGAATCCATTGTTACTATTCAAAAACTTATATTTTACTGAAATTCAAAACCTGAGTACACCCATATAAACTTGAAATATTAGAACAGTGTTGCTAATTTCTGTGATATTGTTCAAAGCAGGGCTCGACACAGAGAGCAGGTTTTTCGGGGCACGTTTTACACAAGTATTTTGTTTCTTTGCGTATTTTATTTTTCGCGCATTGTGTACACCGCTTGTGGTGGCTCTTGTTGGGATCCTTCAGATTAGGAATCTTATCTGGAAAATGCATGTTCTTTGGATTTTGTTGTTCGTCATCCAAATCAAATTGAAACCTCGAACGTTTATAACCACCATGTACTGGTCCTGAACATACAAGCATTCTGCCATCTTTCATATCTTGAGGTATTTCGAGGAACTCCTTCACTAACTCTTCACGAAATCCAAGTAATGTTTGCTTAGACTTGAATTTTCGCTGTATGTAGAAAGAATTCCAGATCGCTACATCTAATAGATGAAACATGACCTTCTTGTACCAACGTATACTTTTACGAGGAGAAGAATAATAATTGACCATTTGGTCATTTCTATCGATTCCTGACATATTCTCGTTGTAATGAGACACTTCCTTTGGTTTAATTTTTTCTTTTCCGTATCGGTTTTTGACTGAAATAAGCTCAGGATGGTATTTCGTTGTCAGACACAGAACTTCACGACGATCCCTCCACTTGGAGACGTATACTTTTCCACACCTTTTCCATTTATGCTCTCCCTTTTTTAGTTTCAATTTTATCAATTCTTTTGGATTATCTCTTCTGTTTACACGGAGGGTTCCAGTTGTGTGCGTTTTTCTTTTCAGTAGCTTTTTAGACAATCCCAAACTATTGTAGAAGTTGTCCATGAATATATGATATCCGCGATCCAGGTAAGGTTCCAATAAAGATGTAACCAAGGTTTCAATTTTTGTGAGTCCTGTAGCTTCTTCGCTTTTTCCAGAATAAATCTGCATATTCAAAACGTAACCATCTGTAGTACACACACTGTAAAATTTTATTCCATAACGAGCCCTTTTATTTTTTATATATTGCCTGAAGCTCAAGCGGCCACGAAATAGTAAAAGAGACTCATCCAGTGACAAGTTTTCAGTGGGATGATAGGCATGTCTGAATTTATCAAGCAATTTCTTCAATAACGGGCTTATTTTGTTCAGTTTATCTCTAGGATTGATTTCTTGACCGTAACAACAACTAAAACATCTTAGTAACCGTTCAAACCGTCTTCCCGACATTTTATAATGAAATGCGGGACAATAATAAAGCGGGTCCATACTGAACATTTTTCTTATCGAGGGAAACTTATAATTACCCTGGAGAATGCACAGTGCCAGAAACTGCTTCAACTCCTGCATGGTGATTGGCTTGATTGATGAAAAACGACAATGTTTTGTCTGAGGCCTATCTATAGTACCCAAAACTGTTGAATAAGAGTTCATGGATATTAGTATCATATTCATTATGTCATCATCCCAAATTTTTTCAAAACACTCCATGGCGGTAGGGGTCGTTTGAAATTGAAATTGCACTCCAGTTCCAGAGTTGTCAAAATGAAAATCTAGTATATCTTCGATATCGTCATGCCATTCGTCGTCACTCAACTCATCATGTTCTGCCATAGGACCCGCCACACGATTATCATTTTGAGAAGAAGGATTGTCTATAATATCACGTTCATCTGACTCATCTGAAATATTTTCAGCAGACTCATTTTCTGAGTTATAAGTTGGATCAGCAATATCATCATCTGCACTGAATGGTTCGGATTCAGAAGATTCTTCAGGGGTGCTCACTTCTTCCATGAGTTGAAGAAGTCTTTCTGTCGGATCCATGGTTCACCCTGTGAATAAAAATAAATTATTTCATGGATCATTCCGAAAGATTGTGGTCGAATTCATTTATTCCCAAGAAAAAATCGCCTATTCATAATATGTGTTTCTGCTAGGACAGCACCCTAAAAACAATTTGACTTTGTCGGCATACGCCGCGTTGAGTCATTCACTAATTTCATTACGATAAAGCCATCCTAAATTTGCTCATCATGTGTATAAAATATAATAAAACAATTCTACAAGTAACAAGTACTTACTTTTATATAGTGACCAATTTTTATGGTCTTTAGGACACTTTGAAACACTCAAAACATAAACATAAACACAAACAAGTTGCTGATGCGTTTGTTGAACAGTATTGTTAGGTTAGAGTCACCAAAACGTACGCATGCACATTTCACGTGATATTAAATTTTTTGCTGGGACAGTTAATACCAATAACACAGATATCATACGTACAGCGGTCGGCGAAACCCGCAGTGTATCCAGAAAAAAAATTTCAAATCGGTCGGCATATCCCGCACTGTCCCAGCACATAGCGCGGCAAATGCCGCTCTGTCCGCGAACGTGTTAAGGGAATTATGAGGGCCTTAATTACCGATGGCAAAGTTTGCGTCCCGAGGGCCTCTGGCCTGAGGGACAGCAATTGCCAGAGGTTATTAAGGCTCTATAATTCCCGTGGTACATAGATAATTTTATTTTTGACCGATTTTCATAACAATATGTCCATATTTAGAACGCAATAAATGTTTAAATTCATAACCTTTCTGGTATATTTGAATTAGGTAGCGTTGATTGTAGCATTGTTGGTTGTTGCTAGGTTGTCGCTATGTTACATGTTTATAAGCAAACTTTCTTTATCAATCAATGTTTTTCCGTTAAAAACGTGTTTATTTTTTACCACAAATCGACGATCTTTTTCTGATTTAATGGAGGATATTATAAAAAAAGCGAAAAAAGCAAGACAATCATTACTTCCATCGAAAAGTGAAGCCCTATATCAAAAAGAATACAACTTATATCTGAAGTGGCTGACACAGAGAAATTTTATGTCAAAAGAAACTGTCTTTCTGGCATATTTTCAAGAACTGGTAAAGTATTTTCAGTATTTTCTGGTAGATTTGGTAATAATTGTATTTATTCCTTGCAGTCAGAAACGTTTAGCCCAAATTCGTTATGGACTAAATGGTCAATGCTCAAATCGATGGTGACCATATATGAGAAAAGAGATATCACCGTTCAACGAACTAGAGGCTTTTTTGAAACGGAAAAGTAAGGGGTATAAGCCGAAAAAGTCTGCTGTCTTATCTCCTAAAGATGTCATCAAATTTCTAAAGGACGCCCCTAATGAAATTCATTTATTGCATAACAAGTTGCATAAGGTAATTTTTTTCTCATAATTTTCTTTTTCGTTTGTTTATTTCGTTTTATTTGTTATAGGTTGTTCTAATTATGGGTTATTTTGGAGGATGCAGAACTCAGGAACTTCTAAATATGAGTATAGCAGATATAGAGGACCGGGATACTGTTATGGTAGTGAACGTACCGGAAAGTAAAACTGGTGTATCGAAGAAATTTACAGTTGTGGATGAAAAAGAGTTATCTGCTTTGCCTTTATTGAGACTTTATATGTCCTTGCGTCCTGAAGGTACAAAACGATTTTTTTTTGAGCTTCCGACAAAATAAATGTACAACTCAGCCAATTGGAAAGAATATGTTTGGCAAAATTCCCAGCAAAATCGCAATGTATTTAGGATTGCCAAACCCACTAACCTATACGGGACATTGCCTTCGTCGCACTTCTGCTACTGCCCTAGCCAATGCAGGAGCAACTATGACAAACTTAAAAAGACACGGAGGTTGGAGAAGTTCCACGGTGGCAGAGGGGTATCTGGAGGACAGTATTGAATTGAGAAATAAAACGGCGCGTATGCTGTCTACTTTGCCATCAGAAGAGGCAGGCACCTCGACTGTAGTGAACAGCAACAGCACCACCCATAAAAAAGAAGAAATTGTTTCCAGCGGCGGAAGTAATTTTCAGGGAACATTTGAAAATTGTACATTTATTATTTGTAATGACGTGAATAAGGAAAATATGTCTTAGTTTTCATTACATATAAACGTTTATAAGCATTTCTTGTATCATTTTCACCTGTAAAAGGTAAGAGGGAGTTTTTGAACCTCAATATCCCAAGGGAGTTATGACCCTCCTTATATAGATATCGTAACTATGACGATATAAGCTTATAATGTCACTGTCAGAAATAAAACATTTATTGCGTTCTAAATATGGACATATTGTTATGAAAATCGGTCAAAAATAAAATTATCTATGTACCACGGGAATTATAGAGCCTTAATAACCTCTGGCAATTGCTGTCCCTCGGGCCAGAGGCCCTCGGGACGCAAACTTTGCCATTGGTAATCAAGGCCCTCATAATTCCCTTAATACATAAATAACTATAATTTGTTTATAACCACGACAACGCATGCCTTAGCTCGCGCATTAGCAGAGTTAATCCCACGTTAAGTTAACAGAAGGCTTGACGGGCTTTTATGCAACCGGCACCTAGACTTTCTTCGAACATGCGCATAAATATTTGCATTTTTATTCATTTATATGAATTGATGCATAGACTACGAGTGGATATAATTCAATATTTTGCGTGGTATTTGCCAGGAATGTAGTTGTTTTCTGCTCGTTTTCTACCTTGTTATGTTAGATTATTCTAATAATGTTGTGGAGATGACTTTGAGCTATTTATTTTTCATTTTTACACCACCACTTCACTTAGAGTTTTTGGCTATTCCCTTTGATTCAATCGGCTAGTCGAGCAACCCAGCCACTCTCATATCTTCAATATGGGAAATTTTATTAAGGAGTGTTTCTTTCTTCGCCGCTTGGTGTCACTGTCTTCATACACTGCTTGGGGAACGGCTCACTGCTATCAAATATGCGTGGATGCTTCCATCCATTCAGACCTCGCCTCGTGTGGAGATCTCAGGATCTCTACACGGTTGACTACCCTGTACTGATGAGGGCCAATAAGCCCGAAACTGGTCTACAGGTTGTCAGGCGTGTCTGTCTCGTTGGGAGCATAAACGCATGTTCGAAAAAAGAAATATTTGCATTTTTATTCATTTATATGAATTGATGCATAGACTACGAGTGGATATAATTCAATATTTTGCGTGATGGTATTTGCCAGGAACGTAGTTGTTCTCTGCTCGTTTTCTACCTTGTTATGTTAGATTATTCTAATAATGTTGTGGAGATGAATTTGAGCTATTTATTTTTCTTTTTTACAGTACCACTCCACTAAGAGTTTTTGGCTATTCCCTTTGATTTGTGTCTTTGCCACCAAACGATAACTAAAACGAGAAAAACGATAAGATTTCACATCAGAACCGAACGTTCTTCTCATTATTGTTTGTTTTGGCCTGTTCCTATGTAGAAATGGAATTTTTCCAAGGGTCACAGTTAAGTGAATCTGAGACTTCTGCTCAAACCCTTGTTCTGTGAACGACCTGAAAATTGCTGAAAACTTGGTGGCAAAATTTGATCTAACTTATTCAACTTTCACTCGTTTATGTAGAGCGACTGTACATTGGAGGAGTTAGTAAAGACAAAGAGCACATACAACCTGTAGTATTTTGCCTACTTGGTTTCAAACCGTAGTAATATTTCCTGAAGTTACCAGATATCGCGCCATACCTTGTGTTGCTAAAACAGAAACTGTGCGTCTGTCATCTCTATATCAGTGTCATCTGTTCTACGAAAAAAAAAATACTGGGAAGAGTCAAACTAACGATAATTATTCCAGGTTTACTGAAAATATTGTATTTTAATGTTGTTTCAATTCACGTCTGTCAGATGCCAACCACAGAAATACATGATCGACAGAAATCTTCCTTGATAATCGACCTTATCGCCATCTTCATTGAAGTCGTGGAAATATTACTAAGCTCCTCAAATTGTCTTTTTCGCAGAAACAATTGAAAATATGTTCCACCATCTTATATATTTTTCCATCAATTCCAGTGTTGAAAGGTAATAAACTTCTTCTACGGCTGTATTACGAAACTGCTTTTCTAAGATGTTTTTGATTAAACAATGAAGTACATTGTATAAGTTCTCAATTTTATTCCCTCATCTTTGTTATAAAGAATGAAGTCATAAATTGTGTTAATGTTGATGGTCATTAAAAACGTCACCCATTGAATGCAGTGAAAACCGAAGACACTAAGTATGTCAAAATAATAAATGGATAATTAGTTTCGCTTTTTTGTGATAGCACTCAAAAGCAAGAATTTAGCATAATAACAATAAAGTTCATTTTCAACATTTGTTGATAATGAGTATATATTATTCGTTGAAAAATAAGTGTATTTCATGGGATTTGCATACGAAGCCTGGCAAGAAGCATTAAAACTCGTATTTTTATTCATTCTTCTCGGATTATGGCCCCGAAAACATTCACTCCTTTTCAGAATATGTACTTAAGATGGATTTCTGAAAGAATTCCCGATGATTTAACTAAATCTCAACAGCTTATTCAACAACAGTTATTATAAAAACACCGTTTATGATCCTGAAATTTCAAAAACCATAGAAACGGTTTTATCATCATCCTCTGTGTCTTTATTACCTTTGTTATGTCCCATCCAGATAGTTAGTTCAGCCAAAGACTGTTCAGCTCTGCGAAATTCAAAACAAACTTATATATCCGGGCAAATGTGACTTCAAAGTACCCTCGAGAGAGTAAAATCAGTCGGATCACCTGCAAGGCGCCATTTCATAGTACAATAACTATAGATACTAGCGGGACGAACACTGCAGAATCTGAGAGAGCTAATAAAAACTTCCGTTTCCGTTCAGGTTGTGTATAGTAACGTTTGTCTATATTCGACTTTGGTGGAATATCTCGGAGATCAAGAAATGCACCAACTCATTTTGAGGCAAGGTGAGAGGAACTGAATGACATCTGCACTATCAAACCCCTACTATAAAGCACACTGTTTTGTTATTTGGAAAGTACAGCTCATATCAGTATGGCATTTTTTTTTATTTTTTAAAGAAAAATAGCACGTGTTGAAATGAAAGAAATCGCACACTCGCATGTATGGGTAGAAATAATAGATTTATATTAGTTGGTAGATTTGTAGATTGTAGGGGAGGGGGTCCTAAAAGCTGTGCAGCCTCTCAAGCACCTCGACCTATTAGATCTTTTGTGCATAAAACCCTTAATCTATTCGAGGCCCGGGATTCCGAGGCTTCTTGGAACTTAAGCCTCTTGCAGAAGAGTGCTGGGCATTCGCAAAGCAAATGTTCTGCAGTTTCAGCGAAGTTATCGCAGTACCGGCAACTATCACTCTCTGTTTTAACCGGTTTTACCCATTTTTTGAGGTGATACCTCAGAGTAGGTATCCAGTGAGGAGTCCCGTTACCGTTAGTTATAATATGTCTTCAGAAGATTTTTGAAAATGTTGGAAAAAGCTAGTCTTATTATGATCTGTCAGAAAATTGAAACAATTACATCATGTATTAAAAACTTATCTGATACAAAGCAGTGCTATTTCGGTAAGGTAAACTTGTAATGTTGTTTCGATCTGATATTACACACTGCGTCTAAGATAAGGTTGTCTATCATGGGGACGCTGTTCTTTGAGATGTAAAAGTGGCAATGAGAAAGTGTCTTTCGTTTTCCTATAGGAAATTACGCCATAAATCAAAAAATAAAAACGAAATCGGAAAAGTTTGGTTTTTTAGACATATCTCCGGAACTACTCTGAATTTTGAAACTTTCTTAATGGCATATTGTTAGACTTGAAAATGCGCAACGTTCCTCTGATTTAACCATCCTCGTATCTTATGGTTTTCGAGATCTTCGAGGAGATCTTGGACATAGTGTATATGTTCATGCAGTGCTATATTCTCGGTGCTAGTGGTATAATATCATTTATAAGTAGCCCTATTTTTGAATATAAAACAGCAGGCCTCAAGAATGTAAGAATGTAGTAAAGTAAGTAAGTTTATTCAGTTATAGAATTATCAACATAAATACAATGAAGAATATATGGATTCGAAAATGGAAATGTAGGTGCTCATATCCAACAGACGCCATCTGAAATTGAGAGGCCGCTCCAGTTACATCTCTGAAATTATTTCCCGCGAAATAAAACATAATATTTATAATAGTAGGAAAAATAAATGTACAAAACTCGTTGAAAAGTACGTTTACCGCTATGATGCGGCTCGTGATTAACGTACGAAATATGTCACTTTCCACACTTTGTATGTAATATACTATTAAGCGAATTTATAACAACCTTCACGTGCTCAATGTAGATACATCACTTAAACAAGCGTATAGAAGCATATTGATGCTATTTTTCAAGGACCGCTCTGCCACTGAAAACTCCCGAAATGCATCCTTGAAAACCTCCGTAGGAATCCTCCGCTCCACATCAATCCCAAACGAATTCCCTGTTCCGTTCGTGTCCATTTCCATCCCAAATTCCGACCGCTTTAAACGGACCTGCATGCATGCGGGAAAGCATTCGGCACGCGTGCCTAGCTTTGCGTGTCACGCTTCCGCAAAATGGCAAAAGCAACGCTTCGCCCAGATGTCGGACAGCGGCGCTTTCGGGGTTCATCGTTTGCCCCCCACCCCTGCCAACACACCCGTCCACCCCTTCTCGGTGCGCTGCACCCCCGGCAGGGTGTCGCACCGCGAACGGAGCGTCCGTAACGACAGCATTTTCATAATGGATGAGGCCGCCAGTGGCGGAGTAGGAGGTCGACTGAAATAATTATTATTATGGTGCAATAGACTACCTAAGTCCTGACGTCACAAGTAGGCGGAGTTTAGCGAACCTTTCCATACAAATCGATGTTACATGTTAATCTGCCATAAGAGATACTTTATTTGATTTTATAAAAATTTCTAGTTGGAAATAAGGGCAAACAAGTACATATTCAATTACAGTGGGGTATCACTGATTTGTGACCGAATATATCACAAAGTTAAGTTTTCAAATAGCTGCTATTTTGAGAATATAAATATTTTGAGGTTATGTGTGACTACTTTGTTGTTATTAAAATGGATAACAAAATTGTTTTTTCTAGCTTTCCATAATAAAATGGTTTCAAAACACGTTCTCTGAAGATTTCTTCCATTATTGAGTTAATTGAAAATCTTCATTTGAAATCATTAAAAAGGGTGAAAATGCCTTATAACCTGGACATATGAAAGGCATGCAGTATGAAATTGAGTTGATGATAATCACAGGAGAAGTACATGCCAACAAGAAGGAAGAATATCATAATGTACAGAAGGTAAATATGTCATTTGCTTATTTGTGATGTTATCTACTGATTATACCATTTCTATCACAGATAACATTGAACGAATCTGAAGAATTTTCCACAGCAAATTATGCTTGTCCCAGAAGAATACCATCATATTGCAGCATAGCTCTATTTGGGCATGACAATATATCTATAACTGATTAGGACTAGGAAAGTACCTGGAATGTGCCAAATTTGAATACATTTGTTAGTTGAACATTCCTAAAATATGAGGATATTAGTGTCAATATTATTGTAATCCACTTCTTTATTAGTTCTTGAACAAATATACCTATGTTATAATAAAAGTTATTTGAATTGTCTATATTATATCAGAACTAAATTGAGTAAATCTCTTAAAAACATGAAATTTGTATCTCAGAAATCTCCATGAAATTATATGTATTGAAAAAATAGTTGAAATAAAATATAGTATGTACCTATGTAGTGATGAGAAACAGAGGTTGTTTGAATGAACAAAAATGTCTTGCAATGTTCAAAGTTATATTCAATTTGTATAAGTCAGGTTCACACCTACATAGAGAATCAAATGAAAATACATGACCTATTAATTTTAATTACATGGTCTTCTGTAAGCACTTCTTGAACATGCAGGTATATCTATAGAGTATTCTCATTTCTTGATGTTCCTGGCTCATTTGGGATGGTCCTGCTACATTTATACTTATATTAGTTGCACTCCTCAAGGCAGAAACTAGAGGGGCTTCAATGTTAGTTCATCTGAACATATATTGTCTAAAAACAGAACACTAAACACAATCACCTTTTTATTTTCTCTAATGACATAGGTACCTTTTCTATGGGGAATCAAAATACAATTTAACATGGTTCATCTATTTATTCTATCATTGTTGATGAAATGGCAACAAACCAAATATAATACTATTTGAAGGTTCCCTATCTTGTCTCCTGCAAAGTATTTCACATCAGAATGTTATTTCAATATGAATATTATAGGATTGTACCTTATGAAATTGATCCACTTTTTCCTCTCAGTAGGGTCAGCACTCTGCAGGGTAGGTGGTCTGTGCTCTGCACTGTACTGCAGGTGATGCAAAGAACTTGCATGCAACCTTCCCTGTAGTGTTCACACATAACCATATTTGTAGCTTCGAGAAACTAGAAGAAAATGTATATTATCAATAAAAACTGTAGTCACACTACATAAAACATATCCAGTTCAATAATATGAATAAAAAGATGCACAATAATGAATTTATCTTACGAAAACCTAACCTCAGAATACTTCAAACGCCCATAAGTCTAACGAATATTCACTTACCGTACTCAGATTTAGACAGAAAGGTAGTAGATACAGCCAAGTTTATGAATATCCTCAAGAAAATGCTTATTTATCACTTAAAATTATTATATGATCATTTAAAAAAACTCTTATGGAAGATTCAATGTAACATTTCTTTGTTTGGAAAGGTTTGCTAAGCTCCGCCCATTCTTGACGTCACACTTAGGTAGTCTATTCTAGACGCTATTTTGTCGTATGCGTTGTTTGGAGTACGACGAGCGATAGCGAGGAGTGCTCCAAGGGAACAAGTGCGACAACGTGTCTTATAAAACGTATGTCATAAACATTTTTTTTCTATTTTGCACCAGTTCGAAGTTTTTTATGGAAGGAAATTGATTCAATATCGATAAATGACAAAAACATATTCGATTAGTAATAATTATGACATTGATATGTTTATAATCTGACGCAAAAGCGTATAGTCAAGTTTACTGTTGAGCGATTTCGATTTTTGCGATACCAGCGGTGAAAAATGCATTTTTTTTATTGTTTTCATTGGTCAATTCGAATCAAATCACACTCTGAATTAAAATTCACAATTCAAGTTTTTCGCCAAAGCTGTTGGAAGAAATTTCATTTCCAGCCCATTTCCTCCCCTAACCAAGGAACTCTAGCTACGACTGCCCAGGAAAAAGCCAATATCTTTGCGCACCTATTTGCTGGGAATTCCACTGTGGATTCATCGGGAAAACAATCACCGAACATTACACCTATTGACAATCATATGCCCGAGATCACCTTTCGCCAACGTACTATCAAAAAGATTTTGTTGGGTCTCACAACGTGCCTCCGAACTAACACCTGTTCTTTGCAAGCTGTTCGACCACTCTTACAATTTGGGGGTATTTCCATCCAACTGAAAAATTGCAAGACTACAACCAGTCCCCAAAAAAGGCAAAAAGACCTTACCTAGCAACTACAGACCTATTGCACTGCTATCAATTATTCCAAAGGTCATGGAAAAAGCCATCAACATCGAGCTCATGAAATATCTGGAACACTCAGGAATTGTCAACGATAGGCAATTTCAGTCATCAGAGATCAACTGGTGACCTACTCGCTTTCGTCTCACATATATGGCAGCTAGCTATTGAAAAATATGGAGAAACTTTAGCCGTGGCATTAGATATTTCCAAGGCATTCGATTGAGTTTGGCACCAAGGACTCCTCGCCAAGCTTCCTTCTTCTATACATGGAGAGTGGTCGATGGAGTTTCATCTGATACTCTACTCATAAATGCTGGTGTTCCGTAGGGATCAATTTTAGCAGCAACACTATTTCTACTTCACATCAACGATTTGTTGGAAGCAAATCATGCCCTATACACAGCTTCGCGGATGATAGTACCCTCCATACTGCTTTCTCTTCCAGGGCTCCTATATCGGCCCGTCAAACCAGAAATGAACGAGGAAGAAATGTTTACAAAATAAATATGGACTTAGCAACAATTCTCGAGTGGGGATCTTATTACCTGGTAGAATTCAATGCAAACAAAACAAAAGCATGTTTACTGCGTTAGACCACTCCACAATTTGTACATAAAAATGTTTCGAAACACACTGGCAACAGTGGCTACTGGCAGCGAAGCACGCGCCGTCGATCGCCTGAAGAATTTCATGGAATCACCTGATTTTTCGGTAGAATGCCACGTTGAGTACGTTATAATCGAAAAATGTTGGGAACAAAAATTGTAGTTCGTTTTATCCGAAATTTCGTTATGAACGGTTCGTTATAAGCCAAAATATTAACACGTGATTAATGAAATTTAGTTCGTACCCTATATAGATTGATTCGTTATAAACGGAAGTTTGCAATAAGCTGGTCTAAGTGTATATTTCATACTTATTATTATTTGATTAGTTTGATTCGAGGTTTGAAGATTTATTGATGTCATCTTATGTTATTATTCAATAGAATTCGAATAGTTGATCTTCTCTTTCTTCGCAAACGAATTATTGTTATACTAGACGACCGTGTACTGTGCTGACTATGCGAGTATGCGAGTCCTATTTCAGTGAAAAACAAAGGTGTATATTGTGATTATATCACAAAAGAAGAGCTTGCTCTGTACCTACTCATACAAATTTGTAGTCTTCAATGATAATTAATCCTTAATGACAGACACTGGAGATAAAAGTATGTGGTAAATGGATTATGTCCAATGCCAACCCTAATACACACACACACAGACACTGGAAATCTACCCATCTTCATTAATTGTCACTATTACTCTATATCCGGTATCCAGGTTATTTGTTTTGTAGATTCGGGGGGGTTGAAAGTAATAAGCCATTGATTGGTCGTTTTTATTTTTGTCCATACATAATGGGTTGTACCACGTGATCATAGTACCTACTTTCTTGCAGACCCCTCTATACCAAACAAATACTACGGGATGCCGGACTTAGCGTTATAAGATCTATGAATATTAGGCTCATGTTAGTGTAAACCAACCTGGTATCGAGACCAATGAAAAGCTGAGTCAAATAGTGTTCATTTCATTTTATCCTATACTGATATAAATTATAGAGACCAAAATGAGCTTCCCGTTTGAATCAATGTTATGTTTCTATTGATTTACCTAAACCATTTCGATAATCATACTAATTCAGTATTGCATACACGAAAAGCTGTAAACTTGACTAATTATTGATGTGTTTATGCCATCAGGATGATCGATACCATTTGGTTTGGCTGATATACATTATATAGATATAGTTAGTCGTCACTCTGTGGCATAATCATAGTATTGTTCTGGATGAAATCGAGGAAATGTTCCAGTAATGTAATCTGGCAATATAGAACTGTCATATATTTCTGGATATTATTGATATTTTAACATATGTCGAAAGAAAAAATTTAGGTTTTTTTTTAGAATCAAAAAAATATATATTTGTACACGTCAAATATGAATATATTATGAAACCTTCAGCGAAAGCTTGTTATCTCGGTAAAGAATATATTATATTTTGACTTTTCGTCATCTTGAAATTCTGGGATATATGCAGTTATTATGTAGGTATAAGTGATGGTGCCTTCAAGTTGTATAACTCACGAACCGCCACTGGAGACTACTTCTCGACTTGTGTGTAGAATATAGGGTTACGGAAGGGGCTCGCATCGAGCTAAAACAAAACATAAGGGTGGGGTGTGACTGTATAGCCTGTGGACTGTGATATCGCGTATCAATCGATTCATTTATTTCAATAATAATTAAGTTGGCAGATTCCCTAGTAACTTTTTCAAAAATACAGTTGAACTCTACCATTGGATATAGTAATTCATCTATTATGAAAACAACCAAAAAGGAATCCTCGGAGAAATCTCATTTTAACTTCAAACGAGCAACACACTCTTTGGCCACGCTATAAATAATATTTACTACTTTATACTCTATTGTAGTTTGAGAAGCACCAGTAGTAGTAGTAAAAAAGTATCAAGTTTTCTTGTCTAGGAACTGCGTTTGTAGAAAATTTGTTGTGTGTATTACTAACACATGGTGTCTTGCCGCTCTAAAGAGATAACTACTGTCGTTATCGAGCGGCAACGAGAGCGGCAATGAATCACTTTGCGCTCTAAATACGCAAATAGCTATTTTTCCTTTTCGTATGATTAGATATCAGCCTGGTTCATGCTTACGAATATCGGAAAATGTATGCTAATAAAATGATCGCTGAAAAGAAATATCGCAATTAAATTGAAAGATTTGAACTTTTTTGCATTACCATGATACCACTTAATGCATAAATCAATAGTGTTGTAGGGTAGGAATATCAATGTAATATTTATAATTTTTCGGTTCGCATGAATTTTGCGAAATTCGTACATGCATGAACCAGCCTTTACACGGGCAGATACGACTTTTTGACAGTAGAAGATCCCATCGGTTTCTGTTTAAGTAATTATCACGGAGCTGTTCTGTGGTAATTCCGTGGCATAAGTTCGAAGATGTTGTATTAGGTAGAATTTATAAACAGTCGCCTCGTTGAAAGAACCATCTGTTCATCCTACCATTGGGATGTCCAATATTTGGGTAGATATCGTGGAAAGATTCCTGCATCGATTATCATAACTGGCCTATAGTGCAACTGATATGGCTTGGCCACTCGAAATAGTCTGTCTTACAACAGTTGTCATCCATACAAGAAATACCTTTTCCCAGGTTTCCATTAGTTCATTTCTTCCTTGAGATGGCTGAAACCAAATTCGATATATACATATACCTAGGCTCGTACCTAGGTGTGTGACATACGTTTCTGCTCGCGTTTCTATCTCTTTTTTCCTCGCATTTTTCGTAGAATGTTTGAGCCAGAGGGACAAAAAATACAATTCTGCTTTGGCTTCATCTTCTTCTTAGGTAGAGTAAACGACGAGCAAAGCAATGTCTCTGGATTCTGATGACGAAACAATCATCAGGAGGTAAGTATTCATTGCCTTAGTGGAAGTCCTCGAAATATAACAATCACCACACAATTATTTTTGCATCGTTGGTCGTTGCCATGATTTATGACGACTGGCAGAGGAGCGCAAGAAGCGAGAACGCAAAACGAATACCGGGACCGGCAAAGGAGATTAGCCGGTAGGCAGGTGTAATCACGTTAGCTCCAACGGAAGCGGATGGAAAGCGAAGGTGGATACAAGACAAAGGAATTCGAGAATCGCGGTGAACGAGCAGATCGCTGGATATTTTCGGACGGCACAGGCGTCTCTTTGAAATATAGTATTGAGTAAGTGTTTATTCATGCAGCCCCAAGTAAGAATTATCAATTAAACCTCTATAAAGTTAGCAAAACCACTTGCGAGGAAATCAATGAAACCTATCCCAATAAGCGTCGAATAATTGTCGAGAATTTGTCGTGAAGAAAAAAAAATTATCGCGCCCTTAGTTTTTTTTTATAAGGTGGCTGTGCTAACTTAATATTAAGTTAGCACAGCCACCAAAATAAAAAGACAAGTGAGCATCGTATATATTTTTCTGGTTATCAAAAATTGTCGAGTAATTGTCGAATTCCGTTTAAGGTGAAAAATTGCCCAAAATATTTTTTTATAGCATATATCCCCATTTTTCCAAAGATTTCCTTGAATCCTTGGAAATTTCGAGTAGCTGGCAACACCGCGATAATATATCGACCTATTGCGAGTGTTTTAGTGTAGATATTTGATGAATATCCAAATTTTTTTCGAAAGAAATGAAATTGGTAGGTATATAAATTAGCTTAAAATTGAGTTTACAGCATTGCAGACTCGAGTCCTGCCATCAACATGATTGAATATTTTTTCAGATCGGTGGTAACTCACGAAGTATTCATTGAATATGCGAAACATATGTGTCGTAAAACCCTCGATTTCTCAAAAGCAAAAATCTACCATAAGTTACTAGAGGAATTTCTTATTCACAACCGGTGTGCACACCTGTAACTTTGTGAACTTTTCTTCTACTTATCCAGAATTTCATTAAACAATTGTCGGATGAACAGAACATATTTGTCGTGAACGAAAATCAATTGTCGCGACTTTTGTTTTTTTATACGGGGTGGCAATGTGAACTCAATATTAAATCGACAATTTTTTTCAACTCTGCTCTGATAGTTTATTGTCGAACGACCGATTCACATTTGTCGTGAAACCTCGGATTCATCAACACCAAAAAAGCTGCATACAAATGATGAAGAATAAAAAAAATGAAATTATCAGCAGTACACAAGAATACACCCCTGTAACTTGGTTAATTCTTCTTTTTTCCACTCGGAAATTCATCTAACAATTGTCAAATGACCAGAACATATTTGTCGTGAACGAAAATAAATTGTCGCGACTTTAGTTTTTTTATACGGGGTGGCTATGCAAACTCAATATTAAATCGACAACTTTTTTTAACTCTGCTCTGAAAGTTTTCAAACAATTGTCGAACGAATGATTCACATTTATCGTTAAACCTCGAATTCTTCAACACCAAAAAACTGCATTGAAATGATGAATAATCAAAAAAGTCGAAGTTTTTAGGAGTACACACGAATAATACACCTCTGTAACTTGATTAATTTTTCTTTTTTCCACTCAGAAATTCATCTAACAATTATTGTCGAATGACCAAAACATATTTGTCGTGAACAAAAATCAATTGTCGCGACTTTAGTTTTTTTTATATGAAGTGGCTGTGCTAACTTAATATTAACTTAGCACAGCCACCACATATTAAAAAAAACTCAAATCGCGACAATTGATTTTTGTTCACGACAAATATGTTTTGGTCATTCGACAATTTTTTTTTTTCAAAGATTCGCCCTCACCTTTAACTCACCCTCATTCATTCACTCATTCATTTCATTCATCCTGGCATCGAAACGTAGTTCATTTGCCACAGAAAATTTCATGAATAGGTATATTTGAATGTATGGACAGAACACGCTACACCCAGTCGCCTCGCCTTTTTTGTTATTTCTGACAGGCCTGGGAATCGAACCCACGACCGTGATGGACTTCCATTATAATCATCGCGCTTTGCGCTCATTGCCACCACGGCGACATTCGACAATTGTTGGATGAATTTCTGGATGAGTAGAAGAAAAGTTGTTGTCACTTACTCTAAATTTTCACGGATGCAAGGAAATATTTGAGAAAAATGTGTATATATTATGCTATAGAAAAAAATGTTTTTGCTAATTTTATACGTCAAATAGGTTTCGACAATTACTCGACAATTTTTGGTAACTAGAAACAAGATATTTCACTCAATTTTTTATATTGGCGGCTGTGCTAACTTAATATTAAGTTAGCACAGCCACCCCATATAAAAAAAAACTAAGGGCGCGATAATTTTTTTTTCTTCACGACAAATTCTCGACAATTATTGGGATAGGTTTCATTGATTCCCTCGCAAGTGGTTTTGCTAACTTTATAGAGATATCAATTAACAATAATTAGCAAATATAAGTTGAACTTCTTATTTTACTAGTACTGATGCATTAATACAGAGACGTTAATTACGAGAACAATTATTATCAGTTAAGAAATAAAAATTGGCCAACTTTTATCTTTTTATTATTATTATTTGTTCGAGATTTATTATTATTATTTGTTCGAGATTTTCTTCTAATGCGCGAATTGGTCTGTGCAATGGCGAAAATCAACATATCATTTTCAAATATTTAAATCATACCTCGCATCATACTATACTTGTAATTTTCGTTATTTCGTTCAAAAAAGGGCTTCTTCTTCTTCTTATTGGCACTGGTGGGCGAGTGTGGTTACCCCGAGGAGGAGGGACTAGTTTATTGCCGTAATGCCGAATTATATAACTGAAACAGGATTTATTTCGTTAAAATGCCCTTTAGTGCCGTTTATTCCCGACTATTTCCGACATATTGCCGTATTGCCGATCTATATTGCCGAGTATTAACTATCTATGCCTTTCAAATCCGACATAATGACGTCTATTTTATTTTCGAACAATGCGGATCATTTTCAGATAATGCCTCTAATGCCGCAAGTATCGGCATTAATTTCTGAACATTTCGTACACCTATTGCCGTGGTGTCCTCCCCCTCGGGTTACCCTTGCACTTAGGCCTCTTTAGTCGGGCCCTTTGTGCACCCACATAGCTTTTGATTCAACTAGGCATGCAAATTTCCTTAGCGAAATTTAGGAGCTTCCTTAATTGAATCACCTTCACATCCTGTGGCCGCATCACGATGTTCCTAAAAGCAGTTTTTCTCTGGTGCACCAGCGCGGAGCATTCACTGAGGATGTGCGATGATGTCTCATCATTCTCCAAGCACCATCTGCGACTAGCTCCAAGTGCCTATTGAGATGGTTATGTCCTGTTAGTAGACAAACTATCATTTTGGGATCTCGTCTGTTTAGTGACCCACATGAGGCTGACTTTCCTTCTCTTTGCCAGGCTTTCCAAGGCATTTCTGCACTCGCACACTTATTTGGATGTGATCCTGATGGATCGCAATGCCAAAATTGGCGCTTTGCTGTCCAAGCATATAGTGATTGGTCTTCGAGATTTTCATGAACACAGGTTAGTATTGCGAGTACTTCTGCCTGGAACACTGAGGCGTATTCGCCTAAGGGGATCGAAATTTTTTCCTGTCCTGCACCAGACCTACCTCCAAGTCTTGAGCCATCTGTGTACCAAATTGACACAATTGCTGGAGGTATTTCAGGTGCATCTTCTTTCCATTAATCCCTCGTGGGAATGATGATATTCGGACCTATTCTGAAATTCAGTAGCGGAGGGTGCTACCTCTTTCTATCAGGAGTGTAGGACAAATGAGGGAGTGTCCAACTTCTGCTGTTTAGGCATAGGTACCTCGGGGCATATCTACCTACTGTAATGTTATCAATAATCTGTGGACAGCTGGATTTTTTTAAGGATTCTTCAGAAGTTTCGGACCAACTTTTGGTGACAAAATTTTACAGAGTTTCTTGGACAAAAAAAAAACGCCCCATGGTCTTGCGAAACCATCGATTTTATGGTATTATCCTAGGTATTATCAAACATCCATTTTCCTTGTCTGCAAGGTTTCATCTCCTTTCATTCATATTCTTCAAAATAAACTTGCCGTTTAGCATCAGCAACAAAGAAATTGCTACCAGCCTCTTCCATTTTACCCAACATCGTGATTTGAAAAAAAGTTCCTGCTTCCAAGAAGAAAAAAATAATTGAAACTGAAAAAATCGAGGGAAAATTATCCAAGCCAATGCCAATATTGTTCGCATCATGCTTACTTTTTCCTTCATGATTGTTTCATTTGCATGGGTGCACGAATATATAAACTAAATTCTAAAAACTTGATGATTGATAATAATTGTTACTTGATAATTTTCACTTGGTGCTGCATGAAACCATACTAACTTGTGTGGAAAGCGTCGATAAGTAAATGTCGCACGAGCAGAAGAAGGTTCAAAAAAGAATGAAGCTATATGCAAGAATAATACAAATTTTCAGATATCAAATATTCTGCGTAGTGTTCGCCAGGAAAGTAGTTGGCATACTACTGAAACCTGAATTTATAAATGCAGCCGCTGGCGTTTAATCAACTTAATATTACTCCAAAACTGCATCTGAGCGTATCTATTAAATACTTTCTATAACTGTCAGTAGGGAGTAGATGCATGTAAAGAGCTAAAGTGGTTGATTATAAGGACCCTCGTAAGGACCAGACGACATAAATCGTAATCTATTAGAGGCGACCTGGTTCATTTAGGAAGCACCTGTGTCATTGCCCAGATCTAGGGTTTCATATAAAAAAGATTCAGGTAGGGAAAAACACTTCCTAAATGGTTCGGTGTCAGGTGGATATTTGTCATTTCCCCCTGTACCTTTAGGTTGTCAAGAAATAAACTCAGGTAAAAGAAGGTCTCGTGCCTTCTTTTGTGAATTCAATGGGATGTTTTGATTATATTGAAGATTATATTACACTTGCAGACCCCGTTGTAGTCATTTACATTAGATACGCGTGGATTATTCAGATTATAAAGGATATATTTGAGTATGATGTTTCCTATAGTCACCGCAAAATAATATATTACAATATTCTAATTAACCTGAATTAGAGCCAGGATCTGTAAGTACCTACACCTCGATCTACACCATATGAAGATTTTTTATTTTTTTTTCACTCGAATACATATTGTAATATATGTAAATAATATTTGTGATGTAGGTATATATGTATAAAGAATGTTTCTTGGGGAATTTTGTGAGAATTAGGGGCCAACGTGATCACGGATCAGCAACAATCATAGTTATAATTGCTTACGCTAGATCCGGTATCCAGGTTACTTGTTTTGTAGGTCCGGGGGGTTGAAAGTACTAAGCCTGGTCGTTTTCATTTTTGTCCATTAATGTGTTGTACAACGTGATCATGTAGTAGCTACTTTTTTGCAGATCCCTCTAGACCAAAAAAATACTACAGGATGCCGGATCTAGCGTAAGCAGTAAGACTTCGCAATATCCGGTCTCACTACTAAGGAGAGGCGTTTCACACATCCTTGTCGGCCCTGCAATTAACCGAATATGAGACCACGTGTGTGTACTCGCTGGTTAATCACATAACCGTCAAAGTGCTAAGCCATTGATTGGTCGTTTTCATTTTTGTCCATTAATGTGTTGTACCACGTGATCATGTAGTAGCTACTTTCTTGCAGACCCCTCTAGACCAAAAAATTACTACAGGATGCCGGATCTAGCGTAAGATCTATGGCAACAATCATTTCATACTGGACCGCTCTAAGACTAACGGACTTCGCAATATCCGGTCTCACTACTAAGGAGAGGCGTTTCACACATCCTTGTCGGCCCTGCAATTAACCGAATATGAGACCACGTGTGTGTACTCGCTGGTTAATCACATAACCGTCAAAGTGCTAAGCCATTGATTGGTCGTTTTCATTTTTGTCCATTAATGTGTTGTACCACGTGATCATGTAGTAGCTACTTTCTTGCAGACCCCTCTAGACCAAAAAATTACTACAGGATGCCGGATCTAGCGTAAGATCTATGGCAACAATCATTTTATACTGGACCGCTCTAAGACTAACGGACTTCGCAATATCCGGTCTCACTACTAAGGAGAGGCGTTTCACACATCCTTGTCGGCCCTGCAATTAACCGAATATGAGACCACGTGTGTGTACTCGCTGGTTAATCACATAGTGGTTCGGATAATAAGTCTAGGTTTACTTGAGACGAGACGTGGGACTTCAATAGTTAACTGGTCGATAAGCAATTATTAAACAAAATCGGACAACCGCACACATGGGGCTGGTGGAAAACTGTGGTTTCTAGCGTGTATGAGGTTCAGCGATAAGGTCTTGTGGTTTGTGGATGCAATCTGAAATTCGTTGTGACTGAATTAATGGTGCTGCATTCTACCAAAACTTATGCTATTATGAGAATTTGGGAAAGTAACAGTCCATGTGGATTCTAAGGAATGTGTCTGAAGGCTTGTAGATTGTCGTGAATCAACAGTTGTGAA
Source organism: Chrysomela aeneicollis (assembly GCA_029955515.1). Taxonomy (NCBI): domain Eukaryota; kingdom Metazoa; phylum Arthropoda; class Insecta; order Coleoptera; family Chrysomelidae; genus Chrysomela; species Chrysomela aeneicollis. The sequence goes on along the minus strand of JARUHQ010000009.1, from coordinate 6,110,400 downwards.
CTACTGAATGGAAACTGGAAACTTCTTAATTAGTTGTAACGAAAGCAAGAGAGCCGGGTTCCACTCGCATCTCCATTGAATAGTCATCCCGATTGCTTTGTTCGATGCCAGTGCCAATTCGGTAGCGCTGGAAAACTCTTTTTGTCTTTTTGTTTATCTCCCAATTCCGGTGAGTCCGTGGCTCAGAGAAATAGTGGCTCTAATCGAAATGATCAACCATTTGAGTCTGCTCCGATCCGTCTCTTTCACCTGATTGAAACTAGCCCGGAATCCTTTGTAATCCGGAATTCCGGTGCAGTGGGAAAAAGCTCACAAAATCACTGCTGTTCCGCTGAAATTATTAATCTCACATTCGAGTGGATATAGAAGGAGGTGAGGAAGGAGGCAGAACGAAGTAGATAAGCATATCTTATCGTTCATTTTGTCCAGCTATGTAATAGTGGATTCTCTAAACTCGAGATAAAACCTGGTGAAAACGATCAATACCATAGTTTTATCATCCCGGAAACAGTTAATGAACGAGGAAGTCTTGGTTGACGCTGACCATCATGTTACACGTGGCTTATGCCAACTGGATGAGCTTTATTCGAGACCATTACTTTGAGTATGATGAGCGTTGAAAGTTTATCCGTATTTTTTCTGATTATCAGTACCTCTGACCCGAGATCTGATTTTTTGCGAGGTTTGTTATAATCGATGCGAGATCGATGACTTTGTTTGTGGTTAGCTTGGTGTTAAAGGGTCAGAATCGTTTTACGTTAATCCATTAACGACACTTTCTGCCCTTTTTTTCTTGTTGAACTACAAATAAACTATCATCATTGTTATTATTATGTATTGAAATAATTTAAAACTGAAATTAATAATTTGAAAGCATGTAAGTCAATGCAAGAAACTGAAACTGAGGTCAAAACCTTAAAAGATGATCAACCAAGTGGTAATTCCGGGTAATTCCATGAAGCATCAAGGAATTAATTTATTCCTCGATTTATTCCATTCAATAAAACGCATGCGTCAAGTTCTTCGATGTCAAGCGAGATGTCAAGTCAAATATTTTACCGTACTTACAGCCGAGCTTACAGCCCACCTCGCAGCCCACACAGAGGAATGGTTGAAGTACTAATTCTATTTTTAATTGATCTTGTCATATCATGATTTGATCGTGGTTTTTTTAGGAATATTGTTTTTTAGGAATATTTTCCTCGCAAGGTTTTCCCAAATATCAGAAGGTATGACGAACGGCCAGCAAAATCGTATTTTAAGCATTTTGCGTACGAATTATTAATTCAGCGGGTTAGGATGTTAGGAATTCATGATAACTCAACGACCGAGTCAACGACACTACTCTTTCAGTATTCAAAGATGAATCGTTCAATAAGGAAATACAACCCAAAACCTCGTTTTGGACATTGTTTCGTTAATCTATGTTTCATATTCCTCAGTCACAAGCGAGTTGATAGCATTTTCCTCGAAGTTTTCCTTAACATCATGAAACATTCACAAATAACAGAAGGAAAGACGAATGGCTATAGCAATAGTATATTACACAACAAGTGTGGAAAGTGACATATTTCACACGAGTAGTCGTTTAGCAAGAGCCGCGTAGCGGTGAGTGCGGAAACGTAACGAGTGAAGGAAATGCACTTTCCAACGAGTTTTGTACACTATTTTTTCTACGACACCGAATACTTTCAATTCGCGGGAAGTCTTGTCAAAAATGTAACTTGAGCGGCCTCAGGTGGTTTTGATTCGATATCAAGTACTGTTTTTTTCCATATTCAAGATGATATTTGAATACTTCTCCGACAATTCCTTATTATTTGAATTACTGATTGATTGATTTAGTTTTGTTTCGACAAACAATTTTATTAATATTTGACAACATTTGCCTGCTAGCGTCAGTAATCATGCAAACAGGTATACAGAACCACAGAAGTACGTAGTGCGCAAGCGCGTACGAGTTAGTGCGTCCTTGAGCAAAGTGATACTGTGACAGTGTGACGTGACATCATGCAACTGATGCAAGCCGTGCATAAAACTGTAGCCGTACTCTTTGGTAGCAAGTTGTGAATGCCATCATCATATTCAGCCATGTATAGAAATAGTTTCAGTCATGATGTGTCCCTAATTTTCATCTCTGCATTCAGAGGTTATGTCTAATTGAAATTAGTTACGAATTAGGCATTCGTATAATCCGAAAGGAGCCAGAAATTCCGATAAATAACATGAATGTGATGTGAGAAACGCTTATATTGACAGTGAGTACCTTCATAATATACCTAATTATTTCTATCAATTCATGCGAGCGTTGTGAAATTTTTCATATCAACACTTGTGCTTTTTTCTTTCAAATAAAAAATAGGTACCACGTATGAAAACGTCAATAATCACAGTGTTTTGTTATTCAGAAAGTAGCTCATATCACCATGGTACTGTTTATTTGAAAGAAAAAAAGCACAAGTGTTGATATGAAAAATATCACAACGGTCGCCTGAATTGATAGAAATAATTAGGTATATTGTGAAGGTACTCACTGTCAATATAATCGTTCTCAAATCAAATTCATATTATTTATTGAAATTTCTGTCTCGTTTTGAATTATACCGATAACTCTTTATCTATTAATTTCAATGTGTCTGATACATAACCTCTGAATTCATTTTAAAAATGGAACCTATACTCTTTGCTGGAACTATTTCGATGTTGATGACAGCGGGTGAGATTATTCAAAAGAGTAAGGCTACAGTTTTATGCGCGGCTTTCTTCTTGCATCAGTTTGATATCACAGTATCACCAAAGAGAAGATTCTTTGATATCACAGATGTTTGCAAGGAGTCAAGGACGCACTAACTCGTACGCGCTTGCGCACTACCTACTTCTATGGTTCTGTATTCCTGGTTGCGTGATTACTGGCTCTAGCAGGCGTATGGTGTCAAGTTTATTTATGTACGCTGGTGTCAATATCAATGAAATTTGTCCAAACTAAACTAACTCAATCAATCAGTATAATTCACATGATGAGGAATTGTCGGAGAAGTATTCAAATATCATCTTGAAAATGGAAATAAATAGTACTTGATATCGAATCAAAACCACCTGAAACACTCAAGTTACATTTTTGACAAGACCTCCCGCGAAATGAAAGTATTCGGAGTCGTAGGAAAAATAGTGTACAAAACTCGTTGGAAAGTGCATTTCCTTCACTCGTTACGTTTCCGCACTCACCGCTACGCGGCTCGTGCTAAACGACTACTCGTGTGAAATATGTCATTTTCCACACTTGTTGTGTAATATACTATTTCATACGTGGTCGTATAGGAAAAGTCGTGTTTCTAGCTTTTTGCGTACAAAATATTCATTCAGCTGGTGAAGATTTCAGGACAAAGCTATGGCATATTGCTGTCGGAGTTGATGCGGGCTGCAAACACGCAGATGCCCGACATAGGGATTTTCCACGGGGGACCGGAAGTTCGCCTAGCTAGACCAACAAGGCTATACGTGATCCCGGACCACTTATCGCTCCGCCGGACCGCGCTGGCTCTTTATATACGGACGGCGGGCCCGATCGTGCCGTGACTGCTCGGCCGCCCCCGCCGCCCCCTGCGGCCGCCCTCCGCCGCCCCCGACACCCTTCGCCAACGACACACAAAACACACACATACGGCTTCGTGCTCGACTCGAAGCGGCGGCTGATAACAGCCGGCGGCTTGAGATCGGAACGCAGGGTCGGATCCTTGTTTGTTCCGAAATCGCGCGGCGATGCTTCGTTGTTGGTTCAACAAGGGGGATATTGGAAAGTCTTCGCATCGAGTGAAAAATTCTCCTATCTCTTTTATCGCAACCGGGCATATTCAGTTTTTTTTTGTGTTCGTTTCACCGGAAATTATTTGATAAACAATATTTAGCAATACATCGATGAATAAACAAGAATATTCACTTTGGTGGAAGTCCCAGCTTGGGCGTGATAATCAATCAATTTAGGACAGGGTTTTATACTCGCCTTTACATATGAGTATAATATTATGAACGACACAACATCTTAAAATATAATATTGAAATATGGATACTAAGATGCTTTGAGTGCAAAATATAAAGTATAAAATTATAAAATTATGAACATGACATTTTAACTCGGATTTAAAAATACAATGAACGACACTTCAAAATATAACGTACGAGTATAATGATCTCGATAATAATAGTAGTAGTTACTAATAAGGAAAGGAAATAACATTAGAAATATTGCATTATTGATTCGAATACTCGTTCGAATATATACAATTGCTGAAAAACTTTCTATTTGCTAATTATTCCCTTTAGAATCAGCCGAGGAATCAGCACTCTTCCACTTCGTGTACTTTTATTCTGTTTGTTTCATTAACAAATACTTAATGAAAGTTGTGTTTGGAAGTGTTTGGAAGATGTTTCATCGATGATTTTTTGTGGTAATTGACTGAATAATTCAGGTGCCAAATATTTGTGATTTTTTTAGCCCATTGCGAGGCCCATTGCTTCAGAAACTATTAGTACTATACAATATTGATTTTTGATCTTGTTGCTTACCTATGGTTCCGAGATGTAAGTTTACCTTTATTTTTATTTTGCTGGCAACATACATATCTGAATAATATACAATTGTCTGATATCTAATATTTGTGTTTCAGTATGAAGTAGCGTGCATATATTGCAGATTTGTTGAGCATTATCAGGAGGAATCGTTTTTGAGATATTTCGAGTGCATCATGTATAGGTATATTCTTGATACTCCTGTCATAATTTTAGGTGTGACTCAAGCAACCTGTATAGTATAGTATTTTTTATATCTATATCCCAAAAATGGTTCATCATTTTCCGAATTGAATTTATTCGGCTGCAAGAATGGGAAACCTATGACGTGGAAGAATTTTGGAAGAGGCCAGTCTGAGCCCATCTATAATAATAGTCTGCTGCTTGTGCAATAATAGATGTGATTTCCAAGGAGACTTCTGATGAAAATTGACCAGGCAGATATCTATAGAAAAGGGATAGATCGGCTATTTTTCTGTGATTTTCTTCAAAGGTCAATAAATCCCCACAGTAACTTCACCTAGATCTTCACTTTGTAGATCTTGCCAACATGTTTTTCTCGATCCATTTCTTTGTGTAATAATTCAGTTATTTCAGAAGGGTTCTTAATATACCCCTACGAACAAGTGAGGTCTAATATTAGTTACAATGCTGGGTGTTTCAGAAATATAGATATTTCGTTCTCTTGATAATATGGATTATTTCGAATGCAACCATCCGGATTGATGATGGACTCGATGATGACTGGTGATCCCGTAGCGTGGCATCACTAAACTGGTATTCCCTCCGGTATTCCAGAGGAAATACCGGTATAATATATATAGACAATTATTCCGCTGGTGATATGGTACAGTTCAGAACGCCAGAACTATTTTAGTCTGGTACGCAACAATCGGTGGTACCAAACCAAGCTGAGTACCTGACCAAATGTTTCGTTCACACCAACAGGACCAAGGGTATTTGGTTGATTTAAAGTCATTAGTCTGATGCTTACCAATAGACGATATAAACGTGGCCAATGATTAACTGATATACTTATAGCACCGAACCGTAAATATGCACCCATCACCGTACTGAAATATGCACCAAAGCACGTCCACAAACTGAAATTTCTTTCAAAATGATCTATAGGTAGATAGGTATGAGATGATAAACGAGTCAAACGATGCCGTTTGGCAAATGTGATGATGAATTAGCTCGTAAATCAGTAACACATCACCATTGACCTTGAACGCTGATACATCTAGATGACATACCTTGAAGGGCGCATTGGGCACGTACAGCGGCGGATCCTTGGCGCTGCCCATCAACTTGTCGCTGAGGGGCGGAATCCCCTCGTCGGCATCGCACACGCTGTACCGCCCCACGATGCCATCTGCAGGGCGGGCCTCGTACCCTGCGGGCTGCCCCACACAGAACCCCTTCGCCTTCACCCAGAACCGGAACTTGCTGTTGTCGGCGCTGACAATCTCCTCGCCCCTGAGAGTGCGCAGGATGCGCGCGTACTTCTTCAGCGTGATGGTCTTGGTCTTGGCTAGGTCGCCGTAGGTCTGGATGACCCACGGCTGGTAAGCGGCCAGCATGTCGCTCTTGTTGTCTGCGCTCGACCGCTGCGGGTTGTCGTTGTTGTTTTGTTCGGATCTGGCCGGCTTGGAGGCCGATCTCTTCTTCGCTGACCGCTTCGGCGGCAGCTTCGGGCTGCCCATGGCTTTGTCGTTCGCTAACACGGTTGCCATGTGGCCGCTCAGATCGGCATGTCACTTGCCAGTTCGGTGTCACCTCGATGGGGTTTCGTGTGGTGCACTTAACGGTCGGAGCGAGAGATTTGATGGCTGCTGCGTGCTGATTTTGTGGCTAATTGCTGGGAATTGTTGCCTGCAAAAAATCGTCGTCGTTAACTTCGAGCTGATGGCTATCTAGATCGTGGTCTTGGACTGTTCGCGAGGTGTTTGCTTCGTTAAGGTGAGGTGTATGATTCGGTGTATGAGAACAGTGGCGGGTCCGAGATTTTTCTTAGTGGTAATTCGAACTGGAATATCTGGGGAAATGATATTGATGTTGGTCGAAATTGGTTGGTAAACTTTTGTTGATAGCATTTTTTCATCGTTTCATCGTATTTTCAATTCACAACTCGGTAATTGTCCAAAAAAGAACCAAAGTAATTTTTTCACACAAGTTTCCAGTATAGGTATGTAAGTACCTATACCTCGAAGTATACCTACCAGAGATTCAAGCTTCGAATTGTTGTTTCACCCTAATAATTGATAAGGAATTAGAACGAATAATTTAGCATCATCTGCTATAATAACCAACACTCACATCTCTTTTTATCAACACAGAAAGAACGGATCTCTTAAATCAAATATATATATATATTCTTGAATTGTATGATCTTCCGATAAGAATAATAATCCCAGATTGACCAGAAACTTTCTTTTTTCAACTAATCACATTGTTTGCCTCTTTACATGGATTTTCTTGAAATTAATTTGGTTGAACTGAATCATCCGCACTCTTCACCTTAGAAAACATTGTGAGTAATGTCAGTCAAGATTATTTATCTCAGCTCAAGAATATCGTTTCTTATGAAAATGTGTTTTGATGACGAAAGCATGTACCACGTGACCAGTTCGACCAATAAGAATAAATGAGAATTAGCGCCCGAGGCGAAGATGCGCAGTCCGCGCACTGTCCGCAGAACCAGCTAGACAACGCCAACAATAACGTCGCTGGCCGCCATTTGAGACTATCAAGAGATACATTGTGACAGGTTACTGTGAAATTTTCTTTGATGGTACTTGTGTTCTTATAGTGCAGAGTGCAGGCTCGCGAATTTTTTATAACTCGAGTACTCAACACGGACGTAAAAGGTTTCCTGGAAGCAAACAATCTAGAACATATGTGGACATGGCGTCGTATCACTGGCACTGTTGGGTGCTAAGAATGCTTTGTTTTGTGTTGTCAGGTCATGTTAATGTGCTTGAAGTGCTAATTAATTACTGTATCAATACTGCAGCCCCAGTTTGTGAAAAAACTACAGTATTTTTCATTTTCAATTATCGGCATGCAGAGTTGCAATCCTTCAAAGGTCAATAAGAATGGATCAATAGTGATTCCTCTTGAATCAAGAGGATCATTGTTCAGATGTGCTGAGAAATCAGCTTCATCCAAGAAAATTGTTTCACAACAACATTGAAATATTCTTGCCTCAAACAAACCACATTTTGCAATAAGAAAGTGTACATTTGACACAAAACTCTTTGATCCTAAGTAGTCAAGAGGAATTTGTCGAAAAATCAAACTAATATTTGGTTGGACCTATTCAAGATTACCAATCTCTTGAGTTAATGCGGTTTCAACTCGATTCAAGAGATCCTTTTTTTCTGTGAAGTATTAGTTTCTCACCCAACCACCTCTATTAAAACATGGAAACAATTGAGTGAATAAATCTTGATAGCTTAGGTATCTCAGTCACAGATTAGAGAACTTGGTACCTCACATAACGTACAAAATAGACCACCTCTATATTTTCATGCAAGGAGAAACGTTATATACAACCTCGTATACAACACAAACAATGTGAAAACTTCATTGGTAAATTCAGGGATGAAGATGGATGAAGTTGGGAATTCGGATGAGAGTAGAGCAAAAAGTGCATTCAAATTCCCCACTCCCACTCACCTACTCAATAACAATTACATCCCTACGCCAAGTAAGGTTGAAGCACCTGTTCAGAATAAATGAACCTATATACAGAGAACAACATTTCAGGCATTATAAAAACAACATCTCAGGCATTATAAAAACAACATCATAAAACATTATAAAACAATCAGATAAATTGATATTCGATTAGTAAGCTATAACCCGAGCTATAACCAAATCATTCTACCCTCGATTCTACCTATATTTTCTAAACTATTATTACAAAAACCATATTTTCGACAACTAAGTAGGTATTAATATCTCGATTAATATTTAACGAGATACTATAAGTACTTACCCGAGGACCAAAACAGGCTAAGGCCCGAATTAAAACCATTTTCATACCTATATAAAAACAATCCCATGCAAAAAAAATAAATTATACACAGATACAACCTATGAGACAACAGTTCAAAGATTTTCGTACCTCTGAACAAAGTGCAGTCAAGGACAGCTATTTTTCTAATTTTTGTATACTTAGTGACTATATGTATATATTGTGACTAGACCAGCGATACTCAAAATCTCCATGAAAAACATCAAGCAAAACACCACTCGCCCACAAAACTTACGAATTATAATAATTGACAGCTAATTAACCGCATTGTTTTCTTATAAATTAACTGAAATATTACTCGCATCCTCGCATCCAAAAAGAAGTTCATGTTTTCGACAACTTAAAATACCTATTCGGGTACCTATTCAATTACAGCAGGCTTAAACTCGGGTTAAAACTGAAGATTTCCATAAACACACAATCCCATGAATGAATAATTGAATTATAATTGACAATCAGATAGGTAATGATGGAGAATTCCCAAACAGGAACAACTGAGGAGACAACACAATTGACACAATTCAAAGATTCTCGATTTCTCGCACCTCTGAACAAAATTCAGTCAGTAATTTGATATATTTTCTAATTCACCAGTACAGCGATACTCAAAATCTCCATGGATAACACCAAGCCAAACACCACTCGCCCACAAAACTCATTAATTATAATAATTGACAGCTAATTAGGCCGATTTACCGCTCAGCGAAAACTCATCAAAACCAAATCCATACAGAAATAATCAATAGCTCATTAAGAAATACGGGTACAAATCGTTTGTTTATTTTGTCTTGATTTTTTCAAAAGGAGTTCAATTTATGAGAGGCGTTACATCAATTTACAGGCATGCTCGACGGCATGGTTTTGTTATAAACTAGCCAAAATGTCACTCGCACCAAACACCAAGTGAAAAACAAAGTTCATATTTTCGAAAACTGATAATACCGAGGATAAGTTTCTCGCCCCTCTAAACAAAATCAGTCATTGACAGCTCGTTGACAGCTATTTTTCTAATTCACCAGCCAAGCCAAAATCGCCATGCAGACACCGAGCACTCAAAACTAACTATAATAATTATAATAATTTAAAGCTCGACGAAAACTCATCTATTCAGAAATATAGAAATAATCAATAGCTTACAACTCTTATAAGAAACACGAGAACAAATGTTTGTTTAAATTTTCTATATTTTTCAAAAGGAGTTCATTTTCTGAGGCATCACATCAATTTACAGGCATTGTTTCCTTAATAAACTGTTGGCAAAATTATTACCCGCACCCAAAAACCAATAATGCCTATTTAATGAGGTTCTCGCACCTCCAAACAAAATTCAGGCAACTATTTTCAATACTCGAAATCTCCATGCAATACTCCGAGCCAAAAACACCACGAAACTCGACCAAACTCATCAATTATGATAATTGACAAAATATAAATAATCCGACTCACCGCTGAGCGAAAACTCGTCAACTCCAACCCCGCACAGAAACAATCAATCCCACACACACACGACACCTTTGCGTAGAGAAAAACCGTCGAGAAAACGCGCGCGCGAATAGCTCGTTCGGCCGTCAAACCACGCCGGCGGACGGATCACAGATGGCCCCGAGAGGAGAGCAGAGCGATATTTCGAGAGAGAGCCGCCGTCCCGCCAACTCGGACCGGTGCGTTCGCGAAATGACGCCGACAGGCCGGTGGTGATGCGGCGTGCGGGCCCTTTCGGTCGGAGAGAGCGGCAGAGTCGCGTCCCCTCCCCGCGAGCATGGCCTACGCGGATGGCCCGTGCGGGGATCCCGCGATAGGCGTCCGGCGGGACGAGGGGAGGTGGGTGGGGGACAGACGCGACGCTGCGGCTCGGTCGGGTAGGAGAGCGATATCGAGGCGGCGGGCGACAGGCGGCGGAATAGCTCGTTATCGGTTGGGATTCCGAATGCTGTGAAGTTGTTTTGGTTGGGTTCGTTGATTGACGGTGTTGATGATACAGTTAGTTGGTTTGAAACTTTTCAACTTAGGTATTCGTAACGAGTGGCACATGGTGATCATAATTTTACTATTACTGCGGTTATATTTTCCTTAATTTTCGGTATAAATACCTAGTAAAGTCCGAGGGAAAGTCAACTGTTAAAAAATTACGTGAGCGGTGCTATGGGGAATATTCCTCAATTTGGTTTATTACAGCAAATGCAAGTATGATCTTATGAGTTTCATTCATGAATTTTTCGAATTAGTTGTGGAAATTACCTAAATTAATTTTTCAATTATGGGGTTTTGAATTTCAAATTGCTTTGAAGAACAACAACTCACATTTAACTTCATTATGTACAGGGTGGCTGGAATTCGAGCCTCATCATTGGGATCTCGTAAACCGTAAGAGATACAGGGTCGGTTATATTATGGCAAAGTTGCGCAATTTGATGCCTAACAAAATGCCGTTCTGGACCTTGAAAAATTCCGAATACTTTCGGAGATATCCGAAAAAAATCGAAATTTCTTAAATCCGTTTTTATTTTTTTCTGGCGTTATTTGAGGAAATCAATCGACATGACTACTTTTTCTTCTCTACTAGATAGCGTTATCAAATTTGAAATCCGACGTTTCGTCTTCTAGAAACCATCATCAACTTATTTTTTTAAATACGGACCTGGATTTTTTATTTCATTTTTTGTTACCTTTCGATAGCCCAAAAACTATGAGTGATCACATTTTCTGATATTCAAATGTTTCGATGACAAATATTGACAGTTTCTCTATTTTATCAAGTATCCAATCCGAAACCATTTTTAAAATATTAATATTCATTAGTAATATAACTATATGGAACGCTTAACAGCACCTAATAAACACTGGCAGTATATTAATGAAACCCCTAACCCATCCACTGCCTAATTATTCCGGAATTCAACTTCTGGAAAAATAACATATATAATACTTAGTTGATGAAAACTATGCTCGAATGATCCCCCTTGCACCTATAGGCATTTTCGTAGGCGTCTTCGCAGGTTTCCCGTAAGCGCGCGATGGATCATTCTTCCTCCAGCTCGTATGGTTGTTTTTTCAAACATTAAATTTTGGTGTAAGATATTTATGTCCCGTGAGATATCTTGAAATAAACGGTTTATTTTTGATATCCCAATAAAAAATAATTCAGCAGGAATAAATCGAGACTCCCTGCAGGCAAAGAAATCTTTGTTGCAGGTCAGCAACACCCAACATCAATTGATTGGGAAATGTTTCATATGCGAGTTTCTGTTAAATACTATGATAAATTTAGACCATATCACGTTTTTCTGAATTGGAAAACACCATTTTTGATCCCGCAAAGTTTTCTAAACATTGAACTGTCATACATTGACGATTTTCATCGCTATATTCAATGCCGTTTTTTTCAATTTCAGTAATTAAAAAAAAATAGAGAAACTGTAAATATTTGTCATCGAAACATTTGAAAATCAGAATTTGTGATCGCTCATAGTTTTTGGGCTATCGAAAGGTAATAAGAAATGAAATAAAAAACCCAGCTCCGTATTTAAAAAAAATAAGTTGATGATGGTTTCTAGAAGACGAAACGTCGGATTTCGAATTATAAAAGGCTATCTTGTGGGAAAGAAAAAGTGGCCATAGTGAAGTGTTATTTATATCGATTGATTTCCTCAAATAACGCCAGAAAAAGATAAAAACGGTTTTAAGAAATTTCAATTTTTTTCGGATATCTCCGAAAGTATTCGGAATTTTCCAAGTTTCAGAACAGCAATTTGTTAGGCATCAAATTGCGCAACTTTGCCATAATATAACCGACCCTGTATCTCTAAACGGTTTACGAGATCCCAATGATAAGGCACGAATTCCAGCCACCCTGTACACTTGATGTCAATGCATAATTCAGGAATCAAACTGCTAATTTGAAAGAATAATCAGTCAAGATATGAATTTCAGTCCAAAAACAAAACCATCAATACATCCACAAGTCAAATATGAACATAACCTCCAAATCTGAGTAGCATATCTTTTGAGGAGCATGAAACAGAAATAAGCAGAATGGCACCTAACCAACAGAACTTATTGGTAGTATAAGTTTTGTGTTCTAACCTGATCAAAATATGACTATCTTTATTCTCCTAATTAACGTTATGGATTTGTTCTCCTTTATTATTATTTATGAAATTTGCAGCCGATGTTGCCAAATGGTGAAATAGGAAAAATTTTAAATTCCCATGTATGAAGTAATTTTTTTAAGCACTTGAAATGTTTTTTTTTGTAAAAATGTTGAAATGGTGAGTTTAAAATGGTACGTTTTGAAGATATTTAATTAGAATTATTTCATTATCGTCTGAAGGAGAATTCCCCATTAAGCTCCATACCGGGTGTAACAAATTCTCAAAGTAGGGCAAAGTTGCGCTAAAGTGCCCCTTTACGCCTGGTAAGCGATAAAGTAGTCCGTGGGCATTGGAGTCTCATTTTATGCCCTCACACATAGTTGATGTTGGCCGTTTGAAGTAGAAACGTCGGATTTTCAATTCGGCAATTCCAAACTGATAACGAATTAGTAATGATAAGACTAAGACACAATGATCTATTAATAGGACACGACCAAGCGACCCTACGGTGCTGCGACCATCCTTTCATTATTGATGATATTGTGTGGGATACATTGATATAATATTAGCATATATGGATGGCGCACATGCGCGAAGAGAAATAAAACAGTGAACCTAGGGGAGAGAAAAAAAGAACAATGAGTCGGCAGGCTCGGGCAGGGCCGGCTCTAGCGGGTGTGCGAGTTGTGCACAGCACACCATCAGGCCAGAAAGGGGCGCCAAACGTAAGGGAAAACGATAGAAAAATTCCTAATTTCAAATTAAAATATTCATTGAAAAATTGACTAGTTCCATTTCAAACATCAAAACATGCCACCAAAAGGGGGTCAGGACTGGAGCGTAAAAACAAAGTACGGAATATAATAATAATACCTTCCATCAGTTAGTTATCTTTCATGAAATCCCTTGTCGGCACGCGCACGATTCCATAATGCGTTTGATGCAATCCCTAATTGGCCTAATATTTTTGCTCACTTTACAGGAAGCCGGTGGCGGCAAACAATGTATGATCTTACAATTCACAATTCGCCTTTTGAAAGCCGCCCGCCCAGGGCGCCCAGCGGTACTACGAGGTTATTTTTATTTGTAGTCGGCGTTTTTTTCATACATAAATAATTTGATGTAATGGTTTTAGTGGGGTGGTATATTGGACAAAGGTCAGGGAATATTTTCATTGATATTGTCTTTTAATCTACTTCAGTGATTCAGTTTGTTTCATGGTCTCCAGTGTTTGTGTTTCATTGAAGCTCTCGTTGTTTATTTCAGAATTTATTTTTATTTTTAGTTATGTTAATGATTTGTTGAATTAAATTTTTATTATACATACGTATTCTTTTTTGAAAATAAAACTGTTGAAAACATCAAATAGTTTGATTTTATATTTTATTGCATTAGCTTTCAGTTTGTTAATTCAATAAACTCCAATAGGGGCGCTACTCTGGGATTTGCACACTAGCAGACAAATCTGTAGAGCCGGCCCTGGGCTCGGGTTGGGAAGCTTATTCCTCATATTGTTTGCTGAAACTATGATAATAAAAGTGAATCAAACCCTTCAAATCAGTATTTCATTGAATGAAGACAACTGACAATCCACCTACGCAACAATTCCAAAATCAGCATTTTTATTCATGGCATTTATTATTTTAATTATCCATCGCATTGATGTATGATGAAAATTACTGAAGCTCTTCAAACATCTATCAAAGAAGCTCGAGTGAGTAAGAAAAATCAGCAAATGTCAGGTATAGGTAATTTGCAGACACTCACTTGATTTCGGTATAAATAAGATTGTTAATAGAGACATGAGTAAATGTTTATTGTTCAATATTCTCATACATGTACTCAATGTTTTCTTTCATTGTATACATATTTCTCAGGAGTTGAATGCATTGAAAAGAATAATACTTTGAAAAACGATGTATTGAAAGATATGTGCATTGCATTTTTTTCTTCAATACCTGCTTTCATTAATTTCTTAGTAGTTTGGAAACCATATTGTTATTACAATAATTGTTGGACCCTTAGTAGCTTTAGTACTTTTCTATAGGTACATATGGTAAGATATGACTTTTATTACGTTCGTGGTATACCATATGATGAACAATCGATATCAGGAATGATATAAAAAGTCAGTCAGGTTTAGGTATATATTGAAGAGACCACAAGAAGAGCTGTTTGGGATTGGATTTTGGTAGTTAATAGTATATTATACACCTAGGTACTAATGTGGTATTTTGAATCCACAGACAGAAAGTTTATTACAACAACGGCTAAAATCTTCCAAAACACTCCAATTAATAAAAATAACAGTTACAATAATAATAATAATTTAATAGTTGTAAACACGTTACACTTTTGTTGCCTCCATATCATGTTATATATATTTCTGATTATTGAAAATGAATTTCTAAAGGACATGTTAAATCCCTAGAGATTTGAAGTACCACTTTTTTTCCCGAAAGTAGATATTTAAAGTACCCTTTAAATCCCCGAAGTACATAAAATATATTCTATATGATTTTTTCGATTATGGTGGATTTATGCAGCGATTTTAAGTCATAAGATTTAAGTTGTAAGTTTTTAGTCATAAGTCGTAAGAAGTTCAATCATTGGTTTTCAATGTTACCATTCATACACTTGACATAAGTTTTAAGTTGCAAGTCATAAGTTTTAAGTCATAAGAATGTTGGCCAACTTTTATCTCTTACGACTTACGACTTAAAACTGATCATATTTGCGCATGCGTTCGAAGTTTTCAATTCTGTGACGGTTTTTTATAGGTTATTGTATGTGATTGTGTTGTTTATTCAAACTTATATCAGAATCATCAGATTATAAAAAGAAAAAATGGATATTGATGACTGAAATTGTAAAGTGACCACTGACACAACCACAGAAATTGACCAATGGGAGAAGTTACCCTTAAGACATGACAGTCCTTAATAATTCCTGCATAAATGGTATTTTTTCCTTTATGTCTTAAATCTTATTACTAAAAACTTACGACTTAAAACTTATGACTTAAAATTGCTGCATAAATCCACCATTAGATCGATAAGCTGTGTTCGATGGGCTGTGTGTATAAGTAAGTGGATGTGTTTTTTACATTGGTGTTGATGCGTTCAATGAGAAAAATATAAATATAAGAACAATATCGCACAAATATCCTCGAATTATTTTCAAAGTTAAGAGAATAATATTCAGAGGAATACAGTCATGGAATATTCTCATAATACGGGTTTTCATGGATTCACGATTCACCTCATCCTCAGCACTAAACTCGCAGCGACAGCCGTGAAGCGATAAGCAAATAAATCAATTACCCATCACCCATCTGACACAGTGACACTGATAAGTGACAAACACGATAGATACCCCATCCCTCCATCGACCATTGGCTTGGCGGCATTGACCCACTGCGATGAACATTCGCCTCTCAACTCTCAATTTTTTTGTCTCGCTTCCCCACGCTGATCGCTCTCGCGTATATCCCGATGCTCGCAGCATCCGAAGATGCGATACGAGAGCCTCGCGATACGAGAGCGCCGGGATATACGTATGATGCGATGCGAGTTTGTTAGCGGTCGAGCTCTCCTCTCAGTCCTCTCTCTGTGCATGGCGTATAATCAATGACCGTTACGCATACGCCGACGACTTGATTAATTCGTTTGAACCGGGCAGTGGCGTATCAAGGGGTGACATATTTCGAGAGTATACTATTTCATTGACGCCCGATTCAACCAACAATTGCCGGTTTTTAACAACATTTAGGTATACGTCAAATGAAAGCATCTAACAGATAATGTTACAGTTTGTCTGGTAGTGGTTTTTCGATTGATTTTATCCCCTATAGTTGATAACTGACATATCATGAAAGTTGGGAATACGTACGGATGACTAAATGCAAAGCAATGGACCGAAAAAGTGTGACGTCAAAGCTATGTTGGAACTACTGATTTTTGAACTCGATTATCTCATTTATAGTGGAAAAGTTACATTTTTCGACACCATTTATAGAAAATAGGACATACTAGTTCCTATTAGAAAAAAAGAAACAGGTGAGAAACGCTAACAAATTTGAATGAGATTATGTTGAAAATTTTTGAGGATATGTTATTTCAGTGTTTACTTTTTGGGTACTGATATTTTGGCTGATTTATTTATTAATAAATCAGTATACTGATAATAATGAGTGGTAAATTAAAGGTTTTAAAATATTCGTTTTAGATCAACTTTACCAGTAGTGATTGAATGAGTTCCTGTTCAAGAGGATAGCTTCTTGGCCATCACATGACAGCTTTAGCCATATTTACACTATAAGGTACGAGTGCTTTCAGATCTTGTACTAGGAGTAATGAAGGAAATGCACTCTCAACATCTGCAGAAAAATCAAGTCACACAAATGTAAAAAAAAATATATTATAATAATATATTATAGTACAACATAAGGTAAATAATGAGCAACATCATACTCTCGATACGTTCCAATGAAAAAATGAAAAAAATGTTCACTTTATTTTTGGAGAAAATGCATTTTAGCTTCTTGTTGAGCACTTCCTAGTGTAGTAGTGCCTAGTGACAGTTCTCAAAGTTGTTTCGAAACTATTATAGGTATATCATCTCCTGGAAGAACTTGTGATTATTTTATGATGCTGGTAATAAACTCCAAGGTAAGCTTTCAGATTCTTCTACAGATTTCAAAGAAGACAACTATCATATGGAAAGAAACATCTCTGCTGACATCATCAACCTTAGTAGGTATATCTTTCCTCAATCTACAACAAATAATGATATATAATAATACCTTTATTATATCTAGTACCCATATCTCGATTTACACACTTTTTATTCTTTTCTACACTTCTACACATCACCATTGTGATAGAAAATAAAATCATATAGAGAATAAATACAATAAAAAAAGCAAAACTTCACTTCACTTTGATTGACATTTATTTAAAATTCTCAATAGTTAATACCTGTTTCTAATTTTTTTTAAGATAAATCCTCGGATAAATCGAACGTCCCTTTTTCCGTGAATGATTTTGAAATACGTTAATTATTCACGATAAATATTAGAAGAGACTTCACAAATTTGCTTATGGAGATTTACATGCAAATTTACTTTGTTTATGACGTCACGACTTTTTCGGTCCATTTCATTGGTTGTTCTAATTCCAAGGTCACGAATGTTGCCTGGTGCATGTAACGGCGCGTTCACACGATGGCTTTTCGCGTTTTGGCTTATGGCGTATTGTGATTCCATTGGCCGATCTTTGTGAGAGTCATCTGCCATTGCATCTGCCAGAAACAGTGTTGCCAACATAAAATCTCAAATATCTCAAAATGCGTTCTTTGAAAACACCAGAAAATCACAATACCTGGTTAAATGAAAAAAATGCGCCGCAGGCGAAAATTTTTGAAAATCTAGTGGTTTTCTGGTGGTTTACTACGATTGAAACCACTAGATTAACACCAGATAATAGCTAGTTCTATTGGTAAAACTGGAGCGCAATCGGTGTAAATGTTTCTGCTTTCGAAAACGGTGCTATTTATGTCAAACTAAAATCTATGCTCAGCATGAAACATGAGAGCTCAACATGACGTTGACGAATATATCGAAATCGTGATCCGTGTCATGCGCATGCGTCAACTGTCAATTAGTAGTGAAATCTGTGGCAGAAATCAAATATGGAAGAAATCTTAGAAATCACCAGATTTCCACATGTGTCATGAAAAATTCACAAAAATAACCACCAGCCACTAGATGCAATTTTTTGTCACAAAACGATAACTCAAACCACCAGTTTTGGTGTAAAATCCACTAAGATGGCAACACTGGCCAGAAAGTCGATTACCTTCCGGATTTTGCCTAAAAGAGATCCGATTTTCAGGGTGTTCACTTTTCAGGTTGAAATCGCACCATTATAATTAATAATTATTGGGTAGCAATGTGTTATTCAAGTTTTACGCGATAGGCGAAAGCTGACATGTGAACGCGCCGTAATGCATGTTTACACCAAAGTTAAAATAATCGATATTCTTGTTTTGTTTTTATTGAGTTGAATTGGACGAATTTTTATTTTCTGGACAAGCATATTTTGGACAGCGATGAAGACATTGATATTGTTGAACTTCTTATACAGTAGGGAAACGTTGGACAACTTTGTAAACTGGCACGACCATGCATGATTTTGAAATTGCTTCCTCTTTTTTCAATTATAACTTTCCATTTGAAGTTGGAATATTTATTGTATCAAAATAAATGAGTGTGAAGTTGGAGGTTATGAAATCAAATCACGGCCTACACGGTACCATATACAGACATATCTGTGATATCCACTTATCTGCCAGCTGCAACTAGCAGATATAACTATTTGACATTTTAACTGCCGTATAATAGTTTCATCTGGTGTTGATAAAGCGACTTTTCCAAAATATCTGGTAGTAAGCATAACTTACAGATGATTTGCCGGCCCACATTCCACATTCATGCATACGTATATCCATATCTTGACAATTATATCAGTATCAGTGGTATGAAGTATTATATATATGATATCCTGATAGGGTCACGAACTGTACTAAGGAAAAGAAAACACCCTGATGAGGGCGTTTCTTGAATTCGAAATAATTTGATGTCTTTGAAAAGGTACTTTGAGAAAAATTTTGAAGAAAAAATAGCCTATCCAATCAAAAATATCAAACATAGTTTGAAATTGAAAATCTGGTGGACTACGAGCAGAAAACAACTACTTCCCTGGCGAATACAACGCAGAACATTGAATTATATCTGCTCGTAGTCCATGCAACGATTCACACTCTGAATGCAGATCGCAATTGTTTCTTTCTAAGACGTGACAAATTCACATATTTTGCTATCTTCAAAATAGCATTCTAAGATTTCGAGTTCAACGTTTCGTCTTCTCGCGTCCATATACCCTGAAATACATTGACACTCAAAGTATTTATTTATTTCATTCATCTAATATTGACGTGTTTCAATCGCGAAAGAGTTGTTGATAAGTTAAATTAGTAAGGTTGTATTTCAGGAGTCAGTTCATGGTGGGATATGAAAAAAGATGAATCGTATTAAAAAAAAGTTGATGATGGCCACGAGGAGACGAAATGTCGAACTCACAATCCCAAAATGCTATTTTGAAGTCGTGAAATGTGGTAATGAAAAAGTTCTTTGAGTTTTTTTGTATCTCCAGTAATAAAGCAAGAAAAAATGAAATGGATAATTCAAAGTCAGTTTTCTTCGAATATTTCGAAAACTAAAAGAGCTATCGCGGATTTTTTTTAACATAAAAATGACCATAAAATTCCGCAACTTTGCCCCAATTTGAAGTTCCTTGTATCTCTAACGGTTCTCGAGATCCCTATGATGAGCGTCGAATTTGAATAACCCTGTATAGGTGAATTGGAATTGAAAAATATAAAAAAATATCGATTTTCTCTCTTATCGAATTAGACTAAACAAACAACAATAATCTAACCTAACCTATATATGCTACGCTACTATAGCAGCTACTCCTAGTAATAATGCATAATTACCTCAAAATCATAGACTGCCGAAGCTAATTGTTAGTATCAATGATACCAAAGTAGAAACTGTCAATAGTACTACGTTTTTTGGTATAAACATAAACGACAATATCTCCTTTAGTACCCACTGCAGTAAGTTGTGCAAATTATTGAACTCAAGATGTTACCAAATCAGGGTTCTCAAAAATGTTTTGGACAATCGAGGTCTGAAACAATATCACTTTGGTCAGATCCTATCAAGAATATCATATGGAATACTATTATGGAGGAACTCAACAGGAGTGCAGGATGTATTCACTTCCCAAAAACGAATAATTAGAGCGATTGTAGGAGTGTCATCTAAATTCTCAGGTCGTAGCCCTTTTAAGAGACTTGAAATTTTGCCCCTAGTCGGAATTTTCATACTGGAACTGTTAGTTTTTGTCCACACAAATAGAAATTATTTCACAAGAAATAGATTCCTTCACAAATATAATACCAAAATAAAAGACGATTTCCATATCCCTATTATACTCACCTCACACTTTGTATGAAATCATACAAAATTCTGGGACTGAGATTATATAATATTATTCCCGATGACATGAAAAATACGAACTCAGTTCATTGTCTCAAAAAAAAGTTACTTCTGGATATAAGCCCATACAGAATATTGGAGTTTTACGAATATTTCAATTGATTTTTAAAGTGATCTAAGATGTCCCTACTATTCTACTAAGTTACGTATATTTGTGAAAAATTAAGGTACCTGATCATCATATTTTAATCTATGTGATTTTAATTTTTATTATAGTTTTAGTGTCGGTTGCATAAAAGCCCGTCAAGCTTTCTGTTAACTTAACGTGGGATTAACTCTGCTAATGATGCGCGAGCTAAGGCATGCGTTGCCGTGGTCAAAAACAAATTAAATATTTAATCGTCTGTTATAGTTATTTATGTATTAAGGGAATTATGAGGGCCTGAATTACCGATGGCAAAGTTTCGTCCCGAGGGCCTCTGACCCGAGGGACAGCAATTGCCAGAGGTTATTAAGGCTCTATAATTCCCGTGGTACATAGATAATTTTATTTTTGTCCGATTTTCATAACAATATGTCCATATTTAGAACGCAATAAATGTTTAAATTCATCACCTCTCTGGTATATTTGAATTAGGTAGCGTTGATTGTAGCACTGTTGGTTGTTGCTAGGTTGTCGCTATGTTACATGTTTATAAGCAAACTTTCTTTATCAATCAATGTTTTTCCGTTAAAAACGTGTTTATTTTTTACCACAAATCGACGATCTTCTTCTGATATAATGGAGGATATTATAAAAAAAGCGGAAAAAGCAAGACAATCATTACTTCCATCGAAAAGTGAAGCCCTATATCAAAAAGAATACAACTTATATCTGAAGTGGCTGACACAGAGAAATGTTATGTCAAAAGATGCCAACGAAACTGTCTTTCTGGCATATTTTCAAGAACTGGTAAAGTATTTTCAGTATTTTCTGGTAGATTTGGTAATAATTGTATTTATTCGTTGCAGTCAGAAACGTTTAGCCCAAATTCGTTATGGACTAAATGGTCAATGCTCAAATCGATGGTGACCATATATTAGAAAAGAGATATCACCAAGTTCAACGAACTAGAGGCTTTTTTGAAACGGAAAAGTAAGGGGTATAAGCCGAAAAAGTCTGCTGTCTTATCTCCTAAAGATGTCATCAAATTTCTAAAGGACGCCCCTAATGAAATTCATTTATTGCATAACAAGTTGCATAAGGTAATTTTTTTCTCATAATTTTCTTTTTCGTTTGTTTATTTCGTTTTATTTGTTATAGGTTGTTCTAATTATGGGTTATTTTGAAGGATGCAGAACTCAGGAACTTCTAAATATGAGTATAGCAGATATAGAGGACCGGGATACTGTTATGGTAGTGAACGTACCGGAAAGTAAACCTGGTGTATCGAAGAAATTTACAGTTGTGGATGAAAAAGAGTTCTCTGCTTTGCCTTTATTGAGACTTTATATGTCCTTGCGTCCTGAAGGTACAAAACGATTTTTTTTGAGCTTCCGACAAAATAAATGTACAACTCAGCCAATTGGAAAGAATATGTTTGGCAAAATTCCCAGCAAAATCGCAATGTATTTAGGATTGCCAAACCCACTAACCTATACGGGACATTGCCTTCGTCGCACTTCTGCTACTGCCCTAGCCAATGCAGGAGCAACTATGACAAACTTAAAAAGACACGGAGGTTGGAGAAGTTCCACGGTGGCAGAGGGGTATCTGGAGGACAGTATTGAATTGAGAAATAAAACGGCGCGTATGCTGTCTACTTTGCCATCAGAAGAGGCAGGCACCTCGACTGTAGTGAACAGCAACAGCACCACCCATAAAAAAGAAGAAATTGTTTCCAGCGGCGGAAGTAATTTTCAGGGAACATTTGAAAATTGTACATTTATTATTTGTAATGACGTGAATAAGGAAAATATGTCTTAGTTTTCATTACATATAAACGTTTATAAGCATTTCTTGTATCATTTTCACCTGTAAAAGGTAAGAGGGAGTTTTTGAACCTTAATATCCCAAGGGAGTTATGACCCTCATTATAGATATCGTAACTATGACGATATAAGCTTATAATGTCACTGTCAGAAATAAAATCTTTATGCAACCGGCCCTTAGCCTTTGACTTGTCCAATAGCTATGTTCATTAGCTCATTCATGGATTAAATTTTCTACCTATCTATCTATCTATATCTACCATCCTAGACGCATCCTGTCCATAATACTTTTCTGCAATTGTATATAAGGTGTAAAAACTCATCTCGAGCCCATATCGTGAAATTATTATAGGTGATTCAAATTAAATAAAATCAATAGTTGAGAAAGTTGTTGTTTTTTCATGCTTCAAGTTATTCCAACGGTAATATTTTATGGAGTTCCACAATGAACCATACCACTTTGATTTTATTTGTCTTTTTTTATATAATTACCCTACGAAAGTTGTAGAAACACCTATCATTCCCAGTTCGATGCCGACTTTCTTTCCCTGTTGATTGTGACCATGCATAGACAATGTGAGAAAATCCGTGCGACCATGTCTGTCGTCCATGATCTTTGGCCCGTCCCGTCTCAACCCGTTCTCGGACGGAAATCTGGTTGCGCCGCTGCTCGCGGAACTGGTCCAGCCGGCATCCATCCCGCATCTCGATCATCTCTTTGTGGGCCGCCTGTCGCCTTCCTATCCCGTTCTCAGCCGACGATGAAGATGATTGTCCGTTCGTTATCCGATGTCCGCTGCCCGCTGACCAAGAGAAATCGTGGCAGATCCGGACTGGGGAATATTTTGACGCGCTACTCTAAAGATTCACCGCCACCAGTCATTTATTACTCGCACGCCTTGCATTTGAAAGAGTCATTTTATATCGCTTTATACAGTAAAAAATACTTGGGTGTAATTTCAATCAAATGGATTTCAGAGCAAACCCCGACGAATACGACACCTCAATATCAAAGTTGTGTCCTTTTTATTATAGATTTCACAATTGAGTGTTGAGTAGTGTTGATTCCGATGTGGTGAAGTAAAACGATTCTGAAACATAAAATCATGAGAAACACCAAATGGTTGGAATTTTATATTCTCAATGGTGCTATCATTGACGTTAACGCATAAAAAACACCTATTATATAAAATTAACACCAAGTTACACCGTGTCATATCACGATGTAATCGAGGCGGTATATTAATCATCTAATTTAGTGGCAATAATCATTCGTTAAGTATTGCATCCTCAAAACACCAGATTTGATATAAATTAATAAAAATATTGTATGTAGGCATCTGAATGATGTGAATTTCATGCGCTCATCTGTTCGATCTTAGAACCTTAGAACTTTTGCCAGTAGGTGGCACTGACGACCTTCCTACCGTACCTGATTTCAATATTGGGCTAGATATATTAGATGATTTTGATAGAGATCAGTATCAATTGGCCTAATCCCTAGTACCACTAATCAGGATAAATAAGCCGAAACAGTTCGTTATCATCCGAATTGTCCCTAGATTCTTCTGAGTCTAGTTTATCATCATATGAATTATATTTAAATAGGTGATTCAACTTAGTAACAAACACGGGAGGTGGTGAAAAAAAGCACTGATTACCTTACCTTCACAGAAGAAAAGTCTTCGCATGTACCTGCTCAGTGTTTAAACGTACCGCAGAGAATTTCGTGGAGGTAGGATTCAGCATTAAGAAAATCATAGAATGTTCATCACACCACTGCGGTGTCAAATCGCACTTTCGGATATGCATAAAGGACACCATCAACGTGTTCATTCTGCTGATCACTACTGTTACTGGCAACTGGGTTTGATTATTGAAAACACCTATGGGAAAGGTCACATAACACCTACAGGGGTGAATAATATGCTGGTGTTTACTGACACTAAAACAATCAGGACCTCAGGGGATACCAGACGTTGTTAGCTGGTGTGAGCTGGTGTATTTTTTTCACTGTGTAAGTTATAGGTGACAGCAGTTGTTAAAAAATTATGCTAGGATTGTTTGTTGGTCTAAAAATCGGCAGTTCATTCGTGTAGGTAATTGCATCAGCTTGCCTTCAATATCAAAATGAAATTTTTTATAATTTTTTGGTCATCAAGTATAATTAAATACATTCACTCGAACTTTTTTATTAATATCAATTTATCTTTTGATAAAGAACTCCTTTTCATTTCAAGTGAGGTATTGTCGGTAGCCCATAAGATTTAGGGGTTGCTCTTTCCTTCCTTAT
The DNA here is from genome assembly GCA_029955515.1 of Chrysomela aeneicollis. Lineage (NCBI taxonomy): Eukaryota > Metazoa > Arthropoda > Insecta > Coleoptera > Chrysomelidae > Chrysomela > Chrysomela aeneicollis. The sequence continues at coordinate 6,085,372 of JARUHQ010000009.1, read as the reverse complement.
AATTTTGTGAATTGTGAGGCTGTTATAATGATATATATTTGTTTAGGAGTGAATTGGTTTTGTTGAGTGATGATTCCTTTGCAGTGCCAATAAAACATTCAGATGATTATCTTTTGGTAAACAGGATCAACGGAATTTAGGCAGATCACGACAAATAGTTACCTCTGAATTCTGATCACTCTGCTTTGGGCATTCGACCAAGATGCGTTGCATCGACCAATACTTGATTCAACTACTTCTTCTTCTTCTATTCGATTTGAATGGCCTCAGTTACCAGGACTATCCAGCCAAGTACACGCAATATTTGATTATATAACCTCAATGGGGCCCACCTCAAAGTGGATCTGAGACTACCTCATACCCCATGAGGGTTCTATACATGATTACAATTTCCAATATATTGAATTTCACACATGCATTTTTACTTCGATACAGGTATGGCCCCCTTATCCGACAAATCCGTTGTCATCCGGCCTGGATACCGGCGTATAGACAAAAGGACCAATTGTTTTTCACTAGTATTCACTAAACTTCACTTTCATAAGTGTATTTTCTATAAATGTTCTTATATTTCAGAATTGACATACACAAACATTAACTTGACTTCAAAACCTCGAGGAAGCCGCCTGTCCTCTACCATGGTCAGAAGGCGAATCCAATTCAACTACTAGTTATTTTAGGTTATTAGCTCTAGATTCTTTTTTTTGTACCTCTCGGACCATTTTTGGAGAATATGTCAGGTAGTGTATCTTCTAATGACTTTTTCTACTACGGTAAAAACTTATATAGTCAACATATTTGTGATTTTTGAGTCCGAACCATTATTATGTCATGAATTAGAACTCAGTGTCAATAACATCTGTATTTTAATGAATTCAAATACGTTTTCAGGCAGGTGCTCTTATTTATTATTATTATTATTTCAACTTAGGATTTTGGATTGAGGATTTGAAATATTTCTCAATTCTCAGTTTCCAGGTTGAAAATCATTGTGAAGTTTATTCTGATGTGAACTTTGTTCGGGCTGATAATTGATATTGTCGGAAAGGGGATAACTTTTACAACTTTATTATTGCTGGTGTACTTCCATTAGTATACCGATAAGAGTGCAAGAAGCAAAATTTAAATTATGAACGGCTTTCATGAAAACAATAAAATCCAATTGATTCAGGATGAAAAATACCTCATAATAATGATGTTATCAATAAAATAGTTTGGAATTGTCAGGGACAGCGGAAGTGGGGGGCAGAGTGAGCCAAATGCCCCAACTAAAATCAAACGGGGGGCGCCCCCATCAGTCCCAGAGAAATGTAGATAGGTACAGCCCTGTAGGGCTACAGTGGAGGCCCGCTAGATATCGTGCGAGTTCACGGTTCACAGACCCGAATTATCGCAGATGATCCTGATCGATGATCCCGAGGGATGCTTTCCATCCGAACTGTTTGGGAATTGGTAACGACCATTGCTGCTTTGCAAAGTTGATTAACTGTTGTACATGTTTCGATAGAAATTGTTAAGAAAAATAAATCCCAAACAGGTAAAGTGTCCTCATGTGAATATATTAGTAGGAGAGCTGATTGCCAGTTTCATTATGTGTTTGATTAAGGTAGAAATTTTACATAGTAGTATCTATAGGGTAGAACGAAACACATAGTCTCTGGCTGAATATATCTAAAGCTTTCGACTAAGGTTTTCTAATATGTAAAGCTGCTTTCACATCTATAGAGCCCTGTCTCATCTAGAGAAGCCAGAGGTGCAAGGCGGAGACAGGTCGATTCTGTATACTGACATTTTGAAATGGGGATCTGGATTTGGTAATCTTGTGGATTAAGTTCAAGGTAAAACTTCGTTTGTCGCACTCCTACGAGTTCGGAAAAAAATTTTGGTGGAACTTACGTATTTTGACCTCCTGATCACGAATCTGAAGTCAAAACGCGGCGGTCTCAAGTATTTTCGGAGATACGGCCTCATTTTGTCTCAAAAATGCACCATTTGACATGTCAAATTTCTGCTATTAGGAATACACGAAATTCACCCTTCTTTGAACCAAAACACTATACACGCATATATTTACTTGTTTCCAACACTTCTCAGCAGAAAAAACGATTATTTTTCAAAAAATCCACTCTTCTTTGAAATGTAAACAAAACAACCTTTTTACACTGATTTTCTGGTAATTTGTATTTATGATGTTGGCAACGTGATTGTTTGGCACATGATAAGACGTTGCCAACATCTCAAATAAAAATAACCAGAAAATCTGTGAAAAAAGATGTTTTGTTTACGTTTTGAAGAAGGGCGATTGTTTTTTTGTGAAAATAACAGTTTTTTATGCGAAAAAGTGTTGGAAACAAGTGAATGTGAGCATGTGTGATGTTTTGGCTCAAAGAAGGATTAATTTTGTGTGTTTTTATTAGCAGAAATTTTAGATGTCAAATGGTACATTTTTGAGACAAAATGGGGCCATATCTCCGAAAATACTTGAGACCGCCGCGTTTTGACTTCAGATTCGTGATCAGGAGGTCAAAATACGTAAGTTCCACCAAAAATTTTTTCGGAACTCAGGAGTGCGATAAACGAAGTTTTAACAAGTTCAATGCAGCCAGGACTCAAACCTGTATTTGTCAAGCTCAAGACTTGCCGAAATACATCTTATAAAAATTATTTTTTTTCCATCGAACGGTGAAATAGTAGAAATAACATCACAGAGAGGGTTTTCCTGATATCTTCACCCTCCAAACTTTCTAGAAAAATTCCAATACCTATTTTCTTATCCAATGTCCTTCTGCTATAGCTAGGACGATGTTCCTTCACGAACATCATAGGTTTTTCTCTCGTGCACTTAAAATATGAAAGAAAAAGTTGAATACGTAATCGACTGTCTGCCTGATCTACCTTGATACAACAGGTACGCGTGATTTGCTGAATTCAACAACCCATAACATTCATCACATTAAGTTACTTCAAATTCAGTTGAGTCACTTTTGACGTTATATTCATAAAGTGACGTGACCATGATGGACATATGAAAAAATATATGAAAGAAATCATAATAGCTATATATACCTGGCTGTCACGTACTATTATTCGAAGGAACTGATGTGGAATGTTCGTTTCAAGAATAAAGTCAAGTAGAAGACAATATGTTTCCTATATTTTATGAATATGATATGAATAATAGTATATTATTTAACGAGCGGTATAATGTAGGTCATAACCAGTGGTCATAACCCACGCAGATGAAGTTTTCAGTGCGAGCCGCAGGCGATTGCTGTAATTCATCAAGTGAGTTATGACCATCACCACAAGTTGAATACTATACTTTATCTACGACTATTACAATAAAAACTAAAATACAAGTACAGAGAAATAATCAACGTACCCCTCATCCATAATAATTGATCGCCAACCGCCATGGCGTTTCAGTGACGTTATATCCCCTCCAGCATCAATATAAAATTGTTGACGAGCGGCGTAAACAATGCTCTGTATATGAATTACATTCTGGTGATTTTAAAAATGTAGCAATGTCTTTCCCCATTGCTCCAAATTCATTAATGCCAATTTGTTGTGAGTGATATTTCGCATTTTAAAATTTAAAGAATAAGATCGCTTGCGATATATCGGTAGCACAGTCGGTAGAACGATGATTTAAATATAGATGGATAGCTTTATTTGACTATGTTATGTTACTCATACATAATAATGGTTTATAGAAAGTCAGAGTTATGAATTAGTGTAACTAAATATGGTAAAAATGGTAGTCACAAAAAATATAACAAATGAGAAAAGTTACTGACAAACAAGAAAATTAGTAACAAAGCAAAAAAAATATCTGTAAATCATGGATTAAAACATCATGTCAAAGGTTGCTTATATTCAACAACAGAGTAAAAGAAATGTCCAAGAAGGATTTTCTTCACATTATTTTTAAAACATCATTACTTCATTCATAGAAATCATAGATCTTACATGAGAAGGAAGTTGATTGTACAGCTTAAAGTTTTTTTCTGACTTGACCAACCCGTGTTAAGGCTGGAAACTTTAAGTCTTTCGCCTTCTGGAATGAATTTCTGTCAAATTCTGAAATATGTGAACACAAGGAATTCGCAAAATACCAAGTATTTTGAATATTGGACAATACCCAGCCCACACCAATAGTCTTATTGCTCGCTTCTGTAGCCTGAAAATCTGGATAGAGTTAACTGCGAGTCCCCCCATAAAACCGTTCCACAGCTGATCATGGAGTGAAATAGACCAAAATATATATTTTTCAACATACTTGGATCAAGACATTGCTTAAGTTGCCTTAGCAAGAAATGATTCTGGAAAGTTTGGTTCTATCTTAAATGATATATGAACTTCCATAACAGTGAATTTTCTGTCAAATTTTGTTATGTATTCGGTACACTGACCATAAAATTATATATATTATAGTAAGTTATAGCAGTGAGTTATTATGTATAACCCACGTTGTTTGTTTACAGATTGCTCAATAGGAGTAGATAAAAGAGAAAGAAGGGTAAAAGTATTGGCAAAATCCGTATCAAGTCGGCCAGTCATTAGCGTGTTACACTCGTACTTACAAGCCTTACGAGGACTTTTGAGGGTTGTTTCGGCAACTAGAATGACGAGTTACGACTTTCGATATCTACTCCCCTTTATAATGATTGTCCTTCATAGAACTTAAAAATGGAGAAATCGACTTTGTACGATTTCTCTTGGATTTTTTAATTATATGTTTTTAAAAGTATAGTTATTATATGGATACATGATGCTGATTTATTAAGAGTGGACAACCTAGCTGAACTGCCACCTATAGATAGTAAAGTAAATACCAGAATATGATAATTTAGCCTAACATGCATCAATAGTTTATTAAATAACTCAAACACCGATAGAGTTGGACAAATTGAAGAGGAGTGGGTACTTTTTAATACAAACTCGGACGGGCTTTCAGACTTTTAAATATATGAGCAATCACAAAATGAGTTACTTATTCGTATTTCTCATATCAGAAGTTATAAAACTAACAAATTTTGAGTTCAAGCTGTTGAAACTTTTTGTTTTCTTCAATTTTTAACAAAATTTTTCTATTGAACACCACTATCTCCTAAACTAGCAAAAATTTTATATTATATTGTTAGCAACGGTGATTCATAGACAAAAACCACAACGAGCCGCTATCAGTCATGAGACTCTGGACACGTCCCAGTTCATTCTCGATGCCTGAATTTGCCTGAATCGACCACCCGCTCGTTATAAAGTTATTTTGTTACATTTGCGATTTATAATCGTTATTATTGGAATATTGTGCTGATATTCTATTAGTGTATTCGCCTTATTTCTAACAATATATGAGGTACATTTTCAGCTCGATATTAATATTCTAATGTTCACTATCTGTAGTTCAAAAATTGCCCATTCCTAATCAAACACCTGGTATACATGAAAATGACTTTATTAAACTAATTCCGTACGTGTACGTAAATTCCGTTAATATCAACAAACTACTGATGGGGCAAAAAGAACGTTAAAGTCTCAGAGGACCGACTGCGTTGTAATCGAACAGTAAACCTGTTCTAATAATTCATCTGTTATTATTAAAGTAGTCGCCCTATAGGTCGCTGCATCTTTACCGTGCAGCCTCAATAGTGGTCCAGTGCTGAACTTTGACCCAGCATTCAACCCTTTCTGAGAGCCCAACTGCTTTGATCTATGATCTTTGTAGTCCCGTATCTCGCTTATAGCAGTGTTCCATTCTGGTATTCGAGAACGCACTGACTGATTTGAAAATGTCCCCAGAAGTGCCTGAAATCAAAATTTCCCACGTGAAACGTTCTATATCTATGAGGCAATTCAGAGGCAATCAAACGACATGTTCAGTGTTCAGTGTTAAGGTGGATTTATTTAACATTACTTTATTAAAGTAACCTAACTTCATTAAAGTCTTTTAAATCCATTGACTTTCTTAAGTTAAGTTTTAATTACTGCTTGAACACTTGTAACAATCAAAGGGAATAGCCAAAAACTCTAAGTGGAGTGGTGGTGTAAAAAAATGAAAATAAATATCTCAAAGTCGTCTCCACAACATTATTAGAATAATCTAAAATAACAAGATAGAAAACGAGCAGAAAACAACTACTTTCCTGGCAAATACCAAACAGAATATTGAATTATATCCACTCGTAGTCTATGCATCAATTCATATAAATGAATAAAAATAAAAATATTTCTTTCTTCGAACATGCGTTTATGCTCCCAATGAGACAAACTCGCCTGACAACCTGTAGACCGGTTTCGGGCTTATTGGCCCTCATCAGTACAGGGTAGTCAACCGTGTAGAGATCCTGAGATCTCCACACGAGGCGAGGTCTGAATCGATGGAAGCATCCACGCATATTTGATAGCAGTGAGCCGTTCCCCAAGCAGTGTATTAAGACGGCGACACCAAACGGTTGACTACCCTGTACTGATGAGGGCCAATAAGCCCGAAACCGGTCTATAGGTTGTCAGGCGTGTTTGTCTCGTTGGGAGCATAAACGCATGTTCGAAGAAAGAAATATTTGTATTTTTATTCATTTTATTTTTACTTACACAACGGGCTATAGCCAATCAGCGACAATAGTTATTTGTGTTACTAGGCATAAAAGCACAAGATTTCGCGGCTGGTGTTTCATAGCCGAGCGTAGCGAGGCTATGAAACCAGCCAAGGCATTAAATCTGCTTTTCTGCCGTGTGAAACATATAATTTTTTGCTTCAAATTTGTTCCAATTCCACGCAAAATCGACTTTTTCATATTTAAATTGCGTTTCATTATCAATATCCAAATAACTAAATTATTTTATCAAAGGTAACTGGGCCCTGCGTTACTATGTTTACCGCTGATGACGTTTGTTGAATATGTTTGTTTACTGTTTACTTTGTCATTGTCAATTTTGAAAAGTTGTCATGTTAGAAATAGATTTACTGCAAAGTGAGGATGAATTGATGCAATTAACACAACCTGAGATAAGAGACCAGGCGCGAGATGTGGAATTTAACCTTTTACCGGAAAAATCAAGAACTGTATATGAACTCACATACAGCAGATTCATGTAATATAGACAGAAGAAAAATATAGGATCTTTCCCTGAAGATGTGCTGATTGTCTATTTTTCCGATCTTTCAAAGAAAATAAAGCCTTCAACGTTATGGTCTACCTATTCGATGTTGAAAGCTACCCTGAACATAAAAAATAACATTGATTTGGCAAAATACCTGAAGTTACTGGCTTTTTTGAAACGCCAGTCATACGGTTTCCATGCAAAAAAATCCCGAGTTTTTCAAAGAGAAGAAATCGAGAAATTTTGGTAATTCTTCCGTTAGGTGGCGATGTCTTATTTTTTCAAAATTTCTGGCTTTACTTACGTATTTTGGCCTCCTGATCACGAATCTGACAACCAAATTGTGCGGAAACCAATACTTTTTGAGATATTCGCAAAATAAAACCTTCATCATCCTTCTTTTGCTATTGTTCAACTGCTAATCACTGGCTTGTCTGTTGTACACGAAACTCGGTGTAAGTGCTCGCGGAAAGTAGATACCATATTCGTTATTTCAGTTATCAGAAAAACAAAACGAGATTACTAAAATTTGATATTACCTTAAATATTTATGTAGTTTTTTAAATAACGGCCATGATAACTGTCAACAGAGGCAATGTTGCCAGTGGTCGTCCGTTCAGGCGAGGGAATTCTCGTTCAATATATATATGTCCTTCTTTTCTTCACAAAGTAGAGATAGAAAGAAATACTGAATGCTCCACGAGAAAATTTGTGCTGAGGTTTGTCACCAATGTAACCTCTTGTCATGGAAGATGTTAATATGAGCATTGATAATAATTTTGAAATAAATTGTTGAATTAATAAATAGAATGCCGTTTCTCATGAAATATTACTTTATAGTTGATAAGGAAGGTATATAGCTCTTCAAACAACATTTAAAGAAGGATGATAAAGGTTGAATCACTGAATAAGTGTTGCTAAATAATAGGGTTATAATGACTTTATTTTGCGAATATCTCGAAAAGTATTGGTTTCCGCACAATTTGGTTTTCAGATTCGTGATCAGGAGGCCAAAATACGTAAGTAAGGCCAAAAATTTTGAAAAAATAAGACATCGCCACCTAACGGAAGAATTACCGAAATTTTTATCAGATGCCCCAGATGAACTGTATTTGTGTACGAAGGTAGGAATATATTGAAAATGATCTATTATGGATTAAAGAACTAATTTTCAATTTATATTTTAGGTTGTACTTATTGTTGCAGTCGTTGGGGCTTGTAGATGTGATGAGCTTTTGCAAATGAAAACAGATGATATAAATGATATGGGCGACAAATTGCTAATTATGCTACCAAATACTAAGACCAAAAGATCAAGATCTTTTGTAGTAACGGAATATTTAAGCGTTTACAGAAAATATGCAGCCTCCAGACCCTCGAATTTAAATAATCGGCGTGTCTTCTATAAGTATGCGAACGGTAAAGCACATCATCATCGGTAAAATGCCAGAAGAAATTGCTACTTTTCTGGGACTATCCCATGCGAAAGAGTATACCGGGCACTGCTTTCGCAGAACTTCGGCCACGTTGCTGGTGCATTCTGGTGGGGACATAACAATGTTGAAGCAACATGGAGGATGGAAGTCTTCCGCTGTCGCGGAGGGCTATATTGAGGACTCGCTAGCCAATAAGTCGAACATCGGCAATAAAATATTTTCTGGCGTTTCCGGAGTATCAAGTGTGGATACTAAAGTTGTTAATTTTACTGGAAATGAGGGAAGTGGACAGAGTTCAATTGTATTAAATAATTGTTCACAAATCACCATCATAAATATATCTAATAAATAAAAATTTCGTGTTGTAGTTTGTAATTTTAATGCAATAAAACCAGTTTATTATCATTAGCATCATTTTGAGTTTTCTTAATGTCATTGTCAATTTTAATAACCAGTTTGATTTAAATTATTACTTGGAAGGTTACCTAGCAACAAATTTTTTCTGCCTAAGCTGTAAAAGTGGACTTTTTCTGCCTAGACATTAAAAGTACAACTTCTAAGCCTGCCAAGTGTCATTAAAAGGCCGCTTTTAATGTCATTTGGAGAAAAAGTAGATTAATTACCTACAAAACAATTATCATCAGTTGTACAAAATTGAAATGGAATATTACGAAAGCGTAGAGGGGCCACTTTATTGTGTCTCCTCTACGCTACGTAGAATATAGAGCATGCAGTGCAATGTTTGAATCAGACTCGCCATGAAATGTCATAATTTGACAATATACTCAACTACCTGATGGGGTGATTCAACTGACTTTTTGTAAAAATGGATTCAGAAAGCGAAAACGAATTCAACTGCACTCTACCAGAAGTTCTACAAGCTTCCAGTTGCGTACAATCTATAAATTTCTATCAAATATTCATCCACCTAATTGAACAAAAAAAAATGTTCAAGTGAAGTTGAAATTCTTAATATAATAGAGTGTTCGTGGCTCAAGTTGAATATGTGTTTGCCCCGAGGTTTGCCCGCTTCACGCTTCAGAACAAAATTTGTTGTAGGTTCGAATCTCAAATACCTAAGTACTTTTTTTCCTCTTTTTTTCCAAAAGTTAATGGCTTTTTCGATATTTACTTTTCATTACATTTCAAAATGAATTTGTTTGACAAAAACCATTGAAATTTGTTTTTTCAATGAAATATTCTCTAAATATATAGTCCGTTTGTATTGAATGGTGAACAGTCAGTCCTAGAAAAAGTATAGTATTGGCAAAAGTGGAGACGCAACGGCCGGACATCGACGGCCACGTCTTGCAGTGTTGCCAACCACGATACCCCAAATTATCAGAAGACTGGTATGAAATTATCTGACTGACAAAGAGATGGCACCACTTGCGACAATAATCTAATTTAAAATCATAATTTCATAATTTGACCAGTGACTTGAACCAAAGAATAGAGGATTTGATATTTGTTTTTGCACATTTTTCGTTGAATGAAAGCTTCAACTCAGTATGGTATTTGCTATTCGCGATAAAAAATAACAAGTTAGCACTATCTCATGGTATCAAACTCGAACTTCTCGAAGTGGTATCGTTTTTGTTTTTCATATGTTTGATATTTGTGTCATTGTGACATAGGTGTCTTTGCCACCAAACAATAACTGAAAAGAGAAAAACGATAAGATTTCACATGTATTTCACCAGAACATCTCTCGAAAAACTGCTAGAAGTACACCTTTCACATCAGAAGCGAACACAAACAGAAAAACAGAACAGATTGTCTGTGGGTTAACCCCCAGAGAGTTCAGTGGTTATCCCACTTCGAGTGGTTCACGAGTCACCGCTAGGTAGCGTATCGCTTAGCACCTATCGCGAAATCGCGAATAGGAGCATTGACCCTTCCCAGAATAGAAAGTTATCATTGCGGATTTTGATATTTGACAGATTTAGGAAAAAATCTAGGGAACAAATTAAATCTGTCAAATATCAAAATCCGCCATGATAACTTTCTATTCTGGGAAGGGTCAATTCGTTCAAGGATGATAAACTACCATCCTTGCTATTCGTTAACGAATGAAGACGATTATTATTCTAAGAGAACGATAACAGCGCATCTTCTGAATGTCCTTCGAACTAAAACCTTATATGTTGGTTCCAGTGTTTTTCACATAAAACATTGTCAAGTAGGGTACCGGAATGTCCTGAAGAAACCACGAAACTTTTCTTCATTACAATCTGAATGGGTCATTTTGATGAGTATTTTGTATAATCCTTCTCGACTCATAAATCTAAATAATTCGTTGATTTCCTCTGGTATAGACAGTAATAACCTCAAATTATCATTATCTCCCCACCTTCAAACAGAACCAATTCACCTGAATTTTGAAAATCCAATTCTCAGGTCCTTGTTCTCATTTCAATTTCGGAAATACTACTATAATACTAATAATATATCTATTGCATTTCCCGGCACCCATGAATACGAGGTCGGCTATATTGGGAAAGTTGCGCATCACAATGCTGAACAATTATCTGAAAGAAAATATGATCTCATCTTTAATTTTTGAAAAAAAAACGTAAACTAATAAAAACAAAAGAATTGGACGTTTCTAACTAGGACGTTCTTCAAAATGAACCTGAATCTATCGTCGTAATTTTTTAAGTTTTCTCGATGCCGTAACCTTGATGTCAGATATACAAAAATCAACTTTGGTATTTCTTATGGGCGCCATGTTGTACCTACATTTTTAATTTTGAAAAATCATTTATTTTTATGTATACGATAATGTATCACACGACATATTTGAATCTGGAACTTCAATTCGAAATCAAGGAATGTCATACCTACCTACTTGAAAACAAATGTATTGAATTGAGAACGACATGATATAGAAAGTGTTTGTCTTCCCAAAATAAAACAAAGTTATAAAATATGCTCGAATACCTTCACTTCTAAACACAATTATACAATTTTCCTCAAATTCTTAATCGCTCGAAGGGTACGATTCTGAAAATCAAATGTTAATGAAATGAATACTGGATTATTATTTATGGGAAAATGATAAGGAATTCTCAAAGATTGTACACATCGATATTGATGAGCTGAGAAGAAGAAGATCCATAATCCATAAACACCGCACTCTTTAGGACTGAGATGAACAGACAAGACATCTTGGGAGCTACATTAAGAATCTGAGAAAACCAGTAAAATTGTGTCTAGAAGTTGATGGTGCTGGGAGCTGGAATTTTTGTAAAGGCTTTGTATTCTTGCTCATCAAGTCGTTTCTTGTTCAAAAAGTTCGCGCAGAAGCATATAGACATATCATTTATTTCATGCTTGACATATTATATATGAACTTTCTATCCGATCCGCCTCGATTGAATTGTCAATTCAGATCAGTATCAACAATTAGATTCATACACAGGAATCATACCACTGATTCATACTTCAAACGTATCGATTGGATTATATGATTATATTTAGAAAAAACAGACTTCCTAACCTCCTGTATTATTCCATGTACGGAACATCAGACTATAAAACCATAATCATTTTTATTTTTCAATCGTATCTCGTTGTTTCCAATAAGGAACAAATCATAATTGCACAATTTTTACATATTTTTGGTGAGTAGGTATTACATGAAAATAAAATTATAGGGCTGAAAATTATGGATATCAGATTACCCTTGTAATTGTAGAATAATCCTTTTTTCAAAAATACTTTCCCGTATGGCGTATGGCCAATTCTTCATTTGTTCCACATGTGGAACATTGAAATTTTCATTCTGTGTGACTTTCTCATTGCAGGAGAACAGAATATGGCAGAATATTCAATATTGCCGATGTTTTGGCCAGAAATAGATGGGAAGCAATAAAAAAGAATTTGCATTTCAATGATAAAATGCACATTGCACATCTACCTCAAAATAGAAACGATCCCGATCGCGATAAATGATTCAAAATAAGGCCTATAGTAACTCATTTGAAAAATTTATTGATTACATCAAACCCCAAATGATATGCGTCGACGAACAAATCGTACCATATAAAGGAAAATCTGCTTTGAAACAATATAATCTCAAAAAAGCCAGCAAGTGGGGATACAATATATTCGTATACTATGTGATTGTATGAACTAATGGTTTCAGGACGGAGGTAAGTAGCAGAGGGACTCTGCTGGTTATAAAAGGGAACAGACAGTATAAGGAAGAGAGGTAGACCTTGTAGTAGTGGGAGTATAAAAAGAGAATATCAAGAGAAGAAGAGGAATAATGCAACAAAACCAATTCTACAGGTTGACGAGTGGTTGACGTGAATTATCTCACCACCTAGTCGAGTATTCTGCTGACTCCCTAAGAACTCAACACTCCTGATTTCCGAGATGTCGAGCAAGCACCGAGGTTTCGTAATTCCAGTTCCCACAGAAAGCGTCAATCAGACTTTAGATTTATTCAAGTAAACATCCATTGTTCATGTTAGTTTCAAGTTTGTATAATAAAAATTATTTTTTAAATAAGCAAGTCCGTCGTTGCCGAACTTATTTCGTGCGTACTGATCATGTACTGATCAAGTGTGACGTACACTTTCCCCTTGAGAAAGTAAAACGCCAGAGGTGCAAAGAACCTAACTGTGGACTCAAAACTTCTACTTTTTGTGTGAAATGTCAAATTTATTCATGTTTCAACAAAGTAAGGAATTGTTTTACAGAATTTCATCAATGACCATAGTATTGTTTTTGTTACATTTCCATTTTTTCTGTTCAATGAAAAAAATTATTCAATATTCACATTTGGATATGTTATTGACCATATTTCATCCTGAAAAAATCGAAATCTTCTATTTAGCCTGGAAATAAATTCGGGGCTTGAGAGGTTAAAAATCAGAGTACAGTCACAGAGTAGACAAAAGAGTGTCTAATATGTGGTACAGGCGCACAGGCCAACGTTATTCCTGGTGTGGAAATCAGTCATTTAAGAAACGACGCTCTCTAAACCACATGACGACGTTGTATCAGTGTTGAACATGACTTTAGTTAACCGACTACGTTGTTACAAGGTTAAACCCAACCAACTTCATGTAGTAAAAATTTTGGGAATGGGAATGACGTTCTAAAAACGTTTTGAGTGATAAATCTAGTGTTATGTTCCACAACCACGCCACTGGAATATGCATCAAGAAAACGCTGATGAAGCAACGATGCTGCGAAGAAACTGTCGACGAGCTTTTCTCAATGATTCACTTTAGCACTTGCATAGAATAAACATGTTATCAAATTAATCCAAATCATATAATCTATAATCAACATTTGTAAGAATAAAACAATTGTGCATGTCTACTCTTCATTCTACAACTAACCAGGAAAGAACCTAACAAAATTGGCGCAGTCGAAATAGGATTTGCTAGAAGAAGATCCGGTGATTTCCTGAGAATCAGCATCCAGATCTTCAGCAACAACCTTGGTTAGCACAGAATCAGAGACAGAAACCATCCACTGGTGTCAAACGTGAGTAGATAGACTTTTTGTTTGCCGATTTTTATTTTTGTTGATCTATCAATCCCTAAATCAACCACAATGCAGAATCCAGACCCTCCAACTCCTTCACCAACCTCAACAAACCCAATTCAAAATATACCAATACATTCAATGTCAGATATCAGATCAATCATTTCTGAAGATTTTCACGGTGATCGAAACAAGTTATATGATTTTCTTCAAGATTGCGGACAAGCTTGGGCATTATGTCGTGGTCCTCAAAAAACTCTTCTCATTTCATTCATTGAATCGAAATTGAAAGGTTCAGCTCGTGCTCAAACAAGATTCAAAGTTTTCAATGATTTTGATGATTTCAGAACTTGCCTAATTCAATTATTTGGCGATCGACGCGATCTTTCACAAATTCTAGAAGAACTCAATACAGTCAGACAATCTAGAAATGAATCAGTTCAGAGTTACTTCAATAAAATCGAGAACTTACAAACACATGCTTTCAACTCAATAAACATGAATGACGAAGGTGCATTAGGTAAAACGGAACTAATAAAAGAATTAGCTCTTCAAAGATTTGTTTTGCACTCAAATGATGAAATATCCTCAGCATTACGACGATCAAAACCAATCAATATAAACGACGCACTAACTGAAGCATTACTCGAAGAAAAATACCTACTCGCTAGGAAATCCAAATTTTTCAATAACACGAACGAGAAATATTGTAATTTTTGCAAAAAGAAAGGACATTTGATCAAAGACTGTCGCAACAAAAACAACTCAGAGTCACAACCTTCCACCTCGCAACAACAAAATTTCAACAAATTCTGTAATTATTGTAAGAAAAAAGGACATTTGATTTCAGAATGTCGAAAACGAGAATATAATAATAAACGTAATCAAAATGATTCAAACTCCAACACGAATAACTCGAACAATAACCAAAATCATAACCAATCCAACTCTCAAGGTAATCGCACCTCGAACCAAACAAGAACAAATCCAACAAATCAAGCAAACTCTCAATCGCTTCATTTAAACTCCAACAGTTCAACCGAAAGTGTCGCAGCGTTGAACTATAGAATCCAAAGACGACACAAAATCCATGTTTCAAACGAATTCTGAAGCTTCAAATCCAAACGAAAAAGAACTATATTCTGAAGAAAACACCCAGTATAATAACGAGAATGAGATCATCAGTAACATTACAAGAAACTTTTCCCAGCAAATCTTCAACGTAAGCTCAAACTGGAACAATATGTTGTATGTAATACTACCTCATCTCGATAAGAATAATGAAATCATATATTTCAAGTTTCTTCTCGATACAGGTTCTAGTGTTTCACTGATAAAAAGCAGAAAGCTGAAAAGCACATCCTTGAGGTACAACCCGAACGAAGTATTGAATGTCAGCGGAATAACTTCTGACACGCCACTTGTTACACAGGGCGCAATTTTCATCACACCAACCTTTTCAGATTACGAAAATCATGAAATGAACATCAAATTCCACATTCTCCCAAAGCATTCAGCTGTTCCATGTGACGGAATATTGGGAAATGACTTTCTTATACAGCAACAAGCCGAGATTGATTTGAACAAGCGAGAATTAAAATTAAAATCTTTATCTTTTCCACTGAAACTCTCATTTGAACATGAATACATCAACATGACTCATATAAAGCCAGTAATCACTCTTGAACCAAGATCTGAAACCATTATAAAGGTTCACATCAATAATCCACAAATTTCAATAGGAATATCTCCCGATATTCAACTTGCTCAGGGAATATTTTTAGCAAAAGGAATTCTGAAAGTAGATTCTTATAATGAAGCAGTTACTACTATTGTAAACACTAATGATGAGAAAGTTACTATAAATAACATGAGTTTAACTCTCGAACCTTTTTCGGAAGAAAAATCTTTTGTTTTTTGCACAGATAAAATGGAAAATAAGAACCAAGAAACGAAAACCGAACGAATGCAAATTTTGCGGAACAATTTGAGACTCGAACATTTGAATAGTGAAGAAGAACAATCAATCTGGAATATTTGTCGAAAATTCAATAACATTTTCCATTTACCAGATGCGGGCGATGAACTCACTTGCACTGATGTTATTTCACATGAAATAAATACAACTACACCACAACCAATCGCATCAAAGCTTTATCGATTCCCAAAAATACACGAAGACGAGGTCAACAATCAGATAGGAAAAATGTTGAAACAAAAAATAATAAGACCTTCAGTATCTCCTTATAACGCACCACTATGGGTAGTCCCCAAAAAAATCGACTCTTCAGGTAAAACTAAATGGAGAATTGTCGTAGACTATAGACGTCTCAATGATGTCACAATTGGTGAAAACTTCCCATTACCTAGAATTGACGAAATATTAGATCAACTAGGATATGCGTGTTACTTTACCACTTTAGATTTATCGAGCGGTTTCCATCAAATAAAAATGAAAGAATCAGATTGTCCAAAAACAGCGTTTTCAACTCAGAACGGACATTATGAGTTCCTGAGAATGCCATTTGGGGTCAAGAATGGTCCTGCTTGCTTTCAGAGATTAATGTCCATAGTTTTGACAGGATTACAAAATAGTCATTGCTTCGTATACCTCGATGATATAATCGTATACGCATCTTCACTGCAAGAACATGAAGTAAAACTAAAAGCAATATTCGAACGTCTAGAACAAAATAAATTAAAGCTTCAACCCGACAAATGTGAATTTCTACGAAAAGAAATTACATACTTAGGTCATGTTCTATCAGAACATGGAGTGAAACCTAACGAACAGAATATCATTGCGGTTAGTAATTTCCCAACACCCAAAACACCAAAAAATATCAAGCAATTCTTAGGACTTGCTGGATATTACCGAAAGTTTATACCAAACTTCGCTAAAATCGCAAAACCATTAACCTTACTGTTGAAAAAAGACTCAAAATTCACTTGGAGCGATTCACAACAATCTGCTTTCGAAGAACTAAAAAATATCCTCACTGAAGAACCAATTCTACAATATCCAAACTTCGAAAAAGAATTTATTTTAACGACCGATGCATCAAATTTCGCTATTGGCTCTGTTTTATCTCAAGGCGAAATTAACAGCGACTTACCTATAGCATACGCATCAAGGACCTTAAATCAACACGAAATAAGTTATTCATCAGTAGAAAAAGAACTTCTGTCCATAGTCTGGTCAATTAAACATTTTAGAGCTTATATTTTTGGCAGAAAATTCAAAATTGTAACCGACTGTCGTCCACTAACATGGTTATTCAATTGCAAAGACCCTTCATCACGTCTTGTACGTTGGCGTCTTCAACTCGAAGACTATTCTTATGAAATCATTTATAAACCTGGTAGAATAAATTCTAATGCAGACGCACTTTCACGTAACCCTGTATTATGTATGGATACTTCGAGAAATTTTGATGACTTTATCAAGTTCCACTATATGAATAGAACATTACATGATATTCCGATAATAAAAGAAAATATTTTTTCAACAACGCCTAACGTCTTACTAACTTCAAAAGATTTTGACGAAGAGAATAAGTTTTTCAGTAATATCAATCAGCAGTACGATACGAATAGAATAAATCCAGACGAACTCTCTTTACATGACATAATCGTATTAAATAACAACGATAAGAAAACATACCTCATGGTAACCCATCTCAATTACTTCGACACTCCGAGCTCGAAAGATATATTTTATACATTACTAAATTTATTCGCGGAAATAAGAAAAGCTAACGAGACAAAATTGTTCATGAAAGATTTTCGTTTTTATAATCCCAATATGAAATTGGCTGTCATGCAAGACATGATATTTTACATCTTTCAAGATCAAGTTGATATAAATTTTGTAGACTCAGAAAAATTGTCACCAAAGACGAAAGATGACATAAACAAAATTATTTTCGAAAATCATTCAACATCCCTTGCTGGTCACCCAGGATTCAGTAAGACATACAAGAGGATAAAAGAAAATTACAAATGGTCTCACATGAAAAATGATATAAGAACATTCATAAAGGAATGTGAAAGTTGTAATAAAAATAAAGTAAACAGACATCCAATCAAAGCACCAATGCAAATCACATCAACATCTAGTCAAAGCTTCGAAAAAATATTTTTAGACGTGGTAGGTCCCCTCCCACTAACAGAAAACGGAAACAGGTTCATTTTAACACTACAAGATGACTTAACTAAATATTCTTATGGATACCCTATTCCGAATCACGAAGCAGAAACTATCGCAAAAAAATTTACTGAGTTTATTTTGATATTTGGAATTCCCAAATCCATTGTAACAGATAATGGCACCGAATTCACGTCTAACTTACTGAAGGAAGTAAATAAAATATTCAAAATAAAACACATTACTACTTCACCATATAGACCTCAGAGTAATGGTGCTTTAGAAAGAACACACAGTACACTGAAAGATTATTTGAAACATTTTATCGATAAAAATCAAACACTTTGGGACGAATACATTCAAACTGCCATGTTCGCATTCAATACTCAGATCCATTCTTCCACCCACTTCACCCCGTATGAATTAGTATTCGGAAATAAAGCAATTTTACCAAATAAAGTTATACAAGAACCCGAATTCAGATACTCTTATGATGATTATCACAACCAACTAAAGTTGAAATTAAATAAATCCTTTGAGATAGCTCGAGAAAATATAATTAAATCGAAAACCCAATCAAAAAAATATTATGACCGAAAATTAAATGATTATCATTTCAAAATTGGTGACTTGGTATATTTGATTGATAAAAGCACAAAAATAGGTGTAAACAAAAAACTATCTCCGAATTTCAAAGGACCTTATAAAATAGTAAAAGTGAATACGAATAATACAGTTGTTTTGAAAATTAAAAACAAGGATTGCACGTATCATAAAGACCAACTGAAACCGTATATTGTTACAGATGATGAACGTGACTACAACTCTGGTGATACTGACCCTGACCTTCTTAACGTTGTTTACGATAGTACAGAACCAGGAGTTGCCATATCAAATAACGAAGATTGATGAAAGAGGCGGTCTCTTTTATAAAGACTTAGGAACTGCCAGATTGTATAACGACTATTTCACACTTTTTACATTTTCCAATATTTCCTTTTATATTGAAAAATTGTCATTTCTTCAGAAAGTTTATAAAAAATCACTGAATCTTTGTCAACACACAGAACACTCTCAAATGCATCATTTTCATTGCGCAGATTCGTTAAACCTATTCGGAATTCAAATTCCAAGTTTGGAGAAGAAATTAGAAACATTAACTCACCTTGTAGGACATACTTTTGTGAATATTCGCAAAAAACGAGGCATTTTCAATGGCGTATCTACAGCTTTCAAATGGCTATTTGGTACCCCAGATTCCGATGACGCGGAATATTACAATGAAGCTATAACATCATTAATGAACAAAAATCGAGAAACACAAATATTGATGCAGCAACAAATACGTGTGATGACATCTGCTATCGAAAATTATAATAATTCAGTTATTGCTTTGAAAATAAATGAAGACAAGTTGAACGAAAATTTCGAAAAGTTCAATGAATTTTCCAAATTAGTATCAGATGAAATTAGTTTGCTAAGAAATCTAGAAATAATCACTGATCATATGAATATGATTATGCAACTTACAACTGAATTAAATGAAGAGTATGATACTTTAATAAATTCAATTTTATTTGCCAAACAAAACGTTATACACCCAATGGTGATTAGCCCTAAAGATCTTCAGAATGAACTTCTGAGAATTAAGTTAGATTCTAGTTTAAGTTTTCCAATTGATACAAATAATTATAATGATATGCACAATTATTACAGAATAAGCAAACTTCATGTCATTTACAATAACGAAATTCTCATTTTCTCATTGAAAATACCTATTTGTTCCAATGACATATTCAAACTCTACAATTTACTCCCATTACCTATAATTCGAGACGAAACAAAAAACATGTATTCCTTCATAGATCCTCCATATCCATTCCTTCTACTTAGTTCAACAAAAGTAAAGTATGGTAGAATGAAAGGTTTGTCTAACTGCTACGAGATCGACGATGGCTCAAGACTTTGTGAAGATCCAATCACATATCTCACTGCTCAAAATCCAACCTGCGAAGTCATGATGAAGTTAAGTTATACCACCAAGATCCCAGATGATTGCCCAACGAAAACCATCAAGGCCGACTTAGAGATTTACCACAAGCTTTCTCCTAACGAATGGCTATTTATAGTTACCAACCCGGTATCAGCAACCATCAGTTGTGAATCCAGCCCAGAAAAATTCACCGATCTGATAATTGAAGAATCAGGATACCTGAAACTTCAACCGAAATGCAAATGTTTCACGATGTCCTCAATTTTGGCAGCATCATCTGATAAATCAAGAAATTTTACTCACTATTTTCCACGAGTAAACATCGACACAGACGATTGTTGTGTAGATGAAATGCAGAAAATTAAGCAAATAACCATGGATCCTCTTCATTTGAGTAGCATCAACCTAGATGAACTTCGACATGCGAAACACAAACTAGAAATGTTCGACGAAACACTTCAGAAAGAAATCAATAAACCATTTCTAGGAGAACATCACACAATGTTCAATATTCTTCTATCAGTATCAATTATGCTGATAATTATTATGGCAATATGCTGTTGCTGTTGTCGTTATTGCTGTAATTGCCGATGGATTCCATTCATAGGACCATTTCTACCAAGAAAGAGAGAACACTCAGCCATCCGATTTTCCTACGATAACCACTCCATTACAAACAGCCAAGTTTTCATCCAGACGAGAGAAAATAACAAGACTTTTCCATCTCCCGAAGAACATGAACTACAACCATTCAATCGAACAACATCCACTCCGCATCTTCAAGCCATGCCGATACCAGAAGAAGACACACGATCCTACAGAAACCCATATCAATCTGTACATGGTCGTAAGTCAGTTTCCAGAGAAAAGATCTATTAATCAATGCACATCCGCATAGATTAATCTTAAGGAGGGAGAGATGTTATGTTCCACAACCACGCCACTGGAATATGCATCAAGAAAACGCTGATGAAGCAACGATGCTGCGAAGAAACTGTCGACGAGCTTTTCTCAATGATTCACTTTAGCACTTGCATAGAATAAACATGTTATCAAATTAATCCAAATCATATAATCTATAATCAACATTTGTAAGAATAAAACAATTGTGCATGTCTACTCTTCATTCTACAACTAACCAGGAAAGAACCTAACACTAGTTATGTTCAACGTTTTCCCGACGTTGAGCCGACCTTGTGAGATTTAACTTGGCAGTGAGCAATTTTTTATTGATGTAAACGTTTTCGTGGAATCATATCTTTGCAGTTAACTTTTCCAAATACTCACTATAGAGGACATGTCCCACAACAACAAGGATATACTGTTGGCTAGAATGCTTCGAAGAAAGAATAAATATCTAGTAAGAGAAGAAAAACTTGATCCAACCTAACCTCAAAATTGTATTAATGAAAATATGACTAGACAGGCAGTTTGGAGAACTTCAGTTCTTTTGGAACAAATGCTAACCTGGATGCAGGGATTGAGGAAAGCAACTAATTTTTATGAATAACACTACTGACAATTGTATGACACAGAAAAGCCAGTTTTATAATGTAGAGCAAGGTGTGTTCGTTAGTTGGACTTCGTTCAGTTTTTAGTCGGATAACCAACTTCAGTGGCGCTTTGGTTATATTTAGTTGTCTGGTTGACTAAGGTTGAAAGCAGTATATTTTTCAGTCAGTCGTGTTGATGTCTATATATTATAATACTACGCCATGTTTGATGCGTAATTATCTTCGGAAACATTGTCGGCCATTGAAATTTGGGACATAAACAAACATTAACAAAGGTCAACAGTACTCAAGAAACGATTAATATATTATTGCATCCTTTATAGTTCGCGTTTGGATAAATATTAACTTTGAATATTATATATCCAAATTATTTTTTTTGTTATTTTATTTTCTAGTTTTGAGAAATTAGCAACGGATTGAAGGAGCGCGTGTTTTTTGGCGTAAAACAATAGTATATTTGACAATAAACTGAAATGCGTTGATAATTTCTGTTCGGAAGTCTTCATTTTCTGGAAATACAAATAGAGCAGGTACCTATCATGAGCACACGAGTAAAACATTGGTAGTCGTCAGAAAGTTTTTACCAAGTGTCCATTTTGGTGATCAGTCGTAATGATTTGGTTGGAATATTTACTAATTTCTGAACACCTTGGAAAGTGAACTGTCATCGCTGCGCAAGAGGGAGCAAGGGTGTAGTTGTTTTTTGGGTAAGCTTAGCAACGTTTAGGAAACGACCATCTGCTACCTACAGTTGAAAGTGAAACGTTTCAAAAACCCAAAAATGATTGACTAAATTGGTGCAAAACAGGGTCGACTACGCAACTCATGTTTGGTTGCGCAACTTTTTCAAACACGTCGCAGGCAACGTTAAATTGCTGCTTGGGAGGTTACAGGTTCAAGAACTACCAATATAATTGATTTATCCTGTAGCAGTTGCTTCTGTTTATAAAAGTGTAAGTCCACCTTTTTTCGTAAATAATATTTGTAGTGACCCCTCGCGGAGAGTAGGGGTATTACATTGTGATCTCGAAGGACGAAACTACAGTGACTATATAACATAAACATCTGTAGACCTTTTGCCTTATCTATGCTGTAGACCGTTGATTCAGGTTGATTGAAGATTAAGATTACAAACTCAATCACGCTTAGACGCTTAGATCATATCACGTCATAATGGTCATAGCAGAGATAAGGTTATCTCTGATCAGAGATCACTATGCGTCACATTCGGCAAATCTGCGGCTAATAGGCGTTATCCAAAATGTCCAGTGACGTCATATCCAACTACTTGAACTAATCGAAATTATCTGGCGAATTTATCCAAGCAAACATCGCCGCAGCCGCAGACTGATCGGATTCAAAAAAACGAACGAATGCGATTCACCCATTTACCCATTGCCCCTGGGGTAAGATACGGTGAGTTACAAAATAAGATAGAAGTGTGTCCCTGAGAAAAGGGGGAGATTGGTGCGAAATAAGACTGATGGTTGCTATAGAGCGGTGAGCTTTGTAAAATCTTCCTTTAAGGTGAAATGTCAAAGAATAGAGGGAAATGTCTTGTTGGTTGTACACATAGATCTTATAAAGCTAGATCCGGCATCCTGCCCAGCAAGCACAAAAACATCTCAGAGATGTTGAAAGTACGAGATTTCGAGACATTGAACATCCACTGTGATATCCTGTTCATACATGAATAGTACTTTTATATAACAGCCAATGTCCGCCACAGGCGTCCATTTTCAGGATGTCCTTGGGATATCACAAAGATAACTCTTCCTAAGTTTTTTTGATAGCCTTTTCATAGACACAACAGAACATTTCCAAAGTGTTTAGTGTATATTGATTTGCATTGAATAAAACTTTTTTTAAGATCACTTTATATAGTCTTTTGCTATTCATTTGGACATTTGAGAAGAGATCTTCTTTCCTTTGTTTTGTTGGGATTTGGATTAGTGTGGTTGAAGAAGAACTATTATTTTCTTGCCGAAGTTTCGAATTAGAATGAATCATCATCAGGACCCATTTCAAAAGAGCCATGATAATTGGTCTATTATAGTTTGAAACTTCGGCGCGAAATTAATAGTTATCTACTTCAATCACACTTACCCAAACTTCAACAAAACAAATGAAAGAACATTTTCAGAGATTACCAAAATGACCAGAAATGGTTAAAAAAACACTTATATAATTTATGAACACTTTAAAAATATATTCCATCTATAGGACATATTTTTAGGAAAGAAAGATTTCACATTCAACTTGAATTAATATACTAACCACCAGTAATGTGTAACCTAATCTTGGTTTTATTAAAGACTGTCTCAACAACATATTTACATTTTAGTTTTGACATAATCACACTATAATACTGAATGAGGAGTTATATTTACACTAACTTCATATCTTCTCCTCTGTTAACACTAACAGCATGTGACTCTTGTACTGATTTGTACAAAAATATACCAGAATACCACTCCACTCTGCACATAAGCTATTCCATATTGACGGTATTTCCTGGATCAGAATCACCAAAGCAAACTGTTCTCTTCACCCCATTGTCTATGCTGTGAGGCTTCTATTTGATCTTTCTTGATGGAAATGTCAGTTTTGTATTGATGTTTGTTCGTGAAATCTTATTTATATCTACCTCCAACAGTGCCTCCAACTGAAAAAAAGATGAAGTAACTCCGTTTCTTCGACTGATCTACTTATTCACTCACCTGTCCATCAAAATGATCTTCACAAAAATACTTGGTGGTTGTGATAGCTGTATCAACAGCAGAAAACCATCTCATCCTAATGTGTCTTTATTGTTCGGAATGGAAATAACAAAGTTTCTTTTCACAGTTATCGCTATTGTTCGAATTCACAAGAACTTTTTGAATGATTTTTTACATCACAACTGAGAACAATAACTTTAACCTCAATTTTCGTTGACTTGTTGAAGAATCTTTAACTAAGTTCAACTGTATAGGACGGCTCAAATGGGCTCAATCCACTGAACCCTTCATCCCGGGCGTGACGTCGAAAAGTATGTTATATGACCTCATTGACATCCACAAGTAAACATTTTTTTGACCTCGCTAGTACCTCACCGTATATATACAAAGAAACGCCACACAAGAACAAAAACAATACTTTCAACATCTTCTGAAGACCTCTTAAGGAAGTGCATATTGCGTCACAGAAAAACATCCACATGCCAACATTTTCAGAACATCCCAAAACCTCCCAGGGATGTTTGTGCTCGCTGGGTGTAGTATTTTTTGGTCTAGAGGGGTCTGCAAGATAGTCGGTACTATGGTCTCGTGGGACAACACATTTGCATCACATTTGTATGGTCAACAACTAAAACGACCAATCAATGGCTTAAGTACTTCAACCCCCCGGTATGGACAAAAATAAAAACGACGGCTTACGGCCGTATTCGCCGTATACTTTTATGCTAAGCTTAGGATTCAAGCTCGCTTAACAATGTTGTGTATTTATATTTGTAAGGTAAATCTTGAGTGGATAATAAAATCCAATTCGGTTCTGATGAATTTCTTTATTCCATACCTCGTTTATAATCAACAACCTTTGCATTGAATATTCTTATCTAAATTACATTTCGTAGCAAAATGACCACCACCGCACCTGAAACATTTAGTATTATTTGAATTTTTAGAAGTACTTGTAATCGTTAACGAATTATTCGAATCTCTTCTGTTCTTGATAATATGATGAGTCTTCTTCGCATCTCTTGATCGGCCCCAGATAATCGATAGAATTATTTTGGCCACCGTGTAGTTGAATTGCATCTTTCTCTGACAGTTCCATACTTGTTTGTAGCCTTGTAGCTTTTATTGTAGCTATTCTGACAGCCTTGTCAAAAGTTAAATCGACGGATTCCAGAAGTCTTGCTTGTATTCTTCTGCTTTTGAGAGTCCAAATACAAATTGATTCCATACCTAGTGCAGTTTTCAGATAATCACCATAATCACAGTGAATACTCAACTTTTGTAAATAAGCCGCATACTCTTGCAAACCCTCTCCATTTCGCTGCTTTCTCTGGTAGAATCACTAGAATCTGAAATTTTCAGCTATTTCCAAGGGTTTTGGAGAATAGAACTGTTCCATTTTCTCCGTCAACTCGTTGAAAGTTTTCTTGTTTGGATCCTCTGGTGACACTTTATCGCATAATATCTCGAATGATTTGGAACCAATGTAGTGAAGAAGATAAGGTACCCTTAATACCTCCGTAACTTTGAAAACCGTAAATGCTCCTTCCAATCTTTGCAACCATCTTCGGAACTCTATCGTACTTGGCTCGAATGGTTCAATGTTGAAAGAAGTTTGTTTGTATGGAGATCTCCGCCATGACAGTAGTTATTTAACTTATGTAGAATCGTGATTCTTATCCCATCCTCGTCGCCAATCTGTTGTGTTTTTATATTTGTAAGGTAAATCTTGAGTGGATAATAAAATCCAATTCGGTTCTGAATTTCTTTATCCCAACTCTCGTTTCTAATCAACAAACAATACGAAATTGTATGATTTAAAAACGACCTTGAAGTCAAGCTTAGCTTAAAAGTATACGGTGAATACGGCTGTTAGTACTTTCAACCCCCCCGGACCTTCAAAACAAATAACCTGTGGATACACATTTTCAAATTTGACGCGCCCCCACCAATGAAGAAACAACTCATGCGATTGGTTGCGATCACTTCAGTCATTTGTCAATAATGTGCCTTATATGTCAGTTATGTCATTGTTATGTCATGTCTCAGTCATGTCCATGATGTCATGTCATTTTTGTGAGAGCCAGTGAAAGCCGAAAGCATTTGATTTGAAAGTACTTTGAAATTAGATTTGAATTCCAGAATATAATGTTGAACACTAATTATTAAGTTAAACTCATTATGGAAGTAGGAAATTCTGTTAAAATTGATCAATTCAATCGAATACAAGTAAAATGATATATTTTAATGCCTATCAAGGAGTTTTAATTATTTATTTTTCAGGGAGCAACATTGATCCTTGGTGAAAAACATTATCCAGTTTTCAAGGGAATTAACTGTATAGGAAGAAATAAATTGGCCATAATAAATATCAAACATTTGGTAACATCTTAAATGTCTATTGAATTATGAGCTTATAAAAGTTCCTATCTTTTTAGAATGTGAGCCAGAACCAAGCTATCATTGTAATAGTAGATGAAAACCAACATTTCATCAGTGATCTCAATTCTTCAAATGGAACTTTTATCCACAATGCTAAACTTGTCCCTTTCAAATTGTATGAACTCACAAATGAAGTAGACATAAAGTTTGGTGATGTTGAAGCAAGATATAAGGTGAAAAATAATTTTTTGACCAGTGCCATTAATATTTACAATGCTTTCATTTATAGGTGGAAGACCATAACACAACTGTGAGGTTACAGGAAACTCTAGGGATGTCAGAAACTCAAAACATCACACAAAATTTTTATGCTTCAAATACACAACTTGTTATCAACACCTCAACTTCAAATCAGTCAGATCAACATAATTACTCAAATATATCACAACAGAAAAGTGATCAACCAAACATTACAGAAGATATACATGATATGGCCACACAAGTTGAAAGATATCCTGAACAATCCACAGTAAAGGTTACATTTGCTAAGCCATTTGTCAAATCCATAGTGAGATCAGTTGAAGAAAGTATCAGTGATATACATAATGCTCCAACTCAGGTGATTAATTTAACTGATCATTCATCTGATTCAAAATTAATAAGTAGAAATAGCCCAGAGAATATTGAAGAAGATATAGAAGCTACACAAGTTATGAATTATCCTGATAAATATGATGTTTCAAAGTTGACTGGAAGAACACACTCACCTATTCAAAATGTATCAAATGGTCCTGAAGAGAATATTAGTTCAATAATCCAAAAATCAGTAGAATCATATTCTAGTGAAGCAACTTCAGCAGGAACTGAGATTATCAATAGTGAAGAAACATCAAAAATTGTTGATCAAATGAATACCACATTGCATTATAAGCAAAAGAGTGTCATACATAATAGTCAGATACCTTCTATCTCAGGTCTAAATATTACCAAACATTGTGAGCAAGAAGACTCCTTTATTAATCACACAAAGGCAATGGAAATAGAAGGTGTTATAGATGAAACAATTTTGCAACCAAATGATGAAAACAGTAATGATTCTGTGGATTTTTTTACAATGCAAAACATGGATGAAGAACACATTGATAGTATCAAGGTTAGTGAAGATATTTTGAAAGATAATACATTAGAGCAAACTCCATGTGAAACTGATGGATATCAGCTGAAACAATCTGTACAAAACTTGATCAATAAAGAAAGTATTCCAGGATCAGATATTCAACTTGCAAGCAAGGTGCTATCATTTGATTCAGGATCTGAAACTGATATAGAAGATTCTGAGGAAGATATTCCAAGAGGAGAAGAAATGAAAAATACTGGTTCTAATGATGATAATATTCATGACATTTGTACAAAGGAAAATAATTTGAAGAATCTTGATCATGATAATGATATAGACAATACTCAAGATATCTGTATGAAGAAGAAACCTTTGAGAAAACTTGATTCAGATGATACTACTGATACTAGTGAAGATATCTGTATAAAGAAGAAACCTTTAAAAAAACTGGATTCAGGAGATAATACTGATACTAGTCAAGATATCTGTGTAAAGAAAAAACCTTTAAAAAAACTGGATTCAGAAGATGATTACATAGATAGTACTCAAGAAATTTGTATGAAGAAAAAACCTTCAAGAAAACTTGACTCTGATGATTCTGACAATGATACCAACAGTTTCCCAAGCAAAAAGAAAAAAATTGAATCTGAAAATGTTACCACTTTGACCAACAATGTTAAAGATTATGTCTCAGAATCAGAAACAGATTGTGAGGATGAATGTCCTGCAAAAACTGTTGAATCTTCAGACAATATTAAAAATAGAGCAGAAACCAATGGAGCAAATGATGATTCAGATACTAAAAATGAAGATAATGATCAACCAGCTGAAAATAAAAATGATCATGAACTAAGTTTACAACAAAATGACTTATCAAAACTTGAAAAGAGCAGTTTGAATGATACAGACTGTATTCCAGCTACTCAAGATGCTTTTGCTGAGGCATTCAGTTACCACTCCTCAAAAACACAAATTAATGAGAATCAGTCATCTGAGGAAGAGAGCTTCAAACTTGGTATAACACAACTCATGGAAGATAGTACAGAAAATAAAACTGAAGAATTCAGAGACAATAAAAAGTCATCCAATGATGATTATATTTCCACTAAAATAGACAATGATAATCAAAAATTAAAACAATATCATGGATCTGAGGTAGCAAATAGTGATGACATATTTTTGGAACCAACTCAAAGGGTCAATATTGTGACAGAAGATGAGCAATCAATGAAAAATACTGTGGAAAACCCTAGCTCACCAAAGAATGATGATTTTTATTTTATGCCCACACAAAAAATCAGCAGTGAAAAAGACATCCAATCTAACTTCAAAATTCCTTCAAAAAAGTTCACATTCAAAAAGCGAACAGCAAATTTAGAGGAATCTCTGTCTAAAATTTTGAGCAATGATCTCAGCAATGATATAGAAGATGATGTTTATATGGTAGCAACACAACAGATTGATGTTTCTGTACCTCAAAAGGAAAATAATGTGAGTGGTACTTTTGAGCAGGCTACACAGAAGTTGAATGTGGAGAATGATGATGATGTTTTTCTTCAGACCACTCAGTGCCTGAGTGTTGACTCAAAAAAACATCCAGAGGGTTCTAGAGATGATGATGTGTATTTCTTACCAACTCAGCAAATAAGTGTTGAAGAAGATGATGCAAAAGCAGGTAATTACTTATTGTAACTTGAAACTCTCATTTCAAACATTTTATTCATATAACATCTTTTTCTGTGAATCATGGAAGAACATTTTTTGAAGCAATTCACAGATCCTGCATTCATATTGTCGTTATTGAAGTAGCAGGTTATCAAGAATTCTCATAATTTTGATTAATCTGCTATTCCAACAGTATAAATACATTCACTGTTCAAAATATTGACACTGTCAAAAATTTAGGCAATGACTTGTATTAATCAATAGTAAATTTGTAACTATAATCTTATAAGGAGTGTATTCAGTGGTAGTTGGTTATTCCGTAGCTGAGAAAAAGTATTCTACTGAATATAACATACCTATAGAAAAAATGTATGTTTGATACTCAACCTAAAGCATTAATTTTTATAACTCATCTATATTACATAATAACTTCTCAAGTATCTACCTATCCTTTATAGATCTTTATTATAGATGGAGATGGCAAGAATGATCAAGATGAGGAATATATGCTGGAGACTCAAATTTTGCCGGAGAGAGAAAAAAAGGGTTCAAAGGAAACAAAAGAGTCAGCAGGAGCTTTCCATGGTCAAACATCAATGGATTCTGCTGTCATTCTGAATGATATGAACATGTATTCTCATGACACCCAGTCAGAAATGCTTTTTTCAGATGAAAATGTGCAGATCTTTCCACCTCCCGACAATTTTAGGCCAGAAAATCCAGTGATTCATGTACTGAATGAAGAATCAAAAATTGAAGAGAACAATTCAAGGCCAGAAAATCCAGTTATTCATGTAGTGAATGAGGAAACAGAAATTGAAGAGAACAATATTAGGCCTGAAACACTAGTGATTCATGAACTGACAGTGATTCCTGTACTGAATGAAGAAACAGAAATTGAAGAGAACAATTTTAGGCCTGAAAAACCAGTGATTCATGAACTGAATGAAGATTCAGAAATTGAAGAGAACAATTCAAGGCCTGAAAATACAGTGATTCATGTACTGAATGAAGAATCAAAAATTGAAGAGATAAATAAAGCTGATTCTGGAATTTTGAGACACTCAAGTCCATTGAAAATCAATGTTTCTTCACCATCAAGAAGTAAATTCACTAGGAAATGTGATATCAAGAGTTTGCAGGACAAGATCAAGGCTGACATTAAAAATGATGATGCTGAAACACTTAGTCAGATTGAAACATTCATCAAAAAGCCAGTAGAAAATGTTTCAGAAAAACCTGAAAAAATCATTGGAGAGGAAGAAACTCTAAGCCAAATTGAAGCGTTTGTGAAAAAACCATTAGACAATATGTCAAAGAAAAATATTGAAAAAGAAGAGGTAGAAACTCTAAGCCAAATTGAAGCATTTATTAAAAAACCTCTAGATGTGAATGACTCCAGAGTCAGAAGATCTGTTAGAAAAAATCAAACTATTTCAGAAGAAACAATAAGAACAGATGATGTCAATCAAAGTTTTGCCCTATTGGAAACAAAAACATCAAAGGTGAAGCGTCAGCCAAAGAGAGATATCATCGATGAAATTAAAGTTACTGTCACCTCACACAGGAGGAGCATGAGTGTAGCAGAGAGTTCAATTAAAGAGGCTTTAGATGAGTCATGTCTTGTTAAGAAATCCCGGAAGGTTACTGTAAATAATAATGTTGAATCGAGAAGCACTAGAGGAAAGCGGAAACCTGAAAAAGCCAAGGATAGGGAACCTGAAGTACCATCGAAAGTTTCACGATCTAACTGTGTGAGTGAAAAATCGAGTACTGATTTAGCGCCAAGAAAAAGTTCACATACTTTGAAAAAAAATAGAAACTTCACCACAGCAACAGTTTCTGAGGAAACATCAACATCTTCAGACAGCTGTGAAAATGATCTGGATAATAGGAAAAATAAGACAGTTACAGTTGATGGTGATATGTCCTCATCTGTAGATAACACCAATGCTATCAGTGTATCCTCAATTACTCTCCATAAAAGAGGGAAGTCTACACTGAAAAATAATGAAAATGTTGGCAATATCTTGGGAAAAAGTGAAGCAAGCAAATCAGCAATGAATAGTTCAAAAAATTCAAAGAGAATTGTAGGAATGGAGAAATCTAAAATTCAAGAAAGGATTGAAACCACTGAACCATCAACTCCCTCAAAAAGGAAGACAAACTCTAAATTCAAAGTCGAATCTGATGAGTCTGTTTCTACACCTGAAAGAAACAATAGGTCAAATTCAGATGACACTCTTCTTAGTTCTGCTGAGGTGAGTTTTTTTAAATTTTTTATAAATAGATGATTCCACAATTTTGAAACATGCTCTGGCGTTCAACAAATTTGGTGAATTATAGTTTCTTCATCTGCTTTACAGAGGTCAAGAAGAAAGCAAAGGCCAAAAGTTGTCTTCACCATGTTGGATAATCCTCAACTAGAGCTGTACATAAAACACCTAGGTAAATATTGGTTTCGTTTGTCGACCTTAAATAGTTTTTATTGTAAATTGTTTTTCAAGGTGGAAGAGTTGTTGATGGAGTAGATGCATGTACAGTGCTGGTCACAGGAGAAGTCAAAAGATCACAAAAACTCTTAGAAGCAGTAGCACAAGGAAAGCCAATTTGTTCACCTAGCTGGATCCAAGCTTCCAAGAAATCCAATGAATTCTTGGGTGAGTCAAGATACAACATAATGAATGACTACATTCACAACATTCAATGAATAAGTAAATCTGGAACAACTTGAGTAAAATCCAATAATAGACAAGGAACAATCTTTGAATATATCTTCAAAAATAGTTATTATATATTTTGACAAACTGAAGATGGCCATTCTACTAACCATTCTACTAGCCTGTTTATACTACATCTTGTTGGATTCACATAGAGTAATAGTGCATTCACATACTAGTTTTTCGCTTTTTGGCTTATGGCGTATTGAGATTCCATCGGCCGATCTTTGTGAGCGCGCATCAAGGTCATCTGCCAAAAAGTCAAGTTAGTTCCGACATTTAGTTAGTTCTGACTTTTGCCTAAAAGAAAGTCCGATTTTCGATATTCTGAATACATGTAGGTACAGTGTGGCATTTGCGACCAGTATCACTGATAGTAGGGGAGCCCAAGCGGGGATTTACTCGATCGCGGCAAATTAACATAAATACCTTACACCCAGTTGAGCACCTTCAGCAAATCTCAGCCCTCTATATAGAGCCGCGCATGTGGGGCAGCCCATCAAAAAAGTAAAAAATCGATCGTTGGATATACTCGAGCGCGTCAGATTAATTACATGCAGAAAAGTGTGCATTTAAAAAATCTGACGACTTGTGCGTGACCGAAGAAAATTTCACAAAGTTGTAAAAAAAATTTCACTCGGAGAGCGTTGTTATTTTTTTTTATGTTGAAGAAAATCATTCAACGATCACGATAATAATATTATCTGCCGATTTCAACGAGCCGAAAATGTTCAAATTGTCCCACTCCGCGTGTATTTTTCCTTCTCGCATCATCCCCATGCTTCCTGTTGCCATGATACATTATGTGTACAACGCTTTGGTTTGTTAATTGCTCCGAACAAGAAGTATTGCCGCAAATTGTCTGAAGCCAACATGAAATTCATATTCAAGTTTTTTCCTCTGCAGAGGTTGCCACATCGTAACGTTTTAAAGTGAAAATTTCACACCCAACATTTTCGACCAATCAAAAGCCCATATTTTGTATCGTTACCATAGCAACTAGAACGATTTCTGGAAATTTTTCTCACTTCGTTAGGGAAAGGAGCATGGTATTACACTGGAAATTTTTTGACGTATATAAATTTACAGTCACATTTAAAAAAAAGTGTTTAAGAGTGTTTTTAACCGCCAACTTAGATGCAAAGCAACCCTCGTAAGTCTAGGACTTGTATGAGTAAGGAAAACGAGGACCTTAGCTTTTTAAGTTTCATCCGAAGCACTACTCGGCTGGTTACCGTGGAGAGTCCGAACGATTGAAATCTTGGTACCAAGAATGTTCGGTTGGTCATCTACCTCCTCCCGCTAAACGATACTATAGAAATAAATAAATATTTCCAATAGCCGCCGGGATTTGGACTGCGGACCCTCTGGACCATAGACCAGCGCCTTTGCGCACTCGGCCACCAACCCAGTTTGAACTATATTTAACTTCAGACATTTGGGTACCACTTTCTTGTGGGAAAGTATATTTCTACCAACTTTAGTGGAATAAAGTTAGTCAAGAGTAATGGTTTGAACTACCTGCAGCTACCTTTTTATTATTTTGCGTAACTATATATAAGGTCGGTATTTTGTAGTTTATTTAGCGTAACCTCAACTGGAGTCTTGGTGTGAAGATCTCTTACCGAATAACGCTCTAGCTTCATTAAATACAGAAAATTCTATCTCGAACACGACTATTTTTTGGAAAATTCATGTTCTCGAAAACATTTCCTGCAATAATTGAAGCTCTAGTGGTATTATTAGTGACTCTTTCACGCACTTGTCAAATGAACCAATCAGGAGCTCTAGTTGAGATTACCGATAACACAAACTTGACAGAGTGTCAAGTTCGGTGTTTTCACTGTTTCAGAGTTGTGTATGTGACAGTGAAACGTCAAACATAAATAATCACGCTGATTCTATCAAATTTAAGATTTTTACTATTCACTTTGTTTGTGAAATAGTCTACTAAAATTCCACTCGTGATTGGATTTATCTCATAAGTCTGTTTTTTATTTCATTACTCAACTGAGTTGCTTGAAGGAAACACCACTCGTGCTGCGGACTCATAGAAAGGGGTGCGATAAACGAAGTTTTACCCCAGTTTTGTGTGAAAATTTTAATAAGATTCTACTCAAAAATGTGCAGAAGACAACATTTCACTCAGTGTCGCATCATTCGTTGTATCAATATTATTTACCCACCCTTAAATGCAACACAATTTATGATAATTTGGAATCTGGTTCTCTCGACGCTATAGAGTATGCACTCATCATTTTACTACAAGTGATAAAATGGTTGACCCTAGTAGTAAGAAAATGCTCAGAGTAGTAGATAAGCCTATATTTAGTGTAATTGATTGCAATAACATGTTTGATGTTATATTTTTCAAGTTCGAAACTTGGAAACTTCATAATACCAGAAAATAAACAATATAGTTCGACAGTAAATTAATTCTATTATCATTCGAGTAATAGATCCAATATGTATATTTTCAGAAAACTTTGATTTTAGATTGTTTTTATTAACATTAAGGAAGGATGGATATGATAATTTTGTAAGTAAATCAATTTAAGACCCAGATAGCTGGGGTATTCTGTTGATAATTCCCAAAGACAATACCCATACATACCAGGGCATACATCATGTAACCTTTTTTTATTTTTAGCATCTAATCTTCACAATTCGAAAAGTCCCCACGACGTACGAGTAAATTCCCATATAGCTTCTCGGCCTCCCCTACTATAAGAACATTCAACTGTCTAGCTTCCCTTCTTTGAAGTTATCTCTGAATTTCACCACTCTGCTAACAGGACAATATTCTTATTTGAACCAAATTTAAAAAAGCAACTCAAGGCAATTTTATTATAATCCAGATATTGATTTATCTGAGATAAAAACAATTGGACACCTTTTGACGCCGCATTTTCTTTTTGAAAAAAGCTTCAACATCCCAAATGACAAAAAAAGAAAAATCGTTATAAACAGTTATGAATTATAATTTTTTTTTCAAATATTTTCTTATGATATGGTAAATATCATAAATTAAACGTTTCATAGAGCGAAAATCATAGTTCTTGCTATAATGCCAACCTAAACTTGCCCTAGAATTCAATTGAGTATCCCAATTTCTCATAATGAGCTACTGAATTTCAGATCCTTGGGATTTCATACTAATAGATAAAGAAGCTGAATCGAAGTGGAATTTTTCTCTAAGGGAATCTCTGAATAGAGCAAACTGTAAAAAGTTGTTATCAAATTATAGTTTTCAACTGATGGTCAGTAAAGCTGTTGATGTTCTAAAAGGTATGTATATCACTCAAAAACAACAATTGCTTATTAGGTAGAATAATAATATTCACAATATTTCTTGTAGGTGAATTATGAAATGGCATCGATCAATTAGATCGTAGATAATCATTCTAATCATATCTCAACAACTTCATACTAATTTCCCGCTATGTCGTGACTTGCCACAAATGTTTCTCAAAAGTGGCCTATTATCAGATTTTTTCATTCCATTGGATTCTAAACATTTCATATACCTATCTATCACAGTTTTCATGTAATTCGTACGATATATGAAAAACTCTCAATAGAATTCGTATTCTGAATCCAAACTTTTTTCTTTTTTGCTTTTAAAAAAATGGAAATTGTCTACTCGGACGAGGGTATTAGTAATTTCTGCTGTCAAGAGAAAAACATATTGTAAAGTAATCGCTTGCTTGAGTTTAAGGGATACAAAGGAGTGTTTTAATCTCAATCGTACATAATTCTAGTTAAACGTTCATCGTCTAACTTTTCATACCGACGAAACTCCCAGGACACCTACTAAAAAATTGTAGCTTTGACCTAATTGTTTGATTCATACCAATATGATGATGATTCTAATATCCTTCAACTACAAAGTAAACAAGGTTTCTTCTTTAGGAAAATGAGAATTTCGCTCCAAATTTCTATTCAGTTTGCTGCAAAGTTCATGTATTATTCGAGCATTCATAATAGGAAAGTATTCAAATGGATTTATCCTCGGATTTATCTAGTACAATGCCAAACCATGTATAACCAAACTACATAGCAAATTTATTTTCGAAAACAAATAAGCCCTTTTCAGCGATTGTTTTGAAAAAACCTTTGACCACAGAATATCATTACTCTCTATTTCTCTCTCAGCTGAAGTCTCGGTCTTGGTGTCCCATCTTCATAATTCATCAATATTGATACTTATTATTTTGTGATATCCATGGGTTTGTTTTTTAGGTGCCATTGAAGCTGGTGGTGGCAAATGTGTAACAAGAAATCCTGGAAAAAATTACGATGGACATTTTGTCGTTGTCGCATCACCCGAATATAAAGCAAAATTAACAAAGCTCAAAAACCAGAACCCGAACATCACAATTGTGGAACCCGAAGCAATATTTGATGGAGTATTGAGGCAAGAGCTGAGGTTTAAAAAACATTTGATTGCCTAGAAATTTCTTCGAGTGAACTGATGAAAATTGATTACCTAGGATTTCTATGATATCTATGATATCTATGAAAATCGAAGTGGACATTGCATAATTTGGCTCTCTTGGTGGTGATGTTTCGATATGTCATCATTGATATACATGGATTATTTCTTATTATTTTATATTATACGACACGTTGCGACCAAAATAAATATTTTTATATTATCACATTGAATTGCTTCGATTCAGTCGAGTTTTCGGTCCTTAGTGTTTCCCCTGAAAATGGTTAATTAGTTGCCGAAAGACGTATCTGGTTTTTTTCAAATATTTTGGGGTTTTCGGTTTATATTTCATTATTCTGTATATTCGACGAGATATATCATTCCTTCAATTTTGGTACTTCGTTCAATTTGATGGCTTTTTTATTTCGATTTGATTTAACTTATATCAGCCACTCACTCCCATGTTTTGGGACATGAAAGATTTGTTTCTGGAGTAGTTCTTTTTTCCGCCGCAGAGTGTCGTTAAGTGTTTCTTGGAACGCGGCTCACTGCATTGAAATATACGAGAAAGAAATGCGATGTGAATTTTTTCACGTCTCAGGAAGAGAGAAGCATTTGCGATATGCATTCACAGTGTGACTCGTTGCATGGACTACGAGCAGATATAATTCAATGTTATGTATGGTATTTGCAAGGATAGTAGTTGCTTTATGCTCGTGGTCTACCAATCATTCAAACTGCGTTTGATTGATTATTAATTGGACAAGACGAGATATGCCTTTCTATCAATTTTTGATACTCAAGGAATATTTACATTCTTGAGGTCGAGCGGGCTCAAATCGGAAACAAGAATGAAGGATGATATTTTCAACGCTATTTCCGACACCGTATAATTGAAATAGATTCTAAAGTTATAGTTATACAGTATCAATACAACATTTGATAATAATAATAATAATAAACGCTTTTATTGGTAGAATAGTTACATAAAATAGTAATTCCAATAATAATGAGTAATTTCTACCAAAAGGCAGAGTTAGCTTTTGTTTGACCCAAAAGGGTCCGACAAGTGCTTTCTTCCACTCAACCCGATGAAAATAAAAAAAAAAGAAAAAGAAAACAATGATGCATTGTATCCCTATTACAGAGAAGTAACAGTAGAGGTAAATAAAGCAAACATAACAATTAACATACATGGATTAAAAATAAATATACATGATTTTCATGGATCAATAATGAAAACAACAATGTTTAGAAAGAGAAATTAGTCTATCCAATTAGAATATCAAACATAGTTTGAAATGAATGTCTGGTAGACTACGAGCAGAAAACAACTACTTTCCTGGTAAATACCACGCAGAACATTGAATTATATCTGCTCGTAATCCATGCAACGATTCACACTGTGAATGCAGATCGCAAATGTTTCTTTCTTCCTAAGACGTGACAAATTCACATCGGGACAGGCACGCCTAACAACCTACAGACCGGTTTCGGGCTTATTGGCCCTCATCAGTGCAGGGTAGTTATCCGAGTAGAGACCGTAAGATCTCCACTCGAAGCGTTGCCTGTCCCAATGCACCTTCGTCGCGTTTATTTGACCGCACTGAGCCGCGTTCCAACAGACAATTGGAAGTGGCGACACCATGCGGCAGAAGAAAGAAACACTCCAGAACTAAATCTCCCAAATCACAGAACTTGGAAGTGGCTTATAGCTCGACTAAGCTAATAAATGAAAAATGGAAAAGCCATAAATTGGACAACAATTTTTAGAAAGAGAAATTAGTCTATCCAATTAGAATATCAAACATAGTTTGAAATGAATGTCTGGTAGACTACGAGCAGAAAACAACTACTTTCCTGGTAAATACCACGCAGAACATTGAATTATATCTGCTCGTAATCCATGCAACGATTCACACTGTGAATGCAGATCGCAAATGTTTCTTTCTTCCTAAGACGTGACAAATTCACATCGGGACAGGCACGCCTAACAACCTACAGACCGGTTTCGGGCTTATTGGCCCTCATCAGTGCAGGGTAGTTATATATAGTTATAGTTGTCACGTCTTAGGAAGAAAGAAACATTTGCGATCTGCATTCACAGTGTGAATCGTTGCATGGATTACGAGCAGATATAATTCAATGTTCTGCGTGGTATTTACCAGGAAAGTAGTTGTTTTCTGCTCGTAGTCTACCAGACATTCATTTCAAACTATGTTTGATATTCTAATTGGATAGACTAATTTCTCTTTCTAAAAATTGTTGTCCAATTTATGGCTTTTCCATTTTTCGAAAACAACAATGTTATATAAATGAATTAATGAGAAAAAGAAAAAACAACGATTTGGTGGTGGATTATTCAAAGGTTAAAATCACCAGTTAAAAGAAGTATTTTCAAATGTTTCCTGAAACCGAATATATTCATTTCCTTCAAATCTTCGGGAATCCGGTTGTACAGCTTGGTTATCATATATGAAAAGGAAGACCGAAACTGAGCAGTGGTGTGCATAGGTGGTGTCAGTCGAGATTTAAACCGAACATTGACATTATGGATATCGGTACGAAACGTTATTCTTCGATACAAATAGGGTGGTTTATGAGTCGTTATTACCTTATGGTATAAGATACAGGCATGCAAGGTCCACCTTTTGTCGATATTCAGCCAACCTATTTCATTCAAAGGGCCAGTTATATGAGCTCTCCTTCCTATTCCACAAATCAAGCGAACACAAGAGTTCTGAACTAGTTGAAGACGTTGCGCATCTCTTTTCGAAATAGCCGGTCCATATATGATATCACCGTAATTCAAATGCGAAAGAACCAGGGATTCACATAAGATAGTTTTACTACGTTTATCGAGGAATTTTCTGTTGGCGTAAATTAATTTCAAATTAGAGAAAGCTCGTCTTATAACCAAGTTGACGTGTCTTGTGTAATTCAATGAGGAGTCAAGGATAATTCCCAAATTCTTTGCATGATCAGTAGGAGAAATTAACACGTTCTTAATTTTTATATTCAATATACCCGAACAACGATTACGTGCCAATTTTCTACCGAATAACATGACTACAGATTTATCAGGATTCATTGATAAACAAAACTTCTCCGAGATAGAAATAATGGACTCTAAGTCAGCGTTCAATTGGGTGTTTGCCGCCAGTAGATCGGTTTCTGGAAATGATAAATAGATTTGGGTGTCATCGGCATAAAAATGACACTTGCTGAATTGAATATAGTTACTGAATTCATGAGTATAAATAATAAACAGTAAGGGGCCCAGAACTGATCCCTGGGGAACCCCATTCTCCACAGTTAGAAATTCGGATATATCTCTGTCCACCATAACCGCTTGCATTCTGTCAGATAAATAATGCTTCAATAAAGATACTGCACCTTCAGAAAATCCAATGAAATGTAAAATTCCTAACAGAAGCTGGTGTTTTATTCTATCGAATGCTTTGGAGTAATCGAGCATGACCATTGCTGTGAGTTTATTGTGGTCAATTGCAGTGAGGATATCGTCAGTTATCTTGAGGATGGCAGTAACACAGCTATGCTGAGATCTAAATCCAGATTGGCATGAGGGTATGATACGGTTCGATTCCAAATGTATTTGCATTTGGAGAAAAATATGTTTTTCGAATGCCTTAGCGAGCGTGCATAGGATGCTGATAGGTCGCAGCGATTTCAAATCCACAGGATTGGGTACTTTAGGCAGTGGTAAGATGAAAGCTTTTTTCCAAATAGAAGGAAATACACTAATATTAATGCAGAAATCAAAAATGTGACAAATGACTGGGAGAATCACGGGGCAACAGTGCAATAACATAGTTATATTAATTTGGTCGGCACCATACGCCTTCGAATTTATAGATAAAAATATCTTATAAATGTCAGTATCTGATATACCAGTAAAAAAGTGGTTACCCACGCCAGGTCGCCTATGGTCCAAATAATGGGTTAGCACATCTATGTCGAGAGTAAGATCCCTAAAAGAAGAATTTATAAAATGTGTATTGATATCAGAAGCATTTTTTAGGTGATCTGGAATACCTCGAGAATTGTTTTTAGTCTGTATACCAAGATTTTTGAGTTCTTTCCAAAAGTGTCTATTGATTTTATTATTTTGTACTCTGAACTGCAGATAAGCCTTCTTCTCACGGATGATGGCATACTTAGTTTCGTTTCTCAACACTTTGTAATAGTTCCAGTGTTCCAGACGTCTCGTACGCTTGAATCTTTTAAGAGCTTTATCTCTAAGCGACATCATTTTCTTTATGACCTCTGTAATCCACGGTGAATGCGGTCTACTAATTTTCACCGTTTTCAATGGCGCATGATGGTCGAAGAGCTCGAGTAAAATTTTATTGAATAAATCAATCTTGGCATCAATATTGTCTAATTGAAAAATAGGGGTGAAATCAATGAGTTCAAGGTCAATCGAGAAATCATTTTTGTCAAAAGATTTGTATTCACGAAAAGTGTATAATACCGGTTTCTTCGAAGTGGTGATTGGACCAAAGGAGCAAGTCACCATGCAATGGTCCGTAATATGTGATACATCAATGGCATGAATATTTTCGACCGGTATGGTTTCAGATGAAATTATAAGGTCGATGATTTTGGCTGATGATGGTCCGAAACGGGTAGGTTCAGAGACAAACTGTTCGAGAGCATATGCGGTTAAGATGTCGTCAAGTCGTTTAGAAGAGAGATTTTCAGTGGCTAACATGTCAATGTTGAAATCTCCTGTGATTAAAATTTCGTCAAAGTTTGGCGCAACAGAACTGATAACAAATTCAAAGTCATTGAGAAACTCTTCAATTGAGAAAGAAGGTGGTCGGTAAAGAACACCAACGGCATATTTCTTATTATTCAATTCTAAAGATATCCATAGTTGTTCAGTATTGATGGTTTTCAGAGGTACCTATCTGTCCCCCTTTGGATAGGTGTAATCGTTTTCATAAATGACATATCATGTGACTTAGGAGACGCTACAGAAAAATATAGAAGTTTTTGAATAACAAGAAACAGAGTATGTTTATTGAAAAATGCATTCGCTACCCAAAGCGC
Source organism: Chrysomela aeneicollis (assembly GCA_029955515.1). Taxonomy (NCBI): domain Eukaryota; kingdom Metazoa; phylum Arthropoda; class Insecta; order Coleoptera; family Chrysomelidae; genus Chrysomela; species Chrysomela aeneicollis. The sequence goes on along the minus strand of JARUHQ010000009.1, from coordinate 6,043,555 downwards.
TTTACGATATTAGGTTATTATGTTGATATGTTTATACAAGGCTAACATAGTTATAGCCTTCACAACAATCGTTTTAAAGGAGGATGAGATAGACGTCCTCCTCGAACTATGCAGACTTCATCCAGACGACTCTGTTAAACTGGTCATCTTGATTATAGCCCCACTTGGCGGTACACGATACGATTTAGCTGGGGCACACGATATTTGGTTCCAGTGATTATGGCGTGGGCAGTGGAGTGGCTACAGCTTGACTATGAATGGCGTCGGATTAAATTAAATCCGTGATAATGCTGAAATAGCGCTTATTGCCGGCATCCACCAATTAAAATATATAAACACAAACATTAATGATTACAGTAGATACCTATTTCAAATTGATATTTTTATACATTTCAGGTTTATTATTCAGTTCACACACACTACAACATAATATATTACAAATAACACAGTTTATATTATCACATGTATCATACTCAATGGCTGACAAAATAAGTTTGAGCTTTCTGCATAAGAAAGTGTTATTACAATCTTATTATCATCTTGGAACAATGGCGGCCAGTTTTGTGTTTATGGCAGTCCTGGATTTGTAAATAGGCCGTATAGGCCGCGGCCTATGGGCAGCAGCCTCTTAAGGGGCGGCAGATTTCAGAGGACGCTCACTCGATTTAAGTATAATACAAGTTTCATTCATTTTTAACGAAAATGACTGAACTTTCAACACAAAGAGTTACAGAAAAAGCCCAGTCTCTCGTGACATATTATATCAATAATTTAGAGGACGATTTGGTTCAAGAATGTGTGCATTTTCACAGTCACATTTCATCTGATAAAACTGCAGAGTGTGCAGTGAAGCCTGGATCAAACTCACTCACTACTCAGTCTTTCAACGTTTTTGAGGAATCAATTTCTGTCTGTTTACCTCAACTTGGATATATACCGCATCGCACTTTCCACTCCGGCTACAAATTGTTCTGGGGAAAGGAGTTTCTCCCTGCTTAAAACGCGTGATAAATTATCAAAGGTCTTCATTGTCTCAAGAAAAAATAAATTCTCTAGCTTCTGTCTACATAGAAGCAGAGATAATGAACACCATAAGCTATGATGATATTAAATATTAAAAAGTTCCGTAAAACATTGTAATTCTTGTTTCTTTTTTACGCAAGGGATAGGTTACTTACGATGCAATCTATATTTTGATGAACATTTTTGTTGGAACCTAAGTAATTTGACCTGAAAAACACGAATATCATAATATTATCGTGACCATATCTCTAGTTTTCGAGATAATCGAAGTTCGAAATGTCACCTTCTTTGTATATTTATTTATTTACATAGTAATTTTAGAATTGGTGAATAATGGATGAATATTCAGAGTTGCAGAGGACATCAATAACGAAGTAAATAGCGTTACCTGCTATGGTAGTAGTCATATATACTATATGGTTCGGTATATTATATGCTGATTATTGTTTGTTGTTGAAGAAATAGTTTTTTAATTCTGTTGAATGTCATAGACCAATCTAAATCGATCAATGAATTAGTATAATTAGCTAGTCGAAGCATGTTTGCGAGAGGGGCGCGAGATGTCACAGACAATAATGATAAATTGAACATAAGAGGAAATCTAGTTCGGCAGACAGACACATTAAAAGGGATAAGAGCTAAGAGGTTAGAAGAATTGATTTCATAATTTATTATTTTATACAAAAATGAAAGCATATTCAATTTTATCCTATTATCCAAGGAAATAACACCGAATCCAAACCTGAGCTGAGATGATCGAATAATATTATAATCTGGCCATCTTCTATATTTTTTAAAGTACAGATGTCGAAGAAACTTGTTTTGGACTCTTTCTAATGATTTTAGAGTAGTTTGCGATTCTCCATTACATAGTATTGAACCAAATTCAAGTTTAGGCCTTACAAGAGTATAATATAATGTGATCAATGTTTTTATATGTCTGAAATCAGAGCCTTGTCTAATTATGAAACCTAGTGTTCGACTAGCAGACTTTGCAGTATTCTCAATATGTTTAGTGAACGACAGTTTATTATTGTATGTTATACCAAGATCTTTGATTTCCGTGCATCTCTTCAGACAATCATCAGCCATTTTATAATCAAAAATTATTTGTTCCTTAGTGAGTGATACTGTCATTACCGAGCATTTCTTCGCATTAAATGGTAATTCGTATAGCGAATTTAAATCTTTTTGAAGTAAGACACAGTCTCTGTTTGAATTTTCTTGAATATCTTTAGATCATCGGCAAATAAAAAGCATTGTGAATGATTGACCACCGAGGGTAAATCATTGATAAAAAGAATGAAAAGTAAAGGCCCCAGGTTTGATCCTTGTGGTACTCCTGAGTTAGCATGAAATTTTCCAGAAGTATTACCATTATACCTAGCCGCAACATTTCTGTTTTCTAGATAATTTTTTAAAAGTTCTAATAGTCTTACCGATAATCCAAACTTGTGAATTTTTCTCAATAAAATGTCATGATCTACTTTATCGAAGGCTTTACTAAAATCTGTAAATATTGTGTCCAATTGCATTTTTTCATTAATTGCATTATTAGCAGTGTTTGTAAATGAAAGTAAATTCGTGTTTATAGATTTTTTGTTCATGAACCCGTGCTGTTCGCTAACAATATTCATTTCAACATGTTTGAAAAGTCTACTATAAATAATTTGCTCAAATAATTTTGCTGGCGCGCACATAATGGATATCGCCCTGTAATTTTCAATTTGCATTTTATTACCAGATTTAAATATTGGCGTGATGATTGCATTTTTCCATACATCTGGAAAGACTGAACTACGAAGGATCAAATTGAATATGTGAAGAAGGGGTTGCTTAATCCATTCATAACAACCTTTGAGGACATAAGGTGGAATTCCATCAACACCTGACGCTTTTTTAGGTTTGAGTTTTTTCATCGCTTGATCTAAATCTATTTCACTGATTTCATTTATAACTAAGGTATCATTACTAACACTTATATACATTATCAATAAAATCTAGATTATATGTGGCCTTGCCAGTTTCATAAATTGACGCAAAAACATTGCAAATTGATTAGATATATCCTTATCAGGTACATTACTGCCTCTATATACAATGGAGTTATTATTCACACAGTTTGCTCTCTTTTTATTAATGAAATTCCAAAAATTTTTCACGTCAACTTTATATTCTCCTCTAAGTTTTTCATAAACGAATTTTCTGCTACTCTAATCAAAGACTTCAACTTTTTTCATGATTCTATGTATCTATCATTATAGAAAGTGGAAATAGATCTCAATTTTCTAAATCTTTCTTTTTCTATAATTAAATCTTTTATTTGTTCTCCAAACCAAACTGGACATTTTTTGCAACCAAAATACTTTTTGTACTTCGGCAAGTTTTGGGCAAATATTGTATCTTCTTAGATCCTATTACATATTTCATGCATTACCATGATTTTTTACTAAGAAAAACATCTTACATATGTAAATTTTCCGTATTTTTTCTATTATTTCACCAACATAGGTACATAAACAACGGCCTATTTGAACACCTCTGTGCGAATCTTGAGCGAATAATGGTGGATTCATAGCTCTGCCTTAAAGCAATACGAGTCAGTGATATGTGTTTTCTCTCTTCAATATCATGTCTAAAAGAAATATAGATATTAGTAAAAGAAGGTGAAATTTCGAACTTTGGTATCGATTATCTCGAAAACTAGATATATGTTCACGATAATATTATGAAATTCGTGTTTTTCAGGTCAAAATACGTAAGTACCAACAAAAATTTCCATCAAAATATAGATCGCATGATAAGTGCAAAATAACCTTATTGAGTACTAATTATTTTCAAGTAATTAATAATTGAATAAATAAATTTCTAGCTCATTCGTTTATTTAGCTTTAGTGGAAATGGAAAATTATTAAGTATTTTAGAAACCTACATACATACATATATAAACCTACCTACATGGGGCGGCGGAAATAAAGTGGCCTACACTCATAAAAAATATAAATCCGGCACTGGTTTATGATCTAATTCGATTAAAAATGGTGGTTTTTCGGATTTGGAGATAATGAATTTTCCATCAAAATTCTAATTTCAAGATGGCGGCTTCAACATAGCAGACGAGTTTAGTGTTATGGTCCGATCCCATTCAAATTTGCTATGTGCAGTTTTTTGAGGGCGGAGATTATGGATTTTTTAATCAAATTTCACAATTCAAGATGACGGACGAGTTTTGCGATTATGGTCTGATGCACTTCAAAATTGGTTTGCGGGGTCGGAGATCATGAATTTGTTATCAATATTTTCCCGGCATTAAGGCAGATTTTTGATTGTGCTTTTCATCAAAGCCACTGTAATAACACCCAAGTTTGAGACACAGTATAATCTCCAAAATATGCCTGCATACAATTATAAAAGATTTACTTACACCTTCATTGGCTAGTGTGCTAGAAGCTTGATACTCATGCGTTGCGCAATAGAGGATGATAACGGGTAAAAATGTGAAAGTTTCCCGGTTTTAATTAATAATAAACTTTGAATATTTTTGGACGTTAGCATCTGTATTGATACGTGAACCCAGGCTGTCTGCTAGAATTCACCTCTTCAGTACCAAGTATTCTGGTGAAATTAGTTATGACCATAGACTTGCCATGACGAATTAGTCCTCCACCATACAATATATATCAATTTCAGCACCATTCTGTGAATTCGACGAATTATAGTAATCCACCATTTATCAAAGTTCAGGACCATTCAGTAAACTCAAAGTTTTTCCCAGTATACTGGTTGAGCATCTCAATATACAGGTTTCTTCACATTCAAAAGTTGTTGAGAAATACAATGTGTAAATAAACTTTTTCTTCATCACCAAAGATTGATAAGATAGATAGATAGCTTATTGACTATGTGACACATACAATATATGGTTTATAGCAAGTCAGTGGAACAATAGTGTATAAACAATTCAATTCATAATCATGTTATTTTTTTTTGAGGAAAATATAAATTCTGATGGTTAAATCATCTATAAATACTACTCTTACTATGTGGTGTGCACTGTGCAATAAATATTATTATGAAGTTTTAATTCAAAATGCCATACATGTTGATTGTTTATTGAATTCCTTATTATAATTGAATAAATATATTTATATTTTTGTATATGTTCAGATTATACAAGAACAATATACTTATTTTCACTAAATGTCCATTTCATTCTGAACCTGAACACTGAATTATGTTGCTTGAATCAGATGGAATTATTTCAAATTTCACCTAAAACAAAAAAGGTACTTTGGATACAAAAATTAAAAAAATTGGCACATTTACTGACAAAATACATTTACATTTACAGACAAAATAAAAGTATAATTCTGGAGATAAGTTTGTGATAGAATGGTATTCTGCATAAGGACATACATTATAACCAATGTGTCAAATTTGTTTACTGTTATAAAAAACATCATCAAATATTGAGCTATTGAACAAGAGTATCTCAAATCATTTGTATATGATGATTACTAGAATACATATTATAATTGATTTTTTCATCGTGATTTAGGTAAAACTTCGTTTATCGCACTCCTATGAGTTCGGAAAATTTTTTTTGTGGAACTTACGTATTTTGACCTCCTGATCACGAATCTGAAGTCAAAACGCGGCGGTCTCAAGTATTTTCGGAGATACGGCCCCATTTTGTCTCAAAAATGCACCATTTGACATGTCAAATTTCTGCTATTAGGAATACACAAAATTCACCCTTCTTTGAACCAAAACACTATACACGCATATATTTACTTGTTTCCAACACTTCTCAGCAGAAAAAACGATTATTTTTCAAAAAATTCACCCTTCTTTGAAATGTAAACAAAACAACCTTTTTACACTGATTTTCTGGTAACTTGTATTTATGATGTTGGCAACGTGATTGTTTGGCTCATGGTAAGACGTTGCCAACATCTCAAATAAAAATAACCAGAAAATCAGTGAAAAAAGATGTTTTGTTTACGTTTTGAAGAAGGGTGAATTTTTGTGTAAATAACAGTTTTTTATGCAAAAAAGTGTTGGAAATAAGTGAATGAGAGCATGTGTGATGTTTTGGCTCAAAGAAGGATTAATTTTGTGTGTTTTTATTAGCAGAAAATGGAGATTTGAAATGGTGCATTTTTGAGATAAAATGGGGCCGTATCTCCGAAAATACTTGAGACCGCCGCGTTTTGACTTCAGATTCGTGATCAGGACGTCAAAATACGTAAGTTCCACCAAAAATTTTTTCCGAACTCATAGGAGTGCGATAAACGAAGTTTTACCGTGATTTACTATAGCAATACTGTCAATAACTTACAGTCTTCACCAGGTTTTGTTATACAAGTATCGTTTGAACTGACAAAATGATTCAGGTGATATCTAGTTGTTATTCTTAGTATCTGAAATTCTATATACTTGTCTTGTCTTCAATTATCTTTTCTTTCGTTGATCACTTTTCCAAAGGTTTTATTTCAAAAATATCAAATCTGACAATCTCTATCAACAACTTCCAATTACCTAGCAAAAATACAATTCCAAAAATATACAATTTGTTTAACTTTATCTCAAAGCAACATTATGAAGTAACACTAGTAATGAATATTTTTTTCCCGGCCAAATTCAAGAAATAGATTGAACTGTATGACAACTATGAATCATATATAAATTAACTTACATTAGTCATTTTCTCCACCACATATATGGCAGTCTTTGTATGCATTGTAATATCTCCAACTCTAACTCTAGACTGTCCATTTGCCAAAGCCATAAAAATTATTATTTGGTCTTGGTTGTGTTTGTCAACACATGAACCTTCCTCTAGAACATATTTCAATTCTTCCCCTGCTCTCTTACCGGTATCTTCTGCAGGTTCATTTCTTTTACCAAGAGCTGATGAACCTAATACACATTTTGTGTCTGTTTCTGCTACTAATCTGAAAATAGATTCAAGTAAAAAATAATTCAACTACCTAACAGATATAAACCATATTGATAACTCTACAGAGTGTTTCCCAAGTTTTTTCAAGAACTAATCATCCGTCATGTTTCCAAATAAAACATCATTTGAAGAAGCAAAAGCTTGTACTAACACAGTGCTGGTCATAGGCAATATATTTGAATATTCAGGTTTTAAGGCATAAACTGAAATGGATGATAGGATCAGAAAAGTTTATATAAACATGACTCCTATCTCGATCATTAGCGGAGCTACAGGGAGTCAAAGTTTAATTATTTTTTCTATTATTATTGAAATATCTCGCTCAATCTTGAATATATCAATTTGAAATTTAGTGTGGTTAATACTTCCTGAAAGAACATTATTCGCGATAGAAAATAACACGTAGCACTATCTCATGGCAACAACTCGAACTTCTCGAAGTGGTATCGTTTTTGTTTTGTTTTAATATTTTTGATGTTTGTGTCATTGTGACATAGGTGTCTTGTCACCAAACAATAACTGAAACGAGAAAAACGATAATATTTCACATGTATTTCACCAAAACATCTCTCGAAAAACTGCTGGAAGTACAACTTTCACATCAGAAGCGAACATAAACAGAACAGAGGTTAAGTTTTTCTGTGGGTTATCCTCCAGAGAGTTCAGTGGTTAAACCAAGTTAAACCACTCCGAGTAGTTCACGAGTCACCGCTAGGTAGCGTATCGCTTAGCACCTATCACGAATTATAAATATATTGAAGATTTTTAAAATCTACAGGGTGATACTTTCTTGGGGGTAGAGGCTCCTTTATCCGCCCAAAACTTTTTCGTAGTACGCCTCTGACATTTTTCTGTCTCCAAATAGGGTGGATCGTTCAATTCAGATGCTTTTTTTACTCAATTTTTTTTTGAGAAACGAAACGTTTCCGAGATATCAGCTGAAACATGTAAATTTTGCCTATGTTAGGTCATATTGATGGCCTTTCAGTTCACCCTCCTTGAATCAACAAGTTTGCATTTAAATAAGAAATCATCCCAACCAAATATCTAGAGCAACATCTGCATTAGTTTGGCGATGTAGGAAGTGAATAGAGGTTGAAGGATTTCCCTTTGAACAATATTACTCTAAGCTTCGTTGTTAATTATCTTCAGATATGTATTATTCAATTATTAATGTTTATTTCGGTTAAATTATTCATTTAAATATTTTTAATGTTCAGGGTGTATTCAAAATCATAAAGTAAATAGTTATTGATTTGAAAATCTGATTTCTATTTGAAGAGCTTACTCAACTTTAGGATGACATGGTTTTAAAAATCTTCAAAATAGAAACCACTTGAAAAACTAAAAAAAACCTTGACGTTCTACCCTTTGTATCCCTGCTACTGATCCAGATTTGGATTGGATTCATGCTTAAAAACAATGCAATTCTAGTACGTTTTATTGCATTTTTAATGAAATTTGTCCAAGAATAAAGTGTATGCAAAATTAACATGTTTTAGAACGGATTTGCTCATTTATCTCGAAAACGGTTCGTTTCTCGAAAAAAGTTGATGAGCATAAAAAGCCTCTGAATTGAACGATTCACTCAGTTTAGTAACTGGGAGACTTCAGAGGCGTACGAAGAAAAAGTTTGGGAGGGATAAAGAATAAGCCTCTACCCCCAAAAAGGTATCACCCTGTTTTTATTTTAAATATTTAAACTTCTTCAAATGATGATCTTCTAGAAAGTATCAACCACACCAAATTTTCAAATTGATTATTCAATAGTGAGCTAGATATTTTGATTATTCAAAAAATTATATTAAACTTCAACCCCTTGTAGCTCCATTACTGAACGAGATTGGACTCATGTTTATATAAACTTTTTTGATTGAAATGATGAGATCTATCACTCATTTCTGTTTGTGCCTTGAAACCTGAATCACCCTGTATGATGAAAAGCTAACATATTTAGAGTGATTCACACATCACCCCTTGAAATACAATGAGCAAACACCTGAAAATACATTTCGAGTACACAGCCATGTAAAAATAATACTCTGAGTTCAGTTAAATTTTTTTTGGTTGTAATTCAAAATATGATTGGGGTTTACATCGACTTTCTATAATTTCAATTTGGATTGAATAATTTTGGTAATGAGAAAACTGGAAGTAAGTGTAAGGACTTGTACACAAAAAGGGAAAATTCAAAATTTCATTTTCCAAAAACTAAGAAGGCTAACAGAATAAATACTGTTTGAAAAATAATATCTCTAATAAAAAAGTAAGACTGTTTAAAAAATACTAATTAATTTTAATTAGTTATTATCCCTTATTCTGTGTTCATTGAACTATTCTAAAATCCCATATTGTCCAAAGAAAAATAAGCATAAAATCTAACTTACAGAATGCCTGAGCAATTGTCAGGAGCTACACTCCTATCTTCTTTATATCTCTCAATATTGACACTACCATATCTTCTCAATATATTTGTAGCACTATCAGCCATCTGGTGAGATAACCTATCTGGCAGTGTACCAGCAACAAAACTCCAACCATAGATTGATGTAATGTTTCCCCTTTCAGTAAGTTCAATAGGATTCAATTTTTGTACAGGCTTTACAGTGACAATTACCTCACCATTACCTTTAGGGAAATACCCTCTTCTAACCAAGTCAAAATCAAAAGTAGCTCCAAATTTTTCTAATATTGGTCTAAATACTTCAGTAGTGTAGTCAATTTGGGGTGCCATTTCTGCATTGGTGCCCCCTTGGAGAGTGAGAGTAGTTTGGGTTTTTCCAAATAGTGAACAAGGTAATGCTACCTGTAACAGTAAGCTGATACTGCCAGCAGTTTTGATTTGTGCATGATATGAGCCTCCCTCTATAGCATGAGGCCAAAATTCAATCTGGGTAGATCCTAAAGTAGCACCCTTTACATTTGCTGAACAAATATCCTTGAGGAGTAAAATACCTGGAATATGAATAGCAATAAAATACCAAAAGGACTAAATTGAAAAATGATTCTGGATAGATACATTACCTTTGAAATGTTGTTCCATAAGACCAGGTTTACTTCTTCCACCTCGTATATTTATTATTCTTACTGGAATCCGTTTCAAAGCACTCAAAGTTAATGCTATTCTGAGAATTTGGCCACCCTTTAATCAAAAATTCAATACAAAATACAATTATTGTGAGATTTCAAATCTTACACCTTCCATTAATGATCCATCAATCTCTATAGGCTCAGAAGACATTTTTCTCTCGGAACTTATTCAGCTATAAATTTTATAGTCTAGAATTCTTTACAAATCTGCCAATCTGTTATGTTGTTAAAAAATTATTTTTGTTTTTGAATAATCCGGTCTTGGTCCGTCCTCCGTCAGCAGCTCAGACCACCGATACGTCAGCAGTCAACACTGTCCTGTCACTCACCTGTCAGTCAGTTTCAGTTAGTACCAGATCTCACTTGGAAAAAGTACTAGAACTGAGAATTCAATACGGGATTTCAAAATCCTTCAGATTTGTTGTCATTGAGATTATGGCAGTAGTGGCAGTTTTTTATTTTCAATCACATATCATTGCAATCATTGCATTGCATATGCAATGTGGTGCTAGATGGAGGAGAAACCTACTAAATCTAGTACCAAAGTACAACCAATATCTATTATCTGGCAACGCTGGAATTCAACAGGCATATTGATTTTTTTAGACAATGGATATTTCAAGGATATTTCCATTATTTCCTTTTTGCGCACATTATTGGCGCAGAATATGGGCAAAGATGAATGCGCATATAAAATAATCAAACTTCAGTTTATGTTCACACAGCTGGACAGTGGACAGCTGTCATTAATTATTGAAAATATTTTGAGGTCGATTGCTCATATTTTCTGTAAAAACAATTTTATATTTCTAATTACCAATTAATTGAAATGTCTTACGCCTATTTGTTCAAGTATATTATCATCGGGGACACAGGTGAGCTAAGAATTTGATACCAACTTTCATTGATATCAGAATTATCAATGTTTGATTGAACTCATTATAACAAAGAATTTATAAATACAGAGGTATATTTACTGCTGGATAAAAGGAATGAATTATTCACAGGTGTTGGTAAATCATGTCTGCTGCTCCAGTTTACTGACAAGAGATTTCAGCCTGTTCATGACTTGACCATAGGTGTAGAATTTGGTGCCCGCATGATAACTATAGACAGTAAGCAAATAAAACTGCAGATCTGGGACACTGCTGGCCAAGAAGCCTTCAGATCTATCACTCGCTCATATTATAGGGGTGCTGCTGGAGCACTGTTAGTGTATGACATTACAAGAAGGGAAACTTTCAATCATCTGACTACATGGTTGGATGATGCCAGACAACATTCTAATTCTAATATGGTTATTATGCTGATTGGAAACAAAAGGTTTGTATTATAAAGATGATCCAGGATAATTTATTTTCAGAATCTTGTATTGTATAATATTGAATATATTTTTTTTTATGTGTGTCCACTGAAATAAAAATATTTTGATAGTGATCTAGAAAGTAGGAGAGAAGTGAAGAAAGAAGAAGGTGAAGCCTTTGCCAGAGAACATGGTTTGGTCTTCATGGAAACTTCTGCAAAAACTGCTGCCAATGTTGAAGAAGCTTTCATAAATACTGCTAAAGAAATCTATGAGAAAATCCAGGAGGGTGTTTTTGACATTAATAATGAGGTGAGAAAATATATTATGAGATATTTTATCATTAAGTTAGACCAGTTTCATAGCTATTTAGTTCAATAGTGAAATTCTTGTCTCACAGTTGAACTAAATTCAATCCTAGATATTTAAACACAGGGTACCTAGAGTATATTTTCAAACAGATACAATTGTGATACAAAAAAAAGACAATTACTTGAATTTAATTATGATTCTTATTTATGCAAATGAATAGTGGATTTGAGGATGAATGTTATAGTATCAATATTTCACAGTGGGTTACAATTTATATGAATTGGTTATTTCATTAACATGTTTTCTAGGTGTATATAAAAAAATATAAAAAATAAGCTTTTAAGGCCTATAACTTCCTTATTAGTGAATTCTCAACCATCCCTATTGTTTTCGGACACCCTTACAGATTGAGTCAGGACTTCGACAGCAAAGATGAGAATCTTTGATTCTCTTAAGTGCCAAAATTAATTCACTTGTAATAAAACCATATTTCTCAAACACGCCTATTTGTCAATTCTAGATAAACCTGGAATGATCAAAAGCTTTCATTGGGTGTGTTAATTAAACTCAGTGGCAAAATTAAATTATATATTCGAAAGACCATTTTAAGTAAAACCATAAAAATTTTACAAGTAGGCAATAAAATCTTAAAATGTATTTAAGTAGAAAATTCTGGGACACCCTGTTTAACTGACACTTGTAAAACCTAATATTTATCTTCTCCACATCATAATAATAATGAATCAAATAACTGTTTACTTCTATAAAAATTATGACATCCTGTATAAGTGGAACTTTAAGAAATTCTAAGACTTGAGGGTTGCTTTCCAACTGTTGAACTCCTGCTACAACTGTATCACCCTGTATATTCAATTGATGTGAGAATGTATTGTGATCATGTAGTTGAAAGACCCATTCTTCAATAACCTTGGTAATTTTGATAGGTGCCCTTGATGATCTACTTCTTATTTTCTCATTATTATAATTCCATGTGTAACTTCTTCTAATCTAAAAATACTTTTTTCTATTTTGGTTGTATAATGAAGTCATTGTGCAACGCAAATGCGTGTGGAAATAGCCTCTATTTCGATACGCATTTTTTATTATTTGGAGATTGGTACAATCGAACTGTCAAATTAAAGTCAGAAGAGTTAGGCCCAGTTTACTTCTGAGTGATTTGGATTTGGTGTTATTAGCAATGAAAAACTCAATGTTTTAATTGATGAAATTTCAATTCAGAGTGTAATTTGATTCAAATTGACCAATGAAAACAATAACAATATTGAATTTTTCACCGCTGGTGTTGCAATAATCAAAATCGCTCAACTGTAAACTGGTCTTAACGCTTGTACATCAGATTTTGATTATTTCAATGTCATCATTGTTACCAATCGAAGATGTTTCTGTTATTTATCGATATTGAATCCATTTTTTTTCTTCAAATCAATTTAAAATAGAAAAAATTGCATATAACACACGTTTTAGAAGACACGTTGTCGCACTTGTTTACTTGGAGCACTCCTCGCTTCGCTCGTCGTACTCCAAACAACGCGTGCGACAAAATAGCGTTTTATAAAACTTGTATCATAATATACTATTACTTTTTTGAGTTCACATTCTGTTGAATGTGCTGAAATAATTTCATATATATACAGGTATTGAATATTCCTCAGATGGGGTATTTCTGTCATGATTTTCTGACACTATTCATCTATAAATTTCAGGCAAATGGCATAAAGATTGGGCCACAGCATTCCCCAACCAATCCGTCTCTACCTGGCTCTGGTGGAGCAGGTGGATCTCAAGGTTCAGGATGCTGTTAAGTGTTTTTCCTTTTTACTTTTTTTAGGGTTTATTGAAACCATCTTGAACCCTTATCCAAAACCATTGGCTAAGCACTGATTTTATCATCCAAATTGCTGGACTAATATTAGAAATTGATGATTTCAGAATGGATCATTTTATGATTATTCTGAAATTAGTCATGATTTGGTGAATCAAGAAGCTGACTTTGAGGGTAAATTTTACACTATGTAATTGTATGTAAGTTTACGAGGAATATGAAATATGAATATTAACTTGCCTAAGATGTATAAAATATTCAAAATTGTGTTTGATAAAATTGGATGTTTCGTTGAAATTATCAAGTAATATTCATACATTTATGTATTTATATTGTCCAAAGTGGAACTGATTTTTGATTTATTTCCAATATCAGTAATCAATTGGAAAGTGCAGGATCTGACAATAGCGGCACGATCTTCCATCTCTGCTAAGAAAATAGTTATCCCAACTATAGGATATTGTCTAATTTCTGGGGTGCTATTGAATGAAAGCAAAATGTCACTATATGAGATGTTTTTTCACTGTTTTATGCAACATTTATTTTCCATTGAAATATAATAATACAAATGATGGAAACAATGTGAGAGTTTTTTCTTTAAATTGTAGATTAATTGTTTCATTTCAAATATCAGTCAAGTGAAAAAACTATAGTGGGCCACCACATCATATTTTCGTTCTGATGTATTGATCCAAAATAACCTTCATTCTCGCCTTTATTTGACTAGCATCCTATCGCTAAGCGATTTATTTTATTTCTTTGCAGCGTCAGATTCATACTTCAGATATATGCCAATTAACTTTGTGTCACATCTGCCCTCTTCTAACCTCAGTTCAAGTCTTAGTCACTCACTTATATATATTTATCTAGGCCTGCCATTGAGCGCCCTCTCATATCTGCCCCCCTCGAAATCACTTGGACATATTTTATTTTCCCCGTGTCCTTCAATTGCTATTTCGTGTTTATAATGTGCTCCTAAAGTATACAAGTCTTGAGAAGTTGACATCCTGTATTTGTCGAAACAATTTTTCCTTTGTAGCACTCGGGAAATCAGGCAACATGAAGACCGACTTGATTTCTCAGTAAATTATGTCAGAATTATAGGATACCTCTGTCAAAGACTGCTAAATGAAGAATCTAGCACCTTAGACTAAACTCTACTAGGTGGGTAGATTTTTCATTTAGGTGTCATCGCCTCTGTTGCTCGGCTCAGTATGGGTATTCTGAGCAGTAGCACAGATTATTTTTATCGATTTTATTCTAGAGATGTGAATATGAATATCTGAATTGTTATTTTTTTTATGTAATTGAACGAAGTTTGTTTCATCATACAAACTTCATGGTGTGTTATTTCTAGTACTTATATTTTTAGGTTACCATGTGTTAATATTCAATAATATATATCCCAAATTGTGAAAGTTTATTATTTTATGTGAGCTTTTTATCAAATATAGATTATTTGTGATAAAGCTCAATGATTTCATGAATAACCCAGTCGTTGAAGTTTACACAAATTCACGAAGTTGCGTGTGCTGATTGATACCGAGTTCCATATGCAATTCAATAATTGGAAAAATTTTAGTGTGTAATCCGGGGCACAAAATATGAATATCACTAACTGTATAATGTTTTATTTGAAGATTTAAAAATAATTTACCCATAATTTTCGAACTATTTGACGTATCCGTATCATATTTGACTGGCTACTACGAGAGGGGCAAGAGAGTAATTCACTCTCCAAATTCAGCATTGCCATTCAAACACACTTTTTTGTATTTCTAATATGGAAATAACACAGGTACTCTTATTTTTTTAAATATTGAGTTTCATTTGTCATAAAATTGCATTTATTACGCAAATGTAACTTTTATTTTTACAGTGTCTACACTTTTTGCCAATTATGATACGGATACGTCGAATATAGTTTTAAATCAATGGGGAAACATTATTTTCAAATCTTTGAATACAACTAGCCAAATTTTATCTAGGTTGAAAGTGTTTGAAAAGTTTTTGAAAGACGGGGACCTTATTTTTTAAGTGTCATCCGAAGCACTACTTAGGTTATTGATTTTGGTTATATATCAATATTTGACACCTGCTAGGATTCTACATCAGGTAAAATATTTCCTATTGGTTTATACAGTTACACTTTTCAAGTTTTTTTGACAGATTCAAATGATGTTATCAAAACATTCAGTTGCACCCAAAAACCTAAAATAGTTATGCAATTCAATTATTATTGACAGTTCTCGAAACTATAATAAAACTATTCTACACATAACAATCTAGAGAGACTCTGAAAAGTTTCAAGCGAACCATGAATATAAATATTGAGCGTGTAATTCATTTGAGTTATATACACGGCTCTGCACTATTCAACTACAGATTAGGGGATGTTTTCCACAATACTCAATATTATTATTGTGCTGATTTATGAACCTATATACCCTCCGTTACTGGTACATCGACATAAGTAAGTAGATAATTAATTTTATTTTGAATTTTCTTTCGAACGTTATTTTATTGGTTTATTCATGGTTTATTCCGTAAGTCTTGTAGCAAGTTTATGATATCATGAAAATGTATGTTGGTGCCTTATTTAACTATGAATAATATAATAATATTGAAATATTTCTCAATCATCGTTTTCATTACCACTCTTCAGTTTTTTCCTAAACGCTTAAAGAATGTCTACGTTTAGGCTTCGAAGCCATATTATTTTTAATAAAAACATAGCGACTTCTACATCAAGCAGTTGTAAAAAAACACAAATGTATTCCAATTACTACAAAAAATAACAATGATAGCTCAACGACTTTTATTAGTAATTGGCGATTAGTTCAAATGGCCGAAAGGGTGCAATGAGTTGAGAATTAGTAATGTTGTATTCCAGCATTATAGTGAAAAATATGGGAAAAAAAGTTAATGATGGTCACGTTGATCATTGAAGTGCTGTCAGCTTTGATCTATATCCAATAATAAAGTCAGAAAATAATGAAAGTGGTAATTGAAAAATCCAATTTTTTAAAATATTTTTGAAATCAAGTGTTTTCCTGGATTTTCTTTCAACCCTATAATGCGTGTATTAAATTCGGCAACTCTACCCTAATTTGAAAGTTTCGAATTTGAATTACCCTGTATGCTTCGAAAAGATCGAGTATATAGAACAAGCAATTATTCATGATGATAATAAGGCATATGAAGAAAAAAGTCAATTGTTATGAAATTTCAATTGAATCACAATGCAATGGAAATAAGTTTGTTTTGTTTAATTTTGGAAGAATATAATAGGTGGAAATTTTGAAAATTCCCGCGCAAACTCGTTATTGTACCTACGCACCAATCAGGTAGCTGCTGGGGTGATTTACGGCAGTTCAATATGGCGGAAAAAGCGGTGTGCATTTTACAGCAACAAACAGAACCTATAAAAATATCAAAATGGAAAGTTCGAGAGGGTATAACAGTATCAGTAGGTCGCCCTTTATTGCTTTTCAATATTCTGGGGGACCAGAAAGTTCAACAACGAAAATTAAAGTCAACACAAGCAGGAACAATTCGGAAGATTTTGGCCAACGAGGGCGATGTTGTCAATCCCGGGTAAGTAATTGATTTCAAAATATCGCGGGAAATTTTTGGCAATTTATAAATTTTGATTTTCGAAGCAAATACAATTAAAATTGGATATATTTCGTTAGATTTACTATCTAACCTTACTTTACTATCTCAATATTCTCAGTGAGGGATTACTGGAGCTGACAGCATGTTCTCATCCTACCATAATGAATGATATGTGTGCAGAATGTGGAGCAGACCTTCGAAAAGATGATATTGTTGGTAGTGCATCTGTTCCTATGATTCATGCAATACCAGATCTGAAAGTCAGTGAAGAGGTAAGTGTTATAAAACATATGTTTATAACTTGCATACCATGTACTTTGGTTTGTAGACAGCAAGAAAGTTGGGCCAAGCAGACAGTGAACGTTTGATAAGGGACAGAAAACTAGTCCTACTAGTGGACCTAGATCAAACACTTATCCATACCACCAATGATAATATACCACCTAATATCAAGGATGTATATCATTTTCAACTTTACGGTCCTAATTCTCCATGGTATCATACCAGATTAAGACCAGCTACTCACAAGTTTCTCAACAATATTCATGATTTCTATGAATTACATATTTGCACTTTTGGTGCTAGGAACTATGCACATACAATAGCATTGTTTTTGGATAATGATCAGAAAATTTTCTCCAATAGGATATTGTCCAGAGATGAATGTTTTGATCCCACTAGTAAAAAAGCAAATTTAAAGTAGGCAGATGATGTTTAAAATGAAACAATAAATAACAATTTCATTTTTAGAGCCCTATTTCCTTGTGGAGACAACATGGTCTGTATCATTGATGATAGAGAAGATGTTTGGTCTCATGCTTCTAATCTGATTCATGTGAAACCATATCATTTTTTCCAACATACAGGAGACATAAATGCACCTCCTGGTCTTGATAAACAGGAAAATGATAAAGATGGAGGTGTTGATTTGACTAAGATCAAAGGAAAGGGTATTGAGAAAAAAGGAGATACGGCTCACACTGATGATTCCACTTTGATCAAAAATGATGATAATAGTAACATCAATCATGAGCCATACTCAGAATGTCAAAAAATTGAAGAAAGTAGTGATATTCCTAAGGTAAGCTATTTGCTATTAGAATCCTAGAATTGAATAAAAATTGTTCCATGTGTTCACTTTACAGGGTGGGTAAATTTTGATGTTTGTATAGGGTAACTAGGTAACTATAAGAGATACAGAAAAATTGAGGTAACATCCTGGATCTCTTTTTTCCAGAAAAATCAACTGACGAAAATAAAAATTTGTTATTGTTTTTTGTTTTTGAGTTGTAAACAAGAGTTTGATTTTTAGATTCAGACATGCTTGTTTGTGAAATTACGGGATAAAATTTTCTCGACGCCACTGGATTATACAGGAAAAAGTGCCTTAAGAATGTTGAAGTTGAAACTCATTTTCTTGTTTGGCATTACAGGGGTCTGCAAGAAAGTACTATGATATAATGTGGTACAACACATGTATGGTCAAAATTTTGAAACAATCAATCAATGGCTTAGGACATTAAACCCATAGATTTAATATGCTTACGCTGATCCGGTATCCTGGTTATTTGGAGGTCCAGGGGGGTTGAAAGTACTAAGCCATTGATTGGTCATTTCAATTGTTGACCATACAAATGTGTAGTACCACGTGATCATAGTACCTTCTTTATTGCAGACCCCTCTGATACCAAACAAATACTACATGATGCTGGATCTAGTGTTATGGTTATGGTTAAACCCCCCTGGACCTACCAAACAAATAACCTAGATACCTTATCTAGTGTAATCATATATGATCTGAGGTCATAACAGTGAATTTGTCTTGAAATAAGATCAAAGATCAGACCTCATTTTTTTGTATCTCATAGTTACCAAGTTACCCTATACAAACAGGAATTTGCCAACCCCTGTACATGTTATATAGATCATAATTAATCCCAATCCAAAGGCTAGGTGTTTTTCAAATAAGCTTTTCAGCTCATAAATTTAGTCCTATATTCTTGTTAAGAATATTGAAAAAGCTGTCAAATGAAGAAAAATGCAGGTTATTCCATTTGAAAACATTGAGTAACTATATCGCTTGATCTGCTTTGATCCTTTTTACTGACTGTTAAAGTCTGAAAAGTGTTGAAACCAGAGGAATACATAATATATATGAAATAATGAAATATTCCAATTTATTCAATCCACAAATATGTACTCAGTTAAAATAATAAGACTAAAGAGATCAAAGTATGGTAAAATATAATACACAAAAGATTCCATATGAGAAATAAACTCAATATAGTGAATCATACTAGATTTTCAACATAAATTCTGCCCTTTGTCAAATTTTGAGACAATAAAAGCAGTTATTGTTATTATACAGGGTGTCCTATGACTCGATCTCCATAGCTTAAGGACATATTTCAAGTCAAGTGTCTCATAAACTTTTGCCCAAAACTCTATAGTCGAGGAGTTATGAGCAATTTCAAATTCAACAGTAAATCCATCTGGTAAATTGATTATCATTGTATTGAGAGCATTCATAGAGCGTCCGTCCTAAAGTTGGCTACATATTGAAAAAATGTGTTAAAACTATGATGGCGGCTGCATGTGCGGTTTTCGCATGTATGACAACTAAAAAATCCGTTGCGATACAAATCACGTGACCTCGGAGTTGGCGGGAATAATTGTCTGTGGTGCCAAAAATATATAAAAATAAATTTATCAAGAAAATGTGTTTGGAATCCAACAAGGACATGTACCAATTTTGAACCTAAATCACATAAGTTTGGGTCAAAATATATCAAATATTTGTGGAATAGATATTTTGCGAGAGATTAATTATGAAAACACTGTTGAATCTTGTCACTAAGTGTAGTCATGTCGTGTATATTGATACACGAGCTTATTCAATAATCTCAAATAAAAAAAAAATTAACCAACTAATATTAACAATTAGACAACTCAATAATTTTAGCTCCACAGACAACTTTTCTTCAAATTCCCTCCAAAAACGAGGTCATGTGATATTATGTAGCAACAGATTTCTTAGTATGCAGAATGTTATCGCTTATGTTGTCACAATCTCAGTTTTTCCGAAATTCTTGTTAACTTCAAGCAATTTTCTCGAATAGCATACCAATGATAATACGCTATTGTGGCCGTGGATGGAGGAAATATGTCTTCATCCAATGTTTGAGTGGATTCTTGTTTTTTTGCACTTTCAGATCCAACTTAATCTATTATCGTAATACAATAGGAAATAAAGCATTTCATTGGATTCAATTCAAAATCGTTTTGTTTATGTGAAATTCCTCTTATTTCCAGGAAAATGGACAAATTGGAGACTCTGAAAAGAAAGTGCAACCTAGCCATGAAAAGTCGGAGGTTGAGAAAAATGGAGGAGACAAAGAATCACCTGAAAATATGGAAATTTTAAAAACGTCCATAGAGCCAAATGAAAAAAATGATATTGTATATAGTAAAAGTGATCAAACTGTAAACGGGGACTCACTGAAAAAAGTCGATGAAGCAGTAGAAACGAACAGCATTGCAAATGTAACACTGGAAAATAATGATAGCACTAAGAAGGAAATAATGGAAACCAACACCATAGATAGGTCAAACAATGAGAAAATAGGAAACAAAGTGGATCAACCACAAACTGACCAAAGCATCCCGGAGGAGAATGGAAAGAAGGGCGACGATCTGATAGAAATAGAAGACCCCGACGACTACCTCATCTACCTCGAAGAGATCCTGAAGCTCATCCACAAGGAGTTCTATGACGAGTACGACACGATGGAGTCGGGGGCAATCCCCGACCTCAAGAAGGTATGTATGAATTGTTTATTAAGCCAAAATACTAATTACATGACAATAATAATTGTACAATAATTAATAATAAACAAGTACAACTTTCAAGATTTAACATATAATAATGTAAAAAAAAACAGAATATAGAAATTAAAAGTGAAATATTACCAGAATATGTATAGAAATAAAATTACTTGTAGATTTCTCTGACTATTTCACGCACTTGCCAAGTGAACCAATCAGGAGCTCTTGACAAGTTCGGATTACCGATAACAGAGGTGGATAGATAGACTGGTGAATTCACTTCCTATCCTGTGACATGTCCCAAATCTCTTGATTTCGCCTAAATTCGACAAAACGTGTCTAACGTGACATTGCGTGGGTAAATCTCGCTAAGTGAAGCCGCGATTTCAACCAAATTTACAGGTTACTGCAGGTGTCAATTCAAAATTACGAATATTTGATTCTGAATGACTTCTAATCGTCTCTAACAATTCCATGGAGCCATTTTACAATGAGATTGATGCGAATATGTATCGAATATGATTGAAAGAGAATTCTTCAAATACCCATCGACAGTATCGCCATCTATTGTTGAACAGGAGAACCCCACGTAATGAGCTGAAATTCAATTGTTTCAAATCAAGGATTTTTCTGCTGAAACAATTGAAGAGTAGCGCCACCAGGTCTCATTTCCATCATTCCGATAACACAAACTTGACTCTTGACACTGATTGGTCAAGTTCGGTGTTTGCAGAGTTGTGTATGTGACAGTTAAACGTCAAATATAAATAATCACGCGGACTCGTGGTGCCAGCAAACGGGCGATTACCGTGATAATTTTGTTTGTTCCTATGGACGCCATTAATAAGTGATAATTTTTCTGTCGAAAATGAAGCGCCTTATATTTATTGACAAACGTCACTCAGAATAAAATCTGGGTAGACATGTGACATTAGATGTTATGATTGAAAACGGATTACTGTTTTGAATGTTCCTGAAATATTAGTAATAAACATCAGTTACTATCTACAGTATCTACGCAGAATAGGTCGTGTAGGGTTCATCTTCTCATTATATTAACAACAAAACATTCGTGACCTTGAAAAAAATTATCTGTAATAATTCAGCTGCTAGGGAGATTACAAGTGAAAATTTCACACCTAACATTTCCTACCAATCAAAAGTCTATATTTTGTATCGTTACCATAGCAACTAGAACGATTTCCGGAAATTTTTCTCTCTTCCTTTGGGGAAGGAGCATGGTATCACACTGGAAATTTTTTGACGTTTATAGGTTGAATGACATTTAAATTTACTTATCTTCGAATACTAATAGCACACAGAACTTCTGTGTTCTTAACTGGAACAGACTTCAATAATATTTCGGTGTGAAATTTTCTTACCGAATACACTCTGGCTTCAATCAAAAACAGTACATTTTTTTCTACAACACGAAGATTTTCTAGAAAATCCGTGTTGTCGAAAAATTGTCCAGTTATAATTGAGGCTCTAGTGGTATTATAAGTGAAACTTTGATATATTAGGCCTATTAGGGTATTCCCTTCATGGTAGTATGATTGTAAAGATAAGATATTGAAATTTGAAGTTGAGTGATTATTCAAACAAAATAAAACAATACATTCCAGACAATTATGTCAACATTTTTATCACTTTCTCCTGATATTAACATAAAAAATTAAAAATACATAAATTTATATACATACATACATATAAACTATTGACAGTGAATTAAAATTCAAGGAACATGCTAATCAAGTTATCAAAACAATAGCTTACAAAATCAATTACTTAAGATGATATTCCCCATATCTTACCCAATGGTGTAAATTATTGGTATACAACTCCATAATCCTTCCACATTTAAAATATTGTTCTACCATTCTGTTTTTTCTCAATCAAAATGAAATGAACAGACTGCAAAAGATGCAGAATCGTGCAAAGCGAATAAACAATGTTCGAGGATTTGTATCTATCGTCAAAATCATCAAATTAGAACGGCCCTGTATAATGGAGAACGAATTTAATCATTTGTCGTTGCTGACTAGTTAGTTTTTAAACCATTCAATAGTGGGGATTGCAGCAATGTATATAGAAAAGTGAGTCCAAGCTCTCGGAATTGTTTAAGAGGGGTTCACCCGTTCGAAAAGCGGGAGGTAAAAATCTCAACCGATGGAGGCGGAGTCCAATGAGAAAGAAAATTGTATTGGCATCGCATCTTGCGTAAAAATATAGTAAATTCGGCTTCGCCATCGACGACTTGCTAATTGCAGCTATCGGTCGGCAGCATCTGACATTTTTTATGCATTCGCGAAAATCACGGAGTGGGCGGCCTCTGGTGTCAAATTTTGTAAGCCTTCCGAGGGTGATCAACAAAGCAATTTAGCATTGTATAGCATAGGCTTTCGTATTATTTTAAATGAAATTGAATTATTTCGAATAGTTTTCGGACTTGTTTCGTGCTTATCAGCTAGTTACTAATATTATTGAAACATGCAGCAAGTTCAAAAGGTCGTGAAGACGAAATCGACAAGGATTTGTTCAGTATTTCAGCGTTCCTCCTACCGTACAGACATCGTTCCTTTGGCACAAAATCCTGAATTTCCTTTCAGGATTGTGTGAAAAATGGAAGATCACGTTGAAAATAGGGAAACTTATCACCACAAACATTTACGTTGGTAGTAAGCAATTCTTATAGAACTGGATTTCTCAAGTGAATGCCAAATTGAAGGTATGTCTTTCAGGTTGAATCAAACAAATAAGGATCTGGTTTAACTGAAGTTGTGTCTCTTGTTGTTTGTAATGAAAACCTTGATTTTACTTTAGGACCATCAAGGAGAATTAAACCTTCAAGAGTGAGGGCAATGTGGGCTGAATGAAATCAAATCTTTATTCAAATTGAATAAGCTGTGAATTGAATGAAGTATCAATTGAAATAAATGAATTTGATTGACTGGTAGACCACAAGGTCTCAAACTTTCTAAGTTATTCTTGGAACATACTCTCCTCTATTAAATAATTATTTTTATTGTAAAACTTCGTTTATCGCACTCCTATGAGTTCGGAAATATTTTTTGATGGAACTTACGTATTTTGACCTTCTGATCACGAATCTGAAGTCAAAACGCGGCGGTCTCGAGTATTTTCGGAGATACGGCCTCATTTTGTCTCATAGGAGTGCGATAAACGAAGTTTTACCTTTTTATTATAGTTATGAATTATCATTTCATTGTTAACATGAAAATAATAATAACTTGCGTTGCCTATTTAAGATAGGTATCTCAGTATAAGCACCCCTATACTTACTTCTCAGAGAATAAAATAATTGAATACAATTCTTTGTTTTTATTTTTGGGTTAGGATAAAATTATTACAGCTTTACAGATAAATTCACACTTCCACTGCTAATTTTTCCATGGAACTATTTTAATTTCATATTAGAGCTACCCTAGAGCTGAAGTTTGTGATCAGGAGTTTATTTATATGTGTGAGTAAGTGTTTTGACATATATCCCACAAAGTATGTGACCAGCTTTGAATAATGCTTCTCGATATCTTAAGGGTTTCTTCTTATCTCCAATATACTCTAGATACTTATTTCAATCTTGGCCATTCTTGAAATAAAGAGAAATCATTGAAATACAAATATCTTAGTGGCCCCATTGATTTTGCAGAGGTGGTTTCAAAAGCCTATAAAAACATAATAAATCCATAAAAGCTCAGGATTATTTATGTCTTTCCTAAAATTCGAATTGAAAATTGACATATTACCATTGAAAACATATACCAAATCTTTGTTGATCACCCTCATGTCAAATTTTTGACACACAAAAAAATACCGGAGTCGGACTGCAGTCACTTTGAACAACTTTGAATCGCCCGGGGAGATAATTTAAAAAAATGAAAATTCAACGCAAGTGGATAAAAGCTGAGTTATTATATGAATACGAAGTGTCACAAAAATACACGACAGAAATCCACGATCTTGTTCCCTAGATGATGACAAAAACAAGATTCCATGAAATATTCATTCAGAATTCAGAGATTATGAGATGTCAATGAATCTGAACAAATAGCTCGATAGTGCGTTCTACTTTGAAATATACTGAAATATCAGCATGTTGAATATTTCGAATATGTATTTCTAGATGAGTTATTTCGGAAGTGATTATATCTAAACCCTATATGGTTGCATAATGCTACATGAGTTCAATGTTTCAACAGTTTCATTTTGTTTTCGCGAAAATATACGCGCAAATTTGACAAAATAAAGGTAATCGACAATAAATTGATCAATATTTCAACTATTTCAGGAAGTACCTGAGCATCTCATCATATATAAATGTGACATTGCGTTATATATTTTCTAATTCATGTTCTTGGTCTGAACCATGAAATTACTAAGTTCGAAGATAGTTACTGCTTCTTCTAAATGGAAGTATCTACCATAAGTTATGGTATATGGTTCATATGAATAAACCGGCATGCTGACTGATTCCGATGAAAAACTAAAGATTAGAAATATATTACAATATTTCAATTCGAAAGTCTATATATATTCCTAAGACAATAATAATCATAATGTCATTTCTATTGATTTTTATATTCTTCTAATGAAAGCTTGGTGTAGAATGACCCTGTATCCTGTATTGCATATCCAGTGGGCAGTGGCTGTCTTGAAATCAATATTCTGTCTAAAGGAAGATACAGGAATTCATTCGTGATTCTTAAAATATTTCACAGCAAGTAATAGGACAAATATAATATGAGTGACAAAACATCAATTCTAAATATGAAAATCAAGTTACACCATCGAAAATAAAGAGCGAACTGAACTAAAATTGTTTTCTATGCTATATCCTAGTTGCCTAACCCTCAGAAGTTGTACTAGAATCTTGTACAAGTTAGGGGAAATCTAATAACTATATTAATTATTTTCGGACCTTAACAATTATTTTTTTTTACATTTGAACATCTCCAAGAGAATTTCGCATATCCAAAATCCATCAGCCGCCCGCAAAAAAATGTTCTGTTTTTATCACCGACTATTGCGCGGATTAGGGTCACCCTAAGTCTCTGAATGTTCAAAAAGACAAGACCTATTACTCATTCTCCAAAGATAGTATTACGAATCAATAGTATAACGAGGTAAACCAAAAATGTTCATTCCATTTTGGTTTCTGAACTATGGAGAGTCGATTGTGTTTTCCGTTTACTTATGATCCTGATAAATTATGTTATTCCTTGTTAGAAATCTATTGATTTCATTTTGTTGACATGGATGAAATGAAAGCTTCCTTGAAAATAGAAAATTTCTCATGGTTTTGTTCGAGACATGTTTATGTTCGATTTTATCTCCCGTACTAATATTTTTCGGTAATCTTCAGTGTAATGCCCCCTAATTATGAATGAAACAACAACTCATTCAATAATTCATAGTTTCTATGTGAAACAACAAATTTTTGAGAGGGCGCTCGAATCAGCGGAGATAAATGCTCCAAAATCGGTTCTGCTGAAGTTTAGCAGAAATAACTTTTGACGGCGTAAATTTGTATTGATCTGAACGATTTTTTTTTCGTCATAGAAGAGAGTATGACTGAGGCATCTCTGGAAGTACTTTTTCGAAAAAATCGATATGTTGCAAAAAAAATAGCAAAGTTGCCTAATTTTGCCAGAAATTCAGAAACTTTTTTCTCAAAACAGAAGTGAAGAAAAATCTGAATCTATTTCAACGATCTTCGAGTAATCTTGTTTCCGCAGTTTCGTGTTTTTTTATTGAATCGAATTGAGGTATAACCCCTCTTAAATCTATCATCAGGGAAACAAATTGAGGATGATCCACCTAATCCTCCAATACACTCACTATTATGTTCGACGATTTTTGTTCACTTCTTTATTTCTTTTCCTCAGACACATTTTATATTTCAATGATAAAAATTGATAGAGATATGTGATCCTAAGTAATAATTGGTCATTGATTCTTCCCAAAAATACCATAGTAGTATAAAATATTGAAAAAAAAATTGGACATTCTGTGTTTTATGATGATAAAAATCAGTACAGGTATGTTGCAAGTGATCCTGCGTGATCCTGATTTAGAATCTATCAATTTGTTGTCAAAAAAAAATCCCTTATAGTACTTTTTGAAAAATGGGTCAATAAAATTGGTCGCAGCTGGCCACTATAACACCACTTTTGGATAGACATTTCAAAAGTTTTTCAAGGGGTTCTTACAGGGGTGGTAACGTGGACACACTATACAGTGTGTACCAGCCAAATGGAATAAATTCGTTAATAAATAAACGGTGGCGTTTTAGGAAAAACGCTCGGACATGTCGATGTGTATCTTTAGTTGCGCTTTTTTTCAAAAAAAACTTTTTATACAGGGTGTGTCATGCCACAGTGGCCAATATCAACTTTCTTATTTTGAATGCAACACCCTGTATTTTATTTCATTTTTAGATTCTTCATGAAGAGCTGATTTCGTCGATGGGGTATAGCGCGAAATATTACAGAGATATAGGGTGTGAAAAATCGAGATTTTTCAACTTTAGGAATTTTTTGTGTCGAAACTAATCATTTCTGCTCAAAATGGCTTACATGTCTCTATCTTAACTTTTCATTTACTATCTACTGACATTTAATAGAAACAAATAGAAGGTGATGCAAATCTCAAAATTTTGAACCACCCGTATTTGTTTCAATTAAATATCAATCGATAGTAAATGAAAAGTTAAGAAAGGGACATGTGAGCCTTTTTGAGCAAGAATGGATAGTTTCGGCACAAAAAAATCCTAAATTTGAAAAATCCCGATTTTTCACACCCTATATCTCTGTAATCTTTCTCGCTATACCTCAAGTATGATGCATCGACGAAATCAGCTCTTCAGGAAGAATTTGAAAATGAAATAAAATATAGGGTGTCCCATTTAAAAAAATTAACTTCTAAGTCACCGTGCTTTTTTTTGACACTCTGTATGAATGAAACTTAAACCATTAAAGAGATCGAATGAAACCCTACAACTTATGTATTAAACATTTTTTTGTAATATGTACAATAAAGAAGTTACAGGGGGGGCGACGGACTTTAGGTCCTCACTGTATATATATTTCCGATTCCACCTTAAGGTAATCCCGCGCGTGCGCTGCAACGTGCTGCTCGGCTGCCGGTTGGCGTTCAGCGGCCTCGTGCCGACGCACGTGCGGCTGGAGCAGTCGAAGGCGTACCAGGTGGCGCGCAGCCTCGGCGCCGCTGTCACCCAGGACGTCGACGACCGCACCACGCACCTGGTGGCGGTCAGGCCGGGCACGGCGAAGGTGAACTCGGGACGGCGCCGGCGAGACCTCAAGATCGTCACGCCCGACTGGCTGTGGTGCTGCGCCGAGAGGTATGAGAGAGAGAGAGAGAGAGAGAGAGAGACAGAGAGAATATACTTCAATCAATCAATCAATCAATTCATTTATTGTTTAAGCAAAACATACAGTTTTATAAACAAGGAATTCGGCTATTAAGTGAAGTAAGTATTATAATATAAGATAGAAACAAAGAGAGAGAAAAAAGTCTGAACTAAATCAGATAACATAAGCAGCTATAAAAATAAGAAAAAAAAAAACATTAACCATATCTCTAGTTAAGTATAAATATTCCACCACCTACACATGTATTTTACCAGTTACATTTATATAATTTCTCTATAAATATGCGTCAGACCAAATAACATCGATGTTATACAAAAAAAAAATGAAAAAGAGACCCGTTACGAATTAACATACAGACCAAAAATATATAGATGAAAGAGAATGAAAGAGAACCCAGTGCCTAATGAAAATTACCTACTCATTAATAATGAATGATCTGATTTTCAAAATATTCCAGATATGTGTGGCTATTGATTTTGCTTCAGTGGGCGTAATATTATTGAGCGTGCCAAACAAATTGTTAATATTCTCCAAGCAGGGAACGTTACGGAGTCGCATTGAGGTATATATAGGACAATCAAATAAAATATGATGGATAGTTTCAAACTCATTCTTGTTACAAACTGAGCAGATTTCTCTCGGGTTGATGCGGTAAAGTGATCCACGATAAGTAAATTTTATCGCTAAACTGTTACATAATCGGAGTTGGGCAATGGTTCTAGTAACTTGGATGGGTACCTTCATAAGGAGATAGTTTTGGGCTTGTTCAGATAGTGTAAGTGACTGGCTGAGTGAGAGAAAGGTTGAGCGAGATACTTTATTATCATAAGAAATTTAATTCTTGTTGACAAAGTTTGCTCAAGTTAAAGTACAAGTTCCAAGGCATTGTCGTTCTAAATGGAAACCTACTAGGCTGGAACTATAATATTGTCTGTTCGATGCCCATTTGTTTTCCACAACGAATGTTTAGCACCAAACAATTGGATTAGAAAGCGATACTTATCATTATCCATGGTAGAAATTACTTAACTACAAAAATTTCACTGGTGTGCGTTTGCCGTGTTGCTGAATACCGACAGATCTTGGCTCGCCCCGCGGCATGTTCGAGCGCGGCAATGTTCGACTTGGCTCGCGAGCCAACCCAGTATCCAAGGCGCGGCTGCCGCGCGAGACAATGTTCAAAGGTTTGCCGCGCGAGCAATATTCGCGCGCGCCATATGGTCATTTGCCGCGCGAGCCATTTTAAGAGGGGCGTTTCACAAGAACCGTCAAACAGACCTTTTTTTGTTGATACTCTTCTGCCAAACGATGAGTCCAATCGCAAAAACTATTATATTTTCGTGAAGAAAGGTCAACCGAAGTTAGGACAATTTTTGGAATCGTAACTCGTTAGTTGAAGAGATATATCGACGATCGAAAAATGTAAATATTGAAAATTTTTCGTCACAGAATGTGATAATATTTTATCCTCTCCTACCTTACATATTGGGCTATGTCCTGCCTGAATATTAAGTTTCAAAATGTAATAATTTCAGAGATATGAGCAAAACAGATTTATTATCTAAAAAATACGTGAACACGTCAAAAACTAGTACTATAATAGTTCAGCCCTTGGCTACAGTTGAGTGCAGTGTTCTGCAACGACAACTAAGACGTCAAATCTATGTTGGTACTCCTAATTTGTTTCAATTGTTTCCAAACAAATTAGATTTCCATGTTTACTCAGTTTAGTCTCCATAGAGATATTTTGAACTCGATTATCTCATTTTATAGTGGAAAAGTAACATATTTTGATACAATTTATGGAAAATAGAACATAGTAGTTCCTATTAGAAAAATAGAAACAGATGAGAAACGCTAAAATATTTGAATTTTGAACGCTGAAGCAAGCTGAAGTTTCTTTTTTCGAGCGTTTATACTTTATAGATGCTTTATAGGTATTCTTGGTTTATTGATGAGTATTCACTCAATGAATACTTTTAAAGGTGAGTACTTCAATCTTGTTGAATTTTGAGTATTTCTGTCAAGTTTGAAAAGAAATTCGAGGCAAATTTATATACCAACACAATAAAAGGTATAACACACAGCACAGTGTAAGAAAATTTGCGCTATGGAAATGAGTAGATGGATCATTGTATAAAAAATGATTGGCCTGTTCGATTGACATCTGTTGAAATCTGCTATGACTAACGAAGATTAATGGTTATAAAGAAATCTGTAGTACTTTCTCGATTCTGAATTTTTATTATGATATGTTCACACTATGGACATCTATCGGAAATTCCAGCAGCACTGCTGAATCCCTGCTCTTAAGCACAAACTTTTGTTTGAGGCGCGTGACAAACCTTCGAACATTGGCTCGAGCGCCAGCCGCATGGATATCGGGTTGGCTCGCTAGCCAAGTCGAAAATTGCCGCGCTCGAACATGCCGCGGGGCGAGCCAAGAACTGTCGGTATTTAGGAGCGCGGCGAAGGCGCTTCACTTAATTGTTCGCGCACAGTTTGGACGGCTATGCTGTTGTTTGAATTCGGATTCACTGGTTCTGCCTCGAGCTGGATCGCTTGCCTCGCGCGACGGCCGCGCTCTGAACAAAAGTTTCGTGCTTGCAATGGCTCGCGCGGCAAATGACCATTTGGCTCGTGCGAACATTGCTCGCGCGGCTACCGCGCGTAATGGATACGCGCCTTTAGACCTACTGACATCTTTCGAACACAACTGGTTTTAATTCCAATTTCCAATATAGAAGCGAATTTTAGTATGAAATGGACATTTTTTTCATGTTCTGGTTATCACGAAAAGGGACATCCTGTAATGTTCAGAGAACATCGTGAAAACCAAGGGAGGTGTTCTTCTCAAATTTCTGGAGATGGTATCGGATGGTATGCCTCGGGAAACACCTCCCTAGGCAATGAGTTCCAAAGTCTCGATGTTCGTTGGATGAACGAGTCTTTGGAAAGGGACCTTCTTCAGGTCTCTAAAGTGACCACAAAAGGGTGTGAAGACTGAACTTGACGGGTTTATCTTGAAGAGACTGCTAATGGAGGAACGATTGTTGATATTTCAGAAGAGCATCGCCCATGAAAATATCTATAAAATAGAAATAAATCGCCAACTTTTCTACGCTGTTCCAGAGAAGTGAGCGAGTTTGTAAGCGAGGCTTCACCAACGAGACGAATTGCCATTTTTTGTATAGAATCCAATAATTTCAGGATATGTTTAGGTGCCACACTCCAAATATGGGAACAGTATTCCAGGACAGGTAGGATCTGTGCCTTATAGATGACTGGGAGTGAAATAGCTTTTGGCTCGAAACAGATATCCAAGTTTTAGTGATGCACTTTTGGCAATGAACCTCACGTGATTTTCCCAAGAAAGGTTATTGCTAATAGTTACGCCAAGCATCGAAATGGATAACTTCAATGGTATGGTTACTCCTGACTGAATTATGTTGGGCACATGGGCTCATGGTAACAACTCTCGCAGTGGTATCGTTTTTGTTTTGTTGTCATATTTTTTATATTTGTGTCATTGTGACATAGGTGTCTTTGCCACCAAACAATAACTGAAACGAGAAAAACGATAAGATTTCTCATGTATTTCATCAGAACATCTCTCCAAAAACTGCTGGAAGTACACCTTTCACATCAGAAGCGAACATAAAAGAGAGTTCAGTGGTTATCCCACTTCGAGTAGTTCACGAGTCACCGCTAGGTAGCGTATCGCTTAGCACCTATCGCGAATAGGGATAGGCATGAGGCATACAGCTCCTTCCATCTTTGACAACCCCGGAAATGGTGCGTTCTATCAGATACTCTCTTACACAGGTGGGAGCACGTCGATGAGAGGATATTCCCGCTGCACGGCAAGGGGTCGAAGAACAGGCACCCGCCGCCGCACTGCAGCAGCCCCGATCACGTGACAGCCTACCCGGAGCACGACGCGCCGGCGCTGAGGAAAAGGACGCCCAGTGGCAGGTTCATGGACACGATCAACCCGCTGATGTCGTTTTCCAGGGACGACATCGCCGACATGGACAAAGAGGTGAGTCTCGGGGATGAAGATTGGTTGGACGCTGTGATGTCACAAAATCGGAAAATTCCACAAATGGCCCATATTCTATCAGATAGCCCAGTAAAAGCTCTGAAGTCATACACAATTGGCGGCAGCAAATAACCAGCTCACTTTGATTAAGGTGGACAATTTCCTGGCTCATAAACCATAGATCTTATAACGCTAGATCCGGCATCATGTAGTATTTGTTTGGGATCAGATGGCTTAGTACTTGCAACTCCCCCTGGACCTCCAAACAAATAACTTGGATACCGGATCTAGCGTAAGCATTTTAAATCTACGCCATAACCCTTCTATCCAAATCCCACTTCAAAGAGAGTTTCGACGCTGGAAAACATATTAACATTGTATAAGGACTAGATAGTAGTAGCAAGGGCATCTGCTGAGCGAGTTTTTATTTTACAAAAGTATGCGATTAGATTCATTACCAAAAATAGGAGGCAATCATGCAGGAATCTATTCGAAGAAATGAGAATTCTTACTGTCACGGGAATATACATTTATGAGGTATGCGTTTTTGTACACAAGAACAAGCTTGCTTTCTTACCAAATCAACATAATTACTCGATACGATCTACAGACCTATTAATTTCCAATATGCATTGAACCGCACTATCACAGGAAAGTCATCTTTACCTTGGGCCAAAACTGTACAATAAATTGGATGAACATATAAAAAGTTCACCAAATATTAATGCATTCAAATCGAGACTGAGGGCTGCCCTGATCGATAAAAATTGCTACACGCTCGATGAATTTTAGCAAATATTTATTATTAGGAATTTTACCTTATATTTATATGTATACAGGGTGCCCGTTTTTCGAGCTTAACCATGGGGATCTCAGTTATTATAGGAGTTACGAGGTCGGTTAAATTAGGGCAAAGTTGCGCATTTTGATGCTGAACAATTATCTGAAAAGAAATTTGGGTTATCATTTTTAGTTTCTGAGTTATTCGTTTTCATTTTTTCACGCGAAAACCAAGAGAACTAGAAGTTTTTAATTGGGACGTTCTTCAGGGACTTTTTAACAAGGAATTTAAATCTGTCATCAACTTTGGTTTTTCTTATGGTCGCCATATTGGATTTTTGCATTCTTGTAAAGTCTGTTTTTTTTTCTGATTACTATGACGTATCACTCGATATGTTCGAATCTTACCTGCTGGTCAAAATTGGCAAAAAATCGTTTTTGCGAAGAGTGCTTTGGAAACAATGCCAAAAATTTTGTTCATGATAGTTCAATTGAACTTGGAAGCTTACTTGCATAAAAACCAAGCTTATTTTGAATTAGGAACGACATTTGAAGTTATAAAAGTTTTTTCTACGCAAAACAAAACGGTCATAAAAGGTGCTCGAATATTCCACTATTCACTTCTAAACACAATTTTATTCTTCATCCCGAGTTCTGCATAGCTCAATCGATAGGTACCTACAATTCCAAGAATTAGATCTCAAAAGAAAGAATACTGGATTATTGTTTATGGGTAATGAAGAAATATTTCTTAAAATTGTACCCATCGATGATATTAACTTATGTGTATCCATGTATCTTATGTTACTCTATTTTAAGCAATCTTTTATTATAT
This sequence comes from Chrysomela aeneicollis, assembly GCA_029955515.1. Taxonomy (NCBI): domain Eukaryota; kingdom Metazoa; phylum Arthropoda; class Insecta; order Coleoptera; family Chrysomelidae; genus Chrysomela; species Chrysomela aeneicollis. The sequence continues at coordinate 6,009,507 of JARUHQ010000009.1, read as the reverse complement.
TGTATGTTATTCTGATGTACCTATTTTGATGACTTGTGCCATACACTGTAGTGTCTTTTGCATTAATAAATTGATTGATTGATATTGCTGAGCTGGGAAGAAGAATGAGTGAAATTGTGTCTAGAAGAGAATGGTGGAACATTCGAGCATCTTTTATAACTTTGTTATGTATTCAATAAGTTTGTTTCGTTTTGCAGAGAAAAATCGTAATAGCTTTCCTGTTCGTTCCCAACTTCAAAACTTCGTTTTTAAGAAGGTAAGGTTGACAGAAATGTGAACGTTCCACAAAATTGCTGGCGTTATTTTCAAAGCACTCTTCTTAAAAACGGTCTTCTCTCAATCATGAGAGATTCAAACATATCATGTGTCACATCATTGTATTCAGAAAGTGACAGACTTTTCAAAAATGCAAAAATCCAATATGGCGCCCATAAGAAAATCCAAAGTTGACTGTTGTATCTCTGACATCAAGAACGCCTTAGAAAATACGATGACAGATTTAGATTCCTTGTGAAAAAGTGCCTCAAGAAAGTCCTAGTTAGAAACGTCCAGTTCTCATGATTTTCGCTTGAAAAAATAAAATCTAAAATTACAAAATTCAGTTTTTTTTCCATTAATTCAAAAACTAAAAATGATACATAAAATTTTCTAATATATATATATGACAAATACTAGTTATTTAACGACTTATTTACATGAAACGATGTTTGGATGATAATATCCCATACCCTTTTGTATGTACTTTGGAATTAATTCAGCTTTGTCAATGAGTTCCAATCATTGGACAATGAAGCATATTCAAAATCAAATCTGAAGAATTCGAAAAAGTTCCAAGGGGGCCCCCTTTGATGCATTTTTTTGTTTCGATTTCGATATCACCCCTCGTTACAGGTAGAAGACATCTTGGACGATGACAGCGAGAGCAGCGATGACGACGCCGCCAAGCTCAATTCTCCGACCGTCGGAGGGGCAGAGATCGTCGCTAGGAACGCCACCAGCAGCAGCGAAAGCGACGAATCCATGACGGGCGAGTTCCCGAAGGGGTTCAAGCGCAAGCGCGACGGCGCGGGCGACCTTAAGGGCAGCGAGGGGGAGGAGGAGGAGGAGGAGGGGGAGTCGCCCAGCGCGCGCTTTAGGAGAGGCGAAGCCGTCGACGACGTGATCGACTTCGAGCTGGAGGACACCCGGGGCAGCGCCGACGAGGGGGATGATGGGGAGTGGAATATTATGGGGGCTGCTCTAGAGAGGGAGTTTTTGTCTGATGATTGAGGTGGGACGTTTTGTTGGTTCGTGTTAGTCGTGTGGGATTGAAGAGTGCGCGAGATGGTGGGAAAGTTTGCAGGGATGGATGGTGATATTCCAGTTACTGTTTTGATTGATTTACTTATTTATTTATACATGGATTATTTTGTTCGTACATTGAAATTGACACTTATTCATAACTATGACACATTGTGTCATCAATATTGAAATTATTTTGAAATTCCTGTAATAAAGATATTCACAAGACTTAGAGATTTATCATTTGTTCCTATTATAAAAATGCAAAAAGTTGAGTCTTGTATCACTGACAACAAATATTGAAAAGAAAATTATATCTACAATGTTCTTTTCCATAATTATTCATCATGAAAATGCGCAACTTTGTGCCAATTTAAGCAACCTATCATTTCTAACACATATTCACTAGTCGCCAAGAGACTTTCGAGAATGTTCTATATTCTACATCCTAAGAACGTCACTAGGCTCAAAATTTTCGACATAATTGTCCCACATCAATCCTCTCAGTGGCAGTCTGGGGATGAGGATGTGTGTGGGCTTGAGGACGTCCTCTAATAGTCGCGAAAAGACTAGAGGATGTTTTATATTCTACATTCTGAGAACATCACTAAGGCTCTAAATTTTCGACATAATTGTCCCACGTTAGTCCTCTCAGCGCAATTCTGGAAATTTGGATATGTGTGGGCCTATGGATGTATTCTGATGAAATTTTCGCGTCTTGAAATGTATTCACAGGTGAGTAATCAAATAGCACACCTCGTTACAGGTATAGAATAAGACATATTGGACGACGACATGGATTATTTTGTTCGTACATTGAAATTGACACTTATTCATAACTATATGAGACATTTGTGTCATCTATATTGAAATTATTTTGGAAATTCATGTAATAAAGATATTCACATGAGATGTACCTATTTTTTAATCATTCGTTACTTAGGATAGGCTATAGAATGTGGCCAATTTAGTGTTGCTACATTGAATTCAGAAATAAACTTCAAATTAGAATTATAGGTATAGACCGCTATTGTTTGAGCAGATGATTTTGAAATATGGCCTATATGTTGCATTACTGATTTCTTGTTTGTTTTCCTGTGGAAACCATATGCAATGGTCTTACTGTTTTTCAGAAAATCTAGTGTCTATTTCTATCTGAAATTCGTGCTAAATTCAACGCCCTGTTGGCATTCGAAAAGTACATAACAAATGAAGAGAAATACTTTTTGTGATTGAAAAAATGGAACATGATGGGGGTAGCCCTGGAGAGGGAGTTTTTGTCTGATGATTGAGTTGTGCAGCCAAGGTGGGACGTTATGTTGGTTCATGTTAGTCATGGGATTGAATATGTGCAAGATTGTGGGAAGTTATTTGCAGGGATGGATGGTGATATTCCAGTTACTGTTTTGATTGATGTACTTTTATATTTTTACATGGATTATTTTGACAGGTATTGATAACAACGAGATATTGTATCATCTACCTATATTGAAATTATTTTGGAAATTCTTGAATGAATTCTATAAAATGTAAGAAATATTGACAGTTTTCAATTGATTAGCAAATCATCACATTGCTGAGGTTGTACTAGAAAATAACTTTGCAAGAGCCCAAGAGGTGAATTGTAAATGGAAAAATTCATATTTCTAATAAAAAATTTACTATAATTATATTCTATTCACATGTGATTGTATAAAACTTCATTGCATTAGACAGCACGTGGATCATGTTCACCAGTTTCATGATACTTTATGTATGTTTCATGATGAGTAAAATCTTTCTCATCTTCCTGCCATCCTCTAGCAGGGGCACCTTCATAATTGAAAGCTCCCTCCCTTTCACCATATACTTTGTTTACAGCATCAATGTGATCTCGGAATTTACCAGCAACAACTTTTCTACCAGTCATTGGGTCTGTTATGTCTCCAAGTGGGTATATAACTTGTTTGACTTGGTGTGTGATCAGTCTTGTCAACTTCTGGGGAAGTTGCTCAATAAGGACTATATCACCCGTTTTGCACTCTTTGTTCGGATCATGGGCATACACAATTTCATGTTTGGGAAAATACTGAAAGAATAATCACTCAAACGTTTTTCATGGATTTATAATATAAACATAAGAATATTAAATATACCATATTCAAATTTGTGTCTAGTTCCAATCTCTTGATACGGAATTTTGAGGCACCTTCCTTCAAACAAGGAACACATTGACCTAATAACATCAACGTTCTGCTTACTGGAGTAAGAGACATATTTCCAGAAGAAATTTATAATATAGAATTAAAAATTTCTACACATCACCCTAACCTCCAAATCCTTCTCGCTTCTCAGTTCTCACTCTTCTCAGCAACAGGCCATATCTATATCCACCTTGGGCAGCAGCAATCAAGGATATTAAACTATAGGATGGTCCATTCCCTATGATGCCCACACTAGCCAGTTTTATGACGTCACCCGGCTACCTTCTGGTCTTGGATTTTTCCATGATCGAATAATGACGGCGCTTTGTTTATCTTTTCGATTTTGAGGTTAACATTTCTTTGGTGAAAATATTGAATTATCTGAATTTCAATAGTTCACAAACCAGTATTAGACAAAATCTCAAAAATAAAGGCAACGTAAGTAGGTACATGCCATACGAAATGCTAGTTACACAAAATATTTTCATATATGTAGGCAAGGGATGTAACCATTTGATTGCAGGTATAATGCTATACACGGATGCAGATTCTACAATTGGTATTAAAATGTTTGAGGCATACATGTTTTTTGCATTTCCGGAGCCAAAAGACTCAATAAATATTCAAAAAGGGAATGAATTGATTTAAAAGATACCTCTGCATGGCTGCTACTTAAATTTTGGATCCCAGAAAATAGTATTTGTTCACAATATTCCACAACTGAAGACACAGCGGAAAATGAATCAAGTAAGAAATATATACTCTTGTGAACTAATATCCTAATATTGGTATTTTTATAGGTTCACCATTGAGGAGAAATCTCACACAAAGAATTTGTTCAGCCTGGCATCACAAATAAAGAGAAATAAGTAGTTGTGATTTAAAAATCATCACTCCTTTTTGTCCATTTTTAAATGTAAGAAACAATTTCTTGAAGATAGAGAGGTGAACAAATACAGACAAAAAGAAGATTTAATGAGCATTACATGAATTTGATTCAAGTGGAATGAAATAGAACTGAATACATTGAAACAATTGTCAATCACAAATTTCATTGAGTCTTGTTAATATATTATTAAAATCAGCAAAACTGTGTTCTTATCTTTAGGTAGAATAACAATTTCTGATACTTTCTTGTACCTCAACGATTTTTCAAGTAAGCATTGATGATTATAGGTCATTGTTTTAATAAATAGATGCTAGAACTGGAAAAATATAAACTGTAAGACATCCAATTTATTCTTAGAATTCAGCAAAGAATTTTTTTGATATTGTGTATTTTCAGATTAATGATTGAACACATCATATTCATAATAAATAGCTACCTATAATAACTTCAAAATAATAGAGGCCTACTTCTCATATTGTTTTGGAATTTTTTATTCTTACAGTACATTATAGATGAGTCTATTATACGATATATGAACGTTTTATAGTTACATCCAGCATTTTTTAATCTGTTCATACCCTGAAAACAAGTAATACCAAAGTTTACCGAATACTGAATTTTATTGATGCTAGTCAGCAACTGCCTTCACTATATTTACTCCTTATTCCAATGCATATCGACTTTCTGACCACTGTAGTACTTTGTCAAAGAACTTGGTATTTATGTAGGTACTGTAGACTGTTCATGTAACATGATTATAATCCTATCAACTATCACACTGTCCTGCAGATCTTCAAGAAAGTGATGTCCTACTTACTATTCCCAACCAAATTTGTGTTCATATTGTTGAAAGTGAAATCACTGAATCAAAGAAAGATAAAATATTCTTTCATACTGAATTTACTAACTGAAATAGTGATCTGAGATGACAAAAATAATAAGGTGAAAAGTTCTCGAATGTTGATGAGATTATTATTTATGTTTTTTACTTCATAAAAATCAGAGACATTGTATCACACTGTATGTTGCCACTGATAAAAATCACAAATCAATCAGAGAGGAAGTGACGTTTCACTCCCAGCTACGTCACATCCTGGCGAAAAATTTCTGCGGAATGGACCATCCTTTAGTTTAATATCCTTGAGCAGCAATGTCAGCAATGTGATACGTGAGTGAGCTTGGCTGTCAGGACCAGCTGCTCGATCCACTGAACTCAAACAACAAACTTGTTTGAGTTCAGTATCTCTGGTTCAGTGGAATATACCCGCCGAAACAGTGGCGTCGAATGGGAAAAGTTTGTCCGCTTATGAATTCACATTAGGTACTTCATGGAATACTGATGAATGCTCAACATTTAAGACTGATTTTTAAAATTATACTACGCATTTTTGTATGTTATTAAAAATAGCCCATCTCTGACATCGAACATAAAGTATGTTTAAATTTCAAATACGAACGACTACGAAGTTCTCGTAAGTACTTGTTCATGCTTACACGAATATCGGAAAATTTTTAAGAATAAAATGGCCGCTGAAAAGAAATATCGTAATAAAGTTTATTGAAATATATATGAACTTTTTTGCGGATATTTTTATATCATCATGATATCATGATACCACAGAATGCATAAATCGATAGTACCTATATTGTAGAGTAGGAATAATGTAATTATTTATAATTTTTCGATTCGCATGAATTTTGCGAAATTCGTATAAGCATGAACCATCAGGCTTTATATTCGTACTAAAATCAACTAATATCAAGCACAGATTGAATACTCATCTAAAAAATGTACTATCATGTTATTTTTGGGAAGAATTAATGACAAATTATCGTTTTTAGGATAAAAACGGATAGGATTGAGTTGTTTTTTAGATTTTTTTTATCAAATGAAATATCTATATCGATGACTATATCAACATCATAAACGTACCAAAACCTTATAGTTACTCACAATACATTAGTTGCCATAATTTTCGTCAGTTACGACTATACTGTTACGATATTTCCATTTGGGTTCGTGAATTTAAAACACTCAGTACAAAACTGAACAATTTATTTCACTATAAGTGCTCGAAATACAACTCAATAAACACTTCAAATCACAACGATATTCGCTTCACAAATCTCAATGTTCACTATAGATACTAGCTTACTTTCTGAACTGAACTCTTTCCAAACTGAAACTGACTGTGCGTGCCGATCCATTCCTTTTATATAGGCACAAGTTATTCATTCTCGTGAAATCTTGGATATTCACTTGTAATATCCCTAGCAGCAGAATTATTACCGATAATTTTTTATCGACGACCTATTCTGCGTAGAAACTGTAAAGTAACTGAGGTTTATTACTAAAATTTTAGGAACATTCAAAACAGTAATCCGTTTTCAATCATAACATCTAATATCTGAGTGATGTTTGTCAATAGATATGCGCTTCATTTTTGACAGAAAAATTTTCACTTATTAATTCTGGCAATAGGAAATAACATATTTATTACTTGTAATCTTCCTAGCAGCAGAATTATTACCGATGATTGTTTTCAAGATCACGAATGTTTTTGTTGTTGATAGAAAATTATCCCGAGTCGAAGACGAGAAAGGAACATATCCGGAAAATGCTGTCGGTAGGTAACCTTGCTTCATAAAAATTGGAAACTAAAATTAGGTAGGAATTATTATTAATCATAGGTATACTCGAATTTTGAATAGACTCTGGTGTAGGGTTGAAGGCAGTGGCGTAGCTAATACTCCTGCAACCCCCGCGGCACGGGGGGGGGCGTATGTTGGCCAGGGGCGCAAGGAAACCAATAACTTTTGCACAAGTTTATAACCAGAGCTTTAAATTTTGTAAAATTAAAAGGTGAAATTAATTATTTTCCGCCTCTACTCTATCGCCCCCAATTCCACAGGGTGTTCCGAATATCATAGAAAGTTCATATAAACACTTGTCCAGAAATGCCACCCTCTAAGGAGTTATATTCAAGGAAAGAAACTCTTCAAAAGTATCTGAAACCAAAATCTCATGTCTCACTGAAAAAACTTGGGAACTGGATGAGATGTTCATATACCTGTTACATGTGAAAAAATGATGAAATTACGGTCCTACTTCCTGCTCTGCAGGACTGTATTATCCTGAATAGTTTTGCCAAAGATTCACGAAATTGACCCTTCCCAGAATAGAAAGTTATCATGGCGGATTTTGATATTTGACAGATTTAGGGAAAAATGTAGGGAAAAATTTGACACTTGACAGTTGACAAAATAAGTGTTCCATGTCAAAATTGAATCGAAATGGAAACAAATCCAAATTCCAGAATATCGATATAGGTATTTCTTAGAATTAAAAGGCACAAAGAGGAAGGATTTTAATCTGGAATTTGAATTTGTTTACATTTCAATTCAATTTTGACATGGAACACTTATTTTGTCAACTGTCAAGTGTTAAATTTTTCCCTAGATTTTTCCATAAATCTGTCAAGTATCAAAATCCGCCATGATAACTTTCTATTCTAGGAAGGGTCAATTGGGAACTCGGTTTGTTTCTCTACTCGGAAGTCGAAATGAAAAAAAACTTTATCGTTGTTTGAGAAATAGTTAGGATTTCTCAATCAACGACTTTATTCAGGCTGATCGTTGATTGAGAAATTTCTCAATTCTCAATTCCTCAAGACGAAATCTTCTTGTGTTTCAGGGTAAATATAACTAGATGGAGAGCATAATTGCTTCTCGAAGGAAGACATAGGTACAGTGACTCTATACAGTCACTGTAGACATAGGTATCTTGTATCTGACTTTGAGCCTAACTACTTCTCAATCAACGTTTTGAGAGTAGGCTTTTCAGCATTGATTGAGAAGTAGTTAGCAATCAACCGTTGATTGAGTACCTAACTATTTCTCAATCAACCAATCAACGTCAACGTTTTCAGGTCAATCGATCCCACGAGCTAGTGCAGATATCTGTAAAATTGAATTATCAGCTTTACCACAGCCTTCGCGTTCACCAACAGATGGCAAGACTGATATGGAAATGATAGAATCTGACAGTCAAGGATTCAAGCAGTGTTACCAGATTTCCAAATGGGATCATGCATTAGAAGATGATTTTTCTCCACGACTAATGGATACTACATCATTACATAATTATGCGTTATCCGTTGACAAATGTAGATCATTCCTCATACGTGTTGGATTCTCAACGTTATTCAACTTTTGACAACCACTCACCAACAGGCTGAAGGTATAATGGATATTATTATCTCGGACGATTCCGATACTCGCCTTCGGCTCGTTTTGAAAAATTCATCCATGAAAATAATAGCCATGATAAACACGATCGTGGAAGAATATACTATTATCAGGTAGGCATTGGATAATGGAAATACCGAAGTGACTCAGAAAAAATCTAATTATTACACCTTAATTATTTTGTGATCAACTCGATTCATACTTATTTTGAAACGTTCAACAGGTTGTTTCATTAATTATTGAATCAATGTTTGTTGAAATCAACAATCAACATGTATGCTAACTAGATTAATAGAGCATTATAACTTTTCTCATCGGGTTCAGAGACATGCAGAGTTTTGGTTTGAATTTTTTTCCTCCAGAACGAAGGTAGATACGAAAAAATCGAAAGCAAAAAATATGTATTTCAAATGAACAATAAATGTTACATGTATATTTAGGGCGTAACTTGCTTTTATGTACCTTAGGCGTGTTAATTATTACTTACATGCTGCGATCCATGAAAGCCTATTTTAAGCCCCCGATACCTGAATAACTATTTTATTATATATGTGAGAAAATAAGAGATTTGTTTCGTGGCTTGGTTTTTCCAATAGAAATTGCTAATACATCATTGAATGCATCTGATGTTTATTTGTTGTAGATTATAAAATAAGAGATGAATTATTCAAAAATGCCATATTTATGACGTTTCTCTCAGTTAAAATGCATTGTGGCTGATGATTTCATGAAGGGAGGGAGTATCATTATGAAAGTGATAACATCATCGTTTTGAAAAGTATAACATCAGCCGCGCTATTTATATTAAATTCCATGTAAGAAAAAAAATGGGAAAAATATATAAAACATAAATAAAATTTCGATACAAAAACAATTAGGTAGGTACTCAGAAATAAGAGAATGTATTACGAAAAGGGGAAGGAAAAATCCGGAAAAATCCGTATATTTTATTGAGGCTGATTTTTTAATAATATTTTCAATTACTTGCTATCTCGGTTTCTGTGTTGTAAAGTGTACATTGAATTCAAACAACAATGAACAATGTAACACTATATGTACATAAAGGGTTTTCTCCACTTTCCAAAAAATAAAACATCCTTATTTACTTATGTAAAATAATATGAGGAACTTTAGCGTCTCGTCGTGTCTCCGAAAATGGTTTGAGAGCGCCAGATATGTAGGTAATTAGAATTTTTTGTAAAATCAACGCATCTTCCGCTGAACATTTCATTGGAGCTCAACTTATTTTCTGGACTTGGCAACCCAGCAGTGGGTCGCATGCAGCTGGCCTGCCGACTTGCCGAGCAGGCGCGTTTGTTATTGTCGATATGCCAATGTTTATTATTCCCTTCCTTTCGTTATTTGCGTGTTATTTACTAATTTACTATTGAAATCAAGTAGTGGTTTTCGTGGTAACATCACAAATTGTTATACACGTTCCAGTGTTTCGTTGTGTATTCCGGGAAAGTGAAGTTTTCAGTGTTTTCATTCATGAAGTCGGGTTTGTTTACATCAGTTTGTTGACTCGATTTTCAAGACAATTTCCAAGATTCTATTCTGCTGGTGAGTTATCATTCGGTTATCATCACTTATTTCTAAAGGATCTATTCTATTGGTGCATATCCGAGAATCTAATCATAAATAATAATTGATAGGTTGGTGCCAGTACCAACTTGGTACTGGTAGGTACGAATATATCATGAAAAATCTCTCTGGTACGGTACTAATCAATTATCTGGGATTCAAATTAAATACCTTATATGACATGACAGTATGAGCCAGAGACAAACTTCATTTAAACTTTGTTATACATGAAATAAATTTACAAATTCGTTAAATGTCAATCAACAGGTTGGTACGTAAACATGAAAACACTCGTGAAAACATGAGTATTTGCCAAGGTATTTTACTTGGTATTTTATTTGGTATATCTGCTTTCATTCAGATAGGTATTTTTATAAGCAACCCAACTCTGCGCTTTTAGAAGATGTTGGTCATACATATTTTTCTTCTTCTGAGACACTCATGTATATTATTCTCTATATTATTTGCGAGATTATTTGCATGGCGACTTATTCAGAGAAGGACCTACCTTCAATCTCGATTAATATCATAATACCTATTTATATCAATCCATGAAGATACATCCTCGGATACGTCAGGTAGAATGAAAACGAGAATCGAATTGATTTGTGAAATGGTTTCAACTTCGGTTTCAACTCGGTTTTCGAATACCTAAATATGATCGAGCATATGTAAAAAAGGTATATAATAGGATTAATTACGAGGTAAAATTAGACGTCAATTGTTATTGAGGTAACTAAATACTCGTAAATACCTACTTCACCCACCAAGATCATCGTTCTCACTGTCACTGTGTCACTTTCTTTCCCGCTTTCATACAGTGTGTACCAGCCAAATGGAATAAATTCGTTAATAAATAAACGGTGGCGTTTTAGGAAAAACGCTCGGATACGTCGATTTGTATCTTAAGTTGCGCTTTTTTTTCAAAAAAAACCTTTTATACAGGGTGTGTCATGCCACAGTGGCCAATATCAACTTTCTTATTTTAAATGCAACACCCTGTATATTTTTCAATTTTTGGATTCCTCAGAAAATTCTAGACATATTTCATGTACAATGTCCTATACCTATCATCAACTGTTTCGGAAATATTAAATGTTTTCGAATTTATTGCAAAAATTAACATGGAAAATAGAAAATTATTTGATTACAGAAATTCGCTGCAACACACTCAATACTTATTTCCCATTTAGGTTTTGATAATGAGAAAGTAAGCAAAAACCATTTTAGCGTTCTTTCTCACTGATATGAAATAAAAGAACTATAAAAAGTCTTGTTTACTTGCGTTGAAAACGCACGGCCTTAGCAGAGTGTTGTCTGTCTGCATGACAGTAGTGATTAGTGTCAGTGTTATAGTCGCTTTAATTTCGTTAACTCCATAATATCAGAAAAATGGTTTATTTAACAGAAATGCACAAAATAACAATTCTACAGATGATTGGTTATGGAGATAACATACGGAAACAAAGTGAAGTTGCTCGGTTATTTCATGAAAAATTTCCAGATTCGCCGCCTATATCCCAAGGGACAATTAGTAAAATAGAAAAGCAGTTTCGCGAGCTTGGTCATGTAAGAACGATAAAAAAAGCAGCTGCCAATACAATAAATGATGAAACCAAATTGGATATTATGCTTGAGTTTGAAGAAAACCCACATAATTCTAGTCGAAAAGCAGCCCCACTGTTCAATGTTGGCCATTCATCAATTTTTCGAACATTAAAAGAAAACTGATACCAACTCAGGAGCTCCTGGAAGACGATTTTGATAGGCGACTGTATTTTTGTGAACAAATGATGGCAATGCTTGATAACAATGTGATGCAGTTAGAACATGTTATTTTTTCTGATGAGTGCACGTTTACACTTCACGGTCATGCTAATCGTCAAAATTGCCGCTATTGGTCTGTACAAAATCCTCACTGGATGAGGGAAGAACATACACAATATCCCGAAAAGGTTAATGTTTGGGCAGGAATTGTTGGAGATCATATCATAGGTCCCTTTTTCATTGATGGCAATTTGAATGGAGATAATTATTTAGCACTGCTCCAAAATGATGTCGTGCCGACTTTGACAAACTTATATCCTGATCCAGCAAACCCACAAGTTCCTGCAAATATGATATGGTTTCAGCAAGATGGAGCACCGCCCCATTATCAAATAAATGTCCGGCAGTACCTTAACCAAATATTTCCAAATCGGTGGATAGGGAGGCGAGGATCGATGGAATGGCCAGCACGATCCCCTGATCTGACGTCATTAGACTTCTTCTTATGGGGATATGCCAAAAGTATTGTATACCAAACTAAACCCCTCGACTTAGCTGACTTAAGAAGACGAATAACGCATGCGATAAGATCGGTCACACCTGAGATGTTGAATAACGTTAGAAGAAATTTCTACACAAGATTAGGATGTTGCCAAGACGTTCGCGGCGAGCATTTTGAACATCTCCTACGTTGACATTCATGTTTTTCTTTGTTTTTACAATATCAAGAAATATACGGTATTACTTTTTAGTTTTTTAGTGTATTGCAGCGAATTTCTGTAATCAAATAATTTTCTGTTTTCCATGTTAATTGTTGCAATAAATCCGAAAACACTTAATATTTCCGAAACAGTGGATGATAGGTATAGGACATTGTACATGAAATATGTCTAGAATGTTCTGAGGAATCCAAAAATTGAATAATATACAGGGTGTTGCATTTAAAATAAGAAAGTTGATATTGGCCACTGTGGCATGACACACCCTGTATAAAAAGTTTTTTTTGAAAAAAAAGCGCAACTAAAGATACAAATCGACGTGTCCGAGCGTTTTTCCTAAAACGCCTCCGTTTATTTATTAAATAATCGAGTAAATAATTTATTCCATTTGGCTGGTACACACTGTATATACAGTATGGTGGAAATGTATGGAATAAATTCATTTTCTCTAACGCATATGAATATTGAGGAAAACCCTGAGACAGGTCGATTTTTATTTTCAAATTGACATCTCTTGATATATATACGGAGTTTGTGACGTCATCCGCGTAGTTGTGGTGACGTCATCGATTATTTTTTTAAATAGGAAGACACCCTGTTCAATTTTTTTTCTGGAAGGTATATTCATTGTCGATCTGACCGTATACTAATATTAGGAGTTTAAAGTAATATAGGGTGAGAAAAAGTTATTAATTATTTTATATTTACAACGGAAACCGTTATAATGAATAATCAAATTTGTGACCTTCTGCAAAAATACAATGTGATAGACAGAAAACAAATCATTCTTGAACTTTGCTATCGTTTCTGAATATATTTGTGAAATATTCACTCGTATTCGTTCTTTCAAATTATCTGATCTTTCCGGCTTCCTACATAAACTGCTCTACAGATAACCTCAGAAGAAAAAATCGAGAGGAGTTGAATCAGGAGATATAGTTGGCCATTCGATTGACCCTCTAAAAACCTATTAAGGTAATTGCGTACATTGATAGCATAATGATGTTGTAAATATAAAATAATGTTTTCACACTCTGTATCACTTTATTGTCCTGATATTAGTATATGGTCAGATAGACAATGAATATACCATCCAGAAAAAAAAATAAACAGGGTGTCTTCCTATTTAAAAAAATAATCGATGACGTCACCACAACTACGCGGATGACGTCACAAACTCCGTATGTATATCAAGAGATGTCAATTTGAAAATAAAAATCGACCTGTTTCAGGATTTTCCTTAAAATTGATATACTTTAGAGATAATGAATTTATTCCAAACATTTCCACCATACTGTATATACTTACTTACGCCTCGACTTACGCTTACTTACGGTGCCTTTCTTTTTTCTAATACAATTCCCTCCCATCTGGTTTGCACCCATTTCTGCTGGTTTTATTAGTTTTTGAATATTCCACGTATCCCGAGAACATTTTCCTTTTCAGACAGAAAATAATCCCGTTACTAACAAACATAACAGCGGTTTTAAAACCAACGTACCAAATTTAGATCATTATTGTTTCTTGCCAGAATAATTTTTAATTCGATTTTTAAGGTTCAAATCATCAATTCTGAGGAAAGTTTATAAATCTTTCGAGTGAGCTTTATATCGATATTTGTTGAAAATTTCTCTTTAGCATTATATTCATCATCGTTGCTACTAACTTTTTTTTTTCGTGTATCTACAGCATTCGATTGCAGTTTCTTTCAAATAATTCTTGCATTTTTTGATGAGAATTCGACATGCCCATCCTCAATTGCATAAATGCTTGAATTTTTCTTGTATATAAAGACCATAATTCTCGACATAATTCATTTATTTTATCTCGTGTTTTTCACAATCATCAATGATATTCAATATAGTTATCTTTCACATTTGCAATGGTATGTAAATTATCGAATCCTTTGTATTTCTATAGTTTCATTAAATATTCTGCTCGGTCGCTACAAAATAATTAGCAGAATTTCATTTATTCCTTGATTTATTATTTTTGTTTTGGTGAAGGTTTTGGTAATGAAAGAATGTGTGATAATTGAATTTCATGTGCCTTTTGAAAATAACGTGAAAAATACAACTTTCCAATTTTGCATAGAGTAGTTAACAATACATTTCGTACAGGGTGGCTCAATTTCGATGAGGAACATGCGGTTCTCGTTAAATGTAAGATATACAGGGACGGTTAAATTATGACAGTTGCGTTTTTTTAGTCAATAGAATGCCGTCTCAGCATCAAGAAAATTCCGATTAGTCTCGAAGACATTATGAAAGAAATGAAATATCATGAAATTGTTTTATATCTGAGGATTTTCAGCATATTCGTGTTCTCGAAAAAATTTCCAGATATACTGTGAACTGGGGTATAACTCGGAAATAACTGAGAGAAAGTAGGTACCTCGGAAATTACTGATTATTACCTATTAACAGGCGTTATTTACAAACATAATGAAAATAAGTTAAATTTTATGTATAACAATGGCAGTTTTACTGTTTTACCTTTATGTTTATGCGAGTGTTTATGGTAAAATGAGTAACAGAAACCTAACTTGAGTTTACATAGTTTTTTAGGAGGTTTTCTATAGGAATAATGTGTATGATCATTTCATACACATATATAATATATACATTTACAGATTAATACTCGTATTAGTATGTATTTTTTCGAGTAGTTTTTCTACGTTCATGCTAAAAATAAAACTTCATTGACTATATTTAGTGAAAAACGAGGTGAAAAAGGTGGTTCTTTATTAGACTATTGCAACAAAATCTGTCATTCTAGCACAGCATTTTGTGATCATATAACAATCATCAACGCAACGTTAAAATCGAAAAAATGTACACCGAATATACCGAGGAATATACACTGATTTCACTTCTGCATGAATAACTCGATAAATTAATTTTTCCATCAATTTTTACGGTGTAAACTCGGGTGTAAAGTGAGTAAGTATTTCTCTGTATAGATGTTTGACTTCGGGTTTTACAAAAACTATTACAAGATATTACAAGGATATTCAGGAAATTTCAATATTGAAATTTCAAATTAAAATATAAGATCCAGAAACACGTTAACATATTGGGTTAATTATCCATACAATAATATTTTATACGATTTTGTACATCGAATTTCAATTTTGCAATGAATTCTATTGAAGGTATTTCGGTATTTCAGATAGATAATTTAATGGATTTCCAAGATATCCCAAAAACCAAATACCTCGCGAAATACCTACCTAGTCTTATTCGAGGGGTTGAAGTCGGGTTGAACACATGGAAATTCCATTTTAACACTAAAGTCTAACAAAACCGAAATCATCGATAAGTTCATTCCCGTATTTTTTTAGAATAAACAATTTCTGTTGACTCTGGGATTCTGTTTAGTAGTTTGTAAATGAAGGCTACATTTCAAAATCATTTTGAAATGTACAGGATGTTCCAAAAAATTGTGGCATATCAAAGTTATCTTGTTTCTTTTGGAATACCCTATATTTTATTGTATTCCCAGATTCTGCCTGCAAAGCTGATTTTATTATCATACTTGGGGTCTAGCTGGAACGATTACAAAAATATTGTGAAAAATTTTTCAACTTCGATTTTTTGAGTCGAATCCTCGGTCGAATCTATTCATTATTGATCGAAACGGTTAACATGTCCCTATTTCGTTTTTTATTCGCCATCAATTATTGATATTCAAATGAAATATACAGGGTGGTTCATAATTCTGAATCCCCTTGTATGTGATTTATGTCATTAGATAGTAGGTCAAAATTTATGAAAGGACATGTAAGTCGTTTTGACCATCAATGAATAGTTCTGACACAAAAATATCTAAAGTTGAAAAACCTCCATTTTCCTCGGATTTCCCAATCCATTTATATTTTCTCGCTAGACCCCAAATGGGAATGAAATCGATGAAATGAGCTTTTCAGGAAGAATATAAAAATGATGCAACTAAATACATGTACTTCCATAAGAAACAATATAAGTTTTATATGCTTGCCACAATTTTTGGGACATCTTATGTACTGAAAGAAAGAACAAGCAAAGAAAGACTTTGAAAGTTTTAATAGATTTGCTGATGTTTTTTTTTCGTGGATTTTCTTTTTTACGGAATCAGATCTTGGAAAAAGGAAGAGAATAAAACAGAAAAAAATGAAATCCGAGGTAAAATCAGACCGAATCAGTCCATGCGTTAATTCCTCGGTATTTTCCGAGGTATTTTCAGATGATAAAATATGATACTGTTACAGACTGTGCATTTCCAAGAAGACCGGAAGTCATTATTCCGGCGGCTCGCGCGATGACATCACTCGCCCACACGGCGCGGCGTTCCAATAATTAGCGGATGATTCATTTCTAGTCAGTTTCTGTTATTTCTAGAGAATTATGGAATGATGTATCGGTCCTACCTATATAAAAGGAGCGCGGTGTCGCAGACAGTTTGGTTATAGTTTGGAAAGAGTTCAGTTTAAGTGTTTATTGAGTTGTATTTAAGGCGGATTCATGCAACATTCATTATAATTATATTTTCATTATACTATAATTACATTCCATTTACATTTTCACTGTCAAATTGAAAGTGTTCATGCAAGGATTTACATTATGGATTTGCACATGTGCATTTTAACTGAAAAATGAATGAGCTATTTTGGATCATCTGTGTTTTGAATTGATTGTTTATCTTTATGATATTTCTTAATTTCATATCAAAAAAGAAAACACAGGTCACACTTGTTTTGAGCGTTGAAAGCTACCAGAATACAAAATCCTTCTGCGCATGTTTTCACTGTAAATATAATGTAATGATAATTTATAGTTGAATGTTGGCCAACTTTTTGATGCGTTAGTGTAATTATAATTTGATAATGTGCTTGCATGAACACCGTAATGGGAACTATAATATTGAACTTTTCTTAGTGTAAATGTAATTATAATATAATTAAAATGTAATTATAATGAGTGTTGCATGAACCCGCCTTTAGTGTGTTTAGTGAAATAAATTATTCAGTTTTGAACTGAGTTTTTTGAATGCACGAACCCAAGTAGAAATATCGTAACAATACCATCGAAATCTTTATATCAATATCATATATTATTCAGATTTCGTAATATTCAGTGACATCACTCTGAAGCTAGGTCTAAAGTTCATCTTGAACTCAGGAATCCCCTCGGAAATCCCGAATGAATTTGTGTGTGATGTTTCAAAATATCATATTTCACCGGATTTTTCCGGAATTCCCACGGAATTCCGAGTATTATCTACATTTAATTTTAAAATTTCATCGTTATTTGTTCAAATTGACATATTCCATCCGAATTAATTTTGGGGAATTCCGATTGAATCCGGGGAATTCGGGGGAATTCCGAGGAAATCCTGGAAATTCCGAGGAATTCCGGGGAATTCCAGGGGAATTCCGGTTTACAGGAATTCCAGGTAAAACAACGTAAAACTCGTGCACCGATCTCTTTCCTAAGTAATTTCAGAGCATTTCAGTTATATGTACACCAGACCAGAATCCAACAATTCCGACAGCGGTTCACCTCTCGTGAAGACACGCACTCTGTTTACATCATTAGAGCTATGTTTCTGGATTTCCCTTATCACGTGTCGTCGCACGTGCCAAAGGGCGGCACATGTGTTGCCGTCCACCAAACTTTTGCTCGTCAAAGAGAAACTCTGCAGCTCCTATTCTATTCATTATGCCAATATTGACTGTATAGTCGACAGAAGCATTCGCGCTACGCATTACAACTGAGTGAGTGAGTAATGTCTGGCTTCAGAGGTGTGTGAATACAAGTCGATTTCATAACATGAACCAACGAAAAATATTTTTTATTTCAAATCCAATGATAATAATATTATGATACAATTTATCTTGACTGCAAACTCCAATATGTAGAATATGGTATAACTCAGTATCTTCATCAATCACAGTTTCATCTGGTGTACCACAGGGATCAATACTTTGTTCACGTGTTTGTTACTGACTTGAATTATGTACTTTTTCATTCTTTTGTTTGCTGGAGATCTGAAGATGTCTCGGAAGAAATTTCAAGTTATTCATGACTCATCTGACAGAGAATTATTGAAGTATGATCTCGAGTATAAATCTTTTATATCAAGCAATCAGAACTACAGAAGTACATACACTAAATACAATCAAAGATAGGAATAATTCTTGACCCAATGTCTTAAAAACCCCTTCTAGAGAGCATCAAACATGTTAGGTTTAACTTTCCGATCTGCAAATGAGTTCTCTATAAATTGAAAATAAATTTTCCTTCAATTGTAAGTTTAATATTCGAATAAAACCCCACCATGTGGTGCCTTTCATATAATGTGGATATTGATCTGCTTGAGACTATCAAAAATAGGTTTTTCTGCAACCGTCTGAAAATTTGTCAGATTTGCTCTAGAATTTGACATTGCTGACACAATAATAGTATATTATGATACAAGTTTTATAAGACGCTATTTTGTCGCACGCGTTGCGCACAAGTGCGACAACGTGTCTTATAAAACGTGTGTCATATGCATTTTTTTGTATTTTGAATTGATTTGAAGACAAAAATGGATTTAATATCGATAAATAACAGAAACATCTTCGATTGGTAACAATGATGACATTGAAATAATTAAAATCTGACGCACAATCGTAAAGCCCAGTTTACAGTTGAGCGATTTTGATTTTTGCAATACCACCGGTGAAAAATTCAATGTTGTTATTGTTTTTATTGGTCAATTCAAATCAAATTACACTCTGAATTGAAATTTACCAATTAAAAGATTGAGTTTTTCACTGCTAATATCACCAAATCCAAATCGCTCAGAAGTAAACTGGGCCTAACTCTTCTGACTTTCATTTGACAGTTCGATTGTACCAATCTCCGAATAATAAAAAATGCGTATCGAAATAGCCTCTGTTCCGATCATAGATCTTATAACGGCGCTAGATCCGGCATCCTGTAGTATTTTTATGGTATAGACTTATAAATGGGTCTGCAAGAGAGTAGGTACTATGTTCACGTGGTACAACACATATGTATGGACATAAATAAAAACGACCAATCAATGGCTTAGTACTTTCAACCCCCCGGACCTATACAAAACAAATAACCTGGATACAGGATCTAGCGTTACAAGATCTATGGTTCCGATACGCATTTTTTATTATTCGGAGGTTGGTACAATCTAACTGTCAAATGAAAGTCAGAAGAGTCCCAGCATTCTTCTGAGCGATTTTCGAATCGGTGATACTAGCAGTGAAAAACTCAATATTCCAATAACAACATTGCATTTTTCATCGCTGGTATCGCATAAATCAAAATCGGTCAACATTAAACTGCGCTTTACGATTGTGCGACATATTTCAAATATTTAAATGTCATCATTGTTACCAATCGAAGATGTTTCTGTCATTTATCCATATTAATAGTTATTTGTTTTACTAAGGCATGAAAGCACAAGATTTAATGCCGCGGCTGGTGTTTCATAGCCGTGTGAAACATATAATTTTTTCTTCAAATTTGTTCCAATTCCACGCAAAATCGACTTTTTCATATTTAAATTGCGTTTCATTATCATCAGCATCATTTTGAGTTTTCTTAATGTCATTGTCAATTTTAATAACCAGTTTGATTTAAATTATTACTTGGAAGGTTGCCTAGCAACGAACTTTTCTGACTGGGCAGTAAAATTGGACTTTTTCTGCCTAGGCATTAAAAGTACAACTTCTAAGCCTGCCAAGTGTCATCAAAAGGCCGCTTGTAATGTCATTTGGAGAAAAATCAATTTATTTGAAAAAAAACTTCAAGTTAATGCAAAATAGATAAAATTTTATATGACACACGTTTTATAAGACAAGTTTTCGACAAAATAGCGTCTTATAAAACTTGTGTAATAATAATCTGAGTTGTTTCAATGTATAATCATATACTATTATATGTACCTATGATGAAGTATCTAGTATAGCAATAACTAGGTCATTAAGAGTGAACAATGTAGTATTCACCATATACAATCAATTCATTTGGGAAATAGGTATCGGATTCTCTTCTGAAAGGTAGGAGTTTATAGGCGTCAAGAAAAGTGAAATTAAAGTTATAATTAAAATTAGTAAGTCAGAAGAATTTATATTGAAAAACGAAACACATTTTAAAAGTTAAGAAACAAGTTAAGAGTTTAGAAACTCTCCTATACTATAAAAAATTTGTTCTATTAGAATACGCATTCATTGTATGGTGTCCCTCTTACTCAGTGTACAAAACCTCACTGGAAAGGGTTCAAAATAAATTTTTGCGAAGTGCTGCCTACAAAATGGACTTTCAAATGGACCAGCGACATAACTACACTGATATTCTTTCTACACTACACCTCACCACATTGGAAAACAGGCGGACTCAAGCTGACCTCATATTTCTATTCAAATTACTGTCAGGTCATTTTAATTGCCCAGAACTTCTCTCTTTGGTTGGCCTGAGAGTCAAGCAAAGAGTGACAAGAGATGGTAAAACTGTTTTCGTAGAGAATTCACATTCAACCAATTATGGATTTAATAGTCCAATGTCAAGAATGTTAAGGAAGGCTAATACATCAGAACTTGATTTTTTTAATAATTCCTTAGAGGCCTTCAAAAAGTGTGCAATCAATTATGTATTTTATTTATAGATTTTTCTGATATGATCTGATAGATATGTCTGTTAGTTTTTAGTATTTAGTGTTATTTTTAATTGTTTTATTTAGCATTTAGTTATTTTACAACGTTGTAACTTAGGGTTTTCCCGTTTATACTAAATAAATAAAAAAAAAACGTTTGAGTTTAATTCTAGACATATTAAAAGTATATCGTACTGCGGTGAAACGCCCTGTACGTATATCGCTATGACCAAAACGAACGTTTTATACGCGGTTTTGCTCCTTTTTGTTTTTGCCTGCGGGAAAAAACTTGAACCGTTGCGATACTCTCCTTGTACGGACCTCGGGAAGAATTGGGCATATTTCACATTTGTCATTTATTGTGGTTGTGTTTACTTTGTGTCTTAGTTTTCCCCAACCCTGGAAGGCTTGGTTCACGGAGTGTTGTACCTGCCTTTTAAGGTGAGCTTTAGTACCCCTTTGCGATTTTGGCAATAAATATATGTATTTTGATTGTTATATTCGTTTATACGTAGATATCTTGATTGATAATTATTGATTAGTAGATATTTTGTTTGTCGTTTCATCATAGAGTGTGTCTCTGCCGATCTATCTCGAGTTCGGCTAAGTTTCTTTCATTTCATGTTTTATGGTTGTTGGAATCTAAACCAAATAAACTGCTAATACGAAAAAGTCACCCGTATTGTTTTACTAAGAACTTCAACCCCCTGAGCTGTGGCGGCGTTTAGCCGGGCGTTCCGCTACAGTACAAGCTCATAGATATATTTAAATTTATTTTTAACTCCCGTGTAGTCAGGCGAGTGATGGGGCATTTTTTTGCGAGAAACTGTTTTGAAACTATTTTAAACAGTTTTGAAACATTCCATTTTGTTGAACTATTTGTGACGTCACACTTGATTCTGGTTCAAAACGTTTTGAAAGCCTCTCCTGGAGAGACACGTGATGTTTTGAAACGTTGCATTTTTTCGGCTCATAAAATGATGACGTAGACGTCTAGTTTTAAAACGGTATTTGAAACTGTTTCGTCTCAAAAAAATGCCTATGGCAGATTTGTCGAGAGATTTGTTATAGTGAGTAACTCTGGTGTAGACTTCCTTTCATTCGTGTGTCATGCGAGTGCAAGTCCTCATTTTTCTTGTACCTGTTTTAATTTTCTTCAATATAGGTTATTACTTGAAATATGTATAGCCTGGGCAAAGTTTTTATTTGCGATAAAGAATTGGGGAGCCTCAGCGTATGTTTGATGGGTGCTGGACTTTGAACAATACCCCATGATATGTTTTGTTGCAGTATGGATATTGAGGATTTCATAGTAACAATCGTGTCTGACATCATTATATTAGGCATTGTGAGGTTTGCCTTATCGAAGAAAATACAGATATTAGTTTTGTCCCGGTTTTGGCCGCAATAAACTGTTAGCTGTTAACATTCAACTACTTCCAAATTATATTACTATCCACTTTAATATCTAAGCTGTATTTCATGAATGAAGCGTGTGTTTCTGACTTATTTTATTCTGACTGATCTTTTCATACTGCCATCTGTCACATCAACATTCACATACTATAGTCGAGTTCCGATATTACAGAATTTACTGTTGACAGTCAGCAATTTCGGAACGAATTCATGTTGAGTAAGCTACCACCAGTATAATTCAGTAATTTCAGAACGATCTACAGTACTGAACAGTACTGTTTGGGAATTTCGGAACTCAACATATGTGTAGATTAATAAATGTAGGATATGCATCCACCCCGTATATGCTGACAGTATCACTTAGTGGCTCAATCGGGTGACTCAGTGATACGATGAATCAAGGGATGTTACGCGAAGTTAGGCTGAGAGTCAGTTACCGTTTAGACGTTGTATTAGAAGGATGAGAGAATAAAAGTGTGTATAATTATTGTTTTGAAGTATGTATTTCTAACATAAATGAACATAATCAGAATGAGTATGAAGAATTGCTCACAACAATGTGGCCAACATATACATACAAGAATAACTGTTGAGTCCGTGTCTCACGGTCAAACTATTTGATCAAACTATGAAAGTGTGATGTCATCAATGACGTCACATCAAACAGCAGCTGAAATTAAAACATGTTCTAAATATTTTACCTGTTTGATGAAAAACTAAGGTTAAAGTTTTTTGTTGACACCAAAAATCGAAACGTCAGAATACTAATTCGCGATAGGTGCTAAGCGATACGCTACCTAGCGGTGACTCGTGAACTACTCGAAGTGGTATGACCACCGAACTCTCTGGAGGATAACCCACAGAAAAACTTAACCTCTGTTCTGTTTATGTTCGCTTCTGATGTGAAAGGTGTACTTCCAGCAGTTTTTCGAGAGATGTTCTGGTGAAATACATGTGAAATCATATCGTTTTTCTCGTTTCAGTTATTGTTTGGTGACAAGACACCTATGTCACAATGACACAAACATCAAAAATATGAAAACAAAAACGACACCACTTCGAAAAGTTTGAGTTGTTACCATGAGATAGTGATACGTGTTATTTTCTATCGCGAATAGACTTGCGTTTTGGACTGTTGGAAATGTCTGCTGCTTGAAATTGGTCCGAAGAGCAAGTAACGTTCCTAATAGATCTCCATAGAAGCAGTAAATAACTTGTATAACATCAGACAAAAAGGTTACCACAAGAGTGATAAGATATCAGATGCATTGAATGATATTGCTAGTCATTCTCACGGCCAAATTACTGGTAGGTGTTCTGAATCACTCGTCATCCTTTCAATTGATAATAAGTACTAATATATTCCATAGAATCAGGAGTTGAGGCATTGTTCAATGTTTGGCAAACACAGTTCAATAGGGAACTGAGGTAGTTTCGTTTCTACTTCATTAACTCTGAAGGGACGCGCAACTTACCATGAAATAAATGTTTAGAGATTTTTGTGTATTATTTCTATTCATATATATTGTTTAAAAAGCGAGATTCCACCTTGAGTGTAGATTTCTCTTCCGTTATGATCAATCAATTTTTGAACTGTTTGAACAAACTTCTTCAAAACGTGTGAACAGGATTTCTGCACATTTCAAATATTTGAATCAAATAGACATAAATGACGTCACGTCAAACAGATTTGATCAAATAGTTTGACCGTGAGGCACGGACTTTAAAATCATAATTATGTTAACATGAACAACCAACAAATTTCAAAATTTCAGTTGAATCTTCATTAACAGTATCGACCTGTCTCCGCCTTGTACCTCTGGCTTCTCTAGATGACACGGAAGCTCTAGATAAAGCAGATAAGCGTAGAACTGTCATCCGCAAATCTGTGAACAGGGCAGGAGGTCACATCTAACAGGCCGCTAATGTGTAGCAGGAACAAAGTTGGTGTCAAAACAGATCCTTGTGGAACACCGGCGTTGTTAGTCATTTTTATCAGATGATACGCCATCAACGACCACATGTAGTGACTTATTCAGAAGAAAGTTTTTTAGTTAACAATACAGTTGCGACGGCAAACCATATGATGGAAGCTGTTATAGAATGCGCTAAAATATCTATGAATTATATATATATATTTGTTTTGTATTCTGTGGTGTAGTGAGAATATTTCATTTATCTTATTTGGAGTTTTATGACTATGACAGATAAGTTGTCGTTGTACTGTGTTCTGTGACTTATGATTGATAGAATGATTGCCACGTAAGTGATGTCAAAAATACCACGATATACCACGCCACGTGTTGAAGTAACAGATACAGATAAGAATTGTGAATTGAGTTATAAGGAAAATATATTATCAGAGCTACAGAAGGAAAATAGTTTATTATTTCAATCCCATAACACAAAAGGTTATGGGCCCAGAGAACGCGAAGCAGGTAAATCAAAATAGGAAGTAAGGTTACTAAAAAAAAATATATACGAAAAAAATGAATCAATCCAAAGTTTTTTCGGTGGATTTATTGAATGGAAATAATTATCATGCATGGAAGTTTAGAGTACAGATGATATTAGCTGAACAAGGCTGTTGGTCAAATTGTAATACACGGACAGACATAACCACACTTTCTGGGGATGCAAAAGCAAAGCATGAGAAGTCAGACAATAAAGCAAAATCTGTAATAGTTCAATGTGTAGATGATGCACAATTGAAATAAAGAAACCGTTTATGATATGTGGCAAGCACTGGAGATAAGATATGAGAAGAAGGGGTTACCAGGGCAGTACTTCTTAAAGAGAAAATTAATGTCACTCAAATTAAAAGAAGGTGATAGTCTAGAGAAGCATGTTTTAGAATATGAAGATATTATTAGGCAGTTAAATGTAGCAGGAGTTAAAATAGATGATGGAGACAAAATTTTTAATTTACTTTTGACACTACCAAAAACATATGAGACAGTGGTTGCCATAATTGAAAACACTGACAATTGCACATATGAAATAGCAAGAACAAAGTTATTAGCAGAAAATGAAAAGAGGTGTTTATTCAATAAAAATTCAAGCAGCACCAGCAATACACATCAAACTGCGTTTTTTGGTAGCAATACACAAAAGTTATGTTATATATGTGAAGGCCAACATTTAATGAAAGACTGTCCACAAAACAAATACAAGAACCAAGGAGGAAACTATGAAAATCCTAGATTCTATAATGGAAATCAGAATAATAGGGGATATAATAGAGGATATGCAAATCAAAATTACAGAGGAAGAGGAAACTTCAATAATATGAAGAGAAATGGAACTGAGAGTATGAGGGGAAATTTCAATGGACATCAAGGTGCAAGATATCAGAGTTCAAGTGGACATCATAATAGCAGGGGTTTTCGAAGATATGAGAATTCTAGAGGATACTTCAGAGGAAATAACCAGCAACACAGTGTAAACTATGGAGAAGGAAATAATGAGAAAAGGGAAATGGATAATTCAATGCAAAATATGGATGATCAGGATCACAGCATAGCATTCATGGGTGATTTAGAAAATAAGAATTTAATTTAATTGTACAACTCCAGAAAAATTGATTTTTTACATTGATTCTGGATGCACTGACCATATGATAAATGAAAAGAGGTATTTCTCTGATTTGATTATTTTAAATGAACCTAAAAAGATAGCTATAGCAGAAGATAAAACATACTTATTAGCTGTAGGAATAGGTAATGTCAAAGTATATTCTTATATTGACAATGAAAGGATTGATTTTACCTTGAGAAATGTATTTTATGTTCCATATTTAAGAAAAAACTTACTTTCAGTAAAGAAACTTGATTTGGCTAATATTTCTGTGATTTTTGAGCAAGGTTTTGTCAAACTAATGGATAAAGGAAAAAAACTTTTAATGTTCGGAAAAATGAATAATCTATATGAAATTAGTTTTTCTATATCAAAACCAGAATGTTTGAATGTTGAGATTTATGATAATGACTTCATGAGACTTCATAAGAAATTGGGACACATAGGTTTTTCAAACTTGAGATTGCTTATTGAAAAGAAACTTGTTGATGGGATAGAACAGGGAATAAAAGTCCAGAATGTAAATTTTTGTGAGCCCTGTGTTAATGGAAAAATATGTAAATTTCCTCATGGAAAAAGAACAATGAGTAAGAGAGTGCTTGAAATAATTCATTCAGATTTATGTGGGCCAATTACACCCATAACAAGAGAAGGTTTCAAGTACTTTATAACTTTCATAGATGACTTCACAAATTTTACAATAGTGTATTTGTTGAAAAGTAAGAGTGAAGTATATGGAAAATTTAGGGAGTATGTGAGTTTGGTTGAATCAATGCATGATGTGAAAATTTCAAAATTCAGATGTGATAATGGAAGAGAGTATGTATCAAATGACATAGTTGGTTATTGCAGAGAGAATGGCATAATTTTAGATTACACAATTACATATACCCCAGAGCAAAATGGTAAGGCGGAAAGAATGAACAGGAGTCTGGTAGAAAGAGCTAGAACAATGATTAGTGAGTCAGGAGTACCTAAAGAATTTTGGGGGGAAGCTGTGAGAACAGCAAATTATGTATTAAATAGGTCACCAAGTGCAGGGTTAGAATGTGTACCTGCAGAATTGTGACCTGAAAATTTTTGGTTGTGTAGCATATAGCCTTATCCCAAAGCAGTTTCGAGATAAGTTTGATTCGAAAGCTGAGAAATGTGTTATGTTAGGTTATTCGCCTACTGGGTATAGATTGTGGAATTTAAAAGAAGAAAAAATTATATTGGCAAGAGATGTGAGATTTGATGAAATAACCTTTTATTACAAGGCAAATTATACAAATATTCAAGTTAATAATAAGAATGAAAATGATAGCCCGGATGTGACGAGAGGTATGAAAGAGATGGATGAAAGAGATGAAAAAAAGGAAGAGAGTTCAATAGAAACAGAGAGACATAGACGTACACAGAAAGCACCTAAAAGATTTGACGATTATGAACTGTATATGGCATTCAATGCATGTAATTTTATTAATGATGTACCAAAAGGTTTCAGGGATTTGGAGTATAGAGATGATAAGATATTATGGTTAGATGCAATGCAGAGAGAGCTGAATTCGATAAAAGAGAATGAGACTTGGAGAGAAGTAAACAAACCAAGAGATATTAAAATTTTAGATACAAAATGGGTTTTCACATACAAAGATATGGAAGAAAATGATAAAGATAAATATAAGGCGAGATTGGTGGTAAGAGGATTTGCCCAAGAGAAAAATGAATTTTTTGATGATGTTTATTATTCTCCTGTCGCAAAAATGATAACATTGAGAGCAATTTTAATAATGGGAAATCATTTCAAATATCATTTTGAACAGCTAGATGTTAAAACCGCGTTTTTAAATGGACATTTGGAAGAAAATATTTACATTTTTGCACCAGAGGGTGTCAATTTGACTCCAGGAAAGGTTTTTAAACTTGAAAAATCATTATATGGGCTCAAACAGTCCTCTAGATGTTGGAATGATGAGATAAATAAGTTTTTATTAACGATAGGGTTTTGTAGATCAAATAATGACTATTGTTTGTATATTCTAGACTCTGAATATGGAAAAATTTTTCTTTTACTCTACGTTGATGATATTATTTTATGTGGCTTAAATCAAGGCAAATTGAAAGAAATAAAAGAGAAACTGATGAGAAAATTCAAAATGAAAAACAAAGGTACACAGTAAAAACTGGGTAGTTAAAATTAACTACAACTTGTTGCTCAGCTCGATCCACTAACCTTATTTAGTTAAATTAACAAAAGTACATGTAGTCGAATGAATCTTGTCAATTTGTGCAATAGCTTAGTTGACAAATAACAAAACTTAGTTGCGAAATCATACTAGTTTTTTTGGAGTTACTACAAAACGGTTTTGCGAAATCACCGGATATATTTCGTATTTTCAACAATATTCTTTCGATGAATGTGAAACCAATGATGGTGATTCGACAAATCATTTTGGTTAATTAGTACTAAATATTGTAGTGGATTGGTATTCTATTTTGTTACTTTAGCAATATGATATTGTTAATTCAAAAATATAATTTTGCTTTTTCAAATATAATATTGTGAATTTAACGATATAATATTATATACTTAATAATAGCATATTGTCGATTTCACAAGTTCAGTAGTATGGTATGAAAATTTATAAGCAAAAGATGTACCATGAGGAAAATGAATAAAACTCAATGAATATCTTTCAATTCAATTTTATTTAAAAAATGAGGACATTCACAAATATTTACAGTTTTATGAAGAAAATCAAAATAACTTGAAAAATAAACTCTCGAATAAATGTATTACCTCTTGACAGATTTCTATACATTGAGAAAAAATGTACATATATGATTAACCGCATATTACCAGCGGATTTGGTAATATATAACTATCAGAGATGATATAATTCACGTAGATGTATTCTTTGCCTGTTTATTCCATCTCTCGAACTGGAATCTCCGTCTAGAATGAAACAAAAAGGTGAATGATGAATCAGGAATAACATGAATTTCAAATAATGAAATTGAAATAAGAATGAATGAAATAGGAATGAAAAGCTCAAAGGAATACTTACGTTCCAAAGAAGTTATTGAATATTCTTATGTCTTCAACCCTGATCTCCTATTTTGGAAAATTTTATGAATGCCTTTAGGAAATCCCTCGAGAATTCCGCTTGTAGTTCGATGCTGAGCAACTAGAAGGAACTTCTAACTTCCAAGTGATCATAGTTGCCCAAATTGAATGATGCTGAAGTTATAAGATGACGAATTTCATCTTTCCATAAATCTCCAAAATATCTGCAATAATTGAAAAAAATCGGTTATGATTTCAATTATCATTGTTGAAGGTACTGGGTAGTTTGTTTGAACACGATTAGTGAATTCAACATCAAAAATTATAGAACAAGCATAAACCGTAAAGATAGCAGTAAAATACCTCTACCTTATTGGAAAAGACTATTCAGTATGAGTACCTACTGAATGGTTTGAATAATAATATACTATATAAAACCCTATTGATATTGAGTATGCTGAAATTGAGTGCAGCACTTGATTGAGTTTTTATTCTCAAGGGTACATCTAATCTGCTCTAGGTCAATGAATACATTTTTCATCTACTTACTTTCCGTTGCAATTTCTCTGTTGGCGTTTACTACTCTCGTATACTGCTTCATTTTTCACTCGAATTTTGTGGGATATGTTGAATATGAATTTAGTCAACCACGTCCATCTTGAATTCTTGAATCAACGATATTGTAACTTGATATATTATAGCTGAAAAATGTAATGATTATTCACAAATTGGTTTCTTACCAAAACAATATTGCCTTTATCTTTTTGTGGAAGTTGGGCACTCTTATTACATTGTCAAGACTCCACCCTATTGATTTTTCCTGCTTTTTGAAATAATCTAGAACCAGATAATTATTCTTACATACATATTATAGTCGATAATAATGCATTAGATGAATCACGAAACGGTTTTGCGAAATCACCAAACATTTTGTATTCGTAACAATGTACTTTCGATTAAAGTTGAACCAATGATGGTTATTCAACAAATCAATTTGGTTTATTACTACTAAATATAATGAAATATCATTTCATTTCGTTATTTCAACAATAAGATATTGTCAATTCAACAAATGGTTTGGTATGGGAACAAATATATTCTTGAATGAATATGTAACCAAAAAAAAACAATTAAACCTTACCTTCAATATATATTTAATATGCAGCAATTCTTCATCATCGACCAGAGATTAGTTCAGTGAATTTTAACTCGATGGAGGTGTTGCTTCTTTTCTGATGAGACAAAACTTTGCACGCTCACCTCACACCGCACACCTCAACGACACGAAAGACTACCAAGTACTGAGCTTACCTCATTCTGACTTGCATCACATCGTCGTCAAACGTTGATTAAATGACAACTACTTTTTGGAAGATTAAATATTTGTTTTGTCTATTTCACTCAAATTCATAGAAATCAACAAAAGACATCGTATTTTTCACTACAATTTTAGTTACGGACATTTTTTAA
Source organism: Chrysomela aeneicollis (assembly GCA_029955515.1). Taxonomy (NCBI): domain Eukaryota; kingdom Metazoa; phylum Arthropoda; class Insecta; order Coleoptera; family Chrysomelidae; genus Chrysomela; species Chrysomela aeneicollis. Next base: position 5,978,670 of record JARUHQ010000009.1, on the reverse strand, counting down.
CTAATCGTTGTAGTGAAAAGAACAAATTTCATCATTAACAAGTTCCTCGGATGAATTTTATGCTAATATAGATATAATGTGTGTGGTTATTAACAAATTTCTTGCTATTTTCAACTAAATAGACATTAACAAATATATTTTTTTTACTGTGTAGTTTGAAACATTTTATAGGACTGGAAATCGATTATAATAGGGAACAGGGGACATTGAAAGTCAGCCAGAGTAAATACACTAGCAAATTACTCAAACGTTTCAACATGGAAAATTGTAATCCCTGCTACACACCTATTGAAAAGGACTTAAAATTAGAATTAGGTCACGATAAAAACTTGACAAGTAAACCGTTTAGGGAGTTAGTAGGGTACTTGATGTATTTAATGATAGGTTCAGGGCCAGATATTTGTTTTGCCATTAATTATTTTAGTAGGTTTCAGGGAAAAGCTACTGAGGAAGCCTGGAATCATCTAAAACGTGTTTTAAAATACTTAAGGGCAACAACAAATACTTATTTAGAATTTAATAGACATGATAACTTAGATTTATTATGTTATGTAGATTCAGATTGGGGCAGCGATACTCATGATAGAAAATCGGTTACTGGTTTTATTTTTAAACTTTGTGGAAACACAATAAGTTGGACTACAAAAAAACAATCATGTATTTCGCTATCCACAACTGAGGCAGAACTAGTAGCTTTATGCTCTGCAGTTTGTGAGGGTCTCTGGTTGAAAAAGTTAATATTAGACTTAGGAATAGATTTAAGATGTGTGAAATTTTTCGAAGACAATCAAGGTTGTTTGGCAATTATCAGAAATTCAGCGAATAATCGAAGAGTTAAGCACATAGATCTAAAATTTCATTTTGTGTGTGAACATTGTAAAAATGGAAAGATTGATTTGATTTATATAGAATCTATTGAACAACAAGCCGATATATTGACCAAAGGCTTATCAGTTGTTCTTTTTAATAAGTTTAAGAATTATTTGGGTTTAAGAGATTTTTAGCGAAGGGGGGTGTAGAATGCGCTAAAATATCTATGAATTATATATATATTTGTTTTGTATTCTGTGGTGTAGTGAGAATATTTCATTTATCTTATTTGGAGTTTTATGACTATGACAGATAAGTTGTCGTTGTACTGTGTTCTGTGACTTATGATTGATAGAATGATTGCCACGTAAGTGATGTCAAAAATACCACGATATACCACGCCACGTGTTGAAGTAACAGATACAGATAAGAATTGTGAATTGAGTTATAAGGAAAATATATTATCAGAGCTACAGAAGGAAAATAGTTTATTATTTCAATCCCATAACACAAAAGAAGCTTTTTAAGAAGGCATAGTACCTCTTTACTATGCCCATGTTTCTCTCTGTGTCTGAACACATCTAATGGGACTATATTGATTAATAATCCTTATCGTTTATAATAGTTTATAATAGTAATAGGATAACTGAGTCGATTCTAATGCCTGGTTATCACCACAATATACGCTATTCGAAAGCTCGATGTGTAATGAAACTACCAATAATTATTAGTTGGCGATGAATGGCCATAGATGAAACAGGAAAGACATTATTTTTTGTTCCTTAGGGGCGAGAACGCTTTCAGAATAGAATCAACAGAAGGCAAATGGAATATTAAACCACAATGAAATTAAGTCAGGGTGTTTCTCTACTCGGAATGAGAAAAAAGAAAACTTTATGTAGGTTTGTGCTTAGGAAGAAATCTTGTTTTCCAAGGACAGGAGAAAGATGAAGAACGAGGCCGAGAGTAACTATGGCATGCGCAGATTAGCCTAGATCACAACTTGTTCAAAAATATTTTTACGTTCATTTCATTTTCCCTATAATTCTATATAATAATCTTTTTCTATGACTGTTGAAAAATTTACCCTTTTTATATAACATTTTTGTTGAGTACTGGATGCCTTACACAAAACAAGCTACGCCCCGTGTGTAAGAGTCTACCCAACGGGCTATAGCCAATCAGCGACAATGTAGATTCCGAGGTAGATTCATTACCTACAAAACAATTGACACCAGTTGTACATAATGTAAATGGAATATGTAATGTCATAATTTGACAATATATATACCTATCTACCCGGGATGATTCAGAACTGACTTTTTGTAAAAATGGATTCAGAAAGCTAAAATAAATTCAACTGAACTCATCAACCAGATGTTATACGAGCTTCCAGTTTGCGTACAATATATAAATTTCTGTCAAAGATTCATCCACCTGATTGACCGTTTGTATTGAATGGTGAACAGTCCTAGAAAAAGTATAGTATTCTACTTTCGTGTAATGGCTATTACTAATTCGAATGATTACGATTACTTCATTCTCATAAGTAATAGTCTCATTACACGCTCGTTGAATAATACATTATTATAACAGAGTTTATATTCGGTACAATTTTAAAATTTCGTTAAAAAGTATCGTGAATATTGAAATCAAGGAGACACAAGACGGATACTGATATGTTGAGATATTAATCATCTATAAAAATATATGAATGGCCATCTAGGTACGCGAAAAGAATATCATATATCAAACAGTGAAAGTCATTTATTTTCCCTTTTTAGTGTAGTTATATAAAAGCTTGTTTTTAAAAATATTCATTTCATTTTTTTGGTATTGTTCCATATTGTATATTGGCATTAGGTACTAGATATCTTTCCATACATTCAATTTGATCTGTGTTGATCTGCATCCCTTTACTAGCTCGGTTGTGTATGGAAAACTTCCTAGAACCGAGAACACTTTTAATTTCCATCAGCGAAGCCCGTATTGCCTTTCATCAAGATGAAAGGCAATCTTTTTAATTTGTTTTATGAAACTTTTATACACATCCATACAGATAGCAGCCGCGCTGCCATGAAAGCGTTCACGAAGGGCTCACGATATCGGGAGCAGATCAACTGGACTTGGAACCTTGAACCGAAACCTTTTTGAGGTCTATTATCTGTGGTATCTGTGAATGATAAAGAATGTTCATATTATATATCTGATACAGAAATCTCTTGAGAAGTCATCAAAAATCCTTCAAAGTTTTTCTAGAGCTGTAATTGTCCCAATGATCAAAGAGGTACCACGACTCACTGGCATCGGAATTAAAGACTGCCAGATTGTAGATTGTAAGGGGGGGGGGGTCGTTAAGGCTGCTCAAGCACCTGGACCTATTAGATCTTTTGTGCATAACCCTTAATCTATTCGAGGCCCGGGATTCCGAGGCTTCGTGCGAAGTTTATCAGTTTCCTGGGAGCTAGGTTCTAAAAAGGCCCCTTCCAGAAACTTGAGCCTCTTGCAGAAGAGTGCTGGGAATTAACAAAGCAAATGTTTTGCAGTTTTAGCGAAGTTCTCGCAGTAGCGGCAACTATCATTCTCTGTTTTACCCATCTTTTTGAGGTGATACCTTAGAGGGCAGTATCCAGTTTTGAGTCCCATTACCAGTTTCAAGTCTTTTTTGTCCAACTCGAGAAGCTGTTTAGCTTTTCTTGGCGAGAGGCTCACTAGCCTTTTCGATTGTCTTTGTCCTGGCACTTTATTCCAGTGAGATTTCATTTCATCTGCTTCCCAGCGTCGGAACTCTTCTCTCAGGTGAGCTTTGGAAAGTCCACAGAAGGGTTCTGGGCCGAGAAATTGTGTATTTGCCCCTTCTTTGGCAAGGCAGTCTGCTTCCTCGTTGCCTTCATCTCCCTTATGACCTGGCACCCACATCAAAGTGACCTGGTTGTTCGCTGCCAGTTGTCATAGGGATTGTTTACAGTCCTAAGTCAGCTTAGACTCACAAGTGTATGACTTCAGAGCTTTTAGTGCTGCTTGGCTATCTGATAGAACATAGATTTTTACCCTTCGAGTGCCCTGTCGAGGCACTCCTGGGTACATATCTATATAGCATGTACCTCTGCTTGAAAGATGGTTGGGGTGTCACCAAGGGATTTTGAGAGCCTGAAATTTGGCCCTGTAACTCCCACTCCAGCCCTTTCATCCACCTTGGACCCATCAGTATACCACACTAATGCATCCCTTCCCAGTTGAGGTCCGTTATCTGCGTGCAAATTTGGTGGTTGTTTATGACCACTTCAAACTGCATTTCGAAGTCTTACCTAACTGGCATGATATCTGTCGGTTTAGACATGGATTCTAGGGAAATATATTCCAAAATCTTCAAGTGTCCAATCCGATTTCCTGATTTGAGATTTATTGTCTGGCTCAGTCTGAAGGCACTGTTTGCTGCTTCTTTCATTGCACACAGGTGCAATGGTGGAATGTTCAGCATTACCTCTAAGGCTGCCGTGGGGCACGTGAATATCACCCCTGTAATTCCCAGACAAGCTAGCCGCTGCACTTTGTGCAGCTTGACTTGTGCCGAAATTTGTTGCATTTTTGGCCACCATATCAATGAAGCGTAGGTGACCATGGGTTTGATGACAAAGACTGCCAACTGGAGCCCTTAAGGTTTTGCTAGAGTTATTTTGTGGTCACTCCTGATGGACGGCCAGAGAGAACAGCAAAACTGCTCACCACTTTCCTCCAATGAGGCGGTTATTCCATTTGCAACCTTATCTATATATCCTCGATGAAGAAAGCTCACTTAAAAAAGCTTCCCTTGACAAAGCTAGACTATTTCTTTGGACATGTCGTAGGATCTGTGAAGAATTTTATGGCTTAGGGCCCACTCAAGGTGGATATAGGATATGGTGAAACAGCTCTTCAATTGTTTCTGCGAAAAACTTGTTGACTATTTGAGAAGGTAGTAATATTTCCACGATTTAAATGAAGATGGCGGTAAGATCGAATTTCAAGGAAGATTTCTGTAGCTTATGTATTTCTGTGGTTTCAATCTGACAGACCTGACTCGAAACGACATTAAAACAATATATTTTCGATAAATCTGGAATTAATATTGATATTTTGACTCTTCTCAATCATTTTTCATCTAGATGAAAAGATGACAGATGCACAGTTTCTGTTTTACCGACACAAGGTATGTCGCCATCTCTGATAACTTCAGGAAATATTACTACGGTATTAAATCAAGTAGGCAAAGGTCTACAGTTTATTCTAGTGCTTGTTAATGATGAAATGAAACGTACAAGTTGAATTCTCAGCACAGACTATTTAATCAACCGGAAGATGGTTAACAAGAAGACCACAGTTGGCACAAAACAGAGGTTGACAGTGACTCACGGCATTTGACATTGACAAGCGTCATACACAGTGTGATCAACCAACATCACAGGTCAAACCATGGTACGGTGGTTGAGGTATATTTTGCGCTAAATTACAACACTCCCACTAGCACAAAATATTGGAGATACATTTACAAAATTCATCTTATTTCAACTATTCCTAAAGAATCCAAAAACTTACAATGTTTAACAAAACATAGACTCTTCGTCAGAATATCAGCAGGCATATCAGCTGTTTGCAAATATTTCACCTTAACAAGATTTTCCTGTATTACATCTCTAATGAAATGGTGTCTTACATCTATGTGTTTAGACCTCTTATGGAACATCGGATTTACAGACAACTTTTGTGCACTCTGACTATCATTAAACAAAGTTATACAACTTGAAATACCTAAAATTTCTATCAAAAAATTCCTAAGGTAAACAGCTTCTTTCGCAGCCTCTGAGACTGCCATATATTCAGCCTCAGTACTCGATAATGCAACAGTTCTTTGTTTTCTGCTTTCCCATGACACTGAGGAACCAGAAAGCTTAAAACAAAAACCTGTATACGATTTTCGGTCATTCGAATCACTAGCCCAATCAGCATCTACAAAACTGCAACGAAACGTTTGCTGTTTGCTTATTACAGAAATTGCGATACTATCGGCAGCATTGCATTCATTGTTAGAATCCGTCGCGCTCCAGTATTTTGGTCCGTTTTTTTTGTGAATATTTTTTGCGAACTGGATTTTCGTGGCTCGGTACAGCTATGCTAACGCGATGAGAGATAGCTGAAGATCTGCGGGAACCATATATTGACAGACAAATTTTCCCAATTGTTCAAACCGACAATTTGTGTTTGGCTTTATGATTTCAGACCGTTTGGTCAAATGGTGCTGGTCGGTGCCTGCATTTTTAGGTAGGTAGTTTCTTTTTCACAAAAGATGTATGGTTTATGTAAAATCGACGTGTGGAATGTGTAATGAATTGTGCATTTTTAGGATTGGACAAGTCTCTGAATATGTTTGTTGAGAATTACGTCGTTGTTTGTGCCTGAATAAAGCGTTTGCTACACCATCTTGTCCTTGATCATCTTCAAAGCCTGAGCACCCACTAAACCAAAACCCCTGAGATAAAGTGTTTCGTTACATCTTGGCGACCACCTCGAGGCCAGAGAAGATTAGATAATACAAGGATGGTGTTGGAGAAAACTCCCTCAGCGTCAGGAATGTATAATCTTCGAAATCGAAGACCAGAGGAAGGAGGTAGAAGATCTTTCAACCCGAATGCATCAGCGGAAACAGAAAGGTTGTATACTGAAGGACTTGTACAAGGTAACGATTTTCCTTTACCTACTTTTGCAACGAGAGATGCGCCACTGCTGTCCGACCTACAGGACGAAGCAGCAGCTATGCCCCCAAATATTCCAACACATGTAGGGGCGACGGAAAAATCAAGAGACAGTGAAACTTTATCTGATTCTCAAAAAATGATAACTATTTCTCAGACTGAATTATCGAAATTAATAAGTGTAGAAGTGTCGAAAGCCATTAATAGGTTACCCGGGACAAATAACAATCAAATTCCCATACCCTCACGGAATTTATTTTCAAACAATAGCCAAAATAGCTTTCTTCCAGCACAAAGTACGGCCGCAATGCCTCCTTGGAGTTCCCTTGGAAATATGAATAATGTGATGGCAAATCATCAGGTACCTAATATTGGTTTTCAGAACACAAACAATAGAGCACAAATTACTGCAAATAGGTCAGATTTTCGAGTAGGAAATAGTAAGGATTTGAAAACTGTACAGTCACTACCTACCTTTGATAATGAAAATGAGTTGCACCCTTTAGAATTCCTGAACTTCATTGAAACATTCATCGACTCAGAATCTATAAATATGAATCAATTTGCCTTAGTTACTAGTTGTTTATTCAAAAAAACTGCTAAAATATGGTTCGACGCTTTTATAAATTCGTCCAGAAACTATGATGAATTTCGTAGAGCATTTATTGATAACTTTTGGGGTCCAGATAAACAATTAAGAGTTAAACTCGAACTGGAATCCGCTAGGTATTCTGAAAATAATGGGAGTTTTGTGGATTATTTTAACAAATATGTCGTAATGGCAAAGTATTTGCAGCCCCCTTTTGCTACAGAACATCTCATTGCTATAATCGCCCGACATTTTCCCCCGCATATATCATGTGTTTTGGTCGGCGCTACTGATTTAGCCTCAGCTGTTGAACGATTGAGACAGGCGGATAATTATTTTTATAAATATAAACAAACAACTCCAAGTCAAAATCAAATAAGTGATACATATCATAGGTACGATCAAAACAAAATGAACAGTAAATTCCGTTATCAAAAGAATGGTTATAATCCTCAAAATAAAAATGAATCCGCAAATAAGGAACCAATAACAAAAAATATTTCGTCATTGCGGGTAAATGAATTTGAAGAGCCGGAAAACGAGGAAGCTCTCCATGTTTAGGCTCGAACATTGGAGCTATTTTAGATAGGGCCTCACCCAAAATTCAAAACAACCCCTTCGAACAACTGATGGAGGAATGTGATTTCGTTCACGAAACTTTAGATATCCGTTCTCCTATTATAATTATTAACTTATACGGCTACAATTTTCCAGCATTGATTGATAGTGGCTCAACAATTAGTGCAGTCTCAGAAGACGTCTGGGCTCAGATTTCTGATACTAAACTTGATATACCATTTTTTCCATGCACAGGCATACGAGTTATCGGTGCATTCAAATGCAAATTTAAAAAAGTAAAAGCACAACTGTTGTTCAGTTTCCGATTAGAAAACCAAGAATTTTCTCAGGAATTTCTGATGATACCTGATCTCACTTTCCCGATCATTTTGGGAGTTGATTTTTTAAGAATGAATAAAGCTATTGTCGATCTGAGAGAAAGAACAATAAAGTTATTTCATGAGAATAAATGGATAACCATACCGGAAGTAGACGCTTGTCATGATTTGGAAAACTCGGGTTCAGTGGAAATTTCTGCAGTGGTGAATAAATCCCAGTACTTTCAAAAAAATAGTAAGTGTGATGTCAACACTGGTTCAGGCACCATCGACTTTTCGGTAATTTTATCTCATTGTTTATTGCAATCGGAAAGCGAGAAAAAAACATTTAAAATGTTAATAAAAAAATATGAACCTATATTTTCCGACGTTCCTGGTCGCACCACTTGGTATGAACATACAATCAAGTTGAAAAATTATGATGATTTTTTCATAAAGCCATATCCCATCCCAGTGGCGCACCGGGATGCCGTTAATCATTCTATTTTACAAATGGAAAAATGGGGAGTAATCGAGCGAGCTGCCACCCCATATGTTTCTCCCCTTATGACTACGGTGAAAAAGAACAATGATATCCGTATTTGCTTGGATGCCAGACATCTAAATTCTGTCATGGAATCCGATTGGGAACTGCCTTTGCGTATCGAAGACATCGTTAGGTCGTTACATGGTAAGACTTATCTTTCGAAAATAGATCTAACCCAAAGTTATTGGCAGATACCTATTCGGAAGGAGGATAGAAAATATACCGGTTTCATGGTAGGCTCGAAAACTTATCAGTGGTGTGTAGTCCCGTTCGGGATTCGTACAGCTGTTAGTTCCTTTTCCCGCGCTATTCGCACGATTTTCGGAGAAGAGTTTTCTGGATTTTTGATTGCCTATATCGACGATTTGTTGGTTATGTCGTCTTCTTTCCAGGAACATTTACAACATTTAGAACAGGTTTTTGCTCGGTTGCAGCAGGCTGGTTTAACTATCAGGGGAACTAAGTGCAGATTTTTCCAGACCGAGATGGCGTTTTTAGGCTACGTGGTATCTCCAATTGGTATTCGACCTGATCCTGATCGAATTCAGGCTATTTCTGATTATGAACCGCCAAAGAACCAGAAAGAGATCAAGAAATTTTTAGGTCTGTGTAATTACGACCGAAACTTCACCCCTAGGTTTGCTGAATGTTCGGAGCCTCTGACCCGACTACTACGAAAATCGGTACCTTGGACTTGGGAAAAGGAACAGGAAGAGGCGTTTGTATCTTTGAAGAAGGAACTGCAGGATTCAACCTTGTTGTACCACCCGGATCCTAACTATCCTTGGCAGTTGGAGACAGATGCAAGTGATTTTGGCATCGCCGGACATTTATTTCAGGTTGTGGCTGGTCAGCGGCGTCCAGTGGCTTGGGCTAGCAGGCTACTGCTCGAACGAGAAAAACGCTATCATTCTAATGAAAAAGAAGTTTTAGCTGCTGTATGGTGTATTCAGCGTTGGAGGGTGTACCTTTTGTCGAATGAGTTCACTTTATATACTGATAGTAAAACTCTCACCTATTTAAACTCATGTAGGCTATTATCTCCCAGGATTACCAGATATGCGCTGATATTACAGGAGTACCGTTTTCAAATCAAGCATATTTCGGGCCCATCGAATGTCACGGCTGACGCGTTATCACGTTTTGCGTGTTCCCGGTTGCCTACTCCTGACAAATGTTTTCGTCTGTTGTCATTACAATTGCCGACTCACTTATTGAACACTTTGAAAGATATGGAATCATACCAACGAAATGATGAAAGTATTCTTGAAATCCTTTAAAATCTCGAAGCGAACAAAAAATTTGCGATAAACTTTATTCTGCATCAGGGAATTTTGTTCAAACGAGGTACTGAAGTCGACAAACCTAGACTATATTTACCTAAATATCTCGCAAAAGATTTCATTTTGGGTTTTCATGCTGCTTTTGGCCACCCCGGTGTTTACCGTACTTGGATGGCTATTCGCGAAGAAATTTATATTCCTAATTTACAACGGACTATTAAAAAGTACGTTAAGGGATGCGACGTTTGTCAGAAGGCAAAAATTTCAATACTCCCGAGTCCTGCGCAACAACAGATAATACCCACTGCTAAGGAGGACCTAATCGCTATTGACGTTTTGGGGCCGCTAATACGTAGTCGTGGAGGAGTATGTTATATTTTTGTTGTGTTGAACGTTTTCTCAAAATATGTCACCCTTTATCCATTGAAAAAGGCGTCCAGCCGGTCCATATTGAATAGACTATCAAACGATTATTTTCCTAGGCATGGCAAACCTCTACGTGTTCTTTCAGATAATGCTACGCAGTTCAAGTCAAAATTATGGAAAAGTACATTCGAGGAATTGGGTATCAAACTTGTCTATGTGTCGGTTCGACACGCATGCGCGAATCCATCAGAGCGATGCATGCGAGAAATAGCTCGCATTTTACGCACGTATTGTCATGACAAACACAGTAAATGGGCTGTCGACATACCCGTCTTTCAAGAATATATAAATTCGGTTGTTCATGAGACCACCGGGTTTACTCCTGATGAACTCGAGTTTGGAAGTGAGCGAAAGAGATTGCTACCTGTTAAAATTTTTCCCCCACTACCACCGTCGGTACCATATGATGCGAAACTAGTTCTGGCCGCAGAGACTTTTCAGGCAAAAGCCGCCCGCCGGGCCTTACAGCATCCAGGTCGTCCTTACAGACGTTTTGCTCCTGGTGATTTCGTACTTTTGAAAGCAAATAACCTTTCATCGGCCGTTCGTGCTGAGACCAAAAAACTGTTGCTTTTGTTCGAGGGCCCGTACCGTATAAAAAAGCAAATACGGGAAAACACATACGTCTCACAGCAAATCGAATCGGACATCGAACGTGGCGTTTTCCATGCCTCCCATCTGAAATTGTATGTTCAGCCAAATGAACTTTAGTGTCGCTCGCGCCCGGAACTTCGGAAACACCTGTCGCTCGGCCATTCCTGAGGGGGGATCGGATGCAACGAAACGTTTGCTGTTTGCTTATTACAGAAATTGCGATACTATCGGCAGCATTGCATTCATTGTTAGAATCCGTCGCGCTCCAGTATTTTGGTCCGTTTTTTTTGTGAATATTTTTTGCGAACTGGATTTTCGTGGCTCGGTACAGCTATGCTAACGCGATGAGAGATAGCTGAAGATCTGCGGGAACCATATATTGACAGACAAATTTTCCCAATTGTTCAAACCGACAATTTGTGTTTGGCTTTATGATTTCAGACCGTTTGGTCAAATGGTGCTGGTCGGTGCCTGCATTTTTAGGTAGGTAGTTTCTTTTTCACAAAAGATGTATGGTTTATGTAAAATCGACGTGTGCAATGTGTAATGAATTGTGCATTTTTAGGATTGGACAAGTCTCTGAATATGTTTGTTGAGAATTACGTCGTTGTTTGTGCCTGAATAAAGCGTTTGCTACACCATCTTGTCCTTGATCATCTTCAAAGCCTGAGCACCCACTAAACCAAAACCCCTGAGATAAAGTGTTTCGTTACAAAACCTTGCAATTCCAAATCATTTTTACAAAATTTTAAACCATAATTTTTAGTTTCCTGTAAGTATCTCAATATACGTTTAGCCTGTTTCCAATGTGAATCATCATAACATGTGTTAAACTGACTTAGGTAACTTACAGAATACGCTATGTCGGGTCTAGTTAATACAGCAAGATACATCAGACTCCCTATTAATTGCTGATAAGGAAGTTCCGTTTTACAAACGTTAGATTTCACAAGATTAATATTAGGCTCCATCGGAGTACGAATTCCCTTACAATTTAACATGTTAAATCTTTTCAGAACTTGTTCAATATATTGTTCCTGGTCTAACGTTATGACATTTTGCCCTTCATCAAAATTCACTCTCATCCCAAGGCATTTCTTTGCAGGGCCTAAATCTTTGATTTTGAAAACTGAACCTAACTGTTCCTTCAATTTTATAGTTTCAACATTATTGTTCGAAAATATAAAAAAATCATCTACATATAAGGCAACTATTGTAGTAAAATTCTTATCTATCTTGGTGAATATACATGGTTCTAATTTAGATTTAACATAAGCTAAATCTCTAAGAAAAATATCTACCCTTTCATACCAGGCTCTGGAAGCCTGTTTGAGACCATATATTGCTCTATTGAGTTTCAAAACTTTCTTTTCACTTTTGTCCTTTTCGAAACATTCAGGCAAAGCCATATAAACTTTTTCTTTCAAAAAACCATTTAGAAATGCAGTAGTGACATCCAAATGAACAATTTTCAAATTAAGTTTAACTGACAGAGCAATCAACAGTCTCAAAGTGGAAAATCTAACAACAGGTGAAAAAGTTTCACTGAAATCAACACCAGGTTTCTGCGTGAAACCTTTAGCTACTAAACGAGCTCGATACTGCACATGATCCTCAAAATCAAGCTTTCGCTTGAAAACCCACTTGCACTGCACTATTCTCCCTCCATCTGGAACATCCACTAGCTCCCAAGCATCATTGGCTTCGAAGGAATGTAGCTCATCCTGTATCGCCTGTCTCCACTTTTCTTTGTCTGGTCTTGACAATGCATCCTGAACTGTCACTGGGTCGCTCTCAAGATCATCTGTGTCTCCCAGACTCAAGTAAGTAATGTAATCTTCATAGAGTTTGGGTTTCAATGCTCTATTCGATCTTCTGATTATCTCCGGGTTTTCCTGATTCCTCACTGTGAACTCATCATCATCATCATCATCATCCTCTTGTAGTTCATCAGTTTCGCTCAAACTGCTACTGGAACTCTCTTCAACAGTGTCTCCCACTGAAACTGAGCTTTCTGATGATGTCTCACTGGATACTTCATTATTCACATGAGTGAATTCTTCAGTTGCTGTGATATCATTTTCCTCAATGATATTTTCACATTCATCTGTTGGTTTTTCCATTATGACAACATCTCTACTGGTGGTAACAGAATTTTTTAAGGTATTATAAACTCTATAGCCTTTGATGTTGTCACTATAACCAACAAGGATATGTTTTTCAGCCTTCTTATCCCATTTCAGACGTTTTTCTTTGGGCACGTGGACCATGACTGTGCTCCCAAAAACTCTGATGTTGCTAAGATTTGGCTTATCACCTGTCCATATTTCATAAGGTGTTTTTTGTAATCCTGCTGCGAGTGACCTATTTCTCAGGTATACAGCTGTGTTTATCGCTTCACCCCAAAATGGTTTTCCTAGCTTGCCCTCAAATAATAAACACTTGGCCTTTTCTACAAGTGTGCGATTGAGACGCTCAGACATTCCATTTTGTTCAGGGGTGTATGGGTTAGTCAGCTGATGTACAATACCTTCATTCTTCAAGAAATTCTCGAACTCCTTGCTGCAGAATTCACCTCCATTGTCAGATCTCAGTGTTTTAATTTTCAGGTCTTTCTGATTTTCCACAAAGCTTTTGAACCTTTTGAAATTGTCAAAAACTTCACTTTTTGTCTGCAGAAAGTACACAAATACCATTCTGCTGAAATCATCCTGAAAAGTAAGGAAATACCTGGATCCTCCAATTGATTTATTTTCCATCGGGCCACATACATCTGTATGTATTACTTCTAGGAATTGTTTGGCCCTAGATCCTCTGGATGGAAATGGAAGCTTGGACTGCTTTCCCTCACAACAAATCTCACAGTTTTGTTTCTTGATGTCTGCCACACCTGGATAGTTCATTCCCTCAACTAACCCCTTTTTCATTCGGTTCAGGTATTCACTGTTTATATGACCTAATCTTCGATGCCAGAGATCAGCTGTTTCCGACACTGTCAACATACATCTCTCGAAGTTAGCAACATTCAGTTTATATACCCCATCTTTCAAGTTAGCTGTGGCTACAAGTTCATTGTGTTTGTTGAAAATCTTACAGCAGTTGTGTTCAAATTTGATGGTGTTTCCATTATTGATAAGTTGACTCACTGATAGTAAATTAGTGGTCAAATCAGGAACACATAACACATTTTTCACTGTTACATCAAATAATTCATTTCCAACTACCGTTTTCAGCATCACATCTCCTGAACTTTTGACTGGCACTTTAGTTTGATTCGCTACCATGATTTCTCTCATGCTCGTCTGCATGAGATTCTCAAGTAGATCCTCATTTGCGGTCAGGTGGACGCTTGCACCAGAATCCACGTACCAATCGCTCTTATTAAAAGATCCATTCAGGAAAACAGCACTAAACGCATTGGTCGATTTTGAATTACTTCTACTTTCTGGATTCGGGCATTTATTTTTGAAGTGTCCTGTCTGCTTGCATCTGTAGCATTTGACATCCTTCAAATCCTTCTTGGCTTTTTCAGTGCTGCCACCTTTCGGTTTACTACCATTGTTTCTGTAGAAGCCTTTGGAGACAAATGCACTACCATTGTTACCAACCTCATTCTCCATATCGAGGAGTTTGGTTTTGATAACATCCGTGGTTATGGCGATTCCAGAATGTTCGATCGCCATTATCATTGGTGAAAACTTCTCCGACAAACCAGCGAGCAACAGCGACCCTATCCACTCTTCGTCTATTTTAAAACCCGTTCCTCGTAACTTCTGTCCTGTTTCCACGATTTGATTCACGTAACTTGCCATCGAATCACAGTTTTCCAACCGTGTAGAAATCAGAGTCCTCAGTAAGCTGATTTTTCTTGTAAATCCTGAGTCGTCAAAAAGTGACTTCAATTTCGACCATAGTTCCATTGTAGTCCTCGCCTCTTTGATGTGGATGTACAAAGATGCATCGATGGTCAAGATAATCTTGGCTTTAGCTTTGGCGTCATCGGCGTCTATCACGTGTGTAACACAGTTCCAAAGCCCTTCTAAGATTAGGTAATTCTCAACTGCAAATGCCCAGTCTGAATAGTTTTCACGTCCCTTCAGTTTCACGACATTTACCATATAGTTGGAGGCCATACTTGCGCTTCACAAAGAAATAACAACCGTTTCACAAAATGGCGGCGCTGGGCCCATAACCTGATGAAATGAAACGTACAAGTTGAATTCTCAGCACAGACTATTTAATCAACCGGAAGATGGTTAACAAGAAGACCACAGTTGGCACAAAACAGAGGTTGACAGTGACTCACGGCATTTGACATTGACAAGCGTCATACACAGTGTGATCAACCAACATCACAGGTCAAACCATGGTACGGTGGTTGAGGTATATTTTGCGCTAAATTACAACAGTTAATAGTTGTTTCATCATCTTATATCCACCTTGGGCCCACTGTATATTTGTGATTAATGTCAGAACCCTGTCAGACCAATGATCACATATGGAGCTATTGCTTGGTGGACGAAAACCTCTCAGCGAACGGCCCAGACAAAAGCTCTCTAGTATACAGAGATAGGTCTGTATCGCGATATTTGGCGACCTTATCCTCTGCAGACCTACCTCTCCTCCATACAGACTTCATAAGGAATGAAGGAGACTACTGACACACACTGAAAGTTACAGTATTTGGGGAATGATCTAAGTACAACATAATGCCTTGAGTCAACAGTCAATTGAAATCTGCCTTATACCGTCAAGATTCCGAAAGAAGGAACTTTTGAAGATCAGACAGCTGTCTGTTCACAGATAGTTCAAAAACACGAACAGACTCTGGTCCAGGTGAATACAGTCGCAGACCCAAACAGTATTTCAAGTAGAAATCTATGCCAGTTATTCATGTGTAGAGTTACTGGAAGAAACAGGAAACTTATAATATCCATGGTAGGTGATTCATTAAAGCTTGGTAAATCTATAGCTTGGCGTCTGAGATGCACGAAAATAAACAAAGAAGATTATTATGAGCTGTTGCCCCACTCCTCCTGCAGATCTACTGCGCATCCAATTCTTAGAAGCCAAGCTAGATTTTCTGAGCCGTATTTACAGTGGGGGAGAAATGTGCAGGGAAATGTTATGATATTCTCGGATAGCCAAGCGGCTCTGAAAGCCTTAGCTACTACCGAGCATCGTCCAAATTGGTGTCAAAAATATTCATCTTGATAGCAAGACTCAACATATTGTCTGGTTTAGATTCCTGGCTATTCTAAACTACGCAACACTAATTACGTCGCACCCCGAAATTTTGCCCCTGTTGAAATTAGAATAACTTCTTTCTGTTTTAAAAATATTTGATTTCTGTTCACACTGTTCGCTAGCTCAGTCCTTCAGCTATAATCTTGTATTTCTTCGATACATGAGGTTTTTTCCATAAAATTGCTACAAGGTGTTTTTTGAAACTGTGCAAAATTTCGGAATTTTCAGAAGGATCCCAAATGGAGAAAAACTGTTTTTTTTCAACTTTAACAGCATAGGCATGAAGATTATCTCATTACCTTTGGCCATTTCCAAAATTGTCTTCTTATCACTTTTCTTTACATAGTGATTTCAAAAAATCAATTTTTTGGTTTTGCAGTCATAACTTTTTTCCTCTTCAACCGATTTTCAAAATCTCAGGCTCATTTTGAAGCTGAAACCTCATATGAGAAGATTTAAAGATCAGAATTAACTCAAGATGAACATTCAGAATCGAGGGTTGCCTCAAAGGTGACCCAAATCTGAAACACTCTGTAAATACCGCCTGGGAGGAGAATTAAATGAAAATCAACTTGTTTTCGGAAGGATCTTCCATTTTGGACACATCCAGATCTTTTTTTCTTTCAGTAGTCAAAAATTGTGCGTGAGAAAACAGAAATGAAACGCAATGTTCTAGAAAAAAAATCAGTTCAAAAAAATGCATGGTCCGTAACCTACGTAACAAAAATCATAATGAGTGACTGACAAGACAGGTTGAAAAGTACGTTCTCGTGAAAATAAAGACCAGGACAGAAAAAACTGTTCGTGGGTCTTTCTTTTCTGAAGATATGACTTCATAAAAAAATTCAAAATAAAAAAAATTCTGAATACAACAAAATTTCAGGGTAACCTTCTCACCCCCTATACAAAGTATTCCATCATGTTTTGGATTTTTTTCAAAGAATTTAATTTTTTTGACCCCCAAAAAAAATTTTATGAAACAATTTTTTTTATCTTTTTGATCAACTTTTTCCTCGAGCTTGGGCGATTCTAAGTAGTTTTGTACGAAACTCACGAAAATTATATGTAAAAAAATCACAAAAATCTCCTTCCCCTTCATCCGTACCCAAAGTACCCCATCTCCTTCCCCTTCATCCGTACCCAAAGTACCCCAAGGGGGCAAGGAGGGCGAAAGAATTTTTTTTTAATATCCGATCCCGATGTGGGGGTCAGGTGAAATATGTTTACCGATATATCTAACCGTTTGACCAGCAAAAATTTTACCCGCAAAAAAAAATTTTGGGGGGGAGGAGGTAAAAAATTTTTTTTCAGTCTTTTTGGTGGTGATATTTTCGTTTCGATCAAACAAAGTTTTGGATATTTTTCTTTTTTAATCGGGATTTCGAGGGGGATTTAGATTTGGGTCACCTTTGCAGAAACCCTTGATCTTTAATATTTATTTTTAGTCAAGTCTAATCTTCATGTCTGTTCATCTAACGTTTCAGCTTCGAAATGATACTGAGATTTTGAAAATCGGATGAAGAGGAATAAAGTTATGACTGCAAAACCAAAAAATTGATTTTTTGAAATCACTCTGTAAAGAAAAGTGATAAGAAGACAATTTTGGAAATGGCCAAAGGTAATGAGATAATCTTCATGCCTATGCTGTTAAAGTTGAAAAAAACCAGTTTTTCTTCATTTGGGATCCTTTTGAAAATTTCGAAATTTTGCACAGTTCCAAAAAACATCCTGTAGCAATTTTATGGAAATAACCTTATGTATCGAAGAAGTACGAGATTATAGCTGAAGGACTGAGCTAGCGAACAGTGCAAACAGAATTCAAATTGTTCAAATCAGAAAAAAGCTATTCAAATTTAAACAAGGCAAAATTTCGGGGTGCGACGTAATTAGTGTTGCGTAGTTTAGTTTGGAAGGCAACGAAAAGTCATAGTTCTTGTAAGGGAAGACACACAAGCAGTTTCAGCAGACCAGAACCTGTCATTGACATATCATTGAGTTTTGCAAAACGAACACAGAATACTTGGCCTTCAAAAAGTGTTTCAGAATTAAGGCCCATTCCAAGGCATTGATATACCCCTCGCCAAACAAATGTAGACTCTGGTAGAGATGACCTTCGTTATGCAAGCAAATGAACACATATCATAATATGATAAGACTTAGTCTGTAGAAAGATCCGAAATGCCATCTTCACCTCCACTTCCAAATAAAATAATCGGCTTTGCTAAGAATCTGTAATAATTTGGCGAAATATGAACTGATGGTGTGAGCGAACTCCGAGGATGCTTCCAGAATCATAATCCCACGGAGACTTCTGGAAAACGCAACTGTCTGGTTTCAAAGTTGAAAGCAAAGCTGGGGCAGAAGTGTATGGGGATGATATATGATTTTGGATAGTTCACACACCATGGTATTCACATCGTGAGGCGGTGCTTCTCAAAACTTGGGTCTGAATATAACTAAATCTAGTTATCTATTATCTTTGACTCCGATCTAAAATTCACTTTACATATTAATAGTCTGCTCAAAAAATCATTCAGCTCTTTGAAAATGATCTATCCACATAGGCACTACCTCAATCAACCCATACGGAACGGACTCACTGGTCCTGTCTAGGTTCAATTACGGTGATATTGTTTACGGTGATTTACTCACTAAATTTGATCAGAATCGTATTCAGAAAGTACAGAACTTTTGTTGTCGATTCATTTTCTCCCTCAGAAAATACGATCATGTTTCCAATAAAATAACGGAACTGAAGTGGCTTACAATGGCTAATCGTTCTAAATACAATTTTTGTGTCTTTCTATATAAAATAATAAAGAACAGGATTCCTTTGTCACTCTATTGTAAATTAACTCCTAGGTCATCTTTTCATTCATTAGAAGTGAGAAATAAACATCACTTTAATGTTCCTCGTCACTGTTCAGTCATGTTTCAGAAATCCTTCACCTATCAGGCTGTAAAATTTTACAATTCACTCCTCATCAATCACCTTCATTTATCTGAATTTAAAATCAAGAAATTTTTGAAAGCAAAATTTTGTGAATCCCCAATATAAATTAAGACTTGAAACTCTATTATCTAGTTATATTTTGACAAATTACTTCTGTTTATTTGACTCACGATGATTATGTTCTTTATTACCTCATGAATGTCTTTATTACCCAAATTTTCTGTCAATTGTACAACTTAGGTTAAGTGTAAGAGTAGCAATAGCTAAACTTCGCCTACTTTGTACCAAAGAAAAAATAATGACGATTTATTATTATTATTATTATTAAATCTGGAGGATCTGGAAGAGGGGCAGGCTAATGGACCAAAAAGGGCCAAAGCTGAGCCACACTGTGTCATAACCCATCCTAGAGGTTTCTTAACGGTTGGTAGTTACATAAACATTTTCAACAAATCAATTTTACAATGGTCAGAAGTTGATGTTAAGGTGATTATTGACGTAATGGTAGATCTCAGTAGATCATGGTCATTCAACTATCTTGTTGTTTTTTGTTTTTTCTATCCAATATCCTACTTGCATTACCAACCCTCAGAAGTGGAAACTTGTACGAGTTAGAATAGCGGGAAGTTTCCCTATTATATTGGGATTCGAAACCTCAATCTTGGGGCCTTGGGCCTGGATTCGAGCGGTTAGAAGACTGATGCTTCTACCACTGAGTCACCAGGTAATTTATATTTTTCTTTGATTATCAGGCTTTGTTCTCTGTAGGAAATCACCTGAATAATTCCAAGTTGAGGATATGTTAACCATGAAAAAATATGAGAATGTACGATGCAATTGATATAAGCATGCATAACGAGGACATTTCTTGGAGTTTTATATCGAGCAAAACTCGCTTATGAGGCTCGGTTAATCGATTGCCAATTTTATACACCAGTTAGGTATCCGTCAGATAGAAGATAAAAGTATCCTACAGATAAAGTTCCAGTTTATCTGGCAGTGGTGATTTAATATTTATTCCATAGTTGATCAACTGACAGATTATGAATGTTGGCGATACTGCTGAATGAATCCAAGCAATTTCATTGGTTGTTTTCATACAGATATCCATCTATCTCCCAGATAACTATTTGACATTTCAGCTGCCGGATGAAAGTTATTCTAGTGTTGTTGAACCAACTTTCCTAAAATAACTGGTATAGTTACGCATTATAACTGACAGATATATTGCTATCGATACCCAAGGATATTAAACTGTAAAGGATTGCTCAATCCCTATGCTGGCAATGTAAACACGTTGAATGACGTCACTGATTCGACCTTGTTGTTCATTGGTCGAGAGGACGACCATCGGAAGTTATTATGTCGCCATTGAAACTTTTTGCGAAATTTCAAAATTGGAAAAAATTAAAAATAAAATGGTACTTTATATAAGTGAATGAAGTAAGTACATGCAATACAAAATGCTGAATATATAAAATCTTACTTTTATAGGTGAATTAGTTGTTTTGTGTGCTGTAACTGAGGGCATGAGCACAGGCCTGATGGTGTAGATGATTTAAGAAAACCCAAAACAACAAATAATTTCCATGTGTTTTTTCCAAAACCCACAACAATTATAAGTGGATTTCACGATCTGGAAGACTTCCTTTGTGTAATCCAAGTGATTCCAGTAGATTCGTTCTATTTTATGTGATCAAGATTATGAGCAGGAATATGGCAGGACCTACTAAATGAACCCTGAAGGTATATTATTGTAATACATGCTCTTAAGGAGTAATATCTTGTTATTGTTGTCTTTGTATTGTAGATTTACTAGTAAAGAGATAATTGGAACACAAATGTTCCATACTGAATAAGGTGTGACAGAAAATATTGAGAACATCATCCCCCATATCCCAAAATGTTTCTGAACATTTTGCTCCATTTCAGAAAATGAAATTATCACATCTTCATCTCATAATAAGTAATGACTGAACTTACTTAATTGAAGAAAGTGATTCAATAAAATGTCAAACAATCAACTCAGGTAGATATAATAAAAAAATCAAAATTGTTGGTGTATTATACTATGGAAATCATATATTATATAAATTATAAAATCAAAATGTTTTATTTGTTCCATATACCTATGTTCATATTATGATTTTATGATAGGTATTTCTCAGTGCCCTGAACTTGAATGGACATCATCCTTTGATCTAAATAGGTATAGTCTTTTATTTTTGAGGCATTATAGGTAGATCACTGTTTCTGGATGCACTCAGAAACAATATAGGTGGAAAATAACATAATTTGTTGGTTGAAAATGGTATAGTATATAAGTACTGTGTGATTGATAAAAAAATATTGTATATCATGAAATAAAATCTGCTACTGATTGCAAAATAATATGCCTACCTTAATAGGGAATTATTTATTATTGATCTATACAGTTCATAATGGATAATAATACATGTATACTTGAAATGTAAAATGTACATGCACTACAAACTTCGGAGGACATTTTCAATTTCATAATTGCTTCCATATCTACTTGCACTGGACAATATCCAGAAATATATTCTATATTCTGTCTATGTAATCTTTGATAGTACCCTAAAAAAACCAATAGATATTAATAATAAACCCTCATTTCACCACTATTTTCAGAGCTTACCTGGTATGAAATATAAGAATCATCTAGCAGATAGCAGATTTTCAGTTGAATATCGATACTAGGCAGCAACATGCATTTTTAATACCTTTGGTTCCAAAATTCACTGTGTAAATGATTTCTGTGACTACTGTAGAATATAATTCACAAACCAAAAAGGTAAACCAGTGCCACAACAGTCTTCAAAGAATGAAAAAACATATGTTTTCATTCCACTTCTATTCCTGAAATTTTGCAAATGGAACTAATAATGGCAATAAATTGATTGTCCAGATATTTCATGTTCTCATATATATTGACTAAAACGAGTAAAACGCATCAATTTCTTTCGTGTATTTAAAAAATAACCTCCTGTGGAATAACAAAAATAAAGTGAGAAACTGAAACTAAAATCAATGACAAAGATGGATAGTCAACAGCCAATGAAACTACGAGCGGAGTCAGTGACGTCATACATCCGGAAGAAAAACTTGGTCGATTGAGCAATCCTTTGCAGTTTAATATCCTTGATCGATACCGACCTTTGGAAGACATTTTGCCGAGTTTCCATACGCACACACAATTCGTGAATCGGGGTTGGCCAGGTAAATAATGGGGAAAGCTTCTTCTCCTGTTGTTTTTTCTTGTTTATTCAGTCCGATCGGAATGTATAGTAATATAACATCTATTTTTCAAATTCATTTTTCAATAAACTTGGTTCGTTAATCGAGTTAATTCATTTTCAAGTTACCAATACAACTGATAACAGTTTATGTTGTGTCGAAGGAATTGTGAAACCAGAAAAAGGAAACTCCAGCCTGGGGACAGGGGCCCCCTACAATGTTTATGGGTTCACGATTTTATCTGGAAATACTGACACAGATGTTGGAATATTGGAGTTGAATACAATATCTTGCATCTATTAAATTCCTGAGATTATTTCGTAAGATTATACAAATATATTTTATAGAATACCTATGTATTCATTTCATAATAGCGGTGTTTTATATGTTGATTTTTCATAATAACAGGGCATACGATATTTGCGAGGAGCATTTATTATTACTGAGGTAATTACTGTTTTAGATATACATTGATTCATAATTTATTGTTATTATCGACGTTTAGATTTTTCTTACATCAATAAATTGAGTATGAAATGAAATAAGTTTCACCTCGTTCATATCAATTATCCAACTGGCCTGACTTGATTCTATAGAGAAAACAATATCATGATCTATCCTATGTAGACATTTGCTAGATTATTTTGTATTGAAATGCTCACATAGGTACTGATGCTGATGTCGTAAATTTCAAACTCGATATCAAAACTGCTTTGAAGTGGATGTCATTTACATGAAAAAATATTGAATTTTCTGTATTGTTGTCTGAAATTGTTTTCTAACCACTATCCTAATTGCCTTATCAATCCTCAGAAGTTTTCGAGGAAGTTTTACTAGAACATACATAATGTCTGGTACAATTATTCTGCAGGATGAAGTATACTTATACGATACTAACAGGTTAACGAGTATTTTACAATAACTAGAAATCGTAATATGAGAACTGTATTAACAGTCAAAAATAACAATTACAATATTTTATTTTCTATCAATAAACACACAAGTGTGATACATCGATGAATTGGCAATTTCATGATCTATCCGATAGAGTGAAAATCCAATATGGCTACCATTAGAAATGTCAAAGTTTACTTCGATATCTTCGAATCTAGTGTGCCTGGATATTTTTTCCTGTCACCGTTGAATTCAGAATGCTAACTTTGGTAACCTTACTAAATTTCAAAATCCTAGAAGCAATATTAGAAATGTTATCCATGATTATAGGAATCGTCAATTTTCAGTTTTTTCAGTATATTTCAGGATATCCTCGATTTCTTTTGATAGAATAGAATAGAATAGAATAGAATAGAATAGAATAGAATAGAATAGAATAGAATAGAATAGAATAGAATAGAATAGAATAGAATAGAATAGAATAGAATAGAATAGAATAGAATAGAATAGAATAGAATAGAATAGAATAGAATAGAATAGAATAGAATAGAATAGAATAGAATAGAATAGAATAGAATAGAATAGAATAGAATAGAATAGAATAGAATAGAATAGAATAGAATAGAATAGAATAGAATAGAATAGAATAGAATAGAATAGAATAGAATAGAATAGAATAGAATAGAATAGAATAGAATAGAATAGAATAGAATAGAATAGAATAGAATAGAATAGAATAGAATAGAATAGAATAGAATAGAATAGAATAGAATAGAATAGAATAGAATAGAATAGAATAGAATAGAATAGAATAGAATAGAATAGAATAGAATAGAATAGAATAGAATAGAATAGAATAGAATAGAATAGAATAGAATAGAATAGAATAGAATAGAATAGAATAGAATAGAATAGAATAGAATAGAATAGAATAGAATAGAATAGAATAGAATAGAATAGAATAGAATAGAATAGAATAGAATAGAATAGAATAGAATAGAATAGAATAGAATAGAATAGAATAGAATAGAATAGAATAGAATAGAATAGAATAGAATAGAATAGAATAGAATAGAATAGAATAGAATAGAATAGAATAGAATAGAATAGAATAGAATAGAATAGAATAGAATAGAATAGAATAGAATAGAATAGAATAGAATAGAATAGAATAGAATAGAATAGAATAGAATAGAATAGAATAGAATAGAATAGAATAGAATAGAATAGAATAGAATAGAATAGAATAGAATAGAATAGAATAGAATAGAATAGAATAGAATAGAATAGAATAGAATAGAATAGAATAGAATAGAATAGAATAGAATAGAATAGAATAGAATAGAATAGAATAGAATAGAATAGAATAGAATAGAATAGAATAGAATAGAATAGAATAGAATAGAATAGAATAGAATAGAATAGAATAGAATAGAATAGAATAGAATAGAATAGAATAGAATAGAATAGAATAGAATAGAATAGAATAGAATAGAATAGAATAGAATAGAATAGAATAGAATAGAATAGAATAGAATAGAATAGAATAGAATAGAATAGAATAGAATAGAATAGAATAGAATAGAATAGAATAGAATAGAATAGAATAGAATAGAATAGAATAGAATAGAATAGAATAGAATAGAATAGAATAGAATAGAATAGAATAGAATAGAATAGAATAGAATAGAATAGAATAGAATAGAATAGAATAGAATAGAATAGAATAGAATAGAATAGAATAGAATAGAATAGAATAGAATAGAATAGAATAGAATAGAATAGAATATAATAGAATAGAATAGAATAGAATAGAATAGAATAGAATAGAATAGAATAGAATAGAATAGAATAGAATAGAATAGAATAGAATAGAATAGAATAGAATAGAATAGAATAGAATAGAATAGAATAGAATAGAATAGAATAGAATAGAATAGAATAGAATAGAATAGAATAGAATAGAATAGAATAGAATAGAATAGAATAGAATAGAATAGAATAGAATAGAATAGAATAGAATAGAATAGAATAGAATAGAATAGAATAGAATAGAATAGAATAGAATAGAATAGAATAGAATAGAATAGAATAGAATAGAATAGAATAGAATAGAATAGAATAGAATAGAATAGAATAGAATAGAATAGAATAGAATAGAATAGAATAGAATAGAATAGAATAGAATAGAATAGAATAGAATATATATATATAGAATATATAGATATTCGAGATAACCATAAAATTGCGCGTCTTTTTCGTAATTTAACCTAGTTCGTATCTCTCCCCGTTTCCGATTTGACAATAGTGTACCATGTATATACCCTGTATATACTCGCGGTCTATGGAACAATTCACAGTGAATACAGAATGCAGAACGGAAAAAATGACCGTTACTATTTTGATTGTCTTACACAGTTCTGTTCCGGCCTATGGGTGCATTGCACCCACACCCATTGAAATCATGGGTGCATTGGCTGCGACGCCCTCATGCACTCGCCGCCCTTGAAGTGAGTCGATCAAATACCATCATTATTTTTTTAAGAAAATAGTTGAACGGGTTAGAGTGTTTACAATAATTCGTCGACATACATCTCATCTAAATATTTTTTCGTTTCGGAATTCGTTTATTTCGAAAAATAGGGTGAACACCAAGGTTAATAGAATAGACAGGTTGCCTCGTAACTCAGGAGAAGGGGAAAATCAACGCGTCATCGAGAGTGCCCGATGTGCAATATCACGTAAATTGTTTTAGGTTAGGAATTATTTGTTTATTTTATTCTTGGTAGAATTCACTAGGATCTGGTTTTCTGTTAGTTTTTTTATGAAATTGAATTCGCGGGGATAGTAAACTTCATAACATTCTCTCAAATAATTGACAGGGTACGTACAGAGTGATTAGCATTTCATCATTGGTATTTTTGTTGAATAAATACCTGATGGGACAGTTTGCTGTGTTGCTGGTGGTAGGTGCAAAGAGACGGGGTTCTATTATTTGGTAGCTGCATGTGAAAACAATTCCGAGAAGACAAATAAGGAAAACTGCAGAAGAAATATCATACTCCACAATACAATTTTGGTTTAATGATTTTGTATATTCATATTAATCACCAAAAATGTTGTAATTTTTTTTATTTTCCAGGGTGAATGGATTTAAATTTTGGTTTTTCAATATTCAAAATATTAATTGTTTCCCTACCAATAACTAAATGAACATAATTAATCTGGCTATGATGAAGTTGGATCTGAGCTCTTTACGAATTTTTTCGTAACTTCAAATAATATTATATTGTATGATGTTTATTACAATGCAACTTTATCGATTGTTGGGCATTTCAAGTAATGAAAAAGCACAATAACCGATTTTTTAACATTGTTGATTTGAATCGGGCACTCTGGTTGACGCGGTACTGCGCTAGTCGCTGATTGGCTCAAAGTTACGAGGCAACCTGTCTATTCTACTAACCTTGGGTGAACACAATTTTTTTCAGCAACTTCCCAAGCCTCTTTACACAATATTCCGTTGGATTTTGTCTCATTTTTTGCAAAGTTTTGAGCAGACCACCCATTAGTGCGACGGAACGGGCTAGAATAATATCGTCTTTCTGAATTTATATATTCACTCGATTGATTTAGCGAAGAATATTCGTCCAAATAATTAAATTGCGAATATATATTAAATTCTTGAAGCAGTGAAGAGATGGCCACATTAAAACTGAAATAAAATTTCTGTACTTGTACTATCATTCATTCTGTGGTCAAAATTGAGTGAATTATGAGTTGTCTATTCGTTTGTAAAGTGTGAATTTGGCCGCCCTCAGAACTTACCGCCCGGGGCATAGGCCCCCCCTAGATCCGGGTCTAACAAAATCTCAATGAAAATCAATGAATATTTTCTGTTGAAACTGAAAAATAAGTCACAACTTCTTGACAGATCTGTTTACTATAATCACAAGATATTTACAATAGAGGAGTTCGGTCCAAGTTGCCAACCTTATTTATTCGTGAAAACCTCTGACTCTTTTTTCGGCAAATTTTTCAGATTTTCGGAAAGAACATGCAATAATTAATAAAAGCCAAACATTATTCTCCATTCGTTGTTATATAGCTGAAAATAATAAAATTTCATCACCTGTTAATTTTTAGTTACTACATTCCTCCTACATTAAATCTGATTTATGAGAATAATCTGTTCTATGTGTATTATGGTTTGAAGCTTGTGCCGTCTTGAATCTACATTTGGTTCTGTGTCACAAAGTTTAGGTGTCTGTGTCGTATCAATCAAAGCATCACGAGTCACGACATACTTTGTGACTCAGAACCAAAGATAGATCAAAGATGTCACAAACTTCAAAGCATAGAACATGCATAATACACATAGAACAGATTATTCTCATAAATCAGATTTAGTGCCTAAACTGAGGAATGTAAAAGTAACTAAAAATTAACAGCTGATGAAGTTTTATTATTTTCAGATGTATAACAACGAATGGACTTGAAAGAATGATTGGCATTTATTGATTATTGCATGATCTTTTCGAAAATCTGAAAAATTTGCCGAAAAAAGAGAGGTTTTCACGAATAAATAAGGTTGGCAACTTGGACCGAACTCATTTATTCGCGAAAATCACGAACCAACAGATGACGCTCGAGAAATGTCAAAAATTTGACATGAGGGTGATCAACAAACATTTGGTATATGTTTTCAATGGTAATATGTCAATTTTCAATTCGAATTTTAGGGAAGAAATAAATAATCCTGAGTATCCAAAAGGGGCGTTATTGATAGATTATCGTTTATAGAATTCAAAACAGGTATTTTATGTGAGTTTCGTGGATTTATTATGTTTTTATAGGCTTTTCAAACCACCTCTGCAAAATCAATGGGGCCACTAAGGTATTTGTATTTCAATGATTTCTCTTCATTTCAAGAATGGCCAAGATTGGAATAAGTATCTAGAGTATATTGGAGATGAGAAGAAAACGTTAAAATAGCGAAAAGCATTATTCAAAGCTGGTCACATACTTTGTGGGATAGATGTCAAACACATAATCGAACTAATATAAATAAACTCCTGTTCACAAACTTCAGCTCTAGGGTAGCTCTAATATGAAATTTAAATAGTTCCATGGAAAAATTAGCAGTTGAAGTGTGAATTTATCTGTAATCCTTTAATAATTTTATCCTAACCCAAAAATAGATGATTAGCAAAATAAAAACAATGAATTGTAGTCAATTAACTTTATTCTCTGAGAGAAGTAAGTATAGGGGTGCTTATATTGAGATACCTACCTATCTTAAATAGGCAACACAAGTTATAATTTTCATGTTAACAATAAAATGATAATTCATATAATAAAAATAATTATATAATATAGATGAGTAGGTATGTTCCAAGAATAACTTAAAAAGTTTGAGACCTTGTGGTCTACCAGTCATTCAAATTCATTTATTTCAATTGATACTTCATTTAATTCACAGCTCATTCATTTTGAATAAAGATTTGATTTCATTCAGCCCACATTGCCCTCACTCTTGAAGTTTGCATGCATGTGATGACTTCCAGATGTTTATTGAAGGAATTGCATTCTTTTTGAGCCTATCTCTTGGTTTAATTCTCCTCGATGGTCCTTAAGTAAAATCAAGGTTTTCATTACAAACAACAAGGGACACAACCAGATCTGTTTGATTTAACCTCAAAGACATACCTTCGCATCCACTTGAGAAATCAATTTCTATAGGAAGTGCTTACTACGAACGTAAATGTTTGTGGTGATAAGTTCTCCTTTTTTCAACGTGATCATCCATTTTTCACACAATCCTGAAAGAAAATTCAGGATTTTGTGCCAAAGGAACGATGTCTGTACGGTAGGAGGAACGCTGAAATACTGAACAAATCTTTGTCGATTTCGTCTTTACGACCTTTTGAACTTGCTGCATGTTAGAATAATATTAGTTACTAGCTGATAAGCACGAAACAAGTCCGAAAACTATTCAAAACAATTCGATTTCATTAAAAATAATACGAAAGTCGATGGTATACAATGCTAAATTGCTTTGTTGATCACCCTCGGAAGGCGAAAATTTGACACCGGAGGCCGCCCCCACTCCGTGATTTTCGCGAATTGATGAAATTATCAAATTTATAGGAAATGGGGAGTCAATCTCACTCTAAAATTCGCAATGAAACTTCACATCGTCTTATGGAAAATGATGGCTTTGTTGTCCCTCTCAGTGTTGCCACTTGAAATTGTTCTATTGCTGCAAAATTTGTTTCAAAATCCTTGCAAAATCCTTGCAAAATATTTTTATATAAAAGATTCTGAAGTCGAAATGGAAAAATTGAAGTAATAAAACATCGAAAAATTGTGAAAATACTAGCATAATCGTAGCATAATCTACTGAATTATTATGAACTAGGTTTCTTCATCAAAGACATCTAGTGACGAGAAGCTCAAGCGTACCCATACATCAAATCCTTTTTTAAAGGAGTAAAATATTCAACTGAAAATGAATTTTTTTTTTGATAAAAATAGAGCTGAGCAGTAAATCATTTCAGTTATATATACTACAATATCTGGAATTTATATATTTTAAACTTTTGCTCCAATCGAATTCATGGTTCCATATGCATAAAGAAAGTTGACAACTGTTAGTGTCAAGCCATCAGTCAATGATAGAAAATCACAGGAGAAAATGAACATGGAACCACAGAAATGTAATGAATAATGTGCATAGAACACATCTCAAAATTTCAAAACAATCACAAAACGAAGAAATGCATTTTTGATTCGACAATTTCGACCAATATCATGAACAAATTCGCATCGCTAGGCCTTTCTCAAAATACTTGCAAAATCCTGGCAATACATCATTTGCTGCCCGAATGCTGCAAAGCGTTGAATTTACTTGCAAATGCAAGTAATTACTTGCAAAACGGCAGCACTGGCCCTCTTTCAGCTGTTTATGGCCGCCGCGTGACGTTACCGCAAGTGTTCAGCATTGATATTCTCCCAGATTTTGGTATCTTGCAAGTACCTTGGTAGTGGCTATATTCGGAAATGAAAAGATTTTGTTTGTATTTTTAAAGAAACTCTTGAAATTTTATTGCATTTTACAGACCTCTTTATGTCTGAGAAAATTAGGCGAGGAATTGGTCAATTAAAAGTTTGTAATTGAAGGAAAATGTGATTTCAGGGCCGTGAAAAACATTCATAATTTCGGCCGCAAATCAAATTTCAACATTCTGATTTATACGTGCTCATTTCGGTTCATGAAAAACCTCGTGAAAAACGCACGACCTGAAAATTTATGGAAACCGTAAAACACTTGGAAATTGCTCCACGAAATACATCGTAAAATTAATAAAACATCCCGCATCGGAAAATTAATTTCTGACTTCTTTTGTGTGTTGTGGTCTGGTTGCGAATGCGGCCTACATACCAGGCGACTAAACTTTTCGCAAAAAGATTTATTCGTTTATGGGAAAGGTCCACGTTATTCCCCAGCTGTTGACTTGATTAAAAACCACTTAGATTGTTTCGAAGGAAGGGGGGACAATCCAGGACCGGATCGATGAAAGATTCTGTGGATGCGCCATGTACCTATGCTTTTAAATAAACCAGATTCACTATTTTCATATAAGAAATCAGGAAGAGTTGATGTTCGGTACGAATAAGCGAGGTAGAACACCAAGTTCATTAGCTCTCAAAATAGGTGTTGTGCTGAAACCAAAGACATTCGATTCAAACACTAGATACTTCATTATTTACGTTTTTGCGCGTCATCGTTCGATCCTTCTTTTCTGACTCTTTTCCTCCAATTACATGTTTGCCAGATTATACGATTTTTTAATACGGTATGCAATCTTGCAGTGGACTGAATAATTCACACAAAACAATAACTGTACTTTACTGAAGCATAATTGTTTCATTTCCTTTCTATGAATCGGAGTTATCATCGAATCATAGTGTTTTTGATTTAATGATGTACATTCTAATGAAGTCAATTCGTCTTTCATCACATTTCACCATACAAATCAGTACTTTCGGCAACTCCGCACTAGAACATTCCACTATTTTGACGATTGATAGATTGACGATTGCGAGGTTGCTGAACTGCCGACGTTTTTCGTTGTTACCGATTTGAGTTATTTTGGCCGTTTTAATTTTTTGTGAGTTTCAGAAACAATATTCGTTTGCGAATATGGTGCATTTGTGTGTTGTGTGTAAAAGAGTAGATCATTTGAACTTAAATTCGACTTTTTACCGGTGAGTACTGGTAGAGCCAAAATAGAGGTTATGTTTATTAGACAGAGGCGTCCGGTCCAAAAGTAGGTGCCAGATTCGAAATATCCTGCTCTGACGGTAACGATAATATATTTCAAAAATATTGACAATGAGAACACATATTATGACTCCTACATACCATGAAGAGATTATTTTTATTACAATTTCCAATATCACAAAATAAAACTCAACCATGTTTTGGTTATATATTTATATACGAATAAGGTGGTTAACCGTGCCATGTTATGTAAACTACACTACACAATCAGAAAGGTTGATAAAAACTGAATAAGAACAATATTTGTACTTGAGATGATACCGATAATAGTTTCTGGAACAACTGAAAAAAGAAGAGGAAGAACATCAGACTGAAAGTAATATTCAAATGTCAACCTGAAGAACAAACATTCTCAACAATATCTCTCTGGAGATTTGCCATAGAGAATGCCATAGAGACTGCCATCAGCTACTGAAGTTAAACTTATCTCCTCACTTCCCTATCTACTTGTTAAACATCTCGTAAACATGGTCTAGAGAATGTGCCAGCTGATTCCCGTATACATTTAATACTGAAGAAATTGTTAGTATATATGGGCATTGTATAAACATAATCAGTGTACTAAAGAATTTGAATGAAGATCTTTAT
Source organism: Chrysomela aeneicollis (assembly GCA_029955515.1). Taxonomy (NCBI): domain Eukaryota; kingdom Metazoa; phylum Arthropoda; class Insecta; order Coleoptera; family Chrysomelidae; genus Chrysomela; species Chrysomela aeneicollis. The sequence continues at coordinate 5,946,530 of JARUHQ010000009.1, read as the reverse complement.
TTATTTTTTATTATGATAGGTAAATGAATTAATACACACATAAATATTTTTGAAAATCAAATCGAAATCTATTATTTGATCTTTTTTGAAAAATTGTTTGTACTTACTCTGAATGTAAGAAAGAAAAATGGAATTGAACCTCTTCAGGAAATAATTTGTCTAGTGTAGTTTATTATGTGGGAAATAAATGAGGTTAATTTTAACAAGTACTCGCGTAATATTGGCAAAATTGTATTTCATGTTTATGTTATGTTTTCTGAATTCTGGATTTGTATATTTGATCACTATTTTATTTGTGACGTATGGAAAAGTTTCGCTTGACAGCATTCTATTTTTGTACTAACCCTACGAAGTTATTCTTGTGAGAAATAAAAAAAGCTGATTACATTTTGATTTGATTAATTGAAATGAAAAATTATTGATCGTAAAGTGTCAGACCGTAGGCACGCTACTGACGATGATGAGAACCTTCAATCATACATTGTTGCCAAAGAGCCGCCGTCGTGTATTTGTCTCTCTCGCACTCGTTGCATACATCCAAACAATGACTGATCGGCTTTCAGAGCGATTTATCAATGGAGACGTTTAGTCTCAAGTATTCGAATGTCTTTGGCTGGAACAGTCTTTCTGCTAATTGTTGGTGTAAATTTTGTGCCTTGTATATTGATATAGTTATGCCGCTTATCGTTTATGTCATTCAGAGCCTGATGTGTGGATGGTTGCATATGTTTAATTGTGAGCCCCTTGGCTCTTTTTGTCGCGTTTCTTGTATTCCTACCGATTTGCGATAAGGTTTTTGGAGTAAAGTTCAATTTATAAACTCCGCTGCCGTAGCTACAGTTACTGTTCGTAGATGGAATATGCTAAAAATAAAAATCTGTTCATAAATTCCGCAGCTGACGCAGTTGCCGTCGGATATCTCCTCAATACATTTTTGAACGGCAGCGTCAACTGTAGCTACGGCAGCGGAGTTTATAAAAGGGGCTTAAATCTGTGCGGGAGCATTTAAGAGATGATTTGTCTATCTGATATGATTGTGACGAAATAATTTGATGAACCTTCAACAAATTGGCCGGCGTTAAAGTATATGTTTGCATTCATATACCACGAATTGGTGTTTGGTCACTTTTTAGGCAAGTATCAAATTCAAATATTATGTTCATTTCAAATGAGGTTTTGAATATGTCGATGTACAGGGTGATCAATTTTTGTACACTTTTTAGTTCGCTACCATATCATTGTTGATTTCGGCTCATCTTACCAACAACGAATAAAAGCTGTTCTTATTGGAATATTACATCTTTCTTCCGGCTAGACCCCGAAAATCTTGTCTCATTGCAGTGTTAAATTTTTCAAATCTGTTCTATAACACTTCAAGGGGGTCTTTCAAAACACGTTACCAAAAATGAGAAGAAAAACTAGTTTTTTTTTTACTGAAGAAATGGTATCTTGTAGGCATGTTTTACCAACAAAATGGCTTCCTACATTTTTTTTTCTTTTCTGTGATCATTTAAATGGGTAAAACATGCAACATTGCAACCTCTATTCAATTTCTTACCAGAACTTAATTCTCCTAATTTAAAAATATGTGTTGAAAAAATCAATTCATTCCACACTTCTACAACTTCTGCTGCGTTCCCTGCTATTCTAACTCGTACAAGTTTACCCAGTGAACTACTGGGGTTCAGTAACTAGGAAACTTGTTAGAAAAATAAAATATGAAATGAAAAAAAAAATATGATCGATATTGAGGTAGACGAATGTGTTGAACATGAGTATATTGTTTTCGTCTATATTTTGTGGGTACATTTGGTTTTGGTTGAATGATTGATGAATATCTTGCTCTCTCCGATGACCAGTGGTATTTGTTTGCTTCTCCGATTGGTGCGTCATCAATATCTGTCATTTTCACCATTTTCAGCAGATTTTCATTTGAAAAATTCAGAACATGTCATGCATTTTGTCATCAGAGTCTCTTTTTACCTGAAAAGGTCGACTTGAATTGAAGTGATGGTAGTTCAACTATGCAGGACAAGCCCATAATAGAAACTGCTCGAGATAACTACCTCCAACCATTTGACAGGAATCAAATTGTCAGTAGTGATTGGATTTTTTTTCGCGATTATTTCATTCATGCTGAAATACACGTTTTTAATTGGTTGAAATGATTGTGTTGATAAGAAATAACACCATGTTTTCGATTTTGTATTTCGGCTCCTGATTGGCTATTGGATACCTACATGCTGTGTTTTCGTTTCAGTATTTCGCTTTCTGATTCGTAGGCAGTAGGGTAGTTTAATTTAACAACGACTTACTAGTTGCAATCTGTCATAGTATTTTCCGATTCCCTGGTAAATAAATGAATGCCACTACACCAAATTTTCGTCTGAACCATGATAAACACACACTTTTAATGTGTATCCACTTCATTTTCCACAAATTCTAGACAATTTCAGCATTAATAGAATTAGATTTAATCTAATGTAACCTAACCACACAAATTGTGACAACAATCATAATGAATTTAGCTCAGTAGTACCTAGTACATAGGTAATCTTGCCTACATCATACAATGGCATAAATGTATTGTTGGTTGCATAACGAATCTTCTTGTGTCGAACTACAATGCATAATCAAAATAACTAATTCCATAAACTGTACGTTTAATAGTATTTGTTGCTTTAGGAAACCACTCTCGCGCTGTGCGCTCGTGTAGTTTCCAAGCAACATGATTTGTTTCTGAAAATCGAAGGCATTTTTGTTTCGATAATCATCAATACACTTGTTGTATTACATGCGATAAGTCTGTTGATTTATTACATATACGCAACTGAAATTCCTTCAAACAACTCAGTTGAGTTATGAGATGAAAAACAGACCTATGAGATAAATCCAACCATGAGTGGAATTCAAGTAGATTATTTCACATAGTAAGTACTAACAAGCAGGTATCACACAGTGAGGGTACATCTCTGTATGGAGCTCTTAGCTTCCAAAGAATTTCCCTTGGCACGATCATACATGAAATGCATATCAGCCATAGGAGCGTTAGTGAAGTTATTCATATTGAAGATTCAAAAGGCAACTAGGTATACCTACCTCGATATATCACAGAGGATCTGTAAATGCACGATGTTGTAATTCATTTCGCAATAAATCTTTCTATTTAGTACATATACTTATATTTTTAAATTATATTTTGTTGAAGAGTTCTGGCAAAACATAGTATATAGGGTTGCATGTTTCAATTTGTATCGGTATGTTTCGAGATATTACGATTATTGAATACATTTTTGAGTTTTCATTAGTACGTATCTTTTAAAATGCGTGTCTCCGAGGATTCTGAAACCGAAAAATTCAAAATCTCACTAGACCTAGTATACATCTTGACGATCTCGAATGAACCCAATAAAATTCAGAAGAATATATAGAAGCATACAACTTCAGAATCACGACTAAATTTAATGAATAATGTAATGAAATTATTGCTATAGTAATAGTAGATCAAACAACTTCATATGTGATATATCAATGAATCAAATGATCAATGTGTGTTAGTTACTCTTCAAATAATATTGCATGATTCTGCTTTCCTCTCCTTCATTGGACGACTTCCTAATTTTTTCCATATTCAATTCCCTGAAACTTCTCTCACCTTCGTTTGAATTCTTAAGGATAATCAACTGGGCGATCGTAGACTTCGTTATTTCTATATGGTCCATAGAAAACCTCAAGAGGGAATGGATCGAACGATTTATGAGGCCATCTCCAATCCATGTACATATCATGTGCACATGCTCCTCTAGCTATATCAACAATTTCTCAAAATGCATCGTAGCTATTCTTCTATAAATCCTATATATATACTTCTTATCAGCATCTATAAGTTCTTTTTATTGATATCAAATGCAATTCATTTGAATCCTGAATATCTTTCGAAAATGAGCATTTCCAAGGAATGTGTATTCTGTTCGCCCTATAAATGTAAATTTCACATACTGAAGGTTCCTTCCCTGATAATTTTTTATTCAGGTTCCCGATTTCATCTTGCTGATAGATTGAAGTATTCAAATATTACAAAGATACAGAAGGTGTTTGAATTAAAAGTAAAAGTTATGTTTGTTGCATCGTTCGTTTCACAAAAAGTACTGCAACTTATTATCCTCAAAGACAACTGAGATATCTCACGAAAGTATCGAAAATTCTGCATTATACGGTCATACGACGGCCGTTATTAGAAACAGGTTAAGTGCCACGTGAGGCCAACGCGGAATCTCCCAAAAAAAAGCCTTATTGGCCGCGTGAAGCCGACGTGGACTCAAATATTAGTCGGTCATAAAATTTAGAGTATCTCCACAATGGCTTCTCGTATCCATTTGAAATACACGTGAGCGTTTTTGGCTCGGCCAGATGGTCTAAAAACCGTACTTGGCCTGTGCTTTTGAGAGTCCAAGCGGGACTCACATGGCTCATAATATTATTCGTGAATAAAAAAAATATTTGGCCAGTGGGTACGTGAAATTTTTCAACATTGCGGCACTCAACCTGTTAAATTACATAAAATATATTATTATAGTTCTGAACCAACTCTACTGTCTGAACAAGTAGAATCTCTCATTTCCACATTTTCATTCATTATTCTCAGGAGATACAAAAATGGGCCTTCATTTGGGAAAGTTCAATTTTCATCTACAAAGAAAAACCCCGCGGAACTGCTTTGCAAACAAGTCAATATTTGCCGGAACAAAAGAAAGCAAAACCCATCAAATATTCAATCTGACCTCCCCACATGAGCTTCCTCTACTTCGCTATATTATGTATCTGATGGCACATGGATGTGTTTCTTCTTCTCCTTTCTAGACCAGAATATGATTACAAGGTGGCTCAATGAAACTGAAGACGAACACAACAGAAAAGAAAGCATCGAATTGTTTGCAGAATAGTGTATTTCAAAAAGTATCAATTTTATTCCATCAGAATAGTGAAAGCGTCAAATTTATTTCAGAATACCGAATTGAATTTCGGAATATGTCATTTGAATCTCAAATAATAAAGATAAAAATAATACACAGTCCTCCTCGACCATCAAACCAAAACAATGTTAGTGATTTAATTCTCGGCACCAGCCGAACCGAACATCGTTTTGAAAGAGAAGGAAAAACGGACGAAATATAGATATCTTCTCTTCGAACTCCGCAGACTATATCCAGACCATTCTGTCGAAATGGTCATCTTGATAATAGGCTTCCTCGGTGCTACACGATAGACGCTGCTTTCGGAACTTCAGAAAATTCCAGCTTGCGGGCTAAAGGCACACGCTTTAGTTGGGGCCTCATGGTATGAGGAGTGGTTACTGGTTTTTCTCCTGCTCGACTCTGCGAGGTATAAGAATCATAGGGTCGTGACTGGAATCGATTAAATTCAAAATAATAATAATACAATCTCAGGAAGGTGTCATATCGCCTGAAAAATATTTTTCATAGATTTTCCGACGATATCAATATTTCATTTTCGACACTTAACAATACCTCCAATCTTATCAATACCAAGGATAAACTACCGATACTTCAGAAATCTGGTGTTTATAAAATTTCTTGTTCCTCCCCCAATTGTAATGCACAATATAGTAGGTAGGTAGGTAATTCATTACTAGAATAAATGAACAAGTTGAATTAATTGAAAAATACAAAAACTTTCCAAGAGAAATTTATAATACCAATAGTTCCTTTGGCCAATCACAAACTAAACTCTGCACACGATTTTGATATCAATAAGGATCTGGATATTTTACATGTTTCCAACAAAGGTCCCTTGTTGAATCTGTTCGAAATTTATGAGATCAATTCTTCCAACAAAAAAAATAATATCATTTCACTCAATGAACAAACACATTTTGATTCTCAAAAATTCTTTAATCAGCTCAATTTATGAAGTCTAGTATTTTTCAGATCTTTGTCTCCTATCTCCTATCTCTTTCTTTTAAGTTTCCGTGCCAATAATATTTTTGATTGTTGTCCAGGATAATATGATTTCTGTGACATTACCTTTCTTCATAATTATTTGACTTAACTTCCTGTTGTTTCACGTTTTATGTCAATTGTCAAATTTCCGGTTCCACTACAGCCATTTTGTTGTGTAAGATGTTGTGGTCGATACTATTGATACCATATTTTATGATATTAGGTAAAGCTTTTTTCAAGATGTTACCGTCCTGATATCCCTAATTTTCCTGTAATATTTTTTTCAATTTGTCATGTAATTTTTTCATCTTCAAGTAAGTACTAGTGATACTTCTTGTCAAGACCATAATTTTTTACCCCATGTTCTCTTGTAGCAATCATATTTTATTCGGGCTGATGATGAGTACATATGTACTCGAAACATGTTCCCTATAACCTTGTTCTAATTAAATGATGTGGAGATGACTTGGAGCTTTTTTCCTACTTTGATGTAGGGAAGGAAAAAAGTAACATGGATGACACTTAAATTAACTTCTTTATTCAACAATCAACTGTTTGATCATACCCAAAAAAGTAATAAATAATACAAAAAAAAAGGAGATTGTTCAGTAAATAATGTTTCTAGTGATTTTTTGAATTTGATCATATTATATTGTTTAAATTCAGGAGGTAGAGCATTGTATAATTTATACACATTATTGTCATAATGAAAATATTTGTATTTCAGATACAGTGATTTATTGTGAACACCTTGTTTGGTGGTCTTATGTCCTATTTATCATAAATTATGTAGTTGCTGATGAGATTTAGAGTATTTAGCTGGTATTGTTCATATGTTGTTTCTATAAGTGAGCAGAAATAAAAAATTCGGTGCTATACTAATGTTTATGGCCTGGGAACTATCATCTAAAATATTCTCAAGAATGTGGCACTTCTTACCTGAAATAGACACCAAATTCGTTATTTCGAGACTGGTCTCCTGATACGATTATATTTTTCGATTTTACACAATATTCTTGATATATTCCATTGCATAATATATCCTATACCCTGTTTTCGAAATATTTCAAATTTCAAGTTGGGAATTGGGTATATGAGTCGATTTTTTGTTAATTTTTGCACGGGATCATTATTTTTTCATGCATGTATATACGCAATTAACTACAGCATGTTTATTTATGAAAACATCGAATGATGTTATCATTATAGAGTGCTAGAGTGCTGAGCGGGATATCCCCAATGTTTTTGTCACTTCAAGTCTGAAGCGTCCTGTATAACGCATTTTCATATTTTCTACCCACAAATCGTTGTTTTTCTGAAATATAGATGACACGTAAATACATATGATGTCTTCTGATATATAAAATATGAATTCCGGAATGGAATTGGCTTTTCTGAAATTCATTTGACGTTTTCTGATATCGAACTGACTATTCATGCAACTGAGCTGATTTAAATCTGTTACAACTTCCAACTGACTGATTTACCTGCGGCAAAGTTGAGGCCTAATATGATAGTAATGATGATGAAGAAAGTGGTGATTGACAGTTTTCATTGAGGCTTTTGTGAATGCTGGGAGAATTAATAAACTCGACAGCAGTCATAAAGTGATCGACTAGCATCACACGCCATTATCTAAGGTGCTTTATGAAAACAACTCATTCTGAAACAGGCAATCTGCATTCGTTTACAGCAGTATCGTATGAAACGAAGGTGGTCGCTTCACAGGAAAAATTTGGAAGAAATTACACTGCAAGCAATGCTCGCTGACAGTTTATAAAATAAGTATAACATTAGGTTTAGAGATATTAAATGCTTCATACAATTTCACAGCAACTACTACACCTCTTCCAATTGTATTTTAGAAAGCTTCAAGTCGATTTCAGAAAGCGTCAAGTCGATTTCAGAAACCGTCAAATGAATTTCAGATAAGTCAATTGCATTTCCAAAGTTGTCATTTGTATATCAGAAAATATCATGAGTCTTTCAGAAGACATCATTTATATTTCAAAAATGCAAACAACGATTTGTGGTTAGAATATATGCAATGCATTATACAGTGCTTCTGAGTTGAAGTGACGAAAGCCTAGGGTAGTAGATCCTGCTCAGCATGTCTGTGAACTCTATAATAAAATCATTTGATGAGATGTTTATTTTTGTTTTCATTAACAAACACACTGCGATGAGTATATGCAGGTCGAAACTATTTTTTATTTCTGGTGATTAGTTGAAATGATTATACAGCGTGCAAGTGAGCCCAAGATAAGAATGAACAGCATGTGGATCGTGGATCCACAGTGAGAAGGCGTACTTATAAGTCTACAAACGGGAGGTAATCTCTTTGAACATTAGCACTTACTAGTCACAATGTTTAACAATGATTATTGCCTTCTGAGTTCTTATTATTTTAGTTTCTAATGGTGAAATTTTAGATTATGTTGAAAAAATATTTTTCTGAATAAAACATGAGACAACAAATTGTGCCATACGTCGTTGCATTCGCAATAAAAAATGCCATGTCATACAGGGTGTACTTTTTCTTCGTGCCATATAAAAACAAAAACAAAAAAAACGTTGTGGGCGCCATTTTGTAGAGTTGAAAAAGTGGCAATGAGAAAATGCCATTTGTTTTTTCGAGGGGTTTTTCAAAACTTTTCAAATAGCTTCGGAAAAAATAAAAACCAAACCGCCAAATTTCGTTTTTTCTGTCGAATATCTTCGAAAGTTAACGACATTTTTGGGAATTTTCAATATCTATTTATTGAACCCTTAAAAGTGGGCAAGCATAGAATACCGAATACACCACTCTCGTTCTTGCCGCTAATGCGAGAACTTCGCTGAAACTGCAGAACTTTTTGCTTTGCGAATGCCCAGCGCAAGAGGCTCAAGTTCCTGGAAGGGGCCTTCTTAGGTACTTGAGAGGCTGCACAGCCTTAACGACCCTCTCTCGATCTACAATCTACTATTACGTTCTCGATGGGCCACCTTCTACAAAACGAAACTAGGAGGAACCAACAGACAGTCGAGGAGAGCAGAAGGTCCACAGTTGACATTGCTGTAATAATATTCGTCGACAGACGGAAAAACAAGATTTGATGAGAAGTGGGTGCTCATAACACATGTTAGTTTCCACTGATGAAAAATATAATATTAATATGGAATGGACGTGCATTTACGCTTCAAAGATGAACGTCGGGTTCACTTTGCCATGCAGGAATATTTAAAATGAACGAGGCTGATGTATATGTCTGGAAAAGGGACGCGAGGATAATTGTTTCCATTTTTTCGCAGACGTCACGAATGTCGGGGAAATGCGAGAGCAATCATGTTCGGACAATTCAACACATATACAATTATTGTTAACTAGGGCAATTTAAATTCTGTTTTATGGGATGCTTCATTACTTGTCCTTAAAATGTCTCGAATAAGTACCTACTGGAGTATTCACTCGCATTCCGGAATCATCAGCATTCAATTATTTTCATTGAATAATCTTAATAACAGAATGCATATACAGTACAGTATTGAAAAATATCATGAATACTAGAATCAAAGACATAAGACACAAGACAAAATACTGAATATTATGTTGAATAATTCATCGATAAAAATATATGAACGTCTATACATCAGCGATTAGAGTGATAAGACACATCAACATAAGAACAAAGCAAACAATACCATAGTAATATCTCATGCATTTTTTAAGAAGTCTCTCTCGTTTCTCGAAATATCATCCCAAACAATCGTACACTAGATATATCACAAAATCGCAAAAACCTTGTTTTGGAGATTGTATAAACAGTAACAAATAGTAGGAAAATTCGTTCATTTTTGAGGAACAATATCCGCTAGTCGTAGCTCGATGTATATGGCACGAAAGAAAATTTTCGCATTGTCAATAGGAATTTGTTAACGAAGTATATGATCCATATTATAAATGAAAATACATTAAATATCAATATTTTATTCAAAATAACTGATATCAGTAAACAATAATATAAATAAACAAATGAAAACATGTGAATGAAAAACATGAAAAGGTTCGGAATCGCAGATTTTGGATGGCACCTATTGAAAAAACATAATTTGAGTGTGTAAAACGTGATTTTTTCTTGTTGAAAACCAACTAAGGTTCAGTTGGTTCAGTTCATTGTCAACTATTGAGAACTCTAATCCGCCAGTATTACTTATAAGTCGAGAATGTTTTCAGAATAGAATTATCAAAAGGCGGAATGGAAAGTTGAACCACAGGGAGAATTGATAATCTTGAAGCCGAGTTTGGTGGATCAGATCGTACCTGACCGATAGAAATCAAAAAATTATATTAGGAAACAATACTTCTGATTTGGACAAAATTGTACGGGGAGTCCCACAGGGCTCAGTTCTTGGCCCCATTCTGTTTCTACTCTATATAGACGACATGACCAAACTAGATATCTCTGGACATCTCACATTGTTTGCCGACGATACCACAATCCTCTGGCACAATGAAGACCATGCTGCTTTGGTTCGGACTATTCCTGTAGATGTAAAATAAAGTCAAAACATGCTGTGAAGCAAATATGCTGACATTGAATATTGCAAAAACAAGTTTGGTAACGTTCAAGTTGGATTTAGAACAGGTTCATTTAGGTCCTCAACAAATCGAAAGCAAACCGGGAACAAAATTTCTGGGCGTTCTCATTGACAACAATCTGAAGTTCGAATCTCATATTATGGCTCTAAACAAAAAGTTGTCATCTGGTTGTTACGTGATCAATGTAATATCTCGCGAACTACTCATTTATAGAGTCTCACTTACGATATGGAATTCCATTCTGGGGTTCTTGCAGTCAGGCTAAATTCCAAAGTATATTCGTCCTTCAGAAACGAGCTTTAAGATTAGTCTACAAAGTAAAGATGCGTGAATCTCCGATAAAAAAATTCTAACATTATATGAAATTTTCATTTTAGAGACAGCTTGCTTGATGCACAAATACAAGAAAAAATTCATAAACCCTAATGCAATCAGATATACACGACAGGAAAAGAAACTTACTCTCCCCCTTCCCACTTCAACTCTTACGAAACAGTCTTTGATTTACAGAAGCAAGCAGATTTATAATCATTTACCAAACCAAATCAGAGATATAAGTGACATGAAACGTTTCCGAAAGTCAGTAAATAAACTCCTTATGGGAAAATGCTTCTACAATCTAGAGGACTTTTTTGGATACGCTTTCTAGTCCTTCTATATTCAATTCTCGTGATATTGTGATTGTGATATATTTTACAAATTATTTACTTTGTTTTTGTCCATGTCCACTTTGAACCTCCATGTTTTATCTAGACTGAGGGATTTTATTTTTATAGGGGCTACCAGAGACTAGATACTATATAGACCTGTTTTCGTTTTATATATATTATCCTTTGTGAATTGTACTTACACGTATTGTAATTATGTGGACTTTGTCGACAAATGTTTTCATTCATTTAGACAATAAAGCATACCTATCTAATGTTCGGTTGTATAATCTCTACACGCAATGGAGAAAAAATAAATCTTTTTATAGGTTGGTGAATAAGGAAGATATTTTCTCGTTTTTCAATTAATAGGAGGAAGAACGTGGGTAAGAGTAACTATTTAGATGGCGTGCGAAATTGCATCCAATGCATTTTGCATTGGCATTATCTAACTATTTCAATTTCTTTGAGCAATGTCCATATAAATCATAATTCACAGGAAGTTATACAGGGTGATTGGCTATGAATTCCACGACTTTAACAGCCGATATCTAGAAAACGAAAATAGATATTCGAGGTTTGGAAGAATTAATTTGAATGAGATATCGTTTTCTTTAAAGATAATATTTTCCCACTTGATTTCATCATTAAATATATAGGAGCTCTGTATTACATTTAATTTTTTTAATACAACCCCCTGTGTATTATCACAATTTTCAAAAGTGCTTTATTTATCGATTTCAAAAATATATAGGTACTTTCTATACCTATATATTTTATGGAGACATTGAAGATATATCAGCACCCTAAATATCTCTTTTCTGCTCCAGAGGGTGTGACATCTCAAATAATATTTGAAAATAAGCGCACGTCATCTCGTTCTATTTCAACCATAGCATACTTGGACCAAATACAGGGTAATGCAAATTTTATGATACACTATTGTCAAATCGGATAATAATCTAGGCACACTCGATTCGAAGATATCGAAGCCAACTTTGATATTTCTAATGGTAGCCATACTCAATAACGCAACTCTACTGCAAAATAAAAGTTATTGCTGCTCTCCGTTGGGTTGAATTGTTTGTACAATTTTTTTTGCAAATCATGCAGCGTCACTGATTGTTCTGAAATGAACTGTAATTCTCAAGTTGTCTTCTAACTGCGTAATTGACAGTTCTGATTTTCTCATGTTATTTCAAGCACTGAAAACTTGACATTGTGACAGCCGCTTCCCCTATTTTGGCTGGCACGTGTCGAATTTCGAAAGCAACGATCTTTACCATCCTTGGGTACATATTCACTGTTTTCTTCGACATTATGAGATTAAAATAACAGTTGAAATATCCATTTCATTATATCCAAGTTATCCAACAATAAGTGGTAATTCTGACAGCAGCCTACTTGACTCTGATGATACATTTTCCAAAATAAAATCGGAATTATTCATCAGCTCGTGCATTCAATGTGCAGTTAGACTAAAGTATAAACTTCTGTCTGGTGTATCGTTTTACTATGACATAAAAACAATGAATAATCTAGAAGGATTGATGCTACATCATAGATTTTACTTAATATTACCTATTTTTCCTGTTATTTCGTGTTTTCCATTAAACATACATCGATATCTTCGAATCTAGTGTGCCTAGAATTTTTTTTATATCACCGTTGAATTATTTAGCATGTGAACTTTAGTAACCATACCAAATTTCAAAATTCTAGCAGCAATAGTCGAAAAGTAATCGATTAATATGATTATTTCATTCATGCTAGAATACACGTTTTTGATTGGCTATTGGATACCTACAAGCTGTGTTTTCGTTTCAGTATTTCGCTTTCTGATTCGTAGGCAGTAGGGTAGTTTAATTAAAAAACTACTTTCTAGTTGCAATCTGTCATCAAAGAGTATTGGGTGGCTGTCATAGTATTTTCCGATTCCCTGGTAAATAAATGAATGCCACTACACCATGATAAACCACACACTATTATTATGTATCCACTTCATTTTCAACAAATTATGGATCATTTCAGCAAGAATTAATCTAATGTAACCTAACCACACAAATTCTGACAACAATCAAATTGCTCAGTAGTACCTAGTGCACAGGTAATCTTGTCTACATTATACAATGGCATAAATGTATTGTTGGTTGCATAACGATGTGTCGAACTACAATGCATAATCAAAATAACTAATTCCATAAACTGTACGTTTTATATTAACAATAAATGGAAAATCATCAAATCATGTTGCTTTGGGAAACCACACTCGCGCTGTGTGCTCGTGTAGTTTCCAAGCAACATGATTTGTTTCTCAAAATCGAAGGAATTTGTGTTTCGATAATCATCAATACACTTGTTGTTCATGATATTTCAGGAACTACGTAAGATATCCTCGATTTTTTCAGATATACGAGAAGGCCATTAAATTGTGCATCTTTTTCGTAATTTAACCTAGTTCGTATCTCTCTCCGTTTCCGATTTGACAATAGTGAACCATGAAATTTGCTTTACCCTGTATATGATCTTAATATCCAATAACGACCATCAATCAAATTTTATTTTGCTGATATCTCTTCAATGCCTCTATAGAATTAATAGAATTTTGAAATCAAGAGATGAAGCACCCCGTGTATATTAAATGATGAAATCAAGTGGAAAAATACTCTCTTGAAAGTAAACGAAATATCATTCAACATTCAAGTTAATTTTCGATAATCTCGAATATCTCTTTTCGTTTTCGAGATATCAGCTGTTAAAATTCTAAAATCATACTTTATAGGGGTCGACATCCCTTGGTCCACGTTATAATCTATACCACGGACCCAACAGAGTTCCGCAAAACGCAATACTTTGTGTTGTTGACTGGGTTGCTGGCCGACAGATGGCGATGACTTACATCACTCACATGCCAATAGGTATAAAACGATGGATTTAAGACATTCTTGAAGAACGGAACATAGTATAATAAATTTGAAAATTTGGTTCCTTGAATAATCAATTCTGCTCTATCGATCTGATATGTTTTTCTACGATCACGTTTGGCATGGCATTGTTATTTGAAAGAAAAGAGCACACGTGTTGAAATGAATAAAAATCACACGCTCGCATGCATCGATAGAAACAAATAGGTATATTAGTTGTAACTCACTGTCACCATAAGCGCTTTTGTTACACCCCATTCATTTTTTTTTTATTCAAAGAGAAAGGAAAATGCATCAACTTTTAGAATTATTAGCTTGTACAGGTAGTCTAATACAAGAATGTGTATTAAATATTATTGATAAGATTGATGGAGTACAGATATGATAATAAAATATCAAAGTTACAGTGTTGTCCAAGAGTTTCTTTGATATTGTCGGAAAGATTATAATCAGAGATTAGTGATTTATAATAATTGAGTCTGAGGTCAGAGTCATGGGGTCATCACATTCATATTTATTGGATTATCTGCCTCTTTTCAGATTGTATGAAGAATTCGTAACTTATTCCAATGTGTCAGTGAGACATAACCTACTTCACTTTGATACAAATTAGTCTGGAACTATTTCTACTACATGAGGAACATCTAATTGTTTCTAATAATTCCATGATGGAGCCATTGAGTTTAATGCGGATATGTATTAAAAATGATTGAAAAAAAAATTCCGAATATCTTTCGACGGGAGCGCTTCTATTGTTGAGTAGCGCCACCAAGACTAATTTTCATCAATCAGGTTTCTTTTCTTAACCAAATCGACTCTGCATCTAATGTTCATATGGCATTCATACACGAATGAAATGCTACCTAAACACTTACAAGGTATTATACAAGTATACTAGTTGACGAATACTAGTATACTTGTATAATACCTTGTAAGTGTTTAGGTAGCATTTAGGTAGCATTTTATTCGCGTATGAATGCCATATGAACATTCGCCTTAGAAAAATTCGATAGAGTTTTGTACGGTTGGCTTTCATTCAAGTGTCTCTTTGATTATAAATATAAATATAGTGTTATAACATGCTCATCTGAGATCATAAATAAAATAATACATTAGTACCATTGTACTTCTCCGGTATTCGTCATAAGAGTGTCTGAATATCCGTCAATGTGTTGCATGATGAATTATTCCAAACAAGCATTCATTTCATTTTTTCTTTCACAGGATAAGTAATGCACCCTTTGATACGTTTGCACAAATTGCACATATTAAATATTTATAGGCTATGCATCATATCGTGTTCGAACTCATCTTCACCATAAAATGAACAATGTCCTTTTTCCTGTAATTTTCTTTCTTTCCTCATCGCCTAACATAATGTTCTTTTTTCTTGCAATTATTTCTCTCTTCCTTTCGTTTTCTCCTATTCATTCAAGCTTTGTCCTGTTCTTTTTTCCTGAAGTACTGTTGTTTTGGGTCTCCAAATTCGCAGCTATATGGACAAAAACAAAAATCAAAGGTTGTCGGAAAGACCTTCATTATTTTAGGTTACATCAATAAAGCTTCTGTTGGTGACTGCACAGTGAGAAAAAAATTACAGCAGCTCACACCTGCTTACACCGACTGGTGTCCCCTGAGGTCCTGATTGTATTAGTGTCAGTAAACACCGGCATATTATTCACCACTGTAGGTGTTATATGACCTTTCCCATAGGTGTTTTTAATAATCAAACTCAGTTGTCAGTAACACCTGTGTAAGTTCTGAATTCAGCAAAATTAACACTTTGGTGGTGTTATTTATGCATTTCCGAAAGTCTCTTCGGTGCGTTCATACACTGAGCAGGTATACATGCAAATACTTTTCTGGTGTGAAGGAACACCATAACATGAGTGTGTTTATGCGAGTCTGTGTTTCTCATCACCACCTCTGGTGTTTTTTACTGAGTTGGATTATCTATTGAAATATAATTCATTTGATGATAAACTAAACTCAGAAGAATCTATGGACAATTCGGATGATGACGAACTGTTTCGGCTCGTTTATCCTGATCAGTGGCAGTGGGGACTGGGCCAATCGATACTGATTTATATCAAAATTATCTGATATTTTATGCCCAATATTGAATTCAGGTACGGTAGGAAGGACGTCAGTGCCACCTTTTGGCGAAAGTTCTAAGGTTCTAAGATAGAACAGATGAGCGCATGAAATTCACACCATTCAGATGCCTACATACAATATTATGATTAATTTATATCAAATCGGGTGTTTTCAGGATGCAATACTTAACGAATGATTATTGCCACCAAATTAGATGATTCATATACCACCTCGATTCCATCGTGATATTACACGGTGTAACTTGGTGTTACTTATATATAATAGGTGTTTTTTATGCATTAACGTGAATAATAGCACCATTGAGAATATTAGATTTCAACCATTTGGTGTTTCTTATGATTTTATGTTTCAGAATAGTTCTACTTCACCACATTCGTGTCATTTTTCACTACTTAGATCGGAATTAACACCACTTAACACTCAATTGTGAAATGTATAATAAAAATGATACAACTTTGATATTCAGGTGTTGTATTCGTCGGAGTTTGCTCTGAAATCCATTTGATTGAAATTATACCCAAGTTTTTTTTACTGTGTGATGTACAAACGAAACATTTCCTGAATTGGTTGATGTGACCATATCGCACACTATATTTCTTCAGCCAATCCATTCTTATTCATAGATTTGTGAAAAATCAGTATTTGTCAGTTGTTGGTCCCTATAATCGTTATAGCGATTCCATATTCTCCCATACACAAACATTACGCCTAAAACACTATGACGAATATTGCTCCTCAAAAACTTCGAAATTTGATGAAAAAACATCGTGTAGCAGTTTACTTACTGTGGTTATGATAGGATATTTCATTGTACCAATGTTCGTCATAGTCGAAATACATATACTGATTTTCAACATTTTTCAATTTCTCATGAGAAATAGCCTCTCAACATTACAATCAATTAATCGATATAACTCATTTTCATAATGTCTGTGGATGTATGTGCGATGTGCGAGTTCAAAAATGTTACTCCCCTTAACAAATCCACTAAGAATTTATGTGAAATCTTCAATCCTTATACTTGAAATGAAATGTTATGATGTACCTACTGCATTCTTTATAATTGAAGATTGCTATACGCTATATATCACCCCATGCCTAATAATAGACCAAGTAATAGACATAATTGTCCGATTGTGACGAACACTGGATCTCTGACGATTACTGGCACTTTTACCTTACAATAAATAACTAAATAATAGGTTCGAGATAGAATGATACAAGCGTTCAGGAAATTACTTAACTTGGGAAGTTCAATGAATTTTATCCATTAAATTGCTATAAGTTAAATTAAGTGATTTTGCATGAATCCATCCTATGTTCATATGGTTTGATATTATAGATAACAAATGAGTTTTTAGATTTGATTGATTATTTCATCCATGCTAAAATACACGTTTTTGATTGGTTGAAATTATTGTGTAGATAAGCAATTACACCATGTTTTCGATTTTGTATTTCGGCTCCTGATTGGCTATTGGATACCTACATGTTGTGTTTTCGTTTCTGTATTTAGCTTTCTGATTCGTAGGCAGTAGGGTAGTTTAATTAAACAACGAACTACCAGTTGCAATCTGTCATATTATTTTCCGATTCCCTGGTAAATAAACACAGAAAGAAAAAACTAGGTAAATATTATAAAAATCACTTTACAGAGTAAAAAAAATTCTTTCACTATTCATTTCCGCGCTGTGCGCTCGTGTAGTTTCCAAGCAACATGATTTGTTTCTCAAAATCGAAGGAATTTTTGTTTCGATAATCATCAATACACTTGTTGTATTACATGCGATAATAATCGTTCCTCAGTCAAAAAAGTGTTGGATTATTATTGAATGTAGATCCATTTTGCCCGTCCGATATACCTCATTTATACAAATATCTAGAATCTAGATCATCAAACTTCTCCAAAATCTCCCAGTGTAGAAAAACTGCTACGCGCCTGATGCCCCACTCTCCCCTTCATATGATGTGGTGGTTAGCTTTTTTAAATCCCCATTACTTTCCGCCGAATGAAGTCGCATATGCGACCCTCGATAATTGATCAATTTGTTCGTGGATTTGCGAGCGATCTTATTCTAGAGCGCGTGCACCAACTGAAGAAACCATCCACTTTCAGGGCTGAAAGATCAAAGCAGCCAGAGCTCACCGGTGAAATTCCCCGTACTCAAAGGGTGAGGGTAAGAAGTGCTCGGCGAAGGGTTGGGGTGTTTCTTGATGTATCTCTTTATCGGAAATGATCGCTGCGATTCGTTTGGATCATCGGATCAATTTTCAGGATGGAAAATTATTGAAACTGGAGTTGGGTAATGAATAATTCCGCGTTGGCGTTTTGGGAAATGCGAGGAAATAGGGCAACACTTTTAGATTGTTCAAGTCTGTCCACAGAATTTTTTTTGTATTTGTGAGAGATAATTATTCTTTTGAGATAAATATACATATACAGTGTGTTCAAGATAAGAATGAACAGCATGGGGATATCGGAAACGGTAAGTGATACGGGATCGATTAAATTAGAGAAAAGTAGCGCATTTATGTGCCTAATAATATGACATTTAGAAAGTTCCAATATTCCAAGTAGTTTCGGAGATATCCAAGAAAAACCGAAATTTGAGAATTTCGTTCTTATTTTCTCCTATACCTTTATTCTCGAAGGAAATGTAAAACAAATAATACTTCGCCATGGCCACTTTTTAAGGACTACACGATAACATAAGCAGAATTTTTCTGCGACGTTTCGTCTTTTAGAAAACATCATCAACTTTGTATTTTTATATGGGCCGAAACTAAAGTATACGACTCCTTTTTTCATTGTGAATACAGCAATGTATCACACAATATGATTTCGGAACCATTTCTCGCGCAAAATCTAATTTAGTGATTACTTAATCTGTTTTTCTTCAATTTTAGACAGTAGGCGCTGGAAAAAATGACCACATTATGTTCTGTTGTCATAATAATACTGTAGTTTGGTAGAATTTTTGACATATTACCGTTCCTACTCTTACATCTCGTTACCTACCTAATTTGTGTTAAAAATGGAAAACGGCAGCTTTTCGAATACTGAAAAATTTGATATGTTGTCATGTTACATTTTTTGCCAAAGAAATTGTGTTGATGCTGAACGTGCGTACTCTAATAAGTAACCAGAGAGGCGTCAACCTGGTAAATCAATATTTAGACGCCTACTATCTAAAATTGAAGAAAAACAAATTAAGTAATCACTAAATTACATTTTGCGCGAGAAATGGTTCCGAAATCATATTGTGTGATACATTGCTGTATTATCAATGAAAAATGGAGTCGTATACAGGCTATACTTTAGTTTCAGCCCATATAAAAATACAAAGTTGATGATGTTTTCTAAAAGACGAAACGTCGCAAAAAAATGCTGCTTATGTTATCGTGTAGTCCTTAAAAAGTGGCCATGGCAAATTGCTATTTGTTTTACGTTTCCTTTGAAAATGAAGCTAGGAGAAAATAAAAACGAAATTCTCAAATTTCTGTTTTTCTCGGATATCTCCGAAACTACTTGGAATATTAAAACTTTTTGAATGTCATATTATAAGGCACATAAATGCGCTACTTTTCTCTAATTTAATCGACTCCGTATTACTTACCGTTTCGGATATCCCCATGCTGTTTATTCTTATCTTGGACACAGTGTATATGTATATACTATATAATAATAATTTATTTTAACCATTTCTGGTACAATATGTACATAGGGTTAGTCAAACATCGCAGATGAGGTATAAAACTATTCACAAACAATAAAAACAAGTATATGTAAATTACAGCACAGTTGAAATCACATTGTAGTTGAAATAAACAGACAGTAATTCAGCGTATCTTCCAGATACTCCTTTGGACTATAATAACACTTCTCAATAAAAAATAATTTAGTTTTTTTATAAAACAAATTGTCAGTAGCAGAGTTCTTGATAAAAATGGGCAATTTATTGTAGAAAGTTATTGTATTATGTATAGGCGAGTTTTTGAATTTAGTTGTCTTGTGGGATGGTATTCTCAAAAGTCCACCTTGGCGAGTATGCTAAAGTATACTAAATCAAAATGTAGATAGAGATGTCTTGATTACTGTGTATTATGCAAACTTCTATTCATCTTTCAAGTTTGGAATTTCCATATGGGGTGGTAGTCGTGAGTTAATAGCAATTTACGTAACAAGTCCGGAAAATACTGTTTTTTTGGATGAGTGGACAAAATTCTAGGACGAGCGTAGCGAGTCTTGGAAGTCTGCGAGTCCAAAAAAACTGTTTTCGGGCGTGTTGCGTACACAATATTTTCGGCAACCGTGTAGAATAACAAATCAAAGAAACACATTTCTTTCAAAAATTGAAATGTTAGCTAATTTTATGTCAGATAGCTGTCAGTCGTTATTTTGCTGCTATGGTAATGATCAACTGCATTTATCAAAACCAAGGTGGATATAGGATGGTGAAACAGCTCTTCAATTGTTTCTGCGAAAAACTTGTAGACCGTTTGAGAAGGTACTAATATTTCAGCTACTTGAATGAAGATGGCGGTAAGATCGATTATCGAAGAAGATTTCTGTTGCTTACGTATTTCTGTGGTTCACATCTGACAGACGTGACTTGAAACGACATTAAAACAATAAATTTTCGATAAATCTTGAATGAATATTGATATTTTGACTCTTCCCAATCATTTTTCATCTAGAGCAGATGAAACTGATAAAAGTATGACAGATGCACAGTTTCTGTTTTACCGACACAAGGTATGTCGCCATCTCTGATAACTTCAGGAAATATTACTACGGTATGAAATCAAGTAGGCAAAGGTCTACAGTTTATTCTATTGTTTGTTAATAGGAAGCTGTTTCTCCATCCTATATCCATCTTGATCAAAACCATACTACCAAGATTTTCATATTTACAATGACAACAACGATGTGATTCTTCCCGGCCTAGTCCGGGAAGTATCATGTACAATTTTCTCGATAAGTAAAGAAGAATTATCACCGTGTCAGAGAATGGTTGTGTCATCTGCAAATAGTGTGAATTTTTCAGAAATATTCAGTTCAGTTGTCATTGATATAAATCAGCAAAAGAATTGGTCCAAGGACAGAACCTAGTGGTATACTCTACGTGTGATTTCTTGCTGATCTGATTCATCAACACTTTCTGAACCCGTCCACTCCAAGGCATCACCATGGAATCCATCGAGTGATAACTTTTTGAGTATAGTAATTCGTGAGACGCAATTGTATATCCTTGACAAGTCAAATTACCTAATGCTGCTGCAACATGTATTTTTTCTTTTTGAATGCCGAATTGTTCTATGGTTATCATGTTATTCATCTCCATATTTTCTATCATTCTACGTTTAATAATTTTTCCTATCGTTTTCGATAATGTTGATAACAATGCTATTGGTCTGAAATTATAAGGATCATTAGTATCACGTTCCTTGTGGAGCAGTTTTACGATAGCAGATTTAAAACATGTCGGAAATGCTCCTGTACATAAAGAGTGATTGTTTGCTTCAACTAAGCATTATCTGAAAGTTCACTAAACAATTTAATTGAAAGGTCATCTTCTCCACAGGCTTCTTTCATCACAACTTTCAATTCACACACATCAGTATATCAAAAACAGTTTTCGGGTGCATAACCTGATATTTTTCAAAAAACCAATCGGGAGTATAATGTAATATACACTGTTGGAAATCAGTTGCTAAATCAGCAAAAAAATATAGTCCCAGTAGGTCTACAACATTTTATAGTTGGAATATCAAGAGTATTTGAAGTGAATTTTCACCATAATGGGTATTGCTCGTTTCATCAACAGCCTATTTGTATATGGCTACTATGTCTTATTGGTGAATTATCTACAGTAAATTAATAATTCTACATCACCTTATAGTTGTTCGCAGTATTTTCTGAAGTTAATTGAGCAATTACAAATTGTAATTTTCACTTTAATTTGTTGTTATGAGTCCTACGTCCTAATGTAGTACTAGCTACAAAAAATTGTTGATTGTACTATAACTCGGTGTATTTTCAACAATATTTTACTGCTAGAATTCAAAGTTCAAATTACTGAAATAACCACATTTTATTTTCTGAATAACAACAAAACGAAAAAAATCCACTATTGACATCACATCAGTAAATCGAAAGAACACCGCGGCACGTGATTCACTACAATGCTGGTCAACCTCTGTCTGTGTTTGTCATCCGAGACAACTTATTCCTATCCTCCGGAGTGTTGAGTATCTCTCGTTCAATTACTGAAACAAAAATTATATTAATATTTCATTTCGGAATCATTTTGTCATGAATGTTTCAGAAAAGCACAAAAAATTGCATTATTAAAAAACAATCCAATTAACTCTTGAAATCACTTGGATTTATTAACTGAATAGTACATTATTATCATTCAAAATATAATTCAGAACGAATCTTACCAGTACATTAATTTCTCTTCAACTCAACTGAGTTTTTGTTATTATAATAATAATAATAATAATAAACGACTTTATTATATCCAGTACAGTACATAAGTATATAAAGGTGAGTATACACAAAATATGGCAGACTGAACATAAAAGGCGGAGTTCAACCCAAGAAGTAGATAAAATCTACTACTGACTTGTTATCTTTTTTGTTACCCAGTAATTAGCTGGAAAAAATCCGAATCTGAAAATCCAGCCATCGAACAAATACCTGAAATGAAGAGTTGTACAAATAATCACATCACAACTTCAACAGTTTTAACCTAGATGTTGCAGTTATCTTCATTAGTATAGTAAAAAAATGTATGGAATATGTATGAGAAGTAGAAAAACTTTCATAATAATTTTAAAATATGAATATAAAAGTGAAATAATTATACTCACTTTTTTGCAGCGAAACTTCAATAATCACAGAGACAATCCAAGAAAAATTCTCAACAAATTATTGCGCTTGCAGATTCCGAAAAAAGATTGTTATTTGTTGATCTAGATCAGGAAAAATATTCTTAACTGAAACAAAACAAAAATAATATTAATATTGGCATGAGTAAATAAAAGTTATGTGCGAGTCCACATCAATCTACTCCATGTAGGTACTTACCTTTTTTATATCTTGATGACTACACGAGAGGAAAACCTATAATGTATTCGTTCTAATGCCCTACAATGGCAACAGACTGCAGAGAACTGAGTAAACTTGGGTTGGCACTTGTAAGGAATCGGTTTTCGTGAGAAGACAAACGAAAAGTAACGAATATATCCGAAGAGATCGGAACTAAAAAATCTTTGTAACCGAGCACAAACTGTTGCAAATTGTAAAACTAGGTGCTGTAAATTTGTCAACGGAGTGCGACAAAACCGTGATTTAATATTAATGTAATAGCAACTAGATGATGTTCTACTGTATATGTTTCAATAACCATCATTGAAGTTTTAGTTACAATTATTTGTTGTTGTGTTACAGATTATATCAAGTTGTTTGGACAGGAATTTCATCTGTTCATTTGATGCAAACTTGTTGTTGTTGTATTGACATTATCAGTAGTGAATTCAATAACTGAGTGATTTAACAACTACATCGAAAATTGTGGATGTGAAATTGAGACACAATTGTTGTTGACTTCGACTACAATTTTTTAACGATATGAGAAGTTGTTGAATGTAACAACTAATTTCCAACAGTGTAAATTTAATTTTCGAATAGAGAAATTCTAAGTTGAGGTGTATTTTTGGCCTGCGATATCTGAATTGAAGTTTGTATCATTGTTGACACCTATTGTAAGGAGTCAGTTTTTAGCGGGTTGGTTATTTTATATTGCGATCAAGAAATTTGTTCACGTTAAAAATGGAAAATGTCCCATTTTCTTTCACGCATCTTGCTGACATTCATTTTGTTTATGGCCTGGCTTATGGTAACGCATTCGAAGCACAAAGATTATACGGAATTAGGTTTCCTCAGCGCCTACTACCCAATCCTCGTACATTCACGAAGTATCATCGTCATCTCCGTGGATACGACAAACTCCAAACTGAATAATAATGCACGCAGACCACGAGAAATTCGCAACGGAATATCAAATTTTTA
Source organism: Chrysomela aeneicollis (assembly GCA_029955515.1). Lineage (NCBI taxonomy): Eukaryota > Metazoa > Arthropoda > Insecta > Coleoptera > Chrysomelidae > Chrysomela > Chrysomela aeneicollis. The sequence goes on along the minus strand of JARUHQ010000009.1, from coordinate 5,922,222 downwards.
ATGTGATCGACGAAAATCCCATTTCGAGCATTGTAAGTACTAGACAAAAGGCTGATTATGCACACCGCTTCTCATTGATCTCATCTTTTATCGTCAGATAAAATAAGCTCGAAAATAAGTAACCATGTAATTTACATAGGCGCATGTCTTTTTGTGTTTTTGAGCTATAACTTGGGGAAATGATATAGAAAGAGTGAGTACCTGGTGTATTTTTGTCATTATCAAAATTTAGGAGGTCGATTCAGAAAAGGAATATATATTCTTGTATTAAAAATCGCGAAAGTTCTAAGCTGGTTCTAAGCAAATGAAGGTCGGTAATAAAGGTACCTACCAAAGTCCTTGAAGAAAAAAATATGGTCTATTATACATTGGAAGAAAGTATCAGATTAATGAAAAAGCGTTACTCGCCTTAAAATATAGAAATTTGAGTGGCATATTGCACCAATTCATATCATGTCCAAAGTGTGCAAGGTTTGCTTCGAGGTTTGCTTCCACAAGATTTTTTGCGGCGTTTGCAGTTCGCGAGGTAAATGTCCCGAAAGTGCGTGAAGGATCCAACTTTTTATCTCTGATTTTTTTTTTCGACTAATTTCAGTTTAGGCGGAATAGTGTGATGACTCATTATCACAATGTACATGTTTGGGAAGTGGAAAATCTGCACGAAATTAGGCAATCCCATCATTAGGAAAAGTTCGGTTGGAATGTACCTATGGACAGGAACTGTTGAAGCTGAGCGTGTTGGTCCTTTCCTTTTTTTCGAAATTTTTTTGAAAAGATAACGAAGTAAACCGTAAATTTATTTATCAACTCGAAGGTTTCCGGCTCAATGGCATCTTCAGAAGCGAGTCTATGAAAGGTGAGATTGATTCAAGCACAATGTAATGGAGTCTTGATTAATGTAAAATTTAAATACGATTTTTTTTATAAAACTCACTTTTCAAATATCCTCACAAGAGATTGCTGACATCAAAGGATGTATAACTTTTCATCTAACATATAAAAATCATTACGAGATGTTTAAGGACTAAGCAATTTTTTACATACCTGTTAAACGAAACAAAATGGCGAAGTCACACGAGTTGATATTGACATAACATGATCTTGATTGAAATTAACAGCAAATGAAATATAATAACATGAAACAATTAACTTTCATAGATGAAAATTGACAGGATAACAGAGTGACCAAATCGAGACCAAAATAGTACTAGACAAACCAAATCTGGATTTGAAGTTACCAACCTATAAACATACAGAAGAAAATAGCCTAATCTAACCTAAAACTAACAAAGTGATTTGAACACACAAATGTATAACATTCTTGAAACATAATCTGAGATTTTCAAAATTTAGAGATTGTAATGAAGTATTTCGTTTCCTCATATTCATTACTAAGAATTCCGGATGTAACCGGGAAAATTATTATTTGTATCCATACTGTTAATTAACCCTGTTCAAACCGACAATCTATATTAAAGTATTAGAAGATTAGAAGTCTTCCGAGTATCACCCTGTAATATAATACCAGAGATGTTGCCTGTTGTCCCGAATGATTTATAATATTTACGGGTTTCTATATCATTTAATGTTATTCTTGATAGCTATTTGAGGGAATAATAATGATATAACTAGAATTATTCAACGACATTTGCAATGGTTATGATGTCGGATTCGTGTATATTACTATAGATGTTGAATGGAATATTCCTATTTAGATAATATAAGAGTGTATTAGAAATTGTTCAACAGCATTGGCAATGACATATGGTATTCATCTGGTATTCAGATAGACTATTTTCCAGAACGTACATAGTATTTTCACGCCATATCCACTTGTAATTTCCCTGTACTTTCATGAACAAAAAGAGTTATTCCTGGTCTTTCTTGTGACACTTTTGCTGAACTTTTGTTGAGAGTTTTTCACCTAGTAGGGTTTTGCCATATTTCTTGCTCAAATTTAGAGGTCAAACAATGACAACCGGTACAGTTCTTGCTATGTTTTTTTTGAAAAAGTCGATTGTGCATATATACCCCCAGACCCGAAGTTCAGGAGTCCAGTTTATCGTGAGTTATTGCCGTACATGCTGCCCAAATTTTTTGCGAGTGATAAGTTCTAATTCCCGCTATTTTCCGTGTTTTTGATTTTTCGCCTGACCTGTCCTGATTTCGTGAGTTCGACCGTCCTGTAAATCACTTTTTCGTCCGGTCCGGAAAAGTGTAGTGCTCCCGAATCTCAAAGATTAGCTGTGCCTGTGGTAGTCTGCCGTTTACCACCCAGAATAAATGTAAGCGTGGAATTTCAACTAGCTTAACTCCTAATTATTCCTGTTGATTTTTCAAACCATCCTGATTTTCTTTATTTTACTTGGGTATTTCGAGAAAAGGTGAATTTCGAGAATAAGTAATATCGTATCCCTGATATATTGAAAAGTTTGCTGAAATAAAAATTCGTTTTCGTTATATCCCAGCTTTTGACTTGATAGGGTTACTTGTTTTTTTCAGTAACTCCCGATAGTCGGGCAGACAATTGCAAATAAAGTCCGTGTCTCACGGTCAAACTATTTGATCAAACTATGAAAGTGTGATGTCATCAATGACGTCACATCAAACAGCAGCTGAAATTAGAACATGTTCTAAATATTTCACCTGTTTGATGAAAAACTAAGGTTAACATTTTTTGTTGATACCGAAAATCGAAACGTCAGAATACTAATAATAGACTTGATTTTTGGACTGTTGGAAATGTCTGCTACTTGAAATTGGACCGAGGAGCAAGTAACGTTTCTAATAGATCTCCATAGAAGTAATAAATAACATTTGTATAACATCAGACAAAAAGATTACCACAAGAGTGATATCAGATGCATTAAATGATATTGCTAGTCATTCTCACGGCCAAATAACTGGTAGGTGTTCTGAGTAATCCTTTCTATTGATAATAAGTACTAATATATTCCATAGAATCAGGAGTTGAGGCATTGTTCAATGTTTGGCAAACACAGTTCAATAGGGAACTGAGGTAGTTTCGTTTCTACTTCACTAACTCTGAAGGGACGCGCAACTTACCATGAAATAAATGTTTAGAGATTTTTGTGTATTTTTTATATTCATATATATTGTTGAAAAAGCGAGATTCCATCTTGAATGTAGATTTCTCTTCCGTTATGATCAATCAATTCTTGAACTGTTTGAACAAACTTCTTCAAATCGTGTGAACAGGATTTCTGCACATTTCAAATATTTGAATCAAATAGATAGAAATGACGTCACGTCAAACAGATTTGATCAAATAGTTTGACCGTGAGACATGGACTTAACGGGCGTATAAGTTATTTCCTGTCCGGTCAAGATCAGTCAAGTGAAAATTATTGAATACAATAGAGAAAAGTATATATTCCGATATAGAACCATCCTGATATTATATACGTTTCGGCGTTCCCAGTAATTGATAGAAATTCACCTTCTCCCTGGTAACCATAATCTGTTGAATAAAATCATTTCTCGCAATAATACGTAAACATCACGGAAAATTGAGTCCACGAATTAGGAAATTCATCCCAGGACTTCCTGATCAATTCCAGGAACCTGACCTGTTTTTGCGCCCTGACTACATGAATCACTCTGTATAGGAAGGTTGTCGATTTGTTATTGCCTTTGTTGTAAGTGGCGTATTTTCGTTAGTGGAGTTGTCATCGGTATGAAAAAAATGGATTAGCCATAAATTGGAAAAAAATATTTTGAGAGAAAAAATAGTCTATCCAATTAAAAATATCAAACATAGTTTGAAATGAATGTCTGGTAGACTACGAGCAGAAAACAACTACTTTCCTGGTAAATACCACGCAAAACATTGAATTATATCTGTTCGTAGTCCATGCAACGATTCACACTGTGAATGCAGATCGCAAATGTTTCTTTCTTCCTAAGACGTGACAAATTCACATCGAGACAGGCACGCCTAACACCTGCACTGATGAGGGCCAATAAGCCCGAAACCGGTCTGTAGGTTGTTAGGCGTGCCTGTCTCGATGTGAATTTGTCACGTCTTAGGAAGAAAGAAACATTTGCGATCTGCATTCACAGTGTGAATCGTTGCATGGACTACGAACAGATATAATTCAATGTTCTGCGTGGTATTTACCAGGAAAGTAGTTGTTTTCTGCTCGTAGTCTACCAGACATTCATTTCAAACTATGTTTGATATTTTTAATTGGATGTCATCGGTATATTTTATTTCCATTGAATTGCATTGATTTACGGAATAAGCCTGATCTGTCAAAATCTTACCAGTTTCAGGAAAATGTTAATTTTGTATTGATAATTAAAATTGTCTATATTTGTTTTTATGATTTTGACTGATATTTCCAGCGAATAAATTGTTTCATTTCATTAATCAATTGTAGCCTGTCATTTTTCTTTAACTGTTTGATTTTCATGTTTCCGGAAAATTCGTACAAAGTGTGGAAAGTTGTCTTTACTAAATAAATGATTTGAAACCTTTACCTTCATTTTATTTTTGTACTGAACTTGTGGTTGATTTTACCTGTAGATCTCATATTTTCTGATTAAAATCCTGTTAAATCCAAAAATTAGTCTAAAAATATAACATCTGTTGGAAGTAGCTTGTAATCCAGATTAGCTTAAGAGAGTGTAATTAAAAACTACATTTTCCTTAGAAACGTTATCAACCAGTCTACTCATCTGACCACTGGTTTACATAAGGGGGTACATTGTATCCCTTCTTCACTGTTAGCTACCTAGGGCCTTCCAAAGAACTCCTAGTTCTGGAAGAAAGTGGAGCATACCACTTCAAAAAAAAACTGACGCTCGAGGCAACCGCTCTAAAGTAAATAGAGAACTAAGCCCTGAAGCCACTTTGTAAGACTCAATTCCGAAAAAAGAGCCTTACAAGAAGTGACAACCTATATAAATTTTTCCAAGAAATCTCAAAATTCTGAACCACCCTGTATTTGTTTCAATTGAATATCAATCGATAGTAAATGGAAAGTTAAGATGGGGACATGTAAGCCGTTTCGAGCAATCATTGAAAATTTCGGCAAAAAAAATTACTAAACTTGAAAAATCTCGATTTTTCACATCACCCTTTATTACTGTAATCATTCACCCTAGACCCCAAGTATGAGAATTCGAGAATGTATCAAAATACAGGGTGTTTCATTTGAAATAACAAAGTTGTTGCTACTTTTCGATAGAAGCGGCAACGCCGCAACGCTGAAAATATTTCTGATCGATAGAACAAAATTGATTTCCAAAGAAACCGAATTTTCAGAATAATCCTACGTCCTGTTCTCCAGAAACGTCTAACCTACCATCGACCGTGAGTGACCCTGTATAATATGTGAAAAGCGCTGTTTATCATGAAGGGGCCGTGCCTTCGGTTGAGGTCCTCCGTCAACGCACCATTGATGCTTTCCAAGACAAACAAAACACTCCTGGGATTTTAGAACGTCTTTTATGCGAAGAAGAATGAAAGATTTTGCTTCATTGCAAGGGAAATACATTCCCAACATTTGTTATAAGATTAATTATTCAATATCGAACAAATGAACGAGTCCGAAGTTTCGAATTTACAATGAGATTATTTTGTTTTAGTTTAGAGTTTCTCTCTCTAAACCTAAAATTGGGGCTAATAAAAGTGTGGACCTTCTTCCAACTTCCCCAAAACTAGGTTTACCTAATTTTTGAAGCAAAAATTGAGTGCCTATAAATGAATAATTGGAAAATACTAATTTTCGAGAGACTTCATTCGTTATTATGTAGTCACAATTTCAGATCATCGTTTTTTTACGCAATTTACAGTAGCTTTAGCTGCATTTTATTTGAAATACAAAATTCATTTCGATCCCAGCAATACGTCCTGATGTATAATAAATTGAGTTGCTTTCTTCGAGCAACTCAGTTGAGTTATGAAATAAAAGAGACTTATGAGATTAATTCAATCACGAGTGGAATTTTATAGGACCATTTCACAAACAAATTGAAAGGTAAAATTCTGAAGTTTGGCAGAATTAGAGGACATTAGCACAACAGTTAAGAAGTTTATCAGTTAAATCAATACAGCTTTATTAATAAACGAAAAAAATTGACATCGAACGAAATGCATGGACATTTAATTAAACCAGTAGGTATAATATCATTACCTATACCTAAATTTATCCTAAATCTGCCTGATTTAAAATGCGTGCACAGCGTGATTATTTATATATTTGACGTTTAACTTCATCAAGAGTGTTATCAATAATCCGAACTTGACTAAAGCTATAGAGCTCCTGATTTGTTAATTTTGACAAGAAGTGCGTGAAATAGTCTCAATAAGATTACAATCGACCTTAATTGTTTCAAATTAGATGTAACTAATGACCGCTCAACAAGACACAATTGAATAATTGACATTCTAGATTGATCAGTATGTGAAACGATTCGAACAGTCATGACGTATATTCTAAGTCAAATTGTGGTTGATATGGAAACATCAGAAAAGTGATGATTTCTTCATATGTCACACTGAAAAAATAAATAGATTTTTATTTTACCAAATGAATGGTAATGTAGAATAAGTTTCATTGAACAAATCACATGTTAGTGATATTACTTTTATAAGTGCTCAATATCTCGACAAATCTATTGCATACCACATCAGAATAGTAATAATTCAAATTATCATTGACTACCTCATTAATTGAAATGTTCTATAACACGAAATTATCGAATACCTTTCCTGTAGTGGTATTAGGTTCAGGGTGAATATAACTTAACTAATATTTCTATTTACCACTACAAATGGTAGCACGTATGAGAATACTTTCCGTGTTGTCGAGATTTACCACTACGAAGAGTGTTAATTATTGATTTCCGAAACAATAAGCACGCGAAAGATGCACCAGCTCAGTGGTGAATCGGGGATGCGAATTGCGACGCCATTTGTTGTGCTGTTGTTTGCCGTTGGTGGTTTGTGTACTCATTCTCATTGTTTTATCACTTTAGTTTTACACTTTAGCTGTTCAAGTTGTAGTTTAATGAGAACGAATATATACCTATAATGGAAAAATTAGTGATTCAGTGGAATTTGGATCAATTAATACCAGTATTCAAGTTGAATTCTGTTTTGAGTGAAATAGCGAATTTGGAATGGCAGTAATGGCAGACTCCAGAATCGCATGTAAGTATGTCTTACACCAACAGTGGGTATTTTTTTGTTTTTTTTAATTAAAGAAAAAATATATGTGATTAATTTTGTACTTTTGTATTTGATTATTTTCCCAAAACCTGATGTGACCATTGAATATTCATCAACATTCAACAGTGATTAATTATTTATCCCTGAATGATCTAACAACTTTCGTACACGAATTTCTCTCTTTAGAAATACCTGATGTCCGAAAATTGTGCCTTAAAAATTGATAGGGTGATTCTATTACATTGCCAAAAGTGTCCATAATTTTGTCAAAACTCACTTATACAGTATGGTGGAAATGTATGGAATAAATTCATTATCTCTAACGTTTATGAATTTTAAGGAAAATCCCGAGACAGGTCGATTTTTATTTTCAAATTGACATCTCTTGATATACATACGGAGTATGTGACGTCATCCGCGTAGTTGTGGTGACGTCATCGATTATTTTTTTAAATTAGAACATACCCCGTCCATTTTTTTTTCGGAAGGTATATTCATTATCTATCTGACGGTATACTAATATTAGGAAAATAAAGTAATACAGGGTGAGAAAAAAATATTTTATTTAATATTTACAACGGAAATCGTTACAATAAATAATCAAATTCGTGACGTTCTGCAAGAATACAATGTGATAGACAGAGAACAAATCATTCTCGAACTTCGCTATCGTTTCTGAATATATTTGTGAAATATTCACTCGTATTCGTTCTTTCAAATTATCTGATCTTTCCGGCTTCTTACATAAACTTTGCTCTTCAGATAACCTCAGAGGAAAAAATCGAGAGGAGTTGAATCAGGAGATCTAGTTGGCCATTCGATTTACCCTCTCCGACCTATTTAGGTAATTGTGCACATTGATAGCATAATGAGGTTGTAAATATAAAATAAATTTTTCCCACCCTGTTTCACTTTATTTTCCTAATATTAGTATATGGTCAGATAGAAAATGGATATACCTTCCAGAAAAAAAATTGAACAGAGTGTCTTTCTATTTAAAAAATAATCGATGACGTCACCACAACTACGCGGATGACGTCACAAACTCCGTATGTATATCAAGAGATGTCAATTTGAAAATGAAAATCGACCTGTCTCAGGATTTCCCTTAAAATTCATATGCGTTAGAGATAATGAATTTATTCCATACATTTCCACCATACTGTATAAGGCTTATTGGCCTTTCAGAGTTGATTTTTGAAATAAATACTTTTTATAGCCTAAATGCCGTGAAATGAAAGTAAATCAAACTTTGAAACTTTTATGAATATTATGTATTAATTTGTTGTCATGGAAGTTAATGGTGAATTATTATTATATTATGATGATAATTCTCTTTTTCATTTTTGTTGGAGCCTTTCTAACATTGATAATGATATATTGAAAGGGTGCATGTGGTTCGAATGATTATCTCAATGAATAAACGTGTTATTTTTTCACGATTTCCTAGATGACAGCTTATTTCATCATGATATTCTCGAATATTTTCATTTTTTCAATTGTACATTTTCAGGATCCAGAAGCAAAAATATTGAGACAGAAGGACATCTTTATAGAAGGTCAATGGAATTCAAGGCTCTTTGGCTCTGAAGAATAATTTAATCCTTTTTGGCATTATTTTCTAGAATATATTACTCCTAAATTTTTTTCGCATAATATCCAATATCCAACAATTGATTATGTTACCGGAAAACAATATATAGTTATGAAATACTCATATATTGAAGTTATAATTAACCTCCTAAAACCCCTAATATTACATCAGTATAGATAAACAATATTCACAAATTCATTAACCAAAAAGGATAGGTAGTATTATACATTGTCATGTGAATACTAGGTAATATTCTTATTTCGGTATGTAGTACTCCATGCCACCGATAAATAAGAACAAATCGAAAAGTGGGAGTTACTTGTTTGTAGTGGTAAATAATAACCAAACAGGAAAAGTACTTCATACTTGAAGCTTCAGTATTTATTATTGTTTGAATCGTACTATTTCGTAGTGGTGATTTTTAATAAATGTAGTGATTGGCGCCTATTTGACCACAACGCTTGGTATAATATAGTCATCTTTCGGTATTCATAACGGATTATTTTTCTCAGAACTCGCATGTTTGTCATATAGCGTAGTATGTAGTACATACATATATAGCCACCGATGTGCCTATAACATTATTTATAATTGGAATATATGTATTTTTCAGATTATTCACATGTTCTATAATTAAATATTTTTTTTCATATCTCTTGACTGCATGAGAGGAAAATCTATACAAACTTTGTTAAACATCGTGCAAGCATCGTGAATGGTTGGATGTGACGGATATAAGGAGAAACCTCACTGAGTAATGACTTTTACAACTTTGCCGTTCGATTAAAAAAATTGATAGATAGTTCTGCATCAGGTCTCGAGCTTGACAAAAAAGGGTGGCTAGTCTTTGCCCGTCTGGTTTGCCTGCTCAGAATCGCTCGTGGTGGAATGATTTCCGATGAGTAATGACCATGAAAATATCTGTAGAAAAAGAGAGATTGCTCACTTTTCTGCGATATTCTAGATAGGTCAATGAAATTGTAAGTGCAAGGTCACCAAGCCACCAGGGAAGCATAAGCATATGTTTGGGAGATCATCAACTCCCAAACATTCGAATAATACTCAATGACTCGACTATGTGCTTTGTGAATTATAAGAAGCTGTTGAGATGAGAAGTAGCTATTGGCAAGAAACAAAAAGCATTCATGGTTTTTGCGAAGCAGTTTTCGCAAAGGACGTCACGTGATCATCCCCTAATAGGGTATTGTTGATTGTAGATTGTAGGAGGGGTCGTTAAGGCTGTGCAGCCTCTCAAGCACCTCGACCTCGATCCTTTGTGCATAACCCTTAATCTATTCGAGGCCCGGGATTCCGAGGCTTCGTGCGAAGTTTATCAGTTTCCTGGGAGCTAGGTTCCTGATATCGGAGGGCTCTAAAAAGGTCCCTTCCAGGAACTTGAGCGTCTTGCAGAAGAGTGCTGGGCATTCGCATAGCACATGTTCTGCAGTTTCAGCGAAGTTTTTGCAGTAGCGGCAACTATCACTCTCTGTTTTACCCATCTTTTTGAGGTGGTACCTCAGAGGGCAGTGTCCAGTGAGGAGTCCCGTTACCAGTTTCAAGTCTTGTTTGTCCAACTCGAGAAGCTGTTTAGCTTTCCTTGGCGAGAGGCTCACTAGCCTTTTCGCTTGTCTTTGTCCTTTCACTTTATTCCAGTGAGATTTCATTTCATCTGCTTTCCAGCGTCGGAACTCTTCTCTCAGGTGAGCTTTGGAAAGTCCACAGAAGGGTTCTGGGCCGAGCAATTATGGCAAGGCAGTCTACTTCCTCGTTGCCTTTAACTCCCTTATGACCTGGCACCCATTTGTTGATGGTAATACCATCATCATCTTGGGCATAGTATAGGTCCGCCTTGTTTGGATGACAAAGGGGCTATAATGTAGAAAGCAGTATGAAGTGTAATCAAAGTTGAGGATATAAAACAGGAGGTCACCTCTGGCTCCAACAGGTCGTTGATGAACTGATGATGAAAAAAAGTTGGTGGCAAAACAGATTCGTTGCTATTTCGTCATCAACAACTAAATGAAATTACCTATTCAGAAGGAGCAATTTTGATCCGAATAAAACATGCTACATATATAATCAATGAAATATACCTATAAAGACCATTGTGGCTCATGTCAATTAAACATTGGTAACAAAGAAGAAAAAAATCCCATTTGAAAAACTACAACTTTGGGCCATAACTTCTTTTTCAAATTTTCTCGACGCCACTGGACTGCAAAAGAAACAATGCCTTAAGAATGTACAAGTTATTATCTCGTAATTCTACAAACAAACATGATATTCAAATGTGTCTAAAAGTCGAAAGATCGAATTTATGTTTATATATCTCGAAAACAAAAGACGATAGCAAATTTTTGTTTTCGCCAGTGAATTTTTGTGTCGAAAAAAGAGATCGAGGATGCGACCAAAATTTTTTTGTATCTCCTATTGTTACCGAGTTACCCTATACAAACATCGAAATTTGCCCACCCTATACATGTCAAATAATAGTAGATAATGCTTTAGCCAATTAAAGTTGAAAATAATGAAAATGGTGAAAGGGTGAACATAGTAATGAAGTAGAGTAGACAATACTGTTGAAAGTAAGAAATAAAATCATTTCTATAAAAGAGTAAGATAGAATAGGAGTTCAGGGGTCAGTTAATAAAAAAATCTGAGTTAGTCAGCTGAAAGCTTTTGTTGAAATATTTCTGCAACTTATAATAAGATCTATCAGATAGAAATTGTTTGACTGCTTGTCTGTAATATGTATATGTTTCAGAGTATGACTGCTGTTCCGGGTGTTACAATGGACATAAGATGCTGTAACAATACATGCTTATTCATTAGACAAAAATATTCTAATACCATTAAATGACGATAATATAAAACGACAGAAGAAGCGGGTTTACACGGCAAATGAAATAAAATGAGGGATGAAATAAAAAATATTACACGCTCGCATCAATTGATATATAAATAGGTAATTTTAGGTACCTATATTGGTTGGTACTCACTGTCAATATAAGCGTTCTCAAATTAAATTCATATTATTTAATGAAATTTCTGTCTCTTTTCGGATAATACCGAAAATTCGTTATCTATTAATTGTGTCATTGAATTAATCTAACCTAACCTCCGAATTCACTTTGATGAAAGTTAGGGACAGTGTCTAGAACTATTTCTTTACATATGTATGATGATGATGATGATGTTGATGGCAGCGGGTGAGATCAATCACGAAGTACGACTACACTTTTGTGCGCGGCTTGCATCAGTTGCATGTTGCATCATATCAAAGATATGGTATCTTGGAATTCTTATTCTTATCCATATCGACTTTCTGACCACTGTAGTACTTGGTCAAATAATTTGGTATTTAGTACTGTACTGATGTTCATGTAACATCTAACACAGTCCGGCAGATCATCAAGAAAGTGATGTCCTACTATTCCCAACCAAATTTGTGTTAATATTGTTGAAATCACTGAATCAATGAAATATAAAATACTAAAATAGTAATCTGAGATGACAAAAATAATAAGCTGAAAAATTCTCAAATGTTGATGAGGTTATTAGGTTCTTTCGTCTGATTTTCGGTGTCGTGTAATCTACACCATCAGCTGATTTTCAGTGCAGTTAACCTAATGTTATTCATTCTACACCTCGCGAAACGAATGCTCAAAAGCGGTGCAAAATACACGAGGTATGCTACACTTTGCATGCAAACGAAAGGGGCTATTGTTTATGTTTTTTATATCATAAAAATCATAAATCAATCAGAGATGAAGTGACGTGTCACTCACGGCAACGTCACATCCGGGATAAAAAATTCTGCGGAATGGATCATCCTGATAGTTTAATATCCTTGGCATCATATCACATATGTTTGCACTATTCACATTTGACAAGGAGTGGGGTCAAGGACGCACTAACTCGAACGTGCTTGCGCACTACGTACTTCTGTGGTTATGTATTTCTGGTTGCGTGATTACTGGCGCCAACAGGCGTGTGGTGTCAAATATCAATAAAAATGTTTGTCCAAATTCCTAATTCAATCAATCAAGTCCTAATTCAATCAATCAGAAATTCACAAATATGTAATTTTCGAAAAAAGTTTTCGAATATCACCTGAAATATGGAAATGAACAGTACTTAATATCGAAACCGCATGAAATTATAGAGCCTGCTCACTTTACATCTTTGACATGACTCCCCGGGAAATGAAAGTACCCATTTATGCCTTATGGTCGTATGAAAAATACTGTACAAAACTCGTGTGAAATATGTTACTTTCCACACTTGTTGTGTACTATTAAGAAGCAATCAATCAAATCACTGCATTTGAACAATGACTTATGTCATCTTTTGAAATAATGAGATTTTCGAATTTGCGGGGGAAAAGAAAATTTTGATTTCATAAAGATGAATTGTTGAAAAAAGTGTCGGCATTCCCACAATTATTTATGAAATCCGATTCGAGGTACAATAGTTATTTATGTATTAAGGGAATTATGAGGGCCTTAATTACCGATGGCAAAGTTTGCGTCCGGAGGGCCTCTGGCCTGAGGGACAGCAATTGCCAGAGGTTATTAAGGCTCTATAATTCCCGTGGTACATAGATAATTTTATTTTTGACCGATTTTCATAACAATATGTCCATATTTAGAACGCAATAAATGTTTAAATTCATAACCTTTCTGGTATATTTGAATTAGGTAGCGTTGATTATAGCATTGTTGGTTGTTGCTAGGTTGTCGCTATGTTACATGTTTATAAGCAAACTTTCTTTATCAATCAATGTTTTTCCGTTAAAAACGTGTTTATTTTTTACCACAAATATGATGGAGGATATTATAAAAAAAGCGGAAAAAGCAAGACAATCATTACTTCCATCGAAAAGTGGAATTTCTTAGTTTATCTTATGTTATTTCTTAGTTTATCTCATGTTATTTCTTATTTTATCTTATTCGCTGAATAAACCGGCTCTAAATGACAATGAATGACAATGAATGACAATGAATGACAATGAATGACAATGAATGACAATGAATGACAATGAATGACAATGAATGACAATGAATGACAATTAATGACAATGAATGGCAATGAATGACAATGGATGACAATGAATGATGACAATGAATGACAATGAATGGCAATGAATGGCAATGAATGGCAATGAATGGCAATGAATGACAATGGATGACAATGAATGACAATGAATTACAATGAATGACAATGAATGACAATGAATGACAATGAATGACAATGAATGACAATGAATGACAATGAATGACAATGAATGACAATGAATGATAGTAAATGATACTTAATGAAAATAACTAAGATATAAGATATATAATGACGTTACATCACACAAAAAACAAATGACAGTCATTTCACATTTCTAACCTTCCCTGACCATCCCAATGACGCCCCAGTTACAATTTCCCGATGTCCCCCTTCGTTTCCGTCGGAAAAACGCTCGCCGAGGTAGGAAATTCGATGCAGTAAACAGATTAGGAACGACGAACGTTCCCGAAATTTTACTTTCACCAAAAGTCGCGGATAGCGCGCCGCGGCGTCGACCGACGTCGGCACGGGGTTAGCGGGAGAGGGGGAAAAGCCGCAATGTAACTACGGACTCTTTCATGAATGGCTGTTACGGTCCAGATCAATAGCGGAGAGCGGTCCAGTGGGGCAGAGAGGGGATCATACTGAGGAGCTCCGCGATGTCTGCCGAATTTCGAAATCGTTATTGTATTCTTTGTTCGCTGAAAGAAAGAAAGATATACTTTATTGTCAGAGAATATTCACAATTCTATGGACAAATTTTAGTGAAAAATGGTGAAAATAAAAATATTAACGGAAATAATACAAATACTATATAAAATACAAACATTATCATGACTACAATTCACATAAAAATATACTAATATGAAAATTTCACACCTATCATTTTCTTCCAATCTGAAGCCTATATTTTGTATCGTTACCTTAGCAACTGGAACGATTTCCGCAAATTTTTCTCTCTTCCTTTGGGGAAGGAGGATGGTTCATGCTTATACGAACATCGCAAAATTAATGCGAATCGGAAATTAATAAATATTACATTGATAATACTCTATAACACTATTGATTTGTGCATTCTGTATAGTATCATATCATACACCATGAAAAATCCGCAAGAAAGTTCAACTTTATTGCGACATTTCTTTCCAGCGGCCATTTTATTCGCAAAAATTTTCCGATATTCGTATAAGCATGAGCTTTACACTGGAATTATTGAATGACATTCACATTTACCTCATTCACATTTTCCGTACTTCGAATACTAATAGCGTGAAACTCTTGCGCACTCAGTGTAAATATATTTATACCAAATTTACCTCAGTGGTTACCATGATTATTCAATGTATCATAATCATAATCATAATCTTTATTGCACTTTGTTACATAAATATAAAATATAATATGAAATATAAAATATAAAATACAATGTACAAGCTAGTCAGACAGTGAAACGTGATAATAATAAATATTAATAAATATACACGTGTAAACACACACTAATTATGGAACACAAAATTGAGATATTCGTCCACTGAATACGGCTCTAGATCTAGAAGCATTGTGATAAGTGGTTTTTTTTATTTCATTGAAGTTATCATTATTTTTAATAGCTAAAGGTAGATGATTGAAAAATTTGATACTCGCATATAAAGCACCTCTTTCAGTAGATGATAGGTGATGATGTGGAAAATTTAAGTTTGCTATGTGCCTAGTACCATATGTGTGAGGGAATACAAATCCAGATGGTATCGGTAAATAGTGATGAACTGAATTGTTGATTCACTATTTACGCTAATATTTCGATATAGCCGATATAGATTTGGTGGCTAGTGGATCGGCTGACTATATGAAAAGTATTAATGAAAATCAAATTCGTGTCCTGCGATTATCGAAATTGTACATCTTGATCAACGAAATTCACGGTAAATATAATAGAAATAAGACTCGAACAGTCAATCTCGTAAACTCTTTATTTTACGGTTATACGGTTTATACACAGCCGTACGGTCAACTAACCACTTTCATTCACAGATCAATGAGAAGCGAGGTCGAACCATCAACGATGTAGAACTTCTGTATTCTTAACTGGACCAGACTTGAATAATATTTCGGTCTAACATTTTCTTACCGAATACCAATCTAGCTTCAATTAAAAACAGTAAATTTAGTCTCCAACAAGAATATTTTGTTGAAAATCTCTCGTCTTCGACTCGGGACAATTTCCAGTAACAATTGAAGCTCTAGTGGTGTTATGAGTGGCAATGCTACCAATTATTGAATCCATATAATGTATACAATATTCAGTTTTAAGCATAAAAATCATTTACGCTGTAATAGTCATTTCGAAATAGTATATTACACAACAAGTGTGGAAAGTGACATATTTCACACGAGTAGTCGTTTAGCACGAGCCGCGTAGCGGTGAGTGCGGAAACGTAACGAGTGAAGGAAATGCACTTTTCAACGAGTTTTGTACACTATTTTTCCTACGACTCCGAATACTTTCATTTCGCGGGAGGTCTTGTCAAAAATGTAACTTGAGCAGTCTCTAGAATTTCAGGTGGTTTTGATTCAATATCATGTACTGTTTATTTCCATATTCAAGATGATATTTGAATACTTCTCCGACAATTCCTCATTATGTGAATGACTGATTGAATGAGTTAGTTTAGTTTGGACAAATTTTATTGATATTGACACCAGCGTACATAAACAAACTTGACACCATACGTCTGCTAGCGCCAGTAATCACGCAACCAGGAATACAGAACAATAGAAGTACGTAGTTCGCAAGCGCGTACGAGTTACTCGTTACTCGTTAGTGCGTCCTTGACTCTTTGCAAACATCTGTGCATATTTGTGATACCAAAGAATCTTCTCGTTGATGATACTGTGATATCAAACTGATGCAAGCAGCAAGCCGCGCAAAAAACTATAGCCGTACTCTTTTGAATGATCTAACCCTCTGTCATCAACATCGAAATAATTCCATGAAAGAGTATAGGTTCCAGCTTTAAAGTGAATTCAGAGGTTATCTAGAAATTAATAGATAAAGAATTCTCGGTATAATTCAAAACGAGACAGAAATTTCAATAAATAATATGAATTTGATTTGAGAATTATTTCTATCAATTCAGGCGAGCGTTGTGATATATTTCATATCAACACTAGTGCTTTTTTTCTTTCAAATAAACAATACCATGGTGATATGAGCTACTTTCTGAATAAAAAAACAGTGTGATTATTGACGTTTTCATAGATGGTCGTAGGAAAAAGAAATTTCTTCACCGCAAGGCGAAACTTTTCAACACAATTTATTTTTCTTATCGATGGAGGGTGATAAAAAAATTGAGATTTTTTTCAAGCTCATAAAACATATAAAATAGTCGACATTTCTCCTCGTTTATAATGCTTTCATTTCATAATTTATTTTGATTATCAAGAAGTTGAGTTTTTTCTTCAATTATAAATTAATACTGTTCAAAATGATAACCGTATACACTAACAGCATGTTCACAAACTTTCGTAATTCTTTGGAGAGCAATTTGAATTATAAATGGACGGCCATGCAAATTCTGAAAAGCATAATGTGTATTTTCACGAAGTTCTTTCATGGAATGATGTGAATTTTATCCTTCAGGAAACCCCATAGAAAGAAATCTAAAACTAACAAATCAGGTGATCGAGGATACATTAGTAAGTATCCATCTTGAGTGGATATTATTTTCCAGAAATGTACGAATTATTTGAGCATTGTGAGCAGGCTGAAGGTCGAGGCTGTTTGAAAGTTCCATACTCCAATAAATTTGTCTTTAGCTGAGAAAAAATATCGAAAGGAGGCTGCCTCCTTTCCGGATTCCCATCATAGTAATGAAATCACATAATACAACAATAATAATTATAGAAACGAAGATAAATGTTGAACAAACCTTTGAAAATATTTCGATTGTTAAGTTAGCGAAATGTTGAAGCAAACCAATTGTAAAATTTTCGACGTTTGGAAACTATTATTTCATCTTCGGAAGTATTATGTGAGTTTTTGTATTGCTTGTACCTATGAAGCAAACCAATATATATCATATTTTTCATAGTGCGGTCATCGTTTGAAACGCAGAATATTAATACAAAACAACCAGGGCGTTTCATTTGAAAATGAAATGTTATCCTAATTTTCTGATGAATTTGAACATTTATGGAAATAATATAGGTACGCCACCATGTACGTAAAAAGTTATATAAGTTTTCATCATGCCGACAGGTTCAAAAGTGAACAAGATACGAGAGGTGTTCGAAAAATGGGAAATTTCAATTTCATCCTGAATCTCGAAAACAAGAAGGACTATGAAAGTTCTGTCTTCGGCAATGTTCGTTTCACAAAAAGGTAGGGCAGTAACGTGAAAACTACAACCGAGACTGCAACTTTCTATCTCCAAAAGACCTTGTCGATATCGTGCAAAAGTATCGAAAATTGGACACACTGTAAATTTGTTTGTCTGATTTTCATTGAAGGTGCATTTGATGGTGGGATTTACTTATAATTACTGCCGAAAATATAATATAGTGGCAATTGCTGATGGATTATATCGAAATGTAGAGCATATCCTCATGCCCTACCTCATATCCTCATGCCCAATAATATTCTATGATTTCAGCAACTTTTTCGAAGTTCTTTGAATAGGATTCTCACGTACAAATAGATTAGTGGAGAGGAACGATTGATTCGAGAAATCAGACTAATCACCCATAAAGTGTTAACCAACTTTACCAAAAATTCAAAAATATCATTGTCCATTGTCAACAGTTGAATGTTCGCCAGTTCTGACAATTTGAATTTCTGTTTTTTTATCTCTCACGTTTCAGTTGTATTTTTTGGATGAAGTGGATAATAAAGTGAATAAATTTGTTATCTATTCGATATATGATTGTTCTACAAGCGAAATCACTAGATGAAATGCAGAGAAGGAAAGCATCAGAGGATGTTGACCCTTTTATACAGGGTGTTTGGTAGCTGGGTGCAAACCTTTAAGGGGGTGATACACTAGCCCATGTAGAACATATTCATACAAACATTTTTATTTTCTAGCGCGTTTTTGATTTTTAAGGGAAATTATGAAACAGGTAATGCAAATGAAAGTAACCACAACTGAAGTACGAAATCGTTGTAGAAAGTGTATACGCAATGGTGGAGGACATTTTGAACACCAACAATAAATGTTTACAGTACAAATCATTTTTTCTTTAATTCCAAAAAAATCCATATTCACAACCCTCAACTGGTTCAGGCACCCTAATTAAAAAAGTTTAGGACTTAGCTAGATAAATGATACCTCAAATGAAAGAGCAATAACAACGCATGTTTTTACAAGTGTCTGAACACCTGTATGTATATTATTTATTTTTTTAATTGGAATCAAAGGTCAGATTTTTTATTTTCTTTATTTTTTTCTAAAGTTTAAATGCTCTGTACATAACTTTTTTGGACACAATGGTGCTTCAAACTACTTTAGTACGATTAGGGACACATAAGACTACTAAAATGAATGAAAAAAACCGGACATTTCTGTTAGGATTAGAAGTTATTAGCATTTTATTGACCAATTTTGGGTTTTTGTACTAAAAATCGTAAAAGTTCCCTTTAAAATCAAAAACGCGCTAGAAAATAAAAATGTTTGTATGAACATGTTCTACATGGGCTAGTGTATCACCCCCTTAAAGGTTTGCACCCAGCTACCAAACACCCTGTATATACTCGGTGTGTTTTTTCTCAGACTGATGAAAGACAGCTAGAGTTCAACCAATTCCTGAAAGAGGCAAGAAGACCATTCTTGATAATTACAGACTTGCGCTACTATCTGAAATTTCTAAAGTGATGGAGAAGGCAATCAACATAGAGCTCATGCAATATCTGGAGAGATCTGGAATCGTGAACTACCTACAGTATAGCTTCCGTCGGCAGATTTCGACTAAAGTCTTGCCTGCCTACGGAACATACATATATGTAAGACGTTAATCGAACAGAAAGGGAATCACTGGCAGTAGCGTGGCATGAAAGCCTTCTTGAAAAACTTCAGTTATGTGGATTGCCGTCACATCTGTGTACTTTAATGAAAAGCACTCTTTTGAATAGTTTACTCAATGAAGCCGTTGATTTGATAGGATGACTATTAACGCTGTTGTTCCACTAGGATATGTTTTGGCACCATCAACTCTGTTACTGCTACACATCAACGGCCTGATTGGTCCTCCTTTTATGTTTATTACGGAGGATATGACTCTCTGTAGGTACTGCCTTCTCATCTAGAGCCTCTTCGTGCTATTAATGAAGACTCAGCTAAAATTTTGAAATTGGAATGTATTAATCGAATGAAGTTCAATGCAAAAAAAAACTCAAGCTTATCTTTTCCCCAAGAAGGCGGAATCCAGAATTCCTAATATGATGATGTCCCAGTCATGGGATGATCAAGTGCAGTCGATTGTTAAAATTCCTTCTCGAAAACTCGGTTTTTTGTTCCGTTCCAAGAGCTACTTCACGCCTCAACAGCTTCTCATGATCTACAAAGCACATATTCGACCTGTCATGGAATATTGTTCGAATGTTTGGGGTTCGACTCCTAAACATATGCTTAGGCTCCTGAATTCTAGTAGAGGAGAGCTATTCATTTGGTTGGCGATCTTGCACGGACTAATTAACCACTCTAGAACATCGCAGAAAAGTGGGCGTGTCTCTCTCTCTTTTAAATATATTTTCATGGTCAATGCTCATCGGAAATCGAGTCGATTATTCCACTAGACACAGTTCTCAGACGAACACATGCCAGCCACCCTTTCATTGTCTAGCTGGAGATCTGCCGAACTTTTCTCTATGAAAATTCTTGTTTTCATCAAATGGCGGAATTGTGAAACTTACCTCCAAACTTACAAGAAAAATTCCAATAACTATTTGCTGTCCCGATATCCTTCTATCGACTTGCACGATGTTTCACCAGACAGTAAAAATCTTGGGTGTAATTTCAATCAAACAATACCCGAATATCAAAGTTGTATCCTTTTTATTATACATTTCTCGATTGAGTTTTAAGTGGGTTTGATTCCGATCATAGTAGTGAAAAATGACACGAATATGGTGAAGTAGAACGATTCTGAAACATAAAATCATAAGTAACACCAAATCGTTGAAATGTAATATTCTCAATGGTGCTATCATTGACGTTAACACATAACAAACACCTATTTTATAAAATTAACACCAAGTTACACCGTGTCATACCACGATGGAATAGAGGAGGTGTATGAATCATCAAATTTGCTGTCGATAATCATCCTGAAAACACCAGATTTGATAAGGATTAATAAAAATATTTTGTGTGAGCATGTGAATGGTGTGATTTTCATGCGCTCATCTGTTCGATCTTAGAACCTTAGGACTGACGTCCTTCCTACCGTACTTGATTTCAATGTTGTCATGGTATATTGGATAATTTTGATACAGATCAGTATTAATTGGCCTAGGCCCTAGTGCCACTGATGAGCCGAAACAGTCCGTTATCAACCGAATTGTCCCTAGATTCTTATGAGTCTAGTTTATTATCATACACAGTGAAAAAATAATCACACCAGCTAACACCGTCTGGTGTCCCCTGAGGTCCTTATTGATTTAGTGTCAGTAAACACGGCATATTATTCACCACTGTAGGTGTTATGTGACCTTTTCCATTGGTGTTTTTATTCATCAAATTCAGTTGTCAGTAACACTAGTGTTAGTGCTGAATTTAGCAGAATTAATACTTTGGTAGTGTTCTTTATGCATGCGATTAAACACTGCTGTGGTGTGATTTTCTTGATGCTGAATCCTACCTCCACGAAATTTTCTTCGCTGCGTTGAAACAATGAGCAGGCATATGCGAATACTTTTCTGGTGTGAATGAACACCATATCATGAGTGTGTTCATGCGAATCAGTGCTTTTCTTTACCCACTTCTGGTATTTTTTACCAAGTTGGATTACCTATTGAAACATAATTCATATGATCATAAACTAGACTCAGAAGAATCTATGGACAATTCGGTTGATAACGGACTGTTTCGGCTCATCAGTGGCACTAGGGCCTAGGCCAATTGATACTGATCTATATCAAAATCATCTAATATTTCATGCCCAATATTGAAATCAGGTACGGTAGGAAGGACGTCAGTGCCTCTTATTGGCAAAAGTTCTAGGATTCTAAGATTGAACGGATGAGCGCATGAAATTCACACCATTCAGATACCTATGTGCAATATTTTTCTTAATTTATATCAACTCTGGTGTTTTCAAGATGCAATACATAAGGAATGATTATTGCCACCAAATTAGATGATTCATACACCGTTATGCGTTATTGAGAATATTAAATTTCAACCATTCGGTGTTTCTTATGATTTTATTTATCTACTTCATCACATCCGTGTCATTTTTCACTACTAAAATCGGAATTAACACCACTCAACACTCAATGGTGAAATTCTTGATAAAAAGGACACAACTTTGATATTCAGGTGTTGTATTCGTCGGAGTTTGCCCTGAAATCCATTTGATTGAAATTACACCCAAATGTTTTTTACTGTGTATAAATTATATTTCGATAGGTAATCCAACCTAATAAAAAACACCGGAGGTGGTGAATAAACGCACTGATTAGCCTGAACACACTCATGATATGGTGTTTCTTCGAAAAGTATTCGCTGAGGTAGGATTCAGCAACAAGAAAATCGCAGAATATGCATCACACCACTGCGGTGTCAAATCGCACTTTCGGAAATGAATAAACAACTCCACCAAAGTGTTCATTCTGCTAAATTCAACAATAACACTAGTGTTACTCACAACTGGGGTGGATTATTAAAAACACCTATGGAAAAGGTCACAAAACACCCTACAGTGTTGAATGCATTGACACTAAAACAATCAGGACTTCAAGGGACACCAGACGGTGTTAGCTGGTGTAAATTTTTCACTGTGCACGAGCATTATATAGGATTTTCTTTCGAGCAGACCAATGATGAAAAAACTTGTTTCCTATGGACCGTGTGTTATCGTCTCACTATTCACTATGTACCTACACTTGACAAACTAATAAATACGCCACAGAAAGTCTCACTTCACCTCCATATAAAACGTGTTCTCATTTTATATTCCTTCAGAACCACAAGTGACGGGATCGTTCTTTTACAATCATGTAAGGGTATCACCCCTGATGGAAATAGCGTAAGCAGGTACAGCGTCAGTAATTTGCATACATTTTCCGATTGCCTATTTCGAACTTTGAACAACCTTTTGAATACGTAATGCCTGCAATAAACAGGTGATTCGACTCAATTTGTACGTAGTTAAAACGGGTCATAAAGTCACAGTTTCAATACTTACGACTATGACATTTCTAGAGAAGAGATTTCATCAGCGCGAAAGCGTATCGTGAAATTGGTAAAAGTAGTTTTCATTGTTCACTCAAATTAATTTTATTCAATTTCTCACCTATATAAATGATTATACCAAGTTGGAAATATTAAATGGTCATTCAAATAGCTCTCGATCTTCTATTTATTGTTATTTATGTATGAAAATTTTTCAAAATCAACACGAACTTGATACATTTGGAAACTCGAATGAAAATTTCATAAATTTATTTTCTACCACTTAGAAGGCTCCTTTTTGCATACGTTGCTTATAGCAACGGGCGATTACCGTGAATATTTCCATCGTATGTTAAAAATCCCATATGAAGCGGGACATTTTCGATCAATTACAGCGAATATTTCCCTCATGTATAATATATGTCGTAAGAGGAATGCAATTATCGAAAAATTACAGCGGTAATTGCACTGCGGAGCGATGATTGCACTGCGAAAACATCCCGTCGGCATGACACCAATAACAACAACACTGACTGACAATACTGATAAATGTCAGATATACTTCAAAAAGTGAAAAAATGTCGCGTTTTGGTGAGTGGTCCATACAATCAATTGAGGAAAATGTAGTTGAAAGTGAACCAAAAAATACCAAATCCAACAGACAGTATATATGGCGACAGTTCATGGATTTTTGCAAGGCCAAAGGATATTTCCTGGACAAAGAGATGTCTATAAGCGTACTGGCAAAAATATTAACGGAATGGGCATTCAATATGCGCAAGCAGAATGGTCAGGAATATAAGGACTTCACAATAAAGACAATCTGGAATGTTACAGCAAAATTATTGATGGAAAAGTATTACAAGGAGTATGGTATTATTTTTAACCCTTTCACCGATATTGAATTCAAATCAGCAAGGGACGCTAAACAAACTAAGAGAAAGCAACTCCAAACGATACCCGAGAAAAGAAAGGAGAGTTCAGTGTTTCTCAAAGGTGACGAATACAAAAATTTGGTCCAGAATTGTGACGAAGAGACACCAGATGGATTGCAAAAAAAGGTATTTTTCGTTTTTGCTTTTGAGTTAGCTTGGCGTGGTGGAGAAGGTATCAAGTGTTTAACGTCATTCTTCAAGGAAGAAGAGAATAATAATGGTGAAAAGACGGGAAGAATAATTTATGATCCCATTTTTTCAAAAACAACACAAGGCGGGGAAAAACCGTGTGTTCCATTAAAATGGTTAATTAGGAATAAAACGAATTCTGATTTGTGTCCCATACGATTATACAAAAAATTTTTGGAGAAGCGGGAGGGAATTAAGTCAGATCGATTTTTTATTACTGTAAACCCCTTTTGGATGTCAAGCAGAGCATGGTATAAGAATATTCCTGTAGGACGAAATACAATGAGCTCTTGGACAGCCCAAGAAGCAGCAAAAATTGGCTTGGATACAAAAAACGTGAAGATAACTAATCATTCGATACGGTCTACAGCTGTCTCAAGTTTAGCAAAAAAAGGCGTCGGTGAGGAGCAGCTTATTAAAATTACCGGCCATTCGACCACTAAATCCATTACACCGTATCTGCAGTTAGACAAAGGTCACCATGAAGAAATAGTTGAAAAAATGCGTGGAAATGAAGTAGCACCACAACTAAGTTTTGTGTCGAATTCCGATAATGTGTCAGCTGCAGCTCTTAATGCGCCTGTATCGGGTCCATCCAGTCGGAATGCCAAAAACTTTTACAACTGCGTGTTCAACTGTAATTCTTGTAATTTTTAATTTGTGTGTTGAAAATAAAATTGTTTGAAAGCATGTCTAGCATAATTTTATTCATAGTCTTTGTCAGTAGTATGTGATTTTTCTCAGAAAAAAATCAATACTTATTTCTTTATTCGTGAAATATTCCATTGAATTACACTCGTGCATAAAAATGACCAGATAATTTTACATTCAAGCGTGTTATCTATAAAAATTGCACTCCGTTATTTTCATATTTTGTAAAAGAGCCCTCCTCCTTCGGAGTCGGGCTCTTTCGCCAAAATATGAAAAAAATCTTGTGCAATTTTTAGATAACACGCTTTCTTGCAAAATTATCGGTAATTTTTATGCACTTGTGCAATTATAACCGATAAATTCCCGGCGGGACATTTTCGGGCTGGTAAATACCCAGTAGGTATCGAAAAATACCCGCTCGGTCCGTGTATCTATAGTAACTATTGTTAAAATGTACATTTGTCATCTTGACAGGCATAAATACTGAATTTAACTCCGGAAATATTCTTCCGAATTACACTCGTGCATCAAAATAAAACTGATAATTTTTCATTCAAGCATGTTGTCAGTAAAGAAACTGCATTCGGTTATTTTCATATTTTGCTAAAAGAGCCCTCCTCCTTCGGAGTCGGGCTCTTTCGACAAAATATGAAAATAAACTCATGCAGTTTTTAGACAACATGCTTTCATGGAAAATTATCGGTAATTTTGAAGCACTTGTGTAATTACTCCCGATAATTTTGTTAGTTCTTATTGACGGAATTAATAAGTGATAATTTTTCTGTCAAAAATAAAGCGCCTCATATATATTGACAAACGTAACTCAGAATAAAAACTGGGTAGACATGTGATATTAGATGTTATGATTGAAAACTGATCACTGTTTTGTATGTTCCTAAAATTTTAGTAATAAACCTCAGTTACTATCTACAGTATCTACGCAGAATAGGTCGTAGGGTTCATCTTTTCATCATATTAAAAGCAACTCCAATTTATGAAATTTTCTTACCGAATCTCCCACGCAGCAGAATCAATTCCCTATAATTTTTTTCTCGGTTTCACTCATGTTTTTGTTGATAGAAAATTACCCCGAGTCGAAGACGAGAAAAATATTCGTGGAAAAAACTTATCGTAGGTATCCCTAGAGCTTGAATAATTCCCGAAATTTTTTTCGAGGTGCGAATTTTTTGAAAATTTCTCGAGGCGCAACCGAAGGAAATTTTCTTCAAAAAATTCGCAACCGAGAAAACATTTACGGAGATTAATTCAAGCTCGCGGGGGATTTGGTAAGAAAATTTTGTTACAAGATTATTTATAATTTTTTTCATATCCTTTTACTGGCTTCTACTCGCTAACTCATCAGTTAGGGTACGGATCACTATTTTCGGTCAATATTTGATGAAGGAATAATTAATTGATGATTGAAAAATTAAAAAAGGAAGATCATGGCAAGAATCGAACCTCGTCCGCCTGCGTGTTGACGTCAACACGCTCCTTATAAATTGTTTATTGCATTAGAATTTTTACGATGTATGAGGACATGAATAAATACACTTAATGTACAAATTGTGATGTCGTATCACCACGCTAATGTGAGATTCGTCAACTTGGTATTCTATTGAAATCACGCAATATTATGGTAATATAAGATAGGGAAAGAAGTAGATCTGTGTTATATTGGATGATAGGTGTAGCTGTCCAGCCAGGGAAATTATCGCTTATTAATTTTTCACCTAGGTCACGTGACCGCAAAATTTTTTAGATAATTGAGGCATCTGATTGTCAGTAGGTAAAACATTTTCACGGTAATCGCCCGTAGCTATAAGCAATGTATACAAAAAAGAGCCTTCTAATTGGTTGAAAATAAATTTATGAAATTTTCTATGCAACCATCAAGTTACAAAATGATACACCGTGTTCGATATTCAAGAAAGTTGAGATCTCGAAATTTATGGATTGTATAAAATTTTTGAGGAGCAAATCATGTATTTTGAATTTCCATGCTGGATGGTGAAGGTGATCTATAGGTTATATGCTGACAGCTGAGAATTTTCATATAGAAACACAATTAAATTCTAACCAAAAAAATAAAATGGATCCTATCGTTATCAATAGAATTCATCATGATGATCTGAAATGTCTTCATTTGTTTTTTCGCAAACCATGATCCTTCTCCCTCCCGGGAGGTTCAATGGCCCCCACGCTCGGATGGCGCTATAAATCATGTTGCGGTTTATGAAATATAATAATATTACATCAGAACATTTTCAAACTATTTTCAAACTTGATCGAATATTTTCGTCTGCGAGTTCTGCGACTTAACATATACATCACTTCGCATACGGACATTTCTTCCGCATTTCAACCGAAATAAATCGCATTCGAAAAGTATTCATTGATTACAAAATAGATACACTATGATTTCACTCGAAAATTTGACATTTTCGTATGCGAAACTCATTCGCATGTGTTTGAAAATAGCAGCCCAGATTGTATACAATGGATCATGAAAGCTATGCAGTCTCCCAAGCACCTAGAGGCCTGGGATTCCAGAACTTCGTGAGAAGTTCACAAACTCTTCTTGAGCCTCTTGAGCCTCTTGAGCCTCTTGCAGAGCAAAGCAAATGTTCTGCAGTTTCAGCGAAGTTCTCGCAACAGCGGCAGCTATCCCTTTCTGATCACAACTCACAAATCATTCTCGTCTAACTCCAAAAGATGTTTAGCTTTCACTAGCATTTCCTCTTATTCCTTAGGAATTTCGTTTCATCTGATTCCCAGCGTCGAAACTCTTCTTTCGAGTGGGCTTTGGAAAGTCCACACTCCATAGATGGGCTGTAACATTGTGTATTTGCTCATGTTGCCTTCAACTTCCTTGTGACCTTGAACCCACATCTAAGTGACCTGGTTGATTGCTGCCAATTGTGCCAGGGATTGTTGGCAGTCCCAAGTCAGCTCAACTACTAGTGTATGACTTCCGAGCTTTTAGTGCTGATTGGTTATCTGATATGGATTTCTATAAAAGATGGTTGGGGTGCTACCAAGGGGTTTTGAGAGCCTGAAATTCGGCCCAGTAACGGCCACTCCAGCCGTTTCGTCCATCTTGGATCCATCAGTGTACCACCCTTTCCAGTTGAGGACCGTTCTCTATGCAAGTTTGGTGGTTGTTTATGACCACTTCAAACTACATTTCGAAGTCGTACCTATAACTTGCATGATATCTGCAGATAATTCACGTAGATGTATTCTTTGCCTGTTTATTCCATCTCTCGAACTGGAATCTCCGTCTAGAATGAAACAAAAAGGTGAATGATGAATCAGGAATAACATGAATTTCGAATAATGAAATTGAAATAAGAATGAATGAAATAGGAATGAAAAAACTCAGTGGAATACTTACGTTCGAAAGAAGTTACCTGATCTCCTATTTTGTAAAATTTTATGAATGCCTTCAGGAAGTCCCTCAAGAAATCCGCTTGTAGTTCCATGCTGAGCAACTAGAAGGAACTTCTAACTTTCAAGTGATGAACATAGTTGCCCAAATTGAATGATGCTGAAGTTATAAGATGACGAATTTCATCTGGAATCAACTGCATCTTTCCATAAATCTCCAAAATATCTGCAATAATTGAAAAAAATCGGTTATGATTTCAATTATTATTGTTGAAGGTACTGGGTAGTTTGTTTGAACATGATTATTGAATTTAACATCAAAAATTATAGAACAAGCATAAACCGTAAAGATAGCAGTAAAATACCTCTACCTTATTGGAAAAGACTATTCAGTATGAGTACCTGCTGAATGGTTTGAATAATAATATACTATATAATACCCTATTGATATTGAGTATGCTGAAATTGAGTACAGCACTGGATTGAGTTTTTATACTCAAGGGTACATCTCATCTGCTCTAGGTCAATGAATACATTTTTCATCTACTTACTTTCTGTTGCAATTTCTCTGTTGGCGTTTACTACTCTCGTATACTGCTTCATTTTTCACTCGAATTTTGTAGGATATGTTGAATATAAATTAAGTCAACCACACCCATCTTGAATTCTTCAATCGACGATATTGTAACTTGATATATTATAGCTGAAAAAGGTAATGATTATTTACAAATTGGTTTCTTACCAAAACAATATTGCCTTTATCTTTTTTTGGAAGTTGGGCACTCTTATTACATTGTCAAGACTCCACCCTATTGATTTTTCCTGCTTTTCGAAATAATCTGGAACCAGATAATTATTCTTACATATTACATATACATATTATAGTCGATAATAATGCATTAGATGAATCATGCAACGGTTTGGCAAGATCACCAAACATTTTGTATTCGTAACAATGTACTTTCGATTAAAGTTAAATCAATGATGGTTATTCAACAAGTCAATTTGGTTAATTACTACTAAATATAATGAAATATCATTTCATTTCGTTACTTCAACAATAAGATATTGTCAATTCAACAAATGGGTTGGTATGGGAACAAATATATTCTTGAATGAATATGTAATCAAAAATAAACAATTAAACCTTACCTTCAATATATATTTAATATGCAGCAATTCTTCATCATCGATCAGAGATTAGTTCAGTGAATTTTAACTTGATGGAGGTGTTGCTTCTATTCTGATGAGACAAAACTGTGCACGCTCACCTCACACCGCACACCTCAACGACACGAAAGACTACCAAGTACTGAGCTTACCTCATTCTGACTTGCACATCGTCGTCAAAAGTTGATGAAATGACAACTACTTTTTGGAAGATTAAATATTTGTTTTGTCTATTTCACTCAAATTCATAGAAATCAACAAAAGACATAGTATTTTTCAATACAATTTTAGTTACGGACATTTTTTAACTAATCTTTGTAGTGAAAAGAACAAATTTCATCATTAACAAGTTCCTCGGATGAAATTTATGCTAATATAGATATAATGTTTGTGGTTATTAACAAATTTCTTGCTATTTTCAACTAAATAGACATTAACAAATATATTTTTTTACTGTGTGTCGGCTTGGGCATAGATTCATTCTATAGGGAAATGTTTACTACATTCTTCGAAATGTTCAATCTGATCACCATATGATCACGATATGGCTCAGATAATAAACAAAAAGTATAATCTTTGGAATGAATTATTTGATTGCATAAATATATTAATAGCGGTGTGCGGCTGATCACTTGAAACATATCGATTATGAAAAAGTTGCCTGATAGGTCAAATGTTAGTCGAATATTCGTGGCATGTCTACTTAAGATGTCACGGTTGTCAACACATTCAGTTCATTATTCACGCCTTCATCCACAGGCGATAAACGCCTACTTCACACCCTCGATATGTACCCATATACTTTATTACCAGCTCGAACGCCCTGTATCTCACAAACAAGGTGTTTTACGACCCATGTTCATATTAACTCTTTATATGGAAAAACAATGATGAGTTTTCACAACTTAACGATATACCAATGAGTCTCAGGAATTATTTTTCACCGGCAGTCATGCAACAGTGGTGTGCCGAATTATATCGATTCCGATCTTCTGTTAACGTGGATATCTTCGGTATACTCATTAGACGACCACTTACTAGACTCATTCGCATTCTGAAATAATTTACTACTGAAGGGCGCATGAATGGTTGACGGAAAAAGTGTTTGAAAAGACAAGGACAAAACTAGGCACATAACACATACATTCAGTCAGATATATATATGTCACTAGTTGATACAACAATAAGTCAAAAATTATTAGTGTGATCCTTGGCCTTGCATTTCTTCCGACAACTTGATGAAATCTGGCTCAAATTTTGAAGTTCCTGTCCTCATAGAATGGTCCAAATTTACATTTGTCATTCTACTTCTATATATTTTGATTTCAAGTGCTTCTTTGTTGAAAATATGGATTCGCATGCATAGGTTGATGCACCATATACGAACAATATTCCAAAAGATTTTGTCTTAATAAAATAAATAGAAATGATTCGTTTTTTCGGACACTGTGATTTATGATGATGAAAATTGGTACAGGTATGTTTCAAGCTGGGCCGTAGCCAGGGCAGGCTGTGCCCTGTGCCTGCCCTAGAATAATCGGTAGATAGAAAAATGAAGATGAATACAAAGCTCACATACTTCCTGATCTTATATAAAATTGGAAAGATATCAGAGGAAGTGGATTAAAATTATCAACATTTCAAAAGAATATTTTCTTGAAACTCTATAGATATAATTCTCAATGAAATGAATTGAAGATCACAAATAATGATGAACTACTGATTGCAGTTTCCTGTGCAGATGATGAAGGATGATTAGATTTGTCTAAAATTCAGTTTTTCAAAACTTTGGGTATAAAACTTCCATCATCAGAGGAAGTAATTGTGGTGAATAAATTTTATTCCGCACCAGATGAGAGGAAATCTTGAAAATTGCATTTTTGATGAAATTTTTAAACAGAGAAGCATTCCAGAATACCTACTTGCATCACAGGACCTTTGGATGCAGTACAGCGACGTGTGAATCGAGTTTTTCTGTTTTGACAACGCCTGTCTATGTGCCAACAAAGAATTCTTCTTTCGTTCGAAAGACGTCGCACCAAAGCACTAGTCAGGAATATTGTTCTGCCAAAATTCAGTGAACGAGAACTAAATATTCACTCTGGCTACGGCCCTGGTTTCAAGTGATCCTGAATCAGAATCTATTTTTTTTTAAATCCACCCTGGTACTTTTTGAAATATGGGTTGATAATATTGATCGCACTCAGCCACCATAACAGCCCCAAAACGTGAACACACTGTCTATATTGTTACGTTATTTCCACTTGGGTTCGTGAATTTGAAACACTCAGTACAAAACTGAACAATTTATTTCACTAAACACACTAAATACAACTCAATAAACACTTAGTTAAATCACAACGATATTCGCTTTACAAATCTCAATGTTCACTGTACTAGCTTTCTTTCTAATCTGACTTGTCCGCGAAACCGCGGATTTTATATAGGTTAAACATCATTGTCCAGAAAGAACAGGAATAAACTGGAAGCATTTTTCATATTCGACGGCAATGAATAATCCTCAAATTATAGCGGTGCGTCTACGACCGCTGTGAGTCACGTGTCGAGCAAATGATTTCCGACCTTCTCGGAAATGCCAGCAGTTCGTAACAATATGTATGTACAGTGTCCGCCATATTGATTTTGTCATTGATATTTCTGATGCTTCGTTTCTGCATGTTTGCCAACTAATAAAATCCTTTACGACGTATATCACGTGACCTCAGATTTGGCGGGAATTTGAAAAAGTTGTATGTGATGCCAAAAAATATCAAATTCAGCAAGGATAAATAATGCATTCTCTAGTTTTAATTACAGGTATTATTTGTTTTTATTCATATTCATATTATTGAATAAGCTCATGTTCATCAAAATACAGAACATGACTACACCTTATTGTTTTGACCCAACCTTATGTGATTTAGGTTATTAAAGCTGTTTTCAGGTAAAACAAAAATGTATAATGTTCTCAGGAAATGTAGGGGAATGAAAATTGTATTTTTGTTTTTTTCCAATCTGGTTCAAAATTGATATGTGGAGTCCTCGTTGGATTTCAAGCACAATTGTCGATATCTTGTGAGTTTGACCCATTTTTTGGCACCACTGACAACTTTTTTCCAAATTTCCGCCAAATCTGAGTTCACGTGATTCAAGTCGTAACGGATTGCTTAGTTGTCTCGCATGCAGAAACGAACCGCCATCAGAGTTTTTCAGAAATATCATTAACAAATTTGTTTTCCATATATAGCCAACTTTATGGCGAACACTGTATATACAGTATGAGGATCGACCGTGAGTGACCCTGTATATTCTCCTATAGCTTGCGAACTGTAACATATTAACTTCAAATTTCATTATTTCATCATCTAATGAAGGGAGACATATACACCCTTAGTTATCTACTGTTTTTTGTTTCTGGTGAGAGGTTTCTGGTTATTGTAATGAATTATTGAAAGTGTTGAATAATTGATTTTCATTTGAGAATTTCCTGTTTTATATCATGATGTTAGTATGAAACATGATTTAGTTGAAGTATACTAATATTTTGAGGAGTACATCTCTGTATGCTTCATCCATTACACCATGAAATATCTTCTGCATTTC
Organism: Chrysomela aeneicollis; assembly: GCA_029955515.1. Taxonomy (NCBI): domain Eukaryota; kingdom Metazoa; phylum Arthropoda; class Insecta; order Coleoptera; family Chrysomelidae; genus Chrysomela; species Chrysomela aeneicollis. The sequence continues at coordinate 5,889,045 of JARUHQ010000009.1, read as the reverse complement.
AAATATTTCAATCGAAAATATCACAAATATACAGATGGAATTTGGTCAATGAGTCTCTATCGTTTAAAGTTTCCTCAAATATTCCTTGATTATTTTCAATAAATATTCTTCTGTAATTTTGATCAATATTTGATACTCTATGAGCAATCCATAATTCAGATATTATATAAGCTTCGTGGTCGGACAAACCACTAATAAGATGATAGTATTTATATGGTATTTATCCATTGTAGAAAGGAAATCCGCTGCCGCTGTGTGGATGTAAATTCTGAACTAATTCCTGAACAACTCCGAAAGTCTGGAAATGAGATTTTAAATGTTTGCGACATAACTGAATAATATAGGGCGGTCTTATGATGTTATTGAATAACTAAATCGAGTAGTTTACATACAAATGTCAGTCCGGTTTGGTGCAAATTCGCTTTTCACGTTCAAAATCAGCTTCGAACTCTGTACTTCGGAAATTCGTACAACTACAATATTACTCTGTTCAATCACATGCTATTAAAAAAATATATATTTTTCGCAGGATCCCCTTTCATAGGTTCACCAATAATTGGAAAGGTCACACCGATATGTGGTTGGGTAGGCCTCATTCCGAATCGAAAAACGATTTGTATGTTGAAAACAGTGATGGACAAACGTTTGATTGAAAAACAATGCGGATGAGTCATTATTCGATAAAAATGGTGTTTAGGATGAACAAATATAGTTAAACTGTTATTGTTTGCCATGAGCATATTGGTTTTTGAAGCATGTACGTACAACACTCGCTGTTTTAGTATGGAGATTTTATTATTGAAAATAGTAAATCTACATGAGACATTAATAACAATACAAACGAAGAGCCAATTATTGAAGAAAGCAAAATTTAAAAAAAAGTAGAAAACGCAACGAACTGTTAGTTCACCTGTTGATAATAGGTAGACATCAAGCAGAAAACAACTACTTTTCTGAATAATGCCACGCAGAACATCGGCCATGTTTATACCGTCTCTTGGTAAGCAGACTAATGACTTTATACCAACCAAATACCCTTGGTCATGATGGTGTAAAGTTGGTGTAAACACCTTCTGGCGTTCTGAACTAGTATCCATTTGGCCCTAGGCCCTAGTACCCATTTGGGCCATTTGATGAATTCTAATAACAATATATTTTCTGATAAATATACAGTGTCACACAAAAAGTTCGCGACATATGGAAGTTTTTTTTTATTTATATAAAATTTGACATCGCAGTTAGTTTGTGCTTGAAAAATGAATAAAATACAGCATCTTTCCTCTTTTCATGTGCTACTCTAAACCTGTCAAATTTGACATTTTTTTCGAAAATCCTAAAAAAATCAGTTTTTATTTTGAAATTTCGAAAAATGCCGGAGAAAAAAGTTGCTCAGTTTCCAATTTTATACATTTGTTCCAAATTTGGACTCTCCACTGTCACTTCGACTTTTTTCCATTTTTTTAATTTTTTGAATCTTTCGCTCTATCGATTCGAACGAATCATGATTCAAATTTCATAATTTTGATGAATATGAGATTTCAATATCGTATCTTGCCCAGGAAATACCCACATTGGCCTGTTACCAGAAAATAAAAAAATGCGTCTCCATCAGAAATTCGTCTTTGTTGTTGCAAAGTTCATCTAGTTTTTTCATTTCATTGTTAAACTGATGTGGATTTTCAATGTATGGACGTTAATATGTCAGTAATCGAATAAACGATTTTCTCTTCATTCTTATTTCTTTTTTTGATAGATTTTCATCCAGTTTGATTATTTTTCTGACCAATAATTCAGTTACAAGCAAACCCGAAATATCATACTTTTCTGTAAACTAAACAATGACCTACAGTTTCATAACTATTCAAAAGACTTTTAAACAATACAAGACTAATGCAACATCTCGGGATGAAAATAGTAGGTACTGATCAGATCGAAATAAAATTTTCACTTAGTAGTAGTCGAAGTGACAGTGGAGAGTCCGAATTTGGAACAAATGTATAAAATTGGAAACTGAGCAACTTTTTTCTCTGGCATTTTTCGAAATTTAAAAAAAAATGATTTTTGCTATTTTGGTTGTGTAAGTCATTGTGCAACGCAAATGCGTGTAGAAATAGCCTCTATTTCGATACGCATTTTTTATTATTTGGAGATTGGTACAATCGATCTGTCAAATGAAAGTCAGAAGAGTTAAGCCCAGTTTACTTCTGAGCGATTTGTATTTGGTGATATTAGCAGTGAAAAACTCATTGTTTTAATTGGTAAATTTCAATTCAGAGTGTAATTTGATTTAAATTGACCAATGAAAACAATAACAACATTGGATTTTTCACCGCTGGTATTGTAATAATCAAAATCGCTCAAGTGTAAACTGGGCTTTACGCTTGTGCGTCAGATTTTAATTATTTCAATGTCATCATTGTTACCAATCGAAGATGTTCCTGTAATTCATCGATTTCAAATCCGTTTTTTTCTTCAATTTAACCCAAAATTGAAAAAATAACATATGATACACGTTTTATAAGACACGTTGTCGCACTTGTTCACTTGAAGCACTCCTCGCTTCGCTCGTCGTACTCCAAACAACGCGTGCGACAAAATAGCGTCTTATAAAACTTGTATCATAATATACTATTTTGAGGATTTTCAAATTTGACAGGTTTAGAGTAGCACATGAAAAAAGGGAAGATGCTGTATTTCACCCATTTTTCAAGCACAAACTAATTGCGAAGTCAAATTTTCTTATATCTATCGATAAAAAAAACTTCCATATGTCGCGAACTTTATGTGTGACACTGTATATATATAATATATATTTCATATTGGTATTCTACAATGGACGTTTTTTCGCAAATTAAAAGAGTTGGAAACCTGTTCCACAGACCCCAAATAGTTCTTAGGTACTGAATGAGCATAAGATTACCAAACATACCAAATCAGAACCCATCTGTTTACTGATGGACAATGGTGTAAATAATTTGATGGTTTGATCAATTTGGTCAGGTCAGAGTATCAAATTTGCGCGCGGTTTAAACGTGGCCATCGAATTATATCTACTCGCAGTCTATGCACCGATTCACTGAGTGATACGAAAGCGTATAAGGGCCACTAATTTTTTTTTTAATTTTTCCGACTTTGAACTCGAAACTTCCGACTTTGAACTAGAAAATTTTTATTTCCGACTTGAAACTCGGAAATTCCGACGGAATATCCGAGTTTAAACTCGGAATTTTGTTTTACGATGGAAGATGGAATCGGTGTTCCACAAGAATCTGTTTTGGAACCAACTTTATTGTTTCTACTTCAAATCAATGACCAGTCCTGTCCACAGCTTTGCGGATGGCATGCTGCCTTCCGCTCTATAGCCCAAATATCATCCAAAGTTGCTAGAGGTGCAAGGCGGAGAGTTACAGTTTTTGAAATGGGGATCTGATATAATCTAGTAGAGTTCGATGCAACCAAACTCAGGCTTGCATACTTTTTGCAAGAAGGTGGACCTCATGATGCCTCATATGATGATGCCAGGCATGATTGTTCTTATAACATCCTCATCAATATCCATTATGCTTGGGTGGTATTATTACCATCAGCAATACCCTATAATGGTATGATTATGTAGGGTCAATTTCAAAATTTCTCCACAAAAACTCGATTTTCTCATTCGCTTCAAGAGCACATTTTCTTGAAGTACATTTCACATGTTTGGTTCAGCTTCCACACTAATTCTGAGTCTTCTGGATGCTATCAAATTTCTGTCGAATTCTTTGACATCTGTGAAATATAACTAATTAAATTTTCAGTAGATATTTTCATGGTCGATGCTAATCAGAAATTATTTATATCATTATGCCACCACGAGCGATTCTTAGCAGCCAGACCAGACAGACCCCAGACTTGTGAACTTTTTATCGCCAGTCTCGAGACCTTCAGAACTTATATCTCTATTTTTCATCAAACGGCTAAGATGTGGTTTTTCCTGGTTGTGAAACTCATTATCTTTTCCTGGTGCCTATATCCAACCAGGCCAGGAAAAAATATCGATATACTTATCGATACATTTTTCGAGTTATTGATATTTTTTCCAGGCCTATTAAATATGGGCCCCAGGCAAATCCACACTAGATAATGTTACATAATTTCGCGTTTTGATGAAAATAGAATTGTGATAGAGATAAGTTCTGCAAGTATCGAGACTGGCAATGCAAGGGTGGCATTATGATATAAATGATTTCTGATGATTATCGACCATAAATATATATCTACAAGAAGGGAGATATCAGATATCCATTTCCAAAACTGAACCTTCATAGATATAGTATCCACCTGTATCCGCTTTGTACCTCTAGCTTATTTGGATGATAATGGAGCTCTGGAGCAGAAGGCAGCATGGAGTGTACTATCATCCACAAAGTTGTGGACAGGATAGGAGGTCACCTCTATCAGATCAGAAACATATCCTTGTGGAACATCGCGGCGTTGATAGCTATTCACAACAAAATTCCGAATTTTAACTCGGAATTTCCGAGTTTGAAGTCGAAATAAAAAATTCTGAGTTTAAAGTCGGAATTTTCGAGTATGAAGTTGGAATATAAAAATTCCAAGTTTAAAGTCGGAAATTCCGAGATTATTTAATATTGGTCTTGACTAAAAAAATGAAAATTATCAAAATACAGGTCTAATACCCTATATGAATATCGTATAAGTAGTATATATTTTTGAAGAGCGCACATCATTTATGTTTTAAGTATCAAAAAATATACACGGTGTCCTATTTAAAAAAACATAACTTTTGGTTATATCTGAATAATAACAGCTCATTTCGAAAATTTTACTATTCCACTGGATCCTACGTAAGAAACTGTACAAGAAACAGTTTTCATTATACCTATAAGTTGAAAGATAGCTGAGATACAGGGGAACCCAAAATGCCATATTTTCAATTCCTCCCTGTATCTCAAAAACAGGAAGGGCTATGGTAGTTCTGTTTTCGGTAATGTTTGTTTGACAAAGAAGTAAGAATGTTAAAACCGCAGCTCTCTATTTCCAAAGACAACTGACATAAAAAGGTTTCTTAAAATTATCATGTCCAAAGAGTTCAGATACCCCTCTGACGCACTATTCCACGAAGCGAAAGTGTTTGACATTCGCCAACTTTTTTATCTTCAGATAAATATAAAATATCACCAAAATAAACGTTTCAACCTACCCAGTCATTCTTACCCTACAAGGAAAAAATATTATCACGTAGTTCCACAAATGCAGAAAGCTATAGGCCAACGAAGCTATCAATTTATAGCACCAAAATTGTACAATACCGTCCCGCAACACATACAAAAAATAAGTAATTCACATTCCTTTAAAAATGCACTGAAACAATTCATCTTGAGTCAACCACGACGAAACATTTCAGATATGATATAAAATTATTTTTTTCTTTTTTTAATAAATATGGTTCTGGCCCACTACCCTCTACTTGCTTTTAGTTTGTATAGATGTTAACCGGAAGATGTTCGGTAATATTTGTAATATTAGTATCTGTATTCGCTTTTCTCTTTTCTAATTTTCCGTCACTGTTATTAACATTCCCTGTTTTTTATTCCATTACTTGTCTGTTATTTTTAATGTTAATTTTATGTTATTTAATGTAAAATATTTTATTTCAATTTAATTTAATTCTTATTTTACTATCATGCGAAACAAATGCTCTTACACTAATCGCCTTGTGATATTTATACTGGTTACTTTTAATGTTAAGTTATTAATTATCATGCGAAACAAGTGTTCTTACACTTATCGCCTTGTGATATTTATTTATACTCTTTAACGTATCTTGATCCTTATATTTATATTTATACTGTATTTCCTCAATAAATATCTCTATTATTATATCGCGCAAAGGTACATTGGACACACTCGAGGACACACTGTTCTCATAGGCCCAATCCTTGACCAATGATATAGCTCTCAGGGCCGTATTTGATTTAGATGCCCAATAAACAATGACACTTTTTTCTTGAGTTTCTAATTTTTTTATTTTGTCTGACCACTATTTCTAAGTTTCCTTTTTGCAGATATTACAACAAACTGTACATTCATGTTCGATACCATTCCTTATTGCGATTTTTAATCGATTATAAGTTTGTTTTTGTTTATTGGACAACTATAACGGCCCTGAGAGCTAAATCATTGGTCTTAGAGGGTTGGGCACATGAGAACATTTTATCAGACAAAATTATGTAAATTTTAGACAACTTACTTTTTTGTGTGGAAACTATTCATCATTGTTCAAAACCGCCCACATGTCTCTATCCTGATTTTTGATTAACTATCTAAACCAGTCGGGTTGGTACATGTATTTGAAATTATACGAGGTTACTTGACTTAATTGGTCATTCCGATTGGTCATTTTCACAGCTCATCAACAGGAAAGCCTCCAAATGTTTTCCCTTAAAATATTCCTCAGAATAAATTCAAATTCACAAAGAGATCTTGTGAAAGTGGATTGATTTGGCGACCTTAATTCTTCTGCACTGAAGAAATGTGTTTCATCACCAGAAAGACACTAATACAAAGCGTTCCCACTTCGAAGTAAAATATGTCAGGTTAGATCAGAAAAACGTAATGAAGCATAGTTTCACCCGAGGTTTTACCACATGCTAAAACATCATTTTTGTCACCTGCGGTGAAAATTTCATCAATTATTTTTATTTCGTGTTCTTTAAACTGTATGTAATAGTCCTGTATGTATAACCGCGTCAACCGGGTCACTGTTATAGTGGTGCCATTACATAATGTGCTTCTTTCAACAGAATTTGTTCAATTCCATCTGTTTTTTCATATAATATATTGTATATGCATTACTTTCGTAATTATAAAAAACTTTTACAGAATGTACCCATCGAGCGATGCCCGATCGCCTGGCCTCCCAGTCCGACCCTGATTCTTCTGGTTGAAGACAAAATAATATGTTTCATACAAAGTGTCACTTTTCATCCTAATAAAACAATGTATCATTCTTAAGTTTTTTGCAAGATGGATATTATGGTGGAACGAGTCCCATTTAAATGCACTAGAAATATTTGTAGACTTCTGCCTACTTGATTTTGTTGTATTTCAATCATAGTTTCATACACTAGTAATACTTCCACGAATTTATATGGATGGCGCCACGTCTGCTGATTCCGCATGATGAATATTAATTTTCACAATTTCTCATTTTGATTTTGTGTGATTTGTTCAATATTCATATTTCAAGCCAAAACCACAATTATTATGAATGATTTGTCACTGTCACTTGAATACGAAACCATAGAATACGGATGTTAATAGAGAACTGAATTATCGATATTGGTATCAAATGCTATATTAACGCCATCTCCGAACGATTAGTGAAATATTACCGCGGTGTTATGGTCTTCGCTAAACCCATAGATCTTACTGCTTACGCTAGATCCGGTATCCAGGTTACTTGATTTGTATGTCCGGGGGGGTTGAAAGTACTAGGCCAGTGATTAGTCGTTTTCATTTTTGTCCATACATGTGTTTTAACACGTGATCATGTAGTACCTACTTTCTTGCAGACCCCTCTTGACCTAAAAATTACTACAGGATGCCGGATCTAGCGTAAGCAGTAAGATCTATGGCTAAACCAGTCTACAGGTTTTGACGAAAAACATTTGAAGAGTCGTTTCACCATATCTATAGGGTGAAAGTACACAAGAGTACGCACCTAGTTGATTTCATTCGATTAGTGGAGAGGGGGTCTAGTTGTCACAATTTCCAATTAAACCCCAAAAAAGTGAGTTCCATCAACTTCAGATTGATATGAGATATTTAATCATGAAAGGCAACATAATGTCACATTTTCCTTAAAAATAAGATTCAAAATATCTCCAAATACTAATGTTATGAATTTTTCTGCATATTGATGTACCTGTGACGACTTGCCCCGTCAAGTGGGCTGATTGTAATCGGGGTGAGTTGTCTCATGATATTAAAACTAAGAAAGTAATCGGAGTTTGAAGTGAAATTGAATTGGCGATGAATTCCGTTAATTAATCGTCCTCTGAGTGTCACTTGACACAATGGTAGATAATAAATCAGTTTCACTCTAGGTTATGTGCTCATAATTTGCAACTAGTGCACTCACTGTATCCATTTCTCATTCGGTCCAAGACTCTCCACACACAGAACGAAGGGTTTCCTCTTCCTCAGTTTCACTAGATGAAAGATTTTTGTGTGCTTCATTCTTGATTTTATTTCTTGAAAGCTCTGATCTTTTTCGTGGAATTGGTTTCGTTTTTTTTTTAATTCAACCAATGCATTCTACATTCACTGTGTCAATCGAGGTGTGAATCGATGCATCGACTACTATAGTAGATATATTTCTGCGTGGTATTTGCCAGGAAAGTAGGTAGTTATTTTCTACTCGTAGTCTACCAGTCATACAAATTCAAACTGTATTTTATATTTTTAATTGGATACGATTTTTTTTCAAACATTACGAAATATCGAGTTAAGGTTCAATAAATTATATCAAAAACTTTCGTTACGCTTCTGATTGACCGGCCACTTCTCACCTGTTCAACAGTTCTGACTATATAAAAATCGAATGTGGTTAAAGTTGTCACATGAGACAAATAGCCCCAAAAATTATGTGACAGCGTGTACCTATGTTCATCCCGCAACTAATATTTCTAAATCACGAAAAATAATGTACCTAACTTAGAAATACGTATATATATCGAAATATCACATTGCTGTAGATATAGTCTCGATGTCAGAATAATTCAAAAATACTTATTCAACATGATGAATGAAGATTCAAATCAATGTGAAAATTTACTTACAACATACTTTTTCACTTGAATTCCTTTCACTTCTCCAAAACAATCACAAATGCATTGACGTTTCCTATAATAGCATTTGAAAATCAGAGGCTCGATGTAGTGCACGCAGATGATTGAAAAAGTTAGTGCTAGATGGAGTTTGAAGCATTGTGACAACGAGTACTTGAGACAACTAGACCCCTCCTCCCCTACTCGAGAGGGATTAGTCTTATACTATATAGAAACATTTTATTTAGAGAGAAAATACATAAATCTAAAATGAAAAGTTATGAGAAAAGCTTTTGTGGTCTGATGAGAATGCGCACTCTTATATACCAAGAGATATAAGAGTACGCAAAATGATTGCAAGAGTATCACCAAACTAGTCCATGCATAGATCACATTCTAAATGGCCTACAACATGATATTATATTCACAATATTCATGCCACCATTCTTGGCAACTCATACATTTTGGATCCATCAGTCTTCGTTAAGGGGATTCGTATAGTTCTCGCGGAACAAGCTGAACAAAAAATGTTTTCCTTGAATGTTTATTTTCCAATTTTTTTATGGGATACTCGTCAAACCTGCAGATTTTTCTGTTTCTGTTTTCTTTTTGTATGCATTATCTTTTATTCTTGCTTCATTTCAATTATTTCAGGTTATAATGAAACAAAACTGAATAAAGTGCACGTTCCTGAATACATGTTTTTTTCATACACTCAAATATTATTCAAACCTCAAATTTTTTAGTTTATGGCTTATGAAAGGCACACCAAAATTATTACCTGCATCTGCCCAACACACACAATCAAGTCCAACAGGCGAATGAATCATTCGAACTCAAACAAATTTTACCGCCAACTGAGAGCTTAGAATATTATTACGATGAGCCTCGAGAGAAATAATTGATGTTGCGTACTATTGTGAACTGCGTACTCTTGCGTGCCATTACCCTAACCACCTTTGTTTTTTGATACTTTGTCTAATTAACGTATTTTCAATTTGCGTAAACACCTTGAAACTTTTGAGGCAGGTAATTTGCGAGTTGAAAGCTGGACAATCAGCACTTTCAAGGTCAGACCATATCTGCCCACAAACATCCCCGGAAAAGGGAATTTTCCCCAATTGGTAGAGGATCGAGGTCGTCCACTGCTTATCGGCCGCCACTTATCAGCAGGACGCGGCGCTTTCCGGTGCGACCACCGCCTCCATCGATCATCACGTGACAAGATAAAATACGGCTCGGCCGCAACGGCCGCCCACTCGGGGGTGGTTCCGGATGGGCGATTTATCACGTGGTCGGGGAGTTTCCAATCAGCGGCCCTAATCGCGGCAAACTAATAAGGTTTTCCATCAAGACGGGCCGACGTCCGGTACATCGGAATAGGTGCTGCTGATGGCTTTCCCATAATCGACTCTGTCAATGTTCTACGGCTTCGGGAGAATCTCCTTTATTTGGATCTCCCGGAGATGGGGCCCGCCCGCCCCAATTCCGATTTTATGGGGGTGGGTTGTTTTTCTGTTGCACTGACAATTTAGTGCATGCACTAAAAATGCCATATGTCCATATATATAATAACAACTATATGGATAACACCTATTCTTTTCTTCACGCGAAAGTGAAGCCAGTTTTGGAAAAACAAAAGACTGTCTGGCTTGCTAATGATGAATTGTGGGCATGCGCGGGTTTTGACGAGTTGAAGTCCACTGACGTTTTCGGAATTTCATAGGTTAGGTATATTTTTTAACCCAAATTATGTAAAAAAGCGTTAATATAGGTATTAATGTACTTACTGATTGTTTACAGAAGTGATTAGTGAGTGATAACAGTGATTGATCAAAAATTAGCCCATCACGAATCTTGTTCCGATGACTTTATCGTCACAGGTTTCTATGCAAATCGCAAGTATCGCTTTGTAGATCAAATCCATTTCTGCATCTATCATCAAATATCATTCATGCGCATGCGCATATTCGCGATTTGTCCCGCAGACCGTCATTTGTTTTATTTCTTGGCTTCAGCTCTGGTATCCATGTTACCTATATAGTTATTATTAGATATATGCATATGTCGCGATGTTTTGACATTTTGACAGCAAAAAAAGTTTGCCCTAACATTACCAGCGACCAAGGTGGATATAGGATACTGAAACAACTCTTCAATTAAAACGAGGAAAATAAATCAATATCATTCCCACAACATTATTTAGAATAATCTCAATTAATTAGGTAGAATACGAGCAGAAAACAACTATATTCCTGGCAAATACCACGTTGTTTGAATGATATTAATTTATTTTCCTCTTTTTAACACTACCACTTCACTTAGAGTTTTTGGCTGTTTCCTTTCAAAATCTATCGGCTAGTCGAGCATCCCAGCCACTCTCATATCTTCAATATATAGGAGATTTATTTATGAATGTTTCTTTCTTCGCCGCTTGGTGTCGCCGTCTTCATACACTGCTTGGGGATCGGCTCACTGCTATCAAATATGCGTGGATGCTTCTATCGATTCAGACTGAGGTGCACTCTCTACAAATTCAAATACCTCTCAAAAATTTTGTCAACGGAACAACTGAGGATTCTGTACCACGCTTTGGTAGAGAGCCACCTTACTTATGGAATAATTGCTTGGGGGGCTGCAAATACCGTCCATATGAAAAGCTTGGAAACAATACAAAAATACATAATGAAAGTTATTTACAAAAAACCACGCAATTACTCTTCAGACCTACTATACACGGAAACGGGACTTATGGACCTGAGACAGTTATTTTATCTAACCGTTGTAGTTAGACAACACAAATATAAAAGCAGCCTTATTGCTATAACCCATGATTATGGAACACGGAACAAGGAAAAGTACAGTAGAATACCAAGAACAAAAAAAAATGTATTACAAAGATCCTACTACTACCTTGGTCCTAAGTTATTCAATCATTTGCCACTACTACTACAGAATACCAATTCAACATGCCAATTCAAAATCCGAGCAAAAAAATGGATCAAAGAAATGCCGCGGTTAAAAATCCATGAGATAATCAATGTCGGTTATCATAGCTATATAATATAGTAAGTAAAGTAAGAAATTTCAATTTGGAATATTTTTCTCTTTTTCGCTTCCTTACCCCAAACTTTTTTACCTATTTTTTTTTCAGTTAAAATCATCTTTCATTCATCCTATCAACACGAAGATACACACACCAACCCTATTACACACACTCCCACACACACTCACACACACAATGATAATTAATTCAATGCCACTTTCAAGGTTCCCCTTTAGTGATATCCGAATTTATTTACCGTTGTTACACATCTTTATATTTTTATATTTTTTTTGCACACTATATATTTATCTGTTGTTTATATTAATGTAAAATGAAATTTTGGTAAATAAATTATTATTATTAGACCACGCCTCGTGTGGAGATCTCACGGTATCCATTCGGTTGACTACCCTTTACTGATGAGGGCCAATAAACCCGAAAACGGTCTACAGGTTGTCAGGCCTGTCTGTCTCGTTGGTAGCATAAACGCATGTTCGAAGAAAGAAATATTTGCATTTTTTATTCATTTATATGAAGTGATGCATAGACTACGAGTGGATATAATTCAATATTCTGCGTGGTATTTGTCAGGAATGTAGTTGTTTTCTGCTCGTATTCTACCTTTTCAATTTAGATTATTCTAAATAATGTTGTGGGAATGATTTTGATTTATTTTCCTCCTTTTAACACTACCACTTCACTTAGAGTTTTTGGCTGTTCAATTGTTTCTGCGAAAAACTTGTAAACCGTTTGAGAAGGTAGTAATATTTACACGACTTGAATAAAGATGCCGGTAAGACCGATTTTCAAGGAAGATTTCTGCAGCTTATGTATTTCTGTGGTTCCAATCTGATAGGCGTGAATTGAAACGACATTGAAACACTATTTTCAGTAAATCTGGAATAATTATCAACATTTTTACTCTTATCGGTATCGGTACAGATGACACTGACAAAAGCACAGTTTCTGTTTTACCGACACAAGGTATGGCGCCATTTCTGGTAATTTCAGAAAATATTAGTATGAAGTAGTATGAAGTCAAGTAAGCAAAAGTCTACAGTTTTTTTGAAAGCATGTGACAACCAGCACTGTAAACGAATTTTCGATGACGTTATGTAATTTTTTTCTCAAACTTGCGTTGTCAGAAAAGTATCTTATTTGTGGAAATGTCGCGATTTGGAGAGTATTCTAGTGGAGAAATTGAAAAGCCATATCATTGATATTGTGCCTCGCAATACTGTGATTTACATATATAACACTCTAGTTTTTTCAGTGAAAGTAAACTTGACATTTATGATTCGAATTCTGTTGCCATTAGGCAAAAAAATTCTCATATTGATACATGTCAAGCTGTCGTGTAATTTTGTATCGTTACCATAGTAAGTAAAACGATTTCCGGAAATTTTGTTCTCTTCCTTTATTACACTTGAAAATTTTTGACGTCTATAGGTTGAATGACATTCACATATACCTATAACTTCAAATACTAATAGCAATTTCCATTGGTGAAGCTGCTGCGCACTCAGTATAAATATATTTCTACCAACTTTACCTCAGTGGTTCAGAGTTTGCTGTTATGATTATTCAATGTATCCAGACGGTATCGGTAAATAATGATGAACTGAATTGTTGATTCACTATTTACTATCTGCAAATCTTAAAATTCTGAACCACCCTGTATTCGTTTCAATTAAATATCAATCGATAGTAAATGGAAAGTTGAGACATGGACATGTAAGCCGTTTTGAGCAATAATGGATAGTTTCGACACAAAAAATTCCTTTAGTTGAAAAATTTCGATTTTTCACACCCTATATCACTGTAATCATTCACCCTAGACCCCAAGTATGACGCATTGACGAAATCAGCTCTTCATGGAGAATTCGAGAATGTAACAAAATACATGGTGTTCCATTTGAAATAACAAAGTTGTTACTACTTTTCGGTAGAAGCGGCAACGCCGCAACACTAAAAATATTTTAGATCGATAGAACAAAACTGATTACCCAAGAAATCAAACTTTCAGAATAATCCTACGTCCTGTTCTCCAGAAACGTCTAACCTACCATCGACCGTGAGTGACCCTGTATATATAATCAAATTCCTTTTTACCCATTTAGGGTGTAAGGAAAATACAAATATATTTGATAATAAAATAGTTCAACAGTGTCGTGGATAAAAGTGTGGAATACTCAATAGGAAATAAACGTGAAATCACATTTTGTTGTTGTTTAATCTATATGGTCAAGAAAAGTTTCGGACTTCCATTGTCTAAAGGTATGAAGATTTGAATCCTGAGAAAAGAAAAGATGAGTTATGCTGAAAAAACGAAATAAGTGATGAATAAAAATAAACTATTTTATCGAATCAAGAAGATTCGAGTATCAATAAATCAGGTTAGTGTTAGTGTTAGTATATATGAAGTCGAAAAATGTAGATTTAAATGGGAGTTTAACTAGTCGATGAGCCTGAAAATAGGAAAAAATTGAATTAGAAATCAATAGCCTGAAAAAGAAAGGTTGAATTAGAAATCAATAGCCTGAAAAAAGAAAAGTTGAATAGCCTGAAAAAAGAAAAGTTGAATTAAAAATTAAAATAAAATGAATGAATAAAGAATTAAAATTATGAGAAAGATTCAAATCGAGTTTGTCACGACGTTTCGATTGTGTGTATCTACAATCGTCTTCAGGTGAGAACTAACAAAGTCCTGGGATACGGGGGTATTTATAGGTCAGCTATGGCGGGATTTTCCGGTTCAGTGAGCCGTAACCGGTTGATTCGGCTAATCAGCGGTTTCCATGTGTTGCGGATCTCGACGCTTGGTTGACTGAAAGCGTTATTATTCATTATGTATGCTGCTTCCTTGAATTTTCTCCTGAACCAGTGTTCTTCTCTATGGATGATTTCTGCCTCAGACCATTTGATGTTATGTTGGTGGGTCCACACATGTTCTGCGATTCCTGACTTGGTGGTTTCTCCTCGTTGGGTGTTTTTCTTGTGTTCGCCGATTCTGGTTTCCAGTGGTCTCTTGGTTTCTCCGATGTATGATTTGCCACATTCGCATGGTACTCGATAAACACAATTCTTGGAGTCACTGTTTTTGTTCGTTGGTCTGGTTTTGGTGAGTTGGCTGCTCGAGACATTGTCAGCCACCTTCAAACTATATGGTCAAGTTATATCACCGAGGTTATAGGTCAATATCATAGATCTTATTGCTTACGCTAGATCCAGATCCGGTATCCATGTTATTTGTTTTGTAGGTCCGGGGGGGTTGAAAGTACTATGCCATTGATTGGTCGCTTTCATTTTTGTCCATACATGTGTTGTACCACGTGATGCTACCTACTCTCTTGCAGACCCCTCTTGACCTAAAAATTACTACAGGATGCCGGATCTAGCGTAAGCAATAAGATCTATGGTCAATATGCAATGTATTCAATAATGTTGTCAATGCTTGAACAACTGACAATTATTTCCGATTGTATATAGTCAACTGTCTGCAAATGTTTCTCGCATAGTGATGATATAGGTATTTGCTGAGATACTCTTGTGTCATTTTTATTTCTGTAATGGTGGATTTATAAACTTAACTAAACTAATAATTAAATTAACAACCAAGAATTGAGAAAGATGAATACGGGAAAATCCCATAGAGGTTTTATAAACGTTCATCTGTCATTTAAATTTATAATTAACAACTAAGAAGATGGTCATCTGTCATCTTTTCAACACAGAACCATTTCTTCGCTCTGAAATTCAGGCACGGAACAATAAAAAAACCTAATTCTTGGATGATGTTTGTAAACACCTTCTTAGTTGAAGTTGAGTTTATAAATTCACCATAAATAATGAATAGCAAAGAACAATGGCAATATCCGTCCAATTGAAACTAACTTTGTGTTCTGTTCGACTCTAATTCTCTATAGCCGCGTCACTAGACATCAGGCGCCCTCTTCTCGCCCATCACCCTGTACACGTGAGATTATTCACCTCTAACACTCCGTTTATTTTCTTCGATCTGCGCTGATGGAATATGAAAAGATTTTGATGATCTCGAACAGGACGGATATGACGTGCTGATATGGGGTGTGTTGCTGTTGCTTCAGACCGGACTTCATTGTTTATTCATAACACGGCTCGGCTGTACGCCCTTCCCGCTGTTTCAAATCGCCCACCTTATTTCCTCCCCTCTTCAATCGTTTGGTTCAGTTTGCCATCTAGTCAGTGTGGATCTGAAGTGCATTTAGTAAACACGATTTCAAATGTTATACCGTTTGTCACAGACTCATGGTTCACCCCCTTGTCTCCTTTGTTTCTCCACCTATATTTCTGAAATTAGAAGCATTAAATATGCTCAATCGTTTGGTTCAGTTTGCCATCTAATTTGAGTTTAGAGTGTGGATTCAAACATGATTTCAAATGTTATACCGTGTGTCACAGACTCATGGTACACCCCCCTTCTTTCCATTGTTTTTCTCCTTTGTTTCTGTACCTATATTTCTGAAATTAGAAACATTCAATATGCTCAATCGTTTGGTTCAGTTTGCCATCTAGTCAGGGTTCAAAGTGTGGATTTGAAGTGCATTTAGTAAACACGATTTCAAATGTTATACCGTGTGTCACAGACTCTTGGTACACCCCCCTTTTCTCCTTTCGATTTTTCAAATATAACACCCTGTGTATTATTATATTTCTGAAATCTGCATAACTTTCTGAATCCAATGATACCACATAAGTGACAATTCAAACGTATTAATTAATTAAACAAAATAATTGTATTTTCTTATTTTTTTTACCTGTACGATAATTAAATACAATCAAAATTATTTTGAGCGTATTTATAGCACATTTTATTACCAGATATGAATGAATTTCTTATTAAAAGTACTAATAAATTGTACTACGGTATCAATATGGTTCCATTTGTAAAAATTGATGAGGTTTACCGCAAAATCGATTACGATGAACTTTATTTACTCATAAAAAGCGCAATTTAGTATTTTTGTCCAGATTCCGATTTTTGTAGCATTAGTCGGGTGAATTGGAATAAATCTTGAACAAACAAAAATTCATTATCAAAAATTTTAACGTTCGAAATGTCACTTATGTGGTATCATTGGATTCAGAAAGTAATGCAGATTTCAGAAAAATAATATACAGGGTGTTTCATTTGAAAATCGAAAGTTGATGTCATTGGCGAAAAAACCGGAAGTTGAATTTTTCCTCCAAATATGTCAAAAAGTGCCGTCTATACTGAACATATTCAATGTTTCTATAATTTCAGAGCTATAGGTAGAGAAACAAAGGAGAAATGGAGGGTGTACCATGAGTCTGTCACACACGGTATCTATGAGCTCGGCGATATTGAAAATGGGATATCGTATATCGATATTGAAAATATATCGATATAGATATTTGATATTATCTAATATTAAGACAGAGATTCGATATCTCAAATGGATTTTGGTTTTCTTTGAATTAGATATCGATTGAGTAACTAACTGCCAAATAACTCATACTGTTCGTTTCCCTGTTCGTTCTAGTTATTTTCTCCATATTTCGAATGAATATGAGTAATATGCTAAGATGGATGTCAATTATAAAGAATTAATTGTAGGAATAGGTATGCTCGTACTAGGGAATGTTTGAAATTATGGAGAAATAAAAAAAATATTCATTGTGAAGTATTGAAAGTATCTGACTTCCAGATCCGCTGAATAGTACCAGGATATATTATAGTTATAAATTTAAGTTTGTCAAATGAAAACCCCAAATTTCTTCGATTCCATACAGAGTGTTTCATATATAATTGAAAATATTTAACTGTACAATTCTGGGCTCAGATAATTAATATTTAACTCAAATCCCTCAAGATAAAATATGGCTTCTGAATTCAAACATCTGAATATCATTATTCCCCAATACTATTTGACGTATCAAATTTGACAGGAAAAATAAACGTTTTTCGCTACTATCAGAGGTCTACGACAGGGGCAATTGAGTGGTTGACCCTTCCCAAATTCTACGCAACTGGCTGAATTACCATTTTATTCCATTAACCTATGATTCCATAAAGATTACTTTCATATATCTCATAATTTCATAGATTTTTGCACGAAATTTGTATTTTTCATCAGGCTGTGCATACCAATCGACATCATATCCAATGACACGTGACATAAAGTCAGTTGGGTTATCATGAATCCATTGCTACATATTGATGCATATTCATGTTGTCAAATTATTAATTCGTTACAATATTGAATATTGCATAGCAGTAATGGATTATTATTTGATGCTAAATATTCATTGGATAAAGCGAATAACGAGCTCTTCTCCAATAAAATTGTACAGGCATTACATACTGGAAGTACCTAGATGAAATTATCGAACATGTGGAAACATCTAAAAGAACTTACAAATCTTCAGTCATTCTGCTTACTCTGCTGTGTTGTTCTCCAAAATCTTCAAATGTCCAATCAAATTTCCTGCTTCGTCATTACACATGTTTGTAATACTTGAATGTTTAGCATTTCCTCTAATGCACTTTCTGAAGCTCGACTCGTGCATTTTTGGCCACCATATCAATGTAGTAGGTTGCGTTCGCCAGAATTTGTTCTCGTTTGAAAGTTTTTTTTTGTTCAACCGGATCGAAATATCGAATCGAAATATATGACAAATTCAGTAGATTTTATGGTAATCACTATTATAAAGTTCGCGAGATATGGATGTTTTTTTTATTAATAGATATAAAAAAAATTTGACTTCGCAGTTAGTTTGTGCTTGAAAAATGAGTTGAAATACAGCATCTTTCCTTCTTTCATGTGTTGCTCTAAACCTGTCAAACTTGATTTTTTTTTCGAAAATCCTCAAAAAATCAGTTATTTTTGGAAATTTCGAAAAATGCCAGAGCAAAAAGTTGCTTAGTTTCTAATTTTATACATTTGTTCGAAATTTGGACTCTAATGTGACTCGGACTTTTTTCAATTTTTTTTTATTTTTCAAATCTTTCGCTGTATAATTTTGATGAATATAAGACTTCAATATCATATCTTGCCCAAGAAATAACCACATTGGCCTGTTACCAGGAAATAAAAAAAATGCATCTCCAGAAATTCGTCTTTGTTGTTGCAAAGTTCATATAGTTTTTTCATTTCATTGTTAAACTGATGTGGATTTTCAATATGTCAGTAATCGAATAAACGAATTTCTCTTCATTCTTATTACACCCGTATTTGTTTTTTTTATACATTTTTATCCAGTTTGATTATTTTTCTGACCAATAATTCAGTAACAAACAAACTCGAAATATCATACTTTTCTGTAAACTAAACAATGACCTACAGTTAAGAGGTCAAAAGTCTTTCGTTCTAGCGATTTGTGCTGGACATGATATAAAATTTCGTGATTTTAAACAATACAAGACTAATTCAACATCTCGGGATGAAAATAGTAGGTACTGATCAAATCGAAATAAAATTTTCACTTAGTAGTAGTCGAAGTGACAGTAGAGAGTCCAAATTTGGAACAAATGTATAAAATTGGAAACTGAGCAACTTTTTTGTCTGGCATTTTTCGAAATTGAAAAAAAAAAAACTGATTTTTTGAGGATTTTCGAAAAAAAATTCAAATTTGACAGGTTTAGAGTAGCACATGAAAAAAGGAAAGATGCTGTATTTTACTCATTTTTCAAGCACAATCTAACTGCGAAGTCAAATTTTCTTTATATCTATTAATAAAAAATGTCGCGAACTTTATGTGACATTTTTGCAAATTTCAACTAGATCCATTTTATTTGTTAATTTGATAGAAGGTAGTATGAATGAGAAGAGAACATTGGAAGATGCCTAAATGGTACCTACAGTGTGTCCAATTTTCTGCGTCACATTACCGGATGCTGAATCGAGTTCATAATGGATTAGCGTTTGTGCTATGGGTATTATTACTCTAATTGGTTTTATAATTATTTTGGCTTCTGAAGTTTATTTAAATCTAATTGAAAAGAAAAAACAGAACAGATAAGTCAAGATGAGACCTATAAATGGGCATATGAAAACTCCATTTCAGTTCAATCCAGTTTTCCTTTTTATTGTAATCTCATGGAGAACATGATGAGATAAATGCTAAATGTAAAATGCTTGAAAGTTTTTATAAATCCACCCTCCAACTTGACAAACTCACTGACCTGTTGCAACAATAACCCCTTCCAGATGCTAAATGTTAAATGAACTTCTGCTTAAAAAGATCATCGACCTCTGCTAGAAGCAACATTATCATCACTAGGAACATTTCTGACATTCCATCTTAATATTTTGTATTCTCTCGCCTATTCTCCCAGACAACATCATAATGGAAATATCTAGTTACAGATTGAACCTATCAGAGATCGTTTCGTTCTCGATTTCGGCTTCAAGGTCATCACGCAACATTTCATGTGTTCAGATGTATTTCGTCTACAACACGATAAAAACATCTGATTCAAGTTCTTTAACATGCCATCGCGAAGAATAGTGTTTGTTGCATGACGTCGGATATCTTGTTAGGAACATCAAAACATGAGTATGTTGTCGGATTTTTGGATTAAGCTGTCGTTTAGCCGCTACATGGATTTGAAATTCAAATCAAAATTTAATCAAAATATAGTTTACTGTCTCAATTCTCATTCCATAATTTGAAAGAACTAACTGAATGTTGACTTTCTTAAAAATGATTGAATTTAATTATTTTTCGAATCATCAGAAACGGGGGAAAACTCTTGATTGAGCTATAAATATCAACAATCACATGCTTTCTTCATCGTTATACAAGTGGGTTCATTTTCTATCTTTGTCAAGTTCGTTATTTCACACGCGACCATTTAATATGCCTATTCACAAACAAACTTTTTGCCTTCTGATTGGTAAAGCAGAATCTGGAATCAAACTGAGGCAAGAGTGCAACAAACACCGTTTTGCTTTTTCAATTAAGAATACATAACTTCTACCTTTGTATATAAAAAATAAGATTTCCAATTTCTGTTTCCTGAACAATGGTACCTATTTTATATAAGAAAAGTAAAATCCGTTTTAATATTTAAAAGAAAAGTTATGTTCCATTCAGTGAATAAAATCACTAATTGAAAATCGTTTTTAACCGCCAACTTAGTTGCAAAGCAACCCTCGTAAGTCTAGGACTACTAATGGAAGCTAGTGCTGTTTTACAACTGAACCTTGAGAAAATAAAAGAAAATTATGAAAGGTTAGGTTAATCAAACAAAATATCAGATTTAAAATTAAGAACAAATCTAGTACAGATCTAGTACAGCCAAGTCGACAGCCAATTTTGAATATCCAGTTTATCCCTCTAACTCTGAAAGAACAAGTCTTTCAGTTTCTTTTTGAAATTTTGCAAATTAAAGTTCAGAAAATGGGGTGGTAAGGAGTTGAAAGATTTAGTGGCTGTATAAGAAAAACTTCTTTTAAACAAGCTGGTTTTAAATTTTGGGATAACCAATTTGTTTGTATTTCGAGTACGGGCATTATTGTGGTTTCGAAAGGAGATGAGTTTTGAAGCTAGGTATCTAGGGGTGCCGGTTATCATGACTTTGTGCGTGAGAGACAGTAAATGTAGTTCACGAAGTTTTTCCAATCGCAGCCAACCAGATTCTTTGAATTTCCCACTGATGTGATCGTATTTTCGAACACCATAGGCGAATCGAATACAGGAGTTCTGAATACGTTGTAGTCTGGAAGAATCACTCTGCAAAATTGCAGGACCATAAACGACGTCACAGTATGAGAGCTTAGAAATAATTAGGGATTGACAGAGGCTCAGTTTGAGCTTATAAGTTGGTAGAATATCTCTACAAGGAAAAAGTTGTCTTAGGATGTTGAAAGAGCTTTGACAAAGGTAACTAACATGTCTAGAAAATCGTAATTGTTGATCAAACCAGATTCCCAAGTTTTTACATTCGCTGACAAAAGGCAGTTTTTTATTTGAGAGAAAAAGTGGGAAATTTGCCTCAGCAACTGAACATTGAGATTTTTTTCCAACAATCATTGCATGGGATTTGGAAGGATTGATCTTCAGATTATGAGCGGTTGAAAAATTGTACAAAGATGTCAGGTCTTTATTCATCTCCTCTGATGTTTGCTGAGCATTGTTAATTTCAAAGCTAACGTATAATTGAGTATCGTCGGCGTAGTGATGTATATAGGAGTGTCTTATTGTTTCATGAAAGTCGCAGATATATAAGGAAAATAGTAAGGGTCCAAGAATAGACCCTTGTGGAACACCAAACTCAATAGGTAACGCTGTGGAGTATTCGCCATCGAGATTTACGGATTGGGTACGAAACGAGAGGAAACTATTGATAAGGGCAATGGAATTCTTATGGAAACCTAAATAGAACAATTTTTTACATAGGATATTGTGATCAATAGTATCAAAAGCCTTCGTGTAGTCGAGCAGAACAAGGCAGGAAAGTTCACTCCTATCTATTGATCGAAACAAGTCATCGGATACGCTTAGAAGTGCAGTAGTTGTGCTATGACCAGGGCGGAATCCAGATTGAGCAGTGGAAATTATATTCTGACTGGAAACAAAATCAAAAATCTGTTCTTTGAGTACCTTTTCGAAGGCCTTCGAGAGAGTAGGTAGAATACTGATAGGTCGCAGATGTGATAATTCCGTGGGAGAGTTGCATTTGGGAATTGGTAGAACACTAGCATGTTTCCAGGAAGAAGGAAATTGATTAGAGTCGATCGCCGTGTTGAATATGAAGGTAATGTGGTCGAGCAGACGGTCTTCTAGATACCTGATCATTTTCAGAGAGATCTCATCCGAACCAACTGCGTTACTTTTTATTGAGTTGATGCATTTCTGAACTTTCGCCGAGCTCACCGTTGTGAATTTGAAATCGTGATTTTCACGGACGACGTTATACTTGTCAATTAATGCAAGCTGTTCATTTGTATTTTCTGGATGAGAAATGTTGGTGAAGAAAGAGTTGATTCGCTGTGCATTTTTGAGATCACCGGTCAAGTCGGGTTCGTTTTTTCTCAGTACGTCCAAATTTCTTAAAGTATTCCATGTTTGTCTACAGTCTTTATTTTTCAAAACAAATTTCATGTATTCTTTTTTCTCCACGCGGATAGCACGAGTGACGTAGTTTCGAAGGTCTTTATAAATGATCCAGTCGGTTAGTTTTTTACTGTGTTTGTATTTTTTAAATGCCTTGTCTCGAGTGGACATCATTTCCCTGATGTTTTCAGTAAGCCAAGGAGCAGGAGGTTTGGTGACTCTCACTCGGCGAATTGGTGCATGTTTATTGAAGATTTCCAGAATATTTTCATTGAAAAAATTCAGCATCTCATCGACACTGTCGAGCGTGTAAATCAGGTCCCAATCAATAGAACGGAGGTCAACATTGAAGAGGTCAGAGTTGAGCTTAGAGTAATCGCGGTAAGAAATGAATTTTATGTGATTCGTTTTTACAGCGCCTTTGATCGCGCATGTGATCATGAGGTGGTCGGAAATTCCTTCAAGGTCAACAGTGTCGATGTTGTCAATCAATTTAGGGTCAGAGCTTACCAATATATCGATCAAGGTCTGTGTATTGGGGGTTATTCTAGTAGGATTATTTATTAATTGCTGAAGATCATACGAATTGAGCAAATTGAGGAAGGGTTCAGAACGTGAATCATCTGACAGGAGGTTGACGTTTAGATCCCCAGTTAATACGAAAAAATCACAAGTTGGTAAAAGTTCAGAGATGCTGTTTTCTAACTCATTCAGACAGCTGATCAGGTTTGCCTGAGGGGGGCGATATACTGTTCCAAAAGTGTGATTTTTGCCTTTTATTTTCAATGAGATCCAGAGTTGCTCAAGAAAATTACTCATATTGTAAAATAATATTTCACATTGTAGAGAATCGTGTATATAAAATCTTAAGCCTCCACCTCTGCTCACCCTATCAGCTCTGATGAAGTTGTAGTGTTCGATATTGATAACATCAGTAGGAATTCCATAGTGTAGCCATGTTTCTGCTAAACATATTATATCAACATTGTTCTCAGTGATGTAATGCTTGAGACAATCAAATCCTGTCATTATTGACCCAATATTCAGAAAAACCAGTTTAAGCATATTGAAAGCGTACTAACTACAGAAATAATACAGAAAGAAAAGGTTATTCAGTGAGTACAATAATATTCAAGTGAGGAGATTCTAGTGATAATTTTTATTTATTTTTTTTTATTTTCAGTGCTGCATCCGACGAAGAATCATAGTATGTTTGGGGTTGTTTCCACCCGCCGCTTGAGATAACTGTGTGCTGTGTTTAGATTTAGCACCCGCCACTTGAGAAAACTGTGTGCTGGGTTTGGGTGTAGCACTAGGCTGCGAAGCTGCTTTGTCGTTATTCCGATTCAATTCTGATAAACTGAACACTTCACCGTCGATCACCAGTGTATTTTTACGTATTTTTGCAGGAAGGCTTTTAGACTTGGCTGCTTTGAGATGAGTTACTAGTTGCTTTCTGTCCTGCCGATCTTCATATGGTAGGTTATCAGCAAACCAGACTCCAGTGTTTTTTAGATGGGCTATGTTTGCAAATATTTCCGATTTCTTCCAGTTCGAAAGCAAATCTAGCACAATAGGTTTATTCTGGATATGGCTGTTTATAAAACAGGAGTTGATTTCAGATTTGTCTAGAGTCACTTTCAAGGTAGATGAGATGAAGTTCACCACGCAGCTGATGGGTGAAACCTGATTAGGTGTCAGCCCAAAAATGAGAAAAGAGTTTTTTCGCAGACTCCTTTCAGAATTGAGAAGCCTTTTTTTCAAAATTGAATTCTCTTCCTCCAGAGCTTGAACACTATCTTCCAGGTCCTGAAAGCGTTTTTTGAATTCTTGTCTTAAGTTCTATATTTCAGTTTTGGTATCATCAGTTGCCTGCTTGACGTGTTCCAGGAGAGCGTAGATATCCTTGTTAGATATTTCGTCTTTCGTCATGTTGCATTTATACACCAAAAGGCTTTGGTGGTCAACAACAGATATGTGTAAAAGTAAAACACTGGGTAGTATGAAATAAAATTATCACAATCGAACATTGCTTTGTGATGAGCTTATTGAACATTTCTGTTGATGATGATTGCTTTATCCGTTACATTAGATATCACAGTAGCACAATGAGTCTAAAGATACTATCAGAAATGGTAATATTGCCTTTTTTTTTGGTTGGGCTGTAGCTGCTTTCTAGTTTGATGGAAATATATATCTATACATATCTATACATATGACAGCCTTCTTGGTATCAAGACCTATAGCCAAATGTGTCAATTTCAGATATACAACAATCGTGGTATTTGCTACAAACATGTCATCAAATATGTTTTCTTGAGGTGTTATAGCCAATGATCAATCGTGCCTGGTTAAGGATGGAAATTAACTAGAAGTAAAATTTCCTCAAATTTTCTTGGTGAACGATTGGCGAAGGTTCAAACTTAATGGGAACCATTTGGGTATTCGATGAGATTCATTTTATCTTGGCTTCATATTCCTTTTTTATACGTATATTAGCACTGAATCATGGTTCACTAGAACACTAGATCTTCAGAGCGATATATATTATGTAGGATATTGAAATCGTGAGAAAAAACAACTATTTCAACATCCTGTATCGGCTATATCAATCACATTTGAGTCTCAGTAGTCTGAGGTATCATTTTGTAGACATTTTAGGGACACATTGTATGATATCCATAAGCAATTGTAAGATTTATAGATAAACTCGTATATTAATCAGTAATATAGTGTAGATGCAGTAATACTATAGTAGTATCATGATTGCATGTGAAAAATACATAACCAAATCATATTTCAACAAGCTTGTAATTATCAGGGCCGTCCTATGGCATTCGATGCCTGTGAGCTGTTGGTATTAATGCACCCCTTTCAATTAAAAAAACACGAGAGAGGAAACGAAAGCAGTGTGTCCAAGTTTTTGTGATGAATAATCAATTATAAGCTACGATCGCTTTATGAACATGAACGGAAGGAAACTAAGTTGTTAAAAATGAACAATAATAGACATTTGTTATATAAGTTCGATTAATTAATTAAGTTTTTCGAAAATCAAAGCTAGTTATACTAGTTTTTGATTTATCATATCGATTTCATCTATTATCAATTTCAACAAAGAAATTGCGAATTAATATTAATGTGTGATGATTAAATTATGAGAGATTCAAGAATTTAGAAAAACCAGTGGTTTTGAAATAAGAAAAGGATGTAACATTTTTCTTTTCTTTCAATCTAATAACCAACCTGAGAACTGATCAATGAGGTTTGGATTCTAAGCCTTGTATTAATAATATTTAAACATATATGTATATTATACAGGGGGATTCACGATGTATGGCTTATAAAAGAATTCAGAGAATGAAGATACCGGTTATTTCGGAAATATTCTTATGAATACATTGTTGCCAATTGAATCAGAAAAGAGTGTCAACTTCCTTATTTTCAATAGAATAAGTTATTTATGAGTTATTTATTTTTCTTGAATTTGTCAATACGAAATACTGGTTCAGTCCAATTTTCATTAAAACATACATTGTTAAAAAAACAATATTCTTTTGTGATTCAGAGATGCGACCATATGATTTTCGAATGGACCCGCCCTATAACTGCCCTCATTTTCAGAATTCTTGAAAAACCATTTCAGTTATTTAAAAAATAATTACTGCAAAAAATTAGAAAAAAAAAATTCTGTACTTTTGAATAGAATTAGCAGCGCTCGACGAGTTCCACAACTTCACATGAGTGTTTTTTCCCCATCCTCTAGTACTATTATATTGTGTGATTAAAATAGAATATCACCTTGATTGAAGGATTAAAATCACATTCAATTGAAGAACGAGGAGTAGTCGAAGCGCACATTAGCGTGGATGGGACAAGATCACGATTTGTACCATTCATTAATAAGAGTTCCAATATAGGACAATGACATTTTTTATTCTTTCAATCAAAATGTTCCTTATCAAAAATTCATCGTGATCCGCTGATAGGAAAAAAATGATAAATAATTTTTGGTATAAAATTTTCGTACCGAACCTTCCGCGAGCTTGAATTAGGTAATTCTCTGTAGATTTTTTCTCGAAAAAAATTTCGGAGGTTATTTAAGCTCCCATAATAAGTTTATATGTGAAAATTAATTGAATGAAGAATAGACGCTCCCACTTCAATTTATTTCGTTAATATGCTCTTCATTCCAGTTTATTCCCGACTATTTCCTACATATTGCCGATCTATTGCCGAATGCCGAATATTGCCGTTCAATGCCGATCATTTTCAGATAATGCCTATAATGCCGCAAGTATTGGCGTTAAATTCTGAACATTTTGTACACCTATTGCCGTCGTGCCTCGGGTGTTGTATTCGTCGGAGTTTGCTCTGATGAAATCCATTTGATTGAAATTACACCCAAGTTTTTTTTAACTGTGTAAATTTTATATAATATAATAGAAATGCAGCGAAAATGAGTTGCAAACATAATACCCAATAATGAACAATTTATGGAAATATCAATGGTGTTGAAGATTTATTGCTGTCGGTAGTTGAACTAAGTACACATACTAAATCGTGTTCCTACTTCGTCATAAACATCTTAACGACAAGGCTTGTCGCTGATTACGGTTAAAAATTGTCCATTGCGACTCCCACACCTAATGAATCTGGGACGCACGCATTTAATTTAATTACAAATTTTTTGAAAATACCCAACACCTGGAGCACTTTTACTGATATTAGAATGTTTTTGTCTAAATTCGTGTACATTCAATTAATACTATTACTATTATTACTCTATTTTTATGTACTTGATTAATTCTCTAATGTATATGTTTTATCTTTTTTATCTTATACATCGATCGATTATAAATTACTTGTAATGTGACGCGCTACCAATAAAACGATTATGTAATGTGTGATACATAGAACTGTCTGTCTGTAATTCCGTCTAACTACTTATGGTTTATAGCTATAAGCAGATGATTATGATTGTTTTATTATAGTTTTTTATAATTCATATTCATTTATTTTGTAAATAACTACATCATTATTTTATTAATTCATATGAATACCTACTATTATATTATATCTGTTGTGACCTGCCATAAATGTTCTTGTTATATAACATGGTGAAATAAACTATCTAAACTATCACTGTATATGCTGTTAATTTCTTTGATCATGGATATACCTACAGGAACAATAACTATCGAAATTGTAAATGGTAGGGAAGCACGAGGGGACTCTTTCGGCTACTGGTTGGGTGAAAATGTATGTATATCGAATTCAGCATCAGTAACAATTTTTTCTCGACTAACAATGTGTCTCAGCTAGCAAATTCTTCTTCTTCTACTTCTTCTTCAATTCGATTTGAATGGCCTAAGTTACCAGGACTATCCAGCCAAGAACACGCAATATTTGATTATATAACCTCAATGGGGCCCACCTCAAAGTGGATCTGAGACTACCTCATACCCAGGGTTCTATACATGATTACAATTTCCAATATATTGAATTTCACACATGCATTTTAACTTCGATACAGGTATGGCCCCCTTATCCGACAAATCCGTTGTCATCTGGCCTGGATACCGGCGTAGAGACAAAAGGACCAATTGTTTTTCACTAGTATTCACTAAACTTCACTTTCATAAGTATATTTTCAATAAATTTTCTTATATTTCAGTATTAACATACACAAACATCAACTTGACTTCAAAACCTCGAGGACGCCGCCTGTCCTCTACCATGGTCAGAAGGCGAATCTCAGCTGGCAAATTAATCTAACTGGGTTATTAGAGTTATATTCGTTCCACCCCTCGAATGAAAAAATAAATGCATGACATTATGTCATTGTTCTCGTGCAAAAACTACCATACTTGATTTGCCTCATGGACATTATTACCCCTTAATTTTTATATAACCTTATAACACTTCTACAACCATCCCCCCTAGTGGAAACTCGGCAGTAGAGCAAGCACAAAACGCCACCCTATCGCCACCAATACCCAGGGACGGAACTGCCAACGATTTAAAGGAGAAAGTTATATCATTTTGTTGGTATAGGTAATTCAATACCAAACAGCAGATCTTGTTTTTTAGGATTGTGCGATATTTTGAGAAAATTGAAATGATGGGTCCGAAGAAATAACACGATAATAAATCGGTTCTGAGCAACTTCTTGTCGAAAAATATCTACTGGATGTTCCAGGAACTAGGTAACCCCTTGTGATTTTGTTGTTTCTGATGGAAATCAAAATACCAAACTTCAGGTTATAATATAATACACTGTTGGAAATTAGTTGTTACTTTCAACAACTTCTCATATCGTTAAAAAATTGTAGTCAAATTCAACAACAATTGTGTCTCAATTTCACTTTCACCATTTTCGATGTAGTTGTTAAATCAGTCAGTTATCGAATTCACTACTGATAATGTCAATACAACAGCAACAAGTTTGCATCAAATGAACAGATGAAATTCCTGTCCAAACAACTTGATATAATCTGTAACACAACAACAAATAATTGTAACTAGAACTTCAATAATGGTTATTGAAACATAGACAGTAGAACATCATCTAGTTGCTAATAGATTAATATTAAATAGCGGTTTTGTCGCACTCTGTTGACAAATTAACATCACCTAGTTTTATAATTTGCAACAGTTTGTGCTAGGTTACAAAGATTTTTTAGTTACGATCTCTTCGGATATATTCGATACTTTTCGTTTGTCTTCTCACGAATACCGATTCCTTACAAGTTCCAACCCAAGTTTACTCAGTTATCTGCTGTCTGTTGCCGTTGTAGAGCATTAGAACGAATACATTAGGTTTTCCTCTCGTGTAGTCAAGATATAAAAAAGGTAAGTACCTACATGGAGTAGATTGATGTGGACTCGTACATAAATTTTATTTACTCATGTCAATATTTATATTATTTTTGTTTTGTTTCAGTTGAGAATATTTTTCCTGATCTAGAGCAACAAATAACAATGTTTCGTCGGAATCTGCAAGCGCAATAATTTCACATGATTTGTTGAGAATTTTTCTTGGATTCTCTCTGTGATTATTGAAGTTTCGCTGCAAAAAAGTGAGTATAATCATATCAGTTTTATATTCACATTTTGAAATTATTATTATGGAAGTTTTACTACTTCTCATGCATATTTCATATATTTTTTACTATACTAATGAAGATAACTGCAACATCTAGGTTAAAACTGTTGAAGTTGTGATGTGATTATTTGTACAACTCTTCATTTCAGGTATTTGTTCGATGGATCGATTTTCACTTTCTTCGGATTTTTTCAAGCAACTACTGGGTAACAAAAAAGATAACAAAAACTGAGTTAAGTTGAAGAGAAATTAATGTACTGGTAAGATTCGTTCTGAATTATATTTTGAATGATAATCTACTATCCAGTTAATAAATCCAAGTGATTTCAAGAGTTGATTGGATTGAAAAATTCATGACCAAATGAATCCAAAATGAATTATTAATATAATTTTTGTTTCAGCAATTGAACGAGAGATACTCAACACTCCAGGAGGATAGGAATAAGTTGTCTCGGATGACAAACACAGACAGAGGTTGACCAGCATTGTAGTGAATCACGTGCCGCGATGTTCTTTCGATTTACTGACAGCTTTTGATGTGTTTTTGTGCCAATAGTGGATTTTTTTCGTATTGTTGCTATGCAAAAAATAAAATGTCTTTCATGATATATGGTTATTTCAGTATTTTGAACTTTTATTCTAGCAGTAGAATATTGTTGAAAATACACTGAGTTGTAGTACAATCGACAACTTTTTGTAGCTAGAACTACATTATGACGTAGGACTCATAACAACAAATTGAAGTGAAAATGACAATTTGTAATTGCTCAATTAACTTCAGAGAATACTGCGAACAGCTATAAGGTGAAGTAGAATTATTAACTTACTGTAGTTAATTCACCAATAAGACGTAGTAGCCATACAAAGAGGCGGTTGTTGAGACGAGCAATAACCATTATGGTGAAAATTAACTTCAAATACTCTTGATATTTCAACTATAAAATGGTGTAGACCTACTGGGACTATATTTTTTTGCTGATTTAGCAACTAATTTCCAACAGTGTACATAAATAATAGTATATTATGATACAAGTTTTATAAGACGCTATTTTGTCGCACGCGTTGTTTGGAGTACAACGAGCGAAGCGAGGAGTGCTCCAAGTGAACAAGTGCGACAACGTGTCTTATAAAACGTGTGTCATATGCAATTTTTTCTATTTTGAATTGATTTGAAGAAAAAATGGATTTAATATCGATAAATAACAGAAACATATTCGATTGGTAACAATGATGACATTGAAATAATTAAAATCTGACGCACAAGCGTAAAGCCTAGTTTACAGTTGAACGATTATGATTATTGCAATACCAGAGGTGAAAAATTCAATGTTGTTATTGTTTTTATTGGTCATTTTAAATCAAATAACACTCTGAATTAAAATTCACCAATTAAAACATTGAGTTTTTCACTGCTGATATCACCAATTCCAAATCGCTCAGAAGTAAACTGGGCCTAACTCTTCTGACTTTCATTTGACAGTTCGATTGTACCAATTTCCGAATAATGAAAAATGCATTTGCGTTGCACAATGACTTCATTATACAACCAAAATAGAAAAATAAATAAATATCCGCATGACGAATTTCATCAGGTGGTATTAGAAATTACTCTGGTGTCTAACTTCAACAGATTCAAGTATTAATATTCCACTCGGGATAATTAATTTATATAGTGTGTCACACTTTACATGGAAGCACTTCCGTAACTTCCGTGATTATCGAGACAGAATTATGAAAGTCCCATGACTGATGGAAATGCTAAAGATGCAACTAACTGTATACAACATGGTGTTGGCCTAAGATATCCATTCCTTCTGATTCGTTATAAGGACCGCATTTCGAAAACGATACAACTTTTTCCTGAATAACTTTCAGACCAAATTTGTTAATTTTTCGTGGAAACACACTCGCACATTCCTTTATTTTCGAGGTTTAATGATTCTCATGACTCTTGGAGAGTTTTCAAATTTCATGATTCTTCCTCGAAAAGTATGAAGGTGCTTCCATGTCCATGAAAAGTGACACAAATTCAGATTTTCAATGAGAAAGGTGTATCAGTAGTACCTTGGGGTCCTGTTCACGTATCAGAATGAATTTTAGGCTCATTTTCAAGAAATGGGTGCTGAGTGAATTTTCAGCATTTCAAGCCTGAGAGTTCCATCATCACCATACTACCTCTATCAATTACTGATATGGATGCTTTCAAAAAATGAGACCCGCTGTATATATATGTATAGGATATATAATACCAATGTGAAAGATTCATTCACTTCCAATTTATCATCTAGAAAACGAAGGAATCTCCTCAGATCATACGTTTTTTTAAGTAAAACCATACATGAACTTGTTTAATTCTTGATTAGTTCCTTGATTTTTTACTTGATTTTTTATTTCATAGCATTACAAAAAAATATCTGAAGCAGGTGAAAAAACTCACTACCTCAAATGTATTTAATGATTAGTTCAGATGAAATAATAAGAATTTCATCAGTTATTCTCCTAAAGTCAACATCAATCAAACCAGAAACAATTAATCCAGGACCGTATTGGGAAAAAATGGTCGATGTCGGCCGGGAATGACGAAACGTCGATTACAAGTTCTTTACTGCCAAGTAGGGCATAAAAAACAGCTGTGAGAAAGTGTCTAATTTTTTTGTTTCTATCAAAATGAAGCTTTTAAAAAATTTAAATAGAAAATCAAATATTTGTTTTTTTCCAAATGTCTCAAAAAACCTCCAAACTTCTCAACTATTCCTTTGCGGCATATTTTGCTTATATAAATACACAACCGTTTCCTTATATTTAACCGAACCGGTAGCAAGTTCCCCATGTTGGCCTGCGAATTTGGGACACCCTGTACAGATATACATGATTAGGATTAGAGGGTAGCTCCTGGGTCATCATATTATTAAAAAAAATCGGGGCTGGTCATACTGATATTATCCAGTCCGTCACTGCCAAGTGCCAATCCAGTATCCACCCCGAATGCAAATTAATCCTCGCCCATCTAATGCAACGGACAGTGTTGCCATATCTATCTTCTGGATTATGAGGATCGTCGATTGATATGGGTCGACCGAATGTTGTTATATGGTTGATCGAGGGTTGAATACTTGTTTGGTTATCTAATTACCCTGCTGTGGCGGGTCGAACGGAATGAAAATCTATTGTTCAACATGTCGATCTACTCAGCAATCGTTATACATGGAATTATTGAGGCGCGAATTTAGAAAAGTTTGTTCATGGGGGCAAAAATGTATTGCAACGTAACATCAAGAAATTCTTTCATGAAATATAAAGTGATATCAGGTTTATGATTATGTACGTCCTACATTCATTGTTGCTATTACGTATTTTCTTAATAATCTAGAATCTTTTGTTTCAAATATATAGTGAGTACATCAAACCAACGATTTTGATGACTTGGTGTATTTAATTTTTCACAATAGCTTCACTGCTATTTTCTTTGAATTACATTTTCCGCAGTATCTATTAAATCACCTTGATGTTCAAAAATCTTGTTTTTCATTATGAAGAAACACACAAGTATGATGACCTTCGTGAAGCTTTGAAAAACAATAAACCAAACTCTATAAATTGTGTTGAATTTGATTTTCCATCTATTTTACACTACAATCACAAAAGACATATACATATTTGGCACCAAAACTTTACAACACAATTCCTGACTCAATTAAAGTTGTGCAGCCAATACACCGATTCAAGAAATCCCTAAGAAAATTCATTCTCAATAATTCAGTAATCTGATTATTCAAAGTAACTACTATTCCCTATAGTGGAAGTGAAAATGTGATAATTTGTACTTGCTCCATATTCCTCATAATTTTTTTTCTCTCTTTATTTTTTTTTAAACAGATCTGAATATTATAATAATTGCTATATTCAGCAGATCTAATATAAATAAGATGTTTGTTTGAATTTGATCCTACTTTGATTTTCTGTCTGAGTGAGTTTGTATTAAGTGTTATGTAATGTGTTATCTTATATTCTTATAATTTTTATATTTAGTTCTATATGTAGATACCTATGTTACTCTTCTTTTTATATTCACCTCATGTCAGTTTATGTTATTGCTTTTTGTTAGTTGTCTCTCGAAACAAGTGTTA
This sequence comes from Chrysomela aeneicollis, assembly GCA_029955515.1. Classification (NCBI taxonomy): domain Eukaryota; kingdom Metazoa; phylum Arthropoda; class Insecta; order Coleoptera; family Chrysomelidae; genus Chrysomela; species Chrysomela aeneicollis. The sequence goes on along the minus strand of JARUHQ010000009.1, from coordinate 5,854,869 downwards.
CACACTTATCGAGTATTCATTTATTCACTTTTTATCTCATTTAAGATTGTACTTTTCACATGTATTTATATATAAGTGGTGAATAAACTTATTATTATTACTCCTAAAATAGCGGAATAGAAAATGATTCAAAAATTTTTGACTTCTGATGGATATATACACCACAGAGGAAAAGCTTTCAGAATCTATAAGAGAGTTCTTAATTTAGAAGTGTGAGCTTCGTTCTCAAAAATCATCCCTCCCTACCAAGCATTGCGATGATTTTTCTCAGAGACCATTGGTATAGCATAGAAGATTTTATACCTACTGAAATGTTCCCTATAAAATTTCTTACAAACAAGAGTGATAAAGGGGTTGAAATACTCTACTTCAAGAATATACTGCCTTCGTTACCCTTGCAACAATCGAACATTATTTTAACATAGCTTTCTCTGACCTTAGTTTCTCCTCTCACATAGACTGTCAATAAAGCATACTATACAATTCTACCAAAAAGGAAAGTTGAACTTATACTATGCCTTTGCTAATAGACATTCATCAAATAACATTGCAACATGGGGACTGACTGGTAACTGAATATAAAAGAGTATGTATATTTCTTTGAAAAATATTGGACTATCATTTGGTCTGAAATACAAGGACTCATGTATGATTGTCTTCAAAAAACATAATATTCTGCCATTCCATTTCATTTATTCTTCTAAATGTGCAACGTTTGTCAAAAGTGTTATTTCTGTTACATTTAACTGCAACATTTAGAAAGTCCTCCTCGAGATCTACCTTTCACTTACAATTGCAATTCTCTTTATAGCAATATAGCAATCTGTCTAACATTTTGAAGAATATCAATACCTATAACAAGTTGCAAATGCACCAAAAACTCAGAATTGGGATTCAAACACTGAATGTTAGTAGAGGGTTTACGCCGGTGAAGACGGATCAGGTGGACGGTGGACGGGTGGTGGACGGTGGACGGGTGGCGGAGGTGGCGGTGGCGGCGGAGGTGGCGGAGGTGGCGGTGGCGGCGGAGGTGGCGGAGGTGGCGGATCAGGTGGATCGTGGCGGCGGTGGCGGATCAGAGTAGAAGAAGTGAGGAGGATCTAGGATCTGAGGAGTGAACGACCGGAGGTATAGCCTTCGAGCCGAATAATGCATAGACCTAAAATTGCCATTTCCACGTTCTCGCGTAGGTAGAATATAATTTATTACATCAATTAAATTCTCAAGTTATGAGGTAGTGTGACGTAACAATGAACGATTAACTACGACATCTAATACCTAGAATAAGAAGACAGTCGAAAAAATATCACCCTGATGAAATCTTTGTTCTGAACCATTCCTATCATAATAATGAAAAGTCAGGGGGTTCGGCCGCAGATGTCCCAGGTAATAAAATCCTCACCGTGCGCTTTATCGTTGACCCTCACAGCAGGTAACCTCACAAATTCCATAATATATGAATTAAACTATTTGATGTGCCAAACCGAATTCGTACGTCTACCTTTAAATAGTAAGGACTTTGTCAGTTGTTGGGAGAAAACAAAAAATAAATACAGGATGAACCAGAGAAAACATTGGTACAATTTGGCGTCCAGAAGTGCAGAGTGATTTCAGCGTTTGATTTATCGAAAAATTATATACGGAATATATAAAAAATTGATGTACAGAATGTATCGAAAGAATTATATACTGGGTGTATTGAAAAATGACGTAAATACGCATAATTAGAATCGATAAGGGAAAAATGGGTCAAGCAGACGGCTATCTTTGCGCATAGTGGTAAATCAGCGTGTATTAGAACAGGATCGGCCGAAAACATGGCATCGATCAAAATAATCAAGATGACCGCCTAGAGAAAACAAATATGGCGTTGATGGAAATATAAATTGGGTAAGTCACCTATAGAGAAAATCGAACATGCCATTGAAAATATGAAATAAGATGGTCTTCTAGAAAGAAAAAATCAATATGGCGTCGAATTTTTGGATTAGAATGGCTCTCTACTGAAAAAACAAAGGATATGTATATAATGAATGAAGCAATTCGCTCCCTCAGAGGTTATATATGGGGTTATTCTACGTGTGAGTTATCGTAAAAATAATATACAGGATGGATCGAAAGAATGTCTTTACAGGGGAGATTAGAGAAAAACATAGAATTGCTAGTGCAGATAGATTTTATCGTAGTATAAGGTGATATCCTCGTATGCGAAGAAAAAAAAATATACAGGATGGATCGAAATGATACTTGTATGGACTGGACGTTGGTCACCAACAACTTCGAATCAAATATTTGGGATTTTATGACTCAGTTTTACTCCAATGAAATTTCATATCAAGCTCCTAATTCTCTCCGGTGGTAATAAAATTCTATTTCGCCCTATACTCATGAAAAGAACCATCTTATGCGGGATAAATAATCAAACGGAATTGATACAAATATCGGAACGTAGGAACCTGATGTGAATACGCGAGTTCAAGACTATACTTCATATACAGCCTATCAAATGAAATATAATGCGCGAGTTCAAGACAGTTGAATCCATAGAGACAAAAGAAGAAAAGTAGATTTTTAACCACATTGAAGAATCATGTCTCACTTATTAATATTGCTATTTGGATGTATTTCATATAAAAATCACTAATATCTCTACTGATACCACTCACAAAATGTGAAACCTGCGATGAGGTATACTCATATAAAACACCTGTCTATTGAATCATATGATTTAACAACTGTATATTAGTCATTAGGAATTCATCGAATAATCGTATTCAGATAGTTCAACACAGAAGTTCACACAGATCGATGAACCTTCGCCACTGCGAGCAGGGAGGAAAGTCGATATATTTGTCGTCATATTCAAACGATTATATTTTATAATGGAGAGCTCTTCATCGAATGATTCGGAAATTCACCGTGGAGATCATCAATTCCATTACCATCAATAATCTAATTCAAGCTACATATGATTATTATATGGATAATAATACGATAAATGCCTGCATCGAATTTCATTCCACTCATTACAATTATATAATGATACGATACACAATTTTTCATTCGATACATAAAATCTTGCACACATATGATATCATTTCTATATTATTTTTTTGTTCGTTTTCTCTCTTCTCTCTCATCGAACTTTCCCATCAAAAACGTTATGCTATTTTGATTGATTTTCGCTGCATAGAGTGTTCAATGAAATATTCGTAAGGTGGAGTTAGATTTGCATAAGTTATTTTCTCTATATCCCATTAAATATGATGGAATATATCAACAAAACGAAGAAGATATCGACTCTGCAATAAGAAGATTGTGCTGTCAACTATGCGACATGGGGATGGATGCTTTACACGCAACCAACTACGATTTGAATGTGTGTTTCGACGAAGTTGAAGTTCAACGTCTCTACAATTTATCTGAAAAATATAACATTGGAGTTGAACTATGTCGCCGATATGATTATGGTAGCCTCAGTTTAGATGAATTCTGTCAGCAAATGATGGAAGAAGAGGAATTGCAGGGATTTTTATACGAAATTCATAGATTTCTACCCGCTAGCATCATCGAAAAGTACAAACTTAATCGGGATTCGGATGAAGAAGTAGATGAGGATGCAGTCTCGCAAGAAAGAGACGAAGGTTTTGAATCTAATTAAATCATAATTATCTAATATATTGTGAATTATTCCATCACAATTTATTCTACTATGGAGCGTGTAAATGAAAAAATAAAGCAATGTATAAATATATAGAATTTTATTTCATTCGAATCTTCTTCTGAATTTCCCCAAGATACGGTATTTCGTAATCTCCCTAGGTTTTTACTGATAATTAATCAAATAATTAGTACCGTACTGCATAGAACAAAACAAAGATTGATATATATTATATGTCCTTTGCACATGTCGTTGTTTCATTACTGGTATACATCGAATAAAACTCAATTCGGTAGCGATTATAATTGATACATTCAGCTATATAATAATCTGAAAGCTATCTATATAACGCAATCTTCATTGAGAAGTGAAATAACTGATTGAATTTTTAAAATGCCCCATAGGTTTTCGAGCCCCATTTCTGGTATATACTTACGCTAAATAGGTAATAAATCGGGTACCATTTCCAGTTTTTATAATCATCTATCAGAGCAATCTAATAATTATAGCGCCATCTACACTGAAATGTGAAAATAATTATCGGTATCGGTTTATCTTTGGAAATAATAATGAGTCGAGTAATTTCAAACTTTTGTGATTGAATGAATCGAGCAGTTATATATACTAATTATTCGTCGATACGAAATAAAGGACTATAATGCGCAATACCTTTGACATATTATGAAATAAAGTATATCATATATTATTTATATTTTGGTATATTATTTGATGATTTTCAAACAACACGCAACACGTTTTGCCGAAATTAATGAAATATCTGTCTGATTGGAAAAATAATCGAATGAAATGGGAAGTAGGAGCTCGCGAGATAATATATTGAAGGTTAGTTCGTAGTTGGATGAAGCTCTCATATTACAGATGTTTGTACTAAGTCGGTGAGGTAGAATTAGATTTTATTCATCTACCCATCAGTAAAGAATTAATCAAAGAGTTATGCGAGTAATCAACTACCGACGACAATATATGAAAATATTTTGATCTATTCGACAGCAGCTTTGAAATTCCTTCCTGATCCTCCCTCTCTCTTTTTTATCTCCAGTAAATCATTTTTAGTCATTGTAAAATATATTCAATACATCAGTTGAGATGAGCAATAACACATCATTCCTTGAAGAGGGCTATAGATAAATGATGATATGAATTCACAAATAATGGGGAATATATTATTTTAAATGATAATGAGATTATAACTAATCCGCTCTGACCACACTACCTACCTCTCCATTATACGGCCATTCGAAACGATTGAATGGGGGATTCATACCTGAGGACCAATAACATTTTAAGGTGCTTCTGGGTGTATGCCGCAAAATTCGGACAAAAGACACGAAAAGTCTTTCACACAAAATACGATGATTTTCAATCATCCTTGGTTTTTACTGACAATCAATCAAATAATTAGGAAACACATATCGTATATGGCATAGTACAAAACAAAAATTGATATATATTATTTGTCCTTCACACATGTTGTTGCTTCATTAATGGTATACATCGGAAACTTAATCCGGTTGTGATTATGATTGATACATTCAGCTATATAATAATCTAAGAGATATATAGAATATAACACCATCTGCATTGAAAAGTGAAATAACTTATAGATTTTTTAAATGCCCCATAGGTTTTCGAGCTCCATAATACCTCAGTTTCTGGTATACCTATATTTCTACTTTGTATAATCAACTATCAGAATAATCTTAGCACTAGCGCCATCTACACTGAATGGTGGAAATAATTATCGGTATTGGTTTATCTTCGAAAATAATATACACTCTATGACATCTATCGGTACAAATTGTTGGATGAGGGTAATGGAAACATGAAGAAAAGAGAAGAAAGCTGCTCTTCACGGGACGTCAAACTTCCAAATCTGTTCATGTGATTAAAATAAACTAGAAATTTTATGCGGCATCTCGCGGTTGGGGGTCAGGTGTTTTTAACAACAAGACGATTTCATTTGAAAATCATCAACTGGTGGATGCGATTGAACCTGTAATATAGTAGCAGACAAACTAATGAACAGAGATTTTGCGTGTGCTACAACGTTGCTTGTATCACAACCTTTGTGATTTGTGGTCCTTTATTGATTCGAAAGAGATTCTAATACCTATCCGACAACAATAATATACTTAACATCTCCCGTTAAAATAAAAATAACAACATAATTACAAAGTACTTTAATAGATAATGCCGATATACCTCAATAACGTTACGATACATTTCATTTCTTTGGTATTTTCAATACTCGTAGGTGACGATGTTATTGCTCTCATCCTATCGATTAATTCATTTACATCAGTCCAATTTTCCCACTCGTACGCCAAGTTTTCTGGAATTTTATCCGCATTATTCGTACTAATTCGTTTTGATGGAAATCCTCTTCCGGTATCAATCTGCCCTGGCCCCTTTCTGTTACGGTTTGGTGGAAATAATAACGAAATAACGAATCTATACTTCCAAGATGAATTGGCGTTTGTAGAATTCCTCTGGTCATATTTCTTTTTATGCGCACTACGCATAATTAATATTTTCTTGTATTCTCTCAAGTCTTCTTCGGTGTATTCCTCCTGCTCCTGCTCCTGCTCCGGCTCCTGCCTCGGAGGTTAGGTGAGGCCTCGAGACGCTAGATTCAGAGGTTAGGTTAGGTTAGGTTAGGTTAGACCTCGAGACTCTAGATTCAGAGGTTAGGTTAGGTTAGGTCTCGAGACGTTAGTTTGTTAGGTTAGGTTAGGTCTCCGACCTAACCTAACCTTTGAATCTAACGTCTCGAGACCTAACCTAACCTAACCTCTGAATCTAGAGTCTCGAGGTCTAACCTAACCTAACCTCTGAATCTATCGTCTCGAGGCCTCACCTAACCTCCGAGGCAGGAGCCGGAGCAGGAGCAGGAGCAGGAGCAGGAGCAGGAGGAATACACCGAAGAAGACTTGAGAGAATACAAGAAAATATTAATTATGCGTAGTGCGCATAAAAAGAAATATGACCAGAGGAATTCTACAAACGCCAATTCATCTTGGAAGTATAGATTCGTTATTTCGTTATTATTTCCACCAAACCGTAACAGAAAGGGGCCGGGGCAGATTGATACCGGAAGAGGATTTCCATCAAAACGAATTAGTACGAATAATGCGGATAAAATTCCAGAAAACTTGGTGTACGAGTGGGAAAATTGGACTGATGTAAATGAATTAATCGATAGGATGAGAGCAATAACATCGTCACCTACGAGTATTGAAAATACCAAAGAAATGAAATGTATCGTAACGTTATTGAGGTATATCGGCATTATCTATTAAAGTACTTTGTAATTATGTTGTTATTTTTATTTTAACGGGAGATGTTAAGTATATTATTGTTGTCGGATAGGTATTAGAATCTCTTTCGAATCAATAAAGGACCACAAATCACAAAGGTTGTGATACAAGCAACGTTGTAGCACACGCAAAATCTCTGTTCATTAGTTTGTCTGCTACTATATTACAGGTTCAATCGCATCCACCAGTTGATGATTTTCAAATGAAATCGTCTTGTTGTTAAAAACACCTGACCCCCAACCGCGAGATGCCGCATAAAATTTCTAGTTTATTTTAATCACATGAACAGATTTGGAAGTTTGACGTCCCGTGAAGAGCAGCTTTCTTCTCTTTTCTTCATGTTTCCATTACCCTCATCCAACAATTTGTACCGATAGATGTCATAGAGTGTATATTATTTTCGAAGATAAACCAATACCGATAATTATTTCCACCATTCAGTGTAGATGGCGCTAGTGCTAAGATTATTCTGATAGTTGATTATACAAAGTAGAAAAATAGGTATACCAGAAACTGAGGTATTATGGAGCTCGAAAACCTATGGGGCATTTAAAAAATCTATAAGTTATTTCACTTTTCAATGCAGATGGTGTTATATTCTATATATCTCTTAGATTATTATATAGCTGAATGTATCAATCATAATCACAACCGGATTAAGTTTCCGATGTATACCATTAATGAAGCAACAACATGTGTGAAGGACAAATAATATATATCAATTTTTGTTTTGTACTATGCCATATACGATATGTGTTTCCTAATTATTTGATTGATTGTCAGTAAAAACCAAGGATGATTGAAAATCATCGTATTTTGTGTGAAAGACTTTTCGTGTCTTTTGTCCGAATTTTGCGGCATACACCCAGAAGCACCTTAAAATGTTATTGGTCCTCAGGTATGAATCCCCCATTCAATCGTTTCGAATGGCCGTATAATGGAGAGGTAGGTAGTGTGGTCAGAGCGGATTAGTTATAATCTCATTATCATTTAAAATAATATATTCCCCATTATTTGTGAATTCATATCATCATTTATCTATAGCCCTCTTCAAGGAATGATGTGTTATTGCTCATCTCAACTGATGTATTGAATATATTTTACAATGACTAAAAATGATTTACTGGAGATAAAAAAGAGAGAGGGAGGATCAGGAAGGAATTTCAAAGCTGCTGTCGAATAGATCAAAATATTTTCATATATTGTCGTCGGTAGTTGATTACTCGCATAACTCTTTGATTAATTCTTTACTGATGGGTAGATGAATAAAATCTAATTCTACCTCACCGACTTAGTACAAACATCTGTAATATGAGAGCTTCATCCAACTACGAACTAACCTTCAATATATTATCTCGCGAGCTCCTACTTCCCATTTCATTCGATTATTTTTCCAATCAGACAGATATTTCATTAATTTCGGCAAAACGTGTTGCGTGTTGTTTGAAAATCATCAAATAATATACCAAAATATAAATAATATATGATATACTTTATTTCATAATATGTCAAAGGTATTGCGCATTATAGTCCTTTATTTCGTATCGACGAATAATTAGTATATATAACTGCTCGATTCATTCAATCACAAAAGTTTGAAATTACTCGACTCATTATTATTTCCAAAGATAAACCGATACCGATAATTATTTTCACATTTCAGTGTAGATGGCGCTATAATTATTAGATTGCTCTGATAGATGATTATAAAAACTGGAAATGGTACCCGATTTATTACCTATTTAGCGTAAGTATATACCAGAAATGGGGCTCGAAAACCTATGGGGCATTTTAAAAATTCAATCAGTTATTTCACTTCTCAATGAAGATTGCGTTATATAGATAGCTTTCAGATTATTATATAGCTGAATGTATCAATTATAATCGCTACCGAATTGAGTTTTATTCGATGTATACCAGTAATGAAACAACGACATGTGCAAAGGACATATAATATATATCAATATTTGTTTTGTTCTATGCAGTACGGTACTAATTATTTGATTAATTATCAGTAAAAACCTAGGGAGATTACGAAATACCGTATCTTGGGGAAATTCAGAAGAAGATTCGAATGAAATAAAATTCTATATATTTATACATTGCTTTATTTTTTCATTTACACGCTCCATAGTAGAATAAATTGTGATGGAATAATTCACAATATATTAGATAATTATGATTTAATTAGATTCAAAACCTTCGTCTCTTTCTTGCGAGACTGCATCCTCATCTACTTCTTCATCCGAATCCCGATTAAGTTTGTACTTTTCGATGATGCTAGCGGGTAGAAATCTATGAATTTCGTATAAAAATCCCTGCAATTCCTCTTCTTCCATCATTTGCTGACAGAATTCATCTAAACTGAGGCTACCATAATCATATCGGCGACATAGTTCAACTCCAATGTTATATTTTTCAGATAAATTGTAGAGACGTTGAACTTCAACTTCGTCGAAACACACATTCAAATCGTAGTTGGTTGCGTGTAAAGCATCCATCCCCATGTCGCATAGTTGACAGCACAATCTTCTTATTGCAGAGTCGATATCTTCTTCGTTTTGTTGATATATTCCATCATATTTAATGGGATATAGAGAAAATAACTTATGCAAATCTAACTCCACCTTACGAATATTTCATTGAACACTCTATGCAGCGAAAATCAATCAAAATAGCATAACGTTTTTGATGGGAAAGTTCGATGAGAGAGAAGAGAGAAAACGAACAAAAAAATAATATAGAAATGATATCATATGTGTGCAAGATTTTATGTATCGAATGAAAAATTGTGTATCGTATCATTATATAATTGTAATGAGTGGAATGAAATTCGATGCAGGCATTTATCGTATTATTATCCATATAATAATCATATGTAGCTTGAATTAGATTATTGATGGTAATGGAATTGATGATCTCCACGGTGAATTTCCGAATCATTCGATGAAGAGCTCTCCATTATAAAATATAATCGTTTGAATATGACGACAAATATATCGACTTTCCTCCCTGCTCGCAGTGGCGAAGGTTCATCGATCTGTGTGAACTTCTGTGTTGAACTATCTGAATACGATTATTCGATGAATTCCTAATGACTAATATACAGTTGTTAAATCATATGATTCAATAGACAGGTGTTTTATATGAGTATACCTCATCGCAGGTTTCACATTTTGTAAGTGGTATCAGTAGAGATATTAGTGATTTTTATATGAAATACATCCAAATAGCAATATTAATAAGTGAGACATGATTCTTCAATGTGGTTAAAAATCTACTTTTCTTCTTTTGTCTCTATGGATTCAACTGTCTTGAACTCGCGCATTATATTTCATTTGATAGGCTGTATATGAAGTATAGTCTTGAACTCGCGTATTCACATCAGGTTCCTACGTTCCGATATTTGTATCAATTCCGTTTGATTATTTATCCCGCATAAGATGGTTCTTTTCATGAGTATAGGGCGAAATAGAATTTTATTACCACCGGAGAGAATTAGGAGCTTGATATGAAATTTCATTGGAGTAAAACTGAGTCATAAAATCCCAAATATTTGATTCGAAGTTGTTGGTGACCAACGTCCAGTCCATACAAGTATCATTTCGATCCATCCTGTATATTTTTTTTTCTTCGCATACGAGGATATCACCTTATACTACGATAAAATCTATCTGCACTAGCAATTCTATGTTTTTCTCTAATCTCCCCTGTAAAGACATTCTTTCGATCCATCCTGTATATTATTTTTACGATAACTCACACGTAGAATAACCCCATATATAACCTCTGAGGGAGCGAATTGCTTCATTCATTATATACATATCCTTTGTTTTTTCAGTAGAGAGCCATTCTAATCCAAAAATTCGACGCCATATTGATTTTTTCTTTCTAGAAGACCATCTTATTTCATATTTTCAATGGCATGTTCGATTTTCTCTATAGGTGACTTACCCAATTTATATTTCCATCAACGCCATATTTGTTTTCTCTAGGCGGTCATCTTGATTATTTTGATCGATGCCATGTTTTCGGCCGATCCTGTTCTAATACACGCTGATTTACCACTATGCGCAAAGATAGCCGTCTGCTTGACCCATTTTTCCCTTATCGATTCTAATTATGCGTATTTACGTCATTTTTCAATACACCCAGTATATAATTCTTTCGATACATTCTGTACATCAATTTTTTATATATTCCGTATATAATTTTTCGATAAATCAAACGCTGAAATCACTCTGCACTTCTGGACGCCAAATTGTACCAATATTTTCTCTGGTTCATCCTGTATTTATTTTTTGTTTTCTCCCAACAACTGACAAAGTCCTTACTATTTAAAGGTAGACGTACGAATTCGGTTTGGCACATCAAATAGTTTAATTCATATATTATGGAATTTGTGAGGTTACCTGCTGTGAGGGTCAACGATAAAGCGCACGGTGAGGATTTTATTACCTGGGACATCTGCGGCCGAACCCCCTGACTTTTCATTATTATGATAGGAATGGTTCAGAACAAAGATTTCATCAGGGTGATATTTTTTCGACTGTCTTCTTATTCTAGGTATTAGATGTCGTAGTTAATCGTTCATTGTTACGTCACACTACCTCATAACTTGAGAATTTAATTGATGTAATAAATTATATTCTACCTACGCGAGAACGTGGAAATGGCAATTTTAGGTCTATGCATTATTCGGCTCGAAGGCTATACCTCCGGTCGTTCACTCCTCAGATCCTAGATCCTCCTCACTTCTTCTACTCTGATCCGCCACCGCCGCCACGATCCACCTGATCCGCCACCTCCGCCACCTCCGCCGCCACCGCCACCTCCGCCACCTCCGCCGCCACCGCCACCTCCGCCACCCGTCCACCGTCCACCACCCGTCCACCGTCCACCTGATCCGTCTTCACCGGCGTAAACCCTCTACTAATGTTGACTGAGTTAGCATTTTAAGTAAGTATACGTTTTTATTGTATTCTTGAATTTCATCTCTTCAACTGGGCTGGTGGTCGAGTGCGTTGAATCGCTCTAGAGGGCCCAGGTTCAAATCCCGCGGCGGCTGTTGGAAATATTTATTTATTTCTATAGTAAGCGGGAGGAGATAGGTGACCAACCGAACATTCTTAGTACCTAGATTTCAATCCTTGAAGGCCCCCGTCTTCATTACTCATACAAGTCCCAATGAGACTTCGAGGGTTGCTTTGCAACTAAATTGGCGGTTGAAAACACTTTTCAAACACTTTTCTATGTGTCTTCCACTACTACATCTTTAAAAGTGTTAGGACCAGTTGCATAAAGAATTCAACAGATGATTGAATATTCAATTTGTAATGGCAAAGCAATCCTCACCTCGCAAATTAGCAGACTTAATCCTACGTTAAGTTAACAGAAGGCTTGGTGGAGTTTTATGCAACTGATGGCACTGACCTATTCAATAAATCGAAATCATGTTCAGTAGGTATGTACTCAGACCAACAATACCCATATCGTCGATTACCCCTTGGTCGAAATTGATTGGATAATACGAAATTACTCAATAATAAAAAGAACCTTATTTGTAGTAAACTTGATAGGAAACATTTTCAGCCAGAATGAAATTTTCTGTGTATCCATTTATTAGCGTTGATTTTTGGGGGTGAGGCTTACAGATATAACTTGTTTCGATTCTGAAAAGTCTTCTTCCATTTTTAATACGCTCATATCAATATATTGAAAAAAAAAAACAGCAGAAGAGGAGTAGCTGCTATTGATACAGTTTTCGATGAGTAGGTATATCCTAGGTCAATATCTACTTAATGGGTGTAGAGAGATGAATGGTTATGAATGTGTCGAAGTTTCGCTCTCAATAAATGGCGGTCGGTTCGAAACTCACAAAATACGTGCTCAGGTCAACATACGTAAAAATAAAAATACAAAATTACCAACAAAATTTCTTCGCATATCCTAATCCGTCCCATACAATCCGGCAACACCGCATCCGTTAACTCCGTCTTTTTCCGTTGCAGGTTGCCGGCGCTGCGTTCGGCGCGCTCGCACACACTCGCGCCCGACTGGAGGGGTAGTCAGCTGGCACCGGCGTCGCGACGTATCATCCTCAGTCGACGGCGAGCGTCCCTGCGTATCTACTGTGTCTGTGCGGCCGCTCTGCCGGTCCATCTCAACAAGAATCTGAGAGAGGGCCCTCATTTCCTCTGGTGTTTGTCTCTGTGCGCGGTGTTGTGTGATGCAAACCACCCGGCCTACTGCGGGATTGTTTCATTTGTTCTGTGCGCGCCCTTTTTGACATGTTTGTGCTGAGAGAGCGAGCATGATGGGTGTTGTTTGGGTGGTTTTGGCCGTTTGTGCGGTCTCCTCGTGCTTGGCCTCGTGGCAGGAGAATGTCAGGCCCAAGATGTACGTTCAATTAGGTGAGTCATGGTCGCTTCTCTACTGTTTACTACGAGGTTTACTACGAATTGCGCGAGAAATTGCGTGAGGTCTGGGGAGACAGCGTGTCACAAAGTCAGTCGATCAACTTTGGCATTCCTACCTACCTGCATTCAAGTCAAGTTCAAGAGTAGTGTTCCGTACCGAAGTGTATGCAAGGATGACAGATGGGTCATTAGGTTTCAATTCGGTTTAAACGGGTTTCAATGAATGAAAGTGTGCTTATATTGACAACAACAAAGAGTACAGTGACGATCGTATCAATTATAATCTATCAATATTAAATATCGGCATAATCTCGGGCATAATAATAACAACGAGTCGGATCAGGTGGTAGACATTACACAGTGGTGTCTAACAACACCAGATTCAAGTATTAATATGTATTGATATTCCACTCGGGATAATTATTTATATAGTGTGTCACACTTTACATGGAAGCACTTCCGTAACTTCCGTCATTATGGAGGCATAATGATGAAAGTCCTATGACTGATGGAAATGCTGGAAGTGCAACTAACTGTATACAACATGATGGTATTGGTCTCGGTATTGGCCTAAGATATCGTTCGATGATTCGTTATAAGGACCGCATCTCAAAAACGATACAACTTCCAAATTTGTTAATTTTTCGTGGAAACACACTCGTGCCTTCCTTCATTTTCGAGGTTTAATAATGAAACTCTCATGACTATTGTAGAGTTTTCAAATTTCATGATTCTTCCTCGAAAAGTATAGGTATGGAATATACGGGGTGCTTCCATGAAAAGTGGGGTATCGGGTATAATATAACAACGAGTAGCATGTCTGGACAATTCCTTTGGAAAAATAAGAGGAGAAACATGTCAATATTGATGAGTAGGTACTTGCCATTACCCTCGCCATTACCCTCTAAATTGCGAATATTTCCGAAGATATTTCAATATGTTTAGTTTCAGCCTCGGTTTCAGCAGCGAAAGCTGTTTGTTTAATATTAATCTCGATACCTCGCTCGATACCGAATAATACCGAAATATATCCTATACCTACCTTAGTATTGAAATCTCTTGTTCATATAAAAGTAAGTAAGTAAGACCTTCGGAATATTTAAGTTCCTCCACCTAACTCACTGCAGTGGCTTTAAATAACAGATTTTTGGTGACTACAGTGATTTTCAACATTAGGATATTATTCGAGCGCCTTGGCTTTTGAGCAATTTCATCGATTATGTCTTCCATAGAAATATTTATAAATAGAAATAATTAATGAGAAAAGGAGTCTCCGCTCGAGTTTCCGAATCTGAATTGGGGTATAATCTCGGGGATAATGATGAATTTTGCAAATTTTGTTTGTCTCTGAGCGAATAAACTAATAAACCTAGCAGATTTGAGTATTCGACTATTTGTGTCGAGATTTGAGTAGGTACTTCCAAAACCTCTAGCAAAAACTCCAAAACCTATATGTAGGTACTCACTCGGGTACTCATTATGACCATGTTATTTCACTGGCTTGCTTGAATAATTTATGTGATTTCGGTTTCTATCCATTCAATGTTATGGATTTCAAGTTTTAATTAAAAATTTCGTTTCGTGGTTGGTTTCAATTTTATTTACGAGTTGAGAATATTGAATAAGCTCATGTGCATCAATGAACTGGGCATGACTACATCTAGTGACAAAAATAAATCGTGTTTTCATAATTAACCTCCCGCAAAATGACTATTCCACAAATATTCGATTAGTTATGATCCAACCTCATGTGATTCAGGTTATTAAAGCTATTTTCAGATGAAACAAAAATGTATAATGCAAGGTATAATGTTTCTCAGTAAGGGTAGAGGAATAAAAATTGTATTATAGATTTTTTTTCAATAAGATTGAAAAAAAATCTATAATACAATTTATCATATATTATCAATTCTGAATGAATTGATAATATATGGGGTTCTCTTTGAATTCCAAGCACATTTTTCTGGTGAAATTTTTTGATATCTTGTCAATTGGACCCATTTTTTGGCACCACAGGTCACGTGATGTTAGTCGTAACGGATTTTTCACATGTCGAACGGCCATATTAGAGTTTTTCAGAAATATCAATAACAAATTTGTTTCCCATATGTAGCCAACTTTATGGCGGACACCTCGGCGGACACTGTATATAACTGAGTATTAGAACCGAGATTAGAACCGAGATCAGAACAGACAGATTCAATAATATTCTATTCATATATAAATATTATCCAATCGTCAGTATGATGATTATCTGAAACTCGTAAAATTTTGTGCTTCAACTACGATACTTAGCGGTTGAAAACGTTGAAAATAATAACAAAAATATCTGTTCCGTCTCGTTCCGTTTTTTCGATTTGTGCCACAATAACCAGAGATATTTAGGCAAAAAAGTACCAAGGTAAGTACCTAACGCGACCTAACGTAATTGAATTAACAAGATAATGAAATGAAACGCATTATATAAAAAAGAAAACTGAATAGCTCGCTGAATAGGTAAATAAGATATTATGGAATGTAGAAATTACTCAATGAAGGTATTCATTCGTTAATTATTCGTATTCTCGTTCGTATTTATTTATAGGAATAGTTAGATATTCCATGTTAACACCATATTATACGAAGGTCGTTAATCATGTTATAAATTGATTAGCCTGGGAGCTGAATTAATCGATTGTTTTTGCAGCTTTATCCGTTATATTCATTCGTCAATGACCATAATTCATGGAAGATAATTATTGATTTCTTCCTTAACCAATGATTAAATGATTATCACCTCGATTATCACAGTTAACCGAGGTGTGCTTATATCCGACCTTGTATCTAAACGAGTTTTTAGGTGATAAATAATAATTGTCCAGTGATTAAGTATATAAATTAGGCGCATCTTCAAATAATACCTATTGCTTCATATTTTTGTTTTCTTCTACCTTAGTATCTCCTGATAAATATCTATGTTATAATCATGTATTATTCTTGTCGCTGTTCTATTCTCGATTAGAATTCATTTTTTCATCTATCATTAGAATTGATTATTTTCAAGGTACCTATACGTACCTCAGAAAATTTATCGAACTTGGTCAACCAATGCAGAAGCTGAATCTGTTTTTCTGATGCAACCGACTCAAAAGTCCTCCATTTTTGTTCTGAAATTAGCTCTTGAAGTTTATTTTTCTCAGACTAACACAACAAAATGATTAATATGTATGTTTCTAGGCAACACTTTTAGTGCCTAGGAGATGAAGTAGATTTTTTTAAATCCTAGGATTTAAAAATGAGCATTGTGATATGATTGTGATAATTATTTCAGAAGGAAATAGCTCAATAAGAACGAACAGCATAAGTAGTCATTAGTTTCATGAAGAAACTAGGAAACAAATGCATATAGCTACATAATATTCAATATTGGAACAGCAATTGAAAATAGAATAAACCAGATTTGTCAAAAGTTATACAAATACAAAATATTCCTGTCCTGTTATAGGTAGGTACGTATAGGTATGTGTCTTTATATGGCCTCTGTGCTTGAGGTAATAATTGGCCAGCACGTTCTTTATGACTTCTTATATGGGGCTCGGAGCCACATTCGAGGTGAATTTGAGATTAACTCATGTATCCATTCAATTGAGCTTGTATAAAAAATGATGAACCTCCAATACTTCCACTCCAATGGATTTCATTCTCTAAAAAATATCAAATGAACAATAAAACTCTACATACACCTAAAACTCGATATAAAATGACCGAGAAAATGACAGGTCAGGTTAGTTCTTCTTTTTCTTCTTTTTTGTGTAATTGGCCTCTGTCTGCCAGAAAATTGGTCAAGGTTGGATTGTCGTGAGCCGAGTCGTGAGCCAATAGTGGTTAGAGCGAGGGTTAGAGTGGTTATTTTACTCACATTTAATAAATCAGATATCCATTATTTTCATTCATTTCATTCGAATCAAAAGTGTCTCTGTTTGACTGCACAGTAAAAACAAAAACTGGGTATAGTTAAAATTAACTACAACTTGTTGCTCAGCTCGATCCACTAACCTTATTTAGTTAAATTAACAAAAGTACATTTAGTCGAATGAATCTTCTCAATTTGTGCAATAGTTTTGTTGACAAATAACAAAACTTAGTTGCGAAATCATACTAGTTTTTTTGGAGTTACTACAAAACGGTTTTGCGAAATCACCGGATATATTTCGTATTTTCAACAATATTCTTTCGATAAAAGTGAAACTAATGATGGTGATTTTACAAATCATTTTGGTTAATTAGAACTAAATAACGTAGTGGATTGGTATTTTATTTTGTTACTTTATCAATATGATATTCTTAATTCAAAAATATAATTTTGCTCTTTCAAATATAATGTTGTGAATTTAACAACATAATATTAAATAAACTTAATAATAGCATATTGTCGATTTCACAAGTTCAGTGGTATGGTATGAAAATTTATAACCTCCATTAAGCTAGCACAACCACCTTGGATTTTTTGACTTTTTATTCAGCCATAATTTAAGGCTGATTTAAGGCTAATTTATCACCCTATTGCCGAATTTTTTGCTCTTCGTTTAACACGTAAAATCTTGGGTTCTGCTAGCTTAATGTTAAGCTGGCAAAACCACTTCTACTACAAAAAGTTTTCGAAGGATCTGATTACATCATAATTTAAGGCTCATTTAAGGCTCCAATCCTAGCCTAATGCCGATTTTCTTGCTCTCCGTTTTTAAAATTAAGCTAGCAAAACCAAACATAAAAGAAATAGTTTATGAAAAATCTTAACACACCATAATTCAAGGCCCATTTAAGGCTCTCATTGTAGCCTATTGCCGAATTTTTTGCTCTTTGTTTCTGGAACAAAAAATCGGACTTAGGTTCAGGTATGCAAGTGTCTGAGCTAAATGAATCGAACATTAAGGCCAATGTTTATGGAAAAACTGAATATACCATAATTTAAGGCTCATTTAATGCTCTAATCCTAGCCTGATGTCGATTTTCTTGCTCTCCGTTTTTTTAAAAAAACCGTGGGTTTTGCTAGCTTAACCGTTAAGCTAGCAAAACCAAACATAAAAGAAATGGTTTATGAAAAATTTCAACACACCATAATTTAAGGCCCATTTAAGGCTCTCATTGTAGCCTATTGCCGAATTTTATGCTCTTTGTTTTTGGAACAAAAAATCGGACTTTGGTTCAGGAATGCAAGTGTCTGATGAGCTAAATGAATCAAACATTAAGGACAACCCGCAACGGATTGAAGGAACGCGTGTTTCTTGGCGTAAAACAATAGTATATTTGACAATAAACTGATATGCGTTGATAATTTCTGTTTGGAAATCTTCATTTTCTGGCAATACAAATAGAATAGGTACCTATTATGAGCACACGAGTAAAACACTGGTAGTCGTCAGAAAGTTTTTACCAATTGTCCATTTTGGTGATCAGTAAAGATTTGGTTGGAATATTTACTAATTTCTGAACACCATTAAAAGTGAACTGTCACCGCTGCGCAAGAGGACGCAAGAGTGTAGTTGTTTGTGGTAAGTTTAGCAACGTTAAGGAAACAACCAACTGCTACCTACAGTTGAAAGTGAAACGTTTCGAATACCCAAAAATGATGATGAATGATGAAATGTTAAGCAGACCAAATTAGTGCATAACAGGGTCGTGACAATGTAATATTGAGGTCGACTACGCATCTCATGTTTGGTTGCGAAACTTTTTCAGACACGTCGCCGCAACGTCAAAATGCTGCTTGGAAAATGAAAGGCAGAAGAGTTAGGCCCAGTTTACTTCTGAGCGATTTGGATTTGGTGATATTAGCAGTGAAAAACTCAATGTTTTAATTGGTAAGTTTCAATTCATACTGTAATTTGATTTAAATTGACCAATAAAAACAATAACAACATTGAATTTTTCACCGCTGGTATTGCATTAATCAAAATCGCTCAACTGTAAACTGGGCTTTACGCTTGTGCGTCAGATTTCAATTATTTCAATGTCATCATTGTTACCAATCGAAGATGTTTCTGTTATTTATCGATATTAAATCCATTTTTTGCTTCGCTAGTCGTACTCCAAACTACGCGTGCGACAAAATAGCGTTTTATAAAACTTGTATCATAATATACCATTGTCTTTACGATTTACGTTCTTCAAGCGATTGTCAAAACAAATCATAACGACATTCTGCATTTTGTCATGTTCGATTGGGTGGATTAAGGACTTTTAGGAATGTTCAATGTCATTCTCTTCCTGATTTGAACGAATATATTTCCTCATTTAGTAAACGATATGCGAAATTATGATTGTGTTTATAATTATTTTGTTTTCATATTAGTCTCGATATAAGTAGGTACCTTTTGAAACGTGTAGTGTCACCAGGAACTCTTAATACATGAAAGAGTCACCTCGAGAAGTTTTTGAAGTGGGAAATCAAATCAACTATGCGGGACAAATTCCATATAGTTAACCATACGTCGTTAACTGCTGAGGGTCAAAATTGACAAAACCCGCAATTATTTTGAAACTGATACCATAAAATCGCCAATAGGCTAGAATGAGAGCCTTCCTTTTCCATAAACTTCATATTTTATGTTTGGTCACGATAAAAAAAAAACGAAGATCAAACAATTTGCTTATGATCTGGAATAAGAGCTCAAAATGAGCGTTAAATTATGGTATATTCAGATTCTCCATAAACATTGTCCTCAATGTTCGATTCATTTAGCTCAGACACTTGCATACCTGAACCAAAGTCCGATTTTTTGTTTCAAAAACAAAGAGCAACAAATTCGGCAATAGGCTACAATGACAGCCTTAAATGGGACTTAAATTATGGTGTGTTGAGATTTTTCATAAACCATTTCTTTTATGTTTGGTTTTGCTAGCTTAACGGTTAAGCTAGCAAAACCCACGGTTTTTTTAAAAAAACGGAGAGCAAGAAAATCGGCATCAGGCTAGGATTAGAGCCTTAAATGAGCCTTAAATTATGGTATATTCAGATTTTCCATAAATATTGTCCTTAATGTTCGATTTATTCAGCTCAGACACTTGCATACCTGAACCAAAGTCCGATTTTTTTTCCAAAAACAAAGAGCACAAAATTCGGCAATAGGCTACAATGAGAGCCTTAAATGGGCCTTAAATTATGGTGTGTTAAGATTTTTCATAAACTATTTCTTTTATGTTTGGTTTTGCTAGCTTAACGGTTAAGCTAAACGGAGAGCAAGAAAATCGGCATCAGGCTAGGATTAGAGCCTTAAATGAGCCTTAAATTATGGTATATTCAGATTTTCCATAAATATTTTCCTTAATGTTCGATTCATTTAGTTCACACATCTGCATACCTGAACCGGAGGCTGAACCAAAGTCCGTATTTTTTTCCCCAAAGCGAAAGAACAGAAAATTCGGCGATAGGCTACAATGAGAGCCTCAAATGGGCCTTAAATTATAGTGTGTTTAGATTTTTCATAAACTTCATCTTTTATGTTTGGTTTTGATAGCTTAACGGTTAAGCCTAGCAAATCCCTCGATTTTTTGGAAAAAACGAAGAGCAAAAAATTCGCCTATGATCTAGAATGAGAGCTCAAAATGAGCCTTAAATTATGGTATATTCAGTTTTTCCATAAACATTGTCCTTAATGTTCGATTCATTTAGCTCAGACACTTGCATACCTGAACCTAAGTCCGATTTTTTGTTCCAGAAACAAAGAGCAAAAAATTCGGCAATAGGCTACAATGAGAGCCTTAAATGGGCCTTGAATTATGGTGTGTTAAGATTTTTCATAAACTATTTCTTTTATGTTTGGTTTTGCTAGCTTAACGGTTAAGCTAGCAAAACCCACGGTTTTTTTTTAAAAACGGAGAGCAAGAAAATCGGCATTAGGCTAGGATTGGAGCCTTAAATTATGATGTAATCAGATCCTTCGAAAACTTTTTGTAGTAGAAGTGATTTTGCCAGCTTAACGTTAAGCTAGCAGAACCCAAGATTTTTCGTGTTAAACGAAGAGCAAAAAATTCGGCAATAGGGTAATAAATTAGCCTCAAATTAGCCTTAAATTATGGCTGAATAGAAAGTCAAAAAATCCAAGGTGGTTCTGCTAGCTTAATGGATGTAAATTTATAAGCAAAATATGTACCATGAGAAAAATTAATCAAACTCAATGAATATGTTTCAATTCAATTTTATTTGAAAAATGAGGGCATTCACAGTTTCATGAAGAAAATCAAAATAATTTGAAAAATAAACACTCTAACAGATTTCTATACATTGAGTAAAAAATGTACATATATGATTAACCGAATATTACCAGCGGATTTGGTAAAACTATCAGAAATGATATAATTCACGTAGATGTATTCTTTGCCTGTTTATTCCATCTCTCGAACTGGAATCCCCGTCTAGAATGAAACAAAAAGGTGAATGATGAATCAGGAATAACATGAATTTCAAATAATGAGATTGAAATAAGAATGAATGAAATAGGAATGAAAAAACTCAAAGGAATACTTACGTTTGAAAGAAGTTATTGAATATTCTTGTGTCGTCAACCCTGAACTCCTATTTTGAAAAATTTTAAGAATGCCTTCAGGAAATCCCTCGAGAAATCCGCTTGTAGTTCCATGCTGAGCAACTAGAAGGAACTTCTAACTTCCAAGTGATGAACATATAGTTGCCCAAATTGAATGATGCTGAAGTTATAAGATGACGAATTTCATCTGGAATCAACTGCATCTTTCCATAAATCTCCAAAATATCTGCAATAATTGAAAAAAATCGGATATGATTTCAATTATTATTGTTGAAGGTACTGGGTAGTTTGTTTGAACATGATTAGTGAATTTAACATCAAAAATTATAGAACAAGCATACACCGTAAAGATAGCATTAAAATACCTCTAGCTTATTGGAAAAGACTATTCATTATAAGTACCTACTGAATGGTTTGAATAATAATATACTATATAATACCCTATTGATATTGAGTATGCTGAAATTGAGTAAAGCGCTTGATTGAGTTTTTACTCAAGGGTAGATCTCATCTGCTCTAGGTCAATGAATACATTTTTCGTCTACTTTCTGTTGCAATTTCTCTGTTGGCGTTTACTACTCTCGTATACTGATGCTTCATTTTTCACTCGAATTTTGTGGGATATGTTGAATATAAATTAGGTCAACCACATTGATATATTATAGCTGAAAAAGGTAATGATTATTTACAAATTGGTTTCTTACCAAAACAATATTGCCTTTATCTTTTTGTGGAAGTTGGGCACTCTTATTACATTGTCAATACATATTATAGTCGATAATAATGCATTAGATGAATCACGAAACGGTTTTGGAAAATCACCAAACATTTTGTATTCGTAACAATGTACTTTCGATTAAAGTTAAACCAATGATGGTTATTCAACAAATCAATTTGGTTTATTACTACTAAATATAATGAAATATCATTTCATTTCTTACTTCAACAACAAGATATTGTCAATTCAACAAATGGTTTGGTATGGAAACAAATATATTCTTGAATGAATATGTAACTAAAAATAAACAATTAAACCTTACCTTCAATATATATTTAATATGCAGCAATTCTTCATCATCGACCAGAGATTAGTTCAGTGAATTTTAACTTGATGGAGGTGTTGCTTCTTTTCTGATGAGACAAAACTGTGCACGCTCACCTCACACCGCACACCTCAACGACACGAAAGACTACCAAGTACTGAGCCTCGTACTGAGCCTACCTCATTCTGACTTGCACATCGTCGTCAAACGTTGATTAGATGACAACTACTTTTTGGAAGATTAAATATTTGTTCACTCAAATTCATAGAAATTAACAAAAGACATAGTATTTTTCACTAAATTTTTTGTTACGGACATCTTTTAACTAATCGTTGTTGTGAAAAGAACAAATTTCATCATTAACAAGTTCCTCGGATGAATTTTATGCTAATATTGATATAATATTTGTGGTTCTTAACAAATTTCTTGCTATTTTCAACTAAATAGACATTAACAAATATATATTTTTTACTGTGTGTGTCATTTTCGAACCTAATATGTTAAACATTTCGAACTTTCATGTAAAAGCGAGTATAAAAGATAAAATTGCTCGCAAAATTGATCCGAAATTAAGTAGGTTATGTTCAATTGTAGACAAATCGGTTGACAATGTCATTTGCGAAATTACTGAGCAAGAAGCTATATCACCGAGTATATCATTATAGTTATATCATAACAATCACCAAATATTACCGGCGAATTTGTATTCGCTGCATCACAGTAGTTATACACAGTGACTCAACATCGTGGCAAAAAAATAACCGAGTAATAACTATTCCATAATGGAAGTATAATACGAGACATGACCGACATCATACAGAAAGTGTTTTCAATAAGTTTCTGATGTATATTACTAATAAGAATGGCGGTAAATGCGAGGGTAAATGCGCCATTGTGTATATAAACAGCGAGATAAACAGTGTCCGCCATAAAGTTTGCTACATATGAACATATGATGGGAAACACTCGGGAAAACATTTGTTCAAATTTCTGAAAAAATGTGATGGAGGTTTGTTTCTGCATGTCAGACAACTAAAAAAATTCGTTACGACCGAGGTTGCGACTTTTATCACGTGACCTCGAATTTGGCGGGAATTAAAAAAAGTTGTCTGCGGTGCCCGAGGCGGTGCCAAATGATTATTGTTCAAATCCCGGTTCAAATTAACAAGATATCGGAACATTTCATTGAGAAAATGTGTTTGGAATCCAACAAGGACCCCATATACCTACCCCAAAAATCATCTTATTCCCTCGCTTATTCCTTTACCCTCGCCTCCACCCTTACTAAGAAACATTACACATTCTTGTTTCATCTAGAAACACCATCAATAACTAATATCACATAAATTTGGCAAATATCGGCAAATATTCATAGAATAGAGATTTTACGAGAGATTACTTTTTCGGCAACCGTCCGGAAAGTACGTACTTTCCAGACGATTTTTTTTTGAGAAAGTGGCATTTTTTCGGCCTAGTCCGGGAAGTACGTACTTCCCGGACTAGGCCGGGAAGAATCACATCGTTGTTGTCATTGTAAATATGAAAATCTTGGTAGTATGGTTTTGATAAATGCAGTTGATCATTACCATAGCAGCAAAATAACGACTGACAGCTATCTGACATAAAATTAGCTAACATTTCAATTTTTGAAAGAAATGTGTTTCTTTGATTTGTTATTCTACACGGTTGCCGAAAAAATTGTGTACGCAACACGCCCGAAAACAGTTTTTTTGGACTCGCAGACTTCCAGGACTCGCTACGCTCGTCCTAGAATTTTGTCTACTCATCCAAAAAAACAGTATTTTCCGGACTTGTTACGTAAATTACTATTAATACTCGATTAATTACGAAAACAAGATTTTGTCTTGTCACTATTGGCGAGTAACGTACTTAGCTCGGTACTTAGTCATATACATATACTCGAGTATATAAGCTGTGTTTTGATCGAGGTTTTGATGCACATGAGCTTATTCAATATTGTCAATAAGCTTCAAATCAACTAATATTTGTAATTTAATTTTATATTTTTCGGCACCATGTATAAGTACACCAACATCTTTTTTTTTAATTGCCGCCAAATCTGAGGTCGGTTGATACAAGTTTCAACGGATTTTTCCTCGGATTTTCCAGTTGTCAGACATGCAGAAATAAACCGTATAATCAGAGTTCTTCAAAAATTTCAACAACAATTTATTTCTAGATTTGTTGCCAACTTTATGGCAGATACTGTATATATATTAATAGGAAGGCGAGTAGGAAGGAAATTCTTTGCAAACGAGTTCGCTGACCAGTTATGGTGGATTTATGCAGCGATTTTAAGTCATAAGTTTTAAGTCGTAAGTTTTTAGTCATAAGTCGTAAGAAGTTCATTCATTGGTTTTCAATGTTTCCATTCATACACTTGACATAAGTTTTAAGTTGCAAGTCATAAGTTTTAAGTTGAAGAATGTTGGCCAACTTTTATCTCTTATGGCTTAAAACTTAAAACTGATCATTCTTGCGCATCTGTTCGAAGTTTCCAATTCTGTGACGGTTTTTTATAGGTTATCGTCTGTGATTGTGTTGTTTATTCACACTTATATCAGAATCATTAGATTATAAAAAGAAAAAATGGATATTGATGACTGATATTGTAAAGTGACCACTGACACAACCACAGAAATTGACCAATGGGAGAAGTTACCCTTAAGACATGACAGTCCCTAATAATTCCTGCATAAATGGTCCTTTTTTCTTTATGTCTTTTTTCTTTAAAATTGCTGCATAAATCCACCATTAGAAGACAAACTAGTAGAATAGTTGAGTTCGCGGCAATTGCATTTAGAAAACTCTTCAAAGTTGTCAAAGTATCCATACTCAACACTTACCTATTCATAAGGACAACTCTGGACGAATCAATGTGATCTTCTCGAGATGAGAATAATAGTCAATCAAACCTGAGATGAGGAATCAACTCGGGAATCAATAACCTCGTCAACAAGCCGACTCGGAAATTGCAGGCTCCTTAGATGACTTCTTCGCCGTGGTTCCTTCAATTTCCGCCTAGTTTTATTAGTCTTTCGTGTTCCGCCAAGACGATATAAGTATTCCATTTTCATTTTAGAGGCCAATTGGAGTTTATATTCATTCACCGACATGGGTTTCCTATAGCGTACGATAGACGTTGCGTGTTCGGAATTTTAACCGGGGGCAATGAATAAAAATTGGAAATCAATAATTATAAGGTGATGTGAAAATTGAATGTTTGAATTCGTCGAGGAATTCGTAGACGCCGATGAACTATTATCTGAGATTTTATCTTCGACGTGATCATCATCTGTGAAATTAATTTATGATCATGATTCCAAGTAGGTAAGGTCTCGGGTAAGGTCGAGGGTAAGGTATATACGAGGCTATATACCGAGGTATACCGGGTGTTTCACAGTGGATGGAACATTAGAAGTATCTGGAGAACAGAAAGACATCATTTCGAAAATTTGTGGTCGTCGATAATCAAACTTGCTCTATCCGTCTAAAATATTTTCATCAATACAGTGTTGCCGCTTCTATCGAAAAGTAGCTTTGTTATTTTAAATGGAACACCCTGTATTTTTTTTCATTTCTCGATTCTTTTTGAAGAGCTGATTTCGTCGATATATCATACTTGGGGAATAGCGAGAAAGATTACAGAGATATAGGGTGTGAAAAATCGAGATTTCTCAAGTTTAGGAATTTTTTGTGTCGAAACTATTCATTTCTGCTCAAAACGGCTTACATGTCCCTATCTTAACTTTTCATTTACTATCTATTGACATTTAATAGAAACAAATAGAGGGTGATGCAAAACTCAAAATTCTGAACCACCCGTATTTGTTTCAATTAAATATCAATCGTGAGCCGTTTTGAGCAAGAATGGATATTTTCGGCACAAAATATCCCTAAATTTGAAAAATCTCGATTTTTCACACCCTATATCTCTGCAATCTTTCGCACTTTACCCCAAGTATGAAGTATCGACGAAATCAGCTCTTCAGGAAGAATCTAAAAATGAAATAAAATACAGGGTGTTCCATTTGAAATAACAAAGTTGTTGCTACTTTTTGATAGAAGCGGCAACGCCGCAAACGCTGAAAGTATTTTAGATCGATAGAACAAAACTGATTACCCACGAAATCTAATTTTCGTGATAATCCTAAGTCCTGTTCTCCAGAAACGTTTAACCTACCATCGACCGTGAGTCACCCTGTATATCTATGTCACGGTCGAAGTCATGCACGGTATATTCCTCGGTATATTCTATTATTCCCAATGGTAGGTATAACTATTTATCAATACTACTACATTCAGTCTTTACCTACTTAATACAAGGCGTCCGGAAATTATGAGCCAAAAACTCAAGAGATGGTTCTACTTACAAAACTGAGATAATCAGTTCGTGTGACACGTTTATGCCATTTCACAGGAACTCAAATATATCGGAATGATAAGGTGTCAATTGAGATGTCAATTCAGAAAAAAAATTGTTTTTGTGAGCCTTTTTGCTAGTTTACAGAATTGCTTCAAATTCAATAGACACATCAGTACTTGGTTTGTTTTCGTATTTTTTTTACTGATTCAAGCTATAATGTCTTGTTTGAAATTCACGAACAAGTTCACGAATAATAAATTAAAATCCGAGTTGAAACCTTTGGCTTTGGTGTAGCTACTTACTACGTCGAATAGTGAATAGTTAAGTTCGAGGTTAAATTTACAGAATAACACGGAGATAAAATGCATAAAAAAATTTCATTTGGCTCCAAATGTTCATGTCATCCATTCAACATAAGAAGTATCCAGTTTGATCAGTTGCTAACCAACCATAAACTCGACCATAAAGCTATAATTTCAAGATCTTGATACCAAACCAAACGAAGCTTTCTGTGGCCTACGTTAAGTAATATATTTTTTGCTTTTTTTTGCTATTCAAACTGTGGACACCCTTTACTCATATGTATATTTATTTTATTCTTGTCAAGTTGTTTATTCCTATTTTAGTCTCCACCTTATGTAGCTGAAGCTTTATTTATTCAAACCATCTCATCCTCGATTTCATCACATTGTTTTCTTGATTATTCGCATCAGAGTGTAAGATTTCCGCAAGTATGGCTTCTATTTGTTCAGATGCTTGTTCAGATGGGCCCACCCGATTAAATTCCTGGAATTATGCGCCCAAGATATGTTGGGTATGACGTTCATGGGTAGCACCGCATCACAGTGGGATGCTGTCACGTCAGATGCCCCAGGTAGCCTTCCTTCATGGTTTATTTTAGCGGTTTAGTGGTAAAAGGAGAACAAGAATGAATAATTCTTGTGGAAGAAGCTACCTTCTCATTCGTTGGATTTTCTATGTACAGTGTGTTTCTGAAAGTTCTGTACAAATTGATACCACATCAAACTAATCTGTAATCAGCATAAAATAATTGATCTTATATTTATATATCTGGTGCCCAAATATTTAATATTTATACAAAACGCCTAGGAATTTTTAATGGTTCAAGAGCATGTGCATGATCTGTACAAAAAAAACATATATAATTTCTATTAGATCGTGTAAGCGCTCGTTCCAGCGGTACTTACTTACTAGCAGTGCTGCCGCTCTGAATTTCCGCAGCGTACTGAAATTCTCATAGAAATGCGAGTTGAAATGGTACTGAAACGTACCGAAAGATGGCATTAAAGAACTCTAATAAGAAAACAGATGATTTCGCGCGAGCGCAGTATTTAAGTCTTCATTGCGCATGCGCTTGAAGAATTTTATGTGTACTTTGTGATTTGGACATGATTGTTACAACTGTCATAAATTTTCACTTCAGCTGTGCACTTAAGGTTGATCAGCTTTCCCTAGTCCCCAGAAAGTCTGTTCGTTTGTGCATGCTCAACCTGCTGAATCTGATTTTTTGTATATAAATATCTCTGTTTATCAAATCATGTAAACAGAGATATAGTCATAGAGAAAAATCGAGTTCAGCAGGTTGAGTGACAACCGAACAGACCTTGAGTCACATATTTCTATTACTTTCATGTCGTGTTCTTACTTCAGCTCTCTCTTTTCAGTATTCTCTATGTTATTCTTTCATTTTCTCCATTCAGTGCGAAAAGGTACTGAATAACATGGGTTTCAAAAATAGTCGTACTGACGTAACGAAACTACCAAGGGGTAAACCGCGCTCAAAATTGTGTACACCAAACTCCAAATCTGCCAGGAATTCCAAAGAATTACAAACTCGATTCCAAAGCATTCCAAGGAATTATAAAGAATTCCAGGGAATTTCAAATAATTCCAATTGTTCGTACATCAGAATTCCAGGATTAGAATCCAAGGAATTCCAAGGAATTCCAAGAATTTTCAAGGAATTCCAGGAAATTTCAAGAAATTCCAGGGAATTCCAAGGAATTCCATGTTTGTAGACTAGAATTCCACCGCGGTTTACCCCTCGGAAACTACTCAAATGGTACCGAATTCAGTACTAAAGTACCGAAACACCAGCACTGCTTCCTAGGTTCTTTTGTGGTCAAATCTCGAGTAAAATATGTGGCACAAGAGTTTCACCTCCTCAACATTTCTACCAGTTCCCTTGTTCTTCACGAATTCCAGTGTAAATGCCTGAGGAAAAGATTTTCTTACACTGTTTAATATTCCCTCGTCGATGTCAAAATAATATTTCTGCGGAATGTAACCCCTTGTAGTGCAATGAATGTACCTCGGGATGTTCACAATCATAGTGGGAAGTGATCTGGGACAGCAGAACTAGGAGCTAGTTCGAGAGCTAGTTGAGACTGTTCTCGTTTGTAGAGTTTGCTCAAAGTTCTGACGTTCGTTTCGTTTGAGATTTCCAATTCGGGACCACCCTCTTGAAGGAATATACAATTTGTAAAACTATGAATCAACTTTTTATCAGCAAAAGCAATACATCTCATACGTTATTTGAGGATTGAATTAATGATGATTAAATTATTGTCTTGTTTCTACGACGACCTTCATGCTGTTTTTCGCCTCCTTTCTCAGGATTCTCTGCTTGTCACCATCATCTTGATGTACATGTTGTTTACTAGCTTCAACCGCAACTATTGTATGAGTCTGAACAAATACTAGCCTGTGTATGCATAACAGGTGTAATGAAAACGTGCCCAACGGCCGCTATTGAGGTAATCTCAAGCCTCACATATAGTAATGGAGAGTATAGTGAAAAGAACAGCATATAGAATGACCAAAGGGGAACCACTGAACGCAAGTTTCGACCCCTAGAAATAACCAAACCTGGGATGCACCAAGACGAAATAACAAAAAAGTTCAGCTTTGTTACATAATTCAATCAAGAGAGAATGGGATGATGACATCATCGTCAGACTCATATGGATCCAGAACAGAAGGTACTGGAATACGAGGTTATGGGCCTGGAACCAAATAAGTACTCTGAAAGTCTAGGTGAATTCCTAAGAATTCTCCAAGCAGAAATCTATGCCATCAAAAAATGAGCCAAGTTCGAGGTCCAGTCCCCATCAATGCTCTTAACTCCGATGTAACCAATTCCAAGATGGTTTGGAGGTACCTATGAACTTGAAAAGAAGTACAGGGTGATTGTTTATATTTTTCTCAATAGCTATCTCAGTTAATATTGGTCCTACAAAAACGTTCAAATGGACAAATATGCAGCATTTTTTATGGGCATTCAGAATTCAGTACTAGGAAATGCAAAAAAGCATCGCTAACCTAAAAATTTTACAACAAAATATCCCAATACTCGATATAAACTATTAGCAGAAGAAATAAAATTACTGAATTAGCAAGAGTAAAAATATTTAACTTGAAGCCTCGCATGAAGCCATCCGATATCCCAGCCCAAGTACTGAAGGAACTGTTTTAGTCTTTGAGACATCATGAACGGCTGGGCAGCAGAATTTGTTACAATTCATTCTAAAGGTCGCATTGTATGACATCCCCATTAAACATATGCAGTAATTTAGAGAATTACGTTGACGAGATATTTTAATGTTGGGAAACTAGCGAAGACAGATATAGCAGCTTCAAACGCGAGTTTGAACACTATACAAAGCTCAGATTCAACCACCACTCGAGTACTGCAATCATAGCAAATGTCATTTCACTTGTCTCAGTAATGATGTCAATCATATTTCCACCAACTGATTCAAATTCTCTCGTTGAAACTTGAACTTAACAGGAAGCGGACTCGTGCTGTGATACGGCCAAAGTTTGTTTGCTGAGACCGCTGAGATCATACCACTCGCATACCATTCGCTCGACGGCCAAGATGTCTCGGTTGATTGTTTAATGTTAATTGGACATACTATATCGTCATAGCCTCGGTGTATCTCGATGCATTCGAAACAGGGAACACTCTAGCAATCACAAACACTTAAATAGGGCTTCGTATATCGAGTTAATCTCGTTATGTATGGTTTCTTAATTCCTACCGATTTCTCTTTCATTCAAATCGTCTGTCTAAAATATTAGTTTATTCGAAAGTTTCTTTGACCATGATATTTTCATTTTTTCATATCAAACCTCAACCTAAAACTTGCAGACAAATGAGCAGGCAATTACTTCGGCAATCACAAAATCCGTGATTAATAACTTCGACGGATGAGTAATTCCTCGAGTAATTTCTTCAAACTTTTCTTTAATAAATGTGTTAGTTGTAGGAAATGCATCCACCTCGTATACGCTGACATCAGTATCAGTTGCTCAATCGGGTGAATCAGTGATACGATGAATCAAGGGATCTTACGTGAAGGAGTTAGGTTGAGAGTTACAGCTTAGACGTTAAATCAGAAGGATGAGAGACCAAAAGTGTGTATAATTATTGCTTTGGTGTATGTATTTCTAACATAGTAGAACATTAAATTTCACTATGGGAAGGTGGAAGTTATTTTTGATCTCGTTATCTTGTTTGGATCGTGAGCTAGCTTTTGAGTTTTTCACTTGGTTTTTCATGAAATAATCACGATTTTGGAAAATATGTTAGAAATACATACTTCGAAACAATAATTATATACACTTTATTCTCTCATCCTTCTAATACAACTTCTAAACGGTAACTGACTCTCAGCCTAACTTCTTCACGTAACATCCCTTGATTCATCGAATCACTGAGTCACCCGATTGAGCCACTAAGTGATACTGTCAGCGTATACGGGGTGTATGCATATCCTACCATATCCTACATATCCTACATTCGGCCATCCTGGGGTTAGTCTGTCCTCAGACTCTATATCGTCCTTATAACATGATGCGGATACGTGCGACTTTCGCACATTTTCATGGTGACTTTCACCCACTTACATAGCGACTTTCGCTCTTATTTCATGGTGACTTTCACCCACTTACATAGCGACTTTCGCTCTTATTTCATGATGACTTTCACCCATTTACATAGCGACTTTCGCTCTTATTTCATGGTGACTTTCACCCATTTACATAGCGACTTTCGCTCTTGTTTCATGGTGACTTTCACCCACTTACATAGCGACTTTCGCTCTTATTTCATGGTGACTTTCACTCATTTACATAGCGACTTTCGCTCTTATTTCATGGTTACTTTCACCCACTTACATAGCGACTTTCGCTCTTATTTCATGGTGACTTTCACCCACTTACATAGCGACTTTCGCTCTTATTTCATGGTGACTTTCACCCATTTACATAGCGACTTTCGCTCTTATTTCATGGTGACTTTCACCCATTTACATAGCGACTTTCGCTCTTGTTTCATGGTGACTTTCACCCACTTACATAGCGACTTTCGCTCTTATTTCATGGTGACTTTCACTCATTTACATAGCGACTTTCGCTCTTATTTCATGGTGACTTTCACACACTTACATAGCGACTTTCGCTCTTATTTCATGGTGACTTTCACACACTTACATAGCGACTTTCGCTCTTATTTCATGGTGACTTTCACTCATTTACATAGCGACTTTCGCTCTTATACCGGTGACGTTCACCAATATGCTTGAGAAGAAGAATCCTTCACCTTCGCCACACAGGTCACAAGGACCACTACCAACTGACACCTTAAACCAATACTCCCTTTCCTCAAAGGTCCTCGAGGTCCATTCCAGGTCCGAAATAATAAGATTCTTATAACTGATGACTTTCACCATGAGTTACCTTATTCAATTTCAACTCCAAGACATTCCTTTGGTTACTCATTTTCGCTTAGAAAATCTTGTTAAACATATTACCACTAAAGAAACTGATGGATTCAATATCCCACCGCTGTCTTTGGTAGAAATACATACTTCGAAACAATAATTATATACACACTTTTATTCTCTCATCCTTCTAATACAACTTCTAAACGGTAACTGACTCTCAGCCTAACTTCTTCACGTAAGTGAATTCCTTGATTCATCGAATCACTGAGTCACCCGATTGAGCCACTGAGTGATACTGTCAGCGTATACGGGGTGGATGCATATCCTACCATATCCTACAAATATCAAGTACTGACATGTGTGAGAAGATTCTTATTCGTTTATCAAGTACTGACATGTATGAGAAGATTCTTATTCGTTCGTTATCCTACCTGTACTATTGATGATACTGACCTATGATTCAGAATTTATTGCGTCGTTTTTTAGTCATCGCGATAACGGTCGATTGATAAAGCATTAAGAATGATAACGATAAAAACGGTCAGTCTTGTGTTGATATCTCGGTTGATATTGACGAAATGACAAGAAGACGTGTGGAATTGGGGTGTGGTTATTATTAGAATACAGTTCAATAATCTCGTTTTCGTTGGGGTTGTTGGATTATTCTATAGAGGTGGGATATGTTTTGTTTTGTTTCTTTATCCCTGAGATAGTGTACCTATTGTGAGACATCTAAACCGGCTATGGGCTTGTTATGAATTTCATCGAATGTTTCTTCATGTTTTATGTTATTCACTTGGGTACCGATGGATCATGATTTAGGTATATTTTATAAGTTCTCATCGAAAAGATCGATAGGTTGTGTAGCGTCATCGATTTTTTCGATGAGTTCTACAGTTTATTTTTGATATGTTCAATC
Source organism: Chrysomela aeneicollis (assembly GCA_029955515.1). Lineage (NCBI taxonomy): Eukaryota > Metazoa > Arthropoda > Insecta > Coleoptera > Chrysomelidae > Chrysomela > Chrysomela aeneicollis. The sequence continues at coordinate 5,820,827 of JARUHQ010000009.1, read as the reverse complement.
GAGTGTTCAATAATAAGGAGTATTGTGTAGGTATCCTATATTTAGCATCATTGTGTCTATAAGGGTGAATCCCAATTCATCGTTATGTAATATATAGTAAATATATACAGGGATGAGTTCTCGGATGAGTTCCATTACTGACTTTATTGTTGAATATTAATATCCAGAATCTCGATTAATGCCATGCAGGAGTATGACCTTTAGGTCACCATCGAGGTCGCCACATTGGTATCAATATAACTTCAGTGGTATAGCTGTGAGTATTGATGTCTTCCATGGGAGAAATAATAATATATATCCAACACATGTTTCAAAGATGCATACATCCGTTAGCAGAACATGAATAGATCATTGAAAATATAGCGGTAGCTAAAAGTGATTGAAACATTAGCTTTTTATCTAATGATTCTCTTCAATCGTGCACGAATCAACTTGAGGGTTATCCGAGGTAGTGTCTGATCCATCCGAAGATCTATCAGATCATCAGATGTGTCATCAGCATAAAAAGCGAGGGGTTGACCACATGGGAATTTCGGGAAATTCCTTTATTTTTTTCGTCAGAAAAAATACGAAATTTGTGTTATTGCTGAACACACCAATAAAATCTGATAAATTTTATCTAAAAATGTTAAATACATTATTTTAATCATTATAAGGTCTAGCTGGAACGATTACAGAAATATATGTTGTGAAAAATTGAGATTTTTCAACTTTAGGATTTTTTTGTGTCGAATCTATTCATTATTGATCAAAGCGGCTAACATATCCTTGACTTTTCATCTCGCTTTTTATTTCCCATATATTATTGATATTGAAATGAAATAAATACAGGATGGTTCATAATTCTGAATCCCCTGTTTGTGATTCAGTTGAATATCATTAGATAGTAGGTCAAAAGTTAGCCGTTTTGACCATTAATGAATAGTTCTGACACCAAAAAATGGATAAAATAAGCTTTTCAGGGAGAATATAAAAATGCAACTAAAAACATAGACTTTTCTCTGGACTTCCATAAGAAACAATATAAATTTTATATGCCACAATTTTTGGGATATCCTGTATATTTCAAAATACTTCAAAAATTTAGCCTTTATCAACTTACGAACTAGTGAAATGGGGAACACTTTGAAAGTTTTGCAGTTTGGCTTTAAATCTTTGTCGCACTCGGTCGCACTATAATCGTGAACCACCCTGTATACAAAATTGAATCATTTGTCTAGATATGATGATTTACAGTTCACACCCTAGATTTGCTGGATTTTTTCTCAATAAAAATATGCTTTTTTTGGATTTTTGTTCCTACGGAATCAGTTTTTGGAAAAAGGAAGGGAAGAAAACAGAAAAAACTTACATCTGAGGTGAAATCAGACCGAATCAGGTCATCCTTTCCTCGGTATTTCCAGATAATAATGTTGATACCATCATATGATTGATTTATTCTGTTTCCGACGAGGTTTTTGATATAATACAATACAGCCCAGCCCGAGGCCCAGACTCACTAAATTTCGAAATGTTGATATCGATATAATCCGGTATTATTGACATAACTCTGAAGCTAGGTCTGAAATTCTTCTTGAACTCAGAAATCTCCTCGGAAATCCCGAACGAATTTGTGTGATGTTCCAAAATATTTCATATCACCGGAATTTCGAGTATTATCTACATTTAGTGTTGAAATTCCATCATTATTTGTTCAAATTAACATATTCTTTTCATAGAAATTCCGGGGACTTCCGAGGAATTCCGAGAAATTCCAGTTTATAGAAATTCCAGTGTATATACACATTTTCTCCTAGTGGTCAATCACTCGATAAAAAGTGATGTGAACATCATCAGTTCAACTCGGTTCAACTGAAATGTCGAGTTGACTTCTTTCTGTACTATTTCCTATTATGGAGACATTTTGCCTCGCGTTTTTCAGTCCAACTGAGGGCCATACTAGTTAGCAATGCCGTAACATTCTTATTTCCTAACAGAAGTTGACGATATACACAGTCAAATGCCGCATGAATAGCAGAATATTACAACGGGGCACTCCCCAGTTTGAATGAGACCGATAATTCTATTTCATCTATTTCCGAGTCCATTTCCACATGTGATTTATTAGCATCCGAACTGGCAACGTAGTCAAGTCAGCATTAGAAAAGCTAGGATTTTTGTTTTTTTTACTGCACGATAGGAAAACCCGAGGAAAAACCTATAATGTTCGTGGAGGCACATTGTGCAAGCCAGTAGAAGGACATTGAGAAAGGAAATGGGCATTCGAAAACCTATTTGGGAAGTGATTTCCACAATTTCGCCGTTCTATAGAAAACAATATTTTGATAAAAAGTAGTTCGAGAGGTCTCTGCTTTGACAATGAAGAGGTGTACAGCATGCTAATAATCTCGCAAATAATACATACTTCACCTCACAATAGTTTTATACCAATCTTTAAACACTCGTTGACCAAAGTTTGATATATTGGGAATATGAAAATACTCTACTTCATTCTGAAAGACTTGGAGTTGAATAAAAGATCAATACTCATTACCTACGTTAATTTCGTGGTTAATAATTGAACAATAATCCCAATATGGAATATATTCACTAAAACATATATAGACATATTATGATGAATGTTCACGTAATTTCTGTTACTTTGAAATTATTTTTCAATGTTCGGGATGTTCCAAAGAATTATGCCATATCAAAGTTATTTTCCTTTTTCTTATGGAATACATCTGGGAATACTCCATATTTTATTGTATTTTCAGATTCTCTCTGGAAAGCTGGTTTTATCGATCGATTATACGTATGGGTCTAGCTGGATCGGTTACAGAGATATAGGGTGTGAAATATCAATATTTTTTAATTTTTTGTGTCGAAAACATTTATTAATGATCAAATCGGATTGCATGTTCCTATTCTAGTTTTTTAATAACCATCAATTGAGTTTCAAATGAAACAAATACAGGGTGGTTCATAATTCAGGAATATGATTCAATTAATTGTCATTAGATATAGGTTAGGTTAATACATAATACATAAGTTAATACAGGAACATATAATCTGGTTTGACAAATAATAAACCGAGGAGTATACTATGTTCGAATTTCTATGGATAGCTCGATTATTAATAGATTCTTTCAATCGAGCTTTCAATAGTATTTCAATATATACTATTCAAATCCATCTGGAAATCTGTAATATTCTCGGGAATATACATATACAACTGTTTTATGACATTGATAAAAAAGTATCACTGTTTCAGATCCGCGCTTTTCTATCGCTTTTTGACTTGAATATGTGCACCCATATAGGCTGTTTTCATTCAAATCTTCTGAAATCTTTCATCGTGGTTTCAAAGATTAAATTGCATCCTGTCGATGTTTTTATCCCTGATTCAGAATTAATTTTCATAAACGAGGAAACAATAGGGAATTTATTCAAGAAATAAGTAGTTTCTTTCACTTTTCCCGAAGACTTTGGTTCTGTGAATTGTACGGAATTGTACTATCTATTCTTTTTAGAGCTCTTGAATTTCAAATCGTCTTGCTTCGATACACATTGAGGCAGATAGCTCTTCTGCCTAGCAGCCTTTCCTGTAAATGTCATGAGCATAATCTGATGTATAATATAGAATGTGAGTTGAATGACCAATGAATTCTATTTCTATAATATACATAGGAATAGACAGATTATAGAATAAGATACGTGATTGTGGTACTGAATTGTGCGTTATAGATCAATATATGTACGAAAAGAATGAGATAAAAATTTTTGGTTGGCCATGTCTTGCAATGATTATAATACTAGCGGCCGTATTCGCCGTATCCTTTTAAGCTAAGCTCAACTTAAGCTCGATTTGAAAGCATACAATTTCCGTATTGTTAAGCGATCTTAAACCCTAAGCTCAAAAGTATACGGCGAATACGGCCGTTAGTGTTTTACTCGGTGTTTCATAAGTATAATATACCATGAAGTCAAATTAACCATCGATATATATCAGTCTCATACATCTCGCTATTCAGGGATAATTACTGTGTTCATAATGTATATAGCCAAGGATATAGGATGGTGAAACAGCTCTTCAGTTGTTTCTGCGAAAAACTTGTAGACCGTTTGAGAAGGTAGTAATATTTCAGCTACTTGAATGAAGATGGCGGTAAGATCGATTATCGAAGAAGATTTCTGTTGCTTACGTATTTCTGTGGTTCGCATCTGACAGACGTGACTTGAAACGGCATTAAACAATATATTTTCTATAAATCTGGAATGAATATTGATATTTTGACTCTTCTCAGTCATTTTTCATCTAGAACAGATGAAACTGATAAAAAGATGACAGAAGCACAGTTTCTGTTTTACCGACACAAGGTATGTCGCCATCTCTGTTAATTTCAGGAAATATTACTACGGTATGAAATCAAATAGGCAAAGGTCTACACTTTATTCTAGTGCTTGTTAATAGGAAGAGCCTAGTTACTTTGGCAATAAAGATCAGCAATTTTATTATTTTTTTTATTTTGGACTCTTTCACTATCAAAATTCAGTATGATGATGAGAAATTGAAGTTGAACAGATTTGAGTCAACAGAACTGATTTTTCCGGGCGTCCAGGGCCGGTCTGGTGTCGGCAATAATTCACAACTTTTTTACCATAAACTCTGCCACTTTCATATTTCAGTATGATGATAGGAAATGGAAGATGAACAGATTCGAGTAGACAAAACAATTTTTCCGGGCGTCCAGGGCCGGTCTGGTGTCGGCAAAAATTCACAACTTTTTTATTATAAACTCTGCCACTTTCATATTACAGTATGATGATGAGAAATAAAAGTTGAACAGATTTGAGTAGACAAAACAATTTTTCCGGGTGTCCAGGGCCGGTCTGGTGTCGGCAATACTTCACAACTTTTTTACTATAAACTCTGCCACTTTCATATTTCAGTATGATGATAGGAAATGGAAGATGAACAGATTCGAGTAGACAAAACAATTTTTCCGGGCGTCCAGGGCCGGTCTGGTGTCGGCAATACTTCACAACTTTTTTATTATAAACTCTGCCACTTTCATATTTCAGTATGATGATAAGAAATGGAAGATGAACAGATTCGAGTAGACAAAACAATTTTTCCGGGCGTCCAGGGCCGGTCTGGTGTCGGCAATACTTCACAACTTTTTTATTATAAACTCTGCCACTTTCATATTTCAGTATGATGATAGGAAATGGAAGATGAACAGATTCGAGTAGACAAAACAATTTTTCCGGGCGTCCAGGGCCGGTCTGGTGTCGGCAATACTTCACAACTTTTTTATTATAAATTCTGCTACTTTCATATTTCAGTATGATGATAAGAAATGGAAGATGAACAGATTCGAGTAGACAAAACAATTTTTCCGGGCGTCCAGGGCCGGACTGGTGTTGGCAATACTTCACAACTGTTTTATTATAAACTCTGCCACTTTCATATTTCAGTATGATGATAAGAAATGGAAGATGAACAGATTCGAGTAGACATTATTAGTTAGTTAGTTAGAATTATTTAAGTTATTATCCTCTCTGGTGTGGGGTTAACTCATCAAAAAATGAAAAAGAGAGATGTAGCAACGCTATAGTTGAAAACTGGTTCGGTTATGTCAAAAATGTTCTCTTGAATGGAATTCCAAATCAAAAATGTACCAGATTTTTACGATTGGTAAGGCAGCGAATATTATCCATACATAAAGAGTCAGATTGAAAATTCCGAGGAGAAATTGTTCAAATAAAAAAAGAAAAGCAGTGGTGGAAACATGGAAAAAACAGAAAAAATGCGACACAATTATTTAAAAAAAAGTTTGATCAGTAGATTTGTAACTGAAAAAGAGCCCATCAAAGTTGAAAAGTTATCCAATTCTTTAGTTGCTGATCCGACATATTATGTAAGCTCTTCAGCTCAATTCCATCAAGATAATAAATTCTATGTCACCAAATATTCAAGTTTAGATGTTCCTATTATAAATATTTCAGATTCTCAGGATTTTTATCGACTCTCTAATGATTTGAGTAACCATAGAGATATGTATTTGAATGATACAATTCTCGATACATATTTAGCCATTCACAATCCAAATAATATCACAGTTTTTTCTTGCGAATTATCGTACTATCTGATAACGAAGCAAGATTCAAAATTTCAGCTGGGAAATATTCCTTCTATAAAAGATATTTTGATTTTCCTGTCAACACAGGTGTTCATTGGATTCTCATTGTCGCGAACATAAAAAAGCTAAAATTTCATTATATCGATCCCCTTGGTACGAATTCAGAGCAACAACAAACATATTATGAAAAATTCATTTCATTCGTACAAAGATATAATAAGAAATGTGATGATAGTATGATATGTTCATTGAACAAGATACCTACAAGAGGCTGGTCTGTTGAACTCCTGAAACATGCAAAACAAACAGACGATTACAACTGTGGAGTGTTGGTAACAAAATTCGCAAAATGTATTTTCACTGGGAAAAAAATCCCTACTGATAAGTTTTGTGCTGATAGTTTTAGAAAAGAAGTGGCTTCAGATTTGATTAAATATTCTGATAATATGTCAGAGATATGTCCGCTTTGTGGTAAGTCGACTATGATTGCAGATGAAACAATAGACTGTATATTCTGCGATGGATGTGATAGATGTTTCCATCAAAACTGCATAACATCTTTCATTAATAAATCTTTCGTATTACCTTCAGGACATTACTTATGCATGATTTGTAAAGCCTCTTCAGGTTGATAGGAAATTTATTGAAATATATTGGGTGCTTGTTTCGATGAAAAAGTTAATTTTCATGCAACAAACTTTTTTAGAAATGATGTTATGATCTCGATCATTACTTATATCGTTTAATTTCCACCTTAAAAACTTCGTTCTTGATGGATATATTTTTTATTTTTGTTTTGTTATCTTTACCTGTTATAGAATATGAAAGTCATTGCCTTCAGTTACATTTTTCAATATATTTTTTATGTATGCATATTTGTTCAATCTTTCACAACAACCTGACTCAATTAATATATACATTGAATACACCAGACCGGCCCTGGACGCCCGGAAAAATTGTTTTGTCTACTCGAATCTGTTCAACTTCTATTTCTCATCATCATACTGAAATATGAAAGTGGCAGAGTTTATAGTAAAAAAGTTGTGAAGTATTGCCGACACCAGACCGGCCCTGGACGCCCGGAAAAATTGTTTTGTCTACTCGAATCTGTTCAACTTCTATTTCTCATCATCATACTGAAATATGAAAGTGGCAGAGTTTATAGTAAAAAAGTTGTGAAGTATTGCCGACACCAGACCGGCCCTGGACGCCCGGAAAAATTGTTTTGTCCACTCGAATCTGTTCATCTTCCATTTCTTATCATCATACTGAAATATGAAAGTGGCAGAGTTTATAGTAAAAAAGTTGTGAAGTATTGCCGACACCAGACCGGCCCTGGACGCCCGGAAAAATTGTTTTGTCTACTCGAATCTGTTCATCTTCCATTCCTTATCATCATACTGAAATATGAAAGTGGCAGAGTTTATATTAAAAAAGTTGTGAAGTATTGCCGACACCAGACCGGCCCTGGACGCCCGGAAAAATTGTTTTGTCCACTCGAATCTGTTCATCTTCCATTTCTTATCATCATACTGAAATATGAAAGTGGCAGAGTTTATAGTAAAAAAGTTGTGAAGTATTGCCGACACCAGACCGGCCCTGGACGCCCGGAAAAATTGTTTTGTCCACTCGAATCTGTTCATTTCCATTTCTTATCATCATACTGAAACATGAAAGTGGCAGAGTTTATAATAAAAAAGTTGTGAAGTATTGCCGAGACCAGACCAGCCCTGGACACCCGGAAAAATTGTTTTGCCTACTCGAATCTGTTCATCTTCCATTTCTTATCATCATACTGAAATATGAAAGTGGCAGAGTTTATAATAAAAAAGTTGTGAAGTATTGCCGACACCAGACCGGCCCTGGACGCCTGGAAAAATTGTTTTGTCTACTCGAATCTGTTCATCTTCCATTTCTTATCATCATACTGAAATATGAAAGTGGCAGAGTTTATAATAAAAAAGTTGTGAAGTATTGCCGACACCAGACCGGCCCTGGACGCCCGGAAAAATTGTTTCGTCTACTCGAATCTGTTCATCTTCCATTTCTTATCATCATACTGAAATATGAAAGTGGCAGAGTTTATAATAAAAAAGTTGTGAAGTATTGCCGACACCAGACCGGCCCTGGACGCCCGGAAAAATTGTTTTGTCTACTCGAATCTGTTCATCTTCCATTTCTCATCATCATACTGAAATATGAAAGTGGCAGAGTTTATAGTAAAAAAGTTGTGAAGTATTGCCGACACCAGACCGGCCCTGGACACCCGGAAAAATTGTTTCGTCTACTCGAATCTGTTCATCTTCTATTTCTTATCATCATACTGAAATATGAAAGTGGCAGAGTTTATAATAAAAAAGTTGTGAAGTATTGCCGACACCAGACCGGCCCTGGACGCCCGGAAAAATTGTTTTGTCTACTCGAATCTGTTCATCTTCCATTTCTTATCATCATACTGAAATATGAAAGTGGCAGAGTTTATAATAAAAAAGTTGTGAAGTATTGCCGACACCAGACCGGCCCTGGACGCCCGGAAAAATTGTTTCATCTACTCGAATCTGTTCATCTTCCATTTCTTATCATCATACTGAAATATGAAAGTGGCAGAGTTTATAATAAAAAAGTTGTGAAGTATTGCCGACACCAGACCGGCCCTGGACGCCCGGAAAAATTGTTTTGTCTACTCGAATCTGTTCATCTTCCATTTCTCATCATCATACTGAAATATGAAAGTGGCAGAGTTTATAGTAAAAAAGTTGTGAAGTATTGCCGACACCAGACCGGCCCTGGACGCCCGGAAAAATTGTTTTGTCTACTCGAATCTGTTCATCTTCCATTCCTTATCATCATACTGAAATATGAAAGTGGCAGAGTTTATAGTAAAAAAGTTGTGAAGTATTGCCGACACCAGACCGGCCCTGGACGCCCGGAAAAATTGTTTTGTCCACTCGAATCTGTTCATCTTCCATTTCTTATCATCATACTGAAATATGAAAGTGGCAGAGTTTATAGTAAAAAAGTTGTGAAGTATTGCCGACACCAGACCGGCCCTGGACGCCCGGAAAAATTGTTTTGTCCACTCGAATCTGTTCATTTCCATTTCTTATCATCATACTGAAACATGAAAGTGGCAGAGTTTATAATAAAAAAGTTGTGAAGTATTGCCGACACCAGACCAGCCCTGGACGCCCGGAAAAATTGTTTTGCCTACTCGAATCTGTTCATCTTCCATTTCTTATCATCATACTGAAATATGAAAGTGGCAGAGTTTATAATAAAAAAGTTGTGAAGTATTGCCGACACCAGACCGGCCCTGGACGCCTGGAAAAATTGTTTTGTCTACTCGAATCTGTTCATCTTCCATTTCTTATCATCATACTGAAATATGAAAGTGGCAGAGTTTATAATAAAAAAGTTGTGAAGTATTGCCGACACCAGACCGGCCCTGGACGCCCGGAAAAATTGTTTCGTCTACTCGAATCTGTTCATCTTCCATTTCTTATCATCATACTGAAATATGAAAGTGGCAGAGTTTATAATAAAAAAGTTGTGAAGTATTGCCGACACCAGACCGGCCCTGGACGCCCGGAAAAATTGTTTTGTCTACTCGAATCTGTTCATCTTCCATTTCTCATCATCATACTGAAATATGAAAGTGGCAGAGTTTATAGTAAAAAAGTTGTGAAGTATTGCCGACACCAGACCGGCCCTGGACACCCGGAAAAATTGTTTCGTCTACTCGAATCTGTTCATCTTCCATTTCTTATCATCATACTGAAATATGAAAGTGGCAGAGTTTATAATAAAAAAGTTGTGAAGTATTGCCGACACCAGACCGGCCCTGGACGCCCGGAAAAATTGTTTTGTCTACTCGAATCTGTTCATCTTCCATTTCTTATCATCATACTGAAATATGAAAGTGGCAGAGTTTATAATAAAAAAGTTGTGAAGTATTGCCGACACCAGACCGGCCCTGGACGCCCGGAAAAATTGTTTCGTCTACTCGAATCTGTTCATCTTCCATTTCTTATCATCATACTGAAATATGAAAGTGGCAGAGTTTATAATAAAAAAGTTGTGAAGTATTGCCGACACCAGACCGGCCCTGGACGCCCGGAAAAATTGTTTTGTCTACTCGAATCTGTTCATCTTCCATTTCTCATCATCATACTGAAATATGAAAGTGGCCGAGTTTATAGTAAAAAAGTTGTGAAGTATTGCCGACACCAGACCGGCCCTGGACACCCGGAAAAATTGTTTTGTCTACTCAAATCTGTTCAACTTCAATTTCTCATCATCATACTGAATTTTGATAGTGAAAGAGTCCAAAATAAAAAAAATAATAAAATTGCTGATCTTTATTGCCAAAGTAACTAGGCTAATAGGAAGCTGTTTCACCATCCTATATCCACCTTGTATATGACTATAAAAATTTAAACGTACTATAACCTAAATGCCTGATGAAATGATTTTGAAAAAAGGGTTGTTTGCTCTGAGAATACTGATGAAATTGCTGAGTCGGGATTCGAATCCTTGAAATAAGTATTAGTTTTACACCACAAAAGTCTATAACCAAAGATATCCACATTCTTGGACCATGGACCATGGACCTTGGACTATGGACATAAAGTCAGACACTTCTGAGGACACTCCAGATCTTGCCAGATTTGCCAAAAATGGAACCAAACCGATATATTAGATTATGAATAAGTCATGAATAAAAATTGTCTCGTGGCAGAACTATTCTTGGGAATTTCGGTTTTAAGTAGGTATAATAATTATATTGTTAAGGATATCGATGAAATGCATAATGATTGATTGGTATATCCCCGGGTATATATCCAAATGAGAGATCCTAAGCATCGGGAATGGCATGTTTATACATGGATTGAAGAATTTTCATTCTGATGCAGTCGGAAGTTGTACAGCGAAATACCCTCAAAAGCAATAATTGAAAGCGAAAAGCTCATTATTGTTTGCAAGTGACGATCGCGAACGTGTTTTTTTTTCTATAGAAATAAAGGGTGCGCCAAATTTACTCAGCTATGGAATGCTGTTCAATTTTTTGTATTTATTAGACAACAGAACTGTCATCTGGAGTTTTTCATAAAAAATACAGAATTTTGTTATGGAGTGGACTTCGCTTCAAAAGAACGCGCAAAAATTGTTTTATCGATAATTTCAATCTCGATTTTAATTCAACGCGCTTCTAGGACCTCGTTCCGTTCATTCAATCGAAAACATTCAACTTGTTTTTAGCTGCCGTTCAGGCAGAACCTAAAAATGTATTCACAAGACGTGCAGCACAATTCGTATCCATACTAAATTGAAACTGAAAAATGGAAAAGCCATAAATTGGACAAAAATTTCAGAAAGAGAAAATAGTCTATCCAATTAGAATATCAAACATACTTATGTAGTTTGAAATGAATATCTGGTAGACTACGAGCAGAAAACAACTACTTTCCTGGTAAATATCACGCAGAACATTGAATTATATCTGCTCGTAGTCCATGAAACGATTCACACTGTGAATGCAGATCGCAAATGTTTCGTTCTTCCCAAGACGTGACAAATTCACATCGAGACAGGCACGCTTAACAACCTACAGACCGGTTTCGGGCTTATTGGCACTCATCAGTCAAACTATCTTTGATATTCTAATTGGATAGGCTATTTTCTCTTTCCTAAATTGAAACTATTAAAACAAATAATTGCACCATTTTTTCATTTGACAAAAAACTTGGTCGAGTATATCTTGCCGCACCCTATATATTTAGGTTATCATTAGACAGGTGTCGAACCTGACAGTTACCTCGACAGTTACAGGATGTGAAACCCGCGGTAAAACCTCTAGAAAAACATCATGTAGTTCTTCATATAAGAAAAAGAAATAAGAACTAATGAAAAATCGAGTGAAAAATGTCCTGTATCTTTTTTATTAAAATTCGATTTATTTTTGCCCACATCAGTGTAAACAGTTCATTCTAAACAAACTTTTGGTTCTGTTTAAACCTCGGTTGAAACTTCCAATTATAGTTATTAGTTGAAATGTTCGAAATATAACATTTGAACATGATAGGAATAGTAATCACCGAGTAATTTACTGACTTAAGCATCGAGTAATAATTATTGTTCCAGAGGCTTGATGGCGAGCTTGATGGATTTACATAAGATTTCAGATTTTTCCATCAAATATGAGCAAGAATCACTCGTTCATTTATAGTTTGCACATTCTCATCATTGCTTCATTTTTGAAATGAATTGTCTAGCGAATTGTACACCAATCTATACCTCTCTCTTGACTTCACCGACTATAATGCATATGTAGCCGCTTTAGCTAATCTCATGTGTAATAATTTTGGCCTTACTTTCTGTACTGATTTCCATTTTTTGTATTTGAATAGCGAAAGAACACACACCAAATTTACATGACAACCGCTGTCATGATGAAATGCAAAGTCCATGTTGTTGTCAAAGCCTCCTAGGTACCCAAAATCATCCCGAAAGTAACAAGAATCGTCCAGAAAATAGCTACTTTCGTTACTATCAGCAATAATCTTTCTTGGGAAAATCACGTGAGGTCCATTGCCGATAGTGCATTCCAAAAACTTGGATTTCTGTTTCGTACCAAGAGCTATTTCACTCCCAGTCAGCTGCTTATGATCTATAAGGCACAGATCAGGCCTGTCCTGGAATACTGTTCCCATATTTGGAGTGTGGCACCTAAACATATCCTGCAACTATTGGATTATGTCCAAAAAAGGGCAATTCGTCTCGTCGGTGATGCCTCGCTCACAAACTCGCTAACCTCTCTGGAACACCGTAGAAAAGTTGGCGATTTATCAACTCCTCTGGAACACCGTCGAAAAGTTGGCGATTTATCTATCTATTTTATAGATTTTTTCATGGGCGATGATCTTCTGAAATATCAAAAATCGTTCCTCCATTAGCAGTCTCTTCGAGATTAACCCGTCAAGTTTAGTCTTCACACCCCTTCGTGGTCACTTCAGAGACCTGCAGAACGTCCCTTTCCAAAGACTCATTGCCTAGAGAGGTGTTTCCCGAGGCCTACCATCTCCAGAAATTCAAGAAGAACACCAACTCCTACCTTCTTTCCCTTGGTTCTCACGATGTTCTCTGAACATTACAGGATATCCCTTTTTGTAAGAACCAGAACATGAAAAAAATATCGAAAATTATATTTTAGACACGGCAGCAGAAAAAATAATTTTCAAGAAAATTAGTACACAGGATATATTGAGGTGGAATTAATAATTATAAATACTACAAGTGTTCTAGCAATCACTCAACTTAACTTAAGAAGTCCAATGGATTTATATCGAGATTTATCTTCTTAAGTGACGTTAAGTTAAATAAAGTAATGTTGCATGAATCCACCCTTAACCGAGCCCTTAACCTAAAGTAAAACGCTTTTGGGCAAAGGTCGCCATGTGGATTACGGCCAAATGAATATTATCTTAACCGAGATCTTAACAAGAAGCAACCACATCCTTGGCTTTATTCTATTGTTAATTTCCAAGTATGAGGACATATGACAAAAATATTAATCAGTCAATCCGAAGGTAATCATTCCTTTAATCCAAGCATCAGAATCTTGACTCAAAGGCGAATGATCTTTCTAAATGTACACGGTGATCATTTATAATGTCTCCCCCTCTCAACTTTGTTATTTTTCACATCAGACAAAAATTATGGTCATAAAAGTTGTACAAGATGATGCAAGCTATTTGCAGGATATATTGTTATTTATACAGGACGTTTCAGAAGTGCGTTACAGGTCAAAGTTACGTTCTTTCAAATGGAACACCCTGTATATTGTTAATTTTCTAGAATTCTCGAACAATTCTGAACATTTTTTGTATGATATGTCATATACCCAAATGTGATAGTTTTCGAAATATTCGCATTTCCACTAAACGACGGCTATACATTCTAGTAAATATTCCATAAATTTCAGTTTGAATTGATATTGAGGATTGTTTTAGAATTCCAGAAAATTGACAATATACAGGGTGTTCCATTTGAAAAAATATTACTTTCACTTGTCACGCATTTCTGAAACGTCCTGTATAAATTACAATATTTTCTGCAGATAGCTTGCAACATATTGTACAATTTTCTGATTTATCATTTTTTTCTTATGTAAAAAATAACAAAGATGTGAGGGAGGGACATTATAAATAATGTACATGAAGTTACTAACCTCAAAGACATGTTCTTGATAGGAATATATAAATTGGGCTCGAAATCGGGTTTATCAGAAAGAATAACGATAATATAGAAAACAAATTTATATATATTGAATGGAAAATACAAGAAATACAAGATTAACGATGTAGTGATGTGCTAACTCAGCTAGTTGAGTTCGTCTGATTTCAGATGAACAGTGCCCAGCATGGAAGTATCTGTAGAAAAGTAAAAAACTTTGTTATTGTGGCATCACCAACCAGGCGAATAGCAAGTATCTGTTTGGTCCTAAGAGAAAATTATCTTATTTGAAGTAAACATTGGAACAGTACAGTAGAATCACATCTGTTCAATTCAGAATAAATTATTGGAAGTGTTCCAACCATCGATTCATTGAGGCTCTTGTACATTTACATATTCTGTAAACACCAGCACGAAACTCCTACATGGAATATTATACAATTCTCGTTTCGGCCCATCCTTTCCATGTCGCTATTCCCTTATCGAGACAGATTTTCTCAAATATTTGTCCTTCTCATATCGCCGTCGATGTCTCGGTATAAAAATCCACCGAGTTACGGGCCCACACTAAAGCGGAATAATTTATTGGGCCGTTTGAACCGGCTCTACGGACTGACATTCCGAAATTTATTTTGACGGTTATAACGTGCTCGGTGGCACTAAAGTGAAAAGGCCCAGAAAAAGATCTAAACGGACGACACGGAATGAAAGTTGCGGCTGGCACGTGCTCTGCGACTTTCCTGTCCTATTTTTCGCTATTATATTCGTGGCAAAACGGCGAAATTGAAAAATAGAATCGGGATGGAATTCCTGGCCATTCTTGCACCAAGTCGTATCTCCTTCACATCAGGCATTTGTGCTGTATTGTATGGCGTTGTATTGGACCATTCATAAATTCTTGAAATATAAGTTTCCTAATCTCGGATACTTTACGTTATACAGGGTGAGTCAGTTTTTTTGTAGTAGAACAGCTTGGGTTGACATTCTGTATTATATGCACTTAGACCACTCACTTGGTTCAAATTTGCCATGCTCTAAATGTTGCAAAATGGAAATGTGGCCATTTTCACTGGAAGGTAAGAAAAAGTCCACTAGGGCTGATTTTTAATTATTACGAGTATCACCATTGGAGCATTCAGTACTCCACTAGGACCAGAGGCTATTCTAGTACTTGAGTATTTCAAGCAAGCCGTTCAAAATCTGACAGCCCTCTGATGCGCATTCCTGCATCATGCTTATGTTCCAGTTTCTTGTGACGCAATGATGGGACCTCCATCGTTTTTTTGTCTGCACCAGAGGACCAATGCAATGTCTTCCATTGATACGACTTGAAAATTTGAGGTCAGATCCATTCATTTAGATGTCTCTGTAATACAGTAACTTGTAACTGATCCATATATTAAAATTTGACTTTTCTTCGATTTAAGCCTATATCTAAACATTTCCAAACGATTTACGGAAATGAATCTGGTACAGTAACATAGTCTTTCACTTTTCCCAAAAAGAAAAGATACAATTTTTGCTCTGTTTCCTACTAGGAAAAACTCAGTGGCGTCCTATTAATTGTTATGAATTACAATAATACGTTATAACATACTCTAATAAATGCATCAAACTAAAAAGTTGATAAAATGGAACAACTTTTTACTATATTGTGTGGAAATCTATAGGTATAGGTAATCGAAAATTATCTCAACTTTCAAAATACGATGTATTGTCGTGAAAATCATAGAACATAATATGTTAGAGTTCAATATCATCTCTCTGAAACGTATTTATACCATGTCCATTATTGTTGAGTGAAAGTTTGGTTAATATTAGTATGTCATAATCGAATATCGAAAAATGCTCGGAAAAATGGATGTCTATGAGATATAGAACTGTTTGGATCATCTGGAATTTCTATAGGTATTCCAATGTGATCTGGTATCAATTAATTTAAATAGTTTGTTCTGTGGCACACCCAGTAGGTTCATCTTATTTATAGTGACACGATCAATGGATTTTTTCACTTCTGAAGAAATAAAAAAAATGTGAATTATTGAAAAATCAAAATCATGGGAGTACCTACCTATATCCATGTAACTTGGTTATACATTTCTTTTAGAAGTTGGTAATTCACAAAATTTTTACTCAGAGAGGACTAGGCAAAACGCGACGCAAAACCTAAAATATTTGTGGAGGAACAGATATTCTCTGCAAAACAACTATTGTGCTTTTTTGTGCATTACTCATCAATTGAATTAAATTATTTAATCAGGTGATTACTCGAAATATTGATTCTTCATTAACTGTATTTTTTCAATTGTGATTCATCAATTATGTCATTGAAAAAGCAAAATATGAATGTTATGTTGTCATAAACTCGAAATATCTACGGATTCCAGGAATTGTTACCTTGAATGGACCATCTAGTACTTATTTGTATTTTTCTATAACCAGATATGACTGGTTGTTCATTTGTAGATATGTATACATAGTGGGCCGCTACGTTTTTTTTTTCGTTCAGTACGAGTTCAGTACAAATTCCTCGACATATTCTTAACAATTACTCGACATCATTTGTTTTCTGCGGTTTTCTGACAAGTCCTGGACAGCAGTCAATTGAATACGTCATAACTGGTAATGAGGTCCAGAACTTTCAACTGTTGTGTGACGTCACGAAAATGCTCATGCGTCCCATTTTCAATGTCCTTACGGGATATCTCGCTTATTTTCAAAGATAGAGATTTGCGGTCTTTGCGAACACTGGCTACTTTTTTGTGGAACTCACGATACCGCAAACAAAACTTTCAAAGCCCGCTTCGTTTCTGAGACACAGGGCGAAATTGATAATGTCGTTTTATCCACTTTATGAATGGATTTTGTTATTAGACCTAGGACACCATTTCCCTTCTCAAATTTTTACATGCATGCCTCTAGGTAACATAACCCCTTTTCCGAGCCCTATTCATGAAATTCTGCGTAGTTGACATTTGGAAAATGAATTGAATGAATAATTCATATTGTGGCCAAGATTGAGGCAGATGTATATATATGTATTATCGGTCTGTTCACTATCATTCACTTCGTT
Source organism: Chrysomela aeneicollis (assembly GCA_029955515.1). Lineage (NCBI taxonomy): Eukaryota > Metazoa > Arthropoda > Insecta > Coleoptera > Chrysomelidae > Chrysomela > Chrysomela aeneicollis. The sequence continues at coordinate 5,803,397 of JARUHQ010000009.1, read as the reverse complement.
TAATTTGAATGAATTTTCCGTTATGTAGTAAACGATATGCTAAACTTCGCCTCATTTGCATTTTCTCTGGTAAAAATAAAAGACGATTATTATTATTATTATATGTAACCGAAATTTTGTTGTTTGTCGGATTTGTACGTCATCCATATCCGCCGTTTTCAGAGGGCGTCGATTTTTATCTCTAAAATTGACAGCATGCGTTAAGTTTTTGAAACAAATAGTGTCATCGGGGACTCCTCGAACATGGAAAGGTGACCTTGAAAATTGTTCGAAGTGGAAATTGGACTATATGCGGGACAAGCCCATTATGTACATTCACATTTACAATTCCGTATTATTCCATTAAATCTAAGTGGGTACATTACAATAACAATTTTTAATCAACGGATTACACATGCTCGTTACCCACTCGCCAAATCCGAATAACAACCGTGCAGGAGACACCCCATATCAGTTTTTAATCTGGCACCGAAATACTCCGGAGGCCACTGTTGAAAAATTCCATTAATTCTCATTTATCGCACACACGCCGCTCCGACCCCATATACTTTTGTTCCATCATCATCATCGTTAGTCTGCAGTGGGTAAGGTGAAAGTAGGCCTTGTGAGTCGTTTGTTTGTACAGCTTTGGGGGATGGGAACAGGACAACGCGAAAATTCGCAATATCAGAGACAGCTGAAACCGTTAGTAGGTTACAATGCGGGTTACAAAACAGGGAAATTGCTGCACTTGCTGCTGCTGCTGCTGCCGCTGCTGGACAAAGGATTGCAAATCGTAATGGGTAAAACCTCGGTTAAAACCTAAAACACACATTGCATTGTCCTTTACCCCAATAAACCTAGCAGAACCATTTTCGAATTTCAAAATCGTAATAGTGTAGTAATTTATTACTAATTTATTACCACATTCCCGTATTTATTACCCTTCATTAAGGCAAAAAAACCAACGGTTCTGCTAGCTTTATATAAACCTAGCAGAACCACACCTTCAAAAATATTTTTTTTCAAAGTTGACAGAGGGCATAATTTGTTACTCTTTTATTACTAATTTATTACCATATTCCCGAATTTTTTACTCTCCATTTCAAGGAAAAAATCATCAATTCCGATATTTCGATCTCAACCTAACAGAACCAAAACTCCAAGTATCAGTGAATAGAAATTTCATACAGTCCATAGTTTATTACTAATTAATTAATAATTTATTATGACATCGGCGAATTTGTTAACCAAAACTCCAAGTATCAGTGAATAGAAATTTCATACAGTCCATAGTTTATTACTAATCAATTACTAATTTATTATCACATCGGCGAATTTGTTACCCTTCTTCAAGACGAAGATAACCTGAAAATGTTACAAAATACAGGGGTGGGTGCTACTTGAAATAACAAAGTTGTTGCTACTTTTCGATAGAAGCGGCAACGCCGCAGCGCTGAAAATATTTTAGATCGATAGGAAAAAAAAAACGGAAGAAACCCCGAATTCAAAGAATGATCCTATCTCCCGTTCTCAGTGAACGTCTTAAGATACCATCGACCGTGACCCACCCTGTATAAAGCTAGCAGAGCCGTGTTTTTTTGTCTTGATGAAGGGTAATAAATCCTTCAATGTAGTAATAAGTCAATAATAAGCTATGGACTGAATGAAATTTCCATTCACGGATACTTGGGGTTTAGGTTCTGCCTCTCGGGTTCTGCTATAGGTTGATATCGAAATATAAGAATTGATGACTTTTTTCTTGAAACGAAGAATAAAAAATCGAGAATGTGATAATAAATTAGTAATAAATTATAGACTGAATGAAATTTCTATACACGGATACTTGGAGTTTTGGTTCTGCTAGGTTTAGATCGAAATATTGGAATTGATGATTTCTTCCTTGAAATGGAAAGTGAAAAATTCGGGAATATGGTAATAAATTAGTAATAAAAGAGTAACAAATTATGTCTTATCAACTTTGAAAAAAAATATTTTTGAAGCTTTATATAAACCTAGCAGAACCGTTGGTTTTTTTTTGACTTAATGAAGGGTAATAAATTCGGGAATGTAGTAATAAATTAGTAATAAATTACTACACTATTACGATTTTGAAATTCGAAAATGGTTCTGCTAGGTTTATTGGGGTTTGTCCTTTCACTTACACTTGTTTTTCTACGAGCACCTATTGTCATAAAGCACACTGTTTTGTTATTTGAAAAGTAGCTCATATCAGTCATATCACCATGGCATTGTTTTTTGAAATGAAAAAAAATCGCACGGTCGCATGACCGAGCATGCGACAGCATTTATATGAATAAAAATAATTAGGTATTGTATATTAGTTGGTACTCACTGACACCAAAGGTGTTTTTGTTACACCACATTCATATTTATTGGCTTTTCTGCCTCTTTTCGGATTATAATTTCAGTGTGTCAATGAGACATAACCTTTACAGTCGCTTGGATGAAAATCAGTCTGGAACCACTACCTACATGTTGATGGTATAGTGGATGATATCATCCACAACTTATTAATAAAGAGTACTCTCGGCTAGCTTCAAGTAAGTTTCCACTTTTTACATTTGAGATTACGCACCAACTTATATTTTTCTCAGTTGATATTAATATACAGTTATGTATTCCTGGCTGCGTGATTGCTGTGATTATCCACTGTCGACAACGCTTAAAAACTGGCATTTGAAATAAAAAGAAAATTTTAATAAATAACTGAACATCATTAAACAAATTGCAGTTAATAATGGATATAAAGTCAACATCATAGAAAATATTCTCAAAAAGAAACTCCATTCAAGAGCTATCAATCAAGTTTTTCCTTTTAACAAAAACACCGATCGAAATTATAAGACATTGACCTATTTTGGACAAGCAACCGAAAAAGTAGCTTCATTTTTGCATAAACAAGACACTAAGATTGCTTATAGAACAAATAATACTTTGGGAAAGTTTATCAAAAATAATAAAGACATAGTTCCTAAATATGAAAAATCAAGAGTATATAGACTGAATTGTGGAACTTGCTCGAAGGTATACATTGGTCAGACTGGGAGAACTTTCAAAAATCGCATTCATGAACACCACATGAGTTATGTAAATAGGAAAACAAATTCAACATATTCCAACCACCTTTTAGAAGAAAATCACGATTTTGATGAAGAATTCAAAATATTACATGTTGAAAACAAAGAGTGAAACTTAACTATTTAGAAACACTCGAAATTAATAGACTTAAGAATTCAAATCTTTTGCTTAATGACCAATTAGATTTAAACAATTCTCCTTGCTGAATTTGTTTTCCTAAAAATAGCTTAATAAGGTATTCATTTTATTTTTGTTATTTACCGCAATATAGAGGATAAACATTATTTAATCCCTTGAGGTACAAATATTGTTTTAACTGTGTAATTAGGTATAAATATGGTTGTTATCGTAGTAGTTAGTTTAGAGTACTTATACCTGATGAAGCTACAGTGTTAGCGAAACATGTTGTGAAAAATTATACATAAATATATTTATCGTGAAAATCTTATCGTTTTTCGTTTGTTTACAATAACTATGGATTTTCATCAAGTAACAGCCAAGTCAATTGAAAAAATATTTGGGTACCTACCTGAAGTAACAAAATGTTAATTATTTATAATTGATCGTTTTCCAATTATTTACTATAATTATTGTATGTAAATGACTATTTTTGTTTCAATATAAAATGAACATGAACATTTCAACACTTCAATACAGATCTGATACATGCAATCATGCATAAATATACATTAGCTTTTTATGTTGCATTTTATCCGGTCTACTTATGAGAGTCTATGAATGTTATCGCTTGATAAATGTTGGATTGGTAAATACATTTTTTTATTCGAAACATCCACATCGCAAATATTTGGGAAACACGTCTCCCATACTGTTCTTCATATTACAAAAAGCAGTCTATCATCCTACGTCACCTACTCTGTAAGTCTAAAATACGACAAACACCTCCGAAATATGTCAACAAGGCGTATATTATACGAGCTCCACTAAAAAACGGAGCTCGAGCTGAAACTACCGACTCAGGGAGATTTTTAAGAGCCCTTCTGTGTCCTAACAAAACATTGTACCCAACCGTCTGGCAGAAATAGTGAAAGTTCACAGGGGTGCGGTTCATTGGTTCTCTCGCATCAGTGGCGCAACATGAATAGTGTTTGGAACTGAGATGGACTTCCCTGATATGTAATTTTTGATTGAAATACATAAAAGTACTCTCGACTGATTTTGGGCGGTACCACGTGTTTGGAAATTTCTAAATTTACTATAGTATGCCATATCCACTTGCAATGGGTTCCAATTAGAGTTCACGATACAGTGGATGTAAAATATTCATTTGTATATGAACATAGATATAATGATTATGCCAAATGAAAAATTCGCCAAATGGAAAAACTCAAAAGAAATAATTTTTGTTTGATTTATATATTTGATTTGATATATAAGAATATAAACTATTTGATACACACTAAGTTGAAATGCAAAGAGGTTGTTATAGTTATAATATTTCAAAATTATCACCCAATGACAGGAAATACCTAGTAAAATTAGCTATGGAAGATAACATTGACATAAAGTGTTTTGAATATATGACCACATGTCACACAAAGATCATTCAACACCAGCTCACATCGTGACATGGAAAAGTTTAAGGGGATTCTATGTTACTTCACAGACATAATCTTCCCCAAATGATTTTTAAACAGTCGATATAAGCCTAGCTGCGCTGTACATTAGTATGGAAACGTCAATAATCACACTGTTTTGTTATTCAGAAAGTAGCTTATATCACCATGGTATTGTTTATTTGAAAGAAAAAAAGCACTAGTGTTGATATGAAAAATATCACAACGGTCGCCTGAATTGATATAGAAATAATTAGGTATATTGTGAAGGTACTCACTGTCAATATAAGCGTTCTCAAATCAAATTCATATTATTTATTGAAATTTCTGTCTCGTTTTTAATTATACCGAAAACTCTTTATCTATTAATGTCAATGTGTTTGATACATAACCTCTGAATTCACTTCAAAACTGGAACCTATACTCTTTGCTGGAACTATTTCGATGTTGATGACAGAGGGTTAGATCATTCAAAAGAGTACGGCTACAGTTTTATGCGCGGCTTGCTGCTTGCATCAGTTTAATATCACAGTATCACCAACGAGAAGATTCTTTGGTATCACAGATGTTTGCAAAGAGTCAAGGACGCACTAACTCGAGTAACTCGTACGCGCTTGCGAACTACATACTTCTATGGTTCTGTATTCCTGGTTGCGTGATTACTGGCGCTAGCAGGCGAATGGTGTCAAGGTTGTTTATGTACGCTGGTGTACAGACAGAGCCGGTCATCATCAAGAGGGGGGTTTTCCAGGGAGACTCCCTCAGCCCTCTCTTATTTTGCATCTCACTGTTGCCGTTATCCGTTGAGCTCAGGAAAACCAAGTGTTAGTACTGCGGACCACCCATCAGTCAACGGAGGCATAAGGTCACCCACTTATTCTATGTGGATGACCTTGAATTCTATGCTTCCGGTGAGAGGGACTTAGCCCTCAGGGTGGTACAGGAGTATACACAGGCTATTGGAATGGAATTCGTGAAATGTGCACTGGTTCATCTTAAGAGAGGACGATGCGAGGACTACGACAAGGACGTGCAGCTAGTGGACGGAAGCATCATACACCACTTGGATGCCAAAGAGACGTACATATGCACCTACCTGGTTGTAGAGGAAAGCCACATCCAGGAAACACGAATGGTGAAAGACGCTCTCCGCAGCAAGTATCGGCAGCGACTTCGACAGATCTGGTCTTCGGAACAGTCAGGAAAGAATAAAGTCGCTGCTACTAACATGCTTGCTGTTCCGATCCTACTATACTCCTACTATTCAAGTGGACACTAGCTGAGCTGCGCCAAATTGACGTTATAGTACTCGCAAAATGATGCACCTTAATAGGAGCATCCGTTCTACGGTTATATCTCCCAAGAGATCAGGGTGGCCGTGGACTCCTAAGTTTGGAGTATCTCCATAATAGAATGGTTCTGGATAGTGTTTGCTAAGTCATCAGGAGTTCGGATCCCCTCCTGCAAATGGTCAAGTGCCATGAAGATGCAGGAGTAGGCAGCACACCGAGCAGGCGATAGACTCTCACTGATTATCGATTCCGAGCGGAGAACTCATGATTCAGTCACTGAGCTCAACCACGCTCGGAGAAAAGCCCGCATCAACGCTGCAGAAGTTGATGAAACTCTGCAGCTCCACATGGATAAACCCCTACATTCTGTCTCCTTCAACAACATCGAAGACAGGGGTTTATCCAAAGACCTGACCTTTGCATTTCTGAGGTAGGCGGGCTCAAATCAGAAACAGAGGGGTTCATCATGGCATGCCCGGATGCATTTTTCAAAACGTTGCATTACCGAAGCCGAGTCATGGGTATAGAGGTCCCTGATTTAAGATGCAGGGCTTTCCGTAGGGCGCCGGAAACGCTTATAAACCTGCTTTCAGCATGCAAGGTGTATGCAGTTTCGGACTATATCCATAGACATAATGTGGCATTACGGGTGCTCTATTACTATCTGAGGCACTCGTATGATATCGACGAAACTCCAGTGCTTCCTTATGCTTCAGGGGATATTGAGTCCGTTGTGGAGAATGAGAAGTGTCGAATTTTTTGGAACTTCTCATTCCCCACTCTCAGGCAGATACAAGCCAATTAGTCTGACGTAGTCCTCCTAGACCATCAAACCAAAACGATGTTCGTGATTGAATTCTCTGCATCTGCCGAACGGAACATCGTTTTGAAAGAGGAGGAAAAACGGACGAAATATAGATCTTCTCCTCGAACTCCGCAGACTATATCCAGACCATTCTGTTGAAATGGTCATCCTGATAATAGGCTCCCTTGGTGGTACAAGGCACACGCTTTAGCTGAAGCCATCATGCAGAAGGCCGTCATCCTGGGATTATTGCGTTTACTTAGGGCACACGATATTCGGTCCCAGTGATCACTCACCTCATGGTATGAGGAGTGGTCACTGGTTATTCTCCAGTTCGACTCTGCGAGGTGTCGGAACCGTAGGGTCGTGACTGGAATGGATTGAATTCAATCTTTAAATAATACATATGTATTCACTAAATGAAAGAAATGGTAAATGGAAGTTTCGAAATCGTAAATAAATATTCATACTCAATAAGTGAATGATACACTTGTTTCGAAATATTTAAACTTGTTTGCGGATTTTTCATGTTATCATGATATGGTACTACAGAATGCACAAATCAATAATGTAGTAGAGTAGAAATAATATCAATGTAATATTTATTATTTTCCGATTCGCATTAATTTTGCGAAATTCGTATATAAGCATGAACCAGCCTTTATTCAAGCATTTTTTCGAGCATTATTATTTGACGTGTATGGGTAATGTTAACAAGAGTTCAGTGGCCTTGTCCGAAGAAAAAAATTTAGGAATTGGGATCAAAACGCAAAATTTTGGAGCCTTTCGAATGAGTAATGAGCCATCATTACACGCTCGTTGAATAATATACTATTTTCTGCTCGTTGTTTCTTAGATGTTTACTGGTAAATTGTTGACGGTTAAGATTCATTTCCTCATTTTGTTTTTATGATACTTCTTGCAATTCGTGGCTTTCTATTATGGGTTGGAAGGGTATTCGAATCAAATCAAAATATACTTTAAATGAATATGTAGAAACAGAAGGCAAAAGTTAAAAACAAGTTTTGGAATAATGTTTCAATAAAGTTTCCTTTGCTTAAATTCAGGAAATCAAAACTTTTTGATTCTGATGATTATACTTCGAATTTTGTTCAAAATAATTAGAATTTTCTTCAAGACGAATTGTCTCTAGATAATTGACTTGAAAATAAACAACCTGAATATCTACCGGTAGCTGCGAATTATTCACTCGATCATATTAAGAAGTTGAATATCTATATTTCAGTGAATTGGCCTGTAACTATAATCAACACAGCTGTTTATCAAACTTCATTTAGGACAAACAATTGGAGAACGGCATCGATGGCACAAACAAGGGCGAAATTAAATGTAAATAACAAATGCCGGCCTTTCGTAAATAATTTGCCTTGTTTGTATGGTTCCAGCGTTTTATGGAATTCTGCGCTTTGTCATATTGTTTTCATGGGAATCGATGGAATTATATTTTTCCGGTAGCCATTGTGAATACATCAAATCGAATATGCCGTAACGAACGCAATGGTATTTCCATGAAATATTAGTATTGCATTATTGTCTAATTTCGACGAATTTTCAATATGGATTGTAGGTGGAATCATTTGTTATTCAGTTTTGTAATTTATCGGTTCCGAAATTGTGATACAAATAAATTAGTGTTTATCTTTATCCTATATGATTCAGGACAATTCAAGGAATTACTCAAATTTTATCGATCATTTTATGGCATGACTTGATTTCTATTTTCCATTTCAACGATTCAACGAATGTTTGCTCACAGTGTGTCCTTGAGTGATTATGTATATTGTAAAGAGACTAACTGTTTTGATAACTGTACAATTAGTTTCAAGGAGTTTTTTTGTAACACATCCATATCATTTTCTTTATTTATCTGATCTACAAGGGTTGTCACAATTTCACTCGAATTACCAGGGCACGTGAATATTTATAGGCAGTAGACATTAAGACATCATAATACTCAATATAATCGCTGATAATACACATATTTAAATTCACAATATTTTGATAAAAGTTTTCTCTTTTAAAAAATTATTATTTATTTTTTTCTAATAAAATATCCTGTATTTCACGACTAAACATTATTTCAAGGTGAGCACTTATGAGATTGTGCGCTTCGGATGGCTAATATTTTTAAGAGATACCTACAGATGCAGCTGGTGTTTCTTTATATAATGGCATAAAAAATACTTCATTCAAGATTATTATTTCTCGGTTTACCTAGTACGGAAAGGATAACTTTTCACTAACCATAAGTATACTAATCTTGATATTTGCTGATATATGTACTTAGTTCATATTTCAGGTTGCTCCAAAAAATTATGAACGCAATGACATTTTGGGACATATTAGTTGTTCCTGTATTTCAATTAAATAAACTGAATAGATCAAAATAGAACCGCAGACATTCTTTCTCTTCGTTCTTTTAGAATACCTGTAAACGCAACCAAAATTCATTTATTTATTATCGATTATTGCTTTTTAATCTCGGCGTTGATGAAATACACATAGGACACGGGACACACTGTATTATCCAAAAATACATTTTCCTGAATCGCCGAAATCTGATATGGAAAAGTTGAATAACTGTGCAAGCGTATCTCCATTCATTATTTCTTGAAATTGTCTCGTTTATGATGCACTGAGCTCTTGCGACATTGTTGCATATTATACAGCAGGGAAGTATATCAAAACCGAGCATAAAATGTGAGAATCTGTGTTCTCTGTCATATTTCAACTTTTTTGGTCGGTTTCGCCATACTTTATTCGACAACTAGCGCGCTAAACCAAGAAATAACATCGTAAATTTTCAACATGTTGCTGTTAGGTTAGGACGCGCTGCAGATGCATGATGCATCAGAAGTAAAGTTCACAGAATACTATTTTTGTAGTATTCGTCAGCAGTATATATCAATATGGACATAATAGTTATTTATGTATCAAGAGCGTAAAATATGCTTTTATGGACCGCATTAACACGCCTAGGTCCATAAAAGCAAGTTACGCCTGAAATACAAATCAACATTTTATACACGACCAGTATATTTTATTGTAAATACCTCTTCACCTCTCATGTATGATAGTAAAAACGGTTCTTGAATATCTTTTAAACCTCATTAAAATAATATTTCCTACGCCCATGATGTTCCTCTCGAAAAAACATTACATGCGAGTGTTTGTACTTTTTCTCTATCTCTTATAATAAGGGAGTTATTAAGGGTTTACAATATGCCAAGCAATTTGCTCATGTTCCAGACTGGTGGGTGAATAAATGGGCTAGTAGCCATATTTGCTGTAAATACAGACAATAGTCATTACGAAATGCATTCCAGTGACGAAGTGTGAATTATACTCCACCAGAAATCAGTAAAGCAGCTGAGGATGCGAATAATTGATAATTAAAAAGTGCCATTTTATGCCCGGTAGGCGGTAAAGTAGCACGAGGGCGGTAAAGTGATATTTTACGCCCGCACAATCGGGCGATAAAGTGTCATTTTACGACCGGTCGATAAAGTATCATTTTACGACCGGTCGTGCATAAAGATATTCATTTATTTGGCATACGTGTCGTGTGTACGCTCCTGTTTTTTCTAGATTCAACTTTTATCGCGGTTACTTGACTAACTGCGCAATTTTTATTAGCTCTACTACAAAAAATAATTTCATCATTCGAAAGTATGGATACCTGTTCATTACTATTGTTATTTCTTCAGATAACCCATTTAATTATTAATAAATTTAACTTTGATCAAAATTAAAGAAAACTATGAATTTTTGTGGAACATTATAATCTATAGGGTGCGTCATCAAAAATGTACAGAGTCAAGTCACAATTTTTCTCGAGATTTTTCTGATTAAATATCCTGTATTTGAGCCACTTGAGTCGATATATTCGATAATTATGTCTGATTATAAAAGTCTAGCAAAAGAGATCAACACATTTATGCATTGAAAGAAAGAAAATCTTCATAATCATATTCCTAAAATGAACAGTTTATGTAGAAGAACTTGAATATACCGAAAATGTATAATCTTTCATCTCTGAATTCTATAAACGGGACATTATCATAACTTTCGTCACTATTGAATATAAAAAACTTGTTGTCTGTTGACACCTCATATTCTATTTATTTAGTTTCTTCCTCGGTTTCTTCAAACCAAAGCAAACTGATGTATAGGTATAGTATAGGTATAGTATAGGAATATGAACATGAAGTATCCCGTAGAATCCATACTGGGAGAAAGAAAAAGGAGGATCACGGTTCTCTAGATCAGAAAATAAAATAATTATTCTTATAACTGGAATTTACGGGAATTTATAATATGGGCAAGGTTATGAGGTATCTCAAAAGGTGAGTATCTCGGATTCAGAAGATTATGTAGATTTCAGAAATATATTGATGTAAATAAGGAATCTAAAATTAGGTCAGAAGATCTCCCAATCATGTCAAGAAGTGTATATCTGATGTCCTTAAAGCTACACCAGCATTTATGGCACACTCCAAATAAAACTAATCCATAATTTTGTACACATATGAAAAATGAATAGCTAAATTTTACCCTCGGTTTTATCCTTCTGGGTGCACTTCTCCATAAAAATATCCATCGAATCTCCCAAGGTGATTTCACCACATTACATCAGAACTTGATTCTCATATTACAGATACATATATTATCGATCGGAGAACAGTGATTGTATATAGGTAGGTACTCTTATTCTCTTGACAACGCCAGATTTGCTGTACAAATGAAAATACTGTATCTGTTTATTTTCTATAGCCTTCCAGCTGTATGCGGTGAAAATAAGGCATAATCTCTAGAATAGGAAGGATGACAATTGACGATAATTGTGAATAAGTATGATTAGAAAATATAATTGAGCTTTATAAAAATCGTACCTACAACTCTACATCTACATCAGCATCTCCATAGTTTCCAGAGAATTGAGTTCAAAGTTTTTCTAGAAACCTCGTCGATTATTAACGTTTCCAATCAGAACTAAGCACGGTAAGACGCTTTCAGTAGTCATAGATGACCTACACGGAAATACAATTGAGTAGATGAGAATAACCAAAATCTCAGATTCGTATCTTTGGTGTGCTGGTAATGATAAGATATAACTTAGATGAGGCGTAAGTGCTGTTTCAGATGAGGCATTGGACGCGCCCTACGTCCTATACAAGGATGGTAAACTAAAGAGAAGGATGGTTCATTCAAGCGATTTTTTCGGCCAAAAGGCGTGGCTTCCGAAGAAGCGCGATGACGTAGTCAACGGCCCTGAATTCAAAATTATTAATGCTGAATATCACTAAATGGGCATTAAAAGTAATTTTACTGTGATGCACCTTTCTATAATCGATACATATTGATTATTGATGGTTATTGGTATCATATGGCTTCAAATATTAGTAATATTTGTGAACAAAAACTCCTTGATTCACAAAAATTCCTGTATGTCCACCCAGAAAATAATACATGAGATAATTTAACGTTTACAAAACAGGGAATATACCTATTCCATAAATAGGTAAGTACCTAATACCGACCTTGAAAACAATTTCATATTGAAAATAGAGAAATTTCAATGAAGAATTCATAGGTACTGATGAATGATGCATGTAATGTATGTGTGCATATATATTATTTAATGCACAGGTTATTGAAAGTTCATATTTTGAATTGAAAATATTGAAATTGATATACCTACCTATTTTATCAAGTTTATCAATTATCAGTGAATGGTGAAAATAAAATACATTCTTTAATTTGAATTATGGGTACCTTACATTATACATAATAGGTATATAAATATAATGACATCAATTTAAATTTTCTCATTAGCTGACTATTCTCTTCATTTATACATTGGACTCTACTATAGATGCAATCCAGGTTGTTTCTTTATTTGCAGGTTTTTATATCCTCATTATAGCTCGAATAAGTAATCAGTGTGAAAGCAGCCACGACTTCCAGCCACGAGTTCGCGAAAAGTTTAGGTTGGACGCCGGTCCGCCATAGGTCGTTTATGGGGAATTAAAAAGCATGGCTGGCCATGAATTTTGTCCCTATCATTGCAAATTCTCATTCAACAAGAAGTCGAAGTGAAATAATCTACAATATCATGAACAGTACCCATGATAAATCATTTGTTACGGTCATATTTTACACGGTGAAATCCTTCTTTAGAGTACCAAAATCTCTTGTGTTTGTAGTAATCATATTAATGGTTCATTTAGTATTCTGTTGATTTTGTAATCTCTAGCTCCGTTATGATATCGTCATTTCGTGTCATACTCACCTTATTCACATATATTTTGCATGATCAATTCCTGTGGTAGTCATTATAAAATGATTACGATCCATTCATTGTTTACATAAAATCCACAAAAGTGAATTAATTATGAAATGTCAATAATGAATAATGAGTGATGACAGCTATCAGATGGGATCAATCCAACCACATCACAGAATGCTAGGTGCCCACATGACAACACCTGATAGTATCTAACAGAGATAAGTAATAACAAGATGTGCACGTCTTATGGAAGATTTGGAAATATAGTCACGTGATTGATTTTCGTTTCAACGTATTATCACAGATGGCGTTTAACGCATGAATCTCAATTTTTGTTGATATGAAGTTTCGCAGCTAATTCAAATTACGAACTTTCACGAACTTAGATTACATTACAGTGTGTTACAACAGTCCTCGAGTTGATTTGTTCACTTCACGTTTTACTCTGTGGTTTTTTATTTTTATTATTCATTTTCTTAAGGATGAAAGAGAAGTTTTGTTTGATAAATGATAACAGAGGTTTCATTAATATGGTGAGAAAATATGAATCACTATCAACTGATCATGACATTGCCACTGTCACTGCATTTCTCAATAATAAATTGATTATACAAATATGCAACTGGAGTATTTCATATTGTTCAATAGTACTTTGATTAAGATATGAATGAAATTCTGATGTAAAACCACAATATTCACGAGAACGGGAACAAATTTCCACCGTACAAAGTCGATAAAAATCAATAAAAATAAACAAAGTGGAAGACAGTGACAAACTGATGAAGAAAAGACAGAAAATCTGACCTTGAACATGGCAGCCAGATATGGCAGCTGAAAAAGCTATGTTCACTCTTTGGAATCAACGGCACTAGTTCCATCTTGTGGTTGATTCCAAAAGCATGAAAAATATATTGCCAAATTTTAGCATTGACGTGCACATCTTGTTAGTGGGTTACTTATCTCTGGTATCTAAGAACACAGAAGTGATAAAATGCCCGTAACTCTTCTTCTGACGATCGCCACTCAAATGATATTGTAATAGATGTTCATGGGATAGTTTGTTATGTTCTGATACGAAAATTAGTGCATAGATGGCTTGCGTTCAATCAGTGTTATTAGACATTGGATTAGTGTTCTGCTTCGATAAGCAGTTAATAGATGGCGTCCGTTCGTTTATGTCAATAATAACTGATTGAATGTGATCAATATCTGCTATAGGGTTGTTCAGCCACAACAATTAAACATCCCATGATCATCTCGAACATGAGTTAGGTTTTCGGAATTTTGTCCCTGCACCATGGGTTGACAGTGATCAATCGACGGATGACACCTTGTCTGATTCCTGAAATCGGACATTTGACTTATTTCCGATCTTCGATTATCTTTTTCCTGATTCCTTATCGAAATCAAGTGCATGGCGAGTTGAGAATTTTCCTTCGATTTATCGATCATCATTGGATGGATATGGAAAATTTCAACATTTTATGATTCCTTATTTATCGGACCATTTCTGGATGTTTATATGGTAATGAATCATTTATCTGCTTAGCAGGATTTGCGCGCCATGTAAGTAGGTTATTTTTGAGGTTAAAATTCCGTTTTTAATCTATTTAATAATTTTATAGATTTGATTATTTCGATTACTGGAAATTGAAAATACGGTTCAAACTAGATCTGAACCATATATGATTTGACCCTCCATACATACTCGAGGTTAGTAGAAAGCACAAGTGTCCACCACCTGTGCAACATGATTGACCACCCGTCGAGTCGTGCTTAAGTCTGTGGTTATTCTTTTTAGGGTCGTCTTTCCACCGTCTTATTTCCACCTTCTTCTTTCCACCTCATTCATTCACTCCTCCAACGGATTAAGACTGGTCAACTCTCTTAGAACATTTTGCTGTACCTGTTCATCTCTAGCAGTATTGAGGTGCCTAGCAAAGAGTTCCCCAGTGTTCAGGGCTGAACACCGAAATTTACCTGGCAGTCTCAAAGTATTCCATGAGCCACAACAACTGTTGACTTGCATCCTACATCTGCAGTCTTGAGAGGCACTGAGTGGTATCAGCAAAGGAGCTCCACTGAGCAGTCAGCTAAGTCATTTGAGAGTGAATAACCTGAATCTACTGATAGATGTTACAATAATAATTATGTTTTATTGAATTGCCCATGTAAGCTTCCCCGTGACGTCACGTGATTGGCCCCTTCAAAAATATCATTTTGTAGAGTATATTTAGGAAATTCCTGCTGTTCATTCTTGGCTCACTGTTTATGTGAATGCTGATAACCCCTCTTGGATACAGTGTTGATACCAATATATTCGTAAATTTCAAGGAGTGTGACTATTATTCTTTAGCTACCTAACCCCAGGGTTCATTCCAGCTTACACTAAAAGTACTTGACTGTGTCTCATTGTATTGATTCTTTAGCGCAGTGTCCTGTCCCTTTCAACTGGGTGGTTTCTGATTTTTCTGGCAAAAAATCAGTGGCGCACCGGAAAATTAAACCCTTATTAATTTCTCCAAAAATTTAAGAAATTTTACATTATTGTAACCGTACCCACGCCCTACTGAGCTGCTGGGAGAGTTAGTGGCGAGTACCTACGAATGCACAGGCACTGCTTAATACAATCTTGCCCTAACACATTTTATTTTCAAATATTTTGAGTGTTTATATTCCAATACATAGAAAGGTAATAATCGGAGGGATGAAATAAAACTCGTGGATGGTGAATTTTTCTGGTGAATGGAAGTTTCCGATGATGCTTTATCACTCCTATAAGTCACCTGATTTTGTCGCCAAATATTTCACCCTTCACAACCCCATCAAGTAATATCAAAGGAAAATTCATAACTTGCACAAAAAACTCGTGGATGGGGATTTTTTCAGCTGAATGGAATCTTCTGATGATGCTTTATCACTCCTATAGGTCACCCGATTTTGAGGCCAATATTTCACCCTCTACAACCCCTTCAAATGATATCAGAGAAATGTTCATAACATGCACAAAAAACTCGTGGATGGAAATTTTTTTTGATGAATGGAAGCTTCTGATGATGCTTTATAACCCCTATAGGTCACCTGATTTTGTCGCCCAACATTTCACCCCTTACAACCCCATCAAGTAATATCAAAGGAAAATTCATAACTTGCACAAGAAACTCGTGGATGGGAATTTTTTTCGATGAATGGAAGCTTCTGATGATGCTTTATAACCCCTATAGGTCACCTGATTTTGTCGCCCAACATTTCACCCCTTACAACCCCATCAAGTAATATCAAAGGAAAATTCATAACTTGCACAAAAAACTCGTGGATGGGAATTTTTTTCGATGAATGGAAGCTTCTGATGATGCTTTATAACCCCTATAGGTCACCTGATTTTGTCGCCCAATATTTCACCCTCTACAACCCCTTCAAATGATATCAGAGAAATGTTCATAACATGCACAAAAAACTCGTGGATGGGAATTTTTTTCGATGAATGGAAGCTTCTGATGATGCTTTATAACCCCTATAGGTCACCTGATTTTGTCGCCCAACATTTCACCCCTTACAACCCCATCAAGTAATATCAAAGAAAAATTCATAACTTGCACAAGAAACTCGTGGATGGGAATTTTTTTCGATGAATGGAAGCTTCTGATGATGCTTTATAACCCCTATAGGTCACCTGATTTTGTCGCCCAATATTTCACCCTCTACAACCCCTTCAAATGATATCAGAGAAATGTTCATAACATGCACAAAAAACTCGTGGATGGGAATTTTTTCCGATGAATGGAAGCTTCTGATGATGCTTTATAACCCCTATAGGTCACCTGATT
Source organism: Chrysomela aeneicollis (assembly GCA_029955515.1). Taxonomy (NCBI): domain Eukaryota; kingdom Metazoa; phylum Arthropoda; class Insecta; order Coleoptera; family Chrysomelidae; genus Chrysomela; species Chrysomela aeneicollis. Next base: position 5,786,505 of record JARUHQ010000009.1, on the reverse strand, counting down.
TTGTCGCCCAAAATTTCACCCTTTACAACCCCATCAAGTAATATCAAAGGAAAATTCATAACTTGCACAAAAAACTCGTGGATGGGAATTTTTTTTGATGAATGGAAGCTTCTGATGATGCTTTATAACCCCTATAGGTCACTTGATTTTGTCGCCCAACATTTCACCCCTTACAACCCCATCAAGTAATATCAAAGGAAAATTCATAACTTGCACAAAAAACTCGTGGATTACCTTTTTTCTCAAAACCCTTATCACTCGACTACACTTCTGATTATGGAAATTGCCGTTGAACAAATGATTTTTGACTTGAGAGAACCAATTTTCTACATTTGCATTACTAAATCTACCATTGTATTGATTCTTATACAAAATTCCAGTCCATAAGGGAAGATAAGGGATATATTTCTTCAAAACGAGATTAGCAAATTCTATGTTGTAATAGCAGTTTTCTTCGCCTTTTCCGCTTTCTACGAGGCTTTCTATTTGAGAAATGATGATTTCGAAATTTTTTGAAAATAGTTTATAAAATGGACTACTAGAATACAATATAATATCGGAATCACTAACCGATTGAAATTCAGTAGGGACAGAATTAAATTCAGAACTCTCAGACTCTAAAGTATCCTGATTTAAACATGACTCTAACAAATTTTCTAATGCCGATTTCATTGTTTCACTTCGGGTTTTTGAACAGAAGACTTTGACTAAATTCAGGTGACCTATAGGGGTTATAAAGCATCATCAGAAGCTTCCATTCATCGAAAAAAATTCCCATCCACGAGTTTTTTGTGCATGTTATGAACATTTCTCTGATATCATTTGAAGGGGTTGTAAGGGGTGAAATGTTGGGCGACAAAATCAGGTGACCTATAGGGGTTATAAAGCATCATCAGAAGCTTCCATTCATCGAAAAAAATTCCCATCCACGAGTTTCTTGTGCAAGTTATGAATTTTTCTTTGATATTACTTGATGGGGTTGTAAGGGGTGAAATGTTGGGCGACAAAATCAGGTGACCTATAGGGGTTATAAAGCATCATCAAAAGCTTCCATTCATCGAAAAAAATTCCCATCCACGAGTTTCTTGTGCAAGTTATGAATTTTCCTTTGATATTACTTGATGGGGTTGTAAGGGGTGAAATATTTGGCGACAAAATCAGGTGACTTATAAGAGTGATAAAGCATCATCGGAAACTTCCATTCACCAGAAAAATTCGCCATCCACGAGTTTTATTTCATCCCTCCGATTATTACCTTTCTATGTATTGGAATATAAACACTCAAAATATTTGAAAATAAAATGATTTATCATGGGTACTGTTCATGATATTGTAGATTATTTCCCTTCGACTTCTTGTTGAATGAGATTTTGCAATAATAGGGACAAAATTCATGGCCAACCATGCTTTTTAATTCCCCATAAACGACCTATGGCGGACCGGCGTCCAACCTAAACTTTTCGCGAACTCGTGGCTGGAAGTCGTGGCTGCTTTCACACTGATGAATAAGTATACAAAATTCCTGAATCTGATTACATGGAACATCATAAAATAATGAGAATAGGTACTCCTTTTTCATAACACATTTTCATCCACCCATTTTGTAGATCTCTTTCTTAAATTTTGGTTGGACAAATCACAGCTCTGATGCCTTTTGGAAATGTGTGGTAAATAATACTGGAATCCTCTTGGTTTTTGTCCAAAAATAGCAAATCTGCTACCTGGCATACTGGTTATCAGATGGTATATGAAATTGAAATGATTTCATAAACACTACACACTTTTCAATGGAGGTGATGTAATAATTTATTAATATTTATCCACACCACTAAATCTTCTTACTGAGTAATTTGATTATACCCACAATTATTGAAGAACTCTATTTAAAAAAAAACAATTTGTAGCCACAATCCACAGTATGAATATCGAAACATAAACGTAAACAAAGCTTGAGGGCCGCCAGTGACGTCACGATTGCGTCGTTCGATGTGCCAACATTGCGTCTTATGGCAATGAACCATCCTTCTCTAGTTTACCATCCTTGCGTCCTATATACGCTGGAAAGTTGGTTGACATTATGTCAAATGTAACATTTCAGATCAGAGCGTGTGACGTGTGACAGCGGCGTGTGAGCGAGCGCGAGTTTTAGCGTCCGGGAACAAGGTTAATAGAATAGACAGGTTGCCTCGTAACTCAGGGAAAGGGGAAAACCATAGATCTTTTTGCTTACTCTTGTTTTGTAGGCCGGGGGGGGGGAACTACTAGGCCATTGATTGGTCGTTTTTATTTTTGTCCATACATGTGTTGTACCACGTGATCATGTAGTACCTACTATTCGCGGGGATAGTAATAAACTTCATAATAACCTCTCAAATAGTGGACAGGGTACGTACAGAGTGATTAGCATATCACGGCATATCATCATTGGTATTTTTGTTGAATAAATAGTAAATACCTGATGGGACAGTTTGCTGTGTAGCTGGTGGTAGCTGCAAAGACAAGGGGTTCTATTCTTTGGTAGCTGCATGTGAAAACAATTCCGAGAAGACAAATAAGGAAAACTTCAGAAGAATCATACTCCACAATACAATTTTGGTTTAATGTTTTTGTATATTGATATAAATCACCAAAAGTGTTGTCATTTATCTATTTTCCAGGATGAATGGATTAAAATTTTCGTTTTTAAATGTTCAAAATATTAATTGCTTTCCCACCAATAACTAAATAAATATATAAGTCTTGCTTTGATGGAGTTGGATATGAACTCTTTTCTGGGTAATCATCAACGAATTTTTGCGTAACTTCAAATAAAAATAATAATATCGATTGTCGGACATTTCAAGCCATAGAAATGCACTCTGGATGACGCGTTACCGCGCTAGTCGCTGATTGGCTCGAAGTTACGAGGCAACCTGTCTATTCTACTAATCTTGGTCCGGGCATACGCTTGGCCCTTGCGCCAGGCGTAGCTACGTCTGGCGTATGGGCTTGGCGATGATAATAATATGTGCTATTCACATGCTACGACGCAGTCGCACGTTGGCAGGAATGCTAGTTAGCCGGTTTTATTCAGACGCAGTTGGTAGTCGCGCATTAGTTAGAAACCCAGTTTCATATGTGGCCTTTCATTGAAGATGGCAACTTAGTTTCAGAAAGACGCATTTGGATATTCGAATGTTTTCGTTATGTTTGGGTTATAATACCAAAATGGAGCTTCTCGTTATACGTCTTATCGTAGCTTTTTCTTATATTTTATTCGTTCTTCAAACGAAAGATCTTGACAAATAATTAACATAGTGAGTTTGAGTGCTTCATATCATGAAAGTTTCATGAAACTAGTTTTGAGGAAGGGTCCGAAGATACCCAACTGAATAAGCAGAAATGGCAACAACGCCTTATGTGCAACACGACGTGGTAATTTTGATACTGCCTCATATGAAATTGTGGCATTGATACATCGAACAAAAACAACACATTTCTATCCATTTTCCTTCACCAATTCAAAAAGTTTATCAGCCCGAAGATTTATTGTGGTTGGGTCTAAAGTCATATTGGATATAATCGCGGCAATATAAACAGTATATTTCCTAACTATTGTAAGATTATCGTATGGGTGGGAAGGACGTACACAACTGTGTTGAAAGATTAATAATTTGAGTTTCAGGTGCTATATTGTCATAGCATTTCTTGATAACATGCAAATAATTGGGCTAATTTGGGAAAAAACTGCAGTTGAACATATGTTCGAAAGGTCTTAATTTAAGTACAGGATCCTAAAGTTTCAAGAAAACTTTTTTTTTCTTTGGTAGATAATTTAGTAAGTACGCATCTTCCGAGGCATCTTCTAAGCATCAAAAGACATTTTTCTGTTGTACAAAATAATGTTTTAACGAATTCAATAAAAATGGCCTCACCAAAGTTATCATAAAAGAGGTTTTTTCTGAAAATTTTAGCACCCAGTTGTTCTGGATATATGTTCAGATGAAGGTTTTTTCTCAAAATTGACTCAACAATAACCTTCCTGATTACTACATACATTGTACTACTACGTACATTGTCATGTTTGCCAAATCAGAAAGATCTTCTACAAAATGCCGCTAGATACATTGAATATTTACCTATTGTAATAACTTATACTCCTCACTCGACTATGTGTTCCATTCAAGTTTGGTCGCCTCTAAATGTGCTTGGAAATACATCATAACGAAAAGATTTTCCGAGACGCCTTATTGGTTTTTATGTTTGTCAGATATCATAGATCAAATAAATTGACGCGTCAGCGGCAGTCTGCCTGATTGTCTTTCGCCTTTTTCCCCTTTATGGTCTCTTTGGATATCCTTTTCGAGATATGAATGATATTGAAAAAAAAACATCGAAAAAAACTTGTGTGTGATGATCCCTGACGGATAGTTGAAATGATACAATATCGAAATCCAATAAGTTACAGTGCAAGATCTACTTTTGGTCAGTGAGAATCAATTTCTTTTACGTAACCCTTTCGTCAAAAGTTTACTTTGTTTCAATTCGAATAAAATTCTGAAAATTTAGGACATAGTCGATTTGAAATATATCAAGTAGCGTAACATTTCTGGTCAAGTGTATACTTGCTAATTTGAAATGAAACACGTTATATATTATTTTGAGATCTATGTATTGTTTTGTAACAATTTGATTTCGAAATATACAGGGCTATTCAAATTCGAGTCTATGCATGGGGATTTCGATAACGGTAAGAGATAGAGGGTTGGTTAAATGGGGGCAAAGTAGCGTATTTCAGAGGTTAATTTTATGGATGAAAAAAAAATGACCTAGCTTCTTCAGTTCTGGAGTTATACAGGAAAAATCGAAAATTTCGAAATTCTTCTTTTGCCTATATCTTTTTATTTTACGAAGATTTTTTTAAAGTTTTGCCACTTTTCCATTGCAACTTTTTGTAGCCTCTCCAAATATCTGAATAGAAATTATATACAGGGTATCGTATTAATTGGGCCACCCTTAACTTTTAATTTTCAAATACGGACCTGTATTATTAATAGCATTTTTTTGAATGCCAAGAGTCATGTTTCATATTGACGTAGTATTTTCATATGAATTATAGAGTGTTTTGGAAATATTTAACTATTACCAGTAAAATTTAGTTTTATCTTCTGAGAGCTTTGGATTTGGTGATATTAGCAGTGAAAAACTCAATGTTTTAATTGGTAAATTTCAATTCAGAGTGTAATTTGATTTGAATTGACCAATGAAAACAATAAAAACATTGAATTTTTCACCGCTGGTATTGCAATAATCAAAATCACTCAACTGTAAACTGGGCTTTGCGCTTGTGCGTCAGATTTTGATTATTTCAATGTCACCATCATAGAGAAACGACAAAAAAGAGAGTGATTGAAATGATATGTGACCTCGAAACACGCGAAATGCTCGTATGGGGACGCGCAGAAGAACAATAATATTCTGCGCATGCTTCAAGTCTGTCAGATATCAAAAAATAAATGTCAAGTCAATAGTAAATGTCAATATGGCGATTGTTTTGTTATTGTTTTGTTATTGGTTTTCTTCGCCGGTTTTCTATAAATGGTTTTCCATAAATTTCAAATAAATATTTGATTCAGTATTATAGTTTACATTCAAAAATACTGTTTCTCCTGGTGCAGTATCTGTTCTTATCGGTTGGGTATGTAACTACGTATTATCAATATACCACTAATGTGTTGAGTATAAAATGAACAAAATATTCATCCAAACTCTTCCAGACCTATTCTATTTTTCTATGGATCCAAATAATTGACACAAGATGAAGCAATGAATCAGTACCTAGTACCTACTATGTACTTGAACCTAAAGGCAGAAATAGAGAAAGAAATCAGGAATAGATGGAATGCTACCTTGCTACCTATGAAGTTATAATTGATCTACTTCCAAGATCAGAGTTGCACTTGACTTGATGATTTGGTGGGTAATCAACACTTTGTCATCAATAATTCAATTCATATTATTTCAGATATAAGTACTTGATCTCTAATAAATAAAGTTGACCCAATACATGAAGACCAGATTGAAGAATTCAATGATATGTAGCTCCTGAACCTGAAGATAAAAGTGATTGAAACACATTCAATGTGATTGGTGACATATAAATGTCCTCATGTTCCCTAAACAGTGAATTTTCAAGTATATTGATATCAAGATGTCTACACCAGGAACATACAAGTTCAAATGCAAAGTGCCAAGCTGCAAAAATGTCTTCTATAGCAATGTGACTGGTCAAAATTATAAAAATAAGCACTTTTTCAAATTTCCTGAGGATGAGTCCTTGAGACACAAGTGGTTTGATGCAATAAATGCTGGTTCAGGTAATCAAATTCAACATTCCAATAGCAAATATATTTTCATTTGTGAGGACCACTTTGAAGAGAAACTTTTCACCAGCACTTTGAAAAATAAATTTTGCAAGCGCTCAGAGGCAGTTCCAACAATTTTCAATCAAGAAAATATATCAATTTCTGAAACTGTAGATGAAATTTATATTAATGAAAATCAAACAGTGAATCAGATAGACAAAAGTTCCATGAGTACACCAATTAAGAACAAGATCTCTTTCAATAATAATATTCAGTTATTTTATTAGAGAATATTTCATATCCTTTTATATTTTTATATCTGTTTACAAAACTATGTTTTTTATCTTTTATGTTTTTTTAATTTTATTGTGTACCTGAGTAGTATAAAAGAGAAATAAGTTTTGGTTGATATTTTTTTACCTGAAATTGTTATTTATTTTTATTTTTTTGTTTTGTGTTGAATCTGTTTTTCATTGAGAATGTTATTTTTTATTTATTTTTGTTTCCTTTTAAAATGTGTTTTCAATATAATAAGTTTCAATATTTGATTTGTGTTTCAATTATTAAATTTATGGTATCAGAAATAACGTTCAATTTGAAATTCCCGCCAAGCACGTACATTCAAATTTACCGCGTTTCCGTCCACTTTTATAGCCACAGAACTCATACCACGAGTTCAGTGTCATTAGTTCACACCCTCTGCTCATAGCGTCACTACTGTTCATGTTTCTGACAAATTGTGTGGATTCTATCACTCTCTTTTTTGTCGTTTCTCTATGGTCATCATTGTTACCAATCGAAGATGTTTCCGTTATTTATCGATATTAAATCCATTTTTTTCCTCAAATCAATTCAAAATAGAAGAAATTGCATATGACACACGTTTTATAAGACACGTTGTCGCACTTGTTCACTTGAAGCAGTCCTCGCTTCGCTCGTCGTACCCCAAACAACGCGTGCGACAAAATAGCGTCTTATAAAACTTGTATCATAATATACTATTTTCGCATGGCCGTTGTCAATGTTACGATAAAGCTTTAATGTAACTCAATTTCAAGCGATTTAACACCGTCACGGACTTGGCTGTCGCTTCGTTACCTAGCATTGTTCTCGACTCGGTTCTCGACTATTATAATCTGATTTATCATTTATTGCTATTTATCTTCGTCGCGCTGGTTACAAGCCATCCTGTATATTTGAGAAATGTTTAAAGTTTTCTCTAGGATACTCCATATAATCCTAGATTTGGCCCACTAATGTTCAATAATATTTCGAAGGAAATAACTTATCAAAATAAGCCTCAATTTGTTTTCAACTGACAAATCTTTTTATTCTTCCTGAATTTGGATTGGAAACGACCATTCCTATACATGTTCATGTCACAAGAAAAAAAAGTTGATTGGTTTCTGAGAATTATCTCTCCACTCAAAACCGGTTGACATTCATAATGACATAATTTACGATTGTAGATTAATCTCGATATTAATGATACTATATTTTACTACTCTCGATTCTGGCAAGAAGTTAAAATTACTGTGATGCCTGTTCAACCACTTTATGCAAATTCAGGCCGAGAAAGAAAGTTAATAACGCAATTCTTGCTGGATGTATCGCCATAAAAATAGCATTTATTTCAGCATCTGCAGCAAATTATCTCCTGAAGTTTAATGACGTTTCTGAGTTGTTAATAACAGTAGTGAAGCAGCCTCATAAATTCATTCTCATGCCACATAATATTTTCTCGAAAAATGGAATCAAGATGCTCATAATGATATAACACTATTCCGAGCACTATATTCATTGGTGCATGTCCTAACCAGGTAGATACTAAGTGAAGTTATTCCACGGCACCATTCATTTAAGGCTGTAGTTGGAGTGGTTCGTTTTCCATCCCTCTCACCTATGTGAATCATCTATTACCTAATACCACGGAATGCTCGACGGAATATCACTATATTATTTCGGTAGGTGTGATCAGTCACATTCAAAGGGAAATATATTTCCTATCTAGTTGCACAATATACCAGTGTTTCATAGTACTTATTTATCTTCACAGTCCTGAAGATGAAAGAATATAATTTCGAAACGTCGACACAAATTAAAAATTGGTTATCTTTGATTTACCGTCAGCCAAAAATTGAATTAAAATCAACAGCATGTATTTGAAACATCTACAAAATATGCTGTCAAATTTGTTCGGACGATTCACCTCTCCAATGGTGGGTAGATAAGTGGTTTATACACAATGGTACTCCACATTTTAGTCGAATGTTATGAATAACTTGAACCAACAGTACAATAACAGATAAGAACAATATTGGCGAACAAGCAATAAATAATCTTAGAGGCAATGAATGAGTTGTTGAAAAAACATTTCATTTTTTCGCCGTATATAAATCCTTGTGAAAATGGTAAAAATATTGACATATTCTGAATTATTAGAATTCAAATTGTGTCGAAATTATGATCGTATAATCGAAATTTACCTTTTTTGTAATAAATGATTTACTGAATTCGAATTTCATACTCATATGAGTGAAATCGCTTGGACGTTTCGAAGTTATAAAGCATATACGATTTGAAAATTGAAACTTCAGAGCCTTCTAATCTCGCTTCTAATGCCCAAACTAAGAATCGAGTTGTTTCGGTCTGAGGAATATTCGTTAGGTTTTCAGGGACACCCTGTATAACATCGGTAGAAACGAATAATACAACAGGAGATTTCATAATCGCCCTGTAGATATATGAACTTTTCATCGAGCAATGTTAAATTAGTGTAACCCAAGATAATGAGCAAACTTTCCGATTCATAAAGTATGAAGTCAAACTTTGCACTAAGCGCGTAAGAGCAAGAAGTGGAGAGCACATGAAATAACAACGAACGCTACCGAACCCTTCCGACCCTTTCCGATAGGATCGCACTCCAATGGGGGGTGCGGATCAATACTTTAGAAGGCCTACCCGGGTTATGTGATACTTTTAATAGGATTACCAAAATTACAGAGCATCCGCAGAGAAAACGTTTAATTACAAGACTTGATGAAACAGAAAAAAAATATGTTAAAAAGAGCTTTCCGAATAATCGGCTAAAGGTACAGTTTGTTGTATACAAAATCCGGCGGTTTTGATTTGTAGTTCAATAGAGTCTAATTTTAAACTAAAAGGGGGCATCAGGAAGAGCTGTATTCCGTGAAATCATCATTTGTTTTTGGTTTGAATAGTCTGACACATTGAGGACATCTATACACGGACATTCAATAATTATAGCCATGTTATAACGGATATCGTAATCATAACACTCGTTTCATTACATTATTTATAAGATCAGGCCTCATAGAACCTGTAATAACATAATTATTATGTATTCAACATTAGATAGATAAACAATACAAATAGATAATTTCGAGTAATTTCAACCATGTCATGCCATTCTACACAGTAAAAAAACTTGGGTGCAATTTCAATCAAATGGATTTCAGAGCAAACTCCGACGAATACAACACCTGTATATCAAAGTTGTGTCATTTTTATTATACATTTCACAGTCGAGTGTTGCTAATTCCAATCTTATTAGTGAAAAATGAAACGAATGTGGTGAAGTACAACGATTATGAAATATAAAATCATGAGAAACACCAAAAGGTTGCATAAAAAACACCTATTATATAAAATTAACACCAAGTTACACCGTATCATATTACGATGAAATCGAGGCGGCGTATGAATCATCTAATTTGGTGGCATCCTGAAAACACCAGACTTGATATAAATTAATGAAAATATTGTATATTGGCATCTAAATGGTGTGAATTTCATGCGCTCATCTGTTCGATCTTATAACCTTTCAGAACTTTTCCCAATAGGTGGCACCGAGTGTGGCACTGACGTCCTTCCTACCGTACCTGATTCCAATATTGGGCTAGTATATTAGATGATTTTGATATAGATCAGTATCAATTGGCCTATAGTCCCTAGTATACCACTGATCAGGATAAATAATCACTGATTCGCATGAACACATTCATGATATGGTGTTCCTTCACACCAGAAAAGTCTTCGCGTGTACTTGCTCAATCAAGTTTATGTTTGATCTGATTGCTTTTGATTCATACCTCGATTCATACTTTCTGATTGTGGATAAATAACAGTGTGTTACTCGTTTAGAATGAATGATTTTTTTTCAATTCTTATTTTGTTATAGAGAATATACTATTTCAACTCAACAAACTTACACTTGATTGCAGGTATAAGCAAGATGAACACTCTTATGAAATCTGCTCGATTGCACATAGCTACCTAGCGGTGACTCGTGAAAACACTAACACCTTAGAATAACACCAAGATAACACTAACTTTATCCTGTTAATCTCTGGTTTGTTCCATTTTTGTTTACCCATACCATTAAGTGAGCCATTAAGGCAATCATACAAATGTATTTTTATACAAACGGTTAACAAGGTAGCCGTTGACCGAACCTTTGACGCTTTCAAATCGCAACAAAAAGTTGACGTTTTCCAAAGAATGTCATTAAGTGACAGCATTGTCGCTCTTGCGTGGAAATAATGTCATTGAGTGACAGCATTGCCGCTCGTGCGCGGAAATAATGTAAATTGTCATTGAGTGACAGCATTGCCGCTCGCATCCATCATTGTTGAAAAATAACTTATCATTCTTTCGCATAAATGCATGATGGAAAATAATAGTGACAGTGAATTATCTAATATCACATCTCCAGATGGAACAGAAAGTGCGAACATTGTAAATTTTAACCTCCCACCAGAGAAATCGAGAAAAAGTATGAAGTATGATATGATATGGTGCCATGAAATGCTTGAATGCTAAAGATATCAAATTATCCTAAACTTGTCGTATTTCTCAAAAAACACCAGTCCGATGTAAATAAAGCATGACTATGAGCTGGTTGCATAAAGATTTAACAGACGATTTTATATTTAATTCGTTCATAACCACGGCAACACATGCCTTAGCTCGCGAGTTGATCCGACCTTAAATTAACGGAAGGCTTGACGGGCTTTTATGCAACCAGCACGACAACTTTTTGATTCATAACGTAATATACGTGTGGTGTAGACATAAGTTTTCAAGTAGCCTCAATAGCCAACGGGTTCAGAGCCAGATTTCTCAAGCAGCCAGCCCGAGTTCGATCCTTGGACAGGGCATTTTTTTAAATCTATAAGTCATTTTCCTTTCTTTTCTGTTAGATGTATGAATTCGATTAAATTTCAATATTTCGATGAAGAATATTATGACATGTAAGTTAGTTGAACGCAGCATTGTATTTTCTTGTCTAGGTACTGTGTTTGTGTAAAAAATCTTGTTTGTAGCGCAAAGTGTCTTGCCGCTCTCGAATGTTAGCTATCTTTTTTGAGCGGCAATATATCACTTTGCGCTATAAATACTCGAAAATGTGATTCCATTAAAGCGTGATACACCAACTTAGTCACCCAATTCGGTGATAACCACGTATCGCATAACCTAACCTAACCTAACCTAATCTAACCTAACCTAACGCCAATTTCTTGCAAAGTGTCCATTGGATTCCTCTAATTAGAATTGCAGTATTCACAATTACTAATGAAACCGCATACATACTGATAAGGATTTTTTCAGATGAACCACGTTTGCATTATGATAAAAATACCTAAGCGTAATTACTGTTAATCAAAACGATGCGTCTGTGTTTACCCGCCACCATTGCATTCATTAATCACGTCTATCAGGAGCAGTTTTTCGCACGCCCACCAAATGAGAGCACGAAACGACGTTTTCTCCGAAGGAAAAAATCTCATGATTAATGCGACACTCTGTAATAGCCAGGGGCGTAGACTTTAAGCACGAAGGTACAATCACTCTCGGAGAAGGTATCTACTTTACATAAATCGAGCATAGATAATACTTGATGATTATAGTTATTTTTGTATTGAATGCATTAAGTTTGTAAAAACAAAACTCTACCACGAATTGAAGGAAAATAAAACTCATCGTACAGTTCTTGGTAGAGAAAATAGAACAGCAGGATTATATGAAAAAACCTGCTGAAAATATTGAGAGTAGTTCAGATATGAGTAGGTGAAAAGCGTTTCAAAAATACTCAATATACAGACGATCAATATGCGATAGGCTTTTCTCAGGTAATAAAAAAATGAATTTAGGTATGTCACACCGCAATGGAAATTATCAAGCCAAAAAAACTATCGTTTTGATTACTTTCGACTGGTTTTATTTTGTTAACAGTTCAAGATATAGTCAGAATCAATATGGGCACAGTTTCACCGCAATTAGTTATTTCTGTATCAATAGGTATCTTGAGAGTCGAATGATGGTGGCTGATGGATTATACATTCTCAATATTCATAATTGTATTAGTTACTCGTAATGAGCACTCCTGTATTATCCTATATATTTTGATCACTTTGCTTCAAGTAAAACCATAGGAATAGATTTATATCGATATGTCACTTCAGCGCCAGCCTACTTTATCGCCCAGCGAGTGCTAAAATACTACTTTACTCCCGACGGGCGATATAGTAGTCCGCGGGCGCCAAATTGTCACTTTAAGACCGCAAAACTAGGCGAGGACGTCGTCGATTATCGTTATTTTCGTCACCTCGACACGTGTTTCGCTGTCTCTGTTAGCATCTTCAGGAGTGTTAATCTTCTCATGAATGATAAATCAAGAGCAGTATGAAATCTTGTAAAATAATGTACGGCCACTCGAACTTTCTGAGAGATAAACAGTTGTGAAATTTGGCAATGATATAGCAAATGTGTGTGATACAATAATTATTATGAAGTTGAGAAACACTATAGATGAGGCAAGGAAGAAACTGTTTACCTTTCGAAATTTTCGAAAGTGTTATGAGATACTATAGCTCACCCTTTTCAATTGGCATATTTCCGGATACTAAAAACAGCACATGCAGGTTCTTAACAAAAGTAACATCAACAATTAAAGGTCTCTTTCAATTTCATCAAGTAAGATATTCGGAAAATAACATAACAAGCTCTTTTATTGACATCCACATCACTATAAGAGTTGCAGAGTTATCTTTCCTTTACTGAATAAAATTCACCCTGATGAAAACTTCATTTCATTCAAAGACACCATATTATTTCGATAGACATTATTTTTGTCGACTTTCTGAGTCACCAGGCAGTCTACGCCACTGAATCGATATCCGCCCGAAGAGAAATTATTCATTTTTGTGATGGGGCGATGTATAATGGAAAGTGTCTGTATACCCACAGGCGATTGTATTTTTTGCTTCTTCTGTCGATAATGGACTGAGTGGGGGGGGGGAGGCGATCTCATGCTGGTAACCGATAAAAAAGTCATCGGTGTGAAAAATAATTCTGGTTGATGTTAGGTTGATATTTTTTCTGTATTTCGTATAAAAATATAATATATTGATAGAGTATATATATATTGTTACGATATTTCTACTTGGGTTCGTGAATTCAAAACACTCAGTACAAAACTGCTCAATTTATTTCACTAAACACAAATACAATTCATAAACTCTTAATTAAATCTCAACGATATTCGCTTTACAAATCTTGATGTTCACAATACTAGCTTTATTTCTAAACTCAACTCTTTCCAAACTAAAACTGACTGTCCGTGCCGATCCGTTCCTTTTATATTGGCACAAGGATATCATTATCGTGAAATCTTGAATATTCAATAGAGTTCTAATAAATACCGTTCATTCTGGAGATACTGCGACGGGTATGAGTTATCCGCTAATTGGTTTGTCGGCGAGCGAGGCCATAAATCACGGCCATCAGTCATGCCGCCGAGATAATAACTTCTGGTCTCGTGGAAGCACAGTTCGTAACAATATATATATTGGATTTTTTTTATTTGGATTGGATTTGGAGGTCATGAAGTTTAACGCGAAAATGCTCATGATTGAAACGAGTTCAACATGAAATCTTCAAAACACATAAACCACTTATCTGTAATGCAATCTAGGGCAAAGTTTATTGACAAGCATTTCCCAAGTCTCCTGGAATTGAAGACACATTTTCAGCTGTACGAATGAGACATATAATTAATGACGCATCACGAATAAAATTAACCAGATACATCCTGGTGATTCGAATAATTCTCAAACAACTGAAGATATCATCTCTCTTGTGCTAACCGATGACATCCAGAGATATCTCGCGAGGCAGTAAATAGAGCCCCAATAGATAATGGAGTGGGCAGAACCACATCTATATTGATATGATATCCACAAGAACATCAGAAATAAAAGAGCATGCAACAGCAACATGTGCAGCCGTTTGATGAAGAAGCTACTGGAATTCTGACCAAGGAGAGTCACCTGATATGGGTATGCTGACGATATTGTCATCTTGTCCAGAGACAGATTATAGACAAAATTACTTAATTACTAACAGCGAATCCAACAAGGTAAACATGATGTGAGGGATTGACCCATAGATCTTACTGCTTACGCTAGATCCGGTATCCAGGTTACTTGTTTTGTAGGTTCGGGGGGGTTGAAAGTACTAGGCCATTGATTGGTCGTTTTTATTTTTGTCCATACATGTGTTGTACCACGTGATCATGTAGTACCTACTTTCTTGCAGACCCCTCTTGACCTAAAAATTACTACATGATGCCGGATCTATCGTAAGCAGTAAGATCTATGGATTGACCCCTTATAGGGGGCATACATAGTTAATCTGTCAATTGACGGAAGGGTCTGAGACTCCAGAAGAATCAGGAGCAAATATCTTCAGGCGTGGCACCAAATTCCAAGCATTAACCTTGAAATTACCGAAACAAAGATATTGCCTAGAAGTAATCAAATTATTGAACTTCCTTAACATTAACTCTCTAAGTATTGAAAAGGAATACATATAAATGCATATGAGTTAGGTAGTAACCATAGTGTGAGTCACTTTGGTGCAGGGCACGTTGGAGTGAAAAGTGACGACGAAGCAGATAAAATGACACAAAAGAGAAAATAATCGTCAATGCCAATGCCAGAACTATTTTACAGCATTAGGAAATTGTGTTTCCGATATGAATTCCAGAAGAAAAAAACTGATAAGGTTATAATGGCAGAAACTTTGAAATAGTTCCGAAATACTCCGATCAACCTCAGTACATTTATTTTTATTTTATCTTCATCTCGAATTCAGGAAAAGTAAACCGATAATGTTTGTGGAACATCCTGTGAGCCTGCGTCATATTGAAAGAGGATGTAGGTATTGACATTTTTTTTAGAAGAGTTTATAGCGAGGTTTATAGATAGTTTATAGATTTATAGATTCAGGAAATACCGCACTAGGTTTGAGTTCACTTAGCCGTGTGATAGAAGCATGGACTACGAGCAGATAGATTTCATTCAATATTCTGCATGGTATTTGCCAGGAAAGTGGTTGTTTTTTGCTCGTGGTCTACCAGGCACTCAAATTAAAACTTTCATATTTTTAGTTAGATTATACTCTTTATTCTATCAATTTTTCGTGGTATTCATGGCTTTTCATTTTTATTGAGTTTCTATGAGAAATAGGAGTCGATCGGCTGCTATGAATAATACATTCCGTGAGGAATGCAGTAACTATTACTATTTACCAACACAGCAGAGGCAGAAAGAAGACCATTTTGAAACTCAAAAGGCGTTTTCTACTGTTAAAATCTCTATTGAATTGATTTTTTCAAAATGTATTCAATCGCTGATTTATACTGTGTTTTGTGCTTGCATTATACCTGGAGATCCGCAAGGAACCATTTATAATTGACTATACCAATTTTGAAATCTATCTTTCTATATCCTGTATATAATAGTTACGATTCTTGGAGTTTGATTGCAGATTTACGGAAAGAACTATGACATTTGATATATTGGACAATATCGATCAAACCAACCACAGCATTCTTATATATTTGAGTCCGCACCCTGAATTTCGATTGTCGTCTGTGACATTGAAGAGGGATTCTAGCAAATGTGGGGGCAGTGAACTTTACAAATTCAAATGGCGAATTACTTATTTTTGTGAATCAAGTCGTGAAAAGACCATACCAGTTTAAATTCAGGCATCATGGAAATTTATATATTGTTCTGGTGAACTGGCTCCTATCCAAACATGAGAAATACCTCGGGGAAAAGGTTTAATGAAAGAATATTGGATGTGTACAGGGTGTCCCACCTAAAGGTGTCACCCACTTTTTCGTTATTCCAAAACTATTCTGGAACGATTTTTTCAAATCTGAGCTCACTTTTTCTCAGTATCAACCAATTACAGTGCGGCTCAAGATTTTTTTATGTTCTGCGGTTTTTTCCTATTTTCTATTCGATAATAATATATGAATAATATATATTTTTGAATTCGGATTGACGGGCTTCATCGAAATATTGATACAAATTTAGATCATCTCATTTGAACAAAAAATTTTTTGACCCACCTTGTATTTTGTTGATATAAGGGAAAGTGAGGTCAGATTCAAAAAATTCGTGAAAAACTATTTCAGAAAAGTTTCTGAATGACCAAAATATGTTGAAAATTACGAAGGTAAACGAGGGTGACACATTCAAGTGGGACACCCTGTACAGAGGGTCCAGAAAGTAGATGTCAACCGATATGTCAACGTAATACTTGAAAATTTAACGGATAAAGTCATAAATTCTATAAAATCGTCAACAAATATATTCCTGAAAAATGTTATGGTGACTGAGCCGATTTTTGACGAATCCTTCATTTCACTTAAATTTTTTATTTTCCGAAAAATATAACTTCAGATTTTGTTTATTTTGAAAGTGCGTTTTTTGAACAAACTGAACGGAGCTCTAGGTAGGTTTGAAGACGAGTTTAAGTGTATTAATTTTTTTCTTTAAATCACAAATAAATGTTTTTTCTCGGATTTTTTCAGTTTGTTGCGTACTTTTTTAATGTTATTGTATAGTTGACTATATAGATTGCGTTTTAAATATCATGCAGATATGGTGTATAGGGTGTCCCAAAGGTCTGCAAGGTTATATACCGGGTGTAACAGGATCATGGTATACACCTCCCGATTACGATGAACTTCATTTGCCCATAAAAAACGCAATTTAGTATTTTTGACGGGATTTCGATTTTTCTAGCATTAGACGGGGCAATTGGGATGAATTGGAACTATCATGGCACACCTAAATGGAAAACAAAAAATTTAATGGAATTGAATAATCAAACATTTTGACGTATGAAATGTCACTTGAGTAGTATCATTGGATTCAGAAAATTATGGAGATTTTCAAAATGTAATAATATACATGGTGTTTCATTTGATAATCGAAAGTTGGTATCACTTCCGGCGAAACCGGAAGTGAAAAACAAATCATGTGTAGGTCAAAAAGTGCCGCTTATTATTTATATTGCTATCCCAAATTTCAATCAATTACCTTTAAAACTAACGGAAATACTGGGGGTGTACCATGATCGTGTTACACCCGGTATTATGAATACCGTAAATCTCACGGCCCCGGAAAAAAAATATGTTCGAAATCGGTCAAGAGAAATTGATGGAAAAAATGTTCTAAAATATTGTTTGCGTCAGTTAGTACTACTTTTTTCCTATATCTTCAATAATGAGGGTGGAGAAAGCTGTTGAAGAGAATATTTCGAATTGCTGTGTATCTTCCAAATGATGGGCTCGTTTGGAAGATGATTTCACACTCATTCGAATGCATACTTTGATGATTGTCAGTTTTTTCTGATTTTATTTAAAAAAACAAATGAAACGATGCATGTTTCCATCACTCTACATGAAGGTCATGAAAATAGCTATATTTTGACGCAAATTGTAATTTGAAATCACTATTTTGTTCTTCGCAAATTACTCATTTCAATGAAGAAAATCGAGCAGCTTACCTTCTTTTTTATGAGTGGCATCTTTAGTAGGTAGGCTCAGAATATAGGTAAGTTTATCGTATTTCTTTGCGCTAGTTGAAAAATGCTCACATTTTTCCATTCAAAGATCCCGATCGTGCGAATTTCAAACATCGACCAAGCTTTGACACCAAAACTCCAATTAACAAAAATATCACTGCTTCAGCGACGACTTGCAGCTATTGAATTCGTTACGGACGCCGTTGGCGGACAAAGGAGTAACAAAAACAAGCGAAAAAATAAATCTTTTGATTGCGCTCGACGCGCTCTCCCGTTGATTGCCTTTCTTTTTTTTTTTGTCAAGAGAAGCTGCACGTGATTTTTTTATAAGGGACAGGTGATTAGGACGTATTCCTGCTGCGCCTGACGCTGCCTACGACTGGAATGAGACGAGCTGTCAGGGACAATTTACAATCAACGCTCTAATTGAAAAATCGGGTTGTACGGAGAAGTCCCAGAAACCAAATTCTGTTAGTTCTGATATAATGATATCTACCTCGCCATTACCAAGTAGCCCGCACTAAAGACGGTCTAACTTCATTTACTCAAAAAAATGTGATTTCTCCAAAAATCCAGCCTGATGTCAGCTGTTCATTTAGTTTAGAAGGTATTTCACTAGGTATTCCATTATCAAATTTTGTTTCTGTATGGTGAAACTCGTGGTAGTAGTAAATAGCGATAAATTTTGATAACACCTCGCATGCCTCCATGACTAGATCACTAAAGGAAAGTGATATAAACGCCTCACTAATTAGATGGATACAATTAATGCTGAAAAACAGAATCATTGTGGCGATTCTCGGGAAAGAGACGGTCAGGATGACAGTAGAAAAAGGTTGTCCCCAAGGGAGAGTTCTATCGCCTTTGCTGTGGTCATTGATAGTCGAAAACCTGATAGTCAAGCTACATGATTCTGGTTTCACGACTCAAGTGTACTCTGATGACCTGGTTGTCACTTTCAGGGGCAAACATGACGGAATAATTTCCAATCGCATGCAAGTAGCCCTAAACATAATCAGAAAGTGGTGCGCAGAGAAAGAACTCTGAATGGAATCCAGAAGTTAAATATTTAGGCGTGATAATCCACCAAAAACTGACATGGAACAGCCAACTCAACCGCAAGCTGGACATGCCGCAGAGTCTTTGGCAAGACATGGGGTCTGAAACCAAAAATGATCTATTGGTCACACCAAACGATCATCAAACCCATGGTCACTGATAAATGCAACAAATTTCCGCACAAGTCAAGCTGCAGAAAGTGCAGCGGCTAGCTTGTCTAGGAATCACAGGGGCAATATTCACGTGCCCCACTGCAGCCTTAGAGGTAATGATGACAAAAAACTCAAATCAGGAAATCGGATTGGACACTTGAAGATTTTGGAAAATATTTCCCTAGAATCCATGTCTAAACCGACATATATCATGCCAATTAGGTATGATTTCGAAATGCAGTTTGAAGTGGTCATAAACAACCACCAAATTTGCACAGGGAACGGACCCCAATTTGGAAGGTGGCATACTGATGGATCCAAGATGTATGAAAGGGCTGGAGTGGGAGTTACAGAGCCAAATTTCAGGCTCTCAAAATTCCTTGTAACACCCCAACCATCTTTCAAGCAGAAGTACATGCTATAGAGATATGTGCCCAGGAGTGCCTCGAAAAGGACACTCGAAGGGCAAAAATCTATGTTCTCAGATAGCCAAGCAACACTAAAAGCTCTGAAGTCATTCACTTGTGAGTCTAAGCTGACTTGGGACTGTAAACAATCCCTGAGACAACTGGCAGCGAACAACCAGGTCACTTTGATGTGGGTGCCAGGTCATAAGGGAATTGAAGGCAACGAGGAAGCAGACTGCCTTGCCAAAGAAGGGGCAAATACACAATTTCTCGGCCCAGAACCCTTCTGTGGACTTTCCAAAGCCCACTTGAGAGAGGAGTTCTGACGCTGGGATGCGGATGAAATGAAATCTCACTGGAATAAAGTGCCAGGACAAAGACAAGCGAAAAGGCTATTGAGCCTATCGCCAAGGAAAGCTAAACAGCTTCTCGAGTTGGACAAAAAAGACTTGAAACTGGTAACGGGACTCCTCACTGGACACTGCCCTCTGAGGTACCACCTCAAAAAGATGGGTAAAACAGAGAGTGATAGTTGCCACTACTGCGAGAACTTCGCCTAAACTGCTGAACATTTGCTTTGCTTGAACTGCAGAACATTTGCTTTGCGAATAACCACCATTGTAGCTCACGACAATCTAACCTTGACCATCAAATTTCTGGCAGGAAGAGGCCAATTAGATGAAAAAGAAGAAGATGAAGCACTAACCTAGATGGATATGAATTAATCATATCAAATCAACTTTATCTCCTAGGCACTGAAAGTTTTTCCTAACAACATACATAATAATCATTTTGTTATTTCAGTATGATGAACGTCAACTTCAAGAGCTAATTTCAGAACAATAATGGACGACTTTTGAGTCGGTTGCAAAATAAAGAGAATATTCCAGGAAGCTTTATTTTTATCATAATAAGAATAGTCGACAAACCAAAAATGACTTCGAAAACTGAAAATTAAATTTATCACGTACGAGGGGTCATGTACATGTTTTCGACCATAACTAACATTTACGGGGAAGGAAAACTAAAAACAGAATCTTTATTCTGAAATTGGTGAAGTAGGTATTTATTATGAATGGGCTTTCATAGTAGTACCTGATGAATATATTTTCAATAAAGAAGAAATCTAATTTCCACTTCTTCTGACTTTGTTATTTTTGTATTTTCGGTGAAAAGTTATGTATGGGTTCGTGATGAATGTCACCTAATAAAATAATTGAACTTATTCAGAACAATTGTTAGTGCACAGTTATGAAATACCAGTAGGCATGGGCGCCGCCAGTAAAAAAATTCAGGGGGGAAAAAAGAGAACAAAATGTTAAAAACAAGAGGTTTGCACCTAGAATAACAAAGAAATTATACTCGAGTTGAGTTTCCAGGAGGGGGCATCCGCCCCTTCTCCCTTGCCCCCCCCTACCCGGCGCCCATGCCAAGAGATAAAGTAACATATTTAGAGTTTTACTGAATCCTGACATTACAGAGTATCTTGCTACACAAAATGGTTCGTCTCGCTCATTATATATATGCTTATTTCCAATAATTATGTAAATGATATTGAATACTGTTTTTGATCTATTTTTTTTTACAGGTAAGTTCCTTGAGTGTTTCGATATGGTGATTGGTAAGTATTATATATTTTAATGTTTTCTGAAGATAAATCAGTCAATGATGAGTCGACATTTTCAAATATAAAATTAATTCTTCTTGGAAGAGTAATCGATAAGACATGATTGATATTAAGGAATATTTTCTACTCAGATGTTTTTGACAAAACCAGTATAATACCCAAACACATTCAAATACAGGAGACTAAACGTTCCATTGTTAAATCGCTGTCCAAGCCGATCAGTCATTGTTTGGATGTTTGCAACGAGTGCAAGAGAGAAAAATATACGCACAGGGCGCCTTGGCAACAATGTATGTTTGAAGGTTCTTATCATCGTCAGTGGCGTGCTGGCGTGTCAGTCATGAGTCATGTAAATGTCACATCTGTATTTTTTTCCTTCAAAATACTTCTTGTTTCTTTCATACTTTTATATTTCCACGAAAATGCATCCACGACTTTGTGCCGTTCCATTATCTACCTACTACTGAAACTAAACAATATAAAGTGATATAAAGTGATTTCATTTCTTCACACCAGACATGGTTGACTACAATTTTGGAAAGCATGGGTAAGAAAATATACTAATATAGTTTGTTTGAAGAATCTTTGTAGTAACATGATTCATTTTAGCATCAGAATATCTACAGAGATCCCTGCTGAATATTGTGGCACTTGTGCTAACCATTTTGATACTGGAAATGGGAAAACATATACCTTAAAAAGGTTCGAGGTAAGTCTTTCTGTACTGTATTGGGTAGTGAACTGATTTCTCGAGTGTTTTATCTTCTATTTTTTTCATCCTTGTATGATATAGATATTATAATAAGTAGTATTTTTGCTTTTTGAAAACCCTGCTGTAAGGAATCTTGGACTGGTGATAAACTGATGTTGATTATACCCTTGAAAATTACATATTATGTATAGCCCTTGATTATGTTTACATAGATATATTATTTGACAACATTTTACCTAAATATATATGATTGCTACTACATTAATTACTATCTTCTTGATATTTTCTCAAATATTTACTCCACACTTTAATTTATACTTATTAAGAGCTGATCTCAGATGTGCAGATATTATACATATTCTCATATCAGTTTCTAGGGTATTCAAAGTATTTCATATTCCTTTAATAAATATTTCTTATTTTTAATATGATTTTGTAGGAACCAGCTGATGATTTGATGATGCCAACTATGTATGTCCAGACTAGTCCAGAGGAAGAATGTTCAAAACCATGCATGATCTTTCATGAAGTGTTCTAATTTCATAATCATTTGGATAAGTTACCTATTAACTATACCTTTTGAACTGAGCAACTGATTTCACTCATTTATAACAGGTATGTGTAATTTTTCCAGCTTTCCATCCATTCATTTAGAATAGCATGAAATTTCAACCTGTTCTCACTCTTAATCCAGATTGAAATGAGTTTCAACAAAAGAAATACATAATAAGATTGAATTTTTAATACCTAGGACATGAATATTTATTCATTCATAAAATAACAAATATATGATGTGGTAATCCGGTTTTCTCAAAGCAATCATATAAGTTTGAAAAATATGATTGCATAGTGAAAAATTATCAAGCTTCAATATATCTACATATAATCAAATGATTTATGCACAATACATGAAAATTTATACATAGAAGTACCTATAAGTATAAATAAATATCAACATAAACTAAATTATATAATAATGTATATTTATTATATCTTGTATAGTATATATACATGTACAAAAACAATTATAAAACAATATGTAATGAATAAAATTTCAATCAACTATTTTTTGTACTCAATATTTAAACAAATTTATTAAGTTAAAAAATCTCCTTTTTTTCAGATGAAACCAGGTTTACAACAGTGTTGAAACTTTCAATTTGCTATTTGAGGCTACCATCAATGAGAGGAATGCAAACAAGTTTTTTGAAGAACCAAACTAGATGAATCTTCAGTAGTGAATGTGAAGTTTCTTGTGATGTACTTGAAAAAATTAAACAAATTGGTCTTATTTGAAGTAGGTCCTTTCGAATAGAGTAAAAAAATAAATGAATGAAGGTTGAAAATAATTTTTCTTGATGTTTATTTCTATATTTGTAGATTCTTTTGACTACTTCTGAAGTTGAAACCATCCTTTGAACCCCATCCAGTTCTTCATGAGTATTCACAGGTATCAAGTCCCAATATAATATTGAAAAGAGATACATTTTCACTCTGAAACAAATAGAAACATTCGAGGCTACTGAGCAGTATCTAAAAAATGTTATAGAAAATAAAAAATAACAGTTTGAAAGCCAAAAACCCATAGAGGAAAACAGCAGATTGAATAATTTTGATTAATTTTATATCAATAGAAAATAATAAGAAAGGACCGAAGGATGGACACTAATTTCAAAATAAAGATTTTGGAAATTTCATTACAATAAGCTGAGGTATTAATATATATAAATAAAAAATATGAATTGAGTTTCTTGTTTGCATCAGAATCTAAATAGAATAGAATTTATTCGCCAAAGTCAATACAAAGGTATGGAACGTACACAAATGTATAAAACTTATCAGACTAGTCAAAGAAGAAAAAATGTTCATAAATAAATTGTTAAAATAGTGTAAAGTTATGAAAACAAAATATTTACACACAATATGTTAGATTCACTATCATAAATCAACAATTATAAAATTCCTCAACACTATAAAATACATTTTCGAGCAAAAAGTTCTTCAATTTATTCTTGAATAAAACATTGTTCAAGTCTACATCTAATATATCTCGTATTTTATGTTGTATGTATGTATTCACATTGCTCAAGTACTTACCAAAAAATGTTTCACAAAAGTTCTTAGCATAAGCAAATGTGAAATTTAAAGATTCCCTGGACACAACTGTGGTAGTAAGTAGTAGAGCATATTGTATTTACCTTGGCTACATCAAAAATTGGGTGCTAATCACACTGAAAAATAACATGATATTGATTATATCTGAAAATAGAAGGAAGAAAACTAGAGAAACCATAGTAGTTTTGTGAAACATTCAAACAACTTACCATAATAAATGATCATTGAACTGTTCCATACACATCATCATGTGTAGGTATAGGTACCTTTATGATAATTTTCATCATTTCATCACTGCTCATCTGAAATAAAAATATATCTATACATACTACTGATACTGAACGTACAAAATGAGGTAGTGAATGATATCCAAATTATAAGGAAGGAATTATATCAATAAAACTTAAGTCCATTTCAGTTTTTTATAGTAACTACTAAATATATTCATATAATAGATAGGTATATATAGTTAGATTACCCAACGTTCTGTTAAAGAGTGGTGAGACCTAAAGGTATAGAATTCAGGAACATTATTATTGGATAAACAGTGTTTGCTGCATTGAAATTATGCTGCTAAATGCAAGAATACTGCATTGTGAATTCTCCACTGTTGAATATCTTGCCATATATTGGAAAATAGCACTCACCTTAAAGCATGTAGGTACTTGAGATTGTACTTCCTCAATACTGAAGAGAACATTTTCAGAGGGATGAGATGTTATGTGCCAGTGCTTCCAGTTTACATTGTGCGATTGAGATCATCTCATGTGATTCGTGAGGTTTCGACTGGAGGTTTAAGAATACCTAATAAGCAGTCATAATATGTGTGCTCATTGTCAATATTTTTGAAATATCAACGTTACATTACCGTCAGAGCAGGATATTTCGAATCTGGAACCTACTTTTGGACCGGACGCCCCTGTCTAATAAACATAACCTTTATTTTGGTTCTACCGTGAAAAGTCCAATTTAAGTAAAAATGATCCATCCTTTTACACACAACACACAAATGCACAATATTCGCACACAAATATTGTTTCTGAAACTCACAAAAAAGTAAAACGGTCAAAATAACTCAAATCGGTATCAACGAAATGAGAGGGCAATTCTGCAACCTCGCAAGCGTCAAACTTGTAAAAATAGTCGAATGTTCTAGTGCGGCGTTGCCGAAAGTGCTGATTTGTATGGTGAAATGTGAAAAAAGACGAATTGATTTCATCAGAATGTACATCATTAAATCAAAAACACTATGATTCGATGATAACTCCGATTCATAGAAAGGAAATGAAACAATTATGCTTCAGTAAAGTATAGTTATTGTTTTGTGTGAATTTATCAACTTGCTGCAAGATTGCATTAATCGTATAATCTGGCAAACATGTAATTGGAGGAAAAGAGGCAGAAAAGAAGGATCGAACGATGACTGATCTCGCAAAAACGTATATGATGAATTCTCTAGTGTTTAAATGTCTTTGATAATACCTAATCACATCATGCGCTATACGAAGTTCCAATAATTATACCTACTTCTAAGATTTCGTTGGGAATTAGGCAATAAAAATCAAAGGACTTTCTATAATTTAGGTATCACAGTAACAATATACAGGGTATTTCAAAAACCCAGGAATTACTCATGAAAGTTAAATCCAGAAGATATCCTCTTGGTATTATTTATGAATGTTATTTTGAAAATTGGTCAATGATATGTAATAAGTACAATATGTGTTTGACGACACGAATGAATTAGAAGGTCCATCGAAATATGTGAAAAACATGTTGGTTTTTCTCTAAAACAAGTTATCGGCACACCCGGTAAAGAGGAAAATAATATTCCAGGTAGAACGGACAAGTTCGATTATTGTAGCATACTAAATTTCTTATCAAGTTTCTAATTCAACTTGATCTTAAATTAACTTGTGTGGAAAAGAAGTGAATTTGAATTTGAGCAATTCACGAGGGAATTCAGTAGTCGAATCCACGGATGGATCTCACTTCAAAATTCCCTCCAAACCTCACTAATGTTGTCTACTAGATTTGAGTGAGAAGTGAGTTCATTTACAGTGATTTCAAGTGAAACGCGCTAATTCTACGCTTAGATTATTTGAGCAAACGTTTTCACTCTTGAAACCCTCACATTCGTGTCGTACGACACATTCTGGTTTATTTTATAATTAAGAGCAGGCATTAAAACGTATCAAATATAGGGGAACATTGCCAGCGCTTCGTTTCAACGAAGCCTCCGTATTTGGTAAACATCAAAGAAGCGGGCATTAACAACGAGCTATGAATTGTCTGCGTAATCAGCGTTTGCTTCGCCCACGATGCTGTGATGAGAATTTATGGTATCTGAGACTATACTTTATTGAGCAAAATTTGCTCCAATGATGAGATTAACCAGGACGGGAAAAACATTGGGCAATTAGTTAAACAGATACGGAACACGAGGCTGTCAAGAGATAAGAATAATATTGTCTTGCGTATTTATATAATATATATTCTCAAAACTATCCCATTCTTCACCTTTTCCTCATGTTAGCAATAGTTACAAATAATTGGTATTATTGATACATATGTTATTAGAGTAGGTGCACATTGTCATCACCCCGTATCTCGCCCTGTATGGCAGATGACCTAGCTTTCAGTTCTACTTCATGACTAATGCATTATTAATATAAAGGGATTAGATAAGAGAGGAAGAGGTGGTGATGACAAATGAGCTGAGAAGAGGAGTTGCAATTAGAACTCGAAACTGTAAAGGTGGAAATGGAAGTGAATCATCGAATATAACTAGTTATTTACAAACCCCAGTGCCCTTTCTAACACTCACTTTTATCAAGTTATCTAGTGGAATTTATGTACACCTAGATTCATTTATGGTTATGTTCAGGTTATAAAAAAGTACAAATGTCAATAAGGTAGACAATGATCATTGATCAGAAAATTATTCTCCCGCTAATAAGTTGTTTTCTGCCTGTTGTCCATCTTGTCATCTGAACTTTTTGTTCAGTTTTGGTAGACGTTATTCCTTTCATTTTGTTATTCATACATTATGAGCAACAAGTATTATATGTACCCTATCTGTTTGATTACTATTTACGTTATTTACCATTTCAAACGAGTAATTTATTACGTATCTTTCAGTTCGTTTATCATTCACCACTACAAACAAGTATTTATTTTTATTTGTTATTGATTTTTTCATGTTTTTCCATTAATGATGTATTTCATATGCATATTACGATATTAATTATTCTACATACACAGAAATATGTTCGGAGAGGGGCAGTGATACGAAAGAGGTTGAATAGATAGCATCAAGAACAATATACGTGTTATATTGTTAAGACTGTAACACTATTATTGGCTCTTTAGCCAGTATGAAGAATGACGTATATTGCATGATGGTACTCTTTTACGACGGTGCTCTTTATCATGTCTGCCTTGCATAAACTCTCAACGGAAAATACTTCACCTTATTACCTTCTTCCTCTGCTTCAAGCTTTTATTCTGAAAGACGGCATAATCAATGGTATTAAAGCGAGACTGCTTGCCAATTGGAGTATGAATATTCAGTAAAAGCTTTTCCTACTGAGAAATTAGTGCACTTTTTGTAGGTATATTTTGTAGGTAGTATAGATAGTATTTTTATTGTCAGTTATAATTGACTATCAAACTTTATCATTGGTGTAACGAAAAAGGATAAGAAACTTTTTTTCAACAATAAGTATATGTGACTGTGTGTGGCGATAACAATCGTACAACCACCACGATGTTGAGTTGTACGAGAATTTATAACGATTATTTGACGGAAATAATTTTTTATACATTCTACGGGAATGGACAAAAACGAACATATTTTGTGGCAGTCGCTCTCAACAAAAATCAAGTGATGAACTATATAATTGAAAAGTTATGCTTTCAACTAAATTTTACAAAGATACCAAATACCTGGTGAATGAGGACTGTTTCTGTTTGTTTCATCTTTGAGGAAGCTTCTGTTGAGCAGATATCCGTTTTTCACTCGGTTTTTCATGTATATACGCTAATGCCAGTTCCCAAACACGAATTGTGGGAAATGTCGCTTGCATCTGTTTTATGTAAGTTCGCCGACTGTTACATTGTTACTATGCAGTATGCGAATGTTTTGGGAAGTCCTGTTTTTAACCAAGCGTTAAATTTTCCTGTTCATCGTTGAATTCGCTGGTAAATGTTCCAGGATATGTTCATGGATGTGCGAATGTTGTTTTTGGCATTATGTTTAACGTTTCAACAAAATTACAATGACCCAGTGCTGGAGTGTAATCTCTACACAAATGTGTATCATTTGTTTCCAAACTGAATGAATACACAGCACTGCTTCTTAATTGTTTTTGTATACAGGGTGTTCCTGAAATGCCTTCACAAAATGATATCACTCGCTGCTGAGATTAGAAAAAAATAACAGATAAAACCAAAACATAGATTTTTGCTGATTAATTACACGGGCTAACAATAAAAACGATTCTATACAAACTTTTTGAAACAATTTACCCAAATCTTATGCATTTCTGAATGCTGAAACCGTATTTGGTATCAGTTTCTTTTATCACCCACAATTCTGTCATCGATTCTCTCACAATATAATATGACATCGACTGCTAATCAAACTCAAGTTGGCGCCATTCCTAACTTCTTCATCATTTAAGATATGGAGGTCGGTTTAATTAGGAAACTGGTAGTATTTTTTCCGCTGATAACTGTATAGTGCTAACAGAAAAACATTTTTTTTTTCTCTTGCATATCACTGTAACAGGACATCAGCAGCGCAGACAGTTTTTCAAGATGAAAATCTTATATAAACATACAAGCGAGAATACAAGTATATATGCGAGAGAGATTCATTTTCGATTTACTGGGTGTCAAAGTTTTGATTGTTTCAGAGATTTTCCCTCAGAATTTTCAAAATACTAAATGAATTGAAATTTGGTTCACTTATTAATCTTTGGAAACTCAACAATCTGAATACTTCCGAGCCCGAATACTTAAAAGGTGATATACCTTTAGGGGTCGTAATTAATCTAACCTTCTCGAATTTCATCACGTGCCGCGTCTGATTTCAATAAAATGTTTCGAAAATTGTATGGATATCAAGGAAAATACTGAAAATCGAGAACATAATTTATTCATAATAAAACTTCATTTTTCGAAAAACATACAGGAGAACAAGAAGTATCCAAATCGAAGAGATAATTTCGATTACTCCTATTTCATTGAAATCAGAGGCGTCACGTAAAAAAGTTCAAGAGTGTATCACCCTCTAGGTATTGGAAAACGCTCATATGTTCAAAACGTTTAGTATTCGAAGTGTAATAATAGGTGTACCAAATTTCAATTCATTATTTTGATAATCATTGTAGGCGAAAACTCTTGAAACTATAAAAAAAATGACAAATTTTGACACCCTGTAAATCGGAAACGAAGCATATGTGTTTATGTAAGATTTTCATTTTGAAAATATGTCTTCTTTGAGTTGTTGAAGTATTGCTATAAAAAACTGTATATAATTCAACGAGTAATTCAATAATAAATGATGAATGTCTACGTATAGCTAGGTTTCCATCATAGGAAGATGATCGTGATCGCAAGAAATGTCAACAATTCCTATATTTTGTAGAAACATATTCAAAAACTATAATGATGAAAAATCCCATATGGCATGAACTCTAAGAATAGCTCTGTATACTTGAGCGAGTGTTCCCATAAACAAACATCCACATAGCTCATTAACCCTTACTAAAAGGAACACATCTGGTGAGTTCATTCTGCCATCATCATCTTCTGCTAGCTGTTCCGGATGGAAAATTAATATCGCACGTGTCTTGCTACTCGATGTTCACGCTCTTCATTTAATTAATAAATTGCTTCTAATAATGATGTATGAGAGTTATAATCGACAAAAATCGAGTAATTCGATCCCTCTTGGTTTGATACATTTCAATTAGTTGGTCGTTGAGAAATATTTCACAGAATTGCTATTATCAAACATATTCCAATATTGAATTCAATTCAGATGTGAAATATTTATTTTGCGCTGATAGTGAACAATTTGTTGGTTCCGAGGTTTGTTCATCAGCTTCATCTCTGATTTACAGGGTGTCAAAGTTTTGTTTTTTTTTTATGTTATCGAAATTCGAGTCGAAAATTACACTTTGAATGCTCAATATTTTGGATTATCTAGCATTTTTTAATACCTAATGGGTGATACACTTTGGGGGTTTTACCCAATTTAACCCTCTCAAACTCTCAATGAACATCGATACTTCGGAACTCATTGCCTAGGGAGGTGTTCCCCGAGGTATACCATCTCCAGAAATGTAAGAAGATCACCTATACTCCTATACCTTCTTTCCCTTGGTTCTCACGATGTTCTCTGAACATTACAGGATATCCCTTTTTGTGAGAAACAGAACATTAAAAAAAATTGGTAATTCGAATTCTATGTTTGATACTTTTTCTCTCTTGTATGTTTTTCTGAATCTGATATTCTGTAAGTTTGCCTTGGAGCACCAAACAACGCGTGCGACAAGATAGCGTCATGTAAAACTTGTATCATATACTATTCCTCTTGAAATAACAAAATTTTCATTTGTATATGATCGAAGAGAAGGTAAAAAAAAATAATTTGAAAAATCCGTTTTGAGTAAAAGAATCCTGAAGTTTGAATATATCCAATAAATTTTCCGCTGATTTGAAAAGAAATGATTATTTATTTGCTATGTATCAATGGGTATTGTCAATAAATTCAACCAAGGAGTATGACAATTTCCTGATGTCGATATTGTTCATATGAAGAAAAAATAAAACTCCCCAGAAGAGATCCCTGAGGTACACCCACGCGTCCGGATCATTTTGTGTCGTATTTCATCCGCCTAGAAATTTGTTATCCATCCATGGCCAAAAATGCCACTTTTCCTACTTGGATGATTTGCTTACCGATGTAGAGACAACTCCTGATATGCTAATTGAGGAGGCATCTTCAATACTGCCGATGCTGACACCCCGGCCTAACGGATTCAACGTTATGCAAACAGAGGTATGTGATTTCAGCCCGAGATGATCAGGTTCACCATTACAACGTAACGCAAATTATTGAGGTTAGATAAACACTAAACACAACATAGGTGTTGACATGTGTATGGACTGAGGCCACGCTGGTCTATCATTATTTGCTATAATTGTTATTTGAAGTGGAATCTCTGTCTCGAATTTCTCAAGCATATTGTTGAACTGAAAATAGCATATTATGGTACAAGTTTTATAAGACGCTATTTTATCGCACGCGCTATCGCTCTTCGTACTCCAAAGGAACAAGTGTGAAAACGTGTGTCATGTAAAATTTTTTCTATTTTGCTTTAATTTGAAGTCTTTTATTGAAAAAAGTGGATTTACTTTCTAAAAGAAACAGAAACATCATCGATTTATAACAATGACAATGTAATAAAATTATTCATGCACAAAAAATGCTATATGTCGCGGTGTTTTGTCATAATGATAAATTAGCCCCTTTCGTTTGTATGCGAAGTGTAGCTCTCTCCTTCACCTCGTGTATTTTGCACCGCTTTTGAGCATTCGTTTCGCGAGGTGTAGATTGAATAACATTAGGTTAACAGCACTGAAAATCAGCCGGTGTAGATTACACGACACCGAAAAGCAGACTAAAGAACCTATTAACTCCTATATAAAATGAAAAAAAAAAAGAAACATCAACTGTCATTTTGACAACGATAAAAAAGATGCATCGTTTTTTATCAACAGTAAAAACACAAGAGCTTTTTTTTTATCTGATAAATTTCGTAACGAAATAAATTTGCCAATCAGTAATTTTTCGAGCAAAATTACTGATGTATGTGTAAAAAAAGTTTTTGTTCTTCAAAAGAAAGTCGTACGTAATTTATGTAAGGTTCATCCTCGGGTTCATCCCTCTCATCTTGCAGATCATTATTTTTTCAGCACAATAGTTCAACACTACACCTTTTCCAGTTGTATTTTAGAGAGCGTCACTTTATTTCAAAACTTATCAATTTTATTTCAGAATAGTGAGTTGGATTTCAGAAAATATCATTTGTATTTCAGAAAGCATCAATTGAATTTCAGAATAGTCACTTGTATTTCAGAAAACAGAGGTTTATTGTGAACACCCCATGTTTTATGGTCTTATTTTCCATTTCTCTCTGAGAAACTATGTAGTTGCTAGCGAGATTGAGTTAGTAGGTAACATCATTGTTTCCCATCATGAACTATGTATAAAGGGGTCCTAATCAGAAAATTTTGTAGTAAATTAATGTTTATGGGGACTATCTATCTAACATATTAATATTCTCAAGAATGTTTATAGGCAAAGTTTAGCACTTCCGATTGCACCAGAAATGGACCGCCAATTCGTTATTTTGAAGGGACCCTCTATATATGATTATATTTTTCGATTTTACGCAAAATTCTTGATATATTTCATGCATAACCCACTGTTACTGTTACTGTTTTCGAAATATTTCAAATTTTACGTTAAAAATTGCGTTTTCAGGCCGATTTTCTTTCATTTCTTATTTTATATTATACATCGATTTCTTCGTAGAAGCAGACCCAAGTCCATTTCTGATATACAAATGACGAATTCTGAAATTCAATTGACTATTCAGAAATTTATTTGACGCTTTCTGATATTGAACTGACTATTCTGAAATACAATTGATGCTTTCTGAAATTGAATTAACTAATCTAAAATACATTTAACGCTTTCTGAAATTCAACTCACTATTCTGGAATATAATTGACACTTTCTGAAATACAAGTGACTGTTCTGAAATCCAATGAACGTTTTCTGAATTTGACTTGATGGTTTCTGAAATACAACTGGAAAAGGTGTAGTAAATCTATGTATAATGGACCATGTCTTGTTTGATGTTGAAAAAGAATGAATGTAGCATAATTATGTCTACTTTACACAACACTAGAATGAAGTCCTACAGGGTCACTCACGGTCGATGGTACCTTAGACGTTTACGGAGAACGGGACGTAGGAATATCCTGAAAATTTGGTTCATTGAGTAATCAGTTTTGTTATATCGATCTAAAATACTTTCAGCGTTGCGGCGTTGCCGCTTCTATCAAAAAGTAGCAACAACTTTGTTATTTCAAATGGAACACCGTGTATTTTATTTCATTTTCAGATTCTTCCTGGAGAGCTGATTTCGTCGATTTATCATACTTGGGGTATAGCGAGAAATATTACAGAGATATAGGGTGTGAAAAATCGAGATTTTTCAACTTTAGGAATTTTTTGTGTCGAAACTAATCATTTCTGCTCAAAACGGCTTACATGTCCCTATCTCAACTTTCATTTACTATCTACTGACATTTAATAGAAACAAATAGAGGGTGATGCAAAACTCAAAATTTTGAACCACCCGTATTTGTTTCAATTAAATATCAATCGATAGTAAATGGAAAGTTGAGATAGGGACATGTAAGCCGTTTTGAGCAAGAAGGGATAGTTTCGGCACAAAAAATTCCTAAAGTTGAAAAATCTCGATTTTTCACACCCTATATCTCTGTAATCTTTCTCGCTATACCTCAAGTATGATAGATCGACGAAATCAGATCTCCAGGAAGAATCTAAAAACGAAATAAAATACAGAGTGTTCCATTTGAAATAACAAAGTTGTTGCTACTTTTTGATAGAAGCGGCAACGCCGCAACGCTGAAAGTATTTTAGATCGATAGAACAAAACTGATTGCCCAATAAACCAAATTTTCAGAATAATCCTACGTCCCGTTCTCCGTAAACGTCTAAGGTACCATCGACAGTGAGTGACCCTGTATACCTCTCCCCATACCTACCAATTTGTCATCTTATTCAAAATTCAAAAATCAATCATCTACCTCTCTTCATCAGAGAAATAAGCATTGAAAACAAATTTAGAAGAAAGGTCAAAATATTATTGTCTTTTGTCTGTTCGTAATAGTGAGCCTTATAAACATTTACTTCTTATAATACAAATACATTTTATTGTGTTACATTTCACTGATGTTTATTTTATTTATTTTTATTGTTTTACACGTATATTAACTATTGACTTGTATTGACATATATTTTAGTATTTAAACCAGCTTTGTCAATGAGAATAACGTTCTTCTAACAATAAAGCCTTTTACGGTACTTGAAAATATTTCTATAAAATTATTCGGAACTCCCAAACATCTATATTTCATTAAATTATTCAAAATGCATGTACTGAAAGCTATCACAGATTATTCCCATATATTGCATCGTATTTGAATAATGTACCTCTGGATTAATTCTCCTCGGATAGTAGGTAAATGAGAATTATCCCATCGTCCGTAATCCCCAAGCATCTCTCAGTCTCATCGGACTCATCCCAAATCGTTTACTCCGTACAATCATTCCGGATCCTAACTTGCCTGCTGCGAAATCCAGCGGTCAAAATTAAAAGGGAATCCAATTCTTACGGGTCATTACTCTTTCGAGAGTTTGCAAAGAGAATCAGAGCATCCGTATAAAGCCAAAATCAACATCTTCCCCTGTGGGAAATAGCGACAGTTCTCCACTCGCATGTATTCGCCTCTGGTATTTACAAAATATCCGACGAAAAAAGTCTTCTCGATATGAAAACGCAGAAGAGCGTGTCGGTAAACATACCGTCTGCAAATATTAAAAGCAGTGTATATTAGCACGACCGTATGTGAAGGTAACTTGAACGCACTGTCATCTTCATTCGGCAGATTACACAGGTCTCACTATTATTATGAGGAGCATTCGAAAACAAGAGACAGGTCGAGATTATATATCAACCGAGATATCAACGGTATGAATAGACCACTTGCAGGGTGAATTTAATATACAAGAAATTGCAAATTGTATATTCTTTCATTAATGTCATACATTGATCAATTCATAAACAAACTTTGTTAATTGAATGAATTGCTACACGAATCTGATGAACTTTTCAAAAACGAATTGGGATTATATAGAGGGTTGAAAATTAAATTGGAATTTGATAGATCGGCTAAGTCAATTTTTTGTAAGTCGAAACCAGTTCCCTACGCCTAATATAGAAATTCAGTAAGAAATGAGCTTGAACGTTCAGAAAAAGAAAAAGTTATAGAAATAATAGATAATTCTACATGGGGAACACCATTGGTGGTGGCTTTGAAGTCAAATGGAAAAGATATCAGGTTATGTGCAAATTACAAAATCACCAGAAATAAATATTTAGCTGACGTCAACCATCCTTTACCAAGGATCGAATATATTTTTGCAGCTCTACAGGGTGGACAATATTTTACAAAACTTGATTTTCGTAATGCTTACAATCAGTTGAAACTTGATGAAGAATCTAGTATATGTTATAAGCATGGAGTACTGATCAAGGTATTTACAGGGTGAATCGCCTACCTTTTGATAGAACTATTTTCCAGCAAGCGGTAGAGAAGCTTTTGTTGGGTATACCACGGGTATATAGTGAACTATTTAGGTGATATTGTAGTAACCGGCAGAACTGCTGATGAACATTTTGAAAATTTGAAACTAGTTTTCGAACGGTTGAAATCGTCAGGCTTGCGTTTGAATAAAGAGGAATGCAATTTTTTCAAGAAAGAAATCAAATATTTAGGCCATATAATTAATTCAGAAGAATTGGTAAAAGGTGTATATCTCTTAATCAGCCGGCTGCCCGTCGTGGGTTCAATCCTCATCGACGGCGGAATTTTTCCAATGGCCCCAGAAGTGGTATCGGATCCCACTATAAAAGGTAAGGTCCCCGCTATCCTAACTCGTACAAGTTTACTCGGTAAACTTCTGAGGGTTGCTAAGGCAACTAGGATAGTGGTTAACAAAAAAAAAGAGAAAAAAAAAAAAAAAAAAAAAAAAAAAAAAAAAAAAAAAAAAAAAAAAAAAAGACAATGACAACATTGGGGGAATTCTGAATTGCCCTGTACAGCACAAATCTACATAACAATCAGAACTGAAACACATTGTTTTATCACAGTAAAACCTTGGATTACTCACCGAACACTTCTCTTAAAACTGAAAAGTAAACAATTACTACTTGTTCAATAACTACTTGTTCAATAGTCACAAGACATTCACAGTTGATAAAGTGATCACTCTGCAAAAAAAATTTATTCTTTTTAAAAATTCCCAATGAAATTGTACGTACTCTTATGGAATATATGACTCTTCCCCCCATCAGCTGTTTAATGGCCGCCGCATGACGTCAGTGCAAGTGGTCTATTGGTTAGTTTCATTCGAAAAATCTGATGGCATTAATATAAAAACACATTTCTACTTTTAGCAAAAATAAAATCGCTGGAGATATATTTTCAAACATGTCAGGTCGAAGGAATATTTCGTAGTAAACTAGCAAAATGAAAGCATTTCGATAGTTCGAGTTCGTTACAGATAAGCTGGAATATCCTATTTTCAACACACCATCAAGTATAACTTGTTGAATGAAGCTAAGAAGTCTAAGGTAAACTGCCCAGTCTTTGACACCCTGCCAGTAATTGACACATTTTTCATCAAACGAATTTTTAAGCTTCAAATAGTTTTCGACTTTTTCTGGGTTATTATGAACCTGCGTCATTAGTTCTCATAGTTAAAGAGTGAAATGTTCGTTTTTGTACTGGGTGCTAGATCTTGAGTTTTTTCAAGTATGTCAATTTTCAAACTCTGCAGATTATTACCATATTGCCAAATCGAATTTTTCCATCTCAAGTTCTCCTCTAATATGGGTAACGAACACTGGTGAAGAAAAAAAACTGGATAGACTTTTTTTCAGCGGATGTCTGGGTGACGTATGACGATTTATTTTTCATATTCCTGTCGGGTTGACTTCAATTAAAGTGTTTTCATGCATTATTTTCATAACATTAGTATCATAAGCTACTTCTTGTTTTACATTTGAGGACCCTTGGAAGGAAAAATTGATATAATAATCGATAATATATCCGGAAGAGTTTATATCATACCAATGATGATAAATTTATCAGATGAAAGAACTACTGGCAAAATTCCCGATCGTATTTATTTTTACCCATCGCGAAAATTGAATCCTGCAGACAGTGGAATATTTTGCAGCAGAAAAAGAAGAAAGACGATATGAAGGAAAGGTTCGGTGTCTGCCAGGCCATGACTGGCTGCGGAAAACAATATTTCAACAGATTTACGTAATCGTAAGAATTACATTCGCTTGTAAATCAAAGGAGACATCCTTCCATTTTTGCTACGCCGAATATATCCTGACAGCGGTATAGTTTTGGCTCGAGATGTTCTTTACTCCTATATTTTCCAACGTGTCTGTGGGAAATGGATAAACATTTCATCATATACATATATGAATGAGGAATGAAGACAGATAACGAATATGTGCTTGCAGGTAAACATTTTCTCACTGTATGTATATTATGAAATACTCAAAGTGTGATACATCACTAGCAAGTAAATTTCATGATTATGCGATGCTGAAATATTTCAACAGAGTTGTTAAATCTTTTTGGGGACGTGGGACGAATCAAATAAAACAAAAAAACTACGCGTTATGATTTTACGGTACTTACGGTCTCAGTATGTATAGCTGACAAAATACTTTTTTTACTGCTGGCAAGAACTTCATTGTTCTAAAAAATATGTTTTTCTATGTTGGTTGTATAATGAAGTCATTGTGCAACGCAAATGAGTGTCGAAATAGCCTCTATTTCGATACACATTTTTATTATTCGGAGATTGGTACAATCGAACTGTCAAATGAAAGTCAGATGAGTTAGGCCCAGTTTACTTCTGAGCGATTTGGATTTGGTGATATTAGTAGTGGAAAACTCAATGTTTTAATTGATAAATTTCAATTCAGGGTGTAATTTGATTCAAATTGACCAATGAAAACAATAACAACATTGAAATTTTCACCGCTGGTATTACAATAATCAAAATCACTCAGCTGTAAACTGGGCTTTACGCTTGTGCGTCAGATTTTAATTATTTCAATGTCATCATTGTTACCAATTGAAGATTTTTCTGTTATTTATCGATATTAAATCCATTTTTTCTTCAAATCAATTCAAAATAGAAAAAATTGCATATGACACACGTTTTATAAGACACGTTGTCGCACTTGTTCACTTGGAGCACTCCTCGCTTCGCTCGTCGTACTTCAAACAACGTGTGCGACAAAATAGCGTCTTATAAAACTTGTATCATAATATACTGGTAATCTCATTCTTGTTCTTGAAGATAATAGATTTTTCTAGATATGTAACCTTTTCATGACAGCATATATATTTACTTTTCTACGATAGCAAAGTATTTTCCAAAGTAACTGATGGCTGCAAAATGCTCTCATCTCTGATAGTGAGGATTTTATCAGCAGCTGGAAAATTGGCTAAGACGATCAACAGATTATCTCAGTGTAAAGACATTAAAACTATCATAGGCGATGTGATTAATGGAGGCATGAACTTGAAATCAATAACTATAGCACACGACCCACTGGCATATATAATTTGATTTCACAGAACTAGCACATTTCAAAGAGTTCGGACGGTGTTCTATGTGAAAAGTTTTCTGACAGATTAGCTATATTGAAAGCAGGACGCAATCAAGTGAATTACCAATGGTGTGTCCATCCAGGTTGTTATTAATTAATGAATATACCTCGGATATACTCTTTTCAAATTCTAGCCTTATGTTTGTGAAATTATATGCTTTTGACATTGAAGTAAACTACGCAACACTAATTACGTCGCAGATCGAAATTTTGCCCCTGTTGAAATTTGAATAACTTTTTTCTGTTTTGAACAATTTGAATTCTGTTTACACTGTTCGCTAGCTCAGTCCTTCAGCATTGATCTCGTACTTCTTCGATACATAAGGTTATGTCCATAAAATTGCTGCAGGATGTGTTTTGAAACTGTGCAAAATTTCGGAATTTTCAAAATGATCCCAAATGGAGAAAAACTAATTTTTTTCAACTTTAACAGCAGAGGCATGAAGATTATCTCATTACTTTTGGCCATCTCCAAAATTGTCTTATCACTTTTATTTACAGAGTTATCTCAAAAAATCAATTTTTTGGTTTTGCAGTCATAACTTTTTTCCTCTTCAACCGATTTTCAAAATCTCAGGCTCATTTTGAAGCTGAAACCTTATATGAGAAGATATGAAGATCATAATTAACTTAAGATGAACATTCAAGATCGAGGGTTTCCTCAAAGGTGACCCAAATCTGAAACACCCTGTAAATCCCGACTGGGAGGAGAATTAAATGAAAATCAACTTGTTTTCGGAAAGATCTTTCATTCTGGACACGTCCAGATCTTTTTTCTTTCAGTAGTCAAAAATTGTGCGTGAAAAAACCGAATTGAAACGCCATGTTCTCGAAATAAAATCAGCCCAAAAAAAACATGGTCCGTAACCAACGTAACAAGAATCATGATGAGTGACTGCCAAGACAGGTTGAAAATTACTTTCTCGTGAAAATAAAGATCAGGACAGAAAAATTATTCGTAGTTCTTTCTTTTCTGAAGATATAAGACTTCATAAAAAATTTAAAATGAAAAAAAATCCTTAATACAACAAAATTTCAGGGAAACCTTCTCACCCCTTATACAAAGTTTTCCATCATTTTTTGGATTTTTTTCGAAGAATTTAATTTTGTAGACCCCAAATAAAATTATACGTACGCCTATGAAAAAAATGTTTTTGTCTCTTCGATCAAGTTGTTCCGCTGCACACAGCTATGGGTACCGCTTGTCTTGATTCTAAAAAACTTTTTTTCGCCCTGTACATCAAACTATGATAAT
The DNA here is from genome assembly GCA_029955515.1 of Chrysomela aeneicollis. NCBI lineage: Eukaryota > Metazoa > Arthropoda > Insecta > Coleoptera > Chrysomelidae > Chrysomela > Chrysomela aeneicollis. The sequence goes on along the minus strand of JARUHQ010000009.1, from coordinate 5,746,330 downwards.
TGGAGTACCCGAGTTTGGGCGATTCTTAGTAGTTTTGTACGAAACTCACGAGAATAATATGTAAAAAATACAAATGTAAAAAATACAAATCTCCTTCCTCTCCTCATCCGTACCAAAAGTACCCCAAGGGGTATAGGGGGGGGGGAGAATATTTTTTAATCTCCGATCTCGATGTGGGTGTCAGGTGAAATATGTTTACCGATATCTCTAACCGTTTGACCAGCAAAAATTTTACCACCAAAAATTTTTTGCAGTCCTCTTGGTAGTGATATTTTCGTTTCGATCAAACAACGTCTTGTATATTTTTCTTTTTTAATCGGGATTTCGAGGGTATTTAGATTTGGGTTACCTTTGCAGAAACCCTCGATCTTTAATATCTATTTTTAGTCAATTCTAATCGTCATGTCTGTTTATCTAACGTTTCAGCTTCGAAATGATCGAAATCGGTTGAAGAGGAAAAAAGTTATGACTGCAAAACCAAAAAATTGATTTTTTGAGGTCACTCTGTAAATAAAAGAGATAAGAAGACAATTCTGGAGATGGCTCAAATTAATGAGATCACCTTTATGCCTCTGCTGTTAAAGTTGAAAAAATCTGTTCTTCTTCATTTGGGATCCTTTTGCACAGTTTAAAAAACATCCTGTAGCAATTTTATAGAAAAAACCTTCTGTAACAGAAAAGTACGAGATTATAGTTGAAGGACTGAGCTAGAGAACAGCGCAAACAGAATTGGAATTGTTCAAATCAGAAAAAAGTTATTCATATTTCAAAAGGGGCTAAATGTCGGGGTGCGACGTAATTAGTGTTGCGTAGTTTAGATAAGAGACTCGGAAAGAAAAGCTATAACTATACCAATTTGTCTTCTGAATTCTTCATCATCATCGGCTTCAAGCCATCACCAGGAGAAATTTTTGTTAAAAACTTCTATAAAAACAATATGCTGAACACAAGCTCATGACAAAGTTGGCCAAATATATAGATTAATCACATCTATATAATTGGTGCGACATTTCGTTTAAGAAATCGAACTAAAATGGATAATCACGGAATGCCGAATGTCACATTTCTACTGTTATATTATGATAGACCTTGTGACCATCAAACGACGCTGATGTGACAAGCAAATGCTTTCATACGTGTTTCATGCCGTCATAAGACTAGATTGTGTGCCAGGCTCCGCGGAGAAGTATGAATTATTTCAGAAGTATGAACTGAGTTATGGTTTTAAATCAAGTTAATACTGAAATAGTTGGTCATATGTCTTCATTTCCAACTGTCCGGATGCGTTGGAACTTGCTTTATTAACGCGAAATACACGATATGGAAGTTGGCAACAGAGTTCTTCAGTATTAAAAACGTTTATGTAATGAGACCAATATCAATAGTTTAGGCATTCAAAGAATACACAATCTACCCGAAAAATAAGTAGGGGATTCCACTCTGGATTCCTGGAGAGATCAGATCAGTACTGCATACAGCGTAAATCATACTATAGAAATCCATTTCAAAATTGAAATATCTGAAATACTTTGCACAGTGATAAGGAGATGGAATTAATTATACATGCTGAACTTTTAATCATTACTTGATTGCATTTTTATTGAAGTAATTCGACTCATAGGTACAGCAGATCCGTGTTGATTCACAGATTATCCCAGAAAATGTAAATAACTTTATGCACGACCTGGCGTAAAATGGCACTTTATCACCCGGTTGTGCGGGCGTACTTTACCGCACGCAGGGCGTAAAATGGCACTTTAGCGCCGGCCGGACAATAAATTATTAATTATTCGCATCGTCAGCTTATGCTTTACTGATTTCTGGTGGAGTACAATTCACACTTTCTTCGTCACTGGAATGCATTTCGTAACGACTATTGTCTGTATTGACAGCAAATATGGCTACTTGCCTATCTATTTACCCACCAGTCTGGAACATGAGCAAATTGTAAACCCTTGATAACTGTCTCATTATAAGAGATAGAGAAGAAGTAAAAACATTTTCATGCAATGCTTTTTCGAGAGGAACATCATGGGCGTGGCAAAAATTATTTTGAAGTGGTTTAAACGGTATTTATAACCGTTTTATTCCTATCATGCTTCTAAAATGTTGTATGTATTTCGGGCGTAACTTGCTTTTATGGACCTATAGGCGTTTTAATAGTCCTCGCCTATTTACGCCCTTGATATATAAATAACTATACTACGTTTTTCACAGCCCTCTTCTTCAGGTGATGACATTTGCTACTTCGTTAGTGTATATAATGTGGTTAGCCTACTTTTGTTTTATGTGGTGCATGATATAAACGGATATGATAAACGAATTAGAATATGAAATATTGGTACAGGTAGGTGTCGTCGAAGTTTTCGTATATTTTTAGGAACTTTCGTGAATGGATTATCTATTGTTATGTTCCACAACCACGCCACTGGAATATGCATCAAGAAAACGCTGATGAAGCAACGATGCTGCGAAGAAACTGTCGACGAGCTTTTCTCAATGATTCACTTTAGCACTTGCATAGAATAAACATGTTATCAAATTAATCCAAATCATATAATCTATAATCAACATTTGTAAGAATAAAACAATTGTGCATGTCTACTCTTCATTCTACAACTAACCAGGAAAGAACCTAACAAAATTGGCGCAGTCGAAATAGGATTTGCTAGAAGAAGATCCGGTGATTTCCTGAGAATCAGCATCCAGATCTTCAGCAACAACCTTGGTTAGCACAGAATCAGAGACAGAAACCATCCACTGGTGTCAAACGTGAGTAGATAGACTTTTTGTTTGCCGATTTTTATTTTTGTTGATCTATCAATCCCTAAATCAACCACAATGCAGAATCCAGACCCTCCAACTCCTTCACCAACCTCAACAAACCCAATTCAAAATATACCAATACATTCAATGTCAGATATCAGATCAATCATTTCTGAAGATTTTCACGGTGATCGAAACAAGTTATATGATTTTCTTCAAGATTGCGGACAAGCTTGGGCATTATGTCGTGGTCCTCAAAAAACTCTTCTCATTTCATTCATTGAATCGAAATTGAAAGGTTCAGCTCGTGCTCAAACAAGATTCAAAGTTTTCAATGATTTTGATGATTTCAGAACTTGCCTAATTCAATTATTTGGCGATCGACGCGATCTTTCACAAATTCTAGAAGAACTCAATACAGTCAGACAATCTAGAAATGAATCAGTTCAGAGTTACTTCAATAAAATCGAGAACTTACAAACACATGCTTTCAACTCAATCAACATGAATGACGAAGGTGCATTAGGTAAAACGGAACTAATAAAAGAATTAGCTCTTCAAAGATTTGTTTTGCACTCAAATGATGAAATATCCTCAGCATTACGACGATCAAAACCAATCAATATAAACGACGCACTAGCTGAAGCATTACTCGAAGAAAAATACCTACTCGCTAGGAAATCCAAATTTTTCAATAACACGAAAGAGAAATATTGTAATTTTTGCAAAAAGAAAGGACATTTGATCAAAGACTGTCGCAACAAAAACAACTCAGAGTCACAACCTTCCACCTCGCAACAACAAAATTTCAACAAATTCTGTAATTATTGTAAGAAAAAAGGACATTTGATTTCAGAATGTCGAAAACGAGAATATAATAATAAACGTAATCAAAATGATTCAAACTCCAACACGAATAACTCGAACAATAACCAAAATCATAACCAATCCAACTCTCAAGGTAATCGCACCTCGAACCAAACAAGAACAAATCCAACAAATCAAGCAAACTCTCAATCGCTTCATTTAAACTCCAACAGTTCAACCGAAAGTGTCGCAGCGTTGAACTAGAATCCAAAGACGACACAAAATCCATGTTTCAAACGAATTCTGAAGCTTCAAATCCAAACGAAAAAGAACTATATTCTGAAGAAAACACCCAGTATAATAACGAGAATGAGATCATCAGTAACATTACAAGAAACTTTTCCCAGCAAATCTTCAACGTAAGCTCAAACTGGAACAATATGTTGTATGTAATACTACCTCATCTCGATAAGAATAATGAAATCATATGTTTCAAGTTTCTTCTCGATACAGGTTCTAGTGTTTCACTGATAAAAAGCAGAAAGCTGAAAAGCACATCCTTGAGGTACAACCCGAACGAAGTATTGAATGTCAGCGGAATAACTTCTGACACGCCACTTGTTACACAGGGCGCAATTTTCATCACACCAACCTTTTCAGATTACGAAAATCATGAAATGAACATCAAATTCCACATTCTCCCAAAGCATTCAGCTGTTCCATGTGACGGAATATTGGGAAATGACTTTCTTATACAGCAACAAGCCGAGATTGATTTGAACAAGCGAGAATTAAAATTAAAATCTTTATCTTTTCCACTGAAACTCTCATTTGAACATGAATACATCAACATGACTCATATAAAGCCAGTAATCACTCTTGAACCAAGATCTGAAACCATTATAAAGGTTCACATCAATAATCCACAAATTTCAATAGGAATATCTCCCGATATTCAACTTGCTCAGGGAATATTTTTAGCAAAAGGAATTCTGAAAGTAGATTCTTATAATGAAGCAGTTACTACTATTGTAAACACTAATGATGAGAAAGTTACTATAAATAACATGAGTTTAACTCTCGAACCTTTTTCGGAAGAAAAATCTTTTGTTTTTTGCACAGATAAAATGGAAAATAAGAACCAAGAAACGAAAACCGAACGAATGCAAATTTTGCGGAACAATTTGAGACTCGAACATTTGAATAGTGAAGAAGAACAATCAATCTGGAATATTTGTCGAAAATTCAATAACATTTTCCATTTACCAGATGCGGGCGATGAACTCACTTGCACTGATGTTATTTCACATGAAATAAATACAACTACACCACAACCAATCGCATCAAAGCTTTATCGATTCCCAAAAATACACGAAGACGAGGTCAACAATCAGATAGGAAAAATGTTGAAACAAAAAATAATAAGACCTTCAGTATCTCCTTATAACGCACCACTATGGGTAGTCCCCAAAAAAATCGACTCTTCAGGTAAAACTAAATGGAGAATTGTCGTAGACTATAGACGTCTCAATGATGTCACAATTGGTGAAAACTTCCCATTACCTAGAATTGACGAAATATTAGATCAACTAGGATATGCGTGTTACTTTACCACTTTAGATTTATCGAGCGGTTTCCATCAAATAAAAATGAAAGAATCAGATTGTCCAAAAACAGCGTTTTCAACTCAGAACGGACATTATGAGTTCCTGAGAATGCCATTTGGGGTCAAGAATGGTCCTGCTTGCTTTCAGAGATTAATGTCCATAGTTTTGACAGGATTACAAAATAGTCATTGCTTCGTATACCTCGATGTTATAATCGTATACGCATCTTCACTGCAAGAACATGAAGTAAAACTAAAAGCAATATTCGAACGTCTAGAACAAAATAAATTAAAGCTTCAACCCGACAAATGTGAATTTCTACGAAAAGAAATTACATACTTAGGTCATGTTCTATCAGAACATGGAGTGAAACCTAACGAACAGAATATCATTGCGGTTAGTAATTTCCCAACACCCAAAACACCAAAAAATATCAAGCAATTCTTAGGACTTGCTGGATATTACCGAAAGTTTATACCAAACTTCGCTAAAATCGCAAAACCATTAACCTTACTATTGAAAAAAGACTCAAAATTCACTTGGAGCGATTCACAACAATCTGCTTTCGAAGAACTAAAAAATATTCTCACTGAAGAACCAATTCTACAATATCCAAACTTCGAAAAAGAATTTATTTTAACGACCGATGCATCAAATTTCGCTATTGGCTCTGTTTTATCTCAAGGCGAAATTAACAGCGACTTACCTATAGCATACGCATCAAGGACCTTAAATCAACACGAAATAAGTTATTCATCAGTAGAAAAAGAACTTCTGTCCATAGTCTGGTCAATTAAACATTTTAGAGCTTATATTTTTGGCAGAAAATTCAAAATTGTAACCGACTGTCGTCCACTAACATGGTTATTCAATTGCAAAGACCCTTCATCACGTCTTGTACGTTGGCGTCTTCAACTCGAAGACTATTCTTATGAAATCATTTATAAACCTGGTAGAATAAATTCTAATGCAGACGCACTTTCACGTAACCCTGTATTATGTATGGATACTTCGAGAAATTTTGATGACTTTATCAAGTTCCACTATATGAATAGAACATTACATGATATTCCGATAATAAAAGAAAATATTTTTTCAACAACGCCTAACGTCTTACTAATTTCAAAAGATTTTGACGAAGAGAATAAGTTTTTCAGTAATATCAATCAGCAGTACGATACGAATAGAATAAATCCAGACGAACTCTCTTTACATGACATAATCGTATTAAATAACAACGATAAGAAAACATACCTCATGGTAACCCATCTCAATTACTTCGACACTCCGAGCTCGAAAGATATATTTTATACATTACTAAATTTATTCGCGGAAATAAGAAAAGCTAACGAGACAAAATTGTTCATGAAAGATTTTCGTTTTTATAATCCCAATATGAAATTGGCTGTCATGCAAGACATGATATTTTACATCTTTCAAGATCAAGTTGATATAAATTTTGTAGACTCAGAAAAATTGTCACCAAAGACGAAAGATGACATAAACAAAATTATTTTCGAAAATCATTCAACATCCCTTGCTGGTCACCCAGGATTCAGTAAGACATACAAGAGGATAAAAGAAAATTACAAATGGTCTCACATGAAAAATGATATAAGAACATTCATAAAGGAATGTGAAAGTTGTAATAAAAATAAAGTAAACAGACATCCAATCAAAGCACCAATGCAAATCACATCAACATCTAGTCAAAGCTTCGAAAAAATATTTTTAGACGTGGTAGGTCCCCTCCCACTAACAGAAAACGGAAACAGGTTCATTTTAACACTACAAGATGACTTAACTAAATATTCTTATGGATACCCTATTCCGAATCACGAAGCAGAAACTATCGCAAAAAAATTTACTGAGTTTATTTTGATATTTGGAATTCCCAAATCCATTGTAACAGATAATGGCACCGAATTCACGTCTAACTTACTGAAGGAAGTAAATAAAATATTCAAAATAAAACACATTACTACTTCACCATATAGACCTCAGAGTAATGGTGCTTTAGAAAGAACACACAGTACACTGAAAGATTATTTGAAACATTTTATCGATAAAAATCAAACACTTTGGGACGAATACATTCAAACTGCCATGTTCGCATTCAATACTCAGATCCATTCTTCCACCCACTTCACCCCGTATGAATTAGTATTCGGAAATAAAGCAATTTTACCAAATAAAGTAATACAAGAACCCGAATTCAGATACTCTTATGATGATTATCACAACCAACTAAAGTTGAAATTAAATAAATCCTTTGAGATAGCTCGAGAAAATATAATTAAATCGAAAACCCAATCAAAAAAATATTATGACCGAAAATTAAATGATTATCATTTCAAAATTGGTGACTTGGTATATTTGATTGATAAAAGCACAAAAATAGGTGTAAACAAAAAACTATCTCCGAATTTCAAAGGACCTTATAAAATAGTAAAAGTGGATACGAATAATACAGTTGTTTTGAAAATTAAAAACAAGGATTGCACGTATCATAAAGACCAACTGAAACCGTATATTGTTACAGATGATGAACGTGACTACAACTCTGGTGATACTGACCCTGACCTTCTTAACGTTGTTTACGATAGTACAGAACCAGGAGTTGCCATATCAAATAACGAAGATTGATGAAAGAGGCGGTCTCTTTTATAAAGACTTAGGAACTGCCAGATTGTATAACGACTATTTCACACTTTTTACATTTTCCAATATTTCCTTTTATATTGAAAAATTGTCATTTCTTCAGAAAGTTTATAAAAAATCACTGAATCTTTGTCAACACACAGAACACTCTCAAATGCATCATTTTCATTGCGCAGATTCGTTAAACCTATTCGGAATTCAAATTCCAAGTTTGGAGAAGAAATTAGAAACATTAACTCACCTTGTAGGACATACTTTTGTGAATATTCGCAAAAAACGAGGCATTTTCAATGGCGTATCTACAGCTTTCAAATGGCTATTTGGTACCCCAGATTCCGATGACGCGGAATATTACAATGAAGCTATAACATCATTAATGAACAAAAATCGAGAAACACAAAAATTGATGCAGCAACAAATACGTGTGATGACATCTGCTATCGAAAATTATAATAATTCAGTTATTGCTTTGAAAATAAATGAAGACAAGTTGAACGAAAATTTCGAAAAGTTCAATGAATTTTCCAAATTAGTATCAGATGAAATTAGTTTGCTAAGAAATCTAGAAATAATCACTGATCATATGAATATGATTATGCAACTTACAACTGAATTAAATGAAGAGTATGATACTTTAATAAATTCAATTTTATTTGCCAAACAAAACGTTATACACCCAATGGTGATTAGCCCTAAAGATCTTCAGAATGAACTTCTGAGAATTAAGTTAGATTCTAGTTTAAGTTTTCCAATTGATACAAATAATTATAATGATATGCACAATTATTACAGAATAAGCAAACTTCATGTCATTTACAATAACGAAATTCTCATTTTCTCATTGAAAATACCTATTTGTTCCAATGACATATTCAAACTCTACAATTTACTCCCATTACCTATAATTCGAGACGAAACAAAAAACATGTATTCCTTCATAGATCCTCCATATCCATTCCTTCTACTTAGTTCAACAAAAGTAAAGTATGGTAGAATGAAAGGTTTGTCTAACTGCTACGAGATCGACGATGGCTCAAGACTTTGTGAAGATCCAATCACATATCTCACTGCTCAAAATCCAACCTGCGAAGTCATGATGAAGTTAAGTTATACCACCAAGATCCCAGATGATTGCCCAACGAAAACCATCAAGGCCGACTTAGAGATTTACCACAAGCTTTCTCCTAACGAATGGCTATTTATAGTTACCAACCCGGTATCAGCAACCATCAGTTGTGAATCCAGCCCAGAAAAATTCACCGATCTGATAATTGAAGAATCAGGATACCTGAAACTTCAACCGAAATGCAAATGTTTCACGATGTCCTCAATTTTGGCAGCATCATCTGATAAATCAAGGAATTTTACTCACTATTTTCCACGAGTAAACATCGACACAGACGATTGTTGTGTAGATGAAATGCAGAAAATTAAGCAAATAACCATGGATCCTCTTCATTTGAGTAGCATCAACCTAGATGAACTTCGACATGCGAAACACAAACTAGAAATGTTCGACGAAACACTTCAGAAAGAAATCAATAAACCATTTCTAGGAGAACATCACACAATGTTCAATATTCTTCTATCAGTATCAATTATGCTGATAATTATTATGGCAATATGCTGTTGCTGTTGTCGTTATTGCTGTAATTGCCGATGGATTCCATTCATAGGACCATTTCTACCAAGAAAGAGAGAACACTCAGCCATCCGATTTTCCTACGATAACCACTCCATTACAAACAGCCAAGTTTTCATCCAGACGAGAGAAAATAACAAGACTTTTCCATCTCCCGAAGAACATGAACTACAACCATTCAATCGAACAACATCCACTCCGCATCTTCAAGCCATGCCGATACCAGAAGAAGACACACGATCCTACAGAAACCCATATCAATCTGTACATGGTCGTAAGTCAGTTTCCAGAGAAAAGATCTATTAATCAATGCACATCCGCATAGATTAATCTTAAGGAGGGAGAGATGTTATGTTCCACAACCACGCCACTGGAATATGCATCAAGAAAACGCTGATGAAGCAACGATGCTGCGAAGAAACTGTTGACGAGCTTTTCTCAATGATTCACTTTAGCACTTGCATAGAATAAACATGTTATCAAATTAATCCAAATCATATAATCTATAATCAACATTTGTAAGAATAAAACAATTGTGCATGTCTACTCTTCATTCTACAACTAACCAGGAAAGAACCTAACACTATAGTCCATTATCTATTCATGGATCGTAGTTTATATAGTTTTATAATTTCCGAATATTTTGAATTAAGTCAAGTACATATTAAAGAAACATGTCAAATTTGTGAAATATCGTAGAATAAAATAATTAAACGACCGCGAGCAGTTCGGATTCTTTGAACATTGATCTGAAATTTGAAACTATAACCAGTATAAATTATGTGTATTTATATACCGAGGGGCGAACCGCTGATGAAGTCTGGTGTACACCCTCAAGAAGTCTTGGCAGAAGTCCATGAAGTAGGTACATAAAGTACCAAGAAGTATCGATGAAGTCAGTGAAGTCCCGATGAAGTCAGTGAAGTACATAAGGATGATTTTATGCCCAGAACGAAGTTTTTGGGGTATTTGCTTAAGGCAACAATTACTCAGAATATTTGTCACTTCAATGATACAATGTCTGTATTGATAATACTGAGACAATCCGTAGTGGGCAAATGGGGGCAGTTTACTTTGAATGTCATTTTATTAACTTTAGTCTATGCAAAATCTAGTATGAGTATGGATATAGCGGGGATATAGACATTGAAAGTATATACCTATAGATAGAGGTATTGGCTCGATGTATAAATCGAAAATATATATATTTCGAAAATATCTATCATATTATCAAAACTGCTTTTCATCATAATGAACCAAAACTACTTTCCATCATAATGACGTCATTTCAACGTCATTGATTTCTCAATGAATTTCGTGGAATTCCGATGAAGTCTTGACCAGAAGTCCCTAGAAGTACTGATGGAATTCATGAAGTCCCGATGAAGTCAATGAAGTATCGATGAAGTACGTGAAGTCCCGATGAATTCTTGTGATACTTCAGTGAAGTACCATGAAAAAGTGAAGTCTGGTGTACAAATTTCCGTCTGCGGTTCGCCCCTCGATTTATACTTAGTATAACAACCTATAGGAGAAATAGCTGATGGTATATAATATGGTATATAGGCGATAATCTGCAATTTTTGGATGTACCCAGGAACTAATTAGGTAATCTACGACCTCTTGAAGCCCCCCACCGTGGTTCCTTTTGATAGAGTCTCCAAAATCGAAGAGTATCTACATAGATTTTGAATCTTATTTCCTGGAAAATATGAAAATGTAGATTCTACCTTTTGGTATGGCTTAGACCCATGTTCGTAAATTATTTCAAACAACTGACTATTCTCGATTCATCTCTTAGGGCAGACGTGATAAATTCTATCGCACATATCGTGACATTCGAAAATGTTGAGCATTGCACTTTGTTCACCTCAACCACTATATAGGGAAACGTCATACCGCCACCGAATGGTATATTCTTCGCAAAATATCCATTTCCACAAAGCACATTCGTACATAAATTTTGCGCCTAGTCACATACGATTCCAATAAAAATAAATTACCCTCGACTCAGTGAAGTTACATGTCGGGAATGCGATACATTTTCATATTCATATGCAAAGTTGTTTATGGAAGGAACCGAATGGCAACTTCTCATAATGTTGTCGTGATATTTACAAGCTAGTTGTATCAGACATGTAGACTGAGTTCATGGTGTGTTCAAATCAAGCTAATTATAGTGAAACGGATATAAATGTGAAACGTGATGAATATGCACCATATACGGAGAATACACTGAGGTAGATGATTTTCATAGCTTTTTTCTTCAAACGTGAGAAAATGTGTGATTTCATGTTTGAGCTATCCTAATAAACCCAGCAGAAGCATTTGCAAAATTCAAACTCACAGTAGTGCAGTATTAGTTATTTATTTCCACATTGGAATTTATTACCTTTCATTAACCCTTTCAGGTACAGGAATTCCGAAATATTATACCCCCTAGATGTACAGCTTCATTTTTTGTCCGGTTCATAAGAAAATGATACAAAAACGAATAAAAATGATTCCAAAGAGATAAAAAGATTCTAACCAAATTTTTCAGAAAAATCGAAGTTCAAGATAAGAACCTCCATTCCATTAGGTGAAATATATCATAACATTTCACTCATTTGCAATCAGTGTAATATGTCTGATGGAAACATATCGTCTTTTTTTCAAGACAAACTGCAAACTGAACACAACCAATTTGTCAATCCCTGTCCTGAACTGCAAACAGCGCATCATCTTCGACTTGTTCGTACAGGCTGATGTGCACTCTGCGTAAGCTTTGACTATGTTTCTTTTTATCGTCACTTCAGTTAATATCCTTGATGATACCAGTTAATCGGCAACTAAATGATGTATATTATATATTCGAAAGTCTTTCATCGACAACTTGGAAATGCCAAGTAAGAAATAAGATTAACGAATTCATAACAGCAGCATCCAAGAAAAAAAAACATTATCCTATGCCACCATACTGTTAACTTTTACGACCAATGCCATGAACTGCCCGCATTTGATCAAGTGTACCTATCTATTGCATTCATAATATATTTATTGTAGGTAGCATACAAGAACAGCGCAAGTCGCGTTATATGTGATGCTTTTTGTTGTTGAATGATTGTGGGACGAATTTTACACAGCGTTGTTTTTCTCATTAGATGTATGAAAAATAAACATATGAGTTGAAATAACGGGTTATTATAAGAAATGGATATACTTTTCATCAACAAAAACCATACTCTTAGTATCCGTGTTTAGAAATTTGATCCAGTCCATAGTTTATTACTTTTTTATTACTAATTTATAACCATATTATCGAATTTAGTACCCTTCATTAAAACAAAAAACCAACGGTTCTGCTGGCTTTGTATGAACCTAGCAGAACCACACATTCAAAAATATTTTTTTTCATAATTGAAAAGAAATTTCATTCAGTCCATAGTTTATTACTAATTTATTACCATATTCCTAAATTTTTTTTACCCTCCAATCCCAATATTTTCATATTCAACCAACTGTATCATTCCTGATATCTCCAATACACTGAAAAAACAATGTATTCATAGTTAACTAAATAATTTATTCTAATATGGCGGAATAAACATTTAATTTTCAAGAACAAATAATTCATTCAAACTAATCAAATATACCTCATTATTACCAAATTCAAATTTATTCCCAATTAATATAGGTCCTGCCATAGATCTATATAGATTTATCAACTGTAAGTTAATCATTATATATTATAAATAAAAAATATGTATTATTATTATACATTTCATTAGCAATTAATAAAGACATTCTTTTATTAATATGTTCTTTTTGTTTAAAAAAAAATGATATTTATTGTTATTAAATCAAGAGGGACGCCAGATGCCCCTTTTGAAATCGAAAATGAATTCAATATAGAAGGAATAGAAATCAATTCACCCTTCATAAACCTTACCTTACTTTTCTAACACCTGAAATTCGTCCTCCTCCATTTTGCCTTGATCAACTGCGTTATATACTGATATATCTTTCACAATACAATCACTGATTTTATTGTTATAGAATAGATTCAAATCCGAGTTCGAATCAATCATATAATTATAATGAACCTACTTTTATCATGTTCTAGCATAAATAATTTGATTTTGAATTGAATTCATCACACATCATGCATACCACTTGGTCACTCGACAAACATAACATATACAAACGGCACCACACGACTAAACTTTAATTTCGATAGATATTTATTATTTGAAGACCAATAATATATTTTAAATATTTTTATCTGTTACTATGACTCATTCACTTTAAATGAACTTAATTAGTAATATCACCCAATAAACTATTTTATTAGTAATAAATTTATATTGTTAATGATACACAAATCGACCACATACAAACTATTTCTCATTTATTTGTTTTTTTCAGTGTAGACATTCTTATCTTTGAATTAAGAAATAATCGCAAAATAAACTTCCTCTTCCCACAACTCAAGTCATAATCGTTGATTCTTCTCATCAGCAGAATACGATCCTATTATAAAATGGTACGATATTAAATCGTCCATGATGCAAGTGACGTGACCTAATCACAGAGTCCAACACCTACATCATTATTATTTATATTATACTGCCTCCTTCTCACTTTCATAGTGGGGACCCGTTTTCTACTCGAAGAGATGACAGATACGCAGTAGGTCAAAACCCTTGACGGATATCCCTTTGATCGTATCGATTTTCCTTGAATGATTGATATTGGGAGCGTTCTTTTATCGGAGAAAGATCTATTTTATGGTTATTCAGAATACTCTAGGCTTATTGACAGATTTACTCATAGTAGGTACTGTAGAGCTGCAGGACTGCAGTACTGCACCATCATAAATATTTTTGTTGTTGTCCGACAGCTTCTCTGAATGATCACTGTTGTAATAGAGTTGTAATAGAGTAATATACCCATACCTATGGAGTTCTCACTTAAGAATATAGAGCTTCAATTCTTAGTGGAGATTTTTCGTGAACACGATTATTTGGAAAATTCTACTAAGTCGAAGACGAGGGAGAATTTTCTTTAAAATGTTCAATATTCGAGAGGAACATTTTTGTTTGAAGATAGAATGGTAATTGATAAGAAAATTTCCCACCGAAATGTGGCTGGTTATCTGAGAGATAATTTTGGACGAAAACCAAGAATAAAAAAGTTGCTGTGTTAGCATCTCGTATAAAGCTGGCATGCAATGGACTCACCTTCATCATCAGCACCAGCAACTAATTTTCCCAAAATAGGACGAAGTCGGACGAAGTAGTAACGAAAAAGCACTATTTTCTTGGGTTTTCTTGAAGTCTACGTACAAGCGTAACACATCTTTTTTAGCTACAAAAACTCAGCAAAGGTAGATATGTTTCTCAATGTGCGGCCAATCAGAGAACGCCATGAGCAGATACACAGAATTGTGCGATAATATGCCCCGATCTCAGAATAACCCTTCTTGGATTTTATTGTGAGACCATCAGTATTTCCAAACGGTTCACCCCAATCATATGTCATGAAAGCTGTTTGCAGCAGTAATTGAAACTCATAGTTTCAATAAAAATAACAATTATTTTATACTATATTGATTAGGTAGGTATTGAAAACATACTATCATATCTCGTTTTTTATAATTCTCATACTTCATTGCAAAGTGGTATCGGATCCCACTATAAAAGGTAAGGTCCCCGCTATCCTAACTCGTACAAGTTTACTCCGTAAAACTTCTGAGGGTTGCTAAGGCAACTAAGTGTTGGAGAAAAAATAACAAAAACCATGAATGGAGGAGTGCCTTCGCTGCTCGAATCAAAATCTGACAGCTTCCAGTAAACATTTGTTTTCTGTTTTATCGTTGCGTCGTCCAAAGCCTACTTGCTCAAAGTGTGCGTTTCAAAGCGTACATGAAAAAATCTCAAAGCTCATCTGCATTTCAAAGAGCAAAACATCAAGTGTGCTACATTTTTGGAATAGTAATTTCAAGTTCTATTGAAATATGCACGAGAATATGCAGGAATATACAGGTTCTCCTATAAAAAAAATAACTATTGATATATGATTTGAAAAAATAAATTACTTGAACCATTGAGTTAATTCTACGTGAAAAAATGTTTTGGAAATGTTCTCACAGAAACAAAGAATTTTTAACAGGAAGATTTCAATCTTTGGATACCATTCATGCCCGTTTTGCCAAAAGTCAATTCCATAGAAGATTCAACTTATACCTGGAATAAAATTCTAGAATTAACACAATGAAACAATATCAAGAAACAAAAGTTCACTTCTCCTATATGTTTTATGCCCTGTGCTATGCGCCAAGAAGTTTCCCACGAGAAAATAAATATATGTGTTCTTTTGATATTGGATGTCCCTTGAGGTTGGCTGGCCTCCATATCTTTTCAATTTTCGAATATATTGATAGATAGGTATACATTTCAAGGGGTATGGCTTGACGTATTATTCTTGCAACTTCTGGTTTCATCGGAAATTAATTTTCAAATGGGACATTCTGTATATTAATAAATATTCATAAAATTGTTGAGTTTCAAATTTGACTACATTCAAGGTGGATATAGGATGGTGAAACAGCTTCCTATTAACACGCACTAGAATAAACTGTAGACCTTTGCCTACTTGATTTCATACCGTAGTAATATTTCCTGAAGTTATTAGAGATGGCGATACCTTGTTTCGGTAAAGCAGAAACTGTGCTTTTGTCATCTTTTTATCATTTTCATCTGTTCTAGATGAAAAATTACCGAGAAGAGTCAAAATATCAATATTCATGCCAGATTTATCGAAAATATATTGTTTTAATGTCGTTTCAAGTCACGTCTGTTAGATGTGAACCACAGAAATACGTAAGCAACAGAAATCTTCTTCGATAATCGATCTTACCGCCATCTTCTTTCAAGTCGTGGAAATATTAGTACCTTCTCAAACGGTCTACAAGTTTTTCGCAGAAACAATTGAAGAGCTGTTTCACCATCCTATGTCCACCTTGACTACATTCATTACTGAGAGATGGAGAAAAAGTAATATTCATAAAATTGTTAAGTTTCAATTTTGTGCTGCTGTATGTCAAATAATGCATATCTATGGCTCATACGTATTCTCCGGAATTCGATGACTTCAGTTATACTTTATGCAAAACAATTCCTCATAGAAATTGGTATGAATATTTTTTAGGTCAGATAAATAGACAAATAGAGTATAGACTCTGAAAGAGTCACTTCACTTTGACTACATTCATTACTAAGAGATGGAGAAAAAGTACAGTAGATATTGCCATTAATAATACCCTATTATGAGATGATCATGTGAGGTATACTGCTGAAACTGCACAAGAGCTTTTCTTTCGGAGGTGTTTGAAATCCTTTATGGAGACCATATGGGTCTAATCTCCCATATGATAGTGTGGGAATCCTTGATCTCAGTCAGGTTTACCCACTAAACCACCCCCTTCGTAGGCTCGTCTGACCGAAGTCTCCGATGACACTTAGGCCTTATGGCCCATTGCATCTTGCCTAGCTATCGTCATTGTACCCACTTTAGTATCTCAGTGCCTTGTACAAGTTTGTACAAGTCCTTCACTGAATGTGAGTTGTATATTTCTGGTTCGCCTATTGGTTGCCCAAAAATCTTCTGCCATCTGCGATCCAATGCCTCGCATTTACATAATATATGTTATATTGTTTCTGGTTCCTTTCCACATAGTCTGCAATTTGGGTCGCCATTATACAGTCCCATTCTGGTAAGGTGCTCCTTGACTGGCACGTGGCCGGTCATGAGTCCTATGACAGTTTGTATCTGCTCTTTCTTCATGTTCAGCAGTTTGTCTGTGTATTGTTGCCCATGTATATTCCCTGGAATGTTTTCCCAGTGATTCTTATGTTTTTCCCGAACCCAGTCTCTTACAGACGCTTGGTACCCCTAGAACCGTCCTGGATCTGGATCATTATCTGACCCTCTTCTTGCAAGTTCGTCAGCTTTCTCATTGCCAGCAATCCCCTGATGTCCTGGCACCTAGGTATGCTTGACGCTGTTCCGATCAGATGCCAGCGTTTTCAGTTCTTTCTTGCAATCAAATACCAGTCGTGACGTCACTTCCTTGCTTCTCAATGCCTTAAGTGCCGCTTGACTGTCTGACATTATTTGGATCTGCTCATGTTATTCTCCTTTACGCATCGGAGAATTCCTTTTACCTCTTATTGAAAAACGGAGGTGTGTTCTTCCAGTGAGTAGCTGAGCTTGGTCTCCGGGTTTTTCGAGTAAACTCCTGCTCCTGACCCATCTGTAGTCTTTTATCCGTCTGTACACCAGATCTTTCCCTGCAATACGATGCTGAGCTCCGTGTTACTCCATTCAGTTCTATCTGGTATGGACACCCTGATGGGTTATTAAATGTATATCGTTTGGGAATGTGATGATCTGCTCTCATGTTAAGTGTGTCCCTGTTCACTATTCTTACGATGTTCATGTACCCTGTTCCTATGTTAACATCGTTCAGTATATTTTGTAGTCTGAAGACACTTGGTGTAGGGAAGGTAGATCCATTAGAGTCTCCATGGCTGCAGTAGGCGTTGATTTCATAGCCCCTGTGATACCTAGACAGGCAAGCCTTTGTACCTTGCTCAGTTTTGGTATTGCTCCTCTTTGTATTGTCTTTGTCCACCATACCAGTGCCCTTCATAACATATGCCATGTTATGGAGGGCATTACCACCCTGTTGTATATCCAGTACAACATGTATGGTGTTAGTCCCCATTGTTTTCCACAAGAGCGTCTGGCCACCTTTAGTGCCATTGCCGCTTTTTTGTGGTATTTTCCAGTTGTTGTTTCCAGGTCAGTTTCTAGTCTAATATCAATCCTAGATATTTAACCTCTTCTTTTAACTGTATCGTTTCTCGTCGAAGTTGTAGAGGACCAAGCCATTCCAGTTTGTGTCTTCGGGTGAATGCTATTATGGCGGCCTTGTGAGGGCTGATTCTGAGCCCTTCCTGTTCCGTCCATCTCATTACCAATTCCAGAGCCTCTCATATTCGATCTCTGACTGTGGGTGTTGTATTTTCCTTGTACTAGTTTACACCTCAACAGCTTCTCGTCCGTCATCATGATCTACAAAGCACATATATATTCGACCTGTCAGAGTTGGTCTGGTTGGTGATCCTGCATTAGCGAACTCATTGACATCGCGGAAGAGTGAACGATCTGTCCCTAAACTCTGATTATTTTCATGGCCGATGCTCATCAGAAATCACGTCTATCATACCACCAAGAGCGATTCTGAGCAGGCAGACTAGACGGACGCATGCTGGACACGAGACCTGCCTATCAAAATTATTTTTTCCATCGAACGGCTAAATCTTGTGGAACTCATTTCCTAGAGAAGTTTTTCCTGATACCTATAACCTCTCAACTTTCGAAGAAAATTCCAAAACATATTTCCTCTCGTGCATTAAAAAAGAGATAATACGAATAACGAGTTAATTCTTCGACAATTTTATAAAAAAAGTTGTATGCCATTAGTGTCCTTTTTTTTTCGTACGAATATCAATTGTCGCAATTAGGTAAAATAACCATTTCTTATAACATATACTCGCAGCAAATGCATTCTTCCTGATGTTTTTTCTCGATTTTTCATAATATTATGGACAAAGTGTAAGAATAAGTTTCAACTCTTAATCGCACCTTTGTTCTTCTTGAGGTTTTTCAAGGAGAAGTTATAGCCTACAGTGAGGAAGAGCATTTTTCGTGATTTGGCAGAAAATAGAAAAGCTTTGAATATAATGATGATTACAACAGAATAACAAGCAAGCATTAATGCACGAATGGTCAAGTAAGTACTGAATATTATGATTTATGTTGCACTTGAGAAACGAATCTGTTTTCCTTTACTTGACTACGGATGTGTGTTGATTCCAAGAAATATCATCGAGATACCTTAATGCATAGTATATGTATACATCGAGATAAATAATAAAGTGAATTGATTTTATAAAAATAATTCTGATGTTTATTATTATTTAGAACAGATAAATATTTTTCAAACGCAAACCAGCAATAAATCCTTGTTGATTTTCACGCTAATGTGTCCATACAGGGTTATTCAACTCCGAATCCCACTATTGGGATCTCAAAAATCGTGAGATCCGAAGGAGTTCAAATTGAAGCAAGTTGTGGAATTCCATGCTCATTATTATGGCGAAAGAAAATCCGCGATAACTATTTTCGTATTCAAAATGTTTGGAGAAAACTGAATGTTTGAATTCGACGTTTTGAATTTTCGAATTTTCAATTTCTTTCCGAATACGATGATTCATTATTTTCCGCATTTTCTACTACCAAAAGTTCTCCAAAATACATTGACACTTGCAGAATTTCTCTATTTCAACGTCTAGGCTCCGAAGTTGTACTTTGTCATCATCATGTAGGCGTAATAATAAAAATATACCTACAAATGTATTTCAATCACTACAAAAAATAACAATTTTGCTCAGATGAAGGATATGTTGGGACTCTCTTGGATCAAGAGAGTTGCTCGAAAATACCAACTTAATATGCGTCTTCTGAGATCTGATGCAATTTCCATAAAAAGTAATCAAGGGGGGCGATATCTGACTATATTGCAGGCCACTCAACCACTTTATGGTTTCGGTATTTCATTGTGTAGATCTCACTGCTCTAAAAATTATCAGGCGGTGCTGCATCATGCTGAAACCCTATTTGAGAGCACTCTTGTAAAGCTTAATAACAATGCAGGATAATTATCATTTTTGTAGAATTTAGGTTTCATTATTATTATTAAAGATTTGAATTTAATCAATTCCAGTCACGACCCTATGATTCCGACACCTAGCAGGGTCGAGCTGGAAAAAACCAGTGACCACTCCTCATAACCATGAGGTGAGTGATCACTGGGACCGAATATCGTGTGCCCTGAGTATAGACGCAATGATCCCTGTATGACGGCCTTCTGCATTGCCCCAGCTAAAACGTGTGCCTTCTGCCGGCAAGCTGGTATTTTCTGGAGTTCGTAGAGAAGATCTCTATATTTTGTCCGTTTTTCCTCCTCCTTCAAAACGATGTTCGGTTCGGCTGGGGCCAAAATCTCAATCACAAACATCGCTTTGGTTTGGTGGGCGAGGAGGCTTATTGGCTTGTATCTGCCTGACGGTGGGAAATGTGAAGTTTCCAGAATATACTATTCTGTAAACTTTGTCTATACCCATGACTCGGCTTCGGTAATGCAAGGTATTGAAATCTCCGGAAAACTCCATCCTGGCATGCCATGATGAACCCCTCTGTATCCGATTTGAGCCTGCCTGACCTTAGGAATGCAAAGGTCATCTCTTTGGATGAACCCTTGTCCTCGATATTGTTGAGGAAGACAGAATGTAGAGATTTATCCATGTGGAGCTGTAGAGTTTTATCAACTTCTGCAGCTTTTATGCGGGCTTTTCTCCGAGCGTGGTCGAGCTCATCAGTGACTGAGTCACGGGCTCTACGCTCAGAATCGAAAATCAGAGAGAGTTCATCGGCTGCTCGATGTGCTGCCTTGAAGAGAAATGCTCCTACTCCTGTACTCTCATAATTATTAGTATTATTATTATTATTATTACTTCCTTATAACAATAGGTATGTCTTTAATTTCGTTCAAAGCAAATTAAATACAAAAAATTCATACAGGAGGCGGTATTCAACATAGTTGCTCTTCCATACAACCCCTCAAGGGAAGTAATTCACGGTGAGTTAAAATGGCCGAAAGTTTGGTTGTATAGTGGAAAAAATGGAGAAATATGCATTTCCGTATTTTAAAAGGAAAGTTGATGATGGCCACGAAAAATCAAAACGTCGAACAAAAAAACTTATAATGCTTGTAAAAATATCATATTGGTGATCCAAAAGAGCAGCAATGAAGAAGTGCTTTCGAAAAAAATAAAAATGCTGATCCAAAAATTATTTTTCTTTCAAATATTTTGAAAACGAAGAGAGCTAAGTATTGTGGATTTTCTGTCACCATATT
Organism: Chrysomela aeneicollis; assembly: GCA_029955515.1. Lineage (NCBI taxonomy): Eukaryota > Metazoa > Arthropoda > Insecta > Coleoptera > Chrysomelidae > Chrysomela > Chrysomela aeneicollis. The sequence continues at coordinate 5,724,819 of JARUHQ010000009.1, read as the reverse complement.
AATGAGCATTTTGAATTTCCACGGTTTTCGAGCTAACTCTGTATATAGCGCTGAACATCTGCTCGTTAATCAATTTCGACTCCTAGTTCGCTCCAGAAGAAATCCAATAACGCTTATGTTTTTATACAGAGCAACATCATTAGTTCGGAAGGATATATATCACGGTCACGAATATGGTCCTATAAATGGTCTAAAACGATCATTACTCGTGTTATTATCATAGAGCAATCATCTGTGAAATTAGAACCTTAATATATCAACCGCGAGCTATTAGTTCATATCTCACACAGTAGAACTATTTCAATAACGATATTCCATCGAGGTATTTCGATGGTTTATTCAGTGAAACGAGAACTTCACCAAAATAATGTGTCATTCAGATTATTATCTTACTTATGTATAGAGATTGTCATGAACGTACTAAAATTGAAAATAAATGCTAAAGTTTCCATAAAACAATTCTATCGGGAAAATACGTAACTGATTGTAGAATAATAGATGTACGTGTGTTTTACTGTTTATATTTCGACATATCGTTTAAATTTTTTTTACATTTTGACATTTCGCTTGAAAGTTTACATTTCGCGATCAATTCGCGATAGAAAATAACACGTAGCACTATCTCATGGCAACTCATGGTAACAACTCGAACTTCTCGAAGTGGTATCGTTTTTGTTTTGTTTTCATATTTTTGATATTTGTGTCATTGTGACATAGGTGTCGTTGCCACCAAACAATAACTTAAGGTGGGAGTCCCAACATCCTTGACAACGCAAGATGGCGATGTTCCAGTGCGCTATGAAAATGAAGTTTTATGCAACCAACCCAACAGACCTCGTCTAATTGGGAATGCGACGTTGTCGGTTGCTGTAATTTAGTGGTTGAGTTCGGGTATTTTATTGAATAGGTAGAAAAACTATAATAATTGTATTGAGTGATATCGTTTCAAAATTTGTAATAAATTTGTTTTTGATTTTGATCCGATTGGATTCAAAATCGTGTTTTCGGGATCAAAATTCAGAATTTCAAGATGGCGGAGTTTTGTGAATATGGTCCGATTCGAATCGAAATTGGTATTTGATTTGGGGATTTTCGGGGTCAGAGATTTCAATTTTCTCGTTGTAAATCAAAATTTCAAGATGGCGGACGAATTTTGTGAATAAGGTCCTATTCGATTTGAAATTGGTATATATGGATTCTGGGGGTCAGAGATTATAATTTTTTATCTGAGTAAAAACTGATATATTTTGAAATATCATCCTGGTGCCCACTGGAATGTTAATTATAGAACAGTAAATTTTGATCATGAAATAATAGCCAGGTACAAAATAATTTTGACACAGCCAATTTTCCTTTGTAGTTGAGTATGCTACTCAAATATTCCATGATTTAATGCATATTTCAATTCATCCGAGAAATTAGTGACGAGCAACAGCATTCTACTTCTTCTTTTTTTGGTTGTCACCTAATCACCTAATCCAGATAGTACGTCATAGTGTTCCGCCAGAAATATAATATTTGTTATTCAAACAATTATTTCATGATGAGAATCCGTTGGAAGGAAACTTCCTCATTCAACAATAAGCCACAATGAAACAAATGAAGCTTGACTGACTTTATGTGAATATGTCATTAGAAGCATCATGCTAGAAGCATGAAGAATGCATAGCGTTTTGATCAAGTTTTTTCGACGTTTTCCAACGTTTTTTGGAACAGAAATGTTATATGTGCACTCGGTTACTTTATGCCAATCAACATATCTTGAATTTCAAAAGAAAAAAAAAACTTTCACAATCTATCCCTCCTAAATTATTGTAATATTCTTATACGGGTGGTTCAAAATTTTGAGTTTTGCATCACCCTCTATTTGTTTCTATTAAATGTCAGTAGATAGTAAATGGAAAGTTGAGATAGGGACATGTAAGCCGTTTTGAGCAGAAATGATTAGTTACGTCACAAAAAATTCCTAAAGTTGAAAAATCTCGATTTTTTCACACCCTATATCTCTGTAATATTTCGCGCTATACCCCAAGTATGATAGATCGACGAAATCAGCTCTTCAGGAAGAATCTAAAAATGAAATAAAATACAGGGTGTTATATTTGAAATAACAAAGTTGTTGCTACTTTTTGATAGAAGCGGCAACGCCGCAACGCTGAAAGTATTTTAGATCGATAGAACAAAACTGATTACCCAATAAACCAAATTTTCAGAATAATCCTACGTCCCGTTCTCCGTGAACGTCTAAGGTACCATCGACCGTGAGTGACCCTGTATATTGATATATCGACCAATTCGTTACCCATGGGTGATAATAAGCATTCATAGCGATGTGCCAATGCCGATATCCTGCGATAGCCGACGGTGAACCGCAACAATAGCTGATGCAGCCTCTGCCACCGAAATCGAACTGGCTCAGCAGACGACGCAGACAACAACAGCTAATCTAATTAGCATGACGGAGGACGAGCAGGCTGAAATGGCGTGCAAATTATTAATGAGCCTAATGGTGGCGGGATTGTAACGAGAACACGGGCCTTTGTGAGGTTCGATACGACTATGTAGTCGGTGGGCTTGGAGACAAATGAGGAATCAGTGAATGTCGAGGGTTGGCTATGAGGCGCCGTTCGGGTCAAAAGTGTTTTTTTCAAATATATATTATTTTGAGTCCGTATATTTATCTTCGACTAATATATTTATCTTTCTGTGATACAAATATATAAACCTGTCAATTCCGATAAACTACGCAACACTAATTACGTCGCACCCCGAAATTTTGCCCCTGTTTAAATTTTAATAACTTTTTTCTTCTTTGAACAATTTGAATTCTGTTTGCACTGTTCGCTAGCTCAGTCCTTCAGCATTAATCTCGTACTTATTCGATAAATAAGGTTATTCCCATGAAATTGCCACAGGATGTTTTTTGAAACTAAGCAAAATTTTGGAATTTTCAAAAGGATCCCAAATGAAGAAAAACAGTTTTTTTTAAATTTAACAGCAGAGGCATGAAGATTATCTCATTACCTTTGGCAATTTCCAAAATTGTCTTCTCATCACTTTTCTTTACAGAGTAATCTCAAAAAATCGATTTTTTGGTTTTGCAATCTCAGGCTCATTTTGAAGCTGAAACATCATATGAGAAGATTTGAAGATCAGAAATAACTCAAGATGAACATTCAAGATCGAGGGTTTCCTCAAAGGTGACCCAAATCTGAAACACTCTGTAAATCCCGACTGGGAGGAGAATTAAATGAAAATCAACTTGTTTTCGGAAGGATCTTTCATTCTGGATACATCCAGATCTTTTTTCTTTCAGTAGTCAAAAATTGTGCGTGAGAAAACCGAACTGAAACGCCATGTTGTAGAAAAAAAATCAACCCAAAAAATACATGGTCCGTAAGCAACGTAACAAGAATCATAGTTAGTGAATGACAAGACAGGTTGAAAATTACGTTCTCGTGAAGATAAAGATCAGGACAGAAAAAACTATTCGTAGGTCTTTCTTTTCTGAAGATATGAGACTTCATAAAAAAATTAAAAAATAAAAAAAAATTATGAATACAACAAAATTTCAGGGTAACCTTCTCACCCCCTATACAAAGTCTTTCATCATGTTTTCAATTTTTTTCAAAGAATTTAATTTTTGAGACCCCCAAAAAAAATGTATACGTACGCCTATGAAACAAATTTTGTTATCTCTTTGATCAACTTTTTCCGCTGCTATGGGTTCCGCTTGTCTCGATTCTAAAAAATAAATTTTTTTCGCCCTGTACATCAAACTATGATAATTGGAGTACCCGAGTTTGGGCGATTCTTAGTAGTTTTGTACGAAACTCACGATAATAATATTTAAAAAAATCACAAAAATCTCCTTCCCCTTCATCCGTACCCAAAGTACCCCATGGGGGGAAGGGGGGTGAAAGAATTTATTTTGTTTCAATCTTCGATCCCGATGTGGGGGTCAGGTGAAATATGTTTACCGATATATCTAACCGTTTGACCAGCATAAATTTTACCCGCAAAAAAATTTTTTGGGGGGGGAGGAGGTAAAAAAATTGTTTCAGTCTTACTGGTGGTGATATTTTCGTTTCGATCAAACAACGTTTTGAATAGGGATTTAGATTTGGGTCACCTTTGCAGAAACCCTTGATCTTTAATATTTATTTTTAGTCAATTCTAATCATCATGTCTGTGCATCTAAAGTTTCAGCTTCAAAATGATCCTGAGATTTTGAAAATCGGTTGAAGAGGAAAAAAGTTATGACTGCAAAACCAAAAAAATTGATTTTTCTTCATTTGGGATCCTTTTGAAAACTCCGAAATTTTGCACAATTTCAAAAAACACCTTGTAGCAATTTTATGAAAAAAACCTCATGTAACAAAAAAGTACGAGATTATAGCTAAAGGACTGAGCTAGCGAACAGCGCGAACAGAATTCGAATTGTTCGAATCAGAAAAAAGTTATTCAAATTTCAACAGGGGCAACATTTCGGGGTGCGACGTAATTAGTGTTGCGTATTTTATTTATAAATTCGATCTATTCTACTTCGTCAAGAGATGGCGCAACTGATGCGCTTGTACAGAATTGAGCATATGGCAACATGGCAGCTGGCGAGCTGGCCAAAGTACATAATTTGGCTAACAGATGGCAACCGAATAATATATTGAATGAAGTAATATTGAAAATTTGGAATTTCAATCAACGAATGCAGTAGTATGGAGAAAGATTTGTTCAGTATACCTCAGCGTTCGTCCTACCGTCAAAGACTACAGTATACTTTTTCTGTGAACTTTGCTACCGTACAAACATCATTCATTTCAGTAGTTTCGGAGATATCCGAGAAAAACCGAAATTTGAGAATTTTCTCCTAGCTTTATTTTCAAAGGAAATGTAAAACAAATAGCACTTCGCCATGGCCACTTTTTGAGGACTACACGTTAACATATAAGCAGAATTTTTCTGCGACGTTTCGTCTTTTAGAAAACATCATCAACTTTGTATTTTTATATGGGCCGAAACTAAAGTATACCCTGTATACGACACCATTTTTCATTGTGAATACAGCAATGTATCACACAATATGATTTCGGAACCATTTCTCGCGCAAAATGTAATTAAGTGATTACTTCATTCTTTTTTCTTCAATTTTAGATAGTAGGGGTCTAAATATTGATTTACCAGGTTGTCGCCTCTCTGGATACTTATTAGAGTACGCACGTTCAGCATCAACACAATTTCTTTGGCAAGATGACAACATATAAAATTTTTCAGTATTTGAAAAGCTGCCGTTTTCCATTTTTAACACAAATTAGGTAGGTAACGAGATGTAAGAGTAGGAACGGTAATATGTCAAAAATTCTACCAAACTACAGTATTATCATGACAACAGAACATAATGTGGTCATTTTTTCCAGCGCCTACTATCTAAAATTGAAGAAAAACAGATTAAGTGCTCATTAAATTACATTTTGCGCGAGAAATGGTTCCGAAATCATATTGTGTGATACATTGCTGTATTCACAATGAAAAATTGAGTCGTATGTATACTTTAGTTTTGGTCCATATAAAAATACAAAGTTGATGATGTTTTCTGAAAGACGAAACGTCGCAAAAAAATTCTGTTTATGTTATCGTGTAAGTAGTCCTTAAAAAGTGGCCATGGCGAAGTGCTATTTGTTTGACATTTCCTTTGAAATGAAAGCTAGGAAAAAATAAAAACGGATATCTCCGAAACTACTTGGAATATTAAAACTTTCTAAATTTCATATTATTAGGCACATAAATGCGCTACTTTTCTCTAATTTAATCGACCCCGTATCACTTACCGTTTCCGATATCCCCATGCTGTTCATTCTTATCTTGGACACAGTGTATATATAATAGTTCGAGAGCTGGCGACGAAAACAAATTCCTCATAGTTACCAAAGGTTTGACTTGGCACTTCGAGTCTACTTCAGATCGCTATTTTAAAACCGCCCGTCTGCCGGAGGTGAGCGGTCGCCTTCTCAGATTTGGAATTTGAAAAAAATATTAAAAATCGCTCAAAACTTCCCAATTTTTACCACAATGATTTCTTGCTGAAAATGGCCTAAGATCCTAACCTAATCGAAATCAGAAACGTCTGCCTCTGAAAATGGTCGCTATTTCGGATCAGACGCTGTCAAATATGTCAAAAAAACGCCTTCAACTTCCTCATAGGTTACCACCGTGATTTTTGCGTCAAAGTTTTACTTAATATGTTATCAACCAAGGCTCGAAAAGAAAACCTCGGCAGACGGTAGCATTTAAACTGCAGACGGGGTTGAAATTGAAAAGTTGGAAAAAAGTACCTGATTACAAATGCAAATTTCAGCATATAAAAAGTACCAATCCGGATTGACTATTTGCAAAATGTCTCAAAATGATAACTACTTGTACATTTTTCTAAATAAAATATTTCGTTTTTGAAAAAGCGCTAAATCACATAATGTCAAAAAAACGCCATCAACTTCCTCACAGGTTATCACCGTTATTTTTGCGTCAAAGTTTTACCAAATATGTTACAAACCAAGGTTCGAAAAAAAAACTTCGGCAGACGGTCGCATTTAAACTGCAGACGGGGTTGAAGTTGAAAAGTTAAAAAAAAACTTGACTCCAAATGCAAATTTTAGCATATAAAAAGTACCAATTCGGATTGAAGATTTGCGAAATGCCCCGCAATTCATAATCACTTGTAATTTTTCCTAAATATTTTTGACCTAAGCGCCGCTATCCCATATCATATGACATAAAACGACTTCCCCACAAGTTACCTCAGTTGTATAAGCAAACCTCAGCTGACGGTTGCAATTTTGAATCTGAAGAATAGAAACCATATATACAATTGTTTCTGTTGCATAATTCTAGATGGCGCAAATTTGATTAACCCTTATTATTTCATTAATTAGAACTTTTCGACAAGGTGGCTTCAAGATCCCATCGAAATTTTCAACTTTATCTGATATATTTCTTCTTTCGAGATACCATGTTCTGTATGGAACAAAATGTAGCCTTGCTTCATTCATGTTATTAGCATTTATGAAAACCATATATGTAGCATACGAATTTTTCAATCCCTTGAACTTGCTCTCACGAAATAAACTGAGAATGGCCAATATTCAGATCTTCCTCGATAATGTTGAAAGGATTCATTTTACCTTTTCGAGCGAATGATATATGTGTAGTCACTGCCTGTTAAAACGTGAAAGCAAGTGATAGGCAGGTAAAGCTTGAGGAAGGATATCTCCTAAATTTCTGTATACAGTCGTTAAAATAAACGCATCTCAAAGTATTTTCTGACTGAAGTCCAGTTTCTATCCAAATATGTTATTATATTTATCTATACCTACTTGCATATTTTCCACTGCTATTACAAATATATCAGTATCGGATGCACGTATCACAATATTGATATTTTTTAGTAGTTGTAAATGATATATGAAATAGAATTCTAGCATCAGCTTCATGGTGGCTAGAATATAGAACCTCATCAATTTCAAAATTCACAAGTCCATCAGTCCACACAATCCACCCGAAGAATTTTGTCTCCCAAAATACCCAGAGGAATACTTGTTTTCCAGTATTTCAATAAAAACTTCACTAATTCAGTTTTTAATAGCTTCACACCTCAATGTTTTCAAAAAATCGTTGGGCCGCTTGTCTCTTCCGATGTCTTTTAATGACGGCACCACACACTTAGGTCTATTCATTTGTTTGATCCATCGAAACTGGTACAACCTATTTGACTTGGACTTGAATAAGCGGAATAACTTGAATAATTTCAATTTATTCGTCGTGATAACTCTGTGACAATGGAACGGTAGTCAATGAATACGAAAATACATTTATAATAAATAAATCATATGTTCCAACGATAATACTAAGGGTCGTCCCAATAGGTTTCTTTCGACTTTAACTCCGGCTGTACATGTTTTATCAGATTGATGGACCTGTGAAATTGATGAGGTTCTATATTCTAGTCACCATGAAGCTAATACTAGAATTCTACTTAATATATACCTACTTATCTAAACTACCAGAAAAGGAGAAATCATTTCTAAAGCATTACTTGCCTATCACGCTTTAACAGGCAGTAATTATTATTATATACAGCATCATTTGCTTGTCCGTCTGATGAAGTTTTCTTATATGATTTTGCAATAAAAATATTGAGGTAACTTGTGGGAAAGTTGACGGCATCTTTTTGACATATGTGATTTAACGCTTTTTCAAAAAGCAAATATTTTATTTAGGAAAACTTACAACTGGTTATCAATTATTGTGAGACCTTTTGGGAATAGTCAATCCGGTTTGGTACTTTTTATATGCTACAATTTGTATTTGTAATCAGGTATTTTTTTCAACTCTTCAACTTCAACCCCGTCTGCAGTTTAAATGCGACCGTCTGCCGAAGTTATTTTTGCGAACCTTCGTTTGTTACATATCTAGTGAAACTTTGACGCAAAAATCACGGTGATAACCTGTGAGGAAGTTGACGGCGTTTTTTTGACATATGTGATTTAGCGCTTTTTCAAAAAGGAAATATTTTATTTAGAAAAATTTTCAAGTAGTTTTCATTGTGAGACATTTTGCAAATAGTCAATCCGGATTGGTACTTTTTATATTCTGAAATTTGCATTTGTAATCAGGAAACTTTGACGCAAAAATCACGGTGATAACCTGTGAGGAAGTTGACGGCGTTTTTTTGACATATGTGATTTAACGCTTTTTCAAAAAGCAAATATTTTATTTAGGAAAACTTACAACTGGTTATCAATTATTGTGAGACCTTTTGGGAATAGTCAATCCGGTTTGGTACTTTTTATATGCTACAATTTGTATTTGTAATCAGGTATTTTTTCCAACTCTTCAACTTCAACCCCGTCTGCAGTTTAAATGCGACCGTCTGCCGAAGTTATTTTTGCGAACCTTCGTTTGTTACATATCTAGTGAAACTTTGACGCAAAAATCACGGTGATAACCTGTGAGGAAGTTGACGGCGTTTTTTTGACATATGTGATTTAGCGCTTTTTCAAAAAGGAAATATTTTATTTAGAAAAATTTTCAAGTAGTTTTCATTGTGAGACATTTTGCAAATAGTCAATCCGGATTGGTACTTTTTATATTCTGAAATTTGCATTTGTAATCAGGAAACTTTGACGCAAAAATCACGGTGATAACCTGTGAGGAAGTTGACGGCGTTTTTTTGACATATGTGATTTAACGCTTTTTCAAAAAGCAAATATTTTATTTAGGAAAACTTACAACTGGTTATCAATTATTGTGAGACCTTTTGGGAATAGTCAATCCGGTTTGGTACTTTTTATATGCTACAATTTGTATTTGTAATCAGGTATTTTTTCCAACTCTTCAACTTCAACCCCGTCTGCAGTTTAAATGCGACCGTCTGCCGAAGTTATTTTTGCGAACCTTCGTTTGTTACATATCTAGTGAAACTTTGACGCAAAAATCACGGTGATAACCTGTGAGGAAGTTGACGGCGTTTTTTTGACATATGTGATTTAACGCTTTTTCAAAAAGGAAATATTTTATTTAGAAAAATTTACAAGTAGTTATCATTGTGAGACATTTTGCAAATAGTCAATCCGGATTGGTACTTTTTATATGCTGAAATTTGCATTTGTAATCAGGTAATTTTTTTTAACTTTTCAATTTCAACCCCGTCTGCAGTTTAAATGCGACCGTCTGCCGAGGTTTTCTTTTCGAGCCTTGGTTGATAACATATTGAGTAAAACTTTGACGCAAAAATCACGGTGGTAACCTATGAGGAAGTTGAAGGCGTTTTTTGACATATTTGACAGCGTCTGATCCGAAATAGCGACCATTTTCAGAGGCAGACGTTTCTGATTTCGATTAGGTTAGGATCTTAGGCCATTTTAAGCAAAAAATCATTGTGGTAAAAATTGGGAAGTTTTGAGCGATTTTTAATAATTTTTTCAAATTCCAAATCTGAGAAGGCGACCGCTCACCTCCGGCAGACGGGCGGTTTTAAAATAGCGATCTGAAGTAGACTCGAAGTGCCAAGTCAAACCTTTGGTAACTATGAGGAAGTTGTTTTCGTCGCCAGCTCTCGAACTATAAAATCATAAGGCATTTTCGAGAGAACCAAAAAAAAAATATATTTGAAAATCACTCTGAATTTATCAAAATATTAGATCTCAATAGTTATACATAAATTATTCAATACCACTAATTTGTTTTCTTAATGGTGGATTTATAAACTCAACTAAACTGAGAATTAAATTAACAACCAAGAATTAAGAGAGATGAATACAGGAAAATCCCATAGAGGTTTTATAAACATTCATCTGTCATTCAAATTAATAATTAACAACTCAGAAGATGGTCATCTTTCATATTTTCAACTAAGAATTAACCAAAGACATTCAAATACAGGAGACTTAACGTTCCATTGTTAAATCGGTTTCCAAGCCGATCAGTCATTGTATGAATGTTTGCAACGAGTGCAAGAGAGAAAAATATACGCACAGGGCGCCTCGGCAACAATGTATGTTTGAAGGTTCTTATCATCGTCAGTGGCGTGCTGGCGTGTCAGTCATGAGTCATGTAAATGTCACATCTGTATTTTTTTCCTTCAAAATACTTCTTGTTTCTTTCATACTTTTATATTTCCACGAAAATGCATCCACGACTTTGTGCCGTTCCATTATCTACCTACTACTAAAACTAAACAATATAAAGTGATAGGATTTCATTTCTTCACACCAGACATGGTTGACTACAATTTTGGAAAGCATGGGTAAGAAAATATACTAATATAGTTTGTTTGAAGAATCTTTGTGGTAACATGATTCATTTTAGCATCAGAATATCTACAGAGATCACTGCTGAATATTGTGGCACTTGTGCTAACCATTTTGATACTGGAAATGGGAAAACATATACCTTAAAAAGGTTCGAGGTAAGTCTTTCTGTACTGTATTGGGTAGTGAACTGATTTCTCCAGTGTTTTATCTTCTATTTTTTCATCCTTGTATGATATAGATATTATAATAAGTAGTATTTTTGCTTTTTGAAACCCCTGCTGTGAGGAATCTTGGACTGGTGATAAACTGATGTTGATTATACCCTTGAAAATAACATATTATGTATAGCCCTTGATTATGTTTACATAGATATATTATTATTTGGCAACATTTTACCTAAATGTATATGATTGCTACTACATTAATTACAAACTTCTTGATATTTCCTTAAATATTTACTACACACTTCAATTTATACCTATTAAGAGCTGATCTCATATGTGCAGATAATATACATATTCTCATATCAGTTTCTAGGGCATTCAAAGTATTTTATATTCATTTAATAACTATTTCTCATTTTTAATTTGATTTTGTAGGAACCAGCTGATGATTTGATGATGATGCCAACTAATTATGTCCAGACTAGTCCAGAGGAAGAATGTTCAAAACCATGCATGCTCTTTCATGAAGTGTTCTATTTCAATCATTTGGATAAGTTACCTATTAACCATACCTTTTGAACTGAGCAACTGATTTCACTCATTTATAACAGGTATGTGTAATTTTTCCAGCTTTCCATCCATTCATTTAGAATAGCATGAAATTTCAACCTGTTTTTCCAGTTCTCACTCTTAATCCAGATTGAAATAAGTTTCAACAAAATAAATACAGAATAAGATTGAATTTTTAGTACCTACGATATATAATAACAAATATGATGTGTTAATCCGGTTTTTTCAAAACAATCATATAAGTTTGAAAAATATGATTGCATAGTGAAAAATTATCAAGCTTCAATATATCTACACATAAATCATACTATAATTATGCACAATACATGAAAATTTATACATAGAAGTACATAACATAAATCAACATAAACTAAATTACATAATAATGTATATTTATTATATCTTGTATAGTATATACATGTACAAAAACAATTATAAAACAATATGTAATGAATATAATTTCAATCAACTATTTTGTGTACTCAATATTTAAACAAATTTATGAAGAGTTAAAAATTTCTTTTTTTTTTTCAGATGAAACCAGGTTTACAACAGTGTTGAAAACACTTTCAATTTGCTATTTGAGGCTACCATCAATGAGAGGAATGCAAACAAGTTTTTTGAAGAATCAAATTATAGATGAATCTTCAGTGGTGAATGTGAAGTTTTTTGTGATGTACTTGAAAAAATGAAACAAATTGGTCTTATTTGAAGTAGGTCCTTTCAAATAGAGTACAAATATAAATGAATAAAGGTTTAAAATAATTTTTCTTGATGTTTATTTCTATATTTGTAGATTCCTTTGACTACTTCTAAAGTTGAAACCATCCTTTGAACCCCATCCAGTTCTTCATGAATATTCACAGGTATCAAGTCCCAATATAATATTGAAAACAGATACATTTTCACTCTGAAACAAATAAAAACATTCAAGGCTACTGAGCAGTATCTAAAAAATGTTATAGAAAATAAAAAATAACAGCTTGAAAGCCAGAAACCTATAGAGGAAAATAGCAGATTGAATAATTTTGATTCATTTTCTATCAATAGAAAATAATAAGGAAGGACCGAGGGAAGGACACTAATTTCAAAATGAAGATTTCGGAAATTTAATTACAATAAGCTGAGGTATTAATATATATAAATACAAAATATGAATTAAGTTTCTTGTTCACATCAGAATCTAAATGTTGTATGTATGCATTCACATTGCTCAAGTACTTACCAAAAAATGTTTCACAAAAGTTCTTAGCATAAGCAAATGTGAAATTCAAAGGTTCCCTGGACACAACTGTAGTGGTAAGTAGTAGAGCATAGTGTGTATACCTTGGCTACATCAAAAATTAGGTGCTAATCACACTGAAAAACAACATGATATTGATTATATCTGAAAATAGAAGGAATAAAACTAGCGAAACCATAGTGGTTTTGTGAAACATTCAAACAACTTACCAAAATAAATGATCATTGAACTGTTCCATACACATCATCAGGTGTAAAGGTACCTTTATGATTAATTTTCATCATTTCATCACTGCTCATCTGAAATAAAAATATATCTATACATACTATACTGATACTGAAGGTACACAGTGAGGAAGTGAATGATATCCAAATTATAAGGAAGGAATTATATAGATGAAACTTAAGTCCATTTCATTTTTTTATAGTAACTACTAAATAATATATTCATATAATAGGTAAGTATATAGTTAGATTGCCAACGTTCTGTTAAAGAGTGGTGAGACCAAAAGGTGTAGAATTCAGGAACATTATTATTGGATAAACAGAGTATTTAGAACCGTGTTTGTTGCATTGAAACTATGCTGCTAAATGCAAGAATACTGCATTGTGAATTCTCAACTGTTGAATATCTTGCAATATGTTGGAAAATAGCACTCACCTTTAAGCATGTAGGTACTTGAGATTGTACTTCCTCAATACTGAAAAGAACATTTTCAGAGGGATGAGATGTTATGTGCCAGTGCTTCCAGTTTACATTGTGAGATTGAGATCATCTCATGTGATTCGTGAGGTTTCGACTGGAGGTCTAAGAATACCTTCATAATATGTGTGCTCATTGTCAATATTTTTGAAATATCAACGTTACGTTACCGTCAGAGCAGGATATTTCGAATCTGGCACCTACTTTGGACCGGACGCCTCTGTCTAATAAACATAACCTCTATTTTGGTTCTATCGTGAAAAGTCCAATTTAAGTAAAAATGATCCACCCTTTTACACACAACACACAAATGCACCATATTCGCACACAAATATTGTTTCTGAAACTCACAAAAAAGTAATACGGCCAAAATAACTCAAATCGGTATCAACGAAATCAGAAGGCAATTCTGCAACCTCGCAAGCGTCAAACTTGTAAAAATAGTCGAATGTTCTAGTGCGGCGTTGCCGAAAGTGCTGATTTGTATGGTGAAATGTGATAAAAGACGAATTGATTTCATCAGAATGTACATCATTGAATCAAAAACACTTTGATTCGATGATAACTCCGATTCATAGAAAGGAAATGAAACAATTATGCTTCAGTAAAGTATAGTTATTGTTTTGTGTGAATTAATCAATTTACTGCAAGATTGCATAAATCGTATAATCTGGCAAACATGTAATTGGAGGAAATGAGACAGAAAAGAAGGATCAAACGATGACTGATCATGCAAAAACGTAGATGATGAAGTCTCTAGTGTTTAAATGTCTTTGGAATTAACAATTATGAATTCAACGCATGCGCATAAGGCATATTTGAACACAGAACCATTTCTTCGCTCTGAAATACAGGCACGGAACAATAAAAAACCTAATTCTTGAATGATGTTTATAAACACCTTCTTAGTTGATGTAGTTGTTGATTATTAATTGTTAATGGAATTCTTAATTTAGTTGAGTTTATAAATTCACCATTATCTCCGTACACAACCTGAAATTCAAGTTTTAATTACTTTGTTTATATATTTTTTTCTTTATTTTATTTGACATATAGTTTATTCTTTGACAAAAAAGGGCCCATGGGGGCCTACTTGCCTGGCACCAGCTTCCTCACTAATACTAGAAATAGTTTATTCTTATTATTGTTATAATATTTGTGTCATTCTTGTTTACCCAAGAAATAAAAAAATAAAATAAATAAATAAATAATAGTCATTAAGTTATGAAGTTTGGATGACAAAAAATTATACAAGTGGAACCACGAGTAGGAATTCCCTCCTTGTAATCTTCGTATCAATGATATCGTTTCATCTAACGTCTCTATCAATTGTACGTTTTGTTTTGCGGCACTACCGCATCATGATATTCAAATCTGAATATCATGATATTGTTCAGACCAGACGATGTAAATTCACATTCACAAATGTACAAAAAATGTTGTTTGTATTTCGTGTAGAAAATACGTGTTTTTACATGACCTGAGGTCTCAACCAAAAATTATCGCATCAAATACAAAAATACATAGGGAGCAAGAATTTTTCTCACTCAAGAGTGAGAATGTTAACATTTCTATTTGAAAATGATTTCGGAATCATCATATTCAGTACTGGTAGTGAAGAAAAATACCTTCATTTGGAAGTCAGATCCTAAATCCTGTCCGCAATCCAATATCCAACTCGCGATTTGAATATGAATGGCCCTACAACGATTATCGAAGGGTCGCTGGGTCAATTTGGCGCATAGAAATCCTCTTCCGTTTTTACTCCCCCCACCTCTCTCTGTCTCCCCCATCCTCCTTGCCCCCAATTAAAATTCAAATATTCACGGCGCGCACGCAGTTCATGTGTCAGTCAATGTCATTCGATTCAATTAAGATTAGCAATCGCTAATGCCGATTGCGACGGGCTAATCCGCGACGTACGCGCCACCGGAGGAATAAAGCTCAATTTATAAACTCCGCTGCCGTAGCTACAGTTGACGCTGCAGTTACTGTTCGTAGATGGAATGTGCTAAAAATAAACATCTGTTTATAAACTACGCAGTTGACGAAGTTGCCGCCAGATATATCCTCAATACATTTTGGAACGGCAACGTCAACTGTAGCTACGGCAGCGGAGTTTATAAATTGAGCTTAAGGGCCATTCGTGGATGGATGCGGCCATGTTGGCCGAAGCAGAGGCACCCTCACACTCGTCCCTTTTGATTTATCGACGAGGGCGACGAATCGCTGGGCCTGCCAGAAAGCCACGGGGCCAAAGAGGATTCGTTGTTTCAACAATTCATTGGTCGAATAATGCGCCTGCCTGATTGAGAAAATGTTTGCAGTTTCAGCAACATACATATTTATTGATGCAGGGAAGCTCATTCTTATAATACAGGGATTATATCAATGATCAAATATTGTAGAGGAGAGGCGCATGAATATGACAAAAAATCCACATCTTAACCTGTTCTAATTCAAGAGACAACGCCAATTCTGGCTAATGCCACGCAGAACATTGAATATAACTATTCGAAGTCTATGCACTAATTTACTAAGTGAACACTGAGGTGAAGACAGTATGCAAGTGTTTCCTTCTTCATAACACGCTACCACAGATTAGAAAACCTTACAGACGAGACACTGCGCCCATTTTGTTCAATGTACCGACATCCGTTTTCATCGACCTCGGACCTTTAAATTTTGCGCATCGCCGTTGCCGGATAGTCGTTGTCACCGCTGAAACTACTGATGTGCAATATAGAAGATCTGTGATAAAAGGTTACCTACTTCTGAGTGATTTATTATGAACAAGTTTGTCATCACAAATTATTGTATATTATAGGAATGAGATGGATTCTGAATGAATTTTACGAAGAAATTGGAATATTTTGAATGTAGCCCATTTATTGCCATCAAGAAAAATAAAAGACGATTCAATTATCTAATTAATGATCAGAATATAAATTCCTCAACTTGAAATGTGATATAGCAAAAGTGGTGATATTCTCACCAAATGGAAAAGTTGATCGAATTCAATAATATCACTCAATATAAGTACTTACAGTTTTTCGTCATTTGGAAAACAATGTAATTTGATATTCCCCGATTCATTTGAAGATGTTTTGCAATCTCTATATACACAGTAATGATTGCCAATAAACATAAAACATATTATTGTGCCTGATTCACATTCCAGACAATGAAGGTATATACCTATGATCACAGGTTGTTTAATTTGTGCTGTGATAATCCTCAAAACCTTTATTACTTTTCCTTCTGAATTATAGTTAATGGAAAATATGTTATACATTGTAAGAATATAAACCCATCCGGATCTGGATCGTAAATCATGTAAAACGAAAACATTTGTAACATAACCAACAAAATGATGACAACGATGTATTCGATGTAAACAAAACACTCGATCAATATTTTAGTGCCTGCGCATATCTATGACTGGACCTTCAAATCTTGCCCTTTCGACATCTCTCTCTAATTTTATTCACTTTGTCTGACTGTCTCATCTGTAAAAGTTTTCTTATCTGTGACCCTACAATGCTCATACCGAGACAGTCACGCCTAACCACCTGCAAACCAGTTTCGGTCTTATTGGCCCTCATCAATGCAGGGTAATATTCAACTCTACGATTATAGATGCTGATACCTCCACCACAACAGAAATGGAACGGGTATCACAAATATTGAAAAAAAAATACACGTCTCGAGTTATTCTTATTAACACTGAGTTCGAATTACAGGGAAACAATGATCAGTAAACAACTACTTTTCTAGCAAATGCCTTGCAGAACATTGACTTATATCTATTCGCAGACTTTTTTCGTTTGTATTGTAGAAGCCTTCGAAATATATTTTGATTTGCTACCCACCCTTCACCTATGAGTACTAAGAGTTGGTTACAAAGAAACAAAATATATAAAACATTTTTATGCTAGATGGATGGATGATATTTTTTATTAAGATTGAAGATGTGAAAGTAAAAGAACTTTCGAAAGTCACATTTTTCGACAAACCTCGTATACGGTTCATAGTAATGCTGAAAAATTACGCAGGATTAAGGTGCGTCAAGTTGGTGATCCACTTCCGGAATTTTTGCAGTGAAATGTTTTGGGTATTTTGTGCCCATTCTGTGCCAATTTGTGCCGTATGTTACGAATTTTGTGCCCGTTCAGTTTCCGAGATATTTCGAGTTTTTCGTGTGAGTCACCAACTTGACGCTGTGACTCACATATGTAAATTCGAAAATTTTCTTTTTTTGATAAATTGTGCTCATTTTGTGCCAATTTGTGCCGTATATATTGAATTTTGTGCCCGTTCAGTTTTCGAGATATTTCGAGTTTTTCGTGTGAGTCACCAACTTGACACTGTGACTCACATATGGAAATTCGAAAATTTTCTTCTTCTGATAAATTGTGCTCATTTTGTGCCAATTTGTGCCGTATATATTGAATTTTGTGCCCGTTCAGTTTCCGAGATATTTCGAGTTTTTCGTGTGAGTCACCAACTTGACGCTGTGACTCATATATGGAATTTCGAAAATTTTCTTCCACTGATAAATTGTGCTCATTTTGTGCCAATTTGTGCCGTATGTAATGAATTTTGTGCCAGTTCAGTTTTCGAGATATTTTGAGTTTTTACCAATGCATGGCCACCATTTTGTTGCTCACCTCTTCCGTAAATGTTTCCTTTTCAGACCATTTTCGTGCCGAATCAATTGATGAATCTCATATCATTTATTATTTCAAAAATAATTCTGTATGATTTTTCACCATGTGTTCAGTAACACAATTTTTATATTTTGGTACAAATTTTGTAAGTCAAATCTGAACAACATCTGAGCAACCTGAAATTCGGCAGGTATTTACGATTTCAGCGATCATTTGCTGACGTTTCTCGAAACCAATAAAAATTCCCAACTTGAGACATTGTTATACATTCCAGCAATCAAATTTCATCATACTGGATGTCCAAAAAAGACACGGCAATATTTAAGGGGATGATTCCGCAGGCCATTTCATGAAAAAATGTTCCCATAGAGGTAGGTCCGCAAAAACTTCGTTACCGATCTATACATGGTATCCGGCATTCGTATAGTGATTCAAGATAGTTTGACGTATACAAAATGTTTTATCAAAATAAACATTCAAATATCACTGAAATTCTTGACTTGAAAATACACTGTGTCCAAGATGAGGATGAACAGCATGGGGATCTCGGTAACCGTAAGAGTTACACAGTAGGTCAAATGGGCAAAAAGTAGCACAATCAAGGGGTCAATAAATGGGTTTTGAGAAATTCCAGAAATGTTGTCAACTTTCGGAGATATTTGAAAAAAACGGAAATTATACGGTTTGGTTTTTATTTTTTTCTGAAGTTATTTGCAGAATTTTGAAAAAACCAAATGCACTTTCTCATTGCCACTTTTTCAGCTTTACAAAATGGCGTTCACAAAATCTCCGTACAACGTTTCGTTTCGAAGAAACCATCATCAACTTTGTTATTTTATACGGCACGAAAAAAAAATACACCCTGTGTAACAAAGAATTTTCCATTGCGAATGCAACGGCTTATAAAACAATTCGTTTTCTCATATAAAAAAACAATATTGATGATGGTTTCTTCGAAACGAAACGTTGTACGGAGATTTTATGAACACCATTATGTAGAGCTCAAAAAGTGGCAGCAAGAAAGTGCCTTTGGTTTTATCGAAACTTTTCAAATAACTTCAGAAAAAAATCGAAACCAAATCGCGAAATTTCGTTTTTTTTTTGGAATATCTCCGGAAGTAAATGACATTTTTGGGATTTCTCAACATCTACTTATTGACCCCTCCTTTGTGCAACTTTTTGACAGTTTGACCTACTGTGTAACTCTTACGGTTATCGAGATCCCCATAAGCCCCATGCTGTTCATCCTTATCTTGGACACAGTGTATAGTGAATAAAACAAGTATCCACTCGTGATTGAATTCATCTCATTAGCCAACTGAGTTGCTTGAAGATAACACCACTCGTCCCGTGGAGTCATTATGTTTCCAAGCAACCCATTTTCGTTATGAAATGAATCGAGAAACTTATCAAATAGTAATACCACAAGTGATTGTATCATCGCGATAAGTGAGTTGCTTGAAAACACCACGACGGGTCCGCAGGACGAGTAGTATTTCCTTTAATCAACTCAGTTGAGTTATTAAATAGAAAACAGACTGATACTTGCTGTATCACTACTGAGAACAATTCGATTCACATTGTTTTAATTTTAATTTTAATTCATTAGAAGCATATGTCATGAATTTTTTAAGAAAGTACGATGAATTCCAAACGTTTCAGTGATTGAAACACTATAAAATAAGCTATGAAATTAATTCTAAATGATTAAAAGAAGAATATCTGTCTTCGAGAAAACTCACATCAATTCATATCATTTGCAGTGCATTAAAATTACTGACTGAATATCTTATGATCATTTCAGAACATAACAAATGAAATTGTGCCTCGATAATTCCAAGATCATCTCTCCTCATTTGTAAACATGATTTGATGAATCTAGAGGTTGGTATCTTGGACCGTCCCTCATTCGGTCGAAGTGGAGAAAACCAAATGTCAATTAGTCGATGATTCGAAACATGTGGAGAACTATTCGAGGTGAACTCTTTCTCATCGAATCTCACAAATGTGTCATTATAAAAGTACATTGTTTCATGCGAAGCAGAGAACGCAAAATTTGCAACCCACATAATATTAACCATTTTTTTGGGTCATTAAGAGAAACCTCAACTTCAAGATCAGATATCAGACAAAAATGGACTTTCGAGTCGGTGTAAAGAAAAATTCATATTTTTATCTCTCGATTGTACGAGAGGAAAACCTAAGATTCTAATTTTTTGTCATATGGAAGTAACTACACCATACAATGAGAATGATCAATGAAACACATACCTACTTTGAAGACATATTTATTTATAAAACTCTCAAAAAAAACATTGAAAAATACCTATACTTAAGAAGCAGGTTTGATGTAATAAATCCATTTACAGGGTGTATATCAATAAATATGCATTCATCGACGACTTTTCTGTGATCTTTCCTTTTTTCATGTGCTACTCTAAACCTGTCAAATTTGACGATTTTTTCGAAAATCCTCAAAAAATCATTTTTTTTTAAATTTCGAAAAATGTCAGAGGAAAAAGTTGCTCGGTTTTCAATTTTATACATTTGTTCCGAATTTTGACTCTCTACTGTCACTTTGACTTTTTTCCATTTTTTTTAATTTTTCGAATCTTTCGCTCCATCGATTCGAACGAAACATGATTAAAATTTCATAATTTTGATGAATATGAGACTCCAATATTATATCTTGCCCAGGAAATACCCACATTGGCCTGTTACCAGAAAATAAAGAAAATGCATCCCCAGAAATTCGTCTTTGTTGTTGCAAAGTTCATCTAGTTTTTTCATTCCATTGTTAAACTGATGTGGATTCAGTTTATCCCATACTGACATATTAACGTTCATACATAGAAAATCAACATCAGTGTGGATTCAGTTTATCCCATACTGACATATTAACGTTCATACATAGAAAATCAACATCAGTTTAACAATGAAATGAAAAAACTAGATGAACTTTGCAACAACAAAGACGAATTTCTGGAGATGCATTTTCTTTATTTTCTGGTAACAGGCCAATGTGGGTATTTCCTGGGCACCAATGTGGGTATTTCCTGGGCAAGATATAAAATTGAAGTCTCATATTCATCAAAATTATGAAATTTGAAGCATGTTTCGTTCGAATAGATACAGCGAAAGATTCGAAAAATAAAAAAATTGGAAAACAGTCGAAGTAACAGTAGAGAGTCCAAATTTGAAACAAATGTATGAAATTGGAAACCGAGCAACTTTCCCTCTGGCATTTCCGAAATTTCCAGAAAAAAACTGATTTTTTGAGGATTTTCGAAAAAAATTTCAAATTTGACAGGTTTAGAGTAGCATATGAAAAAAGGAAAGATGCTGTATTTTACTAATTTTTCAAGCACAAACTAACTGCGAAGTCAAATTTTCTTTATATCTTGAATAGTGTTTTGTGACCTCACTGATTATGATGATTTGGAGTTGGTTGGGGAAAGGTCAAATCAACTATTAATGAAAAAAACTTCCATATGTCGCGAACTTAATGTGTGACACTGTATATATTTAATCATTTTCACATGAAAATAGCCGTTTCGCTTCGCATCTTGTTATGAGTGTGGTCAGACATTCTTGATGAAGTGGAAATGTCTGTTCAGTAACATCATTGATATGCATTGGAGTATTTGTGAAAATAACAGTGTGTTATGAGTATTTTCTCTCTTGTCGAAGTTTATTATCAGGTGCCTAATCTATCTCTCCATTATCAAGAGCTCTCAATATTATACATTGTTCGATTAGGCAGTAGGAATCGAAGTTTCTGACGCTGAATCAGAACAGAAATATTGATATTATAGTAACAATATCCTTTTCTATCCACTATTATACAAGTGCAGTAGCGATTGGAATAAACCGTTCATTTCATATTTTGGGGCCCCTTGCAGAATCCAGGGCCCTGTGCTTAAGCCCCTATATCTTTCCCCTCCCCCCCCTTTATCCGCCCCTGAATAGGAAACATTTACGGAGGAGGTGAGCAACAAAATGGTGACCATGCATTGGTAAAAATTCAAAATATCTCTAAAACTGAACGGGCACAAAATTCATTACATACGGCACAAATTGGCACAAAATGAGCACAATTCATCAGTGGAAGAATATTTTCGAATTTCCATATATGAGTCACAGCGTCAAGTTGGTGACTCACACGAAAAACTCGAAATATCTCGGAAACTGAACGGGCACAAAATTCAATATATACGGCACAAATTGGCACAAAATGAGCACAATTTATCAGAAGAAGAAAATTTTCGAATTTCCATATGTGAGTCACAGCGTCAAGTTGGTGACTCACACGAAAAACTCGAAATATCTCGAAAACTGAACGGGCACAAAATTCAATATATACGGCACAAATTGGCACAGAATGAGCACAATTTATCAGAAGAAGAAAATGTTCGAATTTCCATATGTGAGTCACAGTGTCAAGTTGGTGACTCACACGAAAAACTCGAAATATCTCGAAAACTGAACGGGCACAAAATTCAATATATACGGCACAAATTGGCACAAAATGAGCACAATTTATCAGAAGAAGAAAATTTTTGAATTTCCATATGTGAGTCACAGCGTCAAGTTGGTGACTCACACGAAAAACTCGAAATATCTCGGAAACTGAACGGGCACAAAATTCGTAACATACGGCACAAATTGGCACAAAATGGGCACAAAATACCCAAAACATTTCAATGCAAAAATTCCGGAAGTGGATCACCAACTTGACGCACCTGCAGGATTACTTCTTTTCAGTTGGCCATGCCTGGGGCCATGCATAATTTCTTATCAGGACTTACTTTTTTCCAAAAACAAATAAAGTTTTCCATACTTCGCCGGTTTAATCGGACACTATATAAGAAACAAAATATTTGAAACATTTTATGCTAGATCGATGGATGATATTTTTCATTGAGATTGCAGATGTGAAAGTAAAAGAAATTTAAAATTCTTATGCTCGTATACGATTATAGGAATGCAAAAAAATTACACAGGATTTTAGTCGGCCATGTCTGAGGCCATGCATAATTTTTTATCAGGAAAAAAAAAAAGAAAAAAAAATATGCACTATCATTGGATTTATCATGTTATTTATATAGTTATTTTTTTCGTGATGTTCTAGATATAAGTAAAAATATCTCTTTTCTTCTCCTGGTGTTGTTATTTACTAATTCTATAATATTAAATGTCGTTTGTATGTGTATCGATATATATTAGCACTAAACATAATAGTAAAATAGAAACGTTTGGAAGGCAGTTCTTAAATATTGTAGAAACACCTCCAGTCAAGAATCTTCAGATTCTTAAGGAAATACCCTACTTTATTCAAGCAAATGTTCTCATTATCGTTCAATACGCAACTAGAATTGAATGAAGATTATTATTATTATTATATAATAGTCGAGGACATTGCTTGGTTACGTGGCAGAAGCCGAGTCAACCGCAATGTCCGAGACGGTTTTAAATCGCTAATAATCGAGTTGCATTCAAAGCTTTTTATCATATCATTGACAACGACGATGCGAAAATAAATGAATATTATTTGGTATCAAACGGATTATGCTTGTATCTAATGTATTGTTACGAACTGCTGGCATTTCCGAGAAGGTCGGAAATGATCATCCCGACGCGTGATTCACAGCGGAGGCATCGGTCGCAGACGCACCGCTATAATTAGCGGATGATTCATTGCCGTCGAATATGAAAAATACTGCCAGTTTATTCCTGTTATTTCTGGACAATGATGTTTTTACCTATATAAGATCCGCGGTTTCGCGGACAAGTCCGATTGGAAAGAAAGCTACTACAGTGAACATTGAGATTTGTAAAGCGAATATCGTTGTGATTTAACTAAGTGTTTATTGAGTTGTATTAAGTGTGCTTAGTGAAATAAATTGTTCAGTTTTGTACTGAGTGTTTTAAATTCACGATTTACGTATTATCGATATTATGCTTGCGTAACTGACGCCAATTATGGTAACCAATATTATTGTGAGTAACTAAGGTTTTGGTACCTTCATGATGTTGATAATTATTGATAGAGTTTTCATATAATAATGTCTTAATCTTCAATGATACGATAAAGAATTGAATTGAACTTTGTGTAGATACAATGAGGACCATTATTATTGAAAAATAAAATATCGTATTACTTATAATGTCCTGGAGATATTTCAGTGACCTTTTATGAAACAGCTGATGGCAAATTAACCGACTCGTTCACCGATCTAAAGTTTTATGTAATAAAATGAAAATAGTTTGCGAATCTTTGCGAAATATCATTCGAAATTAAAACCGTTGGCTTTCATAACTATATCAGAATTAATATTTTTTCAAATTTCCCAACACGAAAATACGTCTTTTGCGGCTTCCCTAGATGCAAAATTTATTAGTAAACGAATTCCCCATACGATGCTTTCTACCGGTCTCTATAGGTATGAATGTTTCAGTCCATTGATAATATCCAGCCAATATCTCTCCGGCAGCAAAGGCCATTCGTGGCCCAGTAGCGAGTAACCCGAACAAAAGTCGATTTATCAGAGGGACTCCACTCGTATATTTCCTTTTTCAGTTTCATTACTGCGAAACTTTCCGAATTTGTAACTCCAAATTTAATGTTACGTCTATAACAGCATTGCCAACGGTCTCTTATCTGTTACTATTATCGGGTCGGAAGTTTTGTGGCTCGGGGTGGGGTGGGGTGGGGGGGACGTTAGCAGTTTCACCGTCAGAAATGAAATCGACTTTTTCCTCGTCGTCGCAAAGTTTGAGGACTTCGGGACCTGCAATTTGTGAAACATAAAAAACATTTTAACGAGTGAGAATCGACATAACCGAGTACTGCGGATCAGTTTGAGTGTCGGAGGTTGATTTCTCGTTCAGTCGGGTGTGAACTGGATTGGAAAAAAAAGAGCTAAGCATTTCGATACTGATAAGATCCATCGTCATTTTGACTTATTTGTTTCCAGATTTATATCAAACAGGAATCGAAAAGATTGTTGTGATAAAAATTCAGAACGAAAACATACATCAATTAATATCTATCGATTGTGAAACAAATTCTTTCTTCACGTGATATCTTGAATGTCTATAATGTGAAATGTGTGTGCAGACTGTCCCATTTTCGATGTCCTTACGGGATATCTCGCTTATAATCAAATATAGAGATTTGCGGTCTTCGCGAACGTTGGCTTCTTTTTTTGTGAAACTCACGATACCACAAACAAAATATTCATAGCCCGCTTCGTTTCTGAGATATATACAGGGCGAAATTGAAAATATTGCATTTTGGGACTTGGGACTCCCCCTGTATCTCAGCTATCTTTCAACTTATGGAAGAAGTAAGAACTGACTTCGATACATATTCTTACGTAGGATCCAGTGGCGTCGTCAGTTTTTTGAAATGAGCTGTCATAATTGAGATATAAACGAGGATGTAAACCAAAGTTATGTTTTTTCGAATGGAAAACCCTGTATATTTTTCAATATTTGATTCATAAATGTTTTGCGCTTTCCAAAAATATATTACATTCTTGTGATATTTTCAGTATTAGCCTTTATTCAGAAAATTTTCTGTTTTTATAGCTAATCAAGAGAAATAAATCTTATGAAATAGATCTTTTGGCGCAATAACCAATTACCACCATTTTTTATATGAGGTAGAAAAAAAAATTCATTCAAAATTATTATTTAATATAAAAAGCTGAACTATTTGACAAATCAATAAATTTAAACTTATATGAAAACACTACTATAAAACGAAGCTTCATTTATTATTCCTCTGTTGGAAATGTTTTATATAATATTGTTCAAATTGATGCCCAATTTCCATATCATGTCGAAGACATAGCCGATATCTTCTGAGAATAACGTCAATCGACTGCAGTAAAATCTCGATTTTCATGCTGCGACTGCCGGTGTGGTAAGTAGGTATATTAACTTTTTTATTCCATTAGAATAAATCTGATATCTATATAAGTCAGGCGACCTTTGGTGGCCATTATCTTTGAACATACATACATTGATTTGCCAAATACTTTAGCTACTATATGAAATAATATTTTTAAACGAAAACTTTTTGTTTCACCCTATATGCATGAGAGTGGTATTATGTTATTGCGAGGGTTATTGCGTCGAAAAATCTATTTTGAAAGTAATATTTGTCTTTGACTAGCTATAAAAACTCAAATTATCTGATTACAGGTCTAATACTAAAAATATCTCATGAGAGGTGGCGCGAAGCATTCATGTTTCAAATATTGAAAAATATACAGGGTGTTCCATTAAAAAAACATAACTTTTTGTTTTATCTCAATAATGACAGCTCATTTAAAAAAACTGACTACGTCACTGGATTCTAAGTATGAAAATGCAATTTTTTAGGCACCCTGAAAAGCGTATTATTCATGCAAACATATCATCTCATTTTGATTGACATACAGGATGTTACATATTTGGAGTACTGTTGTTTGAAAAATCGATGGAACTTTTTCTGAGGATATATCCATTGTGTTGCAAATTAATTGACAACGTTTAATTTGATGCAATTCAAAATGTTATAGTTTGGTACCCTTCAAAATAGATTTACCTACTATTATGGTGGAGAGGTTAGTACTTCGATCGTATCAATGATATTCAATAATTATGTGGCAAACATTTCCTCAAGAATCCATTTCTTGCGTTTTTCTTAAATATTCAATATAAATGCCTTGCCTATATGTATAGCTGCCAAACGGAGCATTTTGGTACAGAGGTATAAAGTTTGGTTCAATCATATTATTTTGGACTGTATATTACCATACTCCACCTCCCTGGTTATAGTGTTGGTACAATTTTAATTTATTGAAGTTGTCTTTATACGATCTCAATGTATTGTACATTTGTATATAGATATTCGAGTCGATTCTCTTTCGAATATAGTAATATGGCTACAAAGAAAGTATTGTTATCATAGCAATAATTTGAGAAATGATGCTTTAATAAACGACTGAAACATGAGATCTTGTCATTTCTTCTCTTCATATTGGCTAAGTACTGAATTTTAGTCATAATGCCAAATTTTTTGAATATAGTATTATGTTCATTGGAACAAAATGCGAAGAGGGCACTACGAGTATGATAGCTGATATTAGTGAATTCTTCTTTTGAGAACGCAAGTTATAAATCACTGGAAATATGTCCGCAGAAAGAAAACTCTTTGGTTGCAGTTACTGAAAAATAATTTTGCTCTTCCAAAATATGACAGGAACGATAAAAATAACGCATTAAGGAAAAGTATCCATTTAGACATAAATCATCAATATAACGAATTATTATCATCAACTGCTTTGGATGTATAATTCAAAAACGAAGAAGTTCCCTTCAAGTATGTGTTTCCATCAAATAAGTTCTTAGCTGTTTAGTATGTTATTCATGCTTTGTAGAATGGCAATTGAAATCTTTCAAATTCACTCCATTTTCAAAACACACCAATTTTATAACTAGGACGTATAATCCGGATCTAGACTGAACTTGCTTTCCATAACCCCAAGGATTGTACCCATCCAAAGTACCATTATATATTATACATATGGTATCAAATCATAAAATAGTAATGATTCATGGGATGGCATAGCAGGTTCATTATATATTTCATCAAGATACTCGCCTGTAAGTTTTTCTGGGTATCTAAGAAATACTAGAAGCATGGCAACATTGTGCATTTCCACGCAAAATTTTGATTTGTTTATGTGTGAAAGCGATGCTTGATTTCATAATTTAATTCTGGACAACAATAATTTGCAATGAAATGCGATACACTTGAGAAAATAAGAGAGAAAATACCACGAGGTTGGCGGAACTATCCATAACATGGAATTATGTGCCGTTCCGATAATAAAATTACTGCGTCATGAGAAACCTGACTCAACGTTTTATTGTTTATTGAGCAGACATCGAGCATTATAGATATGTCATGAAAATAATATGTTGGATATGTTCCGTAAATCGACTTGGTTATTTCGGTTACTAGTTTTCCGTTCCGTAAATTCGAAATGTCCGGTTGGTTCCTGAAAAAAAGGTTATTTACGGAACTTGGTTTCTGAAAAAGCGGTAGATTTTCTGTCACCAGAACAACCGGCGATTTTCTATGGTAACTTCGGTTTATTATTGTTTGACAGTGTGTTTGACCGTTACAGTTTTAGGTTATATTTACTTCCTTTGGAACTGAGGTGATGATGGATTCCGAATCACTATCGGCTATTCAATAAAAACTTATAGATTGTATTTTTATATAAGTTCCCTTGTGCTTACTGTGTATAGGATTTAGGGACTTAGGGAATCAAAAACTGGCAGAACATGCATGCCTAAAAGACTTTGAAAATGTAAATGTGAATTATGAAACTAGAAAGTTTCACAGTGCTGACTACGAGCTGAATGATTCTGACTATTCAATTGATGCATTATCCCTAAGTCAATCGATTGATAATGTTCAATCAATGAACGAATCTGAACGTTCAAGTCACTCGTCATCAATTCAAGGGAAAATAATGGGGCAACATATCCAGATTCAAGACACATACCCCATCAGATATATGGACTAAAAAAAAGCATGAAACAAAAATTCACTGCAGCTGAGACATAAATCAGAAGGCAAAGATGTAAACATAAAAATTAAAAACAAAAATTTTAGTGGTTTGAAAGGAATATAAAGGAGGATTGAGATTTGGACAATGATGTTATCCTGTAGCCATATTCATACCATGAACTGATCTAGTGTCCTTTTTTGCATTATTGTATTATTTTCCAGAATGCATATTTATTTTTCATGTTTTTTGTTTCAAGAATGTAGTATCTATTTTATAGTTTTTTGTCCTGATGATATGTGAATTATGTGATCTCTGTTTCATAGAATTTATTGCGGAGTTTTATGAACTGTTCCTGATTGTGATGTTCAAAATAAATTTATATTTTTTTCGATTTTAATTATTTTATCATCAAACATAATCAATACAGTAATTTCAAAACAAACCAATATCCAATAATTTTGAATTCTTGGAAGGGATATATTTGACATTTGAAATGAGTGGACTGGCGTTCCGTAAAGAAATTCCAACCGTAGTTACCAGCACCTAACCACTGTCAAAGTTGTTGTTACCGAGCCTGAAATCATTGGTAACTACGGTTGATTAACGGAACATATCCGTTATGTCGCAATCTCCTTCGCAATAAAAAAATTGAAGTTATCTACAATATGAATATTTTCCCATTTCGCGAATCCATATAGGTCACCTGATGCGTGAATGCTAGCAACTAGCACTATACATAAAATATATGTATGGTGAATTATGTTCTCTAAATTCTTTCTCACCTTTTATGTATGTATTGCGCGCCTTTGTGAGTCGTCTATAAAGCCCGGTTGGGATGCCTTTGAAGTCCGTACGTGGTCACGACTATTCGATTTCACGAAAGTGGGATGTCTTACTGCTCTATAACGAAAATGAACCCGTCTGTGTCCTACAGGAACATACCTACCGGGTGCTATACAGATTACACCTACATAGAATAGTCGATCGTTTTGTTGAAATTCAAACGTTCGATCCGAATGAAAGTGATGAAACAAATATGTTTTGCTACACTGTTGGAAATTAGTTGCTAAATCAACGAAAGAATATAGTCCTAGTAGGTCTATAACCATTTTATAGTTGAAGTATCAAGAGAGTAAATTTCCACCACAATGAGTACTGCTCGTCTTAACAACAGCCTATTTACAACTACAGTAAGTTAATAATTCTACTTCACCTTATAGTTGTTCGCAGTATTCTCCGAAGTTATTTGAGCAATTTACAAATTGTTATTTTCACTTTAATTTGTAGTTATAAGCCCTACGTCCTAATGTTGTACTAGCTACAAAAAATTGTCGATTGTACTATAACTCGGTGTATTTTCAAAAATATTTTACTGCTAGAACTCGAAGTTCAAATTACTGAAATAACCATATCATAAAACACATTTTATTTTCTGAATAACAACAAAACGAAAAAATCCACTATTGGCACAAAAACACATCAAAAGCTGTCAGTAAATCGAAAGAACATCGCGGCACGTGATTCACTACAATGCTGGTCAACCTCTGTCTGTGTTTGTCATCCGAGACAACTTCCTATCCTCCTGGAGTGTTGAGTATCTCTGGTTCAATTGATGAAACAAAAATTATATCAATATTTCATTTCGGAATCATTTTGTCATGAAATTTTTAGAAAAGCACGACAAATTTCACTATTAAAAAAACAATCCAATTAACTCTTGAAATCACTTGGATTTATTAACTCAATAGTAGGTACATTATCATTCAAAATATTATTCAGAACGAATCTCACCAGTACATTAATTTCTCTTCAACTCAACTCAGTTTTTGTTCTCTTTTTCGGAGTTACCCAGTAGTAAATTGAAAAAATCCGAAGAAAGTGATAATCCATCCATCGAACAAATACCTGAAATGAAGAATTGTACAAATAATCACATCACAACTAACTAACTAATCACAGAGAGAATCCAAGAAAAATTCTCAAAAAATCTTGTGAAATTATTGCACTTGCAGATTCCGACAAAACATTGTTATATATTTGTTGCTCTAGATCAGGAAAAATATTCTTAACTGGAACAAAACAAAAATAATATTATTATTGGCATGAGTAAATAGAAGTTATGTACGAGTCCACATCAATCTACTCCATGTAAAACTTGTGTTGGGAGTTGGGAGGAATCGGTATTCGTGAGAAGACAAACGAAAAGTAGCGAATATATCCGAAGAGATTGGAACTAAAAAATCTTTGTAACCGAGCACAAACTGTTGCAAATTGTAAAACTAGGTGATGTTAATTTGTCAACAGAGTGCGACAAATTCGCGATTTAATATTGATGTATTAGCAACTAGATGATGTTCTACTGTCTATGTTTCAATAACCATTATTGAAGTTCTAGTTTCAATTATTTGTTGTTGTGTTACAGATTATATCAAATTGTTTGGACAGAAATTGTTTCTGTTCATTTGATGCAAACTTGTTGCTGTTGTATTGACATTATCAGTAGTAGTGAATTTAATACCTACACATTGAAAATTTTGGAAGTGAAATTGAGACACAATTGTTGTTGAATTCGACTACAATTTTTCATCGATATGAAAAGTTGTTGAACGTTACAACTAATTTCCAACAGTGTATGTCATAACTTTTTCCTATTTTTTTTTGGTGCCATATAAGTAAAAAACAAAGTAAATGATGGTTTCTTCGAAACGAAACGTTGTACGGAGATTTTGTGAACGCCATTTTGTAGAGCTATAAAAGAGGCAATGAGAAGAAGAGCCTTTGGTTTTTTCAAAACGTTTTGAAGGAATTGAGAAAAATCCGAATCGCCAAATTTCATACATAATATAGAAAAAGCCATGATAAAACATCAAAGATGTTTAGAAAGGTTGACGACGAGCAGAAATCAATTACTTTCCACTCATAACATTGAATGTACCTAGGTACTCATAGTGTATGAACCGATTCACTATTTATGTGAATACAGTATGCAAGTGTTTTTTTTTCTCCTATCACGCAATATAGGCCAAGCAATGGGTAGATTTACCTGGAAAAAAGTACAGGAGTTTTGATAATTTGCCGATCGGTTCGTCTTTATGACCCATATAACACCTTGAGCTTGCGACCACATCATGCCTCCGCTAGCCTGGGTGAAAAACAGTTATTACAAAAATTGTTGAGGATAAAATTCTTTCTCTACAACTTTGGTACAATTTTTTTTCTGCAACCAATGGTTTAGGAGTCACATTATAGTATGTTATAGAAAAATACTCAACATCGATGATACAATTGCTTGCGGTTCAGCAGTGCAATTTTTCACATATTCAGATAATATTATCAGTTATATTCTTCGCTGAAAAAAAAGAGGTATTCCATATTAATATTTATATCTCAAAAATGATCACATTCCATCCTATCCTTCCGGTTTTTCGCTACACCAGAGTATGTCGTGGTGGGAATGTCGACGTTGCCGATCAAAAAAGTTTACATCTGCGGACATCTTATATCCTTACTAGATTTTCTCAGATATCAGCAGTTTTCAAGATCGGCGAAAAATAGTAAATTTAACCTTGTTTAATTTCCCCCCACAGCAGCGGCGGCAAAACAACATTCATTCCGCGCATATCATCAAGTTCAAGCCTGGTATGGTGTTCCGAAAGAATGGGGAAGATCCTGCTCCAGAAGTACCTACTTCTGAAATTCATTTCATGAAAATGTGAAAAAGGATGCGTCTCAGCACGCGGTTGCAGAAAGGCGGGTTTGAATTGTTCGATAATTTTCATGTACTGCACAGGAAATTTTTGCGGGAATAGCGCAAAAATATTGAACGACTCGGATGACGAAGACCCAGATGATATCATTCTATTGCCGACATTTGATCTTATAGACGAAGACTCCGGAGAAGATGAATCAGATGCAGAAAACACAAACAAAACCAGTGTGAACCTAAGCAAACCTGGAACCTGAAAACATTAAGCGCCACTTTATAAAAAACTTCAAGACATAAGATTTATCACCTAACATTTAATACCTATCACTTATGACAGATGAATCATGGAAATATCAATGATTGTGTTATAAAACCATTTTAGACTTATGATTTTACACCTAAGACTTAAGAAGATGACCAACTTCCAACTCAAGAAATGGATGATAAAATGATCATAAATGAAAATAGGAGATGCGCATGTTCGAGCAACAAAAAGTGACACCCTGTTTCCCGTAATATTTGAATTTTGGGTTACATTTTCAAATATTATTTGTTGGTGTGGATAGTCTGTAATTGTTTGGTTACATTTATCAATTTTTTTATAATAGTGATAAGACCATGGAAAGCATATTCAGATACAAAATACAAAACATGCTGGAACAGGATACTTCCCCTACAAGAAGACTTTCAAGCATAATAGTATTGATTGCGATCTGTGATGCAACTCATAAATTCATCTTCGTTGATGTAGGCTGTCCAGGATCAAATCATGATGGAAATGTATACCGTAATTCAATTTTCCATTTCTACCTTCAGTTTTCTAAGATATATTTGGCCAATTGTTTTCCAGGCAGTTTTCCTGGCGAGTTTATTTTAGAATAACTACTTTGTTTCTAATATGTCTGAATTCTTCAACTTGTTGAATTAATAGAGCATCGTGCATAACAAAAATAATATTCAAATGAAATTAAAGAAAATTCAATCAAAAACAATAATAATAGATATAGGTTAGAACTTGCCAACGTCAAAATTATATGTTCCGTGTCAATAATTCCTAAATCTTAAGTTTTTTTATAACAGAATCAACTTATCAGCTCTTAAGTCTTAGATGTTAGGTGATAAATCTTAAATGTTGAAAGTTTTTATGAAGTCACTTTAAAATGTGGATTAGGCCTAGTGGGAAAACCACTAAAAAAAACGCGCCAGCAGTACTGTACCTCAGGTGGTGTGGAAACGAGTATATATCAATAATTATTGGATAACTAAACAAAATCTAGCGATTATTGACACAGTTAGGGAAGCATTGTACAATTTTACTAAAATCGTCCTGATTTATATCTATGAATTTGAAGAAATTAAAAAACTGACTTTTTAGATTGTATCGTTAATTTTTTATCAATGCTGAATTTTTTATTTGTACTGATTTTTCACCATGAAATAGATGTAATGAAATTTTAATTCACTTTTTTTATTATTCTCTTTTATTCATTATTCACTCAAAATTATTTGTTATCTAGATATACGGTTTGAAAATCTTCTCGGCGACATAAAAAAACTGACATGCAAATTTTTGGCATCGTGCCGCGGCGTTCTTATCTGGAGCAAGAAAATTCGTTCGTCTTCAAATGTGCGTTTGACACGAGACTATCTTCTTTTTTTGAATTTCCGGATGAGTTATGTGCTTTGTCGACTTGTTTAATTTTCTTTAAATCACGATTGGAATTGAAAAAATCTGTTGATTCAAATTATGATTCAAATCATTCGATGTAGATCGTCGCAACCCTTATTAAAACTCAAGATGATGCGGCGAATTTATAATAAAAACATACTAAAACTGAAAAATGTGATATCTCATTTGAAGAATGCTGAAATAATCACACCAGAATAATATTCAATGATTTACTTTCAATTTTTAACTTGAAAATGTACAATAAATATATCTGCTGGTTTTCTTTGTTAGGTATCATTTTACTTCAAACTCGACTTTATATTGCTACTTTTTGTCTACCCACTTGTGATGCTTTTCTAAAATTTTGCGGGTGTTTTAATAAAACTGAACTGGCAATAATTGGCTTTATTTATACCTAGGTATTACGAGTGACAAGAAATGTAGGGTTTATATTCTACTTTTGATTTACTGAATAACAGCATTTACCTAAATGAGAAGTATTTTTTTTACCGCCAACTTAGTTGCTAGGCCACCAACCCAGTAAGAGAGATTGTTGAAATTGGATAGATTTCTTCTGAAATGAATAGTCCTTCTGTGAATTGTAACACCATTTAATTCTGTATAACAAACTTGATACAGTTCTTATTCCCTGTTTTTTGTTCTTACATCAACTTATCAACTACTTGATTCATTCTTGACAAACTTGACATACATCATGGGACACGGAACACTCAGTTATGATGGATCTGACATAGATGATTGCGATGTTGCCAAGAGTATTTACTTCAACATATTTCAATTCAACAGAGATATATGTATATTGGAGACTGTATATGTATACAAATATCTTATTTCAGAACAATGATAAATTATGTTTTGCTCTTCACTACTTTCCTGGCAAATACCTAGTAGAAAATTGAATTATATCTGCTGGTAGTCCGCATGAAAAGATTCACACAGTGAATACAGAATGTACCCAATTCAAACTGTGTTCGGTATTTTCAATTGAATAAGACTGTTTTAATTTTGATACTTCATCCGATTCATGGTTTCTTCATTTAGCACGAAATAATTCCTTTTCGTACGCCCCTGCATCGTCGGGGTCAGAGTGTGCCAGGTGTGCGGTGACTGCGACGTGCCTCGGTATAATATAATATAATGGGTGGTCATCACGGAAGGGCGCGTGCTGACTTCGCGTAAGTCATCGAATGAGAGACCGCATGGCGAACTGCGAACTGCGAAGGCTCATCCAGAGGCCATGTGTCGTTCCATTCGATATGTCGGGAATCCCTATATCGTCGAGGAAGTTCGCCAGACCATATGGAAAACTACGTCATCGTCATCTGGACCGAATCGCTCAGTATATTAACTATAAGTTACAGAATATACAGTGAGCACGTGAATATTGGAACCGATATGATTTCTTGAAAAAATTCAATCAATTGGAAGATCATAATAACCATGCAAACAAAGACGAACGCTAGATGATGAAGTTGGATGTGCCAAGGTCATGGGTTATTCTTTTAGATAACAAAAAGCGTGTTTCATATATTAGGGCTTGGTTATAAATTTCGAAGTTATATGCCCTCTTCTTCTTTTTTTTCCTCTGCCCTCTTAGTTATTGTCCAATTTTGGGGTAATAACTCGAGTAATAATTACTTTCAAAAATGTATTATTTCTTCTCATATTTAAAATTTAAAATTTTTTGAAGCTTGTGGCACTGTAATAAATTTAAAACTCAAAATAAATAGTTATTTATGTATTAAGGGAATTATGAGGACCTTAATTACCGATGGCAAAGTTGCAATTGCCAGAGGTTATTAAGGCTCTATAATTCCCGTGGTACATAGATAATTTTATTTTTGACCGATTTTCATAACAATATGCCCATATTTAGAACGCAATAAATGTTTAAATTCATAACCTTTCTGGTATATTTGAATTAGGTAGCGTTGATTGTAGCATTGTTGGTTTTTGCTAGGTTGTCGCTATGTTACATGTTTATAAGCAAACTTTCTTTATCAATCAATGTTTTTCCGTTAAAAATGTGTTTATTTTTTACCACAAATCGACGATCTTTTTCTGATATAATGGAGGATATTATAAAAAAAGCGGAAAAAGCAAGACAATCATTACTTCCATCGAAAAGTGAAGCCCTATATCAAAAAGAATACAACTTACCTATATCTGAAGTGGCTGACACAGAGAAATGTTATGTCAAAAGAAACTGTCTTTCTGGCATATTTTCAAGAACTGGTAAAGTATTTTCAGTATTTTCTGGTAGATTTGGTAATAATTGTATTTATTCGTTGCAGTCAGAAACGTTTAGCCCAAATTCGTTATGGACTAAATGGTCAATGCTCAAATCGATGGTGACCATATATAAGAAAAGAGATATCACCAAGTTCAACGAACTAGAGGCTTTTTTGAAACGGAAAAGTAAGGGGTATAAGCCGAAAAAGTCTGCTGTCTTATCTCCTAAAGATGTCATCAAATTTCTAAAGGACGCCCCTAATGAAATTCATTTATTGCATAAGGTAATTTTTTTCTCATAATTTTCTTTTTCGTTTGTTTATTTCGTTTTATTTGTTATAGGTTGTTCTAATTATGGGTTATTTTGGAGGATGCAGAACTCAGGAACTTCTAAATATGAGTATAGCAGATATAGAGGACCGGGATACTGTTATGGTAGTTAACGTACCGGAAAGTAAAACTGGTGTATCGAAGAAATTTAGGTAATTCTTCCGTTAGGTGGCGATGTCTTATTTTTTCAAAATATTTGGCCTTACTTACCTATTTTGGCCTCCTGATCACGAATCTGAAAACCAAAATGTGCGGAAACCAATACTTTTCGAGATATTCGCAAAATAAAACCTTCATCATCCTTCTTTTGCTATTGTTCAACTGCTTATCACTGGCTTGTCTGTTGTACACGAAACTCGGTGAAAGTGCTCGCGGAAAATAGATACCATATTCATTATAATTCAGTTATCAGAAAAACAAAACGAGATTGCTAAAATTTGATATAATCTTAAATATTTATGTAGTTTTTTGAATATCTGTCCTTCTTTTCGTCACGAAGTAGAGATAGAAAGAAATACGAAATGCTCCACGAGAAAATTTGTGCTCAGGTTTGTCACCAATGTAACCTTTTGTCATGGAAGATGTTAATATGAGCATTGATAATAATTTTGAAATAAATGGTTGAATTAATAAATAGAATGCCATTTCTCATGAAATATTACTTTATAGTTAATAAGGAAGGTATATAGTTCTTCAAACAACAATTAAAGAAGGTTGATGAAGGTTGAATCACTGAATAAGCTAAATAATAGGGTTATAATGACTTTATTTTGCGAATATCTCGAAAAGTATTGGTTTCCGCACATTTTGGTTTTCAGATTCGTGATCAGGAGGCCAAAATACGTAAGTAAGGCCAAAAATTTTGAAAAAAATAAGACATCGCCACCTAACGGAAGAATTACCGAAATTTACAGTTGTGGATGAAAAAGAGTTCTCTGCTTTGCCTTTATTGAGACTTTATATGTCCTTGCGTCCTGAAGGTACAAAACGATTTTTTTTGCGCTGCCGACAAAATAAATGTACAACTCAGCCAATTGGAAAGAATATGTTTGGCAAAATTCCCAGCAAAATCGCAATGTATTTAGGATTGCCAAACCCACTAACCTATACGGGACATTGCCTTCGTCGCACTTCTGCTACTGCCCTAGCCAATGCAGGAGCAACTATGACAAACTTAAAAAGACACGGAGGTTGGAGAAGTTCCACGGTGGCAGAGGGGTATCTGGAGGACAGTATTGAATTGAGAAATAAAACGGCGCGTATGCTGTCTACTTTGCCATCAGAAGAGGCAGGCACCTCGACTGTAGTGAACAGCAACAGCACCACCCATAAAAAAAAGAAATTGTTTCCAGCGGCGGAAGTAATTTTCAGGGAACATTTGAAAATTGTACATTTATTATTTGTAATGACGTGAATAAGGAAAATATGTTTATAAGCATTTCTTGTATCATTTTCACCTGTAAAAGGTAAGAGGGAGTTTTTGAACTTTAATATCCCAAGGGAGTTATGACCCTCATTATAGATGTCGTAACTATGACGATATAAGCTTATAATGTCACTGTCACAAATAAAACAAAATATTAACGGTGAAAGCTGCGTGGTCAGAAACTCAAAAAAATGTCGGTAAAAAATCCAAAAATTCCGACCATTTTGGGAGATAAGTATACAGGAAAGTACGAATGACATCGATTTCGATTTTAGTTTTTATTGACTTCATTCGAAGTCAACCTTCTCATTAGCACTTTTTAACCTACAGAATAAAACTAATCTGACACCAACTTTCATATCTTTAAAATTGAAACAAAGTCAGTACGAAATTGAGGTGAAATCGGTTAATAAAATCAAATACCTTGGCATCGTAATCGACAACCACCTGAAATGGAATGAACATATAAAATCAGTCATCAATAAACTAAGAACTATAATATTCAAATTCAGAAAACTTAGGATAATTCTCGATATCCATCAATTGAAAAATATGTACTACTCCTTAGTACATTCTATCCTGCAATATGGTATAGCAGGGTGGGGAGGTGCATACAAAACCCACTTGATGAAGTTAGAAACTCTACAAAAAACTTTCATAAAAATAATATACAATAAACCATACACTTACTCAAGTGATTCACTTTTTCAAGAGAGCCATATAATGGATGTCAAACAAACTCACTGTTTCAGGATTCTTGTCCTACAACATAAAAAGAGGAAACAGTTATCCAATATTGATCATACTCATGATACAAGATATAAAAAAGAAAAAAACATCAACAGACTGAAAGCAAAAAAATCAATAGGTCAAAGATGCTGTGACTATTTGTCGAAGCAAATTTATCAAATCATACCGAAAATTTTGAAAAATGAATCTAACAATAATATTTTCAAAAGAAATATTGAAAAATGGATTCTAGAAACTCCAAGACATTTCTTCAAAAATACACTCGAAGCTTGAGAACATATTTGTTTCCACAAATGAACTATTTTTTTCAATACTATTATTATTTATATTGATTACTTTTATTATTATCATTACTATTATCATTAATATTAATTTTTAGAATCATTATTTCCTTTGTTTTCTTAGATGATATAGCACAAATTGAATAAACAAAAATTGTATGATATCAAAGAAAAGTAACAAAAAAAAAACATATTATAAACAAGTATACATGTAGGTATACAACATTTTCTCACCTTGTTTCAGTTGAACAATGAGAATAGACAATTATCGCCACGTACTAGCCAGCCCGGCTTCTGTGGAATATCTCTATCTCTTATTTCCGTTATACACTACACAATGTAATAACATATATTCTATTGGAAATAAAAATTATTATTATTATTATTTTGGCTTTGGCCGCCGTCATCAAATTTTTCGAGTGGTTCAAAAATCGAAATTTTGGACCAGCATGTATTTGTTTCAATTAAATGTCAGTAGATAATGAATAGAAAGTTGAGATAAGGACAAGTGAGCTTTTTTTACTAATAATGGATAGTTTCCTAAAGTTGATATATCTCAATTTTTCACAACCTATTACCTATTATCATTATTATTATTATTTATCTCTGTAATCATTCCCTCTAGACTCCAAGTATGAAATATCGATGAAATCAGCTCTTCTGGAAGAATCAAAAAGTAAAATAAAATATCTATATGGCATGCTATATGAAAAAATATATCATTATGACGTCACACTTTTTGGGAGAGCCTGTTTAATCGAAATCGGAAAATGCAATAAAAATTCTAGTTCCGTATTTCCTGGAAAATGGGATCTGTCAAAAAAATCATCTCGAAAATCATGAACAAGTTTTTTTTTAGTGTGGCCATACTATACATGGTGATGTAGCTTTGCTTTGAGGACATTCACAGTTATGTAACTCTGAGAATGCATAATGATTTCGTGAAGGATTTCTGGTTCTGGGCCGAAAATTAGAGATTGCTTTTGACTGCGAGGCAAATTTGACGTACTGCGGGAGTGATCATGCACCCCCTCTAAAATACACTTCGAAGCTACATAATACTTCATAATTTTTAGAAACCCTGTATTACCCTATTCCTCCTTTCCTATTTATCTTGAGTTATGGAAATGACTGATATTTGGAGCTCATCCTCGATAAGTTTCGGTTCGAATAAAGCAAACGGCTGAATTGAATAAAATAAATCATGGAAATGCTGTTTTAAGTAGTAATAACCCAAGGACATCGATAATTGTTTGAAAATATTTTTTATTTCTGACAGTGACATTATAAGCTTATATCGTCATAGTTACGATATCTATAATGAGGGTCATAACTCCCTTGGGATATTAAGGTTCAAAAACTCCCTCTTACCTTTTACAGGTGAAAATGATATAAGAAATGCTTATAAACGTTTATATGTGATGAACACTAACACATATTTTCCTTATTCACGTCATTACAAATAATAAATGTACAATTTTCAAATGTTCCCTGAAAATTACTTCCGCCGCTGGAAACAATTTCTTTTTTTTTATGGGTGGTGCTGTTGCTGTTCACTACAGTCGAGGTGCCTGCCTCTTCTGATGGCAAAGTAGACAGCATACGCGCCGTTTTATTTCTCAATTCAATACTGTCCTCCAGATACCCCTCTGCCACCGTGGAACTTCTCCAACCTCCGTGTCTTTTTAAGTTTGTCATAGTTGCTCCTGCATTGGCTAGGGCAGTAGCAGAAGTGCGACGAAGGCAATGTCCCGTATAGGTTAGTGGGTTTGGCA
This sequence comes from Chrysomela aeneicollis, assembly GCA_029955515.1. Classification (NCBI taxonomy): domain Eukaryota; kingdom Metazoa; phylum Arthropoda; class Insecta; order Coleoptera; family Chrysomelidae; genus Chrysomela; species Chrysomela aeneicollis. The sequence goes on along the minus strand of JARUHQ010000009.1, from coordinate 5,683,901 downwards.
ATCCTAAATACATTGCGATTTTGCTGGGAATTTTGCCAAACATATTCTTTCCAATTGGCTGAGTTGTACATTTATTTTGTCGGAAGCTCAAAAAAAATCGTTTTGTACCTTCAGGACGCAAGGACATATAAAGTCTCAATAAAGGCAAAGCAGAGAACTCTTTTTCATCCACAACTGTAAATTTCTTCGATACACCAGTTTTACTTTCCGGTACGTTCACTACCATAACAGTATCCCGGTCCTCTATATCTGCTATACTCATATTTAGAAGTTCCTGAGTTCTGCATCCTCCAAAATAACCCATAATTAGAACAACCTATAACAAATAAAACGAAATAAACAAACGAAAAAGAAAATTATGAGAAAAAAATTACCTTATGCAATAAATAAATTTCATTAGGGGCGTCCTTTAGAAATTTGATGACATCTTCAGGAGATAAGACAGCAGACTTTTTCGGCTTATACCCCTTACTTTTCCGTTTCAAAAAAGCCTCTAATTCGTTGAACTTGGTGATATCACTTTTCTCATATATGGTCAAAATCGATTTGAGCATTGACCATTTAGTCCATAACGAATTTGGGCTAAACGTTTCTGACTACAACGAATAAATACAATTATTACCAAATCTACCAGAAAATACTGAAAATACTTTACCAGTTCTTGAAAATATGCCAGAAAGACAGTTTCGTTGGCATCTTTTGACATAACATTTCTCTGTGTCAGCCACTTCAGATATAAGTTGTATTCTTTTTGATATAGGGCTTCACTTTTCGATGGAAGTAATGATTGTCTTGCTTTTTCCGCTTTTTTTATAATATCCTCCATTATATCAGAAAAAGATCGTCGATTTGTGGTAAAAAATAAACACGTTTTTAACGGAAAAACATTGATTGATAAAGAAAGTTTGCTTATAAACATGTAACATAGCGACAACCTAGCAACAACCAACAATGCTACAATCAACGCTACCTAATTCAAATATACCAGAAAGGTTATGAATTTAAACATTTATTGCGTTCTAAATATGGACATATTGTTATGAAAATCGGTCAAAAATAAAATTATCTATGTACCACGGGAATTATAGAGCCTTAATAACCTCTGGCAATTGCTGTCCCTCGGGCCAGAGGCCCTCGGGACGCAAACTTTGCCATCGGTAATTAAGGCCCTCATAATTCCCTTAATACATAAATAACTATTATAACAGATTTCGAAAGCTTGTTACTTGAAAACAAACCGTCTGTTGCCTATAAGCAACAAGCTTGAGATAGTTGGTATGAAATTTTTGAGCATTTATGTTCGAGGGTTATTCGGATAGAATATTTTTCGAATATTTATACTTTCTAATATTTCAAAAGTCGATAAACGCTTCCCATACAAACTTTTTACTGTAAACAGTATCCTTTGGTATATTTGATTCGATAATTTCATTCTCGATTTCATTAATACTCTCATCAGTATTACAACCAAATCGTGACACTTGGAAATATTGAAAAATCCATAGCAACATGATTGATTGAAAACAGTCCATGGGATCTGTTTTCAGTGAAATAATGATTTGATTAGTTGTGTTCAATCAGTTGACCACAAATTAACTGATTTCATTGGATTTCTACTTCTTCAAAAAATGTTCAGTAATAGATACAACAAGTGATTTAGTCCATACGAAACTGAATTGCTTGCTTTCATTTAAGCAACCCAGTTGAGTTATGAAATAAAAAACAGACTTATAAGATCCAATCACGAGTGGAATTTTATTACATTATTCCCAAACAGACTGGATGGCTGGAATTGATTAATTCGATAAAATTCATCCCATATTTGGCGTTTAATGGTCACATACACAAAGCTGAATACACCGAACTTGACAGGCCAATCAGAGTCAAGAGTCAAGTTTGTGTTATCGATAATCCGAAATTGACTAAAGCTCCTGATTGGTTCATTTGGCAAGTGCGTGAAATAGTCAGTAGTAATACCATAGTGATTGAATCTTCGCGATAAGTCTGATGATTTATTCCATACGAAACTGAAGAAAACACTGTTGTCAAGCCAAGCAACTCAGTTGAATAATGAAATAAAAAACAGACTCATGAAATCCAAGAACGAGTGGAGTTGTATTAAACTATTTCACAAACAAAGAGAAAGGTTGAAATAATTGATTAATTCGATGGAAATGCTCATTTTGTAATGCATGTACAAATCACTGAAATATAACCAATAACTGGAACGCTAATATAGGTAAATGCGCGGGGAACTTTTAGCCCAACAATGCGAACTGAGATTTCAGATTATGCGCCGACGCAGTAAAAGTAAAGGTATGAAAATCAAGTCTTTGATCACTACAACTGTATACATTTGATGACGTACGTCTGTGATGAGATGAACTTAATCAGACGCGGCTTTGGCACTTTTTTTTCGTGTTAATTCTCACTGGTCAAGTGGTATATGGTCATTCGCCAAATCCGAATCTAAGAGAAGTTGTTCCATATCGTCAATTTGTCCTGTTTGACAGTTTGATAACATTTTCATATAACAAAACAGGTTGAAGGTGCATTGCTGCAATGTAAAAACTGCAGTACTAATTCTAGTTTAACATTTTTTGGTGAGTTGAGATTGATACTTATACTTGAGCTGTATAATTTTATCTTGAAATCATCCATTTTCAGTTTAACTAAGAATATACATTGCTCATGAATGAAAGCTATATATTGGTAGATATCCAAATATGGAGACTTTGAGCCATGGATATGTGATTTGTGAAGAATATTTCATCATTGATGACATAATATAACTTCTGGTGATAAAAAACGACTGAAACGTGATTCAGTTCCCAGGCTGAATCTAGGTCCCCAAAAGCCTCTGTCAACTATCCAGCGAACAGTGTAAACAGAATTCAAATTGTTCAAAGCAGAGAAAAGTTATTCAGATTTCAACAGGGGCGAAATTTCGGGGTGCGACGTGATTAGTGCTGTGTTGTTTAGAATAATAATACATTTATTCATAATATATTGTGCTTTATTCTATATGGAAATTGTTTTTTTTTGCCTATTTACTTACCATCACAGGAACTAAAATCATAATTACAAAGATTGGTTGATCACAAACTTATTTACTGTAGGACAAGGATTATAGAATAGAATTTATTCGTCGCTGGAGAAGTTTACATACCCATAAAACGATACATACAGTAGAAACTTGGAATAGTTAAAGAACGTTTAGAAATATACAATCAAGACAATAAATCCAAAAAAATACAAACATTTGATTGATTAAAAATATGAAAAAATCCTACCACCAGTTTCGATTTAATTCGGTTGTATTATGATTTCCATTCGCCCCAAAAATTTTGCTTTCACCCTGGAACTGCTAATTCAGATAATCCTTCAAGCAATGTTTCTTCAGAGATGTTAATGTTGATAATTGGTCCCAAGGCACAGTCCAGGTGGTCTGTGTACCAAAGACTAGACCCTCGGCTAGACCGGACCTGGTTATACAGTAATAGTGCGCATGCTCCCAGCCTGATTAATTTTCAGTCTGCGTGAGATTTAAAAGGGTCTATGCTTGAGAAGTTCCTTTGGCATTCCAGTTATTGGTTATATTTCAGTGGTACAACGTGATTATTTTCATTTGACGTTTAACTGTTACAGACACAAATCTGAAAACACCGAACTTGACAGGCCAATGACCAATCAGAGACTAGAACTCCTGATTGGTTCATTTGACAATTGCGTGAAGCAGTCACAGTAATCACATCCCTGGTATTGTTCAGGACTCGAGTGGGTACTCAAATTCCTCGACTTCTCTGTCGACGACTGGGGGGCTAGAAACGACGACAAAGCCGATGGCTGTTGATGTGTTTGTGTCTCGGAGACGGCTATAAAAATTTATGTCTTTGATCTGTGCTCAACATTGCCGATGAACAGGAAACGATGACTTGTCAGATACACAGGTTTGTTTTCGACGATTATTATTCCGTCGAGTTGCACTTGTTCTTGTTCATCTGCCAACCGGTCTTGATGGGAAATCTTGACATGGCTATTGATTACGAGTTTTAAAGATTCTTATTAGAGGTAGTAATGTTAAAATACAATCCAGAGATTTCGATCGTTATTTAAGTTGTACGTCTAGACGTAGCGTAGACACTGCCGGATCAGTAGTTTTGTTTACGATTCTGGACTGCGTTTGTTGTTGCTATTTTTCATTTAAATTTAGCTTAAAATAAAGTATTTCACGAACTAAAATGCCGTGTTTCACTGCATAACTCATCAGGTTATGGGCCCAGATCACCAGAAGTGAATTAACGGTGGAACCTTAGTTTGGAAGACAGGTAGACGAAATCACGTGTTTTGATTTGAGGTTAAGATGAGTATCCGCCAGGAAAACTTCACTGTGGAAAAGTATGGAATTGGTCAATTTGATGGCAAGGACTTTGACCACTGGAAATTTCGCATGGAAACAATTCTTGATCAAAACGGGGTACTTTCTACCATCGAGATGGAAGTAGAGTCTCCGAATGAGCAACAGGTCAAACAAGACAAGAAGAGTAAGGCAATCATTGTTCAATGCATTGCTAACTCACACCTCGAGTATATTAAAGATAAAAAGACAGCATACCAAATGTGGAAGGCTCTTGAAAAGGTTTTTCAGAGGAAGGGCATAGCTAGCCAACTCTACTTAAGAAGAAAACTACTCACTATGAAGATTGAAAGAGGTGAAACTTTGGAAAAGCATTTTGTAAGGTTTGAAGAGACAGTACGGGAACTAAAGTCTGTTGGAGCGAGTCTTGAAGAGATAGATATAGTGTGTCACTTGTTGTTGACACTACCTACTTCGTACGACACCATTGTTACAGCTCTGGAAACATTGGAGCAGGAAAAACTAACACTAGAGTTTGTGAAGGGCAAGTTGCTAGACCATGAAATGAAAAGGAAGGGTAGTGCACAAGCAGAGACAGGGTCACACACAAATACAGTGGCGTACAGCGGTTTTAACAAAAACTGGAAAAATATAAGGGAATTTAGAAATGCTGGAAGTTCGGCTGGATCCATCAGAGAAGTTAAGAAGTTTTCTTGTCATCAGTGTGGTAAAGTCGGACATTTCAGAAAAGATTGTTGGCTAAACAAGAACGATAGAAGACAAGCAAACGAAGCTAGCGCTGAAAAAGAAGAAAGTATTGCTTTTATCGCAACAGTTGGAAGTGCTATGAACTGCAATGTGTCAAACACCATGAACAGTAATGTTGTAAGATTTGTCGTGGATTCTGGGGCAACAGACCATATGGTAAACGATGATAGCTACTTTTCTGAGGTTATGAATTTGGAAGGTGAACTTCAAATCGCCGTAGCTAAAGAAAATGAGAGTCTACAAGCAAGTAAAGTAGGACTAATTAAGGTAAAACTACCGGGAATGAAGACAGGGGAGATTAAAAGTATCCTTTTTATTAAAAATTTGAGACAGAACCTGTTATCTGTGCAAAAGTTGCAAAAAGCTAGTTTAAAAGTGTGTATATATTTTTTGTAAAGATAAGTTAATTGTTAAAGGTAAAAAGGAAAATAACTTGTACATTGTAGAATTTGAAGTTGTTTATGACAAGTCAGCTAATGTTTGTGAGGTAAATAAGAATTCTAAACTATGGCATGCTAGACTAGGGCACATAGGAAAACAAAATTTTGAAAAGCTTGTTAAAAGTAATATGGTTGATGGAATTAATGTTAATTTAAAAGATAAAGAACTGGAAATTTGTTCTATCTGTAGTCAATCTAAAATTACTCGTAAACCGTTTCAAGCTTCATATAAGAAAGTAACAAAACGTCCATTGGAAATTGTGCACAGCGACATCTGTGGTCCCGTGACACCAGTAACACATGACAATAAAAAGTATTTTGTTACTTTTTTAGATGATTTCACTCATTTTAGTATTGTTTACCTTATCGAACATAAAAGTGACATTATAGAATGCTTTAAAGAGTATGAAGCTATGGTCACAAATATTACAGGGTATAAAATTGGGTCGATACAATGCGATAACGGCTCGGAATATTGTTCAAATCGATTAGTTGGTTTTTGTAAAGCCAGAGGCATTCAGGTCAGATACTCTGTCCCCTATAACCCGGAAATGAACGGAAGTGCTGAGCGTTTGAACAGGACGCTTTTGGAAAAAGGTAGGTCGTTGTTGTTGCAATCAAAGTTGCCTAAGTTTATGTGGGGGGAATCAATACTTTGTTCAGTATATTTACTCAATCGTACACCCACTATCTATTTAAAAGAAGTCACTCCTGCTGAAATGTTTTATAAAAAAAAACCCGATTTAAAACATTTGAAAGTTTTTGGTAGTTTAGCTTATTGTCACATTCCCAAAGAAAAACAAAAATTTAAATTTGACTCGAAAGGAGAAATAAAAATAATGATAGGTTATTCGAATAATGGCTATAGGGTTTGGGATCCAATAAAACAAAATATTTGTACCGTAAGAAACGTTTTATTTGATGAAACTAAAAATATAACTAACCTAAGTAATTCACTTGTGAGTATTGAAAATTCTGAGATTCTTGAAGTTCTTACAACAGATGATAAAAATACTACAGAGGAAAATCCAATAGATCAAAAGCTAGAAGAGGAAACAAATGTTAAGACAAGTAGTAGGGTAAAAAGAGTTCCTGCATACTATAATGATTATGTCTTAGATACTGAGATGGAGCATATGGCTTTAAACGTTTCAAGTTTTGTTGATAATATACCGGAAAATTTAGAAAAAGCAAAAGAGTCATCTGATTATAGGTTTTGGAAAAAGGCTGTGGATGAGGAAATTCATTCCCTGAACAAAAATAATACTTGGACTTTGGTAAATAAACCGGATAACGTAACTTTAATTGATTGTAAGTGGGTTTTTAAAATAAAAACTAATGATGTTGGTAACAAAGTTAAATATAAAGCGCGATTGGTTGCTAAAGGTTTTATGCAGAAAGCCGGATTTAATTTCCAAGAAACCTATGCGCCTGTAGCAAGGTTAAGTACTGTAAGAACTTTGTTAGCTGTTGCTAATTTTAAAAATTTGGAAATTCAGCAAATGGACGTAAAATCCGCCTTTCTACATGGAAAAATTGAAGAGGACATCTATATGTCAATACCTGAGGGTTTTCCTAACAATGATGAAAATAAAGTTTGTAAGCTTAACAAAGCACTTTATGGGCTTAAACAAGCGCCATATTACTGGAACAAAAGGTTTAACGAATTTGCAGAAAAAGAAAATTTTGTAAGGTCACAAAATGATCCTTGTCTTTATGTTAAACGTTTTAATGGTAACATATCATATATTTTATTGTATGTAGACGACATTCTGTTGACAAGTAATGTGAGATCTGAAATTGATGGATTAAAAGTTAAATTAAAAGACGAATTTGAAATGCAAGATTTTGGAATCTTAAAAACTTTTTTGGGTATAAATGTAAGAAGAACTGAAGATTGCATTTATTTAAATCAAAAGAATTACATCAATAATTTGCTGAAGCGATTTAACATGTCAGATTGTAAGCCAGTTAATACACCTTTAGAAGTTGGAAATTTAAAATTTGGTGATGGTAGTAAAATAATTTCAGATAAACCGGTTCGAGAACTTGTAGGATGCTTAATGTATCTTATGTTGGCTACTAGGCCTGATTTGAGTATTTCAGTTAATCTATGTAGTAGGTATCAAAGTAATCCAACCGAAAATCTTTGGCAGAGTTTGAAGCGTATACTGAGATATCTTAAAGGTACTGTAGATCATGAACTTTGTTTTTCATTAAATAGTGTTTGTCTTGTTGGATACGCGGATGCAGATTGGGCTGGTGACGAATGCGACAGGAAGTCAACCAGTGGTTATTTATTTAAAGTTTTTGGTGGTACTGTCTGCTGGTCCACGAAAAAGCAATCTACTGTAGCCACTTCTTCGACTGAAGCGGAGTATGTAGCTCTGGCTGAAGCAGCTAAAGAGGGGATTTGGTTATCTGGTCTGTTAGTTGATCTTGGTTTTACAAAAACTAACCTTACTATTTACGAGGATAATCAATCCTGTATCAAATTAACAAAAAGGTTTGATCATAAAAGATTAAAACATGTAGATTTTAAGTTTAATTTTATTAAAGACTTGGTTAATGATGGAACTGTTACTGTAGAATACATTAGCACAAAGGAGCAAATCGCTGATATTTTAACTAAAAATTTGTCTGGTGATTTATTTCATGCTCATAAACTAGGTTTAGGTTTGTTGTGTGCCTAATGTTTAATATTTGATAAATATTTCATGTATTTTGAGTTGATGCTTAAGTTTAGCTGTATGTGGAAATCTTTGGCTTGAGAGGGAGTGTTAAAATACAATCCAGAGATTTCGATCGTTATTTAAGTTGTACGTCTAGACGTAGCGTAGACACTGCCGGATCAGTAGTTTTGTTTACGATTCTGGACTGCGTTTGTTGTTGCTATTTTTCATTTAAATTTAGCTTAAAATAAAGTATTTCACGAACTAAAATGCCGTGTTTCACTGCATAACTCATCAAGTAAGACTAGTATCATTCAAGACAGGACAGAACAAATTGATGAATGACCCTTGTATGGCTCAAAAATCTGCGTGTACAGCGCTTTCATGAAGTAATGGATGCATTTATTATACATTAACTGAAGTTAAGACTTCAGGTGTTTGTGATTTATGAGTTAGTTTTGTAACATCCACATTTTGTAAATGTTACTTTTTCTATGAAATATTATTAGTACCAAGTATTTTGCGGAACAATTAGAATTTCCATCTCAACTTTAATTGTCGCCAACCTTGTTTCATATAATACTGGTGTGATTTGTTGTAATTATGTGTTTCAGATTTCGTGAGGCTGCGAGTCCCAGTGATTGGAAGACACCCTGTAGTGCTCATATCTACTTACCTTGCTTGATTTGAAATTATTTTATTCTAATCCAGATTCATTTTGTTCGTTTACTTTGGGATTCAGAGATCTAAATTTGTAAGTTACATTTATGTCATTTTTCTTTATTTTAAATCTTCACTGCGCCAAGTTCACTTTGTGTCCTTGACATTGTATTCGAGAGTTTGTTTGTCAGTCAAACGGAAGTGATTTCATGATTGTGAATATTAAAATCTGATAATGTTTGATTTGTGCCTTGAAACAAGTGCTAATTTGACTGATTGACAAGTGAAAAAAGGTACTGAAATCGTTCCTTTCTGTTCCTGGCATTTAACAAGTGTGAGATTTCTAAGAACGCCATTTCTGAAAATCCACAAACCATCATGAAGATCAGATAAATGGTAACTATCAGATTTGATATTAAATTCTCATTATGTAGAAAATTATATTATGGAATCTATCCATAATCGAGAGTTTTGAACTGGTAATTCATCAAGATCAAGGGTATAGTACTATAGCGTGGTTTTTCTTCTCATTTTTTTGTGATATAGTTCTGCCAGATTATTATAGCAGTTTTGACTATTTCAACTGCTTTGGCTGCTTTAACTATGTAAGCTGATTCGACTGTTTTATCTGTTTTGATTTCTTTGATTGCTATATATTAGCTATCACTAGCTATTACAAGGCTATTACAGCTACTAATAGTAGCTATATAATTTTGATATTCATTGAAACAGTTAGCCTCCATCTTGGTACCTGCCATGAGGCTAATGTGAACCCCATGCGAGGTTAATTTATTATTTTGGATATTTTGTGAAACAGTCTTCATGGTAAGTCTGTACCGGCTGATGAGCCTTTTGTTCCCGTAAGAAGAAATTTCCATTATTGTTAAGAGGGGGTTAACCTTATTTGGGATTGATGGTAAAACTTTGTGAAACAAGGAATGGCAAAAATCATATTACTCGGACCTCGCTGAAAAAAATCGAATTTTTTTTTCACTTTCTGCTTGAGGAAGGTTGGATCTAGGCATCTCTCGTAGTACTTTTTTGATTTTTAAAAAAAAAACTAGTAAAAAAGTTGCGAAATTTCTCCCATATTCACTATTTTTTATCTCACAAGATATATCGTATTTCGAAAAAGTACTCCGAGAGATGCCTCAATCATACAATTGTCTCTATTGAAAAAAAAAATTATCGCGATCCATCAATAATTACTAGCTCAAAAATGATTTTTGCTGAACCCCTGCAGACTCAATTACGGAGCATTTTTCATGACTGATTCGAGCGCCCTCGCACCAAATAAGCACTTTTACATGGATACTATGAATTTATGAATGAATCGTATTTTCATTCATAAAAACCAAAAATAGCACTGAAGCTATTCCAATAATTTTAGCACATGTGATGATATCAATGGAAGTTGCGAAAAGGATTCATTGCATTCTCGAATAAGACTAATTAGATGAAAGAAAACGTAAACATTTTTTGCTAACGGCGGCGGCAGGCGCTATGTGCACATCAAAGGACCGTCCAGATATGCATGTATCATAGTTTGCGATTGCATTCAGATGGTGACACTATTGTTAGTTTGTGAACTATTATTATTATTGTGATCAAGCATGTCGAGTTCAAATTATCGAACAGGCGATAAACATCGTAAAAGACTTTCTGTGAGGAAATTGTCAGTCGAAAAAAAGATATTGAGATTGATAAGGTATGTAAATATTTTCGAATGTTTTTATAAGAAATAATTGGAATCGATGTACAGGGTGTCCCATATTCGAAGCCCTACATTGGGAATTCGATAACGGTTAGAGATACAGGATCGGTTGAATCAAGAAAAAGTTGTGTATTCATGTGCGCAACAATGATCCGCAAAGAAATACAAATTTTAGATTTTAATTTTTTATTGGCTTTATTTTAATAGATACGAAAAGAGCAGACATTTTCTTGAAACTGTATTTCATGCTCTATAACTTAGCAGTATAGAATTTTTAATACGACGTTTCGTCATTCGAGGGTCGCCATCGACTTTTTTTTTTTCGAAATTTCATGCAGGTTATTTCGCGGTATGGACAAATAAAGGAATAAAAATTAAAAAAATTCATCGTAATGATAGATTTTGGCAAGATAAGATGGAATCAAAATTAGTAGATTTTTACATGAAATATTTGCTGCCTGAAATAGTTGACCAGTAGATACGAGAGTAATATGGAAATAAGAGATATTTCTGTACTACCTTCGGGCTGTTTCATCGGTACTATCTTTTGGCACATCCAAAACAAACAAATGCGAATCGCAAAATTGAAAAAAATACAGTTTTTTTTCAACCAGAATGAAATACTTTTTTTTTCCTCAAGCCGCTTTCCACTTATTTCAATTCCAATATTGAATGAAAATTTCCAATGAAATTTTGATTTGATCCTTTCCTTGCATATGGATACAATATACCATGGAAACCAGAAGATAAAACAAACAAGTGGACTTCTGACTATAAACCTATGACCGGGGGTGATCCATTTGAAAAAAAAAATTGCGATTCGCATTTGTTCGTTTTGGAAGTGATAAAATATAGGACCGATGAAACCCTACAACTTTTATATTCAATGTTTTTTCCACCTCGTATACTTGATGCTGTAGGTAAGGGTCAAAATATAAGAGACAAATAGGATGTTATTTGTAAATTATGTTTTCAAATATATCATATGAGTTTTCGAGTTTTCAAGTTCAGTAAAGATATATACTGAATACCTTGAAAAATGTCATTCATTCATACCTATCGAAGAAGAATATTTCGATATATTTTGTTGTGTATAAAAATGTTCAGTATAGTTTCTCCATAAGCAGCATTTTTTATTCTGTGTCCATATTCATCATACGATGCATCAATGAGAAAGCATTCAATTTCATCGTGATTCAAATTGATAACGAGCCCTGTCTGAATTCTCGAGTTGCAAATTGATTCTACATTTAGCCACCGAACAGAGGGTATCAATCCTGAACCTACATGCCCCCGATTTATTTTTGGAATGAGAAATCTAACCCGTTTTAGCTCACCAATTTTTGCTTGAAATTTTCTCTTTTGTCCAATCGAAAGTCCCATTTCTCCCACGACCGAGAGACATTTTCTAATTTGTGTATTTATAAGTTTCAATTTAGCTCGTGTAGACGTTTTTGTGTTACTGTTTTTGATATTCGAAAGGGTTTCATCTGTTTCGACAAGTTTTTTTATATTTCCCATATCATATCAAATTATCCTCATAGACACAGTAAGTTCAAAATATACTGATGAGTGATGAAAAGCCGGAGGCCTATTCTGAGAATTGTAACGGCCGGCCGACGGCCGCAGACCCGAGCCATCCCGAGCCACAGATTCCGAGCGACCACTCGACCAGGGCAAGACTATTTACTACGAATTTACGCGACACTGAGTTGGAGTGAGACGCCAACAGCGCTTAGCGTTTTTTGTTCGACATTGGTCTCCGCCCCTTTCGCTCGAGATTTTTACTTCCCCCTTTACACCGCAAATATACTCTGACATGTTTGTAAAGGTTAACCCCTTCTTAAATGCACTGGCTGGACTAAGCATAGCTAGGTTGAGGTTTCTACATCCAAGGGCTCGTAGTCTTCGAAGTCCGAAATGGGTGTCACTTCCATTTCTACTATTGGTGTTGTATATTTGGAAGTTATTATGAAGTATCTTCCAATCTACATATTCAACATGGGATGCTGCTCCACCAGGAATTATTAATATTTCTCACCGATTTTACTGACAAGGTACCTCACCATTTTAATATAAGCAATTTGATTTATTTTGATAAAATTATCTCCATTCAAATATGAAATTGTATTCGATATCAAATTGGAAATATTTCTATTCCTGTGAGAATTGAATGCATTCAATTTAAAAATAAAAATATCATGCATAATGATAGTGATAAACACTACTTTCTTTATATGCATGGAAGAGGTTATTAATTTTATGAATGAAAGATAATCTTCATATTTATTTTTGGAAGGAATTTTAGGATTTCTTAACGTAAGTACCTATACTATCTTAATGTCAGTAAATATCAAATTTAAATTGCATTTTAATTTGTATTTTATCCTTAGACACTTGTAGATTCTACAGGGACTGGCTTGAGAAAAGGGGTTTGTTAAATATTAATTTTGCTCTAGATGGCGTCCATTTGAGATCATACTTGGCATTTTTTCTTTCGCCACTTGCGAACATTGCACAGTATATATAGCTAGAAAACCAATTCTCTTAACTTTTACTGCTATAGTTTGATGATATATTTTCATCTGAAGGAGCTAATGTGTTGACGAGACATGTCATAAATATTTAGTTTTAAGTTCGTAATTATTATTATTCGGCCTGAGGGTGATTCACCATGAATACCCATCCCCCTGTAACATTAAACTATAGTTAAGCTTATTTTTAGAAACATTCATTGTCATAACTGAAGATACGAAATACACACTTACAAAATCAATACATGATACATTGGAGACTATCCTGATGTTATCACATTTTAAGGACTATACTCTTTGAAGACTTTGAACGAAAATATATCAAAACAACAAAACAAATCAACTCTTTGAACATGATAAATAGGAGATACAAATTAGTCTTTCAGAACACATCTTAAACAGTTTCCCTTGAGTGAAGGTCAAACACTTCATTGTAAGAATCAGTTACTTGACTCTAGAGTAGCTCAACTAATATCATGTTTTGTTTCATTTGACGTAAGAAAGTTGCATGGTACAAGAAAATACAGATTCATAAAAAGACAAAGAGATTTCTTCTGTTAAAAGAGATGTGATCAGATTCCTCCATTGTTGCTTCACTATACACAATTCTGAAATTATCAAAACATTCTCAGTCAGTAATACTATATAAATAGTTTTCTGGTCAGAAAAGGTAGACCTGTTTTCGGAATGCAAACAAATAAAATGCTTAATTGGTATACCTATTCAGCTACATCATCATCATACTTTACATATACACGGAAAAAAATTATTCGCTACAAGTACTAAAATATAGGCCAACGCAACAAAAAAAATCAGTACCTATAGAGACAGCAAAAACTATGTGAATGCAACAAACATTTCCTCCTAATAATTCTTTATAGTATCAACTAATCCAACTGGTATCGGAAGCAAACCAAACTTCCGAGATTTTGGCTGCATGTAAGAACATTCCTAAGCTGTAATTACTAATATATTTGCTAATATTTCTGTTCCATGAGCTAAATACTTTGTCAGCAGTGAAGAACATGTTAAGCTGATATTGCAAATGTTTTGCTGCAGAAGATAGTGATTTATAAATGATCAGCTGAGTATTTTCGCAGCATTAGCAAATATTGTCAGGTATCATTACATATGCTCTTGCTATAAGAAACACTACCAAATACTTCCAGTCAAATATTTTTTTTCTCCAAATGACATTAAAAGCGGCCTTTTAATAACACTTGGCAGGCTTAAAAGTTGTAATGCCTAGGCAGAAAAAGTCCACTTTTACTGCCTAGGCAGAAAAAGTTCGTTGCTAGGCAACCTTCCAAGTAATAATTTAAATCAAATTGGTTATTAAAATTGACAATGACATTAAGAAAACTCAAAATGATGCTGATGATAATAAACTGGTTTTATTGCATTAAAACTACAAACTACAACACGAAATTTTTATTTATTTGATATATTTATGGTGATTTGTGAACAATTATTTAATACAATTGAACTCTGTCCACTTCCCTCCTTTCCAGTAAAATTAACAACTTTAGTATCCACACTTGATACTCCGGAAACGCCAGAAAATATTTATTTGCCGATGTTCGACTTATTGGCTAGCGAGTCCTCAATATAGCCCTCCGCGACAGCGGAAGACTTCCATCCTCCATGTTGCTTCAACATTGTTATGTCCCCACCAGAATGCACCAGCAACGTGGCCGAAGTTCTGCGAAAGCAGTGCCCGGTATACTCTTTCGCATGGGATAGTCCCAGAAAAGTAGCAATTTCTTCTGGCATTTTACCGAATTTGTGAATGCCAATGAATTGATGATGTGCTTTACCGTTCGCATACTTATAGAAGACACGCCGATTATTTAAATTCGAGGGTCTGGAGGCTGCATATTTTCTGTAAACGCTTAAATATTCCGTTACTACAAAAGATCTTGATCTTTTGGTCTTAGTATTTGGTAGCATAATTAGCAATTTGTCGCCCATATCATTTATATCATCTGTTTTCATTTGCAAAAGCTCATCACATCTACAAGCCCCAGCGACTGCAACAATAAGTACAACCTAAAATATAAATTGAAAATGAGTTCTTTAATCCATAATAGATCATTTTCAATATATTCCTACCTTCGTACACAAATACAGTTCATCTGGGGCATCTGATAAAAATTTCTCGATTTCTTCTCTTTCAAAAACTCGGGATTTTTTTGCATGGAAACCGTATGACTGGCGTTTCAAAAAAACCCGTAACTCCAGGTATTTTGCCAAATCAATGTTATTTGTTATGTTCAGGGTAGCTTTCAACATCGAATAGGTAGACCATAACGTTGAAGGCTTTATTTTCTTTGAAAGATCGGAAAAATAGACAATCAGCACATCTTCAGAGAAAGATCCTATATTTTTCTTCTGTCTATATTCCATGAATCTGCTGTATGTGAGTTCATATACAGTTCTTGATTTTTCCGGTAAAAGGTTAAATTCCACATCTGGCGCCTGGTCTCTTATCTCAGGTGGTGTTAATTGCATCAATTCATCCTCACTTTGCAGTAAATCCATTTCTTACATGACAACTTTTCAAAATTGACAATGACAAAGTAAACAGTAAACAAACATATTCAACAAATGTCATCAGCGGTAAACATAGTAACGCAGGGCCCAGTTACCTTTGATACAATAATTTAGTTATTTGGATATTGATAATGAAACGCAATTTAAATATGAAAAAGTCGATATTGCGTAGAGTTGGAACAAATTTGAAGAAAAAATTATATGTTTCACACGGCAGAAAAGCAGATTTAATGCCTAGTAAAACAAATAACTATTCCCTATTCGCAAATACTACTGCACTAGTAATTGATGCAAATATGGTTGCATATATTGGCGCTCCATCCACCTTATAGGTATGTACATTAATAATAAAGTTCGGGCTACTTTCTTATCCTAGTTTGAACCCAAAGCTTTTGTCAATAAGATGATGTTATGTGTATCTGAAGGGCGTAGACAAAAACATAACTCCGATGGCTCATGGAAACGGTCGTCTGCATATATACGTCTATCCCATTTTCTATGAGCGATGGTCCGAAATCCCACCCGCATGTAGGTCTCTGAACCGCATACACACACACTTCCAAGTCCCGAATCGGACGTAAATCAAAACAAATGCGGGGAACCTGACCTGCCCGCATGCGATTGCTGAATGCTTCTTTAGTCTCTTACTCACGGATGCGAGGAGACCATTTAGGTTTTTTTTATGGTATTTTCGTATTGGGATAGTCTTGTATTATAACTCTCAATGTGCGTTCTTGACATTATTTTAATATATTTGCTTTTAAGAATAAGTATATTTTTCTATTTTGGTTATATAATGAAGTCATTATGAAACGCAGATGAACCTCTGTTTCGATACGCATTTTTTATTATTCGTATATTGGTATACAATCGAACTGTCGAATGAATGTCAGAAGAGTTAGGCCCAGCTAATTTCTGTGCAATTTTGGATTCGGTGATACTAGCATTGAAAAACTCAATGTTTTCATTGGTAAATTTTAATTCAGAGTGTGATTTTATTTCAATTGACTAATGAAAACAAAAACAACATCGCATTTTCCACCGCTGGTATCGCCAAAATCGAAATACAGTAAATTGTCGAAATAGCCTCTATTTCGATACGCATTTTTTATTATTCGGAGATTGGTACAATCGAACTGTCAAATGAAAGTCAGAAGAGTTAGGCCCAGTTTACTTCTGATCGATTTGGATTTGGTGATATTAACAGTGAAAAACTCAATGTTTTAATTGGTAAATTTCAATTCAGAATGTAATTTGATTTAAATTGACTAATAAAAACAATAACAACATTGAATTTTTCACCGCTGGTATTGCAAAAATCAAAATCGCTCAACTGTAAACTGGGCTTTACGCTGGTGCGTCAGATTTCAAATATTTCATTGTTACCAATCGAAAATGTTTCTGTTATTTATCGATATTAAATCCATTTTTTTCTTCAAATCAATTCAAAATATAAAATATTGCATATGACACACGTTTTATAAGACACCTTGTCGCACTTGTTCACTTGACAAAAAAGCGTCTTCTAAAACTTGTATCATAATATACTATTTCAGAATCGATCAAGTAATAACGATTTTACAGGTGTGGTAAGTCCTTAACACTTAAGGTGGACACACTGTATATAGAACAATACAAGGACTCATTCAACGAAAGTAGGAATAACTAATAATAAAAACAAAAATAGTGATTTCATTACCTCAGTATTGAACTTCGATCAAAAATCGAGACATCTTCGAAAAACAATTTTTTTCCAGTGTGAATTACCTAATGTCAGGAACTGAGAACAGTTCTCACCTGAAAACGATTGTAGATACACACAATCGAAATGTCATGACAGACTCGGTTCCTTTATATTATTTCTTCTAATTCACCTGACTATCTTTTTTTTCAGATTATTCACTATTTGAATTTCCATTCAAATCTATATAAAAATTCCTTTCCTAATTTAATTTCATCTATTCAGATTATTGACATTTGAATCTTTCATTTCGAATATTTCCTTTTGTTTTCAGCATAATTCATGTTTTCTAAAATTCAAATCTTCATATCATGAAAGTCCGATACTCTATACTTCAAAACTCGATACATTGTCTGCCACTTTCGAACAAAAATACACCGCTTAAGTTGTCTGGTCTCTTTATATTTTGCAGATACCAAACTATTCAATAAGTAATTATTTATTTAATATCCTGGTAAGTGACCATAAATAAATCAATAGCACAAGATTATTCACACTGTTGCTTCTTGGAATGATCTTCACTTTACCCAAGACAAAACATTTTATTTGATTCGTAACTTACATCAATACAGTTATAAGGATTCACTTACGAATTCATAAGAAAAAGTGAATCCTTATTTTCAATAATCTGTCTGAAAATATCTAGCAATATCTGAAATTTATAGGTTTTCTTATCTGATATCCAAAGTTTCATCATATTTGGCTCTTCTAGAATAGTTCTATAAAAATCTATCGAAAAAAGGGTTATTAATGAAAAATGATTCTACGGAATCCCATAAACTAAAGACGTATTGGATACAAGTCAGGTATTGCTTTCCTTTCAAATTCCTAATTCACATTTTGAAAAGTGAAATATTGTACTGTATTGTACGCTTAGGGAATGCCACGCGCAAAATTTGAATCATTTCAGCTTCCATGCCAGTAAATACGAGAGTAAACATCCGCTAGTGGTATTCCTTTTTCCGCCTTTTTCATTAGGGTTATTTCCGATATACCGAATTCCCAACTGCCGCAGGATTCATTTTTTGTTATTGAAATCCCACGTATTCCGTTCCACAACAATTCAATTCGATTTGCTACACACATTTCCCGAACTACAATAAAAATATAAGCAGTATTGGGGGGTACGTATTTTTCGAATTGAGTGAACCATAATGGCGAGATTGAGTAAACGATGTTCATGGTATAAATAGGACATTATTAACCTAGGGACCGTTAGGTAGGTTAACCTAGGGACCGTTAGGTAGGTTAGGCCGTTGTTAGGCGAAAAGTTTGTTGTACGATAGAACAAGAAGGAACTATTGATTGATAAATGAGAATGATTAATAAAAAAGGCAGGGGGTCGAATCTCGAATGTCGAGTGAAATTTGTCGAGTTCGACATATGTCGATGAAAATTGTCGCACGGTAGGAAGGACGTCAGTGCCACCTATTGGCAAAAGTTTTAAGGTTCTAAGATCGAACAGATGAACATGAAATTCATACCATTCAATGCGTATGCAATATTTTTATTGATTTATATCAACTCTGGTGTTTTTAGGATGCAATACTTAACGAATGATTGTTGCCACCAAATCAGATGATTCATATACCGCCTCGATTCCATCCATTTGGTGTTTCTTATGATTTCATGTTTCAGAATCGTTTTACTACTTCTCCACATTTGTGTCATTTCACTACTAAGTTCGTAATTAGCACCACTCAAAACTCAATTGTGAAATGTATAATAAAAAGGACACAACTTTGCTATTCAGGTGCTGTATTATTAGCAGTTTGCTCTGAATTCCATTTGATTGAAATCACACCCAAGTTTTTTTACTGTGTATGGAGCTGGAAACTTTCAAAGGTAACTTGATGGACTATGAAATTAATGGAATAAAACATTTTTGGATAATTTATTACAGTTATTTTCAAAATTTGATGACTCTAAAACGGTTGAATTCAGGAAAGGATGTGCTATATCAATTTTGTCAAGAATTTCTAGCAGAATTGAAATATGGAATAATGTATAGGGTGTTCCATTAAAGGAAAAGCAACTCTATTTCTCCAAGACTTTTTGACTAATCCTGTATACTCATTTTTTTAGTGTGATAGATTTTGAAAAACCCTTGAACTTCGGTATCCTAACATTTTTCGCTATAGCTATCTTACTTTAAGAGATAATCGACCGTTTCCATACATATCAGCGACTCTGTATATATATACCTGAAAGGCTTGGTCACAGGTTCTTCACGCGTGGAAATGCGATCTTGAAATATGTTCAACGAAACTCAGTTAATAGCGGCACAAACCCATCACCGCAGCAATATAATCTGAATCATTCCGTCACGATCCTTCAGCATCAGCCAACATCCAATCCCACCGAAATTTCCCAGTCGAATAACAAAATTGAATATTGCGTGTAACTTCGTTCCGTGGTGAATTTATACTCCATCATGAGCGATAATCCGGTATATAGGTACATCTAAGCCACGATACCATGAGGCCCGCAGGGAAATAACATGATGTCCTGCGAAAGCACTGGGATGAAGTTCTGCAATAACATCAATCATAATTGATAAAAGGCACGCTATAATAGATGTCGTTCGGATCTTACCGGTAGGTAAGGTGAAGTAGCCATTTTTGCTTTTCGCAGTTCGCCATGATTGTGAATTTGCTGAGCAAAGGTTCCTGCTCGTTGAAGGTCAGGGTGAGCCAACAGCAAAACAAAAAGCATATTTTTCCTACGACCCCTCTATACGCAGCTTCAGTAAATAGCTCATCGCGTACGGTAAACAAAAGTCGCTTAGTTTCCGTAAAAAAAAACGTAAATGTAAGCGTAGCTTTCTATAATTTAAAGTGGTTCATGCATGATCGCGTAATCGGCCTTCATAAGTGTAGTCATATCATCCGTCTTCAGTAGCAGAAAGTTATGTTGATGACGATTCTTTGAAAACAAATAATTATAATTTCATGTTCTCAAGGGATGTGATTTTGTGGTATACAAAGAACAAACGTGAACAGAGAACCACGAATACTTATGGAAAGTTTTGAAGCATATAGGACTCTCACAGAAATTGTTTTTTGTTTGAAATCTATTTATGCGAATGCAAACTAAAAATTATAAATTAACGGTTTTTTATCAGACACATTTCAAACTCTGTCAACTGTGTCAAGGTTGTCCCTTATCAATGATTCTATTCACGTTGTAACCTCTTAAACCACTAATTAGATTCATTGACTTCTCGCTAGGTGGAATACAAGTCGGGAATAATGTTCATAAGGTTACACCATATGCTGATGACGTCGCCATTTTCATTCGAGATGAGAATGAACTGAAAATTATCGAAACCTTACTTAGCATTTATCAAGGCGGCTCCAATGCAGAAATACATGTCGAAAAATCTGTACTAATACCATTGGGGCCATGGCCTAGCACAGCAACAGTTGGTCGATTCCAAATCATTGGAGATATATTTCAAAGGTGACTGGAAAAATATGTTGAACTGGGAAAGAATAAATCAAAACATCAACACAACATTAATACTAAATGATATAAGGATACTGCTCAAATCCTACCTATATATGAATAATAAACACAGCCAAATAATTGTGAGAATAACTGGGAGGTTCATATGGCATGGTCAGCCATATAGAGGGTTTCAAGAGATCAGCTACATCTTAGTACAACGAAAGGGAGACTCGACTTGAGAAAATAAAAAGTGCTCTAAGAGATATTGAAGATATATTTCAACGGGGAAAGCTAAACAGAACTGATGACATTTATTCCGAATGAATGAGTCAAATAGAGAAACTGCCAAATATAGAATCCAAATACAATAATATTCGATGAAAGAATATCTGGCCTAATTTCAAAAATAAAAATATTCCATCCAAATGGAGGGCAGCAGCCTACAAATCAGTAAATGAAATGTACCCCGTGGCACAAATACTGAAAAATCACGGATTAAATGCTTGATATGTGACCTAGAAGACAGTCTTATGCACGGATTCTGAGTTGTCAAAATGCAAAGAACGTATGGTATGGAATTGGATGAAGCGGTTTGTTTTACGACACTTTAACATTAATTCCAGTGGCACCACATCAGTCGTAATAATATTTGAAAAAACAATAGCGGACCCCAAGAAAAAACACCTGGTTGTGGAAAACTTCTGCGGTAATATATTTCAATCTGGAAGTAAGGGGTACTCTGGACGATTTTTTTGATATGATTCGTCAAGTAAGATTCCGACTCATGTTATATAATTCAATGGGCCGTTTCTCCAAAAACATTTCTACATTTTGACAACCAATGCCATCAGTGCAAAAGAACTGTGATTCAGTAGAATGAAAATAGGAACTATAATTATAAAATGTATTTTGTACTGTATTTTTGATTTTAATAGAGAATTTTATAAAAAAAAATTGAATTATAAAATTGTTCGAAAAATCTAAAGATGCAATAAAATACAGGGTACCCATTCCTTTTGGAATGAAGTAGGTATCCTGTCATAAGTCCAGTCTTTTTTGGCACACTGTATAAAGCCGTAGGTGAAGTATATAGTAGAAACACTTTTCAAACACTTTTCAAAACATTATCAACATGACAATAATTTTCACCCGTATCAGCGATGAATGGTCTTTGACCCATGATATATCCCAAAAATCGATAAGTATTCTGAAAATTTCCTCTTTGACAAAACTGATCAAGTTTGAGGTTATTAAGAAATATATTCTTTAATTCCTCACAGGATGAGGATTATGAATTGACTATTGAAGGTATGAAAAAGTTTAAAAAAAAATGAAAATCCTATTCTCCAGATTTTCAAAACAAAGTGGGTACGTGTGTGTGTGTGTGAGTGAAAGAGAGTTGGCATCGGAGAATCCATTTGCCACAGAAATATATTAAGTTAGTTTCTATAATTTGCTAGATATCAAGCTTGTTATTCCGAAGAAAATTAACTAATTGATCTGATATAATCTTCTTGTTCATACTCAGTAAGGAGGTTATGTTGGTAGGTAATAGGATATTGTTACTGATAAAAAAATTGAAAAGTTTTAGATTATCCTGTTGATATTTTTTGCATGCAAGAATAATATGGTTTAAGTCAGCAATAGATCTGTTATCACAAGTACAAATATCACTATCTATCAAGCCAATTTTCACAAAAACTCCAGTATTGCCGATATTCTGGTTTACTTTATTCAATAAAATTGATACTAATATAACTGAGACTATTTCGCAGTTGACGAAAGTTCAAATTATGTAGAGAGTGTCCAAAATATCAGTCCACTGCAGTCGACTGATATTTCACCATTCCGAATGTATTGATATTATAAGAAAATTAAATTGCTACAACACCCCGTATTTAATAATTGCAAATTCGAGTAGGGATGAATTCAATAATACCGGAACATCTCAAAGAATGAAAAACTTATTCGAAGTTTCACGGTTCATTCGTTGTTTTTACTCTCATCACAAATCACTGTAGATTTTTGCTGTTATTTAGTAGTTTCTGCTGGGGAATATGTACCTTGCATGTTTTTGATCAACAAGAGTTTGATTCGTATAATTAGTTACTGACTAGCAGTCTTGTGACTTGTGTTAAGAAAATTATGTTTAGGTTGAATAAAATAAATTTAATATTTCATTTTTCGAGGAATCTTCGTAGTTCCTAGATGAAGTGAATGAAATTCAAAAATTTGGTGGTAATCTATGACGGTACCTTTTGCATTCAAAGTTGTCCCCATTACAAAGTGATTTAGTTCTTTTTTGCGATAGCTTTTTTTAGCAGATATCCCTTCTGTATCATTTTCGGTGTATGTATACTGGACTTCGCTGAAGTTATGCTCAGTTAAGTCCCTCGAGCGTATAATTTCGCGCATTGCATTTCTAACGGCCATTCCTCAATCTTTACGCCGCTTCCGTGATAGCATAACCAAATAATGGATTTATATCCTCGAGTGGCCATTAAAACTCCCATTCACCTGCCCTGATGTGAAACCGCAAAAGTGACCGCTGTTTACCATAAATTCAGATACAATCTAAACGACGTCGCTCTCCTTATTGGTTAATGAATGCTTTCAGAACGTCGATTGTGGATTATTGAATCTTGTGTGCAATCTTCCAGATGAACATGTAAGATTGAATACGATATGGTTGCTCCTACTTGGTTTAGTAAGGAATTTTGGAGACATTGAATATTATAATGTGGATATATAGGTAACATAAATATACAATACATAAAACTTTTATCTCATCTCCAATTAATCATCAATCTGTCATTGAAGAAAAAGACCAAGACTGATCAGTCTTGGTCTTGGTATTGGTCTTGATGTTTCAAGATCAATACGAGACTGGCTCAATCTTGGTCTTGGTCTTGATATAATTCAAACAACTAAGATTTGTGTATTTCATGCAAATTATACCAATACTGCAGTTTCAGTTTTAGCATCATTTGTACACAAACTAATAAAAAACATATCAAATTTCAAACCATCATATTCGGTAAGCAACACATTAAATTTAATAGAAAAAAATATATAATTTGCATGAATTACTAATCTGAGTTATTTGAATTACATTGATACATGCACACAGCCGATTAAATCTTTCACTTGGTCTGGATAGTCTTGGTCGTGGATCAAAATTGTTCCAGAAATTTGAATTATTCAATTCAATTGTAAAGCTGCGGTAATAGACTGTCGAAAATTGCAAAATCTCACTTTTCACATTATTTCAAAAACAGTTGAAAATAGGTGTGGAATATAGGTGAAATATTTAACCTAGGTAGGCATCAATATACGGGATGATTTAATTGAATTGAAAAATCTTTGCCAAGTTTAGCTGGAAGTGACAACAACGCAGTATCACAAATATTTACAAAACATTCAAAACAAAAATAACTTTTGTATTGAATTTTTTTCTATCTTCAATAGTAGGAGGCCACTGCGACCTTACAAGATAAATTTTGTTGTTGTAATCTGTAAAACTCCAATAATGAATTTGAAAAATGTATTTTCGATAACATTTACATGTCAACATTTTTCATCAGCTTTTTCTTGATATTGAATAGATTTAAGTTTCTTATTTTCCTCTCTTCCAAGAGTCTTGGTCTTGGTCTCGAATGTCAAGTCTTGGTCTTGAGAAGATTTATTAAGTCTTGGTCTTGATCAAGATATTTTCTGAAATGGAAATGATTCCTCATATGGCTATGGTTGTCAAGGTCATACGCAGGAAATGTCCCTGAAATTATTTCAGGTTGTTTTGAAGATTTCTCCAGTATAAGGAGCATAATACATACCTACTACGATGCTATTCAGAAAAACCTTGAAAAAACTAAACTTTATGCTAAGATTCAAGACCACAATCTACCGAATGGTAGAAATTTTGAGGGTTACCATCTGCGTAGAAGCATAGATAAGTAGAAGCTAGAATGTGGTTGAATCTACAGATCTCTTCGCTAACTATTGATGGATATCCTGTACAGAGTTTAGGCTGAAAACTGAACGGGCACCTGTTCAGAAACTTTTTTTTTGCGGTTAGAATTTCGTCCAGTGACAAATGAAGGGTTGAAGCCCCTTTACGCGATCGCTAAGCTGTTATTTCATCGTTAATACATAACCGTGTCGTTTACTTTTCATTCAAATAGACAGCATCTCCTCTGGCTATCAACGGTGTTCCAAACTGATCTATCGCTTAGCACCAACTTTGTTTCTGTCACACATTAATGATATCCTGTCCTGACCACTACTTTGCATATGATAGAACATTTATTTTCATGATGCCTTCTCCTCTATGTAGAGCCCCTATACTGAATATATCAATGAATTTGAACTGATCTCAGTTCATTGAGAATTTAATTAAATAAGGACTACGTAACTTTTGATTTTGACGCCCTCTTGCGAGAAAAAATCTGTACCGTATTCCAAATTATTGTATTTCATTTGAAAGATACTTTGCAGAGTTCTTAAAAAAAGAACAAAAATTGAAGAGAGAAAGGTAATGATAGAAAGATGTTCGTTTTTGCATTTTTTTTCACAACACATGAGTCGAGAATATTCGCTCCTTTTTCTTTTTCGGTGCCGGACTGTGTATATTCCCGACCAATCATTGATTAGAAATATCTCACTGGAAATTATCATTCATTAATTTTTTTTTTTCAGGTAAGCCATACCAAAGACGTTTCCAGAAATAATTGTTCATCTGCCGGTGAGTCTGTGAATTTGTTAATTCATTTGTCATTTATCTAGGGTGCTTAGCTTCACCTTAACAATGTATAAGTATCATTAATTTCAGCTGCGAAGGAATATCAGATATTAATGAAGTTTTTGAAGAATTTGAAAAAGTTGAATCAAGTGAGCTCAACTAGGAAATATACCTAGATGAAATTACTGAGTGACCAATTTCGAATTACAAAGGAATTATAAATATGAGAATATATTAGCTGATTATCGTAGGCTGTCTTCTTTTTCCTGCACGAGAGGAAAATCATAATGTTCGTGGTGAAACATCGTGCTAATAGATATTGTAATTTGTCTTGAATATTTTGTGGTTATAGGTATCTAGAGAAACCTCACTAGTTAATTAGCTCCACAACCTCGCGACCTTTGCTCATTTCAGTAATTATTATGAAAATTTCATAAATTTATTTTCAACCAATTAGAAGGCTCCTTTTTGTATAGGTTGCTTATAGCAACGGGCGATTACCGTGATTATTTCATTCATGCTAAAATACAAGTTTTTGATTGGTTGAAATGATTGTGTTGATAAACAATAACACCATGTTTTCGATTTTGTATTTCGGCTCCTGATTCGCTATTGGATACCTACATGCTGTGTTTTCGTTTCTGTATTTCGCTTTCTGATTCGTAGGCAGTAGGGTAGTTTAATTAAACAACGACTTACTAGTTGCAATCTGTCATAGTATTTTCCGATTCCCTGGTAAACAAATGAATGCCACTACACCAAATTTTCGTCTGAACCATAATAAACACACACTATTAAAATGTATACACTTCATTTTCAACAAATTATGGATAATTATTTCAGCAAGAATTAATCTAATGTAACCTGACCACACAAATTGTGACAACAATCAAAATGAATTTAGCTCAGTAGTACCTAGTGCATAGGTAATCTTGCCTACATCATACAATGGCATAAATGTATTGTTGGTTGCATAACGAATTTTCTTGAGTCGAACTACAATGTATAATCAAAATAACTAATTCCATAAACTGTACGTTTAATATTAATTTAAACAATAAATAAGAAATCATCAGAATGGCTTGATTTTATTCATGAAATAATCTGAACAAATACAACTTGTGTTGTTGATGATTATCGAAAACCACACTCGCGCTGTGCGCTCGTGTAGTTTCCAAGCAACATGATTTGTTTCTCAAAATCGAAGGAATTTGTGTTTCGATAATCATCAATACACTTGTTGTATTACATGCGATAATTTTGTTAGTTCCTATTGACGGAATTAATAAGTGGTAATTTGACAAAAGTCACTCAGAATAAAATCTGGGTAGACATGTGATATTAGATGTTATGATTGATAACGGATAACTGTTTTGAATGTTTCTGAAATATTAGTAATAAACATCAGTTACTATCTACATTATCTACGCAGAATATAGGTCATATAGGGTTCATCTTCTCATCATATTAACAGCAACTCCAATTTATGAAATTTTCTTACCGAATCTCCCACGCAGCATAATTAATTCCCTATAATTGTTTTCTCGGTTTCACTCATGTTTTTGTTGACTCTGGATAATTTTCTATCAACAACAAATACATTCGTGACTTTGAAAAAAATTATCGCATGTAATACAACAAGTGTATTGATCCATCGATTTTGAGAAACATATCATGTTGCTTGGAAACTACACGAGCGCACAGCGCGAGTGTGGTTTCGAAAAAGAGAAGGAATTTTCGATAATCATCAATAACACAAGTTGTATTTGTTCAGATTATTTCATGAATAAAATCAAAGCCATTTTGATGATTTCCTATTTTAAACATGGTGTTATTGTTTATCAACACAATCATTTCAACCAATCAAATACGTGTATTTTGGCATGAATGAAATAATCGAGAGTAATTACACAAGTGCTTCAAAATTACCGATAATTTCCCATGAAAGCATGTTGTCTAAAAACTGCATGAGTTTATTTTCATATTTTAGCAAAATATGAAAATAACCGAAAGCAGTTTTTTTACTGACAACATGCTTGAATGGAAAATTATCAGGTTTATTTTGATGCACGAGTGTAATTCGGTAGAATATTTCCGGAGTTGATTTAGTATGTATGCCTGTCAAGATGACAAATGTACATTTTAACAATCGTTACTATAGATACACGGACCGAGCGGGTATTTTTCGATACCTACCGGGTATTTACCAGCCCGAAAATGTCCCGCCGGGAATTTATCGCTGTAAGTGTAATTGATCGAACATGTCCCGCTTCATAAGGAATTTTTAACATACGATGGAAATATTCGGTAATAATTCTACTGCTAGGGAGATTACAAGTGATAGTCTCTTCAATACACTTATTCCCACTTATTACTCGAGAGAGAAACTTGGACCTCCTACCGTTCATTTCGTCCCTGGCCGTAACAATATATATATTTCTTTCCCAAATTGGACGCTTCTTCTCGAGCTTCTTCTTTATCTCTATTGGTCTGACTCGGGCTAGACGTGGCACATCGCCCGAAAATAATAATCTCCGGCCAGTCCCATAAATTCAGCTTAGCACATAGGAATTTCTACAATTTGCGCCCCCATAACTGAGCTCGGAACGTAGTGAACTGGTATTAAAATTTTTAATCAAACCATTCTCGTGACTCGGTCAGCCCTTTAGAAACTCATATTTTCGTCCGTCAACTCTTCGTTCTTCGGCAGTGTTTTGTATTCGTAATTAAGTTTTTTTAATATGGGTTTTGATAATGAAACTTTAGTTCATTAGATGGAAACAAGATAATATATATATTTTTTATCATATCTTCATGTTAGTCATTAATATTCGCGCTTATTCCTTTAACACATTTTCATGTTGACCTTTCCTCAAATCTACGCGCATGACTACACTAGCTGCGCAAGGATCGTGGAACAAGGGAGTGTGATTAAAAACCCCGCAGTGAGAGGTTCAGAAACTTTCAAACTGTGCAACAAATACCTACTCAAGAAAAGAAACCGCTATCCTTTTTTTGATTTATCCTGTGTGACAAACAACAGAGATACGAAGGGGCCCCAAAAATCATAGTAATCATCAATCGTCGAAGGTGGATGAATTGCCAGACCGGAGACTGTTAATATTAGCCAAGAAATAACAAAGAAGGTAAGGAAAAAAAATTAGTTTGTCAAAATATTTATTTTGATGGTATTTTATATGAACCTATTCGCAACAGGCATAGTAAGTATGATGAGAACTATTTTGCTGATCCTGTGTCAGGTATACTACAACTTGTACTAACCCAGCCACCTTCATGGGTGTATTATGTCAACAACTGATCGTTTTACGAGAATGTCTTGTTTTATTTTTCCAGAATGAGCTCGTGAAAAATAATCAAAACATAACCAATTATTTTACTATAATGAAAAATCGATTTCAATTCGGTTCATTGCTCCTAGCATGTTTTTTTACAATTTTCTTCTCATAGGGCATGGCATTTGTTGATATTTTCATGTTTGTTGAATATTGCTGTCATGCATACCATCTCCAGAAATTTAAGAAGAACACCAATTCCTACATTCTTTCCCTTAGTTCTCACGATGTTCTCTGAACATTACAGGATACTTATCTCTTTTCGTGAGAACCAGAACATAAAAAAAAGCCTTATAGAAATTATGGAAACGAATACGAATTCACGCAAGAATATCGTAGAAAATGCATCCAAAACTGCGAATAATTTATTACCGGAGGAATCCAGCTCAAATTTCTATGTAATTTCTTATGGAGGTTCATTTGGGTCAAAACTGAACATTGTTTGAGTGGGAAAGCGACTTATTGGTTAGGAAGGGTTTTGTAGGATGGTGGGGCATTCATCATCTCATTTTTCAGAGGGTGTGGGCTGTTATTCTAGTGGTGCATGAAGATTTATGCTTCTGCGAATCTATTTGAAAGAAGGTGTTTATAACCTGGAGCATTTAAACAGAAGTAACAGCCCACACCCTCTGCAAATTAAGATAATGAATGCCCCACCTCCTACAAAACCCTTTCTAACCAATAAGTTCCCGCTTCTGCCTCACCACGCCTGATGTCAAGCGCGCGGGCTTCAAACAATGTTCAGTTTTGACCCAAAACCTATCTACTGCCGTAGCAGTTATGTCAAGAGTCGTGGTCTACTATCAAGCTTTCTTTTGAATAAATCTCTCCATGTAGGAGTTGGTTGCGTCTTGTCCGATGAAATGGCCATCAACACCGGTGTTCCGCAAGGATCTATTTTGGCACCAACTTTGTTTTTGTCATCCATCAACGATCTGTTAGATGGTCACCTATCCTGTTTACAGCTTTTCTGATGATAAAACACTTTATACCGCCTTCTCCTCTAGAGCCGTTGTTTCAACCAATGAAACCAGGGATGCAAGGCAGAGACTGGTCCGTACCTGCTGTGAATGAAGATTTGGCTAAGATTTTGAAATGGAGATATAATATAATAGAGTTTATAATGCAACCAAAACCAAAATATGCGTCGTATTCCCTTACAGTTTTGGATTCAATAGAAGCGTTAATATCTGTTCTCTTCCTCGATACATATGAAAAATAATGTTTATTTATGTTGAGCCGATTCTGATCTCTATCTCTTTTTATCCCATGAGGAATAACGAAGCTGCGTTAGAAACATAATAATATGTCTCGATGTCTCGAAAACCAAGAAAAAATTGAGAAAAGAACCCTAATTTGTAGTTCATTGACGTATGAAAATGAGGCAGAAAGTTGCAAAACCCAATAATGAATAAATAAATAATATGGAGAAGCACCAGAATGAATCTTTTTAAACTCGAAAACCATCAAGGAAAATTAAACAAAAAAAATTTGGTGGGTACTTAACGAAAAAGTTAGTTGCCTACATAATTGATTTCTAAGTTTATTGACATATCAAAATGAAGCAGAAAATTGCAAAGCACAATAATGAATAAATAGTATGTGAAGCACCAGAATGAATTTTGTCAGATTTCTCTGAAACCAAGAAAAATTAAGAGAGAAACTGTAATTTAGAAAAAGTTGGATTTTGTCGTTCATCAACATATAAAAATGTGGAAGTGGCGAATGATTTCAATCGGTCTATTTCGACATCTAGTTCACCCTATAGAATTTATTGCAAGTTGTTTTATTTATTCAGTACCACAGAAACGAATGGAATTAGGTAGGTACTAACATTTATTGATGGATAACTATTGCAAACATAATATTTATGGTGATTGGTGACTAGCGTTTGTAGTATTTTTGGCCTGAATTATTCATTTCCAATTAATTCCAAATTAAATTCCCATGCTCGAAATGATTATAAATGTTATCATCAAGGAGAATTTTCCAGAAGCAACATGTGAATCCATAAATTCCCGATCTACTCATCTTTCAAGGTACGAATTCTGGAAGAAAATTTCAAGAAGGCAATGAATCCAAGAGTGTGGCCCTATGGTGCTTATATAAGCCGTTTTTTAGATCGCAGGACGACGGCCAGGCGAGTGGTATGACTGATTTAGTTTTCGACCCGAATCTTTTACTATTGAACATTCAGTGTTCGAATGATGAAAAAATTAATGTTTTATATGCAGACATTGATGAGTTTCATTTGAACTTCATTTGTATTACCGAAACATGGTGCAAACGAGAGTCAGTTAACTCATTCCATTTCAACGGCTTTTCTCTAAGTAGCAGTTATTGTAGAGGTGAAATGAAGGGTGGAGGCGTTGCTATACTGACAAAAAATATAAGTGGCATAAATAAACTTGATTTAGATGACTATTGTATTGACAGGGATTTCGAAGTTTGTAGTATTTCATATAAACTAGATTCAGTTAACACAATTATTATATGTTGTTATAGATCCCCTTGCGGTAACATAAATATGTTCTTGAACAAGTTGTATGACTTACTTGCTGATATTTTTGAGCCAAATTTCAATTTGTTGGTATGTGGGGATTTCAATTTGGATGGTTATTGTAGTCATCCTTCTAGAGATCTAATAAAATTATATAATGTGTTCGAATCCTTCAATATGAAGCCTATGGTTCATTGGCCAACGAGAGTAACGCAAAACACGTTCACAACTATTGATCAAATATTTAGTAATTTCACATATCATGGAACATGTTGTGTTGTAGATAATACCATTTCTGATCACAAATCAGTTTTGTTTGATTTCGGAGTGACGAAATATTACAACCAGATGGCTGTGCATCCTAAACGTATATACAGTAATGACGCGATTCAAAAATTTATAACTGACATTGAGAGTGAGAAATGGACAGGACTTTTTGTTATAAATGAAGTTGATCAAGCTTTTGAGTACTTCTTTGAAATATTTTTATTTTATTTTGACATTCATTTTCCTAAAAAGTTCTATAAAATCGATTCCTCAAACAATAAATGGATAAATCAGGAAGTTAAATCGTCCAGCCAAAATTTAAAAGATCTACATATGTTGAAAATGAAGTTTCCGGAGTTAACAGATATGTATTGAAAAGCAAAACAAAAACATGAACATTTGATTATCACAACAAAAAAAGAGTATTTCCAAAATAAAATCACTAAATCCGACAATCCAACAAAGTCAGCATGGCAAGTAGTTGCTGAATTAACAAATAAAAAAAAAATTGTTCGAGAAGAAATCGAAATAAGAGTCGGGGATTATTTTGTGAATGAACCAGTGACTGTAGCAAACTTATTTAACGATTATTTTATAGCAGAACCCCGAAATATTGTCAACCAAATCGACTGTAAAGGTCCTGATCCTGATTTCTTTATTCAAAAGATTGCAACATCATGTAACTCTTTTTTCCTCACCCCGTATGACCAAGCAGAGCTATATGACCTACTACGAATTAAAATGAATGATAAGTTTTCTTCAGGTCATGATGAAGTACCCATGTTTCTCTTAAGAAAAACACTACATATCCTATCCACTCCACTTTTACATTTGGTAAACTTATCATTTTGCACTGGCCACTTTCCAAATATGTTGAAAATTGGAATAATTTCACCAGTATTTAAAAAGAAGGACAAACATTCAGTAGAAAACTATAGACCGATAACAGAACCATCAAGTTTTTCGAAGGTTTTTGAATACGCGTTCCTAAACAGGCTTCTTTCATTTTGTTATGAATTCAATATTTTCTCTAAAAGCCAACATGGTTTTCTTAGTAAAAGATCGACCACAACAGCAGTTCATTCATACTATGATAAAATAATCGAATTTATTGAGGCAGGCGAGTGCCCTATGGGAATCTTTTGTGATCTTAGCAGGGCATTCGACTGCGTCAATCATTCTATATTACTCGAAAAATTGGATAAATATGGTATCAGAGGACTACCTTTGAAATGGATATCGAATTATTTAATGTATAGAAGACAATATGTCACCGTGAATAATAAAAAATTCTGAAGTGAAGGATATTTCCAGATTGCACGAATGGTATTCTGCAAATCAGCTGTTTCTGAATGTTGGAAAAACACAATCGATAAGGTTTCATAATCGTCAAAAATCATGTCAGGATATAACATTCGGCTCAGATGAGGCTTCAACGCTATATGTTTCAAGTAATAGTAACGTTATAACGTTTCTAGGTTTTCAAATTGATTCATGTATGGACTGGAAAACTCACTGTCAATCACTGATATCAAAAATGAATTCATTATCATATCAATTCAGAACCACTAGGAAAGTTTTGGAAATGGATCAGCTAATTGCACTCTATTATGCACAAGCTGACAGTAGATTGCGATATGGTATATGCCTATGGGGTTTATCTGTATCCTCACATGATGTTTTTCTTGCCTAAAAGCGAGTTTTGCGTTCTCTCGCGGGTATATCGAGCCATACAAGTTGCAGGAATGTCTACAAAAACCATAGAATTTTAACACTACCTTCATTATTCATTTTTGAACTCTCTGTATACTCATTCGAGAATAGAGGCACTTTATTTAATACCAATAAAGTCAGACATCAATTTGATACCCGAACCAAAAATGACCTTCATGTACCTTTTAATAAATTAAGCGTATCATTCAACTCTCCTTCCTCAATGGCACCCAGGGTATTTAATAAATTGCCAAAATGTATAAAAGAAAGTAAATGTATTGAACTATTCAAGAAACAATTGCGAGAATTTTTACTAGAAAAGTGTCTGTACAGTGTTGAGGAGTTTATGTCGTAGAAACGTAGCGTCTTGTTTGTAAGATTTTTTTCCGACATGTTTTAGAATATTTTTAGGACAATTCTCACTGAGATTGATATTTTTGTTTTCAATCCTGTGGTCTCAGATTTTGATTTTGTCTGAAATTTCAAATTTTTCATGTTTTTATATTTACCTAGATATAAGTTTTTGACTATTCCTATACAATGTCGTGTTGTCTGCTGGAAAATAAAGATCTTATCTTATCTTATCCATATTTGGAATAATCACGAAGCCGGAAATTTGATATCATTACTCTTCGTCTTCTCCAATAACAACTATAAAAATAATAATTCACTTTTTATTGATTTCATCGTCCAAAGACCCGAGGCAAAACTCGTAAACATCGTGTAAGGAAAGTGTCCAAATAACAAATTCGTCGCAGAGACGAAAATATCCAAGTCATTGGTGAACGCAGCATCAGCTTCTATGCATTATGTTTTTACGATCGGCCATTGTCACATCAGCACTCTGTCCATAGTATTTTAACGAAAAAAAAAAGGCTATTGCAAGAAGAGTGGTCATCATCTACATCGTTCGTTACGTTATGTTTATGGAGAAATTATGCATCGGTAACAACTCTGACCGAGGCACAGTTTATCGTGGAAGTAGTTATAGTGAAAGTTTATGGAAACGATGAATCTGGGATGACAAGATGATTAGCTGGTTAACATAATTGTGGCAATTTCATTGGTAACATACATACACCGGGTGAGGAACGAACACGAAACAGTAGGTTTGTTCTAGCAGCGATTTCGACCTCTATAAAGTTGGCAAAACCACTTGCGAGGAAATCGATAAAACCTATCCCAATAATTGTCGAATAATTGTCGAGAATTTGTCGTGAAGAAAAAAAAATTGTCGCGCCCTTAGTTTTTTTGTATGGGGTGGCTGTGCTAACTTAATATTAAGTTAGCACAGCCACCAATATAAAAAATTAAGTGAACATCGTATATCTTGTTTCTAGTTACCAAAAATTAACGAGTTATTGTCGAAACCTATCTGACGTATAAAATTAACAAAAACATTTTTTTTATAGCATATATCCACATTTTTTCAAATATTTCCATGTATCCGTGGAAATTTAGAGTAGGTGGCAACAAATTTTCTTCTACTCATCCAGAAATTCATCAGACAATTGTCGAATGACCAAAACATATTTGTCGTGTACGAAAATCAATTGTCGCGACTTTAGTTTTTTTATACGGGGTGGCCATACGAACTATATATTAAATCGACAACTCTTATCAACTCTGTTCTGGTAGTTTATAAAAAATGTGGATATATGCTATAAAAGAAATGTTTTTGGTAATTTTATACGTCAGATAGGTTTCGACAATTACTCGACAATTTTTGGTAACTAGAAACAAGATATACGATGTTCACTTAATTTTTTATATCGGCGGCTGTGCTAACTTAATATTAAGTTAGCACAGCCACCCCATATAAAAAAACTAAAGTCGCGACAATTGATTTTCGTTGACGACAAATATGTTTTGGTCATTCGACAATTGTCCGAGTGGATAAGAGAAGAATTAACCAAGTTACAGGGGTGTATTCTTGTGTATTGCTTATAATTTCGACTTTTTTCATTATTCATCATTTGAATGCAGCTTTTTTGGTGTTGATGAATCCGAGGTTTCATGACAAATGTGATTTAGTCGTTCGACAATTGTTTATAAATTATCAGAGCAGAGTTGATAAGAGTTGTCGATTTAATATTGAGTTCGTATGGCCACCCCGTATGAAAAAACTAAAGTCACGACAATTGATTTTCGTTCACGACAAATATGTTTTGGTCATTCGACAATTGTCTGATGAATTTCTGGATGATTAGAAGAAAAGTTGTTGCCACCTACTCTAAATTTCCACGGATACATGGAAATATTTGAAAAATGTGGATATATGCTATAAAAAATGTTTTTGTTAATTTTATACGTCAGATAGGTTTCGACAATTACTCGACAATTTTTGGTAACTAGAAACAAGATATACGATGTTCACTTAATTTTTTATATTGGTGGCTGTGCTAACTTAATATTAAGTTAGCACAGCCACCCCATATAAAAAAAACTAAGGGCGCGACAATTTTTTTTTCTTCACGACAAATTCTCGACAATTATTTGACAATTATTGGGATAGGTTTTATCGATTTCCTCGCAAGTGGTTTTGCTAACTTTATAGAGGTGCGATTTCGACTAGTTTGCAATCGTCCGGAGCATGCGCATACTGATTTATGCGTTCTAGCAAATTAAAGCCCAGGATTCGGACTAGCAGTCGCATGTTCTAGCGACAGCAAAATCCACTTCGAATAGTGGTTGAGAACCGTCAAAGTAGTCTAGTTTAATTTGTGAGGATTATCATTTTGTGACATGGGCAGATTTCGGAATGTTTTGATAGATTGGTGAGCTGTTGGTTTGTTTTGAATTTTGTTGGTTATGAAATGACCAGTGAATTGTTCACTCAAAACATATATTGAAATCACTTGTATAAACGTATTCGTATATTCAGTTCCATTTTTTGTGGTTTTACATTCAGGTATAGATTTTTTCAGTTTTTTCAAAATTAAATTGTGATGTTTCTTCGTTTCTCAATTTCACAATATAATATTATTGATAAAAGGCCTTTCATCAGCACAATTTCAACTTGCATTTTTCGTTAGAACAAAAAATAATTTAATTTTTACCTCACACACGTTAACACAAATTCACTGATTCAACATTCTCTGCGAATAAAGTAGAAATAACTTTATTCACAAAATGTTATTTGAAAAATTTCCCGGATTACATTTTTCCATATTTCTCGAAATAAAAGTGTGTTTTGAAACATAACTTGTTTTTTTTTAATTTCCCGCTATACGGCACTGTACAATGTCTTTCGGATTTTTTTCAAGCAGAAACGATTCCATGTATCTATATTTGTCGAAATTCATTAAAAGACTCCCATATGTGATCAAAGTTGAATAATTATTACTGCATTAATATGATTTTGGAAACTTTCAAAATGCCCCGGCTATAGGTTTATTGGAGAACTTTGAAGCGATATTTAACTTCGTATTTACATTGTTGTCGGTGGGTAGGTACACTAGCAATTCCATCTCGATTTCCATTAATGCTGGGTTCATATATAGATTCAACTAAACTAAAAATTGAATTAACAACTAAGAATTGAAAAGAAGTTGTTTTCGCAGAACATTGAA
Organism: Chrysomela aeneicollis; assembly: GCA_029955515.1. Classification (NCBI taxonomy): domain Eukaryota; kingdom Metazoa; phylum Arthropoda; class Insecta; order Coleoptera; family Chrysomelidae; genus Chrysomela; species Chrysomela aeneicollis. The sequence goes on along the minus strand of JARUHQ010000009.1, from coordinate 5,646,869 downwards.
AACATGACTAAAAGCAAACAATTCTAAATGAATATCTAAATAGTTATTTATTCGCAGTTTTGTGCCTGCCTGTCATTCAAGCGTGTCATCAGCATTGATAGCCATCCTTAAATTGCCCATTTAATGAATGCATTTATCTTTTTACGTGCACTGGCTATTGCTGCATATCTGAAATGAATGTTCAACGCAACGCCTCATTTCCGCTGCTTCACTCGAATAGACAATTCATTATTTCTTATCAATTATATGCCAGGCGTAAGTAGAGAAGGAAGTGTAAAATGTACTATAAATATATGTTCGCCTACGTGGTTTAATGATGGTATATTAACGAACTTATCACTGATGGTAAAAACCCGCAGAATACATGTAGTCAGTGTAGTCACACACTAGGCTAGAATATGGGCTTTAGAATAATCTTTGCAGAGTCAGTTGAGGTTGAGACACAAAAAAAATTAACCAGCTCCACGCCGGCTGCAAAACGGCTTACAAAATATTAGCGGCAGGTTCTCAAAGGATTTGTAGTCTTGCAGCCGGGTAAAATTTCTGTCCGTGTCTGAACTGACTTCGTAAAAACTGTATAGTTGTTACAAGAAATATCATCGATAAAAACGTTCCAATTAGTCAGGGTACATAATATGGGTGGGGGGATAATAGTTGCTCCAAAATCCATTGGTTTGCAGAACAATTTCGCAATTAAACAATTTTGCACATATGAATTTGGCGCACTAGGGCAGGGTAGGATTCGAAAAATACCGGTATCAAGGAATAGGAAGTAGCAATTTTTTTTGATAAAGTGTAATTGATAAATTATTGATAATATGTGAACACATCATTCTTTGTTCATATCGTGTACTACTGATCTAATAGGTCGGTATGCTTAAGAGTGGGCAATGGGACGCGCAGAATACCGAATGCAGCACTCCCGCTCTTGACTTCTCATTTGAAAACCAATCAATATTTTCATGATTTTTTGATCCCATCATGTAGATAAAGGATCAAGCTAGGGAGGATACTATCTCTTTTTTCGAAATTTCGAAAAGAAAAGAAATAAAAATATATCTGAACATAGCAAATTTTTAGCCAATTTGGCGAATCAAAAAAAAATATTTCTACATCAAATAATCAATTTTGAGATAGCATCCTCCCTCGGTCGAACCTTCATCTTTCTACACAAAAAAAATCAGATCAAAATATGGATTAGTATCGTCACAGGAAGTCAAGAGCCGAGGCTCTACAACGTCAGAAATACGCACGATTTATCCGATGATATTTGCGCCCCCTGGTGAAACTCAACGAAGTAGATTATAAACACGATACAATCGATAGTACGGGTGATTTTATGAAATTAGAATAGGAAATAGAAATTTATATGAATCAGTTTGCTAGGTTTGCTAGTAAATATGGTATATTATATGTATAAAATAATTATACATTGCGTGGAAAATAAAAATATTCTGAATTGTTCACAATGAAAAAATTCTCATACATAATGAGGAATAGGTATGTATGATATTCAAATAAGAATATTTATATATACACCCAGAAGGTATACAATATGAATGAATAGAAACCTATCGACAAAGGTCGCTTCTATTTACCGGGGATCGATTTAGGATTTATCATTGCGATGATTTGAATGTTGAACAGATCTCAATACGTAAAAGTAGAGAGGGAACAGTATAAATATGAAACCGTGTTGTATTTAACATTGTATAACTGAATGATAATTTGCAATCGGGTATTGACACTATATATACAGGATGCTACCTAATGGCATTTTAATATAGGAATTCTTAAATCTATTCAAAAAAATATATACAGTATGGTGGAAATGTATGGAATAAATTCATTATCTCTAACGCATATGAATTTTAAGGGAAATCCTGAGACAGGTCGATTTTCATTTTCAAATTGACATCTCTTGATATACATACGGAGTTTGTGACGTCATCCGCGTAGTTGTGGTGACGTCATCGATTATTTTTTAAATAGGAAGACACCCTGTTCAATTTTTTTTCTGGAAGGTGTTTCCATTGTCTATCTGACCATATACTAATATTAGGAAAATAAAGTGATACAGGGTGAGAAAAAATTATTTTATATTTACAAGCTAATAATTATGCTATCAATGTACACAGTTACCTAAATAGGTCGGAGAGGGTAAATCGAATGGCCAACTAGATCTCCTGATTCAACTCCTCTCGATTTTTTCCTCAGAGGTTATTTGAAGAGAAAAGTTTATGTAAGAAGCCGGAAAGATCAGATAATTTGAAAGAACGAATACGAGTGAAGAATCACAAATATATTCAGAAACGATAGCAAAGTTCGAGAATGATTTGTTCTCTGTCTATCACATTGTATTCTTGCAGAACGTCACGAATTTGATTATTTATTGTAACGATTTCCGTTGTAAATATTAAATAAAATAATTTTTTCTCACCCTGTATTACTTTATTTTCCTAATATTAGTATACCGTCAGATAGATAATGAATATACCTTCCGAAAAAAAAATGGACGGGGTATGTTCTAATTTAAAAAAATAATCGATGACGTCACCACAACTACGCGGATGACGTCACATACTCCGTATGTACATCAAGAGATGTCAATTTGAAAATAAAAATCGACCTGTCTCGGGATTTTCCTTAAAATTCATAAACGTTAGAGATAATGAATTTATTCCATACATTTCCACCATACTGTATGTAATATCCTAAAGGTCTAAATTTTGAAGTAGAGGGTGCTGAAGAAGTGAGCAATAACGAATAGCACTCTTTCTCTATAGACTTGTCATAAAGTAAAGTAATCAATATTTTCATGACTTATTGACTTCATCAAGTAGATAAGTGATCCAGCTAATGGAAATACTATTTTATTTTCAAAAATATGAAATACAAAAGGTATACAAATATTCCTGAACATATCGAATTTGGCGAATAATAAAAAAAACACTTTTCAAATAGTATCGGACCTAGTTTGAATCCCCATCTTCCTACAGAAAAAAAATCACATCGAAATATGGACTGGTGTTTTCACAAGAAGTCCAGAGCGCGAATTGTCCGATGATATTTGCGCCCTCTGGTGATACTCCAAAATATGAAGATGAAAAAACGAGTCAGTCAACACAATATCATAGATTGGAACCATAATAAGTATTATGAAATTATTGGTGCAACTAATGATGAATTTGCGGATTTGCATAGGAAAAGCTTGAAATTTTGAAATTCAAAGGTGTAATGAGATCTAAAAATCCAAATGGAGAAGAAAATGATATTGTATTCTCATGTGGAATGTATATGATTCTGAAAATGGTACATATATTGGGACCAACGGGAGATGAATATCCAAAATACAAAATATGTAGTGAAAGCAGTCCTCAAAAATCAAAGAAATAAAAAGTAGAAGAATGAAGGCCTTAGGAAAATATAGTCATTATTCATTATTATTCGTAAATAAATAATATTCATAATAACCTGTATTTGAATGTCTTTGATAATAACCGAGAATATAACTTATCAACGTTATTGAAAGTAGCTCTCAATCTCTCAATCACTCCGTATGGCTATTTTAATGTTATACCTCGTAATTTATATGACTCTTGAAAAGCTGTTCATATAAATAGATACAGAATTATCCAAATTTTGTAAGAGTTGCGAAGCATCATGATTTTTTTCAAATCAACAAAATAAGATTTTTTCGATTTAAAGATTGATTTTTTCTATTCATATTGATTTTTCATAATTTTTCAAATATGGAAATAATGCACAAATCAATTACTTATATTTTCATTATTCGATTCAAAACGTCGCAACCCTGGTTTTTCATAATGTTTATAGAATACAAATATTCATCATAGGTACCTACCTACTGGTGAATATACCGTCGATTATCAGATAAAGTGTTCGATCCTCGTTCCGCACACATGCAGGCGAATGTATCGCATCTACTCTCACTCATTGTTTGGGACTGTGTGGAGTCACAGGTTTTTTTCAAACATGCAAAATGCTTATTAAAAATAAATTGTTGAATATCCTTTGTAGCATTTAAATGACGACAAATGGTTTGAAAATATAAACAATTGAAGGGGTGTCAGTAATACATTGAACGTGTATTTTTTGAAAACTCGTTAACATGGATTTTCCAAATTGCTCGTTTCAACCATAATAATTTCCGTTTCGTGTAAACTTCGGTAATACCAGAAATGGAATATTATTGAATTCCCGAAATCTAAACAATGTCATTTTTGAAATCCAACCTAAACAAGTCAGGAAAATATTTTCAGAATATCAATTTTCAGAAATTGAAAATAAAATCACGAAATTCATAAGTTCATTTTTAATGGGTACCTCCTTTTGAACTTTTTGAAAAAATGATGGTAGGGGATACTGCCCAACTAGACATAGTTCCAAATAGGTATAGACGCCATTTTTCTACTTTCGTCGAATATTTCGGAGAGATTTGTTTGTTCCACGGAAGCATAATAGTTGTCCTCTGAATGTTTACCGAGTGGCAACTGTCAGTTTTACGAAAAAATTCGATATTCAGTGAGTGATATAAGACAATGCTTGATTCTTTAAAATTTTATATCGCAACTTACGTGTTTTTTTCTTTTCAATTAACATTTGTCTGATTTTTTAATTACAATGCAATTTCCATTATATTATACCATGAAACTTTCATGATAAATCGGATAAGTATACCACAAACGTTTAGTATACACAATGTTTTATGAAGTTATACAGATTTCACATGATGGCATACCTAACCGAAGGAGAATTATCTAACCTATACGATGCCAGAATTGGACTGGAAGAAGGCATAATATGCCATCATGAGGCAGCAATGTGTTCAACTATTATTTTGTCAACATAAAAAAATACCAACTCATTAAATAGGTAGATACTTTATTCATACCAATAATGTATATTTTCCTCTCATTTGATATACTGATGAAAGCTCGACTACACATTATGAACACAAAGACCAGTTGGCTGACTGTGTGAGGAGAGAGCCGAGCGCCGAGCGCGCGATAATGTAGTATTGTCTCATTAAATAAGTACATGTAGATATCTGCTACATGAAAAATTTTCATTCTGGAAACTTATTTCATCTATTGGCTCAATTTTGTTCGCAGCATGTATACAAAAATTTTCATAAATAAAATTTTTTCTCGATTACTGAAAATTGTCATTCCGAAAATAACAAGTTGAAATTTGCTACAGTTCTAGAAATTGATGAACATGAATTTTTCACCAATATTGTACATGGCAAGAAGCGCTATCATGTATACTTCAATTTGAAAAAAAAATCAGTCCGATCGCTCAATTATTTCCAGAAATATAACGGTAGGAACGATAAAAAACGTGTTATACAGAAAAATCGTACTTTTTGTGTTTTTTCAGAATAAAAAAGTTCTTGGCCTAGAGAAAATGTCGTAAAAAGTGATTTGGTATAGACAATCATCAAGTTGAAGATCCGCAGCAAGTCTGATTTGAATCTACGCCAGTTTTGTTTTCTCGAAAACTGAGAGACAGCATCCCAGTATTACTCGCATATTAGATTATCGAGCAATGCGAATAAAAACGTCAGTCGCGATATCACCCGTACTAGATGAGAAGATCGTTCGTTGAACAAGGATAACCGTTGATTTATGACGATTTGGTAACCGCCCACTGCTGTTTCCTCCAAACCCCCCCTGTCCCGGATTTGGACAAAGTGTCTGGCCTTTCCCAGCCTTAAGAGTCTGCATAGCTTTCACGCCCCTCCTCCTTCCTCCTACAATTTAATCTAATATAGTTTTTATTTCAGTTTTTTAAAGCATAATTCTTGGAAAAATTCTGAATATCTTCCTCTCTGAAAATCGATGCAACACGGGATGAAAGTATCGTATTCGTAACAAAAGTTCCTATTTAAAAAGAAAAACCCTAAAATTATATATTTTTTTCTTTTTATACTAACCATATTATTGTTGACAAGACAATGCATATGATTGTGTTAACGATATAACTTCGTTAGAGTAACAAGAGCATATGGTTGTGCCTATACCTACTAACTAGACACTCTTTTGAGTGAAGCCATTATCCCCAAAATTAAATTTGACTCCATTTTTCCAAATAATGAGCAACATGATTGTCATTGGATGTAGGAGAATTGAATTCTAGGTAGGTATCTGTATATATCAACATTTCCATCACCCATTTTATAGTAGGTATTCAAATAATGACATTCTGTTGACATTGCGTTAATATGAATGAATTACTAGCCCCAACTGTATTCGCATTGTTTACCATGAACATGGAAACGATAGTGTTATTGTTGTATAAATTTGACAGATAATATGGCAATGCACTGAAATATGCTTCTGATAGAATATCCGATAACTGCGAATGGAGAAAATTGCACGTTTATCATCAACATTCTATTGTTGTTTTCCTAGTTTGTAATTTATGTTTCATACTCTCGATTATTAATTTAATTTTATAGGTTCGCCCATGCATATTTGATAGTTCTGCCTAGTATTTTTCAAGTAGAACACCAAGTTTGCATTCGTCATGATTAATGATTGAATTGCTACATGACTATTATTCAAAATATTAGTTCATTTAGAAACAGAGTTCGGAGTTATCGATATATCGAAAAAATTCATTCACCCTCAACCACGAATATCGAATTATCCATTCCGAATGCGTATAGGTAACAGACTGTAGATATAATCCACGACCAAAAATATGAATAAAACAATTAAATCAAATATAAACTTGACTGAAAATCAAAGAGTATCTCGGATTGCAGGCATGCGGTGGTGCTGCGAATCACGACCGTCCGTCAAGCGACATGATAATACGCGCTTCATTAATGCACGAGTTGACTCCTTTCAATGCATATGTCAGTAGAAAATCCCTCCTACTTATGAATTTTGTCAGTGTCAAAAATAATCACTCATTCGATGGTATGGCCGATTTACGAAATTAATTTCAGCCACACGGTATAAGAAACTTGGGTGTAATTTCAATCAAATGGATTTAAGAGCAAACTCTGACGAATACAACACCTGCATATCAAAGATGTGTCCTTTTTATTATACATTTCACAGTTGTGTGGAGTGGTGTTAATTCCGTTCTTAGTATAGTGAAAAATGACATGAATGTGGTGAAGTAGAACGATTTTGAAACATGAAATTATAAAAAACACCAAATGGATGAATTTTAATATTTTCAATTGTGCTATCATTGACGTTAACGCATAAAAAACACCTATTATATAAAACTAACACCAAGTTACACCGTGTCAAATCACGATGGAATCGAGGCGGTGTATGAATCATCTAATTTGGTGGTAATAATCCTGAAAACACCCGATTTGATATAAACTATTAAAATATTGTATGTAGGCATCTGAACGGTGTGAATTTCATGCGCTAATCTGTTCGATCTTAAACTTAGAACTTTTGCCAATAGGTAGCACTGACGTCCTTCCTTCCTACACTATCTGATTCAAATATTGGACATGATATATTAGATGATTTTGATATAGATCAATATCAATTGGCCTAGGCCGTAGTGCCACTGATCAGGATAAATGAGACGAAACAGTTCGTCATCATCCGAACCTGCTCATTGTTTAAACGCACCGAAGAGAATTTCCTGGAGATAGAATACAGCATCAGTGTCAAATCGCACTTCGGAAATGCATTAAGAACAGCACCAATGTGTTCATTCTGCTGAATTCAGCACTAACACTAGTGTTACTCACAATTGGGTTCGATTATCAATAACACCTATGGGAAAGGTCATATAACACCTACAGTGGTGAAAAATATGCCGGTGTTTACTGACACTTAAACAATCAGGACACCAGGCGGTGTTATCTGGTGTAATTTTTTTTCACTGCGATCTACGTGGTTCGATTATGGAATATTCACTTTCTGTACCTTCTCGCATTGAATGAAAATACATTCAAAACACAAAGATGATTTCAGAATTATTACCTTGTACGCTAGCACTGCCTTTCCCCTACAAAATACATTTGTATCGATCGCATTGCATGAACTCCATTTAGTATAAAAAAACAAATGCCGAATTACCCCGGAGCAAGTTGCTCGGTATGTAAATACTGCGGAGTGCGATAAAGCCGGGAGTCGATAGCAAATACAATAAAGTCCCATTTCGGTTAATTTATTTAGACCTGCACGGCCCTAATAAACCGACTAATTCAATTTTGGAACCGTCGATTTCCAAATTACAATTACTATCCATTCGAGCAATTAACAATTCATTGTGAGTCTTCGAGATGTTGGACCGGTTGAACTCCATGGAGCTTTCTCTTACGGGAAGTTCTTCACCTCCGCCGATCCATATCACCCACTGTTTGGAATTTGAGACAGCTAGATTGGGTTTTGAATCAGATTTATTGAATTGGCTTCTGGAACTGTTATACAGGGTATCTCGAGGCAAATAGAAAATAAATGGGGTTCATAAAGTAAAAATATGTTTTGATGGAAAATTCCTTGAGTTTAGCCATCATCTACTCATTAGACAACAGTCATGTGCGCAGTGACTTCAACAATGAGGCAATGAAACAATAGGTAAATTTTTCTCCTACATTCACAAGAATATTAGAAAATTTACTTTTTCTCTGCAGGGATGAGGGATTGTGAAATATGCTAAGAATCGCATAATGAAAGATTTGACTAACTCTCAATGCTGTCATTTTTCAAAACCTGAAAATCCTAATAGTGTTTAACATTATTTGCTAGAAAACTTTTTTCAAAACACCAGATTCCGAGATACATGGTAACGAAGATTAAAAAAAAAAGTCTAGCAATACTTTTACGAAAAATACCCCCGGTAATATCATCAAGCGTAGATATTGAGGACCTCACAGAAACAATCGTGACTGACATCATATCAGGCATTGTTAGGTTCACCTCCTTGGAGAAAATATAAGCCCATTTCAAAAGCTCAGCCTTGCATCCCAGATTTTATTGATGAATGAGTTAGTGGCTCTAGGTGAGAAGGCGGTATTAAGCTTACTTTCATCCACCAAAGCTATGGATGGGACAGGAAGTAATCTCTAACAGAATGTTGATGTGTAACAAAAACAAAGTTGGCGCCAAAACAGGTCCTCGTCAACAAACCACAAGACCGAAGCATTCCAGTGCTTTGGTGGAGAAAGCCGCATATTGTCGGCTGTTCACGATTCCAGATATCTCCAGATATAGGATGACCTCAATAATGATTGTCTTCTCAAGAAGATTGCATCTAGCTCTTTTGCAGCCTGAGGAGAGCACACCAAGCTTATATGAAATATTGAACAGCTTGCATAAATCTGGTGTTAATTTCTATAGCATGATTGGAGCAATCCAGTCTGGCTCCATAGCCTTTTTGGTGCGATGGCGAAAAACAAATTTCCCAATTGCCTTTGCGAAAATCCAAAACTCGGTCCAAAACGAACATGAACCATTCGAGCATTCCATGATTGTTGCATTTTTGGCGTTCTACTATTCGATTGTTTTAACTTCTGGCTTCGACGTAATCAGTTCTAGCCTCCTGGGGTCCTGGCATGGATTCTAAATTAAACGACAGTATGCTGTTTGTTTTAAAGCGACAGTCCTTCAACAACTTTCATTGAACCCGATAATGTTGTTGTTTCCAAAATGACCTCCGAAATATCTTCAGAACATACTCTTTACACGGAAAAATATTATTGTAATCGTAACAAAAGTTTCAGTTAGTATAGACACAACCATATGATCTTGTAACCATAACAATTTATTTTTGTTATACTAACCAAAATATTGTTAACATGACAATACTGGTTATAGTAACGATATGACAATGTTATGGTAACAAGATCATATGGTTGTGCCTATACTAACCAGGCACTTTTTTGCGTGTACCATTCTAGTTGCCCGTGTCAAAAATGCTTTTCCTTTCTAGGTACAAAAATATTCCGATTTATCCTCTTCAAATGAAAATAGACAAAAAAAAATAGTATTTTCATTACCTACCAAAAAAGATAATTCATCATTTATTCAAATAACTCAAACTTCATTGTACTGATTGGATTGATATTAATTTTTTTTGTAGTAATGATTGTTCTCATTATTGTCTCTCTTGTTGTCTCAATAATTTTATTCTTCAATGTGAGTATCTCCACGCATATACAGGTTCAACCCCTCGATCTACTCTACGTTTTTGCATTGAATTTTATAATTATCATGTAATTAGAATAGGGTATTGACTAGTCAACATGGGTTAAAAGTTAATAAGGAATATCATCCATGTAACAATTTCTATATTCCTTAATTATCAGCGATCGTTTATTTTTTGTTTCGTTTAATTCGTTCTCACCATCTCGTTTATGAATTCGGCTATTGCTTGTAGAAGGGCATGTTGTATATTTCAATTTAACTTTTCTCTCAAACTGTATTGCTCGAAACTGGCCAAAAATGTTTAAAAGCTCGTTTGGATTGTAATTTCAATGTTGAATACATCCACGTAAATTGTTTCCAATTGGTTCAGAACTGACAAACAAGCTCCGTTCTTTTCTCAATGGTTATGTTATTGTTATTGTAAGCAAGACGGACAGAACATGAATAGCAAAGGAATTTGCCGTTATTACACAGAAGTGTACGTACTGGAGGTAATAAGCCAGGTAATAAGACACAATTAAACATCGTTGAGGGATGTCAAGTTTTTCCCCTCATCTGTTGTGCCACGTATAAAGTCAATTATTTTGGAAGGTGAATCAAACATTTTAAGCGATATTCGGGATCTCGGTAGATAATATTCGACCATTTGATGAAGGTAATAATTGTGTCTCAAAATATCATGCAATAAAATCTTCTAGGTGAACTGACTCACGGCCTTCTTTATGAACAGGCCGGGAAGTAATTGACTTGGCAACGTCGATCTAGTCCCACCGCGCTCGCTCGTTTGTACATCAGTATTTGGATAATCGTGTCGGGATCTTTATTTATCTCGTTGTTTTCGGTCGAATAATTGATATAATCTTATGAAATTTGGTGCAATATTCATAGAAGAATAAGGTTTTGTGAAGAAGAAAATGTCGATATAATAATCAGTGCGGAAATTACCTTGAAACTGGTGTTATGTTATAGTTGTGTGCGAAGTTGAGTGTTTGTTCGAAGTGAGGTTATAGTGAATGAAAATGCCTAGGAAATGTTGCGTTCCTGAATGCAAGACAAGTTATGTATCTACTCTGAAAAGGGAAAAAGCCAAGAGTACTTTCTCCTTTCCTAAGAATGAAGATTTGAGAAAAAATTGGTTGAACGCCATTCCTAGAAGAGATTGGCAACCGTCCAAAAGTACTGCAGTATGCAGCGTTCATTTCTAACAGGGTGAGTTTATCAAATGTGTGAAAACTATTTCTTCAGAAGGTACCTTAAATGACACTCCTTGTTTACCGAGGTTGAGAGAAAATGCTGTACCTTCAATTTTTCCAAATTTGCCACAGTATTTATCGACAACAAAATCCGTGAATCGAAAGAATCCAGAATGTAGACAACAAAATCAAATCCATGAGAATGAATTATTAGTGCAAAATTTTGAAATTTCTGACATTATTAATGGTATTGATGATTTATTGAACAGTTATTCCATAAAGTTGACAATATCTGATTCCTGGAAGATTAAAATAATTGGTACAAAGATGTATGTATGTATGTATTCTTCACATTAGTTCTGAAAATGCTCATTTGAAAATTGAAAATGAACTCATCATAGATAATGACATCAATATCAACATTTTTGTAGAGCACAATGAGCTTGGTTTCAAAGAATTGAATTGGTTTTTAAGTTTTGATAATTCAGAAATGATGTAAAATGTTTGAAAACGACTAATCAGGTAGCTGCTAGTGCTATGATTTGAAAACACTGTGATTACTGTGAACTATAAGTATCTCAATACCACACTGTATGTATGTTCAAGAATTAAAACATGATAAATAAATTACAATATTATGATTCGAATGACGGTCGTCGCTGTGTGCATAGGCGAACGTGAGCAACGGTATAGGACTACGGCTGCGGCACTTTGCGGTGTTGCCTTGTTATGTTCCAGGCCTGTTTGAATAATGTTATGTCTCAGGGTTTTGAATAATTTTACTCAATTTACGAGATATACCTACTACCCAACAGAAAGTTGAATCTAGTGTAATTCCAGTAAGAATTATTAGATTCATTAATTTTCACAGGTAACTTTGTAGATAAGTATTTGATAAATAATATTCAGCAAATATTTTATTTCTTTTCATATAATATTCCCTCATAGTTTGGGAAACTCTATTCAATCTAATAAAGCTAATTCCAACAACTGAAAATCGATTTCACAGCTTTACGGATGATGGTATAATGCATCCGTTCCTGGAGGCTATTCATCATCAAATAAATTCAGAGAAGTTTACCGAATATAATAGATTCTGTAAACTTTGACTCAGAGGTGCAATGCGAATACAGGTCACAGTACGTGAATGAAGATCTGGCAAGGATTTTGATATAGGTGTCAGAGTTTGATGTAACCAACACTGAATCTTGTATTTTCTCCAAGAAGGCTCTCCTCACATTGTCCAATATGGTGATGACAGGTACGATTGCTTTCCATGAAGTCTTGGAACCATATTTCTAGCAGAAGTATACATGCTATAGAGGCATGTGCCCGGGATTGCATCATAAGGGACATCCAGCAGAAATCTACATTTAATCAGATAACCAAATAGCATTAAAAGCTCTGATGTCTTATACGGGAGTCTGAGCTAACTTGGGACTGCAAACAATCCCTGAGAGACAAGTGGCAGCAAACAACCAGGTCACTTTGATGTGGCTTCCAGGTTGCAAGGCAGTTAGAGGCAACGAGGAAGCAGACTGTCTTGCCAAAGAAGGAGCAATAACATAAATTCTCGGCCCAGATCCCTTCTGTGGTCTCTGCGGTTTTCTGGGAGATTTTCTCTTCTCACGAACTACAAAGCAAGTTTTCGAACTGTCGTTCACATGTTTGGACTTCATATCAGATAGAGGAAAGTCGCCTGGGCCCCTATTCTTGAATTCTAGGGAGTACAAAACAGGACAACTATCTCACTTCTTGACAGAAGAATGATATATTTCCTCATCACTTTCCTATCAGGTTTTCTACTCCCTAGAATTCAAGAATAGGGGCCCTGGTTGTTGACGAACTCAGTAACCATCGTAGAATAGTAGGCGAACTCTGTATTCGATATTTCAAATAACATATCGAGAAGACAAGATGACATGAAAGTAAATATGAAATAGCAATATAGACATATACACACACTGTGACATGAGAAGTGGACCAATCAGAACACACATTGGAGGAGGATTGAACATACTACGAAACCAGTAAGACAGACCAGGGATCTAAAAAGAAGATATCTATTTTTTATGTTCTGGTTCTCACGAAAAGGAATATCATGTAATGTTCAGTGTAATGTTCAGGGGGAAAGAAGGTAGGAGTTGGTGTTCTTCTAAAATTTCTGGGGATGGTATGCCTCGGGAAACACCTCCTTAGGCAATTAATTCCAAAGTCTCGGTGTTCGTTGGATGAACGAGTCCTTGGAAAGCGACGTTCTGCAGGTCTCTAAAGTGACCACGAAGGGGTGTGAAGACTGAACTTGACGTGTTAATTTCGAAGAGACTGAATGGAGGAACGATTGTTGATATTTCAGAAGAGCCCATGAAAATATCTATGAAATAGAGATAAATCGCCAACTTGTCTACGGTGTTCCAGAGAAGAAAGCGAGTTTGTGAGCGAGGCATCACCGACGAGACTAATTGCCTTTTTTTGGATAGAATCCGAAAGATTCAGGATATGTTTATAGGTACCGCACTCTAAATATGGGAACAGTATTCCAGGACAGGTCGGATATCAGATAATTTTAACAAAATTTTTATAATTATTGGGCACACTCAGCTGACATCATCCTATCTTCCGCTGGAACAACACCAACGTTTATGTCACTAATGTGGACAGTGGAACACTTACTCCTGCAATATGTAGCTTATGGAAGGCAGAGTTAACGAGAACAAATTTCTAATAATCTCCATTTGTGTATTAACAACTCATCCCATATGCATAAAATATTGAAATTCCTGAAAAAAATCGACATTTCTTATAAAATTTGATCAATAATCATACATATCTGCGGGTAATTAAGAAGCAGTTGTTGCCGCGAGTACTAAAGTTTCGTTTTCTTGCAATGAAATGATAACGTTTTCAATTCCCTTCAACCACTAACTCGAATCTTCAGTCTCGAATATCACTGTCTTATTTTTATATGAATAACCAGGACATATTTTTATAGTTAGTGTGGTTGAAAAAAAGAATTTGGTCCTATCAAGTCATGGCTGGGATGCTCGAAAAAATAGAAGGTTTTTCAGTAAATCTGCTAGACCCTTAAGTTCGAGATGAATGCAGTCCTGTCTTCATGTGTGCAGGCGGATCTACGCTGGTTTCCTCTTCCTTCCCTACCTTATATGCAAATGAGGCATGTGACATAATCGTATATACAAAGATTTATACATGATTTTTCCCGTAATGGGTTACTCGTTTACCAGAATGGCTGAGATTTTTGTTGTCCTCAAGATACGAGTAGGCGTGTTTGATTAGTGGGTTAGGAATCGGCGACAAAGTGAGCTTTGAAGCGCGTATATGAGCTGTACAGGGTGTTACAAGGGTTCGTTAGTGCAGGATCATCAACTGGACGAACAGCTCTCATCTGGATAGAATCCAGGGGTCCTAGCGTATGTTTGGGAGCCGAACCCCAAACATGCGAACAATACTCCATGACAGGTAGAACTTGTCGTGCTTTATAGATCATGAGAGGCTGCTGGGATGTGGAATAGGTCTTGGAACAGAACAGAAAACCCACTGAACTCCACTGAAGTTGATACGTCATCAACGACAACATGTAGTGATTTCTTAAAAAGAAAACTCTTCAGTTTAACAATTCTGACGGCAAACAAAATGGCGGATGTTTCCAGAAAGACTCAAGTACTGAATGGATTCATATTTAGCCAAACTAACGCTGAGCAATGTCCTGAAACAAGTGAAACAATCAATCTAAATTTTTTATAATGCAATCAACAGGATCAACTTTCGAGTAATGGAGGCCGCGACAATTTTTTCAGATAAAACACAACTATATATTATTAAAATTTTGGAATCTTTCGTGGAGTAGTGGATGAATTGTATCGAATGATTTTTGGAAAGAACGCTCGAAGCCGTCGAATTTCATTTTCATTTGGGTATTCTTTCAAATTTAATTAATACACACAGAATTATTCATTTAGGAGAAATCACGTCATAAGAATTTTCGAAAAAGTTACCGACTATATTCAAACCCCTTTGTTTTATTTCACGCTACCCTGTACAAACTAACGGTATCAATTTATCAACAAATGACGACACTCCTTCATTTCGTCTTTGCCATATTGACACAAGAAAACCTGAAAAATAAAAAACATGATGAAGATGACTTCACTCACTAGGCACAAAAATAGCTTTGGAACCATTAACAATTATATTACATAATATTGTGTTTGATACATTATATAAGAATGGTTAAGTTGTAATTTTATAATAGTATACAGACTACGATTGGGTCCCTGATTTTGTGACTTGTAAAGAAACGGGAGCTGTTTAGCATGGTATAATTCATGCTGGGGTAAAAGACCCTGTGCTTGTAGTCAATTTGATTGCATTCATACCCACAAGTTCAGTAATTCGAATAAAAAAAAGCTCACAAGACCAATAATAATAAATGGCTTCACGTATAATTCTTTTCATGAGAAAACTATATATTAATTATTTCAGTCTCATTGATCAAGTACTATGGATAAAGAAATCGAGTCAAATTGTAGTTTTGCAAAAGTCGATTAAAATGAAATTTGCAAATGAAAACTGAATTGGCACTTATAGGAGACCTCCATAACTTGCTGAAGTTGATCCTTTTTAGTCTTCAGAAGGTTTGTTAAGGATGAAGTGCCTGATGTTGATACATTGGTCAAATTATAGCTTATACCAACATTCATTTTTCCGCACTACTGTGTCGTCACTTTCAAAATGAACTTCATAAAATTCTAGAATCGGAAAATGGGCTTACTTATGAAATGTGGTGAGAAGAAAAGCCATTGAATTATGTAAAAAATTCCAAATGAGGGGATGATGTCTTTTATATTGATAATTTTCAACTAAACTTTCAATGCATATTATTTCGAACATACCTTTGTCTATCATGTGTATACATTCAACAATTTTCGTGACTGAATTAAAATAAATTTTCCAGATCTATCAAGTTCCCCTCAACTTCATTTATGAAATTTATCATAGTTTCACTCACTCATGAAGTTGATCTTGGGTTTAATTTTTATGAGGTTCATCTTAGTTTCAATCACCTACTTTCCACAAATTGAATACATAATAGATTAAATGTCGATTTCATCAAAAAAACTCCAA
This sequence comes from Chrysomela aeneicollis, assembly GCA_029955515.1. Taxonomy (NCBI): domain Eukaryota; kingdom Metazoa; phylum Arthropoda; class Insecta; order Coleoptera; family Chrysomelidae; genus Chrysomela; species Chrysomela aeneicollis. The sequence continues at coordinate 5,630,377 of JARUHQ010000009.1, read as the reverse complement.
CTGGTCGTTTTAACATATTGACTGATAATGAACCTTCAATTTTTATATAAACTTCATAATTTGTTTACCTGCAGCTCGACCTGCAACAATATACAGTGTTATGTGTTGTAGTATGAGTTGAACAAAATTTATCGCTTTTATTTCTCCATCAGCATTACCTTGTTACATAAAACTTTAATCGTTGACAAAAAATCTATAATGATGATAAGTGAGTAGTTCAGGTAATTTTAGATCAAAATTCATCAGGGGTCAACAATACCAAAGTGCTTGAAAGTTTTCTGATCAATTTGTTTGGTGGTGTTATGGTAGGTAGTTACGGTTCTGACTCCGTAAGTTGATGATTCTATTCTTAGCAAAAGCTGACTGACGTTTATATCGAATAACATATCTCATATTATTATACAATTCTATTTTGGTCTGAATATCGCATGTTCACCATTCAGTTCCGTGGAGTATTGCATGGAATTTTTTTCGTTTATAAATAGTACCTATACCTATGTGGACGTCCTACGCCTACTCATGCACATTGGAGATAGTTAGCGGGGGGTTCAAAATGTTTGATCGAACTCAATTATGCTTTCTCATATATGCAAATTTGTGAAATCGTCTGCTTCCCAGAATATAGTCCTCAGAAAATGAACCGCGTCGTACTTATTTATAATCAAAGTGAACCAACTAGAACCAGAATAAACAATGAAATGGAGCAGCAGATTTACCACTGATTCATTTTTATTTTGTTAACTATGGAGTAAACCCATTGTTGAATTGAGATATAATTTTTTGAAGGTACATCGAAAGTCGTGAAGGTTTCGCTATAGGAGTACAGGGTGAATAAGTCAGTTGCGTATCCAGAAGTATATATAGGTACCTACCTTCGAGCCTACCTTGGAGTTGCGTTGAATTTTTTTTTAAATAGATATATGATTATTGTTATTATTGTTGACTAGTGATTCTCAACATTATATGATAAAATTCAATTCATAAAAATTGATAAGTAGTTTGTTTTGGCGAAATTCCAAAGACGTTGCGCTATACCTATGGGTACTTTGGGAAATGTTACTATTTGGTTCGAGAGTTGATACTAATCATAATCTTCTCTTTTCTTAATTCCCGCCAAATCTGATGTCAGGTGATATAAGTCTCAACGGATATTTCAGTTGTCAGAGATGCAGAAACGAACCGCAATTTGATTTTTTTAGAAACAATTACAGTTTTTTTCTCATAATATGTAGCCAACTTTATGATGGACGCTTTATATAATTATATAGGTTGTCTCTTCGGAAACTGCACCGATCAATGTAAGTGAAACTATGAATGGGCCGAATTAAAAAATTGTGTAGTCTAGGTACTAATGTTTGAGAGGGCTACTGGGCTAAAATATTTTGGTTTTCGAAGACGTAGATAATGGGATTCCTTAAAAAAAATGAATTCAAAATGGGCACGAAGATGACGGATGCATTTGTTCGATTATGGTCCGTTTTTATTCAAAATTGCTTTATGTGGTGATTTTAGGTGTCGGAGATTATTGTTAAAATTGAAAATCCAATAGGGCAACTCCAAGATGACGAACGAGATTTGTGATAATGGTCAGTTTTTTCGGGATAGCGAATCCAAAATGATGAACAAGTTTTTCAATTATGGTCAAGTCCTATCGAAAACAAGTTTGGAAGGGTTTTCGGGTGAGCAGATTGTAATTTCCCGAGGAATTATTACAAAAATTTTCATGAAATTAAACTTGCGTCTCCAAATTGGTGAGTTTCTTGATTATGGGCAAATTCAATCCAAAATTGGAATTATTATGACAGATAATTGAACAAAGTATAATGCAAAGTACAGTATGAAATTAATGTAAAAAAAGGAAAAATAATATATTTCATTGTTTGATTTAGTTGGGTTATTCTCGAGGTTATTCTTATGCGCAAGATTACCTATTACCTGTATATGAGCAACATTTCTTATTTTGTATCAGCTTCAAGAGATAAAGTTGGTTTCTCAAATTTTGCGGTCTCGGCTTCGATGTCGCTTCGCCTCGCAAACGTAAATTTCGCTTGTCATACAAAGTGTTATTTTTTATCCTAGTAAAACAATGTACTTATTATTTATTCTCAGTGCATTTGTAGAAATTTATTTTCGATAATCTCTTTCACGATTATTATATTATAAAGTTTCAATAAATGGGGTCTTCTTCACTGATTGATTTTCAATACCTTCGCTGCACCGAAACATTTAATTCAAATTTCATGCATAATATCCTGGAGAGTTTTTATCTAGCGGATGGCAGCATCGAAGACGTCATCAGTTAACAATTACCGCACGAGTTTAGCTGGTAATATTCTCATTAATTTGCATACACCCTGCTGCGTTGTGTAAACTGTAGCGTACCGGCAGCGCAGCTTTCGAAAAAAGCTCCGGTCGCTTATCGGTCGGGAAATCAACGCAGTATTTGCATACTGGAGGAAAGTGGGAAAGTTTCACCAGCTGATAGCAAATTATAGAGTGCTCTGCAAAAACAGCAGACAGCGCTCGTTAAGCTGTTTCGTTATTTCGCGATAGTGAATCCACGACATATACAAGGCGATTTACAAGAAGATTCCTCCATATCGTCCGAAACTTGGAGATGGATTTGATGTAATCTCAGAAATTATAAGACATGAAGAACAGCTAAATGGATAAAGTTATAGACATGTTATGTTATGTTTGTGGCTGATGGTGAGTTTGTTGATTCAACTAAAGTAACAACTGAGAATTAACAATCAATAATTAGGAAGGTGTTTATACAGGGTGCCCGGTTTTCGAGCTTAACCATGGGGATCTCAGTTATTATAAGAGATACGAGATCGGTTAAATTAGGGCAAAGTTGCGCAATTTTATGCTGAACAATTATGTGTAAGAAAATTTTATTGCACACACAGGTGTTAACTCACCTAGGTGCATACTTGTAAAAATGAACTAACGAACACATTAGTACCACATAATTGTATAATATGTTATTATTTTTGAATAAACTGAATTTGAATAAACTGAATTTCTCAATTGAATGCATCATAATTAGCTATACGAATAATTTCTCATAGAGTTTTCAGATTTGGTAACAACCGAAGTAACAACATTATCAAAGCAACTTTTTATGAAGAATACGAGGAAGAAGGAAGAATACTACTATCAGATTTTGACTACGCGTTTGTTTCTTATTTCATCCTAATATTGAAAACTGGTCCTATAGTGATTCCTTTACCAATTGACCCAACTAAAATAATCACATTTTTCTTACCACATAATAATTCGAAACAAGTGAGTAGTTTTTCACTTTTAAATTCAAGAACCAGACAAACTAATCAGTTGCTTGAAGTAAAATAAATGTTGAATGAATATTTAATGAGATAATCATTCATATAAGTTTTCAAGTCACTATACTTTTATTCTGAAATAAATAATGAACTGCTGTCAGATTTCTCACTACTGTCAATTAGCGAATCACTAGAGTAGCTGATGGTCCTTTGTAGTAAATGATCTCGTAAATGATATGATACATACATAACATGGATGTTATATCACTTGAAGCACGAACGACTTTTTAAAAACAATTTTATTTATTAACTGAAAAGTTTACAATATAGAATGGTTGATTAATGTTACTAGATTAATAATTGACAATGAAGTGTATCTCGGCTGGGTTGCCGCGAGAATAAGTAGGCTCGGTCTGCTGAATCAGCAGACACGTGTAGCATCCTCAGGAAGCAGCCTCGTGCAGCTTTGGTTACTGCTTGACCTTGGATTCAGCAGTAACCTGAGATCTGTGAGATGATGACTTCAGCGAGAATCTTGATATAACATGGATATGTTGTTTTTATCAGCAGAATATTGTGTGGGTATATTTGATTGTCAGGAATTTATTGCTCTCTTAGCCGAAATTTTATTGTTTGGTGGGATAATACGTCATCAATACCTGCCGATTTCAGAGGTTGTAGATTTTTTTTTCAAGAATTGAGAACAGGTGTTAATTTTTTTTGAACGAACAGTGCCATCAGGGACTCTTATTTATACATAAAAGGGTTATCTTGAAAAGTTTTTGAAGTAAGAATTCAACTATGCGGGACAAGCCCAATTCACTGATTTTATATTTGATAAATTTCAGTTTCTAGTAATTTCATGGTCCAGTAGAAATGGACTATAAAATTGAGACTAGAAGGTGAATACACTAAGGTTCGAAGGAAGGTCGGAAATGTGTATACCACACTCATCTTACTATTGTTTATGTTGCTCTTGGGAGATGGAGTCTCATTTCTCACTAAAAACTCTGATTATAGCTTATAGCCAGAAGCGCTCAGCTTATAATGCATTTAATTCCTTTTTTTATATACTGCTATGCACATTTCCAGCCCTTCTCCTTCTTGAACTTTAAGGTTTGTTATAATCACACAATGTTGCATATGAGTGCATTACAAATTGTATTGCATTAATGTAAAGAAGAACCAATTCATTCACTGAATTCACATTTAACGAATGTGAAAAGTTTTATTTTTATACATGCATTTTTTCCACAACGCGTGTACTAAAGTAATATTGTGTATTGCCTGTCATATGAGAGAATCCTTGGTGTGGATTTGAACAAGTCCCATCTAACCCTATTTTTTTTCCTAACTCGATTATATATCTACGTGCACATTGCCTTATACATGTGTAGGTACTCAAGACTTTGATGACGTACTTATTCCTCAAAAATTCATGATTCATGAATGATCGATTCAGACGAACGTCGTCGTGCATGGAAATAATATATTATACAGGAAGGTTGGAATTGACTATCACGTATTATGATCAATTTGCTGAGAGGTCTATCAAATTTTTTGCAGGCACTTTTGTCAAAGTTAACGGCATATGAGGTTTTAACGGAGAATGTGGTTTATGTCGTCATTTCCACAAAAAGGTAGCTTTTTATGGCGAGTTCATATATGTAGGTAATCCCATGGGAATATCAGATGATGAAGTGCATAAGACTCAAGATCGAAATAAAAAACAAGCCATTTATCCTACAAAACCCATCCCATCGTTATACATTCGTTAATGATTTTAGATATGAACGTAAATATTTCCGAATCATTTTTTTTAGATTATTATAATTGGATATGATTCTTCAAATATCTGACAATTGAAAATCTGTAATCACTGGTAAACTTAGTGACATTGTTACTTGAAAAACACTGATAAACAAAACTCTATCGACAGCATAGAAAATGAAGTACAATTAGCTACACATGTTCAAAAATGAGGCATAAACATAAAAAACCTCGGATAATAGCAGGTATTATCGAATATATGAAGGAAAGAGAGAAATTGAATATATTTCGCAATATATTATCAACAAAAAGGCAAATAATGTACAGGCATACATAGTTATTACAAAATAAATACATTGTGAAAAAATTACTAAAAATTACTGTACTATATATTTTAAAAATAAAATAACGATCATTCATATATATTTATCAAGGTACTTAACAGTACTCAAAAGCTATGTTGAAGATGTTGGGGATGGTGAAAGAATAAATAAAATACAAGAATAAGAATTTTTCGCCAGGATTTGATACAATATCTACCATCGCACTACAAGATGGAAATAATTATACAAATAATATCCTGAAATGAAATGAAGACTATTAATCCCGAGATTAATTTTCTAAACTATAGACCCATCATGGATAATATTTCTGAAAAAGCTTAATATATAATCGAGTATATAATAATAAATATTTTATTTACCAAAAATACTTTTTACAATATAAAGTACTGTTAAATATATAGAGTGCGAAAAATTTAAAAATATGAAGATCTGTAACAACGGTAAATAAATTCGGATATCACTAAAGGGGAACCTTGAAAGTGGCATTGAATTAATTATCATTGTGTACGTGTATCGTGTATATGTGCTGTGGGTGTGTGTGTAATAGGGTAGGTGTGTGATAGGATGAATAGAAGGTGATTTGAACTGAAAAAAGTAGAAAAAAGCAGTTTAGGGTGAGGGAGCGAAAAAGAGAAAAATATTTCAAATTGAAATTACCTACTAAGTATAGCTATGATAACTGACATTGATTATTTCATGGATTTTTGACCGCGGTATTTCTTTGATCCATTTTTTGCTCAGATTTTGAATTGGAATGTTGAATTGGTATTTTGCAGTAGTAGTGGCAAATGATTGAATAGCTTAGGGCCAATGTGCTAGTAGGATCTTTGTAATACATTTTTTTTGTTCTTGGTGTTTTACTGTACTTTTCCTTGTTCCGTGTTCCATAATCATGGGTTATAGCAATAAGACTGCTTTTATATTTGTGTTGTCTCACTACAACGGTTAGGGAAAACAACTGTCTCAGGTCCATAAGTTCCGTTTCCGTGTATAGTAGGTCTGAAGATTAATTGGGTGGTTTCTTGTAAATAACTTTCATTATGTATTTAGTATTGTTTCCAAGCTTCTCATATGGACGATATTTGCAGCCACCCAAGAAATTACTCCATAACTAAGGTGGCTCTGTACCAAAGCGTGGTACAGAATCCTCAGTTGTTCAGTAGACAAAATTTTTAGAAGGTATTTGAATATGTAGAGAGGGCATCTCAGTTTTTTTGTTACATAATGTGTGTATCTCATCTCAGATGGCTATCTGATTGGATGTTCATTGGAGTATTACCTCTGTGAACTGTCAAAGTATCGAAAACGGGAAGGTTATCACAGTAAGAAGTGAAGGTGACGTAATCGACTGTCAAACCATTCTGTTAGTTTTTGAAATTAGTTCTGCTTTATGTTTTAAGGTATTCCAGTCTCTCATTGAATAGGACCTATGTGTCATCGGCAAAACTTAACACCTCACCATTCAGCTCTAATTTGAATAGGTCATTTAGGTAGATATTGAAGACCACTGGACCCAGAACGGTTCCCTGAGGAAACTCTAAAACCATATTGATTTCCTGACAGTTATATTTTCCTAAGAAATTGGTCATACGATTTTTCATAACTGTTTCCATGATTTTTGCCAAGTTTGATATCAGAGAAATAGGTCGGTAATTTGAAACGATTTCCGTATCACCTGATTTAAAGAGTGGCTTGATTACTGATATTCAAAATGCTGAAGGAAATTGACCAATTTCGAAATATCTTTAAATCAAGTGAACGAGAGCTTCCGAGAAGACTTTAAATAAAAATAATATTATATCTAGGTAACCTTAATTCAATAATAATAAACACGTATAATGTTTAAGCCGAGGTTAAAGCCCAAAATTAAAATAAAAATCAATGTCCATATCACAAAATTGTGAATTGTCTAAAGCTTTGCCATACACATACCACTTAATTCTGTTGATTCTGCTTTGTCCTCTGAACACTCTATAAGTCTATATTATCCAACGTACACATCGATTTTATTATTAAATTAGTATTATGCTAAAACTAGAACTTCTATTCATACTCCATCAGAGCTTTTACTCGATATCATACACGGTTATCAATTCCGTGCTTATATCTTTTTGGTATCCTAGCAGCACCTTATAATTACATTCGACCTCACCTGGAGTAAACCGTTCACATATTCAGAATGTATAGCATCCAAACATACGCTAAAGCTTTCAGCTTCTATTCAGACGTTGTAGAACGAATTACCTAGTGACTAGTGAGGTTTTTCCAGATGCTTTTAACCACAACTACGCGGATGACGTCACAAACTCCGTATGTATATCAAGAGATGTCAATTTGAAAAAAAAAATCGACCTGTCTCAGGATTTCCCTTAAAATTCATATGCGTTAGAGATAATGAATTTATTCCATACATTTCCACCATACTGTATAATACCACTATAGAGCTCCAATTATTACTGGAATTTTTTTCGACAATATGAATTCTTTAAAAAAATTTCGTGTTGAAGAAAAAATTCAGTTTTTAATTGAACCAACAGGTATTCGGTAAGAACATTGTACACTGAAATATTATTGAAGTCTGTGTGTGGAAGAGAAAGGGAAGGTTCGACCTCGTTTCTCATTGGTCTAGACGCCAGGGAAGCATACAATTGGTTAGTTGACCGTACGGCTGTGTATAAACAGTAAAATAATATACAACTTTGACGAAATTGACTGAAAGTTTATGTCCTATTTCTATTATATTTACCGTGAGTTCCGTTAATCAAGATTTCAATAATCGTAGGACACGAATTTGATTCTTATTACCACTTGACAGTTTTCATAGTCAGCTGCTACCAGTCCACTAGCCACCAAATCCGTATCGGCTTTTTTGAAATATTATCGTAAATTGTGAATCAACAATTCAGTTCATCATTATTTACCGATACCGCCTGGATACATTGCATAATCATAGTTTCACCATTGGAAAACGCTATTAGTATTTTAAGTTAGGTAAATGTGAATGTCATTCAACTCATGAACGTCAAAAAAATTTCAATAGAATTTGATAATAATCACAAAATTCACCATATTGGAGTCGCCATTTCAATTTCATGCATTTTGCCATTTTGGATCCGCTATATTGAATTCATAAATTTTAACAATACATTCATAATCTCCGATCCTCTCCGATCCGATCCCCACATACCAATTTTGAATCGAATCGGACTATAATCACAAAATATCCGCCATATTAGATCCGCCATTTTTTGCATTGTCACTAGAATTATGCACTCTTGCCACATTCCAAATCAAAAGTGATTCAAATCAATTAACTTGGAAGATTTTATCACATTGTTTGTTTATCATTTACAAGTGAAGCTAATTAAAACCTTTTGAAAAAACATATCTTCCGGGGTTCATATTATTCGCGTGCTTGGAATATATCTAGCTATTTCATATCCTCATAAAAATTCCAGATCAATACACACACTCTCACAATCAAGTGGCGTGACCAAAGAAGGGCAAAGAGTGTAAAAGTAACCAACATGTCACCATCAGCGGTGGGGCATTTTAATAGACTTGTCGCACGCTACTTTCATATACTTCCAGACAAATTATCCGTTATTATTAAAGGTTGGGGCTGAGCCAAACACTTTTTTGCATTAGAGTACCTACTAGTGCAGACTGCCATTGAAATGTCAGTGGATGTTTTTTGTTCTCAGTGTTGAAATAATCGGTGTATGCTCTCAACGTATAAATCACGAGGATGTATAAAAAAACCTATATGTTAGTAGGCGGTCTGCAGATTCAGACGAACTTCAAAGAACAACCCTTTCATGTCGTAAAAGCGCACTTTAAAAATACATTCGTAGGTATATGGTTTTGACTAATTTTTCTTCAAAATAATGAAACTGATATTAATATTGATGGCTAAAACTACTTCGAAACACATTCAAACCACTTCGAACAATACGTATCAGAATGAAAAAACATTCACAATAATCAGGACCGTATAAGTTGATGGTTCCAAACTTTTTTTCCTATTCAACCGAATTCGTATCTCTGTAAAATCAAATGTAGCTCACCCCTATAACATTTTTTCCTAATGTATTCAATTGTTCTCTACCACTTTAGGTTCAACCCTTTTACTTTCATATTTTGAAATGGAACACCCGGTATTTTTTTGTATTTTAAAGGAAAATAATATTGTCAGTTGGTAAAATGACACCCCATTTGTCACCTTTTGGCATTTATCACCCTATTTTACGAAATCGTAATTATGATGATAAAATATCGATTGTATGGGTTCAAATTGTTCGTAAGTAGATGCCCTTCTTGAATCTCGAACTGAGCCTTTGTTCCATTCGAGAAATTGAGTAAACATCATGATCACGACTCGTAAACTCCAAATGAAACTGCGAAAAATAAAAAGTGAAACTTGATCGAAACCATCTTTTGCTGGCAACTTGATTCAAAACTAACCGTTAAACTCATTAAAGGCACTCTAGATTGAAATGGGATTTCATTGTAATCATAATAGATATGTTTTTTCTATTTTGGTTCAGAAGAGTTAAGCCCAGTTTACTTCTGAGCAATTTTGTATTTGGTGATAGCAGTGAAAAACTTTAATTCAGAGTGTGATTTGATTTGAATCGACCAATAAAAACAATAACAACATTGCATTTTTCGCCGCTGGTATCGCAAATATCAAAATCGCTCAACAGTAAACTGGGCTTTACGCTTGTGCGTCAGATTTTATTATTTTATCATTGTTATCAATCGAATATGTTTCTGTCAGTTATCGATATTGAATTAATTTTTTTCGATAAAATACTTCAACTTGTTGCAAAATAAAAAAAATAAAGACACGTTGTCAGTAGAAGGAATAGGGGATGGGAGACCGTGCAGGTGGATGTGCAGGTGGATGTGGATCTGGATCTGGATGTGGATGTGGCGGGTTTTGGAATACAGCGGTAGTGACAGTGCAGATGGGTGGTGGGTGGTTGTGGTAGCCTTTGAGCCGAAGACTGCATAGGCCTGACATTGCCAAGCCCACGTTCTCGCGCAGGTGCATAAAATGGATTGAATCTATTACAACTATTAGCTTTGTTCGCGGGTACTATTCTTAACCAGTTCAGGGACTATTCGCATGCGCAGTTTGAAAAACGGCGTTCGCGGTCCATACAATTCTGAATTTCTGGTAACAGTTCTGTGTTCGCGGATCCTTTGTAATTTTTTCATTACAGATTCCGAATCGGTTCTAGCAGTTCTAGGACTTTTGTTAGGACGGAAAGTTCGGTTCGGTTAGGCATGCGCAATTCGCGCAATATTAACCAGTATCGTCAGCTGTTTTATGTTTTTATTTCGGTGGAGCACAAATAAATATGAAAAACATTGATTTAAACTCTTCCTATTCGTAGATCAGTGAAAGTGAGTATGAAAAGAAATTGATTTACTTATACTTTAGAATATATTTGTCTTTTTCTAGTAATCTTTTTAATACTAGTGTGTCGGACCATTTATCGTTTAGCGACGAAGATATGGAAGAACTTCTAAAACTGATTGAAGTTCCCAAAAGCAGGGATTACTTTGAAGAAGTGGCACCACAATTCAGTGATGAACTTATTTGATTGCATGTCTTTCGCAATTTCCTTAAACATTTTCTTCAAGTTTTTTATTCGCAGTGAAAATTGTGTGTTTTTGTGAGTTCATTTATGACTCTCCTCCAAGTTTCGGCAAGAACTTCTAAATGAATGCTTATTATTACTTCCTTCGGTTTCACTCATTTTTCAAACAGAAAGCAACAGAAAGATTTGGTTACGTTAGTTCTTAGGAGTTCTCTTTTGGTTATGAAATCGTTCGCGGTGAAATTATGTCCTGAACCAGTTCATAATTAGACATGCGCGTTATGACAATCCTGAATTAGTTCTGGACTGGTTCAGAATTGGTTCAAGATGTTATCCGCGAACAAAGCTATTGAATTCCAAAGTTATGGACACGAGTAGTGTGACACAACATCGAGCGATAAACTACGACATCTAATGTCAAAAAGGACGGGGGCTTGGCAATTTCAGGCCACCCACCACCCACCTGAACTGTCACCACCGGTGTATTTCAAAACCCGCCACATCCACATCTAAATCCACTTGCACGTCCACGTCCACATGCCCTATTCCTTCTACTGTTGTCGCACTTGTCGTACTCCAAACAACGCGTGCGTCTTATAAAAATTGAAATAATAAAAAAAGTAAGTGAGGTTCATCAGTTCCGTTCAATTCCGTTCAAACCTGAGGGGATAGAAAACATTTGAATTAATCTATGAGTAGGTTGCATCTTCTGTTACTCCTGATATACATTTCATTTCCAGATGAAATTATTATATTTTCATACTCAAGATATTTATTTTGGCTGATCAAGTTTGGCTCTTCAAACTATTATGATACAGTCATTGTATACATCAAAGTATTCACAGCTCTAGGAGCCTACTCTGGCGTGCTGTGGCTTCCCATTGGAAGATAATAATAGGGTCCTAATCATTGCATATTCTGTAAATTGATTCTACCCTAGATATATATACCCATCCGATGATGAAGGTGTACTCTCAGGAGACCCAGTTCACTGTTCAGTTCGTCACCGGTTTATTTGTTTCGGACTTTGATAATGGTTAGGGAAGCAAATAATTGTTTACTCATCATGAACCTATCATGATACTCTAGTCAGCTTGGATCACATCTAATCTCGTGACAAACGTCTTCATAAACACTTTACCAGCCTCTGATAATATTGGTTTGTTAATAACGTAGTACTGGAAGAAAACGAGATTATTTTTTTTTAATCTCCTGACTGCACGAGAGGAAAACCAATAATGTTCGTGGAGGTACATCGCAATCTCAAATGGTATATTCCACTATGAATACATACATTTCCTATAACAAAAAAGCGTTTCATTTTATCATATCTATTGAAACCGACCGCGAAGCGGGAGGTATATTCTGTTGTCTGTCTGAAGTTTGAGATGTATAACCATACCTACCTCGAATATTTTGAAGTACGAATTGTATTCGATGCGATTATTTTTTGAGTACAAACGTTCAAACATAATCTTATATCACTTCTTATGATAAAGCACCGAATCAACTAATTTTCCGAAAACGTCAACATATTTTGAACTGGTTACTATGGAAATCCGAATATTTCTGAATTTATGATTGGTGGAGTTACTTGATGTATATGAAATTTTTTTGCGAGGGATTTGGCATTGGGAAACCCGTTTGCCACAGAAATGTTTATCCAAATATATTCGAAATTATACGAGGTAGCCTAGCTCATTTAGACGCACCGATTGATTGAGAATCGTACGAAAAAAATAATCAGGTGCATGTATATTATTATATTCAATACAATAATTATTGTTGTCGTGTTTGTTTATATGAAAAAGTTGAGTTCAAGATGCTAATCCTGTCAATGTCTTTGTTACCTCTGAAAGTGGTTCAGATTTTTCTACCCACTACCTTCACCGCGCTCAAGTTCATAACGCTAAAGGTGGAAATAAAAAAATCTGTAGGTTATAAAATCAATTGTTCATCGAAATAATCCGTTTTTATTCGCACATTTTCAATATGGAGAACTTCTAGAAACCATCGAATCGTGAGAAATGAAAATGAATTCTTATTATCATTCACTGTCTTCTGCAGTTCTATATAAGCAATGCATTTATTTCCACACGTTCATCGCCAAATCAATTTCTCTTGGTATAAACTTTTCGGATAGTCTCATTCCTTATACTTTTCAGTGTCATCTGCAGATGTTGGATTCTACAGTTACCATTGGATTATTTATCTTGAGTTTCCAGAATGCATTCGTATTCACCGCCATATTCTGACAGCCGTATTTCCATTTTCAAAACCTGAAAAAGTTACAATACGAATTAAATCATGATAAGGGTTTGTCTCCATTCGATTTCAAAGGTTATTTATTTACTCAGTTATGTACAATATCCACACAAGCACTGTTGGAAATAGTATATTACACAACAAGTGTGGAAAATGACATATTTCACACGAGTAGTTTTTCAGCACGAGCCGCATAGCGGTGAGTGCGGAAACGTAACGAGTGAAGGAAATGCACTTTTCAACAAGTTTTGTACACTATTTTTCCTACGACTCCCAATATATACTTTCATTTTGCGGGAGGTCTTGTCAAAAATGTAACTTGAGCGGTCTCTATAATTTCAGGTGGTTTTGATTCAATATCAAGTACTGTTTTTTTCCATATTCAAGATGATATTTGAATACTTCTCCGACAATTTTTCATTATGTGACTGATTGATTGAGTTAGTTTAGTTTGGACAATTTTTATTGATATTGACACCAGCGTACATAATCAACTTTGACATACGCCTGCTAGCGCCAGTAATCACGCAACCAGGAATACAGAATCATAGAAGTACGTAGTGCGCAAGCGCGTACGAGTTACTCGAGTTAGTGCGTCCGACTCCTTGCAAACATCTGTGATACCAGAGAATCTTCTCTTACGTGATACTGTGATATCCATACGTCCATGGTGATATCAAACTGATGCAAGCAGCAAGCCGCGCATAAAACTGTAGCCGTACTCTTTTGAATGATCTCACCCGCTGTCATCAACATCGAAATAGTGGAACTATAGTAGTATAGTAGTATAATAGATGAAGAACTCTCGGTATAATTCGAAACGAGACAGAAATTTCAATAGATAATATGAATTCGATTTGAGAACGCTTATATATTGACAGTGAGTACCTTCGCAATATACCTAATTATTTCTATCAATTCAGGCGACCGTTATGGTATTTTTCATATCAACACTTGTGCTTTTTTTCTTTCAAATAAACAATACCATGGTGATATGAACTACTTTCTGAATAACAAAACAGTGTGATTATTGACGTTTTCATACGTGGTCGTAGGAAAATATCATGAATTGAACTGGCGCTAAACCAATGTTTCGATCCAAGCTGCGGTTTTGTTATAAGTAGTGCCCTACGTCAGATTTGGAACAAATTTATTGGAAAAAATGCATTTTACAATGTGACTTTTGTTTGTGTCGTCGGAAGCAATTAGATGAACCATTTACGTTTAGGTTCATTACTGAAGTGAATGTTGGGGGTTGTAAATTGTGTTGACGCTAATGTGAGATGTGTGTAGGATTGCAGGAAGTGTAGGAATCAGATTATCTCACATATAAATAGACTTAGACTAGACGACTTTATCATTTCTTAGGAAGGGTCTATTTTCCTTCTCTACCCAGAACCTAACGTAATCTTACAGTGAAACTATATATAAATGGCCGTTATTTGTCTGCGATTCAAATACTTTTTATTATTTCTCAGATTTGTTTATATAAAGCACCGAGTAAGCCTCAGAAAGTTGAAGGGGATTTCAGTATTACAGTAAGAATACAAGTGATTGGCATTTTTTATATCTCACTTTGATGTTTCATAAAAACAATTAAGAATTCTTTGAACCAATCACTGGTTTTCATTGATTTTCAGCCAAAGTAGAGTGTCATTACCTACTACAAGGAATGTTCGTTCATGACTTTGTACTTGCAATCATCAATTATTGTTAAAGTTCATTGATATGAATCGATTATTTGATCATGAAAAAAAAAGAAAATAACACTCTATTTTTAAACAAATATTCGAAATGACCCCTATTCACTGCTTGAAATTTTTTTGATGTCATAAACCAACTCAATAACTGACTTTCAACAGTTTCGATGAGATGCGGTAATTTGTGCATTAGGTATCCTATGAACGGTTATTTCTCGAACATCGATATCTACAAAAAAGTTTTTTAGTTTAATGTATGATTAATAAAATACCTTGAATTGACTGAATATTCGAAGTAAGTGATGAAATACAGGGTTCCATTCAAAAAATGCCACGCAACAAAAAATCACAAAATCTGGCAACATCGATTATTCGATATTTGAACTTTAGTGAATTTCTTTGATTTCACACTTGTCGTTTTGGAGATATTCAACTGTTCTGGTGATTCATTCAATGCTGCTATGTGTCTAGATTTATAATATAATGAATTGAAATTTGTCTTTCAAAATATCAAAATCAGTTTTCCTACGTACGCCACTGTTCAAGTTGCAATCATGTGTATATTGAAGCCTGATGTCTTTATGTAGGTACTAAATATTACCAAAGCATTTTACAAAAAAATGGTTTGGTTGAAACGGATTTTTTTCCTTCCTAACCATGAGTTGTTTGATATTATGAAGAAAACAAATACACAAACCATTATAAACACCCGTCAACTTGAAGTAAATATAAAAAAACGCAAAAAATCTAGTAAAATATTAGATTTTTTTGTTAATAAAGACTCACACATCGGTGGTGATAACTCAACATATTATTATGATGCATGGTTAGAAAGATATAAGAATCCATTATTACCAAACCAAAGTCAACTATGATTCCCACTTGGGAAACTTCAACTTAGGCTATAACTCGAAAGTGCCCCTTTTTATTTAAATTTTCTCGACGTCACTGGATTATACAGGCGAAAAGTGCCTTGAATGTGAGAATTATCATCTCATAAAAGTCGAAAAATCTAACTTTTGTTTCTAACTCGATGAATGTTTGTTTTCGCCAATGAACTTATCTCGAAAAAATAGATCAACGATGCGACCCCCTATGATGGTTACCGAGTAACCCTATATAAACATCGAAATTTGCCCACCCTGTACAATATCGATCGCGATAACCCTCATAAACCTACATAGTGAAAAAAAATACCCCAGTTCACACCAGCGAACACCATAGATCTTATTGCTTACGCTAGATCCGGCATCCTGTAGTAATTTGTAGGCCAAGAGGGGTATGATCACGTGGTACAACACATGTATGGACAAAAATGAAAACGACCAATCAATGGCCTAGTACTTTTAACCCCCCGGACCTACAAAACAAGTAACCTGGATAACGGATCTAGCGTAAGCAATAAGATCTTTGGCGAACACCTTTTGGTGTCCCCTGAGGTCCTGATTGTTTTAGTGTCAGTAAACAGTAAACACCAGCATATTATTCATCACTGTTAATGTTATGTGACTTTTCCCATAGGTATTTTTAATAATCGAACCCAGTTGTTAGTAACACTAGTGTTACTGCTGAATTTAGCAGAATGAACACTTTGGTAGTGTTTTTTATGCATTTCCGAAAGTGCGATTCGACACCGCAGTGGTGTGATGCATATTTTGTGATATTCTTGATACTGAATCCTACCTCCACGTAATTCTCTTCGTTGCGTTTAACCACTGAGCAGGTACATGCGAATACTTTTCTGGTGGGAAGGAACAACATATCATGAGTATGTTCATAGGCGAATCAGTGCTTTTCTCCACCACCTCCGGGGATTGTCACTAGGTTGGATTACCAATTGAAATTTAATTTATATGTAATGATGATAAACTACACCTTTTCCAGTTGTATTTCAGAAAGCGTCAAGTTGATTTCAGAATAGTCACTTGTATTTCAGAAAGTATCAATTGTATTTCAGAATTGTGAGTTTAATTTCAGAAAGCGTCAATTGTATTTCAGAAAAGTCAACTGAATTTCAGAATTCGTCGTTTGAATTTCAGAATATATCATTTGTATACAAATGACGCATTCTGAAATTCAATTGACTATTCTGGAATACATTTGACGCTTTCTGATATTGAACTCACTATTCTGAAATACAATTGATGCTTTCTGAAATCGAACTCGCTATTCTGAAATACAATTGACGCTTTCTGAAATTCAACTCACTATTCTGAAATACAATTGATCTCGCAATTGATACTTTCTGAAATACAAGTGACTATTCTGAAATTCAATTGACGCTTTCTGAAATAATCTTGATGGTTTCTGAAATACAACTGGAAAAGGTGTAGAAGAAGAATTTAGGGACAATTCGGTTGATGACGAACTGTTTCGGCTCATCAATCCTGATCAGTGGCTTTAGGGCATTGGCCAATTGATACCGATCTATCAAAATCATCCAATATATCATGCCCAATATTGAAATTGGCAGAAGTTATAAGGTTCTAAGATCGAACAGATGAGCGCATGAACTTCACACCATTCACATGCTTACATACAGTATTTTCATTAATTTATATCAAATCTGGTGTTTTCAGAATGCGATACTTAACGAATGATTATTGTCACCAAATTAGATAATCTATACACCGCTTCGATTCCATCTTGATATGACACGGTGTAACCTGGTGTTAATTTTATATAATAGGTGTGTTTCATGCGTCACGTCCACATTCGTGTAATTTTTCACTACTAAGATCAGAATTAACACTCAACACTCAATTGTGAAATATGAAATAAAAAGGACACAACTTTGATATTGAGGTGTTGATTTCGTCGCAGTTTGCTCTAAAATCCATTTTATTGAAATTACACCCAAGTTTTTCTTACTGTGTACCGTGTAGGTACCGTGTTACCCTACATAAACATCGAAATTTGCCAACCCTGTACAATATCCTTTGGTTTTCGATCGCTATGTCCCTCATAAAGTGAACCAGCATCTATATTACCTACCTATATTATTGGTATCCTCGAGCGCTATACGACATGCGGGGGAAATTTCCCGAAGAAAACAGGTGTACCGTAATATAGAAAATATTGAGTCGAACCAATGATTCGAGGGTGTGGAGGAAATTACAAGGAAAATTACTTCAGCAGAAGGCTACCGACAGAAATATCAATAAACTTCCCCTTCGACGTAGCGTCTATCTCACACAGTTATGTATGCAAAAAAAAATTTTTATTAGATTTACCGATTCATATACTCTGGAATATAGTTGAATTTACTCAAATCTGAGTTATTTGGAAGGGATTGAATTTGATGAAGAAATGTTCTGGTGTCATCCAGAGAGAAATGATTGCTCCTACATATCCGCAAGATATCAAACCGTAGATTTTTCGGTTGTAAAATTATACTCTTATATTGGAATCACTAGTAATACCCGATAGTTTAAACCACTAGACTACACTACTGAATTATACAACTGATGATTCATTGAGAAATGCGCATATATACCATAAGGGTAGTTGAAGGACACCGAGGTGCTCCCAAATAACCCATATTTTATGGGTCTATAGTTCTTCATAACCAAGATACAGGATGATTTGTTGATTTTTCAAATTTTTTCAATTGATCTCAATTTATGAACCACCCTATACATTTTTATGATATTTTTTACGTAATGTTATTTGTCCACAGTGGTGTCGATCAATAAAAGTCTCATTTCAGGTCCGGTCTTTAAAAAATATAAAGTAGGTTTTAAGTCGAAACAACACCCTGTATATCAATATTTTGAAACTTTTTTCATAGATTTGGAAAGAGCAGAAAAAACTTAGTAATATTATTTGTGTTTGGTGTTTCCACTTATTACCTTATGTCAAATCTAGATGTTTCGATAAAATAGGTGGCACAAAATTAACAAAACTAAATTTCCTTTCCCAAATGGTACTTTTTCAGCTTCAATCCACGGAATCATCACCTATTTCAATGGATTCCAATTTTATTGATTAACGAGAGAACATGTCCTTATTTGAAACAAATTATTATTATACCAATGACAAAACACCTTGTATGCATAAAAAATTGTCACAACATTTTTTGTTCATTGATGAATAAAATCATTTTGAACAATAATAACGTTGCAACAAATACGGGAATCCAGAAATTATTAGGAGAATGAGAAATAGTTGATGATCTCATGGATCAAAGCTGGAAAAGTACCATTTTGGTAAGAACATTTTTTTTCAATTTTGTGCGATCTCATTCTATCGAAACGTCTAGATTCGATTCTAGTATACAAGGTGTTTTAAAGTTAGTCATTGGTATAATAATAGTTTGTTTCGAATGAGGATCTCAAAATTTGAATTCAGAAATCAAGTTAATGAGGAAAAGTTGATGATTTCATGGATTGAAGCTGGAAAAGTACCATTTGGGAAAGAAAATTAATTTTTTTAAATATTGTGCCACTAATTTTATCGAAACATCTAGATTTGACTAAAGTTAATAAGTGAAAAAGTTGTATGCGGAAACACCAAATGCATTGAATTTTTTAGTTTTTTCTGATATTTCCAAATCTGTGAATGAAATTTCAAATAATTGATGGTGTTTTTCGAGGTGTTGTTTCGACTCGAAACTTACTTTTTTTTGTAAGGTCGTATCTAAAATGAGACTTTCCTTCATTATGTTGATCGACACAACTGTGGACAACGAACATTACGTACAAAATATCATAAAAATGTATAGGGTGGTTCGTGGTTCATAAGTTATGATCAATTGAAAAAAATAACAAATTTTCCTGTATCTTGGTTATAAAGAACGATATACCCATAAAATATAGGTTATTTGAAAGCACCTCGGTGTCCTTCACCTATACCCTTACGGTATGCGCATTTCCCAATGAATCACTCTTTATATACAATTCCCTTTGTGTTGCTAGAGTCAACGAAACCATCAGTGACACAGTAAACGACGCAAAAGTTAGGTATAGGTACTTATTTTATTTTCCTTGTTGATGTTTTTCAAAAAATTTCACTTCTCCCGCCTGGTGAAAAACCGAGGGGGAAACCGCTGACCAAAATGGTGTACACTACTTCCTTCAAATGGCTTACTTCCTTGTACTTCCCGGGAAGTACGCTGGACTTCCTTCATACTTCCTTTACTTCCTCTATACTTCCTGTACTTCCCGTACTTCCTCTGTACTTCCCGTACTTCCTACGCACTTCCTGTACTTCCTACTTACTTCCCGTTCTTCCTTTACGTACTCCCTATACCAATAGGGTCAAAAATAGAGAATTTTGTTGACATTTTCCACTCATCAATTGCGAAGTAATTATACTGGGTTAGTCAAGACTTATATGGCCGTATGATGACTTTTCTGATGATTTTTCTTATGGGAAATGTACAGGGTGGCTGGGATCTCGTAAACCGTGAGATATACGAGTCGGTTAAATTATGGCAAAGTTGCGCAATTTGATGCCTAACAAAATGCTATTCTGAAACTTGGAAAATTCCGAATACTTGGAAAACACCAATTTAATCCCGCACATTTTTTGAAACATCGAACTGTCATACTTTGACGAGTGGTTGTGACTTTTTATCTCTGAAGTTAAGGCTTTTTCAATTTTCAACAATTGCAATTTATATATTAAAGAAAATAGAGAAATTGTCAATTTCTTTCATAGAAACATCTGAAAATCAAAATTTCTTATAGCTCATAGTTTTTGGACTGTCCAAAGGTAACAAAAAATGAAATAAAAAATCCAGGTCAGTATTTAAAAAAAATAACTTGATTATGGTTTCTCGAAGACGAAACATCAGATTTCAATTTCGAAAACGCTATCTTGTAGGGAAGAAAAAGTGACCATGATGAAGTGTTATCCATATCGATTAATTTCTTCAAATAATGCCAGAAAAAATAAAACAGTTTTACGAAATTTCGATTTTTTTTCGGATACAGAACAGCATTTTGTTGGGCATCAAATTGCGCAACTTTTCCATAATTTAACCAAACCTGTATCTTTTACAGTCTACGAGATCCCAATGATTAGGCTCGAATTCCAGCCACCCTGTACATCAATCTGTACCACATTTATGAAATAGTTTTATTAGTCTCAAGAAATCGTGGTATATCAAATTTATGTTTAATCCACCGATCTATCACACCTGGAAGAATTATAGAGATATTGGGTGTGACAACTCATAAACTTCATAATTGGTGAAAACGGCTTACAATTTCCTGCTTCAACTTTTGATCAACTATCTAATATCATTTAATTGAATTATATTCAGGGTAGTTCAGAAATCAAAATTCTCAGCCACCATCATCATTCATCACCATATACCTGATGACAGATAAAAAACTTAAGAAAAACAATCAACAGATAACCAACCTGACATAGATGAAACGAAAAAACTTAAAAAAATCAGAACTATATATTTGTCACATTTTTCCTACATTATTCGCTAAAAGTGAAAATATTCGGAAGAGGGGTGAGTTCTAGGTGAAGTAATAATGCAGAATATTGAAGATAATACCCACCTAATTAACCAAGTGAAAGTATATAAATCAGTTACAATCAATTAAAAGTAGTTGAAAATGTTGAAACGAACTATGTACCTACTTACTCAGGACAAGAGGGGGGCAATATCGAAAATATACAAAGAAAAACGGGAAAATGCGGATCAAGAAAGTGAAATTCAGCGCAATAAAGGGAAATGCGAGTCAATAAAGAAAAATATACGGGGCAAATGGCATTGAACGTCGAATTCACTTGTGGCAGCAGCAAGTCGGTATATACTAATTCAAGTGATAAAAAACACAGGAATATCCATCAACGCCACGGAGAAGTCACCGCGTGGGCATTTCGAGAAATATATACTTCCTCATACTTCCTCGTACTTCCACATACTTCCATTTCCTTCCTCGTACTTTCTCGCACTTCCCCGCACTTCCCCGCACTTCCTTGTACTTCCTCGTACTTCCCCGTACTTCCCTATACTTCCCGAGTATTTCTTAGGGCTGTACACCAAACTTCCTCAGCGTTTTCCCCCTCGTGAAAAACTATTCCTATTATCAATCTGCAATCAAGTAAATCAGCACATACATACTTGTATATAGGATTTGTGATGGAGTTGGCAACAAATTGCCGTGTTTAATGATTAATCGGTAGGACGGGTGGATCTCAAGGTTTATTGTAAATGTAATGCAAGCTGAGCATAATTTTTCAAATAAATTGGTACAAGTTTATCATTGGATGCAGTCGATAAGAATCCTCGGACTTATCCTGATCAACCCTTGCAGTAAGCAACCTGCCTGGAAATTCTGCCGAAAAAATAGTAACCTATCCCATCTTGAATATGCTTGCCATGACTCATCGAATACCGAACTCCAAAGTCCAAAAAGGTAGAAACTTTCAGACTTTTTGGATGATGGATGATGCTCTGACGCATTATCAACAAATTTCGTGAGTATTTTTGGTGATTAATGTCAAGCCTACCAACGCGATTTTATGTGACGAACATTTGAAGACAAGAATCCTATCTGGGACGTACGGTATACAAAGAATTTTGTTGAATGAAAAAGAGATGCGGAATATTAAGAGGGAGGCTTAGAAATGAAAATAAAATGTAACAATACCAATGCTTGGATAAGAAATACTGAATATTACACAGAATATAGAAGAAGGAATAAATGACAATGGCTCAGGATCGATAATGCGGTGGTGGCTGAATAACATGGCAACAAGGATAGAAACATAACGTTTTCTCTTTTCCTGCGTCGGGATCGAAGAAATTCAGCAGAAAAACTTATTTGATATGGTCAGTGTTTTTCCACCTTCAGTCATAAAAACTACCGTTTTTCAAGTCACATCTTCACTTTCGTGATATAGTATAAGCGTCTGATGTATTAAGCACATTTATCATCAATGATTACATTCACGGTAAACTGAAATACCTTCAGGGATCGTTCGAGTATGTGAGGAGAGTTTTAGTCATTATTAACCCCCCTCTCCTTCCTTTTTCAGCGAAAATAATAAAATTCATTATACCGGCATTGCCCCCCTTTAAACGCTTACGTGAGCTTATTAAATTATCTATTTTCAAGCAAGTATTATCAATGAAACAAACAATTTACGAGGCGAATTCAGTTATTATCTTTCGTGTTAAATACTCGGTTAACTATTAATTAAATTGAAATATTCGGTTAGCTGTGTGCAAGTGGTAGTTCAACACCAAATATATCGAACTAACATGATAGGCAACTCACGAGGCAACTTATATGGAAACAATCATCTGAATACGTACCATTTATTATCCAGCTATAACGTCTCTACCTCGTGTTATATCATAAAAAACATCACTCTTTGATAATTAAGACCGAGCAGGAAGGATCTACAAGCAATTTTCGATATCGTGAACGGAAATAAACATTTTTATATATATCGATGGAAAAACTCATATACCGACAGGGCTCTGCTTTATCAATATTTATGGCCCTCTCTTTTCCTAGGGGTTCTGTGGGGACCAATTCCGAGACAATCTCGAGATAGGGTGTAGGTTTCCAGGGTCTCGGATCTTTCTGGGCAATATCGCGTTTTCATTGTGCTCAGCATTCGCATTTCTGTTGAAATAATTGGGAAATTCACTGTATATGCAGAGGTGGAATGATTATTGAAATAGAAAACATGGAAACATCAGCATATTCGTGTATATGCGTATCTAGTAAGTACCTACCTAGTGCTTTAATCACGTGTTGAGGGAGTAGCTTTTTTTCTTGAAACGATGAAACTTATTTTCAATTTTCCTGGTTACTTATCGGGAACTATGTTGATTTAATCTCATAGTAGTGGTCACTGTCACTACCTACCTCATACAATGTGTCCAGATCGATTTAATAAATTGCTTTCTTAGACACTATAAGATATTGTGAGAAAAATGAAAGGAGAAAGTTTCAGGCCATTATGTTTATATAGTTTAATCGCAGAGCGGTTCTATCCTTTCTAACTAAAACACGAGATTTTGAAAATGTAACACATACTTTTTTTTCATCTTTGAAAATTCAACAATTTGATGACTTTATTCAAATTCGTTTCTGTACATGGGGATCTCGTAAACGATAAGAGATAGAGTGTCAGTTAAATTGTGGCAAAGTTGCGTATTTTAGAGACCTACCTATTCAATGATGTGAAGAAATCGAATTTAGCTCTTTTGGTTCTGGAGATATACAGGAAAAACCAAAAAATCCCAAATTATTTATTTGCCTGTATCTTCTTTATTCGCAGACATATTGAAAATCTATCCACATTTTGCTATTGGCACTTCATGTGGGCTATCAGAATATGTTCACGAAACTTTTATA
This sequence comes from Chrysomela aeneicollis, assembly GCA_029955515.1. Classification (NCBI taxonomy): domain Eukaryota; kingdom Metazoa; phylum Arthropoda; class Insecta; order Coleoptera; family Chrysomelidae; genus Chrysomela; species Chrysomela aeneicollis. The sequence continues at coordinate 5,606,064 of JARUHQ010000009.1, read as the reverse complement.
CAGGGTGCCACCCCCATCTTTGAATTTTTAAATACGGACCTGTATTTTTCCAAATTCGATTTTCTCACATCATTGAATAGGTTTCTAAAATACGCAACTTTGTCACAATTTAACCGACACTCTATCTCTTATCCTTTACAAGATCCCCATGTACCTACAGAAACGAATTTGAATAGCCCTGTATATTTACGGACCGCGACTTCATTAATATCCTAAAGTTTTGCCTCACAAATTTCCAAATTTGTTTTGTCATCGAGATGAGTCTTATAAACCAAGCTGTTCAGGACCTATGTTTATAAGATTTGTGAGAACTGACACTCTGATGTATCTTGAAATTGAACCGGACCCATGTTTATATAAACTTTTTGTCTTATGATAATCACCCCAGAAATTACCTCTTGAAGTTAAGCCACGTACCGTAAAATGGGATGAATAGAAACTGGGGATAAAATAGAAAGAAAAATGGAGCTTTCATTGAAAAAAACATAAATTTCTTAAATTCAATTCGATGCTTCAAATCATATATTATGTAATTTACACACTGCATGTCTAACAATAAAGTGATTTTCAGTGATTTGCTATTGAAAACATTGTATGTCTGTTATTTTACTTCACCGCATTTAACTTAATTCAACTTATGTGCCAATATAAGAAAAATAATAGGAAAATCAAATAGCAAGCTAGCCGATTGGTCTCAGACTCGGTCCCAGAAATGGACTAATATATCCTATATTCGTATATTTGACTCTAAAATTCCGATATATTTAGTATCTTCTGAAATATTTTTTTCCTAACCTTACTTCCCTTGTTCTCATTATCCTGTTGTTTCTATTGACCCGCTGTTCCTTTTTTTTTCGATTTCATGTAGTTCTGAGAGACCGATTTTCCAATAATTTACAATTAACCAAAACGATCTCAATCAAGTTGGTAGGTATATTCGTTAATCCCCCCTCACCAGTATTTCTCTCAAACCAAAGTTTCTTATCGTGCCAAAGATACTGCTGTAAGAATCAATACAGCAGATCTATGTAAAAAAAATAGGACACAGTAAAATAAACTTGGGTGTAATTTCAATCATACGTATTTCTGAGCAAACTCCGACGAATACAACACCTACATATCAAATTTGTGTCCTTTTTTTATACATTTCACAATTGAGTGTTTAGTGGTGTTAATTCCGATCATAGTAGTGAAAAATGATACGAATGTGGTGAAGTAGAACGATTCTGAAACTTAATAATTCTTGAAATTTAATAATCTCATTATTAATCAAATCAAGTCGTTAGAATGTATAACTATTTTTAAATTTTTTCTAGATTTTTAACTATTGTCTGATAATGGCTGTTAAGCCGAAACTAGTTACCTAAACTATCTTATTTTTCATTATATTGTGTGGTCGACCGACTTTGAGTTTTTATTTTGATTTGATTCAAATTTGGGCCACTTTGAGCATGATTGATTCTCATTATTCTCAATATTCTCATATATTCTCAATATTAACGTGAACGCACAAAAAACACATCATAAAAAATTAAAACCAAGTTACACCATGTCATATCACGATAGAATCGAGGCGGTGTATAAATCATCTAATTTGGTGGCAACGATCATTCGTTAAGTATTGCATCTTGAAAACACCAGATTTGATATAAATTAATAAAATTATTGCATGTTGGCATCTGAATGGTATGAATTTCATGCGCTCATCTGTTCGATCGTAGAACCTCCGAACTTCTGCCAATAAATGGCACTGACGTCCTTCCTACCGTACCTGATTTCAATATTGGGCTAAATATATTCGATGATTTTGATATAGAACAGAATCAATTGGCCTAGACCCTAGTGCCACTGATCAGGATAAATAAGCCGAAACAGTTCATCATCTGAATTGTCCTTGTCCCTAGGTCTACTTTATCATCATATTAATTATATGTCAATAGGTAATCCAACTTAATGAAAAACACCGGAGGTGGTGAAGAAAAGCACTGATTTGCATGAACACACTCATTATACGGTGTTCCTTCATACCAGAAAAGTATTTGCATGTACCTGCTTAGTGTTTGAACGCACCGAAGTTAATTTCGTGGAGGTAGGAATCAGCATCAAGAAAATCTCAGAATGTGCATCACACCACTGCAGTGTCAAATAGCACTTTCGGAAAAGACGGTGTTAGCTGGTATTAGCTGGTTTATTTTTTTTTTCACTGTGTATGTTTCATATCTTCATGTTGATTGAAAGTATATATTTCATTTTTCCGTAATTGAATCTTGAATTGAATTACTACACCCTTTCTTCTGATTTGTATCTGCGTTGTTCAATCGCGATTTATTTGATTAAACAATCACACTGGTTCTATCCACCTCGCTTGGAGGGTGAAGAGAATATCACAGTAATTTTTTTTTATTAATATGTTATTTATTCTCAATTGCCTTCTCATCTATCAACCATAACACATCATATTTTCCATTTTTCAGCTCATCGATAAAGTGAACACAAACTCGGCCATAGGGTCCAACTTAACCCTATTTCACAGTGCTTAAATTACACCCTGTATATTGCTCTACTCTGTATAATGAGCGTTACCAGTAAAGATTGAAGATGGCGTATCATTTCCAAAGGAAGATACTTCCGGACAGAGCTAAAAACCTTGTGGAAAAGAAAGGAAAAGAAATGGCCTCTCTATTTCCATCGACACTGAAATCGATACAAATAACACAGAAATACGACTCGCTGTGTTCACTTGACGCCATTTCCCTCAGATGATATACGCTCCTTCTGATACAATTTTGCGAATTTTCCTATCGTGCATGTTGCATCGGGGGTAAACGGGTGTGTCAGTTTACAGTTTCTTGTTTGATTGAATCGATAAAACGGGTAAGTCGATAGAAGCAATTCGCCATGATGCGAAAGCCTTCGGTACTGAAAGTTGGCAATTCAATTTGAGACCGAGTCTGAAAGGAAGGGTCAATTATTGTATCCTATTGGTTTGTTATTGATGTTTCATTTTATAAAGGAGTAATAGGAATAGAAACTTTCAAATCTCAAAAATTATTCGGATTGTATAATAAAAGATTATATTTCGTTGAGTTCGTCCTATTGGATTGTATGAATAGTTGTTTTTCTATGACTGTTGAAAAATGGACCCTTTTCATGTAACATTTTCGTTGAGTACTGGCTACACAAAACAAGCCACGCCCCGTGTGTAATAGCCTTTACACAACAGGCTACGGCCAATCAGCGACGAAGTAGATTCATTACCTACAAAACATTTGACACCAGTTGTACAAAACTGAAATGGAATTTGGGGCATGCAGTGCAATGTTTGAATCAGACTCGCCATTAAATGTCATAATTTGACAATACCTATGTACCTACCTGGGGTTATTTAACTGACTTTGTGTTAAAATGGATTCAGAAAGCGAATACGAATTCAACTACACTCCATTAGAAGTGCTACAAGCTGCCAGTTTGAGTACAATCTATAAAATTTCTTACCCACTCGATTGAAAAAAAAACTGTTTATGTAATGTTAAAATTCTCCTTTTAACGGGAAAGGGTTCTTAGCAAGTACTTGTGCACGCATACAGTAGGTTCGAGTCTCAAATACCTAAGTACTTTTTTTCTTGTTTCTCTTAAAAAATTGTTGGCTTTTTTAATATTCACTTTTTATTAGCTTTCAAAATATATTTATTCGACAAAAAACATTGCAATTTGTCTTTTCAATGAAATATTCTTTAAATATATAGTCCTTTTGAATTGAATGGTGAACACTCACAGTCATAGAAAAAGTATAGTATTCTACTTTCGTGTAATGGTTATTACTAATTCGAATGATTTCATTATCATGAGTAATAGCTTCATTACACGCTCGTTGAATAATATTAGTCAGCGTTGTTCATCTTAACTATTTCGAGAGGGATATTCTACCTGATTTTTCAATCAGAGTGAAGAGAAATTATTAGTATCATTCGTTCATTCGAAAAATGTTTCATGATAGAGATATATCTTGAAATGTATCATATCTTTTTGCTATACCTGCCTAATTATTGACGTAGCAATCTTCTTGCATCGATTCAAGTTATTTATTATATGATTGCTATCTCGATTGCTACGAACGGTGCAACTACGTGTACGTTAACCTTTTCGCCAGTCGGATGGAATTACCTAATTTAGATAAGGAAAGTGCAATTGTGTGCATTTCAATTTCGTTCGTGTAACGGTACACCGGAAATTCATCAAACCACAAGGATTATCATTATTATATAAACATATGAAACAATAATGTCCTTTTTTATGTTAGATTAGGTTTGATATTTTTATTGTAAACAAACGAAAAACGATAAGATTTATACGATAATTATATTTATATATATTTTTTCACGGTAGCTTCGATAACAACCATATTTATATCTAATTACGCAGTTATAACAATATTTGTACCTGTAGGGATTAAAGAATGTTTATCCTCTTTATGGCGGTAAATAACAAAAATAAAATGAATATCTAGTTAAGCTGTTAGGTTTCAATTCTACTGGGACTTCTGTAGGGAACTAATGTTCCTCCCTTTCGATATTATTCATGTATTTAATTGCACAGATATTAGCTCAAAATCTGACGGAAAAGGAACTAACAAGAAAGTATTTAACGTGCACCAAAATTGCCCAGTTACATAAGGAGGTATTAGCACACGGCCTGACTATCGTGGGTTCTCTGTATAATAGCCCTTGGGTTCCTCTAATAAAAGCCAACAATATCTCAAACTCTGAACATTTAATCACTTAGATTAAAAATTAGTCAATGAAGTTATACCATCAAGTATACCCCTAATACTCAAATGATATTTTAACCAATAAAGACAAGGTAACATGAACTGAAAAGGGCGCAAGGGAGATCTCTCTTGGGTCTTACACAATAGAATTAATCATGGAGCATTTGCCATAAGGGTACATTCCTCAAAGTGAAATACCAATGAAAAAAAATATATGATGGGTCATAGGGTAAATCAATTGGAAATATGGTGACCACTTAGCTGGCTCCTCTAAACCACTAATCTTGGCGTGGGTGATGGATAGTAAGGTCCTGGTCCTGAGCAGGCTCCTGTCAATCCAGAACAGCCTGACACCTGGCAGCAGGTCGCTCGGGTAATGGACGTGAACCGGGCATGATGGGGCCTCTTCACTTGGAAAACTGCACACAGGTGTAGCAAGACTACCCCAAGAAGCCCTATAGGGGGCCAGCAGGACTCCATACAGGGGAACGAGATCCTCGGTGGAAGGTGAATCCCTAAGTTAAAAGCCCTACCAATGGAATTACCATGATGAAATCCAATAACTCTAGTAAGGGTGTTACTTACGTTGATGATGAGTGGCTTTGAAGAAGCTGTCTGAAGAGTGTTCAGACAGAAAGGCTACCAAAATGGCTGGTCTGCCGGTCGAGTCCGCACAAGGCGTAGGTGTGAAAATACATCAAAATATCAGCTGGATATTTATCGCCGAATCTCCCAACAACTCTTCACACCTTGACTTTCTCTCACGAGAATTTAATCCCACAAATAAGGGCAATTTCTTTAAAAGAATTGATCACAAACCGGAGAAAACAAGCAGCCAAACCAATCTTTTTTTTGACGGTAGCAACTAGTGGCAGCACCTGTTAGTCGCTCCAATTGGAAGCATCTAGACTTTTCTTGAAAATGCCAAAAGACATAGACGTACCTACCAAATCTTAAATCAAACAAATTGACGAATAGTTTCGTTCCAAATCGAATCTCACTATATACCCTTGAATCTCATCATAATGCTCCCAAAATTGCATTTCAATAACTTTCAAGACATTTTTATGCAAAAAAAAATAATAATTTATTTTATTGAACCCCTTGCAACGCTACTGACGTCAGTAGGTCCAGCCAGCGGTCGATGAGGTCACGGTCAGTATTCTCAGTGGTCAGTGGCCAACTTCAAGTGTCTGCTCCAATGTCCCTTCGGCCTAATGCCTAACGTGCCAAAAATTTGCTGTCATACGTCGAGCCTTTTGTCGAACATCATAACCTGGAATTTCAGCGAACCAAAACAATAACAATTTGTTACAACTACTTGATCGATTAGTTGACCTGCGACTTCGAGATAAAAGGAAACGACTTAAAATATGGTAAGTATACCCTTCCCCGTAGGGTTTGTTCATCTTTAAAATGTCTACTTTATTTTTAGGTTCGATTCAGAATGTCAACATTGGGGAAATTGATCGAGGAAAACGAGGATTTTATAGTGTTAGTGAGCTTCCACTGACAAGCATTTTGATCGTCTCTAGTTCAAAACCACAAGATAGTTGACCGAAGTATGGAGAATGGAATAAAAATTAACCGAGTAGTACCTTTCGTCGTTATAGTGTGTGTGTGTTGCAATGTGATACTGTTATGTTTTGCGCTGAAGCTGTATGAGGAAATGTTAAATAAATTGTGAGTAACCCTTTTGAATGTTGTTTGTTACTTTTAATATAGAAAACCTACGATTTGACCTACAAAACTTTTATTCATTATGTGGCCGTAACAAAGCTATTTTTAGTAAAACAAATTCAACAAAGGAGAATGAAGCAAAATATTTGAATTCTTAAGTCTATTAATTTCGAGTGTTTCTAAATAGTTAAGTTTCACTCCTTTGTTTTCAACATGTAATATTTTGAATTCTTCATCAAAATCGTGATTTTCTTCTGAAAGGTGGTTGGAATATTTTGAATTTGTTTTCCTATTTACATAACTCATGTGGTGTTCATGAATGCGATTTTTGAAAGTTCTCCCAGTCTGACCAATGTATACCTTCGGGCAAGTTCCACAATTCAGTCTATATACTCCTGATTTTCCATATTTAGGAACTATGTCTATCATTTTTGATAAACTTACCCAAAGTATTATTAGTTCTATAAGCAATCAAGTAACTGCCAAGTCAATTGAAAATTTGATATTTTTGTTTTGGTGAAGAGTACCTACTTATTATTCAATACAATACTTTTACTATGTTTCGATACGCATTCTTCATTATTCGAAGTTTGGTACAGTAGAACTATCAAATGAAAGTTAGAAAAGTTAGGCTCAGGTTACTTCTGAGCGATTTTGGATTTGGTGATACTAGCAGTGAAAATCGCAATGTTTTTATTTGTGAATTTAAATTCAAAGTGTGATTTGATTTGAATTGACCTAAAAAAATAAGAACACCGTATTTTCCACCGCTGGTATCGCAAAAATCCAAAACCTCTCGTCAGTAAATTGGACTTCACGCTTGTGCGTCAGATTTCAATTATTTAAATGTCATCATTGTTATACCAATCGAATATGTTTCTGTTATTTATCGATGTCAAACCAATTTTATTCAATAAATTGTGCATGACACACGTTTCATAAGACACGTTGTCGCTCGTCGTACTCCCAACAACGTGTGCGACAAAATAGCGTCTTATAAAACATGTATCATAAAATACTATTTATGTAACAAAGCCGTAAAGTCGGCATTGATGCACCGCAGCGTTCAAGTAATAACAGGCCCAATTCATTGATACAATACATTTACATGAAATAACAAAAAGCTCTGTTTAAACGTCCATGGGATCAAAAAAGTACAATTTATGGTTATGCTGTCATTAATGACATATTGAAGGATGCCTATCTCCTTTCAATCAATGTAATGGGTTCAGAAAATTAATGCTTTGTCATATTCCTTTAATTATATTCACCCTTGTTGAGTTGTAATTATTCATTCGCTTTATGGTTCGTGATTCCTTTTTGTGAGTGACAGAACATCAAATGGAAATTTCGAGATTGATTTATCCAAAAGTTATAGATATTTGCTAGACTATATAATACAATACATTATCTTCATACTACTAAATTATCATACTTCATTGTAGATGTGATTTTTTGATAGATTATATATGATAGATATGGCATTTCATTTTCCTGTATTTCACAGATAAAATAAATCTACATCAAATATCTACTTATTATAATTTTACCAGAAAAATCCAAATCACTGTCATTGAGGCTTGAGTTTTGATGAATCCCATAATGAACCTTAATGTCTGATGCTAACTTAAGCTTAAGTAGAATCCAATTACAACGAATGATCACGATAAATAGAGCATGAGACCAGTGGTAGGTACATAGACTATTCTGAGAGAAATAAAGAGGACTTCCGTAAACGATTTTCTCACAGCTTTGAATAGCTTAGATCTATCCTCAATGTACGTATAGTAACTATATTACTACAATATTATTACATGGTACGGTGTGATTCCATCTCATGAAATGGTATAACTGTATTCTTATTACATATGGACAGTGTAATATTGGCATGTTATCACTGTTTCACCATATTTTTCTCAGTGTGTAATGAGTAGAACGAATTATGGAGGAAAAGAAGAACACCCATTGAAAGCAGGTTAATTGAGTAGTTTTCGTTCGCGCTTTCTTTCGACTGGTATGTTAGATTTGCGGCATCTAGATTTTATACATTGTTTTTTCACTAAAAACACTTCAAAAAGTTGACAGAATCTGGAACATTATCTGTTATTATTTTTTCTTTGCACTATATCAGTATGCTACTCCATTAGATGTAGTTTTCTGAAAGTCTGCTAAAATATATTCACTCCCCTGTTATCAATACACATTATTTTTATGTATATTTTTCTATTGAAAAAAATACAAACTCGGAATAAGTTATAAGGTACAATTGAAGACATGAGAATGATAAGTGGATAACAACCACTTTTAGTGAATTTCATTTTTTTTCCGATTTTGATTTCAAAAAAATCGCTCTTTCGTTGGGTACGAAAAGGAAACATGTAACCTTGTCCAATCCGCCGAGAGATTGCAGGAAATGTGTACTGGTACTGAGTGTACTGGTTTTGCTTAAGAAATAGAATTTATTTAGATGATAAGTATTCCAAATCCTGATTATATTGAGAGTGATGAATCTTCTGCAAATGATCAAGAAAAAACTGAACAAAAAACCGTAGAGAAGCAAGAAAACCTAGAAACAAAATAAAAAAAGTTTAGTCAAACCAATGAAAAAGAATATTCATCAAAACTATACACTGTGTCAAGATAGACATCTTTATCTTGAACACAGGCTACTTGCTCTAAAGGAAGGCGTTGATTCAAAATTATTCGATATTCAATCCCCAGAAAAAATACGAAATATCATAGTCTTGAATATATTCCATTAGCTAACCAGGAATGGTATGATATTATACCCATTATAATAATGAAGTTCCAGTTGATATATCAGAGGAGTCAGATTCTGGTGATCCAGAAGTGGAATAAGAATTTGTTCACGTTTCAATTGGAATCCAGTTTGTTGGTAATGCTTTGCTGTTGAACCGATTTTTTGTATGGTGAATGCATTTTTCTCTCATTTTTTGTAAAATGAGTATGAGAAGTGGATAAGTGTATAACAGTTTCTTCAAAATGTTGATACTATCGTCGACTTTTTTTGTATTTCTTCTTTCCCAACTTATTTCAAACTAGATAATGAATATATAATATGAAAAAAGATACCAAAAACAAAATTCTCCTATTTCCACAAGATTTTCATGATTTTCTCGAAAATTCACTTTTCATCATTATCATGTCTTCAATTATATGAAGTCAAATTAGGGATTGTATCAAGCCCAAAAAAGGAACACCCGAAGGGCACAAATCACCACTGAAAGCTCTGAAATCGTACCCTTGTGAGTCTGAGCTGATTTGTCACTGTAAACAATCCCTCAGACAACTGGCAGCTAACAACAAGGTCACTTTGATGTGGGTAACAGGTCACAAGGGAGTTAGAGGCAACTAGGAAGCACCAAAGAAGGGACACAGACACAATTTTCTGGCCCAGAAACCTTCTGTGGACTCTCCAAGGCCAACTTGAAAGAGTAGGTTCGACGCTGGAAAACTGATGAAATGATTAAAGTACCAGGACAAATACATAAAGCGAAAAGGCTTCTCGAATTGGACAAGAAAGACTTGGAACTGGCAACGGGACTCCTCACTGGACACTGCCCTCTGAGGTATCACCTCAAAAAGATGGGCGAAAAAGAGAGTAACAGTAGCTGCTACTGCAGAACACTGATGGCTTAGCGAATGCCCAGCACTTTTCTGCAAGTGGCCCAAGTTCCTGTAAGGGGCCCAAAGCCCTCACTGATAAACTTAGCAGGAAGTCTCGTAATCTCGGTACGATAGGTCGAGGTGCTTGCTATCCCTCCTATTCAAAAGCCCATAAACAGTTATGGGACGAGACAAGAGAAGTCGCTGTTTGCGAATTAATATAATTTGAAGTTTGAACTATAGGATACATGACAATAACTGTACAAACAGGTAGCACTACAATGTTGCAGTTACATTATTTGGGTACGCCAGTGGTTTGTTTGTTCTTCTTGAGCTTGGCTATGAAAATATCTCTGTGAATCATTTTATCGTAGAGGGATATATTCTCGGATATATTGTTACGATACACTATTGCGGATAAAATAAGCGCTACAGCAAATAAAATATGACTTCTATTTATTTTATTGCCCACTGAGATTGTTGATGTTTATGCACCATTATTTTGACTCTCAGACAATCAACGATGTTCAATTTTATGGTTCTTTGAATTTTATATTGTTGAGGACAATTCATTGGTATTTGATTGGTATGAGGATCTATTTTTGATCGTGAGGCTGAACAAAAATTGAATATAAGATACATTTATGGTGAATTTAGTCATCATAAATATCACTTTAGCACAAGCATTATTATGAACAGTGTAAAAAATATGCATGAAACTAATATATATATATACGAGCTTCAATTCAAGCATAAATTTAAGATTGACAGTTACTAAAAGCGACAAATGACAATCAGTTGATTATACAGTTCTTTGTTTTGATAGATTTTTTTATGAACAAGATCAATGCGGTTGTGTATGTTCTTCTTGAGACCTTTTTCACTCAATCGTTATTTTCTATTTATTTCAATAACCCAACCTGATAAGAAGCACCGGTAGTGATGAAGAAAAGCACTGATTCGCCTGAATACACTTGATATGATGTTTTCAAGTTCTTTCTCACCAGAAAAGTATTAGCATGTATCTGCTCATTGTTTGAATGCATGCATAGCAAATAATTTTCTAAAAGTAAGATTCAGCATCAAGAAAATCACATAATTTAAATTACACCATTACGGTATCAAATCGCACGGAAATGCATAATTAACATCACCAAAGTGTTCATTCTGCTGCCAAGTGTTACTTACAACTGGGTTTGAAGAAATCATAATATGACAACTACGATGATGAAGACAATGCCGGTGCTAATTGACACTACAACAATCAGGACCTCAGAGGAACCCAAATGGTGTCAGCTAGTGTGAGCTGGTTTAATTTTTTCCTCTGTGTAAATAACAGTTACAGGAAACCATAGGTGCCGACACAGAGGTCACATATCCCTTTTATAGAAATAAATAACACGTTTTCGAATAGTTTTAGGAAAATCAGTAATCTGCTGAATACTTAAGAAGAAACCAGTAGTTTTGACATGCATTTATTTGCAGTTCAATTATTGGGTGCACGTGCCTAATGGGGAGGATATACCATCCTCTAAACATGATTTCAAGAATTATGCGTTTTATTCATTTAGTATTAAAAAGATCATATGTATTAATTAAAGTTATAATAACGAAATAAATCCACATAGGTCAATTTCACCATAAGTCTTCATTATTCATTTGAAACACATCGAGTTGAACTTAATTGAACAATTCGAATAAGTTAGACAAAAAATCAAGAAAACCACTGGAGGTGCGTGCATTTACTCTAAGCATGTATTGGAAAGTTTGGACATTGTTTCTCTTGAATTTTCTTGGCTCCAAATGTGATTATCATGGTGATTTAATACAACAGTTTTTGTTCAAATTGGTCTCATCTGTTCATAATATTTTGTAATTCCTGTGTAAGAACTCTGGATTCTCTTGCAAGGAATTCAATATCTTGTTACTAAACGACGGTTTTCATTACCCGGGAGTAAATGTTGCACTGGTAGTGAATTATTAGGATATGATGGTCCTTATGATTCAAACTGAAAATTAACAAATTAAGATGAAGAAATGAGAAAACCGAATGATTGGAATGTTGCACTTACATCAAAACTTCTTCAGAAAAGTTCACAAACTAATTCATTCATAAGATATACATCAATTTACAAACGCTTTCGAATTACTATTTGAAACAACTTTTCTACGAAACCTCAGTAGATTCAATTCCTTTTCTTAATTTATTTATAATTTTGCATTGAATATCACAAATTCGAAAGTTTTGAACCCATGTGTATGCACGTGCATTTGTCAAAATTACACACAAGCATAATATCTTCTTCAAAATTCAATTAATAAGCATACTACTGTTTTTATCGAATTTATCCAATGGCGTGCTACTTATTTATGATGAAGTGATATTATGTAACCCTTGCATAAATCCTTAAAGTGACGTGAGTTTACATATAATACACCGCTTATCAGCGCACTTTGCAGATCACATCATGAGCTGGAAACGAGTTCGAATTACTCGTGGACTGACTGTAGAACGTACCTAAGTGATTACTCTAGAAATTAGATGAATGCGATGCCCAGCATTTGATCGAATGTGATTGAATTTGTCCTATGGCCATTTCACATAAACAAATTCAAACACCTATAATGGATATAACAGAATGAAATTTTGGTAACGCACATCTTCTGAATATAATATTTTTCATATACATAGAAGACAATTTTTATTCTTCTTCAAAATTTTAGAGTACCTGACCCATTTCAATTCAAATTCAGAGACAATTGGATATAAACAACATTATTATGTCTTCTACTAGTCTGGTCTGGATGCTAAAGTAGAACTGCATAATTGTATACTCCAAAGTTCGATACCTGTGTTAAATTATGAGAGACACGAAAAACGTTTATTGATATTGATATATTGATGTTACAGATATACTCCATCTCCACATTTTGAAATTATTTTTCAACATAAGTACAGTACGAAGGAAAAAGCCACGAATTGCACTGAGTAACGCAAAAATCAAAATGAGATTTAAAATCTCGTACGTCAACAATTCACCTAAAAAACATCTAGGATGGAGCATTTTAAATTTCATTTTGATTTTTACGTTACTCAGTGCAATTCGTGGCTCTTTCCTTCGTATCATATTGCTTTGTCGAGCATCAGCCACTCCCATGTCTCATGATGTGGGAGCCTTGTATCTGGAGTGTTTCTTTCTTCCGCCGCATTGGGTCGCTAGTTCCAAGCCTTACTTGGCACGCGGCTCATTGCTATGAAATATGCTTCGATTGAATGCATTGAGACAGGCAACGCTTCCAGTGGAGATCTCAAGATCTCTTCCTGGGCTGTAGGTTGTTAGGCGTGCCTGTCTCAATGTAATCATAACCGCGTATCAGGAGGAAAGAAACGTTTGCATTCTGAATTAACTTAGTTAATCGGTGCATAGACTACGAGTAGATATAATTCAATATTCTGCGTGGTTTTTGCCAGGAAGGTAGTTGTTTTCTGCTCGTAGTTTATCTTTTCAAACATCCTAGATGTTTTTTAGGTGAATTGTTGACGTACGAGATTTTGAATCTCATTTTGATTTTTGCGATAAGTACACGGTGTTTCATAACGTCACAGACATCAATCTCATCATTTTGTATATATAGAATATCCTATTTATTATCATGAATTTCAATTACACTCATTTTTCCTATTTTAACAATAAGTAGGTTACTTAAGATATTGCGACTTTTATGTGACCATCGAGAAATCTTCACCCTGTATTACTTTAAATGGACAACTGAATGTAATTATTTCATAGCCAAAAGAATAATGTACTAGATTAGAATTTAGGTGATTTAAGATTTTGATATTGAATCATGAGAAGAAATATCCCTCACAAAGGTATGTCTGGTGACTAGTATCAACTAAGAAAATTAATGTGACAATTTCTCTCATTTTGTAGTTTCCCTGAAGATGGAAATATAAATTTCCGAAAGCTTGGAGTAACTTTAAAGAGTTTTACTTATACAATTGCTGGATACCCCAATACTAACTAGTTTCATATATATTATATATATAGGTTAGGTTAGGTATATTTATATATTTGGAAACAGAAGGATAAGTCTTTAACTACTGTTTAAAATAAACGGGGGACATTTTTTCAATTTTGCGATTCGCATTTGTTTGAAAAAATTGATAAGCTATGAATTGGATAAAAATTTGATTGTTTCAGAAGTGACAAAAGATAGTAGTTACCGATTAAACCCTTCAACTTTCATATCAAATGTTGTTTTCCACCTCGTGTAGTTAGAGCTCTAGGTAGGAGTAAAATAAAAGAAAATGTTTCGAAGTCATGTGTGAGTAGGTGCAACGTATTATTTGGGAATCATCAGGTTCTGATCTCAATTCAATCACACAGAATAATAATTATCTGATCCCGATGCCTGAGTTCCCTTGATGTCCTCCTCACCTAATAATTGCTAGCCAAATTTTGATGACTCATTATAATAAGAAATTATGGCACATGATTACACTAATTACGCATAATTGACGCAATAAGTTGTCTCGCTATTTTCGGTATCAGACCATTTGGTGTTCTGCTTATAATTAAAGGATTTAGCTGCTAGGCCCTTGTCAGGCTCCAGACAGATAGACAGTCATCCACACATTACTATAGTGACTATGATGAAGTTGGAATAGAATGGGGAGGCTTCAGGAGTCTCGTAAAGGATTAGAAAATACAATCAGCCGGAAGTAACAAGGATGATTCGAGGATTTTGTCGTACGAAGGATTTCAGTTGAATCATCATTATATTTACGCCGTTTGCAATGTCATCAACTGATATTGACGAGATGGGTTGGGTATTCTCAAATGACAAATGGTAAATTGCATTTGAAGCCGTCATATACATATACTAAACTAAAAATTACTAAAAACTAAAAGTAACATACATTGTATATCACACGCAATACAAACATTCGCTTCAAAATCTTTAAACATCTCATACATCAATACTAACAGTCAAAATACTACAACATATCAGAAAGGGTGTTCGTTCAGGTAATCGAATATATTGCATAATAGCATTTTTTCAGAAAAAACTGTTTCAATAATTTTTTGAACACAAATGCTATTACAAAACTGTATGTCAGTTGGAATTGAATAATCTGGGGCCCCATGTATATCGGTGATTGTGATTGATAGCTCCTTTCTAATCGTTCTGATTTAAAATGGACAGTTGTGTGCATAAAAAAGTCGTATAAGGTTTGTATGATGTAAACCTACCTATGATGTTCCAGATTTCATTAAAAAGTAGTACACGTACACATTTGGAACTTTGCTGACAAAAATAGTTCGAATTTTGACACTACTTGTCAAAGTCGATGAGAAGTTTAATTAGGATTGACAAGCCTGACTCAAAATAGCCCATAACTGCTGTACGACTTTATTATGCACACAATTGTACATCCTTCTTTTTCCTTGTATTGTACTCATGTACTTCATCATTATGAAGGAAATTGTTTTTATTTTGAAAGACGTACACACACGATTCAAATATATATAATGATGATACTGTTGATATTCCTAGATCTGGGAATGATTGTCTGCATGAATGAGAATATGATACTCGTGCTATGCAGTGGATAATCTTCGTTTGCACTATGAAAATATCGGAAACCTTTTTAAAAACTCCCCACAATAATATTCCATACCCCAATTGAGAATCAACATAAGCATAATAATGTACTATCAAATGCTGTTCAGTTAGTATATTGCTCATATTCCTGAACAAATATGTCATAGCTTAGAGATAATATGTCCACATTGATCTTTCCAGTCAATATGGAGTCCAAGGAATTTAAAATTCTCACCTCAGCTCGATAATTGTTCACCATTAACATTTATATTGATATAATCGCAAGTATTTTGTCTATTATGAAATCTGCCTAGTATTGTTTTTTTCAAATTCAGGAAAATACCATGTTTACCAAAATAATTAGTTATTTCTTTAATCACACTGACAGGCTATAGCTATAAGATATGCTATAGTGAAGATAATGCTGAGAATCTTCTACAAGGGATGTTTCAGAGTTAGTTTTAGTAATACTAGATCTGGCAGAAGTGAACATTATATTTTTGATCTCTATATACTTCTAATACTTCATCGATTTTGGCGTTTTGAGTTCGAATAAATTCCATTGAATCATCAATTGATATTCACCTCCATATTTCCCGAGAACATCATTTCCCTTTATTATTTCACTTTCTCGCCTCGTCATAAATTCCACGAGAATTGTTGCTTTCAGAGAGCACAAACTTAATCTGAATTCAGAGTTCACCTTTTCATTTATGCATTGTTCGCATTCGTTTCTCCCAAAGAAACAATTTTCATTTCCCTAAAAATTTAATGGATTTACAGTATCGTCCTGTCGGGAATATGTGACAGAATTCGGTGAACATTTTATGTAAATCGCGGAAACTCGTTTAAAATCGGTTTTCGCAAACGGCGCGACGGCTTTCCGTTCCAAACAGTTTCCACGGATCCGGAAAAATTGGATCTTGTAATGCAATTCCAGTGAATATACTATATATATAATGCCTGAACTGGGAACCAATGTTCGAACTATTCCAAGCTAGCATTACTGTTGTCTCGATCAATTTTGATAAATTTTTCTTCGACTTAATCTGAAACAAAAAAAAATTGACTTCTTCGTATGCAGAATTAGTCTATTGCATTTACACCATGGTTTGAATTCATTGATAATTATCAGCTTTTGTTAATAGATAATCTAAGTTCGTCTTGAAATTGCAATGTGCGTAAGATGAAGTGAATAAACATCTGAACATAGGAATGAATATTTGGTGTATACAGGGACGATTTTTTTCTTTCTCTCCTGATTAATCCTTTCTTTGATCTGGAGATTTCAAACTTGGGCACAATATTCGATTTAGTATTGTTCATCGATTTATCGAGTTATTTATGATGTTTGTTAATTTTTTCTTGAAAAAAATGTCATGTCCCTGTATACACCACTTGTCCCTTTATGAACCACCCCATGGTATATTGGAGGACATTGAAAAAAGATATGAGCAATACAGTACAGGAAAGGAAATATTTATTGAAAACAATTATTGCCAACATCGATAACAACATTTTGAAACTAATACCTATAAATAGAAAGTGAAACCTTCGAACATTATATGGAGTGATGTCAAATTTGAAAGAGAGTTATTTGACAGCCCTTTCCGTACCTCCAAACAAAGTAGCCTCTGGAAGTTTACAAACAATATCCATTGCTTTAACAATATCTTGGTATTTTCTAAGATGAACTTTGAATCTGAGGATTTTCTCAAGTAATTAACGCTACCTATATTCATCTTGTTCTACCCTGTCGATTTGACCCACGTATAGTGCCTCATACTCAACTAGAATGAAATCCTTATCTTAGTTATTCTCTGTTTCCGGATCCGATATGTCATCGAATGGGTCATCAGCACATATTTCTTTATCTATTTCAATTTTGGTAGAGGAGTCACTAACTATTTTTTTCTTCACACCCAGACGAGCTTTTTTGTTCCTATGTTGTATACTTTTATATCTTTCTATCTTCACATATTCCTTCTTTCTTCTATATATTCCTTGATTTCTTCTATATTCCGTGTGATATATGATGGGACAGGGAGATGATATATAGTGGGAATGTCCTATACCACCATATTATGTCCCACTATACACCATATGTATGTTTAATATAAACAATTTGAAAAACAATAAAATATTCCTGAACTCACGATTTCGAATGGATACATACCTTGAGCACTACATGGACTGCAACCACAACAAATATTGAGATATTTATCGCATTAGTAGGGAAGGTACACTAAATTTTCATCGGATAACATAGTAACTTTCAGCATGCACTGTAGGGTGATTTAATGTTATTAGATGGTATCATCTGGTAACGAATCAAACTCTAGTTTAAAACGATGGAAGATCATTCAAGATCATTAATTGGTATTCATATTCCAGCTAATCTCAAATAAATGGCGCTTAGGGTGTATGTCCCACTATATACCATGTCCCACTATACACCACTCTCCCTACTTTTTATTTCTCCAGAATTTATTTTATATATATCATTCAAGTCCTCGAGCAGCAGAAGGTTATTAAACCGGCAGATCTGAGCGCCCTCTATGCAAATTCCTGTATGTTTAACGGCCATTTCGTTTTCTTTAATTAACTTAACAGTCATTAGGTAATTGGGCTATGCAATGCAGGCGGGCCGAGATTGGATTAGACGGGACAAAAAGACTATTTTCTTATTGGATGCCAGCGGGGCTGCGCTTTTTTCCGGAACGGTGGTATGAAATGAGAAAAAACATTTGGAGTTTTCGGAAGAGGGTTGCCGCGATTAAATTGTGGGGAGTTGGTTCGGGGAGGAAGTTTTTGTAGATCTCGCCGCGATGCTGTTTCTGCTGATTATTTTGGTAATCTGATGGATATTACTGTGATATAAGGAAAGGTATATATTCTCATTTTTGAGAGGAATTTTATACCGATTAGATAGAGATGTACTAGAATCTGTCATGGACATTGGAAATAGATTAGGAGAGCCTGAGATCGCGACAGTAAAAATAAAGAAATTAGAATTGAGGAAGACTGTGCAACTCGTAGTTTAGATATGGATAGTGACACTAAAGATAAAATATTGGCTGCGATAGATTTCCTATGTGATCTCATTTTATATGAAATACTCCGATTTCTCAGGTAGTCGATTGTATACTCACATGATGCATGGTGCGTTCTAGAGCTATAGTAGTGGATAAGGATATTATACCAAGATGCACATTTTTTCAATTCATGCATCATTATTTTAATATAGATATCAAAAGCTTATTTTTCTCTTTTGGTTGTATAATGAAGTCATTGTGCAACGCAAATGCGTTTCGAAATAGCCTCTATGTCGATACGCATTTTTTATTATTCGGAGATTGGTACAATCGAACTGTCAAATGAAAGTCAGAAGAGTTAGGCCCAGTTGACTTCTGAGCGATTTGGATTTGGTGATATCAGCAGTGAAAAACTCAATGTTTTAATTGGTAAATTTCAATTCAGAGTGTAATTTGATTTGAATTGATCAATAAAAACAATAACAACATTGAATTTTTCACCGCTGGTATTGCAATAATCAAAATCGCTCAAAAACGCTTGTGCGTCAGATTTTAATTATTTCAATGTCATCATTGTTACCATCATTGTTACCATTCGAAGATGTCGATATCAAATCAATTTTTTTGACACACGTTTTATAAGACACGTTGTCGTACTTGTTCACTTGGAGCAACGCGTGCGACAAAATAGCGTCTTATAACACTTGTATCATAATATACTATTATTGATGAATATGTCGATCAAGAATCAAATTCCGATCTCGACGTTTTGATTCAATTATCGGCTATTAGAGAAGTGAACATTATTTTATTGACCAATGAAGAAATAACAATTCAATCAAGTAAATCACGAATGAACGGTTCAAATATATTATATCTATTCAATTTCTAATATGAAACAACATATCTATTTGAAGTTTTATTTCATCGTAAATAATAAGATGTTGTTATTTCTTCATTTATAATAGCTATTTATGTACCAAGTGCGTTATATAGATCCTAACGCCCGGAGGGTAACATTCACCCGAGGGCCTTTGGCCCGAGGGATGAATGTTGCCCGATGGGCGTTAGGATCTAGTAACGCTCGTGGTGCATACAAGATTTTATTTTTCACGAAAAAATTATCTTAAACGACGTTGTTTACTTCATAAATTTTTTCTCATAGTATTTACTGCGTTCTGGTCGGCAACTGAGCACAAGTGAGCTTCTATGCAATTGCCATGGAAACATTGAAGAGGTTGCTAAGGGTTGTTTATTTAATAAAACTACGCTGCATTTTTGTAAGAATTGACAAGCTTGTTAGTGGAGGAAACTAAAAACTGTTGTGTTCATAATAGTTATGGATACATTCCTAAAAAATCAAAGGTGTTGGAAGGTGGACAAGTATTACTTTTCATAAGAAAAGCTCCAGATGATACTTTTCTGCTACATAAAGTTGTTCTGGTAATGGGCGTATTTGGAGGCTTAAGACGTGATGAAATGGTCAAGATGACAGTTGATGACATTGAAGACAGAGGAGCCGTTTTACTGCTCAAGGTACCAGAAACCAAGACCTGCACCTCAAAAAGTTTCACCATTGTTGAAGAAAGCGAAATAGGAGCCTTGAACTTAGTTAAAAAGTACATTGCACTACGACCAAAAGGATGTAAACAACGTAGGTTTTTTTTAACCTACAGAAATAATAAATGCATTGAATTACCTGTAGGTAAAAATACTATAGGAAGTGTTCCTTTTATCATAGCGAAATACCTAAATTTGGAAAACCCGAAAGGTTACACCGGACATTGTCTACGCCGAACGTCGTCAACGTTACTTGTTCAAGGTGGTGCTTCCTTTGAAACACTAAAATTACATGGAAAATGGAAGAGTAGTACGGTAGCGGAGAGCTATATTGAAGAAAGTATCTCATCGAAGAACAAAATTGCTACAATGATAGCCCATTCCGTTTCCGAAAAAGAAAATGTTAACGTTCCGAACGAAACCGAATGCACATTGAGGAGTTCATCATCGGTCAACTTCAACTTCAACTTCAAACTTGGTACTAATTTTTCAGGAACATTTGAAAATTGTAATTTCTATTTGAGAGAAAATAATTAGTCCCTTTTTTATGTATTATAAATAAAACTTTTCTGAGTAATTAATTTATTGAACTACAGAAAAAAAACATTTAGCGGGCGTTATGATTCATAATGCCCTCCATAACGCCCCGGACGTTATGGGTCTGTTAATAGCAACCGTTGCCAAGGTATTATAAAGCAGTAACGATCAAGTGAAAAATAAATATTATTTCATCAATCAATCTACTGACAAATTTTATGGCAGAAATATTCTGCTGGAAGAAGACGAGTATCTCCATATATTTTAATAATATTTTTGTTGCTAAAATATCAATATCATTGATTGTCGAAAAACGAAATGAAAAATCTAGGCCCGTATTCGAAATAATTAATAATTTATTGTCCGGCGGGCGGTAAAGTGCCATTTTACGCCCGACGGGCGGTAAAGTAGTCCGATGGTGGTAAAGTGCTATTTTACGCCCGCACAACCGGGCGATAAAGTGCCATTTTACGCCTGGTCGTGCATAAAAATAATTATTCATCTCTATAAAATATGAAATTTCGTGATGATGACAATTCCTCTAGTTCATACCAAGAAACCCAAGCGACCATGCACACGCTCAATATTTTGAGCTGAGCAGAGTCTTATTACCTATATTCCAATTAACTCTTTCACCTTACGATCGGGCTAGGCAATTTTGTGCAATTCCCAAATTAATATTTCACCATCGCCCTCGCTAATAAACTTTTCTCTCTTGTTGCAGGTAAGATTAATTCCGTATTCGGAGAGCGTGCCAAAGCGAATAAATGTGACAGGTAACTAATGGAAATATCAATCATAATTAATATCGAAATTTGAAATTAATTGGGTCGATATGAAAAGTTAATGTCCGATGTCGGCGTTGGATTAAATTGAATTCATGCGCTCGCCTTTGGCATTCTAAATTACTCTCATGTAGAAGGCGGCTCGACATGGCTGGGGAGTGAAGGGGATTAAGAAAATATTTTTGCGTGAAATAATGTTAAATTTCAGTAGATCGTTATTATTTATTGCACAAAACAATATCCCTTCATTAGACTGAACATATAATATGTCTTCGAAAGAGCTTTCCTTAAATCTGATTTGAAAATGAAATGAAATTTTGTGTTTCTCTGGTGGTTTTTACTACAATTTAAATCACTAGTCACAATGTCAAACAAGAAAACTGTAAATAACTCTGTCACTAATGTCACTATTTCGGATCTCCTCTTGTGTACATCGTATTGTCAAAGTGTCTTATAGTTAGGTTGTTGGCTAGCTGACATCATAATGGAAGAAATCACCAGATTTTCTCATGCATTATAAAAGATTCACCAGAATATCCACCAGCTGTTGTAGCCATATTTTGTCGAAAAACAGAAACCCAAAAACCACCAGTTTCAGTTTAAAATCCACTGAATTGGCAACGCTACTATCCACTCCTAACAAAAATAGGAGAAAGAATCGCAGACTTGCTTGCGACTAGTTTCAGTTTCAAAAACAGAAGCAAAAAACTTACTCGAAACTCTTATTCCACCATACAAACAAAAAATTAGTCTGTCGCGTGTTTTGTTTTGAAGATGTTTTCTGTCGTTTCCACTACACGAATAGTTTATCCCATCAAAGAAAACCGGAACAAAATAGTGAACTGTTGTCGCCAGCCGTTCCGAACTCTGTTTACAAAAACAGAGACAAAACACCAAAACCTTTTGATCTTTCTGCTTGACGAAAACACGAACTCGCGACACAAAGTTGTCAAAATTCTTATTTTGACAACAAAAGTTTTTGTTTTGTCGAAATCGACACAGTTTCTGTTTTGTTGCGGTTTTGTCCGTTTTGATGAAAATCCGCCTTTACAGGCGCTTTTGTCAGTGGTATCAACCATTTACTTTGATTATTTATTGGCTTTGATGAAAAAATACGAGTCTGAGAAGCATCATATTGAAATCATAGAAGAGAAGAGCGAAAACATACGGCCGCAAAGAGCATTTGACAAAGGTGAGTTGCTGGAATCGGTATATGAATATGCGTCGGTTTTTAGGTTATACCTTGTACGTATATGTTTATATTTTTTACTGGCTGGCTAAATGCTATCAGTTTTCAGTACTAATAACCCAAGGACATTGGTAATTGTTCGCAAAATTTTTATAACAGGTTTCGTAGGCGGAGGGGTGTTGCCTATAACAAGCTTGAGAAAGTTGTCATAATATTTTTGAGCATGTATCAATGTTCGAGTATTATTCGGATAGAACATTTCTTGCTGATTTATACTTCCATACAAACTTGTTACTGTAAACATTATTTGGTATATTTGATTCGCTAATTTCATTAATATTACAACCAAATCATGACATTTTGAAATATTGAATATTTGAAATACCAAAATCGAATTTTAGGTATCCTAGGCAACATGATTGAATGAAAACAGCCCTTGGAATCTGTTTTGAATAATTATACTATTGCATCGTAGATATAACTGAGGTTACTGAGGTCTGTTCTATGTTCCTTAGCGTTGTTGTATTTTTTAATGTGAATCATTTCTTGAAAGCATATTTTATAATAATTTGTTTCTTGTGTTAATATTTTTCAATTATTGTTATTCTCTGTATGGTATGGGTGTTGGGAATATTATGTCTGTTCGGCAAAACAAAAAAACCCACTGTATTGATTCTAAGCCAATTGAGGTGGTGGGGCATCTCTCTTCTGGATTCAGGTCAAAAACCCTATTTCCAATAAATATTCCAGCCAACGAAGTTTTACTGGTTCCTCGGAACGAATAAATCAATAACTGACTGAAGTTTGCCGACGAACGAGGATTTGTTATTGTGCAAATCGGGTCTTTTTTTCCGTTAATTCAACTGAATTCCTTTTTATCAAATTGGAAACGATGGAATTTCTGAGGAAATTCGCCTTTCAGAAACTTCACATCTAGGAGGATTTTGTAGGACGGGTATAAGTAGGTATATCGAATTATGAAGGAAACATTTCACATCACTGGAATGTATAATTCATCCCCAATATTTCGATTTCTTACTGTTGAATACGTTATTTACATACAGGATGGCCCATCAAAACGTATTATCAGGAAATTTTTTTAACGAAAAAAACACTGAAACATATTGAGATTATTTGTAGAAGTGGTAACTTTGACACAGGAACTGTAGCCCGAAATGAATCTTCCTATGGAGAAAGCATAATACGTTAGACAGAAGCATAATACGTTAGATACCAAATAATATTTATACATTTTCAATTTATTTTATCAAGCTCTGAATGCAACTCGATTATTAGCGATCTAACGCCGTCTCGGACATTGCGGTTGACTCGGCTGACGCCTCGTAACCTAGCAATGTCCTCGATTAATATAAATCACATTTCTTCTTGATGAAAGCGGCCCTATAGACTTCTTTTCACTGTTCCGAATGTAGTAGCGAGTAATTGAATCGGGAATTGGTGCATTATCCATTTCATTCAGTATTTATGATTCAATCATCACTGCACATTCTTGTAAAAAATTTGTTCACCAACAAACGTATAAAGTAGGTACGTTTCTGAAGCTGTGTATCTTCTATTTTTCTAAAAATATAGGGCAAATGTAATTAGATAGAGATAATCCAAACAAGAGTAAGTAAGTTGAAGATATTGGTTTATCATAAGATCGATGAAACTCTGAAAGCCACGAATGATGAAAAGTTATTATAACTTTCGCCCAATCCAGCAATTTCTCAGCATCTTTGAATTTCCACCCATATTTTATTAGAAGGTGAATATTTGAATACTTGCAGAGAAAGTTTTTAATAACAGTTTTACATTCAGTCATACTGACATCTACATATAAACAACTACAAATCTTTATATATCAACAATTACTGAGGTAACTTCTCTTAGATTGTACAAGATGTTATTGTATAATATCCAACATATTCAAAGTAAGAGTTGGGTCCAGTCACTCTCATCTTCACAATGTCATCTCTGGAGTGCCTCAGGGCTCTGTCCTGGGACCAACGCTATTCCTTGCCTACGCATCAGACTTATATTCAATCCGAGATTCAATCCTGAAATCCGACCATGCATGTTTCGCTGATGATAGTAAGTTTTTCGGTAATCCACAAACCAGCTACGACGAACTACAGTCTGACCTATCTTCAGTACAGAAATGGTGCGACACATGGGAAATTCCCCTCAATATAGACAAGTGTTCCATACTACATATCGGCTCCAATAATCCAACATTAAATTATTTCTTGGGTAACAAGGCGATACCCGCAGTAGATAACCACAATGATCTAGGGGTTATTTTCAATAATAAGCTGACTGTATCGAACCAAGTGGCAGCTGTTTCCCGCAAGGCCAATACTCGAACTTACCTCCTCAACAAATGCTTCTATCACCCGAAGCCAAAACTCTTCAATCAACTGTATAAGTTGTACGTCCGCCCACATCTGGAGTATGCTGTGCAAGTTTGGTCACCTCATCTGGCAAAAGATATCCAACTACTGGAGAGAGCCCAGCGTAATGCTACCCGTATGGTGAGAGGTTTCAATAACCTTTCCTATGACCAACGGCTATCCCATTTAAACCTACCTTATCTCAGTGACAGGCGTGCCAGGGGAGATGCCATATTGACCTACCGAATTCTGCACGATGCCTTCTCTGTTGACCTCTGTAGCCTTTTTCAACTAAGCAATGACGACAGATTGAGAGGACACTCCTTAAAGCTTAAACAGGAAAACTTCCGGACCACTACACGACAAAAGTTTTTTCCAAACAGGGTATTTCCGAAGTGGAATTCCCTACCTAGTGATGTGGTGCTGGCTCCTAGTGTGAATAGTTTCAAGAACCGTTATGATTCCTTTATGCGTCAGTGAAAAGTGAAAACCATTATTTCCTCATAATAAGATAACAATTGTATGCAGTTAATGTACCCGTTATAATTTTTTTGTGCACTTTTGCGATATAGAATATTCCTTTTTTTTTTGGGCAAAATAGGCTATGCCTCTGCCCTTGTTGAAATGAAATAAATAAATAAATATTTATACCAATTACTCTCATCGTAATTGGAGTCATCTCTTTAACGTTGCTGATACTACAAGTAAGTAGTTTCATTTGAAGATAAAAAGCTGATGAGAACGATCAAATGTTGCTAGGGACGTTATAGCTGAGGAATATGCATTATTGTATTCTAGAAAAATATATTCTCATAGATTTTCATATTTCAATTTCGGTGACTTTCTTGCACCATGAAATAGGAATTTTGCATATTATGATTATTAGACCAGAAGCAGGTGAAGTTCTTGTTGCTTGCCATAAACAAAATATGCATATCAAAACAAACCAGAGAGTATTTTCAACGTTCATGAATCATGCTCCATGTCTTAAGGTAAAGATACTTATTTTTGTTAAAAAGTTTCATCAAATAATGAGGTTTCCGATCAAGTTGGCAAAGAACGTATATAATTTACTGTATTTCGATGTTGAATTTCAGATTTTTTTTTAAATTAGATTTTGTCTGAATACAAGAACTATAACTGATATATTGTCAAATAATGTTCGCGGTAAATTTCTGAATATTCAATGAGAATTATGCAAAACATCTCACAAAAACAGTTTTTCATTCTGCGGTATAAAAATGATTTTTGATAACGAGTTTGATACCATTGTTGGAGAAGCTAATATAATAAATAATTCACATACTAATCATAACAATATTCCTGTTTGAGTAAATAGACAAAAAATATTGTCTACTGAAAAAAATCTCTGTCTTACGGAAGTGTGGAAGGGCATTACTATTTTTATGTTTCACTGTGATTCAACTCGGAATAATATTGAATTTCGAGTAACAACTCAGTATATTATTAAATACCGAGTAAATTCTCGGAAATGCAGATATTTCTGATTGAAACAGCAATGAAATATCATCCCTGACATCATCGTATGAGGCTTGACTATTCACTATTTCAAAATTTCAGTTAAATCTTCATTATCAAAATATTGACCTGTCTCCGTCATGCACCTCTGGCTTCCCTAGATGACACAGGGAAAAGCAGCTTAAAGTGTACTGTCATTCGCAAAGCTGTGAATAGGACAGGAGGTCACATCACAGGTCGTTGATGGAACCAAAACTGACGTCCTGTAGTAATTTTCAGGTCAAGAGGGGTCTGCAAGAAAGTAGATACTACATGATCACGTGGTACGTGGACAAAAATGGAAACGACCAATCAATGGCCTAGTACTTTCAACCCCCCCGGACATACAAAACAAGTAACCTGGATACCGGATCTAGCGTAAGCAATAAGATCTATGTTCTATCAGATGACACGACATCTGGTTTGAAAAGGATAGCCATGGTCATAGGCCTTCATGGTCAAAATTGCCTAAAACTGGAAAAGGTGCCAAAACATGCAGCAGTTTTTATGCAAAGTTCCGGAGGGGCCTCAAGGTCGAAAACGTACCTCCATGTCATTCAGAACATTCTGTTGAAAAAATCTCCAATACCTGATTTTGGATTACAATTTCGCTGATGTATTACCATATTGTCGGTCGTTTAAGATTCTAGATCACTCCAGATATATGAGCCAAATGTTGACTGCTTTCTCCATCAATTTGATATTTATATTTCTTCCAATAGACTCAGTCTGCTTACAAAACTGAGTAGTGTATTGGAAGTTTATTCAGATCATCAGGGTTCCTGGTAGCACTAGTGTGTTGCCAAAAATAGAGAACCTGATTCTGGCCGCTGCAGGACAGGTACACAGAATGTGTCCTACCGTCTCATCCTCTTCCATACATAGTCGGCATTCTGCATTATCTGCTAGTCCGATCTTATGCATATGGTACCTCAGTTTGCAGTGACCAGTGAACAGTCCTACTATCACTATGAGATGTGCTCTACTGAGGTCTAGAATCTTGCTCGTATCCTGTTGCTTCCTGTTGCTTGGGATGAATGCTTGGGCTTAGGCCCGGTAGACTCCAATATTCTAGTATTTTTTGGCAATGCTGTATGCTAGATTATAGATTATAGGGGGGGGGGGTCGTTGAGACTATGCAGCTTCTCAAGCACATCGACCTATTGGATCTTTTGTGCATAACCCTTAATCTAACAATAAAACCCTAACTCTATTCAGGGCCCGGGATTCTTAAACTTCGTGCAAAGTTTATCAGTTAAAAAACACTTTTCAAACACTTTTCCTGGGAGCTAGGTTCCTGATATCGGAGGGTTCTAAAAAGGTCCCTTCCAGGAACTTAAGCCTCTTGCAGAAGAGTGCTGGGCATTCGCAGAACAAATGTTCTGTTGTTTCAGCGAAGTTCTCGCAGTAACGGCAACTATCACTCTCTGTTTTACCCATCTTCTTGTGGTGATACCTCAGAGGACAGTTTTCAGTGGGGAATCCCGTTACCAGTTTCAATTCTTTTTTGTCCAACTCGAGAAGCTGTTTAGCTTTCCTTAGCGAGAGGCTCACTAGCCTTTCCGCTTGTCTTTATCCTGGCACTTTATTCCAATGAGATTTTATTTCATCTGCTTCCCAACGTCGAACCTTTTCTCTCAAGTGGAGAGTCCACAGAATGGTTCTGGGCCGAGAAATTGTGTATTTGCTCCTTCTTTGGCAAGGCAGTCTGCTTCTTCGTTGCCTTCAACTCCCTTATGACCTGGCACCCACATCAAAGTGACCTGGTTGTTCGCTGCCAGTTGTCTCAAGGATTGTTTACAGTCCCAAGTCACCTTAGACTCACAAGTGTATGACTTCAGAGTTTTTAGTGCTGCTTGGCTATCTGATAGAATATATTTTTTGCCCTTCGGGTGTCCCTTTCGAGGCACTCCTGGGCACATATATCTATAGCATATACTTCTGCTTGAAAGATGGTTGGGGTGTTACCAAGGAGTTTTGAGAGCCTGAAATTAGGCCCTGTAACTCCCACTCCAGCCCTTTCATCCATGCTGTATGCTAAGCCGATGAACGGTTCTGGTCCAGTGAACGCTGTTGCGGTCCCCCTTTTTGCTAGGACGTCCGCTTTTTCGTTTCCTTCTATAGGCCAGTATGACCTGGTATCCAGATAAGTGCTACGCTATTGCGTTGTCCTAGTATGTTCAAGGTTTCTTGATGGCAAACAGCTGATGAACTGCAGGTATTGGATTCAAGTGCTCTCAATGTCGCCTGACTATCAGAGCATATTTTTAATGTTTTCTGAGTGGTGTGCCGTCTTTCCAGCTACCTCGCACTCAGATCTGTATAGTTACCAGGAATGGTATTTTTGTCTTTTTGGGAAATTGGTTGATCTCTAGCATTCTTCCAGTTTGAGGGAAACAGCGAGTTGATATTCGTGCCCAAGATTCTACAGCTGAAGTATTTCCAATCATTGATGAAACACCCTTCGCTTTCGTTCCCCCATCAGCCTCCCGCTTCGTGAAAATCTAAAAAAATCTCGAGGCGCACATAACTCTCATTATCTCACATCCCTTCGGAGACCCACATAACAAGACGTCGAATCTCGTCTTCCTTACGAACAATCCATCATTAGAGATATCGAAATGGGTATGCTCTTCGCAGAAAATATCGGTTTCGGTCCGTATGCGAGAAATAACGACCAATTCCCTTGGATAAGGAATGGGATATCAATAATGTGGTATTATTTTCGTGGCGGAGCGAAATAAACGATTGCTATCGTGTGACATGTGACTGCCCACCGGATGTGATACTGATGGAGCGAATGGAATCATTCATCCAGCGAGGTTAGGTGGGTGGCATTGTCCAAGCCTTTCAATGAAAAGAAACAGCGTTTCACTGCGATTCATTGTGCGGCATCAGGAAGTGAAACACAATCCTCACTGTAATTGGAGAAAATATGATCGACTGGCTATAAATGTCACTGGAACAGAATTATACAGATTGCTTGATAAAATTAAATAAACATACAAATACAAAAGGAAAACAATCATTTATTGATTTGTTCTTCAAAAGCTTGCCGCGGATACAAAATTGCTCGTATACAAAATTGTTTTTCTATTTTGGTTGTATAATGAAGTCATTGTGCAACGCAAATGCGTTTCGAAATAGCCTCTATTTCGATACACATTTTTTATTATTCGGAAATTGGTACAATCGAACTGTCAAATGAAAGTCAGAAGAGTTAGGCCCAGTTCACTTCTGAGCGATTTAGATTTTGCGATATCAGCAGTGAAAAATTCAATGTTTCAATTGGTAAATTTCAATTCATAGTGTAATTTTGATTTAAATTGACCAATAAAAACAATAACAACATTGAATTTTTCACCGCTGGTATTGCAAGGTATCAAAATCGCTCAACTGTAAACTGGGCTTTACCCATATGCGACAGATTTTAATTATTTCAATGTCATCATTGTTACCAATCGAAGATGTTTCTGTTATGTATCGATTTTAAATCCATTTTTCCATCAAATCAATTCAAAATAGAAAAAATTGCATATGACACGTTTTATAGGACACGTTGTCGCACTTGTTCACTCGGAGCACTCCTCGCTTCGCTCGTCGTACTCCAAACAACGCGTGCGACAAAATAGCGTCTTATAAAACTTGTATCATAATATACTATTGTTCAAAAATATTCTTCACGTTTATTTTATCTTGTTATTTTTGCATTATAAATCATTGAAAATGCCTCGGGAATGCCAGAATTTATGATGTTTCGGTTAGATCAAAAGCAACTGTAGACCAAAGATGTAATGTGTCCAATATCTGAAAAGATACATCTAAGTTGCTGAAAACTTACAAGACAAAGAAGGTGAAATTTTGAACTTTAACATCGATTATCTTTTTTTTAGCGAGGGATTTGGCATTGGGAAACCCGTTTGCCACAGAAATTACATAGATTATCTCTGAAAGTTTTGATATAATGTCGATTTCACTGTCGAATTCTAGTTTCTTGAAAAAATAGATTATATGATTAGTGCATATTCACCAAGACAGTTCTTGCCGATATTTCAAAAATCCAAACAAAGTTAAAAACAGGTAGGCGAGTTAGGACTGTACACTTTTATTTTTTCCCCTCAGAAAAAAAATTAATGATTAATTATGCTTCACGGTTTATTGTTACATTTGACTCGTCTCGTTTATCGACTGAATATTATAACAATTGAATAAGTGTTCTCATAACCTGCCAACATTGAAATATTGAGCTATTGTGTTGACAACAACAATTGTCACTCGTAATCTCCCTATAGCAGCAGAATTATTACCGATAAGTTTTTTCAAGGTCACGAATGTTTTTGTATAGATATAAGGTGCTTCATTCTTGACACAAATTAATTCCGTCAATAGGAACTAACAAAATTATCGCATGTAATACAACAAGTGTATTGATGATTATCGAAACACAAATTCCTTCGATTTTGAGAAACCACACTCGCGCTGTGCGCTCGTGTAGTTTCCAAGCAACATGATTTGTCTCGAAAAAGAGAAGGAATTTTCGATAATCGTCAATAACACAAGTTGTATTTGTTCAGATTATTTCATGAATAAAATCAAAGCCATTTTGATGATTTCCTATTTATTGTTAATATAAAACGTACAGTTTATGGAATTAGTTATTTTGATTATGCATTGTAGTTCGACACATCGTTATGCAACCAACAATACATTTATGCCATTGTATAATGTAGGCAAGATAACCTATGCACTAGGTACTACTGAGCTAAATTCATTTTGATTGTTGTCAGAATTTGTGTGGTTAGGTTACATTAGATTAATTCTTGCTGAAATTATCCATAATTTGTTGAAAATGAAGTGTATACATTTTAATAGTATGTGTTTATCATGGTTCAGACGAAAATTTGGTGTAGTGGCATTCATTTATTTACCAGGGAATCGGAAAATACTATGACAGATTGCAACTAGTAAGTCGTTGTTTAATTAAACTACCCTGCTGCCTACGAATCAGAAAGCGAAATACAGAAACGAAAACACAGCATGTAGGTATTCAATAGCGAATCAGGAGCCGAAATTCAAAATCGAAAACATGGTGTTATTGCTTATCAACACAATCATTTCAACCAATCAAAAACGTGTATTTTAGCATGAATGAAATAATCACGGTAATCGCCCGATGCTATGAGCAACGTATACAAATTGGTTGAAAATAAATTTATGAAATTTTCATGGATATACAATTCGTGTGATGTCATCAATGCCGTCACTTCAAACATCAGCTGTAATTAGAGCATATTCTAAATTTAAGTTACCTCGCACTCGAACCAAATGACTTGATTGTACGAGATGTATTCTGCAAAAAATTGGACCGACGAGCAAGTTGACATTCGTAACTTTTGTACAAAATCAGAAAAACATTATAGGTGTATCGAGAGGTATATACAAGCAACAATAAAGTCAGATGTTAAATGATATTGCTTGTAATTTGGGAATGAATACGAGATAATACAATAATTAGTGTTGTTGAAATTCAGACAAAATTTAATATTTAGTGATCAATATGAGTGATCTATATGTCAAGTGGATTTGGAAAAACCAAAAACAAAATGAGTAAACATCATTTTGTTTTTGGTTTTTCCCATATTAGTTGCACAAATCGTGTCTATATCTTGACCAACCAGACAGGGTCACCTCAGATTTAAATATACAGTGTCACACAAAAAGTTCGCGCCATATGGAAGTGTTTTTCATTAATAGATATTAAGAAAATTTCACTTCACAATTAGTTTGTGCTTGAAAAATGAGTGAAATACAGCATCTTTCTTCTTTTCATGTGCTACTCTAAACAGTAGAGGGTCCCTTGAAACAATTGTATAACATTGGAAACTGAGCAACTTTTTTCTCTGGCTTTTCGAAATTTTCATAAAAAACTGATTTTTTGAGGATTTTCGAAAAAAATGTCAAATTTGATAGGTCTAGAGTAGCACATGAAAGATGCTGTATTTCACTCATTTTTCATGCACAAACTAACTGCGAAGTCAAATTTTCTTTATACCTATCAATAAAATATTAATAAAACAAACCCCCGTATCCCAGGACTTTGTTAGTTCTCACCTGAAGACGATTGTAGATACACACAATCGAAACGTCGTGACAAACTCGATTTGAATCTTTCTCATAATTTTAATTCTTTATTCATTCATTTTATTTTAATTTTTAATTCAACTTTTCTTTTTTCAGACTATTGATATCTAATTCAACTTTTCTTTTTTCAGGCTATTGATTTCTAATTCAACTTTTCTTTTTCAGGCTATTGATTTCTAATTCAATTTTTTCTTATTTTCAGGCTCATCGACTAGTTAAACTCCCATTTAAATCTACAATTTTCGACTTCATATATACTAACATTAATACTAACCTGATTTATTGATACTCGAATCTTCTTGATTCGATAAAATAGTTAATTTTTATTCATCACTTATTTCGTTTTTTCAGCATAACTCATCTTTTCTTTTCTCAGGATTCAAATCTTCATACCTTTAGACAATGGAAGTCCGAAACTTTTCTTCACAAAACAAACTTCCATATGTCGCGAACTTTATGTGTGACACTGTATATAGAGCTATGCTATATCGCCGATGACGCGCAATCCAGTAACGTGCTCTTTTTCGCAAATTATTATCAGTAAAAATAAATTAACGGCATTATGGAATTTTTTCGCGAACACAGCAAGGGCATGAAATACTCAATTCATCATTTTCTATTCAAGAAAACGTCAGGTTCAAGACACCTTCGTAGTTAGGACAGTTTATATAGTCCAAGAAAAACAAATCTCCAAAATTATTTTGGAAATTTCTATCACTCAATTCATAATGATGCTACTTTTTTGGAGATACGTTTTAACAAAATCGAACCAATACCACTTATAACTAGTTATGCCAACATTAGTAGAAGATAAATATTGGTTGAAATATACAAAGTGTTTTAGTCGAAACTAAAGTTTTTGTCACTTGAAATACAATATTGAGTGCATGTCGAAATTAATGTAGCCACTCGGTGTGTACTTAACAGGGTTATCGAGTGGTTGCGGTCATATAATATTCTCCACATTGCATATAGACCATCCAAGTTTCCTATATCCATCTCGATTTTCATATTTAATATATGACTTCGACATAATACGTGCTGCAGCTTTTATACGCTGCCGTAATCATTGAACATTCAAAATTATTCATGAACCGAGTAGGTCCCTTTCAACAATCCAGTTCAAATGTATACATGATGTCCCTTAATACGGGTTTGAATACTATGGAGATACGATTTTTCATTTTGTACCAGACCAGCAGAATAAAAAAATCTTTCATCACATACTTATCGGACCCGTGCGGAAAATTGTTTTGAAAAGTATTTTCAATCGCCAACTTAGCTGCGAATCAACCCTCGAAAGTTTAATTGTATGAGTTGGGGAGACGTGGACCCCATCAGCTACGTTTATCTTGTTGCAACTACAACTCACTCGAAAAGACAGATCTTTCATAGTCATAACAAAAAATCAACTGAAGTGTGTTTTTGAAAAGTGTTTTAAAAGTGTTTTTGACCGCCAACTTAGTTGCAAAGCAACACTCGAAGACTTGTATGAATAAGGATTTATGATATATATAAAATATTTTCACTGGATTTGACATTACAGCAAGCGAAATTGTGCTAAAAAAAAGTTATGGACACTAACTATATTTTTTCAAATGGAACACCCCAAATATTCTGGTACTTTTGAATAGATTATATTTTTCTGATTTCAAATATATATATATATATATATATCATGTTATCTCTAATATATTTCGAGATATTTGACGTTGAGATTATAAGATTTTATCCGGATTCTCTCTCGGGTCAAGGGAAATAAAAAAATACTTGTTTTCAAAGATTTCGAAATTTTGTGCTCCTTCATGATTTTCCATATTTTTTCGGCAAAAAAACTAGCTCTCTTGAAGCATGGGCTATATAATTCATTTTATTTTCCAAGAAATAAAACTTTATGGTAATTTTGCACTTATCATGCGATCCATATTTTTATGAAAATTTTTGTTGGTACTCCCGTATTTTGACCTGAAAAATACGAATTTCATAATATTATCGTGAAAAAGTTATCGCCAATTTTGTGTCTCAGCGCATGCAATTCAACTTTTGTTACATATAGTGGATACATATTTTGGCCAAGTAAGAAACAAAATATACTCAATCAATCAATCAATCAATCTTTATTTCCGTTTCTTGACATGGTTTACATGTTTTGGAATTGTCAATAAATAAAATTAAAATGAAAAGTAAATCGCTTAAAAAACTATTCTTAAAAACTATACTCGAAGAGTGAAATGTAAATATAAAATAGGTAAAAACTACATTCAAAAGTTAAAAGCACAGATATCACATCATTCAAAATATATCAAGAAGACTGGGTTTCTATAAAATCATTAACATTATAAAAACATTTTTCCAATAAAAAATATTCCAATTTACGTTTGAATGAATACAGTTCACCAATATTTTTAATTTCTAGTGGGAGTTTGTTAAACATTTTGAGTCCCATATGATCAGGTGCATTGGATTGAATTTTCCTTTTAGAAGGATTTATATGAAAATGGTACATATTCCTTGTTTGATGTTCATGAACATCAGAGTTTTTTTTAAATTGTTTTTTATTCTTAAAAACATAAATGCACATTTCAAAAATGAATAGACAGGGAAGCGTCAAAACATTAAACAATTTAAAAACAGTTCTACATGTTTCTCTATCAGAAATTCCAGCAATACATCTCAAGATTCGTTTCTGGCCAATGAACACTCCTTTCGAATTAGCTGAATTACCCCAGAGGCAAATGCCATACCTGAGTCTCGATACAATTTGAGCATGATAAACATTTAAAATCTGATCCACTTCCATCACCGATCGTAAATTGATGAATAGAAATTTAAATGAATTTAATTTAGATGACAATTGTTGACAATGGGATTTCCAAGAGAGATGTTCATCCAGAGAGATTCCCAAAAATCTAACTTCACCATGTGAATTGTACAAAATGTTCTTACCAATTTTAACTTCCAGGTCATCGATGTTTTTTTGACGACAGTGAATTCTCAACATTTGTGTCTTTTGAACATTGAAAAGTAGATTTCTACAATTAAAGAATGATGATACTCTATTCAATGTTTCAATGCTTCAATGCATTCCGATTGTAAACCATCGGTATCTGTGGAAGATATTACTAATGAAAAGTCGTC
Source organism: Chrysomela aeneicollis (assembly GCA_029955515.1). Taxonomy (NCBI): domain Eukaryota; kingdom Metazoa; phylum Arthropoda; class Insecta; order Coleoptera; family Chrysomelidae; genus Chrysomela; species Chrysomela aeneicollis. Next base: position 5,570,083 of record JARUHQ010000009.1, on the reverse strand, counting down.
TGCATATGCAGTATAATCTCCAGTGCCAATAACCAAATCCAAATGGTTTACATACAGGATGAAGAGAATAGGGCCCAGTATCGAACCTTGAGGGACACCCATCTCAATTTCCCTACTGACCGAGCGCATAGTTTTGATTTGACTTTCGTGTTGGAACTGCAGCGATACAACTTGCTTTCGGTTCGTTAAAAAAGATGAAATCCAGTTCAGCGGTATACCCCTAATGCCAAAACTCTCTAATATATCTATTAATTTTTGATGGTTCACACAATCGAATGCCTTAATTAAGTCGCAAAATATTGCAACAGGGCATTCTTGAGCTTCAACAAATTCGGCAATTCTTTTGTGAAACGAGTACATTACTGATTGTGGACACATTAAAGTTCAATACTAGGTTCATATTGAAAACCAAAGGCACAACCAAGAAACATTTTTTGGAAAACTGACGAGAAGTTGACAATGCAAATGTGTATATAGGTTCCAAACACAAGCAATCTTTATTCTACAATTATAAAGGACTATCCTAATCTAGTTCACTACTTCAAACTATTTTTCTCTCAGAGCTTCAGGGTTTGAAATAAATTATTCAAATTCATTATATTTTGAATCCTCTAAAATGCAGGAAAACTCTTCTTTGAGAGCTCCAAATACTCGTCTATAAGCTTTCTCTGACGTGACATGTCCATTTTCCATTTCTGTCCGATTCATGATTTCTGACTGAAGTTATATGACCAATGTTGTAATTTTTTCTGATGGCTTTGGCTTTCGGCTCTCTAAAATACCTATAGGTACAAATGATATTTTCTGAAATTCAATGGAGTATTCTGAAATAATTCTCGAATATAATCGGTGCTTTCTGAAGTTGAACTAATTAATTGATAATTAAAGTTGGCTACATATGGGAAAAAATTGTTATTGATATTTCTGAAAAACTCTGATGGCGGTTCGTTTCTGCATGTCTGACAACTAAGAAATCCATTAAAACTTATATCACGTGACCTCAGATTTGGCGGGAGTTTGAAGAATGTTATATGTTATGCCACTAAATATCAGATTAAGCAAGCAAGAATAAATGGTGTTTTCAGATAAAACAAAATTGTATAATGTTCCTCAGTTGGGGTAAAAAAGGGAGGAATAAAAATTGTATTTTTGATTTTATCAATCTGGTTCAAGATATATGGGGTCCTCGTTGAATTCCAAGCATATTTTTCCGATAAAATTTTTGGATATCTTGTGAATTTGACCCATTATTTGGCACCACTGACAACTTTTTTTCAAATTCTCGCCAAATCTGAGGTCACGTAAGTAACGGATTTCTTAGTTGTCAGGCATGCAGAAACGAACCGCCATCAGAGTTTTTCAGAAATATCAGTTCATTTTTCCCCATATGTAGCCAACTTTATGACGGACACTGTATATGTCGCTTTTTGAAATCAGCTCACTATTCTGAAATACAAGTGACTAATCTAATCTGAAATTCAATTAACGCTTTCTGAAATCAACTCGACGCTTTCTGAAATACCAACACCACTTGGACCACCCTGTATCCCTCGAATTATTCAATGAAAGGCCCTTCAGGGAGCGCGCGCTCTCCCGGAATTTCCCTGCCTCCTTGTCCCTACGAGATTGCCCGTGCAAATTCAGACCGTCTGAATCGGGAGCCGTTCAATTTCCCGATCGGCACAATGGCCGCAGGAAGCGAATAAGAATATAGTGGAAAGTCCCTCGTTCGCCGTGCCATTCGCCGTACGCGTATGAGAGCGGCTCAGAAATGCCGAGGCAATCGCCGACCGCGGTCCTGATGAACCCGTTTCTTCCTTGGCTGGAATGGGACATCCATTCACAACCGTATAGGAAGATAGGGTTCTGTCCCGCTTAAGCTGAATTTACACTTTTTCCAATTCGAGGATATTTCTGAAAGCTGGTTGAATAGTTACAGTGAAGTCCAAAATTCCCCCCCGTGACTTCTTTATTTTAATAATAATAATAATAATTTATTGTCCACCATAATATAATTATAATAACAAAAAATATATATATCATCACTCAATATAATTGGCAAGCAAAAGGCCTTTCTGGTTCAGAATATGAGATTATACCAAAATGGTTATAACTCACGTTTGTTCTTCCACCAGCGCCTATATTTTAATGAAGGAAAATTCTTCGATGGCATAAAAGAAATGAAGAAGAGGAGACAAGAAGAATAAAATGAAAGATAGTACAAAAAAGAAAGAAAGAATAGATAGGAAGAGAGAGAAGAGAGAAATGAGGAAGTTATGAAAAAAAATAGTAGACTGGAACAGTGATAGCGCAAGTTGTCAATCTTATACAAAAATTTATAAGTGTAAGTGAGTTGAATGAAATGAAATGAATTGAAAGTCCTCTATACAATGCAAAATAAATTATGGTAAGGAGGAATTCAATAGAAATGATTTATATTTCAACCTGGAAGTGTTCATAGATGAATTCAAAAGTGACCTATCTCGAGCATGTAAATCATTAATGAAAAAAGAGATGTTATAGCTAAACGATCGTTTGAATATTTCTTTTTTATGCTTGGGTATTGTAAGAAGATTGAGGCGGCGAATATTCAGATTGTGTATATCAGTTCTATAAGAGAGCTTACGATGGAGATAAGGAGGAGTTTTAAATTTGAACACTTTGAAGAAGAGACATTCCATATGCAATTGGCGCCTTTTGTACATGTTTAACCAGCCTAGTTCTTGAAATTTGTGTGAAATAGTATTCCGTCGTCTTATACCATAAATTAGCCTAATACACGAGTTTTGAACTTTCTGGATTCTATTGGAATCGACTGATTTCAAACAAGGACCATATATAGCATCACAGTGGTTAAAGTGTGACAACACCAATGAATCACATTGCATTTTTTTAGTTTTCATATTCAAAAAGGTCCTTTGCGAATAAATTAATTTCAGGGAACTGTATGCAATCTTGAGCTTTTGAGTTAGTTATATGTTCAGTGAAATGTAATTTGCTGTCAATTATCAGACCTAAATTTTTACAAAATGGTTTGGAAGGGATGGTACAGTTGCCGATTCTCAAATTTAAATTCGGTAAGATGTCATTTCTAATGCCATCTGAACAAAAAAGCAAGGCACAAGATTTATTGGGATTGATTTTGAGCATATGATCCGATGAAATTTTATAAAGTGCATTCAGGTCTGAATTTATTATATTGTTAGCGTCATTGATAACTGAATATTTAAAAGCAAAATAAACTTGGGTATCGTCAGCATAAAAGTGGTAGTTGACATTCTGAAGTACATTGGTAAAATTTGATGTATACATCGTATAAAACAGTGGACCTAATATGCTACCTTGTGGTACACCGGACATATTACAGTATGGAGTACAGTGTACTACGAGGGCGTAGAACGGACATGCAACATTTTTTTCTGTTAATTTCGAGTTCGAACTCCATTCAATAGCTCCAGAACAAGACCAAGATAATTGAAATCGGTTGACGTAGTCGGAAGTTATCGAACCTTATCTGCAATAAGGTTCCACCCTTCTCCCACCCCTCATTTCGAGAGATAGGTCAAAATGTCAAATAGGTAATTTTTAGAGTATCAGTAGAAGAGTTCAAAACGCTTTAACATTACCCACCTTCATTTGGGACTTTTTAGAGAAATAACCGTTTTTAAATTTTTATTTCAAGTAACGCCATCTAGCGGGATTTGAGAGTGGAAAACAATTTTCATGAATTTTTTGAATTCACTTTTATCAGGATTATTTTTTTCCGAAATCAATAGGTCGTATGGTTCTCGAGATACAGCCGCTAGCCGACCTTATTGGGACACCCGGTATACTGATGGTATATCACATTTTTTCCTGTCACTGAAACCCATTATGACAAATAACTGACATATCATAGCATTCATCAATTTGACAACTATACATTTCAGTTATTTACATAGCTACCCTGACCATCTATGTTTCAATTAGCTGAAATAATACGGATAAAATCTGAATTTCAACGTCAAATATCTCGAAATCTATAAGAGATAACATGATATATAAAAAAATCAACATATCATTTGGTTATGCAATCTGTGGCTGGAAAATAGTACTACAATTAGTTCTGTTCAAGCTTTCGAGTCTTTATTGGCTCTTCATCAGGAACTCTACAATTGACAATGAAACAATTTTTGGAAATCCAAAAAACAAACGGTACTTAAGAATGTGAGGTTTGAATGAAGCCTTGTTTATTATCACCGGTTATATGAAACAATTATCTAATGGTATTTGAAAAAGAAAAAATATACTGGATCCAAAAGTGACAAAATATATTTGAAAAAAAAAAACATATTTGGAAGGACAGTAATGTGAAAACCGCAACTGTCTATCCCCAAAGATAACTGAGATATCGTAAAAAAGTGTCGAAAATGGAACACACTGTACACTTTAAAAACACAGGTTTGTGAAATTCAGATAGATAACGTTGGTTATTTTATGACCAAAGTTATTTAAATCTCAATGTTACTATCAATTCTACGAAATTTCAGTACCAGTACCTTAATATTTATACATGATATAATGTATTTTTACTTCACATTACCCAGGAGAAGTACTTAAGTACCTTTAAACTGTAATTTCAATATGTGAAATGGCAAGATTATTTTACGATTGAAAAGTCCTTGTGATATCTATAGCTATTTAAGCTCGAAATATACACAATATCTTTTTTATAAACACAGTTCCTAGACAATAAAACTCGATACTTCATTGTTAACTCACATTTCATGATATTCTTCATCTAAATCATTAATTTCATTGATTATTCACTATTAATTTGAAGATCAATCCAATAATTCATACATCTATCAGAAGAGAAGGGACAATGACTCATAGCTTTTAGTTAGTTTTCAATTGGTTTTCAGTTGGTTTTCAGTTGATTTTCAGTTGGTTTTCAGTTGGTATTGAATTGGTTTTTAGTTTTCAATAACAGCAGAACTTGAATGTCACGCATCTCGAATTTACAACAATCTCTTCTTCAAGATTGCCAACTGCTATCCTGTATATCCTCAGTTGAGACATTTTCACTCAATTTAAAAACCGTACGACTACATACCATCATAAATGCACCCCTGCCCCTGACTAGAGAATTCCTGATACAAAAGAATAGACGCGACCCTCTTTCCAAGCACGAACTATAAATGATATCGTGGTGGTGGGTGGTCTATCATAATGCCACAGCTAGAAAGATAGGTTCACCACCAAAATGTTTTTCTCATCCCAAGATTACTGGTACTAGTACTAGCCCCTCCTTTCAAGGTTATGCCCACGTGGCTTTAGGGGTATGACCTTGGGGTGAGTGAACTCGGGGTGAGTGACCTTGAGTTGGATGACCTTTGAAGGAGCGACCTTGATTTGGAGCGGAGTTACCTCGAGTTGAGTGACCTGAGAAAAGTAACTTTCAGTTGAGTGACCTTGTGATGAGTGACCTCGAGTTGAGTGACCTCGAAAATAGTGACCTCTAGTTGAGTGACCTTGGGGTGAGAGACCTCGAGATGAGTGACTTTGAGTTAAGTGACCTTAGGTGAGCCAGCATTCTCTCTGTATGAGTACTGGAGTTGTAATAAGTAATTCATTCAGTATTGTTTCGATTCATTTTTATATTTGAGTTGACAAAGTATGATCGTATTATCCGGCCAGATTAGAAAATCTGGATCCGAGCTAAACGATTTATATACTACTGTATCATCCGATCACAATGCTCGTTCGTCTTCTGGAAGATTGGATGAACTGCCGTTTATAAAGAGTAGAGCTACCGATTTCCGTTCAATAATACATTTTCTGTTCAAAATTAGATCCTTTCAAATATTTGGTATGGCATATTTCACAGAAATTCCGATTCCATTGCATAATTATTTTTTCGAATTACGTCCCGTTTCACTTCACCTATTTTATCTATCCTCATTCACTTTATTGAAACAATTTTAGGATTCTTAGGGATCGTCAAAAAGTTATTATTCTGTCTAGTTGAAACTGATTTTATCTTTCAATGTTACATGTTTAGGAACCCAAAATGTTCACGAAAATGAGGAGAGGCTTCCAACTTCGAAATAAGAAACGTATTTTTTCATTTGATAAAAAAGTCTTCTCGTAATACCAAGAATGGAATGAAATTTACGAGGAAATTTGTCTAGGATAATTCCGTGCGATAAACAGATTTTCACGATTCCGAATTGATTGTGTCTGAAAGAAAATAGCAATGAACTAATAAAGATAATTAAACTCATCAAGTGAGCCTGAAATCGAGTTATCCGTTCTTGGTGCTGGTTGTACTAATTCAACTTTGGACAACACCTAATTGGAAGGGCTCGTCCTCTTTCTATCGAACTTCCAAAGGAGTTCTAGAATGCAGGGTATCAAATTTCGGCGGATACTTGATATTTCAGCCGACTTGTTATTAATGTTCGTGTTAACTGCTGCGAAATTAAAACAGATTAAAACTTCCCTCTATCTGAATTATCTCTGTTTCAGTTTGGACATAGCATAACTTGGAATATTATCTCTCCAAACACAAGAACTTCACTAACGAGGACGCAAAAATGGCGAGGATTAACGGTTATAATATAATATATACACGCAAAATAATTGAGTTTTAAAATTTCATTAGGGCCGCTTCACGCAGTTGCTTGAATCAAATTCGTTACTCTGGTTTGTGGAAAAGTTTTGAGAGATTGCAGAAAAACAATATTTCACTTAGGCACTACTTCATGCTATAAATGAAAGAAGCCGCGAATTCTGGATGATGCTCACTATTGAAAATATAGGAATTTTCCTTCAGATCAATTCTCATGAGTTTCTAGCTGTTCAGTATGTTATTCATGCTTTCTAGAATTACACTTGGAATTCATCAAATCCATTCTATTTTCAAAATACACCAATTTATATTTAATGAGGTGACAAGCTACGATAGATCTTGAATCTAGAGGTATCATAGGTTTCATAGCCCCATGATACCCAACCAACTGAACTATATCTACAGTCAGTGGTTGTCAAAATGCTATGGTGTGATCCATTTCCATTCGCGTTGTTGCCAGATATACTTTTGTTTGCTCGAAAATATATTCAAACCCATTCCGTACGTTCAGGATAGACAGAGAGAGAGAGAGAGAGAGGAGAAAAAAACTTTATCGTTCAGAAAACAAAATCTTGTTGAAGTTTTACTTGAAACACGTCTCTAAAGATCTCTACAATTCAAAAAAAATGTATATGTATATACAGGCCTTATTTTTCATGTCGCACCACTATTATTGGCATCTCAAAAACGGTCAATGATACGAAGTTTGTTAAATTCGACAAAAGTTGCTATGAATTGTTTTCAAATCATACAGGAAAAACCGAAATGGACCGTTTTCCTAAAAATATGGAAATGTCTTCAAGAAACTTCCTTTTGTGTTGTGAATTTGCTATGATTTGCTGTGCTGTCATTTTCAATAGGTTTTGGTCTTCGAGGGTCACCCTCAACTTTATTTTCTCGAGTACCTACTGACCTGTATTCATGAATTCAAGTAGTTATCCTCATCTCACTTTGTTCAAAACAACTGTCTTCCTAGAAAATAACTACGGAGAATCAAATAAACCACAGTAACCAGGCGAAAGATACAATAGTTGGAAGTGATTGTATTGGAATTGCACAAAATACCACTATTCACTATGTTGCAGCTTTAGCATTTCAAAACATTGGGTTGTTTTTATAATTTACTCAAGTCCTTGATAGTTTCTGAATTGAAGTGGTGATTTTTGAATTACAATAATCGATCTTTCTGAATTACAATTTCTGAATTACGGTTGAAAAATGTGTAGTTATCATCCTCTCTGTTCCTCAAATGATCGAGATTGACAATTATTGAAGTTGATACAATTAAACCGACTATATGCATTGCCACTTTGAACCCACCACAACGAAAATAGAATGCACTTCATAATAAGTCGGAATATTTGGGGTCGTCCAATTCATCCCCTACATTTTCCCCATCGCCATTTCCATTCTCATCTACATTCCTTTCAATGTAGATGAGTGTCGGAACTCCAAGAGATATCGAGCTGTTCGCAAACGAACTTCTATAATGACGTCGCCGCAACCGAAACAATAGTGTCATCATCAGTATATTTTAATCAGTTTTCCTACGACCACCTATGAAAACGTCAATAATCACACTGTTTTGTTATTCAGAAAGTAGCTCATATCACCATGGTATTGTTTATTTGAAAGAAAAAAAGCACAAGTGTTGATATGAAAAATATCACAACGGTCGCCTGAATTGATAGAAATAATTAGGTATATTGTGAAGGTACTCACTGTCAATATAAGCGTTCTCAAATCAAATTCATATTATCTGTTGAAATTTCTGTCTCGTTTCGAATTATACCGAGAATTATTTATCAATCTATTAATTTCAATGTGTCTGATACATAACCTCTGAATTCACTTTAAAACTGGAACCTATACTCTTTGCTGGAACTATTTCGATGTTGATGACAGCGGGTGAGATCATTCAAAAGAGTACGGCTACAGTTTTATGCGCGGCTTGCTGCTTGCATCAGTTGCATGTTGCATCATATCACAGTATCGCAGATGTCAGATGCAAATTAGTGTGAAGTTAGCCACACTTTTCCCATCCACACTTGGTCTGTTAAATTTGGGATGGAGATGATTTCGATACAGTGTTGCCAAATTTCTGTTGTTTTCTGATAAATTCTGAAACTCGCCTGGAACGAACTGTTGAGTATTAAATGAATTTCATCCTGATGGTCTGAAATAACCTGGAATTAGACGGATGATGAAATCGAAAGAAAGATATTATCGGGTTAGGTTGACCAACTGTGAATGCCATTCAGAAGGGATTTGAGGCAATTAAATCAGGCTCTATCCTCAATTCCAAAATTGCACAAAAACTAGGAGAAGGAGTCCTTGTGCCACAAAAATGGAAACGTGGTTGGAAAGAGGGCTCAATATGGAAGATATAGGCCCATTCAAATCAATTTGTTTGGCCGTCAAAGTGACAGAAAATAATCAATATTTCCGAAATCGCACAAAAACTAGGAGAAGGAGTCCTTGTGCCACAAAAAGGAAAACGTGGTTGGAAAGAGGGCTCAAAATGGAAGATATAGGCCCATTCAAATCAATTTGTTTGGCCGTCAAAGTGACAGAAAATAATCAATATTTTCGAAATCGCACAAAAACTAGGAGAAGGAGTCCTTGTGCCACAAAAAAGTCCAGATGATATCACTCTCAACCTATTAGGCACCCGAAATCATAAGAACTAGTTTTTCGAGCCATATCACGAAAATGAAAAGTATTGAGAATCTAGCCGAAATAATGGGTGCAGAGCAAGTGCGGAACAATTATTCGTATGAATTGTGTGAAAAGTTCATATTTGTTGTACGACGCATGAGTGCTATGCAAAGAGTATACTTTTTGCATTTCCTCGACGATCGAATCAAATTCATTTTTATTTGAAATGTTATGAAAGATTATTTTACAATATTGTGTCAAGTTTGTTTGTGTACGATGGTGTCAATAATAAAATTTGTCCAAACTAAATCAACTTAATCAATCAGTAATTCACATAATGAGGAATTGTCGGAGCAGTATTCAAATATATCATCTTGAATATGGAAATAAACAATACTTGATATCGAATCAAAACCGCCTGAAATTATAGAGACCGCTCAAGTTACATTTTTGACAAGACCTCCCGCGAAATGAAAGTATTCGGAATCGTAGGAAAAATAGTGTACAAAACTCGTTGGAAAGTGCATTTCCTTCACTCGTAACGTTTCCGCACTCACCGCTACGCGGCTCGTGCTAAACGACTACTCGTGTGAAATATGTCACTGTCCACACTTGTTGTGTAATATACTATTATCGAATTTTGCCGACAACTATTAAATTTTCTTGACAATGTCGTCTGACGGGAGCGAAGAAAGCGACAAGGACACAGATGCACCGTCGCGTTGGGAACAAAAAACAGGGTGTTATTCAAGTACTGGGCAAAAACTGTCCAATAGGTAATTCTTTATGTCAGCTATGATTCCTAAAGTGGGTTCCACTGAACCTATCTTTATTTGAAATAGGAAAAACCTAATACATATACATAGTACATAGTTATGAGAATAAGTGATAATAAACTGAAGTAACACAAGTGCAATGACATATTAAAAAAAAAGAAATAATACAATCAAAAATATAACATGTACATAAATAAATTACATAATTATAACAGTACGAATATATGTTTTAGTTATAGATCGCTTATATTCACCAATAAAATAGTGAAGCCCTATGATTGTAAATAATAAATGATTAATGATAATAATACTTATATAAAATTGGAGTTTCTATGACTATTATTTTAGTGCTGTTTTAAAAATTTCCAAATTGGATGATTTTTTTCTAAATACTTTAGGTAATTCATTGAATTTTTGGAAACCCTTGAAAAATAATGGTACTTATGGTACTTTTTGATGAAATAATATTTATTCATTATCAAAAAACACTTGATTCAAAGTACCTATCTTATAATAATTATAATCAACTGCGAGCAAAAATCAACAGAATTCCAGTTTAGCTTTAGAGCACATTCTTTTTGCTATAGACTCCCCAGATGATACTCTATATTTTTGAGTATGATGAGCTGAGTTGGTGCTAGAGTGCCTATCCCAAATAGTATGATTCAATAGGTTTATTCGGGTTTCAAAACTGCGCAGAACTCGTGCGTATATATTTTGTATATATCCTAGAACTGTTCTCGAACTGTCCGAAAAAAGTCCATAATCTGTATAAACCCGAACGGTATGAACAATCCTCAGGAAAGAACAGAAGAGGGGATATCAATAATCTACATTAATAGTAGGGAGCGACTACAATGAGCATGCATCAAAAATAATCCCAGAACGGTTCTCGCTCGAGAGCAGGGGTATACTGGTTGGTTTCGGCCGGTTCTAGAACCGTTCCAGGACGATACTGAAAAAACCCGAACGCGTAACAAGTCAGTACTCAGTTGTCACTTCAAGAAGTGAAATGTATAAAACAACCTCCTGTAGACTGACCAGAGAGGCCTATAGTTAGAGAGGAAAGGGGGGCGTCACAACAGTATGTGGAAGTAAACTCTCCTTTGTTAGTGATAACTAAATAATGAAAGATGATAAAAAAATGTATCGAAAGCGATTCACATATAAAGAAGCCAAGCCTCAGTTAATCGACATAAAGTGTACTCGTATACTGGTGGCAGCCTTTCCACAAGAGATATTTAACGCACTTCATATGGAAAGTTACAATTTGTAGTCTCAGGGGGTCTATTCTCAAACCGTGACATTTAATGTCGCATGCGAGATATCATCTTTGTCGAACAAGAATTGTATTTGTCTATTCTCAACTGTCGCATTCGAAAACTTTTGAAGGAAAAATTGTCGAATGGTGTCAAAGCAGTCGACAATCAATGTCGAATGCGACATACGAATCCACACAAACGATTTTGATTGATTCTCATCAATTATTATGCAGTTCTCATCAAGGTTGAAAGTTGTTGATACAGTGTCATGGCAGCTTTATGAGTGGTGAAGCGATTGAAAATCTTGAAAATCAAGAAAATCATCAACGTCCTCGAGACCGACAAGGCACATATGGAAATCTGTTTTTGACTCTATCTGATAAGGTTGTAAAACATTCAGATTGTCTAAAGATTTGACTAGAGAGCTCATCTTCTTTTTCTTTCATCAAATTAATCGATGATTCTGTGTGCAATAACTAACTTCGATGGCCATGGTGATTTCATATTTATATTATATTATTTTCCGCAAATCGCTAGGAAATTTTGACATTCCTGTCAAAATTTCTTGAAGAAAAAGTCAGAACTTCCTTACTGTGAGGAAATGTCATTTCCTTCCTGTAAGGAAATTATATTTCCGTACAGTTGTTAGTGTTCTACATAAATGATTGAAAACACATTGCTTATAAGGAATTAATTTATATTTTGAAAACATCAAGTCATTGCTGAATACATTTTTAAGATCAATTTGTTATATTTACAGTAATTTGACAGTTAGTACAATTATTGAACATTGGAGGAACACTGTTAGAACTATGAGAAACATTTTGGACAACATGCGGGGTGGTAGGGTTATTTTGTCGAATATTTTGTACTGTGAAAATTTTATTTGCCACCTCAACCTTATTGTTAAGCGATTCTTCGATATATCCTTCAGCAACGTTTGATGACTTCCATCCGTCATGCCTCTTTAAACTAGTTATGTCGGCACCAGAGTCAACCAATATTGTTGCAGAAGACCGACGAAAGCAGTGACCAGTGTATTCTGTCGGATTTACCAAGTTCAAATAAGTAGCAACTATTTTGGGCATTTTTCTAAATTGATGAATTCCTACCACTTGTCTACAACCCTTTCCGCTTTGATATTTAAAGAAAAATCGGTCACTGTTCATATTTTCTGGTCTTAACGAAACATACTTTCGATAAACATTCAAGTAGATCTGATTAATTACAAATGATCTTGGTTTGTTGGTTTTCGAATCAGGTATGCTGATTAAAAGCTTAGATTCTAGGTCATCTATATCATGTACAGTCATTCGGACTAACTCATCCATTCTACAGGCCCCAGAAATACCAAATATTACAGCCACCTAAAAAATAAATAAAGGTATAATCTAAATAGAAATTGAAACCTTGTAAATTACCTTAATCATTAAATTTTCTTCATCTGGAGCTTCCTGGATAAATTTTTCAATTTCTTCCTTCGTTAAAATCTTAGATTTCTTTGTCCTATAACCTTGAGCTTACCGTTTCAATAAAGAACGAAGTTTTGAGTATGTAGATATATCTACATTGTGTTTAATTGCAAGGGTTGACTTCAGCATTGAATAATTGGCCCATAATGTTGAAGATTTCATCTTTAAACAAAGGTCTAGGAAGTATGCCATTACAACATTTTCTGAGAAAGAACTCGTATTTTCAAACGTCGTATGCATTTTCGTACTTTTCTCTTGATTTCATTGGCAATAATTCTAATGAAGCAGTATTCACTGCCTCAACCAGCTCTGGAGGAGTCCCAGGAATGGAAATTTCATCATCACTTATCATTTTACTTTCGAGAACACCAGCAATTAAAGTCAAGTTTGACAATTCAACCTCAATACGTTTCCATAGTAGCCCAAGTAATTTTATTAGGAATTTCAAAGCACCATTCATTTGGGAATAAAATTATCGCGTTGTTTTTAAAATCAATCAATATCCTAATTTTAAACGATTTGCGGAAAAATAGTATGTTTACCTCGTAGGAAAAGCCACATTCCTGGACTCTGTGTTGCTAAGTCTCGGCTTGCGCCTCGACTTAGCAATCTTCACAGTCGCCCAGGAATGTTAAGCTTTTCCTACCCGGTAAACGATGTACTATTCTTAACCATTGATGTGAAAGTACCCAAGGCCAAAACAAAAACAAACTTGCGATCAAGACCAAAGCACATCGGCATAAAACATAAAGTATCTTCATATATCGGTGTTGCCAGCACATTATATTCGACAAAATTTGTATCATGCGACTCTGATGTTGAAAGCAATGGAGAATGCCACAATTTAGTGTGGTGCGACAATTTTCATCGACATATTATGTCGAATTCGACAAATTTCACTCGACATTCGAGAATCGACCTCCTGGATTGAATTTCCCATAGGAATAATCTTAATTTTAGATTCAACCTCTGTATAAATTCGTATGCGATAATAGGTCACATATAGATTGGTGATTACCAATCCCTTCAGCCCTCCTTGTTTTCTCCCATCGACGCCTTTATCTCTTTTGGGTTCTTGATGCAGTAGGGCGTTCGATCCTATTTCTCGATCGTAAATATCGAAATGGAAGTACATAAATCCATCGAGGTATGGGGAGATGGGAACATTTTCAGCGAGACCATTGCTTGTTTTTGGTCTTGTAAATGGATTAGATTTATATCCCAATTTATACGCATTTACATTCTCGAGTAGCTGGATTCTATCTGAATGTATATATATATATACATATATATATATATATAGTGGAAGAGGAAGTCGTTGCTGGCTTGTTAGGATACAAACTGAGAAATATAGTGGGGAATTGCAGCAAGTAAAAAGTGTACTCTTTGAAATTTATCCAAGCTTTCGGAATCTGATTTATTCCATCATCAGGGAAACTAGAATATAGTGACATGTAATCATTGAATGTGTTCCATTGTGCATAATTTCCATCTAAATTTGACCTTCCAGTTTTACCACCTTGAACTTACGGTCAGGTCTACCACATCATTTCTAATTCTAACCTCAAAGGCAATTAGGTGCACGTGTGCGCGTTTGGTACAACAAGTGGTTGTGTAACATTCGTCTTATAATATGATTCCTTCTTAAATGTTTCAATTTAATAATGTACATGTCAATTTCACAATTTTTAACTTCATTTATGTAAACAATCTCACTGAAGATGTAAGTGTTATGTTGTTTTTTATCTTTACAATGATTACATGTCACTATATTCTAGTTTTCCTGATGATGGAATAAATCAGATTCCGAAAGCTTGGATAAATTTCAAAGAGTACACTTTTTACTTGCTGCAGTTCCCCACTATATTTCTCAGTTTGTATATATATATATATATCGGCGAGGGTGACTAAAAGAATTTCTGTCGATCAATATATATCGTAATGAAATTTTACATTTACATAGAGTATTTTTGCTAACAGAAGTAATTGAATCCATGATGATTCCATCCATGAGATATGAACTCCTGTTGATATGGTGTTGATGCAACATCAGAATCATATTATTCCTATACAGAGTATTTCAGTGCTATTAAGTGCTATTAAGGGAATACAGATGTACTTTCCAGGAATACATAGAATGTCAATAAAAATTATCAATTGTATACGATAGCGCTTCAAACATTCACTTATATTTTCTTCCAATGTATTTGTTCACTCGAATCAAAAGTATTGGATTATGAGATGACCACGGTTATTTATTCATCATAATGCAATATGACGAGAATATTCAGGTAACGTAAATGCTAATTAATTGAAATTGAAAAGCTATAATCATCGTTTATCCATTTTATATTGCCAATTAAAACTAGATTAGTGCTCTGTCATGAATATTAGACATGTTCATGATTGTCAATTTGTATTTTTCATAGAATATTCATATTATATTGAAGTTTTTAGTAAACATTTTTGGTCGCCAGAGTTTTATACTTTTTTGTGGATGCCTTGAATTTTTGTTTCGGTTCAACAGGCATTTCATATCTCATGAAAACATTGAAAACAACGGAGAAAATGTGAGACATCATCAAAATACCATGAATAGCTTCAAGTCGCAATATCAAATACGATTGATTTTACAATCATTGAAGCGTGCATACCGATTGAGACATTTATAATGAAACAATTTCATAAGCATTTTGGTGTTTTTGCAGGATGATTGAGAAATTGCTTTCTGAAAGTATAGTGCACTGTAAATGAAATACCTTGTGCTATTTTCCACTGTGTACAGATGACAAAATAGTATTAGAAGCAGTTTGTTTGACCTTGTTATGTGAAATTCATTTATGCCAATTCATGTATACCTTCCTATCGTGCTGCTCGAGATAAAAAATAATATTGACAATCGACAAGGGTACATAATACAGATAGTTATCTACTTCTGCTAACAAAAAATGCAATTGGAATTGAATAGCAGACATTTGCCAGAAGTATATCAATGTGTCACATTCAAAATTCAATCAAATCCTTGTCAAAAATAAAATACAAGATAAAATGCGACTACAATCAAATGAATGAAAATACAATGAGATGTAAAATTACAGTTTGAGCCTCCTATTATTTTTTTTATATTTTGTTTGCATCCAAATTCTATGTCTTGATTTTAACCCTTGCCGACTTGCAATGTAAGTATCACACCTGAATAACTTGACAATTAATAATCAATTTTATAATGGTATCTATTTTAATAATAGGTGTCATCATAACAAGAAAATTAAAATGTATTCATAAGAAAAAAAAACTATAAAAGAAAAAATGTTATTTGTGCCTATACCGGTTGAAATATATTTTTTAATTAATTCTGTAATTAAACAAATCAATAATATTACAAAGCGGGAAAATACCTTAAAGAATCATTTGGAAGTTTTAATCAGAGCTACATACAATCCAAAGAATAATTGTGCTATGGATTTGGAGTTAAAAACGTCTAGTTCGCTTCGTTTCCGATTAAAAAAATAAAAACGAAAACCACAAATTTCCGTTTTTTTCCAATATTTCAAAAACGAGAAATGATACATGAAATCTTCTTTCACACAATTGTTTAGCATAAAAATGCGCAACTAGTTTACCATCCTTGAATTTAACCGACCTTGTATCTCTTATAATAACTGAGATCCCCATGGTTAAGCTCGAAAAACGGGCACCCTGTATAGTAAGATAAATTTACTATCTACAGTCTACCATAGCATATATTATAATCATTATAGCAAACAAAATATCTGCATATCTCATAAATGCGGGTCATCCATAAATAGTTTCTAATAATAATCAAACATAAAAAACCTAACGAATTAGCAGGCTATCACGACAGGCAAAGAACAGCTGTCTCTAATAGTCTTATTTTTACGCAGAACTAGGTTAATCTGTTGGCCAATGACAACGATAAGTTTGAGTTGGATTTTTCCCATCTAAAATTTGTGAGCATACTTTTGAAGTTATTTTCATCAATCCATAATCATCCAATTCATAATATGACCATTAAGTCATGTAATTGACATGTTTCAAGAACCGATATCCTGGAACTTATTCAACCACATATTGGTAGCTCTCTTTGTAGCATGAAAAATACACATTATGGAGTGATATCGAATGACTTTCTGGCACGCATATCGGCAGCAATAGTCGGGGTCGCTTCCAATTGTATTGAATCCCCAAATTAATTATTATCCCCAACACGCAGATGACCCCAGCAACGACACCCGATGCCTCTATATTAGTGGCTTCGGGCATGACGAATACGCCGCCGCGACGCTGTGACCAACCGTCGAAATATAATGACGCTGCAGACTAATTGTCACGCGCAATAACAAGGTACTAAATAACCCAATGGCGACTGACACAAACCCGAGCAATTTGCATATTACAATTATTATTAGCGAACGTAACGTTGCAGATCAAACGTTTGGCTACGTGATGATGAATACGTTGAGTGATCTCTGAAATATACCCTCAATAGTTTTTCGTCAAAACCTGTAGACCTAGTTTAGCAAAGATCACATTCCTTGGAATGTTTTACTAATCGTTCGGAGATTGCGTTACTATCGCATTCAATATCACTATCGATAAATCAGTTATCTGTATTATCCGTATTTCATGGCTTCGTATGCAAGTGACAGATAATTCATAATTATTATGGTTTCGGCTTGAAATACGAATATTGTCTGATTGTTCAATCATGTTACAAACTATACAAAATAATTGATATTCATAATACGAAATCAACAGACGTGGCGCCATCTATATCCAACTTGGTATTTCCAGTCTGGGGTATCAGATACAGTGATGTCTTGGAGCGTGTTCAACTCAACTTCTTCAAGCGCCTCTTATAAAGTCAAACTAAGGCCAGTTTCCAAACACACCTTCAACTGGCTGATCAAACTCTTTGACATAGAGAATCATCGACTTCGAACTTTTTTTTTACGACAAATTGAATTAGATAATGTAATGTTATAAGTGGACACGTCAAGTGAAACAAGAGCTACAATTTGCTTGATATATATTCCCTGGACCAACATAATTGTTAATCAATTGAGACAAAAACCAAACGCAATAATATTCACTTATATAGAAACAAAAATCAAGACGCTAACAAAGCCTAATTATCCTGATCTAGTTTTTTCTATAATATATAACTCTCCAAGTTTCCCTAGGAGTTAACCTGCACTTCAGAGTCCCAATGCAAATAATCCGTATGAGCTCAACTGAGATTTATCTCTGGCTGAGATTTTGCAAACCAGTTCAAATTGAGATTAACCGTCAAAAATGTGCTCAATCTGTAAAATAGGCCACAACGAAACAGTTATCCACCTTTTATTCGAAATATTCGAGATAAAAAGATCACTGATCTGAATCATATAGTTGACAACCTCAACGATATTACTTTAGCAATTGAAAACATTATTTGTTCAAATATCTGATGTATACTCGAATCACGATCATTCAAATCCAATTAATGAAATCTAACCTAATAATACTTCTTCTTGTATACGGATAATCATAATATATGTAGTTGTTTCGTGAAACTCATCAGTAGTTTTTCATTTATATACACTGATTGATATAAATATCTTTTTTACTATTCATTAACCAAATATTATGAAATCCTATAGTCTATACCAAACTCTCTGTAATGAAACTGTATGTTCATTGAAACAATAAAATTGATTGATTGATTGATTCCCCTAGTAAAGCAACTATATCGTGAAATTCAGAAATAAGTAAGTGTCGTTAGTGCTAGAAATCATGCCTGGTAACTATAGAACATATATGTTGAGGTCAGAAATACCTGATCAAAGCTCATCTAAATGCTCAAATGGTATCCATTTGTCAATTGAAAGAAATTCAATTACACAACCAGTCAACACCTTCGCAGCAAATTCCAAAAGACTAAGGGGCAAGACAAAATTCCTCCATTCGTTCTCAAGAAATGAAAAATTAAACGTGTTTCTCCTAAACTAGAAGTCAGTTAGAGCTCAACTATAGATCCATTGCACTACTATTGAAAAAATTTGAGGAATCAGTAATCGCAGGCTCATCCAATATGTCGAGAAAACTGGAATATGGATATGGCAGGCGTCCATCGAAAATTTCGGGGTTTCTCTACCTATAGCATTCGATATAACTACGAATTTGGATTGAAAGTCTTCTTGAGCACCGTCGTTTACTAGCACGTTTTACTTTGAATATATATTTTCATTCAGAGGTTAATGGTATCTCATCTGATAAAATGGCTATAAACACCATTGTCCCACAACGATCTGTTTTGGCCGCTATTTTATTCCTGTCACGCATCAACGTTGGAGGTACCTTCTTGCCCTGTCCACCGCTTTGCGGATGATAGTGATACAAGGCGAAGACAGGTCGAATTCAATGGGAATTTAATGTGTATCTTGTCTACATGACCATCAGAAACCTGCTGTGTGCTGGACAACGAAATTACATGTTGTTGCACAGGACAACAATTACGCTACCACAGCCAGAGAGCTCTTCACATTAGCATGAGCGAACATAATCCGTTTCCGTTTTCCGGAACGCTATGGCTGTGCTGCTTCCAACGAGATGCCAACGAAACTGTTAGGGAGTTTAGTGGTGCGTTATATGTCCAGAAATACGTCGGTTCAAAGCATAACCCGGAGGTTGTGACTGGCAAGATATAAGTTATCTCTTTATCTCTCTCCGACAGTGAGCTCTCCTACCAAAACTCTCCACATTGCCTGATTTGCCAGCATGGTCTATGGAAATCCAGCACGTTGTAGAAAAATGAATTGAAAAACTAACTGGATTGCATAAAATAGTGTATATAATCGAGGGTGGAATTAAATTATATTCCAAGTGACGAGAGAGAAACGGTCTTGCGTAGTAAACGACTGAAAAAGTGACGCCAACATCAGGATCGGCCTTTCGATATTCAATAACTACAACAAAATAAAATAGGTCTCAAATTAGGAAAAAAGCTCCAAGTCATCTCCACATCATTTATTAGAACAAGGTTATAGGGAACATGTTTCGAGTACATATGTACTCATCATCAGCCCGAATAAAAATGGGGTAAAAATTATGGTCTTTATAAGAAGTATAACTACTTTCATTTTGTCAACAATAAAATTAACGATATAGACAGGTTCTCAGTATCAGATATAAATGAGCCAAGATACAACTGCCCCACCCACAAAATATCTAAGTTAAACAATATTTTGAGGCCTCCTCCTGGTAAAATGAGAAACGATCTGCGTAGTATATTGCGCATCTACGCATTCTTCTCATTTTCAGTTAGCATATGTGTCGTAAACGTCCCTTGTGCAGACATTATGTATTGTTCTCTCAGTTACTGTTTCAGTTCAGTGGTTGTATAGCGTGTTCGATTGCTAACAGTATATTGAGTATATTTTTATCGAGAATAATAAACATCCTCGTAAACCCCTATATCTACCACACCAAAGTTATCTATATGAACTAGACATAGGATTCAATAGTACATTATAAACATAGGGACTAAATTGGCACAACAAATTAAATATCATTTTATGCACTTTAGGACTGGAAAAACTAAATGTAATTGTAAACGAAAATGTAATTGTCAGAAACTACGGTAAAGAATATATTCAGAAGATGGTTTCCTATATAAGTTTATAATTCTTATCAACACATTTTCTGTGTGAACCGATTCTTCCGATGATAGCAGGTTACCAAGTGGTGGATAACCAAATGCAGGATTCTGCGTTTTTTCCATTTCTTCGTACGGTATTTTCTTATTTGGACGATTTGATTCACCATTGAATATTCATTTTTTATAGGAAATAATTTGTGGTTGCTTGTAACTTTCAAGAGCTAACTCTTTTAGGTATTCAAGGCAGACTCAGTTATTTTGGTAAATTTTTCGTTAATTTGATACAGCATGCGGTTTGTGGGATTTGGCCTTGAATTTGAAAAAAAAAGCATGTTGGTACTTTTCAACATTCAATCTCAACTTTAATTTTCAATCCTTGAGTGATTCAAAGTGGCACTTCGGTTCCTCAAATGGGGACCTCAAGTAGGTACTTTTTTCCCTAAATTGCATAAAACCTCATTTTACATACTTCTGGTCTGATGGTTCATAATTTCAATAATGCACACACAGCCTCTTCGAATTGAAACTGAAAGCTCTCTTTCAATCTTGCGCAATTCAGAATTTGGAGAAGAGTTTATATCAATAAATAAGTTTGCGTGGTTTGAGATATTTGTGAATATACCACTGGTATTTCTTATTAGAATATCCTCAGATTCAGAGTTTAGTTTGTATCGATCTGAAGAGGATTGCAGATACTTTGTGAAAATATTCGAGATAATATCAAAATACCTTTCAAGACAATGATGAACCATCACACTGTACACAATTATGATATAAATTTAGTTGGTATATGTCACTATCGTAGCCATTGAACAAGGTTTCAGTTACATCGTCATTAACCCCTCTTGCTTACTCTCTTGACAGTTTAATTCGAAAATGTGACCCTTATCGAGTTCTATGCTACCTGTAAAGTTTCAAGGTGTACTAGGCCTTTGTTTGACGCCCTGGCGTTCACATAATCGGCGTTATTATGTTAAATTGACCTGGTGTATTTGCATGACGCTCGTCGTGTATATTAATTCCTGCTCTCCTAGGTGAGTTAGTGTTATTTATGGCTAACTTGAACTTGAACAAAAAAATTTATTGTGTTACATCCATCGATGTCACTATAGATATCATATCATTAAAGGGATATCACAGTAGGTACTTTATTGGTAGAAAGGAAACCAGAAAATCATAGCTAAATAGTGAACATCTTCCACTCCATTTTCTGATCAGAGATTATTAATTTTGTATAGATCTAGCAAGCCCGCCTGATTAAGCTCCACTTTATCGTTCTCATATCAGTCAAACTAGTGATTCAATCGAGAGACTCATTTTGTTAATTTCCCTTTGAAGGAAGCTGAAGAGAAGGTTCGGGCTCATTCGTTGTGATCAGTGAACGCTGTTTCGTTTCCTGTTGAATTTCGATATTGATCGATAAATATTTCATCTATTTATCGTCCACAAAAATTGAAATATTGTTTTTCGCATTCATGTATGAATATTACAATTGAGATGATTTCGCTTTTGCGGAAAGTGCTGTGGAAATTACAATTCTGACATTTCAATTTGGATCTGGAACTTTCACACTTCTGTCAATTTTGACGACTTGAAGACCACATATCTATTAACTACGAATATTGATAATAAGGGCAGCCTATCTGAAGCCGAAACAAAAGGGCATCGCTGGCAACTATGAATTTATGCGCATGCACCAACATAAAAGTAGATGATGACAGTCAAGAGCGACTCTCTTAGGGACAGACGATTAGATATTTAATTTGTTTATAACCACGGCAACGCATGCCTTAGCTCGCGCATTAGCAGAGTTAATGCCACGTTAAGTTAACAGAAGGTTTGACGGGCTTTTATGCAACCGGCACTTAGTGTTGTTTCTCTCTAATGTCCTCGCTGCTACTCAAATTGGAAATGATCGTATGTCGGGTATCGCTTTTGTGATCTTTGTCAAACAAGCAGGTTATATCTGTTTTGTTGATGTGAATTTCCTCGTTTCTCGTTATTGTTTTTCGATTGCGTGTTGAGTGTTTGTGTTTCATTAATTCATAGTTGTTCAACACTGCCGTAAATATGTCCAGTGTCGGTATCCAGCAGGTCGTGTCCAGCCTCCAAGTTATATTCCACGACTCCAGAAATCAAGACACAATGGAAGTGCCTGTGTGAATGTCTATCAAAATATTGCAAAGATCCGGATGATTTATATGCCTCCCATTGTTTTGATCTTGATTGCTTCATATACTTTCAAATCTGAAAGGAGTGGTTTGCTGATAAAAGATCTCTGATTACTCTCTGTCAAATCTAAGTATACTTCATGTATTCCTACCATCATCGGATATGTTGCAAATGACAATATTTATTCAAATATGAAGTGAATTTTTTCTATGAATATGAGATTTACGAATTTTCGACAATTCATGATTCGAATTTCGCGCCAGATTTCGCGCATGCGCCCTCAATCAACGTTGCCAATTAAAAAAGGATGTATATATGAAATTCTGCTTCACTTTGCTAACATTGTCTGTGTGGAAAACTTAGAGCAGGTTTATACAGCAAATAAAATAAGGAATAACACTCTCCAAGGCCCATTCGAGGAAAGAGGTTCGCTGTTAGAAAGCAGCTGAAATGAAATCTCACTGGAATAAAGTGCCAGGACAAAGACAAGCGAAAAGGCTAGTGAGCCTTTCGCCAAGGAAAGCTAAATAGCTTCTCGAGTTGGACAAAAAAGACTTGAAACTGGTAACGGGACTC
Organism: Chrysomela aeneicollis; assembly: GCA_029955515.1. Classification (NCBI taxonomy): domain Eukaryota; kingdom Metazoa; phylum Arthropoda; class Insecta; order Coleoptera; family Chrysomelidae; genus Chrysomela; species Chrysomela aeneicollis. The sequence goes on along the minus strand of JARUHQ010000009.1, from coordinate 5,546,894 downwards.
CTCACTGGACACTGCCCTCTGAGGTATCACCTCAAAAAGTTGTTGTTACTGCGAGAACTTCGCTGAAACTGCAGACCATTTGCTTTGCGAACGCCCAGCACTCTTCTGCAAGCGGCTCAAGTTCCTGGAAGGGGCCTTTTTAGAGCCCTCCGATGTCAGGAACCTAGCGCCCAGGAAACTGATAAACTTCGCACGAAGCCTCGGAATCCCGGGCCTCGAATAGATTAAGGGTTATGCACAAAAGATCTAATAGGTCGAGGTGCTTGAGTGGCTGCATATCCTTAACGATCCCCCCTACAATCTACAAGGAACAACATAAAATAAGATAAAGAATAAGGAATAATGACAGTACTTAATACAGATGAATAACATAAAATAGAATTTAAGAAGCAACCAATCAAGTCACTGCATTTGGAGAATTACTTTTATGTCATCCTTTGATAGAAATTTAGCCTGAAATAATCGAATTTTCGAATTTGCAAGGAAAAATGAATTAATTTGATAAGAAGAAATGGATGATGGTCACCCTCAATACCTACCTTCCAGTAAAAAAAGACAGTTCAATTGTATTCTCCAGGAGGACATTCGAAATTAATATTCCTAACCCTCATGGTTCAACCCTCTAGGAAGGGTAGATATTACTTTCAGAATCCCGATTGGCATAATTTGAAATTTCGTTAAATTCACTGAATATCGGTGTTCTATTTTTTTCAGTTGAGGTCATAATTAGAGAGTGTGAAATTCAATTTTGGGAATCGTTATTTTATGTTATTCCTCATTTTATTTTATTTGCTGTATAAACCCGCTCTAAGGTTTTGAATGGAAAACGACAAGATAAGCTAAAAAGTTCATTCTTGGCTTGAACCTTAGTTTTGAGGTCGTTGAGTTTGACACAATGTGAACTTTCCAAGTCCAAAATCAATTGAGCAGTCAGAGAAAAGTTTTTTTAAATAAAATGGTTGGGGTTCGAAAAAATTCTTAGCGAAAATTACTTTTACAGTTGAGATACTCCTCGAGTCGGTATATTATTTTATTTTTCACTTGATCGTTACTGCTTTATAATACCTTGGCAACGGTTGCTATTAACAGACCCATAACGCCCGGGACGTTATGGAGGGCATTATGATTCATAACGCCCGCTAAATGTTTTTTTCTGTAGTTCAATAAATTAATTACTCAGAAAAGTTTTATTTATAACTGTACATAAAAAAGGGACTAATTATTATTATGAACACAACAGTTTTTAGTTTCCTCCACTAACAAGCTTGTCAATTCTTACAAAAATGCAGCGTCGTTTTATTAAATAAACAACCCTTAGCAACCTCTTCAATGTTTCCATGGCAATTGCATAGAAGCTCACTTGTGCTCAGTTGCCGACCAGAACGCAGTAAATACTATGAGAAAAAATTTATGAAGTAAACAACGTCGTTTAAGATAATTTTTTCGTGAAAAATAAAATCTTGTATGCACCACGAGCGTTACTAGATCCTAACGCCCATCGGGCAACATTCATCCCTCGGGTGAATGTTACCCTCCAGGCGTTAGGATCTATATAACGCACTTGGTACATAAATAGCTAAAATGGGTCCGGTGGTATATTATATAATTCAGATAGTATTTTAGGAATAGTGGATTTGATTATTCTAAGTTTTTCAATGAATTTACTTCCACAGTATTTCGCATATTTTACTTCATATTCTCATTCGAACTTAATACTCCAAGAACGGAAAATTATCTCACAAACGATGATTTAAGCGCATTTCTTTGTTTTCAAAAGAATAAATGAGGTCTCGCAATTCCATGGAAGTTGCCATTGCGAGTGGAAATAGTTTTTGTGTAAGCTCCACAAAGAGAAATTCTTCGAATTGAGTTAATTAATGAAGAACTTCTCGGAAGTAATTATGACGGGGACCTACTCTATAAAGGCCAGGAGCGGTGCAGTTTTCTCAAATGCATTCCTATTATTCCATTTTCATTTCATTCATTTTAGGTGTTCATTAGAATATTTATTATAGCAGGTATATTCCAGATGTTTGATATTGTAATGAATGCCATTATATAGCATCAATTAAAAATTACTGTTGAAGGTGAAGGTTTCACAGAAATATTCATCTGTTTTATTATTTTCTTATAAAATTAGTTGAGTTGGAATTTACTTTCATGTATACCGAGTGTCCCAGTATACCTGTTCCAATGTCATATCTCAGGCATTTCGAAAGATGAAAAATGATATGTTATACATTCAAGGAATTTTCATTTCAACTTTCTTATTTCGAATGGCATATATTTCTTTGAACTTTTGAGTTACATGAATAAGTCACTTGAAATTTCAAATTTGAAGATACGCAGAAGGCTATATCTCGACTTTGACCTCAGTAGTTGTTGAATTCTTATTTGTATAATAGTTTGTTTGGATATGTTTTGTTCTGATATGCCCTGTATAGTTGTTGATAGGATGACAGGGAAGTCGTCGACAAGAGTTGTCATAATAAAAAATGTTGAAAAAGTCATTGATAATATATTTTTGATATAACTCAAGAGAAAAGAGTCTAACAGAAAAGACATTGGTCCTTCGAACCTACCGACACAGCCCTGAGGAAGTACAGCTAAGTTATCCGCTTGGTTATCAACAAAGTATCCGAAATGGAAAATAGATCAGAAACGACAGGTACCCGTCGAACAGCAGGTATCAACACCAGATTGGATCCTGACTTTTCATGGCCTCGTGGATTTGGAAAAAGAACTTCAAGATACACAATGAAACAGAGAACAACTGTTACTAGTGACAATGATGGTCAAGATCATACGAACCAGATATATAGACCTGGCCATTCCAACAGTGTTCCTGAAATTGCAAGGACAGTCGCTCCTTCTGAAGTTCAATCCAAGTCAGATAAGTCTGAATCGACAAAGATCAGTGTTGCCATTCGAAAAAAGAGATTAGCTTATGAAACTGAAAAAGCTAAACAAGCTATTGAAGAAGAAATTCTGAAGAATAAGTTGAAATTGATAGAAATGGAAAGACAAATCAACGAAGCAGAGATTCTTGAACAGGAAGAGAGAATTTCAAGAAAAACAAGATCTATTTGTCCTTCGATCGTGGCTGAACCTACATACGGACAAACGCATGCAGAGATTGTACCTCCTTGTATACCATTACAAAAAGAATTGTCGTCGCCAGTTATCCTACCGTCGAACTTATCTTCTAATGGTTCCTATGTGAAAAATTGGTTGAAAAAAATCCTGTAGGACAAAATATCGATAATGGTGCAACTCAAAGGTCAGAAATACAAATGCTTTGTGAGTCACTGGGAAATGTCCTGAAGAATATAGCAACACCATCCAAATCAGATAAATTACTCACTCGACATTCTGTTGAAAGAGATTTTCCCATTTATGACGGCAAACCAGAGGAATGGCCTACATTTATTTCCCAAATGGAAAGAATCTCGAAGATTTGTGAATATTCACCAGATGAGACAATGATAAAGCTTCAAAAATGTCTGAGAGGGGAGGCAAAGTTTGCTGTTGCTGGATTGATGATATCTCCACAGAACCTGGACTTGGTAATCAATACTTTGGAAAGAAGATTTGGGAGACCAGATCAAATTATCGATGTTCTCACAAATAAAATCAAAATGTTCCCTTCTGTCAAAGATAGTGAGACTGAAAATTTGATCCAATTAGCAAACCATGTACGTTGCTTAGTAGCCACAATCATGAATCTGGATGATCTGAGATATTTAGAAAATACACAGTTAGTGAAAGATCTGATATACAAGTTACCAGACTCTCTAAGGCTTCGTTGGGAAGAAGTTGTAATGAAGAAATCTGGCAAAGTCAACCTGCAAGAATTTTCCAACTGGCTGGATGAAATAGCATCCGCGGCTTGTTATGTCAGTACTCCAAAAATAGCCAAGAGTAATCGTAAATATTGTGAAACTTCATTGGTTACATCAACTGAACCATCAAGTGATCCTACATCCTGTCCTTACTGCACTGATGGGACGCATCGAATCAGAAATTGCCTGCGACTGAAACAGGATGACATGGAAACTAGATGGAATACTGCTACACAAAGAACACTATGCTTTTCCTGTCTAAGTAATACTCACCAAACGAACAAATGTAAATTCAGAAGACCTTGTGGTATAAATGGGTGTAAAAAACCACATAATAGATATTTACACAAAGGAGAGGAAAAACATACGACCACGACAAGTTCTCCGTCCTTATCGACTACAGTATCTCACGAAAAAGATCAAAAGACTCAAGAAACCGATCCATCAATGCCGAATAGTAGTTTTGATACAATTCAGAGAGTTTTGACAGTGGGACATGAAGGTGATATTCTGTTGAGGATGATTAAGGTTAAATTGTATGGAAGTAATGGATCATCGATGGAGATTGTTGCACTGTGCGATGAGGCCTCAACGGTAACATTAATAGACGAAACAATCTTGCAACAACTCGAATTGAAAGGGACGAAACAACCATTATGTATACAATGGACAAATGAAATAAAATCTCGACATGAAGATTCCATTTGTGTAAATATGGATATTTCAGGAGTGTTTCCAAATGCTAAATTATTCACCATGAAAAACGTCAGATCTGTAAAAAATTTGTCATTGCCACGTCAAAATATTTCATCAGATGAATGGAAGAAATATCAGTACCTGAAAAGAATCCCTTTATGCGATATCGATGAAAAACCACTACTACTCATAGGACAAGATAACATAAGACTGACAGTGGCAAGAAGAATATCTCAAGGACCTGCCGACCTACCTATTGCCACCAAAACGAATCTTGGGTGGATTTTACATGGACGAGCGAAAAATCAAAAATCTGAAAATCACTACACCTTCCACATATGTAGTCAAGGTGCCTCAGATGATGAACTTCATCAAATAGTGAAGGACTCATTTACACTTGATGCTTTCGGAATGACAGTTCCAAAAGAAAAATATTCCAAGAACAACTTGAGAGCATTTGATATACTAGAGAAGACTACAAAACGTATTGACGGTAGATTTGAAGTAGGACTTCTCTGGAAAAGTGATGAAATTACACTGCCGGAAAGTAAATCAACAGCTTTTCGACGTTTACAGTGCATTGAGAGACAAATGCAGAAGAATGAAATTATGAGACATACTGCGAAAACATCAAGAACTACGTTTAAAAGGGCTATGCGCGAAAGTTGTCTGAAGAAGAAGCATCGATAGAAGGTCCAAGATGCTGGTACGTTCCTCATTTCGGAGTATTCAATCCCCATAAGCCGAATAAACTTCGATTGGTCTTCGATGCAGCATCAAAATCCCATGGTATGAGCTTAAATGATAATCTCTTGGCTGGACCAGATTTGTTACAATCCTTAGTCAGCGTTCTTTTGAAATTCCGTCAGAAAAGAATAGCATTCTGTGCTGACATAAGAGAAATGTTTCACCAAGTCAAGATCCGCCCGGAAGATCAGAACTCTCAACGTTTCCTATGGAGAGAAGGATATGAACAAAAGAAATGTGATGTATACGAAATGCTTGTAATGACTTTTTGAGCCACTTGTTCACCGACATGTGCACAGTATGTTAAAAATTTGAATGCCCAACAATTGACTACAGATAGTGATGTTTTGAATGCCATCACAAAGAAACATTATGTGGACGATTACCTGGATTCTACCAATACAGAGGAAGAAGCATTAATTCTAATTGATGAAGTACGACGAATACAAAAATGTGGAGGTTTCGATCTTGTGAATTGGACGACAAATTCGAAGAAATTGATGCTGAAACTTGCTGCCAAAGAAGAGTTTTGTAAAGACTTAAACCTCAGTGGTGAATCAAATCTTAGAATTTTGGGACTTATGTGGAATTCCGTTAAAGACCGTTTCGTATTCAAAATTAAGCAACATATTATCCTGGACCAAGAAAAAAGACCCACAAAAAGACAGATTCTAAAGACAGTAATGTCGATTTTCGATCCTCTTGGTCTCATAGTGAACTTCTCAATCAGAGGCCGTATTCTCATACAGGATGTCTGGAGGGTATCAACTGGGACGATAGCATCGACGATCAGATTTATCAGTCATGGTTATCGTGGTGCAATGATTTGGATAAAATTCCGAATATTTCAATTCCCAGATGCTATTCAGAAGAGATCGCAGATGTGAGAGCTATAGAACTGCATGTTTTCTGCGACAGTAGCAAGAAAGCTTTCGCTGCGGTTGCTTATTTAAGAATTTTGTTGATGTACAGTATAGAAATCTCGCTTGTATTTGCGAGAGCAAGAGTAGCTCCTATAAAGTCTTTGTCAATTCCACGCTTAGAACTACAAGCAGCCGTTCTTGGAACCAGAATAGCAAAAATCATAAAAGAAGAACTGGAAATTAGAATTGATAAGACATATTTTTGGTCAGATTCCACAACTGTTTTGCATTGGATTAAAAATGATGCCAGTCGACTAGGACAATTTGAAGCACATCGAGTCGGAGAAATTCAAGAATCAACGGACGATAGTGATTGGAACTGGATACCTTCCAAATTGAATCCAGCTGATAATGCAACAAGAACATATAATGAAGATGGATCTAATCACACATGTTTTCAAAATTGGTTTTCCGGACCTGAATTCCTTCATCAGGACAAATCTATGTGGCCAATAAAGGATTTTAATGGATTATCAAATGGTATCGAGAAGAAAGAAAGAACCGAAATTGTAGTAGTAACTGTAGAACGGAGAAATGCATTGCCTGAATGCAGAAGATTTTCAAAATGGAATAAAATGATTAGAGCTGCTGCTTGGGAATTGAGGTTTATCAAAAAATTGCAAATGAAAGTGAAAGGAGAAAATAACTGTTTTCCAGGATATTTGACACTGAAAGAGATTGATGAAGCTGAAATTCAACTAATCAAGCAAGTCCAATTCGAGAACTTTGCTGATGATATGGACCTGATTAAGAAAAACAAACAACTGAAAAGTCAGAGCAAGCTGAGACAACTTTCACCAATAATTAACGCCGATGGAATACTGGTTGTAAGTGGAAGAACAAACTTAGCTCTATATGAAAGAATCTGCCAAAAATCCCATCATCTTACCAAGAAAACACCACTTCACAACTCTGCTTCTACGACAATATCATCAGAAGTTTGCACATCAAGGAAGTGAGCTGGTCCTGAGTGAAGTGAGGCAGAAATATTGGGTCATTAATGCAAGAGCAGCAATCAAATCGATATTTTCAAGTTGCCAGGAATGTCAGATCAGGAGAGCTAAGCCAGTTGTACCTCAAATGGGACTCTTGCCTCCGGAACGTTCACTGCCGAATGTCAAACCCTTCAGCTATACAGGTATAGACTATTTTGGCCCGTTGTCTGTAACAGTTGGAAGAAGGCGTGAGAAGAGATGGGGTGTCATTTTTACTTGCTTTTCAGTACGTGCAATACATCTGGAAGTCGCTCATTCTCTCACGACTGATTCTACAATTATGGCAATTCGTAGAATGATAGCAAGAAGGGGAGACATTAAACAGATATTGTCCGATAATGGGACGAACCTCAAAGTAACAGCAGAAGAGCTGAAGAAATCCATAATGGAACTGGACCAACAGAAAATCAGAAACGCGATGACGACAAGAGGAATAGAGTGGAAAACAATTTGTCCAGCTTCACCTCACATGGGGGGAGTGTGGGAAAGACTAATTGGGTCAGTAAAAAAGGCGTTTTATGTTATACTCAACGGTCAGAGTTTGAAAGACGAAACCCTACTAACTCTATTCAGCGAAGCAGAAAATATTGTGAACACGAGACCACTCACCAAAGTTTCAACAGATCCTGATAGAGGCATTGACTCCGAATCATTTTCTCCTTGGATGTTCAAATAGTAGTAACCCGATGATAGTTTCAGAGAAATATAGTTTACGATCAGAATGGAGGAAAGTGAATAGGTTAACAGATGAACTGTGGAAACGATGGGTCAAAGAATATTTACCTACATTGACCAGACGAAGCAAATGGCAAAAAGATTATAAACCAATAGCCATCAATGATATTGTTGTTGTTATCGACGATAATTCTCCAAGAAACCAGTGGAAACTAGGAAGGATAACTAACACTTTTCCAGGACCTGATGGACGAATTCGTGTGGCTGAAGTAAAAACTGCGACCGGACTCTATAGAAGACCGTTGATAAAGTTAGGAAGAGTGGATATGGAATGTGAAGAAGATGAACTCCCTCACAGGGGGGAGAAATGTTGAATTCTTATTTGTATAATAGTTTGTTTGAATATGTTTTGTTCTGATATGCCCTGTATAGTTGTTGATAGGATGACAGGGAAGTCGTCGACAAGAGTTGTCATAATAAAAAATGTTGAAAAAGTCATTGATAATATATTTTTGATATAACTCAAGAGAAAAGAGTCTAACAGAAAAGACAGTAGTTGATGAACATAATATTAGTTATAATGATACTTATAATGACAGTAAGTGAGAGTAGCTTTCTCTGAAAAATTTGAACAAGAAATAATAAATAGAGCATATTGTTACGTTATTTTTCCACTTGGATTCGTGAATTTGAAACACTCAGTACAAAACTGAACAATTTATTTCACTAAACACACTAAATACAACTCAATGAACACTTAGTTAAATCACAACGATATTCGCTTTACTAATCTCAATGTTCACTGTAGCCTTCTTTCTAATCTGACTTGTCTGCGAAACCGCGGATCTTATATAGGTAAAAACATCATTGTCCAGAAAGAACAGGAATAAACTGGAAGTATTTTTCATATTCGACGGCAATGAATCATCCGCTAATTATAGCGGTGCGTCTGCGACCGATGCCTCCGCTGTGAGTCACGCGTCGGGCTGGTGATTTCCGACCTTCTCGGAAATGCCAGCAGTTCGTAACAATATTCTCGAAATGTTGATTATGTGCTTTTACATATCTTTCAGCTCAATGTAAAAGTTTACACGTACCTCTTTCAAATCTACAAAGAAGGTGCTCCAAAATATTTCTTACCTGCTTCTGGATGGTTCCTTACTACTAGAGTTTTATGAATTGAGGCGAAATCGTTTCTTCCCGAAAGTTTTATCGTATTTCGTTATCATGAAATAAAGTTATAACAGAGTTTGCAAGTGAAACTCATATTTTTTCGAATTAGAGAGCTCATACTGACCAAATATCGTGCAAACATAATTCATTATCAACATATGAGTTGTCATACAATGGATATATTCAATTAGGATCTACCATACAAGGCAATGTTTAAATCATTCCAAATCAACCTACCTGTCTCAGTTGCTCATGACGTAAAACCCATGACTATTTCTCTTTTTAATGTTGGAATCAATGTACTGCACAGGATGACAGGGGAAGGGTGCATCAAGTAGTATATATTATCATTGATAACACCCTTATTGAACAGATACAGATCAAATGGTCATCTTGTGGATTGGGAGCCGAACAATTCTCACTGGTCAAGTGGTAAATGGTCATTCGCCAAATCCAAATCAAATAGATGTTGTTCCATATCATCAATTTGCCCTGTTTGATAGTTTGATATCATTTTCATAAACAAAAAAGGTTGAAGGTGCATTGCTGCAATGCAAAAACTGTAGTACTAATTCTATAGTTTAACCTTTTTTTGGTGAGTTGAGATTGATACTTATACTTGAGCTATATTATTTTATCTCAAAATCATCCATTTTCAGTTTAACTAAGAATAGACATTGACATTGCTCATGAATGAAAGCTAGATATTGGTAGATATCCAAATATCGAGACTTTGAGCCAGCCATGGATATGTGATTTCTGAAGAACATTTCATCATTGATGACATCATATAACTTCTGGTAATAAAAAACGAGTGAAACGTGATTCAGTTCCCAGGCTGAATCTAGGTCCTCAAAAAACTCTGTCAACTATCCAGCGAACAGTGTTGACAGAATTCAAATTGTTCAAAGCAGAGAAAAGTTATTCAGATTTCAACAGGGGCAAAATTTCAGGGTGCGACGTGATTAGTGCTGTGTTGTTTAGAATAAATACATATATTATAATATAATGTGCTTTATTCTATATGGAAATTGTTTTTTTTGCCTGTTTACATACCATATTGTGTCACAGGAACTAAAATCATTATTACAAAGATTGGTTGATCACAAACTTATTTACTGTAGGACAAGGATTATAGAATATAATTTATTCGTCGCTGAAGAAGTTTACATAGACATAAAACGATACATACATGTAGAAACTTGGAATGGTTAACCTTCCGATAGTCGCGCCAGATCTTAGAACGTTAGTAGTCGCGTCGGTCTCACAGACCGTATAAGGTAATTAACTCCCAAATAAATTTCGTATCGTTTTTTTCGAAAATTTCATATGGGGAATTTTCAACAACATAATAAATGAACAAGAAAAAAAAGTTGAAGTATATTGTGATGATTTATCCAAATATACCACAGGATCTCGAAAACGATGTTTTTTCTTCTATACTGTATTTCATTTTATTGTATACAAAAAACAAAACCTGCGAGTAATACAAAGAGGGTGAAATATGAGAATATAGATCTACTACGATTGAAAAAATACTGAACAAATATAATCAAACTTGTGAAATGACATTTTTTCGGCCCCTTTGACAAACGCCAATAATTTCCTTCAAACACATGTACTTATTGCACTTATGACATCGAAATCGGGTTTTGCGAATTTTTTTTAGACGAAAACTATGAAGCAACAGCACATTTTTCACAATTGTAGTGCTTTTTTCCTACATTATCCACCTCCTGGTCATCAGATTGATCTATATCCGAATAATCAACGTACGCTATATCCCTTGTACCTCTTCGTCGTTCAAAATTTTTATCATATCTTGCAGTCGATCTAGCTCTCTTTCGGAAGATCACATGATTGAAAAACAACGATGTGACATTTATATTACATGAAAAATCGAAAAACATTTCTCAAAATCGAAAAAGCACGATAAATAAAAGTAAAACGGGATTGGTCGCGTCGGTCTCTCACACCGTAAATCAAAATATTTTCGACATACATATCTTTGTAACATTAACATTGGCATTGTCGATTCGTCGCCCTTGCTTGAAAGGATAGCTGGAGTGTCAGTTGGCTTCTACCTTGATTTTTAGAATACCACTGAAAAAAGTGTATGGTCGGTCTCACAGACCTGACGCGACTATCGGAAGGTTAAAGAACATCTAGAAATATACAATCAAGACAATAAATCCAAAAAATACAAACATTTGATTAATTGGTCCCAAAGCACAGTCCAGGTGGTCTGTGTACCAAAGTATAGACCGGACCTCTGGTTACAGTAATAACTGATTTATTTTCAGTCTGCGCGAGATTCAAAAGGGTCTATGCTTGAGAAGTTCCTTTGGCATTCCAGTTATTGGTTATATTTCAGTGATCATGACAGATTCTGTATGGGCTACAAGAAAGTTCATTCTATATATTATGTGGTGTTTTCTATGGTGGGCACTCCATCACACAGTAAACAAGACCAATACGCTTCCTGGCAAGCAAAGGGGAGCGAAATCTTCCAGGCGTTAAACCATCTGATCCGTGTAAACAAAAAGCTCATTTGGAGGCACAGGTATCACTGCCACGAATCCGAAATCTTGATGGCGAATACGCGTGAAAGGTATCCGTTTCTTCATGTGATGCGGTCTTGAGTAAATACACACCGGTTCAGAGCGATAAGGCCTACTTCTGTTTATGGCGTTAGGCGTTATAGACACGTATCTCCATTGTTTTCATTCCATTAGCGCGTTCCCAGCAGCTCCGGTTGAGTACATTCCTCTCGATCTTCCGTACCTTATAGCGGTGCAAATATACAAGACCTCATCAGTCACAGGAAAAAACTTCGAAGGAAAATCATTTTTCGTTGCTTGGCTTTTACGAGAGGGTTTTTCCAAGAGCTTCATTCAATTATATTTATCCCTGATGAATACAAGGTTTTAAGTCTGCATCGAACATTTATTGGAATTGATAAAACAAAGGAAAGTTCGGCCAAACGGCAGCATCATGAATAAAAAAGTTAAGAACAATATTTCGTACTCCCGCTGGGATTTTCAACAATTGTTGACGAGAAAGAATGCAGATTTTGTTAGGAAATTACGAAAGCGTATAAGGGCCACCGGAATTTTTTTATAAATTTTTTTGAACCCGGAATTTACGACTTCAAACTCGGAATTTCCGACTTCAAACTCGGAATTTCCGACTTCAAACTCGGATTTTTTTTATTCCGACTTCAAACTCAGAAATTCCGACTTTGAACTCGGAAATTCCGACTTTAAACTCGGAATTTTTTTATTCCGATTGTTGTGGTAGATGCTTATCATAATCATTCATATAATCATGAGCGATTCCGAGCAGACATACCAGACATACTCAGATTGGCCACCCTTTGATTGCTAGGCTCGAGCCCTGCAGAACTTCCCTCTATCAGGATTCTATTTTTCCTCAAACGGAACAGTTGTGAGACATTATCTAGTATTTTCCTTGTGTCTATATCTAACCAGACCTGGGAAAAATATCTATATATCGAAATTTTTTTCGAAAAATGATGAGTATAAATGAAAAATGATAAATATTGAGGATGTTGTAAGAACAATCATGGCTGCTGGTATCATCATAGTGTCAACCTGTCTTCGCCTTGCACCTCTAGCTTCTTTAGATGATAGTGGCTCTAGAGCGGAAGTGTACATGGAGTGTACTTTCATCCTCAAAGCTGTAGACAGGACTACAGGTCATTGATGTGAAGTATTAACAAAGTTGGTGTCAAAACAGATCCTTGTGGAACACCGGCGTTGACAGTTATTCCATCATTCTCTAGTTCAAAGTCGGAAATTCCGAGATTGAAGTCGGACAAAATTAATTCCGAGTTTGAAGTTGGAAAAAAATAATTGCAAGTTCGAAGTCGAAAAAAAAATAATTCCGAGTTCAAAGTCGGAAATTTCCGAGTTTGAAGTCGGAAAGAAATAATTCCGAGTTGAAAGTCGGAAATTCCGTGTTCAATGTCGGAAATTCCGAGTTTAAAGTCGGAAAAAATATTTAAAAAATCTCGGTCGCCCTTATACGCTTTCGTAGGAAATGGACCGCATTCTCTCTGAATGCATGACTCTGCAAACCCCGAGGTAACACTTCGGAAATAAATATGAAAAAGAAGAGGAAGATGTACCTAACCTGAAGCCATCCGATATCCTGAACATTTTTTGAAAGCAATAAGATTGGTTGACCCCAATAAACCTAGCAGAACCATTTTCGAATTTCAAAATCGTAATAGTGTAGTAATTTGTTACTAATTTATTACTAATTTATTACCACATTCCCGAATTTATTACCCTTCATTAAGGCAAAAAATCCAACGGTTCTGCTAGCTTTATATAAACATAGCAGAACCACACCTTCAAAAACATTTTTTTTCAAAGTTGACAAAGTTACTAATTTATTACTAATTTATTACCACATTCCCGAATTTATTACCCTTCATTAAGGCAAAAAATCCAACGGTTCTGCTAGCTTTATATAAACCTAGCAGAACCACACCTTCAAAAACATTTTTTTTCAAAGTTGACATAGGGCATAATTTGTTACTCTTTTATTACTAATTTATTACCTTATTCACGAATTTTTTACTTTCCATTTCAAGGAAATAATCATCAATTCCAATATTTCGTTCTAAACCTAGCAGATCCAAAACTCCAAGTATCCGTGTATAGAAATTTCATTCAGTTCATAATTTATTACTAATTTATTACCACATTGGCGAATTTATTACTCTTCATTGAAACAAAAAAACCAACGGCTCTGTTATATAAACCAAGCAGAACCACACCTTCAAAAATATTTTTTTCATAATTGACATAGGTCATACTCTTTTATTACTAATTATACCACATTCTCGATTTTTTATTCTTCGTTTCAAGAAAAAAGTCATCAATTCTGATATTTAGATATCTTTTCTATCGATCTGAAACATTTTCAGCGCTGCGGCGTTGCCGCTTCTATCTAAAAGTAGCAACAACTTTGTTATTTCAAATAGCACCCACCCCTGTATTTTGTAACATTTTCAGGTTATCCCGAAAGAGCTGATTTCTTCGATTTTTTATATTGAGGCCTAACAAGAATGATTACAGATATATATAGGGTGTGAAAAATCCTCGGAAAAATCGATATTTTTCGAATTAGAGAATTTTTTGTGTCGAAACTATTTATTATTGTTCAAAACGGCTTGCATGTCCCTATCTTAACTTTTCATCAACTATCTACTGATATCAAATTAAAACAAAACAGGGTGGTGCTAATCTCAAAATTCTGAACCACCCTTTAAAACCTTGAAAACTCTTTTTTCCATACTCGACATATATCATAATTTGTTACTCTTATATTACTAATTTATTACCATATTCCCGAATTTTTTACTCTCCATTCCAATGAAATAATCATCAATTCCGATATTTCGATCTCAACCTAGAAGAAACAAAACTCCAATCCATAGTTTTTGTCTTAATGAAGAGTAATAAATCCACCAATGGGGTAATGAATTAGTAATTAATTAGTAATAAATTATGGACTGAATGAAATTTTTATACACGGATACTTGGAGTTTTGGTTCTGCTAGGTTTAGATCGAAATATTGGAATTGATGATTTATTCCTTGAAATGGAAAGTAAAAAATTCGTGAATATGGTAATAAATTAGTAATAAAAGAGTAACAAATTACAGTCGAAACCGAATATAACGACATCGTTTATAACGACGGATCGGTTATTACGACCGAATGGCAAGGTCCTGGCCAAATCCAATAAACAATTGAGTAAAAATACCGCTTATAACAACATCGGATACAGCGACATATCGCTTATAACGACGCATGAACCACTAAACTTTATCGATATTCATCGGCTATAACGACCAATCGTTGTGCTTGTACCAGCAAAATAAAACAATACGAACAATTTTCACGCACGTGCTCTGTGCCATTTGACCTTGCATGTTTCACGACTTATTTAGTGCGAAGTTAGCAGCCTGATTCCTGAATGAAAGGTTGTGTTGATAAAGTTTCGGTTTTGATTCTGTTTTCGCTCCACCATGTCACAAAAAAAGGAAAGTGTTTAACATTAACAGCTTAAAAAAAGACCAAAATGACCGATTACTTTAACTATGAACAAGTTTTTCAGTATAAACATTTTTTTCAAAAATTCTAAACATACATATGACTATTAATGTGACTACTTGTGTATATTGCTTATAACAACTATCGGATATAACGTCCGAAGTTATATGGTCCCCTCAATGTCGTTATATCCGGTTTTGACTGTATGCCCTATGTCAACATTGAAAAAAATATATTTCTGAAGGTGTGGTTCTGCTAGGTTTATATAAAGCTAGCAGAACCGTTGGTTTTTTTTGCCTTAATGAAGGGTAATAAATTCGGGAATGTGGTAATAAATTAGTAATAAGTTAGTAATAAATTACTTCACTATTACGATTTTGAAATTCGAAAATGGTTCTGCTAGGTTTATTGGGGTGATTGGTTGAACTGCCTTAGTCGTTGATGAAACATCCTGAATGGCTATGCAACAGAAGTGGGCACAATAGATCTTATAGATTGCAATGTTGACACCCTTATTAAACAGAATTTGATAGAATAGGCTTCAGATCGAATGTTACATGAAATTATAAAAATGAGGAACTGGGAAATACGAAACGTTGGGCCTCATTCAAAATGGTGCAGATCTGGCAATCCTTCATTTTTGGGAAAGCCGACAAAGAAGATGATAGTAGAATAACGAGATTCATATTATAGCAGTACAATTCGGATCAGAAAAAAGTCCATGAAGCTACCTACAAATTGCCATAAACATCTTGATAATTAATTGCAATATTCACTTTTTTGAATCTTCAGTTTTATGCATCTACATAATTACTCAATACTAGTTATAATAGCACATTGTCCGCTTGTTACTGTTTTCTATGATTCCAAACTATATCGCGCGCATTTGACTTTCGGCTTTCATCATTTGTCTATAAATATGTTAAATCCCTGACATCAAAGCAGACTTTTCTGATTCATATTTTCATTCGATATTGCAAACGTACACATTCCATGCAAATGCTTGATGCAATTGTGATGGAATTCTCAGTATTTTCCTTTCGCATTATGAATATTCATCGAATGCTCGAGACGAAAATCCGAACTCCCAGAGTTCGCCCTGATGAATTTAAACATCCGGAAGTTCATTAAAGAACTAAATAATGTGTACTAACGATTTTCCAAGGCAGTTCATCGAAAGGAAGATGAAAGAACCACGAAAAACGTATTATAGTGATCGTTCGCAAAAATGAAAAACCATTTCGAGGAATGGCTCTCGGAGAACTAATTGGTCTAATTATTTGATGGACAAACAAATAGTTGAAGTTTTTGTCGGGTCTTAGAAGATGCGCATCTCACCACATTAAGTAAGAATGGTGTCCCAATATCTTTGGTAACCTAAAAACGCAAGATGATGGCGTCGTTCCAGTGCGCTATGAAAATAAAATTGTAAGCAACCAAAAAACCGCGCCTAATCGAAAATGCGACGTTTTCGGTCGTTGTTGCGTGCTAATCGAGGTGCTAATAAATCCCAAAACCCGTCTTTATTATTCATTTCATACAATTGTTATCGATATTGTTATATACATTGTGTACATAAAGTAAGGAATACATTTGTTATCATAGAAAAGAACAGCTTTTTGAAAAAATCCGCGTACACGTCAATTTTAATTTCAACATGCGCATATTTCACGTTTTAGTTGCATTGATGACGTCATTATAATTTTTCGGATATGAAGCCATTGACATTTTTTTCAAATTGCAACCGCTATTTTTGATAATGCCATTTGCAACAGCATATTTTTCTCTACACATAACATCAATAATTGTTTTGTCATCATGTAGAAAATCAATGATTTATTGAGTTTAAGTTAACTTACTTTATTCGGTTAGTTGAACAAAAGTAATCAAGTAAAGGTGAGTTCCCATTGCAGCGTTTTTGCTTCTCGCTTCGCGCGTCATGCACTCTCATTGGTTAATCGGAATATGAAATTGCTGTGCTGCTTTTTGTTTATTTTTATTGTTTCCAATGAAAGAATTAGGTGTGGTTATGTGAATCAGAATAAATAAATGAAATGGAGGCGATAATAAAATAAAAGCGAAGAAAATTATCAGTTTATTTCCCATGAAAACTTAGAAGACAGGGTTATATACGATCATGCTGGGTTATATGCTGCATAATTCACAAAAGTACTGCAATTATTCGAAAACCTAAATAAGATGATTAACAATAACAGCAATAATTTTACTCACTCTCAAGATATCCTCATGCTCTTGTTCCTCCATTTCAGTTAAATAAATAACCTAACCAATGCCAGCAGCGAGTCAGCGACGTAAGAAAGTTGAAAATATTGAACTTTTTCGCTTCAATATTATCTGAATTACGCTTCACCAATCAGAGTGCATGACGTGCGACGCGAGGAGCAAAACCGCTGCATTGGGAACTTACCTTAAGGGTTCAAAATAAACTACTTTTTAGCTTAGTAATGTTCTCTCTCAGCACGCCACTGATGTGTTCGTTTTTTCGAAGTCTTGGAATAATCACTCTTTTTCTCATTGTGAAATGACATTTTACTGTTTCTGTGGAGAAAATAATGCTGTTTCAAACGGCCCTATCAAAAATAGCGGTTGCAATTTGAAAAAAAAAATGTCCATGACGTCATAGCCGAAAGTACCGAAATATTAATGATGTCATCAATGCGACTAGAAGGTCAAAAGATGCGCATCTTGAAATAAAAGTTGACGTGTCCTTGTATTTTTTCAAAAAGCTTTTCTTTTTCTATATAAAATTAATTCATTCCTTAAATTTCATCTCGCATTTTAATATTAGAAATGTACATTCAGTACTGGTCGTGGAAGAATAAGAATCTCTACAATGCATGGTTGCATCCCTTTTATGTCTCTGAACATATACTTCGGAATAGAACATTCGATGTAACCATTCCATGTGCATGGCTATTGTTTCAGTACGTTCCTACCATTTCATACATTAATCTGATAGTTTGGCTACCTGATGGCCATCATCAATCTCCATCCATTCCACAAATGAATTAAGCAATGATAAGCCTACGTGTACCGAGCCCGGGTATAACTCCCAACATAATATGATTAACAAGGCTCTAAATACGTTATACTAGTCTGGTCTGGTTGTGGACTAGATGTTCTGAGAGTATTCAATATAATATACGACCAGCACATACATAATGATCATCATATCGCCATCGCTGTGTTCTCTGATGTGGATGTCGTCGATTTGCTGTAATATACGTGTTCTTTGTTTTAATTAGCTTGTAGTACGTTGACTGTTTGTGGTGGCGATAGTTGAATGAGCCTATGGCCACGAACTGATTGGAACATGGCAAATTTATGTTCATTCGAGCAATGAAGTTGCAATTTATTATCGGTTTTTCAGATCTACCATTCAAAATCAATTATGCCACAAGCCACCGAACAACAACTAACAATAATAATCAACGACTTCATTCACAAACAATAAGAACTTCATGTCAATAGCTCAATAGTGTTATTTGATTGATTGGCTACATGCTCCGCTGAACTGCTACTGAAAAATTGAAAGATTGCTAGTGTTCCAAAAATATTTCAATACAATGACTCATGATCCCATCGTAGGAGAACGCAAGCATCAGAATACTAATTACTGGTAACAATATTTCATATTCATCGTAAAATTAGTCCTTTTGGAAAACCCTCAGAACCGACATATTCAAAAATATATATATTGAACAATGTATTGTCTCTGAACATAGAAAAAAAAACACTCCACAGATATAATGTACATTGCATAGAGTAATTCATTTTATTTATTGGAACGATAAAATAGAATTGTACATCAGTATTCGCATTTGTCTTGAATATATATCACTTTCAACACAATACACAATCTTTTTATTGGAAAAAAATCAATAGTTCCAAAACAATTTTAGTGCGGAAACACAAATTGAAGCCGAACAAGATAAATGAACAGAAAACTGAACAACAACAATCACAAGAAAATGAACGATCAATTATATCCATTCATCTCTTGATCTTGGAACATGAAAATAGTGCGCAAAACACCAATAATGTTCTTGACAATCTGACAGCATCTATCAAATGGCCATCTACAGTATCGGAAACTGATTGTTTCGGTATGGGCTATAAGAGATTTCCTACTATCTGTGGATTATTTCCTATGGCGCTGAATTACTTGAATATTATAACAGAAACGTTTCCAGATTCATGTAGACAAAGGTACGCGAAGGTATATACTGGAATTAACTTCAGAACTGAAGTTGAAATTTCACACTCACAATACAAAGAGGTGAAAAAAATAATAATCTGGATATTGATGAGCCTGACCGCTCTTCTTTAAACCGACTCTAGCGAACTTTGAAGCAGAAACCCAAACAAGCGAGTGTGTTCGAGAAGTTGTCGCATCTGAGCTTTGGAGTGATGAGGGCTGAGGAGAGTCCAATCAAGTAGGTACTCCAGAATATTTATTGCAACTCATCGGTTCATCTCGAGTTGAACAAACCCCAATCAATGTATCTAGAAGTTACCTACTTGACAGTTTGGACATGAATATTCACGACATGTTAATATGAAGCTTCCTTAGCCGCGGACCTTCAATTTATCCAAGGAGGACCAAGGAACTCCAAAGCCTTTACTTCCCACTTAGACATAATATATGTATAGTTCGATAGACGGGAATAGGGAAATTATCGAGCAGGGGTCCTATTGAAACTATAATCGTTGTTCACAAAGCGGATCATTTTAGTTCAGTAGTTTGACAATGACATGAACACTTGATGTGTGTTATTTTGTGTTTTCAAGAGATTCACACATGTTATTGGATGATTTCCGTTTCATTGATGAACAACTGTATCAGAAAAAGCTACGACTTGCAATAAGTAAAAAAATAAAATGAGATATTAACAGCCATATGCACCGTTCCTACGATTAACAAAACTGGATTAACCAATTGCGATCCGTTTTGTATGCATCGTTTGATCAAGTGAATGGATTAGTAAATCGTGTTTGTCAAATTGGCAACGCAGCAAAATAAAAAAAAAGAAGATGATGAGGATAACGGATAACTTCAAATTGACAATTAACTTCAAAGGCGGTTTAAGCAGTTTAAAAATTTTTGAATCCTTTTACCATATTTATGTTTTTCTGCTGATCAGAGATCTCCGAAATGGCAGAGAGCAAAAGAGTGCCAAATTTTACACATTCTGAAAGACTTCACCTGATAAATTTGATTTCCGAGAAATATGGAAAAATACTAGAGGACAAAAAAACAAATCGGACTTCTCTGGACGAAAAGAAAGAGGTTTGGAAAGAAATAGAGAGAAGGTTTAATGCTAGCGGTCCCATGGTGTGTTTTCGAAATGCAGAATCATTGAGACGACTCTACGAAAATAAAAAAAAAGAATTGAGAAAGAAGTTAGGCGAGGAAAAAAAACAGCGTCGTCTAACTGGTGGAGGCACTATGCCTCCAATATTTTTTGACGACCTAGATAAACTTCTGATGTCAATACTAGATGAGAAGTGTCTCGTAGGCCTTCAAAATCCTTTTGACTGTGATGGGGATCAAGAAACACCCATCAACATGCAAAGTGGAGACTATGAATTTGAATTTATAAATGACATTGAAAATGAAGGAGGAGATGAAGAGAATCCAAGAAAGAATCTGAGTCTGAATAAAGTAAAGATAGTGGGTGTACAGAATTTTGGTAGTAACATTGAAAAGGTATGTATAAAAGTTGTTCAGGAAAATTGGATTTTTTATATCACCAACATACTTACTTATTTCAGATTGATGAGAACCACATGAAAAATATCAATTATAGTAGGGAGGTTATTCATAGTACCCCTTCAAGGCCGTCATTCCTACAGGTAGATATTTTTAGTTAGTTTTTCGAGGAAAACCAAAATCGATAATTTCGAGTATATCACGATCATCTTCCAGAAAGAGTTCGATATCCATTATTGAATCAATATTGAAAATTCACATCGAAAATCTCTAACGAAACAACAAATGGCGCTCCATAAATGTCAAATTTGAAGTAGAGGTAAGCAAAACTACGTTTAAGCCCAGAAATTGGTGGGATTAGATTTAATCGCGATTGATAGCTGTTAAGACTACGGCGCATGCAAAAAATCAGCTTTAATCCAGATTACGTCCTAATCGCGATTAAATAACTACGGTGCATATAGCTGTAAATCTCGAACGTCAACAATTCTCAAAAAAAATCTGAGATGTTTTAAAAGGTAGACGTTTAGTAGAAATGAACTACTTTCCTGGCAAATACCACGCAGAATATTGAATTATATCTACTCGTAGTCTATGCACCGATTTACTATGTGAATACGGTATTCAATTCAATTATTTTATTAACTCACTTGATAACAAAAATACATACAATATTCAAAAAATACATACAATATGCAAGTGTTTCTTTCTTCCTAACTATATTATACATGATATGATGTCTCAAACTCTCACCTTCAAATATAACCAACTGCAAACAAGTAGGTAGTTCATATCATGCGCTCATTAGTTAGGTATCTACTGATGTAAGGAATGAATGTATTGCATCAGACCGTTCTCCAATGAAAAATCATTGTTCTGTAGACTGTATTATTCACCCCTATTCATCAACTGCATGTAATTGTCACAAGTAAAAACATGATATAATAATACGTAGTATATGTATAATAAGAGATTCATAGTCTTATCAAATAAGATCTGAACTTACAAAAGCTCATTTAATCTGAAGGTGAATACATTCTTGTGGCTTACTGTCAAATATAAACACGCCTGTTTGGTCAACAATAGTAATAAGCTTAAAAAAGAGGAAATTAAATAACTCAAAGTCATCTCCACAACCTAATCTAAAATACCAAGGTAAAAAACAAGCAGAAAACAACTACATTCCTGACAAAGACTACGCAGAATTTTGAATTATGTCCAATCGTAGTCTATGCATCAATTCATATAAAATGAATGGAGAATGCAAATATTTCTTTCTTCGAACATGCGTCCATTCTCCAAACGAGACAGATTATGAGCTTATAAGATAATTATAAGCTTGTTTGTTTTGATTTGTTAATGTTCCGTTTGGTCGGTTTGTTATACAGTCCACTTTTCTACGTCATTGACAGTTTTACTTTTTTCAGATGTTTTGTGGCACAGCCATGGTACACCAAACTGTCTATTGTATTTAAGTCATTTTTACTCAATTCTGTGAATTTTAAAAATAAAAAATGAAAGATAACCTAGGATAGATTGAAAACAAGCTCTCTTTTTTTCAACTAGCATCACAAGCAACAGTTTTGTTTCTGCGGTATTATCGCGGCAAGCTTGAATAAAACATTGATACGCAATAATTTGAGTTTGAGCTTAAAAGTGAATAACATGAAATTCGGAGCTTCTTTTAGGCAAAAGTCGGAACGTAATCGACTTTTTGGCGGATGATCGTGATACGCGCTCATAAAAGATCGGCCAATGGAATCACAATACGCCATAAGCCGAAACGCGAAAAGCCAGCATGTGAATGCGCCGTTAGCCATTATAAATGTAAACAAAAGATAAGTAAATTTAAGGATTCTAACATTGGTGATTTTATTATCCACATACGAATAAAGAATGCGGTTGGGTCACCCAACAACGTCACAGCAAAGGAATCTCCGCTAATAACAATACATACTTTTATTTTTCAACTCGCACATTTATTTCAATATCCTGTTTATTGTTTCAGGTGAGCCTTTGTACAGGGAGGGAACCATCACTAGTTGTGAGTATTCGTTGCTAATATTTTCCATAGAATTGGAATTATCATAGTGACCACTAAAAGTACAAAATCGATTCTTATGAAATGATATTTATCAAATTACTCAACAGCCGTTTTGGCATCCAGAAAAATTGTTTTCACATGACGTAAATATGAATAATGTAAACTGTTTAGACGGCCTCGTACACCAGTATTTCCATATTAGCCGTCCAGGAAATTCATCAGAATTATTACCTTGTCGTCAGCAAATGCCACTTAGGGCCCGTCACGCGTATATCAGGATTATTAATTATTATTCCAACGAATTCAAGATGGCCGTCACAACGTAACCCGATGGACAGGAGGGCCTAATAAAAGGACGCTATTTATCAATTATATTGAAATTTGCTGGTGAGATCGCGCTCCTGTCATCCTTTGTTGCAGATATTTATTAATAGTGGTTAGTAATAATCGCCTCACTAGTATTGTGTTGTATGTAAATAGGATGGCCTGTGTCTGATACCGAGTTAATTGGTATGTTCTTTGTCAGACCATTGATAACGGAATGAGATATGCTGACACGATTTATGATGTTGGGTGCGAGAGGCGAGAAGATGAGAGTTTCTGTGTCAAGAAACTTTGAATAATGAAGAGCTTTTCTCTGATTTTCTTGGACTTCAAAACTTCCTATCATGTATACATCATATTGTAATGAAATTATGCAAAGTCAAGAAGAAGTGACGCCGAGAATATAATATCCTCCAGTATTGGCCATTCCGGGTAACTCTCGATTGTTCGTGAAAGATCTAGAACAGAAACGGATGAAAGATCCTGACAGCTGTCAGATGGAGAGAGATTACAAAAAATGACAGTCCTCCATAGTTCTAGAACAACCGAAGGTGGATATATATATAGTGAAAAATAGAAGATATTGGGTGATTGCAGCAAAGTGAAAGAGCAAAGTGCAAAGTGAAAGAGTATATCCAAGCTTTCGGAAATTTTATTATTCCATCTTCAGGGAAATCTTTGGTGAGGATGTTTACAATGATGTTACTGATACAATGTATATGGACATGATAACATATCAATTCAATACACTAAAGAATGATAAATATAAACATGAAATTTGACAAAATTGTGTATTACATAATAACGCAGATTTTTTTTAGAGGCAAAAAAAATGAAAAAAGAGGAAAAAAATCTGCGTTATAGGTTATACACAATTTTGTCAAATTTCATGTTTAGATTTATCATTCTTTAGTGTATTGAATTGATATGTTATCATGTATGTATGTTATGATTATACATTGTATATATATACATATATTATGGTGAAACAAATCTTCAATTAACCAACGTAGGTGATCCATTTCTTACAGTGGAGGTGAATATTATAGGTCCAAGTCCAAGTCAACAGACTATCATAAGGACATGTTTCGAGGGATTAATCCCTCATCATCAGCTTACATAATATAAGAGAACATCTAGAGAAAGAATTACAAAGTTATCATCTTAACATAGTAAAAAATGGAATGCTAAAGACTTACCATTGGTGAAAAAATTCATTAGTGAAATACAAATCGAAATCAATGTTAAAAAGGAAATAGGGTGCACTAAGTGCGAACCTCTAATGTTAGGGAATTTTTAGAGTTAACATCCTCCACATCAAAAATCTGGTCTTGCTATGGGTTCCAATCTCAGTCCACTTTTAGCTGAAATTTTCATGTCTCACCTTGAATCAAAAATTTCAACTTTTCCTAATTTTAATAAAATTATTTTCTGGCATAGATATGTAGATGATATTCTTGCTCTTTTTCATAGTTCATTAGATGACCTCAATAACTTTTTAGATCTTATCAATACAGTTCACCCTAGAATTAAATTTACTATGGAGATAGAATCCAACAATCAACTTCCTTTTTTGGACTTATTAATTCATAAATGTGATAAGCTACAATTTTCTATCTACAGAAAACCCACCAGTACTGATGATATTATTCCATTCAACTCTTGTCACCCATACAATCAAAAATTTGCAGCTTTTCATTCTTTATTCCACCGTTTATTTACAATTCCTTTAAATGATGAACATTTCAACTCTGAACTCAACATTATTAAACAAATAGCTATAAACAATGGTTTTCCAATTCATTCAATTAATTGATTATACTATAGATATGTCAACAAATTTTCTTCACATACTCTTTCAGCAAAACCAGATATCACAAAACATTTCTCTTTATCGTTTTTTGGACCAATATCTTTGTACTTAAAAAATATCCTCATCAATAAATTCAACTCTGATAACGTTCATAATTATTCTTTTTCATATAAAACTTCCAACAATCTAAAATGTTCCTTAGTAAATTCTAAAGATATAATTCCACCTTTAAACAGGTCAGCTGTATACAAATTGAAATGTTCTGAACCTAATTGCAAAAAATGTTGCATAGGTCAAACAGGTAGAAAAATTAAATCCAGAATTACTGAACATGCCCGTATCATATCCAACAATATTCATAAAGATTTCATTAACTCCAACTCTGTCTATTCTAATTACGTTATAAATGAAAAACATCATTTTGATCAAGATTCTAGTACTGAATTTTTACACTTTTGTAACAAAGGCAAAAAACTTAATCTTCTTGAAACCTTTGAAATTAATAGATGCATTAGGGATCCAGATTCAGCATGTCTCAATGAGCAAACCCATTTTGTTAGTCTCAAATTATTTGATTCCTTGATTTTCTAAGATTGTTTTGACATAATTTTCTATTTGCCTCTTTTCTACCTTCAGTTACCCGTGGTTGCGGTTCTCTCTCTGCCTTGTGGTCGATTCAACCCATCCCACAAGTGGTCAACACTCATCAGAGTGTTATTGTCATTCTGTCACTTGCCACATAATTTATTATTCTGTGCTATGTAGTTTTCAATCAGACTTGTTCACTTTCTTGTCACCTGTTGAAGAGATAAGATGGTTCCTTGACATTTATTTAATTTTCCAATTTTTGCTATTTTGATGTGGAGGATGTTAAATCTATTTCCTTTTTAACATTGATTTCGATTTGTATTTCACTAATGAATTTTTTCACCAATGGTAAGTCTTGAGCATTTCATTTTTTACTATGTTAAGATGATAACTTTGTAATTCTTTCTCTAGATGTTCTCTTATATTATGTAAGCTGATGATGAGGGATTAATCCCTCGAAACATGTCCTTATGATAGTCTGTTGACTTTATCAAATAACATTTTTGGTGGAGTTCGACTGTAAGTTTTACCCCTTTGGACCTAAAATCTTCAATTGTTTTTCGTCAAAATCTGATGATGGTAGACCTGGTTTAGCGAAGATAATGATGGAAATAATACCTGGTGGCGCTACCCTTCAATTGTTTCAGCAGAAAAATCCTTGATTTGAAACAATTGAATTTCAGCTCATTACGTGGGGTTCTCCTGTACAACACTAGATGGCGATACTGTCGATAGGTATTTGAAGAATTTTCAATCATATTCGATACATATTCGCATCAAACTCATAGTAAAATGGCTCCATGGAATTGTCAGAAACTATTAGAAGTCATTCAGAATCAAATATTCATAGTTTTGTATTGACACCTGCAGTAACCTGTAAATTTGGTTGAAATCGCGGCTTCACTTAGCGAGATTTACCCACGCAATGTCACATCATGTTTTATCGAAGTAGTCGAAATCAAGAGATTTGGGTCATGTCACAGGATAGGAAGTGAATTCACCAGTCTATCTATCCACCTCTGCAAAGATCATAACCCTGATGGTGATATTTCACTTACCGTTTGGTTCAATAACATGAAAGTATTTTTGTGAGTTGATCCCCTAACAATACTTCACAACCATTTTTAACATGTGCTTATGTAGATCATGAGAAGTTCTTGAGGTATGAAGTAGCTCTTGGAACGAAAAGAAGACCGGCTTCCGTGATGATAGTGGGTACAACAGGGCTGGTGGTCGAGTGCGTTGAATCGCTGGCTTATATAGTCTAGAGGGCCCGGGTTTGAATCCCGCGGCGGCTATTGGAAATATTTATTTATTTATTTATATAGCATCGTAGCGGAAGGAGATAGGTGACCAACCGAACATTCTTGGTACCTAGATCTCAATCCTTCGGACTTTCAACGATAACCAGCCGAGTAGTGTTTCGGATGACACTTGAAAATCTAAGGTCCCCGTCTTCCTTACTCATACAAGTCTCAATGAGACTTCGAGGGTTGCTTTGCAACTAAGTTGGCGGTTAAAAACACTTTTCAAACACTTTAGGCCTGTCTGACACTAGACTCCGGGAGCATTTATGATCCCACATTGTATATCTGACGCCTGGTAACCATGTTCTTTCCAGGTGGGATATTTTTTAGGTTCGCATTTTGGTTGCCCTGTGAGAGCAATCCCACGCAACTGCTGGTGCGATCGGTGGAAGGTCTGTACTGATTGCCCTCGTTTTTTTTTCTGAAGAGTACTCTCTCCAGCCTGTAGTATGCTCGGAATTGAATTCTCTTCAGAACGCTGTATGATATGTCGTCCGCAGAGAAGGCCAAGTGTTGTCATTCTTCCTGTTCCTGCTCATAAGTATACACTTTTGAGTTCGCACCTCATCTTTCTCAGTTCTTCTTGTCCCATACCAGGGACGAAGACCATCAACACTCTATGACAGACTTGAAAATCCCTGAAACTGACCATGGTCAGTTTGGCCTCCTCCCAAAGTCGCTCCAGTAACCCGAGAGTTTCTCTTCTTTCAGCTCAGGTTATCGATAAGACCTACTTCAGTTCTTTCAAACTGTGGCGTACCAACTCTCGCTCCCTGATGCATGGATTCCCACAGAACGTGTCCACAATTGCATTCTGAAACAAATATGCCTGCTCCTAATTTAGTAGATTATCCAGGTTGTCGGACACTTTTATAACCATAATTATTTTCCATTCATCCTTCTCCACGAAATCACACAATTTGGATTAGGACTGTGAAAATAGGAAAGTACAATAGAATAGTTTATAGAAATAGAAGAGAAATTTCGAAATTTAGTGAGTATCCATTCCCGTACTCGCAACTTGCTAGCCCCTGATGGCACTGTGGCTCCGTCTTTCAGGGAAAATAAAATCTTCTCAGCACCTGTAGCTTCATCGGATGATATAGGGACTCCAGAGGAGAAGGTTGTATGAAGTGTACTATCATACAAGTAGATGTAGACGCGGCAGGAGATCATCTCTAACAGTTCGTTGTTGTTTTATTATGGATTTATAACCACAAGACGAAAATAAACCTAATTGTAGAAAACCAATCATGGAATATATGCGTTCCAATTTCACACTATACCGAAATGCTATATTCACCATAAATAGTGTTTGGTCCTGGCAGGCACATAATTACAAAATGTTATAAATGACCATTATCAAATCTAGACCATTAACAGTAATTACACTTGTACCTATTCGAAACCAAATAATGTGCAATAATAAAACACGCTAATATACTGGATGGGATATTTATACCATTACAGGAATGGATATTGGCCTTCGTTAAATATAATTTCAACATATTATTATTATCTCGCCGACTGGATGAAATTCAGTTCGTGATTTTGATACACCATTGGTATGTGACAATAACTGATCTCGCATAACAGATCGCTCATATTGCCATACAATGTGAGAGTCGTTATATTTTGATAATAGAAACAGAGAATTATCAAGAGAAGTTGATGGTTAATCAATGTAGAATAAGAAGTATAATAATATTCAGGACGTTCTATTTGAGAAACTTTACTTCCAGCCTTCTAGTCACTTTTCTGAATCAGAAAAAATGCCATCCTGTGCGTTATAATGAAGAATTGAGCTGTCGTACTTGAACATTAGCTTCTGATTGTTTCGGATTATGAAAGCATTGAAATAATTATTGTTTCGAAAAATTATTGAAAGAGGAAAACACTTTTGATAGGTATTGAAGTTTTGTGGTTTCAAATACTATTTCTAAGTTCCACTCGTTGCTCAACCTGTCACAAATATACTTATAAAGTGACCAATGAGTCTATCCAAATCTAAATCTGTCTTCTGGCCTTTCTGAAACGAACAAATGCGAATCGCAACTTGTGAAGAAGATACCAAATAATTATTTCATTGAAACACATATTCTCAACTCTTATGAAATACCGTTTTCTACTTTTTTCGTATATTTAGTTTGCTAATGTTTTCTTGAGCCGTTTCCACTTATTTTACTGATTACTGTGGACAAAATATATTGCCATGGAAACCAGGAAAGATAAAAAAAAACAAGTGACACTCTGATATTCAAGATCATTCATAATGGTTATGTATGTATCAAGGGCGTAAAATAGGCTTTTATGGACCGCAGCGTGCAAGAATTATTATTAACACGCCTAGGTCCATAAAAGCAAGTTATGCCCGAAATACATACAACATTTTATGCACGACCAGTATATTTTATTATAAATACCTCTTCACCTCCCAAGCATGATAGGAATAAAACGGTTCCTAACTACCTTTTGAACCCCTTTGAAATAATTATGGCTACTCCCATGATGTTCCTCTCGAAAAAGCATTACATGAGAGCTCTATCTCTCATAAAAAGGGGGTTATAAAGGGTTTACAATTGGCTCATGTTCCAGACTGGTGGGTGAATAAATAGGCTAGTAGGTAGGTAGCCATATTTGCTGTCAATAAAGACAGTCATTACGAAATGCATTCCAGTGACGAAGTAATAGCGAATCCCATTGGTAAAACTAGTGCGCACTGAGTGCAAATCGCGCGTCCCATTGGTATAATCAGTTGTAGTTCTTGTGTTCCATTGAAAAACTGGTGCGGCTAGTTTTGCACTCAGTGCAAGAATTTTCGCACCTGCTTTAGGAGGTCGTGCGCGATTCAGTGCACTGGAAAAATGGCGGGTCCAATGATTTCGAAAAAGTCAATGATATAATTTGATGAGTACAACATTATCTGTGAATGAAAAACATATATAATTAAATGGAGCATAAGCAGATTGACAACCGCCAATAATTTTTAGAGTGGGTAATTTTCAGCTGATAATATATCATGAGTATAAAGTGGTAAAGTACTTACAGGTTGATGTACAAGCTTCTACTGGAATTGTTCGAATGATCCATTTTTATTATATTGAAAACAGAATTGATGAATTGAATGATATTAAAATCGAAATTCGAAAACCTAACCTAACTAATCTGAAATTTTAAACGGTCGGAGATCGTCCCATTGAGATTGCACCAGTTCAAAACGAAGGCAGTGTCAGTGCAAAACTAGTTCAAAATTAGAGCAACACTGGTTTTACCAATGGGATTCACTATAAGTGTGAGTTGTACTCCACCAGAAATTAGTAAAGCAGCTGAGAATGCGACTAATTAAGAATTCATTGTCCGGCCGGCGGTAAAGTAGTCCAAGGGCGGTAAAGTGCTATTTTACGCCCGCACAACCGGGCGATAAAGTGTCATTTTACGCCGGTCGTGCATAAAACACATTCAATTGATCAGATATTTGAATTCATGGATCATCCTTTATCTTTTGAACTCGACGCCTCTCATAACCCTCCATAACATCAATCAACCTCCAGCTCTTCAATTCATGGTCATGATTTCAATCTCCCTCAAATATTTTCATACAAAGTTGCTTAATCAACAACGTTCTAAACGATTTCTGGAAAATTTACGACGTGTCCACCATTCGCGCCATAAAATTCAAATTAAAAATGTGCCCTCATTCGAGCTCGCACACATGCACACAGACACTTGTTTCATGATGGGATATTTTCCGCGTCATAAACACCTTCCATAAAATTTCAGACCTTGTATTAAAATGGCAAGCTTTTGATGCTATCCACACGTAACTGTTGGAGTAATTATACGTTTTCCCTGCAATTTCAATTTTGCACTGTAGCTGGCGAAATTCTTACGCAGAGATATCTCAGGGATATTTTAATTACGGAAGAATATCAAATGGTTTTACATTACCTGGAGAAAATTCTTGGTATACCAGACGGTTATTACTCAATGATGAAAAAGCTACCACTGGCGGAAACCTTCATGAGGAAGCTGACTATATATACATACCATTCATTTATTATCTTTCAATTACACGGAAAGAAAACCTACGATGTTTGTGGAACATCATGGTTAGGGGGGTAATATTGATAGAGAATATGATTGGAGGTTATTGGTATCAGACTTCACGTGATCTGGAGGTTGCCATATATTTCAATAATAGCAATAATGAATGAAAAAAGTTCTCATCCGCTATGATAATGAACTCAGAAAGTTATCACCATGTTTTCATCGCATGTAAGATTATTTGTTGCTTATTGGATACGATTGTAACTGTATAGTTCTACTCAGTTCTACTTATTATCTGAGGAAGTTATGCGAAAGTGAATTTCAACTTCTTGCGTCGTATGGAATCTTTGCATACGGGAAAATTTCTGTTAATCATTTAATTATTTAATTTTGCTCTCTATCACTTGCATGAAAATTTTGTCGAAACCATGAGGGTAATCGAATTTTATCAAGAATACCTTCTTGTAGAATATGAAGTGCGCAAGTTTTGAATGTTTAATTATTGAAAAAATCAAGTTCTACGCTCATGGACTCACCATGGACATGACTTCTGAAATATGTCACTTTCCACACTTGTTATGTAATTGTTGAAACGGAAGGAATCATAACATAACTTCCATGTCTCATCTGACACTATTTTGCTGTTACATACATATAGTAGAGGTAGAGGTGCACTTTTTGAAGAATCCAATACCTAGTGAATTCAATTGATATAGAGGGCCCGGGTTCAAATCCCGCGGCGGCTATTGGAAATATTTATTTATTTCTATAGTATCGCTTAGTGGAAGGAGATAGGTGATCAATCGAACATTCTTGGTACCTAGATTTCAATCCTTCGGACTCTCAACGATAACCAGCCGAGTAGTACTTCGGATGACTTTTAAAAAGCTAAGGTCCCCGTCTTCCTTACTGATACGAGTTTCAATAAGACTTTGAGGGTTGCTTCGCAACTAGGTTGGCGGTTAAAAACACTTGTCAAACACTTTATTAAACTTTTTAAATAACCAGCAAAATGAGAGTCCGTTACCGTATCCGCACTGGAGTCTTAATAATTGTTCTTAATAATTGTTCTTAATAATTGTTCTTGATAATGTGTTCTTAATAATGTGTTCAAGTATGCTACGAGTATTTTCTGATCGCGAACCAACATTTTCAACCGAAAAATAATAATCAGTTGTATAGGAGAGACTGGAGAAAGAGAATTATTCATCAGTCATCAATATGAAATAAATGTTCTGAATAGCATAAAATTTTTTCTATTTTGGTTGTATAATGAAGTCATTGTGCAACGCAAATGCGTGTCGAAATAGCCTCTATTTCGATACGCATTTTTTATTATTCGGAGGTTGGTACAATCGAACTCTCAAATGAAAGTCAGAAGAGTTAGGCCCAGTTTACTTCTGAGCGATTTGGATTTGGTGACATTAGCAGTGAAAAACTTAATGTTTTAATTGGTAAATTTCAATTCAGAGTGTAATTTGATTTAAATTGATCAATAAAAACAATAACAACATTGAATTTTTCACCGCTGGTATTCGAATAATCAAAATCGCTCAACTGTAAACTGGACTTTTAATTATTTCAATGTCATCATTCTTTCCAATCGAAGATGTTTCTGTTATATCTCTATTGAATCCATTTTTTCCTTCAAATCAATTCAAAATAGAAAAAATTGCATATGACACACGTTTTATAAGACACGTTGTCGCACTTGTTCACTTGGAGCACTCCTCGCTTCGCTCTTCGTACCCCAAACAACGCGTGCGACAAAATGGCGTCTTATAAAACTTGTATAATAGTATACTATTATACATCTTAATTTTTATACCCTTCAAATCTTTACACTAACAACCCACAAACATCCATCAAGTAACGGCAGGTTTTATTTTTGGACTTAATATGAACATACTCCTTTCACATGATGCTATCGCCACTAGCTCCACTGCTGCTAGAGCAGCTTATGATCAGATTTTTCTTTTGTTAAATCGCATTGGTCGAATCTAGAAGTGTCTGATCCCTGAAATGAAAATCGTTTCCTTCATCTGTTTGAGATAGTCGTTCACTAGAAGGAGTATCTCATATTATCGAATTACATCATCTGAAATTGTCCCGGAGAACAATGCCATAGATAGATGACAATGACAATACCCACCGAAGTAGTAGTGATATTTCTAAGTGACCCACAATTGCTTCAATTTGTATCGTTCCACCAAACAATAGTCGTAGCGCACCGATTGTTATCTTGCTATTGTCGTCGACCATTCGACTGAGGATGCTATTAATTATGGCAATACCATACTCCGATTGGAATTGTAACTTTTATGTCCTACTTTCTAAGCGAGGTATGTGAAAATCATATAATTCTCAACTCGGGTATTGTTGGCCTCATTGATTAATTATTAGGATATTTGATTGTGGGCTCGATAATGTTTCTTCGAGATTTTGAATGGACTGTATGGAGATACATTTTACGTCCGGTCGTGCATAAAGTAAATTATTCTTCGCACTGAGTAGTGTAAAAATCTATGAGCATTTTTATCAAATTTCATTCGTTGTCCAAAAATAGGCATATTCGGGAAACCTCTGAGTCACCTCGCCAACCAATTTGTTATTAATATTTCTATCGACATGGTTCAGTGTTCAGTGCATAGTATACATATTTGTTATTCCAAATTATACCAAATTATACACTCAAGTTTGGCCAATTCTACCTATTCAAATATAACAGCTAATGGAAAGAAAATAGTGTTCGCTTGCTATTCAGTATGTGATATACATTGCACCAATATTTGCATAAACATTCATAAAAGCGACTAAAACTTCTCGGAAATGTTAATTTGATGGAACAGATATTTATACAAGGGTGGTCTACTAGGGGGATAACTGGTTAATTGCCCCTCCCAGAAAGTCCTAGGAAAGAGGCAAGGAGTGGAAAAATCTCAATTGAATTGAAATATCCTGGATATATTGCAAATTGTTTATTATTAATTCACCCCCTCCAGTTTTAGAGCAAATTTCAAAGGCATAGTCACGAATGGAAAACTAATGTATATATAATGTGATGGATTTCACGGGTTTGACAGCTGATATTTAATGAAACGATGTTGTTCTCTTTGAAACCCCGCCCATTCCATTCAATTTCCTCATTTCGTGTACTATTTATGTGACAATTATTATTATCTCAAATGAAATCCCTCATTGTATAACTCAGAAAATATTTTTATATATACAGGGTGAGGCAGCTCATACGACACGGAGTTTCTATGAAATACCATGGAATATCACGGACTCTTTTCCGGTTGGCTAGATGTAGGATTTTTATATACACTATTTTAAATTATTTTGAATTGTAAATGGTACTAATCTTATGATTGACCAGGTCTCTTCCCCTTAAGTCGATAATAGTTTATCAGAGTCCCAGTGAATGAGGTGATATGCACATTGCAGTAGGAAAATATTCGTCTGCTGAATGGTATCCAAATAACTGCAGATCTGGATGGTATATCGGTAACCACCACTGCATACTCTTAGACGAGAACTAGGGAAACAAAGAAGTCAGATCCAATCGTAAGAAACTCCATGAATGATTTTTGAAGGTAACCATTATTAGCAGAAAATACTGACAAAATGTCCATCTGTGGAAGTGAAGGAAGATCTGAAATAGAATATATCAGATTAGAGAATTCCTATCATCCTTGGGTGTGTGAAACAATAATGTTTCAGGCAGAGGTAGCGGCCAAAAAATATTTTTTCCGAAAACGTATATAAGGGCAATATTCTGTTTTTTTATATTCCAAATGCGTGGGTTACTCGGACTACATGAGTGAATTATGTGTACCTATATTTGAGCTGATTCGTTCGAACCCTGTATATCCAAAATGGAAGGCATAGCATAACATGAATTGAATTTAGCTTAGCACCTAGATGTCCTTCACTAACAGGCCAAATTTGTCCCTTTCGTTCTGGAACACCTATATTATTAGGCCTGATATGCCAAACAATAGCAAGAAAGTTCTGCCAATTAACATCAGAACCACACTGAAGGTCGATTTATGCACACCGCTTTTTCATTAATTTGTTATTATATTCAACCATTTATGTTTACAAATCAACTTTTTTTTTTCATCAACTATTCCTTGAAAGATGACCAACTTTCATCTTTTAACGACAAAGTGCCCGTTCCGATTCATGCATTATGCGCAGCAAGCGCATGGTTAGCGTTCCGATTCACGCAATTTACTGCATCAACAGTGCATGGCTCCGCCCACTTCCGGTGCATGAACTGCTTCTTCAAAATACCAGAGGCAGTTTTGCTGCACGTCAGGCATCTGTCACTTTTATAACCTTTAGGTTAGGTATTATTCGCAAAAATAAACAATACCGAATTATTGTCATAATACAAGTATTTCCTGTATGTATCCATTATACAATGTGATCATTTCCAAAACGAACTTTGAACAACGTTTATACAAGGCAAAACAGGTAAATACTTCGAGTTTTGTTGATTCATAGAAGCCTTCAGCAGAGGGTTCATATGGTTCATACACCACCGATAATCATCAGTAAACGGAGTTTTTGTTGACCACTACTCGTCCAAGATAAGTACAACAGTGATGAAATCATACCCATGAAAGAGGGAGAAGCTGATGTCTAGGCAATATTCTTTGGTCTAATATACAGGGCTTCGCTTATGTGTGATGTAGATGTGGAACAAACTTCAGCTCTAAGGCAACCTCTCACATGAAATGAAAGTAATTCCAATGAAAAATGAACTCTGTAAATGTGTGTTTATGTAAAGCACATGTCAGAATTCCAGAATATTTGAAATACACTGATTCACCAGAAGTGGGGAAATAAAAACGGTGGAAATATGTCTGTCCAGTCATCCAAGGAATGCATTGATATATTTTTATACTAAGAACCCAGGACCCAGGTTTGTGGTGAAAAATCATATTTTTACATTATTTCAAGACTCAGGAATTTCAGCATAGGAAGATTAGTGGGATGAGAGTTATTTGAAGATAATCATGGAGATATGATGAAATGATTTTTTAAGCCCCAAGGCCCCATCAATGATATATTTCAACTATTTGTACATTCAGGAACAATAAAAATGCTTATTTAAAATTGTTTTCTTGTTCCTAAGATCAAATTTCCCAACTGACATTGGAAATTATCATCAGCTAATAATATTTGAGCTTTCATGTAAACTTTTGCTGCTAAATAATGTAAGTAAAAGCATTTATAAGGTAGTTTATTGATCTTTTCACAGTAACAAAGTTTACATTTTTGTCTACAGCTCCCACTACATTGAAGGCTCCTTCTTGATACCTATTTATAGCAAAATCTGAACAGATTTTGTATGTCCTAGAACATTTATGATCCCAGTAGTATGAATACTGAAAAATAAATTGTTATATGTGTGAATAAAATAATGATCTACCTTCCCTACCTGCTGCTAAATAAAATGCCTCTTCCCCATTGATTTCCACCTCTTTTCCGGTCATGGATATCACAACACAATGTGAATGGGCATTTCTTTAGTCAGATAATTCTGTATGCCATGCAACTAAATCTGCTCTGATCCTTTTTTCAACAAGATCCATGTATTCTTTTCTTCAGTCCAACATTGGAATATTTGCTGTATATTCGAATGCAATATTCTGTAAACTTCGGCAATGGTGTTTTTCCTGTAAACATTTTGTAGGTATTATACATACTGCATTAATATAAAAATCCAGTTGGATACTTTCTGTATAATTCCATTGATGTTCACATTGGAACAAAACCAGTCCTCAGTCCTTCTTTAGGGGTACGTTAGCTCAATTCAGGATCTTTTGCACCTCATCGTCCTCATCACTTCGATAATGAATTTGAATTGATAAATTTCACTAATTTCAGTATAATTATGCATTTATCACACATTTTTCATAAAATTGATAAAAATTTGCGATTT
Source organism: Chrysomela aeneicollis (assembly GCA_029955515.1). Taxonomy (NCBI): domain Eukaryota; kingdom Metazoa; phylum Arthropoda; class Insecta; order Coleoptera; family Chrysomelidae; genus Chrysomela; species Chrysomela aeneicollis. Next base: position 5,509,942 of record JARUHQ010000009.1, on the reverse strand, counting down.
CTGACACTGACAACTTTCTGACAACCACTGACGGCACTGACAATCGTTCCGTTTCACTGATATGCATCAGCAGCAAATGCGAAAAGAAACGATTTCATGCGCCTATGCAATCCATCATGCAGTCACTGCGTGAATCGGAACGGGCCCTTATAAAGTGATCTGCTCAGCTGCGAATCTGTCGAGGAATCTGTCAAACAGATAACGTCTTCTAGTTTTTTGACAAAAACTTGAAGAATTTAGCTACACATAATTAGTAACTGGTGTAATTTTGTAGTCACATGATAAAAAACAATATATATTTGTCGCAGAAGAGCTTGAAGTTAATGAAGGTATCAAAATCCATGATGAAAAATATGCGAAAGAAAATAACAGATTGATGAAAAAGCATCGAGCATGAAACCTGCCTTAAGCCATTAATGTCCACAAACAACTTTTAATTAGTTAATACATTTTTCCTTCTTCTGTGAAACGTCTTTGACTCTCCCATTCCTTTTAATACTTCTTAGACCTCAGATTGAAACTCATAATCGAACTTGTTGCTCCGGTATCGACGGTTTCGTAGAAAGTTTTCAGCGCACCTCCTGCAGGCACAAGCTAGGTAGAAAAAATAACATTAAATCGTTTCATATCGAATCGGGCGTAGAAAGTTTCGAGAAATTCCCAAGAAGTCTTCACCCTGCGCGTAATAACAGGGAAGTGCAAGACAGGGGCGTGCCTAGGGAAGTAGAAATGGTGTAGATACAAAGCACCATTTTCGAGATACTGGGCGTCGAATTTGAAAAAAATCGTTTTCTGCGAATATCTCTGGAACCGTTTATCGCACAGAAAACATATTTTTTCTATTTTGATTGTATATAGTGAAGTCATTGTGCAACGCAAATGCGTGTCGAAATAGCCTCTATTTCGATACGCATTTTTTATTATTCGGAGATTGATACAATCGAACTGTCAAATGAAAGTCAGAAGAGTTAGGCCCAGCTTACTTCTGAGCGATTTGTATTTGGTGATATTAGCAGTGAAAAACTCAATGTTTTAGTTGGTGAATTCCAATTGACCAATTGACCAATAAAAACAATAACCACATTGAATTTTTCACCGCTGGTATTGCAATAATCAAAATCGCTAAACTGTAAACTGGGCTTTACGCTTGTGCGTCAGATTTTAATTATTTCAATGTCATCATTGTTACCAATCGAAGACGTTGCTGTTATTTATTGACATTACAATTGACAACGCGTGCGACAAAATAGCGTCTTATAAAACTTGTATCATAATATACAATTTTGAAATCATTTTTAACCATCAACTTAGTTGCCCAGCAACCCTCGTAATCTTGGACTTATGTTTGAGTTAGGAAGACTGGGACCTTAGCTTTTTGAGTGTCATCCGAAGCACTACTCGACTGGTTACCGTTGAGAGTCCGAAGGATTGATATGTTCAGTTGGTCACCTATCTTTGTGGATTTTTGTGAAGATTTTGAAGGGGTAGTTGGTGTTTTTCTCCCCAAATTCTACGCCACTGGAAAAAGTATAGTTTTGAGACGCCCACATGTTTTGAAATATTTTTTTCTCCAATTAAAATAAAATATTTTCATTTGAACGTAAGTAACAAAACCAAACTTCATAAAAGTAAAATTGAATAAACAATAACAAATCATAATCAGTTGGATTAATTGTTGGAAATGTCCGACGTGAGCTTCAATGCACGCAACAATTCTAAATATTACCGTGTTTTTCAACATAGAAGTTGATGTTTCTCGAAAACGGTCAACTTTAGAGTTCATGACCAAAAGTGCATTTTTTGTGTAGAAAACATTGGCGGTTCAAATGGACGGCTCAAACTGTACTTCTGCCATTGGTGTAGTAGTTGTGGAGAAAAACGCCCACTACCCCTTCAAAATCTTCACCAGTTATGACTTGAAGAAAAAAAATTCCCCACGAAAAATAGCCTACTATGGGATGGGTAGAAATGCTCACGAAAGCTGTTTTCTGTGCGATAAACGGTTCCAGAGATATTCGCGAAAAAATGAATTCTTTGTTCAATTTCTACACCCTGTATCTCGAAAATGGTGCATTCTAGAGAGTAAGTCAATAAAAACTTTTTTTGATAATTTGGTCGAGCTATCACATCCTGGCATCCTGCGCATATATTATAAAACACCCCGTATATTCATCGCTGGACTAATTCATTCATTTGAAGATAATGATTGTCGGGAGGGTGAATAGTATATAATTGAAATCTAATCACACACCATGTTCCAAGGCTGTTGTTCTCGTCTGAAAGGTAGCTATCTGAATCATTCTCTGTGTTGAATATTTCAGATCATGATTCACTGAGAATGTACTGCTAGGGATTACAATCACCCCTTTCTCCAGAGATCGTGCTTGATTATGTTCATGTATTCAATGAAATGTATTTCCAGGGTTATTGTCAATATGTGGATGACTCTTTATTTAATTTAATTTTAATATTTAATTATAGGAATTCACCTTCGTACGTAGAGGTATCATGAAGATCATGATGTCTGATTATTATACGAGGTATTTCTGGCTACGGACTGAAGTAAAATATTCAAAATACAGATTTCACCTCACCCATTTCATACCTATACTGATGATTTCTTCTCAAGATAGTGTTTGAAAAGTATTTTTTCTATTTTGGTTGTATAATGAAGTCATTGTGCAACGCAAATGCGTGTCGAAATAGCCTCTATTTCGATACGCAATTTTTATTATTCGAACTGTCAAATGAAAGTCAGAAGAGTTAGGCCCAGTTTACTTCTGAGCGATTTAGATTTTGTGATATCAGCAGTGAAAAACTCAATGTTTCAATTGGTAAATTTCAATTCAGACTGTGATTTGATTTAAATTGACCAATAAAAACAATAACAACATTGAATTTTTCACCGCTGGTATTGCAAGATCAAAATCGCTCAACTATAAACTGTGCTTTACGCATGTGCGTCAGATTTTAATTATTTCAATGTCATCATTGTTACCAATCGAAGATGTTTCTGATATTTATCGATTTTAAATCCATTTCTTCATCAAATCAATTCAAAATAAAAAAAATTGCATATGACAAGTTTTATAAGACACGTTGTCGCACTTGTTCACTGGAGCACTCCTCGCTTCGCTCGTCGTACTCCAAACAACGCGTGCGACAAAATAGCGTCTTATAAATTTTGTATCATAATATACTATTTTGAAATTATTATTAACCGTCAACTTAGTTGCCCAGCAACCCTCGTAATCTTGGACTTATGTATGAGTTAGAGAGACGGGGACCTTAGCTTTTTAAGTGTCATCCGAAGCACTACTCGGCTGGTTATCGTTGAGAGTCCGAAGGATTGAAATCTAGGTACCAAGAATGTTCGGTTGGTCACCTATATCCTCCTGCTAAACGATACTATATAAAGGCCTGTTCTTTTGTGCATCATGCTACCTGCTGAACTTGATTTTTTCTATTACTGTCTCTGTTTATATAGTAGGATGAACAGAGATACCTATAGAAAAAAATCAATTTCAGCAGGTTGAGCATAAACAAACGAATAGGCCTTGAATAAATAAATATTTCCAATAGTCGCGTCAGGATTCGAATCCAGGCTCTGGACCATAAGCCAGCGACTCAACGCACTCGACCACCAGCCCTACAATCTAAAGCCCATCATATACCATCCAAAGAAGCCAGAAGTGCAAGGCGAAAATGGGAAATGGGTCGATTCTATTGATGATGATTTTGCTAAATTTTTGAAATGGGGATCAGATATTATAATAGACTTCAATGCAATCAAAACTCGAGCTTCTGACACTCTTTAGGACCTCACGTTATGAAATATGAGAAATATTAAAACATGAATTATATATTCGATTACTCCCTTTCGGAACCCCATTCAATAATATCACAAATGTTTTTCATACACTTCTCAATGATCATAAACACACGTAGGTATTTCATGACACCACAAGCAATTATTTTTCGTTCATCATTGCCTTTGCCCTCAACTTTTGGATATTAGCATTACCGAAGTTGAAGTGGCAGCCGAGTTACTTCTTCCACATGCATCTACATTGACATGAATGTGTACGTGTAGATAATGTTGCCTTTTGGAAAATAATTACCCAAACAGCATAGAGAATAGGAAATTTTATATATCAATACTTTCTACTTCCACATCAAGATACAAATACTTGGACACGATTGAAGAGGCTTAATGCCACTTTTAAGCTGCCACCACTTAATCACACTCATTATTGAAATAAATTAACAATTCTGCTGAAATGATTGTACACACATAAAAAGAATTACTTGATTTGATTTGATATGCTTTGATTCAAGAGTATGGCTTGTTTATATATACGGGAATAAATGTCTGCTCAATTCAAGACTATTATGTTTCCAACTAAATACACTCATTCCAATATTATAGATTTCTTGGATCGTAAATGAATGGAGTTCTTCGTGAGAATAATACAATATTTCAGATTGAGAACACAATATATTCAAATCAAGACAATCATAATCTCTCAATGACTCGCATTTTTCTCAAACAAAAAGAATCAGATTTTCAGTTTTAGCTGTAGATTGTTTTGTATCAAGAATTTTATCAAATTAGAGGAATTATATCGATTTCTTGAAATGAGAATCATCCTCAACTTCCGTTCTCTTATTGGGGCTCTCATCAATCACATCATCACTTGCAAACCTTCTTCTTGACAACCTCTCCCCCTATTCGTAGATATTATTTCTGAACTTTTCCACCAGTTTACCTCGCAATAAAGTTGTATTCCTTTGGTTTCAAACTACTGAAAAATATAAAATATATCATTCACAACTCCATGTAGGTACAATGTGAGAGATAATCTGACTCAGCACAATGTATGGTTATTATATTTCTTCAAATCTGGGTTCATATTCTTACTACTGAATTAATTTTCCTTGGATCGAAATTTGGTAAAAAAATGTAAAAATATGTTAGGTATAATATGCAATATCAAATTACCTAAGATGTCTACAAGTTCAAGAAGCTCTTTTCCACTGTTCAATCAGTGTTTGGACAAATTTAAACATTCATCCGCACATAGGTACCTAACCCCAATTTTCACTCACTATGCCGATCCTGGTTATTCAAGTTTTTCACGAATTATCAGTTTTCGAGATGATATAGCTACGTTCATTGATTGGATACACAATAATACCTACCTAAGAATGAACGTCTATAAGATATAGGCATGTAACTTACCTCTAAAAGTGGTAATTATATCCTCAGATATCTCCTAAGACCTTAGTTTTTCTTATATGGTAAGCCAATATTTCTATGCCAATAAAATAGGTTAAACTGGTTGAACAATGATGGATGCACGACGAGAGCACCGAAACAACACACTCACACCGTTTGGCATCGCAATTATATTCAAGAAAATGTTATGGTCAATCCAAAGAAACTTTCTCAGAGATTCACTTATTCAGAGATTAAATGTTGAATGTTATTTTGAAAGAAGACATTCCGTGATATATTTTTCAAGAACTTAATTATTTTTTCTGGATACTTTGAATTTCTTGAATTGAGAACATTTTGTTATACCAAATGAATATTCCAGTGAAATAATTTTCTATACAATTGACATATTCAATGAATTCATTTCAAATAAATTATTTCAGAAGAAGAATGCGCTTTTTCAAAACAAGAATTGGACGTTGAACAAATATATCGTTTTCATTTGAGAATTTGTTTTTATGTGTGTATTTTATACACTTCACAAATTGATTATGTGAAATAACTATTTTGATTTCTGCTATACATGTATGACTCGTGAAATCACACACGTGATTTTTAGATTCAATATCCACTCAAATATTTTCACCTTATATAGTTATAAAGGCTTATGCTAGATACGGAATCAAGTATAGAAAAAAATTCATATGAGAACCCAGCACGTGTTCCTATTTGTAAATTTTTGAGAGCTTCAATCGAAGGGTAAAAGATATTGCTGAAACAAGTTATATCAAATATGTCTCGAATGAGTAGACAGCAAAAAATACCAATAGAATAATTAATGTCATTATAAGGATAAAAATACTTCGAATCAGATATTACAGAAGTGCATGGATTTTGAGAGGATTTTTTGTGGAAAAACGAACGATAAAGTTATTATTTTTCGAAATAGGTATTTAAAGTTGCACATGAAAGTGCACAGTGATTTTGAGTTCATTGTGTAATAATTATCACGTCGGTTTTTTTTGTCATGAGATTGTATTCATTCTTTTATTTATTTATTTAATATATTTGCAATTTCAACTTGCTAACAGAACAGAAGTTACAAAACTAGCATCCACTATGAAGTAATTTGCAAGGTATTTCTATACTAATAAATGTATTACGAATATTGAGTTACAGTGTAAACGTAGTTATTTCTACAGTATCAGTATAAAACATTTGTGATTTAATAATCTAAAATGACATGTTTTATACCCATAATACCGAGCACAATTAATAGAGCAGAACATTGCGACCTATCATCTGAGTTGAGAATTTTTTTTTTAGTTTTGAAACTTGATAACGACATTGAGAAAATGTCGAGAAAAAAATTGGGATCGGTACAGTTACTATTGAATGCTTTTTGCATACGGATAAGTGGGGAGTTTTTTCCGAGATTGGTCCTACAAATATAAGGAATATTGAATGGTATAATACCGAAGATTATCTCTACCAGGGACATTTAAATTCATTTTACCAAGTAGATAAATGTGGACAGTCAATTTCGTGTCTAACAATTTCGAACAGAATAACTAGATCTGACATAGTTCGTCTTTTACTAAGTAGCATAATGTTAAAATGTTTTCGTGAACTAAATTGATGCAATTCTTATTGAAATTCGAAAAATGCCCTCAGAAAAGAACAACATTTTATCTAGGTAAGTGCAGGATTCTACAGCTAAGATATTTCCAATTATCGCATGCAATACAACAAGTGTATTGATGATTATCGAAACACAAATTCCTTCGATTTTGAGAAACAAATCATGTTGCTTGGAAACTACACGAGCGCACAGTGCGAGTGTGGTTTTCCAAAGCAACATGATTTGTTTCGAAAAAGAGAAGGAATTTTCGGTAATCATCAATAACACAAGTTGTATTTGTTCAGATTATTTCATGAATAAAATCAAAGCCATTTTGATGATTTCCTATTTATTGTTAATATAAAACGTACAGTTTATGGAATAAGTTATTTTGATTATGTATTGTAGTTCGACACATCGTTATGCAACCAACAATACATTTATGCCATTGTATAATGTAGGCAAGATTACCTATGCACTATGTACTACTGAGCCATACTGAGCTAAATTCATTTTGATTGTTGTCAGAATTTGTGTGGTTAGGTTACATTAGATTGATTCTTGCTGAAATTATCCATAGTTTGTTGAAAATGAAGTGGATACATATTAATAGTGTGTGTTTATCATGGTTCAGACGAAAATTTGGTGTAGTGGCATTCATTTATTTACCAGGGAATCGGAAAATACTATGACAGATTGCAACTAGTAAGTCGTTGTTTAATTAAACTACCCTACTGCCTACGAATCAGAAAGCGAAATACAGAAACGAAAACACAGCATGTAGGTATCCAATAGCCAATCAGGAGCCGAAATACAAAATCGAAAACATGGTGTTATTGCTTATCAACACAATCATTTCAACCAATCAAAGACGTGTATTTTAGCATGAATGAAATAATCGATCAAACACAAATCTTCACAAATTGAAAACGGTTGAAAGTCAGCATAAAAACATATCTCGCGAAATTTTTCGAAGATAATACGTTTCAGTCAGCTGGCAACTCACAAGGACAAAAACGCTGTACAAGCAGTAAAAGCGCATATAAAAGGAATTTATGAAATTAATAAGCGTTTTAATGTAGCTACAGCCATTGCGGTGCTAATCCACTGCTGAACCGGCATTAGCGAAATTAAATTGCACCCTCTAATTTATCGACAGATTATATTTCGTTTCGAATACTCGCGGGTGGATATATATTCGAACACATGGCGTTTTTCGTAGACTGCTGGCAAGGAATAGCCCGCGAAATGCATATTATCGAGCAGCTTAGGGAACAAGGATAGGGGGGGGGTGAAAGGGGAAAGGGGGAAGTTATAATGGCTTTATGGGTGAGGGTGATCAGTGGCTTTTTCAGTCGTGCGTGAAGATGGTATTTACATTAGCAGGGTGAATTTCGTGAAAGCAATATCGATTCATCGATGGCGAAGTTTCAATAAACCCTATAATACCATTATTTAAATTGACTCAGAAATATCAATGAAATTTCTCACAAATTATTACTTTAGAATGCAGGTGAATCGAATGTATGAGGTGAAGCCAATTTTAGTATGTCGTATTACGAGTCGCACCTCATGCCTCTGCTAACTCTAAAATCGCGTACTAATGATTCAAAACATCCCGACAACATTGAATTCACGGAAGAAAATCTAGAAAACCATTCATTCAATCCAAAATAGATGTTGGTAGTAGAGGATTCTGAAGTAAGTAAATTAACCAAAGTCATGCCAGAGCTGACATTTAGATATAGATCTTTATTGATAAAGGGATCTTGATACAAATTTTTTGGAAAAAAATCATTATGTATACCTAAATCATATGATTGTATGACCGAAAACACAAGGAATTGAATTCTAATGAGGCACCAAACTCAAATATTCCTACATCCTGTTGCCTCTATTCAACTAACATGTCCTGTCAGCTTCTCCAATTCACATTTGAATCAGGAATGGGTTATAGAGTTGATTGATTTGATCATACATCATTTTTTGTTAATCAGAGAGTTCATAAACTTCTTAGCATTTTCGTAAGATCACAAATTTCAAACGACTCTATATAATGGAGAACGAATTCCCCTAGACATATCTAATACATAGGACCCAAGTTCGCTACACACCAAATTCCAGCAGGTTTCCAAGAATCCAAGAAAAAACATTCAATTGAAGCTACGGTTCTCATGAAAAATGTATCCCAATAATGTATTATCTGCAAATGCATGTTCACAAATCGTTCATGAGTGAAACAAATAACAGAGGTCCCAGCATGCTACTCTGAGGAACTCCAATGATGGTTTCGATTCTCAATTTGTGTCAATCATTCTTAAACCCGTTGTTTTCTCCCGAGTAATTAGATAGCCATTTCCTTCAATTCCATACCTTTTCAATTTAGTCATTTTAGTGAGTGTATCAATGGTTCTGAATGCCCTCTTGAGATCAAGAAAAACAGCGGGATACTGTTACTAAATCACTAAACACTTTGAGTCGAGGATTTTGATAGTTTTGTATGCTTTATCATAATCAATGAAATCATCTTTGAATGCGAGGTAATATTTCAGAGAACAGTAATTGGCTTCATGAAAATTAATGTATGAATCACACAAATGAGCGAATTGGAACCATAGTTAATAACACTACTCAAGAATTACTGTTTCTAATATAACGATCCATTGGGCAAAACACCTGAGGCTAGAAAATCGAAAACACTCACTGGCTATATATATAATATAAATCCTTTATTTAGTCCATTCGGCTAATACATTTTCAGGTCATTGCAATGGTTACAATGAGAACAAAAAATAAATAAAAAATTCATGCACATTATACATATAGACATATTTGTACACACACAAATATATACGTCACTAACATTTTAAAAAAGTATTTGACAATTACTTTAAGGCTGGGAAAGGCCAGACACTTTGTCCAAATCCGGGACAGGGGGGGTTTGGAGGAAACAGCAGTGGGCGGTTACCAAATCGTCATAAATCAACGGTTATCCTTGTTCAACGAATGATCTTCTCATCTAGTACGGGTGATATCGCGACTGACGTTTTTATTTGCATTGCTCGATAATCTAATAAGCGAGTAATACTGGGATGCTGTCTCTCAGTTTTCGAGAAAACAAAACTGGCGTAGATCCAAATCAGACTTGCTGCGGATCTTCAATTAGATGATTGTGTATACCATATATAGTGCTGCTGGAATTTCCGATAGATGTCCATAGTGTGAACATATCATAATAAAAATTCAGAATCGAAAAAGTACTACAGATTTCTCTATAACCATTAATCTTCGTTAGTCATAGCAGATTTCAACAGATGTCAATCGAACAGGCCAACCATTATACAATGATCCATCTACTCTTTTCCATAGCGCAAATTTTCTTACACTGTGCTGTGTGTTATACCTTTTATTGTGTTGGTATATAAATTTGCCTTGAATTTCATTTCAGACTTGACAGAAATACTCAAAATTCAACAAGAAGCAGTACTCACCTTTAAAAGTATTCTTTGAGTGAATACTCATCAATAAACCAAGAATACCTATGCTCATAAACTGTGCTTCAGCGTTCAAAATTCAAATAGAGTAAACATCAATTATGTGTCTATGACAGTCTGTATGTCATGTCCATATAATGTCTATATCATTCCAACCTGAAATCAAACTAAGCAATTTCCATTGGAATGAACTAGCTGAGTTTTATGCACTCAGTATATTTCTGTCTCTCTTTCCGAAATGTAATAAAAGGAGGAAGGTATACACTGAGTGCGCACCCATAAGTACCAGACAAGAGACAACTCACATTGACCTTGAATTGCATGTTGAAATTTGAATAGACCGAAAACTCTGTTTCCAAACAAAATAAAATTGCATGTTACTGCCTTCTAATGAATCGTGAATATTTAACGTATTCGAAATCATTTACGAAAAAATGGAGGTTCGTTTTATCTTTGAAAAATAAGTCAGGTAACAGGTATTAACCATTGATGGTTTTAATAAATGTCAAATAAACAAATAAATCAAAGTTCTATATTATTTTATTTTCTATATCAATGGTGATGTGTGAAATAAAATGTGTATAAATCAAGATATGAGTACTAGATATAATAAAGGTATTATTATATCATTATTCATTATGTAGATTGAGGAAATATTGATGCTGTGGAGATGTTTCTTTCCATTATAGTGTTGCCTTTGAAATCTGTAAAGAATCTGAAAGCTTACCTGGGAATTTATACCAGCATCATAAAATAATGAAAGAAGTTCGAAACAACTTTGGGATCTGTCACTTGGCAATACCTACATTGTTAAGTGCTCAACAAGAAGCTAAAATGTATTTTCTTCAGAAATAAAATGACTCACATGACAGTTTTTCATTAGAACATATTGATAGTGTGATGTTGATCGATATTCATTTTATTTTATATTATAATATATATAATTTTACATTTGTGTGACTGATTCCTTTTCAGATGTTGAGGATGCATTTTCTTCATCACTCCTAGTATACAAGCTTTCAATTTGTACATTATAGTATGCAAATATTGCTAGAGCTGCCATATGATGGCCAAGAATATATCCTCTTGAACAGGAACTCATTCAATCACTACTGGTGAAGTTGATCTACAACAAATATTTCAAAACCTTCAATTTATCTTTTAAACTATTATATATTTTAGCTAACCTCTACTTTATGTTTTATTATGAACGGATCAACGATCAACCTCATTAAAATCTTGAGACCAGCATCAAATACAATGATCTAATGATCAAATACCATGTTCTCACCATGGCCTTTTCACCCCAGGATACCAGTTTCTTCTCGTCTCTGAAGAAATACATTATTGCAGATAACTTATTTTTCACTCATTATTATCAGTATACTGATATATTGATAAAAAAACTCAGTCGAAATATCAGGACCCCGAAAGTAAACACTGAAATAACATTACCTCAAAAAATTTCAGCATAATTCAATTTTTTTTTGCGTTTCTCATCTGTTTCTATTTTTCTAATAGGAACTACTATGATCTATTTTCCATAAATTGTATCGAATTATGTTACTTTTCCATTATAAAATGAGATAATCGAGTTCAAAAAATCTCTATGGAGACTAAACTGAGTAAACATGGAAAACTAATTTGTTTGGAAACAATTGAAGCAAATTAGGAGTACCAACATAGATTTGACGTCTTAGTTGTCGTTGCAGAACACTGATGCACTCAACTGTAGTTTATCATGTCGTTCACCGATCCGCCATTCCGCCATCTACGAGCCAAGGGTTGAACTATTATAGTACTAGTTTTTGACGTGTTCACGTATGGACTCATCGTTTGGCAGAAGAGTATCAACAAAAAAAGGTCTCTTTGACGGTTCTTGTGATATGCCCCTCTTAAACAGTCAAATTAAAACTAAAACACCAAATAAAATGAGGAAGTGGCCACTAGTTTTTTATTGATTCAGAAAATATAATTTCAACTTCGTTTTGAAGGATGTTAAAGATGTCAAATATTCAATCTCTTCTAGCAGATTGTTAAAGCTATCAAGTCCCTTGAAAAAAAAAACAGAATTTTGGGTATGCGTTAATGTAACTTGGTGTATATGAAAACCAGTTCTGGATCTTGTATTGTATCCATGGATTTGATCATTGTACATAACTTTTTCGTGTAAATATGTTGGGGACATTTTATGTCTTATTTTGAAAATCAAGATCAATGTTTGATAGAGCAAAAAATAATTAATTGGTAACCATTCTAGTTGTGTCAACATATCTCTTATTGGTGTTAATCTTCTACAATTTAAAATTATGCGCATCGCTCTATTTTGGAGTTTCTGTGAACTATAATATAAATTTCTGTTTAATTTGATGATTTTTTATGGAAATCCCACAATGATCAATTTCTCAGCAATTTGTCATGAACGAATGAATTTTATAGAGTGAATAAATTCAATATGAATATCCTCAAAACTGATCAAGTTCAAGTTTATCAAGTATTCATTTTATTGGATACATTTCAGGATTATGTATCCTAAACAACACACAGACTACGAATAATGCATTAAAACAAGAAAACCGATTTAGTGAGTACTAAGTTCAGCTACCGACTGCTATTATAAGAAGGCGTTTTGACGATAAAATATATGTAATAGCGTTATATAGAAATATATTATATAATGAAAATTCAAGACGGATTTGTGACTTATGAGCATGCAACAACAAACGACAACGTCGCATTTTCGATTATGCGGGGTTTGTTGGGGGTCGCGGAATTTCTTCAAAAACATTTTTCTCGAAAGGTAATTTTTTCTGAAAAATACAGGTTCGTATTTAAAAATTCAAAGATGGGGGTGGCCCAAGTCAGAGGACACCCTGTATAAAAGATTCATGAACATATTCTGATAGCCCACATCAAGTGCCAATAGCAAAATGTGGATAGATTTTCAATATGTCTGCGAAAAAAGAAGATACAGGCAAATAAATAATTTGGGATTTTTTGGTTTTTCCTGTATATCTCTAGAACCAAAAGAGCTAAATTTGATTTTTTCACATCATTGAAAACTTGATTTTCGAAAAAACGTTTTCCAAAAATAAGTAAATTCGAGAATTTGTTTTTTCGAAAAAGTGGTTTTCGAAAAATTTTTCGTTCGAAATTTTGTTTTCGACAAACTTGTTTTCGAAAAAAATTCCGTGACCCGTTTGTTGGTTGCTTACAATTTTATTCTCATGGCGCACTAAAACAGCGCCATCTTGCGTTTTTAGGTTACCAGAGATATTATTGGGATATACAACCTTTATTTTCTCAATAGATAGAAGTTGAATGACGAATGCCGGAACCTTTGGCACGATAGTTACCATAAGCACACTTTTACCACACACCAAAACGTTAATTTCGTCACCTCAACACTTGTTTCGCTAACTATGTTAGCATCTTCAGGATGAGATTGAAACTGCAAACTGGTACAAACTTCTCCTGAAGAAATTTTCTTCGAAATAAAAAGCTTGATATCTAGCAAATCATATAAACTAATTTAATTTATTTCTGAGGCAAATGGATTCTCCAATGCCAACTCTCTTTAACACACACACACACACTCCTCCTGAAGAAGTTGCATTGAAATTTCCCCAACGTCAACATGTGCTAAATTTCATTCAGGTTCACTTTAACAGTTCTAGATTGATATAAAACCACTCAGAATAGTGATGAAAAATCAAAATCATTCATTCAAATTATTGAAACCTACCTACTGTAAGAGAGTAAGATTAAGAAATTCAATTCAGGTATTACTACATATTTTAACTCGTATTTTAATTATAAAATGTATAAATTCGATCATAAGTAAACAATTATTATAAAGGCTGAGCTACCTAGGCAGATATTGTATTGTACAATTCAAAACTAAACCATGACAACGAAATCTGACAAAATCGCTGATTCGATTTTTGAATCCAGCATTTCGAGTAAGGTAGAAAATTTTGTTAAAATTGTACTTGGAATTTAAGAAATAATCGACCATTCAGGTAAATTTTCCTAACCTTATCAAACAAAATAGGAAATGAATTATGTCGTATGTTAAAAAAATTCAATCACAAGCTATAGTCTGTTTCAGTCAAGAATACAGTGGGCGTAGCCCGGTTTACACTAGCAAACCCGCCAAATTCAAATATTTCAGAACCATGAAAATGTTCAATGATTGAATATTTGTGTAGCAGGGGTATATTCTGCAGGATATAAGATGTCTTGAAGTATTAATTTCTAAGTGAATTAACAAATCTGCAAAAATCAAATACATCAATTATAAAATGGAATTTCAAGAAGCACATAAGTGAACAATAATTCTTTGACATATTCAATTTGATTTAATGTTGAGTATGGGATTTTAAATAAAAAATCGAGTCATATCATTTATTTTAATTGACTGATTATGCTTCGAATGGACAAAATATGAAAATGGAAGGCGGAAATGTTTTTTGAATTATGTAACCAATCCGGTTTTGCTCGCGATAATAACTCAATTTTCCTTTCAATATTACACACAAAAATGATGAAACTACTACAAAATTGTAATTTGATATCAAGTTATATAATGGTGACCTGAATTGTTTTTTACCTCAATTTTTCGAAATGGTCATGACGGATTTGTTGGCAGACTATGAAAACTGCAAGATGAGTATCAAATTCATGTCCTGTGTATATTGAAATTATACTCCATGATTAATAAAACGCACGATGAATATAATAAAAATAGAACTTCAACATTCAATCTCGTCAACTTTGGATTTTATTTCACGGTTTATACACCGCCGTCCGGTCAACTAACCACTTCCATTGTTGTCGCAATATTTTACATTGTGTAAACTTGTCTGGCTTCTAGACCAATGAGAAACGAGGAAAAACCTTACCTATCTCTTCAACGCTGTATTCTTAACTGAAATGGACAATAGGCAACTTCCTAATTCCCATACATATCCAATATATCGGATACTGAAGACAAGTTTGCGTTATCGTCAACATGTCATGAAAGGCTGCCTCCCCATCCATTTGTTATTCGAATGTATCGCAATATTCACGTTCTATAGTTCAAAGCGCTTCCATATAACATTTGGCTTCCAGCACGGTTTAACATCAATAATTATTATGTTCCGTACATAATGAAACCAAACTTCATGGGAACGAACAATGGTGCAGAAATGCGAATTTAATATACGACACAATGGAGGCAATGTTGGAGTAGATAAACGAACGTTTGAGATTTTAAACTTTCTACTAGTTTCGGTTAGAGACAACGTGTGCTTCAATTAGGGAGTTTAATGTACAAGGAACAGATGATGATCACCGAACAATGGACTACAGTTTCAGAGGATCAACATGGAACTGGTTTTGTTTTTTCCAGCGACTGTCGAAAGTTTGAACATTTATCTCCATAATACCTTGATTTGGGTCCGATTCATCTTTGATTTTATTCAAATAACGTTTTTTATACAATATTGTATATTGAATATTGAATAATCACTACATCAAAGAAATCAAAGCACATACAAGTTTCTGAAATTAAAATGTACACATTATGAAGCCGGCTGGTGGAATCAAATAATGAATCAAAGGTTCAAATGATCCACTCATGTTAATTGAAGGACTGGTAACCTCTGACTAACATTGATAAACAATATTCTATTTGGAATAAATTGATCTGAATCTAGATGGCAATGGTGAATATCCACAAGCAGATTCTCTGCTCACATAGATTACCAGGGATAATCAGGTGTATTAAAAAAGTGTTTGAAAAGTGTCAACTTAGTTGCAAAACAACTCTCGAAGTCTCATTGAGACTTGTATGAGTAAGGAAGACGAGGACCTTAGCTTTTTAAGTGTCATCCGAAGCACTACTCGGTTGGTTACCGTGGAGAGTCCGAAGGATTGAAATCTAAGTAGATTGTAGATTGTAGGAGGGGTCGTTAAGGCTGTGCAGCCTCTCAAGCACCTCGACATATAAGATCTTTTGTGCATAACCCTTAATCTATTCGAGGCCCGGGATTCCGAGGCTTCGTGATGCGAAGTTTATCAGTTTCCTGGGAGCTAGGTTCCTGATGTCGGAGGGCTCTGAGAAGGCCCCTTCCAGGAACTTGAGCCTCTTGCAGAAGAGTGCTGGGCATTCGCATAGCAAATGTTCTACAGTTCCAGCGAAGTTCTTGCAGTAGCGGCAACTATCACTCTCTGTTTTACCGATCGTTTTGAGGTGGTACCTCAGAGGGCAGTGTCCAGTGAGGAGTCCCGTTACCAGTTTCAAGTCTTTTTTGCCCAACTCGAGAAGCTGTTTAGCTTTCCTTGGCGAGAGGCTCACTAGCCTTTTCGCTTGTCTTTGTCCTGACACTTTATTCCAGTGAGATTTCATTTCATCCGCTTCCCAGCGTCGGAACTCCTCTCTCAATGTAGGTAACAAACGATAATCCCGCTAAACGATACTATAGAAATAAATAAATATTTCCAATACCCGCCGCGGGATTTGAACCCGGGCCCTCTAGACTATAAGCTAGCGATTCAACGCACTCGACCACCAACCCAGTTTTTTTGTGATTTGTAATTTGTGGTTTTCTTTAAATGCAAGTATCCTGCTGCTACTGAAGTCATTATGGCAGTGATCTATCTATTAATTCTCCATATATGCCAAAAGGGGTGACATTCATATCCTACCCTAATAATACTTATTATCGTCTTTACCGAGGTTTTCATAATGTTTTGTGATTAAATAACTTGGGAAACTTATATCTACGGAACATGATACTGTCTGATTCTGATTTCAGATTCGTTTGATTCGAATTATGTACAAAGGATCATATATTTTTTAATTAGCTACAGTGAAATTAAAAGTATAAATAGCATGATAGAGAATGAATCGACTTACTCGCATATAGGTTCTTGTCATATTTTTATTTGAGTAGCTGTGTATAGTTCTTAACTGGTAGATAGTTTCTGATGAAGACCAACGAAAAGTTGATACTCTGAATTGGAATAATTGAAATGGGTAAATAATGGTGAAACACGTCGACCTTGTATTGAAGGGGACGTCACACTTACAACGTTATTACTCATCTATAGTTTGATATTTTTTTCAGATTCTCTATTCTTGAAATGAAAGCGATAAAGAAGTGGTTGTTGTTCAAAAGTTGCTCAGCTCAATTCCATACATCAAGCATTATTTGTATTTTCGAATTCTTCAGAATATCCTGAAACGTCAAATCTAACTTATGCGAAACGCTGATGTTATCAATATTCAATAACGATGGTGCTCTATATGAAGCCCAAATTTAACCCATCAGTATAAGAACAAAATTCAGGAAGTTGTTAACTCCTGTATGAGATTAGTATTCGTCATACGTAGATGTCAAAAAATTAATACATACAAATTACATGAAAGCTGTGGTACCTTCATAGATCAAAAGGAAAATTAGATTCCGCTCGGATATCCACAAATGATGTATCAGATTGGACCTCTTCTAATGACCATTATCCTATCAGGTATGCAAAATATACTCATAACTCCATTCATCAAGTGGAAGTTAGAAGTCCGGGTATTTTCAAGAAAACATCGAAAATATATCCATTCCAACAGTGTATAAAATGGATGAACAATTTATTATTTCACTTATGTTCTCTCCTCATCTCTCCTCTTAATTTTCCATCTGAATGAGTGTATAGTTATCAGGAATTTGTATCTAAACTCTTGTAAAGAAACAAGATAAACGGCTACATAAGTTAAGGCATAAATACGAATTGAGGTTAAGTGGAAGAACAATTTACTGGTGGTCTGCAGTCACCACCGGAAATTGAACTTCGCTATTCACTCCAAATTGAGTTTTTGTTTTATTTTTATATATATAACAGTCACTTATCGCAGCACTATGCAGTGGGTGCATTTTCAGTATTTCCATCAGTCCTGACAGTTTCATCATTCCTTTTTATGCCGTATATGCTGACAAAAGTATGTCCCCAGTTTTTGTATAGCAGTTTTGAGCTTCTTTCACGGCATTACGAGCTTATTGAAACTTTCTCTGAAGTGCACATTTTTGCGTAATCCTCGTTGAATCATGAAATTGATAGCCAATATTCGGACTTAATGTTTCGGTTCCAAATACTTTAGGGATTACTAGCAGAAGTGACAATGATTGATAGCTCTTTCTCTCAGTCCTAATTTTCTTCCTGCATAGGTTTGGCTAAGGGGAGCACAAATAACTGATAATTGATCGAATCTCGAGATGATGAATATTCATGAGTGAAAAAATAGATTTCCAAATAATCTCTAGACAAGTGATAGCTAATCGATACTGAACTGTGAAGTCGAACAGAAGGATACGTATGAATGCCATAGAGAAAAAGCTGATAGCTCATTTCTACATGAACCCACTTAGCTAAATCACATCATATATGAAACTTGTGATACCCAATTACAACCTAGGTTGGTTTTAATGTCAATTGTGCGAGTAAGACTCAGGTTACTTCGATTAACATAGAATTGACATTAGTCCAAATTCGTGCGGGCGGACTTCTACGAGCGGGATTATCGTTGGGAATTGAAAGCAATTGTAGATGAATAGAAATAAGTGCAGGAATCGTGACGGATATTATATTGTTGCGATCCCATAGGAAGAAAGTTGTAGCTCAGAGGTTGTATCAAGCAGGTACCAAACAGACTATATTTTGCACACCTAGAATGATTCAGATGGAAAAACTGTTTGTCATTAAATCGTTATTTTGAGGTGGAAGTCGCAATCAACAATTTTCAACCATAATAATGAGTCTCACTTTGTCACGAACATTGAACGAGTTCCTGAAATGAATTAACTGTAATTTCCTACAGAGATGGATGAACGATCAATATACATCATTTGACCCATGGTAACTCCCAAAAATGGATGAGTATTCTGAAAAAAGTTCTCAAAAATGATCAGAAAGATGGTCCTTATTTCAGGTAGATTCAGATATATACATCTCCGAATCAAAAATTCTTCTATACATTGCAATTCCATTGGAATCCAGTACACCATCTTCTTTGTGGATTCTGGATGAGCAGAACTGTGGTCATACTACGTATTGATACAATGCTGTATGAACTGAGTAGTTCAGTTCCTACGACTAGTCAACAGACTTACATTAGAACGAATGACATGTTTCGAGGAATTAATTCCTCATCATCAGCTTATAACAAGAATACATCTAGAGAGGAAGAAAGATAACAGATGTATTCTTGTTATAAGCTCATGATGAGGAATTAATTCCTCGAAACATGTCCTTCGTTCTAATGTAAGTATGTTGACTAATAAATTTAATAATTTTGGTGGAAATAGACTGCAAGTTTTACCCCCAGTTTTCCTATAATACTCACCTCCACTGTAAGATATGGATCACCTACGTTGGTTCGATATATTTCCCTAAGCTTCCATTAAAATTTGATTTTCCTGATGTCTTCAATGGCTCCATACAATATACCTGTGGAAAATATAAGTTTTTGAAATTGAGAATGTGAGCACTTTCTGAATATGTGATGATATATAAATATATTATACATATAAGTTATCCACAGCCCCTGTAAATGAACTAATGGGATGAAGGTATACAACCATATACTTCCCGAAATTAAACAGGAAGTGTCTTATTCCAAATATCGGAAAACGCTGAAGAATTATATATTGAATAACATGTTTTATACAATGGGTGAGCTCTTCTCATCATAATAGGCTCTATTTGGTACTCATACTATTTTACTTGAATTTAAATCAAATGTATTTTTGTTAGTTTTATTTATATGCATCAATGTTGTATTTTGACTTGTTTTATACTTACCTTGTAGGTCTTTGAAATCAATAAAGATTGAATTGAAATGAAATGAAATCAAGTGAAAAACATTATCTCAAAACGAAAGTACATTTCATTCAAGTTAATTTTTACTTTTCGAGATATAACCTGTTAACGTCGAGAAATCAATTGTCAGTCACCCTGTAGGTCCGTATACACGACCGTGGCCCCAAAGGGGGCATCGAATAATTGTTTCGGGTACACGTCGAACACTTTCAATTGTGTTCGGCTCGGCATCCGAATGTCACTGCAGATATTTCAATTACGAGATCGGCGTGGTGCAGTTAATCGCGAACCCCGCCGCCTATGATTGATGATGTACTAATCTGTCAGACAATCGGACGGACAACGGACAGTGCACGAGCTGCAATTTATGGCGCTCCGCTTGCGGCGGCTGCTATGGGGCCCTGGGGGACCCCGACCCACGGCGCGGGCACCCCCTTTTCGACGTCTCGGTCGCATTATACGGACGCCGCAGGAATATCTTTGGGGGGCGGTTGTTCGTTTGGAAAATGAAGCGTGTTCATTGACTGGGCCGAATCTCACCTGGACTCCTGGGTGTAATATTTCGGAAATACACCCTTTCCAGTTGTATTTCAGAAAGCGTCCAGTTAATTTCAGAATAGTCACTTGTATTTCAGGAAGAATCAATTGTATTTCAGAATAGTGAGTTGAATTTCAGAAAGCGTCCAATGTATTTCAGAATAGTCAATTGAATTCCAGAATAGTCAATACCCTTTCCAGTTGTATTTCAGAAAGTGTCAAGTTAGTTTCAGAATAGTCACTTTCAGAGAGTATGTATCAATTGCATTCCAGAATAGTGAGTCGAATTTCAGAAAACGTCAAATGTATTTCAGAGAAGTCAATTGAATTCCAGAATAGTCGATACCTTTTTCAGTTGTATTTCAAAAACCGTCAAGTTAATTTCAGAATAGTCACTTTCAGAGAGTATGTATCAATTGTATTCCAGAATAGTGAGTCGAATTTCAGAAAACGTCAAATGTATTTCAGAGTAGTCAATTGAATTCCAGAATAGTCAATACCCTTTCCAGTTGTATTTCAGAAAGTGTCAAGTTAATTTCAGAATAGTCACTTATATTTCAGGAAGAATCAATTGTATATCAGAATAGTGAGTTCAATTTTAGAAAGCGTCAAATGTATTTCAGAGTACTCCATTGAATTCCAGAATAGTCAATACCCTTTCCAGTTGTATTGCAGAAAGCGACGAGTTAATTTCAGAATAGTCACTTGTATTTCAGGAAGAATCAATTGTTTTTCAGAATAGTGAGTTGAATTTCAGAAAGCGTCCAATGTATTTCAGAATAGTCAATTGAATTCCAGAATAGTCAATACCCTTTCCAGTTATATTTTAGAAAGCGTCCAGTTAGTTTCAGAATAGTCACTTTCAGAGAGTATGAGCAATTGCATTCCAGAATAGTGAGTCGAATTTCAGAAAACGTCAAATGTATTTCAGAGTAGTCAATGGAATTCCGGAATAGTCAATACCTTTTTCAGTTGTTTTTCAAAAAACGTCAAGTTAGTTTCAGAATAGTCACTTTCAGAGAGTATGTATCAATTGCATTCCAGAATAGTGAGTCGAATTTCAGCAAACGTTAAATGTATTTCAGAGTAGTCAATTGAATTTCAGAAAAGTCAATTGAATTTCAGAATAGTCAATTGAATTTCAGAATAGTCAATTGAATTTCAGAATAGTCAATTGAATTTCAGAATAGTCAACTGAATTTCAGAATAGTCAATTGAATTTCAGAACTTGTCATTGGACTTTCAGAACTTGTCATTTGATTTTCAGAAATTTTTCTACAAACGGTTAACAAAGTAGCCTTCGACGCTTTTCAAATCCCAACAAAAATTTGACGTTTTCCGAGGAATGTCATTAAGTGACAGCATTGCCGCTCGTGCGTGGAAATATTGTCATTAAGTGACAGCATTCCTAAACTTATCGTATTTATCAAAAAACACCATTACGTTGAATGTAAAGCAAAAGTAAGTTTGTATATTTTTGGTTCATATCGTATTAAGAACTGTGGGATAGACATAAGTTTTCAAGTAGCCTCAATAGCCGACGGGTTCAAAGCGCGTCTTCTCAAGCTGCAAGCCCGGATTCGATCCTGGGGCAGGGCAATTCTTTTTTAATCTATGAGTCGTTTTTCCTTCTTATCTGTTAGATTTACGAACTATTGAATTGAATTTCAATATAATAGTGAATAATTAATTAAATTGATGATTTAGATGAAGAAGATGATGAAATGTATGTTAATTGAATGAAGTATCGAGTTTTTTTTGTCTAGGAATTGTGTTTGTAGAAAAAATAATGTGTGTATTTCGAAAGTGTCTTTTGCCGCTCTCGAAAGATCTGTCATTTTCGAGCGGCAATCTATCACTATGTGCTCTAAATATTGATTGTCCAGTAGGTCGTTTCATTTCTAAAAATTCATCATGAACGATTTCAGTTTTAAGTATACATATCAGTTTTTGGAGTCATAACGTGGGTCACATGGCGTATCAGATTGGGAAGTTGACATTGAACGAACCTGTACTATATATTATATTTTTTCTCAATAGCGATTGTCATCATCTTTATTAGGACTTGCTAGTACGTTCTCTACAGGGTACGCAGAACTTGATGGCCTATAAGACGTTTATGGAAAATGGAGAACGGGATATAGAATTGTTTTGAAAATTGTATTCAAGATAAATTCAGTGATGCGGGATTGCCGCTTATATTTGAAAGTAGCAATAACTTTGATATTTCAAATAGTATCCCATGTATTTTATAATATTTATAGATTCTACCTGAAGAGCTGATTTCGTTCTTTGGATCTAGCGGGAATGACTACACTTAAATAGGTTGTGAAAAATCTAGATCTTTCGACTTTTATGTCTAATTTACTTATTTCTTATTGGTCAAAACGGGTCTTATTTCAACTTTTCATTTATTATCTACTTACATATAATGGAAACAAATACACGGTTGTTAATAATTCAGAATTCCGGAATATCAAGAGATAGTAAATAAAAAGTTGAGAAAGTGACTTGTGGGCCATTCCAACGGAAAATGAATAGTTTCGAAACGGAAGTTGAGAAAAATTTCAAAATTTCACACTCTGTATCTCTATACTAATTCCCGCTAGGCTCCAATGATTGTGATAGATCGACGAAATCAGGTTTTCAATTTAATATATCGAAGTTGCTGCTACTTTCCAAAATAAGCGGTTACGTCGCAGCAGTGAATATATTTCAGATCGATAGAATAGAATACAGGCCATCGAGTTTGGCGTACCCTGTATAGTGACTCAGAATGTAGAATATACATATATAATTTCAGCAATTTCTTACCTCGTTATTTTTATAAGGAATATTTTTCCTAAACTTGTATGTTAAACGGCAGGACATACTTATATAATCTTTATCGTGAATAAAGTACCTATATAATAGAACATTATCATCATAAAATATTCGGATTCGTAAATTTATCCGTTGATCAAGTACTTACTATCTCATATTCCGACATCCTGTGCACGAGTCTACATAAAATGATACATACTCAATGGCGTTATGAACGTCAGGGGAATATTGCCACAATCTATTTCCATAAAACATGATTCTCCTTATCTCCGTGTTGCCAAATGTACAGCCCCTCTTGTACAAGGGAATATTCGTTTCTGTAGAGGGGCGAGCAGAGCGTGTGTTACTCCAGTATAGATATGAAATATACAGGGTGAACAACTAAGAACGGCTCTCGGCCATATCTCAGCTACGGATAAAGATACAACTTTGAAAAAAAATTATCTTGAGAAAAGTGACCCTAAAAAATAACTGGAAAATATTTTTGAGTTTCTAAGATAACCGCTAGGTGGCGTAAAGGCTATGAGTGAAGAGAAAATTGAATTTTTCTCCGTATCTAGTATCAACAAGGTATTTCGAAAATATATGCAGATGGATCCTTGATAAATTCCTAGTTTTTTTTGTTTCACACTTTTTGTCCCATCTCAAAAAATAAAGTGGTGGGGGAACGTCAAATTATGTTTTTTCTAAACGTCTGTATCTCTGGTCATCTTCAACAGAATTCAATAATCTTGAGCTCGTTGAAAAGGCCTCTTCCTGGTCTATCGACTGTGATTTGAATTGGTTTTATATTCATATCACCGTTGCCGCTAGAGGGCGTGATCTAGAGTATCAATGGATATCGTGATTTTAAACAGAAAAATTAAATGTAATGGTATGCTGAGTATTACTTGATAAAATAGAGAAACTAGATCTCAACAGACCAACGAAAACCGCAACATGATAGCTTTCTGCTAACGGAAGATATTAACGATCAAAGTTGGAAAAATGATTTATTGCATGAAGACAAAAATAGCAATCCATGGAATTATAATAATATGTCTCCTATATGTCAAAAAGTATTCATATTGTTGCAATTGTGTTGATTATTCATCTACTTTACTTATCTCTTTCGATCTTTGAATCAGAAAATTATGATTCTCACAAATGAAGAAGCATTTGATATGTTGGTAATTTATTTCGAATGCATGAAAAATGCAACTGTTGCTAGTAGAGTGTACGCGGCGGAGTACCCAAATAGACGACATCCCGGAAGTAGAGTGTTTTTTCGAATCGCACAGCGTCTTCGGACCACAGGAAATGTGCATCTTCTTGTATATCGAAGACGTCGTAGAGTTCGAACGGAGGAACAAATAATAAATGTCGTAGCTAATGTTAATTTCAACCCTCATATTAGCACACGAGCCATAGCAAGAGACTTGGGATTATCTCAAACCACCGTTCTGAATATTCTAAGAGAACACAGGTTAGGTTAAATAATAATTTATTGGTAACGAAAACCTAAGTTTTATATGTCCAAAAGCAAAGCATTACGAGAGTTAAATCTCTTGAAGTAATTGTCTTATTGCCCTTAATTATTCAAATACTATTTTAGATTGCACCCATATCACATATAGTCCTACACCAAGAGTTGAAGGCTCGAGATTTCGATACCAGGCGGAACTATTGTAACTGGCTCTTGAATATGATAGAAGATGATCCTGAATTACTTATGCATATTATGTGGTCAGATGAGGCTACATTTTGCAGTGATGGTAGTGTCAATCGCCATAATATACACTACTGGTCCGAAGTGAATCCCCACTGGATGCGGGAGGTCCAACATCAGGGTCGTTGGTCAGTGAATGTGTGGGTTGGAATTATAGGTGGACAAATAATTGGGCCATTTTTTTTAATAACACTCTCAATGGGGAGGGATATTTAGATTTTTTAATGCATGAATTGCCTCTTCTTTTAGAAGATGTACCACTGGTAATTCGTCGAGACATGTTTTTTCAACATGATGGGTGCCCGGCACATTACCATAAAGAAGTTCGAAATTTTTTAGACCTTACATATCCTGAAAAGTGGATAGGACGAGGAAGTGTATTCAATTGGCCAGCCAGATCCCCAGACCTGACGTGTTCAGACTTTTATTTGTGGGGAAGATTGAAATATCTTGTGTATGCCAACAGACCCACGACAAGGGATGATATGATGGAGCGAATTCGGCAAGCAATAATGAGTATTTCGGCAGCAGAAATTGAAACTTCTGTTCTATCCACTCGTCAGAGACTCATTTCTTGTATTGAAAATGACGGTGGACACTTTGAACATCTGAGGGGCCACTAATGACGTTCTTAGTAGTTCTTTGTTGTGATTTGTGTAATTTTTTATTGTTGATTTTGTTACATTGTTTACTGTTACATTGTTTATTTTGAATGCTTAGAGCAATAAATCATTTTTCCAACTTTGATCGTTAATATCTTCCGTTAGCAGAAAGCTATCATGTTGCGGTTTTCGTTGGTCTGTTGAGATCTAGTTTCTCTATTTTATCAAGTAATACTAAGCATACCATTACATTTAATTTTTCTGTTTAAAATCACGATATCCATTGATACTCTAGATCACGCCCTCTAGCGGCAACGGTGATATGAATATAAAACCAATTCAAATCACAGTCGATAGACCAGGAAGATGCCTTTTCAACGAGCTCAAGATTATTGAATTCTGTTGAAGATGACCAGAGATACAGACGTTTAGAAAAAACATAATTTGACGTTCCCCCACCACTTTATTTTTTGAGATGGGACAAAAAGTGTGAAACAATAAAAACTAGGAATTTATCAAGGATCCATCTGCATATATTTTCGAAATACCTTGTTGATACTAGCTACGGAGAAAAATTCAATTTTCTCTTCACTCATAGCCGTTACGCCACCTAGCGGTTATCTTAGAAACTTAAAAATATTTTCCAGTTATTTTTTAAGGTCACTTTTCTCAAGATAATTTTTTTTTCAAAGTTGTATCTTTATCCGTAGCTGAGATATGGCCGAGAGCCGTTCTTAGTTGTTCACCCTGTACAGTCATCATAATTTCATCAGTATGTTGTTGAGAAAAAACCGAGGATTAAACCAGAATAAACGTTATCAATTCGCTTATATACAAATGCATTGAAAAAGCCAAAAAAAACTTCATTGTCTGATCTATAGGTCTGTTACTCACAATGAGAAATTAACCTTCAGTTGTTGATTTTAAATAATACAGGGTGATGATTTCACATAAAAGTGGCCATATATTGTATCCTGAGAAACCTACCTATTATTGGAATGGGGATAATAGTAGAAATCGGTATTTAAGATGGAATATATAGTGTGTTTCATATAAAAGAATATAATTTCGATATATTGTATGAAACACGCTATATATTGAATAATAATTTTATAATGTGGTAATGGAGTCATCTATAACTTTTTATTCGTATCTTTTAGGACATCAGAAATATCGTACAAATTGATCACCTTGTATAACAAAATATATGTATACATTTTCTAGTTGAAAACTATGATGATCTCATAACTTTAGTTTTAGAAAAGGGAAAAATAGGCAGATTTGGCTTCAATGGGCTTCACTCAAAGGTCAATACAATTATAGGTAAAGGTAATACATCGAGTTTCGAATGTTTATCATGAAATGAAAGTTCTTTTTTTCTGTATAATTGTCTACACAGCATACCAAGAACAACTTGGTCAATTTGTAGTTGAGTACTTATTATGAAATATTTGAAGAAATATTGGCTAAAGTTCTTATAACATTTATTCGAAAACTAATCAATAAGGAAGTTATTTTAGTAATTATCCTAACAGGATTTTATTTTATCGTGATAGAATGAGGACCTTTCTAGAACATTTTATAATGTTGTTCAAAATATCTTCAAAATTCAGGATACAATATCAAGAAAAATTTATGGGCCTTTTTTGGAAGTTCAGGGCAATTAAGCCTCTCTAGCTTTGAAGAATTCAAGTCTACTTAGGACCGAGATGTTCCTGATGGGTGTTCCGAATTTAAATAACATTTTTGCACTGGAAAAACGAAACATAAAATATATCGATTTTAAAATCAACTTTGAACACCTATCATCACTTCGTTTCTGAAAAAATATATAGGTATGAACTGTTGGCAATACTTTTTTGTTCACAATTTCCGGGCACCCTGTATAAATCTGTAGAATATACTTCGGTGATAATCATTTGGATCCCAGAAAAGCACAAAGTTGGAATCCAAGCACAACCCAAATACCAAATAAGATACAAACTCGCTTGGTGATGAATATGAATTTCTTTCCTCATTTATACGAATTGTCACTATGAATTCTAATGATCCAATTATTCCTACTGTATAGTTGAGTATCAGGATATCTTTGTAAAATTCAGAACTAGATCCAGTTCGTATCGAACAAGCAAACACTGCTCATGAACTCTGAATTTAAAAAAATCCACATGATGCTGGCTTCAATGGTGCTGTGCGCAAAAAATGAAGTGAAAAAATATTGACTACAGTTGCTATACCATTTGTTCGAATACTCACCAAAAGGAAAGTTGTTATTAATCTATTCTAACATAACGGTTATCTCACCGATAAATGGTCACATGTTCTTCAAATGCATATATTCAAAATTTAGGATGAAAGCTATGGGCCTCTTCTGAAGGTCAAGGCAGTTGGGGCTCCTTAGCTTCGAGGAACTCAAGTCTACTTTGTACTAAGGATGCAAAAAACATCAAAAATTAACTCTGAACACTCATTTTTCGACAAAAAAAGGAATTATGGAATTTTTGGCAATACTTTTTCAAATAAAATCACCCCATTGATTTTTTGCGCACAATTTTTTGGGCACCCTGTATAAATCTGTAGAATATACTTCGGTAATAATCATTTGGATCCCAGAAAAGCACAAAGTTGGAATCCAAGCACAACCCAAATACCAAATAAGATACAAACTCGCTTGGTGATGAATATGAATTTCTTACCTCATTTACGAATTGTCACTATGAATTCTAATGATCCAATTATTCCTACTGTATAGTTGAGTATCAGGATATCTTTGTAAAATTCAGAACTAGATCCAGTTCGTATCGAACAAGCAAACACTGCTCATGAACTCTGAATTTAAAAAAATCCACATGATGCTGGCTTCAATGGTGCTGTGCGCAAAAAATGAAGTGAAAAAATATTGACTACAGTTGCTATACCATTTGTTCGAATACTCACCAAAAGGAAAGTTGTTATTAATCTATTCTAACATAACGGTTATCTCACCGATAAATGGTCACATGTTCTTCAAATGCATATATTCAAAATTTAGGATGAAAGCTATGGGCCTCTTCTGAAGGTCAAGGCAGTTGGGGCTCCTTAGCTTCGAGGAACTCAAGTCTACTTTGTACTAAGGATGCAAAAAACATCAAAAATTAACTCTGAACACTCATTTTTCGACAAAAAAAGGAATTATGGAATTTTTGGCAATACTTTTTCAAATAAAATCACCCCATTGATTTTTTGCGCACAATTTTTTGGGCACCCTGTATAAATCTGTAGAATATACTTCGGTAATAATCATTTGGATCCCAGAAAAGCACAAAGTTGGAATCCAAGCACAACCCAAATACCAAATAAGATACAAACTCGCTTGGTGATGAATATGAATTTCTTACCTCATTTACGAATTGTCACTATGAATTCTAATGATCCAATTATTCCTACTGTATAGTTGAGTATCAGGATATCTTTGTAAAATTCAGAACTAGATCCAGTTCGTATCGAACAAGCAAACACTGCTCATGAACTCTGAATTTAAAAAAATCCACATGATGCTGGCTTCAATGGTGCTGTGCGCAAAAAATGAAGTGAAAAAATATTGACTACAGTTGCTATACCATTTGTTCGAATACTCACCAAAAGGAAAGTTGTTATTAATCTATTCTAACATAACGGTTATCTCACCGATAAATGGTCACATGTTCTTCAAATGCATATATTCAAAATTTAGGATGAAAGCTATGGGCCTCTTCTGAAGGTCAAGGCAGTTGGGGCTCCTTAGCTTCGAGGAACTCAAGTCTACTTTGTACTAAGGATGCAAAAAACATCAAAAATTAACTCTGAACACTCATTTTTCGACAAAAAAAGGAATTATGGAATTTTTGGCAATACTTTTTCAAATAAAATCACCCCATTGATTTTTTGCGCACAATTTTTTGGGCACCCTGCATAAACCTGTAGAATATACTTTGGTGACAATCATTTTGTTCACAGAGAAATCACTGAGTTGGAATCCAAGCAAAACACAAATATACCAACTCCCTTGATGATAGGTACTGAATTTCCTTCCTCATTTACGAGTTGTCCTTTATACCGCCAGTTTGAATTCTAATGATTAGGATTTCACGAGACTCTCGAAATTCCGAGAATTCTCGTCTCGTCTCGATTTCGAGACGAGATCGAGACGAGACTAGCTTTTTTTTCGAGACGAGATCGAGAAAACAGTTTCGAGATTTTTTCGAGATCGAGAAATCATTTCGAGAATTCTCGATCTCGAAAATATATACATATATAACTCATAGCTCTAAATACGCAAGAAAAAAAGAAAATAAAAAATTATGCTAAGAAATAGTTTTATTTCATTTTTAACATAAAAACATAACAAACAAAAACAATAACAAAGTTAACAAAGCAAATAAAAATAACTTAAACGTCTTGAATTATTAAAAACTATTAAACGCGAAAATTAAATTCAAACATTCAAAAATTAACAAAACATGATGAAATGATAATGAGATCAAATATCATCATTATATTTTTATTAGATTTGAACATTAATTCAGCACTATTCGGTCAGTCCGGCCTTACAGGGTAAATAAATGCCATAAAAGAAAAGGCCCATAAACTCAACTTCATTCATATTATATTTAAATTAAAATTAGTCCAAGCTTATTACTATATTACTTCTAAGGATATTCCTATGGCAGACTTATGGCATCATTTTTGCATAAATTTCACTATGCAGTACTACTGCCACTACTATTGAAATGAAATAATATGACTGTTTCGATTATAAAACATGAGTTTGTTGCTGGTGCTG
This sequence comes from Chrysomela aeneicollis, assembly GCA_029955515.1. Lineage (NCBI taxonomy): Eukaryota > Metazoa > Arthropoda > Insecta > Coleoptera > Chrysomelidae > Chrysomela > Chrysomela aeneicollis. Next base: position 5,479,280 of record JARUHQ010000009.1, on the reverse strand, counting down.
GTACTCTTCTCTTCATGAACGAAGAAACAATTTTAAACTTTCACCTCTCGTACCTAGGAAAATTTTAAATATATGGAGTAAAGAGTAAATTAAAACATCAAGGATTCGTTCAATTTTCATTTCTTTGGAACAATATTCTTTATCGTATCATTGAAGATTAAGACATTATTAATTATATGAAATCTTCATTAATAGATAATTATCAACGTACCAAAATCTTAGTTATTCATAATACATTAGTTACCATAATTTACGTCAGTTACGAAAGCATAATGTTAGATACAAGCCTAATACAAGCATAATGTTAGATAATATTTATTCATTTTCGCAACTCGATTATTAGCGATTTAACACCGTCTCGGATATTTCGGTTGGCTGGGCTGACGCCTCGTAATCTAGGAATATCCTCATATTTCATTTCATAAAAAAAATTAATACCCTAATAATATATTTTGGTGCAGCCTTGGCCTTGTGTTATATACGTTATGAGCTATACATAGCATTTTTTTGTATTATTTTTTATATTTAGTGTTCGAGAGTCTCGAAATTTCGAGAGTCTCTAAATCGAGATCGAGAAATTGTCTTCGAGAAAAACATCGAGACGAGAGTTTGTTTATTTCTCGTCTTGATGATCGAGGCGAGACGAGAAAATGTCTTCGAGACGAGATTTCTCGTCTCGATGAAACCCTACTAATGATCCAACTATTCCTACTGTATAGTTGAGTTATCACGATATCTTCGTAAATGCACACGTAGCACCGCACACAATGATGTGTCTCAATGCATCTCAGACCAATTTCCGGTTTCGCGATATTCTGCCATCTGCATGGCACAATGTATACGTCGATATTTTCTCACATTGTTTTCCCTGCGATGAGTGTTCTTCAGGCGCTTTCAGTCGGATGTTGAAGGTGCGCCCCCTTTTTCAGCCCGAAGGCTTCTTTCGAAATCAAATATTGTCTCTCCTCTGCGATTGAGGCTGTTGATGTTGGTTTCTTATTGGTACATGGGTGAGGGTTTATTGCAGAAAGATAAAAGGGAGGCTGTTGGGAGATCCGCGTCCTGATGATGAGGGTCGAATTTTGTTTGTCCCGTGTGAAATTTTCGAGTTATTAGGTGAATTATGTTGACCTCGGAGGCACTAGAAGCGAGTTTTTCAGTTAACATCACAGGCTGTCTTATAGAGCCAGCCGCGAACCATATATAATTTCTCAATTTTTCATTCGATTAACAAAAATTAGAAGTCAATGAATGGTTTGGAAAATACTATAAGCTGGTATCTATTGAATTTTTTTCAACAACCATCCTACAGAATGACTTTTTTTATTGTATATTTTTATTGCAGTATCTATAGGACTCATGCATCTGCTATAGCACTCACTATTCAAAATATTTGCCAATCAATAATTCTTGCCTTCTTACTTCTCATTGTTTCAATTTCTGTTAATTAAACTTTAGATTATGTTGAAAAACTATTGACAATCATGTTTTCTGAATAAAATCATTAGAAAACAAATTGTGCCGTACGTCATTGCATATGTGATATAGGGTATATAGTATATAGGTACCTCGAGAGGTACCTTTTGTACAAAGTTGATGATGGTTTCTTCGAAACGAAACGTTTAACGGAGATCTTATGAAAGTGCCCTTGTTTTTTTCAGAAATTCTCAAATTGCTTCAGAAACAAATGAAAACCAAATCGCCACATTTAGTTTTTTTCAATATCTGCAGGGTTCCTAGTCTTGTATTCTAGGTCCTATGGAATAGATAACTCGATAGAAGAGTGAGAAGAAAATATATTATTAATCTGTTAATAAGTGAAACGGACGACCTATTTTCTATTCCCTAGAATTCAAGAATACTGGCCCTCAAGTTAACAACATTTTTGAGATTTCTCAACATTTAGTTATTGACATCTTAATTGCGCAACTTTTTGCTTTTTTGATATACCGTGTAAATCTTTTACGGTTGCCGAAATCCCCATGCTTTTCATCCTTATCTTGGGCACACTGTATATCACAAGTTGACAGTCGAGTAAGATTTTGTAAATGAAATGATTAGAATAGAATATTCATCTAATAAAATTTTTTAACTTGTGTCGAAATGATCTTCAAGTTAGCCATGACCAAGACGATGACAATATGCAGTGTAATCAATAAATATGTTAATGCTAGAGCAACTGTCATCTGTTACTGATTGTAACCAACTGCCAGTGCTTGCATAATTATTGAAAACTTATTTTTCATTATACTTTTTTCAAATCACTTTATTTCCATTCATAATATTTAGTGCTTTTCGGGCTAGCGCACGGAAACAGCGCACGGAAAAACTTTGAGAAAAACCATGGAAACAAATCATACATGCCAAACACTGTATTGTCAGCATTTTTTATTCTCTGTCAATCAAATGTATGCCAACAAAATTAACTCAGAAGAAATTACCGATAATATCCTAAAGCAAGCAGCACAAGCGACCGCGAATTTATTACCAGTTAAATCCAGGTCGAGATATGAACACGAATATCAACTTTTTACAGAATGACGAAATCAACCTGTGCAATAATACGAATTTTATGATAAACGTAATCATTAATAATAATTCAAATTGAAAACAGTATTTTTTAATGCTGTTTTGATAGTATAGTTATAGTTAGTCGATTTTCAATATTCTTACTCTAGTAGTTTTTCATTTCCACAACTGTGGAACTAAAAATGTTGAGTTTCTTTTGTTGTCATTTTCAACAAAGTGTTGGAAAATAGTCATTGATCGTCCTGTATTCGATAACAAAGGCGGCGAGACAAGAGATGTCAGAATGATCAATCAAATATAATAGTTTTCCTACGACCACGTATGAAAACGTCAATAATCACACTGTTTTGTTATTCAGAAAGTAGCTCATATCACCATGGTATTGTATATTTGAAAGAAAAAAAGCACTAGTGTTGATATGAAAAATATCACAACGGTCGCCTGAATTGATAGAAATAATTAGGTAGAACTCTTTATCCATTAATTTCAATGTGTCTGATACATGACCTCCGAATTCACTTTCAAACTGGACTGGCCAATTGCCATATAGAGCAAAAGCAAAAAAAAGACAAGACAATTTAAAACTGGAACCTATACTCTTTGCTGAAACTATTTCGATGTTGATGACAGAGGGTTAGATCATTTATATACGGCTACAGTTTTATGCGAGGCTTGCTGCTATCACAGTATCACCAACGAGAAGATTCTTTGGTATCAAAGATGTTTGCAAAGAGTCAAGGACGGACTAACTCGAGTAACTCGTACGCGCTTGCGAACTACATACTTCTATGGTTCTGTATTCCTGGTTGCGTGATTACTGGCGCTAGCAGGCGAATGGTGTCAAGGTTGTTTATGTACGCTGGTGTCAATATCGATAAAATTTGTCCAAACTAAACTAACTCAATCAATCAGTAATTCACATAATGAAGAATTGTCGGAGAAGTATTCAAATATCATCTTGAATATGGAAATAAACAGTACTTGATATTGAATCAAAACCACCTGAAATTCTAGAGACCGCTCCAGTTACATTTTCTACAAGACCTCCCGCGAGATGAAAGTATTCGGAGTCGTAGGAGAAATAGTGTACAAAACTCGTTGGAAAGTGCATTTCCTTCATTCGTTACGTTTCCGCACTCACTGCTACGCGGCTCGTGCTAAACGACTACTCGTGTGAAATATGTCACTTTCCACACTTGTTGTGTAATATACTATTATTACACGGCTTCGCCTCACACGAGAATTTGTCACACGCGAAAAATCCCTATTTTCATACTCGTAATTAAATATACTATTGTTATTATCATTTCTATAATTAATGAATTACAACGAACAAATAAACATGCTCCATGGTTACCTTGAGTGCAATAAAAATAGTGAGCAAATGATGTGATTTAGAGATAGGGAGGTTCCCAACAGTTGTGTAGAGTTGTGTAAAATTGTGTAAAATTGAAGGAAGCATGATGCTTTCGAGACCCTCAAAAAATGTATATGAAATTCAACGTTCATTTAATGTTCAAAGGAAGTCAAGAAGAACTCCTGTTCGTCAAATTACCATTCATTTGAATATATTATAAAATCCGTCCATATATAGCATAAATTCGGGCCATTATGTTTCTCAAAAACTGCAAGCATGGTACGAAAAAAATAAATGATCGACGAATGGAGTTTTGTTAATTCAACTAGAACATGGAGCAACAAGATCGCTTTTTGAAGAGGTAAATAATTTGGTCCGATGAATGTATATACATCTAATAAAAACAGTATATAAGGAAAATCCTAGATATCATCTTTCAGCAAAGGTTCAGTTTCAATGTTTGATCATAAAATGTATTCTTTGACTTCTCAAAAGCATTCGATTTCGTGAATCAGAGAGTACTGCTGGGGAAACTGCATCATTATGGATTCAGAGGAGTTGTCTACAAAGAAAATTGCCTGCGGAGGTTGAGTCTCGCATCACTTATGGAGCATATCAGAAAATAATAATAATAATGTTTATTCATAATTCATAATCATTGATATTCATGAGTATTTGAAAACCATAATGATGAAGAATATGTGATATTCTAATATACTTATATAATACATTATCGACATAGCATCAATATTTCTAAATGATTTATATATACAGAGAACAAACATGAAATTCCCATAAAACTCGAAGTTGTGCATGGGGTTACAATTATTGTTACTTGTATCAATTTTATCAATATTATAAAGGTAAGTGGATAAGTAAACTATATAACATTCTAAATTATAACCTAATATAAAATTCTTTCCTATGCATTATTTTTACAAAAATTTTTTCATTCGTATTTTTATTTATATATCAAGTGAAAAATCTCGTCTCGAAGGCACTTTCTCGTCTGTCTCGTCTCGATCATCGAGATGAGATAAACAAACTCTCTTATCGATGTTTTCCTCGAAGACAATTTCTCGAATTTTCGAAAGTCTCGAAAACAAAAACTTAAAAAAATACAGAGGTTATATGCTATGGTACAAAAGCCAAGTATAAGAAAAAAACCGCCGAGTATCAGCACAAAAATAAAGAATATATTTAAAAATATGAAAACTAAACGAATCCTTGATGTTTTGATTTAATATTTCATCCATACATTTGAATTTAGCCTAGTTACGAAAGGTGAAAGTTTATAATTGTTTATTCGTTCGTGAAGAGAACAAACTCATTTTTTATAATCGAGATAGTCGTCTGTTGAAAAACATTCATCGATATTACCTACGCAAATTATGTTATCTCAATAGTAGGGGTCGCAGTACTGCATTGTAAAATATATGCAAAAATGGTGCCATAAGTCTGTTTCAAAGAATATCCTTAGAAGTAATATAGTAATAAGCTTGGACTAACATTTTTGAAGAGTTCAATAGAAATAAAGTTGAATTTATGGCACTTTCCCTTTAAGGCATTTCTTTACCCTGAACGGCCAGACTGACCGAATAGTGTCCTATAATGATAATAATTGATCCCATTCTCATTTCTCCCTCGTGTTTCGACCTGGCAACACTGACCGGGCATATTTTTTTATTTTCTTTCTTCTGGCGTATTTGGAGCTATGCGTTATTGCAGCACATATATTTTTTCGAGATCGAGAAATGTCGAAATAATTCTCGAGCTCGTCTCGTCTTGATCTCGTCTCGAAATCGACACGAGACGAGACGAGACGAGACGAGACGAGAGTCTCGTGAAATCCTCATTCCTGAGCAGTCATGGAACAACATATATGTGTCCCATTTGAAAATCGAAAGTTGATGTCGTTTCCGGAAAAACCGGAAGTGGATTTGTTTCTTACCATTACTTTGTGCCACACGGTATTATATTGATATGTTATCGTCTGCCGAGCGTCCCTCTAGGATCTTGTCATCTCGCTTGACTGGCCAAGCGATTCGAAATGATAACCATCTCGAGCACAGCGACATCTCTTCGAACGGTCCCTTCTTCTCTACCGGGAAATTATTTTCTTCCGGATGAGTTGCTCCGAATCAGATGTGGTTGATTTTAATTGATATAGGGCAGATAAATTTTTGAGATTTATATCCGTTTGGGATACAGAAATACTGTCAATGCCATTTTTCCTCGATATGTTTGGCCATATTCAGCAAAATAACTAGTGGTGGCAGATCAATTTGGGCCACGATGTTTGATATTCTTCTGCCCTCAACATCATATACTTTTCGTTTTGTCTATCGACTATTATCACGAATAATGTGTGTGTTTATCAGTAGGTGCAGTATTTGAAAGTGTGTTTGTGTTTTAAAGTGTTTTTAACCGCCCACTTGGTTGCAAAGCAACCCTCGTAAGTCTAGGATTTGTATGATAAAGAGTATTTATAAACTTCGCTACCGTAGCTACAGTTGACGCTGCCGTTCCAAAATGAATTGACATGATATTCGACGGCACCTGCGTCAACTGCGGAATTTATGAACAGATGTTTATTTTTAGCACATTCCATCTACGATCAGTAACTGCAGCGTCAACTGTAGCTACGGCAGCGGAGTTTATAAAATGAGCTTTAGGGAGATGGTGCTTCTCTGAAACTATAGAGCTAGCTAGAGTTCAACCAAAACCTCAAAAAGGCGGGAAGACTATTCCTGATAACTAATAAATGTCTGTCATCTCTAAAGTGGTGGAGAATCAACATAGAGATCATACAATATCTGCAGAGATCTGGAATCGTGAACGACAGATAATATGGATTCCGTCATCATAGGTCGTCACTTGTCTACGTAATACGCATATGGCAGACTTCTATCGAAAAACACGGAATCTCTGACTGTAGCATTGGATATATCTGGAGCATTTGATCAAGTTGAGAATTAAGGCCTTCTTGGGAAACTTCCGTCATATGGTTTGCCGCCACAACTGTGCAGTTAACTGAATAGCTTCTTTTTGAATACTAGTCGTTGATGGCGTCTCATCTGATAAAATAACTATCAAGGCCATTGTTCTGCAAGGATCTGTTTCCACACCAACTTTGTTTGTACATCACCGACCTGTTGGATGTGACCTCATCTCCTGTCCATAGCTTTGCGTACTCTCCATACTGCCTTTTCATCTACAAAAAATTTTACCAGCTCACACCATCTAACACCGTCTGGTGTCCCCTGAGGTCCTGATTGATTTAGTGTCGGTAAACACCAGCATATTATTTACCACGCTATAGGTGTAATGTGACCTTTCCCATAGGTTTTTTTAATGATCAAACCGAGTTGTCAGTAACACTAGTGTTCAACAGAATGAACACTTAGGTGGTGTTTTTTATGCATGTCCAAAAGTGCGATTTGACAACGCAGTGGTGTGATGCACATTATGTGATTTTCGTGATGCTGAATCCTACTCTCACGAAATTCTCTTCGGTGCGTTTAAACGCTGAGTAGGTACATGCGAAGACTTTTCTTGTGTGAAGGTAAGGTAATCAGTGCTTTTTTTCACCACCTCCCGTGTTTGTTACTAACTTGAATCACCTATTGAAATATATAATTCATATGATGATAAACTAGACTCAGAAGAATCTAGGGACAATTCGGATGATAACGAACTGTTTCGGCTTATTTATCCTGATCAGTAGTAATAGGTATTAGGCCAATTGATACTATATCGAAATCATCTGATATATCTAGCTCAATATTGAAATCAGGTACGGTAGAAAGGACGTCAGTGCTACTTATTGGCAAAAGTTCTAAGGTTATATGATCGAACAGATGAGCGCATGAAATTCATACCATTCAGATGCCTACAACAATATTTTTATTAACTTATATCAAATCAGGTATTTTCAGGATGCGATACTTAACGAAGGAATATTGCCACCAAATTAGATGATTTATACACCGCCTTGATTCCATCGTGATATGACACGGTGTAACTTGGTATTAAAGTCAATGATAGCACAATTGAGAATATTAAATGTCAACCATTTGGTGTTTTCTATGATTTTATGTTTCAGAATCGTTTTACTTCACCACATTCGTGTCATTTATCATTTATCACTCCTAAGATCGGATTTAGTACCACTCAACACTCAATTGTGAAATGTATAATAAAAAGTTTTAAATTGTAGAAGAAACATATTCTTAGATAACCCATAATGGGATACCAAATGTGAAAACTGTCTATATAACTGTTTGCTTAATGTATGTCGGTTTTATCATGAAGGACTTCCATGTATACCTGACGAGTGAGTAACATAACCTTTATAAATTTTTTTTTCATACATTTCATTTTGTTTTTGCTCACTTGCAGGTAATGCACTGATGATGGCCTAATAGCCAAAAGCGCTTTGCTGTTCTTAATAAAGAAATTTTACACGAAGTACATCGTTTTCCTCACAACTAATGAAAAGTACACAACTTTGATATTCAGGTGTTGTATTCGTCAGAGTGTGCTCTGAAATCCATTTGATTGATATTACACTCAATTTTTTTGTGTCATCCAAGGAAGTCAAAGTAGCGAGACTGAGATAGGTCGATGCTGTTGATGAAGATTAAGCGTAAATTTTGAAGGACACTCAAGCTTGTATGATCATGTGGGGCCCATTACCAAGACTGCTTCACAAAAACTAGGTTTTCGATTCCAATACCTTCTGCACATCACAACAACTTCTCATAATCTACGAAGCAAAAATTTGAACTGTCATGCACGGAGTAATGTTCGCCTGTTTGGGATTTGGCTCCCAAACAAACGTTGAGACTTCTGGATTCTTTTCATGTCTACACAGAAAAAATGATATCTTAAATCAAATTGTAACCGCATCAACTCAAGAGATTGGTAATCTTGAATAGGTCCAACCAAATATTAGTTTGATTTTTCGACAAAATCTTCTTGACGACTAAGGATCAAAAAGTTTTGTGTCTTATTGAAAAATGTGGTTTGGTTGAGGCAAGAATATTCCAATATTGTTGTGAAACAATTTTCTTGGATGAAGCTGATTTCTCAGCACATCTGAACAATGATCCTCTTGATTCAAGATGAATCACTTTTGATCCATTCTTATTAACCTTTGAAGGATTGCAACTCTGCATACCGATAATTGAAAATGAAAAATATATACTCTAGTTTTTTCGCAAACTGGGGCTGCAGTATTGATACAGTAATGAATTATCACTTCAAGCACATTGACATGACCTGACAACACAAAACAAAGCATTCTTAACACCCAACAGTGCCAGTGATACGACGCCTTGTCCACACATGTTCTAGATTGTTGAGTACTCGAGTTATAAAGAATTCGCGAGCCTGCACTCTGCACTACACAAGTACCATCAAAGAAAACTTCACAGTAACTTGTCACAATTTATCTCTTAATAGTCTTAATGGCGGCCAACGGCTTTATTTGTTGGCGTTGTCTAGCTGGTTCTGCAGACATCTTCGCCTCGGACGCTAATTATTCCCAATTATGCTTATTGGTCGAGCTGGTCACGTGTTACATGCTTTCGTCATCAAAACACATTTTCATAAGAAACGATATTCTTGAGCTGAGAGAAATGATCTTGTCTGACATTACTCACAATGTTTTCTAGGGGGAAGAGTGCGGATGATTCAGTTCAACCAAAGTCATTTCAATAAAATTCATGTAAACAGGCAAACAACGTGATTAGTTGAAAAAAGAATCTTTTTGGTCAATCTGAGATTATTATTCTTACCGGAAGATTATACAATTCAAGAATATATATATATGTATTTGATTTAAGAGATATGCTTTTTCTGTGTATTATCCCACCATGCACGAGCAGTTCCGAGCATGCAGGCCAGACGAAACTCTGTATGAAAATGACTTAATCGAACGGCGGTATTGTGAAACTCACTCCACTTGTAATTTTTTTGATACCTATAACCTCAGAACTTTAAAAAAAATACCACTACCTATTTCTTGTCCCAATATCTTTCAACTGGCTCACACGATGATCCATCACTAGCATTATAGATTTTTCTTTCGAAACTAAGATAAAAGAGATAGTCGAGGAGATAGTAAATATCCTTTATTCCTTATGTTCACGTAACGATTCCGAGTTCATTTATTCTTGATATAAAATATTTTTCAATTATATTTATTCGAGAAATCGGATAATAATTGGATAATCTAGAATTTCCCGCTTGCTCTGACTGAAACGAAACACTAACTGATAATTCATAGGAAATCGATATTGGTGTACAATAGACAATATTTCCAGATGCTTATCCATCTCGGCTCCATCATGATTATATTTCTTTTTAATTAAGTTAATTTATCTCGAACTGCTTTCGCTGTGTCTCATTCGCATCTACCCAGGCGTATCGTTTCCTGATCTAAAACCGCGTGATGGAATTACAATCGCACGATCAGACATAATCTAGCAGCCATTGATATTAATTTACTGATAATCAAATCAATCTCATGACTTGGCCGAGCGATTCGAGCGAAAAGATTTAATGACTCGCTCAAGAGGTTTCAGTCACCCTCGTAAACCATCACAATGAGTGGTGCGCCATCTGGTTGAATCTGCAGATGTGTTTCCGCAGATCTACTCTCAGCAACAGTGGTTCATCGAATGATTGTGCTGGGTGTAGCAGGAAAAATGAAATACACAATGAAAAAAAATTACACCAACTTACACCAGTTGACACCGTCTGATGTCCTTTGAGGTCCTGATTGTTTTAGTGTCAGTAAACACCGGCATATTGTTTTTAATAATCAAACCCAGTTGTCAGTAACACTAGTGTTAGTGCTGAATTTAGCAACACTTTGGTGGTGTTCTTTATGCATTTCCGCGAAAGTGCGATAACCTATTGAATAACCTATTGAAATATAATTCATATGATGATAAACTAGACTCAAAAGAATCTAGGGACAATTCGGCTCATTAATCCTGATCAGTGGCACTAGGGCCTAAGCCAATTGATACGATCTATATCAAAATTATCTAATATATCATGCCCAAGATTGAAATCAGGCACGGTAGGAAGGACGTCAGTGTCACCTATTGGCAAAAGTTCTAATGGTCTAAGATCGAACAGATGAGCTCATGAAATTCACACTAATCTGGTGTTTTCAGGATGCAATACTTAACTTATATGATCATTGCCACCAAATCAGATGATTTATACACCGCCTCGATTCTATCGTGATATGGCACGGTGTAACTTGGTGTTGATTTTATACAATATGTTTTTTTATGCGTTAACGTTAATGATAGCCCCATTGAGAATATTACATTTTAACCAATTGGTGTTTCTTATGATTTTATGTTTCAGAATCGTTCTACTTCACCACATTCGTGTCATTTTTCACTACTGAGATCGGAATTAACACCACTCAACACTCAATTGTGGAATGTACAATAAAAAGGACACAACTTTGATATTCAGGTGTTGTATTCGTCGGAGTTTGCTCTGAAATCCATTTGATTTTGAAATTACACTCAAGTTTTTTTGACTGTGTAGATCGAATATTTTGATTAATTATTGAAGTATTGTTTCTTATCTCAATAACAGCGCTTATTCGTACACTATATAGTTGCGTTAACAATGATATTTCATAGCTAAGTACAAACCTTGAGTTTACAAGTTTCGAAAAAATCTTTCAATAATTTTTATTACAGTGTGCCCAATGATGTGCAGCATGAGGATCACGGTAAACTTAAGGAATACAGAGTAGGTCAAGTAGGCAATAAATAGATGTTGTGAAATCCCGAAAATGTTGTTTATTTTCGGAGATATGTATATTTACCGGTTTGGTTTTTGATTTTTTCATTGAAAAGTTCTGAAAAAACCAATGGAATTTTCTCGGTGCCACCTTTTCAGCACTTCGAAATGGCGTTTACATAATCCCCGTAAAAAGTTTTTAGCATTTTTGATTTCAAATAAGTGTGTTTCAACACCAAATTTTTAATGTTTTTTTTTTCTGTCAAACACGAATAGTCGAACGGTAAGAAGTCTTTTGGGGTATCTTTCGATGCAAAAGCGATGCACATATCGATATTTGTGAAAATTTATCAATAAAAGGCTCACCCATATGATGCGTTCAATTGCGTACTGTATACTGTATATACATATTACGTAGGAAATGAGTGAGTCATCTGGCTCAGTATGTGATCCACAACTACGAATACCTGAATATTTAAAAGAGAAAATAGTCTATCCAATTAAAAATATCAAACAAAGTTTGAAATTGAATGTCTGGTAGACTACGAGCAGAAAACAACTACTTTCCTGGCAAATACCACGCCGAACATTGAATTATTGAATCGTTGCATGGACTACGAGCAAAAATCCGACGATATACACAAGCCGAAATAGTTGAAATTGTCCCACCCCGCGCCTTTATTCCCTTTTCACACTTTCTCTATTTCTCACTATTTCGCACTGTCCCCATACTTTCTGTGGCCATGATACATATGGGTACAACGCTTTGGTTTGTTTATTGTACTCTGAAAAATATTCAGTAATTAAAAATACCAAGAAAATACAAAAATAAAATTTGACACCTTCCGATTAAGGAAACTCTTCCACATAATTGTCAGATTATGGGTCAGCACAACAAGGACATCAAGCTGAACCGCTGTATAATAATCTGACGCGCTTGAGTACTTCAATGACACAAAATTAAATGTTGTCTCACTTTTTATGGAAGCACCCTCGTATCTTGCATAATTCTCTTTATGATGACATTCACAGGACAGATGAGTTGAAGAGTTTTCGAATTTCACAATTATTTCCCGAAAAGCAGGTATACGTAAGATGCAGGGTGCTTCAATTACAATGTAAACAAATTCTGATTCTTCAGGAAAAAAGGTGTATCGGTAGTAACTTGGGGATCCTGATCAATTTTTCCCCCCTAATATGATATTCTGTGGAAATGGGTACCTAGTTCCATTGCGACTGGCGGGCAGTGTATATCACTTAGGATAATACCATTAAGCCGGTAGGTACATTTTCAGCATTTCCAACAGTTTCATCACTCTAACATGATGATTACGGAAATTACGGGAGTGCTTCAATGATACATGTTATATTATGTACTGCAGTATTTGCATCTATACATTCTAGAATCTACCGCATGAAAAAAAAAGGGTAGATTCATGTAATTATTGGTGGTGGTAGATATTCGAAATTATTCATCTTGAGGATGATATCCATCTGTCTACTGGAATCAATGACATATTTCACGGAATTATCGAGCAATTTGACTCATTCATTGAATATTGTCATTTTGTGTTTCAGGTAAGCCCATTTATCTCATTTGAGCCTAGGACAAGCCTTTCTCTTGGTGAGTAGAACTCATATGCAAAACCTCAAGTGTGTTTTTTTAAGATTGACCATCATGGTGGTTTATCATTTTCATAATGTCTTAGTAAGTGAATAAGTGTCAGAAGTTCTTCAGTCCCTCTCTCTATCTCTTTTCAGAAAAAATAGTAGATACTTACACATGTATAGGTACATAATTGTTATGCTCTTTAAATCCAGTGATGACGCCCTCTGGTGGACACGTGTAGGTTTATGGCTTGTTGACCTCAGTCCCAGTCAACCAAATAAGTAACAGTAAGTCGCAGGGAATGAGAAACATTGTTACATTGATAATCATCTTGGCGACTTATCAAAGATTTACTGCCGACTTCGTTACGTGGACATAAACATCCACTTATTGTTGGCATTGCGAATTCTTCTATAGGAATCGCATGCGACAATATATTGAGAAGTTTCGATGAATTGCATATTGCTAATACTATACGACATATTTCAATCCACCTTTTTCACATATCGAACTCGTGATATTATTCGAATTTGAATTAATGTATCAACAGTGAAGTTCCTCGAACTGTAGCCGAGTAACTACTGAAAAAAAGTTTCTTTGTACAGATGTCCCATTCAATGACACGTTACGACAACCAAACGATCAACTTCATGCGAACCTTTTATGTTAATTAATGGTTCATCTGAATATGCGTTCCTTAATTACCAGTACCTAATTTATTAATTCATATGTTTTGGTAGCTACTGAACTCTATAATATTGATCAAAAATATCATGTATTCGATGGGTAATGACCAAGGTGGATATAGGATGGTGAAACAGCTCTTCAATTGTTTCTGCGAAAAACTTGTAGACCGTTTGAGAAGGTACTAATATTTCCACGACTTGAAAGAAGATGGCGGTAAGATCGATTATCGAAGAAGATTTCTGTTGCTTACGTATTTCTGTGGTTCACATCTGACAGACGTGACTTGAAACGACATTACAACAATAAATTTTCGATAAATCTTGAATGAATATTGATATTTTGACTCTTCCCAATCATTTTTCATCTAGAGCAGATGAAACTGATAAAAGTATGACAGATGCACAGTTTCTGTTTTACCGACACAAGGTATGTCGCCATCTCTGATAACTTCAGGAAATATTACTACGGTATGAAATCAAGTAGGCAAAGGTCTACAGTTTATTCTAGTGCTTGTTAATAGGAAGCTGTTTCACCATCCTATATCCACCTTGGTAATGACCAAACGATATCTAAATCTTGAATACAGGGTGTGAGATATCAAAATGAAATTAATTCAATATTCAATCAAATCAATACCTCAATAATATAAATATAATCAGTAAAAATTAAAAAGTGAATAATTGATTTTCGATTAATTTTATAATTCACCAAGAGCAGATACATAGCATTTGCTCACTTCGAACTTAGCTGTATTTCATTCAGTTTGCGAAAATGCATAATAAAATTTGTAACAGTACTACTCGACATCGGAAAATGTTTATCGAATGCTTCAAAATCAGAAATAAATTATATCACCGGCAGTGCCTATTCAAATAAGTAATTAGGTACCTAAAGTCGACATATGGTCTTCTTACCAACAACCGCTGATAATCTACCCAAATATAACAAATACTTCACATGAGAATTACCATTTAAACACAAGAATGGAACTCTGGCTGACTTTCCCCAGTGATATTCAGTAAGCTTCACATTATCAACATTATGTTGATATCCATTATAAAATGAAAAATTAATAATCTTATTTAAAAACGATAGTAGATATTTTATTCACGTACTCATCAACGTGAAATGAAATGACCATTTGCGATGTAAATGGTAGGTAATTCGCGGATTCAACGTCTACGAAACTTTTATTGCATTTCATTTCGATGTTTCCACTATTGTACAATGGATGTTAAATGTTCTGCCAAGAAGTGACGTCGCATAATTGCAGTATATGGCAACTGAAATAGATATTCATTGCGATATTCTGGCAACTTATTGGCGATTTGTGCGAGGTTGCGAACATTAAGCACTCGCCAATAAGTACTGTTGCGCCTATAATAATAATTTATTCGCAACTATATGAATATACGATACATTTGATTAAGGGGTTGAAAACAATTGAAATTGATCCTAGTTCAACCCCTGGAATTATAAAAAATAAATATGTATATATGTTTCCGCAATATCACTGTTAATTAATTGATAGCAGTCAAAATTTTAAATCAATAAATAAGGTATTGTTCAGGATTTCATGATGAGATTCTTATATGTTTTTTTGAAAGTATAGCTGGTTTTAAAGGTTTCAGTTCATGTGGCAGATCATTTAATAATGTATTATAGGTGAATGATCAATATGATAGGTGAATGATCGTTGAAAAAAAAGTGTTTGATGAGGTGGAGGGGAAATATAACTTTTAAATCTTAAATTCAGCGTATGTACATCAGTTCTATACTTCATTTTATTCCATAAATATAAGGAGGGGAATTAGTGAATATTATATTATGGAATAAAGTCACTGCATGAATCTTACGTCTTTTTTCCATGCATACCCACTGGGTTTCTTTCAATTTGAAAGATATACTTTCATATTTCCGAATACCAAACATGAATCGTAGACATGCTTTTTGAACTTTTTGTATTCTGTCACTATCTTTTTTATCAATACACGGTCCATATACAGCATCGCAGTAATTAAAATGGCTCAACACCAATGAATCCGCTAATTTGATTTTCATTGACTCTGACAGTAAATGGCGGTTAGGGTACAACATTTTTAAGCTACCATACGCTCGTTGTATACATTTATCAACGTGCAGCTTAAAACGCAACTCTATATCAAATTCCAGACCAAGATTTCTTGCATTTTTGGAACATTGCAAAGTATTGCCCTGAATATTAACACTAAACACTGATTTTGCCGATTCCTATTGTCTACCGAATATTAATACTGATGACTTTGCTGCATTCAATTGTAAATTATGATTCTCTGAAAATGCTATCAATCGATTCAAATCAGCGTTAATTTCCTCTTGAGCTCGTTGTTTATCACTTGGAAAAGAAGACAAATATAATTGTGTGTCATCTGCATATAAATGAACAGAACAATGCATCAAGCACGATGTTAAATTGCAAGTGTATATACCAAATAAAAGAGGGCAAAGTATTGAACCTTGAGGAACTCCGCAGACTGAAAGTTGTTTCGTTGAGACACCTTTATTGGTTTCTACATATTGGAGCCTATTTTCCAGATAATCGCTGATCAATTCAATCGCATTTGAGAATCCAATAAAATGTAAAATAGATATTAATGAGGAGTGATTCAGAGTATCAAATGCTTTTGAATAATCGAGGAGCACCAGAGCTGTAGATTTTCCCTGATCTGTTGCTCTTATAATGTCATCATCTGTGATGTTCAGTAAAGCAGTGGAGCAGCTGAATTCCGGTCTAAAACCTGATTGATTTTGTGGCAGTATATTTTAAGTACTCAGATGTTTTCTCATTTGTTGATTCATAATTTTCTCAATCACCTTTGACAGAACCGGTGAGATGCTAACAGGTCCTAATACCCTAGTAATTCCCTACAACTTCCCTGCCACCGAAACAGGTTAACCAAGGTGATACACCTCGTGTAGGTAGATTTCACATGGATATTGGATAATGCAGAGTGCATTCATCATGACGTCGAATCTAACCAATTGCTAATGGAACATGCTTCTAATTGAGATTTGGCACAGCCAAGTATGAGTGAGCGATAATATCTCCCATGCAATTCAAGATGGCTGCTTACCATCTAAATGGATCCATAAATACAGATGAACGTCATCCGAGCCCTACCGAAGTGTCTCATTATGGCCCATTTAAGGCTCCATTTTCTTTCGGGGTCGATTTTAAATCAAGTTTCTGTCAGCAAAATGCCTCCTTATAGTCGTACTTGGTCGCTGTTAGATATGCGAGTTAGTTGGTAGATGTTTTTGATTGTGATTTGATTCGTATTGAATTGTTGATTCGATAGTTTACACTTTACAGAATGAAAATATGCAAAATTACTATTATACAGTGCAAAATATTTTTTAACGTTTTTAAATGAGAAAACGAATATTACTTTCACTACGCGAGATATTCGGTTTATAACTTTCGAATTTCGCGAGGAATTTCGTATGGACACAATTTTGGATTTTCGTAGCATTGAGTTCTGGTTTTGTTGACGGGTATCATATATTTCTTTCATTCAAATACTCATGAAAAATTAATAATTAATATCATCAAGTATGGGTGTATTTTGATTATTTTTTGTTCGAAACTCATTTAATAATTATTATCCTACATGGTCCCGCCGTCCGCATCAGTACAGGTAGTATACAATCGGTGTATCTAATCGGTGCAGTTTTTTAAGTATTACTCACTAAAAGTTTTTGTCTCTCTGCTGTCGCTTATCAAGTCCCCCATGATCAGTACAATTTGTGCACCGATCGGCAGCAGTTCGTTGTGAAAAAATTCGAAAAATGTCTTATTCAAGTGATTCGAGTGACCACAGTGAACGAAGACGGCGAAAAGGAAAAGAATTTCGACGTCTCACAAAGGATTTAGAGAGAATAAGAGAGAAATTATCAGCATATTCAGACTACGAGAGATATTCAAGTAAGTAATAGAAATATAAAATGATTTGGTTTTCAGACGAAGACAGCACTCTCCAACAGTGTCGATGTCATTATTTGCAGATAATGTACAAGCACTGACACCATTCAATGGACGAATAAGTTCACATATTTGCAGATATGTGAGAAAACACAAGAATATACGAGTAAAAATACTTACTCCTATGACACGTATTTGCAGATACGTGAAAAGTAACCTTAATTCAGAGCCACGCCCATAAAGTGTGCATTGTCATTATTTGCAGATAATGAACAAAAGCCACCAATTATTCAATAAAAGTCTCTATACTGGGTATTTTACTTCAGGTTCAGATGACGGAAATGAAATTCAAGTCCAAGCGGATGTCCATGAGACTGATGAAGGAGTTGCCCCTACCGTGGAGAATGTGTCGACACCTAAATTGGTGGACGACGAGATCCTTCTTGCGTTGGGCGACAAACCAAACGAAAAAGAAGCCATGGGGTTTGAAATACATCAAGAACTTGCAGATAGATGGAGTGTCTATGTAACAACAGGCATAGGGAGGGAAGAGCGAGAAAAAATTGCTCTGAAACACCCAATTCCGAGCAACTGTACAACTATCAGTGCTCCAGCACTGAATGAAGAAATTGCAACTGTTTTGCCTACTCAGTCGGCAAAACAGGACAAATTTCTGAGAGAACTGCAAAAAACTCTTGCATTAGCAGTGAACTCCATCAGTACACCCATGTCAGATATTATAAACAAGAAGGAAGACATTGATCTGAAAAAAGACGTATTGCCTAATCTTGCTGATGCTGCAAAAATAATATGCGATGTCATGCATTCCCTCTCCTTACGTCGCAGGTATCTCATAACACCGGTTTTGAGTAAAGAACACAAAAAACTGGTAGAAAATAGCAAAATCGACACCCTACTGTTTGGTGGAAACTTACAAGAAAGCCTGAAAGCGGCGCAGGCGGTCAAACGCGCCGGTGAAGAACTGAAAGGAAAAGGGCCGGTAAATAAAAAATTTAGACAACCCTATCAGTCAAGTGCACCATCGACTTCGAAGGATCATTTAAACTACCAGCGAGCGCAGTACAAAAGCAGATACAGATCAGACTACAACCAGAAAAAGAGGGGGGGGCAGCAGAGGAACACGAGGACTCAGGAGAAACACAATCGTCGACCCTACTAATGAGACAGGTACGGGAACAGTACGCAGGCTCACTAAAAAATTTCCAGGAAAACTGGGAAAACACCATTGATGACAAACTCATCCTAGATTGGATCAGAGGATATGCAATACCTTTTACTTCGATACCATATCAAAGCAAAATCCCCAAAATCAAAATTGAGAGGGGGGAATCGCCATACTATCAAAAAGCTATTGATGATCTCTTGAGAATAGGCGCTATCGAGAATTGCCATCCTGAGAGTGGACAATTTATTTCATCGTATTTTTTACGGAAAAAACCGAATGGCAAATTTAGATTCATTCTAAACTTGAAAACTCTCAACCAATTCGTAATAGCGCCACATTTCAAATTAGAAGATCATCGCACAGCTCAAAAACTGATAAACCAAAACGACTACCTAGCTTCACTCGACTTGAAGGATGCATATTTTCTGATTCCAATAAAACAAAGTCACAGGAAGTATTTGCGTTTTATATATAAAGGTGAATTACTTCAGTTCACCTGCGTACCGTTCGGCTTATCAGTTGCACCTTTTCTATTCACTAAGTTGTTGAAACCAATTGTAAAAAAGCTTCGCAAAGGAGGAATTAGGACTGTTGTTTACCTCGATGATTGGCTTATCATAGCCAAAAATAAATATGAATGTATGAATCAGGTATCACGAATAGTTGAAATGTTGCAATTCCTTGGATTCATTGTGAATAAGGAAAAAAGTGTTATGAAACCATCACAAATAATAACATTCTTGGGATTCGAGTTAAATAGTCAAGACCTCACAATGAGTTTACCAACTGATAAAAAACGAACATTGACGCAGGCAACTGAAAAATTAAAATCGAAAAAAGAATGTAAAATTAGAGACTTTGCCAGATTTATCGGGAAATTAGTAGCTGCGTGCCCTGCAATCAAATATGGATGGTGCTATCTAAAATACTTTGAAAGAGAAAAATATAAAGCCTTAAAATATCACAAAAATTATGAAGCCAAAATGAGATTACCAAAATACCTCCAGCAAGACTTTACTTGGTGGGTACAGAACATATCAACTTCAAGAAATTCATTTGCAGCCAAAAATTTTGAAATAGAAATATCTACGGACGCATCCTTAACAGGATGGGGGGCCTCTTGCAAAAACGAAAAAGCACATGGACACTGGACTGAAAGCGAGTCCAGACTGCACATAAACATATTAGAACTCAAAGCAGCCTACTATGGGCTTAAGTGCTTTACCAAAAGACTACAAGGCTGCAATGTTCTATTGCGAATAGATAACACCACAGCGATATCATGTCTAAACCGAATGGGCAGCGTTAAATTCAAAAATTTTAATGAGATTTCCCGAGAAATTTGGCAGTGGTGCGAAAGAAAGGGTATATATGCATTTGCTTCGTATATCAGCTCTTGTAACAATTCTGAAGCCGATAAAGAGTCGAGAAGGCAAGCCACGGAAACAGAGTACGAATTATGCCATCGCGCGTATAGTAGAATTATTAGAAAATTTGGATTACCAGAAATAGACTTATTTGCAAGTAGAATAAATGCAAAGTGTGAAAAATATGTTTCTTGGGGTCCCGACCCGTACTCTGTAGCCGTAGACGCATTCACGCTCAATTGGAAAGGCCTAAATTTTTATGCACTTCCTCCATTTCCTGTCATTGGCAAAACAATACAAAAAATAAAAAATGACAACGCACATGGTATATTGGTAGTACCCCTTTGGGAATCACAACCGTGGTACCCCGTTTTCAAGGAGTTATTACTAGAAGACCCACTAATAATCGAGCCTCATAAATACTTACTGTCGTCTCCTTTCAGGAAAATACACCCAGTTTGGAAAAAAATTACCCTGGTGGCCGGGAGATTGTAAAACAAGTATTCCTACGGAAAAACATCCCGGAATCAGCAATAAAATACATCTTAGCCTCAATATCTTCAAGCACACTTGAACAATATAATAGCTGTTTCAAGAAATGGTGGTCTTTCTGTGAGGAGACGGGAAAAAGTATGCATACCTATGAACTAAGGAGGATACTAGAGTTTTTAACAAACGAATTTGAAAAGGGCTCTTCTTATTCAAAAATAAATTCGTTCAGGTCCGCTCTATCATTAATCCTTCCTATAAATTCAGATGATAAAGAAATCATAAAACGATTTCTGAAAGGCATATTCAACACAAAACCAAGTGCGCCGAGATACGAAACAATATGGGATACCAAACAAGTACTCGACCACTTGGAGAAGCTGTATCCACTAAATACCCTAACCCTAGAACAGCTAACATTGAAACTGAGTACACTCCTCGCATTAATCTCGGCCCACAGGGTCCAAACGCTTTCAAAAATTTCAGTAAACAACATAGTAAGGTTCAATGATAGACTGGAAGTCAGAGTTCCGGAAAGAATTAAAACATCGGGTCTTAACAGAGCCCAACCAAACTTGGTTCTTCCTTACTTCAGAGAGAAACCAGAGCTATGTGTTGCATCCGTACTAGAGCACTACTTGGATAAAACTGAGAGCTTTAGAACAAACACACTTAAGCAACTGCTTCTTACCTTCAAAAAACCCCATCGACCAGCTACCACTCAAACCATAAGCAGATGGATCAAAACCACATTACAAAAGAGCGGAATTGATACAAAAATATTTAGTGCTCATAGTACGAGGCATGCAGCCACATCAGCAGCAAATAGGTCTGGAGTATCTTTAGACACAATACGAAAAACGGCAGGCTGGACCAAAAACTCTGGAGTGTTTGCAAAATTTTATAACAAACCCCTCAATAATGATCCCAAAGCATTTGCGCAAAGCATTTTGACTACAGCCTGAATTAGTTAATAATATACATATAATTTTTGTTAGTTCACACGTATATGTGTACTTTGAATATGGGTTAAAATTGTTATTTATAATCTTATAATCATATAATTCTTGTTTTGTTTTTGTTCTGTACGTACAAAAGCAACTATAGATTGTTAAATAACAAGATGCCTACTGTTAATTATTATGAAATTGTTTTGATAATTGCATGAAATAAACTATGAGGAAAGAAATGCAGAATCAAATCTGTTCATCTTTAAACATCTACCTGTACTGATGCGGACGGCGGGACCATGTAGGATAATTATAAGATTAATCGACTTACCTATAAGGAAGATCAATCTGAATTATCCTAATGGTCCCGCCGTCCGCATCACAACCCCCCTCATCAAGAAAACCCTACCCCTTGCAAGATTTAATTCTGCAAACACAAATTGCACTGATTCATGGGGGACTTGATAAGCGACAGCAGAGAGACAAAAACTTTTAGTGAGTAATACTTAAAAAACTGCACCGATTAGATACACCGATTGTATACTACCTGTACTGATGCGGACGGCGGGACCATTAGGATAATTCAGATTGATCTTCCTTACAGGTAAGTCGATTAATCTTATAATTATCATTCACTCGATTTTCGAAACCGGAAGATATTGAAAAGTAAAATTATGGAAGCTTCAGAATGATGCAGTTTCACTCGATTCTTGTTTCAGGTATGTAATAATTTGCGACGAAATGTGTCCCCCTCGAAATTGAAATCGACGTATCTAAACATTTTCCTAATAAAGGTAATACTTGTTTCAGGTTGCTATTTATATAAAAGATATCGTGATAAAGTGCAACCTAGTTCAAATGATCTGCCAGATACCACCTCATTAGATTATAATTTTGAGATAACAATAGTAATTGGGAAAGTTACTTACTGAATGAACAAATGAAATGATTCAAAGGAAATATAACAATAATCAAGGTAATATTGCAATATCGAATTTGAATATATCTGGTGCAGTGTACAAATATAAGTAAGACATTGCGATCTCTATAAAAAATATTACAAAATTCTAGGTTTTGAAAGAACGTGTATTTTTGGCGTATCACAAAAATATACAGGGTAATGATTTTTCTCCCTATCATCGTTGAATTCAGCATGGAAACTTTAGTTACTATACCAAATTTCAAAATCCTAGTAGCAATACTTGAAAAGTTATCGATGACTAAAAGAATCAACGATTTTCAGTTTTTTCAGGAACTACGTAAGATATTCTCGATTTCTTTTGATATTCGGGATGGCCATAAAATTGCGCATCTTTTTCGTGATTCAACCTATCGTTTCCGATTTGACAATAGTGTATCATGAAATTTGCGTTACCCCATATTGCCGTATTTATCTGAAAAAGAAAATTCATATGGCTGTGGATAACTTGAGCTCTTTTGCTATCCTGCAATTCCTATTTTCAAGTTTCAAAAGAAAGCAACAAATTAATGAACAAGCGTTGTGCATAAATCCGTCTTAAGATAATATTGACAAGCCTGATTCAAAATAGCCTATAACTGCTGCCTTTAACATCATGTCATTGTTATATACCCTTTTATAGATCCATAATGCAATGCATAATACTTTAAACTGAATGAAGAATTTCGAAAGTGAAAGGATAGTAAGTTTAAAAAATAAAATGTTGGTCCAGAGTCGATACTTCGTAGATTGATATGTCTAGAGGGCGGGTAACCTGAAATATGTACATTCGCTGCAGCCTGACAAAATCTGACTCTAATGCAGTGTTGCCATCTTAGTGGATTTTACACCAAAACTGGTGGTTTGAGTTATCGTTTTGTGACAAAAAATTGCATCTAGTGGCTGGTGGTTATTTTTGTGAATTTTTCATGACACATGTGGAAATCTGGTGATTTCTAAGATTTCTTCCATATTTGATTTCTGCCACAGATTTCACTACTAATTGACAGTTGACGCATGCGCATGACACGGATCACGATTTCGATATATTCGTCAAATCGTCAACGTCATGTTGAGCTCTCATGTCTCATGTTTCATGCTGAGCATAGATTTTAGTTTGACATAAATTACATTATTAGTAGCACCACCAGCACACCACTAGCACCCTTTTCGATTAAGCAGAAACATTTACACCGAGTGCGCTCCAGTTTTACCAATAGAACTAGCTATTATCTGGTGTTAATCTAGTGGTTTAAATCGTAGTAAACCACCAGAAAACCACTAGATTTTCAAAAATTTTCGCCTGCGGCGCATTTTTTTTTATTTAACCAGGAATTGTGATTTTCTGGTGTTTTCAAAGAAGCCATTTTGAGATTTTTTAGATTTTGAGTTGGCAACACTCTAATGTTATAGCAGTGAGGCAGCGACACACGGGTGGGTCGCGTCGCGACGCCTGACGCTTATATAGGCCGGAGCGACCCACCGGTGACCCGCAATGCCCAGTGGGTATGTACACTGCCATCCACCGGTGGGTCGCCCCAGCGTGAACGTGTTAATATATTTATATAAATGTGCACATTCTATTATTGGAAATGATTTCGAAATAAATTCCTTTGAAAGAGATTTTTCCGAGGATGTGTCTCACTTCAGATGCAACAAGATTGCAATGGCTTCTCTCTGCCGTGACACGCACATCCAGTATATCCTCGTTCGTCGGATCGCGACATACATTAATGAAGACCATCGCCGGATCGGGATCTAGGGCTGAATCTGTTAAGATGTGTGTTCTGCCAGATAGGGGGATTACCCGGCCCGGAAGAAGGTCGTTTGCATTCATGAGACGATACAAGATTGCGAAGAGTACAAATATGAGGCTCCCCGCTCCTAACTAAACGTTCCAGAAAATAATGGCCCAATGTACGTCGTCGCGTTGCCAAGGACGATTTTTATGCTAAATGGATGAGAAAATTTTCAAACTCCATCTGTGGCGCTTTCGGTTCAGTTCAAGGCGAGCTTATTTCTAAATGTAGCTATAGCCTCTAAGTTTTTATGAGATTTAAACCGAGCAACATCAAGTATCAAGTTATCAATTTCAGTGGGTTGATAACTCAGCAAATCGAAGTGAATCAGTTATTAGTTGTGGGCGTGTGAATCAGTTATTAGTTGTGGGCGAGATTTATTAGTTGTGGGCTAGATTTATTCATGCGAGTAGTGCAAAAATTAATAAGTTCGTAATGAAAAGTGTAAAATGAAATTTTTGCGGGTAATAGTCATGACAAAGTTTCTAAATGGTAATTTTCATTTGACTCGAAGAGTTTTTTTATTTTTAACTCACACAGTACAAATTGCACAGTACAAATTCTAATTGTATTTATTGTTATCGAGCGCTGTCTTCTGTCTACAAAATTTGATTTTCTATAGTGCAATTTAAAATTTTATGCGTGCTAGCTTAATATATCATATATAGGTATACTCGTTTATTAAATAACTAAACCAATTCACATATATTCAACAATTCTACTGACATGAATCACTCAAGACGGTACTTTGTTTATTTATGCTATTTATCTAGCATTCCTTGTTTGATAGCAGTGAATATCGCTGTGTGTGTTAAATAGTTGAATATTTTTGTGTATTTCGATAAGAGACTGATGATAGATGTACACAGCTGTGAGAGTCATAATATGAAGGGTTGTAAATAAGGGTCTACAAGAGTCCTTATAATTTGCATTTGCAACTATCCTAATTGCCCGTTTCTGCATTAGAAAAACCCGATTTGAGGATGGGGAGTTGCCCCACAAATACGCACCATAAGATAAGTGAGAATGAAAAAGAGCAAAATAGGTTGTACGGAGTACATCAGGACTTATGTAAGAGCTGATTTTCCTCAAAAGAAAAGTTTGTATTGATAATTTTTTACACAGTGCTTCAATATGACTTGACCATTTCAAAGATTGATCAATATGGATACCAAGGAGTTTAACTGATTGATCATTTGTAGCAACATTTTTTGTGGAGAATATAATAGATTTTGTTTTGTTCTCATTACACTTCAATGTATTCGGAGTTAACCACTGATAGATTACGGGAAGGATGCGAGCTGATACTTGGTTCAATGCATTCAAATCATTATTAGAGTGATAAAATGTAGCATCGTCAGCGAACAGGATGCTGCTGGTGAAGTTCATGTGATTGAATATATCATTCATATAAATAATAAACAGAAGTGGTCCTAGCACAGACCCCTGAGGTACCCCATGTTCGATTTGAGCATAATCTGAATTTTTATTGTTGAAATATACTGACATGTGTCTATTTGATAAGTAGGACTTGAAAAAGTCTAATGCTATTCCTCGGACACCATAGTGCTTCAACTTACTGAACAATACATTATGGGAGATGCAATCGAAAGCCTTGCTCAAATCGATTAACGTTGCACACGTGTAACTACCATTCTCAAAACCATCTACAACATCTCTTATTAAAGTATAGATCGCCTCAATAGTGGAACGATTTTTACGAAATCCAAATTGTCTCATATTTAAGAGTTTTTTAGCCTCGAAAAACTCAATCATTCTTTTTTTCACAATATATTCAATTATTTTACCTAGTATTGGTATGATAGAAATTGGCCTGAAGTTTTCAGGTAGTTCAGCATCACCACTTTTGAAAATTGGTATCACTCTAGTGAGTTTAAATATGTCAGGAACAACCCCTTCAATAAAGCACATATTGCAAAGCTCAGTAAGTGGTTCAGCAATTATGGTCCTGATTCTCTTTATTATTTTACTGTTCAGATCAAACATGTCAAATGTATTTGTGTTTTTCAAATCATCAATAACCTCAATAATGTCATTTGGGGTAGTGGGTACAAAAAAGAACGAAGACTCACTTCTAGGTAGATTATTCATGAAATCATTTGCCGTTTCTGTAGAAATTGGTAAGCCATCAATAATGACTTTGTCACTTTGATGTGGGTGCCTGCTGTCACTTCGACTACTACTAAGTGAAAATTTTATTTCGATTTGATCAGTACCTACTATTTTCATCCCGAGATGTTGAATTAGTCTTGTATTGTTTGAAATCACGAAATTTTATATCATGTTTAGTACAAATCGCTAGAACGAAAGTCTTTTGAATAGTTATGAAACTGTAGGTCATTGTTTAGTTTACAGAAAAGTATGATATTTTGGGTTTGTTACTGAATTATTGGTCAGAAAAATAATCAAACTGGATAAAAATCTATTAAAAAAAGAAATACAAGGTCAATAAGAATGAAGAGAAATTCGTTCATTCGATTACTGACATATTAACGTCTATACATTGAAATTCCACATCAGTTTAACAATGAAATGAAAAAACTAGATGAACTTTGCAACAACAAAGACGAATTTCTATTTTTTTCATTTTCTGGTAACAGGCCAATGTGGATAATTCCTGGGCAAGATATGATATTGAAGTCTCATTTTCATCAAAAATTTCAAATTTGATAGGTTTACTACAGTAGCACATGAAAAAAGGAAAGATGCTGTATTTTACTCATTTTTCAAGCACAAATCAACTGCGAAGTCAAATTTTCTTTATACCTATTAATAAAAAAACTTCCATATGTCGCGAACTTTATGTGTGACACTGTATATATATAAGTTCTGCAGGTGAATCACCCTATTATATACTCTATATTCTGTATAGTTTGAATATTCCAAATCCAACTCCCATTTTAGGAACCATACATGCCATGAAATATTCATTTGTTAATGGCATGCAAAATTTTCATGACACATCAAACAAGTTGTTTCATACATACATAAATTTTTAGTTCATGCATTATTAACAGTTTTCTCGGAACACCAAACACTACATTTATGGATATCACAAGGATATCACTGCATGATACATTATATATATGAGGGTGCATAGATAATTAGTCTGATCCCAAATATGAAAGTCCTGAAGTTGGAACAGTAGATGGTAGATAGTGAAATGGTACAAAGTTTCTACGTACTTATCCATACAAACGAGATATTATAAATTGAAAATGATCATATTATATCAAAGAATCGCTATATCGCTGGAATTTAGTTTTAACAGTGTCATTTACCTGAACATCCTGAAAAAATAACATTTTGTTTGGAAAATTGGCAGCTCTGCAGTCAGATCAGAGTCTGCTAATTTATATAATGAATATCAAAAGCGAATACATCAGGTTTTCATTCAACGAATTCATATCAATACGCGTTGTATTTTATTACTTTTATTATTATACATCATTACATATGCGATGAGCCAAAATATAATCACATCTCATTTTCTTCCAAATATTTAAACCAGTTTACAGATTTTGTTTATATTGCCATCACTGAGAATTTTACTTTATGTGACACTTAAAATGGAGAAATCCAATTACTCTCATGTTTATTTTTCTTGGAAACTGATTACCATGAAAAATAAGTCGCTATCAGAATTAGAATATATAACTTATTATCTGCCTAATAAGTCTGCACCTCGATGAAAATTGTACTTTGAACTTACAAAGTTCCCTCATTAATTGTGGAAATTATTATAATTATGACTACTAATCAAGTATTAAATAAAATATGTATTTCAAAATGTCATGAGTTTCCAAGTGAATAATTGCTATAAATTCAGGAGACAATTCTGCATGAAAAAAAAATGACAGTTTGCTCTACCTATGTCCACAAATTCTTCGATTTCAGAGTTGTTTTCAGGTGTTGAAGTTTTATGGTCTCTGGGCATCAGGATAGTTGCCACTATAGATAATAATTTTCAAAATTTCGCCGTTCTTCCCATCTTCTTTCTGACTATCAAGGGAGTTGAAAAGGTGGGAAAATCTCGGTATCTCAATGTATGGACATATTGACATATTGGCTGATCATAATGAAATAACAATGCCTCATTCAGGTTTCATGTTATATGTCTCTTATGGTATATTACGAGGTATATTATATACCTATGCATCCATATTTTGGTTGCAACGGAACACAACAAGTATGATTATTTGAATATGATTATTTTAGCATGCAAAATACATAGGAATACGGCTAGTGTGCTAAAATTCCAGATTCGTTCCTAACGCGAGGTAGCAAAGATATGTATCAACAGCCTACATCAATGATCTGCTATCATTGAACAGTACTGGAGATATAATCAGCTACGCAGATGATACTGCTATCTTTTACCAAGATGATAATTGGGACAACTTGAAAAAGAAAGTTGAAAATGACCTTTCACAGATAATTGCATGGTTCAATCACAGACTGTTAACAATCAATATTGACAAAACTTACTTTGTCCCATTCACATCGTACAGGAATAATTTGCCCCTTTATACATCCTTGAGCATTAATAACAGTGAAACCTTGATCAAAATAGCACTTGAAATCAAATATCTAGGTGTAACAATAGATAGCCATCTCAGATGGGATATGCATATAAATAATGTAACAAAAACTAGATACTCACCACAGCAAAATAATATATGCGGCTCTCGTGGAATCCAGGCTTCAGTATGGAATCTTAGCATGGGGCGGAGCAGCAACTGTACATCTCAAAAAATTAGAAAATCTGCAAAAAAAATTCTTAAAGATTATTTTCAAAAAGGAACCTACTTACCCCACTGAATATCTTTACGCTGAATCTGAAATTTTGTCTATAAGGCAAATACTGTTTTTGAACTTGATCACCTACTTGCACAGTCACAAAAATTTAATGAATAATATTGATCATCCATATTCTACAAGGAAGAAAACAGGGAACTCCGTGAAAATACCGCTGATAACAAAAAGAATTGTCCAAAGATGTCATAAATATCTTTCATTGAAAGCATTCAATTTCCTTCCTGAGAGGCTAAGAGTTGAAATTCTTACAGTAAACTCAAAGAACTTACTGAAGAAAAAAATCAAAATTTTCATACTTGGTACCTGCTTGACAAGTATTAGCGAGCTACTCTCGTAATGTTTTTTTTTTTTTTATTCAATGAGCCACATCAGCTGTATCGATTCAGGGAATGGAAAGAGTGTTTTAAAATCACGTTATATTGGTTCATTCGTTTCTGACTCTATATTTAGAGTTATAGTTGACTTCATATAAACTTTTTCGATCTTAATTCCTTTTCACTCATCCAGAATGTTCTCTTATTAAATTACTCACGGGAATGGGACTATAGAATATTCTTATTTATTTTTCTTCTATTCATCATTACCGTTATTATTATTGATTTTACCACTAATTACATTCAAACTCGAATTGTATTATTACATTATTTGAGGCTTGATAGTAAATAAATCATATAAATATGTATATGTATAAATATTGATATAGATATAGATATAATTATAAAAACGAATTAATTAGGAGCATATATTTTATAAATAATGGCAAAATTTATGGGATAAATAGTAATATTCTTTTTTTTTTAATGTATTTCAATTGATAATCCACCACTGACGAAAGATGATAGTACTTAATTTGTTGTTATTATGTTTGAACATTTAGAGCAAAGAAAATTCCCACGCGCAGCTTTTGGCTTTTGTGGGTTTTTCTCAATGTTTGTTCATTTTTTCACGACTATTTACCTTTCTTTGAATTGTGATTTACATGTTGAATAAACATTATTATTATTAAACAAACTATTTGAATAAAAAATTGATTAATTCAACTATTCAAACAAGATTTATTATGGCTCGATAGCATGTGGATAACAATGAACAAGTTGGAGACACATGACAGCTACTGAGTTTACTGAACGTATAATTTCATTGAACTATACCTATAAAAAGTCCAATTGTTTCTGTCACGTAAACACGTTCTATTCAGACTGGGTCAGATTCGTTCAATATTGCGTTATTTCAATAAATAACCTCTATAAAGGGATCGTCAACAGCGAGCGATAACTTCCTAACCTATAAATCAAGTTAAATTCGAATTTCGATTATATGCAATGCGCGGGTATATTATCTACTACAGAAGGCTGTTGAACATGGGATATAATGGAATGTGATTAATTCCGATATCGATGAGTATCTGTTCTTTTGTAGGATTAATATTTGCTCCCAGGGCACATTGTGCGTTTATAGTTCAACAAGAGGTAATTTGACCATCATCGACCGATGTTTTGAATTATGTCGAAGCGACTGGTCATAATGTGATGGGTTTAATAATTCAGTGTAATTAATTTACGCCACAAACAAAAGTCACGTCAGTATTAGAGAATTTTACAGACAGGCATTAATTTATTCATGTACTCATCTATATATGCATTTTATAATTACGACATTCCATTAATGGAACAATCAATCAGAAGACAAACAGAATATAACGTGTAATGAACTTCTGAATAATATATTTCCAACATGTAGATATAGGGTGTTTCGCGATTATATGCGAATAATCAAGGGTGACATCCTACATGAAAAATGAATAATGGTTCACTTCATTAACTATGGTACAAAAATGTTATCTCACGTGGTAGAAGTGTGAGGAAGAAAGGATATATCAATTAATATTTTTCTTCAATGAGAGCGCATGTTTTCAATACAAACATAATTTTAAGCTTCGACAGTGATGTATTTGAAGACAAAAAAAGTATGCAAAATGAAAATCATTTTTGTGGTTCCAAATAAAACGAACCGAGTAACTATATTATTCTCGTACAGTGGGCAGTGGTTCTGAAAGTGTACCACTTTGAATTTCTGCTGTGTCCACGGTGGTACAGAAAATATACCACCATTTTATGATGAGTTTACCGTCATGGCCACCTAGTGCAAGGATAGACAGGTTGTCTCGTAACTTTGAGCCAATCAGAGACTAGCGTGGTACCGCGTCATCCAGAGTGCCCGATACAAATCAACTATGTTATAAAATCGGTTATTGTGCTTTTTTATCACTTGAAATGCCCAACAATCGATAAAGGTTTGTAAAAACCACCAATAAACATCACACAAAATATTATTATTTGAAGTAACGCAAAAATTCGTTGATTACCCAGAAAAGAGCTCAGATCCAACTTCATCATAGCCAGACTTATTTATATTCATTTAGCAATTAATATTTTGAACATTGAAAAACGAAAATTTTAATCCATTCACCCTGGAAAATAGAAAAATGGAATTTTTGGTGATTTATATCAATATACAAAAACATTAAACCAAAATTGTATTGTGGAGTATGATATTTCTTCTGCACTTTTCCTTATTTGTCTTCTCGGAATTGTTTTCACATGCAGCTACCAAAGAATAGAACCCCTTCTCTTTGCAGCTACCACCAGAAACACAGCAAACTGTCCCATCAGGTATTTATTCAACAAAAATACCGATGATGATATACTAATCACTCTGTACGTACCCTGTCCTGTCCTGAGAGATTATTATGAAGTTTATTACTATCCCCGCGAATTCAATTTCATATAAAAAAACTACCAGAACACCAGATTCTAGTGAATTCTACCAAGAATAAAATAAACAAATAATTCCTAACCTAACACCTTACGTGATATTGCACATCGGGCACTCTCGATGACGCGTTGATTTCCCCCTTCTCCTGAGTTACGAGGCAACCTGTCTATTCCACAACCTTGCACCTAGTGCCCCTAGTGGATGTTTGATATGTCTTGTCGAAGCTTCGGTTCGGTTCTCGAAAGGCAGAAGAACTCCCCTTTTGGTTGGTGGGTATGACTGAGAAAGAGTTCTGTGACATAATTGATGCTGATGATGATGAAATCATTGAAACCATACCATCAGATGGAGAATCAGTCGTTGACAATTCGGAAAGCGAATATGAAGATAATATAATTGGTTGTGAATTGGTTGAATCAGTTGTTATGAAATCAGAAAACTTTTAAAGATGAGTTATCAGAATATGAGTCTTACAGCGAAATGGATGCCTATTCCTCTGAGCCGTTTACAAAATCATCGGAAAACATAAGAAATAAACTAGTAGGTACCGCAAATCATATCGGAGAAGACTAATGGTTTCTTACAGAGGCAACTCATTCCATTCATAAGTCATTCAGGGATTGTTCAAAAAATCACTGATATGATTATTTATCTCTTAGTGAAGTTCTCGAACAATTTTCGTCACATGACTTTGTATTTATACATACATAATGGGCGGTGATGTTGATGTTGGTGGATGGTGTGTTCCTATTTATTGTTACTTATTACAAGTTATATAAACATATACGGGATAGAATAGATCAAATTTGGTTCTTTCATTTAATGCCCACTTAGGTTGATTTGATTTGAAATGTTCCGCCCCTCGAAGACTTGAAGATGCATCAAAAAAACAGAAGAATCCTCGAATAAAGTCTTCTGTGGTAGGTATGGATTTTTTTTCGAATTACAGAGAATTTTTGGAATTATTTCTGTAATTCTCCAAACAATAATTAAATTTTTGACCATATATAACACCAAGCAAGAGCTCGCTTATGCTATTTTATTTTCTACGACCTGCTCTCGAAACAGGTTTGGGAATTCCTTGTTATCTGCAATGAATCATACATTATCCAAAAAAATTTCCAGATTGTATTAATTCGCGAGATAATACGAGATATATATTTTTGTAATATCACTGGCCTTCTGACCTCCTATGCCCTATGCAATGCAGCGGAATCCAGTTACGCTGCTGTAGTTCGGCCCATCCAGGCCGCAGATAGTTTTGAGTTTGCGAACTGGCATTGGTTTAATTGCATTTCTGACGTTCACACAGAATGCGGCAAACTTTGTAGATCTTTGGGAGTCAACTGAGGATATCCATGCCTTTCTACTGACGGAATCAACTTGAGGTGAGCGATGAAAATCAAGCAGTTTGAGAAGCAGAATTTCTATACAAAGGCTCATTTCATTTCCATTAATTCCTCGAAATGTTCTCCGTTGTCAATGTCCTTACAGGATATCTCGCTTTATTTTCAAAGATAGAGATTTGCGGTTTTCGCGGACGTCGGCTACTTTTTTGTGAAACTCACGATACCGAAAACAAAATTTTCATTGCCCGCTTCGTTTCTGAGATCCAGGGCGAAATTGAAAAAATTGCATTTTGGGACCCCCCTGTATCTCAGCAATGTCTGGTCCGAGGTCTGGTCTCTTTTGATGTAAAACATTTCTTATATGGCATCATCCTCACTTTTAACGAATAAGTGAATTAGTTGATATTATGACGAAAACAAACAGGCAAATCTTCATAGATGACGCCTACTTGGAATGAATATTAAAAAAAAACGCAAAAACGCATCTATAGTAAGATGTTATTTTCGCTATTGACACATCAAAAGTGACCCGACGTATGATGAATCGTTGGTAAGGAAAAAAATCAGTTCCAAACCAAACTATAGCCAACTATGGTTCTCATTTGAAAAACTACAGTTTTTCTCAGTAAACTCAGAGCAAACTCCGACGAATACAACACCTGAATATCAAAGTTGATGTGTCCTTTTTATTATACATTTCACAATTGAGTATTAGTTGGTGTTAATTCCGATCTTAGTAGTGAAAAATGACACGAATGTGGTGAAGTAGAACGATTATGAAATATAAATTCATAATAAACATCATAATTCAAGTCAGCACCTGCCCTTGCTTTGAATGCTGAAAAATTTGTCAACTCATGTATATAAAGTCGATCAATTAACAGCTTCAATTTGTATCTGAACGCATTCAATTTAGACTCGTCTAGTAATAGTTAAATCAGATAAATGGACCTCTATGATAGCAGACATGATATCAGTTTTGTCTTTGAAGTCACCAAATAATACATCAGCCGTTTCGATTCATTCTTCTTTCACTATCGGTCCATCTTTGAAAGGTTTCTTGTGTTTTGCCAGTATATAGATAATTTCAAGGGACGCGATTGTTACTGCTACCGATTGCTTCACTGGTTCAGTAAACATGGATTGCTCTGCTTTCCAACGACATTTAAAATCTTGTACTTCTTAACTCACTCTTTTGAGTTTAGGCATTGCCACTAAAGCTCGACAAACGAGACAGATACACTTATCTTTGACGATATAATAAATAAGAGTAGTTCATCCCATTCATTATTAAAATTATACGATGAGAAACGAGGTATCCCTAGTCATGTTGTATCGCGAATTCTAAGCAGAGAGTGTCATCTATGCAAGGTAGTATTGATTATTATGCACTATGGTGACTAGCGATTGGGCGGCGTGGTGTGAGTCTATTTTGATTTATTTTCGGCTGATTTTCGAAGGTTCCCGTGATCGACTCAAAAAACTCTCGCGATCGACCGTTTGAGCACCCCTGCGGCCTAGTGCCACTGATTAGGATAAATGATCCGAAAAAGTTCATCATCCGAATTGTTCCTAAATTCATCATATGAATTATATTTCAATAGGTAATCCAACTTAGTGAAAAACACCGGAGGTTGTGAAAAAAAGCAATGATTCGCATAAACACACTCATGATATGGTGTTACTTCACACCAGAAAATTATTCGCATGTACCTGATGGCTCAGTGTTTAAAAGCACCGAAGAGAGTTTCGTGGAGGTAGGATTCAGCATCAAGAAAAACACAGAATGTGCATCATACCACTGCGGTGTCAAATCGCACTTTCGGAAATGCATAAAGAACACCACTAAAGTGTTCATCCTGCCAAATTAAGCACTAACACTAGTGTTACTAACAACTGGGTTTGATTATTGAAAACACCTATGGGAAAGGTCACATAACACCATCAGTGGTGAATAATATTCCGGTGTTTCCTGACACTAAAACAATAAGGACCTCAGGGGACACCAGACGGTGTTAGCTAGTGTGAGCTGGTGTAATTTCTCACTGTGTAGGCCATTACTTGTAATTGCACCTTTTTTTTTTCGATTTTTCTCGATGCGGTAGGATACAGAAGAAAGTTATAATCCCATAACTTCACAAACAACCATGATATTCACATCAAGTGTCTGAAAGTCACAAAATCGTACCTTTGTTTATAACACGAAAACAAAAGACGATAGCAAATTTTTGATTTCACAAGTGAATTTGTCTCGAAATAAGGGATAGAGGATGCGATCTCAATTTTTTTATTATCTCCTATAGCTACCGAGTCACCCTTATATAAATATCGAACAAAAAGTCCCATTCAATTCAATTTACGATTCGAATTACGAAAATTCTCACAAGATGAGTACTCTGATGCTGAGCACCAGATCCACATCATCCAGATCGATCCAGTCTTTCCGAGATCGGTTGGCCCCGGCCGATCAGAGAATATTGGAAATTTAAATCGGAAACCTCGAGCTCTTTTCTTCCCTTGAACGCGACAAGTGAAGCGGATTTTTATGTATTCGGCAGTGAAATGGTTTCGCAGACGAATCCGCGTTGTAATAGGGGATTCCCCTTGAATTGAGACAATGTCGATGAAAGAGGCAGTGAAGGTTGGAGAAAAGAATGGACACAGTGCCGGCTTTCAGAAATAAGCACCCAATTTTCAATGAGAGACACTTGAAAATCATTATGTCGACGAAAAACGTATACTGTGTTTTTCGATTTTCTTCATCCTCCTGTGGAAAATAGTACATAAATGAAAAAATCAAGGGTACATAATATATAGAGAAAATGGTCCAATATGGGCCCTGTATTTAATATGGGCTCCCCTAATTTCTCTACACCAGCCTGCGCTATCTTTCTCAACAGACAGATTAATCATATAGGTTAGACCACAGCCGATATGTATTTGTTTTACCACCTGCGTTCATTGGTCACAGTGCATTTTATGGCAGATTTTATCATAGATCTTATTGCTTACGCTAGATCCGGTATCCCGGTTACTTGTTTTGTAGGTCCGGGAGGGTTGAAAGTACTAAGCCATTGATTGGTCGATTTCATTTTTGTCCATACATGTGTTGTACCACGTGATCATGTAGTACCTACTTTCTTGCAGACCCCTCTTGTCCTAAAAATTACTACAGGATGCCGGATATAGCGTAGGCAATAAGATCTATGGATTTTATTGTTGAGGTACTCAAGAACTAAGTGGCGACTAGCTCTTTTTCATCATTGCTCTCGTTTAATTTTGGCTTAAATAACTCCTGAATTTTTCATAGCTTGTATGGAATAATGGCACTCTGCGTTCGTGGAATATGTTTTCGTATTTTTGACTATTGTTAATTATTCTTTTAAAATATCACCAGTAGTCCTGGGTCAGGGCCTGTTCTGTCTGGAAGATATCCTTGCCTTAAGACGACAGGATATTGAATACGACCAGATAAAGTATATAAAGATAATCCGAAAGAATTCATTATCGAAGTTATAACAATATGAAATAGCCAAGAACTGATGCGGACAGTTCCCAAATTGTTTAGCTCAATATTCTCAGTTCAGTTTCTATATCTTACTTATGATACATTATATGAGATAACCAAGAGTTGCGGACAATTTCCAAATATTCCAACATATTATTTAAGCTTATAGCTTCATTTTTATCGAAGCCTGTTAGATTATTTGGGTCAGGGGGATTGTGAGTAGGAAAAAATAGTTGAATCTCTTCTATTTAAAAAAAATAATTTAATTTTTTTTCTGTCAACGTTCAAACTCTAAAATCCATATCAATCAACGAATAATTGAATTAATGAAAATAGAACATACGATGAAAATGAAAAGTATCAGTGAAAAGAAATGAAATTCACAAACAACTGAATTTCACATTCTGTGATTGATTAGTGAGTTGCATGGGAGCATTACAAGTATAATCGTACTCTAGATTCTAGAATATAAGATGAAGTAATAAATACGTTAGTCCGAATTAATTTTACGTATAATACACGGCTCGAATTTGTAATACCCTGTAAATCCGTTTATTTTCCGCGTT
Source organism: Chrysomela aeneicollis (assembly GCA_029955515.1). Classification (NCBI taxonomy): domain Eukaryota; kingdom Metazoa; phylum Arthropoda; class Insecta; order Coleoptera; family Chrysomelidae; genus Chrysomela; species Chrysomela aeneicollis. Next base: position 5,441,572 of record JARUHQ010000009.1, on the reverse strand, counting down.
ACTAAACCATCATTAGTAATAACAATGCAGTCGTAAAATTTCCATGCAGAATCTATTTCTTTTTTTATTATAACTTATCTAGCTTTACTGAATTTCTGTACTGTGCAACGATTATGTAAAAGGTTCGGTGGTCAAAGCGTATATTGTTATCCGCTCTAATTTCATCGAAAATTTGCATAACCATTGTGAACCTATAAAATTCCGGAAATTCATAATTGATGCCAACAAGAGATAATGACACAGATGGAAATATTTTTTGAATTATTTCATTGAATCTGAAATTGGGATACCATCGAATATAAAAACGATGATTTTCTGTTGTCAGAAGCAAAAAATTCACATGAAGTAGGAAAGGCATGTCGAAATATGCTGGATTCTCGTTTCTGAGATGAGAGAACTGATGAGTCCAATTGCGTTTCCAATTTTTTGATGATGTATTTTCAAACTGAATTAAATCTACAGTGTCACACTCGGTGCCACATATAAAGTTCGCAACATATGGAAGTTTTTTTTATTAATAGATATAAAATAAAAAAATGCATGTCCAGAAATTCGTCTTTGTTGTTGCAAAGTTCATCTAGTTTTTTCATTTCATTTTTAAACTGATGTGAATTTTCAATGTATGGACGTCAATATGTCAGTAATCGAATAAAAGAATTTCTATTTATTCTTATTACACTCGTAATTATTTTTTTAATAGATTTTTATCCAGTTTGATTATTTTTCTGACCAATAATTCAGTAACAAACAAACCCGAAATATCATACTTTTCTGTAAACTAAACGATGACCTACAGTTTCATAACTATTCAAAAGACATATTTCTGGAGATGCATTTTTTTTTTGTAAAAGGCCAATGTTGGTAATTCCTGGGCAAGATAAGATATTGAAGTCTCATATTCATCATAATTATGAAAGAAGTGACAGTAGAGAGTCCAAATTTGGAACAAATGTATAAAATTGGAAACTGAGCAACTTTTACCCTCGGCATTTTTCGAAATTTCCAAAAAAAAACTGATTTTTTTGTGGATTTTCAAAAAAATGTCAAATTTAACAGGTTTAGAGTAGCACATCAAAAAAGGAAAGATGCTGTATTTCAGCCATTTTTCAAGCACAAATTAACTGCGAAGTCAAATTTTCTTTATATCTATGAATAAAAAAAACTTCCATATGTCGCGAGCTTTATGTGTGACACTGTATATATATATATATATATATATATATATATATATAGAAGACGGGTAGTCTCTATGACTGGACTAGTTGAAAAAAACTGAGTTTTTTTGGAAAACACCACTGAAAATGATTTCCTTGAGGTTGCAGTCAATTGGGTATGGCCGGAGTAAAGAAACTCTTTGTTAAATTGTCGAGCTTTCGAAAAGAATTTATTTCATTATCAAGACATCTGAAAAAACACAAAAAGTCCACTTGTAAAAAAGGAAGTGACTTAGGTTATAAACAACAACTTACTAACTCGAGGATGCTACTAAAGAAAATCACAGTGCACTTCATTATCAAAAAATCTTACTCAATAATTTGTAGAAACACATTAAAATGGATTACACATACTAATAAAAACATATAGTCATGATCTTATGTAAAAATGTTTGCAAGCGCCATTGTCGATCAAACAGGTAGTATAGTCCATTTGCTAGAAAACACGTGGAATGGTCATGGAGGACAACTGACGGTTTACAATTGAATGTCACATGTCAGGTGCCTGTGTCTTTGAAGTAAGGCATTGGAGCCAACCCCCTGTCAAAGCAACAATGCTACCAACTTTATTTATGGTGGTTCATTTGGAATAAGAGACAAGTCACTTTTCTGTTTTTTGTCAAAATTAAGTAAATAATTGTATATCACACTCAGATTTGCAATATCAGCGCGTTTATTCATACAATTGGGTTCATTGTTGATATGCACCATTTCAAGGAAATTTCTTTTTAAGTAATTGTTTTCCGAAGCTAAAATTTTGGGGATATTAAAGTTACCCATATGATTACTAGTGATAGTGTGCTCTGCTAATGCACAGCTATTTTTTTTTAAGTTTGCAATCACTTTTATGAGACGTAATGCGTCCTGATAAATTCCTTCCTGTTTGTCCTATGTAAACTTTGTCACAATTCAAGCAGGGAATACTGTAAATTACATTTGAACATTCTAGAATTTTTAAAGGGTCTTTAGTTTTAGTGAAAAGACTCGATACAGTCTTGATGTTTCTTTTGGCAATACGTAGATTGTCAGATTTGAAAATGTTTATGAGCTTTGGAGTGAGTTCTTCAATATGCGGAAGGGTTCTGTAATTAAAAGTTATTTGTTGTGGAGGTGGTTCCTCATTAACGTTTATGCTGTTGCTGTTGTTGGCATTTTGGATAATGTTATTGGGGGTTAGATTGGGTACATTTTGGTTTTGTTGAGAGTTGAACAAAAATTTATTAATTAATTTAATGGGGAATGAATTTTCTTTCAAGATTGCTCTTAATTCCTTCAGACATTCAAGACGGTAAACAGGATGCGACAGATTAATCACTCTGTTTTTTAAAGCAATGATCAAATTATTTTTCATGATCGACGGATGATAAGAGTGGTCGCATCCTCTTTACCGTCTTGAATGTCTGAAGGAATTAAGAGCAATCTTGAAAGAAAATTCATTCCCCATTAAATTAATTAATAAATTTTTGTTCAACTCTCAACAAAACCAAAATGTACCCAATCTAACCCCCAATAACATTATCCAAAATGCCAACAACAGCAACAGCATAAACGTTAATGAGGAACCACCTCCACAACAAATAACTTTTAATTACAGAACCCTTCCGCATATTGAAGAACTCACTCCAAAGCTCATAAACATTTTCAAATCTGACAATCTACGTATTGCCAAAAGAAACATCAAGACTGTATCGAGTCTTTTCACTAAAACTAAAGACCCTTTAAAAATTCTAGAATGTTCAAATGTAATTTACAGTATTCCCTGCTTGAATTGTGACAAAGTTTACATAGGACAAACAGGAAGGAATTTATCAGGACGCATTACGTCTCATAAAAGTGATTGCAAACTTAAAAAAAATAGCTGTGCATTAGCAGAGCACACTATCACTAGTAATCATATGGGTAACTTTAATATCCCCAAAATTTTTGCTTCGGAAAACAATTACTTAAAAAGAAATTTCCTTGAAATGGTGCATATCAACAATGAACCCAATTGTATGAATAAACGCGCTGATATTGCAAATCTGAGTGTGATATACAATTATTTACTTAATTTTGACAAAAAACAGAAAAGTGACTTGTCTCTTATTCCAAATGAACCACCATAAATAAAGTTGGTAGCATTGTTGCTTTGACAGGGGGTTGGCTCCAATGCCTTACTTCAAAGACACAGGCACCTGACATTTGACATTCAATTGTAAACCGTCAGTTGTCCTCCATGACCATTCCACGTGTTTTCTAGCAAATGGACTATACTACCTGTTTGATCGACAATGGCGCTTGCAAACATTTTTACATAAGATCATGACTATATGTTTTTATTAGTATGTGTAATCCATTTTAATGTGTTTCTACAAATTATTGAGTAAGATTTTTTGATAATGAAGTGCACTGTGATTTTCTTTAGTAGCATCCTCGAGTTAGTAAGTTGTTGTTTATAACCTAAGTCACTTCCTTTTTTACAAGTGGACTTTTTGTGTTTTTTCAGATGTCTTGATAATGAAATAAATTCTTTTCGAAAGCTCGACAATTTAACAAAGAGTTTCTTTACTCCGGCCATACCCAATTGACTGCAACCTCAAGGAAATCATTTTCAGTGGTGTTTTCCAAAAAAACTCAGTATATATATATATATATATATATTTACATGAGATACTGTATTACGGTAAACTCTATACGAGATGATACAGGAAGGAATATCCTCTTTCTCATTAGTTTACCCAACGGATAAGACTTTCACTGCCAGAAATACTCGTGGGATATCATAAAATGGAGGTTACAGAATAGTTGATGACCTATTATTTGTGACGTTGAATCGATTGTCCAATAATGATGAATGATCTATCGAACAACTGAAGTAGCAGTTTCAGTTGCGGTCAAATACAAATGACTAGGTATAGTGAACTATATACTGACTTGAAATTACTGTGAACGTTTCCGAACAGTTATTTGAATGTAACCATTTAAGAAATGAATCGTTATATTTAACGAAGGGATTTGGCTGGATGAACGAAATTAATATTTCCAAAATCGTAGTTCGATAAATAATAATTGCGTTCGCTGAAGAGTTCACCAACACTAATCAAAAAGTTGGGATTGATTAAATCAATGTAATTTATTATTCGATGAATAAATTACTTTTCGGTAATTTTGATCACATTCAAGTATTTCGTTGATTACCTGGTTTGAATGAATACAAAATGAAACCACCACATCGAAAAGAGTCGTTTCTCAATTTCGAATGATTTTGCGAGATATATCTTTCTGTATAGAAAGTTATAAAATAGTTTAGCATTGTCATTGCAAGAATCCATAAACGCTTTCCATACAATTTTTTACTCTACACAGTATTCTTTGGTATATTTGATTCGATAATCATGAGTATTACAACCAAATTGTGGCATTTTGTAATAATGAATAGGTGTATGTTACTATGAATATATTATTGAGACTGTCATTATAAATGAATATTCCTATTGAAAACACCATTGCTACATTCTAAATGTTCATTTATCTGACTAAATTATTTTTCTGTGGAAAGATCGATCTTGCAGATAACTTCATTCTTCGATTATGCGTTCATTTTCGTACAAGGCTTTTTGAGGAACATATGACCTAAATTAATGTGTTGTCAAGAAATTATCAACAGTGTCATTACTAATGACACATTATGACTCATTAGTAATATTAAATTCATCGGCAATTTGAAAAACTGTAATGCAAATGCGTGTCGAAATAGTCTCTATTTCGATACGCATTTCTTATTATTCGGAGATTGGTACAATCGAACTGTCAAATGAAAGTCAGAAGAGTTAGGTCCAGTTTACTTCTGAGCGATTTGGATCTGGTGAAAAACTCAATGTTTTAATTGGTAAATTTCAATTCAGAGTGTAATTTGATTTAAATTAACCAATAAAAACAATAACAACATTCAATTTTTCACCACTGGTATTGCAATAATCAAAATCGCTCAACTGTAAACTGGGCTTTACGCTCGTGCGTCACATTTTAATTATTTCAATGTCATCACTGTTACCAATCGAAGATGTTTCTGTTATTTATCGATATTGAATAAATTTTTTTCTTCAAATCAATTCAAAATAGAAAAATTGCATATGACACACGTTTTATAAGACACGTTGCGACAAAATAGCGTCTTATAAAACTTGTATCATAAAATACTATTTTGATTCTCTTGAACATTTAGTAGAACCTTCGATTCCATATCTTCCTCAAATGTTTCTACTATTTTCCTTCTTGCGCATCTTGTACAATCGTACCGCTTGGTAGCTATTCCTCTAGCAACAATGAATGACAAAGTCAATGAGTACCTAACTGTTACACTCTCCCATAAAAAAATAACAAAGAAGTATATTTTTTGTAGAAATGTTCACATAAAATAAACTCCTATCGTAAATTCTTCCATTTAATGAGGGATACTGGACCACAAATTGTATCGATCAGTATTCATCCATTATCCGCTTTTACTACTATCTGCGATGAGATCGCAGCATAGAGGCGATTGACACCAATTGCAGCTAAATGTATTGATTATATGGCATGAAAAGCTATCGAACGGAAACAGCATCAAACTTATATTGATGATCGCCGCAAACAAGGAAACACCATATTTTTGGAAATTCTATCCAGTAAATTGTGGTTTTGGTTTGATCTCTGTGAAAAACCGTGCTTTGAGGTGTATCGTACTCAAAAAACTTTTTAAAAACCTTTGGTTGATTTGATTCTAGTTATCATTATGAACATCGGTATACATGGTTTTTTCTTTTTTTATACCTGACGCATTATATATAAGTCGGTAGGACTAGAGGTTTGCAAAGGTGTTTAGGTCTGGAAACGAAAGGGTTAAACAGCTTGCCAGATATTTTCACTATAAAAGCGTTTAGATTTCGGATTCTTTGCTTTTTTAAGCTATAGTAGTTCATCTTCGGTTATGAATGTTACTTCATGGACTGAGCAAGGTTGTTCAGTTCTTACTATGATTAAACCATATCAGATAACATTTTCCTTCGTTTGCATTCAACAATTGATCGATTCTAGTGACTATATTCATCCAATGAATTCCATTTGAAATATTGGAGACACTCAATAATCGTGGGGAATCTGTGTCCACCAGAAGTCCAGGGCCAGCAAACAGTGCTTCAGCATGCCCATCACAAGAAATTCACCCTACCCAATCAAATATTAACAATTTCGTTACTATGGTGCCAACCTCCGTTTTTACATTTTTGATCTGGTTCATGAATTAACCATGAGGGTATTTGCTGAGTCAGAGTACAATGATCCCTGGGGGTCCATTCTAATTTGAATATTTTTACATGGATGGCCCGCCATGCTGGAGTGGTGGCCATAGGACCGTGAACATATATATAGTGGAATCCAGTGGGCGGTGGAAGCACTATGACGAATTATTGTGATTGGGCCTTTTCAAATACTGTTTGTTTGTTTGGTAAAAAAAGATGAATCGTCTATTGTGGTGAAATATTTGGATGGCAGGGATTTCAATATATTCGGGAATCTCTCTCATTGAGTTATCAAGTCATCCTTCCTTTATTCATGATGAAATCCGTTCGGTCCATCTCGAGGCAGAACCATCAGTGAATCCGAATTCAAAGAACAGCATTCGCGAAAATCACGAACCAATAGATGGCGCTGCTGAAATGTCAAAAATTTGACATGAAGGTGATAAACAAACATTTCCTTATGTTTTCAATGAATATTTCCATCGTATGTTGAAAATCCCATGTGAAGCGGGACATGTTCGATCAATTACAGCGATAAATTCCCGGCGGGACATTTTCGGGCTGGTAAATACCCGGTAGGTATCGAAAAATACCCGCTCGGTCCGTGTATCTATAGTAACGATTGTTAAAATGTACATTTATCATCTTGGCAGGCATAAATACTGAATTTTAAGCGACGTCCAACTGGACGAGGAACACCATGCAAGTATAGTAGAGAAAATGAGAGACAATGATACTACTAAACTTAATGAATAAACTAATGTAGCTATAATGTAGCTATAAGTTCTATAAGTTATAATTCAATAGCAAACTCGAATCCATCAACAAGTAGTGCACCAGGCCCAAAAAATTCTAATTTTAACAACTGTGTATTCCACTGCAATACAGGTAATTTTCAGGTTGTGTTCAATTTATTGATATTTATATAATTTATATGTACCTACCTGCTTAATGTAAATTTAAATAAAATTTCATGCTCAGCACATACATTTTTGTTTTAACTCCGGAAATATTCTACCGAATTACACTCGTGCATAAAAAAAACCTGATAATTTTCCATTCAAGCACGTTTTCAGTAAAAGAACTGCATTCGGTTATTTTCATATTTTCTAAAAGAGTCCTCCTCCTTCGGAGTCGGGCTCTTTCGACAAAATATGAAAATAAACTCATGCAGTTTTTAGACAACATGCTTTCATGGAAAATTATCGGTAATTTTAGGAAAGAAATAACGAATCCAAAGTATTTGAAAAGGTGCTATCGTTTAGTTATTATTTTTAGAACACAAAACAGGTATTTTATATGAGTTATGGATTTATTATTTTTTATAGGCTTCTCAAACCACCTCTGCAAAATCAATGGGGCCACTAAGGTATTTGTATTTCAATGATTCATCTTTATATTGTTATATTTCCAGAATGCCCAATATTGAGATGAGTATCTAAAGTATATCGAAAATGAGAAGAAACCCTCAAAGGAGCGAGAAGCATTGTTCAAAGCTGGTCACATCATACTTTGTGGGATAGATGTGGAACACACATAAATTAACTACTGTTCACAAACTTCAGCTCTAGGGTAGCCCTCATATAAAAATAAAATAATTGAGAAGTCAGCAGTGGAAATGTGGATGTATCTGTGTTAAGCTGTAATTTTATTCTTACTCAAAAAATAGATGATTACAGAAATAAAAACAAAAAATGTGTCAATTAACTTTAGTTTCTGAGAAAAGTAAGTGTAGTGGTGCATCTGCTCATATTGAGATATCTTAAATAGGCAACACAAGTTATTATTTTCGAATTCACAATGTAACTATAGTCCATAATAATTATTATTTCATATAGATAATCTTTGGTATGTACCAAGGAAGTTAGAGATCTTATGGTCTACCAGTCATTCAAATCTATTTCTCTCAATTGATACTTATCCAATTCATGGCTTATTCATTTTAAATAAAGATTTGATTTCATCAAGCCTATATTGTGCTCACTGTTGAAGTTTCCATGTGATGACTGAGATGTTCTTCGAAGTAATTGCATTCTTTTTGAGCCTATCTCTTGGTATAACTCTTCTTCTTGATGGTCCTGAAGTGAAATCAAGGTTTTTATCACGAACAATAAAAGATACACAACACAACTACAGATAAACCAGATATTATTTGTTTGATTCTACCTGAAAGGAGACATACCATACCTACCTTCAATTTGGCATTTACTTAAGAAATCTACTTCTAGGAAGTGCTTATTGCAAACGTTAATGTTTGTGGTGATAGATTTTCCTATTTTAAACATGATATTCCATTTTTTACACAATCGTGAAGTGGAAATTTTGGATTTTGTGCCAAGTGAATGATGTCTGTACGGTAGGAAGAACGCTGAGGTACTGAACAAATCTTTCTCGATTTCGTCTTTACGACCATTTGAACTGGCTGCATGTTTCAATAATATCAGTAAAGCCTAGCAAATACAATGCTAAATTGCTTCCTTTATCACCCTCGGAAGGCTTCGAGAATTCGACACCAGAGGCCGCTCACTCCGTGATTTTCGCGAATAGCCGTCCAAACTGCGCGCGAGCAATACAGTGAAGCGCCTTTCTGCGCTCCTAAATATCGACAGATCTTGGCTCGCCCCACGGCATGTTCGAGCGCGGCAATGTTCGACTTGGCTCGCGAGCCAACCCGATATCCATTACGCGCGGCTACCGCGCGAGCCATTGTTCGAAAGTTTGCCGCGCGTACTAGATACGCGCATTTAGGCGCGGCTGCCGCGCGAGCCAATGTTTGCCGCGCCTAATGGATACGCGCCTTTAGAATGCTAGGCATCAGGTTTGTTCTCTGATGGATATGGATTTGGGTTTTTTTCTGTGCAAACGGTTTCAACCAGCCCAAATCTCACTTATAAAAGTGTTAGGTTGGAAGTTAAGTTGGAATTTGGAGCTAGAAAAAGAATGAAACAATTCTACACTGAATGTTCAAAATGTTTTCCGTTTTTCTCCAAACATTTTATGATTTGATTATTCAACATCTCTTGGCTCAATATCTTGACAGAAAAATGTAATTGATGCTTGCATCAGCTTCTCCAGGTCATTAGTTTTCCTCTTTAGGATATTTAATTTTTCAAGTAACAAGCGAAATGAATTCTTGAATTTGAAAGGCAAATCACAAGATTTTTCTGAAACTATTGGCATTGAGTTGCAGGACTCTAAAGGACCATTTAAAATGGAAGCACCCTAATAAAGGATATACTTTTCAACTGATAAGGCAAGTTTTTTCCATCATAAAAACTCTTCAAAAAATTAGTATCCATTTTCAGGGCCATGAAATCCATGAAATTTCGAAATTGTCTTTCAAAATCACGTTGAAATGAGTTCGTCAAAGGTAATTGAATCTCAAAAATATTTCATTTATTCCGGAATAATAATAATGAGATCCATTCACTCCTATCGATTGGAACATTTGTTTGTTTTATATTGGTGCTTCAGTTTTGAATGTGCATTATAGAAGTTAGTGAATGATGGTTATATTAGAAGATAACATATCCAATCTCATTAGCACTTTATTAAGGAACGTACTCAGGGATAATCTTAAGGGCGTAGATTTTTTCTTATTATCTCGCAACCCTATCAGTACTTCAACAATTACTTCCGACACTTTTGGCTTTCCTCTCACAGACCGTGTTTTCAGTTCGGGCGAAGATATTTTGCCAGGATCTCTATTACAATCTTCGAAAGTCTTCCTGAGAATGCGCTCAATGTTCTTGTAAAACTGATAAATAACTCCTTCGCGCAAGGAACATTTCCATCATTTCTCAAAACCTCAGTTGTTATTCGGCGGCAACATTGAAGATCCAGCAAACTTCAGACCTATATCGCTATTTCCAACCTTATCAAAAGTAATTGAGAAACTGGTAAAAAAAATAATGATGGAATTTTTGTACAGTAACGGAATATTGAGTGCACATCAGTATGGCTTTCGGAATTTTAGGAGTACAAGCGATGCTATATCAACAGTATTGCAATTGGTGTATAATGAAATCAACAGTGGAAAAGCGACTGCAGCAGTGCTTTGTGACTTATCCAAAGCTTTTGACTATGTCAATCACAGTATATTGCTTCGGAAACTCACAAGATATGGGTTTAGGGAAAACAGTCATATTTGGATTAGATCGTACCTTTCTGATAGAAAACAATTCGTAAGAATGTCGTCTAACTCGGACGTTGGAGATATTAATTGTGGAGTACCTCAAGGCTCTGTAGTAGGTCCTATTCTGTTTCTATTATATATTAATAATATAACCAACATATCGATTACATGAAGCTTTACCTTATTTGCTGACAACACCACATTATTGTGGCATGACAAGGACAAAAACAGATTGCATAACAGAATGTGCCAAGACATGGAAAACGTGAAGAATTGGTGTGACTCAAATCTCTTATCATTGAATACTAGCAAAACAAATATATCAGCATTCAAGTGTAATAACTCCACTTTGAAATTGTTGAGAGTTTATGTAGACGAAAATTTGAAATTCTCTCAGCATATTGCACATATCAACAACAAATTGGCATCAGGATGTTTTGCACTGATAAACGTCTCAAAGGAACTGGGGTTAATAGGCTCTTATCTAAGGTATGTTATACTCTTTTGAAGTGTTTGCAGTAAACAACTTATGCAATCGGTTTTTGTCTTGCAGAAAAGGGCTATTAGGTACTTGTGGATGGCGAAATGGCGGAATTCATGTAAACCCCTCTTTCGAGAACATAGAATCCTTACGGTTATTTCAATACTTATATTGGAAACCGTATTGATTATACACAAAGATAGAGATAACTATGAATCTACACCACATACCACACAAGGCAGTCGAATGAACTGACTCTGCCAATTCCAAAAACATTTTTTGTTCAAAACTCATTGATATATAATGGAATCAGAATGTACAATAAACTGCCCAATGAAATCAAAGAGACTTCTTTTATCATATTCAGAAAAAAAATCAAAGAACTATTAAGTGATAAAGCCTATTATGTACTACAAGAATATTTTGACGATGCCCTGTGATTTAGTATGTGTAGAATCTGTGATTGTACGGTGTGAAAAACACAATTTTATTCATTGTCCTAGTTCTTGTCATGCAACCTTTGTGTCCTTTGTATATATATTATGTTTCAATCTGATTATTGTTACATTTTATACTTTATATTTACATGAGTAATATTATTTATGACATTGTTTTTGTAACAAGACTTCTATTCTTGAACAATAAACATATTATTATTATTATTATTAACGAACAAATCATTTCCAAAAATAATCGCCCCCTCCCGGTCTCCCCCAAGAAAAGGCCGCAATTATCGCCGAACCCCACGAGTGATGGGAATCGAAACGGAGGGGGGGGGGGAATGCGTCTAAAACGAAATCGCGTTTCGGGCGTCGCAATATTGGGCGCGAATCGATGGGCGGATCCGGCCCGGAAGTCGACGTGCCCCGCATATCCGATCGGACGATACGCATTTTTGCCTCCCGGTTGTACATCGGCGCTTCCCCCTCCTTCATCCATCCCCCCCACGCACAGATGCGGTGAATTGCTCCTAGAGATGGGCACATCGGAAAAAAGTATCGATGTTCTCTAAGGCTAGGCGCGCACAAGCGATTTTTTGTTGCACGATCGATTAGTCGCAAAAATGAAACTTATAGTTTTTAAATATGAATGCGCGCATATAGGGCTAAATTACCGTCGCTACTAAAAAGATACAACCACACAGTGAAAAAACCTAGGTGTTATTTCAATCTTCAATCAAATGGATTTCAGAGCAAACTCCGAGGTGTTGTTTTACACCTCAATATCAAAGTTTTGCCCTTTTTATTATACATTTCACAATTGATGGTGTCAATTCTGATCTTTAAAGTGAGAAATTACACGAATGTGGTGAAGTAGAACGATTCTGAAACATAATATCAAAGAAACACCCAATGGTTTAAATGTAATATTTTCAAGTTACCAAATAAAAAACACGTATTATATAAAATGAACACTAAGTTACACCGTGTAATATCACGATAGAATCGAGGCGGTGTATGAATCATCTAATTTGGTGGCAATAATCATTAGTTGAGTATTGCATCCTGAAAACCCTGGATTTCATATGAATTAATAAAAATATTGCATATAACCACGTGTATGGTGTGAATTTCATGAGCTCATGTGTTCGATCCTAGAATCTTGGAACTTTTGCCAATAGGTGGCACTGACTTTCTTCCTACCATGCATGATTTCAATAGTGGCCATCATATATTGATAAAGATCAGTATAGGAATTCAAACAATTGGCCTATAGTATCTAGTGCCACTGATAGGAGCGTTGTTTTGGTTTTCGTCAGAACCGTTCTGGAACCGTCCTAGAACGGTTTTACTCATGTGCATTTGCTTCAAGGGATCAATTTGAAGAGAATGCGCATGAGCAGTATTGTTCCAGAACGATTCTGAGAAGAACCAAAAAAAACCAAAGGACTAGTGAGCCGAAACAGTTTTTCATCAACCGAATTGTCCTTGGATTCTTCTGAGTCTAGTTTATAAATTATATTTCAATAATCCAACCTAGTGAAAACACCGGAGATGATGCAGAAAAGCACTGATTTTCCTGAACACACTCATGATATGTTGTTCCTTTCCACCAGAAAATTATTCGCATTTACCTTCTCAAAGTGTAAACGCACCGAAGAGAATTTCGTTGAAGAAGGATTTATCATCGAGAAAATCACAGAATGTGTTTCATTACCACTGCGATGTCGAATCGCACTTTTGAAAAGGCATGAACAACACCAACAAAGTGTTCAATCTGTTTAATTCAGCACTAACTCTAGTCTCACTCACAACTGAGGTTGACTGTCAAAAACACCTATGGGTAAGGTCACATAACACCTACAAAGGTGAATAGTATGCTGGTGTTTACTGAAACTGAAACAATCAGGACACCAGATGGTGTTAGCTGGTGTGAGCTGGTGATCTAATTTTGTTTTTCACTATGCAGTCCCATTTTTGAAGCGACGTGATTGTCGCAAATTAAAATTTGTCAAAAGGACGGGAATGAACCTGCACGCCTTGCGAAAATTCAATCGCGATTTAGTTGCTGCCGAAGTCCGAAAATTCTTCGTGTGTGTATGTGTAATATTTTTTTGCAGTTTATAAAATGAAATGTCCGACAAGGAACAACACTTTTGGTATTAATAATTGGATAATTTCATCAGAACTCTTGTAACTTATTATTTTGTGACGATAAACTTATTCTTTTGTATCGATATAATTCACTAGGATGATGGTTTCTCTAGTCGGTATGAATTTTGTATACTTTTGCCTTCGATTTATTACTGGATGCAGCCAATACTGCTTTTTGGGCCGTTTCTTAAATTTGTCTCGTAAAAATAGAGCTACCACGGTTTCAGTAAAATATATGGTGTTATACTGAATGTAGTTGCGATCAACTTGCCGCAAGTGCATGAGCGTATGAAACATTTTCAATAAATTTTTTGGGTTTTACCAGAGATTATATACACTCGTTATACGATTATTCAGTCGCACGACATAAAATCGCATGTGCGCGTCTATCCTAACCTCGATATTCTACACTTTTTCAGTTGTATTGCAGAAAGCATCAGGTCGATTTCAGAAAGCGTCAATTGAATTTCAGAATAGTCACTTTTATTTCAGTGATTATCAATTTTATTCAGAATAGTGAGTTGAATTTCCTAGAAAGCGTCTAATAGTCCAATCAATGAATGATCAAAAAGAGGGTGGAGTAGTGGGAAATGGAAGGAACACAATTTTTGACTTTGAGACTTTGTTTGGACAAGTAAGGAGGTGAACATACTTAAAGGTCAGCGGGGTGCAGGGAGGCACGTAGAAGTATTTATTTGGTAGTTTACCATTCAACAGCTGGGGCCTATTACAGAATGGGAAATAACAACAACAGTGCACAAAACAGTGCACATATTCAATAAAAATATCAACTATATAAAAATATACACATATACCTATAAACAGTACATTAATTGCTTAGGAACGATGCGTATGAACTGAAAAACAAAACTCTGTGAGAGAAAAAAAAAGTTCACACACATCATTTCGAACATTCATGAACAGAGATCAATCAGAATAAATAAGTTTGTCAAGATAAAATCGTTCTTTTAGAGTCTGTTCGCTTGCAATGAAAAATATCTACTATATCCTGAATTAATAAGTAATCACGACATATTTTATAGATAGGTGAGTGGAGAAGTATATTGGTTTTAGCACAATGAAGGTAAAACGGAAACTATACATCGAAGCGATAAGATCATTGTATACAAAAGTAAAGCTAACACAATCTGCTATTTTATCTTGCCTTTATTCGGCCCTCAGTCCTACAAGAAGGTAATGTGAAAAGAAGTTGTAGGACATTGAATTTCCTTGAGGAATAAATATTAAAGTATGTATATTTCATCTTCAACAGATCAAATGTGTAAAATCTTTCGTATTTCTAGATATTCCATTGCTCTTGATCTAAGGCCAATATATATTTATATGTTCAAATAATATTTACAATGCATAAAAGTGGTATATAAAGAAATATGTTTTATACAGAAGACACATAAGTAGTTCTCGAAAAGTACAAAACTATTAGTGTTTTCAGAATTCCATCAAGGCACCTCCTATTCAATTCTAGAGAATAAAAATGCCGATAGAAAAGTGACAAGAAAATGTATTATTTATCTATCAAGAAGTGAAAAGGAATATGCGAGGGGGTGATCACGGCCAAAAAACGTGTACACTAAACTTCCTATGCGCCCGAACTTCCCAAACTTCCCCGAACTTCCTCGGACTTCCTTGAACTTCCTCAAACTTCCCCGAACTTCCTCGGACTTCCCCGAACTTCCTCGGACTTCCCCGAACTTCCTCGGACTTCCTCGAACTTCCGAAACTTCCTCGAACTTCCCGAACTTCCTCGAACCCGATACAAGGTACAATTTTTATGAATGGTGTTCCGAAACTATTGTGCCAAATCGAAACGAAAGATCCCCTCGAAATCTAAGATATCCATTCTCAAATATAGTCTATTGCAAATTCGCTTCATCTCCGAACAATTGTCTGATTATGTATGTATTTTTCTTAAATGTATATTGAAAACGCTTGTTTTTTCTGGATTCAAACAAGTTTACATCCATTACTCCGAGTATTATTCAGAATTCAATGATGAGAAAATTTGAATATATGAATGATTTTTTTCTATTTTCACCATAACAAAAATTAGAAGAAAAGGGACCATGAACTTGCTTGCTTACCATAATTAGAGAGCTGATTCCATCAATCTATCACACTTGGAGTCAAGTGGGAATGATTTGAAATATCGAGATTTCAAAACATATTATACGTAATCCGTTTTTATCAATAACGAATAGTTCCGATACAAAAACTTTCTAAATTTGAAAAATTTGAATTCTCACACTTTATAATATCTATGTTGGTAATCATTTCAGCTAGACATCAAGTATGATGGATTGATGATATAAGATCTTCAATGAAAATCTGAAAATTCAATCAAATACAGGGTACCTATTCCATTTGAAAACAAAACTTCGATGCGCATCTTTTTTTTTTGTAACACACTGTATAGCTCAAAATAATTGACCAGTTGATACTCGACTTGATAGGAAGGTAATTCACGACAGTTAAGATTTTCTTGAGGACTGAAATTCCATACAATAGCAAGTACTTCAAACAAAAATCGAACAATTTTTTTACTTTCTAATTCACCCTTTAATTGTGGCTAAAGATATACATTTTTTTACCAAATTTCTACTAGAATTATATTGTTTTCCTTATGTCAAAGTTTACAGAATTGATGTCCTGTTATAACGAGACATTTTTTGAGATTGAAATAATTAATTTTTCAATCAAACTGAATATCACAGTCTCAATACTCAAGGATACTACGTGGGTATGCGATAGAAAAGAGAATTGTGGTGGATAGAAGTTCGAAAATATACGACAATGAACGATATGACTATACGAATTCCATCAGACTTCCTCGAACTTCCTTCGAACTCCCTCAGACTTCCCCGAACTTCCTTCGAACTTCCCAAACTTCCTTCGAACTTCCTCAGACTTCCCCGAACTTCCTTCGAACTTCCTTGTGCCTGTACACCAAACTTCCCACGTGATCACCCCCTCGGGAATATGTAAAGCAGATTCAATTTAAGACATCATCAATTGTTTTTCAGAATATTGAGTTTGAAGGAAGAAAATGATAAAACTCTACATAAAAATATGTCCAAATCTCATTGGTTTCGAGTAACACTTTCCACTCAACAAGTACTTGGAGTGAAAACCCAAAATCCAATATGGCGCCTATAGGTGAAGAAATCCAAAGTTTAGTGTTGTATCTCTGACATCGAGAAGGCATTGGAAAACATGAGGACAAATGCGCAGATTTCTTTTTTGGAAAATTAATATTTTCCATTTTATTTATAAAAACAAAGTAAACAAATGAGTCTTCTCTAGGATATTCATTGTTCCGACTCAGTTCATGAATGCGATTTTTGAAAGTTGTACCAGTCTGACCAATGTATACCCTCGGGTAAGTTCCACAATTCAGTCTATATACTCCTGATTTATCATATTTGGGAAGTATGTCTTTATTATGAAATCTTTTATATAAGTCAAATTTTCTTTGACATGCATGCACAACTTGAAATCGCGATCCCCATGGTGGAGTTCGAAAACACGGCACCCTGGATATCGATTCAACTTTTTCGATGTATCGAGTTTTTACATCGATGTTTCGGGCTGATTATCGATGTTTGAGTAACATCGATATTATTTGCCCACCTCTAATCGCTCCCCTACAGGAGAAGGGCTGATGATATGAATGTATTTGGTGATGGACTCGTCAGCTAACTGCTACGCTTATTGGCTAAGCAAGCAGAAATGTTTGGATAAGGGGTTGCTGGCTACAAACGAATCCTCTTTGAAAATATACACACTGTTCGAGGGATCTGAAACCGACAGAGATTGGTCGAAGGAAAAAATCAACCTTGTTCGTTCTCGGAGACTTTACGGTGGCTTGAAAATACTAAAATGGGTGACGTAGCGTAGAATGCGTGTCATTGCAGATTCAAGAGATCTTTAAAGAAATGAACGTAGAGTCCTTAAGGTGGATTCATTGGAACATCAACTAAGAAAATTGAAAAATTCAGTCATCTGACAGAACAGAATTTCATCACAACCTATAGCATTTGAATATTGTTTGCATATGCTCAATATATTCAGTACCTACCCAAACGCTTCTATAGATGAAATGTCAAGTCTGCATTGAAAATATTGTTATTATTTCGTTAGGTACATGATGGAAATAACTATGGTGAAACTACTTGTCAATTGTTTTTCTCCCAAAAGTCTCGACGGGTAAAAATATTGGTGATACTTCGGAATTCGTGTGCAGGGGGCGCTTGGTGTCATGTCATTCGAGAGTTCAAGCACGTTCAAGAATTGATTTCGATGTTGATGTTATCAGATATATTGGTGATTTGCAGTGATTTGCGTGATTTGTGAGAATAACTGGGAACAGTGAGCATGAAAACAAGGATTCTGTTTGAAATATATCAACAACACAGTTTCATGATGCTTGCTTGTTGGCAAACAATTCAGTGCCACGTTCGTTTACTTTTGAATTTTGGAAGATTTTCTGGAGTATTTGGGTATAATTTCCCACATGAAAACGATTCATCAAGAAAATGAAGGAGAAGGTAGTTAGCAGCCATCAAGAGGAACAATCTATCAGTCTAAATCAAAAGGATATCTAGCATCTCAGACATTCCATATCAGGTACCTGATCAGTATTTTCAGTTCATCATATTATATTATGTATTGTAAAGCTGATGAAAATAGTGGTTTCATACAATCAAATAGGGAGAAGTCTATGTAACTATTCAGTTCATTATTTTGGTTCAAGAAGAATCACTTGAGATGAGTTTTTTATATAGGTACTGACTGAATTTCACACACTTTGAAAACATTGCCTATTTCTGATACAACATCTATAATTCAATCAACTTGTAGGAAAACCTAGTGCTTTTGAGTGATGAAAATCTCAAAATCATCCAGATCTTGTACAGAATGAAAAAATGAGAGCAGACTAAAGATCTAAATTGAGCAAAGAAGCATGGAAATAACCAAGAAACCTGGTAAGTTCTGAACATTTTCAAAAATCTCATCACCTATTTAACTCCAACCATAAAGTATTACTTTGTTTTTGATTTCATCTAGGTATACACACATCATGCCATTGTAAAATATGATGAAAAATACTCTAGATTTCTTTTTTATTTTATAGGGTTATGAAGAAAGTGTCCTGGGAGATGCAGAACAAGCATTTGCAATAACCATGTTGACTACAAACATCAAGAATTATTGGAGCCATTGAAATTGAATTCAGAATTTTCAGAGGACTATTGCACACAAGCAAATGTTGAAAGTTTAGAATGAAGAACTATCTATTCTTGATAAAATAGTTCATTAACAGTATATATTCATTCAATAATTCCTCCATAATATTCAGTGTATAATTTAAGATTCATTATGCTCATATGTATCATTACCACAAGAAACATGTACATAATATAAATCATAAATAAGAAATAAAGATATGAAAAAATGGTAAGTTGAAATAGATATGCTGATTTTTTGTGGATTGATTTTGAATCTTCCAATTTCTTTTATTTGTTTCAGCTCCTCAGGTTTGTGATATCCTTTAATATGAATTTAATTGAGTCTTTATTTTGATATCTTGAAAAAGAGATTGAGACAAAAATTGTAAGTTCATATAAAAATATCCATTGAATTTTTATATGGTAAAGAAATGTGCATTTTGTAATGATTTAATCATATTACATAAAGAAAACAAATAGTTCGATTCTAAGATTCAATAACCAAAAAATGAATGACCAAAGTATTGTTAAATTTCACATTAGCCATCATAAACAATGGTTTCCTGAATCTTGTATTTTGTGAAACCACAATGGAAACTGAACGGAAGTCATATTATTCACAAGATCGTCGTGACTTTTGCATATTCAAAAGGCCAAATGGAACCAACTAATTCCACATTAATCATAAGGGTTCCATCATCAAGTAGCTCAGCACTGGCTCTGTGAATGTTTTACCTAAAAGAAACTGTATATTACTCCCATGAATGAACTATATGGTTAAAACTTATAGAATGATGATATAAAAAAAAAGTATAATAAATTCACCTTTCCAACAATGACAATCTTTTAAAATCTTTGCCTACCTTGGCGACAAAACCTGCTGAAAAATACTCATGAGTATCAAGGGCTCATGTAAGAAACTGAGAACCCCTAAGTAGGATATATCAATATATGTTGGGCTTGATGGAATGCCATTTGAATCAGCAGTGCATACACTGAAGGGTCCAAATCCAATCAATTTCTTCTTAGATGCCTACAGATAAATTACAATAAGTTCTTCATATCTTAAAATGTTCTGGACAACTCAGTATTCACCTTTGACCAACGTCTCAGATTTCCAGCAATAATTTCTTGAAATATGAACTCTGCATGTTGAAGCACTGTTGAAACATGGTTTAAACAAGTTTAAACGCATACCAGACTTCTTTAACTATTGATTATTTTGAAAATGCACAATACATCAAGAAAAACCTCGAGATGTTTACAAACTGAGACAAACTGTATCTCATGAACCACAATCAATCTTCTTCTTTTTTCTTTTTCTGTAACCTTCGTCGTTTACCCCTGTTTTTATAAAATATTTTTTGTATTTGCTGTAAACTCGCATTTGGCATTTATTGTCCTAAATTAATTCCTGTTCTATTTTCATAAAAACTGACAAAAATAACAACTCGACATGTCATTTTGAATTTTTGACGTCTCGCCACCTGGTAGAATTTCTCATAAGTATCACCAATCCTTGAAAAACATTGGATATCATAGTAGGCTGGTGTCGAGAACTTTTTCCCATTCCCTCTATCATTGACTAGTTACACCATAGTGTAGTCATCTTTGTTAGGTATATCAGCAGAGGGCTCGGAAATAACATTTTTTCTGTATGATTCAAATAGTACTCTAACCCTTGAAGAACAGAAATGAGGAGATATTCAGAAAGGAGTTCAAGTTCGAAGAATGAACAACATATTATTCCCAAATCTATTTTAGGGAAAATGGCGAATCCGCATTTCATTAACTTCCGCCAAATTATACTCACTGATGGCCATAGCCAAGCTGATAAAGCTTTCTCTACCTGTTAATTGAGTAGGGAGTCGTGATGCTATAGATAGAAATATGTGCTCAGGAGTGCCTCGAAAGAAATACTCGAAGGGCAAAAATATATGTTCTATCAGATAGCCAAGCAGCATTAAAAGCTCTGAAGTCATACACTTGTGAGTGTAAGCTGACTTGGGACTGTAAGACAACTGTCAGCGAACAACCAGGTCACTTCTCGGCCCAGAGCCCTTCTGTGGACTTTCCAAAGCCCACCTGAGAGAAGAGTTCCGACGCTGGGAAGCAGATGAAATAAAATCTCACTGGAATAAAGTGCCAGGACAAAGACAAGTGAGCCTCTCGCCAAAGAAAGCTAAACAGCTTCTCGAGTTGGATAAAAAAGACTTGAAACTGGTAACGGGACTCCTCACTGGACACTGCCCTCTGAGGTACCACCTCAAAAAGATGGGTGAAACAGAGAGTGATGATTGCCGCTACCTACTGCGAGAACTTCGCTGAAACTGCAGAACATTTGCTTTGCGATTGCCCAGCACTCTTCTGCAAGAGGCTCAAGTTTCTGGAAGAGGCCTTCTTAGAGCCCTCCGATGTCAGGAACCTAGCTGCCAGGAAACTAATGAAGTTCGCAAGAAGCCTCGGAATCCCGGGCCTCGAATAGACTAAGGGTTATGCATAAAAGATCTAATAGGTCGAGGTGCTTGAGAGGCTGCATTGCCTTAACGACCCCCCTACAATCTACAATCTACAGGGAGTCGTGCTTAATATCACCTATAAAACCGTATGTATGATTTAGACTCCAGAGTACTGGTAGAGGACGTTAGCTATCTGCCATATTTGGAAATGCAAATATTTATTGAATGGTTCTTTCAATGTATTCAAATTATCTCATCAATTGGTGATGCATTTCATGTCCTGTTGGGTGAACTTCTATTAATTTTATAGGCGATTTTGTTTATATTGAATGTTGACTATATTTTACCGTATAATTACCCGAATTGATGATGCCAAACATTGTTGTATGTGCAAAATAAAATGATTCGTCGATGCTTCCTTCTGTTCTTGTAGTAAGACGTCCATATCGCTTTCCGTTTATCCTTTAGAAACGATTGCGCTACACAGCAGAACGCAGCACATTCAGACATGACATTGTGGGGAATTGAGGAATTCATCTAGGTAATTCTTCCCATGAAAGCCAAGTACCGGTTCTTCTATCTGTTGACAATATTCATTTATTTATTTATTATCAACAACGGGTTATATCCTTTTCACAACATATAAAACATGATACTAATACAATACAAACTGAATATCTATAGAATCAATTTTCTTACTCCAGCAATGGATTAACACTTATACTACATTCATTTACATACTACTTACACTACATTACATTGATTTTAAATGAATTTGACTATTCAATTCTGAACTGCTGTTGCAATATTCATTACTTAATCCAACAAAACGTGACATAGTACCTACTATTATATTGACCATAATTTGTGCGATGGTATGGAACTTTGAATAATTCAGAGTTACGGGCAGGTCTGTTGGGAACTTTAAATTGAACCAAATGGAGCAATGGAGGATAATCTATCTCCCCAGATAGTATCTTATAGATAAACAGGGTGTCCCAAAATTACATAGAAATATTCAAGCTGCAGATCTAGGAACAAAAATAGTAAAAAAAGGTCATATAATCATGGGTCCAGAAATGCCTCTTCAAAGGGTTTTAGTCATTTAAAGATGGCCATGATGGAGGTTAATATTTTCGAAAAGTTTTGAGGTAAAGATAAGAAATTTTTTTCCATGTATTATGCCCACTTCAAGAATCTTGAAAATATTTTGAAATTTTGTTCAGGGGCATACATCGAACGTGTGATGTTGAGATTCTTATATATTTTTATTAATTTGCAAAAAAATTCATCAATAAAAAAGTTGGGGGGCCCTTGAACAAAATTACAAAATATTTCCGAGATTTCTGAATTGACCATGAAAAGTTAGGTATATAGACAAAATGTTATTTCATCTCAAAGGGTTTCGAAAATATTTGCAAAGAACTCATGTTTATGAAAACTTCTTTTACTATTTATGTTCCACGAACATGCAGCTGAAATATTTCTATGTAATTTCGGGATACCCTGAAGTATGAGAGTAATTGAATCAGACCTTGTTCTACTATTTTCCAAGTTAGTATTATCCAAATTTTGCATATAATTGTTATGCATCAATAATATGTTAAAACCCATTCGTAGTTTTCTTTCGAAGAAATATTTAACTGAACTACCTCAAGTCTTCCAATGAAGTAGGGTTAAATGTAGAAAGCTACACGGAAAAAAATGATTCGCTACAGGTACTAAAATATAGGTCAACGCAACAAAAAAATTAGTACCTATAGAGACAGCAAAAAACTATGTGAAAGCAACAAATATTTCCTCCTAATAATTCTTTGCAGGTACAACTAATCCAACTGGTGTCGGAAGCAAACCAAACTTCCGACATTTTGGCTGCATGTAAGAACATTCCTAAGCTGTTATTACTAATATATTTCGCAGCAGTAGCAAATATTTTCAGGTATGATTACATAATGCTCTTGCTATAAGAAACACTATACCAAATACTTCCAGCCAAATATTTTTGCTCTAGTAGCAAATACTACTGCGTTAGTAGCAAGTATTTTCAGGTATCATTATGAATGCAATTGCTGTATTAAACATTGTAGTTGACACTCTGAGCCAGATGTGTTTGCACTAGTGACAAATATTAGTGCTGTAGGTAACAGCATACTAATTTTGCACCAGTAGTGAGGTTTTCTAGGTATTATTGCAAATGCATCAGTTGTAATAAAAGACGAAACTCTGGGAGCTGGAATAATGTTACACCCGGTATAATATAGAAACATTACTTCAGGAAGGTCCACTAGAACAACAATTTCTGGTGAACTCTCAATTTGCAGTTTATCTCCGAGAAGTGGTATACTATTTTTTTCATAGACGATTGATGTAATGATTATCCCTCAAAATTTGTATGATGATCTGAAAAAAAAACGTAAATGAGAATAATAAACCTAGAATATACTTTGTCACATCTATATAGGGTTTTTCACCTCATCAGTGATTACAACATAAATGTATAGTACCCTCAGTGAAATTTTGAAATCATACCTTCAAATTTTTGCCTCAGGTGTCCGAATCCCCACGATTTCAAGAGCTCTTCGACAGACATCAAATTTTTCCATTTTTCACATATATTGTTTCTGAAAGTTCTAAACTATACATTATTATTTGCATGCAGAAGAAGAACAACAGCAAGCAGGACACTGTTAATACTCTCAACAGTCTCAACTCAACTAAAGACAAAGATCGATGCGTCGTTATTAAGAATTCGCACAAAAGTAGGTCACGCCATTCCATGTAGCCAATCAGGACGCTTCTTTCTTGTTGCCATGTGAATTTTAGCAAATTTTATTTGCACCACCACAAAGTTACCCAGGCGCTCTTAGCAAATTGAATTTGCTCCATTCGAGTCCTGAGATTTTTGCGGTTGCGCATACCAAAGTTCAATACATTGATTGACGTTGTTTAGGTTCGATACTTAGTAAATAATAATAATAATAATTATTATGTTAATGACTTTGCGTGGTGACGGATCATTGACAGCAAATAGATAATTGGGTAAAAATGTTTGCTGTGTTCATTTTCAAAACCGTGCATGATTGGAAAATAGGTGATTTCATTAACTATTCCCACTTGAACATATGGATATATACCCAGCAAAAATAATAGTTCACCCGAATCCAAACTTCAAGTAGGTAGTCTTTGCAAAAAAAACTGTCCAATGTTACAGAACTAATATGCTATGGCAGCATTGTTGGTGAGGGATTCGAGCCAACAAATTATTATAGCTGGATATAAATATAATTCCAGTCCCTACAGCAGATTGATTATAGCATTTTCAATTATCATTTGTGACAAATGCATATTCGTAATGATGGCATAAATGTTTCATCTACACCTAGAAATGTTGTTGTGAGAGCAAATATCTCACCAGCAATTCTGTTTGTGTTATGAGTAGCAAGTGATTTTTTTCCGTGTAATACCTAGCTATTTGAATTCGAATCAATTTCAGAAGCAACGGTAGTGATTGCACGATTGCACTCGATGATTCTTGCAGAATTATTCAGACATGTCATTAAGCGAAGATCGAGTGGGAACTTGAGTCGAGTCCATTCATTCCCTTCAGAATTTTCAGGCGATTCAGCTCGATAAAATTGCAGTCGTCTAATAGGATTGGAATATTTTCCGTCGTATCCCCATACGACTATTGGGTGATGTATGTGAATGCGGGGTTTTATAGGGGATCCAGAGGCACCGAGTGAATTGAGATAATATTGTCCAGAATTGGATTAGTTTCGGGATTAGGCTTTGTCAATCAGACCGAAGAAACAATCTGATGGTGGTGAGTCAGGGATTATCAAGAATTATTTAATTCAATGATATCGGTAATCCTACTTGGCCATTCTCATGAAACTTGATTTTTCATCAAAATTGAAAATGAAGCGTCACGATATTTCATACAGTGAATAGTAAATATTAAATAGTAAATAAGTAGTAAATAAATTTATTGCACTCTCACATCACAGAAATGTACAAGCTAGTCACATAAACAAAAAAATATATATACCGACTAAGGGGTATGACGGTTTAGATAGTCATCAACTGAATATGGCTCCAGATCAAGAAGACATTTCATGAGTGGCTTCTTTAATGACCTAAAGTCATTCACCTCTTTCAGAGGTGGTGGTGAATTATTGAAAAGTTTGATAGAACAGTATAGAGCGCTCCTCTCAACATAGGACAATCTATGAGCAGGGACGTTGTAATTGTTATGTCTTGTGTTGTGTGAGTGCTGCATTCTGAATTCTTCAAAATAGTGTCTATTCAAGAATATAAAATTAATACTTTCAAATATATGTAATGCCGGTACAGTGAGCATATCTAACTGTTTAAAATGACTTCTGCATGAAACTGAATATCCAAGTTCTTGCATTATGCGGACTGCTCTTTTTTGGATTCTGAAAACTCTCTCAGCATCACTACAGGCACCCCATAGAATGATACCATAACGAGCAAGAGAATGAAAATTAGAGTAGTAGAATGATTTGACAATGTTACTATTTGAGTTTTCAACTAACACCCTGATGCCATAGCAAGTCTGACTCAGCTTGGAACATAGGTGATTAATATGGTAGTTGAACTTTAGGGTTTCATCTATGATAATACCTAAAGATCTGATGCTTTTTGAAAATGTGATTTTATGTCCATTCAGAACTATGTCATCAGGTGTAGGCCAATATTGATTTACTTTGAACATGACAATGTTAGTTTTATCTGGACTCATTACCAGTCTAGAGTTGGAGAACCAGTTTTCTGTAGCTGTCATTAGGGAGTTTGCATTTGAAATGAGTTCTGGATAAACAGGTGCTGTGAGAAAGAGTGTGCTGTCATCAGCATAGTTAATTATAGTATTATTCTGGTCGGTAAGTGATGCGAGGTCATTTAAAAAGATTATAAATATCAAGAGGCCTAGAACGCTGCCCTGTGGCACTCCCATAGACACATCCATGGGCATCCATGAGATAATGTAGGTAACATAGTTACCTACATTATCTCTAATCTTCACAGAGTGCTTTCTTTCTTGTAAGTAGGATGCGAACCATTTCAAAGCGGTACCTCTAATGTCATAGTATTCAAGTTTAGTTAGAAGAATTGAAAAGTATATGCAGTCGAAGGCCCTGGACAAGTCCAAGAAAATTCCACAGGCTATCTATCTATCTAGAGAATTATATATTTTAGTAGTGAGTTCGAATAATGCTGTTCCAATACTCCTGACTCCAAGAGAACCATGTTGGCTATTATTGAAAAGATTATGATTTTTGAAGAAAGTAACAATTTGTCTAGATACAGCAATTTCGAGAAGCTTTGAGAAAAAGTAGGTACATTTATTTCAGCCACCGTCCAACTGAACAGTATAAATATCTAATTGGAAAAACAGCTCTTCTTGTAACTACTGAAATGCAATTACACAGCGGAAAACTTTTAATGTTGGTGGTAACAAAGTTAGCGAAACACGTCTATGGTAAAACTGTGCTCATATGACTATATCATGCCAAAGGTTCAGAAACGAGGTTTCCTAAAATACCCGAGAAAGGATCAGAGTGATTAAAGCTATGTTACAATAAATTAAAACATAACCTGTATCATCAGCTGGTTTGTACTCATGTCATCCCGTTGTCTGGATTTCTTTGGTGATCCCACTTTGAGGTCACATCTACTTATCGTTTGTATTGATGGATGAAATTCATTGAAAGTCATATCGTTGTCTTAGCCCTGTTTAAACTGGTATTGAGACCAATAGTATTCAGGAAAACTTTGGATATCATCAGATAATCTACCTTTAGAATATATCTGGAGGAACTTTGATCTTAGTCAAAACATCTAATCAGATGTGAGATAAATTCATTATTCATCACCAGGTCTTCTGCATGATACAAAAAAGTCACAGCTCAACCATAGGACACGTATTCACTTGGACTATTCGGATATCTGATCAATTTTCAATCTACAGCTATACCTAAAGTTTCCTGTACTTGGAATGAGATAGCACAACATCCTCTTTATTAGCGTACAAAGGGTTCGTTGAAATTCAGCTATAGTTCTCAACAGATACCCGTTAATAAACTTTAATTAAATCCTTTCATGGGAGTTTCCCAGTTCATAACTTTCCAAATTACTGAAACATGATATCGCAATTGAATATTGTATTGTTGTCCACCTTATTGGGATACATTTCAAAGAGGTTGGCAATATCAAGTTCATATATGTAACACTATCTGAGGTACATATTCACTTTTCTATCAGTACTTGCGGTTTCATCAGAAATTAACATACTAATTCTGAGGTATAGGTCGATTTCCGCTTCACTAAACATCCTCTATAATCATGCTTATTGGAAAAAAAGGTTCTTCGACCGTGTATGAAAAAGTCATAAAGCACACTATCATCTTATATATATATGGAAAGTGTTGGAATTCTACGCTGGCATGTATGGATTGAAATAATTATATTTGTCTTTCACTGTATGCGTTTCTCACACTATATACAGTCATGTTTACCGACAAGGTTAACGAAAACTGCCATCATGGTGAGATTCTGCCCATTTTCGGATATAAGGAGGATTCGTAACTATAGAATTTCAGTGTATCAATGAAACATAACATTTGAATCCACTTTGATGAGAATTAGGGGCTCATCGTTGATACTGAAACTATTTGTACTACATGGCTCATGATTTTGATAGCGGGTGACATCATCCAAAACTTGCCACCAAAGAGTACGCAATTACATCTCATGTTATATGGTCTTACTTTACATTTGAGATGAACTTATATTTCTCTGTTGATGTCAATATTATTTTACTCCTGTATTTTGGGTTGCATGCACTGGCAATAATGTATAATGGGTGAAATTTCAAACATCTTTCATATTCAGTTGTTAAATAATAATAAATTTGTTTGATGTGCATTTCGTTTCCCGCGAATAAAGAAAATATATATATATTTTTATGGTCGCAGGAAAAATTGTGTAAAAAACTGGTTGAAAAACGTATCGTTGATGTCGTCTTGCTTTTGATTTTTCATAATTCGATAATGTTAGAACGCATTGATGAAAAAGATGAAGTGATGCATAACCCGAGGCATAACCTCTAACTTTTTCAATTGTAGTTTAAAAGGCGTCAAGTTGATTTCAAAAAGTGTCAATTGTAATTCAAATTAGCCAATTTGATTTCAATAAGTATCGAATGTATTTCAAATTCATCAATTCAATTTGAAAATGCGTCAATTTCATTTCAATAGAGATAATTTAATTTCAAAAAGTATCAAATAATGTATTTTGAAATTATAAATTCAACTTCAAAAGGCGTCAATAGTAGTTCAAATCAACTAAATTTAAAAAAATTCCATTTGAATTTCTAAATCCATCTTTTCGAATTTGAATACTAATCATTTTTATTTCAAAATCAGTCTACTATAATCTGATATGTGATTTATAATATATATCAGGAACCAATACCAGGGGGAATGAAAATATCACCTAACACCATCTAACCTTCGCCTGTGCTTTTTCAGTTCTGAAATTCAAATGATGCATTACGAAATACAAATGACTATTTTGGAAGTTTCATTTTATGCAGAATTTGTTTTGTACAAAAGTTGCATTAATGTTATTCTTGCTTGTTTCCCTTTCAATTGGCTCTCACTTTTCTCCTCAAATGATGATTGTATACAATTTTTCATGTAGATTTCATATATGTAAATAGAAAAACAGTTGAAGATCTAAAAAAAAGTTATAAGCACTGAATTAATTTTTTCAAATGAAACACCTCATTTATTTTGTTACTATAAGATAGAGTATAGTTTTCTGATTTCAAATATGTATACATATATCATGTTATCTCTAATAGATTTCTAGATATTTGACGCTGAACTTCAGATTTTATACGGACCCTTTCAGCTAATTAGGACATAGAGTACCTATGAAAATAATTGAAATATCTGTTGTCAAATTGATGAATGCTATAATATGTCATAGATATCGAGATATTTGACGTTTATATTCGGATTTTATCTGTATTATCTCTCGGGTTAGGAAAAATAAAATAGTATATTATGATACAAGTTTTATAAGACGCTATTTTGTCGCACGCGTTGTTTGGAGTAGGACGAGCGAAGCGAGGAGTGCTCCAAGTGAACAAGTGCGACAACATGTCTTATAAAACGTGTGTCATATGCAATTTTTTCAATTTTGAATTGATTTGAAGAAAGAAATGGATTTAATATCGATGAATAACAGAAACATCTTCGATTGGTAACAATGATGACATTGAAATAATTGAAATCTGAAGCACAAGCGTAAAGCCCAGTTTACAGTTGAGCGAATTTGATTATTGCATTACCAGCGGTGAAAAATTCAATGTTGTTATTGTTTTTATTGGTCAATTTAAATCAAATTAGACTCTGACTTGAAATTTACCAATTAAAACATTGAGTTTTTCACTGCTCATATCACCAAATCCAAATCGCTCAGAAGTAAACTGGGCCTAACTCTTCTGACTTTCATTTGACAGTTCGATTGTACCAATCTCCCAATAATAAAAAATGCGTATCGAAATAGAGGCTATTTCGACACGCATTTGCGTTGCACAATGACTTCATTATACAACCAAAATAGAAAAACATATTTATTTTCAAAGATTTCCAGATATAGTGCTTCCACATAATTTCACATATTTCTCTAGCGGTAAAAATCAGCTCTCTCAATGAGGCATGCGCTATATCATATATTTTTCCCTATCACTAAAAGCCATTAAGACAAATAATCTCACAAATAACTGTCATATTGGCGAAAGGTGCTGAGCAATACGCTACCTAGCGGTGACTCGTAAAAACACTCGAAGTAGGATAACCACTGAACGCTCTGATGCCATATATCTATTCGCTTCTGATGTGAAAGGTGTACTTCCAGCAGTTTTTCGAGAGATGTTCTGGTGAAATACATGTGAAATCTTATCGTTTCTTTCGTTTCAGTTATTGTTTGGTGTCAAAGACACCTATGTCACAATGACACAAATATCAAAAATATGAAAACAGGACAACAACGATACCACTTCGAAAAATTCGAGTTGTTACCATGAGATAGTGCTACGAGTTATTTTTTATCGCGAATTAGAGCATTTATCAATTTGACAACAGATATTTCAATTATTTCCATATAGCTACCCAGACCATCCATATCCTAATTAGCTGAAAGAGTGCGGGTAAAATCTGAATTTCAGCGTCAAATATCTCGCAACCTATTGAAGACAACATGATATATGTATATATATTTGAAATCAGGAAAATATACTCTATACAGTGGATGGAACATTAGAAGTATCTGGAGAACAGAAAGACAGATCATTTCGAAAATTTGTGGTCGTCGATAATCAAACTTGCACTATCCGCCTAAAATATTTTCATCAATACAGTGTTGCCGCTTCTATCGAAAAGTAGCAACAACTTTGTTATTTCAAATGGAACACCCTGTATTTTATTTCATTTTTAGATTCTTCCTGAAGAGCTGATTTCGGCAATGTATCATACTTGCGAAATAGCGAGAAATATTACAGAGATATAGGGTGTGAAAAATCGAGATTTTTCAAGTTTAGGAATTTTTTGTGTCGAAACTATTTATTTCTGCTCAAAACGGCTTACATGTCCCTATCTTTACTTTTCATTTACTATCTACTGACATTTAATAGAAACAAATAGAGGGTGATGCAAAACTCAAAATTCTGAACCACCCGTATTTGTTTCAATTAAATATCAAATGGAAAGTTGAGATAGGGACATGTGAGTCGTTTTGAGCAAGAATGGATAGTTTCGGTACAAAATATTCCTAAATTTGAAAAATCTCGATTTTTCACACCCTATATCTCTGTAATCTTTCACGCTTTACCCCAAGTATGATGTATCGACGAAATCAGCTCTTCAGGAAGAATCTGAAAATGAAATAAAATATAGGGTGTTAGATTTGAAATAACAAAGTTGTTGCTACTTTTTGATAGAAGCGGCAACGCCGCAACGCTGAAAGTATTTTAGATCGATAGAACAAAACTGATTACCCACGAAATCTAATTTTCATGATAATCCCAAGTCCTGTTCTCCAGAAACGTTTTACCTACCATCGAACGTGAGTCACCCTGTATATAGGCTGTTCCGTTTAAAAAATATATTTGGTGCTCATAACTTTTTCTTCAGACCTTAAACTGTTTTTATGTTCACATTTATGAATTCTTCATGAAAAATCACATATAATTTTTTGAAAAACAAAATTGAACGAAAGATAAAAAAGTTAAAGGGGGGTTCAAAATATACGTAAAGACCCTGATGTACTACCATCATCGGAACACCCTAATAGCTTTCCAGCTCTCCTCCATAGCCATTTCGATAATGCAGATTATACGGAATATTTTCCAATCAAATGCTGCCGACTCAGATATGATTTCCACACGAGATATCCGCGAATTCCGACCGTTAATAAAATGTCAGTCTATTGTGCGAATTCGATGCGAGATCGTTCAGCTAATCGAACTTTTCGAAACTATGCGACCCCCATCGCCCGAAATACGGACCATGAGGCCCTCCGGAGCAATAAAGTGGCCGTATTCGATGAAATTAATGGCGGCGGTGTGTATATTAACGCCGTTAAATAGGTGAGGATCGGTTTCGCGGACACGATCCCAGTCGTAATTACAATAAATTTCGGCCATCGATCGCGACAATTTCGATGGCCATTAAAACAACATCTTCCGGAGGAGTCGAGTGCGAAGCGAACGTCGCTTCGGAGATATAACGACTTTTTGTCGTCATTTGGCTCTTAAATCCTCCGAACAATAAAACCACTCAGTGTTGTTCCAGGATCGTTTTTTTTTTCGTGCGTTATTTGTCAGTTGAAAAGTGCACTTCAGATGCCAACAGTGCACATTTTTTGTAATAGATTTATGGTACTATTTCATGAACTTTCCACGCATGCGCCATGCGCGGGGAAATTTACAGTGATGATAGACTGCTTGAGGAAGGATTTATTATTTTATTAATTTATTTTGTCAATCATAGAAATAGGTATGATTTGCTAAAAATGTATACTGATTCACTGAACATGTATTTCAATAATACTAACTCAAACAGAACTCAACAAGAAACTGGATTTACACAAGCTTATTCGAGAGCATATTAAAACAAATATCAATCTTTTTCGGAATTTATGGTTTGTAAAGAATTTCGGGTAAAATTTCACATTTTATTACGCCATTCTAGTGACTCCTTACTATCTTATATAAACGAGATCAATGTAGAATTTGGTTGGTAGAATCCTTGGACTCTTGAAGAATTGAGATAAAAAACAAAACTGTCAAGTGTCAATGGTCATTGACATCAAGCTGACATCCGACAATCGAAATTATTTGAATTTCTTCTACTTCTACTTCTCAATTCTCATCAATGACATATTATTAACAGATCATTGCATTCAACAGATTTTAAGCAATATTTGGTAACCATTGTAGCAAATTTCAATGAAAATGAAAAGGTGCACTTTGTGAAGGAAATAAGGAAAGTGGTGCCGCAGTGCGCACTTAGTTGAAAAATGGCGTCAAAGTGCACAATTGTATGCAGCCAGGAACAACACTGAACCCACTAGAATAGTAACACCCCGAATTGCCTGAAGCCAACATGAAATTCATATTCATATGTTTTTCCCCCACAGAGGTTGCCACATCGTTATACATTTGAAAGTGATAATCATTCCATTTCCACATTTTTTGAGGCTCCCAAATATATATATATATATATCCTTCTGTTGGTACTTGAGTCATATGGGTGTATCAAAAGGTATGTATTCAATGTTCGTCATATAATACAGTGCCTCATTTATAAATATATATAAGTGGTATATACTTCGAGATATTGAGGACAGTTATTTTTTTAAACTTCAACACCCTGTATAGCGGAAACTAAGCGTTTGCGGACCTATGTTTATAGAACTTTTTTCTCGTCTCAATGAGCACAATGCCTCATTGAAGTTAGGCAAAAAAAAACTGAAACACCCATGTAGACATTAGGCAATATTTCTGTTATTTGTACGTGATTTTTAGTTTTGGGTTATTTTATAGTATTTATAAACAATGTGTCTAAACCCCATTAGTTACGTAAATGATTCAAAATGGGTGAGAACAAGAATTTATTTTAATTTATTTTGTTATGATTTTATTCTGTTTGATTCATTTTGATATTTTAGTCGACAAATGAAAGTGACTTCTAAAGTTCAGTTTTTAACTTCATTTCAAGCATCTATTTACCTACTTTCAAAAAAATTAATGGAAAAACATGATACAAAATGCCTCAAGGGGCGCCAAAATCCTTTTTTTCAAACAGGCGCCAGTAGCCCTTACGGGTGCCCTGCTTCTTTAGGTACTGTTTTTGTACCTAGAATCTGCAGTTGAAATATTTCTATGTAATTTCGGTGCACTCTGTATAGTCAATGCTGAGACTTATCATCGACGTGTTCGAATGCAGTTCCAAGAGGATATAATTTGGATAGGCCATTCGAATACGTACAAACAGGCGTCGCGACGGCCTGAATTGCGGTCTAATATCCAGCTGAATACGCTGAACGTCTGCGCTAATTCTGCGTGGCAGTTCCCCAATTGAGTTACTGCCGACCGTGGATAGGACAAAGTCATTAATTCGGATGCATAGACTTCTAGATAACTGGCTCGATATTAGTCACTACTATGGTGTGGATTCTCATTCAATGAGCTGCGATAGTTTATGCACTATAGGCCATTGGAGCATGTTCTGGTGATTCATGATAGGTACTTGGATCTCGAAAATCAAGACAGCAAGAATTTCGGTATTTTCACTGCCGTTCATAGGAATTACGGAATTATGGGAGCCACGTATTATATGTTTATTGATGAAATTCCAACTTTCATCTCGAAAGTTTGTCTTTTATCTAACCTAACCTAACCTAAAATACTTGCTATGACAAGATGCCAACAGTTCTGAAATATATCGACAGAAGACGGACTCAGATATCATCGATTTTTCTGGTATATCTCCAGAAATCTTTGAAATACGCTTCTTTACCAACTTCCTTTCTATATTTCACCAAAGTAATATGACAAATACTCGAATTCGAATAGCCTTGCGAGAGCCCTGTGTATCATTATTATTGAATGTGGAAAAATCTTACTCATGACTTCTTCGTTTCGTTTCCAAGAATCCTGTTTTCCTCACCTCCAATAAAGTTAATTGAAATATTTTTCATGCTCCAGTCATTAGTAAACAATTGTTGACGAGGAAGATATAACTTGGTATTTTCGATAAATTATTTTCAATATCTGGCTAGTTACATCGAGTGATGTCGTCTTCCTTTGGTCTATAATAAATAATTCCTTGAACCGGAATGAATTACCTTAGTATTTTGGGAAAACTACCCCCATCTTTTTTTTATTTGAATGTATAATTTTGTTCAGTGCGATAATTATTTTCAATCAGGCTATCAGTCTATTTCAGGGATGGGCAAATTAGGTCCATGGAGTAGCTCGTTTTATCTTACATACTTCCACTTCCATCGAAACCTGTTCAGCCCTCGAATTCTATTATTGTTTCATTCACTTGAAACTGTTATCATTTTTGTTGAGAATGCATTACTTGCATAATATTATTCAATATATATTTTACCCTCCACAACTCTTAGTTTCTTCAATTCGGTCCGTCAAGTTTCGAAAAGTTGTTCCTATATTTCTGGTCTACACCTTTTCCAGTTGTAAAATGTTTTACAGAATAGCGAGTTTGATTTCAGAAAGCGTCAATTGTATTTCAGAATAGTCAATTGCATATCAGAAAACAGAGGTTTATTGTGAGCACTTCCGATTGTACCAGAAATGGACCGCCACTTCGTTATTTTGAAAGAGAATATATGATTATATTGTTCGATTTTCGAAAAATTTTTGATATACTTCATGCAAGTGTAACTGTTTCAGAAATATTCCAAATTTTAAGTTGAAAATTCCGTATGCAGGCAGTTTTTTTTTATTTCTGTACAGGATCATTTATTTTTTATTATTTATCAATTTCTTCGTAGAAGAAGACCGAATTCTGTTTCTGAAATAAAAATGACGCTTTCTGAAACACATTTATTGATATTTTCTGATATACAAATGACGAGTTCTGATATTCAATTGACTATTCTGAAATTCATTTGACGCTTTCTGATATTGAACAGACTATTCTGAAATACATTTGATGCTTTCGGAAATTAATTCAACTAATCTGAAATAAATTTGATGCTTTCTGAAATTCAACTAACTATTCTGGAATACAATTGATACTTTATGATGTACAAGTGACTATTCTGAAATTCAA
This sequence comes from Chrysomela aeneicollis, assembly GCA_029955515.1. NCBI lineage: Eukaryota > Metazoa > Arthropoda > Insecta > Coleoptera > Chrysomelidae > Chrysomela > Chrysomela aeneicollis. The sequence goes on along the minus strand of JARUHQ010000009.1, from coordinate 5,405,792 downwards.
TGGACGCATTCTGAAATAAACCTGATAGTTTCTGAAACAAAACTGGATAAGGTGTAGTAGGAGAAATGCCCGTTTTCACTTTTAATCACTGAGAGTTTAAATATTTTAATCGCTGAGGGATTAAAATTGGCTTTTCACTCCCTCAAATGAGAGATCAAAAGTATCTTTTTTATTCTAGAACCATGTAATATCTTTCACATGAATCACATTTGAGATATTCATAAATATATATTCAACTGCTTCTCGGATTAATTTGCTTTCCAATAGATAGTTTCATGTTATTCAAGTGTATCTGCATTTTTAGTAATACGTTGTTCAACAGAGTCTAAAGCTCAATTTATAAACTCTGCTGCCGTAGCTACAGTTGACGTTCCAGTTACTGTTCGTAGATGGAATGTGCAAAAAATAAACATCTTCATAAATTCCACAGCTGACGCAGGTGCCGTCAGATATCTTGTACCTAACGGCAACGTCAACGGTAGCTACGGCAGCGGAGTTTATAAATTGAGATTAAGGGTATAGATTTCCAAACGTTCTGAATCCTGAACAATAAAGTAGAATCCTATACAATCCATTATTATTCTTTTTTCGATCAGAGGCTGTCAAAAGAGCCAAATAAAGCGTCCCCGCATGTCTGGTTCAGACGTCTTCTTGACGCAGAATATATGAGCTGATTTGACTTCCAGATCGCGCAGTGATATACCGCTGCGCGATTGTTTGCCTTCTCGATATTTGACTAAATAACAGGCTGATATTAATCTTTCAAAGAAATATATATTTGCTGTTTGCATATCCCGAATGTTCGAATCGTATTTGGTTTCCGAAACCTCGAAGGGGAAAAGTTGATTGAAAGAATTGCTCTATAACGAGGATACGAACGTATACACAACAAAATGTTGTTGTGATGCTGAAAAGACCGTCATATATACAGGCTGTTACAAATACGATTACATGAATGGGGATCTTGAAAACTGTCACAGATACAAAAAAGTTTGAATGGAGGCAAAGTTGCGTAATCAGGAGCAACAAGAAATCCGAAAACTCTACTATTTTGGGAGATATCAGGAAAGAAAGAAAGAACATCGATTTCGTTTTTAGTTTTCACAGATGGCTTCAATCGAATATGTTGGTGTTCAATCATATTTATATTTTTTATATTATTATGCATAATGAATCTACAATCGTGTTAGAGGAATCTCAAGCCGGGTCCAGACTATGTAAAACAAAACATGCGCAAAGGCGCTGGTCTATGGGCCCACTGAAATATAACCAATAACTGGAATGCCAAAGGAACTTCTCAAGCATAGACCCTTTTGAATCTCGCGCAGACTGAAAATTAATCAAGCCGGGAGCATGCGCACTATTACTGTAACCAGGTCTTTACAGCCTTTGGTACACAGACCACCTGGACTGTGCTTTGGGACCAATTATCAACATTAACATCTCTGAAGAAACATTACATAAAGAATTATCTAAATTAGCAGTTTCAGGGTGAAACCAAAGTTTTTGGAGCGAATTATGGAAATCATTATACAACCGAATTAAATCGAAACTGGTGGTAGGATTTTTTCATATTTTTAATCAATCAAATGTTTTATCGCCTTGATTGTATATTTCTTAACGTTCTTTAACTATTCCAAGTATCTATGTATGTATCGTTTTATGTGTATGTAAAATTCATCAGCGACGAATAAATTCTATTCTATAATCCTTGTCCTACAGTAAATAAGTTTGTGATCAACCAATCTTTGTAATAATAATTTCAGTTCCTGTGACACAATATGGTAAGTAAACAGTCAAAAAATACTATTTCCATATAGAATAAAGCACATTATATTATAATATATGTATTTATTCTAAACTACACAGCACTAATCACGTCGCACCCCGAAATTTTGCCACTGTTGAAATCCGAATAACTTCTCTCTGCTTTGAACAATTTGAATTCTGTTTACACTGTTCACTGGATAGTTGACAGAGGCTTTTGAGGACCAAGATTCAGCCCGGGAACTGAATCACGTTTCAGTCGCTTTTTATCACCAGAAGTTATATGATGACATCAATGATGATATGTTCTTCACAAATCACATTTCCATAGCCCAAAGACTCGATATTTGGATATCTCCCAATATCTAGCTTCCATTCATGAGCAATGTATATTCTTAGTTAAACTGAAAATGGGTGATTTTAAGATAAAATAATACAGCTCAAGTATAAGTATCAATCTCAACTCACCAAAAAAAGGTTAAACTAGAATTAGTACTGCAGTTTTTGCATTGCAGCAATGCTCCTTCAACCTTGTTTTGTTTATGAAAATGTTATCGAACTATCAAACAGGGCAAATTGACGATATGGAACAACTTCTCTTTGATTTGGATTTGGCGAATGACCATTTACCACTTGACCAGTGAGAATTAACACGAAACAAAAAGTGCAAAGCCGCGTCTGATTTAGTTCATCTTATCACAGACGTTCGTCATCAAATGTATATACAGTTGTAGTGATCAAAGACATGATTTTCGTACCTTTACTTTTACTGCGTCGGCGCATAATCTGAAATCTCAGTTCGCATAGTTGGGATCATAAGTTCCCCGCGCATTTACCTATATTAGCGTCCCAGTTATTGGTTATATTTCAGTGTATGGGCCTGAAGGTCCGCGGTTCAAATCCCGGCGACTATTGGATATATTTATTTCTATAGTATCATTCAGCGGGAGGAGATAGGTGACCAACCGAACATTCTTGGTACCTAGATTTCAATCCTTCGGACTCTCAACGATAACCAGCCGAGTAGTGCTTCGGATGACACTTAAAAATCTAAGGTCCCCGTCTTCCTTACTACACTAACTTTGTTATATAACACGCCGCGACTTGTCCACACTTGTGTTATTCCATCACATTTAATGTCCCCTGTAAATGGGTCTATGTCATCCATTGCTAGATCCTTCAAAAGAGTTGTTCCACTATATGTTCTTCGAGCTCTCAACGATGGCCGTTTCCAAAATCTCCTTTTAGATTTCACTCGTCGCCTACATAAAATCACTCAAACTTTTGCTGCCAAAATTACATCTTCTACGTTTGAGGTCATTTTCATTTCTACAGATGCCACTGTTTCTAGCATTAACACTCATTTTGTTTAGTTTTATTTTGTTACATAGTCTGGATGTCTCTGCTACTTTATAAAAAGTTATTTAACAAAGTTGTATAACACATTTGTTGTATAACTTTGTTATATAACATGTTTTGTTACATAGTCTGGACCCGGCTTCAGGCGATTTTTTATATTGGGTTGGAGTCAATTCCACTCATCCATGTGGAAAGAAGGGGATGCTGAGTCTCATTTAGAAAGAAAAGGCTTGTAAGAGCTTGCAACGCTAATCAGAGACACCAGTTCACTTTTATAGGGTTATTTCGTAGTTATACTGCAATAAGTGCGATAGAAAGTCGATAAAGACGATAGATTCCTGGTGAATTAAGTTTATCGTTGGTATTTTAGCTCCAGCCAAAAACACTTTCACTATGAGAAATAAATGGATTCCTCATATTGACCTCATTCTAAGGTCAACAGAGATATCTGAATTTTTCAATATTCCCCTTGATAAATCAACTCCTATAGAAAGCAGCCTATCTGATTATATTTACAGCATATTTTTTCATACCGATTTTTTTAGTACTGTTCTTAAATCCAATAAAAAATTTCTATTTCTGTCATTTAATATACGTTCTAGTCAATCAAAACATTGAGATTAAAATTTGTACAGCGAGAATAATTCGCTGTTCATTGTTTTTGATGTGACGCGTCTATCATAAATTTGCCAGAAATTTGTGAAATGATTCCCAAACGTTTTAGCGGTTATATTAATGATATCGAAAAATGATCTATCGAATACCACGCGAGAGTTTGATAAATTAAGTAATACCTAATTCTCCACGATATTCTCTCAAACTTATTTTCAATTTATTCTCATGATATTACTACATAATATGAGAATGCCTGTTCCTCAAAACCATACTTCATCTAATGAGCGCGTTTCATTATAATTTCTTTCAACTAATATTGCGAAAAACAAATAAATTTATTCATACTTTGTCATTGTTATCTTGCCAAACACACACTCTTTTTTTTTCGATACATTTTTCCATACTAACTCAACGTTTTTCTATCATTAGGAAATTCCACTCTATAATCTCCCACTGACAATATTACTTGATTTACATTCAGCAAAGTAATCTCTCATCTTATCTCCCACTTAGTGGTTGACTTCCTATCTGGTTTGACATTCCATCATAGTTGAGGTAGGTATATTCAGCATCCTTGACATTCAGCAACAGTATAATATCAAGTCGTACAAAAATGATAATGATTTTTCCTACGACCACCTATGAAAACGTCAATAATCACACTGTTTTGTTATTCAGAAAGTAGCTCATATCACCATGGTATTGCTTATTTGAAAGAAAAAAAGGACTAGTGTTGATATGAAATATTTCACAACGCTCGCCTGAATTGATAGAAATAATTAGGTATACTGTCAATATAAGCGTTCTCAAATCAAATTCATATTATTTATTGAAATTTCTGTCTCGTTTTGAATAATACCAAGAATTCTTTATCTATCAATTTCTACATGACCTCTGAATTCACTTTAAAACTGGAACCTATACTCTTTGCTGGAACTATTTCGATGTTGATGACAGAGGGTTAGATCATTCAAAAGAGTACGGCCATAGTTTTTTGCGCGGCTTGCTGCTTGCATCAGTTTGATATCGCAGTATCACCAACGAGAAGATTCTTTGGTATCACAGATGTTTGCAAAGAGTCAAGGACGCACTAACTCGAGTAACTCGTACGCGCTTGCGAACTACATACTTCTATAGTTCTGTATTCCTGGTTGCGTGATTACTGGCGCTAGCAGGCGAATGGTGTCCATCCGTGAATGGTGTCAAGGTTGTTTATGTACGCTGGTGTCAATATCAATAAAATTTGTCCAAACTACACTAACTCAATCAATCAGTAATTCACATAATGAGGAATTGTCGGAGAAGTATTCAAATGTCATCTTGACCAAGTTACATTTTTTACAAGACCTCCCGCGAAATGAAAGTATTCGGAGTCGTAGGAAAAATAGTGTACAAAACTCGTTGGAAAGTGCATTTCCTTCACTCGTTACTTTTCCGACTACTCGTGTGAAATATGTCACTTTCCACACTTGTTGTGTAATATACTATCTTGCAACTCATATTTCCTCATTTATCATAACTGCATTTGACATAATGTAGTTTATTTTTCAATTTACAATTTGTTTAAAGCTTTCTCTATTTCTTTTTAACCTCAAAATATGCCATGTGTCCAGTATGTACTTTCTATTTTAGGTATGAAACCTGTTCTGTTTGAACAACCATTGAAAATATGTGTAGAGACGACTTTGAGTTTTCTTCTCAGTTAGTCGTTAGTCCACTTAGGGCCGTTTTTATAAACGAATATAAACTCCGTTTAAACTTAAACTCGTTTTGTTGCTATGGAATAGCCAATCAAATCACTGGTTGTCTTGCAACTAAACCAAGGTCAGCTTAAACGGAGTCCTTAGGGCCGTTTTTATAAACGGAAATAAACTCGGTTTAAGTTGAACCTCGCTCGGTTGCTATGGAATAGCCAATAAAATCACTGGTTCTCTAGCAACTAAACCAAGTTTAGCTTTTAAACGGAGCTCATTCTCGTTTATAAAAACGGCCCTTAGAGATACCAAAGGACTTCTACTATGGATTAGAAATTTATCTGATGATAAAAAATAAACTCTTGTGCTTTTTCTGTTGACAAAAAACTCTGTTTATTCGAAATAAATGTATTATCGTTCATCAAATATATCATTCCAATGAACATTGCAATATCGACGTGAAACTCGATATTATGATTATATTCATGTTGGTCGACTAATGGCGATAGTTTTTAACGTTTTGAATTTACGTTTTCATTTGGGATAGTAATCATTCATTTCTCGCGTGAATAGCGATCTGATATTTCATCGGGCATTTGTCATTGCCATGGACGTATAACAAATGAAGTGAATTTGGTCGAAATAAAATATCGGCTGAGCTTTTTCATGTGGAATTTGCATAGAGCGCGTCGGATCTGTTTCGAAAACCGATGTCGTTCTGTTAGGGAAGAGAGGATATTTTGTTTTTGTTGACGTCACTAATGCAAATTCGTGATTTTTCATAGGGACCTGTCGTCGTTCTGATTTTAATGCCAAATTTCCGTTGAAATAGAATTTCGGATGTGATTGAGTGGATTCTGTATGCTTTTCAGGTACCTATATATTGAGGTTTGTCAAGCGTTCATTATATATTTTCATTCATAATTGATATTTGTGAATTCAGCACTAACATGAATTGTTAAACAATATTCATTAGGTTATATCGTTATCCCGATAATTTTGACTGTTTGATATTATGGCATTATCATAGATATGTTTGTGCTGATAATATACCTATTATTACGATGTCGATAATGGAATCATCTGGCTGTACCGGGTGTCCCCATAAGGTCGGCTAGCGGCTGTATCTCGAGAACCATACGACCTGATTTCTGAAAAAAATAATCCTAACAAAAGTGACTTCAAGAAATGTATGGAAATTCTTTTCCACTCTCAAATTCCACTGCTAGATGGCGTTAATTAAAATCAAAATTGAAAAACCCCACATGAAGTTGGGTATTGTGAAAGCGTTTTGGACTCTTCTGATGATACTCTAAAATAAACATGTCTGACATTTTGACCTATCTCTCGAAATGAGGGTGGAATCTTATTGCAGATAATATTGTAGATCGAGTAATATTCAGATCTCCTTCTATATCCCTAATAATGTGATGAGAATGAGCTTCAACGTAAGCAAGCACATCCACAATATGTTCCTCATTTTGCAATATTATGTGATTCCTGTTCCTGGCTTGTAACGGCATCACTTGTCTCACAGTGTACTTCCGCGAAGTAATAACTGCATTTTCCATGCATTGGAAAAACACAGCCAACATATCATGCTTCAGCGACATTATGAGACATTATTTCCAAATTTTATCACATAAATTTCTGATTCATTAGCATAACGCAAAAATCAAACACTCAATACAGATAAACATTGTGGATTCCATTATTCCATTTTCACAGCATACTTTCTTATTGATGAATATTAAAAATAAGTCCCTAAACCAAAATTTTCATTGATTACTCATGTTTAGCGACGTCCGGTTTTTGCTATTTTGTAGATTATTTTATGAGTAATATAATAGTGTAATGATAAATATAGCATCCCTTTTAATTTTCCTCAGATATTTGAGTAAACAGCTTGAGCGGCAGAAGAACGCCATCTGGCGGTTGAGCCTCGAATATAAACTCGGGTACCATTGTATATTATGATTCATCCATTCAAAAGCTCCAGAACAAGACCAAGCTCATTGAAATCGGTTGACGTAGTCGGAAGTTATCGAACCATATCTGTAATAAGGTTCCACCCTTCCCCCACCCCTCATTTCAAATAAGTAATTTTTAGAGTATCATTAGAAGAGTCCAAAACGCTTTCACATTACACAACTTCATTTGGGACTTTTTAGAGAAATAACCGTTTTTCAATTTTGATTTCAAGTAACGCCATCTAGCGGTGGGATTTGAGAGTAAAAAACTATTTCGATGAATTTTTTGAGGTAACTTTTGTAAGGATTATTTTTTTCCGAAATCAATAGGTTGTATGGTTCTCGAGATACAGCCGCTAGCCGACCTTATTGGGACACCCGGTATACATAATCCATATTGACCAGATGATGTTTCTGGTGTCACCTACGCTTCATTGATACGGTGGCCAAAATGCAACAAATTTCGGCACAAGTCAAGCTGCAGAAAGTGCAGCGGCTTGCTTGTCTGGGAATCACAGGGGCAATATTCCCGTGCCCCACTGCAGCCTTAGAGGAAATGCTGAACTTTCCACCATTGCACCTGTGTGTAAGGAGAGAAGCAGCAATTAGTGCCTTCAGACTGAGCCAGACAATGAATCTCAAATCATGAAATCGGATTGGACACTTGAAGATTCTGGAAAATATCTCCCAAGAATCCATGTTTTAGCCGACATATATCATGCCAGTGTAAGACTTCGAAATGCAGTTTGAAGTGGTCATAATCAACCACCAAATTTGCACAGAGAACGAACCTTAACTAGGAAGAGATGCATCAGTGTGGTATACTGATGGATCCAAGTAGATGAAAGGGCTGGAGTGGAAGTTACAGGTCTGAATTTCAGGCTCTCAAAACCCCTTGGTAACCTCCTTTTTCAAGCAGAAGTACATGCTATAGAGATATGTGCCAAGGAGTGCCTCGAAAGGGACACTCGAAGGGCAGAATTCTATCAGATAGCCAAGCATCACTACAAGCTCTGATGTCATACACTTGGGACTGTAAACAATCCCTGAGACAACTGGCAGCGAAAGTCACTTTGATAGAAGGGGCAAATACGCAATTTCCTAGCCCAGAACTCTTTTGTGGACTCTCCAAGGCCCACTTGAAAGAACAGTTTCGATGAAATGAAATATTACTGGAATAAAGTGCCAGGACAAAGACAAGCGAAAAGGCTAGTAAGTCTTTAGCAGTCTTTGCTTTCGCCCTCTAAGGTATCACCTCAAAAATATGGGCAAAACAGTGAGTGATAGGTGCCGCTACTGCGAGAACTTCGCTGAAACTGCAAAACATTTGCTTTGGGAATGTCCACAGAGCTCTTCTGCAAGAAGCTAGAGTCCTTATTAAGAACCTACTTCCCAGGAATTTGAGAAACTTTGTATAAAGATGCCGGGCATCGAATAGATTAAGGGTTATGTACAAAATATCTGATTGGTTGAGGCGCTTCAGAGGCTACACAGCCATTTCCAATGTGGTATCCTTCCAAGAATAAATTTTTCGAAGCATAATCGATTTTCCAATTTTTTTCAACCCATAACAACCAAAGTTGCCATTCATTCCGTTGTATTGAAAATTGTTTATGAATTTTTTTTTCGCTAGTTTAATAAAACAGTTCCAATCATTTCGTTCGGAGGTCAGATAATAACGTCTATTATACTATTATTAATCATAAAACACCATCGCCAAAGAGTAACAAATAATATTGTTTACGAAAATTGGAATTTAGGGCCAAGAAGGTCAATATCCAATTAATTAGTTCGGCATATACCTATTTTTCATACTATTTTTGTTTCAACTACACCCACGCTGCTCCCGCTCCCTTTGGTCCATATGATTTTTATTCGGCAAGCTCATATCCGTGTATAGAGGATGGTTGAATTGAGGGGTGTGTGAATAAATAAGACACAAAAAATCAGTTTTGTGCTCTCGGTTTAGTATATATATAGTATATCGAGTATTTCGGAGTTGTAACATGCAGTTGAGATATATCATCAAATATGTTCATGCTCTACATGATATTTTAATTCTATACATGTGTTAGGGTCATACCAATATAACACGTATATTGTTCCTGATGCTATCTATTCAACCTCTTTCGTATCACTGCCCCTCTCTGGACATATTATATCTGTGCATGATTAACATAATGATTCATGATCAACCGATATAGTTACTTAATAATTCTAACTATCGACATTATACAGGGTAATTCGATAATAATACTATCACTTGGATATCTTAATAATAATAACATCTCTAACCCATTCTTATTTTATTTATATATTTTGACTGCACTAGTGAGTGACAGGCCACAGAACTACTTTTAATTCCATAAATTTTGTCGACAAAACTTGATGTTTACGTTAGAAAATGTTTTCTGCGTAATGCCCATTATATTTCGCCAGTGACATTTTTAGCGTGCATTACTGCAATTATCTTGTTATTTAAATCGCGTTGCTCGTTGCTATTCACATTTATCATCGTCCAGATTGTTTCAGATAGGAAAGAAAAATAATATAAAATAACTCGTTTGTTCATGAAAAACGGAAAATTCTTTCTGTTCATTACGAAATTAAATTCGTAGAAAAAATGTAGGTAGGTTATCTTTCCACAATTCCTAATACATAAAATATACGAGTATAATGAGCAGAAAATGCTAACATAAAGACAATACGTTATACTCCTATGCAAATTAGACGAGTTGAATTTCATTCTTCTTGCATATCACAATATTATACAAAGCATAGAGATTCAGATCTCTCCATCGACCCTATGACGTCAGGGAATTTAATTTAGTTCAACTCGACATTTAATTTTCAGTATAATATCGTGAACGTGAAAATATAATAAAATCGTTATATTATGTAATGATATAGTGCAAACTGTGTATACGTTTCTCTAGCTCTATCACCATGGGGATTTCAGTTATTATAAGAGATACGATAGGTCGGTTAAATTGGGGAAATGTTTGGCATTTTTATGCTGAACAATTATCTAATAGAAAAGTGGATGTACTTGTCATTTCCATTTTTTGAATAATTGGGAATAAACTAAAATTATGTAATTTTCATTAATTCAAACGAAATACCAATAGACGTTGACGTTTTCAAATAGAACATTCTTGAGGCACTTTTTGACAAGTAATATAAATCTTTCATCATACTTTTCATGGCGTTCTTGAGGCCAGAGATACAACCTTGGTTTTTATAATGGGCGCCACACTGTATATTTGCATTTATGAAAAGTGTTTTATTTGGGAAAAACAGTTTTCGCGAGAAGAGTTCTTGGTGAATTAGTCTGTTTTCATTAGACTAATGGTTAATATCGATTAATACTGAATAATGATGAAGTGGGGGATTACAAGGAAATGTTATTGGTCACCGTCCCCAAATTCTACTGTACAGGGTGGCTGGAATTCGAGCCTCATCATTGGGATCTCGTAAACCGTAAGAGATACAGGGTCGATTAAATTATGGCAAAGTCGCGCAATTTGATGCCTAACAAAATGCCGTTTCAAAATTCCGAATACTTTCGGAGATATCCGAAATAAATTTAAATTCCTTAAAATCGTGTTTATTTCTTTCTGGCGTTATTTGAGGAAATCAATCGATATGAATAACACTTCATCATGGCTACTATTTCTTTCCCACAAACTTGAAATCCGATGACAAATATTTACAGTTTCTCTATTTTAAAAAAATAAATAATGCAATTACTGAAATTGAAAATAACGGCATTGATTTTAGCGATGAAAAGTCACAACCAATCGTCAATGTATGACAGTTCAATGTTTAGAAAACTCTGCGGGATCAAAAATGGTGTTTTCCAATTCAGAAAAACGTGATATGGTCTAAAATTAATCATAGTATTTAATAGAAACTCCAAATGAAACATTAACCAATCAATTGATGTTGGGGGTGTTGCGCTGACCTGCAAGGAGCCCCGATTTATTCCCGCTGGATTATTTTTTATTGGGATATCAAAAATAAACCGTTTATTTCAAGATATTCCACGGGACATAAATATCTTACACCAAAATTTAATGTATAAAAAAACAACCATACGAGCTAGAGGAAGAATGATCCATCGCGCGCTTACGGGAAACCTGCGAAGACGCATACGAAAATGTCTATAGGTGCAATGGGGATCATTCGAGCATATTTTTCATCAACTTACTGAGTATTATAGATGTTATTTTTCCAGAAGTTAAATTTCGTAATAATTAGACAGTGGATGGGTTAGGGGTTTCATTAAACTATTGCCAGTGTTTAGGTTCTGATAAGCATTCCATAGTTATATTACTAATGAATACTAATATTTTAAAAATGGTTTCGGATTGGATACTGTAAAAAATAGAGAATTTGTGATCGCTTATAGTTTTTGGGCTATCGAAAGGTAACAAAAAATGAAATAAAAAATCCAGGTCCGTATTTAAAAAAAAATAAGTTGATGGTTTCTAGAAGACGAAACTTCGGATTTCAAATTTGATAACGCTATCTTGTGGATAAGAAAAAGTGGCCATGATGAAGTGTTATTTATATATATATAACGCCACAAAAAAATAAAAACTGTTTTAAGAAATTTCGATTTTTTTCGGATATTTCCGAAAGTATTCGGAAGTTTCAGAACGGCATTTTGTTACGCATCAAATTGCGCAACTTTTCCATAATTAAACCGACCCTGTATCTCTCACGGTTTACGAGATCCCAATGATGAGGCTCGAATTCCAGCCACCCTGTACAGTTGAATATGTATGTTTGTAAGTGTATTGGAAACAAAAGTGAATCAAATGAAAATTCGACAATCTCAAAGCAATTGAAAGCACCTTGACATTATTCAATTTTATCCAGTGCTGTACCAAGAGCTTTGTGGTAAATGAATAATATTGGTAGAAAATTGAAAGTGAATATGTCGGAAAAACCATTTGAAACCTTTGTTCAGTAGTGAAAGGTTATGTCATCTAGTTTGTACTAGAAACAAATAAGTGAAAATGATGTTGTAATATATCCATATATTCAATGTCCTATATTTATCTGTTCAATAAAAAGTATTTTTTTTTAAGTTATAAAAGTTTTTTTAACCGCCAACTTAGTTGCAAAGCAACCCTCGAAGTCTCATTGAGACTTGTATATGAGTAAGGACGACGGGGACCTTAGCTTTGTGTTATCCGAAGCACTACCTGGCTGGTTATCGTTGAGAGTCTGAAGGATTGAAATCTAGGTACCAAGAATGTTAGGTTGGTTACCTATCTCCTCCTGCTAAACGATACTATAGAAATAAATGAATATTTCCAATAGCCGCCGCGGGATTTGAACCCGGGCCCTCTAGACTATAAGCCAGCGATTCGACGCACTCGACCACCAACCCAGTGGTAACTTGGTAGACTTCTTCTCGTAACCATAACTTCTAGGCTGCGAGTAGATATACATTTACTTTTGTTTTAAATAGAATTCTATGATAAATCATTTAGTACTTACTTCAATAAAGAGGCTCGTTATAGATGAAGAGCCTCGAGAAGAGCTGTACTTTCGTACTGAATCTAGTAATTTTTGATACGATCTAGTACCTTAGTATGTGGATATGGAGAAATCTAGTAAATTATAGTACTTCTTGAAGATGAAAGATTATCAACGACCAGAACACGACACGAAATATGTTCAGCTGTCATCATTCAACATTGTGAATTAATTTTCTTTGACTATCATTTTTTTTTTGGTTTGTTGTATCTTTTTGAACGATAATTTTTTCCTGCATGATGATTGAAATTTGAATTGAGCACCTAACACTTTGAATTTGTTACCTATTTTTTCCTTCGTGAGTTGCTGTTCGCATCAGTAGTAATATTATTACTATGTTTTATCAAAAAAAAAAGAGAAATGAAGTTACCAGGTACTTATTTGTACTGAATTCCGAAATTTTTTATTGAAGGTCATCTTTTCTCCAGATTTCTTTTGAGATGAGATGTTATAACTTCCTCAACTTTGACTTTTGAGGCAAGACTGAATCAGAAAATTTTAATTTGATGGGCGATGAGAAAATCGTAGATGGAAAAACTCAGTTCTGAGCCAAAGAAAGCAAAAAAAATACTAACAGAAGTGAAAGGAAGCATATAAATAGAAACATTATCAATGGAGTGGCCCTTAATCCTTAAATAAAACCAAAGTTATACATTAAAACGAGGAATACGCTCAAGTTTATCGATCTAGTACTTTTGACTACAAATCTAGTACTTTTTATGGAGACAATCTAGAACGAAATTTGTCACCCCAGGAGCAACGCTGTACAGTACGACATATGGCGCAAATAACCCTTTATGTCTTTGGTGTGCCTCCGAATGACCGTTTCATCGAAACCCGGAACTATCCGCAATGGGCATTATTTCCGGGAACATTATTGTGCGTGTCGTTGTGCATGTCGAAACGTTTTGCTCTTTCGACCGCCTCGACTATGAGAATTGCCGGCGACCCGAATTTCCGAAATTATAACGCAATTACCATTCCTATAGCTGAAAGTCGACGTGCTCATTAAATTTGTTTGTTCTTGCAAATGCTGGGCTAAATTGCTTTGCCTGGACATGTGTTCAAAGCACCTCATTGCACTTTTCTCTGATGGACACTTTGTTCGTTACTCATTCGGTCGAACATTACTTGGTTGTGTTTCACACATTCACGGATACAATATCATGTGAACATTGTTGGTTCTGATGGTCATATAAATTATACCATATAGAACACAGTGAAACAAAAATTACACTACCATCTGGTGTCCCCTGAGGTCCTGATTGTTTTAGTGTCAGTAAACACCGGCATATTATCCACCTCTGTAGGTCACGTAACACCTTTCCCATGGGTGTTTTCAATAATCAAACCAAGTTGTCAGTAACACTAGTGTTCAGCAGAATGAACACTCTGGTGGTGTTCTTTATGCATTTCCAAGAGTGCAATTTGACACCGCATCAGTGGTGTGATGCACATTCTGTGATTTTCTTGAGCTAAAAGAACTGAAAATTATCAAACTACAGAACTAATATCGAAATATCGTATAAGTGTTGAAAAGTATGAAGTATTCATGTTTCAAATATTGGAAAATATACAGGGTATTCCATTAAAAAAACATAACTTTGGATTATATCTGAATAATGGCAGCTCATTTCAAAGATCTGACTACTCTACTGGTTTTTACGTCAATGTATGATACAGTTTTTACTCTTCCTATAATATATAGTTCAGATACAGGGGTTTCCCAAAATGCAATATTTTCAATTCCTCCCTGTATCTCAATAACAGGAAGGGATCTTGAAGTTCTGTTTTAGACAATGTTCGTTTCACAAAAAAAGTACCTCGAAAGACAATTGAGTTATCGTGCAAAAGCATCGAAAATTGGACACACTGTATACGTCACGATATCGTTGTGGTTATCGGCAAGCTATGTTTTTTGACGAAAATGACGAATAATGAAACCTTTAGTACGACAGTTACTATAAGCATAGTTTTACCCTACACCCGAAATATTATTTGTTGCCCCGACACGTGTTTCGCTAGTATCTTCATGCTTATAAATTGCAAACATTATTTGAGTAACATTCTCGAAACGAACGAACATTATTGGCACAATCATAGATTAATCGTTTTGAGAATATTTATTCGTTACATTCCGTTTTTTAATTTACAGGTAAGAAATTCTTCAACATCATGGATTTGGCAATTGGATCAAGCGTGAGTAGAACATCACTATACCTACACCTACAAATTTATCTACAGGAAACGGAAACAACTAAATGTTTATAAAATAATTCTAAATTTTTGTACATGAAACAGTTACAAATTTCGATATAAATCTTAAGAACACAGACAGGGTTGTAGAGGTTCAGCAATACATTAAAAAAATACTAACTACAAGCAGGACTAAAAGGAAATTTTTTGAGACCGAGGAAAATAAAGATATAGAAAGGAGTATACCTACTTTGTAAAAAGTATTCACTTTACAGGCGAATCATCATCATGATGGTTATCATAACCCTTCAGTCGCTTATAGAACTGGTGAATGGTCAAGAAAAAATGAACATTCGAGTGTGCCATTAGACTCATTAGAAAATCAGTACTCCCAAAAGCTGGCAGTTTGGTATTCTGGCAATTTGAATGCCGAAAAATAATTGGATTTATCTTGGTGAAGTCGCTTTGCTTCTCTCTTCAGATACCCAAGAATATCTTCAATTTATGGTTTCCTTTCCTATGAGAAGATTTCATTCGTCAGACGTGTAGTAGTAGTATTATTAGTGGGTTGGCTGGTGCCAGGCAAGTAGACTTCCAGGGGCCCTTTTTGCCAACCATTTCTATACACATAGCTACGTTTCCTTCACACTACACCTCTTCCAATTTGAGTTCAAAAATGGTCAATTGTATGTCCAAATGACAAATGACAAAAAGTATCAATTGTATTTCAAATTAGTCAATTTAATTCCAAAAAGCATCAAATGTATTTCAAAATTATCAATTCAATTTCAAAATGCGTCAAATTGTATTTCAAATTAGTCATTTGGATTTCAAAAAGCATCAATTGTATTCCAAAATTATCAATTCAATTTCAAAAACTAACACTTCAAATTCCAAAATGGTCAAAATATCAAATGTATTTCAAAATGTATCATTTGAATTTCAAAACTGAAAAAGCACAGGCACAGGCAGGTAAGGTGATATTTTCATTTACCCTGTTATAAGAACGCTCGTTCTATCATATATCACATATTAGATTGTAGTAGACTGATTTTGAAATAAAAATGATTAGATTTGAAATTGAAATGATGGATTTTGAAATTGAAATGGAATTTTTTGAAATTAAATTGATTAATTTGAAATACAATTGAAGCATTTTGAAGTTGAATTCATAATTTTGAAATACATTTGATACTTTTTCAAATTAAATTGACTAATTTGAAATGCTATTGACGCATTTTGGAATTGAATTGATAATTTTGAAATACATTTGATCCTTTTTGAAATTGTACTGACTAATTTGAAATACAATTGATACTTTTTGAAATCAACTTGACGCTTTTTGAACTACAATTGGAGAATGTGTAGTTGTCCTTTTCGAACTTCCGAGACATTCTGATGAAGGCCAATATGTCCGACCACTCTGATTCAATCAATTCCTCTTTTTGATGTTTATCAACTCCAAAGATTTCATATCTCAACCTTCCATACGCGTCACACTCGCCGAGAAAGTGAAGTGACATTTCGTCGTCTTCTTCACACTTGCGGATAGGGACTGTTCAGCCTGTTGTGACCTGTTAGTAAGTACTCCTATGAGGAGACGCAGCACTTGACGTACTCTACCTAGTAGCCACTTTGTCTTCGATTTACTCGGGCCACGAGGTCTTTGGTCTGCCTGCAGCCGGTGATATTCCTCCAAGAATCCCTTCCCAGATAGCACAAGTACGTCCCGAAGACGTCCTCAAACCGTACACGTCAGACCTCAACGACGTCCCGAGGATGTCCTATTTAGATACGGCGTACGTCCTCGGACGTTTCGGGGACATTCGAGGTTACAAAATCGGAGGTCCCCAGGACGTACGAATCAGGGCCTCATTAGGTCTGAACAGGACAATTCAACATAAAAACCTTCTGTGACTTTTTCACAGAGTTATTGTTATTCTCCGAATGTTATGAGAATACTTGAAAATTAATATGAAATAAAAAAAAATAAAAAAACGATATCAGGAAGTGACCCATCCGAACCCTAACCGCGATTTCTATGCTCGCTATTCCGACTTGTTACTTGGATTACTCCAGTGTGAGTCGAACAACAATTATTTTCAACAATTTATATTGCTCAATAGGCCATTAGTGTTCCTGGCTGTCAATTCGGCATATTTTTAGTCCTCAAAATTTAATTAAAACCAGTAGACTAGATGTCAATAATGATGATCCACTTCTATCCAATGCATTAATGCATAGATGCATCATATTTTGAAAAGGTAGATATAATCTCTATAGTTGATGTACATATATTTCACAATAACATAAAGAAGTAAGAAAATAAAATGCGAATACTGTTGCCGGAAATATTTGTCAAACCTCCACAAATAAGTTGATTTTCAGAAAGTTCTCATGCAAATAAAATATATAGGTATATATAATACAGGTTCTTACTTTCGGAGGCACTGAATGACCCAAAACATCTATAAGTATAAAAAAATCTCTTGAAACCTTGAAAAGATGTCCTGAGGACGAATACAAATGGACGTCCTGGGGACGTCCACTCATGAACGTCCTGAGGACGTCTTATCAATAGCCAGGACGTTCGGACCAAATGGGGACCTAAAATGGACGTCCCGGGGACGTCATGTGCTATCTGGGTTAATGCTTCTGTCCATTCTTCGAGGGCGGACGTAGTCTGGCTTCTTGTTATGCCTAGTATAGGCGGGCGGCATTGACGGGTATCGTTCCCTTCAATTATCCTAAAATTGTCATGACAGTTAGTGAAGTAGGCCTACAGGGGAAACCACGAAAAAAATAAACGCGCCGAGTACACTACCTCACAGGTGGCGTGGAAATGTGTGCATATATATCATGTATAATGTGACTCTTAGAACCGCGATATCTCATGAATAATTATAAGGACCATTTTATAGAGAATTTCAATTCCAAATTTTTTCGATAAAACCGAGGATAAAACTTACCGTTTTCGAAAAAAAAACTCAAATTTTGACCTTTGACCACGAATAACTTTTGAAGCACACAAAGGATCGATGGGGATTTTTGAAACTTTATTTGTAATGGTAAACCCCAGCTCTCCACCAATATTTGGCTTTCCGGGGATTTTTGTTATTTGACCACTATTTTTATGTATAAATTGACGGGATTACCCCAATGATAATAATAATAATAATAATAATAATATGGATATGGAATAATATGGATGGTAAACTAGAGAAGCGTTCGTGACGTCACTGACGGCCCTCAATGTTTGTTTACGTTTATGCAGTGGGTAATTTATCTCTGGTTTATGTTTCGATATTCATATTTGTGGTTGTACAAATTGTTTTTTTTTCAAATAGAGTTCTTCAATAATTGTAGGTATAGACAAATTGCTCAGTAAGATGATTTAGTAGTTCGATAAATATTAATAAATTATTACATCACCTCCATTGAAAAGTGTGTAGTGTTTATGAAATCATTTCCATCTAATAACCAGTATGCCAGGTAGCAGGTTTACTATTTTTGGACGAAAACCAAGAGGATTCCAGTATTATTTAACACACATTTCCAAAAGGCACTGATTTTGTTTGGGATACTTTTTTGAAAAGGTGGATGAGTTGTGAACATGCAGATGTTGTGAATCCTGATACAAGTCATACATCAGAGCTGTGATTTGTGCAACCAAATTTAAGAAAGAGATCTACAAAATGGGTAGATGAAAATGTATTATGAAAAAGAATTACCTATATTCTCATTATTTTATGATGTTCCATGATGTTATCAGATTCAGGAATTTTTTATACTTCGAGCTATAATGAGGATATATAAACCTGCAAATGAAAGAAACAACCTGGATTGCATCTATAGTAGAGTCAAATGTATAAATGAAGAAAATAGTCAGCTAATGAGAAAATCGAAATTGATGTCACTATATTTATATACCTATTATGTATAAATTAAATTAAATAATGTATTTTATTTTCACCATTCATCGATAATTGTTAAACTTGATAAAATATGTAGGTATATCAATTTCAATTCAAAATATGAACTTTCAATAACCTGTGCATTGAATAATATATATGCACACATACATCATACATGCATCATTCATCAGTACCTATGAATTCTTCATTGAAATTTCCCTATTTTTAATATGAAATTGTTTTCAAGGTAGGTATTAGGTACTTACCTATTTATGGAATAGGTATATTCCCTGTTTTGTAAACCTTAAATTATCTCATGTATTATTTTCTGGGTAGACATTCAGGAATTTTTGTGAATCAAGGAGTTTTTGTTCACAAAAATTACTAATATTTGAAGCCATATGATACCAATAACCATCAATAATCAATATGTATCGATTATAAAAAGGTACATCACAGTAAAATTACTTTTAATGCCCATTTAGTGATATTCAGCATTAATAATTTTGAATTCAGGGCCGTTGACTACGTCATCGCGCGCTTTCGGAAGCCACGCCTTTTGGCCGAAAAAATCGCTTGAATGAACCATCCTTCTCTAGTTTACCATCCTTTGGATTACCCCTCATCGGGCACATCATTCACGCCATTTTGACGCGCAAAACAGGGGCTTGCACTTCGTTATCGCGGCCTTAATGAATGCAATAATTATTCAAACGGATGGCGAAGGCGAAGTGCAAAGTGAAACTAGGTGAGTGCGGCTGACCCCGCGTGCCTCCTAAGATAACACTTTTTTTTTTTTTTTTTTTTTTTTTTTTTTTTTTTTTTTTTTTTTTTTTTTTTTTTTTTTTGTGGTTTGGCATCAAAACAAAAGTTTTTTTTGCCACAGACTTTTCTTTAATTAGTTAGATTGTTATTTTTTCCTTAGACATAAATTCCAAAATCGTTTTGTAAATATCTTCTTTGAATGTGCTTAACAGCACAGTGACACTTGTTGGCAGCTGGACACCTTGGGTGATTAATTTATTAAAAAATTCTGATCGATGTGTATTATGAAGATTACAAGTGAAAATCAAATGATTGATATCTGCTTCAAATGAGTAGTTGCAAGGACATATCAACACTCGTAGCGCCATCTATCATAACAGCGAACGCTTATCGTGCGCCGCCTGCGATGGCAGGGCGCCCGTAAATAATTGAGCGGGAGCGTACAGGGCCGGACTCGGGTTTAGATTTGTATCAGGAACTGGGGAGACACGTGATATATCGCACACTTTGATGTTGTGTCTTATACAGGGTCACTCACGGTCGATGGTATGCTAGACGTTTCTGGAGACGTAGGATTATTCTGAAAATTTGGTTTCTTGGGTAATCAGATTTTTTCTATCGATCTAAAATATTTTCATCGTTGCGGCGTTGCCGCTTCTACCGAAAAGTAGCAACAGTTTTTCATTCAGTTAGAGTTTGTACAGATGTATACATATGTGTAATTTTACAGTGGAAATCATGATTGTATAACAATTCAGTGGGTAATTAATAACTAATGAATTAACAATATATGATATATCAAAACATGAATCGATATTAATCAATATGTATGAGCAAAGAGAAATAAACCGAAGAAGTCACCTAAACTGGGCTTGTGATGTGAAAACTTCTTCTGAATAATATCTATACTATTAATATACATATGGACATAACAGATGATTTCAAACTCATATAAGAAATACGAAGAATGAGAAAAGGAATATTATTTAAGGTAGTAATGATGAGATAAATAGGGTCTCATACTTTATCAATAGTTTTTAGAAAATATTGTGGATGAGTTTTCACATAATGTTTTTTATGTTTTTTTAGTGATTTCAGACTTGTTATTTCTAATGTCGACAGGAAGCAGATTATAAAGTTTCGGGCCAAGAAAGGTTGTGAATTTCTGATTGTGGGTGAGTCTGAAGGGTATAATAGGAAGAGCCCAGCATGGCGGTTCTGCGTGTATCATAGACAAGCATATCTGTTGAACGAGGCGTAGTCGTCATCCATATAAGCGTTTGATAAATATATAAGTTTTGTAAATTGAATACTTCTGACTCTTCAAATAAATGTTGTGTAGAAGAAAGTTTTTTTTTTACAGTTATTTTTAGTGAAGTAGTAGACGAGTGCATTGTATATACTGTTGATGATAGCGTTTTTTTGTTCAAAATGTTCCTTAGGTCGTAAGATTTATGGATAAATTTCCGAAGTCTTACAACTGTGTAGCTAATGCTATCATCCCATCGTATGTATTGGTTCATTTGGGATTTCAAGGTCTCTAGATGTTGAGGAAAATGCAATAAATTTAGTTTTGAGACTCAGAAGACTACTAATGAGCCAATGATAGAGTATTTTCATTCCAATTTCTGCGTTATGGTGTGTTCCTGCCCAGGTATTTCCGATGGATGTGACTGCAGGGTCATCATCAGCATAAGAAATTAATCTACCATGATTCAGATATAGAATGAATAATATTGGTCCTAAAACTGTCCCCTGTGGGACACCGATTGTTATACTGGTAAGAGGTTACTTAGTGTTTTCCGGATTTTAACAATTTTTGTTCTATTAGTCAAATAATCTTTCAACAAATCCAAAATAATGCCTCTTATTCCGATAAAATCAAGGCGTTTAAATAAGAGCTTATGATCAACGGTATCAAACGCTTCGCTAAATCCAAGAATACTGTAAGACTTTTTTTCAAGCACCGCTTTTTCAGTAAATAGATTCTCTCTGAAACCGAATTTTGAGAGAGATTGCTATTGCAAAAATCCATTATTCTATTCTTTATGCTTTTCTCGAATATTTTTGCAAAGTTGTTTATAACTGTTATAGGTTTATAATTTGTAGCTATAGTCCAGAATCCAGATTTGAAAATAGAAGTTGGAGAAAATAATTGAATATAAAAGTTGTAGGGTTTCATTGTTATACTATCTTTTGAATTTCTTTCCATTTTTTAAAATGTCGTTCATATCACATGATATGTTTGAATCATACATGCTGATCAACATTTTGGAATAATCGTTTTGAGAGAAGAATGCTTTGAAAAAATACCAACAATTTTGGATGACAAACTTGATGAAATTACTAATTTCCTTTTCCTTAAATGATTCGAAAATCAAAAATGACGCGCCATTTTTTCTTCAAGATGAAATAAATGTATGCTGCATGAAAATGCGTAACTTTGCTGTATTCAACCGACCTGGTATATCTTATAATAACTGAGATACCCATGGTATAGCTCGAAAAATGGGCAACCTGTATTACTCGATCACGAGTTCTCTTATGACTTGTATATTCATGAGATATTCACGATGTCTTCTTTGATGCTATTCTTCCATTCTTGCATTCTTGCTATTCTTCCATTCTTGCTATTCTTTCATTCTTGCTATTAGAGTCGAATGATCCATAGTGCGACTGACTGACTGACTGTCATAAGAATTATTTCGACCGATCTTGCGTTAATATAGTATGTATAAGGCCTACAATCGCATATCGAGCCATATATTGGAACATTTCCAGAAATAATGGATCACATATTCAGATGAATTCGAACATCGACGTGTTTTCTCATGTTTCATTCACTGAATCTGTAATCTTCTGATAGAAAAGTTAGTACTTAGTTTCTCGTATCGTCGAAATAAGGGGCTTTTCTGCTCACAGCCACTGGCTTAGAGAGTTGCTCATGTCATAATGCGATTAATCCCTGTACATTCCACTCACGATGTGGAAAAAGTTATCTCTAGAATGGCGAATGTTGACACATATCTCGAGATCGCAGCAATAAATCTTCCAAAATGCAAGAGGGATTGTGTATAATGGAGAATATGCGGAAAATGAAAGTTACGCATGATGCTCAGCAAAACCAAACTATAAACCCCATCCCTTTATCTGACATGCGATTTGGATCACGGTTGGTTGACTGATGTGTATTCAGAATCATTTTTACAATAAAAAAATTAACAGTTGATATCCGTCTGATGGATTTGGAAATATACACTTACCATAAATTTTATGAATCAGGATCCATACCTGAAGGTCGATAGTTTCTGAACAAATATCATTATAATTCTTCAACAGCTATCATGTTATTTGTTTGAGTAATGTTAAAAAGTAAGTTTTCAACCCGTAACTCAGCAACCGTTGGTAAAGTACACACTTTCCGAGCAAGCACTTGAGAGAGTACTGAGTAGCTACTTCGGCCTAGTTACAAAACTAATTCGCTGCTACCTGTCATCTATAGAGTGTTGAGAAATGAATCAACATTGAATTTATACAATAACAAACATGAACTTGCTACCTTCGACCATTTGTATAGTACTAGATTCAAAGAAAATCGTGTCTATGTACCGAAAGCTGAAAAGTGTCTAATGCAAAGAAATTACTAGGCCGTAAACTTTATAATTTGATTCCAACTGAACTCGAGAATATTCACATAAACAGCTTATTCAAAAAATTACTGAGTAAATGGATCCTTTCGAAACCTCGAACAGAGGTACAAAGACAGATTAACCCAAAAACTATTATGTAAATATGACCACCCTGTTGCTAGTTTCAAACTCATTTTACAATATGTAATGATAAGTTGAAAATTTTTCATAAAAAAACTATTCCAACACATGAAGCCTGATTCATTTATGTATAGAAATGTGACATAAACACCAAGATATATAGGAACGATGACATAAAATCTATAAAGCTGTAATGAAAAAGTAGAAGAGGTCTACGCACAGACCTCGTCTCCTGTAGACCTTTAACTTTTTCAATTCTACTTCAATTCTTTTGATAGGAACTAGTTTTTAATATTTATTTGTACACTAGTTAACCCACGCACAGGTTTGCCCTTCTGTGGAAATCATATTTATTATAAATGTGATTGTAAAATTATTGTAAACTAACTTTCAATGATGAGAATACATTTTTATTTATTTATTTCATTTTATTAATATCTCGAGGAATCTAGAATCTCAAACGACCGACAACGTGGCTTTCGTCGCCAGAGATCAACTGGAAATTTACTTGCCTATACTGACCATAAACCAATTTTGTTCTTGGTACACATCAAATATCTGTTAGGTGTGACCTCCTGTCCTGTCCACAGCTTTGAGGATGACAGTATACTTTATAATGCTTTATCATCTAGAGCCCCTGTGTCATCTAGGGGAAGGTATTAGATGGGGACAGGTCGATACTGTTGATGAAGATTCAGCTAACATTTTGAAATGGAGATATGATAATCGAAACCAAGCCTGTATTTTCCCCAAGAAGGCGAACCTGACAATGTTTAATTAATATGGGATGTCTATTTCTAAAACTGATTCACTAAACACAGCTTTTTGTTCCGTGCCAGGAGTTATTACACAACTCAAAATCTCATGATCTGAAAAACACAGATTCGATCTGTCATGGCGAAATTTTCACATTTTTGGAGTTCAGCACCCAAACATATACGCTTTCGTTTGGTTGGTGATCCTGGACTCATTACTATACAGATATTTTCGTGGCCGATACCCATCGGATATCACTTTTATGATTCCACCACCAAGGCAGAGATCTGCTGAAGTACACTCTAGCTTCATCAATTCAAGAAGCCGGTACGTTTCTATCGACAAAATTATATCTTCAAAACGAGCAGTCACAATTGCAGTCCCTCAGGAATCGGTTTTGAGACCTATTTTGTTTAGGTCTTCTTTTACTATATGTACGCAGATGATACGTCAATGATTATATCAGATACATCAGACAAACTTCTTTCAGATAAATGCATGAGACTTTTTCGAACGTACAGGATTGGTTCAGTGCAAACCTTCTTGAAACTGAAAAATCCGTTGCAACTTAAAAAAAAAGTTGTCTGTGGTGCCGATTTTTAGCAAGGATAAATAGTGCATTATTTAGTGTCAATTACAAATACAAGTTGCTGTTAATTTTATTTACTGGTTGAAAATATTGAATTAGCTCATATGCATCGATATATAGGGCACGACTACACCTATTGACAAGACTTATTCTTGTTTTCAGGGGTAATATAATAAGTGGTATGATTATTACCGATAATTTTTTGGAATATCAATGAATTGCAATCCCAAAGCTGAAAATACAACGAGCCCGCAGGACGAGTGAATTTGCTGAATTTCAGAATTTGAAATCCACTGATTGGTTGTTAAGTAGATAAACTTATTGTCATAATAAATCTCCGGCAAAATGTCTGTTCCACAAATATTTGACCCAAACTTATGTGATTTATTAGGCTATACTAAACCTGTTTCTAGGTAAAACAAGAATGTACATTATGTTTGTTATTAAGGGTATAAAGAAATAAAATGGTATTTCAGATTTTTCGAAAATTGGTACTTGTGGTCCTTGTTGGATTTCAAACACATTTTTAAAATTTTTTTTTCGATACCTTGTAAAGTGGCATATCTTTCTGCACCACAGACTTTTTTTAAATTCCCGCCAAATCTGAGATCACGTGATATAAGTCGAAAGGGATTTTTTTGTTGTCAGACATGCAGAAACGAACGGCCATTAGAGTTTTTCAGAAATGTCAATAATCATTTATTTTAATAATTTGTTCTCCAATATGTAGCCAACTCTATAACGGTCGCTGTATAACAAAATACCATAGTATCAAATTAAAACAGATCGATTTGATTCAATTAAATCTCTTTATGTGTGTAGAGATGTTCATCCTCCGAACTTTCAAGATAAAATTGAATACCCATTTTCTCTGAAGTAATTCTCATTAAATATCTTCAAAACGTAGCATTTCAAACTCACCATTTCACCTTTTTCCGAAAAAAAAACAATTAAAGTGCTTTGAAAAAGATTTGATAAGGGGATTTAGAATTTGAAGCACCTTGTTCCTATTTTACATCGACTGCAGATTTCAAAGGACAACAAATCCATTACGTTGATAAGGTGAATAAAGATAGCAATATTTTGTACAGGGTTAGAACACAGAACTTATACCTACTACCAATAAGTTCTGTGGCACCTAACCATTCTGCTTATTTCTGTTCCATGCTCCTCAAGGGATATGCTTCTCAGTTTTGAAGGTTATGCTTATATTTGACTTTTGGATAGATTTGTGTTTTTGTTGCACTGAAATTCATGTTTTGACTGATTATTTTTTTTATGTTAGCAGTTTGATTCCTGAATTATGCATTGACATCAATTGAACATAATGAGAGTGTGGCCAAATGTGAGTTGTTCTTCTTCTAACTTATTAGGCGCTGTTGCCAATTTGTGAACTAGAAACAAAGCGATTTAAAATTTAAATACCCATATTTGAAAAAATTTATTTAGATAGAGGAATATTCCCCATTGTTCTACCACATCGAATATTAGCGGCAGTCTGTTTGACTCAAACGCGCTCGCATCATGCACTGCGAGCAGACGTTTCTTATTAAACCCCTCACCCATCATCATCTGATATGGAAATAAGTTTGTTGTGCTGCGGGAAACGAGCAGATTACTCCACCCGGAGTCCCGGAGCTGTAATGACGACCCCGGAGCCGTCGCAGATATATCGGCGGGTGCTCTGATGAACTCGACTTGGCTGAGTGCCAGAATCCGGTGTGATTGCAGATGGAGTTCGCGAGATGGAATCTGTTATCCAGATGGCACTGGCGAGCTCTCTGCTGACGCATCCTCTGATGTATTCTACGGGATGGTTTTTATGTTTTTTTGTGACTGTTGAAATATGGACCCTTTTCATGTAACATTTTTGTTGGGTACTGGATGCATTTCACAAAACAAGACACGCCCCGTGTGTATAAGAGTCTTTTCCTACGACCCCGTATGAAATAGTATATTACATAACAAGTGTGGAAAGTGACATATTTCACACGAGTAGTCGTTTAGCACGAGCCGCGTATCGGTGAGTGCGGTGTGAAGAAAATGCACTTTCCAACGAGTTTTGTACACTATTTTTCCTACGACTCCGAATACTTTCATTTCGCGGGAGGTCTTGTAAAAAATGTAACTTGAGCGGTCTCTAAAATTTCAGGTGGTTTTGATTCGATATCAAGTACTGTTTATTTCCATATTCTAGATGATATTTGATTACTTCCCCGACAATTCCTCATTATGTGAATTACTGATTGATTGAGTTACTTCTGTTTAGACAATAGTATATTATGATACAAGTTTTATAAGACGCAGCGAAGCGAGGAGTGCTCCAAGTGCGACAACGTGTCTTATAAAACGTGTGTCATATGCAATTTTTTCTATTTCGCATTGATTTGAAGAAAAAAATGGATTTAATATCGATAAATAACATAAACTTCTTCGATTGGTAACAATGATGACATTGAAATAATTAAAATCTGACGCACAAGCGTAAAGCCCAGTTCACAGTTGAGAACTTTTAATTTTAGCCTTACCAGCGGTGAAAAATTCATGGTTGTTATTGTTTTAATTGGTCAATTTAAATCAAGTTATACTCTGAATTAAAATTTACCAATAAAAACATTGAGTTTTTCACTGCTAATATCACCAAATACAAATCGCTCAGAAGTAAGCTGGGCCTAACTCTTCTGACTTTCATTTGACAGTTCGATTGTACCAATCTCCGAATAATAAAAAATGCGTATCGGAATAGAGGCTATTTCGACACGCATTTGCGTTGCACAATGACTTCATTATACTGTTGGGGAATACCAAATATTGTGTATGTTGGTACCCCAAATATTGGAAGAAAAAAAGTTTATTTCCTTTGGCAACTCAGTATAATTGGAATAGATTCAGAAATTACGGTTACACAGTATCAATATAACGTTTGATGGTTTTCAGAGGTATCTGTCCCCATTTGGAGAGGTGCAATCGTTTTTATAAACGACACATCATGTGACTTAGGAGACCATAGTTTTTTTTGAATAATAAAATAACAGTATGTTTATTGAAGAATTCATTCGCTACCCAAGGCACATGAACTGTCAGCACTTTACGATATTAGGTTATTATGTTATGTTGATATGTTTATTAAAACATGAACTAATTGGAAGAGAACTAACATTTCGAAATGGTATGATGAACAAATCAATATGATATAATATAGTGTGATACATTTATATATGGCAAACATAGCAATAGCCTGAAGGGCGCACTTTACAACATCCGTCCCCCTCAAGAACGAAATTTGTAACTTGGATTGTTGCAAATTTCTGTTGATTTATTTTCAGCATGTTCATCTGAAGAGTCAGAAATATCATTGTCAATTTCGATTTCAATAGGATTTTCAATTCCCTGTGAATTTTGGGGTGAATTGCTACTCGGCGATTTTTTTAAACACTTAATATTATTTCTATACTTATATAAAACAAAAATGATTCCTATCATGATAAATAGGTAAATAAAAACATAATGATGAATATGATCGAATTGTATGTCATTATCTTCAAACATCTCTTGTTCCTTGAGCTTCAATGTGTTCACTGCGTAACTGATCCTTTCTAGTTTATCAATATGTTGCGATGAGATTAGTAAAGTCTTATTCAATAAAGGAAAAGCATTTACATTCAATGAATTATTGAGCATATTGGTATTAATATCAAAATTTGGATAATATGAACTATACGTTGAATCACTGTAAGATTGTGAGTCTAAAGAGTTCAATATAATAGAACTAGTGAATGCAGAACAATGAGGATTCATTTTTAAAATACCAGTTTCGTATAAGAAAATTTGTTTTTCAACTTTACCACATTTTATTGTCAAGAATTCCTTTTTCGGGCTATTGAAAATCCAAGAATTTGGTTGATGTAATTGAATGAAAATAGTGCTGTCAATGAAAATTATTCGTTTTTCGCATGTTTCTGGCATGGTACTGCGTGGGAGAAACAATAACGCTTCGCAGGTTTTGTGTAGTTGCAAAAGGAACAAAGGATATTTTTGTTTACAATTATACTTATTGTCTAGAACTAGGCATTTATCGATATCTTGATGATCAAGAAGAAAATAATGTTGTTTAACACTATCTATTGCTAAGAATGGTTTTTCAGGAATGATGAAACAAAACAAGTTTTTATTATAGTGCATGGGTAAACTCGTCATTTTCAACAAGTCATATGAGTTCGTACTAACTAAAGGGATATGTAAAATAAACATGAGAGAGTTATCTATTAAAATTACATTTGGTGACATAGATTTATACAATTCTAAAGAATTTTTCTGCGTTAATAATACAGGGAAAGTCAAACCTGAAGGCATATGCATACTGAATTGTACCAAATGATTGATCAAATTTTTTGGGCTGATAATCAGTGGATGAACATTGCCATTTTGTGCTGATAATATGATATTCAATAAATTGTTTTGATATAAGTCGAACTGATTTGTAAGCATGTCGAACATTAGCAAGTGTTGATCTAGTTGTT
This sequence comes from Chrysomela aeneicollis, assembly GCA_029955515.1. Taxonomy (NCBI): domain Eukaryota; kingdom Metazoa; phylum Arthropoda; class Insecta; order Coleoptera; family Chrysomelidae; genus Chrysomela; species Chrysomela aeneicollis. Next base: position 5,376,327 of record JARUHQ010000009.1, on the reverse strand, counting down.
CAATGATTTCGAAATGTGCTGAGGCATTATTAATCATAATAGTTAGATTGTTAACATAATTTTGGACATTGGAGAACTTTCTATCGAAATCATGTAGATTTATCATAGATGAATTCATGTATTCCATAGCACTTTGAAAGACACTCGTCTGTTCCAATAATAGTTTTTGAAAACCTGATTGTTTATTTTCAAGTTTTTTGATAGCATTATTGTAATAAATAGCATCATTCTCATCTAAGGTACCAAAAAGAACTTTCGCGGTACTTCCAAAAATATTTAATAATCCCCTTTTTGCTCTGGTCTCTTCAAGTGGAACATCAGAATTTATCAATAATTCGTTAATCAATATATTTGTTTCCCTAGTTTTCTGTAATGTCAACCTCATCACATTTGTGAATGCGGCACATTGTTTAAAATTGGCTTCTACTAATAGTACTGATTCGCAAAGGCGATTAGCTTTTTCAAAATTATAATTCAACAATTTGTAGAGACTGAAATATGATTTCAAATCTAGCTTGGTTATCATTTTCCAATAGCTATTGTATAAGGAAACAGTATTGAATTGTTCGTAGTAAATTCCTGCACTTTCGCTGATCTGAGTAACTTGATATGTCGTCAGAGTATTGTTATAATCATTGTCACCTAATGAACTACGTACTAATAATTGAAGGAAAAGTATAATTATTTTCATCAAATTCATCACGACTACTCTTCGTATGCTGTTTATTCTAGGGTTTTATTTCTGAAACAGAAAATGTTTCATATTAGTTATGATAAAGTTTCAGTCTATTATTGTGAACTTTTGTTCGCTTTTTCTTAATCAAGATAGTTGTGTTTACGTTCGAATGTATTTCTACTACTTTATATGGACCATTCCAAACTGATGATAGTTTTTTACTTTTTCCTTTGACTGTAGATTCGTTTTTGAGTAAAACCAAATCACCAATTTGAAATTGAACTGCGTTCACGTTTTGATCATAATATTCCTTAGATTTTTGCTTATTCTTAACAAGATTATCCCGAGCTATTTCATGGGCATGCTGAAGGCGAGATTTCAGTTCACTATCGTAATCATTGTAATTATATGATAATTCAGGAGATTTTTTCAAACTCGATGGAATTTCTACAGGATGTCCATAAAGTAACTCAAATGGAGTATAGTTAGTGGCACTATTTACTGATGAATTGAAAACGAATTGTGCATAAGGCAACCATGTATCCCAAGAGTTTTGATCGTTATCTATATATGTTCTCAAATATTCGGTAAGAGTTTTATGTGATCGTTCTAGTGCACCATTGGTCTGTGGTCTAAATGCACATGTTTGAATTTTGTGTATTTTCAAAAGTTTACAGACCCTTTTGAAGAGTTCACTCAAAAAATTCTGACCTTGATCAGTGAGAACTGATTCGGGAATTCCGTGTCGACATATGATATTAGTGACAAAATGTTCAGCTATGCTACTAGCTTCTTGATTTTCTAGAGGTATTAATTCGCAAAATTTCGTCAATTCGTCTTGGAAAGTTAGTATGTATTTGTTATGATTATATGTTACTGCTAACGGACCAACAATATCTAAACTTATCTTTTCGAAGGGTTTTTTGGCTGTAGTAGTAATAGTCATAGGCATTTTTGTATATTTGGAGGATTTATTTCTTTGACAGTAATCACACTTCGTAATGTAGTCATGGATGTCCTTATACATTCCAGACCACTTATACTTCCTTCTGATTTTTTTGAAAGATCTATTTACGCCTAAATGTCCTCCTAATGGACTATCATGGCATTCCTTGAGAATTTGTTGTATTTCTTCTCTCGAAGTTACTTTTATAGTATTACTATGAAAAATTGTTATCTTGATATCAAGATTCTTAAAAACATATCTCATCATTGTTCGAATATTTTCAATTTTCAAGCTTTTGAATGGAATGTTTCTTGTGAAATTTATCATTGATAAGCTATTTATACTATTTATAATTGCAAATTCCTTTATTATCTGTAATGCATCGAAAATGTTTTCATAACTGACCTTCTTAACATGTTCGTGAGAAGGTATGAATAAGGTGCTGTCTTCCTTAAAGTATTGAATTCCGAGTTTTGTTAAGGTTGCAGATTTTAGTTTATTTACAATATTTACTTCGACTGAATCATGAGCTGTTGTTATATCGGTGCTAATAAAATATACTCGTAAAGAGACAGGGTCGCACTCAGAAATATTCTTGTGGCTATCGATGATATTAGAATTTATTATGACATGATTTTCCTTTTCCTTCACGAACTTTTCATATTCAGAACATGTATTTATTGCATTGATGTGATGTATTCTACTCAATGCGTCTGCATTGGAATTTTGTATTCCAGGCTTATGTTTTATTTCAAATTGGAATTCTTCTAGTTTTAACCGGAATTTCATGAGACGACTACCTGGGTCTTTAATTGAAAACATCCACAATAACGGTTTATGATCGGTACAAATAAGAAACTTACGACCATATAAGTACGGCCTAAAATATTTGCAACTCCAAACTATTGAGAGCAACTCCTTTTCGATCGTACTGTAATTTTTTTCAGCTTTGTTAAGAGTACGTGAGGCGTATGCTACAGGGAGATCTTTGCCAATCTCTCCTTGTGACAAGACTGCTCCTATTGCAGTGTTACTTGCATCGGTAGTTAAAATAAAAGGATTAGTGAAAACGGGAAATTGTAATATCGGAGGGTTGCACAATTTTTCTTTAAGTATTTCGAATGCCTCTATACAGGAAGGTGTAAACTCGAAAGGAACATCCTTTTTTAGGAGATTATTTAAAGGTTGAGTGATTTTCGCAAAATTTTGGATATGGCGTCTATAGTAACCAGCCAATCCTAAGAAAGATTTTATTTCAGTGACATTTTTAGGGACAGGAAATTCCTTCACTGCTTTTATTTTAGCAGGATCAGGGCTGATGCCGTTTTCCGTGATTATATGACCTAAATAACTCAATTCGGGGCGTAGAAATTCGCATTTTTCAGGTTGCAATTTAAGATTATACATTCTCATTCGGTCAAATATTTCTACCAACTTTTCATTATGCTCCTTCAGAGTTTTTGCATAGATGATGATGTCATCAAGGTACACAAAGCATTTTATACCTTGTAATCCGGAGAGAACGTTATTCATCATTTTCATGAAGGTACTGGGTGCTCCCTTAAGCCCAAAAGGCAAACGGTTGAATTCATAGTGACCGTAGGGCACGCTGAAAGCAGTTTTATGTTTATCCTTAGGTTCCATCAGAACCTGATGATATCCCGATGCCAAATCTAGCGAACTGAAAAATTTTGAATTTCCTAACTGGTCTAATATTTCTGTAATATTTGGCAAATAATAGACTTCGTCTAGAGTTTTTTCGTTGAGTTTTCGAAAGTCAACAACTATTCGCCATTTTTTATTTCCATTCGAATCTGGCTTTTTAGGAACGACTAAAAGAGGAGAATTATATGGAGATTTTGAATCTGAAATGATTCCATCTTTGAGCATCTTATCGACTTGATTTCGAATTTCTTCGTGTTGTTGAAATGGTAGTCTATAGGGCTTGATGTTCACAGGAATATCATTAGATGTAGGTATGGAATGTTTTATTGCGTCTGTATGAGTTAATCTATCACCCTGTAAGTGAAATATATCATGGAAGGATTTGCAAATTTCAAGAATACTGTCTTTTTCATTTGGATGCATGTGAGACGTTCGTAAGGATTCTGTTAAATTTGTTAGTCGTTCAAGATTGCAATGAGGTTTATCAATATTAAGAATTTCATATTCGGCAACATTTTCAAAAGTGACGAACGGATTTTCGATTGTCATATCTTGATCATTGGTATTAATGAATGCTATATTGCAATACCCATTTTTTGGCTTGACTATGCAATTTCCAACGAAGACTCCGTCTAGAATTTCTGAAGATAAGCATAAAGATTCGGATTTTTGTGTTGTTTTTATTTTGCGTATAACTTCACTCCTTGCTGGCACAACAATTTTAGTATTGCATGTGTTTTGCTGTGTTTTCATGAATTCGAAAGATAATGTTTTACGTTCATGTGTGAGAGATAATATTTTATTTTCATAATCAATTTGAGCTTTGAGTTTAAGGAGGATATCTTTACCTAATATTCCATCTTGCAGAATAGGAAAATTATCATTCACGATATGTATAGGATGTATAAAAATATTTTCACCTAACTGAAATTCACCATAGCATATACCATATGTTTCAATAAGAGATTCTGAAATACCTTTCAAAAAAGATTTATGTTGGGTATGACAAATTGCATCACCTTTGGTACAAGATTTTTTCAAAAGACTAATGGAGCTTCCAGTGTCGAGTAGAAGATTAGCTACACTATTTTTCGCTAATAGTAAAGGAAATATTACACTTTCGGCTTCTTCAGTATTGCAAGGCTCTAAGCGAAGAATTTTATTTTCATTATTAGAACAATATGATTCAGGACTTGTAGCGATAGGAATATGCATAATTGAAGAACTACAAGTATTTTTCAAAGGACGGCAGTTTAAAGATCGCTCACCCGACGTGCACTGCCTGTCTCTGCAGTCGGTGTTCGGGAGTTTCCCGAATCCGTAAGGGAGTTGTTTGAGTTTGATTGATATTGATCGACCCTTTTCTTTTTGAAACAATCACGTATATGGTGACCTTGTTTTTTGCAATATGCACAAATTATTTTCGTTACGTTTACTTCAGACTTAATCTCCCTTTTTGAGTACGATGGAAGTGGCGTGGAAGTGGACGGTTTATTTTTGAAGAAACATTCAGTTTCTAAATGACCATTCCGGTGACAAAAATTACATTTTTTGAAAGATCTATTTTTGGAAAAATTATTTGGTTGTTGTCTATCGCTATTTCGCTCTTCTTCCACAGCTGCTTCGATCGCTTCTGATAGTTTCTCAAAACGAGATGCTTTTATAATTATTTTGATGTTGGAATTGAGACCATCTACAAAAGATTTGAAGGCTGTACGAGAATTGAGATTTTTAATGGTTTCTGCGGCCTCACTACCTTCGGCTTGGATGCAAGCATCGTTGAGGTTACTCAATAAGTGCTCAACTCGATTACCAAAATTCCGTACTGTTTCACCTATTTTTTGTTTGATTCGAAGTAATTCTCCTTGTAATTGCGCGATACTGCGTGTCTCTAAAAATTGATCTTGCAAATCTTTTTTCAATTCATTCCAATCCTCATATATTTTATGTTTGACTACATTGTATGCTGGGCCAGATAAACGCGATTTGATTATGTTAACAAGCATACTCGCATCGGCAGGTTGAGATAGATCTGTACTTACTATATCACAACATGAAATGAAACGATGAAGTTCTGATCTATCACCTCTAAATTCAGGAATTAATTTCAAGGCTGTGTCAATGTTCAATTTTGGCATGTTGTCAGTATTATTGCCTTCTGGATTAACTTCTACTGTATGTGGCATAGATTTACAGAAAATTGCATGAAATGTTATTACCACCAATATCAAATTATGTATGAGAAAAGTTCAATGAAAAATACAGATATTCAGAGATATGTACGAAGAAAAAAAAATGAAAATTTGAGTCCGTAGGTTTCAGGAATAATTCGCTGAAGGTATCGAGTACTTGAGTTGTTGTCCTGTTGTCCTATTGTCCTTTGCCTCCTTAGAATCTTGTATGACCCACGATGGTATGCTAGGCTTCAGTTGTAGCAGGTACAATTTGCTTAACAGCTGCTTCTGCACCACTGGATCACAGGATTACGGCTCGCAAAATTTCAGGAACAACTGGTTCTTGGAAGGTGGGTTATTTTTCGACCACCCCACACCTGACACCAAATTTATGTTGGGGAATACCAAATATTGTGTATGTTGGTACCCCAAATATTGGAAGAAAAAAAGTTTATTTCCTTTGGCAACTCAGTATAATTGGAATAGATTCAGAAATTACGGTTACACAGTATCAATATAACGTTTGATGGTTTTCAGAGGTATCTGTCCCCATTTGGAGAGGTGCAATCGTTTTTATAAACGACACATCATGTGACTTAGGAGACCATAGTTTTTTTTGAATAATAAAATAACAGTATGTTTATTGAAGAATTCATTCGCTACCCAAGGCACATGAACTGTCAGCACTTTACGATATTAGGTTATTATGTTATGTTGATATGTTTATTAAAACATGAACTAATTGGAAGAGAACTAACATTTCGAAATGGTATGATGAACAAATCAATATGATATAATATAGTGTGATACATTTATATATGGCAAACATAGCAATAGCCTGAAGGGCGCACTTTACAACAATACAACCAAAATAGAAAAACAAATTTATTGATATTTGACACCATACGCCTGCTAGCGCCAGTAATCACGCTACCAGAAATACAGAACCACAGAAGTACGTAGTGCGCAAGCGCGTACGAGTTAGAGCGTCCTTGTCTCAAATGTATATAAATGGTGCAAACATCTGTGATACTTTGATATGATGCAACATGCAACTGATGCAAGCCGCGCATGAAACTGTATAGCCGTACTCTTTTGAATGATCTCACCCGCTGTCATCAACATCATCAGACATGTATAGAAATATCACTGTCCCTAATTTTTATCAAAGTGAATTCAGAGGTTATGAATCATTGACACATTGAAATTAATAGAAAAAGAATTCTCGGTATAATTCGAAACGAGATATAAATTTCAATAAATAATATTAATTCGATTTGAGAACGATTTATATTGACAGTGAGTACCAACTAATATCTAATTATTTCTATCAATTCAGGCGGGCGTGTGATATTTTTCATTTCAACACGTGTGCTTTTTTTTCTCGAATAACAACACCATGGTGATATGACTACTTTCCAAATAACAAAACAGTGTGCTATATGACGTTTTCATACGGGGTCGTATTGCAAAAAACGGACATTATTAATATCGATTTTATTTTGTCCAGTGAAGATCAAAGGAACTAAACCTTTTCATTTGAAACCTTCTGAATACACATTTTCACAAAGAAGGCGAATCCAAATTATCACCTAACTTCAATTCAATTCGATATTATGGTATTTTACAATTCGAAGATTATAAGCATTTTCATATGTCATGATTTCAGATGAAAAAAGGAAATTAATTTTTATTTCGAAATTGATACTGAAAATGAAATTTTAAAGCTACCACTTCTTGATAGAAATTGCAACACCGAATTGTCGGGAATATTTTAGTTGGTAGAGAACATTCGATTATTATGCTATCCATAATAATTTCGAAGTGATCCGTTGTCTGGTAAACCAGAACCTTATAATGCAACATCTACCTCATTATAATGTAACAAGCACGTTCTCAAATATATTTTAAATATTGGCGGATGTATACATATAAGAGATTGTACAATGCATCAACATTTATTTGGAAATTCAGCACCTGGAAATTACCAACATGATTGTTTTCTTTCTGAGAATGTCGAAAACGTATACAATTATATGACTTCCTTCACATTTATTATATCAGGGATAAAAAAATTTCGTTTCCGGATTTTGAACAGATGTAGTTTCATGTTTCTTTTTGAATTATAGATAAGATCAATATTTGTCATATTATGTACATTTATTGAGGAAACTATGATAAATGTTTTTCATATTCAATTATTTCCATAGGTAAGTTTGATTTCGAGAATCGATTTGTTCGAATATTATTATTGTAGGCGAAACAAATATTGCCTACGTAACTTCAGAATGCTTCAGATTTAGACGCATTCTCCTGAAATCAACTCTTCTGAGATGATAGTAACTTGCAATGGTATTGGGTATAATTGAAAATATCACTGATACGATGTACAAGTTATAGATGTCATTGAAACATTTGTACCTTTACAAATCTATTCAGCGATCTATGTTTTTAATCTGATAATCCTCAGCATACGTTTGTATATATGTATCATAATTGATGATTGGTGCAGTTGAATTGGAAATTCATTTTCAATTTGTTCTGTTTCAAATAATTCAATCCATCACATCGTTGAACAGTTATGTTGCAGAATTTCGTTTGTTTTATTTATATATAGATTGATTTTAATCATTTGCTTCATATATTCAGCTCACAATCACGTAACTCAATCATGTCAAATATTTCTTCATGCACTAAAAACATTACTGGTGAACAGAGGGAAACAAATTCGAGGTTCATTCGAGGTTCTGGAAATAGTGAACGATGCAACAGAGTTCGAATTGAGTCAAAGTGAATTTTTTTAATGGCAATTGAACATAGTTGAGAAATCGAAAAAAAATCTGAATAAATGACGTGAATGAATGAATTGTGATATATACCATATACGGTCGTTAGTACTTTAATGTCATCATCAACAATATTATATCAATTTCCATCAACAATTTCCTAAACCTGTACCATTATTTTTTTTTCAAGGAATCAACTATTTTTTTATAATAAATATGATATCTCCATCACTGTTAGCTCATTTCTTTCACAAATTCATACGTAGTTTGATGTTGGTCCAGTTTATTATAAACCACATTCACTTTTCTATTGAATAATGCAGGTCATCCAAAATATTTATTCGAACATTTTCAATGGTCTTTTAATCGTATTTATTAAATACAGTGAAAGAGCTAAAAGTGTACTCTTTCAGGAAATATCATGATTGCCGTATTTATCGCCCTATTATTTTGAGGTACCTACCAATTGAGGATTCCTTTTAACTTTTCGAAAAAGAAAATTGCGATAGGCGGCACAACTTTTTTTTAAATATGATATCTCCACCACTGTTAGCACATTTCTTTCACACATTCATACGTATATAGTTTGATGTTGGTCTAGTTTATTGTAAACTACATTCACTTTTCTATTGAATAATGCAGGTCATCCAAAATGTTTATTCGAATATTCTCAATGGTTTTTTAATCGTATACAGTGAAAAAACTAAAAGTGTGCCCTTTCAGGAAATATCATGATTACCGTATTTATCGCGCTTTTATTTTTAGGTAGGTACCTACTAATTGACGATTTTATTTAACTTTTCGAAAAAGAAAATCGCGATAGGAGGCAAAATTTAAACAATTGTTACTCGTTATTCAAAACGAGAAATATTGTACCTAATCATACTGTAATGTCGTTGCTCTCGATATAATTTATAATTAATAAAACAACAAATTGAACTATATTATATTCAAGCTCTAATCGTAGACAGAATGAATTTTCACAGTAATCATTGCCAATTCTCCTATTGCAGAGAAGAGATAGGCAGATAGCAAAAATACAATAAGAAATATACAGCATATTGATACACTGGCAAAAATATATAAACTGTTATACACTGCCCTCCCAATACATTACACATACCATAAATTATCATCATCATAACAAAATTGATTCAAACACACTTTCCATTTTGTAGCTGGAAACACATCATAATTAACCTGTCGGTTAAAGATCTAGTTACATTTAAGAAATTGATGGATTTTAACTGAACTAAATCCTTCAATTATTAATTCTCGTACACATTCTCTGTTGTGGTTGGTGGTCTTCTGTATAGTATACCAATAGCGTATCCCTACAGGAAAAAAAACAGATTTTCTCAGATTTGTTGACGAAGGCCCCATCCACTTTATGCCCGTATATACACAATGATAATTTATTAACATTGTAGAAGTGTGGTATATCAAACAATTACTCTCTTTGACTTCAGGCAAGTATGGGGATGGAATATCGTAACACAGCTAGCTAGACAGCTAGCCTTGAATAATTCGATGAAGCAAGATAGCATCGCCGTCTCACACTGCTCATTTGTCTTCATAAATATGATAATTTCAATGGAATTGAAATGTTAATAAATCCTGCGGATGTCTGATGAAACTTCCAGACATTGCATGTGTACCATGAAGCTTCCGACAAGCGCCGCATAGTTGCCTCGAAGTATTTTAATGCTTTCCGCGAATAAAGGAAAGACTCAGCCCGGAGGTTCACCCAAGTTCGTCGTGTATGTAAAAGCGTCTTCGGGAGGATTTGTTCAAACTTTCCGGGACATCTCACCGAATGTTCTGAGAATTTCGTACCTGACTTGTTCCTTTTTGGTTTGAGTTCTGGCAAACCCATAGGATCGAATTTGAGTATGCAAATGTTTGATAACTGATTCGTAATCACCCATGTTTCATGCTCATTTTTCTTCGAAAGTTGAAAGGTTGAGTTAACTTTCAAAGGGCGATTATTTCTGGAATCTCTTTCGGGTTTCTTCTAATTTTTGGATGTGAAAGGAGATCAATGGTGTGTATCTACCTACTAGATTGGCCAAACCATTAGAAAGGTACCTGAATACCTAATTAAAATCAATCAAATTATAGGGTTCCATCAGAAATATTGATAAAGTTTTCTATGACAGACCAATAAACTAGACGACATTGAAAGTGTGAATCAAATTGTAATATTATCTTGTATTTTTTTGAGTTGTCTGATCCAGATTGGAATTATCTTCAACTTTTCTCGAGTATTTGAAGGTAGGTACCAAAATGTTGTCCTTTTCAACATTTCCCAACTCGTTACTAAATACTTATGAATTTGATGATCTGAATCAGATTTATTTAAATTATCATTTTTAACAATATCAAACGCAAGACAATTTTAACGTTTGGTAGCTACGTGTTCTCTCGCAACTGAAGTAGTAACAGCAAGTCAATCCATCCAAGTTTCAAGTAGCTACTCGTTCTTCACGAAGCTTTCAGTAGCACAAGTGTTAGATACAGTAAATACGAAACCAACAAAAGCTATACACTCCATTATACCAACACAGTCACATTTTGATCGGAAATAATTGTTTTGAATATTATTTTCAAATGAAGGTGCGTTACTTCCCACAAAAAATAAAACAAACATCTAATGAAAGCATTGCGAAATATGCTCCACAGCTAGTTCTACACCTTTTTCAATCGTATTTCAGGTAGCGTCAAGTTAATTTCAGACTATAGTCACTTGTATTTCAGAAATCATCAATTATATTTCAGGATGGTGAATTCGGTATCAGAAAGCGTCAAATGGATTTCAGAACAGTCATCAATTGAATTTTAGAATTCGTCATTTGAATCAGAAAATATCATTCGTAGCGAGGGGGTAATCACGGCCAAAAAAAGTGTACACTTAACTTCCTATGCGTCCGAACTTCCCAAACTTCCCCAAACTTCCCCGAACTTCCTCGAACTTCCCAAACTTCCCCGGACTTCCCCGAACTTCCTCGAACTTCCTGGAACTTCCTCGGACTTCCTCGAACTTCCCAAACTTCCTTCAAACTTCCCAAACTTCCTTCGAACTTCCTCAGACTTCCCCGAACTTCCTTTGAACTTCCTTGTGCCTGTACACCAAACTTCCCACGTGATTATACCCCCTCGATTCGTAGGTACTTAAGGAAGCGTAAATGGAATTTCAGAATGTTTTTCCCCGTGATGAACTAAATATTGTTTCGATATTTCTACTTGGGTTCGTGAATTTAAAACACTCCGTACGAAACTGAACAATTTATTTCACTAAACACTCGAAATATAACTCAATAAACACCTAGTTAAATCATAAAGATATTCGCTTTACAAATATCGATATTCACAATACTAGCTTTCTTTCTAAACTCAACTCTTTCCAAACTATAACTGACTGTCCGCGACTCAGCGCGGTCCCTTATATAAGTACAAACATCATTCTAGCGAAATCACTCATTCTCCAAAAATTACAGGAACTTCATTGAATTACTGGTAATAAGTCATCCGCTCTATAATTGATACGTCTATGACCGATCTTATTGGGAGACCATAAATCACGGACTAGACGCGAGCTGCCGAGATAATGACTTCCGGTCTTCTTGGAAGCACAGCTCGAAACAATATGTATAAAAAGAGGCAAATCAAATTTTTTTTAAATAAATCAATGTTCATGGGGGCTATATCCATCAAGAATGTAACACTTTCGGTTGTACCAGAATTGGAAAGTCACTTATTTATTTTGAATAGAACCCCCTATAGGAATGTAACACTTTCGGTTGTACCAGGAATATACAGTCATTTCGTTATTTTAAATAGAACCTCCTATATAAATGATGATATTTTTCGATTTTACGAAAATCCTTGATATATGTCCTAACTGTTTACGAACTAACTGTTTACGAAATATTTAAAATTCTTAGATTGCGTATGCAGGCCGATTTTTTCTTATTTCTGCACAAGATCATTCATTTTATATTATGTATCGATTTCTTCTTAAAAAGAGACCCAATTCTGTTCATAAAATACAAATGACACTTTCTGAAATAGGTACATATGATATTTTCTGATATACAAATGACAAATTCTGAAATTCAACTGACTGACATTCATTTGATGCTTTCTGATATCGAACTGACCATTCTGAAATACAATTGACGCTTTCTGAAATTAAATTGATTGATCTGAAATACATTCGACGCTTTCTGAAATTCAACTCACTATTCTGAGATATAATTGATACTTTCTGAAATACAAGTGTCTATTCTGAAATTCAAATGTCGCTTTCTGAAATTACCATGATAAAATACAACTGGAAAAGGTGTATATTAGACTTGTATTAAAATGGCCCACCCTGTTTTATTTGATGGAAAATTTGTAAGGGTTGGCAAACTTGATAAGTGGCGGAAGTAAATATACTAGGAGAGCACGAATATAGGAATAGGACAAACCATGTGTTAGAGAGAGAAACGCGAAAGCCAATGCATCAGAGAGTGGTAGAATGCAATGCTGTGACGTCAATTTAACGTGTGAAAAACGTCAGAGAAACGTCAAAAAAACGTTAATGATCGTGAAAAAACGTAAATGAACGTGAAAAAACGTGAAAAAACGTGAGAAAAAACGTGAAACGTGCTTGAAAAAACTTGAGAAAAACGTGGCGGAAGCGTCACGCATGTTATACGCACGTTTCACGAATGTTTCACGTTTTTCTCACGTTTTTCACGTTTTTTCACGTTCATTCACGTTTTATTCACGTTTGTTCACGTTTCCCCCTTCTTTTTTCACGTTTTTTCATGTTCATTCACATTTTTTGACATTCTTCTCACGTTCGCAGCATTGCATTCTATCTCTTTCTGACACATTTGCTTTCGAGTTTCTCTCTCTAACACATGGTTTGCGCTATTCCTATAGTCGTGCTCTCCTAGTATATCTACTGGCGAAAGTGCAAATCCGCCACTGCCTTCGATTATTTTTGGCGAATCTTCGCAAAACCCTGAATTGATATTATCAGTGTCTTGGGCATCTATCAGACTTTTTCCTTCCATCCGGTCGATGGTCGATATAACCCTCCTAAATCCGTACAAGATTTGGCACTCTCATCTTAGGACTTGCCTGAAGCCTCGCCACACTTTCGAGACGATTTCCTCTGATTCTCTCGGACAATCCGAATTTTCGACTTCCACAATCGATTCGGTGGGATTCGGAACAAAGCGAGGGAAGAGAAGAACAAGGGCACAATTACTGATGGTTGTCGGGAACGTTGCAGATTATACAGGGTAGCCAAGATAAGAAAGTTATCTTGATAACGGTAGGGACATGGATTTGGTTGATTGAGAGAAAAGTTGCCAAGTAGTTTTTCTTGGTAGTTATCGAAAATAATGTACTTTCTCAATACAGCGTTTTCAGCTTTGAAAAATGCCAACGGATTTCGAGTCCATCATCATCTTTGATGTCTCTCATGGGTAGACAAAAAAATCGATACTTACATGAGCATTTTTTTTTACAGCGAACTTCAGAAGCAGAGGAGGTTTTACAATCTCTAACCTATCCAGTTTATTCCTATCTGGACCACACTGTATATAGGTTGTTGGCATTTTGTGATGAACGTCCTATAGGTAGAAAAAAACATAGTGTCTAAACTTTTATCACTTTCAGGCGTTATTATATGGAACATACACGTAATGAGCACACTCATATATATATATATATATATATATATATATGAAGGGAAGTCGTTGCTGACCAGTTAGAGTAGAAACTAGTAAACTAGTGGGGTGTGCAGCAATTGCAAGAAGAAAAACTCTTTAAAGTTGTCCAAGCTTTCGGAAACCTATATTTCCATCTTCAGGGAGAACTACAAGGTGAGTTTTACATTGATGTTAGTTTGAAATAAATGACATACCTTTGTGAGGATGTATGCATTGATGTTATTGTATGGTAAAAACGAAACATGAAGACTATGAGTAAAACAACATGAAGACTATGGGTAAAACAAACTTACAGGTAAGTGACATACATAAGACTTGTCTTGAAATTATTAAAATTATTTAGTCATAATTTAAAATGAGCATGATAACGCACGTGTGTGAACATTTTGAGGTTAAAACATTTATAATATTTCTTCTCATTGTTCCTTTGTTCTTCAGTAACTGTCAGCTAATAATGGCTATGTTTCATAGGTGCCAGGTGACCGTGTCAAGATGGGACTTAGCCAGCATATTACTCAAAAGCCAAGGAATCAGATGAAAATATGTAAGGTTATAATATTATATAAATTGAACAATGTATTTAATTGGACGAAAAGAGGTCTATTAAATACATTGTTCAATTTATATAATATTATAACCTTACATATTTTCATCTGATTCCTTGGCTTTTGAGTAATATGCTGGCTAAGTCCCATCTTGACACGGTCACCTGGCACCTATGAAACATAGCCATTATTAGCTGACAGTTACTGAAGAACAAAGGAACAATGAGAAGAAATATTATAAATGTTTTAACCTCAAAATGTTCACACACGTGCGTTATCATGCTCATTTTAAATTATGACTAAATAATTTTAATAATTTCAAGACAAGTCTTATGTATGTCACTTACCTGTAAGTTTGTTTTACCCATAGTCTTCATGTTGTTTTACTCATAGTCTTCATGTTTCGTTTTTACCATACAATAACATCAATGCATACATCCTCACAAAGGTATTTCATTTATTTCAAACTAACATCAATGTAAAACTCACCTCGTAGTTCTCCCTGAAGATGGAAATATAGGTTTCCGAAAGCTTGGACAACTTTAAAGAGTTTTTCTTCTTGCAATTGCTGCACACCCCACTAGTTTACTAGTTTCTACTATATATATATATATATATATATATGTAGGGTGCTTAAATTTTTTAATAAATACTCATTCCATGGGCGTATTTCGCCTCATTTTTTGATACAACTTTTCGGGAATGTCTCTGCAGGACGGAATGATAAATATAATAACTTTCAAAACTTTCGGAATTAAATGAAATATTTTCCAAATATCAAGTCCCTATCTCAACATTAATTTTTGCCAAGTTGCAATGTAACTCTCCTATCTTAATAAGATGACAACCTGACAACCTTTTATTACGTATGGGGGAATACCATCGACACCGGCAGCTTTTTTCGGTTTCAGCTCTTTAATAGCTTCTGTGAAATCGGTTTCTTCGATGAAGAATGTTGAATGTATCATTCACACAGCTTGAACCATCTTCAAAGTGATCAATGATTTCAGAGACCTTCTGATTTCTATGTACCTATTGTTGTAGTATTTCGACAAATTTTTCAGTTTTCTATAGCGGTTTTTCTATTTCAATTCTTTTATTTCTTTCGTGTACCAACATGGATACTTTTTATATACCTACATTATTTAACAAAAATTTTGGTATAGCAAACTATATTCGCTTAATCGCACCACAACGAATATCGAGTAGACATGAAATGAAGTGTTGAAATTCTCAACATTCATTATATATCTCCTATCTCTTCATTACACCAATGTTAGTTATCACCTCAGCATGAATTCTCAAGACGGAAATTAAAACGGAGAAAGCATATTTATTCAATTAAATTCAAAACGATGCACGAAAACAATCGGTAAACTGAACAACAGAAACAAAAGTCTATTAAAAATGAAAAAGACGACGACAAAACGAAATATATAAGCAGAGTTATTAAAGTTTTAATGCCTGTGCAAGTCGCCGCATTTTATTCTAAATAGCAGGAATAGCACCACCAAACTGAAAAGATTAAACGAACCGCATTAAAAAGTTCGGAAAGTCTCATCGCTCGAAGACCATAAACTGAATGAGCTCAGTGGATCAGATGTAGATTGGATTAATATCAGGAGATTACTTTATATAATTCAACTACATTTAAAGTTCCACGGAAAATCTCGCCCATCTGTTCAATTCCAAGGATATCAATCATTTCATTACTCAGATCATTAACAAGCAGATGCAGTATCAAAAGGCAAATAAGGGGATGTTAGTCTCCTTATCTGAAATTATCAATATTTATAGGACTAGTCATTTTGGCTAGTATATCCTTGAAATATTCACTTGAACCTACTCTCATTTGGTATATTTTGGAACTGATATTTTTCTTCAAATAAAATTCAGCATGGGACGGCTATTTTTCAATTATTTCGTTAAACGTATTTGTTGGGAGGTATTTCTAAGCAACATATTTTCTTAACGAGTTCACTTGACCCCATTCAAATTTGGGGGATGACACCCAAACTTAAGGGGTTAAAAGTTTTGCTATGCTTTTTGGTTCAAAAGATATTCCAGACAAACAAACTCGACGTGTTTTTGGATTATGTCGAAAAGTTTTTTCCTATTCTGCAATTTCTTGCGGTAGGTTTCGATGGGCCACCCACTTCGCGTGACTCATATCAATATGTAAAATGAGTTCGAAATAGTAATAAATTGTTCGTGTTTACATGGAAGACTCAGAATAAGTCCACAATTCGGGACTGGGTAATAAAACTTTGCCAAACAACTTCGCGAAGTTCTAATAATGACAAAAACTCGTCTAGCTCTGTGATTTATAAAACTAAATTTCTTTCGCGTATATTCTCAACGTTTGGATGGAATCTTATTTCATCATTTATTCTGAGATACGAGTTTTTGATATAAGTTGTGCTCCGTTATGAATGGAAATTCAGAAACCACCTTTTCATCATCACTGTTATAAATCAATCAAAATATAGATCGATTAACGCATTGAGATTCGAATCAGGATTATTAGATCAGACATTATAATTTTTTGAAGTTTGCTCTTTCATACTTTTCAATTATACTTGAATCAATAATAGAAATAAATAATAATATATTCATTCACCTAAATAATTTCAAATACCACATGAACCATGAAAAGTGAATAAATTGAAAGGATGACCACCATGATACCCTTGAATGCGGTATCGGAATATTAGATCTTCATACTTTCATACTAGCATTCTTTCTCGAATTATTGAAATGAACTATTCGATTGATATAGATGGATTTTTTAAATTAACTAATACGCGAAAACTGTTGTGAAAATCCACAAATTCTCAATAATCCACAAGGTTCTTCATTTATTTTGAATCCTGTCTTATTTGAACCTTAACCAATTTTTTTCGTCACTGACAGTTATAATATAATAATAATAATAATAATAATTTTTATTCTCCAGAAGGACAATACAAGTATTGTATAGGAGTAGTCGTTCGTATAAATTAAGGGAAAACAAGGAAAACAGTAACAGTACATGAATTACATGATAACATCACTTAGTTGTAAAATTGTAACATGTATATAACATACAAAACACAGTAGAATTACTAGTACTTATATATAGTGCCTGAATAATCGTTCATTTATAGTTATATCAAACATAATAAAAAACAATAAATAATATATGAACTATATGAAAACACTCAGTTAATTGTATAACAAGTATATAGTAACAGACAAAACACAGTCGATCTACTGATACTTGTTATAGTGCCTGATCAACTCTATAATAGCATCTTTCAATTAAAAATTGCTTAAGACATTTTTTAAAATGTGTGAGGGTTCGACTGTTTCTTACATTATCTGGTAATTTATTGAATAATAAAGGACCTAGAGAGTCAGGAGAGTCTTTGGATATTTGAACCCTAGAAAAAGGTATATTCAGTTGATTTTTTATTCTTGTGTCATGTTTATGAATACTAGATCTGGTTGAAAAGCTACTATAGTGACTAAATACATAAACACAAACTTCAAAGATGAAGAGTGATGGTAGCGTCAGAATTTTACAAGTTTTGAATACATCAACACAACTTTGTCGAGAGGTTAAGTTAAACATAACTCGAAGTATTCTCTTTTGCGCAACAAATACATCATTTACTCCTGAAGACCTTCCCCAAAAGCAGATGCCATATCGAAGTCTGGAGTCTACTTGGGCATAGTAGAGCATCAGCAACTGATCACTAGACAAAACTGATCTCAAATTACGCAATTGGTAGGAAACAGAATTCAGTTTATTGATTAAGATTTGACAGTGTTCTTTCCAGGAAATATGTTCGTCTATATATAAACCAAGAAATCGAGCAGTCTTATCCACTGACTGTATCTCACCGAAATTAACGACATCAACTTCTTTCTGTCTATTGTGAAAGCGTATACATTTAGTTTTATTTGTATTCAGATAAAGTGAGTTCGCTCTGAACCACTGATCCATATCAGAGGAAATTTTGTTACATTTCTTACTTATACATGATTCATCCTTATCTGATACAATAATTGAGGTGTCATCAGCGTAAATAATAATTGAGCCATTACAGATCTTCACAATATCGTTGATATAGAGTAAAAATAAGGTAGGACCTAGGACCGAACCCTGAGGAACTCCTATTTCCAAATATTCATTACACGATGACAAATGGTCACCGATAATGACATGATTCCTACGATTACTCAAAAAACTTTGTATCCATTCATGTGTGATACCACGGATTCCGTATCGAGACAGTTTACTCAATAAAATTCTGTGACTAATGCAATCGAATGCCCTGCTGAGGTCACAAAATACCCCAACAGGGCACTCACCAGCATCAATGCATTTAATGACGTTCATAACAAATGAGTGAATTGCAGTTGTCGTCGATTTATTTTGCACAAAACCGTGTTGGTTCTCTGTTATGATATTGAAATCCTTGAGAAAAGATAACAGTCTATTCAAGAATGATAATTCAAATATTTTGGAAAAAATAGAAGGTACCGTAATAGGTCTATAGTTACTTACTAGAGAAGAGTCACCTTTTTTATATACAGGTGTGATTTTACCAGTTTTCAGAGCTTGAGGGAATATTCCATTTGCGAATGATAAATTTATGAGGTGGACAAGTGGTGCCATAATGTGTTTAAGAACACGTTTTACGATTACATGGGGTATCTCATCTGATCCCGACGAAAATTTATTTTTCAATTTTCTATTGAGCATGACAAATAGTTCATATTCACTATAGGGAAGGAGGTAAAAAGACCGAGACTGTATTTCAATATTATTCAAATATTGATTAGCTACGTCTTCATCAGCAGATTCAATTTGTGATATTAGTTTAAGTGGTTCATTTTTGAAAAAACTGCTGAATATCTCAGAGATTTTTTCAGGTGACTCGAATATTTCATTGTCGTATTTTATAGAGGAGACTGATTGCTTTCGTGATTTATTGGTTAGTTCATTCACTACATTCCAAGCTGCCTTGGTAGGGTTGTCTGAATTGTTTATTTTCTGCTGAAAGTATTGTTTTTTCGAATTTTGTACTAAGTTTGTGTGCTTTTTCTTTTCTGCTCTATAGAAATTATTCAATAATGGGTGTTTGCCTTTGAGTGCGAACAGGTCCTTTAATTTTGTGCTGGAATTCCTAATATCGTCAGTGACCCATTTGCAATTGGGTTGTTTAGTTCGGTGACGTTTATATTGTTTAACTTTAGGAAAGTGTTTATCAAAATAGAACAGGAAAATGTTAAAAAAATATTGAAAGGCGCTATCCATATTTACCATGGTGAAAATGGATTCCCAAGTTTCATTACATATATCGAATTCAAATGTGGTTATAGCATTCTCAGAAAAATTTCGTTTGAATATATTGATGGATTTCGGCTCATCAACCGGAAGTCCGAAGTCAAGTAGGATCGATCGATGGTCAGAGAAATAGTTATCCGATACAAGGCATACCCCATCATCAAAATCATTACTGAATATATGATCAATTGTTGAGGCCCTACCTCCAAATGATATTCTGGTTGGCCACTTAACAAGTGACTTCATGTTAAAACAGTCCATCAAATTGGACAGTTTTTCAAAGTATCCTGAATTCGCTGATGAATCCATATTGAAATCTCCTGCCACAATAAAGGTGAAATTTGGTTTATATAGAAATTCAAGAATATCATATAATTTTTCAAGGAAAGCATCTGGATCCCCTTTGGGGAAAGGGGTTCTGTAAATACACAATATTATTGTAGGTCGATGGTTCAGCATACATGATATGCCACATATCTCGAAATGCTGCTCCAGACAATACCTCGATAGGTCTAAATCAACAGTATGTAAAATATTTCTTGATAATATTGCAACACCACCACCCTTCATCTGTGTTCTATTGAAGTAACTTGTCAAATGGAAGTCATAGAAACAGTATGACTGTAATGAGTAGTCAGACGACCACGTCTCTGTCAAACACAATATGTTAATATTAAAATCCTGTGTATCTAATAAAATATTGTCTGTCTTATCCTGATTGATGCACTGGACATTAGCCAAGAACAATGATGGATGAAACATTATGTCTTCATTTGTGACCTCTTCTTCAGATCTAAAAAACGGCTCACGCATGCCCCCTGGGGCCAAACATTGGGATCCATTGCAGTCTTGAAGTTATTAGCAAATATGGTAACTTTATATGAGGTATACAGTTCAGGATACTTGGGTGTGAGGCTTTCACAAATTACCTCCGGAAAATGTTGTTTAAGCAATGTTGACAGAGAACTAGTAGTAGTGTTCTTGTCCAATCTGTACACGTGCAGAGTTACATGTTTCGGGACTCCCTTGACATCAACATTCGAGTTATTACCAACAATAACCAATCGTTGTTGACGATTCTTTTTTCTGTTTTTAACTTGAACCCAGTCATTTTGATCTGATGTCTGTGAGCTATTTGCTCTAGGTTCATCATTCAAGTGTATATACTCATTCAATTTTATTTTTGTTTGTTCTTGTAAAACAATTTTAGATAGTTCATTTTCTTTTACGTGCAGGGAATCCCTATTCGTTGATAGGGATTTCTGTTTATTTTTGTTTGGATGACTAGGAGTATGTTTTTTATCAATCTCCGTTTTATCGGAATCCAAGTTTTGTGTTGTGGTTAACTTCTTATTCACTTTTATCTCTGGCAGTTTTTGTTCTGGCGGTTTTTGTTCAACTGGAGAGGTCACTGTACTTGAGTGATTACCTCGGTTCAGTAATTCAATATGATCATATAAAATATTTATTTTCTCCTTAAGTTCATGGATAATTATATCTTTCTGCTTTAATATATAGTTGAAAATATTTAGGTCTACCTTTTTATCCTGGCCGGCTAAATCGGTGACTGCGTCAAAAAATGGTATGTCGCATTCATCTGCTGCAGTGTTGACAGCTGGAATATCACAGCACACTATTTGTCCACTATCAATAGTCACAATGTTTTTTAGGTACTTAACACATCCAAAGTGTATTACGGTTTCACATTTGGTACATTTCATACCACTTTGGGCCTGAACTTTACATCTTTTGCATACTTTTGAAGAGAGCGATGCATCTGACTGCTTGCTAGACGCCGCCATCTTTCAACATATGGTGACTCGGCTTCTCAGCCTGGGGGTAACTCAGTGGTATAGCTAAGGTTTTCTTGACTTTGAAATTATAAAATGAATATACAAAACAAATATCATTTTATTTGAAAATCAACCTACCTAACCGTATTAATATAATAGAAAATGAGTACTCACCAGGGGAGAAAAGTGTAGCTGAAACATGTCATCATCGGTAGCTCTTCACTCTACACCGGACACCAATCGTCTCCCTCCCTGATTGATTATTTTATAGTCCTCAATTATTAGTCTTCGCTGATCAATGCAGTATCAGCTAATATCATGTCCAATGCCCGAGGACATGAACTTGCAGAGCTGAGACTGCATTTCCTTTTTGTGATCGTTATAAGCGAATCATGAACTCTTGAAGTTATATTATATCGAGGATCAAGAATGTATTGGATTTTATAATCAATCAGAATGAATAATGTCCGATTTGTGACAATATTGTGTACTTTGATTTTCCCAACAGTTTTCAGTTTCCTAAAGTTTTTGATTCACTTGTACGGTAAGAACTGATTTTTGACGACGTAAGCTCCGAGAAGTTGTTAATGTAGTAATTTACGTAACAAGTCCGGAAAATACTGTTTTTTCAAACATTCTAGGACGAGCGTAGCGAGTCCTGGAAGTCTTCGAGTCCAAAAAAACTGTTTTCGGGCGTGTTGCGTGCACAATTTTTTCGGCAACCGTGTAGAATAAAAAATCAAAGAAACACATTTCTTTATTAGAACAAAATTTCGAAAATTTCAATTCTTAGTTATATTAATATTTATATTAAAATTAGAACAATTGTTAATATTGAATGGATTCAATTTGTTTGAAATGCTTGGTATATTTAAGTGCCTTTTGTTGAAGTCAGAACAAGAAGTTAAAGTTTCCGTTTCACATTGATTGTTTTCATATGATAGTTTTTGAATGTAAGCTAATTTTATGTCAGATAGCTGTCAGTCGTTATTTCGCTGCTATGGTAATGATCAACTGCATTTATCAAAACCATACTACCAAGATTTTCATATTTACAATGACAACAACGATGTGATTCTTCCCGGCCTAGTCCGGGAAGTACGTACTTCCCGGACTAGGCCGGAAAAATGCCACTTTCTCAAAAAAAAAATCGTCTGGAAAGTACGTACTTTCCGGACGGTTGCCGAAAAAATATATTTTACATGCAACTCAAAAACAATACCGTTTAGGAAAAACGTTTTAGGGGGATTTTCGTCCTGAAATCTTTCAAAGAATCACCCCTCGAAGTTTGTCAACATAATCAAGTAACATCCTGTTTATTATAGCATCAAAAATTAATGAAATATATTCATATTACCACATGGTTCAACATCGTTTTCACCTATTTCACCTACCTATTCAAACAATTTTGCCAATCGAACGATTTTCATGTTATCAAAGACCGAAAAGACTGTTTTGTGATTCTGATGATGATTACCGAATTCGGTGATCATCAATAAATATGAACACTGGAATTGTTCATTTAACAAATTCTGGAATCACCCGATGGTTAACGTAAATATTTACACTAGCCAATGTGCTATCGTTCAAATCAGTTGATTAAATCAATCCTTTGAGCTATTTGCTGATCCCAGGATCCCAGGGTGCTGACCCTTCTCAAACGTTTATCTGAGTTGTTCCTCGAGCTTGCCTTATTCGTTTTCAATAGATCGCATATTGTACCGTGATATGAATCCTGAGAATCCTGATACCCAGCCAGGTTCGGTTTGGACATTTTTATATTTTTTTAAGTTATAAAGGCATATATGGGGTTGAGAAAATATAATATCACAAAACAAATACAGGAAATTAGATATTTTTTCTGGGACAAATGTAACCCATCAGACAGGAATGTGTAACGAGAATGTGTCTATTGGGATCTATGTAACCCAATCGAGAATTCTAGTAGGACGTCTGTAACCCAATAAAGAAGTCCAGTGGGACGTCTGTAACCCAATAAAGAAGTCTAGTGGGACGAATGTAACCCACTATTCACATTTTATATATACATCCCCATGAGTTATTACTGAAGCATTTCACACTGTCAAAAGACTTTTGTCATATTTTTTCGTTATATTAGAGGCAAACAAAATTTTCGCAATATGCACAAAGAATATGAATAAAATGACCTTACTCACGTGTTCTCAGAGCTACAGATTGACTTATGGACGAATATACGGTGGTGCAGCGTCACCAAGTTTAAATATCAAGATTAGATGATCCAATAGGACTGAAATAGTTATTTATGTATCAAGGGCGTAAAATAGGCTTTTATGGACCGTATCGTGTAAGTAATATTAACACGCCTAAGTCCATAAAAGCAAGTTACGCCCGAAATACATACAACATTTTATGCACGACCAGTATATTTTATTGTAAATACCTCTTCACCTCTCAAGCATGATAGGAATAAAACGATTCTTAAATACCTTTTAAACTCATTTAAAATAATGTTTGCTACGCCCATGATGTTCCTCTCGAAAAAGCATTCCATGAGAGTGTTTTTATTTTTTCTATATCTCTTATAATAAGGGAGTTATTAAGGGTTTACATTTTGCTCATGTTCCAGTATGTTGGGTGAATAAATAGGCTAGTAGCCATATTTGCTGTCGATACAGACAATAGTCATTACGAAATGCATTCCAGTGACGAAGAAAGTGTGAATTGTACTCCACCAGAAATCAGTAAAGCAGCTGGGGATGCGAATAATTATTAATTTATTGTCCGGCGGGCGATAAAGTGCCATTTTACGCCCGGCGGGCGGTAAAGTAGTCCGAGGGCGGTAAAGTGCATACATTCAATTATTCATATGATACGGGTCACTAGACATCGATAAGTGATGGGTAGGTAATAGATGTCCCGATAGACTCGAAAGGGTAAAGGCCATATTGATTACTCCATCAGTATGTTCCAAGTGCCAAAACCGTTAAATCCAACTTATCACAATAACAATAAGCCAATTTCAGTCGCGGGCCCGACATTGGCAGGCCGTATATAGTTTTGAGACCCCTGACCTATAATAGGTATTTACGTAGCAGGGGTGTAAAATATGGTTTCATCGCTACCGCTCGGGCTATGAAACACGCCTAGGTGATAGAATCAACTTTACCATACCATAACATATCAGTCAATTGTTTGAAATAGGAATGTGATCACATGTTTGGCGGGAATTTAAAAAGAAGTACCTAGGCAGTGGTACCGAAAAAGGGGTCAAATCGACAAGATATCGAAAAATTTCATGATGAAAATTTGCTTACAATACAACGAGAATCCTGTATATCAATACCAGATTGGAAAAAAAATCAAAAATACTATTTTAATTCCTTTTCCCGTGCGGAGAAACATTATACATTTTTGTTTTATCTGCAAACAGCTTCATTAACCTAAATCACATGTCTAATCAAATATTTGTGTAATATACGTGTAGCCAACTTATGGCCGACACTGTATATAGGCTAGTATATTATCACAGAGAGTCAGATGGTGGTGGTTGATGGATTCTCACCTAATTTTCCTGATATATGGTCAGATAGACGATAAATATACCTTCCGGAAAAAAATTAACGAGGTATGTTCCTATTCTAAAAAAGAATCGATTACGTCACCACAACCAAGCGGATGATGTCACAAACTCCGTATGTATATCAAGGGATATCAATTTGAAAATAAAAATCGACCGATATCTTGATTTTTTAAATTCATATGCGGAGATAATTAATTCCTTCCATTCATTTCCACTATACAGTATATCCAGAATATGTATTCAGGGTGTTCAGAAATTGGTCACATAACTAATTACTCATTTCAAATGGAAATCACTTTCTTTCTCTCACTATAGTGAAGAAAAAATGACGTTTCCTGTATTATGATCGCTTAACACTTCCATTTTCAGGTACAATCCAGGGCCGGATTAACCCTATAAGGGCCCCTAGGCAATGCAATTCTCGGGGCCTCTTTCCTTTACCGTCTTCTTACTTCTCAAAATATATTTTTTCTATCACAAAAGTCATTGAATGAAATGATTTTGATCACAAAAATATTTTCACAACCAAAGAAAATATTTTTCTGAAGAAGGTACAATATAAGTTTAAATAACAATTGTTGTAACTTTTTTGATACAAAATCGTTAAATTCATCTTGAAAGTTGACCTTTTTGGCGTTTGATATCATCAGACTTCTATACCGGGTGTAACAGGATCATGGTACACCGTATCTCCGTTTGTTTCAGAGGTAATTCATTGAAATTTGGGACATGCTATGAACATAATAAGCGTCACTTTTTGACCTACAAATGATTTTTTTTTCACTTCCGGTTTCGCCGAAAGTAATACCAACTCTCGATTTTTAAATAGAACACCCTGTATATTATTACATTTTTGAAATCTGAATGATTTTTTGGATCCAATGATACCACATGAGTGACATTTCAAACGTAAAATTTGTTTAAAATTTAATTTTTAGTTTTCCATTTAGGTGTGCCATGATGGTTCTGATTTATTCCAATGAATCCGGCTGATGCTAGAAAAGTCTAAATCCCGTCAAAAATACTAAATTGCGTTTTTTATGAGCAAATAAAGTTCATCGTCGTCGATTTTACGGTAAAACTCATTTTTTTCAAATGGAACCATATTGGTACCGTGGTACCATTTATTAGTACAACCAATAAGGAATTTATTCATAGCTGGTAATAAAATGTGCGATAAATACAATGGAAAATACAGCTAAAAGAAAATGAGAAAATAAAATTATCAAACATTTTGACGTTTAAAATGTCACTTATGTGATGTCATTGGATTCAGAAAATTTTGCAGATTTCAGATATGCAATGATATACAGAGTGTTCTATTCAAAAATCGAAAGTTGGTATCACTTCCGGCGAAACCGGAAGTGAAAAACATTCGTAGGTCAAAAAGTGACGCTCATTATGTTTATAGGATATCCCAAATTTCAATCAATTACCTTCGAAACTTACGGAGATACGGGGGGTGAACCATGAACCTGTTGCACCCGGTATATTTGCAATGCTATCATTACATTCGGAAAAGTTGATTGTACCATATTATCAAAAATCAATCCATCGATGTTATATGTCCCCGCATCCATCATTTTTTTTATGGTAATATAACCAGATGTCAATAATCGGGAGGGTCACGAATGAAACGTTTTTTTTTTGGTGGGTTCAACATTAATTTCAAGCTAAATGAAAATATTCGAGTTGAAACGAGTTCTTGCAATTGACCAATTTCCAGAAAATGATTCCAACCAATACAGGGTGAATCATTATACTTTAAACCAAAACTAAAACTCATACCAGTAGGATAACTAAATACCAGTAGGAATAGGCAGCTTGAAGAGTTAAAATTAACAGGCTGCCAGATTTTCAACTTATTTCAACCACTATTCAGTGAACAAAGAAGGTATATGATCTAATTTTTATACGGAAGTAACAGGGTGCCACTATGAGCATGCACAAAATAATTCATGCTATCAAAACTCAAAAGATATTGCGACATTTTTAATTAAAATTATGCCCGTTGAACTGTGTCTCTTGAAGTAGCAACATTTTCATAAGGCATGTTGGACTGAATCTCCATATTTTGGTATAATTCTTGCAGTTCAGAAATTTCTCACTTTTGATCGATCCCCCTGGGTAGGTACAAATCGTGAATTACTTGACAATACCCGAAAGAACCTGTATGGCAGCAATCATCGAACATTTTCGCCAGTATGGCATTACGCTTGTCTCCTTTAGAAATATAGACAGCTCGAATATTCATTCACTTCAAAATCCTCCTTCAGAAACGCACGCTTCGTGCTGATCCTCCGGTAGTTCAGACGAGAAGCCTTTGTGCGAATACAGAAATCAAAACTCATGAAAGATTAAGTCTGCACATTTGCATAGACTGGAACGATGGAATTATGTCCTCTATCTCTCTTCGGGTGTGCCATTATCCAGAAATGCACAAACTTGGAACGAGTCACCATAGTTCCGCTGGTTGACTTCAAATTGGCCTGTCGCTCCGGATAAATATAAATTATACTGGATGCAGCTTAATCCCGGATGCAGACTATACAACGTGCCCAAAAAGTTGCACTTGATTGCTATGCTATAGTTCACTCAGATGCTGGTATATGTTGAAGCTCAGCGACGAAATATCCTAATGATGGATTCATTTGTATGCTCTGTTTATTGGCACGTGTTTTGTTCCGGTGAGTCTATGGCAGCGTTTCCCAATAGCCGGGTCGCGAATTGGTACCGGG
Source organism: Chrysomela aeneicollis (assembly GCA_029955515.1). NCBI lineage: Eukaryota > Metazoa > Arthropoda > Insecta > Coleoptera > Chrysomelidae > Chrysomela > Chrysomela aeneicollis. The sequence goes on along the minus strand of JARUHQ010000009.1, from coordinate 5,348,378 downwards.
CCATCAAAATAACATACCGGGTTGCAACATTCCCGCCTTGTTTTAAAAATAATGGTTCCTTGGGTAAAAAATAAGCAGCAGCTCCATACTTTGCACTGGAATTTAGTGACTGAATAGGCGATACCAAACATTTTCACTATCAATGAATGTGTATTATTCTACCCAATTGAACCAGCTTTGGTTTAAAAATATTAGTTGGTTCATGAAAAGGCACTGTGAAAATTACCGGGCCATGACAGAACAATGTTTGGGCAACACTGGTCTATGGGAAGGCTTTACATAGTAAGTTCAGAAAACCATATCATGTTGATGGGACTGAATGCTGAGACAACAATAATGAAAATACTGCAGCTTGGTGGGCTGGGGTAAACTATATAACTCCAACTGAGGGTGCTCAGAATTTGGGCTTCATTGCACCAAATAAATACGCAATCTAGGAATTCGATGGGGAATTGTGAAGGTTCTACTATTTCTGCCTGGGAGCTGCTACAAAACTACTACTAAGTACTTCACAAACAATCATGATATTCACATCATGTGTCTAAGATGTGTCGAGAAATCGAACCTTTGTTTATCATGAGAAAACTCAACGTCAACAATTGACCAATGAACATCTTATTCGATTATAGAGGTTAATAACGATCAGAAATCAACTACTTTCCTGACTGGTGCCCCGCAGAACATTGAATTATTTAAATCGAAAAAAAAATACGATGACAGAATTTTGTTTTTGCCAGTAGATTTATCCCGAAAAAATAGATCAAGAATAGGAACTTCATTTTCTTGTATCTCTATCCTTATACAAACATCAGAATTGGCTCTGCACATGCACTGAAAAAACATTTTAATCATAATTAACTAAATCAATCAACAGCTAATAAATTATTTATTCGAATATGGCGGAATAAACGTTTTTTCCACCATGGTGGAAGTGGTTTTAAAAATGGTGAAGTCGATTTAATAAATGATGAAGGTTCCTAGAAGAAATTCCGGGAGCTTTTAGTTTTTCAAACAACTGTGACAATTTTATCTCCAGTTATTTAATTGCATATTCAACTGAAAACAAAACATCGACAATGATATTCGGTAATGTTTGAACTCATGATAATTATTTTTTCGGCAACCGTCCGGAAAGTACGTACTTTCCAGACGATTTTTTTTTGAGAAAGTGGCATTTTTCACATCGTTGTTGTCATTGTAAATATGAAAATCTTGGTAGTATGGTTTTGATAAATGCAGTTGATCATTACCATAGCAGCAAAATAACGACTGACAGCTATCTGACATAAAATTAGCTAACATTCAAAAATTATCAACAGTAAAAACACAAGAACTTTTTTTTTATCGGATAAATTTCTCTTTCTAACGAATAAAATTTGCCAATCAGTAATTTTACGAGAAAAACTGACATGAAAAAATTGCGAGACCGTAGGTCGAGCAATTTTGTCTAATGTCAGATTTTCGAGTGAAATTACTGATGGAAAATTTTTGAGTTAGTAAAGAAATTTATCCAATAAAAAAAAGTTCGAGTGTTTTTTGGCAAGATAAATCAACGACAATATATAAATGAACAGTAATTATAATTAACTTTATTGAAATAACTATTTAAAGGAGCAGTTATTAAAAATACAATTTTTGAAAATGTTTTGGTTCGGTGTCGAAATTTCGATATTTTCTTCTCTGATGGTTTCGACACATGTCGAATATTCGTTCGAACACTTCTTTATATCCGAAGATCGCAAGTTACTAACAAGATTTTCGTGATGTTCAGGGTCAATTTGTAGATAGGGTTTGATCGATGCCGACGAAGAATGTCCAGTTATTTTTATAAGCTGTTGGTCACTTATTCCTGCTTTGGCTAACTGTGTAACTGTACTAGCACGGTTTGAATGATTGGTTATTTTATTATTTGTGGTGTCGAGGCCAATTTTCGTTGCTGAAATTTTGGTCCAAGAAGAAATCTTGTTAATTCCCAGTGGAACATTTTTAAACCATCCTTTAGAATTTTCGAGCTTCCAAAAAGGGTTTGGAGTTAAAAAAAGTCGTTCAGACGTTATGTTTCCATTTCTTCTTTCTAAGAGTAGTTTTAATAATCTCACTGGACATATATTTTCATCAATATAATTTTTTGTTATCCATTTGCTGTCTGCCAATCTTTTTGACCCACCTTGTGCCGTCTTGGAAAATATTGTATTATATTCTATTCTTCCTGTAGGAGTTCCATCTTGATTTTTCTCTTCTTTGAAATAGTATATTCTACAGTTTACAGCTTCTCCTCCCCTCCAAGCTAATTCATAAGAAGCTATATGAAAAAATCTTCTTTGCAATCCATCTGGTTCATTTATATTCCATAGTTTTGCCATTTTTATAATATCTTTCTTATCTATTGCAACAGAACCTAACTTTCTTTTATCCGGAATAGCTTGCAATTCTTTCCGTTTACTATTTCTCGCATCACGAGCTTCTTTGAAAGTTATATCGGCAAAAGGATCAACTTTAATATTGTACTCACTGAAATATTTTTCTTGAATCATCTTTGCAGTCGAATTCCAGATTGTTTTCAGAGCATATTCCTTGTAATCTTCTCCATTTCGCTTTTTCATGTTATAAGCCCAGTCTTTCAATATATCTGCTATATGTTGTACCGGTGTTTCTTCTCCCAATTCGTAATTTCTGGCTTTACAAAACTCCATGAATTGTCTCCAAATCGACGATTTCGTGTTTCTTGTAGTTTGCGGAATTGATTTTTTTATATTATTTGTGATTTCTACAGACGAAATTTCCCCAAAACGGCTCATCCTGCGATTTTTCGTGTGAATAATACCCAACAATCAAACTTGACACGACAGAAATTGAAGTGACGGGCGCATACTAGATGGAGAAGGTTTCGAGGAACAGGCATTTTTACAGCGATAAAAAAGGATGCACCTTTTTTATCGATGTCAAAATGACTCACGTCATCGTCAAATGGTGTTTTCTATGGAGGAGTTGATTTATCAGATGAAAACAATCAATGTGAAACGGAAACTTTACCTTCTTGTTCTGACTTCAACAAAAGGCACTTAAATATACCAAGCATTTCAAACAAATTGAATCCATTCAATATTAACAATTGTTCTAATTTTAACATGAATATTAACATAAATAAGAATTGAAATGTTCGAAATTTTGTTCTAATAAAGAAATGTGTTTCTTTGATTTGTTATTCTACACGGTTGCCGAAAAAATTGTGTACGCAACACGCCCGAAAACAGTTTTTTTGGACTCGCAGACTTCCAGGATACGCTCGTCCTAGAATTTTTTCCACTCATCCAAATAAACAGTATTTTCCGGACTTGTTACGTAAATTACTATTTTGGACTCGCAGACTTCCAGGACTCGCTACGCTCGTCCTAGAATTTTATCCACTCATCCAAAAAAACAGTATTTTCCGGACTTGTTAAGTAAATTACTATAGTGTAGTTGCGTTTCAAATATGTCAAAAATACAGAAAAAGCAGTTGTTCTCCAATCGAAACGTTCAAATATCGAAAATTGTGATGGATTATAACCTTCGATATAGAAAAATGCAATTATGAGGTCAGGTCCGTATTCAAAAATATCATGATGATGGTGGTTTCTAGTAGACGAAAAGTCGGATTCGAGGTCGGATTTCAAATCTGACAATGCCATCCTTTGGACGAAGAATTATGACCATTATCAAGTTTCATTGATTCCTTTTATATTCGTTCAAATAACGTAGAAAAAAATAAAAATGAGCTGACGGAATTCCGGTTTTATCCGGATATCTCGGAAAGTAACAGGAATTGTTAGACATTCTATAGCAACTGTTAGAAATACATACTTCGAAACAATAATTATAAACACACTTTCATTCTCTCATCCTTCTAATACAACGTCTAAACGGTAACTGACTCTCAGCCTAACTTCTTCACGTAACATCCCTTGATTCATCGAATCACTGAGTCACCCGATTGAGCCACTAAGTAAGTGATTCTGTCAGCATATACGGGGTGGATGCATATCCTACACAACTTCGCTGTAATTTAACCAATCTTATCGTATCTCTCACCGTTTACTAGATCTTAGTGACGAGGCTCGAATTTCAACCATCCTGTACAAACCTTTTTATCTCTTCCATATTCACAAAATAAATCTTCAAAACTTGCAATGGATAATGGATCGTATATATATACGGGCTTTCTGGCCCAACATTCGAAATCACATGAACGATTAACTCGACTGCAAAATGACGCCATTTCCCTTTTTCGACAACTGAATTAATTTCAGCATTAGGCCCGGCCCTTTGTTGTTTGCCAAATAACTCTCTCGATTTACGCACATTACCAGCGCTGTTAGTCATTGTCCTTGCCGATGCCGGTCCGTTCTCAAACAGATTCCGAATGGAGGCTTTCCAGTCCACCGGCCGCCCATCATCAGCCACTCTGTATTTTAATCCTAATCCATCTTTGACGTTTCCCTTTGTTCCAGACTATCCGTCGGGTTCGGATACTACGAGACGGTGAAACCGGATTGTTCGTTAGGGACCACATGTTTTCGTCTGCTTCCAGATTTTGCAGGAAATATATAAATGAATACATGAAAAATGAATTCATGCACAACTATAGACATCGAGTATATTATCATTGCTGTGATCAAGGTGGATATGGGATGATAAATAAAAGAACCATGAATTGATAGTCTATCCAATTAAAAAAATCAAACATAGTTCGACGTTGAATGTTTGGTATAGACAACGAGCAGAGAATAACTACTTTTCTGGCAAATACCACGCAGAACAGCGAATTATATTTGCATGCAACGATTCACACTATGAATGCAGATCGCCAAATGTTTCTTTCTTCCTAAGACGTGACAAATGCACATCGAGACAGGCACGCTTAACAACCTACATACCGGTTTCGGGCTTATTGGCCCTCATCAGTGCAGGGTAGTTATCCGAGTAGAGACCGTGAGATCTCCACTCGAAGAGTTGCCTGTCCCAATGCAGTTTCGTCGTGTCTATTGGGGAAAATCACGAACCAATAGATGGCGCTCCAGAAATGTCAAATTTCGAAATAGAACCCAAAACAGGTATCTTACATGAGATTTATGAGTTTATAATGTTTTTATACGCTCTTCAATATCACCTCTACTTAGTCAATGATCCACTTATGTATTTATATGGTTCGATCTTTGTGATCAAAATTGATGTAAGTATCTTCAGTAAATTGGATATAAGCAGAGACCCTCAAAAGAAAGAGAAAAAGTGTTCAAACCTGGTCATAGCATACTGTATAGTTTGTATTTACAAACATCAGCTTTTGGGCAGCACCCACAAAAGGATAGTGCAGCAGTGGAAGTGTGTGAATTTACTTGCAAAGCTGTTATAATTATATTCCAACATTTTCAACTTTTGGGCAGCACTCACAAAAGGATAGTGAAGCAGTGGAAGAGAGTGTGAATTTACTTGTAGAGCTGTAATAATCATATTCCAACTCAAAAAATAAATGTTAAAGAAATAAAAACAAATAATAGGTCAGTTACTTTATTCTCTAGGAAAAGTAAATATATTGGTTCATCTGCTTATATTGATAAATCTCGAATAGGTAACAAATTATTATAATAATTATATTCACAATATATAATTCGAAAGAAGAAACCACAAAAAGTCAGGAATCAACTATCAGTAATAATAATTATTTGATATAGAGAAGGTACTAAGAATGACTGAGGAAGTTTGAAACTATATTTGGACAACATTAATATTTATAGACTGACTTTCAATCAGCTCCAGCTCAATGTCCTGAAATACCTTATGGTTTTTCTATCATAGGACTTATATGTTCCACTCTATTTGTGGACCCTATAATTTGGAATTACTTGATTCATGTAACTGTTCATCAACCTAGAAATGGGAAAACAACATTTTTGATTCACAGAAATGATTTGTCAATAAGAATTCACATCTTAATGACAGTAAAGATTTTATTTTCCACCCTTATAGGTATATTACTCACACTCTGCCCTAACTTTTCGAATGATGACTTGGGAGCATTCTTTTTGAGCCTATCATTAAATTATCGTTCTTGATAGTCCTGCAATAGAATCAAGGTGTTCATTAGAAACAATAACAGTCATAACTAAAGATATAAACTTCTGATTATATATGTTTGATTCAACATGAAAGGAAACCCACCTTCAATTTTCTCATTTACTTGAGAAATTCAGTGCTCACTATACAAATGTACATGTTTGGGGTAATCGGTTTTCATATTTTCAATACCATCCTCCCATTTTTCACAATCCTGAAATCTAAAGTAGAAATGTGTGCAAAGAAATGATGTCTGCTCTGTATGAGGAACACTGAGATTAGTGAACAAATCTTTCTCGATTTCGTTCTTACGATCCTGTGAACTTGCTGCATGTTTTGATAAAACTAGTAACTAGCTCAAAAGCACGGAATAAGTCAGAAAACTATTCGAAATAATTCAAATTCATTGAAAATAATACGAATGCCTAAGCTATACAATGCTAAATTGGTTTGTTGTTCACCTCTATTTGAGTTTCCAAAATCCTACACCAGAGGCCATCCACTTCGTGATTGTCTCCAATATCACCGCACAGAGCCGCGTTACATGGGTGTCGCCTATTCCAATTGTCTCTTGTACAGGGTGAACAACTAAAAACGGAAATGTGATCCTAAGAAATATCTGGAAAATATTTTTCGGTTTCTAAAATAACCGCTAGGTGGCGTAACGGGTATTAGTAAGAAGAAAATTGAAATTTTCTCCGTATTTGGTATTAACAAGGTGTACTGACAATATATGCAGTTTGATCCTTGATAAATTTCTGTTTTTTTTTGTTTCACACTTTTTGTCCCATCTCTTGGTGGGGGAACGTAAAATTATGATTTTTCTAAACGTCTGTATTTCTGGTTATCTTCAACAGAATTCAAGAATCTTGAGCTCGTTGAAAAGCCTCTTCCTGCTCTATCGACTGTGATTTGAATTGGTTTCATATTGACATCACCGTTGCCTTTAGAGGGCGTGATCGATGAATATCGTGATTTTAAACAAAAAAAATGTAATTGTGTGCATATTATTACCCGATGAAATAGAGAAACTAACACTAATCACAAGGAATTCAAAAATACAAACAGTTTCAACCACATTAGGTGAATATTATAAAATATACCCATGTAACGAAATTGATACTACCATTATTGCATTAATCGATATCAATGAAAGCATGAACGAAAGAATTAATGAATGAACATCAGATGACTGATAAGCGGTCTCTATATAAGGTCTATTCAGGTTTCATGTTTATTTCTGAAATAATTCTTCGCATTCCAATACCTGGTGTTGGTGCTCTATCACTATTTCTAGAGTGTTGATAAATGGTCACCGGTATAAAATGAAGTTAACTTATATAAAATATTATGGAAATTTTGAAAAAAGTAGTTCTGGTTGGATACTCTTTGGATTTTTGGTTATAGATGGCAAGAAACGAATGAAAGTACCAGAAGAACTACGATCAACGGGGGAGACTCAAGACTGTATTCAGGAAAAAAATCGGGTGGGGTTTGGCTCTAAAGTACCTGATCCAATATGTTATGTTACCAAATTAAACCATACATTTTTAATATTTCAGAGAGCAGGGTTCTATGTCACCCTAAACTCCTCCACCTAGGTATACGTCCATAGTTGTGTCTTTTTTAATAAAAACATTTCACAATATTGTTCAGTAGTGATGCCCATTCTGATCTTAGCAGTGAGAAATGGAATGATACGGATATAGAATAAATTATAAGGATTCTGAGAGATGCAATCGTAAGAAACAAAACATCTTAAATTCCTGCAGATATAGGTACGATATTTCTTTGAAAAAAAGTCAATTCTCACATCATAAAACAGATTTTCAGTCATCTTGCCTATTCATTATAGCCTTTTTATTCGAAATATAATTCACTTAGTGCCGGTTGCAAAAGTTCTGTTAACTTATTGTAGGATTAACTCTGCTAACTCGCGAGCTAAGGCATGCGTTGCCATGGTTGCAGACAAATTAAATATTAATCGTATGTTCTTTATGCAACCGTCCCTTGATTAAATTAATCGGCCCATCAACTCCAGCAAAGAAACAACAAGAAAGGATTCTGCGTATCTGCAAGGCATATGTAGAATACGTATGCTTTTAAAAGGCGAGTGACGCTGTCAGTCTTCGATTGCTGTCACTAACAGAACAATGTCTCTCGAAAAACAAAAACTAGAAAAAGGAAATGCTGGGATCCATTCGGAATGCAAATGATGCGATGGCTTCCGAAATAAATGGATCTCGCTTGTTGGTTGAGGTATAAATGGAAACGAGGAAGTCAGATGTTTTATCGGGGGTAATACCTGGAGTTCTTGAAAATTACCTATCATTTTTATGGAAGCTTGCTGTTTAGAATTGGTACAATTAGTTCGATAATTTCCATTATATCAGGTTCGTTTTTAACTACCCATATTTTTGTGAACTTTTGACAAATAATCGAGCTGCTATAATAATAACTACGGAATTCTGAATACAATACAAAAATGACAGATTTTTGTTTTTCTATTTTCAAAATTATATTTATTCGTATTTATTGCTTATAGGCAGGTGGATACTCGGGTGTATATACCACAGTATCTAGACAACATGGTCTTTCACTTCTATCATGGGGTAATCTAGACACCAGTGGAATATTCTGTTATAACTGCATGAGTACATGAAAATTACCAATAAGTGATTTTGCAAAAAATCGTGTTATCTAAACATATTTTCATAAAATAACACGCTTGAATGTAAAATTATCTAGCAATGTTTGTGTTTATGGGAATATTAATCAATTATTGGAAAACGAATAAATGAATAATTTTCTCAAAGAATGTCATGACAAAGACTAATTGAAATCGTTCCAGATAGGTAGAAAATAACAGGAACTTATCTAACTTTTTTTTCTATTCCATTGGGCGTCCACTAATTACGTGAGGCGTTTAAGGCGAGGTTTGAGGGCAAGAGGAAGTCAAGCCGAATTTCATCAAATCTCACTTTAGGGAGAGAGGGGTCCCAGAGAATATCATGTAATTTTTTTTTCTCAAGAAACAGAGTGAAATTGCGAGAAAATTGGGTTAAATTAAGTAAAACATTCACTAATGTATGGAAAAATCTTACGCAATATTTTATTGTTCAATCAATTGAAGATGAAAAAATTACATAACAAATTGGAAAATTATTACAGGAAAATTTTATACGGGGCCCTGTACCCACAAATTAGGGATATCAGGATGGTAACATAGTGAAAATAGTTTTGTGCAATACTACAGAATAAATTATCAATGGTATCGACCACGACATTTTGCACTACAAAATGGCTGTAGTGGAACCGGAAATATGGTTATTGAATGTGACAATGACATTACAATGACTTATGTGACAAGTGATCGACATAAAACGTGAAACAACAATAAGTTCAATCAAGTAATTATGATGAAAGGTATTGACACAAATTACAATGACGTATGGCACAAAACACTTTTCTCTGGAAAACAATCAAAAATTGCATTGGTATGAAAACATTGGAAATTGAAGAAAATAGGAGACAAAGATCAAAAAATACTCGACTTCAGAATTTGAGCTGATTAAAAAATTTTTGACAATCAAAGTGTGTTTGTTCATTAAGTGAAATGATATTATTGTTTTTGATGGAAAAATTGATCTCATAAATTTCGAAAAGATTCAACAAGGGGCCTTTGTTACAAACATGTAAAATATCTAGATTCTTATTGATATCAAATTGGTGTGTAGAGTTTAATATGTGATTAGCAAAGAAACTATTAGTATGAAAAATTTCTCTTGGAGAGTTTTTGTATTTTTCAATTAATTTAACATGTTCATTTATTCTAGTGATGAATTTTCTACCAGTTTGACCTATATATTGTGCATAACAATTGGGGGAGGAACAATTGTAATGCAATAATATCATTTCACTTAATGAACAAACACACTTTGATTGTCAAAAATTTTTTAATCAGCTCAAATTCTGAAGTCGAGTATTTTTTTATATTTGTCTCCTATTTTCTTCAATTTCCAATGTTTTCATACCAATGCAATTTTTGATTGTTTTCCAGAGAAAAGTGTTTTGTGCCATACGTCATTGTAATTTGTGTCAATACCTTTCATCATAATTACTTGGTTGAACTTATTGTTGTTTCACGTTTTATGTCGATCACTTGTCACATAAGTCATTGTAATGTCATTGTCACATTCAATAACCATATTTCCGGTTCCACTACAGCCATTTTGTAGTGCGAAATGTCGTGGTCGATACCATTGATAATTTATTCTGTAGTATTGCACAAAACTATTTTCACTATGTTACCATCCTGATATCCCTAATTTGTGGGTACAGGGCCCCGTATAAAATTTTCCTGTAATAATTTTCCAATTTGTTATGTAATTTTTTCATCTTCAAGTAAGTACTAGTTATACTTCTTACTAGACCATAATTTTTTACCCCATGTTCTCTTGTAGCAATCATATTTTATTCGGGCTGATGATGAGTACATATGTACTCGAAACATGTTCCCTATAACCTTTGTTCTAATTAAATGATGTGGAGATGACTTGGAGCTTTTTTCCTACTTTGATATCTACCACTCCACTTTGAGATGCCATGGACTTCTTCCTGAGATTGCTATATTATACGTTGGTTAGACCCAAATTAGAGTTTGCATCAATAATCTGGTTTGCAGAATTTATTACAATACTAGACGGTTTGGAAAAAATCCAGAACACATATTTGCGGTATTTGTATAAAAAAAATATCATAACACGTCGCACACGAAACTCGATCATGTTCAATATTTCTGTCGCAGCCTCAACGCCAAGAACACCCCTTGCTGATTTGTTGAAGTTGGTAAATCAATTTAATCAATTCATTGATATTGAATGGACAATGCCTCAATCAGAAATTTTAAACCATATCCTTTCGTTATCACCCTAACAAGAAACGAAATTTAATGAATTTTATAGGTATATGTATACATTTACAGTTCTGATTATTATTATTATCATCATATTCTAGTTTTAACATGATAACATGGGAAATATGCTCTTTAAGTTAAGGAATCCATGTAATTAAGCCAATTAGGCTTGTTTGGATTTATTAATAAATAAATAAATAAATAAATAAATAAATAAATAAATAAATAAATAAAACGTTGGGAATGAAATTATTCGAAATATAATATGAGCACAGACAACGCTGCCATTGCAAATAATATAGGGTCATAAATAAAAATCTGATGGGAATATCTTGTATGGGAACTGTTCCTTGTTCCAGACGGAAGATAAACAGAAAATAGGACTAATACGTAGGAAGGAAACGTGGGGAAACTTTAAATGAGAAACGTAGGAAGGCAAATACGTAGACGAAGGGGTATAATAATTGCAATCCAAAACCGCGGATTCACAGACTATGAACGTCCATTTGTGACCTGGCGCGATACGAGTGGACTGTTTTGCATAATAGAGAGAAAATGTGGCCTTATCCGGTTTAATATTAAGGCGGGCATGGCTGGCGCGTTTTCCTTATTTCTGATTAAAATTATAACGTGCCTTATTCGCGCAGGGTGCACATTTACATTCGTTATACGCCAGAATAAGTGGGTTATGCGCTAATACGGATTATCGTTAATCTAGAATAATTTCCTTAATTATTGCACGTTGTGTCTGTAGTTTGTATGCGCAAGTAGATAGTATACCTACGCTATCCCTTGACAAATCGTTATAGTTGGTTATAGTTGGTGGGTCTGGCTTGAGCAACGCAGATTACTTCGGCAATTTTCTTCCAGAAATTGGTTTCCTTATATTCGACGATCCCATAAAGGATCTATACTGGGTATCGTCTTCACATGGTACATGTAATGGATGATATCGTTAAATAAACATTTATATTTCGACTAGAGACTACGATTTTTCCCTGAACCCTTTTACCAGTTTCACCCTCAGGGTGTCGGATTTTTATTTTATTCTTGTTTTATAAACTTCTTCCATTATTTTCTGTCTCTTGTCAGTGTATTTGCTTAGCTCCTTCCTTTATTTATTCCTTGTTAAATCTTTACTATCATATCGTTCTCAGGTTATTCTTCTCTTGGTTTGTGTTTTTGCATCATAAACTTGTTAAACATTGTTTGGCATTCTCTGTATGTTCTATGAATGAAACAATGTCTTCTATGTATAGTTTATCTCTTATTCGTGTATTTCCTATCTTATATATCTCCTTGTCTCTCATTTTATTATTTCTACTTTTGATTTTTTTTGTTAATATCCAAGATTCACATCCATATGAATCCTGGTCTATACATATTTTCAGTTTTTTTTGTCTTGAGATTTCTCTTTTGTTGATTAATTTCCTTTTCATTCTATAATACAGTTTTATGGTTTTCTCGATTCTATCGTTGATTTCCGCTTCTTGTCTTTCATTTTCGTCTATTGTTGCTCCTAGATATTTGAAGTCTTTAATTTGTTCTATTTTCATATCATCTATCATAATATTTATTCGTCTCCTATGGTCATCACTTTGGTTTTATCTCTATTTATTTTCATTTCTTTTCTCTCTAGTGTTCATTCAATAATTTAATATTACATTGTAATCGTTCTTCATTTTCAGCTATCAGTATTATGTCAACGGCGAATGCTCCTTCAGCTATTTCCACTGTTTGCATATTTTTGTATCGAATTCACATTTTTCAGCTATTCCTCTCACATTACTTGATGTTGTCATCCATGAAAATGTTGAACAGAATTGTGCTTAATGATCCACCTTGTCTCAGACCCTCTTTTGTTTTGAAACCTTCTGAATTCATGTTATTCTTGATAACATAACTTATATTATCCCTTTCTATGTTTTTTATCTTATTTATGGTGTATACATCGATGTTTCTATCTTATAAACTCTGTTATACTTCTGTTCTTGGTACTCTGTCGAAAGCTTTCTCTATAGGTTGAATATATATGTTGGTCCTCTGATCTTCTCGTTTCTATTTTTTGTATTTTTTGATATTTCAGAGATTCCAGTTGATGTTTTTGCTTTAGATTTTGAACAACGTCAGATCAGTTATTTCAAAATATGAATTAATAGTACATTGTTTCAATAGGATCAAAAGTGACACTTTGTTTGACAAAAGAATTTCGCGTTTGAGACGAAGAGGCCAATTAGACAAAATAGAAGAAGAGGAATAATCAATAACACCACTCATTTCACAATATATGGAGTTTTCTTGTTTATTTGATATTTGAGATGATGAAATTCATTACCTTATGGGTTCTTTTGTGGGCTTTATCTATTTATTCAATCCGAGGTCTCAAAGTATTCACAACCATATAATACTAATAACAGTATAGTATACTGTCATGTTTGTTTCTTTTCAATGTTATTATACTTATTGTTATCCGCTGTTATACTCACCTGAATAAAAATTATTATTGTTAATTATGTAATGAAGTGTTTTTCAGCGACCTTCATTACTACAGGTCGGATACATAAAACCCTCGGTATATTATTCGAATAATTAGTATTTTGCTAGGTTAACCTGTTGTAAAATATTATATCTGATATTTCGTTCCTGTTTTCGAGATTCTTATGTTTAAATTGTATAAAAGCATGGGCAATGATTCGATATATAATTTTCCAGAAAATCGGAGATATTGGTACATTCCTCATTATAAGTATTCATATATATCCTATTCAGAAGAAATGTTATTCCTGGTATTTTTTTTATATTCTTTCCAACACTCTGCTACCTGTTTTTAACTGAGTGTATTTTGGTTCATTTCTTGCTCCGTTTTAGAGGTCAAACAATGACAAACAATGTCAAACAAGGACAATCTGTACCGTTTTTATCCTGATTTTTTGGAAAACCGAAGAGTGCATTGAGTTAGTGAGTTGGAGAACGAGAGTGAGTTAGAACCTGGGTGCGTGAGAATCAAGTGATTGCCAAGACGTGAGCCGTGATTAAAAACTTTTGAAGCCGTGTTCGATTTTGTTTCCGGGTTTCCGATTAATTGTGTGCCGCAGAGTGTTGCCTGTAAAACACCCTGTATCGTGAGAGTGTTCCTGAAAATAAGGATTAGCTGAACCGGTGGTATATTTTGCTGCGTACCACCCGGAAACCCTGTAAGCCAGAATCGTGAGTTATAGTGAAAGTATAAAAATTCCTGAGATTTTTCACTGTCGTATTTAAATTCAGTTCAGAAAATCCTGCCCGAGAATCACTATAACAACCCAGAAAATAATTTCATTGAACCAGAAACCAGAATTGCACTTAACCTGACACCCGTTTCAAATTGCCTATCGCCTGAAATCTAATAAATTATTTTCCCGATTTGTCAAGCCCCAGATCTCACGAACCGCCCTGTATAATAAAATCCGCGATAGAATCAAAGTAAAACGAACGATTTGTCATTGCCTTTGCTTCAGTGGTGGATTTCCTGTATTATCTGTGTTGTTTCTTTTTACTGTTTTAAGGCTGTTTGATATTATTTCATATTTTCCTGAAAATCTGACAAAGTGTGGAAAGTTGAAGTTTATGTAATAAATAATATAAAACCGACCCCGAATTTTTTATTGAGTGAATTTCTGATTTGATTTTGCCTGTAGATTATTATCTATTTAGTGAATTTCAATAAATCCTGTTGAAACCGAAACTTAGTTTAAAATAAAATAACATCAATTCTGTTTAACGTAGCTTGTATTCCAGTCTAGTCTAAGGAGGTGTAACTAAAGACTACATTTTCTTAGAAGTTTATTGTTATCCTGGTCTAACTAGCTGACCTCTGGTTTACACAAGGGGGTGCATTGTATGGATTTACTCTGCGTCCCTTCTTCACTGTAGCTACCCTAGGGCCTTCCAAAGAACTCCTAGTTCTGGAAGAAAGTGGAGCATACCACTTCAAAAAAAAACTGGCGCTCGAGGCAACCGCTCTAACGTAAATAGAGAACTAAGCCCTGAGGCCCTTTGTAGGGCTCTTTCCCGAAAAAAGAGCCTCACAAATTGGCGCCCGAGCAGGGACCTGAGTTAGGAAAACCTGAAAGAAATCCCGAGGAAAACCTGTGAAAAACCGAGTTTGAAATACTGTAGTCAGACCTGTTTTACGAATTTCCTGATAATTCTCTAGTTTATTTCTGAAAACAAGATCAATCATATTCTTTTCACTACTAGATAAAATCAAATCACTTCTGAAATAAATTTTACTATTGCTTTCCACCGAGCTTTCCACATTCACCGACCTTCAGAGTCAACCAAAGTAAAAAGGCGACTTTTAATCAGAATCTGAATATACAACCTGAATATAACATAACTGTCTAGTAATCACTTCTTCTACAGTTGCAGTCTAATTTTCCGAATTTCCCTGAAATTTTCATTGCCTGGAAAATCTGAATTAGAAAAGCCTGATTGAAAACCTGAGTTGAGAAAATTTTTGTAATAAAATCTTGGACTTAGAAACATTGCAGCTAGAAATCCTGATAGTGATAAGTTGACTGTGAATTTCCTGATTTTTCCAAATACTCAATTTACCGAAAAAAAAATTGTTTTCTTGAATACCTGGATATAATTAGAAAACCTGATAGAAATCAGAACTTTGAATACTGCAGTGCAATATCATCATTATTGAATTTGTGAAAGTTGATTATTGATAATATCCTCCAGAAGTTTGAATCTTGAAGTGAGTTTTTCTTTTTTCTGATTGTTTGAGAATAAGTTCCTGACTTTCAAGAATTCCTGCTACTTATAAGTACCTGGTTATTATATAGACTCACCTGGATTTTAGGAAAATCTGATTGCACCTGTTTCTTAATAACAATCATTCAACTTCATAAGTTTTTAATTAATTTTTCATTTTTTTTTAATTCACAGATATCACTTTACATACAGAGAAAATTTTCCACACTGAAAGCAATTGACAATCGAATCACTCTCCTGTTAACTTCACTGTTAAATCAATTTCCAGTCCATTTCCAGTTTCATTTTGCCTGTTTTTACTCAGTTGCCGGATTGTGAGCCTGATTATTTGAATTGCTTGTTGAATTTCCTGACAATTTTCTTTTTCATTCTTGCTATCCTGCTACAAGTTGAAATCCTGTCCTGAGCAGTTACAATACAGTGACTACTGTATTGTCCAGCGATCTTCGTCCTGAATAGATAGGGTGCTGAAAGTGAGGCTGATTAATAAAATTTTGAGGTCTAGTGTTTTATTTCACCTGAAAATTCCATTTTTGATTTATGGTATAAACCTGCATATTAACTACCAGTTGATCAGTTATTCCGAGTTTCTCCCCCTGAAACCAGACAGGTCCTGAAAGCGAGATTGCACAATAAAGGTGTTGAGATCTGATAATTAGATTTTACCTGGATATACAATCATGGCACAAGAAACTACCAACACAAATGTACCTCCTGGATTTTCTGGAATACAACCCGGAGTGCCTCATAGTCATAATCCTGATCCTGATGTTAATATTCCACATGTCAACATCACAGCTGATAGGCACAGAATCCCGCAGTGGCCACCGTCGCCAGTCCCCGTACCGATTTCATTGCCTGAGTTGAAGCCGTACCGCTGGAATCTTCACTTTGACGGAACCTCGGATCCAGTGGCGTTCCTGGAACGACTCGAGGAGATTGGAGATGCCGAAAAAGCTCTACCGGAACAATTGTTGGATGTTTTACCGGCATTATTACAAGGACGTGCACTCTTGTGGTACCGATGCAATAAAGTATACTGGAATTCTTGGTCATCGTTCAAAACAATATTTCAGAAAGCTTATTTTCCTGTTAGATACCAGGAGAATTTGGAACTGGAAATAAGCCAAAGGCTTCAGAGGGATAGTGAGCCTGCCATAGATTATGTGGTGGACTTGCAAACCCTCATCAGGCGTCATGGGAATATTGAGCCTGCCCAGGAATTGAAGTGGATATACCGAAACCTCCTTCCGGATTACCGACAGTATATAAGAACGACCGACTTCCAAGATGTACCGTCCCTGATTTCGTCAATCTTGGAATTCCAGCAGTTACGTAACGAGATCCACCGTATGTACTACCGGAACTCGAAACCTGCTCCTTCGTTATGGACATTGTACTCCGATCCACCACCAGTCGCTCAACCGCCTCCAGTTGTTCAACCCCTGACCAGGTCACCCTCACAAACAATCCCGCCACCAGCCCCTGTTATTCCGGCTCCAAAACCTTCAGGACAACCGGGATACACCCGAGAAAATGTCTGCTGGAAATGTGGACAGACTGGACATAGACGAACAAGTTGTCGTAATGCCTTCCGACTTTTCTGCTCACGATGTGGACGTAGTGGGGTTATGTCCAAAGATTGTGCTTGTGGCATGCCAGAAAACTCACCAGGAGCCCGTCTCAAACCCCAACATGTTCCAGAAGATCACCAGACAAGCCGACCTGACGATAACCGACCGTTCATACCTGTTATCATTGGAGACACGCAATTTTCTGCATTGATCGATACTGGAGCTACAAAGTCGTTTGCCAGTACCAAAGTAGCCGATTGTTGCAAACGACAGGGATCACGAGAATACCTGAATACCGCAGCTCAGTCCCACCAAGCCGATGGTTCGCTCATCAGGGTAACCGGAATTATTAAACCCTGTATGACGATCGGTACCGAGTATTTCAGCAGTGAATTGCTGATTATTCCCAGTTTAATGGCCGATATTGTGTTGGGCATGGATATCCTTCGCACACAGGGTTTCAGCATAGATTTGCGAACAGCCACTGTGTATAGGAATCAGAAGAACGTCTCCGTTCTTGGTTCCCCTAGAAAGACAGATATATTCCCAGAGCCAGCAGCATATATCCAAGCCACCACGGAGAATCCAGAACGGCAAGGAACCGGAAAAATACCAGGTGGGAGATATACCCGGAAAATGGAAAATAAACCTGAAAGGCCGACAGTAGAGAACCGAAAGTCTCCAGAAAAACGAGATCCAGAAATAACTGACCAGGTCAAGGACTCCACGCCGAGTCGAAATACTACCCGTTTGACAACGACTCCGGACCGTGAAGCTGCTGAAAGTTCCGCGACACCCTCACCGCCGAGAAGCCAGTACCAAGGTGCCTTTGACCAGAAGCCACGAAGGACATCCAGTGTCGTGTACCTGCCGCTGACGCGACATTTGTGCTGGAGATGTGGTCAACCCGGCCACCACCGATCCCAGTGCCAAGCCCGGAGCCGGATTTTCTGTTCCAGGTGTGGTCTCGTAGGGATGAAGTCGTGTGACTGTTCCTGCCCTCCCAGCCGACCTACGCTACAAGGACACCCGGTATTGGTATCCGAACGACCGCAGCCAGTTCGCCGACGACTCTCCAACGACCAGAACAATCAACGGAGCCGGCCCTGCACCGTCACCGTAGCCGCCCAGGTCCACGCCGTGCGAGGTGTGCCCGTAGGAACGGGTGTGCACATGCGAAAAGCCCAGGACCGGCTTTCGCCGATAACACCAGTATAGTTGGTAACCCAGAATATATATTTTGTTTCACTGATTTTCACTTTTTGAATATGTACACATTGTTTTTTTTTTGGTCATTGTTATTACCAGGGTTTTTAGTAGAAAAATTACAGCTGAAGCAATAATTTTTTTTGCAAGTGGGAGGGGTGTGTAATGAAGTGTTTTTCAGCGACCTTCATTACTACAGGTCGGATACATAAAACCCTCGGTATATTATTCGAATAATTAGTATTTTGCTAGGTTAACCTGTTGTAAAATATTATATCTGATATTTCGTTCCTGTTTTCGAGATTCTTATGTTTAAATTGTATAAAAGCATGGGCAATGATTCGATATATAATTTTCCAGAAAATCGGAGATATTGGTACATTCCTCATTATAAGTATTCATATATATCCTATTCAGAAGAAATGTTATTCCTGGTATTTTTTTTATATTCTTTCCAACACTCTGCTACCTGTTTTTAACTGAGTGTATTTTGGTTCATTTCTTGCTCCGTTTTAGAGGTCAAACAATGACAAACAATGTCAAACAAGGACAATCTGTACCGTTTTTATCCTGATTTTTTGGAAAACCGAAGAGTGCATTGAGTTAGTGAGTTGGAGAACGAGAGTGAGTTAGAACCTGGGTGCGTGAGAATCAAGTGATTGCCAAGACGTGAGCCGTGATTAAAAACTTTTGAAGCCGTGTTCGATTTTGTTTCCGGGTTTCCGATTAATTGTGTGCCGCAGAGTGTTGCCTGTAAAACACCCTGTATCGTGAGAGTGTTCCTGAAAATAATGATTAGCTGAACCGGTGGTATATTTTGCTGCGTACCACCCGGAAACCCTGTAAGCCAGAATCGTGAGTTATAGTGAAAGTATAAAAATTCCTGAGATTTTTCACTGTCGTATTTAAATTCAGTTCAGAAAATCCTGCCCGAGAATCACTATAACAACCCAGAAAATAATTTCATTGAACCAGAAACCAGAATTGCACTTAACCTGACACCCGTTTCAAATTGCCTATCGCCTGAAATCTAATAAATTATTTTCCCGATTTGTCAAGACCCAGATCTCACGAACCGCCCTGTATAATAAAATCCGCGATAGAATCAAAGTAGAACGAACGATTTGTCATTGCCTTTGCTTCAGTGGTGGATTTCCTGTATTATCTGTGTTGTTTCTTTTTACTGTTTTAAGGCTGTTTGATATTATTTCATATTTTCCTGAAAATCTGACAAAGTGTGGAAAGTTGAAGTTTATGTAATAAATAATATAAAACCGACCCCGAATTTTTTATTGAGTGAATTTCTGATTTGATTTTGCCTGTAGATTATTATCTATTTAGTGAATTTCAATAAATCCTGTTGAAACCGAAACTTAGTTTAAAATAAAATAACATCAATTCTGTTTAACGTAGCTTGTATTCCAGTCTAGTCTAAGGAGGTGTAACTAAAGACTACATTTTCTTAGAAGTTTATTGTTATCCTGGTCTAACTAGCTGACCTCTGGTTTACACAAGGGGGTGCATTGTATGGATTTACTCTGCGTCCCTTCTTCACTGTAGCTACCCTAGGGCCTTCCAAAGAACTCCTAGTTCTGGAAGAAAGTGGAGCATACCACTTCAAAAAAAAACTGGCGCTCGAGGCAACCGCTCTAACGTAAATAGAGAACTAAGCCCTGAGGCCCTTTGTAGGGCTCTTTCCCGAAAAAAGAGCCTCACAATTATTAATATTGGGGTGGAAGTATTGGAGGTTCGTCATTTTATACTAGCTCAACTGAATGGATATAAGTTAATCTCAGATTCATCTCAAATGTGGCTCTATAAGAAGTCAAAAAACATGGTCTGGCCAATTGCTCCAGGTACAAAGTCCATATAGAGAAACATGACAGAACAAAATATCTTGTAATTGTAAGTTTTGACGAATTAAGTTCATTTCCAATATCAACATCACAAATCGATTAGATATTACATATATATAATAATCACAATCATATCGCAATGTTACTAGAAACAGCTCATTTTTAAATACTATGTGAATCATTTTATGTGTCAGTGCCTATGAAAAACGTCAACTTCTAGAGATATTTTCAGGGGTGATATAATAAGTGGTATGATTATTACCGATAATTTTTTGGAATATTGATGAATTACAATCCCAAAGCTGAAAAAACAACGAATCCGCAGGACGAGTTGTATTTCTTGAATTGGGATTGCCAATGAATTGATATTCAAAAAAATTATTGGTTGTTATTCATACCACGAATTATATTCAGGACGACAACATATCGATTTGAAATGAAAAAAATCGTGTCACCGTTTTAATTTGAAGTAATTTACAGAAATCAAAATCAAAAACTAGAAACGTGAACACTAAAGATATAAATTAGGGATACTCTTTTCCACTGAATCATCTATGATACCAATGGACCTTTGGCCCCTAACGATCGCTTATATTGGATAACTAGTCAAAACTCGGGAATTTGACGTTTATAATTTTAATCATTATTATCACTTGACAATTAGTAAAACAAAATCTAAGCAGGTTTATCACCATGAAAATACGGCGACAACCTATATTTTTACTGTATAATTCCGATTCTATTGGCTGAATTTCAAAATTTTAAATCCACTGATTGGTGTCAGAACAAAAATGGACCACTTTTGAGTCAGTTGCAGAGAAATATTAGCATTTCAATTTTATCATTATCGATTAACTGCAATAACGTTTTTCTTTCTGTAAACTTGATAATTTGTTGAGAATCAAATGGTGTTGAGTTTTCATATCAATTTGAAATGTTGAGAATATGATAAATTAGATATTTCAGCCAGTAAACACCCAGTATTCCATACACAATGTACCTACTTGAATATTGATTTGGCTACTCGACCGCAATTAATTGCTCTAATTAGTTTTTCCTACTCGGGTAACTTCCAAAGTACGGAATTGATCGCATGCCGCCTGTCGCTGACAACAATATATGAGTCATTTTTTTTCCGTTTCTTGCGTCACTACTATATATATTTGCGAAGTAATGAGGCAATTTAGCACGATTGATGGAAGCGGGGTTGTACACGCGAAGAAAAAATGCGAAATTACATTATATTCGATTCAGATCCAGATCCATAGTATATACGTATTTAAAAATACAACTCAAATGAAAAGGGTAAATCCATATATTTATTATCAAATCCCAAAGCGCTTTTGGCTTCTGAACCATCATCAGTGCTGAGTGCTGTATAAAGAATCATACCGGGTGTCATAGATTGAAATGTTTTCTCTGTTCGAAGAGCTAGAGTGACCATTGAGACTCTGTATATGCATCAGAATTTACAAATACCACTATTAAAAATTTTTTTTTCAATAAGAAGAAGAAGAAGAACAACCTCTCATTTTCCATGCAAACAGAGAACTGCACAAAAACTGGCGAGTCTAAATCATTCGAGGATGGATTTTAAAATTTTTTGGATATCAAGCAAATTGTTAAATTTTCTAAAAAAAAAATCAAAAGTTCAAAATTCCGAATTCTGTACCACCCTGTGTTTATTTCAGTTAGATATCAACCGATAGTAAATAAAAAGTTATACCAGGGTAATGTGAGCCGTTTTGACCAATAATTAATTGTTTTGACACAAAAAGTTCCTAAAGTTGAAAAATCTCGATATCGATATCTGTAATCATGATCCCAACTTCAAAACCTGTACACCAGTATTTAAACAATTCAAAGGGCTTTCGAACAATGTGCCAATCGACTCTTATTCCCTATTAAAAATTTTAAAATGCAGGTAGCATAGCAAAATTTCTCCCTCGAAACTAAAATTGAGCTGCATAAGCGTTTTTTTACATATACGATATTACATATCACCCAAAACTTCCATCTCAAATTTTCGATGGGCCACCCTGTACATAAAAACCATATTCAGTATGAACTAAACTGGAAAATTGTATCCCCAACTGGTTCGTCTTAATTGAATCGAGTTCAAGTGTTTCTATAGGCGAATTCTAATTTACACGGAAAGATTTTCATCAACGTTTCAACCATGAAATTACATAAAAAATTTAATAAATTTGCATTCTGAATAAAGTATGATGTTTGGAGTTGAGAAACAAAAACGAATGGCCCGAGCGAAGTTTCGAATGGGTCTTTCGCCGGACAAAGCGGTGTTGTCAACTCTTCAATTTCATCTGGACATAAATACAATATAGGTACAAAACTAAATCATACATAGTAATGCAATAACATTCATTCAGGCATGTTTCAGTAGTCCCGCTTATATCCACTATATACTGCAGTCGTGGGATTGGAATGATTGAATCAAATGACTTATTTGACAGAACTGTTAGTACTCTTCACATCATGAAAGGAATAAATAATCTGTTTATCGATAATTTGTTCAGCTATGGGATCGTTCAAATGAATAAATATTTGTTGTATTCCGAATATGAATAACTTTGATCATATGAATTTCCAAATGTCGAAGTGTTTCGGTAATGAAGGTAGGCATATAAGCACTAACTAGAGCTTGAATTCAGATGTTTTACCCTATTTAATCACATACTTGATTGGTACTTTCAGATATTCCGTTAGACCATCTGATGTCCTAAAAGAAACATTAAGCACAACTTCCATCTAATGAGACAACCTCAGAAAATTCAAATCCAATCATCTCGGATTTCTATTCTTGTTCAAACTACTAAGGAACTCATATAAAGTAATCGAGAATGAAAAAATATAAAATATTCACCATCTTCCAACATTCCTTTATATATATATACATCTTTGTATATTATACTAACCACTATACAATCATTTTTACATTCGATATACCTACACGTAATCACTTTCAGATGGTGTAACCCATTTATTGTCATCAAGAAAAATAAAGCACGATTCAATTGCCTAATAAATTATTAGAATCTAAATTCCACAACTTGAAATGTGATATAGCAGTATAGGTATAGCAAAAATGGTAATATTCCCATCGAATGGAAAAGTTAGATCGAAATCAAAAATATCACTCAATAAAAGTATACTCACAGTTTTTCTTCCTTTGAAAAACAATTTAATTTGATACTCCCCGATTCATTTGAAAAGTATTTGCAATATTTATATACACAGTAATGAATGCCAATAAATATGAACATATTATTGTACCTGATTCACATTCCAGACAATGAAGGAATATACCTAAGATTACAGGTTGTTTAATTTGTGCTGTGATATTCCTCGAAACCTTTATTACTCCTCCTTTTGAATTATAGTTCATGGAAAATATATTATACATTGTCAGAATATTAACCCATCCAAAATATTGGATCGTGAATAGTGTAAAATGAAAACATTTGTTACATAACCAACAAAATGATGACAACGATGTATTCGAAGTAAACAAAATACGCGATCAGTATTTTTGCGCCTGCGCATATCTACCTATATGACTGGACCTTTAAATCTTGCGCTTTCGACATCTCTCTCTAATTTTATTCGCTCTGTCTGACTGTCGCATCTGTAAGATTTTCTAATCTGTGACCGTACTGTATCATCATGGTTATTCACATTAATCGAAACATGCTTTATTCTCAAATGGTAAAAGTGCAAACACATATGTGATGCACGCCGTACTGTTTGGTAGCAAGTTGTGTTTTGAAAAGTGTTTTTAACCCCCAACTTAGTTGCTACGCAACCCTCGTAAGTCTAGGAGTTGTGGATAATGTCTTCCGCTGCCATCAACATCAACCATCACGGAGTAGAAATAGAATTGAAAAGAGGCAGAAACTTCAATAAATATGAATTTAGTGCAAGAAACACTTATGGTTACAGTGGGTACTTACCTACCAACTAATTATTAATTCTATCTGTACATGCGAGCGTGCGTTTTTTTCTTCATTTCAACATGTGTGCTATTTTTTAAATAACAAACATGTCATAGTTATTTGAGCTACTTTCCAAATAACAAGCCTTTATGATTCATGACGTTTTCATACGAGGTTGTAGGAAAACTTGATTCCTAATTATACATTTTTCATATCACTTCAGCTTGTGAATGCCATAACATGAATTCAAATGACCCAGCAATAATGGTGGCATCGTTTTCGATGCGGAGTTCGAATTCAATATGCACCAGCAAAGCATTAGGGTCGACACGAAAATTCAATGAATTCGTCAAGAGCACCAGAACCTGACGTGAATCGCCGATTGAAATTTTACATTCAGGTCGACCTATGACAAAGGGAAAAAGGGCTCATGTTCGAACACTCAGTAGGATTAATGTCTGGACTAAGGTCCGTTCTCTAAGGATTACTGCGACAGACATTATTGAAAAAAATAATTGGAAGAATTCGTATCGTTTATATCATTGTTTTTGTAGTTCCAATTGTAGAATGTGGATAGAAACCCCCAAACTCCCCACAAGATGGCTTGAATTAATGAAATAGTGAAATAATAGTGTATCCCTAGATACAAGGCGAATTAGAAAATACACCTGTGAAAAATTGTCAACCCAGCAATTACTAAGCGGTGTTGTCGAGGGTAAAGCAATATGTTCCTCAGTGTGACAATAGTATTTCATCTACAACTATCGAGTAAATCATCCATTGCTTACTCAATTTTTAACAGTTAATGACAGTCATTACTGTGATGAATCGAGTAATAATGACATTACGATGGGGTAATATTGTGACATCTCATCGTCTTGTCAAATTCAAATAGAAGTTCTACCTACTATGCACAATACAACCGCTTTTGTGAAATACACGCAAATTCAATAGAGACTTACCCGACTTTCATGGTTTCAATCGCTCTTGCACAAATAATAAAAACAAGAATTGATTGTTTTTTATTCTCAACCGTATAAAATGAGTTGTTTCTTCAGGGATGCAAAAACGGAGAAGAATGACAGAACGTTCAGACCAATCAGAACGACATACAAGTGTATATTGTTGGTTGCATAAGGCATCTTAGTAGTACAGTCACAGTATAGCAATAGCATTGTTGAAGACTTAATTTACTGAGAACATATCGCGTAGATACTACTTTTCCAAAATTGATATTCTGCAATAATAGGCATACTATTTTTATAAAACACTGATGGTGGACTTCTTTCGCTAAGGCGGCTGAGATTCAAATGTTCAAACACATCAATAAACAGTTTCTAAAAGCCCAGTACCTATATTTCTCATTGAATTTCTTTGAATACATCAATTCTCCAAAGTAAATATGACTACAGAATACCAGGAGTTGTCTTGTAAGCGGCCTGAACTACTAAAATAAGCGACAAGTGCTACAGAAAATTTGCTACCATTTGTGTCAGCGGAGGTGGTGATATTACAGCCGCAATAGAATTGGCGGATGAAAATCTACCTCAGTCGCTGAAAGCCATATAGACAATAATTTAAATAATAAGTTGGAAAGAGGAAACAAAATTTCAAAAGAAATAACGAAAAATGATAATTCATCCACTATAACAAGCTCCAACAGTATAAATAACTGAAACAAGTACTACCATCATCACTAAAAATTTCAACATGTCAGAGAATGCAACTCCAGGAATCAATTTCAATAGTATTGTCAATAATGTTACTATCAATCATTATGTTAATAAAAGTAAGGCCTGGCAATGTTTGTTACAAATTTTTTTTTAAGTTGTTTTGTTTTACATTGGATTCCCTTCAGCAATATGTTCAATTTCGCTATAACACTTTTAAAACATTTTTCAAATTTGTTCCAAAGTTGTTTGGATATAAAGATAGTTGTAGATGAAGCATAGTATTCTACTCACGCATAATGGCCATTACCTACTCAGATGATTACTGCACTCGCCTTCGGCTCGTACTGCAATTTTTACCTTCGTGGGCAATAGCGAGCTTGTAATGATGGCTTTAACTAATTACTAATAAATTTGAACAAACTATGTGTTTCTTCTATTGATAATGAATTTATATTGTTAACCTACTAAGAAATAATTCGTACTATGTTGTAATCGAAAACAAAAGTTACGAATTCCTTTCAAAACCGGAAAGAGGCAGAAAATACAATAAATATGAATGTGATGTAACAAAAACGTTTATGGTGACAGTGAGTAAGAACTAATATACTTGATTGTTTCTGACCCAACATGCTAGCCAGCGATTTTTTTTCATTTCAACACGTGTTCTTTTTTTTAAATAAAAATTCAATGGTGATATATGAGCTACTTTCTTAATAACAAAACAGTGTGCCTCATGACGTTTCCGTACTTGGTCTTTCATCCAGGTACTCAGCAGAAATGTTACATAAAGAGGGCCATTTTTCAACAGTCATAGACAAAATTAAGACACGGGCTATTAGTTCATTAGAATTAATCTACGTAGGTTGGATTTTTTTCACAAAATTGATTCGAATATATTCTATTATAGCAGACTAATCGTTGGCGCTGAATAATACAAATTGCTGAATGTGTCTCACCATTGCGGTATCAGGGCTTTTATCAGGCCCAAAAGAATGGCATCGCTTTGACAGTTAAATCGTAACATGTCTGACTTTCACGATCCTTTTTGAACAATGGTAGCACTAGAATTTCCACAAGAAACATTTTTCTCGGAAAATGCAGTATCTGTCCTAGCTCCATCGAACACTAACGTTTCCGCAGAGAGATAAGAAAAGTGCCGCCTCACTCGAAAATAAATATAAAAACTTCCTAATTCGTTACACAAAGAATTAATTCAGAAGTCCTGCGAAGCGAGCTAGGAGATCCTTTATCAGATTAGACACAAAAACTTTTGGATTGGTTGCACTTGTAAAACAGAACAGCCACCATATTTTAAATGCGAGAAGTGGTGGAGTGGAGTTGAGAACAAAGGAAAAATCTGCATGTGGAAAAGATCAGACTTGATTACTGTCCTAGATTATACCAGATTACGAAAAGAACTGAATATCGATTCTGAGGTGTTGTCGGAGCAAGTTGATTGGGTGAATAATATTCAGTATTTTGTGACACTTTGTCTGCTACTGACGTTTCTTCTTCAGGTTACACATCAGAACAACATGCCTTGTTATTTATGATCAACAAGCTGCAATTTCAATCACTACTAATATGCCTATTCTGGAAAAGTATAAAAACAATTCAAACGTTCAGTCAATATAATCTCGCAATATTGTAATTGTGATTGACTTATTCTTCTTAGATTAAGGAAATGTTTGTTAATCAACATCATGCTTATTCATATTGGGAAAATAACTTGTTTTACTCAGCAAAATATTTGAATGAAAGTGGTAAATTCTGGATTCAAAATGTGTTGGACCAAATGAACTTGAATAATCAGTTTATTTATTCAATTTATGAAACAATGTACTGATAAAATAAACAATATATTGCTTGACTCTGAGCGAGTAAAAGGTTTGAAAACTAACCCATAGAGTAAATAATCTGATCGATGATTTCCTCGTTCTGACCATGATAAAATCTTTCCACAAATGTTCTTGGACCTTGTGTTATTTGGAATATATGTCAGGGGCACCGCTGCACCGGATATGTTAGGAAATAAAACCGAGCAAGGAAAAAAGCGTCTGACATTCAGATGAATTTACCAGCTGATTGCGTAGTGAAAATCCTTGATATCATTAATTTTTTCAGGATATGGAAAATGTACAAAAATCAGTTCAATATATTGCAGTTGGATCGTTTATAGCCATTAATGTTACGAGATTATTATGCGAGGACATTGCTAGGTTACGAGGAGTCAGCCGAGTCAACTGCAATGTCCAAGATAATGTTAAATCGCTAATAATCGAGTTGCTTTCATAGCTTCATCACATCATTGACAACGACGATGCGAAAATGAATAAGAAATTAATAAATATTATTTGGTATCTAACGTATTATGCTTGTATCTAACGTATTATGCTTTCGTAACTGACGTAAATTGTGGTAACTAATTTATTATTAGTAACAAAGGTTTTGGTATGTTAATGATGTTAATAATTATTGATAAAGATTTCATATATCTAATAATGTCTTAATCTTCAATGATACGATGAAAACACTTGATGACACTTGTTGACAATGATTTTCAAAGTCTTTCAATCATTTCGCCATAGTGAATTATTATATCGTGGGGTGATTACTACAAGTAGGTGAATGTGAATTCGTGATTTTGAGAACTACTTTTGACACTCTTCAACAAAACTTCTAATTACCTCCTGCAGATATCTAAGTAGTTGTAGTATATTATTGTGAATATACGATGGAATCATGATATTTTTCTGCACTTATTCCAATTTCAACAATTTGGTGAATATTTACGTACTTGTAGTATTCACCCCACAATACCTGTTCTTGTTTATATTCAAAGGCCTGTCAGTGCATGCATCAGCTATTAGATCTTGATAAATAGATTTCCGACAAACTAGAAAATAAAATAATTATCATGGTATATGTATTTCAATAGTAAAGATGACATCGACTAATTCAAAGGTTTCTGCCAGTCTAGCTTAAGAAAGAGAGAAAATATCGAATCCACGCACCTGAATCGTCTCTGAGTCTGATTTATAACGATGCAGGATGCAGGCGCTAA
Organism: Chrysomela aeneicollis; assembly: GCA_029955515.1. Classification (NCBI taxonomy): domain Eukaryota; kingdom Metazoa; phylum Arthropoda; class Insecta; order Coleoptera; family Chrysomelidae; genus Chrysomela; species Chrysomela aeneicollis. The sequence continues at coordinate 5,319,283 of JARUHQ010000009.1, read as the reverse complement.
GAGGGTGGCCTTTTGTGTAGTCGCTATTAATATCTGCCAGTGTTCCAATTATGGAAATCAAGGCGGCAACGGCTTCGCGAATAATAAATCTTCAATACCTACTCTGAACGCGTATTTGCGTTGTAGCGTCAAAAACACAAAAACACCGTTTCATCGTTCAAAGGAGCTCGCTTCGCATTTGTCAGAACAGAATGATAAACAATACGACGATAACGTGAATATCTTGAATTTATAGCACGGTGCTTTTCCAACTATGGAGAAAACATTTCATTGATTACAAATCGAGAATAATTTGTGTTAAGAATACTTATAATAAAGAATTCAAGAAATTTCACCTTTTTTTAAATTTCTCGACGACACTGATTAGTGACCATCCATAAATTACGTCACACTTTAAGGGAGAAGGATTAGGTCTACGAAGTGTGACATTGTGTGACAAGGTGCGGGGATGGGTCTCAAATTTTGTGACATCACATTTTTTAAAATATGATATTTTTTATTTTGGTTTTACAACACTCAATTTGAACTAGATACTCACTGAAGAATTACATAAAAGGTTTAATATTTTTGTTGGCGAATTTGCACTCATATAGCTGTTTTAATTTCATAAATTTCTAAATGTAAAATTGCAATATATGTGACATCACACTAGATAGGGGGGTATCAGAAATGTGACCAGCTGTGACAAGGACTAGGGAGGGGTCAAAAAATCATGAAATTCGTGTGAAGTGATTTATTGATGGCCCCTTATAAGTACACAGAAAAAACGGATCTCTTCAATCAAATATATACATATATTCTTGAATTGTATGATCTTCCGATAAGAATAATAATCTCAGATTGACCATCAGAAAGTTTCCTTTCTCAACTAATCACGTTGTTTGCCTGTTAACATGAATTTTCTTGAAATGAGTTTGGTTGAACTGAATCATCCGCACTCTTCACCTTAGAAAACATCATTATTTCTCTCAGCTCAAGAATATCGTTTCTTATGAAAATGTGTTTTGATGACGGAAGCATGTACCACGTGACCAGCTCGACCGATAAGGATAATTGAGAATTAGCGCCCGAGGCGAAGATGCGCAGTCGCACTGTCCGCAGAACCAGCTAGACAACGCCAACAATAACGCCGTTGGACGCCATTAAGACTATCAAGAGATACATTGTTTTACAGGTTACTGTGAAGTTTTCTTTGATGAGTTTGATAGTAATTGTGTTCCTAAGGTGCTGAGTGCAGGCTCGGGAATTCTTTATAACTCGAGTACTCAACATGGACGTAAAAGGTTTTCTGGAATCAAACAATCTAGAACATATGTGGACATGGCTTCGTATCACTGGCACTGTTAGGTGTTAAGAATGCTTTGTTTTATGTTGTCAGGTCATGTTAATATGCTTGAAGTGATAATTAATTGCTGTATCAATACTGCAGCCCCAGTTTGCGAAAAAACTACAGTATTTTTCATTTTCAATTATCTGCATGCAGAGTTGCAATCCTTCAAAGGTATATAAGAATGGATCAATAGTGATTCCTCTTGAATCAAGAGGATCATTGTTCAAATGTGCTGAGAAATCAGCTTCATCCAAGAAAATTGTTTCACAACAACATTGAAATATTCTTGCCTCAAACAAAACACATTTTTCAATAAAAAAGTGTACGTTTTGATCCTGATTAGTCAAGAGGATTTTGTCAAACTAATATTTGGTTGGACCTATTCAAGATTACCAATCTCTTAAGTTAATGCGGTTACAACTTGATTGAAGAGATCCTTTTTTTCTGTGTATAGAAAAGAGTACCTTGAAAATAAGTGCTAACAAGTCGACCTTGAAACACAAAATGAAGGTATCTAATTAGAGTCTGAAATCGATGACGTAAAAATACATGGTGATTGATTTTAAAAGTTTTTCGTGGCAAAACATATCGGTATAACTATGCAGCTGAATTATTCAGAATTCAAAGGGCAGCATTCAGAAGGTTGGAAAATGCAATAGTATTTAGGGTGGGACCCAATATCGTAATATTTGAATCTAGATAAAAAATATTTTAGGTGATTCTCATGAAACGCTATAATTCTTGTGAGAGACATTTTTATCTTATGCCAATATTGAAGAACGCACTATTGACTCACCCTGTGACATATAGATAGATACAAGACTACCATAATTTATCCGAACTACGAACACTGGAGTGTTCAAGACTGAAAAATGAGTGTTGCAATAATTATATAGCGCAAACCGAAAATATCATACAAGCAAATATTTCTAATTTTTGGAAACGTATGAAAAGGAACGGAAACTCATACAGATTACCCTCAACTATGTGTAATGGAAACTCAACAGCAAATGGCACCAGTAACATTGTTAATCTCTTTGCAGAATATTTTTCAACAGTTTTTAGTAATGAACAGGATGCTCATATCCCAAATTACAAGTATCTGCATAATAGTATATATAGAAATACCCCACTATTTAGTTGGCATTGAAGAAACATAAACTCACTCATGTCTGCACCATCTAAACTGTCAATCGGACCAGATGGAATACCACTATATTTGAAAAAATGCAAATTTTAATTCATCAGCACAGGTATATTCCCTGATTTCTGGAAATACAGTTTTTTAACCCACATTTTCAAATCGGGCGATAAAGTTGTCACATCCACGATTACCGTGCGATTTGTTTACAGTACGAAATTGCTAAGTCATTAGATCGTCTCATATCCAAGAAACTCTCTTGGGACACACAACATATCATCAACCCAGAACAACATGGTTTCACTTCACGTAGGTCAAAAACAACTTAACTGATCACCTCTCTGATCACATATGAAAATTTCATACTTTGAGCTTTTGAAAACAAGTTGCAAGAAGACTCTATATATACTGATTTTCGAGCTTTCGATCGTGTTAATCACACTCCATTCATATCTAAATTAAGGTCACTTGGAATTGACGGAACTGTCCTCGCCTGGATTGGAAGCTACCTAACTAACAGATTATCAGGTGATTGTCAGGTGTTCTGGTTCAGTCTCCCCTCCAATGTTGGTTCATTCAGACGTTCCACAAGGATCACATTTAGGTCCAATTCTATTCAACATCTTCTCAAATGATTTCAAAGAAGTTATACAGTATAGTAAATTTTTGATGTTCGCTGATAACCTTAAATTATTTAGAAGTGTGGTTAACAGTGAAGAAGCTAACCACCAGGTACAAGATGACCTCATCCAACTTGTACCGAATTTAAATGAAAAAAATGTTTCCATATAAAATTCTCAAGAAGTAATAACCCAACCGAGTTCGATTACAGGAAAAACAACGAAAGCTTAACATTCAAAGATACCATTAAGGACTTGGGTGTGTTATTTGACAGTAGACTGACATTCAGACCACATATAACCTCCATTTTATCTAAAGATTACAAACTATTAGGCTTCGCATTAAGATCATCGAATGACTTTTCGCCAGAAGTATTAAAATTATTTTACTGATCAATTGTTCGCTCTAACCTAGAATATAACTCAATTATATGGTACCCTCGGTACAAAAACGATATAGATGCGATAGAAAAAGTTGAGAAAGAAATCCTGACCTATGCTGCCTTCAAAATGGGTATCCCAAGAACTAATTATGAATATAATGTTTTTTACTTTCAGGTATGGGTCTTAGGTTTCTTGAATGTCGTAGAGTTGAATCAGACTTAAACTTATTCTACAAACTACTGAATGGACTGATTAACTCTCAACAGTTATTAGGATTAGTAAGTCTTAACGTAAATGATAGAAGAACAAATAACTCTGAATTGTTTAAGTTGCCATTCCATTCAACAAACTACGGGTGCAATGAGCCTATGACCAGACTTCAAAGAACTGCCAATATTTATCAGGGTGATAATGACCTATTTGATTCATCTCCATCTTCATTCAAAAGGAATACTTACTAAGAAAATAAACAGTTCAAGCTTGTACATTTGGTAGATACTCTCTTCAACAATTCACTGCATGACATAATTACAGACTAGATCTAAATAGATTTAAGTAGATGTAAGTAGAGTTAAATATATATACTGTTTACTAACCATATTTTCTGTATTACTGTGTTGGTATATCCGTGAATAGATAAATAAATAGATATTTGTCAACATGAAAATTTCATTCTACTGTGTATGATTTCCAAAAATTTTCAGTGCATTGTGCTCAATAAGAGACATTTTCGCGAATTGTGAACATTCTTTCCAAGAATATTGACCTGAATAAATTGTACACATTTCAGAGAACTGAACTTCCGTGAAAGACGAAAGAACTTTTTCAATAAGAAAATTTCGAGAGTATGGAGTTTCTACGGAGTTTGGTCGATGGATGATTCACGGCAAAGTTCATGGAAATAGAGGGTGATCGATATATCTTCGTGAGATAACTACATTGTGAAAAATGTTTGATTTTTTCAATCAGAAATTCAATAAGATAGATATCAGTTCATGAATTCAATTTGATCGACAACATAAATGATTGGAGATATTTGTCTACTTATAGGTTACTTAATAGCAACCTAATTAATTCATTGATTCAACTAAGATAAAGAATCCGATATCTTGTTTTAAGAAAATAATTCCTACCCTGTCACAAATAGGTGTGATTGTTATCAACAGCATCAAAAATTACAGTTTTTCCAAACATTAATAATTCGCCAGGAAAGTATTTGTGTGGATTTTATTTTGTTGTTTTTTGGTTACTTTTTGTTATTTGTTGATTTTCTTTTGTTCTGTATTGCATATATTATACGATCATGATATAAGTTCTCCGTTCGTGCAATCAGATGAATTTGGTTTCAATGAAAATGGTATTATTGATTATTATATAGTGGTAGGAAGGTGTCCTACGATTTACCTACAATGTCTCCTGATTCTCGCTAGTCGCTAAGTAGCAAAATAGTAATGAAATAGCACCTAAAATAAAAAGCATTATGTGAGCTAATGCAAGCTCATTTAAATTTAATAACTTCCTAAATGGGTTCATACTCTTAATGCATTTCTCATCATATTTTAGGCAATTTCGCGAAGCGCCAACGAGTAAAAATATCGTTATAGCATCGAAAAGTGCTTCTCGGCAAAGTATATATTTGACATCAGTGAATGCTATGATTCAACAAAGAGTTTTTTGGATTATAATATTCATCATCGCTTTACCTACATAAACTAACATAAATAAGATTAACATATACAAGGTGATCCGCGTGAAAGGTAATGATGTCAGCGATATTTTTTTACAGTCCTAATTTTGGATTATGGAATGTAAAAGAAAATTTCTCACATAATATGCTGTAGTATTTACGCGAGTATACACTGTGTCCAAGATAAGAATGAACAGCATGGGGATATCGGAAACGGTAAGTGATACGAGGTCGATTAAATTAGAGAAAAGTAGCGCATTCATGTGCCTAATAATATGACATTCAGACAGTTCTAATATTCCAAGTAGTTTCGGAGATATCCGAGAAAAACCGAAATTTGAGAATTTCAGTTTTATTTTCTCCTAGCTTTATTTTCAAAGGAAATGTGAAACAAATAGCACTTCGCTATGGCCACTTTCAAGGACTACACGATAACATAAGCAGAATTTTTCTGCGACGTTTCGTCTTTTAGAAAACATCATCAACTTTGTATTTTTATATGGGCCGAAACTAAAGTATACCCTGTATACGACTCCATTTTTCATTGTTAATACAGCAATGTATCACACAATATGATTTCGCGCAAAATGTAATTTAGTGATTATTTAATTTGTTTTTCTTCAATTTTAGATAGTAGGCATCTAAATATTGATTTACAAGGATGTCGCCTCTCTGGTTACTTATCAGAGTACGCACGTTCTGCATCAACACAATTTCTTTGGCAACATGACAACATATCAAATTTTTCAGTATTCGAAAAGCTGCCATTTTCCATTTTTAATACAAATTAGGTGGGTAACGAGATGTAAGAGTAGGAACGGTAATATGCCAAAAATTCTACCAAACTACAGTATTATTATGACAACAGAACATAATGAGGTCATTTTTTCCAGCGCCTACTGTCTAAAATTGAAGAAAAACAGATTAAGTAATCACTAAATTACATTTTGCGCGAGAAATGGTTTCGAAATCATATTGTGTGATACATTGCTGTATTCACAATGAAAAATGGAGTCGTATACAGGGTATACTTAAGTTTCGGCCCATATAAAAATACAAAGTTGATGATGTTTTCTAAAAAACGAAACGTCGCAGAAAAATTCTGCTTATGTTATCGTGTAGTCCTTAAAAAGTGGCCATGGCGAAGTGCTATTTGTTTCACATTTGCTTTGAAAACAAAGCTAGGAGAAAATAAAAACGAAATTCTCAAATTTCTGTTTTTCTCGGATATCTCCGAAACTACTTGGAATATTGAAACTTTCTAAATGTCATATTATTAGGCACATGAATCACTTACCGTTTACGATATCCCCATGCTGTTCATTCTTATCTTGACACACTGTATATACAGGGTTTAACAGGATCATGGAACACCCCCGCATCTCCGTTAGTTTTGAAGGTAATTGATTGAAATTGGGGATATGCTATATACATAATAAGCGCCACTTTTTGACCTTCAAATGATTTGTTCTTCGCTTCCGGTTTCATCTTTCTATTTTCAAATGGAACACCCTGTATATTATTAAATTTCTGAAATCTACATAATTTTCTGAATTCAATGATACCACATAAGTGACAATACAAACGTTAAAAATCTTTGATAGTTTTCCATTCAGGTGTGCCATGATGGTTCCGATTTATTAAAATTGACCCGTCTAATGCGTTTTCTATGAGCAAATAAACCATGATCCTGTTACACCCGGTATACAGAGTTAGAAAACTCCTCTGAAATCCTCTGTAATTCAAATAGGATTTAGTCTATGAAGGCTGTTCGACCTGGTGAATTCAAAAATCATATCGACGATTCACCAGGTCAAACAGGTACCTACTAAATGTTAATGCCATCACATTTTTCGTTTCGGAAGTATTAAGGGGTGTCCATACTTTCAGCTAACCCTGTAAGTATAATATAATAATAGTTATCTATACAACGAGTGCCAAAAGTAAGTGTTTATTGCACGCGTCGCAAGGGTCCTTCTTCGAAAAATGTGTTTATGGTGCATCTGTTATGATGCCCAATTTTGTCGATATGATTTTTCTTCCAGAAAAACTAATGAATGAGTACAAGTACCAACAAATATCCGTTGAAGTAACCACCTCTTCATAATATTTATCTAGGACACTTGGTCGTTTCGACTCAAAATGTAAACAAGTTTGATGTCCTACGGCGATATTTCCTTCGTTTGTTTAGACTTTAGACTGATTGCTTTGTAATAATATTATTTGAAAGAAGGTAAGACATATATGTGCATATTCAGAATTGCAATTTCTTCTACGAGAGTTGAAACGATTGTTATGAACCACTATTCTTCCTCCTACGTAGTTATTCATGAACCAGTGAGTGAAGTAATTTTGTTGCGACCAAGGCCAACTTGAATGAAGCAAAGTTGCCTAACACTTTCCTAGAAGACATAAGTAGATGAAACACGTTTTGGTGTAGCATTCTTGTGGAGAAGAGTTTTTCCTTATGAATTATATTTTTGGTCAAGAGTTTTGAGTTATCTGAAAGTTTTTCAGTGATGTAGTAGTAGTAAAAGCACCTCCCAAAAATGGTAATACACTATCTCAAAGGATAATCAGCTGAGAGTTGTATAACATGATTAGTATATTTGTTAATACGTAAGCGTTAGATCAATTAATTCGATTTCTTCCTTTTCATAATTTTTTATTATGTTCTTGTTCTAAAAAGGGATAGGTATATAATATTCAGGGATAGGTATATAATATTCAGAGAACATCGTGAGAACCAAGGGAAAGAAGGTAGGAGTTGGTGTTCTTCTCAAATTTCTGGAGATTCTAGTCTCGATGTTCGTTGGATGAACGAGCTTTTGGAAAGGGACGTTCTGCAGGTCTCTAAAGTGACTACGAAGAGACTACTAATGGAGGAACGATTGTTGATATTTCAGAAGAGCATCGCCCATGAAAATATCTATAAAATAGAGATAAATCGACAATTTTTCTACGGTGTTCCAGAGAAGTGAGCGAGTTTGTAAGCGAGGCATCACCGACGAGACGAATTGCCCTTTTTTGTACAGAATCCAATAGTTTCAGGATATGTTTGGTGCCGCACTCCAAATATGGGAACAGTATTCTAGGACAGGTCGGATCTGTGCCTTATAGATCATAAGCAGCTGACTGGCAGTGAAATAGCTCTTGGCTCGAAACAGAAAACCAAGTTTTTGAGATACAATTTTGGCATTGGACCTCACGTGATTTTCCCAAGAAAGGTTATTGCTGATAGTTACGCCAAGCATCGAAATGGATGACCTCAATGGTATGGTTACTCCTGACTGAATTATGTTGGGCACAGTGAGATCGGCTTTTCTAGAGGAAATACATGCTTGTGTTTTGTTTGCATTGATTTCTACCAGGTTATTAGATCCCCACTCGAGAATTGTTGCGAAGTCCATATTTATTTTGTTAACATTTCTTCCTCGTTCATTTCTGGTTTGGCAGGCCGATATAGGAGCCCTGGAAGAGAAAGCGGTATGGAGGGTACTATCATCCGCGAAGCTGTGTATAGGACATAAAGTTGCTTACAAGAAATCGTTGATGTGAAGTATAAATAGTGTTGGTGCTAAAATTGATCCCTGCGGAACACCAGCATTCATGAGTAGAGTATCAGATGAAACTTCATCGACCACTACATGGAGAGACCTGTTTGAGAGAAAACTAGCAAGCACAGAACACAGCTGAGGGGGCAAACCATAAGATGGAACCCTGGCGAGGAGTCCCTGGTGCCAAACTGGATCAAATGCCTTGGAAATATCTAACGAAACGGCTAAAGTTCCTCCATATTTTTCAATAGATAGCTGCCATAAATGTGAGACGTAAGCGAGCAGGTCACCAGTTGATCTCTAATGACGGAAGCCATATTGCCTATCGTTGACAATTCCTGAGTGTTCCAGATATTTCATGAGCTCGATGTTGATGGCTTTCTCCATGACCTTTGAAATAATTGATAGCAGTGCGATTGGTCTGTAGTTGTTAGGTAATGTCTTTCTGCCTTTTTTGGGGACTGGTTGTACTCTTGCAATTTTCCAGTTGGACGGAAATACCCCCAAATTGTAAGAGTGGTCGAACAACTTGCAAAGAACAGGTATTAGTTCAGGGGCACATTTCTTGAGAACAATTATAGAATCCAATTTCCATACGAACCCAATTGGAGGCGGTAGAACGCCATTTCGATAGCGTTGCGACGTCTACGTCACGTACCCATAGTTAAGATGCAAATTTCGATGCAACACGTGTAAGCTCTCCAGCTATTCCCAGCATAATGTACTATGCTAGTATTCCATGGAGTTGAACAAGTCCGAGGACGAGTGCATGACGTATATATGCGGGAATCGGGTTGTCGTTCCAAATGAGAACATACTGCCGTACGTGAGGTTTATGAGGAATTAACGCTACAGTGACGACATTCTACACGGAACGGATATCTAGAAGCGTCTGGATGTTATGCGGGAAGATTTGCATTTGCCAGCGCCGGTTATCAAATATCAGCATTACGGCTCTGAAAAATTCAGGATGCGAGGCAACACGCTCAACACGAGAGGTTGGCTCTCTGATTGATATTTACGAGGTCCCTCGAGACAAAGAGCTATATGTTCTCGAGAAAAGTAGAGGACACATCAGGGTTGGCATTGGGAAACGAAAGAGACGACTAACTGGAGAAGTATCTCATCGAGCAATCCTGTCAAAAAAAAGTTTATACCTAGTTGTGTATTACAACTGTTGAAGCTGTGGCTTCGTTTCTGAAGGAAATTACTCAAATCTGTCCGATATTGAGTTTTTAGATGCCAAATTTTATCTCTCTGTATAGTATTTTTTCTTGTCCGAGACTAATATACATGTACAAGTGAAATAAGATGAATAAATATAAAGATAAAAGATGAAATACATCATGACATGTAGCTGAAAGAGCAGATACACAAGATATATAAACTGCACTAAAATACATTCGTTACAGATAGCAAAAAACATAGTCGATAAATAAAAAAAACAATCACTGTCAAGGGTTGCATCCAGCCAGCATGAGGGTATTTAATTTCACCTTGAAAGCAGGCAGCATATTTGAATTTTTCAGTTCATCTGGGAGGTCATTAAAATTACGTAATCCTAAAAAAGAGTTAATTTTGTGATTTCTTTGATTTAACCTGCTCAATAAATAACTTATGAGGCTCTTTTTTCGGTAAAGAGCTCTACAAAATGCCTCAGGGCTTAGTTCTCTATTTAATTTAGAGCGGTTGCCTCGAGGGCCAGTTTTTTTTGATAAAGTGGTATGCTCTACTTTCTTCCAGAACTAGGAGTTCTTTGGAAGGCCCTAGGGTAGCTTCAGTGAAGAAGGGATACAGAGTAAATCCATACAATGCACCCTCTTGTGTAAACCAGGGGTCAGATAGTTAGACTAGGATATCAAGCTTCTAAGAAAATGTAGTCTTTAGTTACACCCCCTTAGACTAAACTGGAATACAAGCTACTTTAAATAGATGATATTTTCTTTGTACTAAATTTTTGTTTCAACAGAATTCATTCAAATTAACTAAACAGAGAAAATCTACAGGCGAAATCAAATCACACAATCATCCACTAAATACACTCAATGAAATTCGGGACAGGTTTAAGACTATTTATTTCATGAACACAACTTTCCACACTTCGTCAGATGAAATAATCAACCAGCCTTAAAGCAATAAAAAGAAACAAAACGGATATTACGGGAAATCCACCACTGAAAGCAAAGGCAATGACAAATCGATCGTGCTACTTTAATTTCGGAATTTCGGAAGATCCGGCGGGTCTTCACGAGTCAGGAAAGCGATTCAGAATTCAGGCCAAAAAACAAATCACTGTTTATTCAACGTTGCAAATCAACTGACTTTAAATGTTAAAAGTGAAATCAGTACGTCGCTTGAAGGTTTACTGATATCGCGCGTAGAATAAATGTATGGAAAAAAACGTCTGTTTTGGTGAAAAATACTTCAGTAAACTCCAACGTTGAATTCCAGTTGAAGAAAACGAAACTTCAAAGACGTTATTTCGACGTTATATGTTCTTCAGTTTGACACTTCATATCAATTCACAAATATATCAAACGTCCCAATTGAACCTTGATGTGAACAAATTCAACTTTATATCTTTTTAGTGAAACTACATTTCTACGTATTATTGAATGTTTGAAACAAAAAACGTGTATATAACGACAGTTACATGGTTGCTTGTAACAACAATTCACGGTTTATAATAACCTATGAAAATAATAAAATTTCAACTTCGAGTATATAAAAATATACGAACTAATTCATTTTAAACTTTCTATTTAATCTATGAAATCGATTTGGAGAAAAGAAGTAATTCAACGATGTTTGAACCTTCAATGTTCAGTATTTTGTGACTAATAGTTCATTTCAACGTCTGGAATAACATACGTCTATCAAATGTACCCTGATATTGTTGAATAAACGTAGATAGTAACTCATCAATAAACGTTTTATATCCTTCATATCATTATAGATGACGCCACTTATATCACGTCATATAATACTCATGCTGAAGGTATAAGATAATATCTGAAAAATATGTACCATCAAGAAAAACAGAAGTGAAACTAAAAAACAACCGTAAATAATTGAAATTAAAAAAATATCATGAAAGTGATTCTTAATTCTTGGAAGAATTTTGAATTATTTATACATTTCTCGGATCTAGATGATCTTGCTATTCAATAATACGTTATTTCGACGTGAGTGTATTCACTGGATAAAACGTCTCCTTACAACACCGAAATAACCTTCAGAGGAACAAATATTAAATCGTTAAAAAATAGTAAAAAGCTACGTAACCTTTTTGCGTTTACTGAACGTTTCTATTCGTCAATACGAAATGAATTTTTAACTGACATTTTTGGTGATTTCACTACGTTATGTGGACGTGAGTATGTTTACTTGATAAACCGTGGTCCAACCACATCGAACCAAAGTTTATAGCGACGAATTGTCAATCGTGAAAAAACTACGTGGAAGTACGGAAACATTTTTGTCGTTATTCAAACTTTTATTGAAAGTCAACGTTTATTTGACATCATATAAAACATTGTTGAACCGTTCATTGAAGTAGTTGTATAAACGATGAAGTACTGATTGAAATCAACGTGGATGTCAGCGACATTTTTGCGTTCACTAAACGTTACCATTTATCAATTTAAAATGTCGTTTCAACTACCGGTTGTAGTGATTTTTCTACGTCATTGTAACTAGAGTGTCTGCACTGGGTCACTACGTTATTTCGACGTGACTGTAGTGACTTGATATAACGTCATCTGAATACATTAGATCACCGTTTATGACGAATATTAAAAGACGTAGATACAGTGCTGGAAAAGTAAGTAAGATTAATCGATATTTCAACGTTTCCTCTTAACGATTCTTATATGTGTCACATACCGTGGAAAAAATATATTTCCAAAACGATTCAGAAAATGTTTCAGTATAAGTCGAAAACAACGTGGATGTAAGCGACATTTTTGCGTTTAACAAACGGTTCCATTTGTCAATTGCTAACGTTAATTAAACCAAACGTTGTGGTGATTTTACGACGTTATTTCGACGAAAGTGTGTTTACTGGGTTACTGCTCAGACGACCTCGACAATCAACAGAAGATGTACTTTCGGCGGATACACAACTTCGATTTCTTGTGTTGGGAAGATAACTCAAAAAGTCGAGAAAAATGAGACAAGTCCTTCGACACCTCAATTTATAAAAGGTGTATGTACTAGGTGGACAACTTTCTTCGTATACACAACTACGATTTGCTGTACGAATGATCTCGAATCGGAGCATGAATGTATATTGAGGAATTTCAAATATCCGATCGCGATCGAGTATTGTAAAAAAAGTGGAATCTGAAATTGCGGCCGCGCGACATGTACATCGTAGGCAGCGGCGAAATGGATGATGTCGGTGGAACGGTCATGAACCGAGATTGCTTCTTGAATGTGTGTCGTAATATCCGGCTTCGAATCGTTCCAAAGAGTCGGCGGATCCGGGAATTCCACGTTATTGCTTCATGCGTCACCGTCATTTCGCATATAAATCGACGGCCCTTTTTCTACCGCTGAATTGATGCTCCGGGTTCGTTGACGTGAGGGACTGGAAATATGCATGATAGCGGATTCAGGACAATTTTTGAAAAGTTGGGGGTGAAAGCATCAGACCCAGGTTTCCCATCTCGTCATTCCATGGTGATAATGAAGTTAAAATATGAATCGAAGTGGCTGGGCTAGACTTCGAATATAGGATGGTGAAACAGTTCTTCATTTGTTTCTGCGAAAAACTTGTAGACCGTTTGAGAAGGTAGTAATATTTACACGACTTGAATGAGGATGGCGGTAAGATCGTATTTCAAGAAAGATTTCTGTAGCTTATGCATTTCGGTGGTTCCAATCTGACAGGAGTGAATTGAAACGACATTGAAACACTATATATTCAGTAAATCTGGAATAATTATCAATATTTTCACTCTTATCGGTATTTTTTTCTCCTAGAACAGATGACACTGACAGAAGCACCAGTTTCTGTTTCACCGACACAAGGTATGGCGCCATCTCTGATAATTTCAAGAAATATTACTACGGTTCGAAATCAAGTAGGCAAAAGTCTACAGTTTGTTCTAGTCAAGGTGGATATAGGATGGTGAAACAGCTCTTCAATTGTTTCTGCGAAAAACTTGTAGACCGTTTGAGAAGGTAGTAATATTTCAGCTACTTGAATGAAGATGGCGGTAAGATCGATTATCGAAGAAGATATCTGTTGCTTACGTATTTCTGTGGTCCGCATCTGACAGACGTGACTTGAAACGGCATTAAACAATATATTTTCTATAAATCTGGAATTAATATTGATATTTTGACTCTTCTCAGTCATTTTTCATCTAGAACAGATGAAACTGATGAAAAGATGACAGAAGCACAGTTTCTGTTTTACCGACACAAGGTATTTCAGGAAATATTACTACGGTATGAAATCAAGTAGGCAAAGGTCTACAGTTTATTCTAGTGCTTGTTAATAGGAAGCTGTTTCACCATCCTATATCCACCTTGCTTCGAAGGTATCTATTATTATAAGAGGAAAATAAATAAAACATCGAAACTAAAAATGTACCCATAAAATGCCTATACAGTGACCGGCAGAAAGTACGGTTCATATTATGGGACACATTTTTGCAATAATACGAAATTCTGATCATACCATCATTAATTATTTACCAGTAAGTTGCAGAAATAAACAAGAAAAAAGAAACACCAGTTTAATTTCTACTCTATTATTCTATAAAAATGCAGGGGAAAATAATTATATTTAGTTTTCAATTATGTATAAAATAATGATGTCACCATAGGGCATATAACAATTCAAAATATAAGTCGAGTAGATGTGATAACCGATCTCTCAAGATTGAAACTATATACTGGGTGTTTATAGGAAGTGGCTCACTTTGTTTCTGCAGATGTGTGTAGTTGAGGTACATAAATATGCATTTTTTGACGTATATATTCAATTGTTTTCCATCTCTTGACACCCGTCAAGTAATTGAGTATTATCATACTTACACATTGAATGTCACCTGTTTATCTGTAGAAACGAAAGAATTATAAGGGTGAGCATCTCTTCAGAAACACCGGGTAGACATCACTGAGAAGAATAATACGTAGTGAATACCGAAAGATGACTATATTATACCACGCGTTGTGGTCAAATAGGCGCCAATCACTACATTTATTAAAAATTACCACTACGAAATAGTACGATTCAAACAATAATGAATACTGAAGCTTCAAGTATGAAGTACTTTTTCTGTTTGGTTATTATTTACCACTACAAACAAGTAACTCCTACTTGTCGATTTGTTCTTATTTTTTATCGGTGGCATGGAGTACTACATACTGAAATCAGAATATTACCTAGCATTCACATGACAATGTATAATACTACCTTTCCTTTTTGGTTCATGAATTTATGAATATTGTTTATCTATACTGATGTAATATTAGGGGTTTTAGGAGGGTAATTATAACTTCACTACATAAGTATTTCATAACTATATATTGTTTTTCGGTAACATAATCAATTGTTATTATGCTGGTTCATTCAACTTCAGTAAACAACATACCGTCTGGATATTATGCGAAAAAAATTTATATTCTAGAAAATGATGCCAAAAAGGATTCAATTATTCTTCAGAGCCAAAGAGCCTTGAATTCCATGGACCTTCTAAAGATGTCCTTCTGTCTCAATATTTTTGCTTCTGGATCCTGAAAATGTACAATTGAAAAAATGAAAAAATTCGAGAATATCATGATGAAATAAGCTGTCACCGAGGAAATCGTGAAAAAATAACACGTTTATTCATTGAGATAATCATCTTTCGAAGCACCCTTTCAATATATCATTATCAATGTCAGAAAGGCTCCAACAAAAACGAATAAAAAGTATTATCATCATAATGTAATAATAAATCACTAATAACTTCCATGACAACAAATTAATACATAATATTCATAACAAAGTTTCAAAGTTATGATTTCCTTTCATTTCACGGCATATTTCAAAAATCCACTCTGAAGGCCAATAAGCCTCATATTAGTGAGTTTTGAAAAAATTATGGACACTTTTGGCAATGTAATAGAATCAGCCTCTCAATTTTTAAGGCACAATTTTCGGACATCAGGTATTTCTATAAAGCAAGAAATTCGTGTACATAAGTTGTTAGATCATTCAGGAAGAAATAATTGATCACTGTTGAATGTTGATGAAAAAAAAAAAACAAAAAAATACCCACTGTGTAGTGTAAGACATACCTACATGCGATTCTAGAGTCTGCCATTACTGTGCCAATCCAAATTCGCTATTACACTCAAAACAGAATTATTCAACTTGAATACTGGCATTGATTGATCCAAATTTCACTGAATCAGTAATTTTTCCATTCCATTCTTTAAGTGCAAAACTAAAGTGATAAAACAATGAGAATGAGTACACAAACCACCAACGGCAAACAACAGCACAACAAATGGCGTCGCAATTCGCATCCCCGATTCACCACTGAGCTGGTGCATCTTTCGCGTGCTTATTGATTCGGAAATCAATAATTAATACTCTTCGTAGTGGTAAATCTTGACAACACGGAAAGTATTCTCATACGTGCTACGATCTGTAGTGGTAAATATAAATATTAGTTAAGTTATGTTCACCCTGAACCTAATACCACTACAGGAAATGTATTCGATAATTTCGTGTTCTAGAACATTTCAATTGATGAGGTAGTCAATAATAATTTGAATTATTACTATTCTGATGTGGTTTTCAATAGATTTGTCGAGATATTGAGCACTTATAAAAGTAATATCACTAACATGTAATTTGTTCAATGAAACTTATTCGACATTACCATTCATTTAGTAAAATAAAAATCCATTTATTTTTTCAGTATACATTCAATTTCATTTTAAACCATTGATTACAGTGTAAATTCAGCTTATTCATATAAATATTAGAAAGGTTGCGAATACGAGACAAGTATAACTTGAGCTGCAGATATAACTCGAATCGAGAAACAGTGAATGACAACTTATTTTAATCTCAACACTCTACTTGGCAGACGAGTTACCCTTCGTATCAGCTACGGTCGAAATATCTGGCATTCCTTCGCATCCCCTACCTTGTGGTCTTTGATAGTATATATAGCATTGCATTCTCCGGTTACATAATAGGGATGCATGCAGTCCATTTGAACTAGAAATATTACATGCACTACTGGAATTCAATTGGAATCGAATCAGATTACGATCTGGATTATATCCGTCAACTACCCATAAAATCTGCTCGGAACAATCAGTTCATTATAGATGCTCACTTATGCGAAAATACAACCAGTAAATTAACATAATATTGATTATTGGACGTCCGACGAATTAATTAATTTATACTATCTATTAGGCGGGAATAGGCCTGACATGATGGTATAATGCGTTCTGGTCTATGCATACACGGAATTCGGCTGACAATGGTGATTATAAATAATGAGATCCACTACTACATTGCAATTAGATATATTCCAGCTAGTATATTGCAACGGATGGTGTTATAGATCAGGATCAGGTATGTTGAAGAGGAAATATTGAATTTCACAATGATTATAATGGGCGTATAATGGGCTTGGTCCACATACAACTGAATTTCCACTCTACTTTTTCAGATTACCTTTCCGTGTATGAAATTTTCTGATGACACTGTTCTCAATTCTTGATATCAAAATCGACACAATCCGATGAGAGAGCAAAAAATTCTTGACAAATGTATGTTCCCACATAATGCTGATGAAGACAATACACTTACCTATGTTTGAGATGATGATATCTCATCTTGCCATTCCTTTTGTTTTCCCAAACATCCAGGGAGCAAATATACCTATACTAGAAAAAATTGAAGTATTTTCAACATATATATAAATTATTATCTAATCTGACTAAAAATGAACCAACTGTTATTATCGCGAAAACACCAGCTTAGTTTCAATTCTGATTGTTCTATCAGCATGGTATTTTCACCGATGAAATCATTGATTCTAAAGCCATAGACGTCAAAATAGGTCGATCAAATTCAAAATCAAACATGTTTATAATAAATACTTCTTGTGCTCCGTGACATACTCTACTAAAACTATGATTTTGTATTCAGTAACAAATTTCGTGAACAACAAATCTAGAAAATATTTACAGAGTCCCGAAAAACACCGTTTTTTTTTTCAACAAAAAGCAATTCAAAAACATTTTTAAATTCCCCTCGATTTTATCGGATATCTCAGTTGTTATTGAAAATAAAAATATCAAGTGATACATCAATTCGCTTAAAGATTATCTTTCGAATTTAAAAAAATATATTGGTTATCATTTGAAATGAAAAAGTTGACAATAATTTCGAAAAAAACCAAAAACGTATCAACATTGGAGATAACATTTTCCAATCCGCCATAGTTCCACACTTTTTTTTAAAAGATTCGCTCTCACCTTTCACTCACCCTCATTCATTCATTCACTCATTCATTTCACTCATCCTGGCATCGAAAACTTAGTTCATTTTGCCACAGAAGTTTATGTATATTTAAATGTATGTAAGGACAGAACATGCTACACCCAGTCGCCTCGCCTTTTTTGTTATTTCTGGCGGGCCTGGGAATCGAACCCAGGACCCTGATGTTCCACACTTCTAATAGCGTCCACGACTACAAGTTCTACTTTGCAATCTGCGCCAGAATACATGAGTGTTCCGCTCGTTGTTGCGGGTTCGATGCTCATTCCGACCTTCCTTTTTATTTATTAATCAATCAATTGTTCCTTTCTCAAAAATAATCCGAAAATATTGATCCGGACTTTCAATGACAGGTTAGTTTATTTGCTTCAGGCGATAGCGCGTTGATTTTTCCGGGATTGCAAAGTAGACGTAGACGCTAGTCACACTTTTGCCCTAAAACTAAAGTATTACCGTCCACATCTTACGAGAAATACTCACCTGTTTATGAGAATATAGAAATTAATAATACACCAATACCTCTCACAAATTCAGTTAAATATATCATTATTGATTCTTTTCTGAAATGGGACATCCACGTTCACTCAGCGGTCAACAAACTTCGAAAGCTTATCTACAAGTTCAAACAATTGAGCTCCATTATACAATATGGTATGATAGGTTATTCAAAAACGCATTCTCAGAATAATTTTCAAAAAACCCCCAAAATATTCATCCGAGCCTTTGTTTAACGAAGCACAAATTCTGGACCCAAGACAACTTTATTGCAAAACCATTTTATTATTTACATATAACAGACCTGTGACCAATCTAATGGAGCATCAATACGAAACTAGGAGGAGAATAGCTGCAAATGAAATATAACCACGGGCACATAAGTCGATCGACCAAAGATATTTTGCTTATATTGCTCCAAGGCTGAGAAACATGCTACCTAGCTTATTAAAATCTATAACCTAACCTAACCTATATAAAAAGAAGGTGAAAGCTTGGATTATATCAATGAATAGAAACGTTTTCCATAACCTAAATGATTCCTGATATAGTTTAGATATTTCTAATTCCTCTGTGCAACCATTTTTGTCTCTGCTGTGCACAATATACTCATCTTTTTGCGATTATTTATTATTTAATAAGAAGAATTCCTCCTCGTATATTTTTAATATGTTATCATCTATGTAATATATTGTAACAGGCTGAAGGACCTTGTAGATTGTAGATTATAGGGGCTATGCAGCCTCTCAAGCACCTCGACCTACCAGATATTTTGTGCATAAGACCCTTAATCTATTCGAGGCCCGGGATTCCGAGACTTCGTGCAAAGTTTATCAGTTTCCTGGGAGATAGGTTCCTGATATCGGAGAGCTCTAAAAAGGTCCCTTTCAGGAACTTAAGCCTCTTGCAGAAGAGTGCTGGGCATTCGCAGTGCAAATGTTCTGCAGTTTCAGAGAAGTTCTCGCAGTAACGCTAACTATCACTCTCTGTTTTACCCATCTTCTTGAGGTGATACCTCAGAGGGCAGTGTCCAGTGTCCCTTTTCTTTTTTGTCCAACTCGAGAAGCTGTTTAGTTTTCCTTGGCGAGAGGCTCACTAGCCTTTTCGCTTGTCTTTGTCCTGGCACTTTATTCCAGTGAGATTTCATTTTATCCACTTCCCAACGTCAAACCTCTTCTCTCAAGTGGGCCTTGGAGAGTACACAGAAGGGTTCTGGGCCGAGAAATTGTGTATTTGCCTCTTCTTTGGCAAGGCAGTCTTCGTTGCCTTCAACTCCCTTATGACCTCTGGCACCCACATCAAAGTGACCTGGTTGTTCGCTGCCAGTTGTCTCAGGGATTGTTTACAGTCCCAAGTCAGCTTCGACTCACAAGTGTATGACTTCAGAGCTTTTAGTGCTGCTTGGCTATCTGATAGAATATATATGTTTGCCCTTCGAGTGTACCTTTCGAGGCACTCCTGATGGGCACATATCTCTATTTCATATACTTCTGCTTGAAAAATGGTTGGGGTGTTACCAAGGGATTTTGAGAGCCTGAAATTAGGCCCTGTAACTCCCACTCCATACCTTTCATCCATTTTGGATCCATCAGTATACCATACCGATGCATCCTTTCCCAGCCTTCAAGTGTCCAATCCGATTTCCTGATTTGAGATTTTTGGTCTGGCTCAATCTGAAGGCACTGATTGCTGCTTCCTTCATTACACACCGGTGCAATGGTGGAAGGTTCAGCATTACCTCTAAGGCTGCAGTGGGGCACGTTAATATTGCCCTGTGATTCCTAGACAAGCTAGCCGCTGCACTTTCTGCAGCTTGACTTGTGCCGAAATTTGTTGAATTTTTGGCCACCATATCAATGAAGCGTACGTAACCATGGGTTTGATGATCGTTTGGTATGACCAATAGATCATTTTTGTTTTCTTGCCAAAGACTCTGTGGCACGTTCAACTGGCCACTATAGCTCTGGAAAGAATGTGGTTGAGTTGGCTGTTCCATGCCAGTTTTTGGTCGATTATCACGCCCAAATATTTAACTTCTTTGGAAAAAGTGAGCTGGATTCCATTCAGAGTTGGGGATTTAAGTTCATACTTGGAAAATGGAATCAGCATTGTTTTGCTAGAATTGACATTGAGTCCTTCCTCTGCGCACCAACTTCTGATTGTGTTTAGGGCTACTTGCATGCGATTGGACTGAAGGACCTTGGGTGACCCAATAAACTACACTAAATATTATTAATATTATTATTTTATTACACTTTCGTACGTTTTTATCTATTATAATTTCTTATTGTTAATTGTTATACTATATAATTATGTAATTTCTTTATGTAAATCTTTTAAGTGATACGAAATTTGTTATATAAAAACTCACACATATATATAATAGGTCCATCATTCCCACGTTTGAATTTGTTGATTATAAAGCAGAAAATTCCCTTCGACAAGCTCCTCGAGAGCTTTTTTGGGATTACTACCTCTATTTCACCACATTTTATGGGTTTTTATCAAAATATTGTACTTAATTAAATTGTATATGATATGGTAAAATAAAAAAAATATATTATTATGTATACTATTCTCCAATAGAAAAGGAATCTATCGATACCACCAACTTAAGAGCGCCGATAGGTGCACAAAAATAGCGAATAATGATCGAAATCGACTGCCAGGACAACGAAAATGTTGGACTTTATGCAGGCTCTTTCCGGCAAATACGTAGAACTGGGTCGAAATTTATTCGCAAAAGGAAATCGCATCAAGGAAAACACTCGAAATATACGACCAACTTCCTAACGACGCCCCGAGCGAGCGTTCGTATATCACGCAAAAAATATTCAAATTTGTATGGCGTTAAATAGGATGTTGTTAGATGGAAGCCGTACGTGCATTTCGCATAACGTATGGCGGTCATGATGATAATGCGGTCCTTTCACGGGCCAACGCGTGTTCCTAATGGCCCGAGTGCCATGGAGGAACCGCTCCAGATATTCATAAAGTAAGCGGGTGCGATTTCGACGGCCATTGCATTCAGGTTTGCCAGGATGTATCTGGCTGGCGTCCAATACACGTATATCGAGAGATGTTCGGTGAAACTACTCTTTCTTGTATGTGTTTTTCGAGGTAACTGTACCTGTACCAGTTGTATTTCCGAAAACGTCAGGTTTATTTTAGAATATATAATCACTTGTATTTCAGAAAACGACTATTCGCGATAGGTGCTATGCGATACGCTACCTACCGGTGACTCGTGAACTACTCGAAGTGGGATAACCACTGAACTCTGCGGGGGATAACCCACAGACCAACTTAACCTCTGTTCTGTTAATGTTCGCTTTTGATGTGAAAGGTGTACTTCCAGAAGTTTTTCGAGAGATGTTCTGGTGAAATACATGTGAAATCTTATCGTTTTCTCGTTTCAGTTATTGTTTGGTGGCAAAGACACCTATGTCACAATGACATAAATATAAAAAATATGAAAACAAATCAAAAACGATACCACTTCGAGAAGTTCGAGTTGTTACCATGAGATAGTGCTACGTGTTATTTTCTATCACGAATTGGGTTCCAGGGACCCGATTCTCAAATGGCGAACAAAAAATTCGTATGAGAGAATTTATAGAGGAGTTATGTCGAGGACTATCTGCAAATGGTATTCTTATGTATCCGTAGACACTACAAAGTCGGTCGACTACATTTGTCGATAGGAACCATTTGGCAACAACGTCTTTCGTAAAATGAACAAATATATATACTTTATAGAGGTTATCTTTATCGGTTTTCGGATGATATATAGATTTTTTCGTATAAGTCTAAGGCAGCTGTAGAACGCCAGACGACAATGCTGCGATTGATGGCTTATATCAAAAGTATCCATGGATAATTGATTGTGTTGTTTGACATTATATTCAATTCTTGATTTTCATTTCCTTGAACAATCTTGGGATTTATTTTCAATGAACC
Organism: Chrysomela aeneicollis; assembly: GCA_029955515.1. Taxonomy (NCBI): domain Eukaryota; kingdom Metazoa; phylum Arthropoda; class Insecta; order Coleoptera; family Chrysomelidae; genus Chrysomela; species Chrysomela aeneicollis. Next base: position 5,296,583 of record JARUHQ010000009.1, on the reverse strand, counting down.
AGTATTTCGTGAAAGTTTATAAAAGTTAACTAATGTTTTCTCACTAGGAAATCTTCTGTTATATTATACTCACGACGCGCCAAACGTTGGTTTTGATTACCTTTTATAAAAACTGACACAATTTCAACTTTTTCTACCTCAGAATATATAATTCTTGTTATAACAACTCCCAAACTATGAATAAAAGAAATGTCAAACAATACAGTTAAATTTGTTTTATTATCCATGACTACTTTGATATAAGCCAATCGCAGCATTGTAGTCTGGCGTTCTACAACTGCCTTAGATTTATACGAAAAATCTATATCTTTCGAAAACCTCAATAAAGTATATATATTTTGAATCAGAAAAAAAATACCAGTTGTTGTGAAATTTTTAGATTAACGATGCTTTTTTGCATTTGATAGTACTCAATTCTGAATGCCCATAAAACATGCTACATATTTGTCCATTTGAACGTTTTTGTAGGACCAATATTAACTGAGATAGCTATTGAGTAAAATATGAACATACCTTTTCCTCTCGTGTTAGTCCTATTCTTGGCCTGTTGGATTCAAATGGAACAAGGAGATGTATTAACTCTTGTACTAAATACTTTGGTAACCTGAATAATTTAACAAATTGTATACCTGTCATCGTATTGAAGGCATTTCTGTATAAGTGCACTTCTCTCATATGCTCCAATGCATCCTCCTGATTTTCTATATTTTCTATTGCAGCCAAGATTCCCATTTCTTCGTTCATGACTCGATGTTCTGGATTATCTCACACACAAACAAAATTATAAATAATACCAATTCGGCCAGTCAATGAACACAACCATCAGCTGATTAATACCAATAATCGTCCGGTGACTATTGATTTCGAGTGGACGAAACCCATTCGATGTTTCGTCTATTGAACATTTTCTATTTCGACATCTGAGAATACCAAATCATCATTATCATTCGAAAAACGTTGATTTTCGCATACGACTGGCAGCCTTCGAGATTTGAGAATCGGGTCCCAGAATAGTCAGTAGTGATACCACTAGTGATTGAATTTTTGCATGTAGTACAACAAGTGTATTGATGATTATCGAAACAAAAATTCCAACGATTTAGAGAAACAAATCATGTTGCTTGGAAACTACACGAGCGCACAGCGCGAGTGTGGTTTCGAAAAAGAGAAGGAATTTTCGATAATCATCAATAACACAAGTTGTATTTGTTCAGATTATTTCATGAATAAAATCAAAGCCATTTTGATGATTTCCTATTTTAAACGTACAGTTTATGGAATTAATTATTTTGATTATGCATTGTAGTTCGACACAAGATTCGTTATGCAACCAACAATACATTTGTTATATGGAGGCAGCGATATAACACATTTATGCCATTGTATGATGTAGGCAAGATTACCTATGCACTAGGTACTACTGATCTAAGTTCATTATGATTGTTGTCACAATTTGTGTGGTTAGGTTACATTAGATTAATATTCAAATATTTCTAATTCTATTAATGCTGAAATTGTCTAAAAATTTGTGGAAAATGAAGTGGATACATATTAATAGTGTGTGTTTTTCATGGTTCAGACAAAAATTTGGTGTAGTGGCATTCATTTATATACCAGGGAATCGGAAAATACTATGACAGATTGCAACTAGTAAGTCGTTGTTTAATTAAACTACCCTACCCCTACTGCCTTACTGCCTACGAATCAGAAAGCGAAATGCAGAAACGATAACACAGCATGTAGGTATCCAATAGCCAATCAGGAGCCGAAATACAAAATCGAAAACATGGTGTTATTGCTTATCAACACAATCATTTCAACCAATCAAAAACGTGTATTTCAGCATAAATGAAATAATCTTAATAAGTCTGTTGATTTATTCCATACGAAACTGACTTGCTTGGAAACACCACGAGTCCGCAGGACGAGTGGTATTACTTCAAGCAAATCAGTTCAGTAATGAAATAAAAAACAGACTTATAAGGTGAATCCAGTCACGAGTGGAATTTCTGAAATTTGGTAGAATCAGCGTGATTATTTATATTTGAAGTTTAACTGACACATACACGAATCTGAAAACACCAAACTTGACAGGCCAATCAGAGTCAAGAGTCAATTTTGTGTTATCTATAATCCGAACTTAACTAGATCTCCTAATTGGTTCATTTAGCAAGTGCGTAAAACCATAGATCTTATTGCTTACGCTAGATCCGGCATCCTGTAGTAATTTTTTGGTCAAAAGGGGTCTGCAAGAAAGTAGGTACTATGATCACGTGGTACAACACATATGTATGGACAAAAATATAAACGACCAATCAATGGCTTAGTACTTTCACCCCCATCCCCTCCCCCGGACCTACAAAACAAGTAACCTGGATACCGAATCTAGCGTAAGCAATAAGATCTATGATAAAAACAGTAACGTTATGTTAGGGACTTGCACCAACGTCCCGTCAAAAATGTCGATATCCAAAACAATATTGGCTGGCACCCACTAATAACCCACGTAATCTAGTTTGAACAATCCGAGTCCCATCATTTGTCCTGTCAGTCTCGAGAAAACTCACCGGTAATGACTATTAACGGTCTGCCTCGTTCATTACATTGTGCCCGCTGGTTGCGTGCCTTTGCCCGAAGATACGAAACTCCAAATTACTCGGGAATTATTTATAAATTCTTGTCTTCAATCACTGCTGGAAGCTACATCGGATTGCGTGCCTTCCTCCAGGTCGATATTGGAGTACTATGATCGCCTGCTGAAATAGATCGTGACCATATCCATGATGTCAGGATGGCACGTTCGAGTTCTCAAGAATATTGAATAAACATAAAATAGTATACTACGAAACAAGTGTGGAAAGTAACATATTTCGCACAAGTCGTCATTACGGAAATGTTAACGACACTATAAAAATTAATTCCATCTAATTACATGCATCTATTAAATGCCTTGAATCTATATGTAAAATTACATATCCCTTTTACTGTCTTGTGAAATTACATATACTCTTTGTTATATCATGTAAAACATAAACATGATTCGGAAAGTAAAACTCAATTTATATTCATGTGATATCCAGAATTATTACAGATAAATTATGATTTTTACAATGCTATTATATATTCGAGTGTTCCACAGTATGAATACTTACATAACTCAGTATTCGTCCATAGATAAACAAGGTGAGTAGCTACTAATTTACATACAATTTAGGTAGTATAGCTATTTGATGATGTTCAATTGATCGTTATGTAAGTGTGCATTCAAAGATCATTGAATGACTTTTGTAATTTATACATGTTATCAAGAAACACCCTGTATATGATTGATTGAAAAGTGTTTTTAACCGCCAACTTAGTTGCAAAGAAACCCTCGAAGTCTCATTGAAAGTATGAGTATGAGTAAGGAAGACGGGGACATTAGCTTTTTAAGTGTCATCCGAAGCCCTACTCGGCTGGTTATCGTTGAGAGTCCGAAGGATTGATATCTAGGTACCAAGAATGTTCGGTTGGTCACCTATTATCTCCTCCCACTAAACAATGCTACAGAAATAAATAATATTTCCTATAGCCGCCTCGGGATTTGAACCCGGGCCCTCTGGACTATAAGCCAGCGATTCAACGCACTCGACCACCAGCCTATGATGAAACGTAATATTCGATACAGACGTCAACACTGTCAACAGGTGAAATGAGCTCTGATATCGATCAAAGAAAGGGCAAGTGATATAACAGACTTGTATTATAGCTTCTAGCAATGCTTGGAAGCAATCATACATGTTCCGGAGAATTCAATCACTATTTCGTGAAGCGCTTCAGGCAGCTGTTCCAGCATCAATGCCAGAGTATGGAAATTTAATCTAAAATAAGATGTTATATGACGATATTCTATGAGGGGTGAACAAAACTATATGAAAATCAAATTAGTTTTGCTGAAAATAAAAATGCAATAAAATTATTTGCGATTCAATAATAATGTTTTGGGACCCACAAATGTACAAATTTTATACTGAGATTTTTCTGGCATTTCTTCATCACCATCAAGTTATTGAGAGATGACATTTCATGGCAAATATAACAAAATTACATGCATATATGAAATATCCCATTCTTTACGCACCTCCCTCACATGAAATTAATGGGCCATCATTATTCATTATCACGTTTATGTTCAAAATATTGAATCAATAAAGTTACCATTTTCAATCATTTTTGCATCATCCACATTCTCTATATATCCAATATATTATATGATATATTAAATGCTCTTCAATAGAGATTTACAATGATCTGAAATTCCTCAACAAGTAAAAATGCGAATTGAATTTGGCATCGGTACAAAGAATCGTCAACTCTTGTTTGAGTTGACGATTGACCACGAGTTATTTATTTTATTAGTTAGTATTAGTATTTTTCATATTGCAGTATTGGCACGTATTATCTTCCAATAATGAGTTATCTACCATGAGTGTAAAGAAAGGAAGGATCAACAGTAAGCCTTTTCTGGGTACCAGAACGCGCTGTAGTAGATCAGACCAGAACCAACCATTATGTGGTCTTCATAAAGCACAAAAGGAACTCGAGAGAAAGGAGGAAGCACTGAAAAACACAAAATTGCCAAGACTCCAAGGCTGCGGCAATAAAAGTAACTGCATGGGAATGTTGACACCTATTAATAGATGTCAGCAAGACAGATCAATGTTATGTCATTAACTGGATTTCCAACGGGATACTGTAGACTCGTAGAACACCTAAGGAGGCTTGGCCTAGAGGAGAACAGCATCTGCAGATTCTTTGGGGAAGAACCAGAAACGCCACACATCTAGGGCTTCGCGAGACCAAGAGACTAGTCTTGGTCTTGATACAAGTTCTATAATGAAGTCATTATGAAACGCAAATGCGTATCGAAATAGCCTGTGTTTCGACACGCATTTTTTATTATTCGGAGGTTGATACAATAGAACTGTCAAATGAAAGTCAGAAAAGTTAGGCCCATCTTACTTATAAGCGATTTGGGTTTGGTGTACTAGCAGTAAAAAATTTAATTTTTTTAATGGTAAACATCAATTCAGAGTGCGATTTGATTAGAATTGGCCAATAAAAACAATAACACATTGCATCAACGCTGGTATTTGCGTCAGGTTTTAAATATTTCAATGTCATCATTTTTACCAATCGAACATGTTTTTGTTATTTATCGATTTTTTAATAAAATACTACGAATTAATTCAAAATAGAAAATATTTATATGACACACGTTCAATATTAATCACTTCACTTATATCAGTATCGATCTTTGAATATGTAATGGAAATTATATTATTTTCTGAATAATTTTTTCGTTTGTTTCAGGTATGATATCATTCACAGTGATCACAGTAAACCAAAGATGTAGCAGTTTGGTAAGATTCTACTATGAATATCGGTATGCAGAGGTCGTTCTTGTTTTAGGTGGAATGAGTTTGAGATCCAAACAACGCGTGAGACAATATTGAGTCTTATAAAACTTGTATCATAATATACTATTTTAGGCTGCTCTCACATGTTGCAAACATTGTACAAAGATATCTTAGATTCCTATTGCTTGGTAATGTACCAATAATAGTATATTACACAACAAGTGTGGAAAGTGACATATTTCACACGAGTAGTCATTTAGCACGAGCCGCGTAGTGGTGAGTGCGGAAACGTAACGAGTGAAGAAAATGCACTTTCCAACGAGTTTTGTACACTATTTTTCCTACGACTCCGAATACTTTCATTTCGCGGGAGGTCTTGTCAAAAATGTAACTTGAGCGGTCTCCATAATTTCATCAGGTAGTTTTGATTCGATATCAAGTACTATTTATTTCCATATTCAAGCTGATATTTGAATACTTCTCCGACGATTCCTTATTATGTGAATTACTGATTGATTGAGTTAGTTTAGTTTGGACACATTTTATTGATATTGACACCAGCGTACATAAACAACCTTGACACCATACGCCTGCTAACGCCAGTAATCACGCAACCAGGAATACAGAACCATAGAAGTACGTAGTGCGCACGGGCTTGCGAGTTACTCAAATTAGTGCGTCCTTGACTACTTGCGAACATCTGTGATACCAAAGAATCTTCTCTTCGGTGATACTGTGATATCAAACTGATGCAAGCAGCAAGCCGCGCATTAAACTGTAGCCGTACTCTTTTGAATGATCTCACCCGCTGTCATCAACATCAAAATAGTACCATCCAGTTTTAAAGTGTATTCAGAGAATATGTATCAGACACATTGAAATCAATAGATAAAGAATTCTCGGTATAATTCGGTATAATTTCAATAAATAATATGAATATGATTTGAGAACTCTTATATTGACAGTGAGTACCTTCACAATATACCTAATTATTTCTATCAATTCAGGCGACCGTTGTGATATTTTGCATATCAACACTTGTGCTTTTTTTCTTTCAAATAAACAATACCATGGTGGTATGAGCTACTTTCTGAATAACAAAACAGTGTGATTATTGACGTTTTCATACGTGGTCGTAGGAAAAGTCTATGTCCAATTTAAAAACGATACCGTTTTCGTCAAAATCATCTTGAAAAATAAAACCATTGAGTGCTGAACCAGAACCCCCCTAGCTTATTATCTATACATTTTTAACGATATCTTTATAGATTAGCCAAATAAACATCTTTATTGCATATTTCTTTTATATCCAGCATATCTAATTTAATTAGAAATTGCCTTTTAGCACTTATATTCCAAATGAGAAGTTGTTTTTTTGTTTCCAATTAGTCCCGATGACAATTTTATTTATTCATTACGTGTCTCTCTAATAAAACATGTTTTCTATGAGATCTCGAAAACCCCATATCATTTTCAGGTGATCTCCCTCGTAACGTCCATAACTAATATTCCTAGTTGCTAATGAGCAGTTTATCGTGTGTATCTTATGCCGGTAACAATTTGTACGTCCGCCCTAGTGCACAGGCTGCGATTAGGCCTCCTAACCAAATAGAGAGGGAGCCACCGGCACGGGGGCCTCTCTCTTTATTAGCATTTATATACCTACTTTGATTAGAGTTTGCTCCTTTTATTCGTATTCCGCGAGGTCTCCTTCGACTGGAAAATAAGGGACCGGGTTTATTTGATTAGGTTCGCCGAATTAGCCGAGGAAATGGAAAATTCGCGCCAGTGAATGTTTCACACTAGCGGGTTTCCCTGCTCTTTACTGATTCGTCGGAATGGTGGAAGAATGTGAGCGTATTTGTAATGTTAACAAAGCTATAGTAATCGGCTAGGAATATCAGATGCAAGTAGAGAACTCGTCAAGAAATCTTCCATAATTTTTTTGTCCTACGACCACCTTTGAAAACGTCATAAGGCACACATTTTCGACCAATCAAAAGTCTATGTGCCCGTTCTGATTCATGCATTAGGCGCCTCGCACACCGGAGCAATACGCAACTAGCAACAGGCAACGTGCAATTAGCAATATTATTGCCAGTATCTATTTGACATTAATTTATATGGCAACTCGTACACCGCTGCAACGTGATATCGTTATCGCCTATGTAGAGCAATTTTTGTTTCTAGCAACACGACGTGCGTATTGAAATACAATATATATTGCCTGTAGTTTAGCAATTTGTAGGAAGATTTGTCTCGTCAGGTAGAACATCAAATGTTTGTGAGTCTAGTTTTCTAGTTATTTGGACATGTCGGACGAATCAGGATTCAATATCAAATTTGTGGAACTTGTGGAAAAATACTCATGTATTTATAATTATCGACGGCAAGATCATAGTAAAAGGGATGTGGTAGAGATGGTATGGAGTCAGCACATACAATTGCTCCATGATTTTTGAGTACACGAAATGATGGATGAATCCATTATCATCTTTGTTTTCTATTTCTTCTTAGCCTATACGGTCACAATGTCGAAACTTCGTCTTCATCAGATGACGATATTTTGAACTAGTGATATTTTATCACTTTGGTATACGAGATAGCTTGCAATGCATTGCCTGTTGCTTATTGCCAATTGCTGGTTGCTTATTGCTTATTGCTCTGGTGTGCGAGCTTACTTATGCGCAGCAAGCGCATGGTTAGCGTTCCGATTCACGCAAGTTACTGCATCAACAGTGCATGGCTCCGCCCACTTCCGGTGCATGAACTGCTTCTCCAAAATACCAGAGGCAGTTTTGCTGCACGTCAGGCATCTGTCACTTTTATAACCTTTAGGTTAGGTATTATTCGCAAAAATAAACAATACCGAATTATTGTCATAATACAATTATTTCCTTTATGTATCCATTATACAATGTGGTCATTTACAAAACGAACTTCGAAACAACGTTTATACAAGGCAAAACAGGTAATCCTTCGAGTTTTATTGATTCATAGAAGCCTTCAGCAGAGGGTTCATATGAATCATATGGTTCATACACCACCGATAATCATCAGTAAACGGAGTTTTTGTTGACCACTATACTTGTCCAAGATTGAGTAAGTACAACAGTGATGAAATCATACCCATGAAAGAGGGAGAAGTTGAGGTCTAGGCAATATTCTTTAGTCTAGGATACAGAGCTCTGCTTATGTGTGATGTAGAACAAACTTCGGCTCTAAGGCAACCTCTCACATGAAATGAAAGTCATGCCAATGGAAAATGAACTCTGCAAATGTGTGTTTATATGGAGCACGTCAGAATTCCAGAATATTTGAAATACACCGATTCACCAGAAGTGGGGAAATAAAAACGGTGGAAATATGTCTGTCCAGTCGTCCAAGGAATGCATTGATATATTTTTATACTCAGAAAGAACCCAGGACCCAGGTTTGTGATGAAAACTCATATTTTTACATTATTTCAAGCCTCAGGAATTTCAGCATAGGAAGATTAGTGAGATGAGTTATTTGAAGATAATCATGAGATATGATGAAATGATTTTTCAAGCCCCAAGGCTCCATCAATGATATATTTCAACTATTTGTATATTCAAGAATAATACTGTTTACTGATGATTATCGGTGGTGTATGAACCATATGATTCATATGAACCCTCTGCTGAAGGCTTCTATGAATCAATAAAACTCGAAGTATTACCTGTTTTGCCTTGTATAAACGTCGTTTCGAAGTTCGTTTTGTAAATGACCACATTGTATAATGGATACATACAGGAAATAATAGTATTATGACAATAATTCGGTATTGTTTATTTTTGCGAATAATACCTAACCTAAAGGTTATAAAAAAAGTGACAGATGCCTGACGTGCAGCAAAACTGCCTCTGGTATTTTGGAGAAGCAGTTCATGCACCGGAAGTGGGCGGAGCCATGCACTGTTGATGCAGTAAATTGCGTGAATCGGAACGCTAACCATGCGCTTGCTGCGCATAATGCATGAATCGGAACGGGCACTATGCAATCCATGCAGTTACTGCGTGAATCGGAACGGGCCCTATATTTTGTATCGTTACCATAGTAACTAGAACGATTTCCGGAAATTTTTCTCTCTTCCTTTGGGGAAGGTGCATGGTATGACACTAAACATTTTTTGACGTTTATAGGTTGAATGGCATTCAAATTTACTTAACTTATAGCATTTTCCATTGGTGAAACTGATACGCACTCAGTGTAAATATATTTTTACCAACTTTACCTCAAAATGGATCAGAGTTTTCTGCCATGATTATTCAATGTATCCAGACAATTTACGATAATATTTCAAAACAGCCATTATGGATTCAAGTTCGTGTCCTGCGATTATTGAAATTGTACATCTTGTATAACGAAACTCATCACGGTAAATATAATAGAAATGAGACTTAAGCAGTCAATCTCGTCAACTTTGTATTCACAGACCAATGAGAAGCGAGGTCGAATTTTCAACGCTGTATTCCACAGAACTTCTGTATGCTTAATTGGATTAAACTTGAATAATATTTTGGTGTGAAATTCGAAAAACAGTATATTTTTTCTCCAACACGAACATTTTGCAGAAAATTCGTGTTGTCGAAAAAATGTACAGTAATAATTGAAGCTCTAGTGGTATTTTAAGTGAAAGTATAGCTCATATCACCATGGCATTTTTATTTGAAAAAAAAAGCACAGGTATCTATTGATAGCTATTTAGCACGCTCTCGTATGTACCGATAGAAGCAATTATATTAGTTGTTACTCACTGTCAAAATAAGCGCTTTTGAAACCCTACACCAATATTTATTGGATTTTCTGTCTTTCTCGGAGTATATGGTGAATTCGCAACTAATTTTAATGTGTCAATAAAACATAACCTCTACTTCAATTTGATAAAAATTAGACCAAAACTATGTCTACCACATTACTGATTATGTTGATGGATAGAGTGATAAATCGAAAGTGCTTTTAGATTTTTATTTTAGCCATTATTTGATGGATATAGAAGATATTATGATCTAATTTACTGAAGTAACAAGGTGCCAATAGCACTCTTTCTCTAACTCAACTGTTAAACGTCATCGAGAAATTTTTTAATATAATTATCCCTTTCATTCTTTTACATATTGCCTAATCATATTACTTACTGACTCATCAATTCTGATCTGATAACCAGCACTTTATTTACTGTTTTGTATTATGTTTTCTATAAACAATCACCACTTCCAATTTACCCCAGATGGTATACGTTTTCATATTTGAAAATATAGTCCAAGTCATTCGGAATTATATCGAATAGTTATGTATGTCATTAGCGGTATATATATATATATATATATATATATATATATATATGATTTTTTGAGCAGGTCTATAACATTTCAAACGAAAAACCACTATAGAATAAAAAAATCTCGCAAAACCCAAAATTATTAGATATGAGAAATACTACATCAATTCACAATAAGTATCAGAAAAGGCACTAATGTCATTTGGTCTTTTGACGTTATATTAACTGAACAATACGAATATTATAACAAAATTCATTGACCCATCCAAATCTGCAATGCATTTAAATAGCAAATAATGTTATTCATGTATAGCGTTTTATCTTCCCGGAATATGGAAATCGTATGAATTTGCATTCGCCAGTATTTATCCTCTAGAAAGATAGGCAACGTTCTCGCGAAAATGATTGATACCCTCACCAAGGGATATCAATCATGTTTATGGTCGGCTAAATGTGTTACAGTAAATTTCCGCTTCCTGCATATTATTTCTAGACAACGAACTATGAAAGATCTTATCACTTACCTCACCTCGAGAATATAGATATTTCTTAGCGTAGGTACCTATACTGAAGCGATCAAAGATTTTATGCAATACCTACCTAATCACACAGAAAATATTCGTGTTGAAGAAAAAATGTACTGTTGTTAATTGATTTCACACCCAAATATTATTCAAGTATGTTCCAATTAAGAATACAGAAGTTCTGTTACAGCGTGGAACAGAAAGGGATGTTTCGATCTCGCTTCTCATTGCTCTGTGAGAAAGTGGTTAGTTGACCGGACGGCTGTGTATAAACAGTGAAATAAATCAAAAATTTTACAAGAGAAGATTTTCGATTTCAATAATCGCAGGACACGAATTTGATTCTCATTAACACCTGTCAGTTTTCATAGTCAGCCGCTACCAGGCCACTAGTGTGGGATATGGTAGGGTATGCATCCACCCCGTATACGCTGACAGTATCACTTAGTGGCTCAATCGGGTGACTCAGTGATACGATGAATCAAGGGATGTTACGTGAAGAAGTTAGGCTGAGAGTCAGTTACCGTTTAGACGTTGTATTAGAAGGATGAGAGAATGAAAGTGTGTATATAATTACTGTTTCGAAGTATGTATTTCTAACATTAGCCACCAAATCCGTATCGGCTATTTCGAAAAGTTATGGTTAACTATTCATCATCAACAAATCAGTTCATCATTATTTACCTTCTGGTTACATTGAATAATCATGACAGAAAACTCTGAACCAGGTTCTGCCCTGCAATCTGCATAATGGTGCGAGAGCCTGAAACAGTAATTCTGGTAAAAACGTATGAAGTATGTTTATCAGACAGTCAGTATGAAGTAAAATCAGACAGTCAGACAAAAAAAAACAGAAAAACTCAAAACTCGTTAAGTTAGCATCAGCTGAGGTGTAATACCATGCTTCTTCCCCAAAGGAAGAGAGAAAAATTTCCGGAAATCGTTCTAGTTGCTATGGTAACGATACAAAATATAGGCTTTTGATTGGTCGAAAATGTTAAGTGTGATATTTTCTACAGTAGATACCGAGGTAGATACTCAATATCGTATTTTTCAAAAATTATATTGTATAGTGTCTCTGGCATCAATGGCCATCCCTAATTTTGTTTCCGTTTTCACCAAACTGCTAGAGTGAAATTTTTGTTGTTTTCATGATAATGCAAATGATAGCCTGAGTAGTTATTTATGAATTATATCGTTTATATCAAGTGTCACGTTTTTCACGAAATATTGGTAGATACTCATCTCAACTTTTTTAGTGTTATTGTATCGCTGATATTGTTTCTTCATTAAAATCTCTTCAGGCAGCATATATTTAACCTTTTCTGTTGTTTTTATCTGAACAGCATTTTAATGAAAAATAACTCATTCTGATCAACCATTCGAACCAAAGTCAAGGTAATTTTTTTTGGATAGTTGTACAAAAAGTGCAACCAACAAACAGAATGTGGTATAGGCACATAATGTTGAATATTTGATGAAATGAGTTATACACCATGATAGGTATATGCGAATACATTATGAGAAAATGTATATTGATCCGTGCATTATCACCCAGTAAAAAAAGCTGGGTGTGATTTCAATCAAATGGATTTCAGAGCAAACTCCGACGAATACAACACCTGAATATCAAAGTTGTGTCCTTTTTATTATACATTTCACAATTGAGTGTTGAGTGGTGTTAATTCCGATCTTAGTAGTGAAAAACAACACGAATGTGGTGAAGTAGAACGATTCTGAAACATAAAATTATAAGAAACACCAATTGGTTCAAATTTAATATTATCATTGACGTTAACACATAAAACACACCTATTATACAGGGTCACAAACGGTCGATGGTACCTTAGACGTTTACGGAGAACGGGACGTAGGATTATTCTGAAAATTTGGTTTATTGGGTAATCAGTTTTGTTCTATCGATCTAAAATACTTTCAGCGTTGCGGCGTTGCTGCTTCTATCAAAAAGTAGCAACAACTTTGTTATTTCAAATAGAACACCCTGTATTTTATTTCATTTTTAGATTCTTCCTGAAGAGCTGATTTCGTCGATCTATCATTCTTGGGGTATAGCGCGAAATATTACAGAGATATAGGGTGTGAAAAATCGAGATTTTTCAACTTCAGGAATTTTTTGTGTCTAAACTATTTGTTTCAATCAAATATCAATCGATAGTAAGTGGAAAGTTGAGATAGGGACATGTGAGCCGTTTTGTGCAAGAATGGATAATTTCGGCACAAAAAATTCCTAAATTTGAAAAATCTCGATTTTTCACACCCTATATCTCTGTAATCTTTCTCGCTATACCCCAAGTATGATAGATCGACGAAATCAGCTCTCCAGGAAGAATTTAAAAATGAAATAAAATACAGGGTGTTCCACTTGAAATAACAAAGTTGTTGCTACTTTTTGATAGAAGCGGCAACGCCGCAACGCCGAAAGTATTTTAGATCGATAGAACAAAACTGATTACCCAATAAACCAAATTTTCAGAATAATCCTACGTCCCGTTCTCCGTAAACGTCTAAGGTACCATCGACCGTGAGTGACCCTGTATAAAATTAACACCAAGTTACACCGTATCATATCACGATGAAATCGATGCGTTGTATGAATCATCTGATTTGGTGGCGATATAATCATTCGTTAAGTTTCGCATTCGGAAAACACCCGATTTAATATACATTAAGATTAATAAAAATAGTGCATCATGAAAGCATGTGAATGGTGCGAATTTCAATAGCTCATCGGTTCGATCTTAGAACCTCAGAACTTTTGCCAATAGGTGGCACTGACGTTCTTCCTACCATATCTGATTTCAATATTGGGCATGACATATCAGATGATTTTGATATCGATCAGTATCAATCGGCCTAGGCCCTAGTGCCACTGATCAGGATAAATGAGCCGAAAATGTTCGTTATCATCCGAATTGTCCCTAGATTCGTCTAGTGGTCTAGTTTATCGTCATATGGATTATATTATATTAGGTAATCCAACTTAGTTAAAAAACTGATGGTGGTATAAAGAAAAGCACTGATTTGTATGGACACACTCATGATATGGTATTGATTAAACTCTGGATACAATGAATCCATTTCCATTTGCTCAAACAAATGAAAATCTGAAGGCGAAAAACTCCATTTGCAAGACTAACGATGAGAAATGAGGATGATAAGGTTTGGTTTGGTAGGCGAGCGTGTCACATATCTAGATCCCTGGATATTCGAGTCTGGTGCGCTCGTCAACTCGCAAATTCAATTTTCCGTAGAAGTGTGACTGACTTGTGTAACAGCATCGCATCTGGGATAACGTGATGTGTCTCATACCTCTCTTCGTTTTTGTTGAAAAGTTGAGCCCTCGCGATAACAAGATGGATGTAACGTTGACCTGACCTAGCGTTACGTAAGCTGGTTGTTTTCTGAACTATCAGACAACAGTGCTATTCTGTTTGCATATTGCTGAAAACATTGTTGTATAAACAATATTGTTATGGTTATAACATACTGCAATATGGTCATTGTGTGTTCTGTTTCTATACGCTTATAGCAAGAATGGTTCATTGGTTTGTTAGCAATGTTAATTATTACCAGTAGCATGAATTTAACTAATGGCAACACTGTATTATGGTATTTCATGAGGGCTGGAAGTACATATTAGTAATGAGAAGAAGATTTATTGCGACTTTAACCTAGATGTATCGGTTGTCGGATCGGATTGTTGGTTATTTGTTATGTCAAAGAGAAGTAGTTTTTTCTCTGGGTTTTTTTCACCCAATAAATTAAATCAATGTTGTAATGATGCCAAATTTTGTCAATATATTTTATCGTCCAGAAAAACTGATGAATGAATCGTTACGAGTTCGATATCAGGTACCAGCAAATATTCGGTTAAGTGGCCACCTGTTTTTAATATTTATATGGGTCTCTAGGTCGTCTCGGCTCGAAATATAAACAAATTCGATGTCTCCGGCCGATATTTCCTATAAGTACCAAGCTATGTTTATACTCAAGGAAAGTTTTGTTTCATGAAAGAATGTACGAATTAGATGCATTTATTATAATGGCAATGTCGTCTACAAGGATTTTAAAGATTATTAAGAATAATCATATGTTATATTATAATGAGATTGAAGTATGATATAGAATATAAACATTTCATAAATACGAGGCACAATACGATATACGACTATAGGATGGACTTACCAGCTTGGTGAAACACTTTGGAACTGAAGAATATAGTCTGAATAGAGTCACTCGAAGTCATTGAAGGGAGGATAATTCGAGAAGAGGAAATTGGGGAACCAATAGGAACGTTAGTTTTGTTTACACTTCAAGTTAGCTCGTGTATAATTTATGGGCATAACATCTGCAGCCGTAAAAATTAATTATCCCAGTAACCTTCAACCAACTTATGTTTATATTAACTTAATCGAAGATTAATGGAAAAAGCGCAAAAATATAAGATTTATGTCTGAAATAGTTTATATTAAATGCTCTTAACATGACCATACTTTTAGAATAATTTACATTTGGCAAAAACGACATGAACCACTAATTAAAGTAATTAGCGGGGATGGGAGGTTCCTATAATTTTCTCATGAAAAGTTCCTATAAATTCTCTGAAACTAGAATCAGAAGTCAGAGCAGTTCCAAGATCCAACAGTTAAGCTCTCAACTCCAGACAATGTTCCTCAGTTCGTAATGTCAGTGCCACCCTCGTAAAGTGTGTTACAATAAGTGAATTAGCAGACCAGTGAAAGATGGATTTCCATCAGACAGTTCGGTTTTGGTCCATGTAATAAAAGTCATCTTGTTGTGCCGGTATTCAGTTCAATTCACGTAAGTTCTATAGTTCAGGAAACATCTCGAAAGTTACTATAATTGTGATCAACCACCAAACATATAAGAAATCTTAATTATATTGCCGACTTTGCCTGTCTAATTGATTCAAATGCTAAATAGATATTTGTACTCTGAGATAAGTGTGTTTATGTCTACATCCACTATTCTTTCTCCTGCTTAAATATTCACGAACCCAGTTGAAGAAGTAATATTGTTATCACCCTGTATAGGCCAACTTGAATAAAGCAGGGTGTCATAACAATGTGTCGAAGTCGCAAAATATGACCAAGGGAAAGAAGACTTGCAGAAACCTATATGAATTATGTCAATTAAAACTCAGATAACTTCACATGTTCTTTAACTCACCTGCAAGTGAACACTCTCTTCTGGTAGGTTCATCAACAAATTCAATAAACTCTTCTATCGAGTTGAAAGTTGCTAGGATATTAAAGCGGTATAGTTTTATGAACCTTTATGAAAAAAGGAGGAAAATGCGGAAAGAAATGACGTTCTATACATAATTCAGAGGTGAATTATTCATATTTTTTTATAGGTATTTCAGGTGAAATTGTTTCCTTACCAAAATGAAATGAAGAAGCTGAGAAATCGATTGTTTTATTTTACAACTTATAGTTTCAGTTGAATTTCTAATGAGTTGTATTATTTTAGTTGCATCCCAAATTTGCAATGAGTAATTTGATTTATATTCGTTATAGTTATAGTTCATTGATTTATTCAGAAAAATCACACTACAGAACTAGAGAACAAAATATATAATGAAATGTTAGTGTTATCTGGAACGTAGCTGTTTAAAAATAATTTGTAAATTAGTAACTGCACATTTGGAGGCATGGGATTATTCTGTTTATCTAAACAAATTCCATGATTGCTAATAAAATAATTCCAATAAAAAATTCAAGGACCTAAACCGTCAGAAAATTATGATTTCCTTTTTCTCGAATTATTCGTTCAACATGAAATTTTTTTTTATGGTCCAGAAGAAATTGTGCAATTGGAGCATTCGAAGATATGTCCTATTGCAATGATGATATTTGTGGATTTCTGATTGTGATCCCATTCGATTCAAAATAGGCATATGGGGGTTTTTGAGTTCATAAATAAAATTTAAAATTTTAGATTTGATAGGTTTTTCTAATTCCGGTAACAATGCATTATTGAATTTTTGTTAGAGAAAAAATTGGCTGCTTCAAGATGGCGGACGAGTTTTTGTTTAGTCTGATTCGATTAAAAATTGTATGTGGAGATTTTGGGGGTTGGAGATTATGCATTTCTTATCAAAATGTCTAACCAGAAGGAAATAAAATTTGAAGTAATTCAAACCAATCATTTTGTTACATTATACTATTTTATACAATTGCTTTTCATTTTAATGAAAAGTGACATACATGCCATTTCTGGAAGGTATCATAGGTGATACCTTGGGTATATCCCATTCAGCTGATAAGTAGTTTGATAATACCAGCTTTTTATCATTTCATAGAATTTGAGCGTTCCAATAAGTTGACTTCAGTACAGAGCTAACCCAAAATGTCAAGGTTTGCCGAAAAAGGACCATATAGATTTCAAATTTGCAGTAGCTGAACTCAGAACGAAATTTCATAGAAAAAACTCCTAGCTATTTTTGACAAATGATTCGTGTGATCAAATGCCAATTATCTCTCGGTTTTTGAAATGAGAGTATATTCAAATGTTGGAACCCTGGCTGCAGAAAATATTTTTTTTTTCATCTTCTACATGCAAAATATCACTCTTTGTAGAATCGACTATCCTTTTTTTTTAAGAAATGAATGAATATTATGATCTCATTTCGTTACAAAGTGAAAATTATTCGAAACTTGAAAATATGAAATAAATAGGTAGTGTACTTATATTTTTATTAGGTAGTGATATAGTCCCAAGGCATCAAATGTGATACTTAAAAAGTTGAAGTCCTAAATAATATACTTTCTCCAGGAAAATCACATGAATTCCTTGGAAATCAACTATTATATATGCTTGGGTCCGAAGATGGTATATTGATCAGAATAGAAGTCGAGATCAGAATAGTGTTATCCACCAACGTTTCACTGAACTTTCCACGGTTTCATTATTCATGACATTCCCGCGAGCTCATATAAATTACATATGATATATGAGATCCGGATAAATTGATTATAAGTCTGGCGCAAGGTGCAAGCCGTAGGCAGCATCAACGGCAGCGAACGCGGCGGCTCGGGACAAATTTAGCGGCATACAAGTCAAACTGGGAACTCGAAATTAAATTGCCGGAGTGATTAATCGAGGCAATAGCTCCGAGGACATGTATATCCCGGAAAGCCGCCTCAATCATCCTGACAAACAGTCTAGTACTGCTCGCTGACGCCGTGTGCGCTGCACCCAAGCATGGGCCTTTTGCTGTCAACTTCTTCGGAGACCCGCGTCAGATGCCATTTGAGGCCGAAGAACGGTCTGATTACCCAGGCTTTTTCATTCAGATCTGCTATTAGAACTAGGCTAATGAATGGCTCTCTGGAATGTTTCTCATCTATTTTTTTTTCAGTAACAAATCTTTATCATTATATATAGGACTCAAAGTTTACGTCGACAATTCAACAACTATAATACTACTGATAGGCACAGTTTTTTAACTCGCTTGAATTAGATTCCAGTGATTTACAAATAATTGAAATATATATAATAATTTTCTTTGAATTATGAAATTTGTGGAACTGATGTAGGTAAACTTAATTCTATATATTTCCATAGATTATTGTGAATTTACAGAACATATCATTTTACGACTATTTCAAGCCAGTTTTCATAAAATTCCGTTACCTTTTGAATAGAAATTAGATGTAACTACGTGCCAAATCTTTAACCCTTACTTTGTGGCCGAAGAACGATCTGATTAAGCAGGCGTATTTCATTCGGTGCTGCTATTGAAACTAGGCTAATGAATGACAATTCAACAACTATAATAGGCACAGTTTTTCAACTCGGATGATAACTGTTTCGGCTCTTTCATCCTGATCAGTGGCACTAGGGCCTAGGCCAATTGATAAAGATCCGTATAAAAAGCATCTAATATATCATGCCCAATATCGAAATCAGTACCACCTATTGGCAAAAGTTCTAAGGTTCTAATATCGAAAACATCATGAGCGCATGAAATTCACACCATTCGGATGCCTACATACAATATTTTTATTAATTTATATCAAATCTAAATACTTAACGAATGATTATTGCCACCAAATTAGATGATTCATACACCGCCTCAATTCCATCGTGATATGACACGGTGTAACTTGGTGTTAATTTTATATAATAGGTGTTTTTTATGCGTTAAATCAATGATAGCACCATTGAGAATATTAAATTTCAATCATTTGCTGTTTTATTTTAGGTTTCAGAATCGTTATACTCCACTACATTCGTGTCATTTTTCACTACTAAGATCTAAATTAACACTACTCAACACTCAATTGTGAAATGTAAAATAAAAATGACACAACTTCGAAATTCTGGTGTTGTATTCGCCGGAGTTTGCTCTGAAATAAATTTGATTGAAATTACACCCAAGTTTTTTCTACTGTGTATACAGTGTGTCCACCTCAAGGAATAACCACCCCTATAATATCGTTATTATTTGATCGATTTTGAAAAACTTTTTTTGTTGGATTGGTATTTGAAATGTCTGTCCAACAATAGAGTGGTTATATTTTTTGCTGTTTTCGTAACCAACTGCGACCAATTTTATTGACCCATTTCACAAAAAGTACTATTAGGATTTTTTTTTCACAAAAAATGATGATGGATTCTGAATCAGGATCACTTGAAACATAACTGTTCCGATTTCCATCATCATAAAACACAGGATGTCCGATTTGTTTTTCCAATATTTCATCAAAAAAATTCAGGTACTATTGTTGTATTTTTGGGAAAAATCAATAACTAAGTATTATTGAGGATCCGTACCAATTTTTATCACCAAAATATACAATTTGTCTGAGGATAAGAAATAACAAACCAAGCCGTGGGCCAGTAAGGCCTGTTGCGCTGTATATAAACTACGCAACACTAATTACGCACCCCGAAAGTTTGCCCTTGTTGAAATTTGAATAACTTTTTTCTGCTTTGAGCAATTTGAATTCTGTTTGCGCTGTTCGCTAGCTAAGTCCTTCAGCTATAATCTCATTTTTTTTTGTTACGTGAGTTTTTTTCCATAAAATTGCTTTTTTGAAACTGTGCAAAATTTAGGAATTTTCAAAAGGATGCCAAATGAGAAAAAACAGTTTTTTTTCAACTTTAACAGCAGAGGCATAAAGGGGATATCATTTATCTGAGCCATCTCCAGAATTGTCTTCTTATTTCTCTTATTTACAGAGTGACCTCAAAAAATCAATTTTTTGGTTTTGCAGTCATAACTTTTTTCCTCTTCAACCGATTTTCAAAATCTCAGGATCTTTCTGAAGCTGAAACGTTAGATGAACAGACATGAAGATTAGAATTGACTAAAAATAAATATTAAAAATCAAGGGTTTCTGCAAATGTGATCCAAATCTAAATCCCCCTCGAAATCCCGATTGAAAGAGAAAAATATCCAAAACGTTGTTTGATCGAAAAGAAAATATCACCACCAAAAAGACTGAAAAAAAATGTTCGACCCCCTCCCCCCCGAAAATTTTTTTTGTGATAAAATGTTTGCTGGTCAAACGGTTAGATATATCTGTAAACATATTTCACCAGACCCCCACATCGGGATCGGTGATTTGAAAAAAAAATCTTCCCCCCCTCTTCCCCCATTAGGGTACTTTGGGTACGGATGAAGGGGAAGGAGATTTTTGTGATTTTTTTACATATTATTTTCGTGAGTTTCGTACAAAACTACTAAGAATCGCCCAAACTCGGGTACTCCAATTATTATAGTTTGATGTACAGGGCGAAAAAAAGTTCTCTTTCAGAATCGAGACAAGCGGTACCCATAGCTGTGTTCAGCGGAAAAAGTTGATCAATGAGACAAAAAAAATTTCATAGGCGTACGTATAAGTTTTTTTTTGGGTCTAAAAAATTAAATTCTTTGAAAAAAATCCAAAACATGATGGAATACTTTGTATAGGAGGTGAGAAGATTACCCTGAAATTTTTGTTATATTCAGAATTATTTATTTTTTTCGAATTTTTTATGAAGTCTTATATCTTCAGAAAAGAAAGACCTACGAATAGTTTTTTTCTGTCCTGATCTTTATTTTCACGAGAACGTAATTTTCAACCTGTCTTGTCAGTCACTCATTATGATTCTTGTTACGTTGGTTACGGACCATGAATTTTTTTGGGCTGATTTTTTTTCTAGAACATGGCGTTTCGATTCGGTTTTCTCACGCATAATTTGTGACTAATGAAAGAAAAAAGATCAGGGCGTATCCAGAATGAAATATCCTTCCGAAAACAAGTGGTTTTTTTTTTAATTCTTCTCCCAGTCAGAATTTACAGAGTGTTTTAAATTTGGGTCACCTTTGAGGAAACCCTCGATCTTGAATGTTCATCTTGAGTTAATTCTGATCTTCAAATCATCTCATATGAGGTTTCAGCTTCAAAATGAGCCTGAGATTTTGAAAATCGGTTGAAGAGGAAAAAAGTTACGAATTTTACTGACTTTTCATTGAAGCATCACCGAGAGCAGTACCCTCATTCCTCTTTCTTTTTGAAATGCTGATTCAGAAATCGAATACCATCTTCTTGAACTTATGGTCGATATAATCCAAATACCTCGTAACCTATATTACTCGAAATGAATAAAAATGTCTCATCCTGAAAGGATAAGTTCAAAGAAAAATCTACAGAGTTCATTAAAGTCGAAAGTAATGCGTTGTTTCAGAAAATAACTCAATTCCATTCTGAAGAAAACAAGGAAAAACAATAATTTCACCCACGAGTGAATACAATGCTCACTCCATGTGTAAAGAATAAGGTATTCGAAGATACTATATCGAACATATTTCGCGAGATATTTTGTATCTCTTGTCACGAATCGACGAGAAATGAAGTACGTTTATGTCGAAATTAAAACTGACGAAAAGTTATTTAAAATATTACAATACTCACCATTCAGAGTCCTGAATCTCATCTCTCCATATTCTATAGCTCAGTTTCAAATTATTTATTGCGTATACAATTTCCGCAAATTGAAAAATTCAATGTTGGTATTGTTTTTATTGGTCAATTCAAATCAAATTACACTCTGAATTGAAATGTACCAATAAAAACATTGAGTTTTTCACTGCTGTATCACCAAATCCAAAATCGCTCAGAAGTAAACTGTGCCTTACTCTTCTGACTTTCATTTGACATTTCAATTGTACCAATCTCCGAATAATAAAAAATGCGTATCGAAACAGAGGCTATTTCGATACGTATTTGCGTTTCATAATGGCTTCATTATATAACCGAAATAGAAAAACATTTTTTCATTCCGAAGTCAAGTTTAATATCGTTGATACTTTTTTTAAGACCTGCAATTTCGAAAGGCATTTGTTTCAATAAATTGAAAACTATATGACGTTCATATATATATGTAGTTGCAGTAAATACATATTTTTCACCCATATTTCCTAATCGAATCAGAGAATATTATATCGTGGTGATTTTCGTCATTTTTTGAAGGTATAGATACCTATAGTTGTGAATTTGTAGAACCAAGTGAATCATGGAACTTCATTTTCACTATGACGATTTCTCATCTATTTCTGTGAAGCTATAATCTCTCGATTTATATTGTAGGAAGGAAAATGTCTCACTAAGGCATATCGCTGATAAAGACAAATCTAAGTGACAATTTATATTTTCTCGAGGACTTCATGAAACTTATATAGCAAAAAGCTTCTTCGAGTCGACTTCTCACTCCCGATCAAACTCAATAGTTTCCATCGAATGGGTGAATGCCAGTATCCAGGTGATTAATGAGATTGGCGAGACGGAATAAAAACACAAAATTGTGTTTCGAACCTTTCGTTGTTAGTTCTTCACTCGCATCCGTTGAAGTTATACGATGAAGTTGATTAAGATGATTTTTAGTATATGCATGCATTGTTGAAAACTAGGTTATCTTATAAACTACTGCCTACTGGATGTTTATGGTTAACGTGACAAGATTATTTTGAAAGTTTTTTATTCCATTTTTGGATTATACTAATGAATGTTAAGTATTTGCATTGTTTTGCTACAAAAATGGGACCAATTTGATTTCAAATACCACCATATCTGTTGTCCACAAAGTGGAGCCCTTCAACTAGAAAATATTGAATATTTTCAGTTGTCCATATTTTACAGAACCTTCTGCATGTTCTTGCTATAGTTTGATCACATTGACCATATAAATAATGTCATCAATACTTTGATAGTTATCGCCAACCATTTTGGTTCTTTCAATTATTGATGCATCAGTTGACTTGGTAAACTTCCGATGAATCTTATAACTTGTTTCATTGATTATAACACGATACTGCTAAACTATTGAATTTTTCATTCCTTATTCCAAAATTAATTACAAATATTTTAATAGCGTATAAATGTGGTCAAAGTGGGACTCTTTTTCCATAAACATGTGTCCTAATTATCCCCTTCAAGCTACAGACATCGCAAGTTGCGCGGAAGAAATCGTAAATTTTGAATAATCATGGTTTTTTCTCCATTCTCTCCATTCATTTCTTTCTTCAAAAACAGGGTGACTTCAATTCGAAAAAGGGGTGGATTATCTGTAGCCTGAAAGTGGTGAATTTTGTAATACCCTGTAAATACTATGGGTCCTAGATTGATGCTGTATTGACTGCTTTCTTGCTGCTATTTTGGTCATCTCAAAAACCAAGTACAACCGTGGAAATGTCATAGTAGTTCCGAAATGATAATGTAATCCTGAAAAACATTGCCCATTTATTTGACCGACTTTGTAGGTCTTTTTTAAATCAACAGAGCAAATACATGCAGCACCAATTTATGAGACAGTTTGTATATGATTATAATATTATTTTTCTTTTGTTTAAGGCATCGACTCCTGAGGTAATTAGCCTTTTCTAATTTGATTTAGCTAGATTTTATTGAAAAGTCCCGTTGTTCTCAGGAATTCTGGAATATATTTCATTTTGTCACTATTCAGGCAGCCTTTCAAATTATTTGGGATGTTGTAGATTCTTCGAGCGTTGTCGTATTGGTAGCATTGTAATATTATATGTTCTACAGTTAAAGTGGATTCGCATGTTTGACATTCTGGTTGTCTTTCTCCTGTTAACATATAGCTAGAGGTTAAGTTGGTATGACCTATTCTGAGGGCCGTTTTATCAGGTTAATATAACCCAAGGTTAACAGCTAACTCTGGGATGAAATGTTTATTCACTTTGAGGTGGGGTTAAACGCTATCAAAATCAAACGGGAAATTAGCTCTAGGATAAAGTTAACCCCGGGTCAGCTAACCCCTCGGGGTAACCCTGCATTGATAAACCGGCCCTGAGTCGGGTTATGATGACTTGTTCTCTCCGTGTGAGTTACTTGGGTAACTGATATTTTTTGTGTCAGGTTTTATATGTTTGAGTTTGAAATCGGAGTTCTTCCATTCATTATCCCATTTTCTATATATTTCTCTCTTACAGTAATTATTGCAGTCTATAAGAGCTATGTGGATATTTTCATAGACGTCATTTTTAGTTGCTATAGTTTTGCTGCGGTATCTGCATTTTCATTTCCTCTTATACCAGTATCCAGAAGATAATGATGGTTTTGCCTTGTGATTGAAGATTATGATTGAGCTGTGCAGTGATTCTCTGCACAAGTGGTTCTTTGCTGAAAGGTTTTTTTGATTATAATATTTATTTAGTTGTTTATTTACTCTTTTCTTTCATGATATCTGAACATCATCATGATGTTGAATTTCCAATATTGAAGTGTTGAACCTTAGAATTGAGATATTTCATATCTTTTTTTTATATAAACCATATTTTTTAAGCATCCAACATTTTTTTCTGCAGGGGCAAAAGATGACGTCTACAGCTTCACAGGCAACGATACCCACACCGACTTTTTCCGGCTGGTGCTGCGTGATGGTGACTATCTACTGGTGGGAGGAAGGTTAGTGAAAAATCATGAACATTTAAAAAAGATCAATTTTTTTTGTGTGGACGTGCACTTTGTGACGGTTCATTATTTGAATAAGAATCTTAATAGTTATATGATAGTCTATTTTCTTCTGAGACATCCTGTAAAACAGTTATCAGAAATCAATCTGTATCAAACGCGACAGAAAGAAACATTCGAAGATGTTTATCGCCAACGCTTCACAAGTTTTTTTGAGACTCGCTACGTTTTTGCCAAGAACTGATATGAATTCGCAGAGAGGTTAATCCATGAGAAATTTTCTGGGAAAGCTTGAAATAAATAACCGGAAAATTGAAAAGAAGGCCGATTATCACCTAAAGGTAAATTTTCAGCATTGAATAACTTTTAATATAATTATATTTTCATTCTGAAGTACGTTGCAACATCATGAATTTTTGTATATACACATTCCTCATAGTTTTTGCCCCATCAGGACAAATTCTTTCAAAGATTTTCAATAATGTTTTGAGAATCAAAAATGATTTTGTATTGCGATCGTTATGATCCTTAATATGTCAAATTCACATGTTGATATGTGTCAAACAATTCTAGGCCTTTCAAGACATTGTTAAATGCAACTTTATGTAATATGAAGTACCTAGCGAACTAGCATACGGAGGCAAACCTACGGAGCGAATCAAAAAGGAATTTGAGAGGATACATAAGCGAGAGCGAGAATTTGGTAACGTACAGGGCGATCGAGGTGTGGTCGTGCCTCTGAAAATTCTTCGTCAAAACAATTTCTGTGAGTACGTTCCGATTTGCAAAAGCTGTGAGGCAACTGATAGATGTTTGTGGCGCCAAAGAAAATAAAGAAGACGTCCTGTTCGTGACGTGTAACATATTTC
Organism: Chrysomela aeneicollis; assembly: GCA_029955515.1. Classification (NCBI taxonomy): domain Eukaryota; kingdom Metazoa; phylum Arthropoda; class Insecta; order Coleoptera; family Chrysomelidae; genus Chrysomela; species Chrysomela aeneicollis. Next base: position 5,270,519 of record JARUHQ010000009.1, on the reverse strand, counting down.
AATCATCATATCACATGTAGAGACGTATACACCACCCCATTGTTATATAAGCAGTCAATTTTCTCTATTTTCCAAAACTGTAAACTTTGAGAACAGCTGTTTGAAAAGTATCTTTCAGACTATCAAATGAATTCATTACATGTATGACTTGCATGTGTTTATTATAATAATAAGATATATTTATTAACAGTATAAGGAATATAACCTTGTAAGCAACTCAAAGAAGTTGTTGAGATTTTGAGTCGTTGAGACACACCCTAAGATTTTCTTTATTTAAATATCTCTTGATTTTGAGATAAACCACATTAGCAGTGTCAATTTGATTCATACTAGCATTAAATTCGTTCGTAGTATCAGATTTCTTGGTTAATTGTTTTGTACGGTTCCTTTCCTCGTCAATTTGAATATTGGCTGGCGCACAGGCTTACTTATTAATTCCCATTTGAAACCCACTACCCAGCTTCTGACTATAAAGGCTGTCGTGTTGTGACAACCATATTTTCTAGAACTCAAAAGGAAGTCACTCGGGAAGGGTATACACCTATTCTATCATCAAAAATAGGGGCGAATAGGCTAAATAAATGCATGGCATATACTTATAATCACCAAATGAAGAGAAGACAGTCGAAGTGAATAATAGGTTGACTATAAGAATTACTATTTCGTAATTTTCTGTGATTCTCATCAGTATCAATTCTGATAGTATACCTACCAACAATTTTGTTGATCCAGCGATTCTACAAAGTAAAATTCATGATCTTGACTATCCAGGCTTGGATATATAACAAGTTCAGATGGATAGCAAAAAAATTATGTATAGCATATTCCACTCGAATTAGTGACAAAACTGCTACCGACTTCTGCGCTTATTTTTTGTTTCCAAAATAGTTCATCCCGGTTTATCCACTCTCTACATGCTTTTATTTTCAAATCTTCATTTTCCTTTATGACAAATACATTCGTATAACAATAGTCATTAAATGGTCATAAAATAAAATCAAAAACAATATATACATACAAAATAACGTACATAGGTAAAAGATTTATATAACTGTCACAATCACAACCAACAAATAAGGTCATATAATTAATTTCATATCTGACAAGTCATACACTGTATAAAGACATTCATCAATGAGAAGCGATTTCAGTTTCCACCTAAACTTTTGGAGCGTAGTACAACATTAACAATTAGGTACCTTATTTATTGAAAAAAATCTAACCTGCACCATCTGGCGATCTGCATCATATTGTATAATACTTATTTTGTGGAATTTAAATATCATCTTTATACCTATAGAGTTTTTATTGTGATATTTATTGTTGAATAATGCAGCAAAATTCAAGAATATAGACTGAAAGTAACGTTAGAATATTCGATTTTATGAATAGATACCTACAAATATGTCGTCCTGAAATACCAGTGATAGTTCTCATTATTCGTTTTTGAGCAAAAAAGACGTTATTTGCATGTGTGGACCCACCCCAAAAACACACACCATATATCAGCCGTGATTCCACCTGCCCATAGTAAATGTTTAGTGTCTGTTCAACATCCAAGACTTTCCTTTTAAACTTATCACAATGATTTTTCCAATTCAATGTACTGTCAATATGGGTATACCTAGAAATTCAACACTTGACTCTTGATACTTCCTGAATCTAAGCAAGTGTGTTTTTCAGCATTTAAATAATGATAATTAGTCGAGAACCATGCGTTCAACTGTTGGAAGATACCACCACACTGTTTTTCTAGTGAAATATATTTTTTTTTGATAAAATCACTGTTGTATCATCAGCATATATGGTTAGGGGAATATTACACATTGACTCGTTCAAGTCATTGATATATAAAATAAATAATATCGGTCCCAACACTGCAACTTGTGGTACTCCATGGAAAATTTATCACTCCATCCTATATATTTCTTAAATTGTGGAAATCATCCATTTTTCTCAAAGTGGTCCGGGAATTTTAAGTTTCCCCTTTCTACATATTTCTGTTGACTCGTATACTTGCTTCTCTGGTTTTAAGTTGAGAGGCTAACTATATCTAAGACGATTCACAAGCATCAACCTTTCTCCCAACATCTTCCCCATAACGAACTTTTCGGTGCATCTCCCTGTTTCAACCAACAAAAGTTCTGACCCTTCATATCTCCAGATTCGGGAACTTTCAGCCATCATCGTTGCGGCAGCCTCTCTCTCTTCTCTGTGGATATTGTTTCTCGATGGTCTCGCACCACTTTGATGTTTGTTCTTAATGACTTCGACCACGTGACCAGAATCATTCGATCAGAGTGTCGGACTGATCCAACTATCGCCGGGGGCTAATTAATAACGACGCACCCGCCAAAGTATGTCAAGTGTCAATGGTGTAGTTTTCGTCTTCCTCTCATTCGGTTTAGGTAGGATGAAGAATCCCTTCAAACATTCTAGAACACTAAATTATAATCACTTGGAAACAACATGATGAGCATCTATCAAGTTATCTTGGTTATCTTGGAGACATTCCAGTTCCCAAAATGTCTTCTAAACACTTGTATTCACAGAGACGCTGACGATCATAGATCCTATTGCTTACGCTAGATCCGGCATTCTGTAGTATTTTTTTGGTCTAGAGGGGTCTGCAAGAAGGTAGGTACTACATGATCACGTGGTACAACACATGTATGGACAAAAATGAAAACGACCAATCAATGGCTTAATACTTTCAACCCCCCGGACCTACAAAACAAGTAACCTGGATACCGGATCTAGCGTAAGCAATAAGATATATAATAGAGTAATAATCAATCTAGATAATATTTTATTCAACTGCCACCCACCGATAGTACAAAGAAGAGACAACAAGATATAAAAAAACTGTCAGGGTCCAACTCAACTTGTTCAATTACCTCTTCTCTATACAGACCGTCTTTTTTATGTCATACCATATTGGCAACTTGACAACGATAAATGATATGAAGTTGGTTGAATTAGACGTAATTGGTCTATTTTATTTGACATTGAAACGATGCTTTCAAATAATAATACTTTTGATAACTATTCATTGAAAGATGATGATAGGATATATATTTTTCAAAATATACGAAAAAACCGCGAAATGGCCCGTTTTCTTTTAGTTTTCGTACTGGCGCCTTTATTTTTAGGAATATGGGAAAGGGGTTCAATTTGTTTTAGGTTTGCTTCGATGTGCGGTGCTTTGATTTTCAAGACGAAGTTCCGTTCTTCATTTACCTTTTTCGAGATGCCATATTACGACATTAAAAAAAGTATCCGTCATAAAGTCGCCTACATATAGGAAAAAAACAGTTTGAATTTCTGAATTACTCTATTGGCGCTCAGATTTGACAGGAGTTCGAAAAATAGTTGTATGTTTTAGAAAGAATGGTATCTCATGAGGCATCATTGGAAAGGTAATAAGGTAACAAGTTTCATTTGAATAGAAAAAATGCCAACATGGCGCCCATAATAAAAAAACAGTTGATGATGGATGAAGAAACGTCGGATAGCAAATCTGAGAACACCATTATGTAGTAAAGAAAAAGTGGTCATTGGAAGGTAGGTACTATATTCATTTTGAAATCCTTCAATGAATAGATCCAGTAAAAAAAAGAAAATTCTAAAATTCCAGTTTTTACCGGATAGATTTCCTGTGTATGTTGTTTTTTGTAGGTTTGGGTTATAACATCAACTATCGTGTAATATACAACTATCTGTTCAGAGAGAGAAAAAAAAACTAAAGCTAATAAAATATCTAGTACCTACCCTCAAGTAGGGTCGAGGCATCCCTTCCCAGGCCCAGTGGTGCATCATCGGAATACCTACTTGGAAAATCGAAATTTTCTAACCGGCATATTTTCAGTTAGGTAAATAATCAACTTCGCCCTCATTCAACCATCTTCGTATCTCTTATATTTTAAGAGATCCCAGTGGTGAGGATCGAATTGGAAAGATTCACCGATTTCAACGTTCATCTTTTACCGTTTTCCTTTTATGGAGAAATGAGGCAAATCACAATAATGAATTGCTCTGAAATAAACTCCTTCAGATAAGCACCAGATGTGTGTGTGTACTCTCTAATTAGCCCAATTAGTCCAAAGCAAATATTTGATTTTCTCTGTCGTTCTTCGTTTGAGGCATAATTTCAGCTTGGATGGGAAGATCCCTTCGGCAGAATTTCAATCATAATAGTTTTGTATGTTTTGTACTAGTTGTGGATGTAAATGGATGTAAATAATTTACTGTTGAAGCGAACATTAGGTCATTAGGTTAATGATTCAAGAGGGAGTCGAACGATTATTTTTAACTGTAATCATTGACTCACCTTGTCAATAAGAGAAAACGAATGGTTTGGAATTAATATGTTGAAATTTACTACAGAGATGGATGAATGATCAATATACGTCATGTGACCCATGACAACTTTCAAAACTGGATGAGTATTCTGAATTAATTTTCATCGATATCGTATATTTCGTGAAAGCAGCAGTAGGAAAAGCATCATATAGGTATAACCATATATTGTGTAGAAACATAAACGAATAATTTTTTCTGATTCAACCAAAGTGAGTTTCACTACCCCAATGAAACTTCTCCTTTTTATAGGTATATGATGAATAAATGTTAGAAATCAGACATCAAAAGATAAAGTACAAAAGGATGAAATATCCCCAAAAATAGCTATTTTCATTACTATGGAGGATAGTGCCACTTTTCCTTCCACATTATTAGTTTATTAGTGAACATCCAAGGAGATGATTACATTTCGTGTAACTTTATTCTGAAGCTGTAATTTCAATATTGAGTATGATCTTTTTGACATAAACTGTGTACAAGCACAGTCCTCAAAATAGGTTATGTACATATGTATAGATCTCAAAACCATGAATAACCTTAGTATTAGTTATTATTCAGTAGTCATGTGAGAGTTATTACTCATCATCAATCCAATAGACCAAACCAAGACGCTCTCAAATCAAATTCAAGATGGATTCCTTAGGGCATACAAACCCTTTGAACTCTAGCTATTTGAACCTTTTGATTTTAATTTGAAATAAGTTTTAACTCCAGAACGAATTTAAACATTCATTTGTGAATATTCTGTGTTTAGACTACATTGTGATTAGTCAATTTTCTTATAAAATTGAAGAAAGAGCTACAACAACATGCCAAATACTTGTTGTGTTGTTGAGTGTGGTAGTCGAGGAAATCGTGATGATATGAAGTTTTTCAATATACCCAGTGTATTACATTTTGCACACAAAACAGAATTGAATGAACTCTCAAAAATCCGAAGAGAAAGATAGTTGAAAGCAATCAAAAGGGAAGATTTCACAGAAGTTAAACTAAAGTATGCTCAAGTATGTGCGAAGCATTTTTTGAAAGGTAAAAAGTTACATAACTTTTCATGAAGGTATTTGTTGCGAAATGTGGTTTCAAATTTTAGGAAAACCAGCTGCTTCAACTGATCCATCAGAGTGAAAGGATCGATGCCTTGAATAATGACTCTGATTTTTTCCTTATACCGTAATGCAATGTCTTTATCTTCAGTCTCTAACGATAACAAATAATCACTTTTATTATCACAAGCCATTGTATTCACTTTTGAAATCTTCAAAAAGGAAATTCAAACTATAAACACAAAAACATATGTAATCAAATAACTAAACACTCCGTGTGTGCCCTAAGACAGCCATTTTTGATCACGTGTTCTGGATTGGCTTATTGAGTTTTCGATACCTATGCGTATATGACATGCGTTCAAATCTATATTATATTTATTAATTTTTCTCCAAGTCCATAACAATTAACCTCATTATCTCTTCCTCGAAATGTTTTCCAGACTACGAGGATCTGAAACCTTCATTAAACTCTTCAAACATTTATCTTCTCGGCGTTAACCAAGACTTCATAATAGCATTGGTGGAAAAAATCACCGAACTTCAAATGGTGGAGGGATGGCAGAAATGTGTAATGAAAAACATTTAAGTAAGTAGACTTCAAAAGAGAACAGAAAGGAATGTCGAGAAGTTGATAATTTTCATAAACTTTATTACCAACATTATTTTTTGCGCCATTCCTTGTTCTGTGAACTTCAAACGCAGCAATTTTAATATTGTGTTCAGTTTGAAGGGTACCGAACGGAACTTTCAATACCAAAATGAAAGGGTGTTGAAATGTTTGGAGAAGGATTTTTTTCGAAGGTAAATGTACATTGTTTTAATTGGATCAAAATTGATAAGATTTGTTTTCAGTCAACTATTCATCTGATTAATTCTCTCATCGAAGTAGCTGCATTTTAGGAATACGTATATAAGTGTCCTATGACAGGACAATGGTCTTTCTGCTCTTTCATTGTAATCGGTCAGAACATTATTTATGTACAGGCTGTCCCATTTTCGATGTCCCTACGGGATAACTCGCTTAAGTTAGAGACTTGCGGTTTTCGCGAACGGTGACTACTTTGTTTGTGAAACTCAAAATACCGCAAACAAAATTTTCATAGCCCGCTTCGTTTCTGAGATACAGGGCGAAATAGAAAAAATTGCATTTTGGGACCCCCCTGATGTATCTCAGCTATCTTTTGATTTATGGCAGTAGTGAGAACTCTGATCTATCTATAAATATTTTGACGTAGAATCCAGTGGCGTAGTCAGATTTTTCAAATACGCTGTCAATATTTGGATATAACCCGAAGTTATCTTTTTTTAAATGGAACACCCTGTATATTTTCCAATATTCGAAACAAGAATGCTTTAAGCTTTTCAAAAATAAATAACACTCATTAGATTTTTTGAGTATCAGCCGTCTAGTTAGATAATTTTAATTTTTTATAGCTAGTCAAGACAAAATACCACTTTTAAAATCGATTCAAATACCACTCTCATTTATATAGAATGAAACAAAAAATATTTATTTGAAATCATCATTCAATATGAGTATCTAAACTATTTAACAAATAAATAAATTAAAACTTTCATGAAAACACAGCTATTAAACAAAGCTCTATTGATTATTCTGCATTTGAAAATGTTTTGTATATTGTCCAAATTACTGTTGAAGACACAACCGACATCTTCTGAGGATATATATCGTCAATCGACTGCAATAAAAACATGTAAGTTTTTCTCGTTTCATATAACCCCATAAGAAGAAATCCAATATCTATGAGTCAGGCGAGCTTGGTGGCTATTATCTTTCAATATATATGCATATAAGTTCAAATCAATGATTTGTCAAATGGTTTAGCTACTTATATTAAATAATAATTTTAAACGAATACTTTTTGTATTTTCCTATATTAGTGATAGTAGTATCAGGTTATTACGCCAAAGAACCTAATTTGTAAGCAATATTTGTCATGACTAGCTATAAAAACTGAAAATTATTCAACTACATAGCTAATATCCATATTATCTTATAAGTGTAAAATATTTTTGGAAAGCGCAAAGCTTTCATGTTTCGAATATTGGAAAATATACAGGGTGTTCCATAACTAAATTATGACAGGTTATTGAGGAAATCTGACTAGGCTACTGAATTCTACGTGAAAATATCTATAGATCAGAGTTTTCACTACTGCCATAAATCAAAAGATAGCTGAGATACATCGGGGGGGGGGGGGGGTCCCAAAATGCAATTTTTGCTATTTCGCCCTGTATCTCAGAAACGAAGCGGGCTATGAAAATTTTGTTTGCGGTATTTTGAGTTTCACAAAAAAGTAGTCACCGTTCGCGAAAACCGCAAATCTCTATCATTGCAAATAAGCGAGATATCCCATAAAGACATCGAAAATGGGACAGCCTGTATACCATGGGAATGAACCTTAATAACCTCAGGCAATTATTGCTGTCCCTCGAGCCAGAGGCCCTCGGGACCCAGACTTTGTCATCGATAATTAAAGCCCTCGATACATCAATAACTATTAATTTTGTTCGAAAAGTAAGTAAGATGGACATCAAAAGGGAAATAATTAGTTTGTTGAAATGTGACGTACCATATTTGTGGAATGCTTTTAAAAAATGTGAAACTTTGTATTTGGACTCCGCACGGTTACCACTTTCCCATTCATTTAATTAGTTCGTTTTATTTTACTGGATCTTGTTTGAATTATTACAAATCATAAAAAATTTGTATTATTAATACCTCGATAAATACTCACCTACTAATAAAATTGCAACTGTCGAAGTAAGTTCGAATTCAGAAAATTGGATATTTTCATGAAAAATTGAAGAGTTGATATACAGAGAATAAAATTTCACTATATCTATATAAAATACTTGGTGTTCTATTTGAAATGATGCCTTTCTATCTAACGGCTATCAGTTTTCCTTTCGTGCAGTCAATGATGAGGAAAGTAGCAATAATTAATGGTAATTTGTGACCACCCTGTATAGTTTAGTCAATTTGTCACACATGTGACACAAAAGCTAATTTATACCTGTTCTCCAAATTGAACTTGGCATCAAAAAGTTGAACAACCATTGAGAATTTAAATCTAATATACATTTTCACACAATTCTAAACATCTCGAAAACCTTGACGTCGAGATATGAAAGTTACTTTAGATTTTTTATCGTAGAAACCGAAAATTTTATTGAAAAAACCGATACCTACCTACATTGTATGTTTTTGGGATACCCTGTATATCACGAAAATAATTTTGAAATCTACACCTGACAAGAATAACCCTTTATTTGAGACTGTTGAAAATTTGAAATAATAAATTATGATTATCTATCTGATGATCCCTCCTCCCAGAGGAAACTTGCATAAATATTTACTCTTTTCGTCTCTTACATTCTAAAACTCCTGACCCAGTTCGGTGTACACGTGTTCTCCGAATACCATCGCAACATAATAAATTTACGAGATTAGAAGTTAATGTCTGAATTTCAGCAGTTTGCTTTATGACGCAAAATGGAGTTTATATAGTTGATACCGGTCCCCGGGCGCTTCATTACCATTCACGGGATATCGGACGTTTAGCCACGATAATGTATTGTATTAGTACCTACCTACACTATTACGCCTTCATTGTCAGAGAAATAATGTTCCTATGACGACAGGGCATTGGAGGTAGTCTAATCATATTGGAGAATTGTGGAAAATTTCAAAGATATTTTTTTTCTCAAGTAGAAATCTAATGAAATCAGTTAATTTGTGGAAATCTCATTGAACACAACCAATCAAATCAACATTATACTTAAAAAATATCCCATGGGCTGTTTTCACTCAATCATGTTGCTACAATTCGATTTGGACATTATTTGATTTGAAATTATCGAATGAAACATACCAAAGAATACTGTATACAGTGAAAAAATTGTATGGAAAGAAAGTATGATTCAGGAAAAAAAATTCAATCAGAATAACCATCGAACATTGGGCAACAAGCTTTCGAAATCTATTATAAAATTTGTTCGAACAATTATCAATGTCCTTGGGTAATTTCTACTGAAAAGTATTAAGCTTTGGGCAATCGGCTAGGCTTAGTTTTCAGCGTGAGTTCGTAATACTCCTGCTTGTAGGATATAAAATGAGTTCAAAAATAATGAGAAATAGTTTCGAAATGGATGAAATATTCCTTATTACCAATCATCTAGTTCATCAAATTTTATCGTTCATGAAACTGAGGCTAAGATAAGAATGAACTAGATATTCGATAACTCTTTGGATTCTAATTGAAATTACAAGTAATTTTTATATAACATACCCTAGGCCGATGTACAACTATTTTCGGGATATGGTTGCAAATTCAGAAACTGAAAAAAATGGTTACATTTGTCAACTCTTCTATCAAAATAATAAAACTATTATAACGGAACAACATATAATAACAATCAAATTGAACGTTCTCACGACATGATAATCTGGATATACATGGTACTTCTTGTAGTGAAGATATATCGTAAAAAATTATTCCGATTTTTTCTAATTGAATTAGTATTCACTGATATTGGCTAATCCATATATTTGAACCAAATCCGTAACCCTAAGTCTCTCACCTCCATGAAGCATGTATTCAATAAACACGGGTTCTTTCAAAAGCGTTATTTATCAATGTTGAAAAATATAACTTCATTCATACACACTATATCAATCTTTTCTGTAGCGAAACACTGTCTCTAACTTTTTTCTTTCATCTTTTGACTGAAGAAAAACCTATAATGTTCGTAGAGGACCTGTTTGAAAATATTAAGGTCATCTGCGAACATAAGACATTTTGAATATTTGAGTACTAAATTTTGGTTGTATAAAGAAGTAATTGTGCAACGCAAATGCGTGTCGAAATAGCCTCTATTTCGATACGCATTTTTTATTATTCGGAGATTGGTACAATCGAACTGTCAAATAAAAGTCAGAAGAGTTAGGCCCAGTTTACTTCTGAGCGATTTGGATTTGGTGATATTAGTAGTGAAAAACTCAATGTTTTGATTGTAAATTTCAATTCAGAGTGTAATTTGATTTAAATTGACCATAAAAACAATAACAACATTGAATTTTTCACCGCTGGTATTGCAATAATCAAAATCGCTCAACTATAACTGGGCTTTACGCTTGTGCGTCAGATTCAAATTATTTCAATGTCATAATTGTTACCAATCGAAGATGTTTCTGTTATTTATCGATATTGAATCCATTTTTTTCTTCAAATCAATTCAAAATAGAAAAAATTGCATATGACACACGTTTTATAAGACACGTTGTCGCATTTGTTCACTTGGACAACGCGTACGACAAAATAGCGTCTTATAAAACTTGTATCATAATATACTATTATGAGATAGCAAATAATATAGGAGATCCAATTTTGTGCCCTGTGGTACTATACTGAAATGTTTTCAAATATATTCCTTGATGGTATCTAACAATTCGATAGGTACCTACCTGTTTTCCAAATGCTGTTCGACTAGTTTTTGAATATTATCACTTCATGATCAACTTTGTCGAAAATCTGTGTAAATAGTATCCATCAATATCTGGGATTTCTGTATTCACCTAGTGAAGTAATGCATATACTGTGGATATAATTCAATTTTTTGCGTGGCATTAGCCAGGAAACTAGTTGTTTTCTTCTCGTTGTCCATATTTCTGAATGTTTGTTTTGTTGATTTCCATCATTTTTTGTTCACCCAAAAGATAAAAAAATATTCAATTGAATTATTGGCAAAGTTTCTACAATTGCTATACAATACATGTAGTTTTACCTACTTTTAGGTACATATACCAAAACAATGTAAATTGCCACATTATCTGAATAGCCATCTCTTTGTGTCTAAAACCATAATATTGTCATATTTTTGTGCTTCAGAAGAATATATTCCATTGTGGCGACGGAACTATGTCATCATCGTTTTCTCTCCGTGGAGATTCTTATAGAAGAGAGCTCTTTATTGGGCCTGATATAGCCCAGATGAGCGTAATCAAGATATTTTATAGAGACCCTCCTTGAACCACGAAAGGCGGGGAGCACTCGTAAATTTCTGTTATATGATATGGGAAATAATAGTTTTGGGGATACTGCAATATTTTGTTTGCTGAAAATGATTCTAGACCGTGGGTCGATGATGAATTTGTTTTGATGGTTCAAATAGTATATATGTAAAGATATCTATTTCATCAATAGTGAATGCGTATACCTATGAGTATATCAATTTTTGATATCATAATTTTCATTTTTATCCAGTTGGTGTAAGCAAAGGATATAGGTACCTATGGAATATCACTATTTTACCTCACATTCCCATCTAAACAAATATCCAGATTCAATGTTGTAAATGTAAATAGGAAAGGTTCACCTTTACACTATCACCATTGATTGGTATATAGAAATTTAATGCATGCATCTATTTCACAATGAAAACAGTCGAGACACTGACAGAAAGAAAGATTGGCTTCATTTATACTTGATGTGAATGAGTGAGAGCAGAGTTATAAAAGAAAAGTAATCCTGCGGAAAGGTATACTCACAATAAGTAAACAGGGAAGAGAGAAATAAGTATAATGGCTGAGGATGTAAAAAATACATGGGAGTATTTTTAGGAATGAATGGTAAAAGTTACACCACAAATGATATTAATGCGATATAGTGGGGGAAGGAGAAAAACAATAATTGTACTAAAAAAGACGAAATATTTTTTTCAATTAATTCAATACAGAACTGCTTTTTTGACTATCTTTGGTATAGACAAGGATGTACCTACTTCATATGCCTTCAATTTCATTGCTTTATACCTAATAGCAAATGAAGTAATTATTGTGTCAACTTCCACTATGTCGATTTAATGTCGTTGTTTCATGATTCATTGATTAATTGGTTCTTCGATTTCACTCTGTAATTAAGTCAACTGATTCAGTTTACTTTTATTTTGATCCTTAAGTATCTCGTAATGTATTAAGTATTGCAATATTGTCCGTCCTCTGATGTTATCTTTGTAAGGATCTTTGAGTGAGTTGTAATATTTTTATATTTCAAATTGACTGAATTCCTCGCTAAATTCCATAAACATATTCGCCAAATAATGAAATTCTAGGCAGTAGCTTGATTGAAGTTTTTTTGGCACAAGTTTTGTTAGACGCGCTATGGTTCAGATTCAGAGAAATTTACAGTAAATGTTTCGATATTGTGAGGTTATCAACCATCACTTTCTTTTTGGATTGAAAATTATTATACAGTAAAGAAACTTTCAAAGAATTATCTTAGGAAGAGCTTTGACTCGGGAGAATTTTCAAAAGATTCGTGTCTATAACATTTCCAGTAATATTTGAAGCTCTAGTGGTATTATAAGTAAAAAACCATGGAACAACACGGATTTATTTCCGGTTGGCTAGATGTAGGATCTTTTTATGCACGATTTTAAATCATTTTGAGCAATATAGGGTGTTACAAAAAAAATTATGCATCGAAGCTACGTTTTTTAAATGGGATAACCTGTATATCATTGCATTTTTAGATTCTCATTGAAGAGCTGATTCCATCGATCTATCATACATACTTAGGATCTAGCAGGGGTCCCTATCTTAACATTTAACATGCCATGGACAACAGTTGTCGATGGTTACTTCGAAATCAAATACAAACTGAACCAACCTGTAATTTTGACATGTACGAACCGCTTTCTGCTAACATTCCAGCAAAATTTCCTCGAAAACTTCTACGTTACCACAATAAGATATTGTGTTATCTTATTTTTTCTGTAGAAGCAAAGTAACATCACTACGTCTACTATAACCTCAGCAAAGAGCTACAGTCTGGGACTTTTCTCAGTGTAAGTAGAAATGTCCTGAAAACCAAACTCAGCATATGCCGCGAGTGGCGTATTTCACTTAATTACAAGCAATAATCCTAAATTCCTTGTAACCTCGCCGGATTTGTCACAGCTCTGGTCCTATTGCTATTCCTGCATAGTTCGCAGGGGCCTTTGAAAACCGTCCCGCGTACGTACAGGTGAGTCACATCTGGATTTCCAGGCACGATTCTGCAGAAACAATGTCCGTTGCTGTATCACCCCCCCCCCTCTTCACTCCTCTAGAACCACTGGGCCGAAAGGGATAAATAGATTTCTGCCGATTCTCAAGTTTTATTAGGAATTCGATGTTACATCACATCCTGTGAATCTCAATATGTTATGATCTGGACTGAGAAGAAGTGTATTGGAAAGTTTGAGCTGAAACTTTCTTGGAAGCGAACAAGTTTAAATAGAGTTGAAAGTGGTTTTATGAAATATTGAGTGTATGAAGAAGGTGGCATGCTAGGAAAAGAATATTTCCATGTAGGTTCTCTGTTTCTGCTGTCGACAAATGTTCTTCAATTAGGGGTGTCATCAAATGAGTGATGTTCATATCCATATTTCTAACGTAGGTATAGTCCCTCCCCTTATTATCTTTGGAAGAGATAAATATTCTCAACCAAATTTGTCACACTTCTATGGGACCATTTGACGTCATTTGTGGGAAAAAATTAACGGGAAGTATACTTCGTGATACTTTTTTCGGAAATCATAAGTTTCCAGAAAAGCTTTTTTCTCTGACTTACTAAGATAGTGAAATTTGGTATAGAGTTAGGCAATACTAGAAGGCTTATTGACATAGCTGAATCTCTTCTGATTTAGTAGGTACAGGATGGTTCAAAAACTTATTTAATGAAATGACTGAAAGTCGATTTTTTCAAATGAAACACCCAGTGTTGTATTACTGCTTTGAAAATTAGTTTGAAATACCCTTCCAACCACTTATTGATAAATGTTCAATGTGATCTTCGTTAAACTCTTGGATAATGCATAAATTATGAGGAGATTTTGAAAAATAGATAATGGGAAGTGCATCGAGTTTTATTAAGAGAAGCTCATCAAAACTCCAGAAATTCCGCAGTTTTTACGATGAATCCCTAGTTCAGGAGTTATGCCCATTTTCATAAACAGTTTCCATGTATTTTGATAATAAACAGTCGTTTTAATTTTGAACATTGAATGATATCTGGAGCTGTCAAGAGTAGTTGTCACAAAATTTTCAAACCCTTTTGAACTTTTCTCAATTGGCTATTTTGAGGAATCTCTATATAATAGATCCATCCTATTTCTTACGAGATTACTTATACACAAATAGAGGTTGTGAATATAATCCATTTAGGCATTACCAATAAGTTGCTGTTTGATAGTCTTCGAATAATCAATCACATATGTGGGATTAATTAAGAGAACCTCGAAACATACCAGCAAGTATGGAAACTGAAGTGCACAATGGCGATTTCATGCTATGCACGCTCCATGCACTTTCCAAAGTTCATATTACTCCACAAGTCGACATGCCCACTCGTGCATTCCCTTTATACAAGATATATGATCTGCTCTACAACTTGACATCTGCATAAGCTTGAACTTGGTTAATTTACTGCTATTGGAAATCGAGGGTACTCCAACACTAGATTATTAAGGATTGATTTATGGGTGCTGGCTAAGTTTTGATTAAAGATATTAGAGGCGAATTAGAATCGGCGCTGCAGTTCATCACGAAACTTTGAATTCTAGATTCGTTTTTCGTTCGAATGATTTCTGTGAGCGTCTACACAAAGAGTAAAATATTTCCCAGGTTATGAATTTGGTGATATCAGAGATGTGATATGTGAAATATTTTTATAGTTATGGAAATCATCCATGCTCAATTTGAATCAAAACGAAAATAAAAACTCAAAGTCGGTCGACCACACAATATAATGGAAAATTCAAATAGTTTTTGTAACTAGTTTCGGCTTAGCAGCCATCATCAGACAATAGTAATAAGTCTAAAATTGAAAAAATAGTTGTTATACATTTCAAAAAAAAGTTAATGTGCCTACATACCCAATATTCAGAGACATTTTCAAGAAACCATATCAGCGCCAAAATTCAGTATAATGAGGATTAAACAAACCAAAAATTGTGTTGATGGTTTTTAAATTTGCTGAACCACCAGAAGAAACAATCAATCATAATCATTAAATACGAGTTGAATAGCATCCTCCAAGATGGTTGTCTTAACTTCAACTGGCGCAAAAATATTTTTGTGAATGTGAAATGACAAATGATTGTTAAAGACATAGAACATAGGACATAGAACTATGAAAATATGAAAATTGAATAAGATTTGGTATTAAGTTGATATAAAAATTTTTAAGATGAAAGAATTGTGATGGTGGAAGATTCAGTAAACATTAAAACAAGGGGAATTAAAATAAAAGAAAGGAAACATTTTTGAAACTATGTGAAAAGAGGAATGAGAAGAAGAATTTTAAGGGTTAGAAATCTCAATGCTTCAAAACAACTCAGAGTCGTATCAAGAATTTTTTTTGCATATTGATTAAAAAAATTGTTGTTTACATTATGAAAATTGTAAGGTTCGAAAAATATGATGTTCAAAATTATTCTGATTATTCAAGCAATTAACTCTTGGGTTATTGATACATTTCTGAATTTCAAGAATTTCCAAAAGATTTAATCTACGACCTTTGTTACAGAAATGGAGTAATTCCATGTTCGAATTTACATTAAAAGAATGACTGGAATCGATGATGTGGTTGGCAAAGGAAGAAGATGTATTGGAATTATTTATGTACTAATCTGTCATGTTCAGAAGCTCGAGTTTCAAAACTTCTACCTGTCTGACCTATGTATGAAGAGTTACAATCGTTACAATTAAGTTTATAAACTCCTGATTTCTTTTTGGAAGGAACTGTATCTTTGGAGTTGACTAATAAATGTTTATTGTTAGAATTGGTTTTGAATGAAATATTGAAATTGAAATCCTTGAAATTTTTTGCTAATGAAATAGAATAATGGCCAAAGAAATGGATTGATTTGTATATAGGGGAATTGAGGTCTTGACTTGTAGTAACATTGAAGGATAATCTGAACTTTGTATAAAATATGAAATAAAGTTTCATAATAAAGTCTAATGGACAATTAATATCCAAATATTTTTCTTGATACGACTGAGTTGTTTTGAAGCATTGAAATTTCTAACCCTTAAAATTCTTCTTCTCATTCCTCTCTTCACATAGTTTCAAACATGTCTCCTTTCTTTTATTTTAATTCCCCTTGTTTTAATTTTTACTGAATCTTCCACCATCACAATTCTTTCATCTTAAAAATTATGATATCAAATTAATACCAAATATTATTCAATTTTCATATTTTCATAGTTCTATGACAACTGTTCTTTAACAATAATTTGTCAATGTGAATTTTTCATTTCACATTCAAAAAAATATTTTTGCGCCAGTTGAAGTTAAGACAACCATCTATTTAATGATTATGATTGATTGTTTCTTCTGGTGGTTCAGCAAATTTAAAAACTATCAACACAATTTTTGGTTTGTTCAATCCTTATTATACTGAATTTTGGCGCTGATATGGTTTCTTGAAAATGTCTTTGAATATTGGGTATGTAGGCACATTAATTTTTTTTTGAAATGGATAACAACTATTTTTTCAATTTTTTTCTAGACTTATCACTATTGTCTGATGATGGCTGCTAAGCCGAAACTAGTTACAAAAACTATTTGAATTTTCCATGATATTGTGTGGTCGACCGACTTTGAGTTCTTATTTTCGTTTTGAACTATTTTTATATCCTCAACATCGTTGTCATAAACATCTCAGAAGATTAAAAAATATTCGAAATTCTGAAGGAAACTATGAACAGTCAATCACTAGTTAATTAGCAATACTGCTCTAAATCAAATGTCTGTCGGATTATAAGAGTATAAATAAAAATTTCTGAATGATATACAACTTTGAAAAACATGGTGTTTAATGTAATTCTGGGAGGTATCAAATACAATACCATGTTCAATAACACCAATTGTTTCTACATTTACCGCTTGAATACCAAAGTTCTCAAATAAACCAATGAAATCTTGACAGAACCCCCGATGCGTTTGATAAAATTATGATTTCCAGAAGGAGTTTTTCCTGACATATTGAAGGTCATAAAAATTGTTCCGATGTATGACTAAAAACGCTCAAACTCTATCATACCTATTATCGATGAAATTCTGAAACACTCGAAGATTGTCTTATGAATTTTCTTAATGAAATCAATGGACGATTGTTTATCTGATTTCATTTTGATGAATCACGGTGATTCCCAGGACTCTTCTTTGAGGCCCCTACTGTCAATCAGATTGATTATGAATACTACAAACATTTTGGGTTAGGATAAATCGAGGTATAAACGAAGTGACAAACATACCAGTTGCATTGAAAATCAAAATAACCAATTTGACGTACCAGAAGTGTTTAAACAATGGTTTGAAATTACAATTCAAGTGAGATATAGGTAGTGATGCGAACTATTATGTGAAATTTAGGTATATTTAATGCCTAAAGTATAGCTGATAAATTGTGAATGTCTTACATGGTTGTGATATATAGCCGTAAGGGTTCTGCTTTCCATTTGAAATTTCTTGTACACTCCATATACATTCTTCCAACCCTATAGTGATGATTTTGACTGTATAATTCCAGCAGAACGCGGCATTTCTAGAAAAAATTGCACGAAAAAAGTGTGGATTATTGTGACATAAGTTCATAATCCTTTCTCAAAATTTTAGTTTACGGTATATATGGATCATCTTCGTTGAATTCCTGTTGAATGAATCGTTAGTTGCTGCCTTTTTTTAAATGCGCCATTTTTCAAAATCATACGGGAAAGAGTACGGGAACAATAAGTATAGTACCTACATTAAAAAATGCCAGACCTACAGCGTTTGTTGAAATGGTTTACTCATTTTTATATCATGGCCTATTCTATATTTCTATTGCTCAACTCATCAGATCGGAACAATTGTCGAGGGAGTGACATTTAATACTGCGATTCCGAAAGATTCAAAATATCTTCAAGCACGAGAGTACACATATAAAGTCGAATGAAAACATGAAAACGCTTCTCCGATTCCAGGAGAATCACTAGGGACTGACAGTTATACTCCCATTATGGCACCCGACTTTTCTGTGTTATGTAAATGTCAACGAGGGTTCATAACTGTTCACCGCTTTTTTATCTTCCTGTTCAAGGAATTCAGTAGGTGGCGTTAGTAACGAGTATATTCGATATGATGCCTATACATGGAAGCACATCTCTAGAGAAATGTTGGTTAAAAACTGAGAAATAATTTCGTGGAAGTCCACTCATCGCCACCTTTGAATGAACTCTATAGGATGATTGTTTATGGAAGTCTGCAAAATGAATTTATCGCTGGAAAAGTTGAATATCTTCCGAAGCCAATGCAATCTATTAAAAGAACTCATGATGAGCAGATATCCTGCCATCTCGAAGGGTAAAGCATACGAAGTACGACGAATACGACAAAAGTTGCTTATTGTAGTGAGAAATATCATGAGCTGTTTCCAAATTCACTTATGTAGAAAACCGAAATGTTTTTTTTGTTTGGGACTTGATCATGGAATTTATGGGCAGGCAGAAATGATGAGAAGAAAAGGGAGGATAGGACTACTTAATTGAATTTAAAAAAATACAGGTCCCTACTTGAAACATTTGAGTCAACGGTAGCTATTGAAGAACGAAACGTCGTATTACCAATCACCAATCATAGCAATTTCGAAACTGGACACATTTTCCATTTTTCTAAAAATGAAGGTGCTTTTTCAGTTTTCCCCGTGTATCTTGAAATTTCCAATTTGGAAAAATCATTTCATTGTTCAGTGAAACATACCTATGCAACTTCAGTCATCAGTCAGTTATCATATACTTCATATTCATAGCTTTCACGTTCATATCTTGAAAATGATTCGATTCTCTTGAGAATTCATCTGTTTTGCGATAAAGCGGGGTATGTTGAGATTCACATGTTTTTCTCATGGATTTTTTCACTATGCATTTCTGCGTTTTACTTGCTCAAATGAATCTTCGTGTCTCGAATATCCGAACAAAGCTGAGTTTTTCATTCATGTATCTGCTATGGATCGAAAAAAATCTAGTAAAAAAAACATTCGATGGCCATTTTTGTCCAAAATTTTAACATCATGTTTTCACATGTTCCTGTAAGAATCCTGTGTGTTAAACCAACGTACTATTCCATAAACTTGGAGGTATTAAAATTATCACCTCGAGTGAAAACCGCATTAATAATCATGCAACAAAAACAATGGAACTATTAGTAAGTGATTGATTATGAGAACAATGCTAACATGTCACATTAACATTTATTTCGAATCATGACAACCGCACAAGCAAATTTACCGGACTGAAATGTTATGAATGATTGATAAAACGAAATATTCGCCATGGCTATGTGAATTTCAAAAGATGTCACCCAATGCGTGAAAACAATTTTTATTCATTTTGTATGACATCAATGGTATACATCGTGGTGCGAATGATCCTAGTTTATTTGCTGCATGCAGTGGTTGGATAACATCGCTTACGTTTGATGAATAATTATATATAGGTGCATTGTGAATAATTATTATCAAAGGGATATGTAGAAACAACAACAATAACAATTAATTCCAATTCAAACGTTAGGTCATTGATAGTTATATTCATATATATAACTAGTATATATGACATTTTCATTTCCAATGGATGACTTTTCAGATTCAGTGAAACTATAAAGAATTGCTATGCGCCTATAATCGAACATACCCAATCCATATGAAACATTTTCACGAGAGCATTTTTTGTCGAAGTAAACTTAGGTATATGTATCAATGAGAATTCTGTTTTTAACGAAAAAAACTGCATATGAAAAACATTTTTCTGTCAGTTTTTAAGTTGAATTGCCCAATGGCAACAAAATTCGAATTGTAAATGTCAAGTTTACTTCGATTCAAAAAAAAAGCTAGAGTTTTATTCGGTAAGACAATTTGATGAATATGTTAATCAATAAATTAAAAAATAATATGTAAATTAGTTTATTTAATTCAACGGAAAAGTAAAATTGTTAAAAACACATCCATTAAAATAAGGTTATTTTTCAGAAATTTCTTGTTTTTTGTTGATAGTTTGCTACATGCTAGTATTTTGAGCGGTGGTAGTAACTGTTTCCTGGATGGTAGTACGAATGGAACCAATGATTTCTCTATGATATTCTTCATCTTACTGAAGATACGGTTTTAAGGACGATGGGTTGGTATGTCCCGTAATTTCCACAAGTTTTTGTTCACCTATTTATACCACACCTGGACAATTCAGTAACGGCGGCAGCTCGATTAAAATGGTAAAATGGTAATTTTCACCCGCTTGACATCAAGTCCAATTAATTTCGCCGAGGATTTGGTCCATTTAGATATTTCATTTATTTCAATAGGAGAATTCTTATACCATCCTTTCGAATTTTTTTTGACAGAAAAGATTCGGAGTTGAAAGAACTTTTCACATGTTATATGGTTTCCCCCTCTTGTTTAAAAAATCTTACTGGACATACACAATCTTCTTCAGTGTTTGCTACCAACCATTCACTGTCAGCCAACTTCTGATTTCCCTCTTGTGCTGTCTTCGAAAAAACTCGGTTATATTCAACTCTTTCAGTCTCTCTTCCACGGTTCTGTCTCGATTTTAAAATACCTTACAATTTGCTGCTTCTCCATCTTTACAAGTCAATTCATAGGCAGCAATGTAATAAAATTTTCTTTGAAGGCCTAAAGGTTCTTCTTCACTCCAGGACAGTGCCATTTCAAAAATGTCTTGTCTTTTGAGAGCATTAGAACTCACCTTCCTTTTTTCTGGGATTGCTTGTAAAATTTTGAGTTTTGTGTCGCGTGCTTTTTTCGCTTTCTCGCTTTCTCGTGTTCCAAATCGTCTTGACTGCACTCACTCACATAAAATAGTGGAAGTTTCTGCAATGAGTTCATATTTTTTTTCCAAACAAAACATCGCAAATGGTCGCCAAATTGACGTAGTTGAATTCACAGTATTGCGAGGCACATTTTCATTGACGGCTTTTTCAATTTCTCCACTCGAAGACTCTCCAAATCGCGACATTTCCACAAATAAGATTATTTTCAGACAACGCAAGTTTGAAAAGAATTGACATAACGTCAACAAAAATTTGTTAACAACGCTGGTTGTCATGCTTTCAAAAGTTATAGTTTCCGTTTCGTGAAAACCTACAGCAAAGGGAACTCGCACCGATTTCAATGAAATTTTCACGGGAGCTTCCTAACATGAATATAAAACCCTACAAATGAAAATTTTTTCGCGGAAAAACACTTCAAACTATTTTTTTTTTGAAAAGTTTAGAAAATTTTATCACTTTTCAGTCCTAAGAATGTGCTTGAAATTTCAGTTACATTGTCAGTGGGGAATATGTAAGTCATACCAAAACATTAATATTAAGTCCCAAAATGGAGTTTACAGAAAATTTCATGATGAAAAACGTCAAAAACGGTTATTTTCGCAGCATAAGTATGCAAAAATCTCAATTCGCAATGTCAATTGTCAAGTCACAAATGGAGAAAGCAACGTTGCCACGTTAAAAAAAAACTTATGCACTCATTTCCTGATGAGTGAAACGCGTTGTATTTATGAGACTACTAACCTGAACGTACTAACCTATCAGTGATGGCCTAGATCACTATTTTCAGTAATTTTTTGAAGAAGGAAAATTTGTTGAAAAAAAAAGGTGCTGAACGGGAAAATTCAACGCGTTGTATTCATTTATTGAGATTACTTACCTGAACGTACTAACCTGTCAGTGACGGCCTAGATCACTATTTTCAGTAAATTTTTGTGGAAGGATAATTTGTTGAGGAAAAAGAAATGTTTGCTGAGGGGGAAATTTGAGGGCGCTATCACGCTATATTAAATCAATTAGACATACCTGACCTCAACATACATATACATATCAATGAGGGCAGATAACTATTTCCGGTGCATTTTCAAAGGAGGAACATTACATTTAAAAATCAGAAATCATCTGAAAAATTGTAGAATCTGTGAATTTTTCAAAACTTGGCAGCGTTGTCCCCTATATGTCATGAGGTGAGTACCGTGAAATTTGACATTGCACATCATCTGATACTTGGAATATGGATTATGGAATATGATGAATAAAGATTCTAAAGTAATTCATTTTGAAGCTTTTACTGGTAATTTTTTTATTGAAATTGTTTTTTGAGACTTGATATCAACGTTTTGGTATAACTAACATATCCCCCAACTGACAATGTAAGTACACAAATCGAGCACATTTATAGGACTGAAAAGTGAAGTAGGGTTTTATATTCATGTTAGGAAGCTCCTGTGAAATCGGTGCGAGTTCCCTTTGCTGCAGGTTTACCCCTAACCTAACCTAACCTAACCTAACCTAACCTGTCAGTGATGGCCTAGATCACTATTTTCAGTAAATTTTTGTGGAAGGATAATTTGTTGAGGAAAAAGAAATGTTTGCTGAGGGGGAAATTTGAGGGCGCTATCACGCTATATTAAATCAATTAGACATACCTGACCTCAACATACATATACATATCAATGTGGGCAGATAACTATTTCCGGTGCATTTTCAAAGGAGGAACATTACATTTAAAAATCAGAAATCATCTGAAAAATTGTAGAATCTGTGAATTTTTCAAAACTTGGCAGCGTTGTCCCCTATATGTCATGAGGTGAGTACCGTGAAATTTGACATTGCACATCATCTGATACTTGGAATATGGATTATGGAATATGATGAATAAAGATTCTAAAGTAATTCATTTTGAAGCTTTTACTGGTAATTTTTTTATTGAAATTGTTTTTTGAGACTCGATATCAACGTTTTGGTTTAACTAACATATCCCCCAACTGACAATGTAAGTACACAAATCGAGCACATTTATAGGACTGAAAAGTGAAGTAGGGTTTTATATTCATGTTAGGAAGCTCCTGTGAAATCGGTGCGAGTTCCCTTTGCTGCAGGTTTACCCCTTTTGTCGCTGGAAAAGTTAGGGCAAACTTTTAGTTTTATTTTCAACCGCTTCACGGGTGTTGAAGTTATGACTGATGCATTGCCGTACCTCCAGGCCCCCATACAATTAGACGATAGGATATAATATTCTCCTGTTTTTTTTTGTTAATCAGAATTTATATTTGCATTGAATTAATGTGGAATAATTCATTGGTTGGAATAATTGGATCATTTAGTTCATTACCTACAGATAGAACACGATGTTAGGCTGCCTGAAGTTCGTGACAATATACATAGCAACATAACATACAAGGTGGTTAACTAACTAATATTGTATATGATTTAGAAAGGTGACCAGATCATTGCAATGTTATCAAATTATCTAGGATTTTCTTCGTGCATTTCACCAATGATAAAGTAGATATATCTTTATAAACGCTTATTTATTTCAATATTTACATCCGTTATACTACTAATGTTCATATTAATACAATTTCTTTACATAACTAATCCTTCTGTTGATTTTTTCACTCCAAATTGTTCGATCTATATAACGGATTTATTGTTATTTCAAATTATGCCTTGAATGATATCACACTTGAATCTTCAATGAAACTCAAAGGCAACAAGTATTTCTGCATCATATATAGGAAAAAAGTCCGCAATGCCTCTACGTAGTTATTTCAACATCGAACATTACCAAACATGTTTCCGTTCGAATTTCAGGAGAAGCTATTAAATTCGGTTGTCCATAAAAATAAAAATGCCTGCGCAAAAACATTGAAAGCCATAATCAGCAGCAAAACTCTACGTGCTAAATTACAAAGCAGAACCAGGCAGTTGCAATAATTGAGTCCAATAAATCATGTAGTTGGGTTTTCCAATTCGATTTAGGGAAAAACGCATTTTTCTGTTGGCGTGAAAAACACAATAATTATGAATAAGGACTAGGCACATATTGAGGGAGTCTCTCTAGGCATCCAGAAGAATTTTCTGTTTGAGTATATTATTACAACCAATAACTCAACAACTTGGGTCTCTGATATTGTTCCCGTTAGTTAGACTTAGAGGGACCTCCGCTAATTTGTACAGGTATTCTCTGACCATTCTGCCAGGTTATACTCAATATGTAATGAATCGTTAAACCTCACCATCAATAATTACCAAATTCTACTAATCCCCGGTTGAGAAATTGTAGGTATAAAAATGATTTGATAGTGATTAACTATATGTGATTAAATTGTTATTCTTCAGATTTGGAACATATCCATTTGAAATAGTTTTTGGATAAATCTAAGAATTATTTCTGGATTGACAATCATTCCAAAACATCAACACTTCTTCTAAACAAGATGAATAATAATCTGCAAGTTGTTTCCCTTACCCATCCCCATTCAGTACAAATTTAAACATTATGTTTCTTTACGCAAGAAAACTGCATTCCATATCCGATTTATATTAGTCTTTATATTGTTTATTTTTTGAATCCGGACAGTGTACCATTTCACATTCAGAGATCTTGGAAGTGAAGAAAGAAAGGGTAGGGAAATACGTATACCTACCCATTATGATATTCAAATAGAAACGAAAAGTTTTCTAATGGTATGACATTCCTATTGAAATTTATATGTATACCTAATAGATAAATATAAATTGCTGAAAACTTTATTTTCGAGAGTTTTCGAAATCGAAGATCTATTTTAAAATTTTACTTCAAGAACACTCGAAAATAAAATGTTCATTAATTTTGCCCTCAGTTCTGACCCCATTGGGGCACCTTTTTTAAGCCTGATCTGTTAGCGGCCTCAAAAACCCCTTACATAGTATTTTTAACGCGATTTTCAAGGATCTCAAATAATATTACGGTTCCAAATAATTATGCTCAGAGTCTGTAACGGACTATCAAATCCCCTGTAATTTTTGAATTTTGTTTATCTGCGAAACCAGGTAATTCTGTGAATGGTTAATAAAAAGCTTATATCAAAATTTCAAGTATATTATAGCAAGTATTGTTTCAGTTCCTCTCAACTAGGAATCAAGATCAAGTGCTTCCGAAAAAATAATGAGTTTTTACGTTTGTTATATCAGTGTTCCCTTGTTATCCCAAGTAGCATTTTGGCGACGATAACCACATAATACACCAAAATTAACGTTATACTTGGTGTGGAAATTAGTCATTTATGAAACGACGCTCTCTAAACCACTGGACAACGTTGTATCACTTTTGAGCATGACTTTAGTCAACCTACGACGTTGTTACAAGGTTAAACCCAATCAACTTCATGTAGTAAAAATTTTGGGAATGGGAGTGACGTTCTAAAAACGTTTGAGTGATAACTCCAGTTATGTTCAACGTTTTCATGACGTTGAACCGACGTTGTGAGATTTAA
Source organism: Chrysomela aeneicollis (assembly GCA_029955515.1). Classification (NCBI taxonomy): domain Eukaryota; kingdom Metazoa; phylum Arthropoda; class Insecta; order Coleoptera; family Chrysomelidae; genus Chrysomela; species Chrysomela aeneicollis. Next base: position 5,244,737 of record JARUHQ010000009.1, on the reverse strand, counting down.
CTTGGCAGTGGGCAATTTTTTATAAAAATTGTAAACGTTTTCGTGAAGTCATATTTTGCAGTTAACTTTTCCAAATAGTCACTATAGAGGACATGCCACATGACAAAAAGAACGTACTGTTGGCTGAATTGCTTCAAAGAAAGAATAAATATCTAGTGAGAGGAGAAAAACTTGATCCAACCTAACCTCAAAATTTAATTAATGAAACTATGCCTGAAGACAGGCAGTTTTGAGAACTAATTTTTCGAAGAACACTACTGACAATTGTATGACACAGAAAAGCGTGTTTTTAAATGTGGAGCGATGATGAGGTATTTTCGTCGGATAGCCAACTACAGTCGCGCTTTGGTTATAGTTTTTTTTTTTTTTTTTTAAGATTCGCTCTCACCTTTCACTCACCCTCATTCATTCATTCCACTCATTCATTTCATTCAACCTGGCATCGAAACTAAGTTCATTTGCCACAGAATTTTTGTATGTATAAATGTATGTAAAGACAGAACACGCCACACCCAGTCGCCTCGCCTTTTTTGTTATTTCTGACGGGCCTGGGAATCGAACCCACGACCGTGATGGACTTCCACTATAATCATCGCGCTTTGCGCTCATCGCCACCACGGCGACTGGTTATAGTTAGTTGTCTGGATGACTAAGGTTGAAAGTTAGTATATTTTTCAGTTATCTGATAACCTAAGTCGCGTTGACGCCTATTATAATACTACGCCATGTTTGAAGTGTAATTATCTTCGGAAACATGGTCGGCCATTGAAATTTAGGACATAAAAAAACATAAACAAACCTCGAAACAAACATAAACAAAGGTGAACAGATTTCTAAAAACAATTCATATATTATTGTGTCTCGTATATTTCGCGTTTGAATAAATATTAACTTTGAATATTATATATCCAAATTATTTTCTTTGTTTTTTTATATTCGATCTTTGAGAAATTCGCAACGGATTGAAGGCGCGCATGTTTTTTGGCGTAAAACAATAGTATATTTGACAGTAAACTGAAATGCGTTGATAATTTTTTTTGAAATCATTATTTTCCGGCATTATAAATAGAGTTGGTACCTATCATGAGTATATACGAATAAAACATTAGTAGTCGTCAGAAAGTTTTCACCGAGTGTCCATATTGGTCATCAGTAATGATTTAGTTGGAATATCTACTAATTTCTGAACACCGTGGAAAGTGAACTGTCATCGGTGCGCAAGAGGGCGCAAGTGTGCAGTTGTTTTTTGGTAAATTTAGCAACGTTTAGGAAACGACCAACTGCTACCTACAGTTGAAAGTGAAACGTTTTGAAAACCCAAAAATGATTGACCAAATTGGTGCAAAACAGGGTTGTGACAACGTAGTATTAATGTCGACTACGCAACTCATGTTTGGTTGCGCAACTTTTACAAACACGTCGCCGCAACGTTAAATTGCTGCTTGGGATCCAGGTCACAGATTAGAAAATCTTACAGATGATAACTCGCACTCCACCCATGTTGTTTGATGTACCGACATCCGTTTTCATTGACCTCTAACCTTTAAATTTTGCGCATCGCAATTGCCGGTTAGTCGTTTTCACCTCTGGAACTGATGTGCAATGTTGCCATTTTAATAATGCATAATCAACTCCAATTTAAAAGGATATACCTATACTTCTGAGTGATATATTATGAACAAGTTGTCATCAGAAATAAGTTTCTATCAAGTATAAGATGTATTCTGAATGACTTAGTGCTTCGGATGACACTAAGAAAGCTAAGGTCCCCGTCATCTTAACTCATACAAGTACTAGACAGCAACTAAGTTGGCGGTTGAAAACACTTTTCAAACACTATTCAAACACACTTCTACGATGAAATTCAGATATTTCGAATGTAGCCCATTCATTGTCATCTGGAAAAATGAAATACGATTTAATTATCTAATAAATGATCAGACTCCAAATTCTTCAACTTGAAATGTGATATAGCAGTATAGGAATGGTGATATTCTCATCAAATGGAAATGTTCGATTGAAGTCAATAATATCATTCAATATAAGTAGGTACTCACAGTTTTTCGTCATTTGGAAAACAATGTAATTTGATATTCTCAGATTTATTTGGAGATGATTTGTAATCTTTATATACCTACACAGTAATGATTGCCAAAACACATATTATTGTACCTGATTCACATTCCAGATAATGAAATGAAGTTATGATCACAGGTTATTCAATATATATGTGCTGAGATAACCCTCAAAACCTTTATAAGTTTTCCGATGTAAACAAAACTCGATCATTATTTTAGCTCCTGCGCATATCTATGACTGAGACTGGACCTTGAAATTTTGCGCTTTCGACAGCTCTCACTAATTTTATTTGCTCTTTCTGATTGTCTCATCTGTAAGGTTTTTTAATCTGTGCCCAGGTCTTAGTTCAAAGTTGTCGATACCAGAGAAAATTTCATAGATTTATTTTCAACCAATTAGAAGGCTCCTTTTTGTATACGTTGCTTTTAGCAACGGGCGATTACCGTGATAATTTTGTTAGTTTCTATTGACGGAATTAATAAGTGATAATGTTTCTGTCAAAAATAAAACGCCTCGTCTTCGACTCGGGATAATTTTCTATCAACAAAAACATTCGTGACCTTGAAAATAATTATCGGTAATGCTAGGGAGATTAAGTGATAATTTCAGCGTGAACATCAATGATTTTAGAACATCAGTGAACCAGAACGAATAACAAAATGCAGTGCATGTAACACCATTAAGATTTGGTGATATCAAAAATGAGGTGTAACAAAACTCTGAAAAAAACAAGCATTAGGGTCCAATGAATTGTAAACGAATTGTTATATCTAAAATATACTACAATTTTACGATGTTTTCGAAGAAATTGGTCTCAGTCTCTTGCACTACGCTATGGAAACAAAGTACGACGATCCAGATCGCGGTTTTCTCGTGTCGAGCATATCTTCGAATTCCGTCTACACTATATGGCCCAATCCGACTGGATTAGGCGGTGTCGAGTAGCATTCTGCGCTGGCTTTCCCCCTGAGCCTGTCACATAGCTCTCTCTGCAGAAGACTACCTTATCTCTGGTCTTCCGGAGTGTCGCATCCAACAACCGAGCGCTCCTTTGTCTGATATCAACGGCGGATCGCACACTAGATAGCAGTCACTCAGAATGTTGCCAGGTTTCAAAAATTATGGTCGCCAAATTTGCTTGATAAAGTATCCAGAAAATCTCAAAAGTTTAGGAAAAGAAAAGCAGGTACAGTATCGCTATGAGAAATGTGACTTTTTAAAAAAAATTACATCAAACGAGTGATTTATCTTTCTTCAGGGCAGGGGCAAGGCAGGGGGGAAGATTGCAACAAACAAAAAACGAAGAAACATATATCCATCTTTCAGTACCAGTATCAGTGAAATAGATTGGGGTGATTTCAAAATACTCATTATTCATCAAATGAGATTCAGGAATAGATGCCATGTAAAAATACATAAAATGAGAAACTATGCTGATAAAATTGCATCTACCTATTTATTATATGTATTGTTACGATCTTTCGACTTGGGTTCGTTAATTTAAAACATTCAGTACGAAACTGAACATTTTATTTCACTAAACACTCGAAATACAACTCAATAAACACTTAATTAAATAACAACGATATTCGCTTTACAAATCTCGATGTTCACAATACTAGCTTCATTTCTGAACTCAACTCTTTCCAAACTTTAACTGACTGTCCGCGACTCTGCGCGGTCCCCTATATGAGTACAAACATCATTCCAGTGAAATCACTCATTTTCCAGAAATTACAGGAACTTCTTAGAATTACTGGCAGTAAATCATCCTCTCTAATTGATACGTCGGTGACCGATCTTTTCGCGAGGCAATAAATCACATCTTAGACCCGAGCCGCCGAGATAATGACTTCATAATTTCGTAATTGACGAATACCACATATGAATTGTGGAAAATCTAGTGTGGTTGAAAAAGTAGTTGTTATCCACTGTGTCAACCACTTTTTAGAGAATCAGGCCGAATGTCGCAATTTCCGTAACCGTTGTTGCGATAAATCGCCACACCTGGCAACACTACAACCGCGCGCTCAATTGTCTGATATCAACGACGGATCGCACACTAGATATCTCGACGAATTCACCCCGCCGCAGACGTACGAACTCCAAAGAGGGCTAATTAAACAACTTAGTCGTTTTACCGCTCACCGAGGTAAGAGGTAATCGCGATTTCCTGCGACTCGCTAGACTTTACGGCGCCCAATTTCTGCTGGATGATCTGGGTCGCGCTGAATTTACTTAATTATCTTACGCTGCACCAGCCCTCATCTATTATTCCGGATGACTTAGTGATCTTCAGCGTGGCTTGCATCAACGACAGATTTTTTGTACTAAAAGGCATCCACATGATTATGTACAGTGTGTCCAATTCTCGACACGTTTACACGATATCTCAGTTATCTTTGGGGATAGAGAGTTGCGGTTTTTACATTCCCACTTTTTTGTGGAACAAACATTGCCGAAAACAGAACTATCATAGCCCTTTCTGTTTTTGAGATACAGGGCGGAATTTAATATATTGCATTTTGGGGCCCACCCTGCCAAAAGATCTATTTCAAAAGTAATATTTGACTCGACTATAGCTATAAAAGCTGTAGTTTATCCGAATATAGGGCTGATCATCGGAATATCGTAAAAGTATTATATATTAGGTAAACGAGGGGTGGAACTTGCAGTCTATCTTTACCAAAATTTAAATTTATTAGTCAACAGACTTATATAATCAAAATCTTTTCAGTAATAGCAAACATGGTTTTCTGGGTGGTAAAAGTATTGATACGGCATTATTCGAACTAACTAATAATATATACAATTCCTTAGACAGCGGAAATGTGGCCTGTGGAATTTTCTTGGTCTTGTCCAGGGCATTCGACTGTATAGACTTCTCAATTCTTTTAATTAAATTAGAACACTATGGTATTCGGGGAATTGCTTTGAAATGGTTCAAATCCTATATAGAAGAAAGGAAACATTCAGTGAAAATTAGAGATGAGAGAGGTAACTTTCTGCGGTCGCATGCTATGGATGTGTTCATGGGAGTGCCACAGGGTAGTGTTCTGGGTCCACTGATATTCATAATTTTCTTGAATGATCTTGCATTACTTTCTAATCAAGATAAAACTGTAATCAATTATGCTGATGACAGCACCCTATTTCTCTCCGCACCTGATTTTCCAAGACTTATTTCGAATGCAAACGCCTCAATAACCGAAACAGAGAACTGGTTCTCAAACTCCAGATTAGTGATGAATCCTGATAAAACTAATATAGTATTCTTCAAAACGAATCAAACTTTGCCTACACCTGATAACATCATTCTCAATCAACAAAAAATTATACCATCTAAATATATCAAATCTCTGGGTATTATCATGGACGAAACTCTAAAGTACACGTACCAAATGAATCATTTGTGTTCGAAGCTAAGTAGGAGTTGCTATGGCATCAGGGTATTAGTGAAAAATGCAAATATCAGTACAGTCAGAACATTCTATTTCTCAAATTTTTATTCTCATACACGCTATGGCATTATTCTGTGGGGAGGCTGTAGTGAAGCTGATAGGGTATTCAAAATACTAAAAAGAGCAATTCGCATCATAAAAGAACTCCGGTATTTGGATTCATGTAGGAGCCATTTTAAACAATTGGAACTACTTACTATACTAGCACTATATATATTCGAATGCATTAAATTTGTATTTCGTAACAGGCATTACTTTGAAGAATACAAAATACAACACCTACATAACACCAGACATAACAACTATAATTTACCCTATATCACCTACATCATTTTTTTTTGTGACTGGCTTGTACATTTTAAAGTGCAATAAATTATTATTATTATTATAATTATTAGAAAGAAGGACATGTTTCGAGGAATTAATTCCTCATCATCAGCTCATAACAAGAATACATCTAGAGAGGAAGAAAAAAATTACAAAGTTAATAATTGGACACAGCAAAAAATTTAAATACCTAAAACTTACCAATGGTGAAAAGTATTTAACAGAAAATCAAAAAATTTAAAAAAAAATTGAGTGCGGACCACTAGTGTTAGGGAATTGGTCAAAATAGCAATCATATAAATCAAAATCAAAAACCGGTGTTAGGGATCCATCTTAACCTTTCAAAGGATGACAAGAGAGTGAGAGTAATCTTACAATATACATCATAGAATAACAGAAATACTGACAAGTGACATGATGACATCAAAATTAACCTATGCATGAAGTTGACCACTGGTAATATTATATATTTTTGAAAAGCGCAAAGGGTTCATGTTTCAAATATCCGAAAATATACAGGGTGTTCCATTTGAAATGAAATATCTTTGGGTTATTTCTAAATAATGCATGACAGCCCATTCAGAAAATCTGACTACGTCACTGGGTTCTACTTGGGAAAAATATAAGAATCCGCAAACATCAATCGAATAAAATATTATTTTTGCTATTGAAGACTTACATGCACATCAAAAGCGACCTGACATGGTTATAAGAAAAAAAATCTGTTCTAACCAAACCGTTGCCAACCATGATTCATTTGAAAAAATACAACTTCGGGCGATAACTCGAAATTGTATATTCTTTTAAATTTTATTGCACCATTGGATTGTAGAAAAAAGTACCTCAGGAATGTGAAAGTTATCATCTCTCAACTTCACGAACAACCTTGATATTCATATAGGTATTACGTGTCTAAACGTCGAAAAATAGAACAACAATTGCAAATTTTTGTTTTTACCAGTGAATTTGTCTCGAAAAAATATATCTCCATTCTTTTGTATCTCACCACCTTTTCCAGTTGTATTTCAGAAACCATCAAGGTTATTTCAGAAAGCGTCAATTGAATTTCAGAATAGTCACTTGTATTTCAGAAAGTATCAATTGTATTTCAGAATAGTGAGTTGAATTTCAGAAAGCGTCAAATGTTTTTCAGAATACCGAGTTTAATTTCAGAAAGCATCAATTGTATTTCAGAATAGTCAGTTCAATATCAGAAACCGTCAAATGTATTTCAGAATAGTCAATTGAATTTCAGAATTCTTCATTTGTATACAAATGATATATTCTAAAATTCAAATGATGAATTCTGAAATTCAGTTGACTTTTCTGGAATACAATTAACGCTTTCTGAAACTAAACTCACAATTCTGAAATACAATTGATGCTTTCTGAAATCGAACTCGCTATTCTGAAATACATTTGACGCTTTCTGAAATTCAACTCACTATTCTGAAATACAATTGATACTTTCTGAAATACAAGTGACTATTCTGAAATTCAATTGACGCTTTCTGAAATACAACTGGAAAAGGTGTAGTTATCCTATAAAAACATCGAAATTTGTCCATGCTGTACACTGTGGAAAATGGATGAGTAAATATCACTAATCTGTGAATGACACCTACATACACATAAATTAAAGAATAATTATTGCAAAATAGACCAGGGCCAATCATTTCTCATCCAAAAAATTCTCAGCAGTATGTGGATGGTTGGAAATCGAAACGAATAATTTTCAATTATTAGTGATTACGTCAAATTTTGATACTCTCACCTGTATATTGCATTTCATGTGTGAATGAAATAATCAGGGGTTATACCACAAGAGCTCAGATTCAGCCGGATGTTTCTTTTGGTTGTTTTTGAATACTTGGGTACTCTTAATGACGCTCTCTTTATTCTTGACGCCAGGCAAGCATACAAGTGTTTAGTTGACCGTAAGGCTGCGTATAAACAGTACAATAATCGCAGGGCACGAATTTGATTCTCATTAACACTTGACAGTTTTCATAGTCAGCCGCTACCAGTCCACTAGCCACCAAATCCGTATCGGCTATTTTAAAATATCGTAAATTGTGAATAAAAAATTCAGTTCATCATTATTTACCGATACCGTCTAGATACATTGAATAATCATGACAGAAATCTCTGAGCTACTAAGATAAAGATGGTATAAATATATTTATACTGAGTGCGCACCAGTTTCACCAATTTAAAACGCTATTAGTATTTGAGGTCAGGTAAATGTAAATGTCATTCAACCTATAAACGTCAAAAAATTTTCAGTTGTAATCTCCCTAGCAGCAGAATTATTACCGATATTTTTTTCTTTTGAGGTCACGAATGTTGTTTTTGATAAAAAAATATCCCGAGTCGAAGACGAGGAAAATTATTTACCAACAATAACATGAGTGAAGCTGTGAAAAAAATTATAAGGAATTAATTCTGCTACATGGAAGATTCGGTAAGAAAGTTTCATAAATTGGAGTTGCTTATAATATGATGATAAGATGAACTCTATACGACCTTTTTTGGGTAGATAGTAACTAAAGTTTATTGCAAAAATTTCAGGAACATATAAAACAGTAATCCGTTTTAAATCATAACATCTAATATCATATGTCTACCCAGATTTTGTCAATAGACACCTATAAGGCGCTTCATTTTTGACAGAAAAATTATCACTCATTAATTCCGTCAATAGGAACTAACACAATTATCGCATGTAATACAACAAGTGTATTGATGATTATTGAAACACAAATTCCTTCGATTTGTTTCGAGAAAGAGAATTAATTTTTGATAATCATCAATAACACGAGTTGTATTTGTTCAGATTATTTCATCAATAAAATCAAAGCCATTTTGATGATTTCCTATTTATTGTTAATACTTATTAATATTGAACGTACAGTTTGTGGAATTAGTTATTTTGATATTATTCATTGTAGTTCGACACAAGAAGATTCGTTATGCAACCAACAATACATTAGGTGAGGCCTCACGACCGTAACGCCATTGTATGATGTAGGCAAGATTACCTATGCACTAGGTACTACTGAGCTGAATTCATTTTGATTGTTGTCACAATTTATGGTTAGGTTACATTAGATTAATTCTATCAATTCTGAAATTATCCAGAATTTGTGAAAAATGAATTTGATACATATTAATATCATGGTTCATACGAAAATTTGGAAAATAATATGACAGATTGCAACTGGTAAGTCATTGTTTGATTAAACTACCCTACTGCCTACGAATAAGAAGGCGAAATACAGAAACGAAAATACAGCATGTAGGTATTCAATAGCCAATCAGGAGCCGAAATACAAAATCGAAAACATGGTGTTGCTTATCTACACAATCATTTCAACCAATTGAAAACGTATATTTTAGCATGAATGAAATAGTCGCGGCAATATCCCGTTGCTATAAGCAACATAATATACAAAAAGAAGCCTTCTAATTGGTTGAAAATAAATTTATGATATTTTCAGTAGTAATACCACAAAGTGATTGGATTTTCGCATGTAATACAACAAGTGTATTGATGATTATCGAAACAAAAATTCCTTCGATTTTGGGAAACAAATAATGTTGCTTGGAAACTACACGAGCGCACAGTGCGAGTGTGGTTTCCCCTAAGCAACATGCTTTGTTTCGAAAAAGAGAAGGAATTTTCGATAATCATCAATAACACAAGTTGTATTTGTTCAGATTATTTCATGAATAAAATCAAAGCCATTTTGATGATTTCCTATTTTAAACGTACAGTTTATGGAATTAGATATTTTGATTATGCATTGTAGTTCGACACAAAAAGATTCGTTATGCAACCAACAATACATGTATGCCATTGTATGATGTAGGCAAGATTACCTATGCACTATAGGTACTACTGAGTTGAATTCTTTATGATTGTTGTCACAATTTGTGTGGTTAGGTTACATTAGAATAATTTTATGCTGAAATTGTCTAAAATGTGTGGAAAATGAAGTGGATACATATTCATAGTGTGTGTTTATCGTGGTTCAGACGAAAATTTGGTGTAGTGGCATTCATTTATTTACCAGGAAATCGGAAAATAATATGACAGATTGCAACTGGTAAGTCGTTGTTTAATTAACTTACCCTACTGCCTACGAATCAGAAAGCGAAATACAGAAACGAAAACACAGCATGTAGGTATCCAATAGCCAATCAGGAGCCGAAATACAAAATCGAAAACATGGTGTTATTGCTTATCAACACAATCATTTCAACCAATCAAAAACGTGTATTTTAGCATGAATGAAATAGTCGCGGCAATATCCCGTTGCTATAAGCAACATAATATACAAAAAGAAGCCTTCTAATTGATTGAAAATAAATTTATAATATTTTCAGTAGTAATACCACAAAGTGATTGGATTTTCGCGATAAGTCTGTGGATTAATTACATATACAAAGCTGAGTTGCTCAACCAACTTCAAGCAACCCAGTTGAGTTATATAAAATATAGTGGAATTTTAGTAGACTATTTCACAAACAGGGTAAATGTTAAAAATCTGAAAATTGGTGGAATCAGCGTGATTATTTATATAATATTCGCATTCCACTACTGACAAATTTTATACATGAGTGGAATATTCTATAACATTGTTATCTCGATTGTTATGCTTTGAATGAAGAAAAGCCTTGTTGTCGATGCCATCACAAATCCGAATCGTAAACGAGCTGCTCACAATGAATGGGACAGGTAGTTCCGCTGCGTGCTATCTCTGATCTGTGTGACGACAGCGCAACTGAAACGTTATCCTGTCATCCCGGCTGAATGATTGTCCACTTTGTCCGCGAACTGCGACGAAATAAACGCATTTCTATGCCATAAACCAGGCACGAGAGCAGCTCGAAACAGTCCAATATCCCGGCTTTCGACCCGCCACATAAAATACCGCCGTTCATTCATTTTATAAATACAACATGGCGATAACATTGGGCCATTTTTACAAGATAATGAAAGTGGCGGCGGCCGTAAGCCGCATCAACCCTAGCCATGCAAAGGGACGGACTGGGAGACCGGTGCCCCTTGTGGACGGACTGTAGGAACTTACTCTTCATTATTCAAAAGACACAAATGTTACGAAATCACTGGAAGTTAAAATTGGTGAAAACATTTTGTACAATTCACATAGTGAGGTTAGATTTTTAGAATCTCTCTGGATGAACATCTCTCTTGGAAATCCCATTGTCAGCAGAGAGGTGGATATATAGACTGGTGAATTCACTTCCTATCCTGTGACATGTCCCAAATCTCTTGATTTCGCCTACTTCGATAAAACGTGTCTAATGTGACATTGCGTGGGTGAATCTCGCTAAGTGAAGCCGCGATTTCAACCAAATCTACAGATTACTGCTGGTGTCAATACAAAACTATGAATATTTGATTCTGAATGACTTCTAATAGTTTCTTACAATTCCATGGAGCCATTTCACAATGAGTTTGATGCGAATATATGTCGAATATGATTGAAATAAAATTTTTCAAATACCTATCGACAGTATCGCCATCTATTGTTGTACGGGAGAACCCCACGTAATGAGCTGAAATTCAATTGTTTAAAATCAAGAATTTTTCTGTTGATACAATTGAAGAGTAGCGCCACCAGGTCTTATTTCCATCATTGTCAGCAATCATCCTCTAAATTGAATTCTTTTAAATCATTTCTCTTCATCAATTTACGATCGGTGTTGCAAGTGGATCAGATTTTGAATGTTTATCATGCTCAAATTGTATCGAGACTCAGGTATGGCATTTGCCTCTGGGGTAATTCAGCTGGTTCCAAAGTAGTGTTCATCGGCCAGAAAAGAATCTTGAGATGTATTGCTGGCATTTATAATAGAGAAACATGTAGACGCTTCCCTGTCTTTTCATTTTTGAAATGTGTATTTATGTTTTTAAAAATAAAGAACAATTTAAAGAAAAACTCTGATGTTCATGAATATGAAACAAGGAATATGTACCATTTTTATATAAATTATTTTAGAAGGAAAATCCAATCCAATGCACCTGATCATTTGGGTCTTAAAATGTTTAACAAACTCCCACTAAAAATTAAAAATATTGTTAACCTGTATTTATTCAAACGTAAATTGGAATATTTTTTATTGGAAAAATGTTTTTATAATGTGATTGATTTTATGGAAACCCAGTAATCGTGATGTATTTTGAATAATGTGATATCTGTGCTTTTAACTTATAAATGTTTGTTTTTACTCATTTTATATTTACATTTCATATTTTAAGTATAGTTTTTAAGAATAGTTTTCAAGCTATGTACTTTTTTTCTCATTTATTGACAATTCCGAAACATGTATACCATGTCAAGAAACGGAAATAAAGATTGATTGATTGATTGACTCTGTGAAAATTTTCAGTAACTGCGCAAAGGAAAATTATTACCGGAACAAGCATCTAACAGTTACCCAGCGGACGAAAAGAACCGCAGTTACAAGACAATATAGTTTTAGCATTGTTTTCCATTTTCATTCATATCACCAGCCAACCAATTCCTTTTCACGGATAATGTATCTTCCTTCGATCATAAAACATAGTAGATGAATAACGCACAATCCTTGCCTCAGTAGTTGTTTGAAGCCAACATCTGAGGGTTACCTCATCCTTGAACAAGGAACAAGGGTCTGAATTTGAAGAAATCGACTTACTAACTAAATTATCATGTCCATTCTTCCTGAAAGTTAATGAATACAATCTAAAATCAAAGTTTTCTGGAAATATACATCAAATATACTCGAATGGTAATATTAAGTTTCCAAGTTTCGAACTTGAGAAATATAACATTAAACATGTTGTTATTACCTTTATTGGCTCATCTACTACTCTTAGCATTTTCTTGCCACTTGGGCCATCTATTTCATTACTTGTAGTGAAATGATGCGAGCATACTCTTGCGTCTCTAGAAATATTCTCTTTCCTGATCATATTTTTATATATATCCACTAAATATTCATCTCGGGGAAAACCGAAAATGTGTTTTAAAATCACCACAAATTGTTTTGCATTTTAGGATGGGTTGAAAATGTTTATACAAAGAATGATACGACACTTAGTAAACTCACAAGTGAAATGTTGTGTTCTGGTCACCTTTTCTAAATTTTATTTTACACATTTCACAGCGTTTCACCATCCTTCATATTCGAATGGAACAGAATAAACAGAGTTTTTAAGTAGAATCTTATTTAAATTTTAACACAAAACTGGAGATATGCCATTCAAACAAAATTTGATTTGAAAACGAGACGTTTCGCGCAGTTAATGTTAGCGTTCGGTAGATTATCGGTTGAACGAAATAAGCAGAAATGGTGCATTCATTAAACATACCGCAATCTCCGGAAAGACGTGCCATCTATAAACCACTTATATTTAGAATAGTCAATTTCACACTAACATCAACATATTTTGTACCAAGAACACGAAATAAAAAATTTGTGAAGTAGGTATCTCTGAATTCAATGAAAAAGTTTGAAATACAGGTGCATGATACGATACCATTAATCAAATTATAACGGCACGAGAATCAAGCAAAAAAAATTGTTTTGATCTTCCCCAGAAGATGATCACGACTCGATGTGAGATTAATAACGTTTTTGTGTGGTAAAACTGTGCTTGTGATAAATAATTGTATCTTGATTTGAAACTACTTTCTTCATTACGATTTTATGATAATCGACAATCAACAAAAAACGCAATGAGGAAGGTTGATTTTTATGAATGGAATTTTACTTCGAAAGGATGGAAAAGGTTGTAACTAAATGCGGATTAACGCTTTTTCATTTCCATTATTTCACTGTCATTAGACCATATTTTCCTTCAAGGATTTTGAAACCTTTATGCATGATCTTCATTGACTTTAAGCTATTCTGCAATTTGTCATACAAGAATGCCTTCGCTAAATCAACTCCTACATTCTGATAATGATAAAAGTTTGTGTGTTTAAATGGTGAAATGTTATTGTAGATCATAAGTTCCAACATCTCTAGTGAAAATGATAGTGATTGAGAAATGACAGAATTACACTAACAGAAGAGTGTCTTTCGGATGATGAAACATATGTATATAGTGAAGAAGAATTGAGAAGAAATGAATATTTGGTTGTTTTGATATTTTTCATAAATATTGTAATGGAATTAGGCAAAGTCAAGAAGAAGTATAGCCGATATTAAAATATAATAAGTATAATTCTCAATTGTTCGTGAAAGATCTAGAACATAGAAGGATGGAATATACTGGAAGCTATCAGATGGATAGGGATGACAGAAGAATGACAGTTCCCGAAAGTTTTAGAACAACCCAAGCACGATATTTATACAGGCCAGCTAATGGCAGAAGTAAGTCGAATACGAAGTTGCGTTACGTAAACATCGTTCATAACATCCAAATCAAATAGTTGTTATAAATAATAAATGTTAGTGTTCATTCAAATAAATTAGTTATCAGTTAAAACTCACTCGTCGTCCACTTCTACCCACGAAGAACTTCACAATATAATGTTATTAAAATTGTGCACCGAGGCGTGATGATACTGACGCATTTAATTTCACAATCTTCAAATTGACATCCTTTAGAAAAATCCAAATTCATGAGGAATTATTGTGTCCATAATTCGATGTTTCGATTTCACATATTTTATTTTAATAACATATAATATTTCTCTCAAAAACTGATAGTTGATCCGGTAAGGTCCAAATCTCTAGGGCCGATTAAATGGTCCAGTCCGCCTCTGGTCATGCGTAGGGGGCGTTATCTGGGCCCGCGATAAGAGTGTTGATGCATGGCCAACTTTATCCCGCCTCGGGGGATACTGGGAGACAGATAAATTTCGAAAAATTCGGGCTCTACGCTGAGGCGGCCTAAGAAGCATTGTCGGCTGCGGAGCGGGGTTAATAAATAATCCAGGAAATGGGGAAGACGTTTGGGTAAATTTCATTTTTATATTGTTAACGGATGGTTTATTTTTTCGTACGCGTCGGTGGATCCCAGTTATATCACCAGGGGGTTTCATCCTCAGATGGATGCTCGTTATTTTGTTGTTGAATGGTTTATATTTTTCCGTACCTCAGACGTTACAGCGTGCATTTTCGAATATTTGTTCTGATAATATGATCCAAGCTAGCATACTCTCCAGTTTATGAATAATATAGATACTTAATTATTATCAAAATCAGCTAAGATTACATCATACGTATATTTTCATGAGTTTGTCTAAGTCTAAGACACTAAGTATAATAGGGTATTCCTTAAATACATGTTGATATTCGAGGGGGCGCTTCTTTGAATCATTTTAACGAAAAAACTTTCTATTTTTTATGTTCTGGTTTTCACGAAAAGGAATATCCTGTAATGTTCAGGGAACATCGTGAGAACCAAGGGAAAGAAGGTAGGAGTTGGTGTTCTTCTTAAATTTCTGGAGATGGTATGCCTCAGGGAACAGCTCTCTAGGCAATGAGTTCCAAAGTCTCGATGTTCGTTGGATGAACGAGTCTTTGGAAAGGGACATTCTGTAGGTCTCTAAAGTGACGACGAATGGGTGTGAAGACTGAACTTGACGGGTTAATCTCGAAAAGACTGCTGATGGAGGAACGATTGTTGATATTTCAGAAGAGCATCGCCCATGAAAATATCTATAAAATAGTTATAAATCGCCAACTTTTCTACGGTGTTCCAGAGAAGTGAGCGAGTTTGTAAGCGAGACATCACCGACGAAACGAATTGCCTTTTTTTGGACATAACGCAATAGTTTCAGGATATGTTTAGGAGCCGCACTCCAAACATGGGAACAGTATTTCAGAACAGGTCTGATATATGCCTTATAGATCATAAGCAGCTGACTGGGAGTGAAATAGCTCTTGGCTGGAAACAGAAATCCAAGTTTTTGGGATGCACTTTTGGCAATGGACCTCACGTTATTTTTCCAAGAAAGGTTATTGCTGATAGTAACGCCAACTCGAACGCCAAGCATCGAAATGGATGACTTCAATGGTATGGTTACTCCTGACTGAATTATGTTGGGCACAGTGAGATCGGCTTTTCTATAGAAAAGACATGCTTGTGTTTTGTTTGCATTTAATTCTACCAGGTGTCCTAAAAGTCTCAATTTTTGAGATACAGGATAAAGTATTATCCGAGGTATTATCGATAATTAATAAATTTGAGCCCTTCATTCAAATAACTTATTTTTACAAAATAAAATGAAACTCGTTTTTGTACAAGCTGAAATCTATATTTTTCTGATCTCTCAATTTGCTTTCAGTCGATTTACAAACATTTCCACACCGCATCAGATTTTTAAGGATTTGATCCTGAAGTAAACCGATTTTTATTTCTCTAAGCGGAAGCTATACGTCGGACAATGAAAAACTATGAGATCAAATTTGCTCAAGAATGAAAAATGATGAAATGAAGTGATTTTTACTTTGAGAAGAAGCAGTGGCGTAGTATTTTTTATTAAAATATATTCAATTCAAAACCCGTATGGACGTCACTGGTAGAGAAAATGAGAATTTTTTTTTTTCAAAACTTCATCACCATGTATCTCGAAACTTTTAGCAAGTTTTCTTTCTAAAAGGAGTCGAAGAATCACCTCCTCGAAAATTAATATGTATTTAAGTGTAGGAAGGTTAGCCACTCCTAAAGGAAGGTTAGCCACTCCTAATGGGAGGTTAGCCACTCAAATGTCATACGTCAACAGTAGTCGATATAGAGCAATGAATACACATGCATGTTCATGAGTTGTTTTAATAAAGTGTTTTAATCTAATTAATTATGGTATCATTCACAAACAAAATAACCATAATTAACATGGCGCAGTCGCGATCCAAGTAAAATAGAATTTTGCGAGTTGAAGTCTAGAATTAACGAAAATAAAGTAGACATGGGAGATAGCAGAGGTGTGGCCCCCATGCAGATGGCGGGAAATGTAGCTGAAAATTGGAAAATGTGGAGGTCTCGGTTTGAAAACTATCTAATAGCAAGTGAAATCAGCAAAAAGGAGGAGGCCATCCAGTGTGCACAGGCTCTTCATTTCATAGGTGAAGAGGGATTTAAAGTATATACTACTTTTCAGTTTGCAGAAGACGAGAAAAATAAGCTGCAAGTTTTATTAAATAAGTTTGAAGCCCATTTTCTGCCGAAAGAAAATCTGACGTATGAGAGATATAAGTTCTTTTCATATAAACAACTCCCTGGACAAGCCTTAGATCAATATGTAACTGAAGTTAAGAAGATGGCAATAAAATGTAAATTAGGTAACCTACAGGATGAGCTAACGAAAACTGTATTGATCTGTGGAGTGAACAATGGGTCCATAAGAGAAAAACTTCTACAAGAGGATGACACAGTAAGCCTGGACAAAGTAATTGAAAAATGTACAATCTTAGAAATATCCAAAGAGCGAAGTGAAGCAATGGCTATGGCTGGCGGCTTCAATGGTATGTCAGTAGATGCTGTAACAAGGGACCAACAAAAGAAAATAAGTGAAAATCAAGTAAAAATGCAAAATAGTAATAAGAAAGTTAACAATTGTTCTAGATGTGGTATGTCTCACCCAATGAATAAGTGTCCAGCTTTTGGTAAGCAATGTAATTATTGTCAGATTAAAAATCATTTTGAGTCAAAATGTATGAAAAAGAAAAATAATATAAAAGTAAGAGAAATAGTTGAAGAAGTAAATGAAATTCGGAAATTTCCTGATTATTCAGATAATTTAGATCAGTCTTTGTTTATAGGTTCTATAAATTACATTAACTCAATAAATAATGAATGGATAACAAATTTAGAGATGAATAATAAAAATGCAAAGCTTAAAATTGACACAGGTGCCATGGCAAACATAATACCTTTTGATTTGTACAAAAGTTTGGGTTTGTCCTATAAAAAGATAAATAAAACAGAAATCAAATTGAAATCATACACTGGTAATGAACTGAATGTGTTGGGTAAATGTAAATTAACCTGTTTCAAAAATAATAATTTGTATGACTTGGAGTTTTTTGTGGTAAAAGGCAATACTCCAGCAATTTTGGGTTTGGCTGCATGTGTGTCTTTAAATTTGATTAAGAGAATTGAGAATGTGAACGTACAAGATGGAGAATACTCAAGGATAGTAAAGGCATTTGGTGACATATTTGCAGGAACAGGGTGTATATATCAAAAATGTTCTATTAAACTAGAAGCAAACAGCCAAGCAGTTGTTCATCCAATCAGAAGAGTAGCTTTTCCTTTAATGGAGCCATTAAAGAATTGTTTGAATGAGTTAATGAAGGAAAACATTATAGAAAAGGTAGAAGGTCCCTCTGATTGGGTAAATGCTTTGGTTTTGGTAAGAAAACCAAATGGTAAATTGAGAATTTGTTTCGACCCCAAGGATCTCAACAATGTAATTAAACGAGAACACTGTAAGATTCCTACCTTTGAAGAAATTTCCAGTAATTTAGCTGGTGCAACAATTTTCAGTACACTTGATGCTACGAATGGATTTTATCAAATACCTCTGGATGAGGAAAGCTCTAAACTTTGCACCTTTGGGACGCCGTTGGGTAGGTTTAGATTTTTGAGGCTTCTTTATGGTATCAAGTGTGCACCTAAAATATTTCAGGATCGGTTTAGGAATATTTTTGGAATAATCGAGGGTGTTGATATCTACATTGATGATATCATTATATGGGGAAAAAATAAAATAGAACATGATGAAAGGCAAAAGAAAGTTTTAGAGATAGCTAGAGAGAATAATGTTAGGTTTAATTTAGATAAGTGCAGGTTTGGACAAAAGGAAATTAAATATATGGGACATGTTATCAACAATAGAGGGATATGTCCAGATTCTTCCAAAATAAAAGCAATTACTCAGTTACCTAGACCAGAAAATAAACAGGATATACAATGCTCACTTATGTGAGTAGGTTTATAAAAAACTTTTCAGATAAAACTGAGCCTTTGAGGAGTCTTTTAAAAAAAGATGTGGAATTTATTTGGGATGAAAAAAAAGAGGAGGCATTCGCAAATTTAAAAGAAGTTCTCACTACTAAACCTGTGTTGCAATATTTTGATATAACGAAATCAACTACTATTTCGGTAGATTCGTCAAAATCAGGGGTAGGGGCTTGTCTCTTACAGGAAAGTCTTCCGTGTGCGTATGCCTCGAAATCACTAACTGAAACACAAACGCGATACGCACAGATTGAAAAAGAATTATATGCTATATGTTTTGGTTTGAATAAATTTTATCAGTATGTATTTGGTCGTAAGGTAATTATTGAGACAGATCATCAACCATTAATCTCGATTTTTAAGAAACCATTGAATAAATGCCCTGCAAGATTGCAAAGGATGCTATTACAACTTCAAAAGTTTGATATAGAGCTACGTTATAGACCCGGCAGAGAATTACTCTTGGCAGATGCTTTGTCGCGTGCATTTATAACAGACGCTCAAAGTGATGACTTGGTTGATGATCTGGAAAGTCAAATTTGTATGGTTAAATTGGAATTAAATGTTACGCCTGAAAAAATTAATCAGTTTAAAATCGAAACTGATAAAGATCAAATTTTGAAAGACCTGAAAGAAGTCATTTTAAACGGTTGGCCTAACTGTAATAAAAAACTTAAAAATCATCTTAAAATATTTTGTCCTTATAAGTCAGAGTTAACGGTTATAGACGGACTTATTTTTAAAAATAAATCTTTGGTAGTACCAAAATGTTTGCAAAAAGAAATGTTAGATCGAATCCATTACAGCCATTTAGGGGTAAATAAATGGGTTAAATTTGGCACAAGAATCTTTATGTTGGCCTGGTATGATACCGCAAATTAAACAAAAAATTGCAAATTGTCATCAATGTCTTACACACGCTAATTCACAAAATAAAGAACCTAAAATTCCAACGTTACCTTGGAATAAACTAGGTTGCGACATTTTTGAATTAAAAGGTCATAAGTACCTCTTGATAATTGACTATTTTTTCTAAATACATTGAAATAGCAGACTTAAAGAATAACTTAACAAGTCATGCTATAATAGAAAGTTTTTGCACGTCATGGGATTCCATTGACATTGGTCAGTGATGGTGGTCCACAATTCACTTCTCAAGAGTTCCTTAAGTTTAGTCGTGAGTGGGAATTTCAGCATATTGTGTCCTCGCCTACATATGCTCAATCGAATGGTATGGCTGAAAGGCATATACAAACCATGAAAAAAATGTTTAAAAAAATTGCGGATGATAAATCAACTCCTCCATAGAAAACACCATTTGACGATGACGTGAGTCATTTTGACATCGATGAAAAAGGTGCATCCTTTTTTATCGCTGTAAAAATGCCTGTTCCTCGAAACCTTCTCCATCTAGTATGCGCCCGTCACTTCAATTTCTGTCGTGTCAAGTTTGATTGTTGGGTATTATTCACACGAAAAATCGCAGGATGAGCCGTTTTGGGGAAATTTCGTCTGTAGAAATCACAAATAATATAAAAAAATCAATTCCGCAAACTACAAGAAACACGAAATCGTCGATTTGGAGACAATTCATGGAGTTTTGTAAAGCCAGAAATTACGAATTGGGAGAAGAAACACCGGTACAACATATAGCAGATATATTGAAAGACTGGGCTTATAACATGAAAAAGCGAAATGGAGAAGATTACAAGGAATATGCTCTGAAAACAATCTGGAATTCGACTGCAAAGATGATTCAAGAAAAATATTTCAGTGAGTACAATATTAAAGTTGATCCTTTTGCCGATATAACTTTCAAAGAAGCTCGTGATGCGAGAAATAGTAAACGGAAAGAATTGCAAGCTATTCCGGATAAAAGAAAGTTAGGTTCTGTTGCAATAGATAAGAAAGATATTATAAAAATGGCAAAACTATGAAATATAAATGAACCAGATGGATTGCAAAGAAGATTTTTTCATATAGCTTCTTATGAATTAGCTTGGAGGGGAGGAGAAGCTGTAAACTGTAGAATATACTATTTCAAAGAAGAGAAAAATCAAGATGGAACTCCTACAGGAAGAATAGAATATAATACAATATTTTCCAAGACGGCACAAGGTGGGTCAAAAAGATTGGCAGACAGCAAATGGATAACAAAAAATTATATTGATGAAAATATATGTCCAGTGAGATTATTAAAACTACTCTTAGAAAGAAGAAATGGAAACATAACGTCTGAACGACTTTTTTTAACTCCAAACCCTTTTTGGAAGCTCGAAAATTCTAAAGGATGGTTTAAAAATGTTCCACTGGGAATTAACATGATTTCTTCTTGGACCAAAATTTCAGCAACGAAAATTGGCCTCGACACCACAAATAATAAAATAACCAATCATTCAAACCGTGCTAGTACAGTTACACAGTTAGCCAAAGCAGGAATAAGTGACCAACAGCTTATAAAAATAACTGGACATTCTTCGTCGGCATCGATCAAACCCTATCTACAAATTGACCCTGAACATCACGAAAATCTTGTTAGTAACTTGCGATCTTCGGATATAAAGAAGTGTTCGAACGAATATTCGACATGTGTCGAAACCATCAGAGAAGAAAATATCGAAATTTCGACACCGAACCAAAACATTTTCAAAAATTGTATTTTTAATAACTGCTCCTTTAAATAGTTATTTCAATAAAGTTAATTATAATTACTGTTCATTTATATATTGTCGTTGATTTATCTTGCCAAAAAACACTCGAACTTTTTTTTATTGGATAAATTTCTTTACTAACTCAAAAATTTTCCATCAGTAATTTCACTCGAAAATCTGACATTAGACAAAATTGCTCGACCTACGGTCTCGCAATTTTTTCATGTCAGTTTTTCTCGTAAAATTACTGATTGGCAAATTTTATTCGTTAGAAAGAGAAATTTATCCGATAAAAAAAAAGCTCTTGTGTTTTTACTGTTGATAAAAAAGACATATTCATGGCTCTTCTTCACTATAGGTCAACTCCAGTTTTTGAAAGTATATCACCGGCTGAAATTCTTATGTCTAGAAAACTGAGAACAAATTTAATGGATACGAAACATCAGTCAAAGCCAAAAATTGCTGAAAACTATAATAGAAATGTGGTTAAAAAAAGACAGACACTTCAAAAATATTCATATGATAAAAATTCAGCTAGATACTTACCCAGGCTCAATATAGATCAAAATGTGTATGTTCAAGTGAAACCTAAAGGTAATTGGTATCCTGGTAGTAAGTAAATTTAGAGATAGATCATATAGATTGCAAATGAATAATGGTTCAGTCATTACTAGAAATCGTAGATTTATCAGACCTTATGAAAATAGTGAAGAAAGCAGAAATATTGGTTTAGAAAACCGTTATTCATTGGCAAAAGAGGAGGAAACAGGTGAGAATAAAGAAGAAATTAGGTATTATTTAGAGTTAGAACAAGTAGATAATGTAAACAGTGCAAGTGAAAGCGATCAGAGTGTCGAGAATGAATTGAACAAGGACAGTAATAAAGACATGTTAAATACTGATAGTGAAGAACAAATGTCTAGTGGTTTGAGTAGTGATGATACAGAATCTATAACTATGGATTCTAGCAATTGTAGTGATTCTTCAGAGTTGGAGGAAAATTTTGTAAATAAAACATATGTAACGTCATTTGGACGAATCTCAAAACCACCTCCAAGACTGAATGAATAGGTTTAAGTACTAAACTTAAGAAAGGGGGATGTAGGAAGGTTAGCCACTCCTAAAGGAAGGTTAGCCACTCCTAATGTCATACGTCAACAGTAGTCGATAGAGAGCAATGAATACACATGCATGTTCATGAGTTGTTTTAATAAAGTGTTTTAATCTAATTAATTATGGTATCATTCACAAACAAAATAACCATAATTAACACTCTTTATATGTATTATTGAAATAATCATAATATGAACGCCAATAAATATCGGTTTTGATTTGACAGGGATAAAGAGAAAGTGTGTCCACAAGAGTTGATATTTATCTTTTCCTGTTGTATTATTATCCTATTTGGCATAATGTTCACCATGAATAAACACATCAGAAGTAACTGTTTTGTCTATTTTTGCATCCGAATCAGATCGGTAAGAACATGTGTTCGACTAATCCGAGAACAGTTTTGGAATCTAGTTTAGTAAGGAACATATTAAATGTTGATGGTCATCATCATTCGAAGTAACATAATCTTATTGGTTGAATAATTACCCCAATATTTAATATATGATACTCCCGAGGATACTCCTGAGAGATAAAAGTAATATTGTAGCAATCTTTGGGTACTCTGATTTGATTACAGGAATCAAGTATTATTTCGGCTTTGATACTTTATTCATTATTGGATTCGATAAAACTTAGAGTAAATATCGAGGTGAATTGAAGAAGAAGCTAGTTTTTGATAAGTTTGGGTTAAATAATAAAATAATAATAATCACAGTCCGTTTCTTATCCTTCAGTTGATGAATATTTCAATTGTATATTGTTTGATTTCACTTCTATTTCCTTTCAAGATTAGGATTTAATATTCACTGAAACATATTCCAAGAAGATTGCGTTCTTGAACAAAATAAAATATTCGCATTGTAAGGAGGAGCTCTCGTTGGAGAAATACCTAAACAAAATGAAAAAGCCTTGAATTGCATGAAGGATCAAATTTGAAAGGAAAAGAGTAGACAGAATTCAATTTTCTGCGTGATATTTGCCACAGAAGTAGTTGTTTTTTGCTCGTAGTCTACCAGAGATTCCAATTCAAATTGCGTTTGGTATTTTTAATGGTGTTTGAAAAGTTTTTGAAAAAAAGTGTTTTTTAACCGCCAACTTAGTTGTAAGCAACCCTCGAAGTCTCATTGAGACTTGTATGAGAAAGGAAGACAGATACCTTAGCTTTAATGAGTGTCATCCGAAACGCTACTCGGCTGGTTATCGTTGAGAGTCCGAAGGATTGATATCTAGGTACCAAGAATGTTCGGTTGATCACCTATCTCCTCCCGCTAAACGATGCTACAGAAATACATGAAATTTCTAATAGCCCCGCCGGGATTCGAACCCGGAACCTCTAGACTTCAAGCCGGAGATACACGCACTCGACAACCAGCGCAGCTGGTTTTTTTGTCAATTATAAAGACATAAGTTAACCTAAAAAATTCGAGCAATTTCCACATAATGTTGACCGGGTCCAACCCTCCGCATAGAACTCCAGGAAACGTCGGGGAATAAGTTTCAAATCAAATCGAACGAATAGACCATACTCAATAGAGATGAAGTAGAATCCTCAAGACAATTGTCACACGCCTCTTCTTCTCCTCTTGACCCATCCGTCCGTACGTCATTGGCCGCAGTCCGGTCGGTCAACTAGTCCTATCGACCTCCCGGAGCCGGATCCGGATCCGGAGCCAGAGTCGAAGCCGCCGCCGCCTCATTTCACACTCGAGCTGGCCCGAGCCCGATGCCGCTCCAGCGTGCGCTCGGATGGACAGTCGCCTGATTGGATAAATCATTGTGCTGTATTGGTCCGGCAAACATACTGCCGAGCTCGAATGGTCACAGTCCATATCTCGATTGAAAAATAAATGATGCCCATTATAGGAAACTCGGCCGGCAGCGACAGCGACAGGTGAACCGGGACTAGGCTGATCGATCCGATCGGTTCATCGGGGAGACCGTTCTTGCTGCTGCAGACCACAATGGCTGATTGATTTCCTCCAGGTCTTCTGTGGATTGGATGGTGCGTCTTTGAATCCCCCACAGGCATTGGCTATGAGCACCACAGAGGCGCCACCTAGCGACCATTGTCAAATTTAGTTATGAAATTAGCTCTTGACGCTTCTCTTACTGACACAATGAAATGATATGTTGCTAGGCAATACTTTCAGATCTTAGATCAGGTGAAATTGATTTTTGGCCGAAAAAGTCCTAATAGGAACTGAAAATTAGGTATTTAATGTAGAATTAGTAGAGGATATTTATGTTCACAATGCGGGTACAGGAGGAAGAGGAGTAAGGAGGGAGTGCAGGAAGAGGAGGTGAAAGTGCAAGTAGTAGACGTAGATTGTAGATTGAAGGGGGGTCGTTGAGGCTGTGCAGCCTCTCAAGCACCTCGACCTATCAGATCTTTTGTGCATAATCCTTGATCTATTCGAGGCCCTGGATTCCGAGACTTCATGCAAAGTTAATCAGTTTCCTGAGTGCTGGGTTCCTGACATCGAAAGGCTTTAAGAAGGCATTCGTATGGCAAATGTTCTCGTAGTAGCGGCACCTATCACTGTTTGTTTGCCTATCTTTTCGAGGTGATACCTCAGAGGGCAATGTCCTGTGGGGAGTCCAAGTATTCTTTGTCCAACTCGAGATGCTGTCAAGTTTTCCTAGGCGAATGGCTCACTAGCCTTTTCGCTTGTCTTCGTCCTGGCACTTTATTCCAGTGAGATTTCATTTCATCTGCTTTCCAGCGTCGAACCTCTTCTTTTAAATCGGCTTTGGAGAGTATACACAGAAGGGTATGTTTGCCTCTTCTTTGACAATACAGTCTGCTTCCTCGTTGCCTTCAACACCCTTGTGACTTTTGAACCCACATCAAAGTGATCCAGTTGTCTTAGGGATTGTTTACAGTCCCAAGTCAGCTTAGACTCACAAGTGTATGACTTCAGAGCTTTTAGTGCTGCTTGGCTATCTGATAAAACATAGATTTATGCTTTTCGGGTGTCCCTTTCGAAGCACTCTAGGGCACATGTTTCTATAGTTCCGCTTGAAAGATAGTTGGGGTGTTACCAAGGTTTCGAGAGCCTGAACGGCTACTCTAGCCCTTTTATCCATCTTGGATCTGATGCATCCCTTCCTTGTTGAGGTCCATTCTCTGGGCAAATTTGGTGGTTGTTTATGACCACTTCAAACTGCATTTCGAAGTCGTACCTAGCTGGCATGATATATGTCGACTTGGAAATGGATTCTATAGTGAAATCTTTTCCAAAATCTTCGAATCTCCAATCCGATATCCTGATTTGAGATTTATTGTATGGCACAATCTGAAGGCACTGATTGCTGCTTCTTTCATCACACATAGGTGCATTGGTGAAAGGTGGAGCATCAACTCTGACGCTGCAGAAGGGCTAGCAGCTGCACTTTCTGCAGCTTGACTTGTGCCAAAATTTGTTGCATTTTTGGCCACCATATGCATGAAACGTTGGTGACCATGAGTTTTATGATCGTTTGGTATGAGATAGTAAATAATTTTTGGTTGAAGACAGATGTCTCGCCAAAGACTCCATGTCCAATACCACATCGAAGGTTGGTTCGTTTTTTTATGAACGAAGATCTCATACGTCGTGGTGGTTGATATTTTTTGGCAAGAGTCCTTGTTAACGCAAAGAAAAACGTATTACATAAAATTAATACCAAGTTACACCTTGCCAAACTACGATTGAATTCAGGATGTATATATGAATCATCAATTCTGGTGTCGATATTCCCTCGTTGAGTTTTTCAGCCTGATTCAATAAAAATATTTTATGTGAGCATGTGAATGGTGTGAATTTCATGCGTTGGATCCGTTAAAATGTGTTACTAGATGGCACTGATGTCCTTCCTACCATACTTGACTTCAATATTGGGAGAAATTACAACAAAACAAGACAGCATGTGGAGGGACATCTCAAACTCGATGATATAGCATCTAACGTGAGTGACTATCAATTATGTTGTAACATATATTTCTTTAAATTGTTTGTTTTTACTAATAACAAGTTGACTTTCCTGCAACGTTTGTTCATTTCAAGGATTTTTTCATAGGATTTGTCTCATTAATAAATGTTACACTGAATACCATAATTGCGTTGTTTGTCCGATATTTTTACACAGCTTGTATTTTCCCCTTATTTTTCCTGAAAACCATAAACTTCCATTTTGGATGATTACCAGAATAATAGAACTGTACCTACGTTTGCAAACACATCCAAGTCAAGTTAGGCTATATATATTCCATTCGCCATTGTTTTGTTGCTTGTTTCGCAATTCGATTTCCGAATAGTATTTTTATTCATACCAGGCTTGTCCCTTGCATACGATATCAAATATAACGGGACCCCGACTTTCGACATTAGATTACTTCGGAAATTGTTGTACGAAACTTTTATATCTTATTTCTGAAGTTTCTTCAGCTATTTTTCTCGACTCTCGAATCTTTCCAGAAGTTCCTTCAACTTTTCATATTGAGCTACTGTACCACGTCGTATTTCTAGATAGTCAGGTCATCGGTGAAGTTCGAGAAATGGATTTTCGATACATTGAAGGAATGCGTTGAATTTGATTTAGGTCATTGAAAAAGTTCACAGAAGAATGATAATATCTACTTTACACAACCCTTTTGTCAATATCAGTTTTTGCAACAAAATTCATCAAAGACAATTTGACCAAAAACGATATTCGGTTTTGATTGAATTATCAAGAGCTTATTGGAATGTTTGGAAGATTGAAACGAACATTTTGAACGGGTCATCAAGTGCTGATGTTGATTCTGACTGCATTTTAGTTATAGAACATGATTCAACTTGCAACTCGTCATTCTCAATTTTGAAATTTCCAGACATATTATGCAGGGTGAATTTTATCAAAGCTGTTTTGGATATGTTGAGAGCCAAATTATTTTTGTTTGCCCATGATATGCCTTGATCTTAGACAGTTTGTGTCAGTTCTGTCTCAGATTATTGAAATAATTCATCGAATCATTATTCAAGTCAAAGTAGGTACGAAATTTCAACAGGAGAAGTCTATGGTCAACACAGGCGAAAGCTCTGGAGAAAACAATGAATAGTCCACAGATATGAAGTTTTCCATCAAAAGCATTTATCACGCTGTTTCCTTCGTATATCAATTAATATGCATGTCACAAATAGTAATTCCACTAGAGAAAAATGAGTTTCTTTTAATTTCGTGTCACTGAATTGAATGATAATTCTAATATCATAAATCATAATTTATGAATATTTATTAAACTGAGATAAACGTATTGAAGAAATGGTTGTGGTGATATTGTGCAACCTATAGTGTTCGTGAGTTCAATGTAGGCAGTGTGTTCAAAGTGATCTGTATTCCCACTGCCTCACTAGAAGTGATATTGTGTGAAGGAAACTGCATATTGGAGACGGCCCGGCCGATGTGTTTCTATTATCACCTGTCAGCGCTCGTTAATTTAGAACAATGAGGCACTCATTGCCGCATTTCAAACGCAGTAATGCATAGAAACCAACGTCTAATAATGCAGTATTTGTCCCGGACAAACATCGAACACTGATGCGACATAATATGGGTTCATATTGCATATTGGTATAGCTATATCTGAGATCAATAATATACTGGGTATATCTATCTACCGGGTGACATCGAAATCATTGGCCAGAGCGTCATTCAGTTGGTTTTCAAGTAATACTCTGACATTCAGATCGATGATATTACAGTTCCTCACAACCCATAATTTGCATGAATTTAATATCACTTCCGGTTGTATCGGAAATACCTAGGTCAAGAATTTTGAATGGAAGCCAGTAGATATTTTCACGCCATTCGATAGACCAAAAAATTATCTTTTTGATGACATATCACAAGTATACATTTGTTTCTTAAATGGCGGCGCATTAGTAGACATTTTAGTACATAATGAAAAAGACAAATTCCAATGATTATTTCATTGACAATAAAAACAAGAGGGGTTGTGTGTCAGAAATCTACCTGTACATACTGAGTCACACATCTATAATAATTTTCAGAATTCAATGTACTATTTCCTATTTAAAATTTTCGAGAAATTTGAAAGAATTACTGAAAGGAATCCTGATTGGCGATGAATCCTAATTTTTGCGTTTCATTAAAACCCAATTAGAGTCTTGCATTTATTTATATACTACCTATTTTATTAGGTTGCTTGACGAAAATTCGATCGATGACATCACAGTTAAGTCATAAAGATTTTAGAAAAAACTCGAAAAAAAATAACGGCCATTTCAAAATTTTTAACTATAGCGATATTCAATTATTTTGTCCATATAAAATCTGAGTCACAAGGAACTATATAAATGGGAAACACTAGAAATACCAATTTTTTTATCATGACAATGGTCAACTCTTCGAACCGTGAAAGCGGCAATTATTGACCAATCAATGCTGTTTTCTTTCAATAATTCTAGATTGGAAACATTGTCATGATTTTCATTGAAAATGGGTTTATGCAATGCTTAATTTCTCTATTCGTCCTGTGCTATTAGGTTCTACAATTATGTTGTGAACTCCTGACTTCAATTCTGTTTTGTCTAAAGGGGCCATTCAACGGCGCGTGGAGTGGCACTCCTGGCGCGTGAACTGTGAAGTGCCGCGCCGATGCGTGTCTGTATACCCGCGATCCAACGGCCTGTGGATTGACAAGTCGGGTGTGGCTCCGAGTTCGCGCTAAATTGAGTACTGAACCTGAAAAAGGAAAGATTTCGCGCCTGTCTATACGCCCAGTCTGGAGTCTAGCCACTCCGCACGTGTGTCCTTTGAAGTGTGTAGTTTTTACCGACAGTCGACGGGACCAGGCGCGCGGCGCGAAAATAGACGCGCCGGACCATTCCCACGGCGCGTGAACTGCCAGTTCACGCGCCGGGAGTGCCAGTTCACGCGCCGTTGAATGGCCCCTTAATAGATTCATCAATTTTTATCCAGATTGGTAAACACTTGAAACTAAGTCTTTGATAATGTTGTGAAGTTCTTTTGTGTACTTGACATGAAATGGTATCGAAATTAATTACGAGTTTCTTATTTTTTCTTGTGAAAATGTAGAATTTCATCAAATTATCAACTATTTCGTAACTATATATTGACTCTAGTCAAAGACAATATAAATAAGTAATCTTTCTGAATTTAATGGTCTAAGGAAATTTACTGGTTTTTGCACGAGAAAATTTGAACTTCTTAGTCATTTTATGTTGATAATCTATATCTTTCCTACATCAAGTTATGATGTATCATCAATCAATAATAACGAAAATAATAATAAATCAACTTGATTCGAGAAAAATTTAAAGCCAAAGTGTCACCAATTAATCTAACTTAACCGACTAACATATCTTATAAACTAATAACAATATTATGTCTTCTTGAATTATCTCTACAAATCGAATCCAGAGTTGCCACCCTTTCTAGTCTCTCCAAACCCAACAAATTTAATTAATTTCTTTTTCATGTAATATTGTTTCATCAAATAAGAGTTTCCCGCAGGACCACCCTTTGCATTTAATAGGTATCATCTAGGTATAAGACCCATCATGAAATCATTAAAGTTAGAGAATTCAACAATAAATATAATTCCTGGGAGTAGATATGAAGGTAATTATTGTATTTTTTTTTTTCAAAAATCTAATACTGAGGTCCAGGCGAATACACATGCAGCATATATTATGCGATGAACTCTTTTCAACATATTTTTGTTGGTTTGAACGTTATTTCTTAAATATAGCCTGAATAATATAGGACACGAAAGGATTTGTCTGATATATGGGACGTACGACCTCCGTTTTTGACAAAAAGTTCTATACTACTGAATTTATGGACTGCGTTCTGAGGAAATATCGTCAGATATTGGTTTCTACAAGACATGTTATGAGCATTCTTGAAGACCATAAAGATTTATTATCTGAATGTGCGATGAAAATATTATTTGTTCAACAACGTTTGTTGTTTCTACTATCGTGAATCGTATATCTTTTATTTTCGTGACTTGAAGATCGATATGACTTAAAAATGAAAGAAAATTGAATCGAATACAATTGAACTCTTTATATGTTATCTTGAAGAACAGTCACTAACTTGTATGTTCTGAATAGCACATCGTTTAAATGTCCTTCTAGAATCTAGACTATAGCGAAACTTATATCGTGGTTTGTGAACCAAAGGTAATAAGAATCTGTATGTAGGTGTAAAAAATACCATGGATTTTCAGGCCGCATCTATTTAGAATAATTCTCGAAAATGCATTTGGAGGGCATGGAAGATGATTCCACTTCCCAGAATATATAATTATGCAGGGTGATGTAAATTTCATAGTACACTATTGTCAAATCGGAATCGGGGAGAGATACGAAGTAGGTTGAATTACGAAAACGATGCGATTTTTTAATGTTCATCTCGAATATCTGAAGAAAACGAGGATATCATATTCACTGAAATATCCTGAAAAATCTAAAAATCTTTTTTTTTTAGTAATCGATAACTTTTCAACTATTGCTGTTAGGTATTTGAAATTTCGTATACCTACTAAAGTTTGCATGCTGAAATCAACGGTGATATAAAAAACAATCTAGATTTGATGATATCTAAGCCAACTGTGATCACACAGTCACACCATTTATAGTATAGATCATAAAATTACACCAAATCATCGAAAATATGAACTATAATATATATGCTGTAGCATCAATGATTCTAGATTGATTTAATGTCATAGTAAAACGATACAATAGACAGAAGTTTATACGCAAGTCTATCTGCACATTAATATCGCGAGCTGGTGTGTAATTCCGATTTTATTGTGGAACATTTATCATCAGTGTCAAGTAGGTTGCTGCCAGAATTACCACTTATATTGATAGATATAATTAAATGGATAATATATCTGTTATTTTGATATCATCTGATGTCGAATTAAATAGTGAATGATATGTACCTACGATGTATATACATAGTTGCTTTCGAAATTCGACACGTGCCAGCCAAGTAAGGAAAGCGGCTGTCACAATGTCCAGTTCTCAGTGCTTGATGTCATAATATGAGGAAATCATAACTGTCAATTTCACAGTTAGAAGACTACAACTTGAAAAATACAGTTTATTTCAGAACAATCATCAGTGACGCTGCATGGTTTGCAATAAAAAATTGTACAATCAATTCAATACAAGAGTCAACCCAACGGAGAGTTGCACTCTAGCACCTTAGTTATTGAGTTTCACATAATTTTTGTCCCGTTTAGTGAAAATATCTGGAATTTTGAGCCTGGCAGGTCTCGCATCAACTTGTTATTTTTTATTTTTTCTGTTATTCCGAATACATAGATGAATTGGCAATTTTATAACCTATCCGATGGTGTGAAAATTCAATATGGCTACCATTAGAAATATCGAAGTTGGTTTCGATATCTTCGAATCTAGTGTGCCTAGATTTTTTTCTTATCACCGTTTATTTCAGTATGCGAACTTTATAGTAACTATACCAAATTTCAAAATCATAGCAGCAATATTTGAAAAGTTATCGATGAATATAAGAATCGATGACTTTTCAGGAACTACATAAGGTATTCCTGATGATTTCTTTTGATATTCAAGATGGCCATGCAATTGCGCATCTTCTTCGTATATGATTTAACGTAGTTCGTATCTCTCTCCGTTTCCGATTTGACAATAGTGTAACGTGAAATTTGCATTACCCTGTATATAAGACATGTCTACCTTATCGTACCGCACTCAGTTATCTGCACTATCTCTCGCTTAGGT
The DNA here is from genome assembly GCA_029955515.1 of Chrysomela aeneicollis. Taxonomy (NCBI): domain Eukaryota; kingdom Metazoa; phylum Arthropoda; class Insecta; order Coleoptera; family Chrysomelidae; genus Chrysomela; species Chrysomela aeneicollis. The sequence goes on along the minus strand of JARUHQ010000009.1, from coordinate 5,212,333 downwards.
TAATTTTCCTGAATGGAATTCATGCAAATGCAATTATAAATGATACGGGACAGATGCTGGCAATGTGCTATGAGAGCTTTATAAAACTTGGAAAAAAATCCAGTCTGCACCACTATCGCAATCCACCTAATTACTTTGATAAACGATGGCTTCGTATACAGCCCATATAGGATGTCCTTGAAGAAAACGCACTTGATCGTTGAGGTGAAAATAATTCATCAACTATAGATTCCAGTGATTGAATAGGTGATATTCTGGAAGATTTTTTTTAGCGAGGGATTTGGCATTGGGAAACCCGTTTGCCACAGAAATTCACTTCTGGAAGATGCGAATGCAATTCACTTGTTAGCAGAATATCGCCCCTCTTGAACATGAAGTAATTTTGAATGTTATGGAAAGTGCTATCCACATAAAAATAATGAAATTATCGGAAATATCAATTTTATTTCGTAAGGAGTTTGGCCGAGAGTTTAGCACGCCATCAGTGGCTCAGTTCCTAGTTCCCCAATATCGATGTAACTTTTTTGTTTTCGGAGAAAATAAAATGAAATTTGGAGGATCCGTTTAATGCATGAAACTGTATTAGTTGACAAGTAACTCAATGTCAGGAAAATTACAATTTCACCGGAAGTGAAATGAACTTTCGATTTTTAAATGGGACACCCGGTATATTTTAAGTTTATTGTCTCCATATGACATTCAGAATACAACCATGAATCAATTGTTACTATTTATAACCAGTTTTTTTTTTCATAAAAAAACTGTTATTCTAGAGGGCTTACGTTCAAATAACTAATTTCAGTCCTAAAATGTTTGTGAGAATTCAACTTTACTGTTTTCGATCATAATGCTTCAGCTATGTGAAATTTGATTTTGAAATTTGTATTACTATTTTTATACGTATGGAAAAGTTGAAATTGTTTTTTTGAAAGAAAAAAAGCACTAGTGTTGATTTAAAAAATATCACAACGGTCGCATGAATTGATAGAAATCATTAGGTAAGTATATTGTGAAGGTACTCACTGTTAATATATAAGCGTTCTCAAACCAAATTCAAATTATTTATTGAAATTTCTGTCTCGTTTCGAATTATACCGAGAATCCTTTATCTATTAATTTCAATGTGTCTGATACATAACCTCTGAATTCACTTTAAAACTGGAACCTATACTCTTTGCTGGAACTATTTCGATGTTGATGACAGCGGGTGAGATCATTCAAAAGAGTACGGCTACAGTTTTATGTGCGGCTTGCTGCTTGCATCAGTTTGATATCACAGTATCATCAAAGAGAAGATTCTTTGGTATCACAGATGTTTGCAAGGAGTCAAGGACGCACTAACTCGTACGCGCTTGCGCACTACGTACTTCTATGGTTCTGTATGCCTGGTTGCGTGATTATTGGCGCTAGCAGGTGTATGATGTCAAGTTTGTTTATGTACGCTGGTGTCAATATCAATAAAATTTGTCCAAACTAAACTAACTCTTTCAATCAGTAATTCACATAATGAGGAATTGTCAGAGAAGTATTCAAATATCATCTTGAATATGGAAATAAACAATACTTGATATCGAATCAAAACCACCTGAAATTATAGAGGCAACTCGAGTTACATTTTTGACAAGACCTCTCGCGAAATGAAAATATTCGGAGTCGTAGGAAAAATAGTGTACAAAACTCCTTGGAAAGTGCATTTCCTTCACTCGTTACGTTTCCGCGCACTCAGTGCTGAACGACTACTTTTGTAAAATATGTCACTTTCCACAATTGTTGTGTAATATACTATTTAAATGACCACAAATCCTTAATGTACCAACATTTTTTCCTGATATGTCGATAGCAATAAATCCGTGCAGTAAATAACGATTTTGAGAGTATATATCTTTGAATTGGGAATAGCAAACCTTGCATCATTCAGTGCATTGAAAACACAACAACATTTTCGAAGAAACCTAGTCGTGAATGTTCAGATTCTGTCATGGCCTGAAAAATAATTCCCATACCACTTTATCCATTGCATGAAATTGGTCTAACGTAGTTAAAGTACAAAATCGTGGTATGCACTCTATACATACTTATATACAATAAACCCTGAGAATTATAGCACTCAGTTCACAGCAATGAAATAAATCAGCGAATTAAAAAATGGAAGCTCCATAGCAGTAAGATTTATAATGTCTGCTCCTGTTTTATTTATTTTTAGAGCAGGGAAAAAAGGAGCGAAAAATGGGCGCAAACAAGTATAGAATATCAACTGGACGAATAAATTATACAGGCTTTTAGTATGAAGTTATTTTTTAATGACTGCGATTGTTATTTATGTTGATGTATTATCATTGGTAACATTGATGATTCTTCCTATATTTTCTAATGATCAACTACTCCGTGCTGATCAATATCTAGTTGTTAACTGATTGCTTAGATATTTAATATATTCACTGAATATAATAAGCATAACAATAATAATAGATCTTTATTTTCCAATAGTACATATGAGGAAAAAAGCCGAAGATCAGCTGGTTCTGTCATTCGACACAACCTCTGTTTTTCATCTTATGAGCTCTAACAAACAAAGAAATAATTATAATTATACTCAATAATAATAATTATAATCAACTGATTTTAGGTTATAATGATAAAGAAAAAAATTAAATATGTTATTCCTGTTAGGTAATGAATATAATAAACTGATAATGAAAACTAATAACTAACTAATACTGAATAATTGTCATATCCATAGGCTTTGCGGAGAAGATTATCTTGCTGCTCAATAATCACATTTTTAATAATTGCACAGCCGACATAGACTTCCAGTTCCTCACTGATTGAGTTATAAACTCGCGTTATTTGATATGAGAAGGACCGTTTAAACTGTTCAGTTCGGTGAGCAGGTGGTATGAGTCTTCCTCTGTACCTTATATTGAGAGTATGTACCTATATCTGACAAGGAAATTCCTCAACAATCCCGCGATAGAGACACGCGGCATGTTATAATTGCCGTTTTGACATATTCAACCATCAGCCAGTCTCCCGCTATTTGTAGGAAATATTTCTTCTACTTTTATACCGTGAATCAAGCGAAGGCGGTTACTTTGTACTGCTTGTATTCGCCTTTTATCTTCCGAATCAATGCATGGACCATAAAATGCACTTCCAATATTGAACCTGGATAGGACTAGCGAATCGCATAAAATAGTTTTTACTTTTTTATTTAGATATTGTCTATTTGCGTATATTATTTTCATATTTATATAGGCAATGCTGATGCATGTCGTTTGAATTTTTAATGTGAATCCATAATTAGACCTAAATTTTTTGTGTATTCAACTGGAGCAATTTGACATCCATCTACATTAATTCTCACATCATCTCCAGGATTTCTGGCATTAACAACTAAGACGGAAGGTTTACTCGCATTTCTGTGAAGTGAGTGTTGTTTAGAGGTTTTAATAATTGCCGTGCTCATTTCGGAGGGATAGAAAGAGATATGTAACTGCGTATCATCAGCATAAAGATTCACCTTAGAATGAGATACTGCATTCCCGAAATTTGCAGTGTATAAAATGAATATCAACTTAAAATCAACATATTTCATCTCACGTTTATTAATTGATCTTCATAAATTGAATTCATCAATAGATAGGTACTGATATACAGGGTCACTCACGGTCGATGGTACCTTAGACGTTTACGGAGAACGGGACGTAGGATTATTCTGAAAATTTGGTTTATTGGGTAATCAGTTTTGTTCTATCGATCTAAAATGCTTTCAGCGTTGCGGCGTTGCTGCTTCTATCAAAAAGTAGCAACAACTTTGTTATTTCAAATAGAACACCCTGTATTTTATTTCATTTTTAGATTTTTCCTGAAGAGCTGATTTCGTCGATCTATCATACTTGGGGTATAGCGCGAAATATTACAGAGATATAGGGTGTGAAAAATCGAGATTTTTCAACTTTAGGAATTTTTTGTGTCGAAACTAATCATTTCTGCTCAAAACGGCTTACATGTCCCTATCTTAACTTTTCATTTACTATCTACTGACATTTAATAGAAACAAATAGAGGATGATGCAAAACTCAAAATTTTGAACCACCCGTATTTGTTTCAATTAAATATCAATCGATAGTAAATGGAAAGTTGAGATAGGGACATGTAAGCCGTTTTGAGCAAGAATGGATAGTTTCGGCACGAAAAATTCCTAAATTTGAAAAATCCCGACTTTTCACACCCTATCTCTGTAATATTTCGCGCTATACCCCAAGTATGATAGATCGACGAAATCAGCTCTTCAGGAAGAATCTAAAAATGAAATAAAATACAGGGTGTTCCGTTTGAAATAACAAAGTTGTTGCTACTTTTTGATAGAAGCGGCAACGCCGCAACGTTGAAAGTATTTTAGATCGATAGAACAAAACTGATTACCCAATAAACCAAATTTTCAGAATAATCCTACTTCCCGTTCTCCGTAAACGTCTAAGGTACCATCGACCGTGAGTGACCCTTATATGCAATAAGATATAGAAACTGATATTTGTTTGAGACAAATACTAAACTTTGAAAACAAAAATAATATGCAAATTTTTAATTCTGATTATCTCTTTTTTATATATATGAAATAATTAACACCTTTTGATGAAATAATTACCTCGGGTCCTTAAAGCATCCATAAAAAAAGCTGAAGATTATTTTCAAATCTCAAAACCTAGTATACAGAAATACATTGAATTATCCATGTATCTATACTGATGATTCACAGGGTGGCTGGAATTCGAGCCTCATCATTGGAATCTCGTATAAACTGTAAGAGATACAGGGTCGGTTAAATTATGGCAAAGTTACGCAATTTGATGCCTAACAAAATGCCGATCTGAAACTTGGAAAACAAATATGAAATCCAACGTTTCGTCTTCTAGAAACCATCATTAACTTATTTTTTTTAATACGGACCTGGATTTTTCATTTAATTTTTTGCGAGATTTTTTGTTACCTTTGGATAGCCCTAAAACTATGAGCTTTCACAAATTTTGGTTTTCAAATGTTTCGATGACAAAAATTGACAGTTTCTCTATTTTTTTAAGTATCCAATCCGAAACCATTTTTAAAACATTATAATTCATCAGTAATATAACTAAAGAACGCTTATCAGCACCTAATCACTGGCAATATTTCAATGAAACCCCTCACCCATTCACTGCATAATTATTATGAAACTGAACTTCTGGCGAAATAATATCTATTATTTATAATACTCTCAGTCAATTGAGTCAATTGATAAAAACTATGCTCGAATGATCCCCCTTGCACCCATAGGCATTTTTGTATGCGTCTTTGCAAGTTGCCCGTAAGCTCGCGATGGATCATTCTTCCTCTAGCAGCTAGCTCGTAGGGTTGTTATTTCAATCATTAAATTTTGGTGTAAGATGTTTAAGTTCCATGGAATATCTTTAAATAAATAGTTCGTTTTTCATATCCCAATCAAAAATAATCCAGCGGGGATAAATCGGGGCTCCTTGCAGACCAGCGCACCACCCCATTGTTTCCATTCTATTGATTGGAAAATGTTTCATATGCGAGTTTCTATTAAACACTTTGGTAAATTCAAACCATATCACGTTTTTCTGAATTGGAAAACACCATTTTTGATCGCACAATTTTTTTATATTTTATAGATTTTGGGCTTTCCAAAGCTAACAAAAAATGAAATGAAAAATCCTGGTCCGTATTAAAAAAATAAGTTGATGATTTCTAGAAGACCAAACGTCGGATTTCAAATTTGATAACGCTACCTTCTAGAGAAGTAAAATGGCCATGATGGAGTGTTATTTATATCGATTAATTTCTTCAAATAACGTCAGAAAAAATTAAAAATGGATTCATGAAATTTCGATTTTTTTCGGATATTTCCGAGAGTATTCAGAGTTTTCCAAGTTTCAGATCGGCATTTTGTTAGGCCTCAAATTGCGCAACTTTGTCATCCGACTCTGTATATCTTACGGTTTACGAGATCCCAATGATGAAGCTCGAATTCCAGCCACTCTGTACATATTATATTTAGTATAGTGATTTTGTTAACAAGAAAAAGATTATTCACATACCTATCTATTGAAAGATTTGTGTGAAATTTACTGATGATACGAGATCTGAGTGCATGATTTTTACTTTTTTTTTTATTTGAATTTTTATTGATAATTTCAATGATGGTTGAAAGATAGATGAGAGTGAAATAGAGATATCGCACGACACAGTCATACCTATAAGAACGCAATGGTTTTGTGTCAGCTGAACATCAGGGTGTGAAATTTTCGATATTTGTATCCAGAGAAATCCAGAGAAATTTCAATTTTGCTATTGAAGACTTATACATCAAAAGCGACCCGGTAGAATTATGAAACATGGTTAGAAAGGGAAGAAACCCGTTCCGACCAAATCATAGAACTAAGAAAGAAAGAAAGAAAAATCTTTATTAACTCCACATGGACCTTACATAAGGTATAGAGCATGTCATATTATATAATTTTCATGAAAGATTCATATTATGAATAAATTATGCGTCATTTACATATAAAGAATAAAATGGACATATAAACATACATATAAATGTAGAGGTTTTCAAACTAATTTAAACAGTAATTGTGAGAATAAGTTAACAGACAAGTATGACAATAAATTAAAAACTGAAAATTTACAGTTGACATTGGAGAAAACATTTTAAATATCAGAAATCAAAATTCTACAGTAATTTCACAATGAGAAACTATTCTAATCAAAAGAGTCACAGAAGAACTCATTTAGGTAGTAGTATGCTTTGCGGAATAGAACAGATTTTAATTTTGTTTTTAAAGCTTTGGTTTCTAGTGTTTTTAAGTGGATGGGTAATTTGTTCCATATTTTTTTTATTGAATACTCTACATTTCTTTGCATAGATGTGCATCTAGGTATTCCATATGTCAATGTGCCTGTTGTTCTTGTATTATAGGGATGTTTATATATACTCGTTTCAAATAGATCATAATTTTTCTTTATGAACATTGTTGCTATGATTTCCATTTAAAAAATACAACTTTAGGCATTTACTCGAAAAAAGGTACCTTGAGAATGTGTTATTTATCATCTCTTTACTTTACTCACAACCATGTTATTCACATGTGTCTTAAAATCGAAAAATCGAACTTTTGTGAGATCCAAAATGCGATATATTTTAAATAAATACAGACTTTTTACCTACATACAAAAATCGAGATTTGCCCACCCTGTACCTGTTGTAGTTGGGATACGACGGTTTGATCCTTGATTTCATAATGCACGAGCAAAATAGAAAGTCATCATCTCATGTAGATATAATGGTTTTACAGAAAGGTCTGATTTCATTCCATATACCGAATCAAAATGGTGAATGAGAAATCACACAGTATAAGCCTTTTCTTATATCATCCGCCAGCTTCAGATGAATCAATCAACCTACTTCTCCATTAATGTTTGTCCCATCATCAGAAACCCGCATAAATTGCTCGTCAGCTAAAATGAGGAAAGCGATGAGCGCATCTCTGTTGCCGGATAAAGTTTTTCCAAAGTCACTCGAGGTATCTGAGTAATTACTCCTTTATTATCGTCTTGATTATTATTTGTTCCCCCAGTTTGGAATCCGGAGATGGCTTTATTAGGATTTAATGATACATTTCCTCGAACCAGACTTGGCTGCTTGCGTCGTTCTTTCGCATTGTCTCTGCCGCTAGCCTTCTAATAGGTTTTGGGTTTTTTTGGTGGCTGATTTTTTTATAGAATAATAATGAGGATCATTATATACAGGGTGACTCACGTTCGATGGTAGGTTAAACGTTTCTGGAGAACAGGACTTAGGATTATCATGAAAATTAGATTTCGTGGGTAATAATAATAATAATAATAATAAATGCTTTTATTGACTGCAATCATGGTTACATAAAGATGTAGCATATGTAATATATCATGTGCAGTCAAAAGGCAGAGTTAACGCTTATTCATTCCTGGGGGGACTGGATAAGCATTCTCTTCCACTCAACCTACACCTACACAAAAAAAAAATTTACCTATCTATATCTATCTATACACAATAGTTTAGGTTACGCAACTTATCAACTAGGTTCAATGCAAAACAAATCAAAATTTAATGGTGTCAGTAAAAAGAATAGCTTTGAGTTTTCTCTTGAATATGGGTAGTTCTGTTTTTTTTATTCCATCGGGTATCCTATTGTACAACCTGGTTATCATGTAACTGAAAGAAGACCGGTACAGAGCTGTAGTGTGAAGAGGGGGAGTCAACCGATATTTAAACCGTACATTGAGGTTATGGACATCTGTTCGAAAGGTGATCTTATTATAGAGATATGCCGGTTTTCTAGATAATATTATTTTATGATACAAACTGCAAGAATATAAGACGATCCTTTTCTGTATACTAAGCCATCCAATACCTTTCAGATAATCAGTGATATGGTCTCTTCTACTCAATCCACATATTAGACGAACGCAAGAGTTCTGAACTAATTGTAAACGGTGCATATTTGACTTCGTTATAGCATGACCGTAAATGACGTTGCCATAGTTTAGATGAGAGAGTACAAGTGTCTCACACAGCATTATTTTACACTTTTTATTCAACACACTCCTGTTAGAATAAATGAGTTTCAAATTACAAAATGCCCGTTTTATAATCATATTAATGTGCTGATTATATTTGAGTGTCGAATCCATATGCAGACCAAGATTTTTTGTGCAATCCGTATATGGAATTTTTGCATTATTTATCCTAATATCAAGTTTATCTAGATTTCTTTCTCTTACATGCTTCCTACCGAATAGCATAAAGCATGACTTAGAAGGATTGATATCAAGGCAGAACTTATTAGAGATAGTTAGTATAGTGTCCAAATCATTATTGATCTGTATGTTAGCAGTTAAAATTTCGGATTCAGGAAAAGATAAATATAGTTGTGTATCGTCTGCATAGAAGTGACTATCACAAGATGTCTATCGTTTATGAAATTCGTGAGTGTACAAAATAAACAATGTTGGACCTAAGATAGATCCTTGTGGTACCCCACTTTCGACCGCAAGAGGATCTGAAGTATTATTATCCAAGAGAACAGCCTGGAAGCGGTTTGAAAGATAATTTTCTAGCAGCGCAGCAGCTCCGGCAGAGAAACCAACGTGATGCAAAATTGATAGAAGCAGTCTATGATTGATTCTGTCGAAGGCCTTTGAGTAGTCTAGGAGAATCAAAGCGGTAAGTTCATTTTTATCTGATGCTCTCAGTATATCATCGGTTACTTTAAGCAGAGCCGTGGTGCAGCTATGATTAGCTCTGAAACCGGACTGATGTAATGGTACCACGTTATAGGTTTCTAGATGGGATTTTATACGTGATAGAAGAATTTTCTCAAATGGCTTCGACAGGGCGCACAAGATACTTATCGGCCTTAGATCTTTGTAGTCAACTGGGTTGGATATCTTCGGAATTGGCAATACAAATGATTTTTTCCATATGGTAGGATATAAACTGTTTTTTATGCAGAAGTTGTAGATGTGACAAATCAATGGTAATATAACCGGGCACGTCCGAAGTATCATTTCTATGCTGATTTTGTCAATGCCAATGGCTTTTGATTTTATAGATAGAATAGCTTTATAGATTTCAACTTCGTCGGTATAATCAGTTTTGTTCTATCAAAAAGTAGCAACAACTTTGCTATTTCAAATCTAACACCCTATATTTTATTTCATTTTCAGATTCTTCCTGAAGAGCTGATTTCGTCGATACATCATACTTGGGGTGAAGCGTGAAAGATTACAGAGATATAGGGTGTGAAAAATCGAGATTTTTCAAATTTAGGATTATTTTGTACCGAAACTATCCATTCTTGCTCAAAACGGCTCACATGTCTCTATCTCAACTTTCCATTTACTATCGATTGATATTTAATTGAAACAAATACGGGTGGTTCAGAATTTTGAGTTTTGCATCACCCTCTATTTGTTTCTATTAAATGTCAGTAGATAGTAAATGAAAAGTTAAGATAGGGACATGTAAGCCGTTTTGAGCAGAAATGAATAGTTTCGACACAAAAAATTCCTAAACTTGAAAAATCTCGATTTTTCACACCCTATATCTCTGTAATATTTCTCGCTATTTCGCAAGTATGATACATTGCCGAAATCAGCTCTTCAGGAAGAATCTGAAAATGAAATAAAATACAGGGTGTTCCATTTGAAATAACAAAGTTGTTGCTACTTTTCGATAGAAGCGGCAACACTGTTTTGATGAAAATATTTTAGGCGGATAGAGCAAGTTTGATTATCGACGACTACAAATTTTCGAAATGATCTGTCTTTCTGTTCTCCAGATACTTCTAATGTTCCATCCACTGTGAAACACCCGGTATAGAGACCTTCTACAGGTTTTTACATTTCATCGGGGGGAACTAAAAAGGGTTTCCGAAAAACGTATACGAAAAACGTAGTTAGGATAAATGTATTGCCGATTTCAAATCGTCATCGTCACTTCAGTCAAAGCAAGTCAAAGTTTACAGAAGCAAAGTTTACAGATCCTTATTATCATCATCATCACCATGAAATCATTTTTATACTTCATGAACTTGCAGTCACTTTTGACGATTTGTACATCCCTCAAACATTCATCTCGTCGGCTTTTACTGTTGTTGATGATACTTGAATTACTTTGTGGCAATAATAACATGTTCTCCAAATATCAAATCGATAGCTTCTTGGTTCAATATAGATAAGAATGCAATACAAAAAATGTATGCGAACCTCAACTCCCCGTATATTGAAAACCAGTATCTCTACGTCGAAACGAAATAAAACGTGTCTATCAATTGCTGAAGTAGGACAAGTGAACCTTTGAAATATACAGTGTCCGCCATAAAGTTGGCTACATATGGAAAAAAATAATATTGATATTTCTGAAAAACTCTAATGGCGGTTTGCTTTTGCATGTCTGACAACTAAAAAATTCGTTACGACTTTGCACATATCACGTGAACTCAGATTTGGCGGAATTTTCAAAAAAAGTTATAAGTGGTGCCAAAAATGGGTCAAATTGACAAGATATCAAATGTTATAGGAAACATGTGCTTGGAATCCAACAAGGAACCCATATATCAATCAATTTCATATTGAAAATAAATATCAAAAATACAATTTGTATTTCTCTACCCTCACTAAGAAACATTATACATTCTTGTTTTATCTGAAAACAGCTTCAATAACCTAAATCACATACGGCCCTCATCTCATCAGTGCAGGGTAGTAGAAACCGTGAGATCTACACTCGTAGCGTTGCCTATCCCAATGCATTTTCGTCGCGTCTATTCGACCGCACTGAGCCGCGTTCCAATAGACACTTGGAAGTGGCGACACCATGCGGCAGAAGATAGTAACACCCCAATCTCCCAAGTAACATAACTTGGAAGTGGCTGAGAGCTCGACCAAACTAATGAATGAAAAATGGGAAAGCCATGAATTGGACAAAAAAGAAAATAGTCTATCCAATTAAAAATATCAAACATAATTTTTTTTGTGGTTTGGAATCAAAACAAGAGTTTTTTTGCCACAGACTTTTCTTTATTTGGTTACACTGTTATTTTTTCCTTGGACAAAAATTCCAAAATCGTTTTGTAAGGGGATACATCAACTCCAATTTTGGCCAAATGTGCGGGAAAACACCCATGATTCAATTTCATTCTCGTTATAGTAGAGGAGTGAAAACGAGACATTTCAAAATTAGCTAGGTGCAGAATGTTCCGAGGAAGCTGAGGATGAATTGATACATAAGGGTTATTGGAAGAGGATACAAAGTCTTCCCAAAGTTTCTTTCAGCGTATATCAAACATAGTTTGAAATACATGTCTGGTGGACTACGAGCAGAAAACAACTACTTTCCTGGTAAATATAATTAAATGTTCTGCATGATATTTACCAGGAAAGTAGTTGTTTTCTGCTCGTAGTCTACCAGACATTCATTTCAAACTATGTTTGATATTTTTAATTGGATGGACTAATTTCTCTTTCAAAAATTTTTGTCAAATTCATGGCTTTTCAATTTTCCAAAAATGTATTATATTTGTCAGTAATGGTTGAGGAGTAAAAATTGTATTTTTGATTGTTTTTTTTTCAATCTGGTTCAAAATTGATACATGGGGTCCACATTGGATTCCAAGCACATTTTTCCGATGAAATGTCTCGTCAATTTGATCCATTTTTTGGCACCACTGACAACTTTTTTTCAAATTTCCACCAAATCTGAGATCACGTGATATAAGTCGTAACGGATTCTGTAGTTGTCAGACATGATGCAGAAACGAACCGCCATTAAAGTTTTTTTAAAATATCAATAACAATTTTTTTCACCATATGTAGCCAACTTTATGGCACACACTGATGTATATTAAATTTTGAGTGATTTGTTGAAATTACCATTTTTTTTGTTGTTGTTTGCATCTATCATTCCTCACGCGTGTTGAACGTTTTTCGTTTGCTTTTTGAAAAACAAAACCAAGGCTTGCAGTTGAGGAAGGCCTATTTTGATATGATGAGTCTTTGTAATATGCATGTCGTCGTACCTATAATATCAAAGTACCTATTTTGGAAATATCATAGTCGTAAAGTTGTTTCATCGTGTGTGTCCCGTTCCCAGGTACATTGTGATAAAAAATAAGTAACCTCTGAATGAATTTTTTGGGAAACCCATATATCTATAATTATTATGTCAACTATTAGTTGAACTCAATTAAAAAATAAATCGATTGTTCAATAAATGAATAAATCGATCAATCCTCAAATTCGTGTTAAGCAATCAAAAAGAAACATGAAGTTTCCAAAAATTAAGGCCGGCAAGGGCGGCTGTTGAAGATGAGTTCAAACTTATCAATGCATCGACTCAATAATAGACTTCATAACAAAATTATAACATGCAACACCCAAAAGCCACCGGGTTTTGAATTACCGCGTAAAACATAGTCCACGCTCAACAGAATCAGAACCCAACATGATAGATGTGCATACTCCTTATACAAATAGGCCAAACAACCATCTACTCTCTGTGATTGCGGAGAAACCCAGACCATAAAGACATATCACAGAGGAATAATAAGTTTTATAAGTTTATTCATAGAAAATAGAAAAAAGAAACAAACAGTTACTAAAACACAATTAAATTGACAACACTGTCCCCCGGGGCGCCACTGGAAGTCATAATTAACATTTAATTAGTGCTAACTGAGCGTCTTATTAAAGCTTACATCACTAGCAAATTTCAAGAAAATCGGTTAACGTGTCTTTGAAATATTAATAAAAAAAGTTTTTTGAAAAAAACTTTGACACCCTGTATTTTGAAAACCATGCACTTCCGGACATCAGTCTCTTATCTCAAACTGCTTGTCTATGTTTCCTCAATATGCCCCAGAAGTTTTTTTCAATTGAGAGGGGACACCCTGTATATATTGTATTTAAAAATTTTAATGTGTCCGACAGTCATACGATATATAAATAAAAACAAATAAATGAGAAACACCCACTTCACTATAATTACATTTGGCGCCCTCTGACTATTTGCCGTCGAAACTACACTCGTCGTGCTTATCTTAATTCTTATCGTTCGCCGCAAATTCTAATTTTCCTTAACGAAACAGACTTTTTTAATAATGGCGAGTTGGCATGTAGCGAACTCGGCAGTAGAATCGTTAAAGTTTAATTACAACATACTGATCCGGACCATTCGCCTTGGCTTGTCCGATATAGCCGGAATAAATGGAAACTGTCAAGAAAAGACCATTGGTGGAGCTCGAAATTGGTTTTGTTTTTATGTCCTGTTCGGGGTTCAGCAGAAATGAAGAAGCAACTTATGTAACAACAATTGAAGTACATAACAGATTGAGTAAAGTCAGATAAATGTGAAAGCTCCCAAGAACTTCGATATTCTGTAAAACCTACCACCATTCGCTCTTTTTCAAGCCAAGAAGAAGTGGTATTTTTTTAACAAGATACTCTTCTTCACTTCATAGGCTACTATAGTTCTTATTGAAACCAATGGTCGTCAATCAAATATTCAGACCCCCTTATTCAGAACGAAACAAAACTTGTAGATAACATTTCTGATGATGGAAAAAATCGTATACTTGCTAGTTTAATGTAACATTTATACAGGATCTAATATCCTTTGTCCCTGGGAATAATATTATTTACTATATCTTAATGTATCAATTTTATTTTGTCACTCAATCGTACCTATGCATGCATATATCAAAAGACATTTCTGGTTGGAGGAATGAATAATGTATTCAATTTCTATGATACGAAAGAGATGAAAATAATATTTCCTATCTTGGTTCTATAATGAAGTCATTATGAAACGCAAACTCGTATCAATATAACCTCTGTTTCGATACGCATTTTTTATTATTCGTAGGTTGGTACAATTGAACTGTCAAATGAAAGTCAGAAGAGTTAGGCCCAGATTACTTCTGAGAGATTTTGGATTTGGTGATACGAGCAGTAAAAAACTCAATGTTTTTATTGGTTAATTTTAATTTAGAGTGTGATTTGATTTCAACTGACCAATGAAAACGATAACAACAATGCATTTTTCACCGCTAGTATTGCAAAAATCAAAATCGCTCAATAGTAAAGTGGGCATTATGCTTGTGCGTCAGATTTAAAATTTTTCAATGTCATCGTTGTTACCAATCGAAGATGTTTTTGTTTTTTATCGATATTAAATCAATCTTCAACAAAAGACTTCAATTTAATGCATAATAGAAAAAAAATTGGATGACACACGTTTTATAAGACACGTTTGGATGATGCTTGAAAACAAAATCGCCAGCAAGATATTGAAATAATATATTGAATTAATCTCAAACTTTTGTCTATAAAATTATCAACATCATGTTGATTGTATTTCGTAAATGTGTTTGTTGTCGAGTTAAAATAGTTGAATTCTCCCAACCGTGTTCAAATTCAATCACTTTACTTCGATCTTCGATTTTATGGTATGGAAATTATATTATTTTCTGAATCATTTTTTCGTTTGTTTCAGGTATGATATTATTCACAGTGATAACAGTAAACCACGGATGTAGCAGTTTGGTAAGATTCTAGTATGAATATTGGTAGTTTGTTGTAGAGTCGTCTTTGTTTTAAATAGGTTAAGTCTGAGAACAAAAATCAGCACATCCCTATAAGGAAGTAACCGTAGACTTATGCAGCTGTTTTGAGTCTCAATTTTCAAGTTTCAGGTTTTGAATCATGAGAAATTCATCAACTAGATTTCAATAAAACCATTTATACGAATACACTTCCTAAGAAAAGTTGGCCATCATTTATCTCTTGAAACTAAAATACATTTCTGTATTTAAACTTGTGTGTAGTGATATAACCTAAAATGAGGAAGGTTGGTGGAAGTATCAAAAATATAGGTATGTTAGCTATATGTAGGTACTATTACAGCAAATACGTGATATATCGGGTGTTTCGCAAAAGTTGCTTACCTCTGTTTGTTTCTGTAAGTGAAATTCGGTGTGTATAGGTATACCCTAGGTGGTGGAACAAGTCCCATCAAAAGGCACTAGAAATATTTGTAGACTTCTGCCTTCTTGATTTTGTTGAATTTCAATCTTGGTTTAAAACACTATAGCAATACTTACACGACTTCATATGGATAGCGTCACGTCTGCTGATTCCGCATGATGAATATTAATTTTCACAATTTCTCAGTCATTTTGATTTTGTGTGATTCATATTTCAAGCCAAAACCACAATCATGAATGATCTGTCACTGTTACTTGAACGCAAAACCATAGAATACGGATATTAATAGAGAACTGAATTATTGACATTGATATCAAATGCGATATTAATGCCATCTTCGAACGATTAGTGAGATATTACCGGTGTTATATGATCTTCGCTAAACCAGTCTACAGGTTTTGACGAAAAACAAATGAAGAGTCGTTTCATCATATCTATATCCACCTTTGGTATACTTACTACATAAATATGCAAATGTTTTTTATTACTTCAGGTTTGACCAGGAATGACCATCATTTTCATATTTTGAATGAGTCATCCGGTATATTTCTGATTATTTCAAAAATTACATCGTGAGTAGAATGACACCCCATTTGTCACTTTTCGGCATTCACCTTCATAGAATTTTCAATTCTTATTTTCAATTAGGGAAAATAGTCTGAGGTATATCCTGAAACAAATCGCTTTTAAACTCAATTTTTCACATTTATTGGGTAAAATTTAATATACAGAGTTATCCACGTTTTAGTAACGACGTCCGCAACAATTTTTTCTGATGGAACACCGTATGCATAATTCAATTCTTGGAATATCAATTCAAAATATTTCACACAAGAAAATTATTCAGAATAATTCACGGAAGCACTACGATGGGATTCGTCAATGAAGACATGAACATATTTATGCATGACAATTTTGGCCTCATAATGTCCGGCTTCTTCGTAATAATTGGGACGATATGTATAACTATGAATCAAATCGAACCAATCGAATTGGGTCCATCCTTCGAAACAACAAACTTGTGTAGGTTTAGAAAATATCATCTATTTCCTCAGTTATACAACAATAGGTTTATAAATAAGCGGTTATAAGAAATAAACAAGAATTATTTTTCCTCCACTGATTTTCATTCGCAATATGAAGTGGACCGTGAAAATGCAATTTTATTGGTGGTATGTATGTTTCAATGTTTGTTTATCCTGTTATTCGCGGTGTACAAATGAACGAAAACTTGAAATGTTTACATAGAATTAGTTGGAGTCGATTTGTTTTTCAGGGGGAATATTAAATGCACTCATCGTTAGGTATTTTTTCTATTTTCACAATATCTGAGTGATTTCTTTGTGTAGTCAACATAAAAGTACAGAACTTGGTGGTATAATGCGAAAACATTTCAAAAAGCATCCATACTCGCATTAGAATTTGAATTATTCTTCACGAAAACGCGCCTATGTGTCCAATATTATAAGGTGGAAATTTGTACAAGCTACATACACGTAACTAATCAATCGAATGGAGAAAACTCTCTTTTGTGTAGACAATTGTGTTGAATAACAAAGCGCTATGGTTTTTATACCTTCATCAGTGCTTTAGTCGTCAGGTATGTACCAAAAGTTCCAGTTCGTAATTCCATTTTGTTTCTAGTGAAATCAGTAGGTATAGGTTTCGAAATTCTTGAACCACTAACATATCTACTAAACAAATGCGTGAATAAAGGTGTTTACCCTTCGGAATTTAAGCAATCTATTATCACACCCTTGTATAAAAAGGGAGATGCCACTATAGCTACCAACTACAGACCAATATCATTAGTCACACATCTCTCTGAGATATTCGAAAAAATCATCAAACTATGACTCGACTCATACTTACAAAAATACAAAATTCTATCTGATCGTCAGTTTGGATTTAGGGCAAATACATCCACGGAAGATGCAATTCTAGCCCTCACACAAAAAATCACAAATTCCCTGAACAAATCAAAGCCATGCATTTGTATATTTATAGATTTATCCAAGGCATTTGACAGTGTTAGTCACAATCTTCTTCTGCAGACACTGGGAGATATGGGAATTAGAGGGGGCTGCTTGAATCTCTTTCAGAGTTACCTCAAAGGTAGAACTCAAATGGTAAAGATTGGCCATGTAACAAGTGCTGTGCGAGAAATTGAATACGGAGTACCCCAGTGCTCGGTTCTTGGACCTACTCTCTTTAATATATATGTGAATGAATTGTTTTCACTAGAGTGTAATGGGAGTATTATCGGTTTTGCTGACGATACAGCCATTTTTTACGAGTCCGATAACTGGCTTTCACTAAAAAAGATCATCGAAAAGGACTTCAATATAATAATGAATTGGCTGAAACATAAGTTATTGAGTCTCAATATCGAAAAAACCAATTACTTACCATTCAGTTGCAACTCCACTAGCGCTCCTACTTTTGATAGGATCGACGTCAGTGTTGGATCAGAAGTTTTCAGTATACTACCTGAAACAAAAATTAAATACTTGGGAGTAGTAATGGATCCACATTTGAGATGGACATCCATATTCAGTATGTAATAAAGAAGCTGAGAACAATTTTGTATAAATTTAAAGTTATAAAAAGTATATTACCTTTACGTCATCTTAAAACCATCTATTACTCACTAGTTGAAAGCCATCTTCGTTACTCAATAACAGTCTGAGGAGGGACATCAAAAACACATATTCACCCATTGGAAGTAATACAACGCAGGTTCCTAAAATTAATATTTGAAAAAAAATCCCGGTACCCCACACAAGCATTATACTCCGAAGCGAAAATCCTTGACCTTTCGCAATTGTTTTTCCTACAGTCTTGTATTAAATACCACACATCGAAAGACAAAGATCAACTACCGGCACACAACTATGACACCCGTCAAAAAGACTTATATATTGCTCCATTGATGTTGAAAACCATCACACAAAAGACATATACATATTTGGCACCAAAACTTTACAACACAATTCCTGACTCAATTAAAGTTGTGCAGCCAATAAACCGATTCAAGAAATCCCTAAGAAAATTCATTCTCAATAATTCAGTAATTTGATTATTTAAAGTAACTACTATTCCCTATAGTGGAAGTGAAAATGTGATAATTTGTACTTGCTCCATATTCCTCATAATTTTTTTCTCTCTTTATTCTTTTTTTTAAAACAGATCTAAATATTATAATAATTGCTATATTCAACAGATCTAATATAAATGAGATGTTTGTTTGAATTTGATCTTACTTTGATTTTCTGTCTGAGTGAGTTTGTATTAAGTGTTATGTAATATGTATATCTTATGTTCTTATAATTTTTATATTTAGTTTTATATGTAGATACCTATGTTACTCTTCTTTTTATATTTACCTCATGTCAGTTTATGTTATTGCTTTTTGTTAGTTGTCTCTCGAAACAAGTGTTACACACTTATCGAGTATTCATTTATTCACTTTTTATCTCATTTAAGATTGTACTTTTCACATGTATTTATATATTAGTGGTGAATAAACTTATTATTATTATTATTATTATTATTATTATTATTATTATCATTATCATTATTATCGACAACCGTGGTTTGAAAAAATTTTCGTTATCGTATGTCATTTGAAACAAAATGATAGGTTTGCCGTTATTCCTGGAATTTTGAGAAAAATACCACACTAAATCCACTCCACAATTATTTTTATGACATTGCTTTATGTCTGCTACAACATGTTGGTGAATATATATGTTATTTATCAACTGATAAATTTTGTTCATTGTACTCAATATAGTATATAGAAATCTGTTGATTTAGGTATTGCAAGGTATTTGTCATTCGAAATTATGATGTTGGGGTTGCTACCACTTGGAGCCGTTTTTATAAACGAGTATGAATTTGGTTTAGTTGCTAGAGAACCAGTGATTTGATTGGCTTTTCAACAGCAACCGTGTGAGGTTCAGCTTGAACGCAGTTTATACTCGTATGATAACGGCCCCTAGAGGTGAGGTGTTCGAAATGTCATAACCAAAAAATATTTCATGAACATGACCATCACTATGCAAAATCTCATGTACTTATATGGAACTTGAGACAAAATCCATTTCAGTATGTAATCATGAATCTGGCAAGAAATGTGTAAATAAATACGTAATATGTCACGGCAAAAAAGCTTGTTTCGGCTTACCAAACTGATAATCGGAAAACTTACACCAACAAATGACGAGAATGCTCAGGAGACGATGAAATAGACTACTAGATTTTGGATTTGATACTCGACGGGCCTTTCATATTTGTTACCTTAATGTTGACAACCTTCGTCTTGGAGGTCCAGGAAGACTGATGAGGCAACCGGCCGGCACCTGGGAATTGCATCAAAACACCGCACTTTTCTTCAGAGAGCTTACTGTGATTTACGTCCACGAGACGGTATACGAAAACTGTTTATTACTTTCGGTAATCAAGGGTTTGTTTTTTGATTTGTTCACGAAACATTATATCGTAATTTTTATGTCGAGAGAGCAAATCGTCTCGGTACGAATGTATATGTTATGTTTAGTTTTGTTTCAGTCCGCTAGGCTCGTCTTAAATCTGAAAGGCATGACGCGAATAATACCCGGTGAGCCCAGTTAGTACTAAGAGAAGATTAATTAGAAGTGAAAACAAAATAAAACAAATTATCAACGATATCATCGCTATCAGAGCTTTTTTTTCAACTTAAATTGTTTAATTCTATATATTGAATAATTGCGTATGGACGCAACAGGATTAGTACTTTCGAATTTTGGAATAAAAAATAAATACGATAATATGATTATCAGAAATAATAAAAGTTTTTAATTCTCTAGGAGCATTATACAGTAGTACGGGAAGAACGTCAAGAACAAACAAACGGTAAATACATAAATAAACATAAATGAATGTAACTCACATACATCACATACATCACATATATTCAAATTCATTCTTGTTTGAATCAATATACTCGTTAACACTGTAGAAACAATTTTTCAATAGAAAATAGTTTATTTGCGCCATTTGAATTGAATAAAACTTAGATATTCTACAAGGTGGTGTAGTGTTGGTTTTGGAGCATGCAGATTTGCATGTTCAATCAAAGACGGTTGTCGATCGAATCTAAATATATTTCCCAAATTATTATAATAATCGAATTTGCTGAGTGGAGGTGCAATGCTCTTATTTGTACTTTGTTCGGTCGTTGGCATATATCGACCTAGTTTGAATAGTTATGTTTAAATTATGCTGAGTAGCACTACACCTCCCCCCTTACAATAAATAAAGTTTCACATGTTCTTTCTAAATCTAACTAGCCTATTATTATTAACAATTTTTTCTTGATTATTTTCCATTGCAATTGTGGAATTTACTCCATCTCTGGATATAATTCTGAATGGTCCTTTATAAGGAGATTCTAATTTCATTTTTGCGCCTTTTTTTAACATAACTAAATCGTTAATTTCAAAATTTGATGGGTTCGCATTTTTGTCGTAGTTATTTTTGCGTTTCTCTTTAGCCGTATCTAGTAATTCACTTGCTCTTTTGTGAGATTCGTGTAATCTGAACCTGAGTTCATTTGAGTAATCGTCTAAATTGTACGTAGGTGAAATTTGAGTAAAAAGGTTGTCTGGTAAACTAGCTATTTTTCCAAATACTAACTCGTACGGTGAATAATTTGTATCGCTATGAGGTGTGATATTATATGTGAATACAAAATATGGTAACCATTTGTCCCAGTCTGAGCTGTTTGAATAAGAATTTAAGTATTCGTTCAGTACTCTATGATTTCTTTCGATGCTTCCTAGAGTTTGATGATGATAAGGTGTTGAAGTTATATGTTTTATCTGAAAAATTTCGTTAATGGATTTTTGTAATGAATTCATGTATTCTGTTCCTAAATCTGTTTTTAAAATTTTGAAAATTCCAAATTTCAAAATGAATTCTTCGGTTAATGCTTTACACAAAGTGTTAGCATCTTTACTTTCTAAAGGTATGGCTTGTATGAATTTTGTCAAGTTACACTGTATTGTCAAAATATATCTGTTATTATTTTCCGTAATTTTTAATGGACCTACGGTATCAACTGATACTGATTCAAAACTAGACGATGGCGTTTCAGTTATACAAAGAGGTTCAATGGTGTGTCTAATAATTTTGTTTTTGTTACACTTTTCACAATTTGACACATATTTCTTTACCATTTTGAACATATTTTTCCACACGTATTTCTGTTTCAATTTGTTCAATGTGCGCTTCACTCCTGTGTGATCTCCTATTTTGGAATCATGATATTCTCTTATCAATTCGTTTTGTATATCAGGAGATTCAATTTTTTGTGGTGGATTATATAATAGAATTTTTAACTTTGGTGTGAACCTTTTATATAAATCATTATAAATTTGTTTGAATTCTGAGACATGCATGTATGTGAATATATTATCTTTTATAGTTTCTGAATATTCGTTCATAAGTTTCTCCAAAACACGACCTAAGTTGTCTTTCAGATTATCGCTTGATAACGAGACTTTCACAATTTTATCAAAATAAATGTTTGCCTTCAATTTCTTTTCTCTCAGAATATTATTATTATCATTCGCATTGCAAACTTGGAATTCCATTTTTATCACTTTGTTAATTTCTGTTAGTGACGTAACTTCCCAAGTTCCCAGTTGATCAGGCTGGTTCTCTTGAGTGTCTTGTCGGTTTTTTGAGTGCGGTTCTTTATTATTTTTCGTCATAGAACGCGTAGTAACTGCTACTGACGGAATCATTGCTTTTAGCATGTTCGAGTCTATGTTTATACGCGAAAGGGCATCTGCGTTCACGTTCTCTCTTCCGGGTTTGTATCGTACTTCGAAGTCATAGTCTTGTAAATCTAAGCGCATTCTCATCAATTTAGAAGATGGGTTTTTATGAGTAAAGAGTCCAACTAATGGTCTATGATCTGTTATAACTATGAATTTTTGTCCATATAAGTAGGGTCTAAAATAAGTTATACCCCAATGGATGGCTAAAAGTTCCTTTTCAATAATGGGCTTATTTAATTCGTGTTTCGTTAGACTTCTGCTTGCGTAAGATATTGGACGTTCTTTTCCTGGTTCACCTTGTGATAATATGCATCCTAATGCAAAATTCGAAGAATCGCATGTTACAATAAATGGTTTGGAAAAATTTGGATATTGTAGGGTGACGGGGTCAATTAATTTGTTTTTCAGAGTTTTGGAAGCTTTTTCACATTCGGGTGTCCAGTTGAATGTCACGTTTTTCTTCAAAAGTTTGTACAGTGGGTAAGCGATATCGGAAAAATTCGGTATGAATCTGCGATAGTAGTTCATAAATGCGGTGAAACGTCTAACATCATCAGCATTTTTAGGTGTTGGATAATATTTTATCACATCGTGTTTTTTTGGATCTGGGCCAACGCCTTTATCTGATATCAAATGTCCTAAATATGTTACTTCTTTTTGCAAAAAGTTACATTTTGTCGGATTCAACTTTAAATTATGTTTTCGGCATCTGTCAAATACTTTTATTAGGTTGGAGTTATGATGTTTGAGGCTACATCCAAAAACAATTATATCATCGACGTATAGAAATGCGTCCGCATCTAATCCAGACATTGCGATTGTTATCATGCGAGAGTAGCTGTTAGTTGATATGTTCAATCCGAAAGGAAGTCTTTTATATTGAAAATGACCGTTATTTGTTGAAAAGGCTGTGACATGTCGAGATTCATCCTCTAATTCTATCTGGTGAAAAGAACTAGTTAAATCTAGAGTTGAAAAGTATTTAGCTCGTCCCAATTGATCTAATATATCTTCGATATGGGGTAATGGAAATTTGTCTGTTATAGTTTTTTTGTTCAGTTGCCTATAATCTACTACTAATCTCCATTTTGACTCTCCATTGTCGGATTTTTTCTCAACTATTAACAATGGTGAATTGTAAGGACTAACAGAGGGTTCTATAATATCGTTTTCCAATAGATCAGAAACTTGTTTATTGATTTCATCCTTCTGAGATTGTGGTAACCTATAATTTTTTACATAAACTGGTTCATTGTCAGATAGTCTGATTTTTTGTTTATAAAAATTGTTAGCTTCGAGTTTATCACCATTTAAATAAAATATATCGTTATATGCTGTACATATATATCTAGAATGGATTCTGATGCGTCAGCGTCTGTGCTGTTGATTTTTAATTCCTGTAATAAACGAACTGACCTATCTTTCATGTGAATGTTATTGTTATTTGATGTCATACATACTTGGTAATCGGATAATGGATGCACTTTCAGTTTTGGGATTCTCATTGCAAAATCTTCACAAGTTGTGTTAATTAAGCGAATATGAGCAATAGCATTTTTTGGTACTATTGTATTACCAATGAATATTCCTTTTTCCACTTCCTGATTTAAAATTAGACTATCTTCAGTGAATATTTTATCCGTGGCTTGTATAATTTCTGTACGTGCGGGTATTTTTATTGTATTTATACGAGGTAGTTTCACTTTCATTGGAATCACGTGTTCTTCATCGTGGACGTAGATAGTTAATGTCCACAAATTGTAGTCTATTTTACAATTGAATTGTGACAAAAAATCACGACCTATTATGCCATCTGTTAATATCGGAAGATCATTAGTTACTAAGTGAAAATCGAATTGTATATTTCGACCATTTATATCTAAAATTGTTGTTGTAGTTCCAAGAGTTTCGATTTTATTTTCAGTTATTCCACCTATTTTGCACTTGTTTTCTGGATTGAAATCATGTTCAAGATTTATATTACTTATTTTACAAAGACTGATGTCGGCTCCAGTGTCAATTAAAAATGTTGTGATTTTGCGTGTCATTTCGCAGTAAAATTCTACGTAGTTGGTGTTGTTGGTAGTTAAGAAAATTAATTTATGTCCAACTCTCTCATTCTTTCTTCGCATTGAAAGAGTTGGTCCTGTTCGTTTCCCGATCGGGTTGCTTGATCAGGAGCTCTAACAGTATGAATATTATTAGTAGTATGTCCTCTACTTGAATGGAAATTATTATTTTCGCGGTTGAACGGTCTATAGGGCGAATTATTATTGCGAATCTGTCCTCGATAACGATTTCTATACTGATTCCTCTGGGGCAATCTTCTATTATGATATCTTTGGGCAGGATTATTGGTGAAGCTACTATTTCTAGTTTATATTTGGGTACGTGTTACGACCATTGCTTCTATTTGAGCGCGAATGTGATATGCGTTTGTGTTTCCTACAGATTGAGTTCCGTGCTGTTTAGAATTGGAAATTTCGGCGTCTAGCGCTATTTCAACGGCCTTGTTGAAAGTTTCTACCCTTGAAGCTAAAACTACTGTTCGAATTTCTCGATTCAGACCATTTTTAAAAACATTTAGAGCTTCTTGATCGTTTATTTTCAATATTATATTGCGAGCTTCGCTTCCTTGGGAGGCGATATGGATTTGGTTGAGTTCATTGATGAGAGATTCTATTTCAGCGGCGTACACAGAAATTGATTTGGCACCCTGATAGAGTTTACTTAATTCTGCATGAACGGAAGCTTGTGTTCTTCTCGGCTTGAAACGATCTAATATCTGTTTCTTAAGTTCTACAAAATTTGCTGGTGTGCCGATAATTGCATTTTTAGTCTTTCCCTTAAGTTTTATTTTCAAAATGAATGTTAAAAGTAAAGTCTTATTCGTATCATCTATCAAAGTATCATAGTAATATTCGGTAGAATCGATAAAATCGATTACTTTTTCGGGATCACCCATGAAATCTGGTATTATTTGGGAAGCTACTTTGAAATCGAATTCCATGTTTGCAGTAGCTTTTTCGTCAGTTTTTGCAGAAATATCTCGTAACTTTTGTAGTTTTGATTTGGAATCGTTAATTGTCAACGTTACCGAGTGCTTTATGTCGCTTAACAATAATTTATCTGCGATACTAGCTTTCTCTATCAATGCATTATATTGAGAATTGAAATTTTCTTCAAGTTCTATTATTTGAGCAATTTTCTGAAGTAAACTTTCTTCTTTATAAACTCTATTTGGACCACCTTTCTTAATTTTAGTGTAAATTTTCTCTATTTCGGCTTTCGTAGCTAATAATTGTTGATGAGATGGCATCAAGCATTGAACTTAAATATGTAAAATAAAATAAAGTAATCATGCATAGGTATAAGTACCTATATATACAGTAAAATTCAAAATATTCGAACAAAAAAAATAGATATGGGTAGGTACTCATCGAAATCCTTGGTAAATCCACCTGGAAGTCCTTTTAGGGCCTCTGGGAGTCGTTGTGGGGCTTCTGGGAGTCCTTGTGGGGCTTCTGGGAGTCCTTGTGGGGCTTCAGGGAGTCCTTGTGGCTTCTAGTAGTCCTTGACAATTTCTTCTGGCACTGCACTATGTGTCTCTGTTTTGTTCTTAATTCTTCACGTACTATTGCAGGTGACTATTGGTGGTTTATTGCTATACACTTGTGGTAGATACCTGAGCTCTGATGTGTTTCACTACACTGTCGGATATTGTTCTCTTGAAATATTTGGTATACAAAAATATTCCAATGCAGCAGATGAGTATAGCGAAGATAGTGATCATTGTACCGGCAATAATAAATGCTGAGGTGAGATGAGCATCGGCAATTCCTTGGTTGGCTTTGTTGATTTGATTCACTTGGATCTCGTGTGAATATCTTCTTTTGTATTCTGGTTTCCCATGCTGGTAATTTGATCGAGAGAATCACTTAATAATGTCTTTATGTTTAACACATTCAACACATAGTCTTGATCACTTGGTTATTGAAGTGGCAGGATCGCCATGTAGTGTTGGTTTTGGAGCATGCAGATTTGCATGTTCAATTAAAGACGGTTGTCGATCGAATCTAAATATATTTCCCAAATTATTATAATAATCGAATTTGCTGAGTGGAGGTGCAATGCTCTTATTTGTACTTTGTTCGGTCGTTGGCATATATCGACCTAGTTTGAATAGTTATGTTTAAATTATGCTGAGTAGCACTACAGTGGTCTGGTTAATGAAAAATGTCTATTCAAAGAATTCTTTTGTGACATCTGAAGTCTGAACCTAGGAGATGACGTATTGGTGAAATTTCATGGATTTCAAGTAAATGCGAGTAAAGTAGGAAGTGGCTTTATTTGAAAAGTGACAATGTCCACGATGAATAACTCCCTTCATTACTCTGATAACTCCAATAAAAGAATTAAAGAAGACAAATGGCTATAATAGACTTAATAAATAACATGATTCAAGAAAGTGAATCCTGACGTGAGCATCTCATTTCACCCAAATCCCACTTCCTCCAATTCTCATTACCGCCAATTCTCATTTCCCCCAAATCCCATATCACCCAAAAGTCGTACTTCCGAATATGCACAATCCAGAGTTGTCATGTCTTTACGCATAAATGTATTCTCCCTTTCATTACATTTGGCCCTAAATCACTGTTTCTCATTTCCCATTTGGTTCAAAGTCCACTGTGTCTCATTTGGCCCAAAAACCACAGTGTCTCATTTGGCTTAAAGACCAACGATTCTATCCTAACAATATTTTTTGAACGTCTTATCGAAAAGGTAATAAGTAATAGCCTTGTAATAGACAATTTCGCCGCTATCTGATTATTTTCTAGAATTAAGTTCAAACCTATTTAGTACTTTGGAAAAATGAAATTTTTTATTCATTATACTTGAAAACTAATGAGAATTATTTCGAGGATTTCACTTCAATGTTTCTCCATCTATTTTAGTTAACGAGGAGTTACCCTATAAATATTTAACCATCGAAATTTGCCCACATTGTACTTTTCGATGATCTGAGAGAACTTTGAATGTGTGTCATGGGAAGTATTTTCAGCGAATCCTCCCGTGGTGAAGCAACATTTATCCTGCAAAAGGGCTGTTGCATGAATCAAAAAATCACACGTCGACCAAATTGAAATCTGAGAGCACGATCAATAAATCCTGCCATTTCGATATCACCCTTATTGCCAATACCAATTCGGTGCCACTCGAAATTGACAAATAAACTGTGCGAAATGTTATTGGCCATCCGTTACGGGCTCACCTCTAAAGTATGCAGCTCCCAACAAATTGGGACAATTTGTCTGTGAATACAATGGGACTCCGTGTGAATTGTCGCTAACAATGGCCATAATGGATGCCAGAGTATCATTTTATCTGCGAGCATGATTTTGATGCAGCTCGACGCGACATCACTTGTTTTTATTATTGTGAAATCTGGAATGTTCCACTCACAATGGAACAATGCGTCGCAAATCCTGGCAGGCCGCTTATATTAGTTCCTGTGCGTTCCGAATAACGTTCCTCTGATGCTGATCACTGAACTCAAACAAGAAATGGAACGATAATGCAATTCAGCAGTTTTACTCAAAATTGAATTCGCGCATACCACGTGATCATATAGCAAAATTGAATGTGGAACATGCGCAGAAACCTTTTGCACAGGACCGGCACTACCAAAGATGACAAACTCAATAACACAGCTTTTTAAACAAAAGATAATTCAACAAGAACACAAAAACACAATATGATGCCGAAAACAGCTTGCTGTAAATCGAAATGGACAAGATTCGAGAACAAAGAGCAATCAAATACAATGTAAACAAACCTTATAGGCTGACGAGTGGGCTGACGCCAACTCTTGGTTCTGTGGCTGAAATATGTAATTTCAGACATACGTTCACATAACACATCAAAAACATAATCTCAGACGTGCCCAGCCAACCCTGGCACATATTGCGCATGTGCTCGATTCAAGGTTTATGATTCGCCTGTTGGCCGTAAATAATCCTCGCGCATCCTGCTACCCAAGTAGCATTTTGGCGACGATAACCACATAATACACCAAAATTAACGTTATTCTTGGTGTAGAAATCAGTCATTTATGAAACGACGCTCTCTAAACGACCGGACAACGTTGTATCAGTGTTGAGCATGACTTTAGTTAACCGACGACGTTGTTACAAGGTTAAACCCAACCAACTTCATGTAGTAAAAATTTTGGGAGTGGCAGTGACGTTCTAAAGACGTTTGAGTGATTACTCTAGTTATGTTCAACGTTTTACCGACGTTGAGCCGACCTTGTGAGATTTAACTTAGCAATGGGCAAGTTTTTATAAAAATTGTAAACGTTTTCGTGGAGTCATATCTTTGCAGTTAAGTTTTCCAAATACTCACTATAGAGGACATGCCCCATGACAACAAGGACATACTGTTGGCTGAAATGCTTCGAAGAAAGAATAAATATCTAGTAAGATAAGAAAAACCTGATCCAACCTAACCTCAAAAAATTTATTGAAAATAAAATTATGCCTGAGGTCAGGCAGTTTGGAAAACTTCAGTTCTTTTGGAACAAATGCTAACCTGGATGCAGAGATTAAGGTAAGCAACTAATTTTTCGAAGAACATTACTGACAATTGTATGACACAGAAAAACCCGTTTTGAAATGTGGAGCGAGGTGTGTTCGTTAGTTGGACTTCGTTCAGTTTTTGGTCGGATAACCAACTTCAGTCGCGCTTTGGTTATATTTAGTTGTCTGGATGACTAAGGTTTAAAGCAGTATATTTTTCAGTTATCTGATATCTTAAGTCGTGTTGACGTCTATTATAATACTACGCCATGTTTGATGCATAATTATCTTCGGAAACATTGTCGGCCATTGAAATTTGGGACATATACAAACATAAACGAAGGTTAACAGTACTCTAGAAACGATTAATATATCATTGTATCCTCTATAGTTCTTGTTTGGATAAATATTAACTTTGAATATTATATATCCAAATTATTTTTTTTGTTTTTTTTTTTCTTCAAGTTTTGAGAATTTCGCTACGGATTGAAGGAGCGCGTGTTTTTTGACGCAAAACAATAGTATATTTGACAATAAACTGAAATGCGTTGATTTCTGTTTGGAAATCTTTATTTTCAGGCAATATAAATAGAGTATAGGCACCTATCATGAGCACACGAGTAAAACATTAGTAGTCGTCAGAAAGTTTTCACCAAGTGTCCATTTTGGTGATCAAGAGGGCGCAAGTGTGCAGTTGTTTTTTGGTAAACGTTTAGGAAACGACCAACTGTTACCTACAGTTGAAAGTGAAACGTTTTAAAAACCCAAAAATGATTGACCAAATCGGTGCAAAACAGGGTCGTGACGACGTAGTATTAAGGTCGACTACGCAACTCATGTTTGGTTGCGCAACTTTTTCAAACACGTCGCCGCATCGTCAAATTGCTGCTTGGGTATATTGTCGTTCCATTTCTTGTTTGAGTTCAGTGATGCTGATGAAAGAAAATGCACAATCAGAATTCAGAACAGAGGTCACTAGTATCAGTGAAAAGCGAGCTCTAATCTGTGCTCTCGAGGTGGAGATGGACTCCATGTTGTTGGGGTTTGGAAAGTTATTGGGACAAATATAGGTAGCACCAAAGATCTAATAATAAACCCTTGCGTCGATGAGCTGTGCAAAGCATCGACTCTAACATTGAGTGAGAAAGAGCTATAGGCTGTATGTCATGAGCAACTGAGACGGTAGAATTTGACCATTAGAATGTGACGTGATTCATGGCAAGAAGCAGTGATTTAACATTGTGTTGTATGGAAGATACTTTGAAGTTTTCAAAGTATTATAAGATTCTGATTGAAAATTTCCATTGTCTACCAAGCTTCTGTTACTAATGAATTATTTTTGCATGATATTCGATCATTATAGGCTCTCAAAAATAAAAAAATATGAGTTTTTCTTGTCACCTCTTTTCAATAATGAAGAAATAGGAAGGATAAAACTTTCAGGATATACCAATTTCACCTCAATTCAAAAAACTCTAGTTGTGAGGAACCATCTTATAGTAAAATTAAGTGCAAAATATTATTTTTCACCGTTCTAGAATAATAAAATATTTATATGTTGTCTTCAATCTGTATATCTCTCTAAGTAGCTAATGATGTTATTTAAAAAAATTGATAATATCAAAGAAAACCACCAGATATTTTAATAATAATAATCAATAATTTTTGTTTTTATGGTTCAATTTCACCTATTTGAGTGAGTACATTCCATTGCCTGAAAAGGAAGAACAGGATGAATAATTTCAATTATTGTGTTTATTTCGAATTATTTGTGTCAAAAGTGTATATCAAGTGATATTTTCGTTTGGGAGAATGTAGCTACTCTTCATTCAAACAGAATTTTCTGAGACAGATTCTGGGACAATATCCATGCTACATTGTTCCTCTAATATCCTGATTTATGTAATATCAACTGATATTCACTACTCCATCACTTGTGGATAGGCTGCAGAGAAAAATAATAAATATAATCAGAAATCCAATAATAACAATACTCACAAATAGTACTTTTGCCCTAGTCAGCTGATCGCAATCATTGTGTCTCACTCTAGTGTTAGAGTTGATTCCTCTCTCTCTACTATCCATCTAGATATTATTATCAGATCATTGGGTAGCACAAACAATGATTGGATTTGTAATGGATATACATCGTATATCCATGACAAATATAGTTGTAGTGGAATTACTGGTAGTTCGTCATTTTATACATAATCAACTCTTTTTGAATTCTGCATTGCTGTCTGCCTCTGCAAATTGATATACACTGTTTCCCAGATTGTTGCTGCATGTATTGCTATCTCGGTTATCTTAAGAGCTACAAAATCGGTTGAAAGAGCAATGTTTTTCGGGATTTCATAGCCATTTCAGCACTGCTATTAGAT
The DNA here is from genome assembly GCA_029955515.1 of Chrysomela aeneicollis. Taxonomy (NCBI): domain Eukaryota; kingdom Metazoa; phylum Arthropoda; class Insecta; order Coleoptera; family Chrysomelidae; genus Chrysomela; species Chrysomela aeneicollis. The sequence goes on along the minus strand of JARUHQ010000009.1, from coordinate 5,180,959 downwards.
TTCCTCAATAGTATTTGGTTTTGACTCTTTTTCGAGGTATTTGTGTCGAGAAATCAAAAGAAAGGATATCGCTTTTAGTTTTTGAGATAGTTACCAAAACTTCGCTTTTCCTTATGGGCGCCATTTTGAATTTTTGCTTCATTGAATATCGTTTTCATTCATCTTTTCAAAAATGTATCATAACCTGGTATTTGATTTCGAATCAATACTGAAATTATCAATCTGAAAATTCACAAATAAATTGAGCTGCTGTGCTAGATCGTTGTCATTGGTAACAGCTAGATACGGTCTAGTAACAAGGTCAATAGTCTTACAATCAAGAGCAAATAATGCCAGCTGTGAGTGCAACTGTGAACTTGGATGAATTTTTGTTTAAGCCAGCTTAAGATGCCGCCGTCGCAAAAATTCATTTCGAAGAAAACTACCCCAGTAGATTAAATACGAACAACATATTTTGTGGCCTGCGAGATTCCCTGATATAAATCCCCTTGACTTTTTTTATAAGGATACATCAAGAACGAAATCAATGCATTTGAAGTTCCCGAAAATGTAATTTTAGAAGTAAGAGTTCGAAACGCTATGCGAGCATTGAATAGAAATACTTCAGTTAGGTTAATAAACACTGCAAAATGGGTGTCAAAAGTATTTTGGCAAGGTGGTGGCCACATAGACCAATTTCTTAAAATTAAACAGTTCATACTTGAACTGAATTGTACATTCGTTCAATAAACTCCATCCATGATAATGCAAGAATAATTTCATTATTGCATATCTAGTGCTTTTCTATGAATCGTTCAATTACCTGTTGGTCAAGATATGAAATATTGGACCTTGTCATGAACCATTGCCTAACTAGATTAACAACATTTTTACGAGGTACATAATAGGTAAAGTAATTTTCTTCGTATTTCAGTATTGATTCGAAATCCACTACTAGGTTATGATACATTTTTGAATAGCAGATCCAAAACTGAAAGTGATATCCTTTCGGTTTATTGTTTTAAACAAAGACCTCAAAAAGGTGTCCATGGAATGTCGAAACCAAAATACCGTAGGTTCTCGAAAAATCGAGATACAGGGGTTTGTCAAAAACGCACAATTTTAGTTTTTCACGATTATTTCGAAAACCAAATGCAATTGAGATAATATAATAGCAGTGCTGAAATGGTTATAAAATCCCTAAAAACATTGCCCATTCAACCTATTTTGTAGCACTTTGAATAACCGAGATACCAATACATGCAACACCAATCTGGGACACAGTGTATGACGAATAAGGGTATTAGAACAAAACTCAGACCTACTCGATTGTGACCCTTGAAAAACCTCCAAAAGTAATAAGCTTGGCAATTTCTACATTGAAAAAGTCCAAAACCAATAAGAAGAAAAACTGTTCTAGCTATATATGGTATCTCAAATTGCAGTCTCGCGGAGTATCACAACCAAAGTGGGAATAGCAGTCGAAGTAAAATATCTGTCATATCGATATGTCATTTTTGTAGGTTAGATAATTGAAGACTATATCACCTGAATTTGTCGAATCCTTTACAATCTTCTTTCACTCCCAATATCGGATAATTTGCGAATAACTAATATGTATCTTGAAAACATATAGGTATGAAGGATCAAGGGCATGGACGAACATAAAGGGTAATTTATGGGGACATATATACACTGTGTCCAAGATAAGAATGAACAGCATGGGGATATCGGAAACGGTTAATGATACGAGGTCAATTAAATTAGAGAAAAGTAGCGCATTTATGTGCCTAATAATATGACATTTAGAAAGTTTCAATATTCCAATTAGTTTCGGAGATATCTGAGAAAAATCGAAATTTGAGAATTTCTTTTATGTGACATGACAACATAGGTTACAAATACCAAATTCGAGAACTCGGGCAGGTAATAACAAAACATTTGCAGTGAATACATTTCGGACAAATTATCAACTATCTCCACATGTATCTATGGCAGTAAACTATAACGAAAATCGAACCTACTGTGACATATTTCGAGACAGTGTGACTACATTTGGAAATCAGTGATAGATCTTAATCTTCTGGAAAAATTGTACACTTCTTTAGCTTTAAGTTAGGTTTTAGGTCATGTTGTTTGGATTAGTACTTCGTTTTTGTGTTGATTTATGAAAATGAAGTACCACTTCATTCTACACAACATATAATTGGGGTCAAACCTGTTCGTTGGAATAAATAAATAAATATCAAATTTTTCAGTATTCGAAAAGCTGCCGTTTTCCGTTTTTAACACAAATTAGGTAGGTAACGAGATGTACGAGTAGGAACGGTGATATGTCAAAAATTCTACCAAACTACAGTATTATTATGACAACAGAACATAATGTGGTCATTTTTTCCAGCGCCTACTATCTTAAATTGAAGAAAAACAGATTAAGTTATCACTAAATTACATTTTGCGCGAGAAATGGTTCCGAAATCATATTGAAAAATGAAAAATGGAGTCGTATACTTTAGTTTCGGCCTATATAAAAATACAAAGTTGATGATGTTTTCTAAAAGACGAAACGTCGCAGAAAAATTCTGTTTATGTTATCGTGTAGTCCTTGAAAAGCGGCCATGGCGAAGTGCTATTTGTTTTACATTTCCTTCGAAAATAAAGCTAGGAGAAAATAATAACGAAATTCTCAAATTTCGGTTTTTCTCGGATATCTCCGAAACTACTTGGAATATTAAAAATTTATAAATGTCGTATTATTAGGCACATAAATGCGCTACTTTTCTCTAATTCAATCGACCCCGTATCACTTACCGTTTCCGATATCCCCATGCTGTTCATTCTTATCTTGGACACACTGTATATCTATCTGATATTGTAACATATAGGTTTTTGTTACATTTATTCCGCTCTTCTTTACTCGCATTCTTTTCAACCCCATTTCGCCACTATAAAAAGACACGATATCATCTGAAAAAAAACGTAAGTTTTTCTAGATGAAAGTTTTTTCACTTAATTTTGATAATGAGTGGAATAACACTGGAGGTGAAAACAATAATGAATACATGAACAATAAATAAAAAAATCTGAAATTAGGTTTAAGCCATTTTTGAGGCAACTTCTTAATGGATTGAAACTCCCTAAGTGAATGTAGAATTAATTAACGAATTTAAAGTATAGTAAACTTTTTGGATTCCTTACTAATATTGATGAATCAGTAAATATTCAATAAAATTGTATCACGAGTTGTATTGCCATTATTATGATTATTTCATAAATGAATAAAACAATATACATACATAAAATGGTAGATAGAATATCTACTTTACTCCGAAAATGGAATAATACTGAAAAATAAACATTCCATTCTAGTTCTACACTATAATTTGTACACTGTACGTACTAAAGAATCTAGTAATCTTTTTCATTGAAATTCAAAGTAACTGACATGTCGTACTTACATGTTTGTTAAATGTCAAATAATATTCGCTCACAATAAGAGTTGTTTGATCAAGTTTGATCGATAACAATCATGCTATGGAATATTTGATGAGATTTCGATGTTTTAATTTGGTTATATCTCATTATATATGTACTAAATAGAGAAATCAGAGAAATTCCAAGTTATTTTTCAATGTTATATAGAAGACCTTTTATTCACGCAAAAACTTGGGTAAGAATATAAATAAATCTATGATATTCGATAGTTGAAACTGAAATAAAAATTTCTAAACTTAAAATCGAAATCGGATCTTGATTTTCAGGACTGAACTTTAGTATGGAGACAAATACTGCAATACCCTATCCTATTACATTTTTCCAATATCGAAGTTTCATTTATTGGTATGATTCTATTCCGGATTCGCCATATTGCAACAGTTTCCTCGGAAATTCATTCCAATCTGGACAAAACGCCCTGCGAAATTTCGCATGCAGATGGCTACGGTGATTTCGTTGTGTGGAGGATAGTATTAAGTCCATGTCTCACGGTCAAACTATTTGATCAAATTTGTTTGACGTGACGTCATTTCTGTCTATTTGATTCAAATATTTGAAATGTGCAGAAATCCGGCCTGTTCACACGATTTGAAGAAGTTTGTTCAAACAGTTCAAAAATTGATTGATCATAACGGAAGATAAATCTACATTCAATGTGGAATCTCGCTTTTTCAACAATATATATGAATATAAATAATACACAAAAATCTCTAAACATTTATTTCATGGTAAGTTGCGCGTCCCCTTCAGAGTTAGTGAAGTAGAAACGAAACTACCTCAGTTCCCTATTGAACTGTGTTTGCCAAACATTGAACAATGCCTCAACTCCTGATTCTATGGAATATATTAGTACTTATTATCAATTGAAAGGATGACTCAGAACACCTACCAGTTATTTGGCCGTGAGAATGACTAGCAATATCATTCAATGCATCTGATATCACTCTTGTGGTAATCTTTTTGTCTGATGTTATACAAAAGTTATTTATTGCTTCTATGGAGATCTATTAGGAACGTTACTTGCTCCTCGGTCCAATTTCAAGCAGCAGACATTTCCAACAGTCCAAAACTCAAGTATATTAGTATTCTGACGTTTCGTTCAACAAAAAACTTTAACCTTAATTTTGCATCAAACAGTTAAAATATTTAGAACATGTTCTAATTTAAGCTGCTGTTTGATGTGACGTCATTGATGACATCACACTTTCATAGTTTGATCAAATAGTTTGACCGTGAGACACGGACTTTAGATGTAACCTACCAATCGTCATTTTTTGAAATTCCACCATAAAGCGAAAAAGGTGACCATCGAAGGAAGATACCAAGGGAAGGAGTACTTATCTGCTAAAATGTTCAGGTGTGAGTGGGTTTTGGAGATACTGCAACACGTAGAATGAGGGAGAAAGAGTCAGAAAGTACGCATCATATGGAAAAAATGTTTATTAATGAATTCTGACAAATATCGATACGGGCATTCGCTTCTGCATCAAAAGGAATCACAAAAGACGTTGTACAGTGCCGTTTGTCATTTCGTGTTAAACATGAAATTTCAAAAATTCAAAAATCATGTCCCAAAACACTCCTTATTTGCAGAAATATCGAAAAATGTTATTTGAAAAAGTTGTTCTGAACAACATTTCATAGCTATGTACAAGTTTTGAAAGAAATCTGAGATAAAAAATAAAAATAAATGTTATGCTATAAAGAAATCAATTATCTCGTATCTGTTTATTATCAATTGAGGACCATATTTCTACACAATAATGTTCTGTAGATATTTCACTGACCTCTTATAAAGCAGCTGGATACATGGCAAATTCACAGATTTCAAATTTTATCCGAATAAAATAGAAAGTAACATTTCTCGATATTTCTCCAAATAAGGGGTGTTTTGGGACATGATTTTTGATTTTTAAAATTTCCAGTTAAACACTAAATGACGAACGACACTGTACAACGTCTGTATATGGTTGAACTTGAATGCTGATCTTCTATTTTCATGCTAATAAGAATGCTTCTGCTCACAAAATTTTGATTGGATTTTTTTGAAATGCGAGTATTATTCCTGACGACTTCAAAAAATCCATGAAAATTATAAGGTAATTTTATTTTCATACTGGGATGAAGAGGTGTTCTTCCATAGTCAATTTTTTTCAATTGTAATATCAACTGTAGTTTTGCAATTTTTCAATCGATTTCAATATTTAATTCACAATTTGAATATACGTGTATCTAGGTATGTATATAAAAATCAATAACCTGTATAGACAAGATCCCTCCTGTTTCTGTTTTCTATGCGCCATCCTATTTGATTCACTACCCACAAGTTCAGTACGAACTTGAAATTTTCTTTTCTTCATTCTCATTTTATATGCTGATTTTCATTTGATATCTGAACATTCAATATTTTTATTAATCTCACTAGCACTGGAAGAGCAGGAGAATTATGGTGGATTTATGCAGCCATTTTAAGTCATAAGTTTTCAGTATTAAGATTTAAGACATAAAGGAAAAAGGACCATTTATGTAGGAATTATTAAGTACTGTCATGTCTTAAGGGTAACTTCTCCCATTGGTCGATTTCTGTGGTTCAGTGTCAGTGGTCACTTTACAATTTCACTTATCAATATAGAATTTTTTCTTTTTATAATCTAATAATTCTGAGGTGAGTTTAAATAAACAACACAATCACAGACAATAACCTATAAAACCGTCACAGAATTAAAAACTTCGAACGCATGCGCAAATATAATCCGTTTTAAGCCATGAGGGATAAAAAATTGCCAACTTTCTTAGACTTAAAACTTATGACTTGCGACTTGAAACTTATATCGAAGTGTATGAATGGAAACATTGAAAAAACTTATGACTTGAAACTTATGACTTAAAACTGCTGCAAAAATCCACCATTAGACTCGTCTCAACCTGTAACTGAACCAGTTGTAGTCATTTGTCTATTAAGAGAAAAGTTTTACAAGGCTGTGTGCATGAATCGATGTTATTAAAAAAAAACAGATTTGTATTCCAATTATATTTCAAAATTTGTAGCAAAGCGCTTTCGACTGTTAGGTCATCATCAGTGCATACCTGAAAGTAAGTGTGATTTCGTAAATAAGAAAACATTATTATCAATGTGGATAAAGATAAAGACTTTTGATAACATTTTTCCTTTTATATATATGCAGGTGTAAATCAATACTCACTCTTCGGGTATTACAAGATTTCCATAAATTTAAAAAAACATACATCTGGTATACAAACTTTTCACATTAATATAATATGTTTGGTTTTCTCAACATCGAGATGAACCCGTTAAAAATTTTGAAAATTTAAAATTCGAAACTTATTAACGAATTTTACCTGTTGATTGTTCAATCGTCCATAGAGAAGTCATGATGAGAGTAAAGCAGCATCACAAAACTTATATTTCTATGCTGCTTCACTGCAAAATTTTACGAAATCATACTTATTTCAGCTATGCACTGATGATGACCTAACAGTCGAAAGCGCTTTGTTACAAATTTTGAAATATAATTTGCATGGAATACAAATCTGTTTTTTTTAATTTGTCTATTAATCAATTTACTTATCCGCATAACTCTTTTTGTGAATAATAATACATTATCTGTAAAAGGAAATACATTCTCTCTCACTAGACACGATAATCATGATATAGTAACGCGTTTTCAAGAACTTAGTGTATTGCTTCTTCGTTTTGTCGTCGTATTCAATAAGAGAGGATACTAAGGATAGAAGTCATCATGACTCGAAATAGCCTCCCAATTCTAGGCAATTTGTTGGCATTGTGATGTTTCATTGGCACAGACGAGTCAGCCGTATGTCTAGATTTAGCAAACTACAAATGATCATCAGGAATTCGACGTTTATAGTCGAGTTTACAGTTACTTTAATGATTCAATTTGTTATAACTGTCGGAGTTTTAGATGGAGCCATTATTATTAACGTTGCCAACTTTGAAGAGGGTTACATTGAAGGACATTTCGAATAAGTCGGTAACGATTCCATGACTGCTTCCATCATAGGCGCCGAATACACGAGGGCAGTTTGCAATATCAGGGGAAGAGTTCAACAATATCAACTTCTTCGCGCACTACTGAAATTCAATTGTCTGATGCTGCTCAAATAATTTGACTCGACCCAAATAATATAAGCGATTGAATAATATTATAGTCACACACTATCCTACAGAAATATCTAGAGATATAATAACAATTGATGAACTTGCAAACTAATATATCAGCAGAATTTTCTAAAAACTGAATTTTTAAATTGAAATTTGAATTATTTTATTCGTTAATATTTCTTGTATGTATGTTTAGATGTTTTACTTGTAGGACAGGTTTGATGATTTGTTCGGTTTTATATTTCATTTTGTGTAATTTTATTTCCATTTTTATGTTTTCTGTTATGTTGTGTTTTTTTTATCGAATATAGAATGTTGAAAATGTGATATACCTGAGAATTTCTTTTTATTTCAGGTTAATATTATGAAACTCGGAGATTTAAAGTTCAAATTAAAAAATATTTTTTGTTTGTCTTGAATATACATAGTTTATAATAATAATAATCTTTATTCAAATAGAAAATCATAGTTTACAAAATAAATGACACATAAAGTTCGTGACATATGGAAGTTTTTTTTATTAATAGATATAAAGAAAATTTGACGTCGCAGTTAGTTTGTGCTTGAATTATTATACAGCATATTTCTTTTTTTATGTGCTACTCTAAACCTGTCAAATTTGTTTTTTTTTCGAAAATATTCAAAAAATCAGTAACTTTTTTAATTTCGAAAAATGCCAGAGAAAAAAGTTGCTCAGTTTCCAATTTTATACATTTGTTCCAAATTTCGACTCTCTACTGTCACTTCGACTTTTTTCCATTTTTTTTAAATATTTCGAATCTTTCGCTCTATCGATTCGAACGAAACATGATTCAAATTTCATAATTTTGATGAATATGAGACTTCAATATCATATCTTGCCCAGGAAATACCTACATTACCTACATAATGCATCTCCAGATGCAAAGTACATCTAGTTTTTTCATTTCATTGTTAAACTGATGTGGATTTTCAATGTATGGACGTTAATATGTCAGTAATCGAATAAACGAATTTCTCTTCATTCTTATTACACTCGAATTTCTTTTTTTAATAGATATTTATCCAGTTTGATTATTTTTCCATATGTCGCGAACTTTATGAGTGACACTGTATATAGATAACTGAATAATATAAACAATTTCAACATGGTACTTGATATCACACAATTGGTAAATACAATAGATTGAATGATATAAATATTAATATAAATAGCTAGTCAGTAATCAATTTTTTTATTTTCGATTTGACTATTTGGATAGATGAACTTGTTTTGATTTCCATGGGAAGTTTATTGTACTCAACTAAGCCTTGGTGAAACAATGAATTCATAGTACTTTTCATTCTAGTGTGATTAACATGAAATTCAAACCTACCACTGGTCTCATAATTATGAATTTGATTGTTAAATGTGATGAATTCATTAAGATATGTTGGATGTTCACAACTCACCACTTTGAAAGTGAATATCATGGAAAAATAAAATATCCTCTGTTTTACGGACATATAATCAAGAACAGATAACATAGAGTGAACAGGGGTATATATTTTGCACATCAGGTATCAGAAACCTCATTTATGTTTCACACCAGCAGTAAATATACAGTGTCTGAATAAAAGCTTCAGCTTCATGGATAGACTTCAACATTTAGTTATACCAGTTTTTTATTACGTACAAATATTATTTTTGCTCTATTTGAGAGGAAAACCAACCTATAATGTTCGTGAAGAAACATTTCATGTTTCATTTGATGTTTGCTTCTATAAAAGCGAACCAGCTACTTTATCCAATCACTATGGTACTACTTCAACATTTTTGATGAAAACTTCGATAGTTATAGGTTTCTACATTTCGTCTGATTATTATTTTTCTCTTGAGCAATAACATTATATTATTTATATCTCGTGATCCTTAATGATATAACCTCATCAGTATGTTAATGAGAAAATACATATACTGAAACTATATCAAAAAAGTGTTTGCCACTACGACTCTCCATTATTCCATAGCACAGACATGGAAGTTTTTAGGGAATACTATAAATAGTGCCAAATCACTTATTATTTATTACCTACCAAAAACTCACCAAAATAATGAAGATATATGTATAAAAAATTGAGTTACACGGGAGGAAAGGAATATATGAAATGAAAAAAGAAATAAATTCGTTCATTGAGTACCTATACAACATTATTGTTATATAACGTTATAAAATCAAATAACGTACATTTGAAACGAAAAAGTTTTGGTAAATAAAAATATGGTTTATAAAAGGAATATTATTTCAGTAGAAAATTTCAATAAGGTATTTGGGGTTCAAACAAATTATGTATCTGAATGTTCTAGTAGCAGGTATCTATATTAGTGTTCTTCGAATCATCAAATTTATGTAAAATCCAATTCAATAAATTTTTTATGACTCCACTAATTATATACTTACCTTTCTTTGCACATGCCAATTTTCTTTCTGATTCATCTGTACCACAGTCCATTAACTCCCTCCGCTAGCAATTCTCACGCACAATCCCATTAACAACACGTCCATTCCGCTGTCTCTTATGAGGCCTCTGAGAGCAAAGAGAGGTAAAAAAAATTGGCGAGTCAGGTCACGCATTGATTGTTTCTTTGATTCTCTGATTCTCAAGGAGCCCCAGTATCTCTGAGGCAATTCCAATAATGCCAAATGATGACCAAGACAATCCACGAATTTCCATCACAATATTATACGCACACATATGGAGTGCTTTCAACGTTTACAGAGTGATCGAATTGGTGTGATGTGGGAGAAAAGTGTCATGTAATAATGAACATATACAACGCGAATAATTATCAAAATTGCAAACGGCATATCATACTCGAAAATCTTGAACTCTTAGTGTAAGAGGGGCAGCTTACTCATGTTTCATATAGGTATGTAGGAACTTATGCCTGCTGCTCAGATTGTTGCGGTAGGGCGTGTTAATAGGAAAATTTGGGCGCCAGACTTGCAAAAGGCAAAAGTCAATTAGATTAAGATATTTTATATCACCTTGCTTGTAAGGGAAGAAAGATATGGAGATAAAACAATTTAACAATTTATTTCCTTTGAAAGATTAACAAAAGCTGAAGGCTGGAAATGGAAGCTGAAGGCTTTACAAATTTTAAAAAAATGTAAGGCTTAAATTTGAAGCTGTAGGTTAAAAATGAGAGCTGGTAAGATCATATTATGATTTTCAAAATGTCCAGAACATTTCACTTTACAATATCAGGTTATCATCTGAAGAGCTTGGTATTTGGTTGGATGATACCTGAAAGGACTAGGTTATTCGGTATTCCTGGAGTATTTGGACTCAGCCTCGATTAGTTCTCGCTGCCTGGGGGTAGCTTCAGATAGTTACGACCTTTCTCAGCTCCTACGGTACTCTCACAGTGTAGGGAGTAGAGTGTAGAGATGAAGGTTTTGGATAAGCAATCCCAGTGATGCAGAATCAGAGGTGGTAGCTGCTCTCGTCCAATGATCAGATGATTAACACTCCTTGTCACCAGTCTATCCTCAGTGGTGTCTCGTAGATGTGCATAAGAAATACCAAGCAAAATCAGGCAAAGTCGACAATGGTTTGTAGGGACGAAAGATATCCTTTGAACCTCGATATAGTTGAATGTTCTGGGTACTCAAGTCTACTTAATGATAGCTTATCAAAGATAATCAAATTTGAGAGATTGGTAGGATTGAGATTATCCAAAATACAAAATTATGATAAAAAATACTCAAATTTCAAAAATAAATCACGGTTCAGAGATATTGAAATTCTGAAGCGCAATTTCACGGGAAATAAATCTCAACAAGATAACGATGAGGTAAATCTGAATTTTTGGAATATCCCTGTATATTCAATATACGTCAAATTCAAAAACTTGATGAATTAAGTTGACTCAAATCAAAGGAACCCAATAAGAATATTTAAATCAATCCCGAAACTATTTTGAACTCGAAGAAATAATTTATTAGAATTATTTAAAGATAAAGATATTTCTAATAGGTATAGAAAATTAGGGTGGCAAGTCCTATAAAAAACTAGTGCCCGATAGTTCTTCCTAGTTCACTCCAGGGTGAACAGGGCAGTGAATATATATCTGGTAGACATTAGAGAAAAAAATAAAGGTAATCTTTGAAAAATGGTTGGGTTTAAATTGATTGTCAAGAACTTTCGAAACAATAAAAGTCCACTGTAACTTGAAATCAAATGAGACAATGCCGGCTAGAATAACCTCGCTACAGGTTTCCATCTCAATACGGGGTGTTCTTAGAAAACTGTCGCTAACAGTATACAAGTTCTTTAAATTAAAAACAATTCCGCAGATGGAAAGAAATATTCGTTACAAATGACAATACATGAGTATGTAAACCGATATCCTTAGGAGTACCCCAAGGATCACTTATTTGTTCCTAATATATAAAAAGTTGTCAAGTAATAGTAATGAAGTTTGCGATTTAAGCCGCAGGCGAACGTCGTAATCATTCGAATTAGTAATAGCCATTACAATAAAGTAGAGTACTATACTTTCTTTATGACTGAGTGTTCACATTCAATTCAACAGACGAGATGTTTGGAAAAAAATTTATTGAATAAACGAATTTCAATCGGTTTCGGTCAAACAAATTCATTTTGAATGTTAATGAAAAGTGAATATCGAAAAAGCCATCAACTTTTGTGTGATGTATATCGTATATGATATCTATGATATTATTATAATCATTAATCATGTTCATTTGGCAGCCTTGCCTAAGCAGCTCAGTCTACTTCGATAACTGAAAAGTACCTCACGTTACCTCGCGATTAATTTATTGTTATTTAATTATTAGTGCCTATTAAATGATCCAATACTCCTACCTAGATCACTAGTGTTTTAATTGTGATAAACTGATACATATGATAGTGGCCAAACTAGAGTATTTTACATGGTGGCAGCGGTAAAACAGTGAATGTAAACATAGGTTAAATGGATTATTGACGGTAAATCTACCTGAAATCGAAACATTCGAAGCTCGAATTTTCAGGTGGGCAAATCGGTAGTGTAGCGGCGTTGTCGGATCGACTCGTTTGGAGCAACTTGTAGGATACTAAGCTTTTGGCTTGAAAAGTGCGGAAATTGCGCTGGTTACTCGCGGTTTGATTGTTTTGGTGTACCCAATAAAATCTTGCGAGAATGTCTGATCAAGGAAGAGCTCCGGAACCATTTTGTTTTGAGGGAAATAACGTAGCTAATAGCTGGAAATTCTGGAAACAGAAGTTTGAACTCTTTTTAACAGCCACTGGAAAAGGTTCAAAGGAGGACAAAGTTAAAATCGCAATTCTCTTAAATCTATTAGGAGATGAGGGTTTACAAATATTCAATACATTTGAATATGATACGGAAGGTGATGAAAAAAGATATAACATTGTGGTAGGGAAATTCGATTCCTATTGCAATCCCATGAAGAACATAATTTATGAACATTTTAAGTTTTTCAAGCGGGATCAACTACCCAATGAAAGCATTGATCAGTTTGTCACAGCGTTGAAACAGCTGGCAGTTTCATGTGAGTTCAAAGAAAGGGATACCTTGATTTTGGACAGAATAGTTTTGGGTGTGCGAGACTCAAAAATCCAAGAAAAACTCCTCCAGAACTCTAGTTCAGAACTTTCTCAAGCCATAGATATTTGCCGTTCTATGGAAAACAGTGTACTAACTCAGCGTGAAATCGCGAAAGAAGTGAACTCTATCCGAAATAATGACTCAAGAAGAAACAATGTGAAAAACTCACGTGAAAGTGGACATTATCGGCAACGTGATAGGCAGTCAGGACAATCCGGACAGTCATTGGATGTACGCTCCAGACAGTCAGGATTCTCTTCGGGATATTCTGGTGGTAGCAGAACAGGTAGCGGACATGCGAAAGATGACAAGAGAGAGCTGAACAGAGGTAAAAAATTCCCATGCACCAAATGCGGTTATCAGCATGATTTGGGTAAGTGTTCGGCAATTAACAGATATTGTTCAATGTGTCATGAAAAGGGACATTATCGGAAATTTTGTCCAAAAAATGGCAGGAAAATCCATGAAATAGACTGTGAAAGTGACTCTGAAAGTGAAATAGATACTGATAATAATGACAATATTGTGTGGACAATTCATAATGACTCTCGCGTTGACTCAGTGGACTGGTTTGAAAAACTAAAATTCAAAAATAATTGTGGAATTATTTTGAAAATTGATACTGGCAGTCAAGTCAATATCCTGAATAGTTCTGACTATCAAAATCTGAAAATTGACAAAAATGAACTTTTACCTGCCACTAGTACCTTAACTAGTTACTCAGGGCATAAAATTGATGTATTGGGACAGATTCATTTACAGTGTGGACACAAAAACATTAAAAAAACTCTTCTATTTTACATCTTGAACAGTGATTCCTCGAAATCAATTTTAGGACTATCTGGTGCGCGAAAGTTGAAAATAGTCAATGTTAATCCGAAACAAATGACAGTTGACATTGTCAATACAGAATTAGAGCAAATTTTGAACACTTATAAAAATGTTTTTTCTGGTATAGGTAAAGTGAATAAGTGTTTTAAAATAACTTTAACACACGATGCGGCTCCATTCATAAGTGGTACGCGAAAAATACCACTAGCTCTCAGAGACAAAGTTAAGGACACTCTTAATGATATGGTGCGTGAAAATCTGATTGTTCCGGTCAGTGAACCTACTGACTGGCAAAATCCAATAGTTGTAGTACCAAAACATAATGGTACTGACATCAGGATATGCATGGACCCCGTTTATTTGAACAAATACATAAAAAGAGAGCGTTTTCCTATTCCTACACAAGATACTTTATTCACGAAGTTAGCGGGTGCGAAATATTTTTCGTTATTAGATGCCTCATCTGCTTTTTTACAATTACCGCTAGATTATGAGAGTTCTCTTATGTGTACTTTTTCAACACCGTTTGGGCGATTCCGCTATCTACGGTTACCTTACGGACTGACGTGTTCTCCGGAATTTTTTCAACGTTTCATGCATGAACTGTTAGAAAATGTGCCTGGTCAAATAACTTATTTTGATGACATACTCATTTTCGGTAACTCGATAAGTGAACACAATAAGAATTTGAAAATGGTACTAGACAAAATTCAAAAAAGTGGACTAACACTTAACAAACAAAAGTCGAAATTCTGTCAGAAAAATATAAAGTTTTTGGGACACCAAATAAGTGATATTGGGATAACCCCAGATTTTGATAAAACACAAGCAATTTCCAATATGTCTCCACCACAAAATCGTAAGGATTTACAACGATTTTTAGGCATGGTAGTGTATTTATCCAAGTTTGTTCCCAATTTGTCCAACGAAACCAGCATTCTTAGAAGATTGCTCAGTGAAAAAAATGTGTGGCAATGGACTGCTACAGAACAAGCATGTTTTGATAGAATAAAACAGCTTGTCTCTTCAGCCACGACTCTTCACTACTTCAACCCAAAAAAGAAGACAATTTTATCTGTGGATGCAAGTCCATATGGCCTTGGAGCGATGATTTCACAAGATGGACGCCCAATCGAATTTGCATCTGTTTCTTTAACCCCCACTCAGAAACGTTATAATCACATCGAGAAGGAATTATTAGGGTTGGTATTTGGTTGTGAAAAATTCAGCTTTTACCTTTATGGAATTTCTTTTGAAGCAGAAACGGATCATCGGCCATTACTTGGCCTTTTAAAAAAACAACTTGATGAAATGCGATTGATGCGATATCAATTCAGTCTAAAATACGTTCCTGGAAAGAGTCTTAAAATACCTGATACCTTAAGTAGAGATCCTGTGAATGACACAATTAATACTGAATATCTAGAAAATAACTTGAGGGTGTTTTCAATCATCACTACTAGTAAACAAAATCAAGAAAGGTTACAGAGAGAAATTGACATTGACCCTGTGCTTCAGAAAGTAAAATATTATGTGCTCAATGGGTGGCCTTCACATAAATCTTCCGTACCAAGTAATGTCAAACAATATTGGCCTGTCAAAAATGACATTTATTTACATGATAATGTGCTATTTTATCATAAAAGAATTGTGTTACCAGAATCTCTAAAGAAGGAATTCCTCAATATTGTACATCAGACTCATCAAGGAGTGGTCTCTTGTAAAAGAAAAGCACAAGATGCCATTTATTACCCTGGTCTCATGAGTGACATTGAAAAACTCGTGTTAACCTGTTTAATATGTCAGAAATACTCCAAAAGTAATGTGCGTGAACCATTATGTTCACATGAAGTGCCTGAACTCCCCTGGCAAAAAATAGGCCTAGACTTCATGTCAGTGGCGTCACAAGATTTTTTAGTAATCATCGATTATTTTTCCAAGTTTGCAATTGTGAACAAACTTGCCAATAAGACAGCACAAGGTGTAATTTCTAGTTTGAAAAATGTGTTTTCAATGACTGGACTTCCATTAGAGATTTTTTCGGATAACGGTCCACCTTTTCACTCCAAAGACTTTAGATATTTTTGATATACAACTCACGACATCGAGCCCATTGTATCCCAAAAGCAATGGAATGGTTGAAAGGACAATTCAAACCATAAAGGGGCTCTTCGTCAAGGCATTCCAAAACAAACAAGATCCATTTTTAGTCATGATTGACTATAATTCGACTCCCAAACAAAATTTGCCAGCCCCTTGCACGCTTTTGATGGGAAGAAAGTTTAGAACAAATCTACCTATAAAAACCGAACTGTTGAAACCAAATTACCCGACTAAAGATACTTTAAAAAGGTTAAATTATAATCAGAACCTTCAAAAACAGTATTACAACAAATCGACAAAAAAGTTACCTGATTTGAAAGTTAATGAGCCAATTCTCATGCAAGAAGGTATGCGACGATGGAATCCAGGTGTAATTATTGAAAAAAGAGGAAAAAATGATTATATTGTTAAAGTAAATGAGGGTGAATACAGACGCAATCGACATCATTTGCGACCTCTCAATTCGGACCAGCCTGGCAGCCTCAAGAAGATATCGAATGTTCCTATCAAAGTGGAGAATGACGTTTCCGAACAAGATATTCGTACGAACATTGAAGAAGATGGACCGTTGGGACCCAATCAAAGTGTTCCTGATGGATACGTAACAAATAGCGGTCGCATTAGTCGCCCTCCAAATAGATTTAGATTTTGAATGAGAATAGTTTTGTTTTTGTTTAGTTTGGGTAGGACGTGTGATGTATATCGTATATGATATCTATGATATTATTATAATCATTAATCATGTTCATTTGGCAGCCTTGCCTAAGCAGCTCAGTCTACTTCGATAACTGAAAAGTACCTCACGTTACCTCGCGATTAATTTATTATTATTTAATTATTAGTGCCTATTAAATGATCCAATACTCCTACCTAGATCACTAGTGTTTTAATTGTGATAAACTGATACATATGATAGTGGCCAAACTAGAGTATTTTACATTTTGGAAGAAAAAAAAGTAGATAGGTATTTGAGATTCGAACCTACAACCCATTTATTTCTGTAATGGGTGTGCAGGCACTAACTCAACTAAGACACGAACACTCTCCTATTATAGTAAGAACGACCAAGAATAGGTATACTTTCATTTCGCGGGGAGTCATGTCAGAGATATTACTCGACCAGACGCTATAATTTCAGGTGGTTGCGATTCGATATTAAGTAGGTACTGTTTATTTCCATATTTGAGGTGATATTTGAAAACTTTTTCGACAATTCCATGTATGTGAATTACTGATTGATTGAATTAGTTTTGTTTGGACAAACAATTTTATTGATATTTGACACCACACGCCTGCTGGCGCCAGTAATCACGCAACCAGGAATTCAAAACCACAGAAGTACATAGTGCGCAAGCGCAAGTGCAAACATCTGTGATATGATGCAACATGCAACTGATGCAAGGCGCGCATAAAACTGTAGCCGTACTCTTTGGTAGCAAGTTGTGGATGATCTCACCCGCTGCCATCAACATCATCAGACATGTATAGAAATAGTTCCAGTCACTGTCACTAATTTTCATCAAATCTTGTCTTGTCTTTTTTTAATGCCTTTATGAATTCAAAGGTTATGTCCCATTGAAACATTGAAATAATAGATAACGAATTCTCTTGGTTTGCTATATTACCATACGGGGTCGTAGGAATAGGCTCTTACACACGGGGCGTAATGGAAAAAACTTCGTTCTTGATTGAGAAACACTCTTGATGAGTAAGTTCTGCAAATGTCATACTTTTCACTGTTTCAATCTCTGAGTTATGCTGTAATTTAATGGGGAGCCACGCATATCGTGCCTTCATTAAACAGAAAAAAACAGTCAGGATAATTGTCGAAGTAGCGCAGTGCAAACCAAAAATCTAGAATATTTACACTTCCTGCACTTCACCTCTATTACTGTACGAATGACATTGCTTTTAACAAAAAATAGTATATTACACAACAAGTGTGAAAAGTGACATATTTCACACGAGTAGTCGTTTAGCACGAGCCGCGTAGCGGTGAGTGCCGAAACGTAACGAGTGAAGGAAATGCACTTTCCAACGAGTTTTGTACACTATTTTTCCTACGACTCCGAATACTTTCATTTCGCGGGAGGTCTTGTCAAAAATGTAACTTGAGCGGTCTCTAGAATTTCAGGTGGTTTTGATTCAATATCAAGTACTGTTTATTTCCATATTCAAGATGATATTTGAATACTTCTCCGACAATTCCTCATTATGTGAATTACTGATTGATTGAGTTAGTTTTGGTTTGGACAAGTTTTATTGATATTGACACCAGCGTACATAAACAAACTTGACACCATACGCCTGCTAGCGCCAGTAATCACGCAACCAGAAATACAGAACAATAGAAGTACGTAGTTCGCAAGCGCGTACGAGGTACTCGAGTTAGTGCGTCCTTGACTCTTTGCAAACATCTGTGCATATCTGTGATATCAAAGAATCTTCTTGGTGATACTGTGATATCAAACTGATGCAAGCAGCAAGCCGCGCAAGTGAAGGCACTTGATTTCAAGATGCCATTTCGAATTTCATTAATTATAATGGTAATCGCTTTCATTTACTTGATTCAAATTAGATGTTGAGTGTACAAGTGAAGGCACTTGATTTCAAGATGCCATTTCGAATTTCATTAATTATAATGGTAATCGCTTTCATTTACTTGACTCAAATTAGATGTTGAGTGTACAATCTTTCCCTGGGTTAACTTTTTGTATAGATTTTTGACAAGAATCTCTCCTGAAGATGGCAATTGTTGCCGAAAACGTTTGAGATTTACTCGTAAAGAAGTTTGTCACATTCATTAAATCAAAAAACTATAGCCGTACTCTTTTGAATGATCTACCTCTGTCTTCAACATCGAAATAGTTCCAGCAAAGAGTATAGGTTCCAGATTTAAAGTGAATTCAGAGGTTATGTAGAAATTAATAGATAAAGAATTCTCGGTATAATTCAAAACGAGACATAAATTTCAATAAATAATATGATTTTGATTTGAGAACGCTTATATTGACAGTGAGTACCTTCACAATAATATACCTAATCATTTCTATCAATTCAGGCGAGCGTTGTGATATATTTCATATCAACACTAGTGCTTTTTTTCTTTCAAATAAACATTACCATGGTGATATGAGCTACTTTCTGAATAACAAAACAGTGTGATTATTGACGTTTTCATAGGTGGTCGTAGGAAAAAGATTTTACACAACTATCCCACCAGAGATCATCAATCCAAGATTTCGTCTCAATATTAAATCAAAATACTCAATTTAGTCAACACGGAAACAGTGCCTCAAAAAGCTCATCTAATAATTCAAAAGCTTGTTTCCTCTGTAAGCATCTAACTTTTATTTGTGGTGTTAATATAATTTCCATATCTATAATATGTTCCATCATGGACATATTCCAAATTTCTTGACGTGTTGCAATGGAAGAACTATTCAAAAACACAAAATCTATTATATATGACAAGGTAGAAGCACGGGATATGTGATTTCTATTTTCTGACATTTTTCACCTTTTTTACGAGAATTTCGAATATCTGATTACTATTTTGTGTCTAATGTTTTTAATGTTTTACGGAAATGGCTGTTGTATGTCGCCACTATATATTCACTGTTGCATCGAATAGAGAGGATGTCAATTATAATATGCACACGCCCATACATATCCATTGATAATTTTCGTGTTTTTTTTTAATAATCGCCCAGGGCGTAGGATTTGGTAATACGTTCCTGATTTCCACCGAACAGTGGGTCCCTATTAGTCTCCATTCAAACCAGTCTCAATTACTCCACCACAAGCAGGGCACTGACGTGTTTCCGCGTAAAGGGCGTTGCATTGTTGTTAGGCATATGGGAAACTAGAGAGCGAATTCACTACTTTCCAGAAACGATTAATTAGTGAATCCCTCCCCGTTCGAACACAATTCGATGGGGTGATTGATTGACATCACATCGGAGGAATCAACCGAATATCACGTTATAATCTGACAGATCATGACTATTTTGGATATGGGGAAATGTGATGAATGAATATACGGGTGGCAAGCAGAATCAGACCTGATCGCCAATATCTTCCTTGAGAGGATTTTTATGAAGCATTGTTTCGAAATTTGAACCTAACATTTCATTTTTGGAGTAATATAGCTGTACCTGTAACGAACATATTTTATCAACAAACTGTTATTCAGACAAATGATAATTTCCGTGTGATTCTCTTAACCTGCTGCAGCTGATTCCTGAAAAAGTCTGTAAGACCATTCTTGGTAACTACAGAGCTAGAGTCATCTCTAAAGTAATAGAGAAATCAATCAACATAAAGCTTTCACAATATCTGGATAAATCTAGAAATGTCAACGACCGACTAACTGCTGGGGAACTGTAAAGGGTTTTGATTAAGTGAGATTCCTGAAGTTGTGACTTGAAAAGTGATAAATATATTATGTTTATTCGCATGAATTCAATTTGTGAACCTGAAAGAATTAATGATGGAAAACATATTCTTTGTTTACAATTCCCTGGATTTTTTTGTTTTCGATAATTTTTGGGTACCTATCTATAAACTAGGACAGGTTGATAGATAGGTAAATGTAAAAGAAATGATTATTATTTATATTGATACCTACAGTCGAATATTTGTGATAATATCGAACAAATTTCTATATTGAAACTAATTCGCATCAGTTCGAGCCATAATTATGTTGTTCACATTCGTCCCATGATGAAAATGAAAAATCTGAACTATGAAGCCGCCTGCCTAGAATTTCAATATTTATTTAAAACCTATCCAACTAAAAGAAGTAAAAACGATTTTACAGGGGTGGGGTGGGAAGTCCTTAAGGTGGGCACACTGTATAATGCTGATAAACAATGTTTCTCCACAAAATAAGCTTCTCTCGTGCAGTCAAGAGATAACAGTCTATAAATAGAAATCATTGTCGCATATACAGAGTGCACAGAAAAAAAATGAGAGAAATAGACCCTGTTATCTGATTTACTTTGTTTTTCAATCATGTTTCAAGCTATTGAGGGACTCGAGTAATCGGACTCTGAACCACTATTGCCACACCCTGTACATCTATTCTCGAATTTAATAAATTTAACCGTAGACGGCGCCATTCTGAATGGAATTGAGCATTCGAAGGGATAATAACTTTCAACATTTATACGCTACAGCTTCAATAGGATCCCAATTTCGTATGGACCCGTTTCTCAGATTCTCGATAGAAATAAATCCTCTACTTAATACGGAACATGAAGTTAAAACGATCAGAACCTCGCTTTGTTCGGTGCTCTCTATCGAAAGATGCCAATAGGTACATATATCTGTTCGCTTGGGATGAGATTCCCTCGTTAAATATTCATGGTTAGAGGGGCGCATGGATTTATCCCAGATGTCTATAAAAAGGATTTTGCATAAAGCACAACTTGATACTTCATATAATCCCCCATCTTCTGAAATTCCCATTTCGTTGCAGAAGTGAAATTTACGCGTGAGAGGTGTAGATCCCATTCAGACTTTTTTTGGCTATAAAATAATCCTCAAAGCGGAAATATAATGTGTAGCTTAGTTGGAACATGAAGCATATGTTTTCAGATGGCTGCCTTCCTAAGCAACGCCATATTATAGTGCTTGAACGTATATTCGGTCTTGTGTCTGTTTATGTGTGAACGTGCTGCTTTTCATTTGGCCAGATGGTTCAACTTACCAAAATTCCACTGAATTTTATTGTGATTGTTTGCTTTTACTTAAGTATATCGCACTGATATCAATTATTTCAAAGGTCATGGAAAAAGCCATCAACATCGATCTCATGAAATATCTGGAACACTCAGGAATTGTCAACGATAGGCAATATGGCTTCCGTCATCAGAGATCAACTGGTGACCTGCTCGCTTACGTCTCACATTTATGGCAGCTATCTATTGAAAAATATGGAGAAACTTTAGCCGTGGCATTGAATATTTCCAAGGCATTTGATCGAGTTTGGCACCAGGCACTCCTCGCCAAGCTTCCATCTTATATGGTTTGCCCCCTCAGCTGTGTTCTGTGCTTGCTAGTTTTCTCTCAAACAGGTCTCTCCATGTAGTGGTCGATGGAGTTTCATCTGATACTCTACTCATAAATGCTGGTGTTCCGCAGGGATCAATTTTAGCACCAACACTATTTATACTCCACATCAATGATTAGTTGTCCTATACACAGCTTCGCGAATGGATAGTATACTATACCCTCCATACCGCTTTCTCTTCCAGGGCTCTTATATCGGCCCTTCAAACCAGAAATGAACGATGATGAATAAATATTGACTTAGCAACAATTCTCGAGTGGGGATCTAATAACCT
This sequence comes from Chrysomela aeneicollis, assembly GCA_029955515.1. Lineage (NCBI taxonomy): Eukaryota > Metazoa > Arthropoda > Insecta > Coleoptera > Chrysomelidae > Chrysomela > Chrysomela aeneicollis. The sequence goes on along the minus strand of JARUHQ010000009.1, from coordinate 5,158,461 downwards.
GGTAGAATTCAATGCAAACAAAACACAAGCATGGTTTTTCTCTAGAAAATCCGATCTCACTGTGCCCAACATAATTCGGTCAGGAGTAACTATACCATTGAAGTCATCCATTCCTATGCTTGGCGTAACTATCAGCAATAACCTTTCGTGGAAAAATCACGTGAGGTCCATTGCCAAAAGGGAATCCCAAAAACTTGGATTTTCGTTTCGAGCCAAGAGCTATTTCACTCCCAGTCAGCTGCTTATGATCTATAAGGCACAGATCCGACCTGTCTTGGAATACTGTTCCCATATTTGGAGTGCGGCACCTAAACATATCCTGAAACTATTGGATTCTGTCCAAAATGGCCAATTCGTCTTGTCGGTGATGCCTCGCTTACAAACTCGCTCACTTTTCTGGAACACCGTAAAAAAGTTGGCGATTTATCTCTATTTTATAGATATTTCCATAGGCGATGATCTTCTGAAATATCAAAAATCGTTCCTCCATTAGCAGTCTCTTCGAGATTAACCCGTCAAGTTCAGTATTCATACCCCTTCAATGTCACTTTAGAGACTTGCAGAACGTCCCTTTCCAAAGACTCGTTCATCCAACGAACATCGAGACTTTGGAACTCATTGCCTAGGGAAGTGTTTCCCGAGGCATACCATCCCCATAAATTTAAGAACACCTACCTTCTCTTCCTTGTTTCTCACGATGTTATCTAAACATTACAGGATATCCCTTTTCGTGAGAACAAGAACATAAAAAAATATGAATTGTCTTACTCTTATTATTATTTGTGAGCACTAGATAAAAATATTTTTCAAATACTGACGGTCGACCATCTGATAGAAGAGGTATTTTGAAGATTTGATTAATATTCGCATGTCTGATGAAAACTGCAATTGAGGACCTTCCAGATGAAATCTGGGCCTATTTCTCAGGTACAAAATTTTTCAACGATTTTGTTAATCCATACAGAAGATTGTTCTGTTTTCTCATTGATTATTCAATGCCTTTTTGCAAGAGAATGTTGGGCAAAACGCAACATAATGTCCATGAATTGGTAGACACAGACACCTTCGACATTTTCCAGGACTTTATTATCAAATTTCGGCACCTTTTTTTATTTCGCCTGTTAAGGAAATGTATTGAATGATACAAAGGAAAAGCCACGAATTGCAATTGGTAACGCAAAAATAAAATGTGATATTAAATCTCTAAAGTCAACAATTCACCAAAAATAAACATCTATAATGTTTGAAGAGGTAGACTACGTTCAGAAAACAACTACTTTCCTGGCAAAATCCACACATAACATTGAATTATATTATATCTATACTCGTAGTCGATGCACCGATTCAGTATATGTGAATATAGTATCTTTCCTGATTACATTGAGACAGGAACGCCTGAGAACCTACAGACCGGTTTCGGGCTTATTGGTCCTCATCAGTGCAGGGTAGTTAACCGAGTTGAAATCCTGAGATCTCCACTCTAATCGTTGCCTGTCCCAAAGCAATATCCGCATCGCATACTTATTCGTAAGGCTGAGCCATGTTTCAATAGAGACTTGGAACTAGCGACCAAATGCGGTGAAAGAAAGAAACACTCCAGAAACAAGGTTTTTCATGTTAGGAGAGAGACATGGGAGTGGCTGATGCTCGACAAAGCAATATGATACATAATGAGTTGGTGCATGGTCTACGAGTAGTTGATTTCTGCTCGTAGTCTACTTCTTTAAACATCTTTTTTTTTTGAGAATTGTTGACGTTATAGAAATTCAATCTCATTTTATTTTTGTGTATTCTGCAAAAGAAATAATTAGATTTTTTAGAAAAAAGTATAATACTTATCGTCAGTAAATAACGGAAACATAAGTTCGTTCTAACGATGTCATTTATTTATACAATATTGGATCTACTTCTGACCCTTGAGGAACGCCTACATTGATGTCTAGATAATACGAATTACGAGTATATAGTCACTGATTGCTCAGTTACCCTTGGAACAGTAACGTACTGGTGACATTCGTGCAGATAAGATTTCATCCATTCCAAGGCAAATCCCGGAACACCAATGTTAATTAATTTATTCATTAGGATGTTATGGTTGACGCAGTCAAATGCCATGCTGAGCCCACAGAAAATCCCAACAGGGCACTATACTGTATATCAACCAAATTAGTCAGATTTTCATAAAAATAATGAACAGATTCTAGTGTTTGTAGGTTTGTTTGATTGATATCTATACTGGCTATCGATTATTATATAATTTTTATTCAAGTGAACATTCAGTCTCTCCAGATAGGAAAATTCGAATATTCCAGAAAATATATATTATAATGTAAGTATAAAAAATAGTCCCTGTCCTTATAGGCAATCAAAAGATTTACTGTTTGAAAATGAATGGTTGCTAAGATGTATCATATAGAGGACATATTATTATAAGAAAGCAAACTTTCTTAGTAAAAATTCCGGTAAATACCAGGTGACCCGAAACCAATTCAGCCCCCTGTATCTTCGTCGTTTCATATGGTTGTTCAAACTTCGGTACTTCGATTTGATGGTATGTGCCGGTATCAAACCGAATATGACACCGGTTTTTCAGGAAATGTCATCAACTTTCGATTTTCAAATGGGACATCCTGTATATATTATTGCGTGACCACGTGACAGAGAAGGAGGTTCAGTCTCGCACTACTCGCATTCATGGAGCATATCAGAAAAACAACAACATATCTCCGTATTTATTCGACAAAACCGCATCAAACGTGGTATTATTGAATTCGCAATGATAATTTATATTTGAAAATCGAAAGTTTATGTAATTTCCACAAAAACCGGAAGTGTCATAGTTGGTTTGATAAATCGTACATTCATAACATCAAATCGAAGTACCAAATTTGAAAAACATTATATATAAAATAACAACGAAGATACAGATACAAATTAGTTTTGGGTCATCCGGTATATCGTCGATGCCAAGTTAGCTGGTGTAGTTTTTTTAACCACAGTCATCAAACTATTTTCTACAAATTATGAAAAATCTAATACCTCTATTCATTTTGGATCGCTTTCTGGGTCCAAATTAGATTTATCGATAGATTCATTTATTTTCTTTCACGCCATTTCTCTACGTCTATCAATGTCTCGAATGATCTAACCTGTAAGGGGTTCTTAGGCATGACATCAATCCGTGTGTCCAGCAATATAATAGGTTATCGATCACCTTTCTTATACAGAGTTTTCTACATATATGCCAAATGGTTTCGAAGTGAGGATTTTTTGTTGATAAGAAAAAGAATATAGAAGTGCTGTCAAATTAGACCTGCTGGACCAGAACAAACATAACCACACATATTTTCGCTGTTATTCGAGTTGATTTTTTTTTCTGTTGGAGGTATTTCTCGTGACATGTTTGGTCCCGAAAGAGTCCAAATACTGATGATGTCCAAGGAGGCAACTTTTGGAAACGATTCCACGTCAGTTTCCACTTCATCATTTTTAATAACATAGGGATCAACAGAATTCATGACTCTTATTTTATGGATCCCTATATCACTCTGCAGCTTCACTACCAGAATTGCCTGAACCCAATAAATATTTACTTTTACCTTAACAAGCCATGCACGAAATAATCTTGAAAATATCTGCTAAATCAGAAACTAACTTTCCTGTTTACTGACATTTACTTTGTATTGACATAATCTGGCGCCATGTTTGGTCCTTAGGTCACATATGCTTACGCTAGATACGGTATCCAGTTTATTCGTTTGGTAAGTCCAGGGGGATTTAACGTACTGCCATTGATTGATCGTTTTAAAATTTCGAACATACATATGTATGTATTGTACCACATGATATCATTGTACTTCTTTACAGACCCCTCTAATACCTAACAAATACTATATGATGCCGGATCTAGCGTAAGCCTTTATGATCTAAGGTTTGGTCCAACAAGGTCACGTGTTCTAAAATGCTCTATTGGACATATAGATTCACTCCCACCACTCACTTTATACAGGGTATCCCATGTTTCTATATCATGTATGCTAATCATTTGTGTTAAGTTATTGACCACAATTGACATTTTAACCTAAGTTTTCCCGCGCTGTCATTCTGTCGAAAAACATATGTTTTTGACGCCAAGTGTGATTGCATTGTAAATAACCTATGAGTTTATTATGGTGGAGCTAGCTTTTTCATCTTTTACGTACAGGATAATCTGTTATAAATTTTTCTGATATTTGTTTGAAGAGATTCAATGATGTTTCTGCCATTTTCCTCAATTTTTGATTATTTATATGCTTCTCCAAACAGTAGATGCATCCTAGAAGGTGAAGCTCTTCTGGCAGGGAACCATGTTATTATTTGTAGAGTTAGAGAAAAAGTGGACAAGAAATGGATGATCAGATCATAATGTTTGCAAACTAGTGCAGTGAAAGGTGATCCCCATAAAACTAATGGAATATTTTCAGTTATTTCAGATAGAAAGTTTAAAATACAGACTTTTACTTGCAGCTGTAAGGCAGGCAGTTCAGAATCTTGCAATCATGTAGCAGCAGCACTATCTATACTGTTTTGCTTTCAGAGAACCATGTCATGGAAAGTTCAGAATATCAATGCAACAGAATACAGATGAATATTTGCCACAGTCACTGAAAAAAACTCAATATGTTTCATGCCATCAAATGTGTTGGCTAGAAAATGATATTTTTCAAAGGAGTTGAAGACATGTTTCAGTTGGCCTCAACAGCACTCACAAATTCTGATAACATGATTCATAATGTTTTGTGGTTAGTTGTTTTGCAAAAACTACACAATCTTTCATGAATAAAATGTTTGATATCTTCGAATTGATTTATTTATAACTCTGAAATATTTTAATGATATAGGGTATCAACTATTGGTGGCAACAACAATTTTTAAAAAGCATTACTTCAAGATCCATCAAATCAGGAACATTTTCTTCTGAGGGGTTTTTCACACTTGTAAAAGAAAACAATTTTTGAAAAAATAATATGACATTTTCTGTACACAATAAAAGCATAGAATTTCTGTGTATTATTTAATTTATAAATATTTGTAACAACTTTTCTTCATAGCATGATGATGCAATTCTCAGTTGGGCTAAAATCAGAAAATGAAGGTCAGTTTTTGTTCACTTGAATCTCCTTAGCACATGAAGTCCTTGTGATCATTGAAATCTTCTTTTTGAGTGGCAACATCAATAAATATCTTCATGGAATGTGAAGTTTCTTTGGAAGTGTCTTCAACGAATGGTGTTGAAGCTCGAGTAGTGCTTTAGTTCCATCAAATTCACTAAATGAGTTTGATATCATGTCATCATTGGAGGTGGAAGGAAGTTAATTAACCTAAAATTTGAAATTACTTCAATGATAATCATAAGTAGTACTTATTTTTGATTTCAATAAAAATAACCAAAAAGAGAACTTGCCTGTCTTCTTTCAATAAGTTTATCATATCTTCTCTTTTTCTCTTCTATCTCTAGACTTTTTGATTTTGTTATAACACTGGATACAGGTAAGTTTTTATTTGGTACAGCAGTTTTTTTCAGGTACCGTTTCTGATAGCCCCCTGAAAGATTGATAGATGATTGTTTTAACCACATATGATAGAAATAGAAAACAAAATACTTACAATCACTAGGAGTTCGTCCTCAACAAGTTTAGAACAAACTCATGTTTTTGGTAACTCTCATTCCTATTTTCAATTTGATCTTCCCTCGGATCTCCCACTGTTTCTTTCTATCAACGACAGTCATCATTCCAGATTCTCCAATTTTCTCAACTCTCTGACCCTTATTTGGAAAATGATGACAGGTCAATTCGTTTTTTTTTTATTCAAAGAGTATATCCAGGTACACAACAAATTGCTCTGCTGGTCATTTTCACTTTTAACAAATTATTTATCACTTTAAACAACTATAATCCCCACACAAATGCATGCTTGGAGGTAAATAAACACAAAGCAATCACACTTGCTGGTCACGTGACATTGATGCGAGATTAATCCGCCAGATAGCGTATTGCTTAGCATTAAAAGTGAATAATTCATCATTGAAATATTCAAAAATTCTTATTATCGCCCGGTCACAGCTGAACGATGCATTTTCGTATGATAAACTGTTTCTGCGAGATACCATTTCTATGTGATATTTCTCATCAGATTGAGTTTTTCCAAATTAGATTTCGTTGTTTTTTCATGGCGGTTTTTCACCAAACTTGTGTTGACGTTTTGTAGCTGTTCACAAAAACAAAGACCCAACTCCTGATGAATATGAAAATACTGTTTATACCTAACAGACAAAATTATATTGCTGTTGAGTTTTTTTTTATCTCTTGACTAAACGAGAGGAAAACCTACAAGGTTCGTGGAACAACACCGTGCTAGCCAGTAGAAGGATATTGGGAAAGAAAATATAGCTACTCTTCTCGAAAGTTTGGAGGTTATAGGTATATAGGAGAAATCTTTCTGGAAAGTGAGTTTCACAATTCCACCGTTCGATGAAAAACGGAATTTTAATCGAGTATAGTCATTTAAACCAGAAAAACGATTGCAGTTTTATTTTTGAGTTGAGTACTTTTTCAGTCGAATAAGGAAGTAGGTTTCCTCTTTCCATTTGTTCAAGAAATAAATATGTTCAGTGAGAAATAATGCTTTCTTCTTCCCGTGTGATGGTGATACATAGACGTTGTTGGAATTACAAAAGGACGACATAGGATTCAATGGGAAACTCGTTCGTCTCTTCATAACTCTTTGGGAATGACAAGCCGACTTTGAAGAGTTGTGAATTTAATTTGTAAAAAAGTAGGAAAGCACCACACAAACTACTGGGATGCAATACATTTGGTAGGTGTTCACTGAACAGACGTAACAAAAACAAAACACAAACTATTTTCGAATAAATAGTAGGTACATTGTTTCATTTGGATCAAAAGTAAGACTTAATTTGACAAGAGGAATTTGTGAAAAATGAAAAAGCCAAGAAAATAGTCCAATAAAAAAAAATTAATTGGATAGACTATTTTCTCTTCTCTCTCAATTTTTTTTCCAATTCATGGCTTATCCATTTTTCATTTATTAGCTTAGTGTCGAGCTCTCAGCCACTTCCAAGTTCTGAAGATTTGTTTCTGGAGTGTTTCTTTCTTCTGTCGCATGGTGTCGCCACTTCCAACTGCTCAGTGCCATCAGTGAGGTCAAATAGACGCGACGAAAATGCATTGGGACAGGCAACGCTTCCAGTGGAGATCTCACAGTCTCCACTCGGATAACTATCCTGCACTGATGAGGGCCAATAAGCCCGTAACCGGTATGTAGGTTGTTAAGCTTGCCTGTCTCGATGTGAATTTGTCACGTCTTAGGAAGGAAGAAAGAAACATTTGCGATCTGCATTCACAGTGAGAATCGTTGCATGGACTACGAGCAGATATAATTCAATGTTCTGCGTGGTATTTACCAGATAAGTAGTTGTTTTCTGCTCGTAGTCTACCAGACATTCATTTCAAACTATGTTTAACATTTTTAATTGGATAGACTATTTTCTCTTTCAAAAATACTTTTTTGTCCAATTCATGGCTTTTCCATTTTTAAATTTTTTACATGTTACATGGTTGATTCTGAAAAACTACCTCAGCTGCTGCAAACTCAACACTGACTTTCTGTGTTTTCCTGTTTCCTGTGTTACCTACATGTTTACGAGAATGACTCTTTCTGGCGCTTGCACAATATGCACTTATGCAGATAAATAACGATGAACTGAATTGTTGATTACAATTTATAACCATAATTTGTTAATGAGAATCAAATTCATGTTCTGCTATTATTGAAATTATATTTCTCGATTAACAAAACTTACAGTAAATATAATAAAAATAAGACTTTAACATTCAATCTCGTCAACTTTGTATTTTAATTCACTGTTTATACACATACGTCCGGTCAACTAACCATTTCCATTTTTGCGATATCGTAATATTCACATTGTGTGAACTTGCCTTGCTTCTAGACCAATGAGAAGCGATGAAAAACATTCCCTTCAACGCTGTACACAGTAAAAAAACTTGGCTGTAATTTCAATCAAATGGATTTCAGAGCAAACTCCGACGAGTACAACACCTGCATATCAGAGTTGTGTCCTTTTTATTATACATTTCACAATTGAGTGTTGAGTGGTGCTAACTCTGATCTCAGTAGTAAAAAATGATACGCATGTGTTGAAGTAAAACGATTCTGAAACTTAAAATCATGAGACACCAAATGGTTGAAATTTAATATTCTCAATGGTGCTATCATTGACGTTAACGCATAAAAAACACCTATTATATAAAACTAACACCAAGTTGAACCGTGTCATATCACAAAGGAATCGAGGCGGTTTATAAATCATCTAATTTGGTGGCAATAATCATTCGTTAAGTATCGCATCCTGAAAACACCTGATTTGATATAAATTAATGAAAATATTGTTTGTAAGCATCTGAATGGTGTGAATTTCATTCGCTCATCTGTTCGATCTTAGAACCTTAGAACTTTTGCCAATAGGTGGTACCTTTCTTCCTACCGTACCTGATTTCAATAATGGGCATGATATATTAGATGATTTTGATATAGATCAGTATCAATTGGCCTGGCATCTAGTACCACTGATCAGGATAAATAAGCCAAAACAGTTCGTTATCAACTGAATTGTCCCTAGATTCTTCTGAGTGTAGTTTATCATCATATGAATTATATTTCAAAAGATGATTCAAGTTAGTAAACAACACCGGAGGTGGTGAAGAAAAGCATTGATTCGCATGAACACACTCATTAAATGGTGTTCCTTCACACCAAAAAAGTCTTCACATGGACCTGTTCAGTGAACGCACCGAAGAGAATATCGTGTAGGTAGGATTCAGCATCAAGAAAATCACATAATGTGCATCACACCACTGCGGTGTCAATTCTCACATTTGGAAATGCATGAAGAACACCACCAAAGTGTTCATTCTGCTGAGGACTAGTGTTACTGACAACTGGATTTGATTATTAAAAACAACTATGGGAAAGGTCACATATAACACCTACAGAGGTGAATAGTATGCTGTTGTTTACTGACACTGAAACAATCAGGACCTCAGGGGACACCAGACGGTGTTAGCTGGTGTGAGCTGGTGTAATTTTTTTCCACTGTATATTCTTAACTGAAATGGACTGTAGATCGGAAAATGCCATATAGAGCCTGTCCCCGTTGCACACGCTCCTGATGGGTCGCCATAAAATGTTCCGGAGGAAATGAGAACGGCGGCACCAACTCCGACGTCGTCGTCTGAGATGGCGGCCGACCCACCATTTCACCGCCGCCTCTCGACTTCGTTAAGGCCCATTCCGTTTCGAGGTGTAATTCGAGTGCGACTCGATGGAAAGCCGTCGTCATCTAGTCGCCTTTGGTCCGAGGGTGGCAGGCAGTTGTTCTGTCCCGCCTTCATTAAATGTTCACGTTCGGTTTCTGCAGAACAAGAAGTGCCTCTCGAACGTCTCATTAGTCTTCATTTAAACGAGTCTCAATTAATGACTGGCCGTATTGCGTGCATGCAGGGGACAAATCAACAGCGGCGGGGTTAAAATTCTTCGAATCATTTGTTCATTGTTGCCAATCTGAAATCTGTCAATGTCCCACAGATCTTGACAGAATTTCTTACCATTTCCCGCCATATTCAAAATAATACCTAACATTCAGGAATTAGTTCAAAAAATATTCGAAGAAAATTTTCAAAATGAATGATTGTTCATCGTTGTCACTTTTTCTCTCCTACAAGATGACGTTGTCAGATTTGCAGTCCGACGTTTCTTCTTCGACCCACCACCATCAACTATATTTTTTTAAATACGGACCTGGATTTTTTATTTTGGATTTGTTTCTCTTTTGGTACCCTGATGATAATAATATATCACAATTATCGGAAAAATTAGTTCAGATAAGAAAAAAAGCCTCAAGATATATTTGAAATTGGACAAAAATTTAAAAGTAAAAAAGTGTATCCAATCAAAAATATCAAACAGTTTGAAATTGAATGTCTGGTACTCTACCAGCAGAAAACAACTACTTTTCTAGCAAATACCACGCAGAACATTAAATTATATCTGCTCGTAGTCCATGCAACGATTCACCAGATGGCAAATATTTCTTTCTTCCTAAGACGTGACAAATTCCATGTTTCATGTTCAATTTCAAACTATGTTTGATATTCATAACTGGATAGACTTTTTTCCTTTAAAAAGTTTATTATAGTCTGAACTAACATGAAGTGAATCTGACAATACAAAACACCCTGTATGATATTGAATAATCTCTTAGGCCGCTTCTGCAAATTTTAAAAATTCGGAATATAATGCCAAAAATTGAAATGTGTAAATCATCCAATCGAAAGAAATGCTGAATAACATTCAGAAAAGTGCAAAAATCTCATCTTAGAGTTGAAAAATGCAATCAAATATCCTTTGTTCCATTGAAAATATAAATAACTTTGTTATGTATAGTCCAGATTGGTGTAGGTACATATTTCTGGCTGAAAAGAATTATAAAAAAAGTCACCATACCGTTCTTTCCACTTCGCTTAGCCTTTATTAGGTCTGGTATAGTTATCATAGCTATAATCCGGGAAAGTTTCCTGACATAAATAACAAATGGAGTATTCCTCAAAAGTTTAGTTTATTTGAATAGTTCTTGCTTTCAATTGTTCTGTTACAATTCTAGTAGAACTGATTAGTGTTCTTTCATCTTGCTTTGGACCAATAATGTAGAAGTTCTGTATATCAGTGGCAAAAATCTCAACATTTGTATTGCAAATTTTGGCTATTTTTTCTCGGGATGACAAATTGGTTGAGAATACTTTCTGTGATCCGCCGTAGAAGATAATGTAATTCTTACTCACTCTGTGATTCAAATCTTAATTTTCATGCTCAATAACATTCAGTGAATTTTATGTCATGTACCATTCTGGTATATATATGTGAGTATAGGTAAGTTATGGTTCACTGAACAACCTTGCCACCTACTACGAGCACAATCTTCTTCTACCCGATCCAGCAAAAACTCAAGTGTGCGCCTTCCATCTTCGCAACAGGGAGGCAAGGAACAGATGAATATAGTGAGGTGTGGCCAACAGTTAGAGCACTGCCCAACTTCAAAATACCTCGAGTTAACACTAGATCGAGCTCTCACATATAAGCGCTACTGCCTCAACACCAGCAAAAGGTATCGACAAGAAACAACCTCTTCCAGAACTTGACTGGTTGGTCATGAGGAGCATAACCAGAATACGAGTTATATTAATGATAAGAAAACAGAAAAATTTAACGATGATGGTATTTGCGAGAATGACTTCTCTATTTACCTACCTGATGTTCGCTGATGTTGATTGGTCTTGTATAATGGAGAATATTCCTCAATTCGTTTTATTACAGCAAATTCAAGTATGAACTTTTTGATTATGAGTTGCATTCATGAATGTTTTGAATTCGTTGCGGAAATTATCTGAATTAATTTTTCAAGTATGGGGCTTTGAATTCTAAATTGCTTTGTTTTTAGTTAACAAATTGGCAACAGCGCCTAGTAGGCTAGAAGAACAACAACTCACATTTGACCACACATTCATTATATGTTCACCTGATGTCAATGCATAATTCAGAAATCGAACTGCTAATATAAAAAAATAATGAGTGAAGCATGAATTTCAGTCCAACAAAAACACCAATCTATCTACAAGTCAAATATAAACATAAACATAAGACTGAGTAGCATAGCATAGGAACAGGGTGCTTTAAATTTTAAATCCCCATATCAAGTCTTTTTTTAAGCACTTGAAATGTTTTTTTTTTTATTTTTCGGAAAAAGGTTGAAATGGTGAGTATGAAGTGCGACGTTTTGAAGATATTTAATGGGAATTACTTCATTATCGTCCGAAGAAAAATTCCACATTGAACCAGTCTTTTTTCTCGCGGATAATGCTATGCATGCACTCGCGCACTTAGATTTATATGAAATAAGAATATTTTGGCTGCTATCGAAAGGCTTGTATAAGACAAATTTCACATGTTTTTTATCTTCAACGTGCCAAAAATCAGAATGGCCTGATCAGTCTAGGTATGCCTCTTCTTCCTTTTGCGTCGGCGCTGCGGAAGCATTTTATTTCGCGCTAGTGACTGTTATTCTTATTATAACATTGAGAACCTCAGCCCATGAATTAAGCTTCTCTGCAGCCGACTACGCCGCTCCAGTATGGTGTTCACCCACTCACGCAGTGCAAATTGACGTCCCTATCAACCAAACAGTTCGCCTAATATCAGGTTGCCTGAAGCCTACGCCACTTCATCAGGTATCCTCTCTCGCTGGGATAGCACAGCCTCACACCAGGAGAGAAGTAGCCTCTGAGGCAGAAAGGTGTCGACAAGAGCTCTATGGCCACCAACCAGCCATACCCAGACTCTGGCGTCACAGCTTTTTTGCCTGGACATCACCTTCGAGATTCTCTCAGGAAGCCAGAAGGCTCCATAGAAATGGCGCGCTGAGGTCCAAGATCCAATCACCCAACAAAAAGAGGAGCTGGCACCGCGGGACATCTCCTCCCATACCCTAACTGGAAAACTCTCGACAGACTCCGCACAGGAGTATCGAGGTGCAGAGAAAACCTGCAAAAATGGGGAATGGTACCAGAGGACGAAAACACCCCAGTGATCCTGCGGAGAAATCCAGAACCCTCCACACCTGCTGACATGCTCCGACATTGGACATAGCTGCACAAGGAACGAACTAATTTTATCAAATGACAGGGCCATTAGAGGCACAAACTTTTGGTTGATCCGGACACGAATAACTAACTATTGATTCGATTTTGATACCTGGCGATCTTCTCCGGATTACGTTTGGTTCATTGGTTTTGAAGAAGAGTTTTAGGGACACCATAGCACACCATAGGATGCACCCAGTTGACTCTGTAACTTGGTACTAAAAGAAATAATTTTTTGTCCCATTTTTGTTCCATCTTGCATGCCAAATTTCAATCCAACGCAATTTTTCTAGAATATTCTCATATAATAATTACTCGAAAAATTCATCAGTAATGTAACTCGGTATCGGTTCAAACTTATATATATATATATATATGGAAGGGATGTCGTTGCTGACCAGTTAGAGACGAAACTAGTAAATAGAATAGAACAGGATGAACAACCACGCTTATGATTAGTCGAGTGACAGGAGATGAATGAATTGAGAAGAAGTCAATTGTCGTACTTTTAACCTAGAATTAAATACACATGGTGCTAATGCACATGTTCATTTCATTACTCTTACCTGGTTCGTCCATGATTATTGTTGTCTCATGTCTTTTACAATTTTTTATAACCTTGACATCTTAGTATACATCCTCACGAAGGTTAGTAAAGTGACCTGGTACTATCAACGATAATATTGTAGAAATTCTCAGAATTGTAGTTTCCCTGAAGATGGAAATATAAATTTCCGAAAGCTTGGATTAACTTTAAAGAGTTTTCTTATACCTTTGCTGGATACTCCAATATTTACTAGTTTCGTATATATATATTGATTGCATTCAGTTGTTCCGTTTATATCATAATACCAAGCATAATAAATTGTTGTAGTTGTAGCGAAAATGGTGAACATTTCAGTCTATGAAGTAGGATGAACAGAGTGCTTACTTTATAATACGATGTGTTAATATTCACCGTTCAATATTCATGAATAGAATGAAAGGTGAGAAAGTTACGAGTATATTGTTCAAAATAAAGCAACACTTGTTCGAAACTAATTACGTTCGCTGCCGGCACTGCTCTGAACTGCAATTGAAGTTTGATGTAGACCAGATATTTAGAATATAAATGAAGAGCCGTCTAGAACGCTCACAATGCAAATGAGTTAGAAATGTTCATTATCTGAATTGTATTATACGGGTGCATCACTGACTCCAGAGGGACCTTTCTAGCAGTCACTTGCTATAATGCTCTTGCTAAATAGGCACATGGAAACAGAGGGAAATCCATTCGTTTACTTCGATCTCTCAAGAGAATATACGTTGTTAATCCAATACGCAATCTCATAACTAGTCTCATGATGATTCCACAACTGATGCACGAAAAACAGTGACTACGCATGGCATATTAACATAAAGGACTGTTATTTTTTTATATTTCGATCAATAGTTTCGTCATTCTGATGATGGTAACGTTCCAGATGAATCATATCAACAGTTGGTATATTCAATGGTATCTGAGGACAAATACTTGAGTTTGAGTTTTCCTAACTAGATCATAATTTGTTGAATTTTCATTCCTTCAAAGTCTGTAGAATTTTAGAATCCAATTTCAGTAGTGTATACCCAGGAGCTAGTATGGAAGTTGATAAATTATAAGTGATTAAAGAAATCCTAATCGACAAAATGATATACCCTGCTATATGATTCATCCATTCGATAACTGTCACTCAAAAATTAATTAGTTAATTATGATGTGAACAATGAGGAATCATATTTTGAAATCTAATTCACTAATATCACTCTCCAATTATTGATTGATGTATATAGAGTAAATAAAGTATAATGTTGATTTTTTGGTGTAGTGAATGTTAGAAATACATACTTCGAAACAATAGATATACACACTTTTATTCTCTCATCCTAATACAACGTCTAAACGGTAACTGACTCTCAGCCTAGGGACCTTCAGCCCTTGATTCACCCGATTGAGCCTATATCCTACACTCGGCCATCCTGGGATCAGTCTGTCGTCATATTATAACATGATACGGATACGTGCGACTTTCGCACATTTTCATGGTCACTTTCACCCATTTCCATAGCGACTTTCGCTCTTATTTCATGGTGACTTTCACCCACTTACATAGCGACTTTCGGTCTAATTTCATGGTGACTTTCACCCATTTTCATAGCGACTTTCGCTCTTATTTCATGGTGACTTTCACCCATTTACATAGCGACTTTCGCTCTTATTTCATGGTGACTTTCACCCACTTACATAGCTATATTCGCTCTCAATTCATGGTGACTTTCACCCATTTACATAGCGACTTTCGCTCTTATTTCATGGTGACTCTCACCCACTTACATCGCCTCTTATACCGGTGACGTTCACCAATATGCTTGAGAAGAAGAATCCTTCACCTTCGCCACACAGGTCACAAGGACAATACTCCCTTTCCTTGAAGGTCTTCGAGGTCCACTCCATCAGGTCCGAAATAATAAGCTTCTTATATAATTTTGATGACTTTGATGAGTTACCTTATTCAATTTGAACTTCAAGACATTCCTTTGGTTACTCATTTTCGCTTCGAAAGTTCGAAAATCTTGTTAAACTTATGACCACAAAAGAAACTGATGGATTTAATATCCCACCGCTGTCTTTGTTAGAAATACATACTTCGAAACAATAATTGAAGACCTTGGAGCAAAAACCGGCCAAGTCCACTTTCGGATGAAATTGACTTTTTCCACTGGGAAAATGTATTCGAGCATCCTCCATCGATTGGTGCAAGAATCAGACATGTCCGAGTTATATTAATGGTATGAAATGCTCAAAAGACTTGACTGACCATACTTTTTGGGGCAAAAACCAGTCATGTCCAGGACTTGGTCGATTTTTGCACCAATATTGATTTCCGCGGAGTGGAAGGATATGACCGTTGACGATAAAAAACTCCGCTCATTTTTGAGCTACGACGTAGTCTGTTGTTTATCGTGCGGAGTATAACAAATAGAAGTGCGATATATCATAAACAATGTCATCTGAACATCTGATGAGACAGATCCTTTTATGTCAGGTAGTGAGTATATTTGCCATCTGATAGCGATCACCCAGTAGGTACTAGCCGAAGAAAAACCAGAAAAAGTTAGCTGAGAAAATTCTTTCGAATAATCCGATTTTGACACCAGTTGTGAACAGGCATTTATTACCAGACAGTTTTAACACTTCTTGTAACAAAAGAATAAGAGAGAATACAGAATGAGTCACTGTGGCAACGAAATTTAAGATAAGTGAAAATGGCAGCAGGTGAAGAGTTCACTACTGAGAAAAGTGAATCCATCGATATCCTGAGCCTGGTTATAGTTTCTAACCCTGTGACCGCTCCTTTGGTTTAGTTGAGAAGGAAACTAGCAAGAAGTGTCGTGTCATAGATGTTACCCAAGACATGATAATACACTTCAGCGATCATTTCACACTCATTTTCAAATCGAATTAACTAATCAAAATACTAAAACTGAATTTTTTCTCAGCATATTCCAATCATTTAAGAATCAATACAGTCCTCACTTCATTGAATGTAGATCCACTCTTTCTCTTCTACTTTTCACCAAGTTTTCCGCTACTAAACAAGGCTGTACGAGAAAAATGATCCAGATCGATCCAGATCTATCCAGATCTATTATCCTTTGCTAGAGGAAGCTGGCAGATATAAAGCTATTGGTCAAGAAATATGTAACAGAGGCATAAAACTTTCATTACAGAACTCGCTATGAAGGAATATTAGGGAAAGTTGAAGGAGAACCAGGAGCACAGCCCCCATTCCCCAGAGGAGGATGCAGAAAAGAAGCTGCGTATAAATCAGACTCTTCTTAAATATAATTCAACACTCAATTGAGAGTTAATGTTAGATATAATTGATGGTTTTTCAATTTTTTACTGTTTTGATCAATATTTTGGTGAAAAATCAGTCCAAATTTTCAAAAATCATTTTTGGCGTGATATTTACTAAATATGAATTTTATATTAGGCCGTATAAAAGATATCTATGATGTCTATATTCCACCCCAAATTTGGGGTGATTGCAAGTTTATTTTCAAATTTGGAAAGTTTTTTTCGATTTCCCACAAATATTGATTTCAGGACTTGGACGGTTTTTGCATCAAGGTCTTCAATTATATACACACTTTTATTCTCTCATCCTAATACAACGTCTAAACGGTAACTGACTCTCAGCCTAACTTCTTCACGTAACATCCCTTGATTCATCGTATCACTGAGTCACCCGATTGAGCCACTAAGTGATACTGTCAGCGTATACGGGGTGGATGCATATATCCTACATGAAGCCGATGTTGTATTGATTTAATATGCCCTTTCCATAAATATTGATGTTTTTCGCACCTCCATTCATTTCACAAAATGAATGTTTATTTAATTTGATAAATATTGAACATCTATTTTCAAATCATTTGGGATTTAAATTTTTAAGATTGTGCCGGCCATCTGTTAACTTAACGTGGAATTAACTCTGCTAAATCGCGAGCTGAAATGCATGCGTATCATCTTTTAAATTCCTAATGCAACCGGCCCTGAGTTTTTGAATTATTGATAAAAAACGGAAATTTGTCATTTTTGTTTTCATTTTTCCAATGAATACCAAAAGAACTAGATGTTCTTGAACTTTTTTACAAGGAATATGTCATGGAGATAAGAATCTCGTGAGATAGGTATTCATTTTTAAAATTTTTTAAGTAGGCAAACTTGACGGAGAAAGCACTCCACGCAATCCTAATTTTGATCAGCATTTACAATTGGATAATATCATGTGATACGCGTCATTGATGTAAAAAACAGACTTTTCAAAAATGCACAAATCCAATTAGAAAAACAAGTCGTATATTGTCTTTGGCATCGAGAACGCCTTGGAAAATACGATGAATTTCCTATAAAAAATTCTCTCGTTTTCAGATTCAAAAAATATAAACGAAATCACAATTCCCCTTCTTCTCTTAAGATATCTGAGTTCCCAATGACTGAGCACGGAAAACGGCCACCCTATATTCAATATGATTTTAGCGTACCTTGTATGGATATTTATGAAGGATGCTAGTCAATACACCGATGGTGCAGACATAATGCTTTTCGGTTTTCAATAACTCTGCCTCGTCTCACTAATTCCCCATTGTGAGCTCAAGCTTTGAAAAATAAAACTGGCATATACGAATTGCAGGAACTGCACGAATAAACCTCCCTACACAAACAATAATAATCCACCACGGGAACTTCTATTATCGTTTACGATAGGCACGGAGGAAACATTGCATCACTAGGGAAAACAATAGAAAGCCGAACAGATTGGTGCAAAATTCCACAGAAAGCCACCGAGAGTTAATCAAGTCGTCCGCATCTTGGTTTCTTTCGATTATTATAACTGGTGTAGTACGTCTATAAAGATTTGAACGTGGAGCGATATAGTATTGAGTAGCTGTGAATGCTATATGTACACGGTGATCATTTATAATGTCCCGCCCATCCAACTTCGTTATTTTCACATTAGACAAAAAAGATGAATACAAAAGTTGTATAAGATATTTGCAGAATATATTGTTATTTATACAAGATGTTTCAGAAATGCGTGTAAAGTCAAAGTTATATTATTACAATTGGGACACCCTGTATATTGTAAATTTTCTAGAATCCTCAATCAATTCTGAACATTTTTTTAATAATATGTCCTACACCTGAATGTAATAGCTTTCGAAATATTCGTATTTCCACTAAGCTGCTACATTCGAAAAAAAACCGTTCTTGTGGCTGTAAATTAGTCATCTCCAATACGAGACCATCTATTCATGAGAAATGATATCATTTTGGACTGAGGAACATAATCGTATATAATTAAGAAAATTAATTTCTGAAACAACTAAACAAAGCAACACTGATTAGTCCCACCCCAAAATATTGCACCTGTTGAAAGCTGAATAACTTTTTTATGGTTTGAACAATTTGAATTATGTTTACACTGTTGGTTAGCCTAGTCCTTCAGCTATATAATCTCGTACTCCTTCGAAACATGAGGTTCCTCATATGAAATCGCTACAGGGTGTTACCTGAAAACTGTGCAAAATTCAGTTGAAAAATATCGTTGCAACTTTTTATAAATCTTATGAAATGTTTTCTTATCAGAAATATGCATCAGGGGCATATCAGGGGGTTACTTCTTTGGAGTTTCCTTTGAGCAATTTAAACGTTATTATCTGTTGTAATGAATTGTTTTTCATTTTTTGAATAACGAATTTCAATAAAAATAATATGTTATATTCCCTCAACGTGTAACTGTCACTACTGTCACTAATAAACAAAGTTTTTGTTTTTTCGTGACCGCCTCATTCACCGCCACCTAGAACAGAAATGTTTAGAATATTTTCTAGAATGTAGCCGTTTAGTGGAAATGCCAATATTTCGAAAACTATTACATTTAGGCATAGGATATAGGTATTATACGAAAAATGTTCAGAATTGTTTGACAATTCTAGAAAATCAACAATATACAAGGTGTTCTATTTAAAAAAATATAACTTTGACTTGTCACGCATTTCTGAAACATCCTGTATATATAACAATATATTCTACAAATAGCTTGCATCACCCTGTACAACTTTTCGATTCATAATTTTTTTCTTTTGTGAAAAATAAAAAAGTTGCGAGGGGGACATTATGAATGATCACTGTGTACATACAGCGGTCCCATTTTCGATGTCCTTACGGAATATCTGGTTTATTCTCAATAATAGAGATTTGCGGTCTTTGCAAAAGTCGGATACTTTTTTGAGAAACTCACGATACCGAAAACAAAATTTTCACAGCCTGCTTCGTTTCTGAGATACAGGGCGAAATTGATAATAGTGCATTTTGGGACCCCCCTCTTTCAATTCGATAGTTCTCTTTTCAACCTTTCATCACTTATTACGTTTTCAGCATAACTCTTTTTTCTAGGGTTCAAATCTTCATACCTTCAGACAAAGGAAGTGCGAAATTGTACAACTCGGGACATTGTCAGCCACTTTCGAACAAAGAGATTATGCATGATCGTAGAAAAATCGTGTACATTAGTTGTGTTGAAATTACCAATTCACACTCGTGGGGTAACTTTCACATATTCGATGACCTGCAGACTCGTTGTATGTTCATCTTTGAGATTGCAATTCATCAATATTCCAAAAATTCATCGGTAATAACCATACCACTTATTATATCACCCCTGATGATATGAAAATACCATTTATAATCAAATATTATTGTAGTCTGTTTCGGAAGAGCTTCATCAAGATTATATGGATTGTATCGCAGTGATAATGGATGATGTCAGAAAATTGTATATTATATACTCTTCAACACAATTATGTTTCACAGTTCACAGTACTTACAGGTAAAATATATGCAAACATCAACAAAAATTGATGTGTTCATCAAAATCTGGTCATGACAATTTATTGCAGTTCCATCCGAACAGTCTCTATTCATGGGAGGGGTGGAAATTAGTTTTTGGGATAAGGAAATTGAGGAATTAAGGAATAATCGAGTTCCTCGAAATTCGAAGTGTGGGGTATCGATTTATTATGCCCTCTTCGCCTGTAGAGTCGAATAAAACCTAAGTCATTCACATATAAGAGAAATATATAAAATATGTGATCGAGAAAAAATAAAATTTCAACCAATCTATGCAACTATAGTTGCATCCTTTATTCATTCAGTGTTGCCAAATCTCAGCATGGGTCGAAGTACTAGGAATAGAAAGTTCATGTCATAATAATAGTAATTTACGTAACAAGTCCGGAAAATACTGTTTTTTTGGATGAGTGGACAAAATTCTAGGACGAGCGTAGCGAGTCCTGGAAGTCTGCGAGTCCAAAAAAACTGTTTTCGGGCGTGTTGCGTACACAATTTTTTCGGCAACCGTGTAGAATAACAAATCAAAGAAACACATTTCTTTATGGAAAGAACGTACTTTCCGGACGGTTGTCGAAAAAATTGTATTACGGAATACGAAATCGAAAAGTATTGTCGCTATATTTGTATATTCATTTCTTCCTCTGTTTGGGCCACTGATGAGCAATCGACTTCATCATCTTCAACATCACCCTGTGTATTCGTATGAATGAAGTGAGACCTAGAAATTGGACTGAGAGGTTGAAATGTCAGAAGTTGAAATGTTATGAAGAAACCATTAGCCATAATGTTCTCAAAAATTTTTAATTCAATTCTTCTCTTGTATAAGGAAAAAAACTTCAAAGTTCTATTGCGGGCCCTCAAGTCGAATTTTGAACAACTTTTTCGAATGATTTTTTCGCCATCTTTGAAAAGTTTCACTTTTTGTCTATTTGTTTTAAATACCTACCATGATTGATGGTCGATCACTTGACATTAGTCAAAATAGGTTTTGAGGTTTCCCGTTAGGTACCTATACAGAAACGATCTCTTATGAAAAATTGTTTCCATGTGCTTGCAAACATTGTTGTACACGCTGTATAATAATATGTCTCTTTGGATGAACCTATTATAGTCACTGAAAAAAAATATTTCCTATTTTTGCAAGTTCAAATTAGTTTCATAAAAATAGTGCTCTTGGACAATTTTTTCCTTCATTTATTCTTCACTTCTTATTATCAATAATAGATTATTTATTAAAGTTGCACCCCAACATCCGATCATCTTTCTAGCAATAGAAATAATTTATTTCTGTATATATAGAACCATCGGCAACGCTGTACAGTATCGAAATTTTGTGGATTACTTTGTATTTTCGTTTTATTCCAGCAGAGGCATCAGCACTACTGCAGCAATTTTCGAAACTACAGAACGAATATTATGAAATCATTATCAATTTCACGTTTGAAATCTTACTATCAAATTGTTCCATCTCACAAATAGTATTCAAAGAAGGAATTTGTCTCAATTTTAATTGATTTTATAATGCATTTTTCTAATCATTTCACGATTGTATTCAAACTGTGAGTTCAAAAATTTCGAAAAAAATCATGATTGTCTCCTTCACGACACTGGTATAGGTACCATGACATTCTAAATGGAATCTCTCGAATAGTTACTGAGAATTTTTTTTAAATACCCTAAAAATTACGTGCTCATGTTTTTTTTTTCGAAAACTGTTCGACGGATAATTTACAAAATTCCACGAATTATTTCATTTGAATGCTCCAATAATGAATTTTTTCAGAATATTTAAACTTTATTTTCTCATATAGGTTTACTTGAACCATAACTATACGGTGTGTGCATAAAGTAAGGAATAAATTCCTTATCTAGAAAAGAAGAAGCTTTCCGAAAAAATCCGCGGACATGTCAATTCTTATTTCAAGATGCGCAACTTTCAATTTGATCTCAATCAGTTTGTTCAAACAACTGTATAAAATAAACTATAACATTAATTTTTTCGAAAAAATGACAAAACTTTTTGTGCTGTGTGGAGGAAAATATGCTCTTTCAAATGGCACTATCTTAAATAGCAGTTGCAATTCGAAAAAAATATCATTGGCGTCATAGCCGAAACATTGATGACGTCATCAATGCGACTAAAACGTCAAAAGATGCGCATCTTGAAATGAAAGTTATCGCGTTCGCGGATTTTTTTCGAAAAGCTTTTCCTTTTCTAGAAAATAATTTATTCCTAACTTCATGTACGAACATTATATGTATTGCACAAGTCGTGAAATTCCCCACAAATGTGAGTAAATACTCAAGAATTGTCAAACTTTGGATCGCACATCTCATCACGCCATCATCAAACCCTCTTCAGCGGTCGAAAAAAATCCGATCAGATCTGATCTGGTGCCAGTCGAGGCTGATGTTGTCGACGAAGTTTCTTTGCTGGGCCACCATCGCAAAAACACGGAATACTCGATATGTGCCGGAAAGTTTCGTCTAATTGAAACGTTATTAGTTCGCCAGACTGGCTGCGCTTACATGGTCTGCTTTTTAATGTGGCGAAGAGCTTTTTTGAATCGCAATCCGCTCGGATCCACTATTCTGCCATTCTGCCAGGAATTCTAACTGGCGGCACCAACCGTTGGTTGCGCTCTTAGTATTATCAATAGAAATGCAATCCATGAGTTTATATTCACTTATAATACCACTAGAGCTTCAATTATTACTGGAAATTTTTTCGACAACACGAATATATTGAAGATAATTTTCTACAAGATATTGTCACGCTCGGTATATCAGGGTGGAAATCACAATTCGAATCGATCAATTCATCTATTCCAAATTGAGAAACATCCAACAATAATTATTTAGTTCAAGGCAGTTTATTAATTCAATCAGCTCACGATTTCAAATATAATAGTTTATTATTTATAAAGCAAAGTTTGGTTCTCAATTGGGTCAAGATCCAAAAACTTGCGTTATCAAAAATATAACCGTTAGACCCGGGCGAGAAGTGAGTATTTGCTGAATCTGCAAGAATCGGTGATATACACTTCTCAAACGGTGATATCGGGAGATTCAATTTCTTGGGTAGTCATTCTGCAAAGAGCTATTGGTGAAGTGCGGAAAACCGACGACCCTTTTGATTTCCACCGAAACCAGAGAAACCTATCCCGGCAGAATGAATATGGGCAGACACATCTCCTCGACCAGGGTGGTACAATTTGCAGCACTCATAATGTAAGTACAAATGTATATTATTACCTTGTGCGCCCTTCAATTGTGTGTTGGCCCCTTCGTCAGTTACAGTTAGGTCCAGGGATGATAACTCACTCTTATTTAGTACACCAATTTCGCTATTCACTAAATTAACTTACTCACTTTCACTTTTATTCACTTTGGTCACTTTCGAATCTTGTCATTTTCAAATATATTTAATAAATTGTTATTTTGTCTATGGAAATGCATTGTTTTTCTGCTACAATGCTGATAGTGGTCAATCGTACTTGATCTCCCATCTCGCTGCCAAGCTAAACCCCCAAACGGGCCGCCCTTGCATGTGACAAGGGGTGCCCTAGTAGTAGAATCCATACTACGCGACATGGTGGAGGCGCCGTAGTATTTAACGTTACTACGCGACAATATTCGTGTTGGAGAAAAAAATTACAGTTTTCAATTGAAGCTAGAGTGGTATCGGGTGAGAAAATTTCACGACGAAATATTATTGAAGTCTGTGCGTTGAAGAGATTGGGAAGGTTCGACCTTGTTTCTTATTGGTCTAGACGCCAGGCAAGCATACAAGTGGTTAGTTGACCGTACGGCTGTATATAAACAGTAAAATAAAATACAAATTTGACGAGATTGACTGTTTGAGTTTTATTTTTGAGGTAAAGTTGGTAGAAATATATTTACACTGAGTGCGCACCAGTTTCACCAATGGAAAACGCTATTCGCGATAGAAAATAACACGTCGCAGTATCTCATGGTAACAACTCGAACTTCTCGAAGTGGTATCGTTTTTATTTCTTTTCATATTTTTGATATTTGTGTCATTGTGACATAGGTGTCTTCGCTACCAAACAATAACTGAAACGAGAGAAACGATAAGATTTCACATGTATTTCACCAGAACATCTCTCGAAAAACTACTAGAAGTACATCTTTCACATCAGAAGCGAACATAAACAGAACAGAGGTTAAGTTTGTCTGTGGGTTATCCCCATATATATAATAACAACTATATGGATAACACCTATTCTTCTCTTTACGCGAAAGTGAAGCCAGTTTTGAAAAAACAAAAGACTGTCTGGCTTGCTAATGATGAAATGTGAGCATGCGCGGGTTTTGACGAGTTGAATCCACTGACGTTTTTAGAATTGTATAGGTTAGGTATATTTGTTAACCGAAATTATGTAAAAGGGCGTCTATATAGTTATAACTGTACTTACTGATTGTTTACAGAAGTGATTAGTGAGTGATAACAGTGATTGATAAAAAATTAGCCCACGAATCTTGTTCCGATGACTTTATCGTCACAGGTTTCTATGCAAATCGCAAGTATCGCTTTGTAGATCACATCCATTTCTGCATTTATCATCAACTATCATTCAATATCGTCAAACAATCCATCAATGAATGAATATTTGAAAAATATATGTCATGATGAAATAAAAACATCGAATTGAAGGTACCGTGACACATTTGATTGATTTTTAATAATTATCATACGTTTGTCGCTCACTAGAAAGCTACTCTCCTCCATGATGAAAACGAATGTCGATTCTTAATTCAAACTTGCGCATGCGCATATTCGCGATTGGTCCCGCAGACTGTCATTTGTTTTATTTTTTGGCTTCAGCTCTGGTATCCATGTTACCTATATAGTTATTATTAGATATATGGTTATCCCCCAGAGCTTATCCCACTTCGAGTGGTTCACGAGTCACCGCTAGGTAGCGTATCGCTTAGCTCCTATCGCGAATTAGTGTTTGAAGTTAGGTAAATGTGAATCTCATTTAACCTATAAACGTAAAAAAATGTCCAGTGTGAAGGTAGGTTCATGCCAATCGGAAAATTATAATTATTACAATGATATTCCTACTCTACAACACTATTCATTTATGGATTATGTGGTATCATGATATTATGATAATAAAAAAAATCCGCAAAAAAGTTTATTGCGATATTTCTTTTCAGCAGATATTTTGTTCGCATACATTGTCCGATATTCGTATAAGCATGAACCAGGCTTAATATCATGCTCCTTCCCCAAAGGAAGAGCGCCATTACATGCTCGTTGAATAATATACTAATTATGCACGACCGATATTATATTTGATATTTCATTCATATTCACAATAATCTCAAATTGTATATTGAACATACATCTTGTGTAGTGATACATGAAATCATTGAAAAATGAATGTACCATCTTATCAAATCTTTTATATATTTGTATTGTACTATTATATTTATATATTGTGTCATATTGCATCAATAGAATATTTATCATTATTTTTATCATTTTACATACTCCAATCGATCCAATTTCCTTATTTTATAATATATGTTATAACATTTGTGATTGTAACTCTATTGAACTTTTGGAAATTGATTTAGGAATCCCTTTTAGATGTAACTATATTAGTATCCTATTTATTGTATATTTTGTTAATTTCACTATATTGTATTATCTTACAAACAAGCAGGTATACACTGGTTGGTAAGTATTATTCACAATAAATACCAACAAACTATAAATGTAAAAAAATGTGAATAAATTATTATTATTATTATTATTGTAATGAAGCTCAAATATCGTATACATACATAACGTTATGCTCACGATCTTGTTAGATGTTTCGCTTCTGGCCAAACTATTGTTCAAGATATCCATATCAGAAAATCTCACCAAATTCCCAATTTCAGGTTTCCGAATAGTTGATGTCAAAGATCTGAACTATGATTTATTCATTATTTTAAGAGGATTTTTTTGAAGTGGTGTGTTCCACTTTTTTCCTGAATTGAGTTCGAGGAAGAACAAGGTTGCTTAGTGGAGAACCTTCGAACTAGGAGGTCAGTGTTAAGGTGGGAATAGACCAAGCAAACATTGTTGCGCAACAGTTGCACAACACTCGAAAAACACACGAGTTTACACAGTGTGTAGGTGTTGCGCAACAGTTGCGCAACTGATACCCGGTGTTCGCTCCCGAGGCGGTACTTCAAAGGAGATGTTGCCCAACAGTGAGCACACAGCGTCGCCAGTGTAGTCGTGTCGCTTATGGCACCGACTGAACCAAAGACATTTAAACACTAGAGACTACATCGCGATCAGTCATCGTTCGATCCTTCCTTTCTGTCTCTTTTCCTTCAATTACATGTTTGCCAGATTATACGATTTATGCAATCTTGCAGTAAATTGATTAATTCACACAAAACAATAACTATACTTTACTGAACCACAATTGTTTCATTTCCTTTCTATGAATCGGAGTTATCATCGAATCATAGTGTTTTTGATTTAATGATGTACATTCTAATAAAATCAATTCGTCTTTTATCACATTTCACCATACAAATCAGCACTTTCGGCAACGCCGCACTAGAACATTAGACTATTTTTACAAGTTTGACGCTTGCGAGGTTGCAGAATTGCCCTCTTATTTCGTTGATACCGATTTGAGTTATTTTGGCCGTTTTACTTTTTTGTGAGTTTCAGAAACAATATTTGTTTGCGAATATGGTGCAATTGTGAGTTGTGTGTAAAAGTGACATTTACATGACTCATGACTGGCACGCCAGCACGCCACTGACGATGATGAGAAGCTTCAAACATACATTGTTGCCAAGGCGCCCCGTTCGTATATTTTTCTCTCTTGCACTCGTTGCAAACATCCAAACAATGACTGATCGGCTTGGAAAGCGATTTAACAATGGAACGATTAGTCTCCTGTATTTGAATGTCTTTGGACTGAACGAACACCGAACAAATACCGGAGAAAGCAGATTGCTCGATGTTGACCAACAGTTTGTCGACAATGTTTTCTCCCCACGGAAACAAGTTAGCCAACAGCTGCGCAACTGTTGCGCAACTGTTGCGCAACTGTTACACAACAATGTTTGCTTGGTATATTCCCACCTTTAGATTTGTCCTGGAAGATTTGTCAAGCGAACACGACATTTTGATATAATATATTGCAAACATTTCGGATTGTGACTTTTTGTAAGTTATCCCTGAATATATTTCATGATAATCAGCTGATTCTCTTGATAGTTTCCACTTTGACTCCCTATATTTCACTTGTATTTTCATTTTCAATATCATCATTGGATTCATTCATATCTGCATGATTATCATTGGTCTGAGGGTGATACTTTATATTGATTTACTGAATCTCACCTGGACACATCAGTTTCCATATATTCGTATGTCGATATAAGAAATTCAGAAATCTCCATAAAACCTTCGGGCCCATAAATTTTTCAAGGCTCGCAAGCAGAGCTACCCATAAATCCAACAACGAAATATTTTATATATCCGAACGAGCGACAAATAACTTTTATAAATAAGACTTCTGCATTTATAGTAGGTATAGCGGGACCCTCTTCTGTCGCTGTGTCGTATTTTTCTTCCTTGGTATTCGGATGGAACTTGCGTACGGAGAAAAAAAACTTTCTAGAATATATCGATATTTCGTGTCCGATGATGGTGGATTCATATTTTTTTATCAAATGTAATGCAAAAGAATCGTTTCATTATAAAAAATGATCGGTGTATATTTCTGATAAAATTGTCAAAAACTGAAGGTACGTTTGGAGGTACCTAATTTTGACTAAACATAATTTTTTATTTGTGCCATTAGGGGTGGGCGATATTATCGATATATGAATAATTTTTGAAGAAATAAATTATCGATTTATCGATAATATTGATAATATTGATGACATTGATGATATTGACAAATATTGATGATATTGATAATATTGATAATGTTGATAATATTGATAATATTGATAATATTGATAATATTGATAATATTGATAATATTGATAATATTGATAATATTGATAATATTGATAATATTGATAATATTGATAATATTGATAATATTGATAATATTGATAATATTGATAATATTGATAATATTGATAATATTGATAATATTGATAATATTGATAATATTGATAATATTGATAATATTGATAATATTGATAATATTGATAATATTGATAATATTGATAATATTGATAATATTGATAATATTGATAATATTGATAATATTGATAATATTGATAATATTGATAATATTGATAATATTGATAATATTGATAATATTGATAATATTGATAATATTGATAATATTGATAATATTGATAATATTGATAATATTGATAATATTGATAATATTGATAATATTGATAATATTGATAATATTGATAATATTGATAATATTGATAATATTGATAATATTGATAATATTGATAATATTGATAATATTGATAATATTGATAATATTGATAATATTGATAATATTGATAATATTGATAATATTGATAATATTGATAATATTGATAATATTGATAATATTGATAATATTGATAATATTGATAATATTGATAATATTGATAATATTGATAATATTAATCGATATTTCTAAAACGTTGTTGCTCACCTCTGGTTTTCTGAATCTTGTATCAATAGTTTTAACATTTCCACGTACACGTGGAAAAACATGGATATATCAATGACATATATCAGTTGAAAAAATTATCGATAATATCGATATATCAACTATCGATTAATTATCGAAAAATTCTGATTATCGATATTTCCAAATCATCATAGCCCACCCCTAGCTATGATCACATACACGGTGAAATAACTTTGTGTAATTTTAAAAAAGGGGGTTTCGTTTCAGAGCAAACTCCGATGAAATCAACACCTGAATATCAAAGTTTTGTCCTTTTCATCATAAATTTCACAATGAAGTGCTCATAGATATCAACTCTGATCTGAGTATTGTTTGAAATGAAATCATGATTTCACAGGGTTGCCAAAGGTCGATATAATTCTTGAATATAAAATTGTAATCAAATTCTCATAGATTTTTATAGAATTGAGTGAAAGTGGACAGTATATTTGGCATAAAATCAACAAGACATTTATGTTATGAAAACTTTGTTCAATATTATTTATATTATTGTTGAGATTTCATGAAATGAATTTTTACATATTGTCGATACAGCAAGATTGTTCTCACATACGAAATATAATCTTAACAACAATAGGAATAACAAGTAGGGATAGGAATATTATTATACTGTTCAGTGTAATTTGATTTGATATATAAAGAATAGCTTTGAACATTAGATCATCAAAGAACGATAGTCGTTATATACCTTCAGGAAGACGTTTTTGTTTTCCATTTCTCTTCTCAAACCTTGGATAGATTTGTCAAAATGAAAAATATAAATTCGGGTTGAAAGATGTTTCCAATAGTAGGCATATTTGCTCCCTTTATATCATTGGTGGACAGGAACCAATGGTGGAACAACCTCTAGATCCACTTCCAGAAATAATTTAACAAATGCATGCGTTATTTTATTGTTTGTGTATCTTTGAGTCCATTTATTCAATTAATATTATTTATTTCGTTTTTTCAGCATAACTCATCTTTTTTTTATGATTCAAATATTCATACCTTTAGAGAATGATGGAGGTCCGAAACTCTACTTCACAATTATTGATAACCAAAGTAAAACAAAAAATAAGAAGAAAATGGCTTCAAATTCATCACATTTTCAAATTAACAGAATCGAATCCGGTCAGTTATGTAAACACGTAACAGGGAGAGGCATTATAGTGAATAACCCTGTACTTAATATACCTAGTATACTGCTCAGACATACCTACAATAAAATTAGGTAGAGATAAGTGAATAGTAGTGAATAGTGAATAAACTTAACGTATGGTGGGTATCATATCAATCTAATGGGGAATTCTCATTCGGACGACAATGAAATAATTCTTATTTAATATCAAAACGTCACATTTCCGACTCACAATTTCATCCTTTTTCCGAAAAAACAACACATTTCAAATGCTTGATATGGGGATTTAAAATTTAAAGCACCTTGTTTCTGTTTAACCATTTGGCAACATCGACTACAGATTTTAAAAATAAATTAGGCCAACAAATTCGTAACATTAATTAGGTGAACAAAGATAGCCATATTTTGATCGGGTTACAACACATAACTTATACTACCAATAAGCTCTGTGGGTTAGAAATGTGCCATTCTGCTTATTTCTGTGCCATGCTTCTAATAAGATATGCTACTCAGTTTTGAAGTTTATGTTTATATTTGACTTGTAGATTGTGTTTTTGTTGGACTGAAATTCATGTTTTGACTGATTATTTTTCATATCAGCAGTTTTATTTCTGAATTATACATTGACACCAATAAGTGTACATATAAAAAGTGTGGCCAAATGTGAGTTGTTGTTCTTCTAGCCTACTAGGCGCTGTTGCAAATTCGTGAACTAGAAACAAAGCAATTTAAAATTTGAAACCCCATATTTGATTTGATATCAGATTGTTTCCGCAAAGAATTCGAAAATTCATGAATGAAACTCATAATCAATAAGTTCATACTTGAATTTGCTGTAATGATCCGAAATTAGAAATATTCCCCATTCTTGTAAAATGGATTATCTCGATGCTTATAGACTGACGTTCTTCATCATACTTCCATCAGAATTCACCGCCGACACTTCAGAATATCTTCTTTCAGCATCAGGAAACATACCATCGTCCCTTATTAGAGGCATATAGAGTCCGGAAACGGAGGAATCGTCCAAATTAGGACGAACCGGAAGGGGAATTCGAATGAGGTGGCTAGTTAGCAGAATTGCACCACTGTAATGCAAATGACGTCGTTGCAAAGACCACTGTTGCCAGAATTATCACCTAGAGGTCAGAGAGTTTCTAGATAATATATAGAGCAAATGCAGTATGTCACCATCGAGTGTTTGAAAAAATAGTTTGGAAAGTGTTTTTAACCGCCAACTTAGTTGCAGAGCAACACTGAAAGAACTGCCATACACGGGGGAAGTTATTTTGTGATCTTGAAATCTATTATTTTATGGGAAGAGTTATATCCGAATTGATTTTTTGAAATAACCTGATGTTTTCTAGGAATTTGATTAATCTTGTTTTGAGAGCTTTCTCGAATATTTTTGCAAAATTATTAATTACCGATATGGGTCGATAATTGGTCAATAATTTACGGTTTCCAGCTTCGAATATTGGAGTAACTATGGATTCTTTCCATTGTATTGGCATTTTCCCGTTCAGGAAACAAAGATTTATGACATGTAGCAATGGAATGTATTTGGATATGGATAATTTTAATAACTCTTGTACTGATCCCATCAGGTCCTGGCGAGCAGTTATTTTTCAAATTTGAAATTAAAATCGTTATTTCTGACGAAGTGACTGGTTCTAGAAAGAGTGAAGATTGGACAGTCGTTTCTTTTGAAAAATGTTCAGGAAGGTTTGTTTTTTCAATATTCTTTGCCATCTCAGATCCTAAATTGGTAAAAAATTCATTGAACATATTTGCTTTCTTATGATTATTATTTTCTGGAAGTTCATTTTCATCGATTATGTCAGTCTGTGAAACTTGAGAGTTTGATTTAGTATCTATAATTTCATTGATAATACTCCATATTTTTTAACAGTTACCATTTGCTTCACTCACTTTTCCTTTATAATAATCATTCTTCGTTTTTTTATCAATACATTGAGTTTATTTCTATATCGTTCATATTCTTTTTCAAGTTCAGTAGTATAGTTTCGTATTCGTTTTTTTTTTCAATAGATCTCTTTTATGAATAGAGGTTATCAACCCTGAGGATATCCAAGGTTTTATTTTTTTATTTTTTCTTTGTATCTTTTTCAAATTTGTAGATGTGCAGATATGTTCATTGAGTTTCTTTATGAAATTATTGTCTCAACGTCTTGGTTTCCTACTACCTCCACCCACAGTTCATTACTTAACAGGTTTTTAAGTTTTTCAAAATTTATTTCTCTGATAGTTCTTTCTCTTTCAGTTAGGACATTATGTGTATCTTGTTGAAAATGTATAGATATAAATAGACTGAAATGATCAGTGATATCGGTTTGGAAAACGATAGGGTCTATAATTATTTCATTTCGTACATTTTTATTTCTTCTTACAAAAATATGATCTATTATTGATTTTGAAAACTCTATGACTCGTGTAGGTTTGTTTATGTATGAAACAAATCCATTCAAGTTGAGTAAATTCAAATAGTTATTTGCTTCGCTCAAATTTGGTGTGAGTAGGTTAATGTTGATATCTCCAAGTTTTGTTTTTCAATCAATAGTAAGTATTCTTCCAAATCGTTTATATAATCTTGAGTTCTTTCCACGCCAAACTTTCAAACTTCATGCTGCTCCTTGCCAGTGAAATTTTGAGAGAATCAAATGAATAGTTCATATTGTGATTTGTGTGATTGGTGTTCTGACATAGAGTCAACGTTATTCAAGTCAGTTATCTACCTAATGTTGTTTTGAATTGTTTTTTTGTGATTGAGTCTTAGAAGGCTCTTCAATGCATATATAAGTCATGGGTCGAGACAAGAAGACAAAAATTAGGAAATCAAGGGCAGCTCGAGGTCAAGGTGAATTTGCTACAGAGGGTAGATTACTTTTTGAAGCCTTTCTGACCTGCTCATTCGCAAGTTACTATTACAAATAGTAGGTGAATGGTACAAAACTGATATTATCTTATGACATAAATCAACAAAAGTGCTTCTTGTGGGTCTTCTCACTTGCAAAGTCTTCAATAATCGACTCATTATCTAATATTATTGATATTATTGATCATATATATTCGAATATTATCCATGATGTTATTTTGTCCATTCAAGGTAACTGATGGAATTCGAATTTGAGGAGCTATTTTCTCTTAATGCAACGATCACAGAAAGATTCATCTCGAAAACAATTGTTCTGAAATTTGCTTACGATTTACGCTATGAGAAAAATGTTACTCACAGGACTTCATCATTTAAGGTAATTAATTACACTTAGATATACAGGATTTTCACGATGAGCGTTAATTAGACAATATTTTAGACGATGCGGCGTTGCCGCTTATACTATAAAGTAGCAGCTACTTTGATTTTTCTTATTGAATACCCCGTGTTTTATTGCATTTTCAGATTCTTCTTGGGAAGCTGATTTCGTCGATCGATCATACTTGGGGTCTATATCGAACGATTACAGATATTTTTCAACTTTGGGAATTTCATAAAACTATTCATAATTGGTTGAAATGGCTTACATGTCCCTATCTCAACTTTGTATTCAAGATCGATTGATATTTGTAATCGTTCGATATAGACACCAAGTATGACCAATCAATGAAATCAGCTTTCCAAGAGAATCTGAAAATTCAATAAAATACAGGGTGTTCCATATAAAAAATCAAAGTAGCTGCTACTTTATAGTAGAAGCGGCAACGCCGCATCGTCTAAAATATTTTAGGAGTGTAAATCATATTGATTTATGTCTACTGTCGAATTTTCAGGTCGATCCGTTGTCTGGTTAACCAGAGATTCACTGTCATTTTTCAATTTCGTAATCTATTTCACGTTTGGATAAAGTTTTCATGCTGGAAATATAATCCCTCTGTCAGAAGTTCTAGAATTCATTGCCCAGTGAAGTCTTTCTTGATGCTGCAAGCTTCCAACTTTCAAAAAAAAATGCAATACCTTTATCCGACGCTTTGTAGGTACTCCAGCGAAGTTACCTGATTGTAGATCTTATAAAAGCTAAGAAATCCCTCCTGTATCTTGTCTTGAGATAAGAATACAGGTTTTCCCTGGTTAAGGATTTTATGTTGACTTGAAGTACTTCCCAATTGACAGATGTCGATCGGGAAGTGTTCCATGTCATCTGTCAATTCGATGCTCTGACACATGGTTTGCCCTATGCTGGTAGTCGTAGCCTTATAGCTCCTCTACTCAGAGTACGGAGGTCTAGGTATAGTGTGAGAAGCTTATTGGTAAGGTAATATTTGTGCACTGTTACAAAAACATAATGAGGTTATCATTTACGAAATCTCTATGGAAATCATAAACAGAACTACTAATTTTCTGGTTGTTTTTATTAATTATTGATGTTTCATTTTTGAGGATAAGAATGCCTAAAATAAAATGAGATTTCCATTATTTTGAATATGGAAATTCTTGCATGAAATATTGGGATTTAATTCATATTTTGCGCTGATAAACATATTCACGATCTTTAAAAGGAAAACAGTTGAAATCCCGCTGAATTTGTTTTATTGCTAAGTGTTTATTGTCATCATGCTCAGGTTCACTTGTGAACATTTCATTGATATCGATTTGGGTTCACTATTATGCAGGTTTTGCTCTAAACATGACTTATTTCAATGACTATTCGTAAGTCTGGAAACCCAAATTGGTTTATTATATTACCTATATACTTCATTATTATTATTGAATCATTTGGAAGGGCATCTTCGTTAAACCGAACACCGAAATGGGAACTTCTGAGAGGCGATTGAAGCTTTGGCCAATTTCCGTGCTCTCTGTTTAGAGCACTCTGAATGTTATTTCGTAATTTTCTCGGGAAAACCTTATTTCGACGATTTTCACGTATACGAGAGACTTCCCATTATCACATATTACGAGTGGCCATCTAATAGACGACCGGCAATTTCCGGAATCTGCTCAAACTCGGCGAATTCCTATTGCATCATCATAGAAACGATATCTAAATTCTGAATTGAGTTGGGAATGACTGTACGTTAGTTGCTGGAGATATTACTGACGATATAACTTTTGCGGTTTGTAACAATATGCAATTATATCGGGAAAATGACACCCAGCCGGGCTAACTTTACATTGCATCCGCTATTTCGCTGATAAGAGATAATTGGAAAAAGATATGATGATGGTATTATGGAACATTCTCGAAAATTGTAGTTATGCAGCTATATTCAAAAAGAGTCCATGCAGTGTTGTTCTAGAATGCATTCTTATAATGTGTGTCTTCTATATTCGTGTAGGAAGGTATTGGAAAATGAAAAAAAAAATTGATTTCTAATCTATTGACTACTTCACTATCTCCCTGATTAATGTGAAACTTAGGATGCATATTTCCCCCTCAGATATAAAATTTCCCATAGAAGAAATGCAATTATCCTAAGATTACTGAAGAGAAATCATACAAAATCATCACATGCGTTTATTTCTGAGTCCTCCACCATTCTGATGAAGGAGCAAGTTAAAAAATGAGTTTTATTTGTGTTTTTCCATAAAATTTGAACCAAATTATCACACTTTATACGTATTACTTTATTTTTATGTACGGTCAATTTTAACTCCAGAAATACGTTTTGGAAAACGAGTTCTGGCTCCTCAACCACTATGATGAAGAAGCAATTGAAGAAATGCGTTTCAATTGTTTTGTGTTTAATTGTGAACTGAATATCAAGCGGATGTATTCATTGTGCTGCTACACAATAAGTGTAATTTCAACCATAGTATTTATTATGTGAAATAAACTATCGAAACGTTGGCTATTAAATAATATAGTTTCTGTTACGGAAGAAAGAAAAACACCGAAATTCACCAAAGGAGGTCGTCAACTTTATCGAATATAGTATTTATTGACTATTCATTCATTCAATAAATTTCGATATTTTATGATTACAACCATTGTGTGTATGCTTAGGAGACTGGCTTGTCTATAAAATGTTTATTTTCTAGAGACAAAGTATTCCAACTCTCGAAACAAAATCGTATTCAGGAGATTTATTGAAGAGAAATAATATCTAAAAATGTAAAATACATGAATATATTAGGTTGACAAGACTCTGCATGCACCAGAATTGTTTTCAGAGAAACGGAAAGTTCTATGAACAGCACGAAGGTACTTTCTGCAATGGGTAACACATTAAGCCAATCTATTCATGAGCAAGTTCGAGAGAGATGTAGGAAAATAAGTCCAATATCTTCTTGGATACCATCGTATTGAGGAACAATAAAAATGAATTGGAAATTGTTATGTATAGAAAATATACATCTACACACAGGTTTATACCAAATGATTCCCAACATTGTATTGGACTATTCCACTCTCAACTTTATAATTCACAGCTTTTTTACTATGTTTTCCTTTTTCAAAATAGAATAAATTAAATGTGTTACGATTTATAAAGTTAATAAAAGTGATGCAGTAAATCAAATATTGAGGAAGAATAGGCAGAGAAAATCTTTCGAGAAACCACCATCTGATGGGATTAGTAGTTGAAAAAAATTCTGAGAAATCCTCACCATCTTGTTATCACAAAAAATATTACTGGTTTTTTCAAAACACGAGACCTCAATCTAGCCTTTGCAGCTAAAAATACCATTAGAAACCTCTTAGGTAATACAACAGACAAAATCGATAACAAGGACAAGTCTGTGAAAAACTCAAAACTATTGAAACACGTTACGAACAAAAAGCCATTTTGACTTTCCGCTGAAGAATGAAAATATTGGTATAAAATAAGGTGTTCAGTTATGCACATGTGAGTTTCATTGGTGCTTGCACTGAAGAATATTTTTTTCGTTTTTTTAGTTTAATTTTCATGTGTTGTGAATTTTGAAGTGATCCACCTCCAAGGAGATCCGCTATATTTGGCATATTCTATAACCTGCTGATATGATTTCCTTTTATGAGGTCCTCGATCTCATATCTCCCAAGTTTGTAGATTCATTAAATGGCTGTCGATTCTGTTTCGCCTTGTTTTCATTCCTACTCAACTTTTTAATTTTATAGATTTTATCACTTTATGAAGAAAGTTTCCATGTGGAGTAATATATCATGGCTTTTATGACGGGAGATTTATCGAGCGATAATTTGCTAAGTTTCTGGGACTTTCCAGAGTGGAATGAACGATGTCAGGAGAATATAATCCCAAGAACTTCGAAATGGCTAAGAAATTGAACCCAATCATTCAGGGATAGTATCAAATTCGGTACTACAGCAGTTTACTATATACATCAGCTTCAAGCATAATTCATAGTATATATCGTTCGATATCATAGTATTTTTTCCATTGACAAGATCCAATAACTATTGGTGGCAGCTTCTTAGCGTTCTAGGTTGGTACTGATCTGTCATCAATGTCAATTGTCATTAAAGTCAACTATCATTAATGTCAAGTGTCATTTAATTCGATTGTTTTTATGTCCTGGTTTTATATAAATTCATTATAGATATGAAATAACTAAACATTTGAATGAATAGAAAAATATTAATGGCTTGGACTATTGACGTTGATGACAGATCATTGTCAATCTAAGAATGCTCAAAAAGTTGCCTCCGAAAGCTGTTGGATATCGATAGCACCTAATTGTATAGTAACATGGAACGTTAAGATTCTCAAAAAATATATTTTTATATATTATATTTAACTCGACATGTTCCGCCAACTCAGTAGCTCTTCTTCTGGTATACACTGAATAACTAAGTAGGTACAACAATTTCAACTATACTTTTACCTCAACATTTCATTGACAACAAAACTTCAACCAATACGGGATTAGATTATGATTATCACCCCTATCGAAGTTACAAAAATTGCCTCTTCAAATGGTTATCCCAAGTTATAATTTCGATCCAATCCTAGGAAAACATATTTTGCTGCTAATAGCCTATTGGCTAATGCGATTTAAATGGTGATTTAGTTGGTGATTGAGTCAAAGGTTTGTTTTTTTCAGTCTGTTAATTTCAAGTGTTTCTAGCTGATCAAGTTTGTTTCCTTCATTTTCAATATACGAAGTTAGTTGAATCTATATATTTTAGTGAACAAAGAAACGATGCTTTCGAATCAAAAATATCACGAAACGTTTTTAAAAAACCGAAATGACCCTTTTTCTTTTTTTGCGCTGGCGCTGGAAATGTCTTCGATAAAATTCCTTCTCTGTTTCAAATTTGCTTCGGTGTGCTGAGCTTTCATTTTCAATACAACGTTTCGTTCTGCATCATTCATCGTTTTCGAGATGTCATTGGTGGTAAACATATAAATACAGCCTGTATATATAATAGACTATAAAGATAGTATTCATCGTCCGAAAACGAAAACAACAATAATAATAATTTTATTACGTGCATCTCTATTTCTTTCTGTGATGAAGTTATTGAAATATAATATGATCGTATCCTATATAATTTATTGTCGCCAAGCTTCCTAACTTCATGGAATGAAAACTTGAGACGAGCTCTCAGCTTCTGAGAGAAAAGTGAATTGGATTCAATTCAATTCTAGTGATCAATGATGGCAATTGACAAACGAATATACTCTTCGCTCAGCTTTTCTCATCTGCCCCAGTTCCCACAAAGATAATTACTAACGCTAACCCAAGTTATCATAGAACATCACGTTTTGTGGACTTATAAATGTGTGTTTATGGACACAAGAGAGATATATGCTCGAGCTCTTGTTGAATGACTGTGGCACAGGGCGTTTGGGCGTTTATATATTCCTGCCGTTGATCTTTGAAGTCCTTTAGTTGTTGTTCCTAGAAAGATACATGAAACACGAAAAATATTTTATTCAATAAGTATTATAATTGTATATTATGATACAAGTCTTATAAGACGCCATTTTGTCGCACGCGTTGTTAGTGTTAGTTGTTAGGGAACAAGTGCGACAATGTGTCTTATGAAACGTGTGTCATATACATTTCTTCTATTTTGCGTTGATTTTAAGTCTTTCATTTCAAATAAATGGATTTAATATCGATAAATAACAGATACATCTTCGATTGGTAACAATGATGACATTAAAATATTTGAAATCTGACACACAAGCGTAAAGCCCAGTTTACTGTTACACTAATATTTTTTATAGGTTTCTGTTGCTTTTATGTATTTTTGTGGTTTCAATCTGACAGGCGTGAATTGGAAAGACATTGAAACACTATATTTTCAGTATTTTTCTCCTAGAACAGATGACTCTGACAGAAGGACAGTTTATGTTTCACCGACACAAGGTGGATATAGGATGGTGAAACAGCTCTTCAATTGTTTCTGCGAAAAATTTGCAGACCGATTGAGGAGGTAGTAATATTTCCACGACTTGAATGAAGATGGCGGTAAGATCGATTATCGAAGCAGATTTCTGTTGCTTACGTATTTCTGTGGTTCACATCTGACAGACGTGACTTGAAACGACATTTAAACAATATATTTTCGATAAATCTGGAATGAATATTGATATTTTGACTCTTATCAATCATTTTAGGATGAAACTGATGAAAATATGACAAATGCACAGTTTCTGTTTTACCGATACAAGGTATGTCGCCATCTCTGATAACTTCAGGAAATATTACTACGGTATGAAATCAAGTAGGCAAAGGTCTACAGTTTATTCTAGTGCTTGTTAATAGGAAGCTGTTTCACTATCCTATTTCCACCATGTTACTGAAACATAAATAAACCCGCCCTCTGATGTTATGAAATCTATAATATGAATGTTAATATCATTTAAGTACATGCAATTCTATACATCATCTTATATTCAGATTTTTGAGCTGAATGAAAGAGGCATAAGTTCCCAAAAATATATCTTGAATGATGTCAAACAAAAGCATTAGTAGGGTGAAATTCCATTGCTCACATGTTTTGATGTCTGGAGGGTGAGCTTTTCATTATAACAAATCATATAATGAAGTGGCATCAATACCAATATTCTTATAGCCGACTAACTGAAGATAGAATTGTAAAAAGCATTGTTTGAGTTCGGCTCTCATCTTTTCTTCAGTATGAATAGTCCTCATTAGGTAACACGAACGCCTTCCTTTGTGCCACATCAAGATCACGAGTGACAAACAAAGAGGGAGGCCTCTCGTGCAAACATACATTGCGGACTGTCGTTTCGAAATGAAAAGAGCCACTCCCGACGCATGTCATTTTCAAATTTGGGTAATTACTCACGACACAAGATATGAAGAGTCCGGACACCATTTTTTTCCAGCAACTAGACACGCCTTTGAAGCAATTACCCGCTCGAATCATGTAATTATTTTCCATTCATTTGTGGTTGGGAGCGTTCGAAAGTTTCAAATGGTCTCCGGATCTTTAATTGGAGTTGTTTGAGCCACAACATATTCAGCGTTTTAGGATGGCAATGGTTGAGCCGTCGATGCAATATTTGCTAGCAGTGTTGCCACCAAAACACTGACATTTTCTAGTAGGTATATTAAAGTATAAGTGCTTTATTTCGTGTGTTTTTGAAAGAATAGTAATCCACGACTAGTCTCCTATATATTTCGTCGGTTAGAATATTAAATTTAAGTAATATTTCATCTGACGTTATACAAGGTACTTATGTAAGATGGATTATCAAAAAAATGTCATTCAGACTAATGTGACGGTGAAATTTCTGGGACTCATTTCTTCTCAATCGTCTGTTACATTTATAAAATCTATAGATAGTACGCTGATTAACACGAATAATGCTTGTTTTTTAAAGTAGCATCGTGCAAAGAAAATATACATTAATAATATTATGTCATAGCTTCAACACTATACTCACTATACAAATCCATACAGTGCTACTAAACAGTTTTCCCTTACTTTCGCTGGAAAATAGACGAACACACTACTCTTGTGTGTTTATATACAAACTAATTCACAATCTAGTGGACTGCCCTGATTTGTTGGCTCAACTGAATTTCCGCATACCACGACTAAATAGCAGGAATGAGACTTTTTTCTATTTAT
Source organism: Chrysomela aeneicollis (assembly GCA_029955515.1). Lineage (NCBI taxonomy): Eukaryota > Metazoa > Arthropoda > Insecta > Coleoptera > Chrysomelidae > Chrysomela > Chrysomela aeneicollis. Next base: position 5,117,413 of record JARUHQ010000009.1, on the reverse strand, counting down.
CAATACCAAGAATCAATGTTCTAATTAAATCTGCAATATATAACATATTATGCAAAACATATAACAAATTTTGTAATATAGTAAGTGATATTTTTGCAACGCCTATTGGTCAGTTAAAATATGCTATCAGACAAAAATTGTTGAGTTTACAAAATTGATAGACTTATATTTATGATGAAGGTTTTGTTTTCAGTAGATGATTTGTGCCGATTCTAGACCTCCTCCCAAGGTCACACACCCCCCACGTGGCCTTGGGGGGTCAATGACCTTAGGGGGGTCAATGACCTCGGGAGGAGTGACCTTGGGAGGAGTGACCTTGGGGTGAATGACCTTGGGAGGAGTGACCTTGAGAGGAGTGACCTTGGGGTGAATGACCCCGATGTGATCTTGGGAGGAGTGACCTCGAGTTGGCGACCTTGAGAGGAGGGTGCCCTTGGGAGTTGGTGTGGCCTTGAGAGGAGCGCGTCCTTGAGGAGGGCTTTCTTTTTTTCTGTGAGCGTGACCTTGTGTTTCCACACCCCTGAAATGGGAGGGGGTGCGACCTTGAACACTGCTTCTGCGTGCGCATGCGCCATTCCCCCACTAGAGTTCAAGATCGCGTTGGTGAGAGTGGGGGAGTTCCTATAAATTGGCGATTCAGTGCTATAGTTGCCACAAGCAGTAGCAGCAGTATAACTAGCAATCAATAAAAATAAATATTGACTCGTAAAGCGTGTGCGTATCCTTGCGTGATAACAAGTGTTATTTTTATGTAAGTAAATTCCTATATTCTATATATTCTTTTGTACTCTCTTTCACGTGTTTAATCTAGAGATGGGTTCACCTAAAATTGATTTGATCGCGATCAATAATCAAATCGCTGAAGGGTATGAATTCACCAAGCAAGTGTTGATATCATCGCTGATCTTGAATAAGCCTTATCTGATCAAGAAAATGACAATATTTGAAACTAGATTTGGTAGATCTGCCACCGTTATATTATTAGATGAAGAAAGTGGGGAAACTGTGAAATGTTGGTTGCCCAAAAGAGTTTCAGATGTGATTGAAGAAAGCGATCTCCATTTGATCAACTCCCGCGGGCTTTATACAATAGCATACCTGGGGCAGAGTGAACCATCATATGCTGGTGCGAAAACGCGAACGCTTATTAGGTTCGGCATAAAAGAAATACCCCTTAGCGAGACTTCGCCTCAGTAATTAATTGAATTATTTTTATGATTAGTTTAGTATTAGTGAAAGGGAGTTTAAAGATTATATGTATATAGTAGTTCTTACATTCTCGCCACCCTCGTCGTCGCATTTACCATTTTTGGTGAGTAGTTTTTTTAAGCTGAGGGTATGAGCTATGTAATATGAAACGTATTTGTTGAATTATCTCCTAAACTCTTTTTTTTTGTTTATTTATTTGTAGACTCCAGTACTCAACTTCTAAGGATATGTGGATGCACTATTCTAGCCAGTTTTGGCCAGCTGCTGAAGACATCGAATCAGCAGTCAGCAGACTTAAATGTGAACTCATCGATTTGGAGCGTGATTCACTCCATGCAGCCAACTATGATATGAGCGCATGTTTCAATCAAGAACGAGCTCGAGAGATTTTAGCGGATGCTGATCGATATAAAATCGGTCATTTTCTATGCAGTCGCCTAGAACACGGGAGTATAACTTTGGAGAAGTTTCTTGAAGAAATGGTGAAGGAGGGTTTGGAATGCTTCCTTCATGATTTAGTTGAATTCCTACCAACTATCATCATCGAAAAATACGGTTTGAGGGAAGCTTCAGAAGAAGAAGAAGAAGGTGGAGAAGGCGAAGAAGGGGAAGAAGAAGTTGGGGAAGAACAAGAAGGTGGCGGGGTACAAGGGGGTGTCTAGTATGCTCTTATAGTCTTTAGACTCACTATTTCAATCATTGTACATAATAGGAAAAATAAAACATTATTCAACATTTTACATCTTTTATTATCCGAAAAAAAACTGCTACAAATATATATATCTTAAACTATGGTGGTAGTGATTCATCTGATCATAGCTTCATAATTCTTCGTTCATACACCCATCTGTATGGAGCCATCTAGAGCGCTATATGTCATGACTGCGTCATGTAGAATGAGCGCATACACTCTTGTATTGGCTGGAAATTTTGATTTGCGAGTCTCAAATTCCAATTTGATATCTACTGTTGAGGATTTCATGGCGTCGGCTTGATGGCTGCAATCGATGATAAATAATGGGTTCTTCCTGAATTCTTCTATACCCATCATCGGCTCACTCATATCTTTACCATAGTAACTCTTTTGGAAATTTTCGTAAGCATAATAGGCTATAGCATCCAACTTCCTGTCGAATTCTAAATTCCACCGCTCGTATGGGTATACTTCTGAATTCAAATACACTCGAATATTATTAATGTCAGCATTAATGAATTGGGTGGCATCTTGAGATACATCATCCGTATTAGTAGATTTCTGGAATCCTATGATAATGTATCGCGGTCGCTCGAGGCTGTTGGTAGTTTTGACAGCCCAAATGTCTGAAGATGTTTCACGGATAGTTGGTAACTCATACAAATCCCACATCCTATATGCTATTTTTATCTTCGCAGTGGAACTTTTATTGATGCGATTCAATAGTTTGAGTTTTTGTTTATCTGACGGCATGATATGCCTTATTCTCCATTCAATCTTATCAATTTCTATTTTCGCATTAACTACTCCCATGTAGGAGTTTTTGAATGAGCGAGCAATGATTAGTATCAACTCTTGTTTTATATTCAAGACACCCTTATTATAGTCCTCAGCGAATCCCATCAAGTATTTGAGTGGTAATTTTCCGCTGAATACGTGATTGATTTTGTCTAGGATCGGTTGATTATCATCATCAATTCCCCAACCGAGGGTCTCTAGAAATTTTTTATTCGATTCCCCATAGGAGATCATACATTTCATAGCTGTAGTGATGCCTGGTTTTCGAATCATACACACTTGTTCGCCACCCATCTCATAGCGAATTTCGTCGAAGAGGAATGCTAGAGCATTATTGGATAAATAGCAATCTGCTGTCAAATCATCTGGCATGAATTTTCCTTCGATGTAGATGTAGCTCTCTGCAATATCTAATATCAAATCTTGAAAGTTGACAGCTATTCTTATTTCGTCAGAGTTCTTGAATGATGGTGAACCATATGGTTTGTATGTGTGTTCATGCAGGCTGATTAGGGAATGATCGAAGATTGGTTCATCAAACACTTCCAATTGGAGGCTAGTAGAAGTTGTGGAAACCATCTCTATTTTTTCTGTAGCACTTTCAGTCCGATAGATTTCAAGAAATCAATATCGCTCTCAGATAGGTTATGATGCCGCCTTGTCTGATTGAGACGTCGATTGCGAATGAATCCGCGACCGCGTTTACACTTCTTTTTATTATTTCTGCGCTCATTATGGGGTGTGGGGGTGGATATTCGCTTTGATTGGTTACCGAAGCAGAACCCCATCTTTTCTCTGCTATTTTTCGAGATCAATCTAGTTGTTTCAGTTCAAGCTTCACAATAATCTTCTCTCCTCGGAAATCGACCAAACAATTTTCATCATCCAAAATTCTCAGTGTAATGTTATCGATAGACTGACGTCCGGTCGGGCTGATTGGTAGATATATAATGTTTTTCGGTTCCTTCGACAGCTTATATCCAGGATCCACATTGATGTCGAATTCATACAACGTGTGAACCTCTTCCCCATTCAGGTACGCCCCGCTCGTGATATTGCAATCGATGCGTATTAGGCGAACTTTAATAATTTTCACCGGCTTGGTGGATTTATGTAGAAAGTTGGATGGGTAGAATTTTTTCTCGAAACCCAACACTTCGGCTATGGAATTCTCAACTGACAACATAATTCCATATGAAGATTTCATTTCACACATTAGAGTGTTATTATTAGCTCGAAGATAAAATTCAATATTATTTTTACTCTTTTTACTATCAGAGGAGGGGTTCGAAGATGCTATAGCTTCTTGTATAACTCTATTGATTTCTTCTATTTCATAGGCGCCTGGTGGTATATGAATCATTTTCAAGTTCTCAGAGATGCGACCTTCTTTCTCATCCCAATAACCCAAAGCGTTATTAGTCTCATCTATATTGGCTATGGAATTGTAAGAATAAAAGCCGTGTAATCCCAAACCGTAAGTTCTTCTCGCATCTAGTTCAATTGGTGGGTAAAAATCAGCGCTCAAAACACTATGACCACCCGATATGGTGAATGTTTGCGACATAATGTTGGTGGTGTGTAAAGAAAACGGCGAAAATGGGTAACAAACCTCAATGAACATTCAACAGCTGCAACTTGATCGCTATGCGAGACATTGAAGAATGTTTTTATTTTCGCATTGATAATCATTTATATATAAAAATTTTTTATTACATATTGCCACATCTACATTTTCATTCGACAAAAGCAGCAAAACACTTTTCGTGGTATTGGTCCATCGTTGACATCAACACCGTCTGGTTGATTATCGCATTTCTCGTGATGATGATCCTCACAAAATTGGTATTTCGACACCTCTGGATCGTCTTTCAATCGTTGCGGTAGCTTATCCCATACTAGAGCTATTTCTTGGGAGGCCAATCCAATCAGTACTTCCTTTGGTAGGTCGGCGAGTTCTTTCTCAGTCATTTTTAAGAGAGAGCGTGATTTAGAGTAAGCTAACAACGCATGGGCCATTTCTTTGATGCTTTCTCGATCCATGATGAGCTACTTTTCGTTTGTGTTCTTCTTCGAGAGAAATTTCAAGCACAAATGCCCGCACCAGACTGTGTTGTATTCTTGTTGGCGCTCATAGTTATATACTATTTTGGTAGCTCTAAGCGCCTGCGGCCCTCTATTCAGATATTTCACCAACTCTTTTGGTGGGGGTAAATCGCCATAGCTATCATAATACTCGACTACTTTACCGCTTTTTTTATATGCAACCCAATGTGTGCCATCACCTTGTTCGCTATCTAAATTCAATATGGCGGATTCTGTACGATATGGGCCGGATGAGGGTAAATTATCCCTCATATATATACCTCGAAAGTTTGGTATTCCTATCTTTTTTATATGTCGTGATAGGTCCACATCTGTTAAAGCCCTTCGAGGTAGGCCATCTAGTTTTTTGGAGTTTGGGACTTCAAATAGATACCCAACCCTTTGCGGTATGGTTTCAGATAGACCCCTTTGCCCATTTTACCTAGAGCAATTGCCTCCATATGTGTGTTGTGGCGGTTCGCCTCAGCGAGTTTCTCCTTACTTTCTTTGGCGGAATTGATAGCACGAACAACGCTTGCACTGCCTGCAGCCAAACTACCCAATGCTGATAATCCCGCGAAAATTGGGATTAGTGGGAGAATGCCGCCAACTTTGGGGATTGGTATTATGCGGGGTGTTCGAATATTTCTCCTTCCTCCTGCCATTCTCACGAATTTTTTAGCTGCACCGACGGCCTTTAGAGTTGTTTCACCCAAGTTTCTGGTGAGCGTTCCCCTGTTCCCCATTTGGCGTAGCGCATGTCGAACTTTGTGCACTATTCCCGATCCAAAAGCTATCTTTCTCATGCGTTTGGGCGTGGTCCGCTTCTTTTTCCTTTTCAGCACACTACCGCCGCACCCCATACCAAAGCGCCTTTTTCCCTTCATTATATTTGTTGTTTTCCCCTTACGACAAATACGCCAACTTTTTTTCTTTGTTGAAGTGTATCGCTTGGTGTTCATAATATAAATGAGCTTTGCGACACTCGCAGATCATTATAAAGTACTTAGCAGTCGCATGATGCAGATTGTTCGACAAAATGAGACATTCAGTGTGGAAAATTTTGATGAAAAAGTTGGGTTAGGAAATAGTGCAATTCCACAGCGTAGGCATGGGGATCTATTTCCCAATACAATTCGAAGTTTGATTATTGGTCCATCGAATTGTGGCAAGACGAATGTTATGATATCACTGCTCACCAATCAGAATGGCTTACGATTCGCCAACATATACCTCTATTCAAAATCATTGTATCAACCCAAGTATGAGTATTTACGTAAAGTATTGGAACCGATAAAGGGGTTGGGTTATCACACTTACAGTAATAATGCAGACATAGTTGAACCTGCCGATGCAAAACCTGAGAGTATATTTATATTCGATGATGTTATATGTGAGAAACAGGATGTGATTAGATCTTATTTTTCGATGGGGCGTCATAGGAATGTCGATTGTTTCTATCTTGCGCAAACCTATTCGAGAGTGCCTAAACAACTAATTCGCGATAATGCGAATTTCATAATCATGTTCAAACAGGACGAAATGAATCTTCATCACATATTTTCCGATCATGTATCCCCAGATGTGACATTCAATCAATTTCGGGATATGTGCGCACATAGTTGGACGGATAAATATGGTTTTCTCGTTATCGATAAGGATAGTGAGATTTGCGAGGGACGCTATAGAAAAGGGTTTGATTGCTTCATATATCCGTGATACCCTGATGTGGTTGAATCATTCGATCGCTGGATGGCAAAATGAGCGCATCTAGCAGTGAAAAAATGGATGAAATATGTCTCAAGCAGAAACTTGTCGAAGCAACTGATGCGGTGAGAAAAAAATTCAAAAGTTTGAAGAGCGCCCACCTCAGCGATCAGACAATGCTTGAGAAGGTATACAAACCGCTAACGAAACCATTGAAAGCTATCTCAGAAGCTGCTGCGGTAGCGATAGCCCCCTCCCAAATATCGGGTCTGAAAGTACCACCTATCCTTAAAATACCGCAGCCTACGCACCATTCTACGCCGAAGCGTAGGAAAACGGTGGGAGATGCTACAGAAATGTTTGATAAACATTTGGAATCTGGAAATTCCAGCAAAAATTCGCAATTGATGCAGAGCGAACTCGATTATGTGACAATGATGGAAACACCACCAACATCATCAACTTCACATATTTCTAGCGATAATACTACCGCTATTGATACAACAACTCTACAAGATCGAGTGCAGCAGCATTTGGATAACTTGAAAACTGGAAAATCTAATTATGATACAGTATATGGTGTTCGTATCGATCCCAAAACGGGTAAATTAAGGATGGGTAATATGGAAATCCGTTTTTTGAATGATCAAATCGAATTATGGCGTGATAATAGAAGGAGTAAGGTATTTCCAGCTTCTTCTGAACTATATGATTTGATTTTTATGAATCAAGCACCTGGATCTATTAGCGATCGAGATAAGCAGATATATACCTCCATTCTGAAGACTACAGGATCCGCATATAAAAATTATGATATTAGAGGAGGTTTGAATGCTGAATCCTCTAACTCGAAAAAGAAATATCGACAAATCATCAAACCTCTTATAGATAGTCCACATTATATGAGGAGTAATCCTCAACGATTTGATATCAAAGGCGGTAAAGGAGTAGTGGAGGCAATACCGCGCAAAAAAGTTCTGAATAGAAAACGGAAAGAATTTGTTTATTGGAATGATGCTGCAGAATTGGTGGAACGTCTTCGATTATTGTGGAGTTCTAAAATGGTTGGTCATACAGGGCATGATAATGAAATAATGTCGATAATAGAGGAATTGCGTGAAGAAGGTATCATACGTTGATTTTTCAAAGTGCGAGCGCCATATGTATATGTGAGTTTGGAAGATTAGTTATTAGTATATGAATGAAAGCCGAAGTAATCGCAGCGGGAAATCTACGAAGTGGAAGATGAAAATAAGCCCAACCAAAAGGGCGATTGCTAATGAATTACACAAACCCGCGAGGCGTAACTTCAAAAGGAGGAGAACGATAATCAAAGGATTTGCTGACCTGTGGCAAATTGATTTGGCTGAAATGCAAATATATGCAGATGAGAATATGGGCTATCGATATATACTATTCGTTATCGATTGCTATTCAAAATATTTATGGGTTGAACCGATAAAAAATAAAACTGGTGTGGAAGTGACAAAAGCTATGGAAAAAGTGCTGAAGCGAGCTGAATATTCTCCAAAAAATATTCAAAGTGATTTAGGCAAAGAATTCTACAATTCACGCTTCGAAAATTTGATGCAGAGATATAAGATCAATCACTATTCAACTTATAGTATAATGAAAGCAGCTATTGTGGAGCGAGTAATTAGAACATTGAAGACTTGGATCTATAGAGAATTCTCCGCCAGAGGTGACTATAAGTGGCTCGACATTCTCGCAAATTTTGCTAACGAGTATAATAATAGAAAACATAGAACAATTGGTATGAAACCTGCTGACGTAACACCTTCAACAATACTTAAAGTATATAGCCACCTGAAAATAGCGCCACCAGCAAAATATAATGTTGGAGATGTTGTCAGAATAAGCAAATTCAAAGGAGTTTTCGAGAAAGGATACTCAGCCAATTTTTCCACAGAATTATTCACCATATCTAAAGTGAATATTACCAATCCGACGACATACAACATCAAAGATGTCAAAGGTCGCCCTATCAAGGGATGCTTTTATGAATTGGAATTGTTGAAAACAGCTGAGCCAAATGCATATCTAGTTGAAAAAGTGTTGAAAACGAAGGGGAATAAGATATTTGTCAAGTGGCTAGGATTTTCTGAAGAGCACAATTCTTGGCTTGATAAATCTGCAATTGTTTGAAGTATTTAATTTTTTTCAATAAATGAGTCTGTTGACATTTTCTATCGTCTATTTCTTTCCTACCCAATTTTCACCCAATAAGAAAAAGTCGCATCAGAATTTAATATATTTTATTATGAAAATTTGCAAATAATATGATGAACACAAACATAAATATATATTCACAACTATATACACCTTTATTTATATTTATAAAAACTTTATTTTCAACTATATACACAATCATCTTTATATACACACATCTTTTACTAATATTTACAATAATTTATTTACATACTTACAACTATATATACATCTTAATTTATATTTACAAAAACTATTTACAATTAGGGCCTTAACTAAAATTTACAAAAAAACTATATACAACTAGGTTTCCTTCCCCAGTAAAACAGCACTCGCGTCGGCATGTCCCCCATAACGAGAAACCTCCGCATCAATTTCGGCTATGCTCTCTTTCTGCATGGCAGAAATTCGCTGAAGTTCAGCTGCCTGAGCTAAAATCTCAGCCAGCTGAGCTTCAACCTGCGCGTTGTCGTGAAGGGTTCTCGTTTTGCGGTCGCTCATCATTGCCAACCACCGCACCAACTCGTCATTGTATCTCCTTAGTTGGGTAGCAGGCAGTAATGGTCCCGGCGGAATGCTGTTTGACGGGGAAGGCGTTGACGGGGAAGGCGTCGGCGGCGCGGCATCCTCACTCTCCGCCTGTGAAGGCGAAGCCGCACCTCCAGCTGCCGGTGAAGATGGCGGCGACGGCTGCGGCGGCGGCACATCCTCCCCTAGCGGCGAGGGTGACGCAATACCCGCCGGGGATGGTGTCGCAACCTCCGCCTCAGCTGCTGGCGATGGTGGTGGTGGGGATGATGGGGGCGTCGCCGCAACCTCTGCCTCCAGCGCCGGCGATGGTTGTTGGGGAGGTCGCGGGGTGGCATCTCCATGAGGTGGCGCGGCGTCGGCGGAAACAATGATGGTGATGACTTCGTCATCAGGCGGCGGAGTGGCGGCAACTGCAGCCTCATGAACGATGGCATCACCACCATTGTTTTCGCCAACATCCGCGCCCTCAGCAGCAGTAGCACCTTCATCGTCGGAGATGGTGACGATGCTGATGCTTCCAGACTGTTCAATTTCATTGGCATTAGCCACTTCCGGTGCATCACCCACGGCGCCTACTCCACTGGTTCCCTCATCAATGGCGGCGATCGCATCACCGTCCGCATTGGTTCGAGCACTAGCCGGCTTGATCACGTCCACTCTGAGGACGTTGATTGCCGGCTTTCGCTCTTGTTGAGCGGTACGCCGTTCCGCGTACCACTCAGCAATATCACCTCCGCGGTAGGGGTTTGCCTTGCCACTATTATTGAGGAACTTGCGGAGTATCATTGAAGAAGAGGAAGATTTGCCCTTCTTGCTAGGGCCGGCCTTAGAAGGCCCCGCAACCGCCTTCGGGCTAATCTTCCTCTTCTTCGAAGGTGCCTTGGGCGACGCTTTCGAAGACGTCGATGCCCTCGATGATAACGCCCTCTTTCCACCAACACGGCTACCAAAGATCTTTTTCTTTGGTTGCGGTGGTGGTGCAAAATCATCCTCGCTATCATCGAGAAAGATATGTTGAAGGGGGTTAGCAACCTTCCTTTTTGACGAGGACATGCTTTTCCCCCCAACAGATCCCGATGATTTCGCGCCACAAACCTTCATTTTCTTGGTTTGTGGCGCGAAATCATCAGCATTGTCATCTTCGGGCAGGCTTTCAACCAACATTGACGCTTTGTCTGAAAGCGCCATATCCTCCTCACTCTCCGACGATGAAGATGATTCACTCACCCTGCGACAGCTCATCTTAGCCCCCTTGGAAGATGCCCCTTGCGACATCGCCGGCCTCTTCTTACCCCGGGTGCCAGCCGCACCCACGGAATCGTCGCCGCGCATGCTGTCCCACGTGTCAGTGAGAAGAGCTCTAAGATCAATATCATCTTCGGGAACATCAAATGCGTCCATGGAGATGTTCTCGAAAAATGATGAATTGATGCCTGAAAAAATTTCGAGAAAAATATTAGGATGGTGTTACAAGAAAAAGAGTTGAAAATAACATACTTAATTGCTGGAGCTCCTCAGAATTGTCGGGAGCGGCAGAGGATCCAGCGGCGGCGGAGTTGTTGAAGGCCATCTCGTATTCCTATAACAATGAAAACATGTTAAGTCGTGTATTGCATTTTATAGAGAAATTATGAAATTATCGCAAAGAAAAATATTATAAGTTATAGGTTATTATAGCACTTAGCAAAACTCGACTATATCACAATGAGAATGAAGTATGTTATAGAACTCGAAAATTTATATTTCACTATATGCACTCACAAGGAAATACTTACAATTGGTTCAGAAGTAATACTCCAAAAAAATTTGCCGGTGGTGTGGTAGCTCGAGAGGAGGGCAAGCAACGGTGTCTTCTAGACCGGGTCCAAAAAACACTTGAAGATTCTACAACTTGGAAAAAGATTCAATATTAGTATAATGAAAAAAAACAAGAGTAAGAGTTTTCCACTTCGGAAAAATAATTCGACATTGAAGCAATGAGGAAAAACATTCAGAGTTGGAGAAATAGAAATAATCTGATATTATCACAAGGAGAAAAAAAATGTTCAAAAGTCCCAGCTTCTATCACTTTGAAAATGATTCGATATCAATGCAATGAGAAAACATTCAGAGTCAAAGAAATAGAAATAATCTAATGTTATCACAATGAGAAAAATGTACAAGTCCTACATTCACCACTTAGAATATAATTCGATATCACAAGTACAAAAATATGAAGATGTATACAAATTCACTATACACACTTCAAAGGTAATACTCACAGTTGGTCTAGGAGCGTCTAGTCTGAGTAGCCCAACAGGAAGGCAGCGAACAGAATGAGTTCAAGATGAAAACACTCGAAGATTCTATCACTTGGAAAAAGATTCAATATTAGTATAATGCAAAAAAAACAAGAGTAAGAGTTTTCCACTTTGGAAAAATAATTCGACATTGGAGCAGTGAGGAAAAACATTCAGAGTCGGACAAATAGAAATAATCTAATATTATCACAACGAGAAAAATGTTAAAGTCCCAGCTTCTTTCACTTTGAAAATGATTCGATATTAATGCAATGAGAAAACATTCAGAGTCGAAGAAATAGAAATAATCTAATGTTATCACAATGAGAAAAATATACAAGTCCTACATTCACCACTCAGAATATAACACAAAATCACAAGTACAAAAATTTAGAGATATATACAAATTCACTATACACAACCAAAAGGTAATACTCACAATTGATCTAGCGGCGTCTAGTAGGCAGGTCTAGTCGAAGAGGAAGGCGGGCAGCAGAATTAGTTGAAGATGGTAACGGTTTGCAGATTCTATCACTTGGAAAAAGATTCAATATTAGTATAATGCAAAAAAAACAAGAGTAAGAGTTTTCCGCTTTGAAAAATAATTCGAAATTGGAGCAATGTGGAACAAACATTCAGAGTCGGGCAAATAGAAATAATCTAATATTATCACAACGAGAAAAAAATGTTCAATCCCCAACTTCTTTCACTTTGAAAATGATTCGATATTAATGCAATGAGAAAAATATTCAGAGTCAAAGAAACAGAAATAATCTGATGTTATCACAACGAGAGAAATCTACAAGTCCCAGATTCACCACTTAGAATATAATACAAAATCATAAGTACAAAAATATGGGGATATATACAAATTCACTATACACAATCAAAAGGTAATACTCACAATTGATCTAGCAGCGTCTAGTAGGCAGGTCTAGTCGAAGAGGAAGGCAGGCAGCAGAATGATAAATTCGAGTGGGCGCTTCGCTTTTGTACTCTTTCCTCCCTCCTAGCTGAGAGTGGGAGTGACTGATGGCGGGTGACAGATGATGATGGCGCTACTGATGGCGGATGACAGCTGACACGGAACACCTCAACGACCAACTACGGGCACGGAACACTTCGCGATAGTTTGGTATGGCAAATAATAGCGATTGTGATAGATGGCGCCCCTGTTTCAAGGTCATTAGCCTTAATAGCAGGTGGCGCTACTGATGGCAAGTGGCGCTACTGATGGCGAGTGACGCTACTGATATCGGGTGATAGCTGGCAGATGACAATTGACAGGGCGACTGTCACGGCGGCCATCTTAGTCGGAAAGAGTATTGAAAAGCGGAGGTCATAGCGGTTTCAACTCCTGAGTCGACCACTAGTTTGAGAAGAACTCCTCAATTATTCTTCAGTCAATATGTATCCGAGTGCCTGGGATAACAAGCCAATTATTGCAGTGAGGCCGCTTATCGCGAATGGGGCGATATGCTGCCACAATTGCGGGGACGCCTTCGTGCCAGGAGACCTTAATCCCAGCACGGGAATGTGCCAGCGTTGCTCGTTGGCGAATACGACAAGAACGGGGCCCCCATCTCCTGTACCAGCGCAGTCACCAAGTTCCGGAGCCCGATGCGATAGGTGCTGTAAAAAGCTGAGGAATTCCAACTTTGGAATCTGCCGCCCAACATGCCGGGAATGCAGCATGGGTAGAAGGCTGCACTTCCATAGATGTAGAAGCTGCCGGCAATATCGGAATGATTGCTGGCAAGGGATTTGCAGAGGTTGCAATTTCAGCAAGAAATTCTTTTGCGAGGTGGTGGGCCACTTTTATAGGGGGCCCTCCGAACATTTGGACAAGTGTTGGTGCCTACCCCTCGAAGAGAGACTTCGAAGAAGGGCTAGGGATTTGGAGGTGCCGGCTCCAACATTTAGATACTATAGGGGTGATATTGAAGGAGACTATTGAATTAGTGTATATATATATTTGATTATTTATTTTTCTATTTATAAGTTTTTATTTTGTATATATTTATAGTTCATAAGATTTTATTTAGTATATTTGAAATTTGAGGGTATATATATATATATATTTATGTAAGAGTGTACAATGAATAAATGAAAAAAACTAAATTATCGATTTTATTTTATATACAAGAGTTTCAAAAATTATATCGCCCAGTATTAAATACTGGGGGGGGGGGGGGGGGGGGGGGGGGCGTAGCCAATTTGAGACCCTCCCACTTGTTGAGGCCCAGCCCTTTGGCTTCTCCCATTGGTCGTTACGCTCGGACCTCATTACACTAGCCCACTTCTTGTTAACGCCCACCACTTTGGTTTCTAATATTCGCCCTACTTCTCAGACATCATTTAAACTCCGTCTAACATGGTTCGCGCGTTGGAGTATCAATGCCCAGTTACATCAAGGCGTTATTGCTGCCGCAGAAAGTGTTTCTATCTATTCGAATACAACGATGTCGTAGATGGGCTTGCATGCAGGAAATGTATGCATTATTGTTATTGCGTGTGCGACTGTGATTCACATAAATATGGGATTTTCACTTCTTTTGTGAGAACAGTTAGGCATCTACGAGAGAAATTGAAACGGTAGACACTTGAGGACCACTTCTTACTTATTAATGGTGTATTCATATCATGACAAACAATTTGTATTATGAAAAAATTTATTGAAATATATAATATAAAAAACGATATATATTTGTTTACTTCACTTTCGGCTTCAACCTTTTAGCCGTGTAAGGCGGCACTCTCGACTTCTTCTTCCTACGTAGCTCCCTTCTTGTGATAACGGGAGATAAAATGATGGTTTCATCAGAGTCTGATCCAGGGTCGAGTTCTGGAATCTCCACAGCCATTATCTCCCGCATTGCTTCATCGGCCCGCCGCTCGTCTAAAAACTCCTGTAGGATCTCATCGGCCCGCCGCTCGTCCAAGTGTCTCTGCACCATTTCGTCGATCTCCACCGGGTTGGTGCGTTGTCTCTCCCGTATGGCGGCCACCATTTGTCTCATGGACATATTTCGATATTGTCCAGACATAATTGAATGCTCACTTGTAGATGCTTCTATAACAATTCAATGACTACTGCTCGACTCAGGAGTTGAAATTGCTATGGTTAAAATTGCTACCTCCTCCGCTTTTCAATGCTCTTTCCGCCTAAGATGGCCGCCGTGACAGCTGCCCTGCCAATTGTCACCTGTCACGTCAGTTATCACCAATCATGTCAACTGTCAATTAGGAAGTGTTCTGTACCCGTAGTTGGTTGTATTTGGGATGCATGAATTTTGACAGAAGTGAAGCGCCATCTACCGTACCAACTATAATTTACCAACTACCATCTCCCATACCGGATGTCACCAATCATACCAACTGTCGCGTCAGACATTCTCTACTTCACCCATAAGGAAATTGGCGTGGAAGGTGTCAGGTAAAATAATCTCGAATGACAATATATATATATTTATTTATTTACATCATTAGTACAATATGTTGGAATATAAATGTTTCATCACCATTTCAGATGTTGAGAGACCCAACTCCATACTGCGTGCGATTGCCTCAAGCTACAATTAACCCTTGCAGATAGCGTATGATTCATACATAGAGCAGCTTCTTTTTCGAATACTGGTACAGGGTTTTGAAGACACATATCATGCTGATATTTTTCAATATTCACAATGTATGGCTTATAGGCCAATTGTTCTACATACTGTTGTAAAATCTCAAACTTTTGATGCCCCTTCACATAAACTATACTAGCGCTCGCAATAGGCTCAAGCACCTCACCCATCAGTTGATCATAGTCGATGAGCCCACTCGAGTATCTTATACCGTGGATGTTTCGTTCCACATAGGTTACTTGCTTTTTTTCACTCCGAGTTAAACTGTTATAGGGCTTAGGTGGTTTCAATATGTAATGATTAGTTTTCTCCCCATCTGTGATAGATATTTCTTTGGGGTGGAATACACTATTATCACCAAGCACGAAACCTTGCATGTCAACAGCGAGTAGTTTCATGGTGGCCGCCTTTCGTACAACTGACTCTAACACACCTTTGCGGTGAAGAATATCAAGAATGGCTGAGGGGTGGGGGGATTATAGCCTACTGCGCAATAATATTACAATAAATGTTTCGAGTATAGAAAAATATTATTACTTCAAAAATGGTAAATATAAACTTCACTACATATATTGCAACAAATAGGAGCAACACCTACCGCAATTGTTTCATGAAGTTTTCGATTACATAACTTCAAAAATGGTAAATATAAACTTTGCTGCGTACATTGCAACAAATAGGAGCAACACCTGCCACAATTGTTTCGTGAAGTGTTCGATTACATAATGTACATAAGAATGACCGAGGGACATTCATAAATTTATTTCGCCCAAGTGCTTTCTCGCTGCATTCGACGTCATCGTATCCTTCATCCGTGAAATTGTCTATGCCTTGCTGCCCAACAGCGTTTTTGGAAGGCTGCAACAAGAAAATATACATTTATAATATGGAAATGATTCCCAAAATCGAGAATATTATCGAATAAAAAATATACTCACAGCTTTCCCCTTTTCTTTATCATGCTCCTGAATTGAAAGTTTCGCAAGCGTCTCGCTGACCTCGGTAGTCATCTCAACTGCTGTTGCCAATATCGCAGCTAGTCACCAACTCGGAGGAATGGAAATATCTTATACCCCTTATAGGGCATGTAGCAAACAATCCTCCCCTCCCCCTACCCCCTCTCCCGGTATAGAGCTCACTGCTGAGGTTCTAATTGCTCCATCAACATTTCAATTAGCGAGTCTAATCTTTTGGACCGTTCATTATCCTCCCCCTGATCATTCTGCGACAAGTCGCTTATTGCCTGATGTAGCCAAATTGAATTTTGCTCTGGACTAAATCGATAAAAATCGATATCATTATGACCCCAAGGAAGAGTTCTGACAGTATTGGGAATAATAAACCGCTTATCGTCGTGATATGAAAGAGCAACTTTGTTTCTCATCTCCGTGAAGATGTCATGCTTATAGCTACGAAAAGTATTCATCTTGCGAAATATCAAACCACCTTTCTCAACGATGTCTTTATAACTATCTAGAGATAGTTCGTTTCTTATAACAGCCCTGGAAACACCTTTCGCTTTTTTCACCTCGCTAGTCGTTGATTTGACGCAATAAGCTTTGGCGCCAGTACCATAAAAACTAATTAAGGGGTTGTTTGGGAATTCATCTTTCATTTTGCCGACGATCGATTCTGTGCGAGGCATGTTGAAGTTATTTTTTACAGGATAATTAGACGTGTCGAAATATTCTATGTTTTCTTTCATAAAATCATAGAAATTTTCGCTATCAATTTTCAAGATGAGGGAATCAGTATCGGTATACAATAATGATGAGGATGTTCCAGGAAAATTTTTCTTGATACAATCATATAAGAAATCATAGATTACAATTTTCGACACATCTAATATGCTGAAGCCCACATAGAGCGGTTTATCATAATGCACGCTAACCCTACCCATGTGAATTGCAACGAAATTTTCATGAAATATCGTGCAAGTCTTATAATTGGGAAGGGTCGTTAATGCATTAGCACCCTTCCGCTTCCCGATACTCTCCCAATGGGTCACAAGTTTGATATCGGTCCTTCTATCGACATTTTCCATAGTTTTACCATACACACAGTTGACCATCTTTTTAAATAATCCATTATCGGCTTTGTTCGTACTTTTATTGCGCATCTCAGTATTGAGGTCTACATATTTCTTCAACCAGCGAGATTGATTGAATTTAAGAACTCTATGTATTCGCGTCAAGATTAAACCATTTCTAATCGCCTGTTTCAAATTTCGATAATGGATTATATAATTTAACTTATTCGATAAATTCGGAATCAGTTTCTTATGAGCGGATTTTGAACCTGGCGGGCTGATGGTTTCCACAAGAAAAGGTAAATCCGAGTGTGCATCATGTAAATTTTCAGGGTAGTGAATATCTACTTCGAGAACATACCCGAACGGATCATCATCTGCAACATTCGAGATATCCAAATTTGAGATTTCAACATCAGTTAACCATGTGAAACCAGATGTAGGTAGTGGTTGCGACATACTATGACCATACAAGTTGGTCGCATCCAAATACATTATAAACGACGATGGATCATCAGGGTTGAAATTTGGGAGGAATTTATTATTAGCTACATGGCTTCTCATACTACACTGGCTGACACCGCCTCTTATTCCCTTCTTAAAGAAATTCACCATGTCGATGTCAGTTAAGAGTTCCAATTCCACTTTTGTGTAGCGCAACATAGCATCCCACGATAGACCAGGGGCTGTATAATATTGACATGGGTCCAACTTGTATGTCTTCAAACTAACCTTCCGAAAATTTTCAAAAACATCGCATAATAACAAAACATCCGATTTCAGATATACGTCTGAATAATCCCCAAGCGTTTTACATTTGAATATCTTCCAAATACGCTCAGCTCTACGATAATCCTCATTCGAAATGTGTTCATTCGATAAATTATCGAAAAAGTCATTTTGAGAAGGTAAACCTTTATGCTCCAATTTATCGATAGATGTAATAAAACTATACGGAAATACGCCTTTTCGCGTCATTAGCTTAAATTGTTCGCGATCTTGAAATGCTCTCGCTGTCTCAACACACTGTTCCGTAGTCAGATTTTCAGCTAGAGAATGCAGCGGATCAGAAAGAAATTTATAGCTATCTAAAAAGCGCAACTTCATGAACATTTTATGATTTTTCCCATCTTTTCCCAAGTACTCATCAACAAAAACATGTTTCGTGAATGAAACATACTTTTCCTTAGTTTGAGCGATACAATCCACCCTCTCTTCATGCTCGAACAATTGTTTGATGAAGAGGTGGCTATCATACCCGCTCATATTATGGAAAAAGATGGGGATGAAGTTAGGTAGCTTGAAATTCAAATTACATTTAGAATGTGCAGCGCCATCTCTCTTTTTACCAGTCAGGTGACAATGGTCTCTAACTTTAACATCTGTGGAATCAAGTGGCTTATCACAAATGTTGCAAATTGTAGCGGTAGCGAAATCAAGCTTCTCTGCAGCACTCAATTTAGCCATAGGAACAACACATTTCAAATGCATATTATATATAGCCTTAACATTATCGACTAAACTGGAGACAAACTTTTTTGCTACACCTTTTCCTCGGAATGAAACAAATTTAGTGAGGGAATCATCGTAGGAGCATTTGATGAGATATGCAAATGAATGCGGCTCGTGAGCGAATGTTTTATTAGTATACGACCCCGTAGGATCTGGTTCACAAGTTTGGATGGGTTTCAGAACAGATTCAAAATCCGCATATATAACGAATGGTACTTTCATCTGTTTCTCAAAACTTTGGAATTTTAAAATATTCCCGGGAGCGCTATTTCCGAATTTATCAACCTTGATTTCTGGAGATGGAACCGTAGTGTATGTATGATTGCAATCATTCAACTTATGACGTAGCAACTTCGACTCATCGGAGAAACATATCAGACACCCATCGCAAAAGAAATTCCTATGCCCTCTGGCATTTAATTGACTTGACACTAATCGCGATAAATTTTTTATCCAGCAATAATGCCCCTTATCGGAATCGTCCGAGATATAAAGTAAGTTTACATGCCTACCCAACCTATTCTTAGCATAATGAAGCGGCCCAATAACCCTATATTTCATTTTTTGATCATCGAATACGCTCTCTAACCCATAAACATTGATGGAGCAATCATTTTGATTTTCGAACTTTGGAATATCACTTACTTTCATAGGAAACTCTATACCAACCAGATTCAATACTGTAGAAAAGTGTGGGTAGGAAGATGTTTCGGTATTCCTTATCCTCGCAGGATACAAAGCTGATGTAACTGCCCAGGCGAAACAATGCTCATCCTGATTAATAATGTTTACCACCGCTTTCTTGTTCGCAATATAGGTGGGCAGCTTTATGTAAGACCCGCCTCTTAATGGACTATATTTATTAATATTTATTTCTAGAAACAAAATCTCTTCTAAAGCCCAACCTGTAATATCAAAGTAAAAAAAAGAAATAAGCAAACTTAGTCGACATCTGATTTTTTCAAACAACTCACCAGAATCACGTTCCTCGAATTCGATAGCTAGATTCGAAAGACAATCCCGAAATGCGTCAACGATATCTTCCAAATCTGGCGATGAAGCAATTATGCGATTCGGAGCCATGAAAGATTTCACATCTCTCACATCTCGGGTTTCAATGACATATCTACCAAAAACTTCCATGTTCACTTTAATCGAGTGATGAATCAGTAGCATATTATCTAATAGAGATATAATTGTAGCTCTATTCTCATTGAAGAACGCATTGTAATCTAAAATGTTCGTTCTACACTCTAACCTATAGCTAATAATGCGGCATTTGAACGCGCTCTCGATCGCATATACGCCATCTCTGTAGTGCATGCACGCATTAGAGCGATGCTCCAAGGTTCTCTTATGAGCACCCATCCTATCTGATGGAACATCTTTAGCGCAGGGCACACATCTTTGCATACTTCTAGATGTCGATGGCGCTGGCGGATTCGAAATATCCAATCGAGCCCTTTTTGCACTAGGCTCGCCCAAATCACTCAAATCACCAACACATGAAATTCTTTGATGGCGGCGTAAATTATCACTACGCGTAAATGTTTGGAAACAAGCACTGCAGGTCAACATGATGATGATGAATAAAAAACGCTTTTATCACTCACGAACAAACAACAAATGCTGATTAATATGTGATTCCCAATAAACTGTGCTCCGCTCTGCGCACCCTTGAATTTATAGAAGTACCGCCTCCCCCACTCTCACCAACGCGATCTTGAACTCTCGCGGGAGAATGGCGCATGCGCACGCAGCAGCAGTGTTCAAGGTCGCACCCCCTCCCATTTCAGGGGTGTGGAAACACAAGGTCACGCTCACAGAAAAAAAGAAAGCCCTCCTCAAGGACGCGCTCCTCTCAAGGCCACACCAACTCCCAAGGGCACCCTCCTCTCAAGGTCGCCAACTCGAGGTCACTCCTCCCAAGATCACATCGGGGTCATTCACCCCAAGGTCACTCCTCTCAAGGTCACTCCTCCCAAGGTCATTCACCCCAAGGTCACTCCTCCCAAGGTCACTCCTCCCGAGGTCATTGACCCCCCTAAGGTCATTGACCCCCCAAGGCCACGTGGGGGGTGTGTGACCTTGGGAGGAGGTCTAGAATCGGCACAAATCATCTACTGTTTTCATTATTTTTTTCTTTCTTTAACCTTTTTTTATTGAAAACATCTTTTTTTGCAACAATCACGTCAAAGCTATATCTTGTGCTTGCATTGTAATTGGGATCACTCCAGGTAGACAATAAACCTCTTGTTTTTAGCACAATATTAAACACAGAAACATAAATTAATCATAAATAAAAAAGTTACGGGGGTGGGTTGAAAAGGCACAAAATTCAAAACCACCCTGTATCTCTCAAACGGTTCAAGATATCACACAAAAATCAAGCTTGTAACATGAAGGTTTGTTTTTTATTTCTTACTCCAGTAGAAATCGGTTTTTCCAATCGAAAATGTCGAATTATGTACTTTTTAATAGATCCGTATATATCATTTTCCTTTAATGACCTACATGAAATTCGACGATTCAATTCATTACCAAATCTTGTGTGAATATCAAAACTTTATATTGTTCAATATAATATTTCCATCATATAAAATGTCACTCATGCTAAAATGAAGCCAAATAAGGCATCGTTAATTTACTTCATTTATCATTGATTTCAATAATAATGGAACAATTGAAGCATCCCAAATTGAATTGGTAGTCCGATGCATTTCAGGCACATCACGCATTTCAGGCGGTCTGACATGATTGAAAAATTTCTGAAAAAACTCTAAACTTGAATATCAGCTGTTTCGATTGACATCGAATAGATATTTGACATCAGATTGATGATTTATGAAATTTTCGTCTAATACGTCATTCCGAATGATGATTATAGTCGGGTTCCGATATTACTGAATTTACTGATGACAGTCAGCAATTTCGGAACGAATTCAGGTTGAGTAAGCTACAACCAGCATAATTCAGTAATTTCAGAACGATCTACAGTACTGGTTGGGAATTTCGGAACTCAACATATGTTATTCACGATAGGTGCTAAAGCGATACGCTACCTAGCGGTGACTCGTGAACCACTCGAAGTGGTATAACCACTGAACTCTCTGGAGGATTACCCACAGACAAACTTAACCACTGTTCTGTTTATGTTCGCTTCTGATGTGAAAGGTGTACTTCCTGCAGTTTTTCGAGAGATGTTCTGGTGAAATACATGTGAAATCTTATCGTTTTTCTCGTTTCAGTTATTGTTTGGTGGCACCGACACCTATGTCACAATGACACAAATATCAAAAATATGAAAACAAAACAAAAACGATACCACTTCGAGAAGTTCGAGTTGTTACCATGAGATAGTGCTACGTGTTATTTTCTATCGCGAATTGTAACCCCTATTTTATTGTAATTTTAATATACCTACTAGGCTCATGACTAGCGCGACGGGAGATTTATAGCGAAATGGCATCAAAACTTTTAAAGTTTTTGTCACTTTGGTAGTTTGCATGTTGATGAATGCTACATTTCAAAATTATTTTGAAATAATTAGCGTCCCAAAAAATTTTGGTTCATACAAGTTTTATTCCTTCTTACGGAACACCCTTTTATTGCATTCTTAGATACCTACTCCACTGGAAAGCTAATTTCATCGATCTATAATACTTGGTGTCTAGAGCGCGGAAAAAGCGGCGTGAAAAACCAATTTTTCAACTTTAGGAATTGTTTATGTCGAAACTTCATTATTGGTAAGATAATAAGGAAAACAACAGTTCCAGAAGTTATCATTCATCTCAGATTTACCCATACACTACACCTGCTGCATATGAATAACAAATACCTGATAGACATTTTTTTCGAATTTTTCTTTACACATTGTTCCCAAAAAATGCATTTGTTTAAATAAATTCAGAATAATCTTTCATACAACATCATTTCCAACTCCGCATATATCAAAACATTTGCCGCGAAAATTTGTGTCAACATATCATCATAGTTGATGCAATGGTTCACTTCTATATAAGCACCATATACGCCACTAAGTGATTTCCTCGACTATGTATTCAGAGTCTATTGGAATACAGTCACCACTGGAGATTGATTTGGTAGGAGATTTTCCCCTTTCCAGTCAACCAATTCCAGAGTTGCACCTTCATCAATCAAATAGGAAGGAGCATTCATCTGAAAATCAACGGTCAATCCGATAAACAACTTTCTCACATTCGATATTTCATTTCAAAGATTCTGCGTCTGGATCATTCAATATGTGCGAAGGTTTTGTCGAGAGGAAATACAGGAGGATTTTATAATTCAAAAGTGAAACCTTTCGAATGTAAGGAATTACAGTCACGAGTCAGTCAGACTCAACCATTTTGTTGAAGTTCATGAAATTTCAAGAAATTAATTGTTCATCTCGAAAAAATGAAGAAACTTCATTAGGTTTTTAATTGTCGTTTAATGGTAGACGCAGCGAATTGATATGGTCACAGTAAAGAACATGTGAACTATATTCAGAGAGGTATACAACGTTTTTCAATTTTCAATCGAGAATTCTCCCATTTTTTTAAATCATTAGAGCTTATCTTTACCTATGCAAAATATTGGCTAAATCGTAGCTTCAAGTCGCAAATATTTCCACATCTGATTTTATGAAAATAAATGTTTTGTTCTATTTCTTTATATTCTTCCTGACTTTTAATAGGGCCACCATCGAAGTGAGTCTGAGATTGATAACTCATATCCATTCTCCATTCAGATGAGCTTCACATTAACTATCTCTTTCCAGGTTATTGACTTTTAAATTTCCATTATTTAACTACATGTATTGTATTATTTTTAATGTTTTCATTATTTTTCAGAAGTATATCATGGTTCTCATATATCGTTATTACATTTCAAAATAACTTATCTTTACTTTGGATTCAAATCTTCATACCTTCAGACCAATAGAAGTCCGAAACTTTACCTTACAAAAACAATATGTTTGGACCTTCCATCACAATTATTATTTGAATTTTTTCTTGCACATTAACCTATAAAATCTATGAAGTATAAGTGGTTGAGCTCCTCAGTGAGACAAATGGCAATAAGGCTTGCCGATCCGGGGACTCTCACAGTCTATATTGGCACTAAAAAACGACCACTTTCTCGTCAGCTCTATGAAAATAAGGCGCTTTCATATGTGGCATAATGTGAGAATTGAAAATGTCCTTCATCTGGTCTCCCTAAAGTGCGGCCATTTCTGGATTTCTGCACAGTCAACTGTCTGGGCTGTGATTGGATTCAACATCGGCTGCTATAGGGTTGATGGAGCTGATCCATTTATCTCCCATTCCGATTGTTAATCATCATCATCATCACTTCTCTCTGGACATTTTGAAGGTTCAACATGTGGAATTTGTTAACAGTTTTCAAACTTTTATAGTAAGTTTATCTCAATGTTTGGAAGAACAATAATTTTTGATTGTTAAAATTTTGAAAGAAATTTGTACCAGGTGTACTTGTATAGTCTGTATACGGAAATCTTGAAATAGCCGATAAGTATAGGTATATATGAGTACCGATTTTCCGTCATATAAAAAATATTGTCAAACTTAATTCTCTACATTGATGAAAATTTTTCCCCCACTGAAAGCTCTCTGCTACGATTTTAGAAAATATATTATGCATTTAATATTAATCTGTGTTTTTACACCTTTTCGCACCTTTATAAGAATAACCGATTTTCCGTCATAGAAAATATATTTTGCATGTCATGTGAATCTGTGTTTTTTACACCTTTTCGCACCTTTATAAGAATACCAATATAGGTTCAGCAGTTTTTCATACAACAAGCGACAACATCTACATCTGCAGCTGTGATATTTTCTTGATCCGTCTGATCTTTTCCCCCAATGAAGGTTCTTGCAGTTTCAGCAAATATTAAATATGGTTTCAGTGACTTTTCATGGTCAATTTGTTTTTCAGGTGGTGGTGGTTTTGTGACAATTTTTTGTGGTTCGGATTCGAGGGTGGATATTTCGGTAGCAGGTTCGATTTGCCGAATGGTTGAATCTCACTACTTTTCTATGAGGTGGGAAGAAATATTATTCGAGCAAGAATTCTCAATCTTCCTAATCTTGTAATCGGGCCATTTTTTCTCCCATAATACTTTGTGAATTTCATTTCAATTCTCCCACACATTGCGAAATATACTGCGTATAGATCGATAATTAATTAATAGATCGATAATAAACTGATAATTAATAATTAAATTAATAACCGAAACTTTATTGAAATATATAAATACAGATAATTACTACAATACATATAAAGTGATAAGTATCCTGGAAAAATGTTCAATCTCAAAGCTGTACTGGTAGAAGTCATTATCAGCTAATGAATGAACATATTACTTGGCTTGCTTAAGGTATTGACATATGAAAAATTAACCACGAATCGCAGGAACTGCATTTTACGATACAAGTTTGTATGAAAAAGTCCTATTCTGTCTTGCGAATCCATTTTGGTGGAGTCAGTAATATAGGTACCTACCTAACATCCACAAGTATTGAAAAAAAATATTCGAAAAAACATTTTCTAGCTTTACTTTCAATACTTTTATATGCAGTAATTCTGAGCGCTATAATAGCTATACTGTGGCCAGTCTGATAAATCCAGTCCCTCACTGATGCTAACTGGCAATGTTTTGACTGGAATGTTCTTTCTGTCAATCAATCTCATTCTGATTATAGAATAGTTGCCGAACATTTTCTGAGAATGTGTTGCGAGAGTGAGTGAGAGTGTTATTTTATTGTATGTAACCATGGAAGGTGATTAAAATCTCAATATAAGTTGGAGGCAAGGTGGATATAGGATGGTGAAACAGCTTCCTATTAACAAACACTAGAATAAACTGTAGACCTTTGCCTACTTGATTTCATACCGTAATAATATTTCCTGAAGTTATCAGAGATGGCGACATACCTTGTATCGGTAAAACAGAAACTGTGCATCTGTCATCTTTTCATCAGTTTCATCTGTTCTAGATGAAAAATGATTGAGAAGAGTCAAAATATCAATATTCATTCCAGATTTATTGAAATTATATTGTTTTAATGTCGTTTCAAGTAATGTCTGTCAGATGTGAACCACAGAAATACGTAACCAACAGAAATCTTCTTCGAAAATCGATCTTACCGCCATCTTCTTTCAAAGCGTGGAAATATTACTACCTTCTCAAACGGTCTACAAGTTTTTCGCAGAAACAATTGAAGAGCTGTTTCACCATCCTATATCCACCTTGGTTGGAGCGGTTAGTACGAATATCAAATTTCCCAAAATGTAGCTATTCTTATGATCTCTGAATACAGGTTTTAAAAAGTGCCATCAGTTTAAATCGAGATGAAGTGGAAAAACCGAATCTTACGGGAATTACCTCTGATAGTATAGTCGAGGTGCGAACTAGCAACCATGAGTGAAGTCGAATAAGTGTGAAATTATATTTCGAGCTGTGAGGTTTATGGCTTCCATTTATAATTCCTCGACGACCATTAGTGGGATACCCTTCGTCTATCCAACAGTATATACCGTCTGCCTTTTTGGAATTATATGTGTCTGAAAATTACTGTATCACGATCGAAACAAAGTAAGAGGCATTCTAAATGAAGGGCCCAGGAAAGAATATGACAAAAGGCGTTCAGCAAATTTTACAGGAAAGAAAAAAGAAAATTCGAAACAATTATTCAGCTTAATCTTATGAAATTCTTGCAATGATATAACTCATACTGAAGATGAATGATACGAGGTTGGTTAAATTGGGGCAAAGTTACGCAATTTTATGCTGAACAATTATGTATTTGATAATTTTGTTTAGTTTTGCGGAGAAAATAATGTTAGCTTTCCTGTCAAGTTGGTTACTAACTTTAAACCTTCGTTTTTATGAAAGTAGTCTTGACAGAAATGTGAACGTTTCTTATCCTCAATTGATTTATGAAAATTTAGTTTTTGTTAAACAAAATTGCTGGCGTTATTTTCAGAGCACACTTCGTAAAAATGTTTTTTCCCAATTTCGATTGGCATGTAAGATTCAAACATATCGTGTCACATCATTGTATTCAGAAAGAGACAGACTTTTCAAAAAATGCAAAAATCCATATGGCACCCGTTAGGAAATCAAAAGTCGACTGTTGTATCTCTGACATCAATAACGCCTTGGAAAATACGATGACAGATTTAGATGCCTTGTAAAAAAGTGTCTGAAGAACGTCCCAGTTAGAAACGTCCAGTACCTACTTATGGTTTTCGCTTGAAAAAATTAAAACTTTAATTACAAATTTCATTGAAACTAAGACTGATACATTAAATCTTCCTTCGCATAATTGTTCAGCATGAAAACGCTCAACTTTGCCCCAATTTAACTGACATCGTATCTCTTATAATATCTGAGATCCCCATGGTTAAGCTCGAAAAACGGGCACTCTGTATACTTATGATTGAGACAATTATATGTCTCATCGTTCACTACATATAGAAATCTACTAATTCAGATTACGAAGTGAATGATGTGAACCGCAAATACCTTACGCTACCTCAATATCAATTATTCATTTAATTATGAATGTCATGAAACGCAAACTATTTCATCAACATGACAACTGTCTGATCAGATATTCGCTAATAGTGTTATGTTTTGTGACAGTCGTGTAAAGGACTTAGAGAAATGGCCAATAATGACAAAAAGCTATTTCGAAGAATGCAGTATAAAAATGAATCACATTTTTTTTTAATTTACGATGCTCTAAGGAAAAAACAATTCGAAGTAAAATGAACAAGATTGAGTTAGTATTTTTTTGAGGGATATGCCTATTCATTAGCCGACAGTCTATGAATTAGAATCAATCCAAACAATTCATAAAATTCAGGTTCTTTCTCTAGACCCTTCAAATTAATCAAATTCATTTTATTTCTCCATAGAAATGTTTGCCAACTACACTAACATAACATCTCCAGAGAAAATCACATGTATAAGCAATTTCATTTCTGTTATCTCAGAATAATTGCATTTATCACTAGTCTCTTGAGGTGAAAACCACCAACGGTATTTGTTTTCAGAATAATTGCATTTCTCGGGCAACATTGACGCTGAAAATGCATTCCTGTTGTAATTTTCAGTTCCGAAACTGCACTTTCTTCCTTGTTCTGCTATAAGTTTCCTTGGTTATTGTCTAATTAGAGGGGCATTAATGGAAAACAAACGGTCGAACTGCATTTAATTTCAGCCATATTGTCTGTCCTATAATTAAGGCTAACTAACTGGAAAATTGTAACGGTTGGTTTTCGAGTACTTTTTAGTCAATGATTTTTATATTCAAGTGCGCTCTGGAATTGTAAATGAAGTGTTTCGAATAAATTAAGCTCATACATGATTACACTAAATACCAATCTCATCTCATTATGGTATCAGAGACATGGCCTTGAAGTGGATGGAATCGTATCTGACAGGAAGAAACCAACTAGTTAAAACCGACCATACATATAGTTTATTAAATATCACTTGGGTACCTCAAGGGTCAGTATTAGGTCCTCTTCCTCTGGCTTCTTTACTTTATTTGCCGACGATACTACCATTCTATGGCACTCTGAAGATGTGAATTTGCTTTGTACGAATGTGACAAAGGACCTATATAAAATAAAATCAAATGAAATTTTCTATGTTTGAATTTTAATAAAACGAAATTACTAACAATCAGATGTTTTCTGCCGGATATAGATTTAGGGACTGACTTTTTACTATTTGACAACAATATAAAATTCTTGAGACTCAACATAGATACTGATTTGAAATTCACAAGTCACATAGATTTATTGAATTAAAAAATATCGTCAGGATGTTTTGCCCTCAAGATCTACAGCTAGAGAGTTAGGTTATACTGCGGCAAAAAGTGTTTATTTTGCTCTCATTGAGTCAAACTTGGGATATGCAATTTATTTCTGGGGATCATGTAGTAAAGAACTATTTGACAGTGTATTTTTGTTGCAAAAGCGCGATGCATTTACTTGTGCCAAGTGAATAGGTTGACTTCTTGTAAACCTCTATTTTAAAAACATGAAATACTGACACTAACTTCAATTTACGTGTTAGAAGCTATACATGTCTCATTCACAAGAACAAATCCTTATACAGGAATATTAACGCACCGCAGGTAACGCAATGAATCTATCACTGATCAAAATGTATAATAAGTCACCTGCAGACATAAAGATCTTGGATTCTCTCAAAGCATTTCGGAAAAAGTTACATAAAAGACTGATATTCACGATGCTAGACGAAGATGGGCAGGATTACGTGAATTTTCGAACATATGAGGATGCCGGTTGCATATAAGCACAACGTACATGGATATGGCAAACGACCTGTATCTACGCTTTCTGATTGGTTGATACCAGATCACAGTACGTTCTGCCATTGCGGCGTCACAGTCATGTACGTTTTGCAAGTGAATTAAAAGTGAATGTGTATGCCAGATAACAGTACATATTGCAATATTCGTGTCAGCGCCGTGTACGTAGGTCGTGGTCGTAGGAAATAGTATATTACACAACAAGTGTGGAAAGTGACATATTTCACACGAGTAGTCGTTTAGCACGAGCCGCGTAGCGGTGAGTTCGGAAACGTAACGAGTGAAGGAAATGCACTTTCCAACGAGTTTTGTACACTATTTTTCCTATGACTCCGAATACTTTCATTTCGCGGGAGGTCTTGTCAAAAATGTAACTTGACCGGTCCCTATAATTTCAGGTGGTTTTGATTCGATATCAAGTACTAATTATTTTCATATTCAAGATGATATTTGAATACTTCTCCGAAGAATCCTCATTCTGTGAATTATACTAATTGATTGAGTTAGTTTAGTTTGGACAAATTTTATTGACACCAGCGTACATAAACAAACTTGACACCATACGCTTGCTAGCGCCAGTATTCACGCAACCATGAATACAGAACCATAGAAGTACGTAGTGCGCAAGCGCGTACGAGTTAGTGCGTCCTTGACTCCTTGCAAACATCTGTGATACCAAAGAATCTTCTCTCTGGTGATACTGTGATATCAAACTGATGCAAGCAGCATGCCGCGCATAAAACTGTAGCCGTACTCTTTTGAATGATCTCACTCGCTGTCATCAACATCGAAATAATTCCAGCAAAGAGTATAGGTTCCAGTTTTGAAGTGAATTCAGAGGTTATGTATCAGACACATTAAAATTAATAGATAAAGAATTCTCGGTACCTATAATTCGAAACGAGACAGAAATTTCAATATATAATATGAAATTGATTTGAGAACGCTTATATATTGACAGTGAGTACCTTCACAATATATCTTATTTCTATCAATTCATGCGACCGTTGTGATATTTTTCATATCAACAGTTGTGCTTTTTTTCTTTTAAATAAACAATACCATGGTGATATGAGCTACTTTTCAAATAACAAAACAGTGTGATTATTGACGTTTTCATACGTGGTCGTAGAAAAAAACATTATTCTAACTTAGCCACTTACGAACACACAAAAAGTTTCAAGTCAGGAGCGCTATCACCATGAATATTCTTGAATCGACAAAACACATTTTTGTAGATTGTGTAAACTTGCGTAAATTGTTATACCATTGCTATTGTAAGCAACTTCTTTCGTGCTGTATTTAAAAGATTGGGGTAGTTCCATATCGTACCGTAGGGAAATCAAGATCAACTAATGAACTCAACAAGACGCACGTGAATGCATAAAACAACATGAATGACTGCATGTAAACAAAAAAGAAAGCGGGTGCATGGCAAAAGGTACATCCCTTTTAGGTATCATACGCAATTCGTACTGCTATTTGGCGAGCAGAAACTCGGTAGCAAAATGTACATTCATTCGGCGTCTGCAGAGATAAGCTGGCGTCTGTATAGCAATGTGTACTGTTATTTGGCATCAACCAATCAGAAAGCGTAGATACACAACGTTTGCCATAACCATGTACGTTTTGCTTATATGCCTCCCGGTTTGGGTAATCCCAGTTTGGAATGAATCTCAGTGAGAATGATATCCTCAAAAGTGCATTGTCCATCGAGTTTAAGTCTATATATTCCATCCAAGATGTTGAAACTTGGCGTAATACGTGATTATCCGAAAATGTTTCAGTGCAGAAATCAGCATCAGGCTAACTTATGTTGACTTCAGAACAATATTTCAATTGGATATTCTGAAATGCACGGTACATTACCAACAATAATTATTCGAGATGAAGAAAAATACCGACGGAAATTTACATTAGTCCCTATAGCTGAAAGTAGTATTTGGATCATCATCAGATTATTCAGAGAATGCAGTATCTGATCCTAGCGATCACTAATGACTGATGTGTTTATTTTTGTTTCAGAAATGTCGTCTATAACTTGACTTTTGCCGACCTCAGTGAACAGCAAAGATTGACATGGTTTTCCAACGAACACGATGCAAAGATGTGTGTTATGAAAGGAAAAGATGAGGTTAGTGCATAGAATGTATATCATGTTTGTCAAAGTTGTTACCCTAAATTCGCATCAATAACTGTATGTTTACTGTATATGTTTCTGCATCACTCTCAATTGATTGTACAAGAATATGATTGCTCTAAAAGAAGCATATTCTTTATTCATTTAGATATCGTTCGGGGATGCTCATTTTTTAATTCAAATCCTAGAACATTTAGAGTCTATAGATGGTTTATCTCGATGCAGTTTACGTATGAACTGGTTGTGCACCGCATTACTGCCGCAGATTTCAGAAAATGCATTATGCAAGCCAAATGGGTTTCTTACTCTGCACATGCAAGAGGGCCATGGAAAATAGTTTCGCTCTGTCTTAAATGAAAGCTCGCCATCTATAACATCGAATAAAACTTCCTGAAATATTTAAAATATTGCACATATCATTCGCCTGGACCAGTTTGAAAATTTTCATTACTAATATGGGATATATTTTTCATCGAGTAACCATGAAAACTATATAGAACTATTAAAACTTCTGAAGATGTGACGTTTAGATGTAGAATTATATACCTAACTAAATAATAGCATGTTTTCTTTCAAATTCTCGACGTAGATTTCTCCTAAACCCTTACATAATTCATGAGTTAGTGATGGCACGAGATAATCTTCTTTACTCATGGAAACTCCTGCATTTATCCTTATACATAACTGTCGTGGAACATTGTATATACCTTTCCTTTATCGGTGTATCACATACCATGACAAACAGGCATTAAGAAAATTCCTTCTGATGTGAATATAGGCCAAACTTGTTCCAACTTCCTGGAAAAAAATATGTTTGTTTTATATGAATAGAAGGTTGTTCTTGTCGGAAAGTGATTTTGCTTGGATTTGTGCAGTGATTGATTTACCAAGGAAATAGGCATGGATGATGGAGACAGCACATATATAGGTACACTTGCTCCATGATTTCTGAGTACACGAAATGATGGATGAATCCAATCTCATCTTCATTTTTTATTTCTTCTTCGCCTTCCATAACATCGAAACTTCGTCTTCATCAGACGACGACATTTTGAACTAGTGATATTTTATCACTTTGGTATACGACATTGCTTACAATAATGATGGAAATAAGACCTGGTGGCGCTACTCTTCAATTGTTTCAGCAGACAAATCCTTGATTTGGAACGATTGAATTTCAGCTCATTACGTGGGGTTTCTCATGTACAACAATAGATGGCGATACTGTCGAAAGATTTTTGAAGAATTTTCTTTCAATCATGTTCGATACATATTCACATCAAACTCATTGGACAATGGCTTCATAAAATTGTTAAAAACGATTAGAAGTCATTCAGAATCAAGTATTCATACTTTCGTGTTGACACCTGCAGTAACCTGTAAATTTGGTTGAAATCGCGGCTTCACTTAGGGAGATTTACCCACGCCATGTCAAGTTATACACGTTATCGAAGTAGGCGAAATCAAGAGATTTGGGACCAGTCACAGGATAGGAAGTAATTTCACCAGTCTATCTATCCACCTCTCTTACAATGCATTGCATGTTGCTTATTGCCAATTGCTGGTTGTTTATTGCTTATTGATCTGGTGTGTGAGCTTATCCGAAATCGATTCATCTCGTTTTTTACTTAAATATAAACATGATTCAAGATACTCAAACTGTATCATTCGTTATAGTAGGGGAGATTCAAATTCATGAAGTATTTGAGTGATCAGAAATTGGAATATATATTAATTGAGATATTTTTTGTTCATTCTGTATCATTAAGTTTCACATTAACAGTTTCAGTCTTTTATGAATCAAAATTTCAGATGTTATAAAATTGTATAGTTACTATTAATAAACAAAAGTATCCACAACGTGGAAGCTGTATATCACATGAAATTTACATTGATTATTTATATGATATGTAACCTAGATATTATTATGCTATACTCCGTCAATAAAATATATATATATAAGTAAAATATCGAAACAATTATGCTTATATCGGTACATCAAACAATTGGGAATTGGAAATATAATCAGTGGGGAATTCCATTTTCCTTGAAGCCTCTTCAATTCTGTTTTATTTTGATAAAGAATGAAATAAATTCCATTATTATTGGGTGATGTAGCATCTCTTCCTAGCTTTTATGCGTTTTTGATAACGTAAGTATAACTATGACCAATTTGGTTGTCATTTCATTTGATTCTGATTCCAAATCAAACTGTATCACTTTTCGTAAACTTCTTCTTTCCAATTTTGTACTGCGGGTTCTGAGCTTCTCAACATTCTTAAGTTTGCTTCGTTTAATTTTTCATTACCTGATGTTTTTGGATTATGTTGAATTCCAGTTTTGATATCTTTTGTGTGTTGTTGATCGGATTGAATCGGTGCGTGAGACAAGTCTACACAGCTATAACATTGTTATAGCGAATAATGAGTGATATTGTATTTTGGCTTTTGTATACGTATTTGAAGGATCAAACTAAAATCATGAATATTGTGTGAGATGACGATACTGAGTGCTACTGTTATATACTGTGTCTAATCCAATAAAGACACCACCCCTATTTCAATTTCACCAGTCATTAATCTCTCCTACTATCTCGTCGCCACGATAAGTGAATTGCTTGCATAATATTCATCTATCGCTACATTATTTCATCCGACACTCTATCGTTCCTTGGCAATTCTGATAGCATCCCTAAGTAGATTTTACATCGCTACCTTTCGTTCGAACGGCGTGCGATATCCGAAAGGCACCTATCCAGACTCCTGACGACGAATGCTCGCGACCTCAGACGAATAAAAAACAGCCTGGTATTTTCCATCCTTGTCATGATGCCAACACGACTGTCAAACCTTCTTGTTTCCATGATAAGAATCTGTCTTTCGGGCCTCGTCGGACCAACTCGCCGTTTTCGTGTTTCGAACGAGTTTCTCAGATTGTTTACGATTCATGATGTGGTCATTCAAGTTGTCGTATTATCGTTCTGAAAGCGTTGATTTCTGCTTTTTTTATCGATTAATTCATTTATTCGTGTATCAAATATATTGCTCTTCAATTGAAATGGTAAAAAATTGTTTTATTTGTGGTTGAAAGCAGGTTTCTGGGAATAAAGTGTCAATAGTGTAATTGCATTGGTTAGCGTCATAGTCGTACGTTCGGGAATAGAATAATGTGGAATAATGCATGGATATTCATTCTATTCAAATGATGAGTATTTTCAATTGTTAGAAATTGTTTTTTGCATATTTCCTTCATGTAGAATATTATACAAATGAACAATGATGAATGTAATATGTTTCAAAGAATGTTTTCGTGTTATATTTCTGTGGTTTTATCCGTCTGAATATATGCCTCTATAAAAATCATTTCGCACGACTATTAACAAGAAGGGTAAACATTACCGCCCGCTCTCATCCTGTTACCATCAAGAGAGATAGTTATAGTTGAGGCTGGTTCATGCTTATACGAATATCGGAAAATTTTGGCGAATAAAATGGCCGCTGAAAAGAAATATCGCAATAAAGTTGAAATATTAGAACTTTTTTCCGGATTTTTCATGTTACCATGATATGATACTACAGCATACACAATTCAATGGTGAAATAATATCAATGCAATATTTATTATTTTCCGTATAAGCATGAACCAGCCTTCAGATCTTGCTTTCAAACAACGAAATGCATTAGAGATAGGAAGGGCTAGTCCAAGGGTGCTCAAACGGTCGATCGCGAGAGTTTTTTGAGTCGATCACGGGAACCTCCGAAAATAAATCAAAATATACTCACACCACGCAGCCCAATCGCTAGTCACCATGCAAATTGCATAATAATTATTACTGCCTTGCATAGATGACACTATATCTGCTTAGAATTCATGATACAAAATGAATGGGATGAACTACTCTTATTTACTATAACGTCAAAGATAAGTGTATCTGTCTTGTTTGTCGAGCTTTAGTGGTAATGCCTGAACGCAAAAGAGTGAGTTATGAAGTACAAGATTTGAAATGTCGTTTGAAATCAGAGCAATCCATGTTTACTGAACCATTCAAGCAATCGGTAGCAGTAACAATCGCGTCCCTTGAAATTATCTATATACTGGCAAAATACAAGAAACCTTTCGAAGATGGACCGATAGTGAAAGAAGAATTGAACGATACGGCTGATGTATTATTTGGTGACTTCAAAGACAAAACTGATATCATGTCTGCTATCATAGAGGTCCATTTATCTGATTAAACTTTTACTAGACGTGTCGAAGTTGAATGCGTTCAAAAACAAATTGAAGCTGTTAATTGATCGACTTGATAGACATGAGTTGACAAATTTTTCAGCATGCAAAGCAAGGGCAGGTGCTGACTTGAATTACGATGTTTTCGTGGCAGAATTAAGAAACATTCTGGGTGAATTTAAAAGACGTTTTTCTGATTTCGAAAAACTTAAACATGTTGTTACTTTCATGAGTACGCGGCTGATATGCAGTGCCATGCATCAACATCAGAAGAAAATCAGTAATTCCAATAAGTTCATGGTAATTCCTAAATATAAAAATTGATTTATATTGAAATGATATAAATGCATTATATTTCAAGAAGGGTTTTGTTTAGAAGTAGTTGGTAGGTAGAAGTTGGTAGTCTCGTGTAAGGTATATAGACGGTTGATCGCTAGCTGCCTTATTATTTTGAGGTAGATCATCGATACTATAAGTCTGAGCACCCCTAGGCTAGTCTATGTATTTTATTCGTCTGAGCTCGCGACTCATGGACTATCTAAGTAGCAAACACCATTTCCATCTAGCTGGCTTCCATCAGAGACGTCAGCCATTTTGTCGTATAATGCGTGAAACCCTGATCATATTTTCTTAGTAGGATGTACAGACTCTCATTTACGATGTTCTTATTTTCTAAAGAGATTTGCGGTACTCGCGAACTTTGGCTATTTTTTGTGAAACTCACGATACTGCAAATTAAATTTTCATAGCCTGCTTCATCTTTGAGATAGAAGGCAAAATTGAAAATGTTGCATTTTGGGACCTCCTATATTTCAATTCGAAGGATAACTAAAAACTGTCTTTTGTATAGAATCCAGTGGCATAGTCGAATTTTCTAAATAAGTTGTAACTATTCAGATATCACCCAAAGTTATAGTTTTTTAATAGTACACCATGCATATTTCCTAATACTTGAAACATACATGCTTTTAAAGTTACAGTACGTTACATAATGAGCAAGTGAAAAGTATTGGTCTTATATGTTATTCAGATATTTGTTCTATAAACCTCAATATATACTTGTGATCAAAATTTTTTGAAAAAATCTAATTTTTTTAACTTTTGACTGTATATACCAGAGGGAGGATCTCGTGCAAGCCACTAGAATAATATTGGGAGAGGAAATAGGTATTCGAATTCTTCTTGAAAGTTTGGAGGTTACATATATCAGGAAGAACATCGCAAATTAACGCAAACAAATGAAATAGAATTCCGATTTGAATTTCATACAGCGAATAAATTTTATGAAATCGTTGAAAAAACATTCCATAAAAATGCTCGGACATGTCGATTTATATATTTGAATTGTCATTATATTAAAAAATCCAAATTGAATTGAATATTCAAATCACCTACTACATATTAATCGCTAGACATTTATCTGAATTATGGTGACCAGAACTGGTTGATTATTGAACGTTGAAAGGAATCCATATTTCTCGAAGTGGAGTGGTTTTTGTTATACAGCAAAAAATCCCATGCAAAGTCATATCCACAACTTTAATTCAATAAACAGGGGTACATGTAAACAGGGGTACATAGGTCCATCATCAGCCAATACTTATCGTTCTATAAAAGACAAAGTGAAAAAGACCAAGCTATACAATATCTTTTTTTTTTTTCAACTTACGTGTAGATGAAAAAATTAAAAAAATATTAAGAAGTTGACCTTTTTGGCAAATATCCAAAATTTCCAAGCTACTGTCTATATTGAAAGAATGATGTGAATTGAGTATATATATGGTTTGCTAATTAACTTTTTGTATTATATTTCTCTCTATAGGATGATCTAGATTTCTCAATGATTTTCACGTGTTCCATAACTCTAGTGTGTATGGATCTACCAGTTTGACCAATATATTGTGCATTACAAAGGGGGGTAGAACAAGAAATTTTGTATACGCCAGGTTTTTGAAGAGAGGGAATTTCATCTGTAGTATTAACAAAAAGACTACAGGTAGAATGCATGTTATTGAACGAAATGTTAATATCACTGGTGAAACGATGGAAAATATTGGCAATGTCATTAGACACCTTTCCTAAATAAGGAATAGAGAAGAATTTCCTAGAATTGGTATTGTCACTTTTTCTGGGGTATCTAATTTTTTAGATAAATACTTTCCTTGAAAGATCCAATATTTTCAAGTTAATCAAAACTGAGAATAATCTGACAGATTTGATGAATCTTGCGATCATACTATAAATATTGATTTATCGAGGTATTCCAGAATGGGATCCAAGGAAGATACCAAATATTTTTCACTATGTGAAATAGCGTTTTTCCTGTTTCCAAATAAATAGTTTTCTAATGTTCTCTTTGGTCGTTTTCTACTTGTTTAGCAATAATAAATCAAAATTACCAACTAAGTAAGTTTTAATTGCCGTGGATACAATAGAATGCCATGGAAATAAAACAAGCAAGAAGTGACATTTTAGTATTCCTAATCAGGGTCCACAGGATCTTATCTACATGAAAGCCGCGCTTACTCTATTATAGTTCGAATTGAAAAGGCCAATAATCGAAGAGACAGTTCCGCGTATGTTAATAATTGATTGTAGTTACTAACTTTGAACTGTAGATTCGTGTTTTATCGTGGAGGTAACGAATTCAATAATATAGATTCAAATCATAGTCCCCACTGCAATATAGTCAGCGACTGTCAATTCGGAAAAAGTCAAATACATTCATGAAAATTGACATTCCAAAATATTGAACAGGGTTTATGTGATTTTCTTTTTTCCGCCTTTCCTTTCGTTTATCGCGTCTAATTTCCATGCATACGTAATCTACCAATTCACGAGAAACTATCTCGGTCGAGATTAAGATGAAACTAATTTTGGAACGTTGTCGTTCAAGCTCTGCGGTTTCGAGATAATTAGGAATCATTAGGTTGAGCTCAACTATCTCTAGCTTTCTCCTAAAACTTATGTTTTACGCCATATAACCAGCCGAGTGAAGGATACCACCTCTTCATTGATCCAAAACATGGGCGTATCTGGATGGATCAATTATTTTTTGCAGCTCGATTCAAAGGAGAAGTTGAGCCTTGATTGTGTACTGACGAAATGAAGTATTTGATCATTGATTGGTTATCCAGACCAAAATGACCGAAGAATTATTGTTGTATTATTTTTGATACATTTACTTATTTGAATCCATTGAACCAGCTAAATAGATAATGTCAATGTCAAATGGGTTTCTTTCTTTCTCATGCAACACCTCGTGCAACACAAATGAAGTCTAATTGTATTCAGAATATCGTTATTTCATTGTTCCATCGTACTATTCACTACATTTGACTCCATATTTTTTTCCGGATTTTTTTAGTGCGTTTCAATATTTTTCAGAAAAAAAATTTGCTCGTAAAATGATAATACGATGATGTAGCTCTCACACCAATAAATAACATTCCGCGTGGGTGATTCCTCAAGAATCATATGACTGATATAACCATGGTGTAGAAGAAACCAAGCTAATTAAGTTTATCTACTATTGAAAATTAAACGATCCTCCGCACATATTTTTTATTCTTTTTTTTTTCGTTCTCAGTTTCATATTCGATCACTATTTCAATTATTTAATTCAATGAGATATTACCAAAGCGTTGTTATTATGAATTATAATATATTGTAACCAATAATACATGTCGTATCATTTGTCATACCTACCGGGTTACAAGAAGTTTAGATTTTTGGTTGCCATGACAACGTACCGACTCGGAAGGAAAGTACAACATTCTGTTTGGTGCTTAGATTACATGATATGCTAGTTTCATATAGCTCGTGAAATTATCTGTAGAAATATCACAACATAGTGAAAATATCGAAAGTCAGAGGTTTAGAGAAAACTAAAAAAATAATTATCAATGGAATTCACATTGTAAAACAACGAGTATCGCTAATAACATTTTCAAGGACCCTGAACTACGCTTATGGT
The DNA here is from genome assembly GCA_029955515.1 of Chrysomela aeneicollis. Lineage (NCBI taxonomy): Eukaryota > Metazoa > Arthropoda > Insecta > Coleoptera > Chrysomelidae > Chrysomela > Chrysomela aeneicollis. The sequence goes on along the minus strand of JARUHQ010000009.1, from coordinate 5,077,989 downwards.
CGATATTCAATTTATTTTATATGCAAATCCAACTTAGACCGAACATTCAGCAAAATATAGTTTTGGTATATTGGGAAATTACCAAGAAATGAGTTCTGAAACAAAGTTTTCGTTCGTTTAAGATAAAGCGGTGAGATATTCGCTCCCATATTCGACTACAAATGGCATTTTTTATCCCGAGGAAAGACTATTTCGAAGTTTCATTTTTCATCGACTTGGCAATTTGATGAACGAGAGTTTCACATTATATTTTCTGGATATACATATAAAAATGACTGGTTGATAAAGGCACATCTAGATATAGTCTTGTTGCCCCACAGTACCTACCATAACATGAGAATCATTATTCATGCATCAACAATACCTATATACCGGGTAATTAGAACTCGAGGGCCACTATTGGGATTTCGAAAACTATAGAAGATACGAAGCTCAAATCAAGAAAAAATAGTAGATTTGTGACTAAGAATATACTGTGGAGAACATTTGGAAATTTCTAGGATTTCCGGAGATAGGTACAAACAAAAAAACAGAAATGTTGAGTGATCATTTTAATTCTTCTTCTAGCATCATTCACATTCATTTACATTGCTTCTTCTTTCCTACTACACAATGGTCTTTTCATATCCACCATCCGACGTTTCGTCTTTTGGACATTAAACTTTTTTTTTCTTCATTTCGCATTTATCATTTATTGCTTTGAAAGGGTGACAGCAGACGAATGATGATTGCGTTGGAACAAATCGATCAATTTTGACAAGTTTTATTTGAGATAGTCAGGATCAATTAATATTTATAGAGGAAACAGCCAAAAACTCTAAGTGGAGTAGTAATGATGAGAAGAGGAAAATAAATCAAAATCATCTCCACATAATTATTTAGAAAAATCTACTCAGAACATTTAATTATCCACTCGTAATGTATGAATCAATTTATAATATAAATGGATAAAAGAATTCGAATATTTCTGTCTGTTAGGTTGTCAGGCGTGTCTGTCTTGTTGGAAGCAGGATCGCATGTTCGAAGAAAGAAACGTATAATTAATAGTATAATTAATTGTTCTGCATGGTATTTGTCAGAAAAGTTGTTGTTTTCTGCTCGTTTTTTACCTTTGTATTTATATTATTCTAAATAATACTGTGGGGATGATTTTGATTTGTTTTCCTCTTTTTAAAATAATATTTGATCTTTCAAATGATATTTCAAGTTGAGGTCGAGAATTAGATATAAAATGTTGCACATCCTTATAATCAGATAATATACTTCTGATATTTTTCGCATAAATACAATGTGGCACCCACAAGAATAAACGTCGGATGGTAAATTCGAAAAGACCATCTTCATGACAGAAAAAACGTGCAATGTAAATATCCTCGTGATTATTCAAAATTTCAGTTTTTTGTGTACTTATCTCCAGAAATTCTAGAAATTTTGAAATTTTTTCGGCTTTATATCCTTGGTCACATAAAAATGCACAACTTTTTTCTCTCTTCGTACATATCCTGTCCCGAGATTGTACCATTTGCATCTCGCTTTGCATACCTCAATTTGGAATGATTTTCCAATAATTTCAAAATTCGAATTAGTATTTATTTTGAAGTAGTCAGATTCATCCTGATGGCAAATTACTTGAGTAAATGAGAAATTTGATTTATGTATTGTAGAAAGGTTGAAGATATTTATCATTATTCTAATAATACTATATAAGATTTCGATGAAAATTGCTCGCGTCTTGAAATTCAGTTGCTGCTGTAAATTTTCAGCACAAATCACTGTTTTATAAATTACGTATAGCGCTACATAGCACGATTCTGCTAACAAAATCCAACTGCTGAAATTGGACGACGTACTTATTGTAAATTGCGTCTTCCTTCATTTTTAATGCTCCATTTTCTGGATCGAGAGCTGAATCCACAACGAGAGTGCAACGCCATGTATCCAACTAGACTTTATTTATTGTGAGGATGTCTTCTTGAATTTATCGTAACAACTGGATTGGCTTTTGTTTGTTTTCAAATGGTATCATGAAAGTGGTATATTGTTCGAACGTTTATGGTCAAACGTAACCCACAGTCCACATTGCGGCTTATACTTTATAAATAATGGTTATGGTGAGTGGTATATCTATCAGAGAATGTATGAGACTCAAAGCTGAAGGAACTTCCTGCTTATAGTTTAGCTGAAGTTTATACAGTATTCGTTGTATTATTTTCTGCGAGATTTTCTCTTCACTGGTGGCTACTTTATGATACAACTTTTTTCGTTTACTCGATATAAAGGGTCAATCCGTATATTTAAACAGCTTCTACAGGGAACTTTTAGAAAATTATACCAAATGAAACAAATGAAACAAATGAAACAAATGAAACAAATGAAACAAATGAAACAAATGAAACAAATGAAACAAATTGATATCGCTGATATAAAATATGGGTACCAAATTCGTTACTTTTGATAGAAGCCTATATATTTTCGAAAAAAATTAAGATCGTTTCCTGAATTCAAAAACATTTTGGTTATTGATATTTGGTTCAGCCGTTTTCGAAATATTCGAGGATGAACATTCTACATTCAGTTATAATCTGAATTTTCCAAATCGCAAAGGACATGAAGAAACAACAATACATACCTACTTCATTCAAATCATCGACTCTATTAAAAAGCTTCTCTATATTGGGGAATATGATTCGTGAAAACTTTTTGAAATTGAGATCAATCTTAGAATGGCAGTTTCATTGATATCAGGAGAGTAAATCCAAAGTTCAATCTGGATAATATAGGTGATTCTTCAATTATCGCCAGAAAACGTGAGTTTTACTGTATTTTGTTGGTGCATTATTAGTTTTAGGGGATGCGCTGATGCGCAAACTTTTATCAAGAATAACTTTTCGTCGAAAACCCCTTGATGAATAAGTTTTCCATAAGGTGCATACTTTGGGGATGACACTGTATACTAACAATTTCATCACTATTGAATAAATGTGAACAGGAATCAGTTGGCACATTCTCTAGACCATGTTTAACAAGTGAGTAGGTACTCTGAGGAGATAAGTCAAACTTCAGTATAGCTAATGGTAGTCTCTATGTTATTCTCTATGGCAAATATCCAGAGAAATATTTTTGAGAATGCTTCTTACTATAATATAATCATTCTAAGCAGTCTACAGTTTTTCTTTGTTCTTCAGGTTGACAATGAGTATTATTTTCAGTCTGATGTGCTTGTTGGTTGCTCCTCATCTTTTTCAGTTGTCCCAGAAACTATTATCAATGTCATATCAAGTAGAATATTGTTATCTTCTTCTTCTTTTGTGTTTTTTGGTTGTCTGGCTCCTTGCGGTACCAATTTTACCAGATCAGGTATAGGAATATTGGTATTATTCAGTTCTTATCAACCTTTTTGATTGTGTGGCACTGAACAACAGTTTTTTTGTTGACATAAGTCATTGAAAAATGTGTGTCCTTTGGGCGTTCCAACCATTCTTCCGATATTTTAATAAAAACATAATTCACCCTTGATTTCAAGGAATTCGACCACAACATTACCAACACTTTATAATATTAATATAATATGATGAAACATGACACGGTTAACTACCTTATTCGTATATAAATATATAAAAAGAAAAAAAAAATCTTATTGTGGCCAGAGCAGGATATTTCAAATCTGGTACCAACTTTTGGTCCTGACGCCTCGGTCTAATAAACATAACCTCTATTTTGGCTCTACCAGTACTCACCGGTGAAAAGTCAAATTTGAGTTCGAATGATTCACCCTTTTACACACAACACACAAATGTACCATATTCGCAAACAAATATTGTTTCTGGAACTCACAAAAAAGTAAAACGGCCAAAATAACTCAAATCGGTATCAATGAAATACGTCGGCAATTCAGCAACCTCGCAGTCGTCCATCTAAATATAGTGGAGTGTTCTAGTGCGGCGTTGCCGAAAGTGCTAATTTGTATGGTGAAATGTGATAAAAGACGAACTGATTTCATTAGAATGTACATCATTAAATCAAAAACACTATGATTCGATGATAACTCCGATTCATAGAAAGGAAATGAAACAATTATGCTTCAGTAAAGTATAGTTATTGTTTTGTGTGAATTATTCAGTCAACTGCAAGATTGCATAACGTATTAAAAAATTGTATAATCTGGCAAACATGTAATTGGAGGAAAAATGTCAGAAAAGAAGGATGAAGGGTCAAACGATGACTGATTGCGCAAAAACGTAAATAATGAAGTCTCTAGTGTTTAAATGTCTTTGAGTAAATTAGTGTTGGTGTTGAAATCGGTAATACTATACCAAATTTGCGTTATGAACGCGGCCATTGTTAGTGAAAGAGTAAACGTTAATCGAACTGTGTTTCAAGTATAATCTGTAATAAAATGGAGTATATGGACTGAAGGCGCGGCTTGTAATTTCCACCAGAGTCTACGAGGCTTAATCCACTTTATAATCTCACTCCGAGTCTCCATACACCTATTCCAGCCCGATTATGCTGCCCGACTCAATATCGTAAACATGTGCCGGGGAACTGTAATGTTCGGTGTATATACGGGACCGAGATAAGCGAAATGCGTTAAGGAAGTAGAGGAAGAGTGTGGTCCTAACGATCCCACCTATTCGGAGATATCAGGCATTGGAACGTCGTGATAAGCGTAGGTTTTTGATACATGTTCATATGGGTGAATGTTATTCGAGGGTGGTTATAGTTTGATATATATATATACATGAGAGGTTAACGACAATGTTTCTGATGATTTTTCAGCAATACCTTCTCTTTTCAGACTGTTATGATATTTATCTAAAATAAAATGTTGGCTTGTAATGAAATAGCAACTACTAAGGCTACAGCCATGCTTGCGACCTGGACGCCGCGACAAAAACTCCGCGACCGGGTCGCAGCTATGTAGAATTTTGTGACCTGGCCATGCTATGAGCGTTTGAACGCAGTTCAGTTTATGCTTTTGATGAATATACTGTGGATTTTTTCAGCAGTTTCAAGTAATGAGTGATAAGAAGTTCATCCACTGGTATTCAAAATAACCATTTATACAAGTGTCATTAGTATCAGGTCTTAGAAAAAGTTAGCTAGCATTCATCTCTTACGTGATTTGGAAAATGTCCGTTTATTTCGCAAATCTTTGTTTGAATAATAATAAAAGTGAGCTTCTTCATTTCAAATAATGTTGGGTTCAATAACACATCTACTAACACAAATTAAAATGACGTAGATGGTAGATTGTAGGGGGGGGGAGGGTCGTTGAGGCTGTGCAGCCTCTCAAGCACCTCGACCCATAAGATATTTTGTGCCCAGGATTCCGAGACTTCGTGCAAAGTTTCACAGTTTCCTGAGAGCTAGGTTCCTGATATCGGAGGGCTCTAAAAAGACCCCTTCCAGGAACTTGAGCCTCTTGCAGAAGAGCGCAAAGCAAATGTTCTGCAGTTTCAGCGAAGTTCTCGCAGTAGCGGCAACTATCACTCTCTCTTTTGCCCATCTTTTTGAGGTGATACCTTAGAGGGCAGTGCCCAGTGAGGAGTCCCGTCACCAGTTTCAAGTCTTTCTTGTCCAACTCGAGAAGCTGCTTACCTTTCCTTGGCGATAGGCTCACTAGCCTTTTCGCTTGTCTTTGTCCTGGCACTTTATTCCAGTGAAATTTCATTTCATCCGCTTCCCAACGTCGAAACTCTGCTTTCAAGTGGGCCTTGGAGAGTCTACAGAAGGGTTCTGGGCCGGGTAATTGTCTATTTGCCCCTTCTTTGGCAAGGCAGTCCGCTTCCTCGTTGCCTTTAACTCCCTTGTGACCTGGAACCCACATCAAAGTGACCTGGTTGTGTGCAGCCAGTTGTCTCAGGGATTGTTTGCAGTCCCAAGTCAGCTTAGACTCACAAGTGTATGACTTAGAGCTTTTAGTGCTGCTTGGCTATCTGATAGGATATAGATTTCTGCCCTTCGAGTGTCCCTTTCGAGGCACTCCTGTGCACATATCTCTATAGCATGTACTTCTGCTTGAAAGATGGTTGGGGTGTTACCTAGGGATTTTGAGAGCCTGAACTGTGGCCCTGTAACTCCCACTCCAACCCTTTTATCCATCTTGGATCCATCAGTATACCACACTGATGCATCCCTTCCCAGTTGAGGTCCGTTCTCTGTGCAAATTTGGTGGTTGTTTATGACTACTTCAAACTGCATTTCGAAGTCGTACCTAACTGGCATGATATCTGTAGGCTTGGACATGGATTCAAGGGAAATATTTTCCAAAATCTTCAAATGTCCAGTCCGATTTCCTAATTTGAGGTTCATTGTCTGGCTCAGCCTGAAGGCACTGATTGCTGCTTCTTTCATTACACATAGGTGCAATGGTGGAAGGTTTAGCATTTCCTCTAAGGCTAAAATGACGTAAGAAACGAACAAGTTTCTAAATGTTCGAGAATTCTTTCAGCTAATATGGTCCCAGTGCAATCAAAATTTTTTTTTCGATATGAAATATATTTTACTTTCTTTTGCCTTTATACGAGTTGGTAGTTCATTATAGAGTCATATATACATATATAATGAGGACTCTTCTCTGACAGTGTAAGCGATGTTTGCTTGATGCTTAATGCTTAATGTTCTTGTCTTATACTGATGGTTGGATTTTCCTTCGAATCCATATCATGTATATTGCATATGCCTTTATTATTCCCTCTGATCTGAAAACTGACCTTCATGTTTAATGTAATCGTTGTTCAAATTAATCTAGAAGTAAGCGTTTTCTAATAAAAAATGTGTCTTTAATAAGTGCTACTGCCCCAAAAATGATTCGATATTTTAACACCGATTCAAAATTAGCGGGATATAGTATCATCAGCCGAATTGACCCACTAACTTTAAAATTACTTACCTACCTATCAACCCACCTAGTACCATTAGAAACTTCGACGAAAGTTTCTTTTTCGCATCTTTCGTATGTACCAGTAGAACTACTACATTTTTTTAGATACCAGAATTGATAGGCTCAAAAGTCATACGCGACGTTTGCAACGCTACTATGACCACCTACATAAGAAAATGTGGGGAGCGTTTCTGTCGCTTATTTCATAATAATTTTCAATATTTTTTTTATACTTTTTAGTTATATTAGTTGCATGCAATTTTGGAATGAGATTGATATGTTGGCCAAATCGCAATAAAATTTGTATGATTAATAATGATGTCTTACCTATGATTGATATATTTGTGAATATTTTCCAAATATTCATCACCTGAGCATATTCTGAAACCTCTCATGAAAATGTTTTGCTATCTTTTTTCCTGCCTAAGGTATATAACGACTTTTGGTAACGCAAGCATCATTCATAAATAATGCTGTAGCAGCTTGAAATATTCTATATCCTTTTTGTAAAAAGTACTCATCAATTATCCCTTTATGCATGCCAATCGAAAGGTCTGGTGACGTCGAATTATCCATCATCGGGAATATTCTGAAGCCTCTGAAGTCTCGCGAAAATCTAATTAATCAAACAGAATTGAAAGTTTTTTCAATTGTTTCTTATGGATAATAGATTGGATGGATCCAAGGCTTTCATGGCATGTACATGAGACATTAGATGATTTACTGAAAATTTTGCCATTACTACAACCGAATATGCTTTGAGTGAGAAATCATTTTTGAAAACGCAAAGGATATTTATTATTCATTTATTTCGGAAGACCCATCGATTTTATCTAGACTAAGAATTTGGAATTCGAGAAGTAATAAAATAACCATGATGTGGAAACAGTAGAATTACGATGTGATATGTTGTCCTGCTTACCTGTCGACTGCTCTCAACAACTTTTTTATTGCTTCCGAAGATGATCCAAACATTTCGAAACTTCTAAATAATCTAATGAATGTTATAAAATGTATTCGAGATAAATCAGGATACTATCCATATTTGAATTCAGAATGATAGTGGAGGAATTTACATCACAGTACAATAATTATCGTATTGAAGAAAAAAAGAAATAATATAAACTCACAAACTGTACGAGATAGGTATGGGAGTATACATAATTAAATTATAAAATATCACAAATTTCCATCAATGTGTTTAAGTCATTTTCATGAGTCTCCAGAAGGGACTTTTTGAGCCTTTCTGGAATGCTGAAACTGATGGTCAAATTATGCATTAGCTATGATCCAAGTTTACATATTTTGTGGATTCTAATTGTGATAAAGTCGTTATTTTTCAATGGTGGCGAAATATGTCGCAGATTGAGAATCATCAAGAAAAATTATGAGGAATCATATAAGTGTTTCAAAAATGATATAATATAGGCTGTGTTTCATTTGAAATAACAAGGTAGCTTCTAATATTTGATACAAGCGGGAGAACTGTAACGATGAAAATATTTCAAACTGAGAATATATATGTTTGATTATCCACGACCACATTTTTCTTGAATCTCCAATTAATTTTAATGTTCCATCCACCGTGATATCTTGTATATAGTCAAATATTGAGGATACAGAACTCTATAATTGCAGAATTGAACCCTTCAGTATTCCAGTAGTCATAATCTATTTATAGAAAAAATGCTTCCATTTTTTTTGTCAACAACCTTCATCCTTTCATCAAATGAGTCAGTTTCAGAATTCAGAGAAAAGAATTTCTAATCACCAAATGACTCATTTTTTTTCAAATTCAATAGTTGTGATAGTTGCGTCCCATCCATGTGTCGCAACTTCCATCAGAAAACAAAAATGATATAATATATGTGTGATCCATTTGAAATAAAGTTACTTATAATGTTCCATCCACCGTGAAATCTTGTATATAGTCAAATATTGAGGATACAGAACTCTAATTGCATAAATGAACCCATAAGTATTCCAGTTATCCTCTATTTATAGAAAAAATGCTTAATTTTTTTTTCTGTCAACACCCTTCATCTTTTTATCAGATGAGTCAGTTTCAGAATTTAAAGAAAAGAGTTTTTATCACCAAATGCCCTTTTTTTTTCAAATTCAATAGTTGTGATAGTTGCGTCCCATCCATGTGTCGCAACTTCCATCAGAAAACAAAAATGATATAATATATGTGTGATCCATTTGAAATAAAGTTACTTATAATGTTCCATCCACCGTGAAATCTTGTATATAGTCAAATATTGAGGATACAGAACTCTAATTGCATAAATGAACCCATAAGTATTCCAGTTATCCTCTATTTATAGAAAAAATGCTTAATTTTTTTTTCTGTCAACACCCTTCATCTTTTTATCAGATGAGTCAGTTTCAGAATTTAAAGAAAAGAGTTTTTATCACCAAATGCCCTTTTTTTTTCAAATTCAATAGTTGTGATAGTTGCGTCCCATCCATGTGTCGCAACTTCCATCAGAAAACAAAAATGATATAATATATGTGTGATCCATTTGAAATAAAGTTACTTATAATGTTCCATCCACCGTGAAATCTTGTATATAGTCAAATATTGAGGATACAGAACTCTAATTGCATAAATGAACCCATAAGTATTCCAGTTATCCTCTATTTATAGAAAAAATGCTTAATTTTTTTTTCTGTCAACACCCTTCATCTTTTTATCAGATGAGTCAGTTTCAGAATTTAAAGAAAAGAGTTTTTATCACCAAATGCCCTTTTTTTTTCAAATTCAATAGTTGTGATAGTTGCGTCCCATCCATGTGTCGCAACTTCCATCAGAAAACAAAAATGATATAATATATGTGTGATCCATTTGAAATAAAGTTACTTCTAATGTTCCATCCAACGTGAACTCTTGTATATACATCAGTATTTCAGTTATCATATATATATATATTTCTAGAAAAAATGCTTCTCTCAGTCAACACCCTCTATCCTTTTATAGATGAGAATCAGTATCAGTTCAGAATTCAGGGAACAGTTTTCAATTAGCAAATGACTAATGTTTTTTTTTCCAAATTCGATAGTTGCGTGTTGAAACTTCCAAAGGCTACTTTTCAATTCCAATTTATTTTCAGGTTCACTTTTTACTGTTCTATCCGAAGCGTCCTCTTTTGTACGCTGCTGATCGCCCATATCTTTGCAATGTCTTCATGCGGCTTCGGACAAAAGGATCTCTTCCTCGAGAAAATGACGCCATTATTCAGAATCCTTCGAGTTGAAAGGAACGCCATTGAGGGGTCCCATTGGTGCGCACAGCCACTCAAGCTCTTTACGTCGCCCCTCTCCTATAGTGTTTACGTCTTTGTGCGAAAAAGTAGATAAATATAAGTGATGAGAGAACTGCTCTGCTGATATTTTCACGCCGATCGAGCGCTCTTCTGCACATAAAGAAAGTTCGAGAATAATGCTTTTCAGCTAAATAATAAGTGTTATTTCAGTAGTGCTCTCCGAAATTAATAACAGATTATTTCCCTTAGATTAGATTTGGCTCTATGGGTCACTTGCCTCCACATTTATATATGTTCTCAATATTCTTATGTTCTTATAATTCTTAAAACTGGATGAAAGAATAGCAAAATTCGATTCACTGGCTACGGAGAATAAGAAAAATATTTCTTTGATCGATGAACGAGTTGATGCATTGGAACAATATAATAAACAAAACAACTTGAGATTCTTCGGCCTCAAAATGAAAGATAATGATGATCCGAAAGCTGTCCTACTGAACTTCTTGCTAGTCAAGCTGGGACTCCACCAAATCAAAAGTGCTGATATTGAAACTTGTTATAAAATAAATAATCTCATCTTTGTGAAATTTAGGTCAGTAGAAAATAAACAGCTGGCGTTCAGTGTTAAAGCTAAATGTAAAGGTACTAGGGTTATCGTGAGAGAGAATTTGACGAATTTAAGATACAATGCTCTACGTGCTTGCGAAAAAAAAATTGGAAATAAAAACGTATGGACTTTGAATGGTATAATCAAATTGAGAGTAGATAATTCCATTAAAAAACCCTCTTTCGATGAGCTCAAAGATATTATAATGCATAATCAATCTGAGTAATACTCTGCCAAGCTTTGAATTATACCGAAAGTTTTTGAGTAATATTAAAAGCTGATTCTACCATTTTATCTCACTATGAACTCTGTTAATTTGAGTGATACATCTTTGTATTCTGTCTTATTTTTAGCTGCTAGAAAATATATTGATTTATCATGTCTAGGGGAATTTACTAATTTTTGTTTATGAGTCCAACCATAATCATGTACACACATGCTTATGTTTTCTTTTATTCTGTTCAATAATCATTCTATATTGCACACATTTCGTATACGATTATTTTAATATTGTTTGGGTATATACAATTATAGTTTTGCCATTATCTCTGGGGATGGCAGTCTACTAAATTTTATTTACGTTCGAATGAAGATTGCGCACCTGAATCTACAGTCAATATTTACAGGTTTTTATGAATTTTCAGAATTAGTATTAGGGATGGACATTGATATAATTGGTATTACTGAAAGTTGGTTGAGTCCTGATGTTGACTCAGATGTTTTCTATATACCTGGATACTATTTTTTGAGAAAAGATCGAGGATCAAGAGGGGGAGGGGTAGGTTTCTTTATTAAAAACCATATTAAATGTAAGATGATAAGCTTATATATTATTTTATCAAATAAATTGTGCGAGCACTTATGGATCGAATTTAAAATAAACCACATGAAAATAACGGCAGGAGTGATGTACAGACCTCCGAAAAATAACAGTATTAATGATTTCGTTGAAGACTTGGATAACATCCTGAGCGATCTAACCCCAAAATTTGATACAGTAGTTTGTCTTGGCGATTTCAACCATGATTTCTTTTTACCGCAAAATAAAATCAGAGACTGCTTTGATTCATTAAATTTCATATAACTTGTCAAATTACCAACTAGAGGTAAAGCTTTACTTGATCCCATTTTCACTGATAATAAAAATGTCGCTCTTAGTGGGGGTGTCGAATGCGGAAACCTAAGGTCTGATCACAGTTTGTCATATTGCCATGTAGATTTAGAATCTCCTGTCAAGCAATAAACTAAGTACATGACTCACAGGGATTATTCAAACTTTGATTCTAATGATTTACTCTACGAGCTAAATAAATTGCCATGGGTTGAGTTTTTGACTGAAACTGAGGTAAATAGGAAGGTAGAAATATTCAATGGTTTTTTGTTTCAAGTATTCGATCTTCTTGCACCGAAACGAACTGTTAGGGTCACGAAACCACCGACTCCTTGATTAACTCAAAATTTGAAATCTTCTATGAAAGAAAGTGATAAAGCCCTAAAAAAATTCAAACTTTCGAAGACTGATGTAGACTGGATTAATTATAAACGCTTAAGGAACCTCACATTGAGTAAGATTAGAACCGAGAAAAAAGCTTTTACAGACACTCTCTGTAGCAGTATTGACAAAATACTCATTTGGAAAACATTGAGAAACTTAAAAGTAATTCAAAATAAGAATAAATCTATTCCAAAGGACCTCTCCGATCCAAATGACATCAACGACTTTTTTGGTCTTATCTGGTTTAGCGCTTCTGACGTCAAGTGTGATAACGCTATAACATTATATGATAATAAAACTATCGACTAGGCAGTTGATCCCTTTGACTTCGCAATGGCATCTGTTCAACAAATCCACGACTTGATCCTAGATATCAAATCCACTGCTTATGGAATTGATGATATTTCAATAAACATGATCTTACATTGCAGTCCATTCATAGATCCATATATTACTCATCTTATCAATTACTGTATAGAAAAAAAGACAGTTCCTTCCTTATGGAAGATATCCCTTGGTCGACCTCTACCAAAAACATCTAAGCCAACTTCTTTCTCTGATTTGAGAATAATCAGTATCTTACCATGCTTGTCAAAAATTCTCGAAAAGCTTATTTGTGTCCAGATTTCTGATTTTGCTAAGAGAAACCAACTCATTCCGCTGTGTCAAACAGGCTTTCAGAAGAATCTGAGTACAGCTGATTCTCTTGTGAGAGTGGTTGATGATGTTATCACTGGATTAGATAAAAAATAAAGTACAGCTCTTGCACTTTTAGATTTCTCGAAAGCGTTTGATACGATCAACCACAAACTTCTATTTTCCAAATTGAAATCTTATGGTTTTTCTAATTTTGATCAAATCATATTTCACGAACCGGAAACAACAGATTGTATCCAACAGTATGCATTCTAGCTACATCAATATCACCACTGGGGTACCGCAAGGTAGCATTCTTGGCCCATTATTCTTTATTATTTACACTGCTGATATTCTCAAATCTATAGGCAACTGTTCTGTTTGTGCATATGCGGATGATACTCAGATCGCCATCAAATTCAACCTGAACAGCTTACAACCGTTAATGCATCTCAATGATGACCTTAATACATTAGTCTCCAAAAGTGCTTCACATAATTTAAGACTCAATCCGGACAAATCAAAAATACTCATTTTCTCCCCTCGTAACCAATATGAATGCATTGAATCTAATTTTCAGGTTTATATAAATGGAACACAAATAAATATCGTACACTCTGCTAAAAACTTAGGTCTGGTTATAGAGGATGATCTCAGCTTCAAAACCCACATGAATAATTTATTCAAAAAAACTTTTTTCGGCAACCGTCCGGAAAGTACGTACTTTCCAGACGATTTTTTTTGAGAAAGTGGCATTTTTCCGGCCTAGTCCGGGAAGTACGTACTTCCCGGACTAGGCCGGGAAGAATCATATCGTTGTTGTCATTGTAAATATGAAAATCTTGGTAGTATGGTTTTGATAAATGCAGTTGATCATTACCATAGCAGCAAAATAACGACTGACAGCTATCTGACATAAAATTAGCCAACATTTCAGTTTTTGAAAGAAATGTGTTTCTTTGATTTGTTATTCTACACGGTTGCCGAAAAAATTGTGTACGCAACACGCCCGAAAATAGTTTTTTTGGACTCGCAGACTAGAATTTTGTCCACTCATCCAAAAAAACAGTATTTTCCGGACTTGTTACGTAAATTACTATCACTACCCTGAAGCTCCTATATTCAAATAAAGATGTTCTCAATTTCAAAATACGTGTACAGTTGGCTGAAACCCTGATTCTTTCACAGTTTACATATTGTGATTTTCTCTACGGACCCTTTCTTGATTCCTCTCTCAAAAACAAAATACAAAAAGTTCAGAACTTCTGTGTTAGATTTTCATTTGGACTTCGAAAATTCGACCACGTAAGTCATAAATTGAAAGTACTGAATTGGTTAAATATGGAGGATCGAAGAATGTTACATCTGGCCACATATCTGTTCAAAGTCATGACTGAAATAAACTTGTTTCTCGGTCACAGGTGTACTCAGTCAACAGCAGAAATTTATACCAGATAACTATGCCTCAACACTCCACTGCACTCTTTCAAAAAGGATTCTCTTTTAACGCAATTAAACTAATCAACTCCTTACCATTAGAAATTAAAAATTACGGAAGACATGCTTATAAATCTTGGTTTAAACGTAAACTCTTGAACGACCCCTAAGTCCATCTCTATTCAGTCATTATCTATTTTGTTCTTCTCATCATGATTATCATTGACTGTAGAATTTGTGCTGATTTTCTTTATGTTTATGAATGTAATGATCGTTTTGGAGTTCGGTGTAAGTAGCTTAAGCTAAACCTCGCTCCATTACGACCATAATAAAAAAAATTATTTTGTACCCTATAATTAGTGAGATAAAGGCGATTATTATTATTATTATTATTATTATTATTATTATTATTATTATTATTATTATTATTATTATTATTATTATTATTATTATTATTATTATTATTATTATTATTATTATTATTATTATTATTATTATTATTATTATTATTATTATTATTATTATTATTATTATTATTATTATTATTATTATTATTATTATTATTATTATTATTATTATTATTATTATTATTATTATTATTATTATTATTATTATTATTATTATTATTATTATTATTATTATTATTATTATTATTATTATTATTATTATTATTATTATTATTATTATTATTATTATTATTATTATTATTATTATTATTATTATTATTATTATTATTATTATTATTATTATTATTATTATTATTATTATTATTATTATTATTATTATTATTATTATTATTATTATTATTATTATTATTATTATTATTATTATTATTATTATTATTATTATTATTATTATTATTATT
Organism: Chrysomela aeneicollis; assembly: GCA_029955515.1. NCBI lineage: Eukaryota > Metazoa > Arthropoda > Insecta > Coleoptera > Chrysomelidae > Chrysomela > Chrysomela aeneicollis. The sequence goes on along the minus strand of JARUHQ010000009.1, from coordinate 5,062,797 downwards.
ATTATTATTATTATTATTATTATTATTATTATTATTATTATTATTATTATTATTATTATTATTATTATTATTATTATTATTATTATTATTATTATTATTATTATTATTATTATTATTATTATTATTATTATTATTATTATTATTATTATTATTATTATTATTATTATTATTATTATTATTATTATTATTATTATTATTATTATTATTATTATTATTATTATTATTATTATTATTATTATTATTATTATTATTATTATTATTATTATTATTATTATTATTATTATTATTATTATTATTATTATTATTATTATTATTATTATTATTATTATTATTATTATTATTATTATTATTATTATTATTATTATTATTATTATTATTATTATTATTATTATTATTATTATTATTATTATTATTATTATTATTATTATTATTATTATTATTATTATTATTATTATTATTATTATTATTATTATTATTATTATTATTATTATTATTATTATTATTATTATTATTATTATTATTATTATTATTATTATTATTATTATTATTATTATTATTATTATTATTATTATTATTATAATTATTATTATTATTATTATTATTATTATTATTATTATTATTATTATTATTATTATTATTATTATTATTATTATTATTATTATTATTATTATTATTATTATTATTATTATTATTATTATTATTATTATTATTATTATTATTATTATTATTATTATTATTATTATTATTATTATTATTATTATTATTATTATTATTATTATTATTATTATTATTATTATTATTATTATTATTATTATTATTATTATTATTATTATTATTATTATTATTATTATTATTATTATTATTATTATTATTATTATTATTATTATTATTATTATTATTATTATTATTATTATTATTATTATTATTATTATTATTATTATTATTATTATTATTATTATTATTATTATTATTATTATTATTATTATTATTATTATTATTATTATTATTATTATTATTATTATTATTATTATTATTATTATTATTATTATTATTATTATTATTATTATTATTATTATTATTATTATTATTATTATTATTATTATTATTATTATTATTATTATTATTATTATTATTATTATTATTATTATTATTATTATTATTATTATTATTATTATTATTATTATTATTATTATTATTATTATTATTATTATTATTATTATTATTATTATTATTATTATTATTATTATTATTATTATTATTATTATTATTATTATTATTATTATTATTATTATTATTATTATTATTATTATTATTATTATTATTATTATTATTATTATTATTATTATTATTATTATTATTATTATTATTATTATTATTATTATTATTATTATTATTATTATTATTATTATTATTATTATTATTATTATTATTATTATTATTATTATTATTATTATTATTATTATTATTATTATTATTATTATTATTATTATTATTATTATTATTATTATTATTATTATTATTATTATTATTATTATTATTATTATTATTATTATTATTATTATTATTATTATTATTATTATTATTATTATTATTATTATTATTATTATTATTATTATTATTATTATTATTATTATTATTATTATTATTATTATTATTATTATTATTATTATTATTATTATTATTATTATTATTATTATTATTATTATTATTATTATTATTATTATTATTATTATTATTATTATTATTATTATTATTATTATTATTATTATTATTATTATTATTATTATTATTATTATTATTATTATTATTATTATTATTATTATTATTATTATTATTATTATTATTATTATTATTATTATTATTATTATTATTATTATTATTATTATTATTATTATTATTATTATTATTATTATTATTATTATTATTATTATTATTATTATTAGATTTGGCTCTATGGACCACTTGCCTCCACATTTATTTATGTTGCGTTTTTGCATATTTATTAGCTTGACTGCCTTTGTCAGTTTTTTAAAGTGTTCGATGAATGAGATCTTTATACTCTGTTAAATCTGTTCCATCTGTGTCCATTTAATGTTTAATCGAGCATTAAGATGCAATCCATTCGATCCATTGTGAGAAGCCAATCGGCCATTAGTTGTCATTTTTCTCACTCGACATCAAATAAGTGCTGTTGAATTATTTTTTCCGCTGAATTATCATGAAATGGTAAAAGCATGTCCTGAAATTACTGCTGATGGAAACTGTATTATCATGTAAGAACCATAGTAGATAATGTAACAATATCTAGTTTTGAAGCAGTTACACGATGCTTTGGTATAGTACAAAAAAAATTCAGAGGCCAATACATGCTAATATAAAGTGTGCTCAAGATAAGGATGAATAGCACAAGGATCTCGGTAAACGTAAGAGTTAAGCTAAGGTTATTTGACAAAAATGTTATATATTCGTACGAATAATATTTTGTGCAGTTTTCATTTATACGTTGTACCCTTGTTGTACGAATAAATGTCTACATGGAATAGTCGAAAATGCAACGTCATACTTGATATTGTATATCCATAACTAAATTAAGTACGATTTTATAGTTATACCGAGTATACTGAAAGTCCAGAAATAAAACATATAACCATACTTTCGGACCAGTTTACTTTATTATAACTTCTTGGAACTATTCGCACAAGAAGTAAGTTTTTGCCGCCACAAATTATATTTGGACGGTTTCTGACAGAATTCGTACGAAACATTTAGATTTCGTAAGTATGAAAACTTAGCTTACACAGTAGGTCGAATGGGCAAAAAGTTGCATAACTGAGGGATCAAGAAATATTGTTGATAAATCACAAAAAAAATCGAAAACAAAAGACTAACTTGGTGATTTGGTTTTTATTTGTTTCTGAAGTTATTTGAACAGTCTTGATGAAACCAAAGACACTCTCTCATTGCCACTTTTTCAGCTGTACGAAATGGCGTTCACAAAATATCCTTATAACGTTTCGTTTCGAAGAAACCATCATCAACTTTGTTTTTTTATATGACACGAAAAAAGTACACCCCGTATGACATAGCTTTTTCATTGCTATGTACAGTTGTGTGCATAAAGAAGTCGTACAAGATTTGTATGGTGTGAACCTGCCTATGATGTTCCAGATTTCGTCAAAAAGTAGTACACGTACACATTTGGAACTTTTGTGACAAAAATAGTTCGAATTTTGAAACTACTTGTCAAAGTCGACAAGAAGTTTAATCAGGATTGACGAGCCTGACTATACTTTCAGGTTTTTCGTACATTATTTAGCACAAATTGGTTAAGTACAGTTGTGTGCATGAAAAAGTTGTACAGCAGTTATTGGCTATTCTCAGTCAGGCTTGTCAATCTTAATTATAAACATCCTATCGACTTTGACAAGTAGTGTAAAAATTTAAACTATTTTCGTCACAAAAGTTCCAAATAAGTAGGTGCACTACTTTTTGACTTATTTTTGCACACAACTGTAGTTTGCCTCTTGTGAATATCTATTTCATTGAGTACTAATGGTGATTTCATTTTTTCCGGTACCTAATAAAAATATTTTTTTCTCCAAATGACATTAAAAGCGGTCTTTTAATGACACTTGGCAGGCTTAGAAGTTGTACTTTTAATGCCTAGGCAGAAAAAGGCAACCTTTCAAGTAATAATTTAAATCAAACTGGTTATTAAAATTGACAATGACATTAAGAAAACTCAAAATGATGCTGATGATAATAAACTGGTTTTATTGCATTAAAACTACAAACTACAACAAGAAATTTTTATTTATTAGATATATTTATGGTGATTTGTGAACAATTATTTAATACAATTGAACTCTGTCCACTTCCCTCCTTTCCAGTAAAATTAACAACTTTAGTATCCACACTTGATACTCCGGAAACGCCAGAAAATATTTTATTGCCGATGTTCGACTTATTGGCTAGCGAGTCCTCAATATAGCCCTCCGCGACAGCGGAAGACTTCCATCCTCCATGTTGCTTCAACATTGTCATGGCCCCACCAGAATGCACCAGCAACGTGGCCGAAGTCCTGCGAAAGCAGTGCCCGGTATACTCTTTCGCATGGGATAGTCCCAGAAAAGTAGCACTTTCTTCTGGCATTTTACCGAATTTGTGAATGCCAATGAATTGATGATGTGCTTTACCGTTCGCATACTTATAGAAGACACGCCGATTATTTAAATTCGAGGGTCTGGAGGCTGCATATTTTCTGTAAACGCTTAAATATTCCGTTACTACAAAAGATCTTGATCTTTTGGTCTTAGTATTTGGTAGCATAATTAGCAATTTGTCGCCCATATCATTTATATCATCTGTTTTCATTTGCAAAAGCTCATCACATCTACAAGCCCCAGCGACTGCAACAATAAGTACAACCTAAAATATAAATTGAAAATTAGTTCTTTAATCCATAATAGATCATTTTCAATATATTCCTACCTTCGTACACAAATACAGTTCATCTGGGGCATCTGATAAAAATTTCTCGATTTCTTCTCTTTGAAAAACTCGGGATTTTTTTGCATGGAAACCGTATGACTGGCGTTTCAAAAAAACCCGTAACTTCAGGTATTTTGCCAAATCAATGTTATTTTTTATGTTCAGGGTAGCTTTCAACATCGAATAGGTAGACCATAACGTTGAAGGCTTCATTTTCTTTGAAAGATCGGAAAAATAGACAATCAGCACATCTTCAGAGAAAGATCCTATATTTTTCTTCTGTCTATATTCCATGAATCTGCTGTATGTGAGTTCATATACAGTTCTTGATTTTTCCGGTAAAAGGTTAAATTCCACATCTCGCGCCTGGTCTCTTATCTCAGGTGGTGTTAATTGCATCAATTCATCCTCACTTTACAGTAAATCCATTTCTAACATGACAACTTTTCAAAATTGACAATGACAAAGTAAACAGTAAACAAACATATTCAACAAACGTCATCAGCGGTAAACATAGTAACGCAGGGCCCATTTACCTTTGATAAAAAAATTTAGTTATTTGGATATTGATAATGAAACGCAATTTAAATATGAAAAAGTCGATTTTGCGTGGAATTGGAACAAATTTGAAGAAAAAATTATATGTTTCACACGGCAGAAAAGCAGATTTAATGCCTAGTAAAACAAATAACTATTTTGTGAGTTTCACTGTAATTGACATATTAGAATCTACTCGGAATTTTAACTCATCATATCACCTGTTAGTGGTCGTGTTGAATTTTTTGCGAAATCCTCTTCCTTTGAATATTTTAAAATCACGGTAGATCCTCATATTCTATACTTTCGTAGAATCGACAACTGTTCCAGCATGAATAATTATTTACGTATTTTCATGATTGATAATCCTTTTCGCAACCCCATGCACCGTTTCCTTACCTCATTTGGATATCTCATTCCGTTCAGAATAGACATTACTCATTATATTCATGAACAAATTATGTCTATTTTACCTCATGATCATGAATCATAATAATTGAACATGTTTCAATATCAAGCGGAAGTTCATAAATCTCACATGAGTGCCTAATGGATGCATAAAATAATAATGAAGCAGCAGCTACACCAGCCTATTACCTGTGAATTTTTCATACGTACTAATCTAGCCGAGTTTTATAACTCTGTGCGAGAGATATACAGATTGAAGAAAACATGGATATTTTATTATTCTAGATCTAGAACAATAAACAATAATTTTTTGCACTTAATTTTAGTATAAGATGGTTCCTCACAACTAGAGTTTTGTGAATTGAGGTAAAATTGGTATATCCTGGAATTTTTATCCTCCTATTTCATTATTATTGAAAAGAGTTATCACATAGGAGGCAAGAAAAACTAATTTTTAATTTCGAGAGCCTATAATGATCAAATATCAGGTACAGTACACGAAACTCTTTGTTATAAGAATTGTAAATTCTTTATGAACAATAAATTCATCTATCTATCTATCTATCTATCTATCTATCTATCTATTTTATGATCAAATATCATGCAATAATAATTCATTGGTAACAGAGGCTTGGTAGACAATGGAAATTTTCAATCAGAATCTCATAATACTTTGAAATTTTGAAAAATTCAAAGTATCTCATCGACGCAAGGGATTATCTAGTAGTTAATATATTATTAGATCATTGGAGTTTTCATACAAGTTGAGTTTGTATAACTTGAATTCTAGTTTTTTCATACAGAAAACTTTTAGGTTTCATGTTCACAGATAATGATTCATATTGTAACTGCTGAATACAGGGTATTTCGACATGAAACGGACATACTCAAATACTGCAAAATGAACTAGATGTGCATTTTCGAAAACTATTATTTCACATGCCAGATATCTCTTTTCCGAAATGCGAATTCTTCATTTTTTTATGATGGATCTGTTATTTCAGTGAAAAATGCATGTCAGGGATCCGTGAATGATGTTTTGATGAAAATTGAATATGATGGCATCTGTTTTCATTGCCAAACTTGTGTTGTATCGCTTACCTAATATATTTTCAGGTTTCTGTTTCCTACCATGATGTTATGAATAATGAAGATATTCTATTTTATTCTCGTGTTGAATTACAAAAACCGATCTCTGGAAAACTTCACAACTGATTGGAAACAAAAATGTTAATATGAACCAATTTTCAGTTAGACTATATTCAAGTAATTTTTTTAAACGTTTCTCCTAGTAAGTACCTTATTCACATTCAAAGCTATCTAAAAAACATTCGAACAAATTATGATTCGATTATAAAAAGTGCAAAACTATATATATATTTAGATCATCATCTGTTTTCGAAATGACTTTCTTCTCCTACGATATAATATTATATCCCACTAAATGCCCCACTAATTTCAATAAATCATTCGAATATCTTGACATAAATAAAGCAATTATTCTTGCTCTCGTCTTTATCTCTTCACTGTACAGTATAGTATTTAGGTGTCTTCGAAATTTTTGATGTCGGTTTTTATAACTCAACAAAAGAATGAAATAAAATTATTTTCATTGGTATATAATTTATTTTTTCTGCAACCGACTCAAAAGTCACCAATTTCAGTTCTAAAACTGGCACTTGAAGTTGACGTTTATCTCATAGGCAACACTCTTAGTGTCTAGGAACTAGAAATGAAATAGGTACTTGGTCTATAGCATTGTGATACGGTTATGATTATAAGATTAGAAATAACTGGGTTATTAGTGCATCCCAAAAACTTGGATTTCTGTTTCGAGCCAAGAGATATTTCACTTCCAGTCAGCTGCTTATGATTTATAAGATACAGATCCGACCTGTCCCAAAATACTGTTCCCATATTTAAAGTGCGGCACCTAACCATATCCTGAAACTATTGGATTCTGTCCAAAAAAGGGCAAATTCGTCTCGTCGGTGATGCCTCGCTTACAAACTCGTTCACATCTCTGGAACACCGTAAAATAGTTGGCGATTTATTTCTATTTTATAGATATTTTCAAGGGTGATGCTCTTCTGAAATATCAAAAATCGTTCCTCCATTAGCAGTCTCTTCGAGATTAACCCGTCAAGTTCAGTCCCCACACCCCTTCGTGGTCACTTTAGAGACCTGCAGAACGTCCCTTTCTAAAGACTCGTTCATCCAACGAACATCAAGACTTTAGAACTCATTGCCTAGGGAGGTGTTCCCCGAGGCATACGATCTCCAGAAATTTAAGAAGAACACCGACTCCTACCTTATTTCCCTTGGTTCTCACGATGTTCTGTGAACAATACATGATATTCCTTTTCGTGAAAACCAGAACTTAAAAAAATCACAAACTGATACAACTGCATACGTACATACAATAATCAATCAATGTGTGATATTGAACCTGATTGGTCAACTGCTTCAATAACGGTACTTCATACAATCTTTGTGTGTGCAACTGTCTCACTAACAGAAGAAACTATAACCTCTCGACACTTCCAATTCAATTATCAAAAACATTCACTTATATTCCATTAATAAGACTCCTCTTCACTGCGAATAAATCTTCAGCCTTTAACTTAAGATTTTCGTGGAGGGGAACAACTGAAAATAAAATATCGATTCTTTTGATTGCATGTTTCATCCGGATATAAAGTCACTTTCGATACCACTTAAACAATGTACCTACTACAAGGTACTTTTATAATCTTGTGAGACAAAAACAAAAATTTCATTTTGAAGAGTCGAGTTATATTGTATATTGTGTCAGCTATGGCATAGTTTTGTACACCATACTTTTCACATATATCTCTATAGAAATAAATCTTTACCAATTGTAGTTCTAAAAGCGTCAAGTCGATTTCAATAAGTATCAAATGTATTTCAAAATTATCAATTCTACTTGAAAATGCGTCGATTGTAATTTAAATCAGACAATTCAATTTCAAAAATTATCAATTGTATTTCTAATTAATCAATTCGATTGAAAAAATCCATTCTATTTTCAAATTACATCATTTCAATTTCAAAACGAATCTATTTATTTCATTTCAAAATCAGTCTACTACAATCTAATATGTGATATATGACAGCAACCTGAAGCCTTTTCAGTTTTGAAATGAAAATGATGCATTACGAAATACATTTCATATTTTTGAACATTCAAATGACTATTTTGGAATTTGAAGTTTTCGGAATTGATTTGATAATTTCAAAACATAATTGATGTTTTTCGAAAAAAAATTGAAATTCAATTGACTAATTTGAAATAAAAATAATTCTTTTTTGAATCCAAATGACTATTTCGAAATACAATTGATCCTTGTTGAACGAAAATTGAAAGAGGTGTAGTGACCTTTGCCTCCATCCTGCAGAAACCCATATTTCATCAGCTGGATTAGATATGTTTCCTTGAGCAGAGGTTGCCGCAGGATGTAAGTTTGCATTATACATTATTTTGGAGCAGAACTAAATAATGAAACTGCACAATAATTGAGACACTAAATTTATTCCTTTTTTATCTTTCGACTGAACTAGGAAAACCTATAATGTTCAACTTATTGATTGATCATTAGAAAGTATTGAAATATCATCAAAATTGACGCTCCTACTATCCTGAAACTATTTGACAGTTCCGACTGTCTAAAATCGTGCGCCAGTTCCCCCTCTATCTCTCTCTCTTTCTCTCTCTCTCTCTCTCTCTCATATTATCTCTCTCCTCCTCCCTCCTATTAACTTTTTGTCTTGTCCTCTATCTGCTGCATCGTGCGGCCTGTCTGATTTACAGTCTTCTTTATTGCGACGCCGTTTTTGCATCCAGATTTCTTCTTATCCACCCTCCATCTCTTTCACTTCGCTAATTGCTTTTGCGGATCTGTTATCTCTGTAGCGATGCGGGTGTTACAATCCACGGAATTCAGTTTCTTAGAAGATTGTAGCAGATATTTTTTACAAACGTAAATCTTTTTTATTCAGATTACTGACATCAATCAATGACAAATTCAAAAAATTATCATGACATCTTAATCTCAACATTATACAGGATCGTAATTCCAAAAACATTTAACATTCTCCAACCTCTAGCTTGAAAAGACTGTTTGCTGGTCGAACCAAAAAGCCATCTTGAGTAGTTATTTCTACAGAACGAATTTGATTGTCCTGTCCTGGAAAAACTTGAGATACTCTTCCTAAAATCCATTTTTTCCGGAATTTGCTGTCAGCAAGAGCTACGACATCACCTACTTGCAGAGGTTTCTGTCTCTCGTACCACTTGGTTCTCTTTCTGAGCGAGGGAACATACTCTTTGCACCATCTTTTCCAAAATCTTTCAGCCATCAGTTGAGCAATCTTCCAATGCTTACGTCCATATAAATCTTCAGGTCCAAAAACTCCAGGAACATTGGAGGTATTGGCTGAACCAATTAAAAAATGCATTGGTGTTAATGCTTCCAATTCACCACATTCACTTGTTACGAAGCTTATCGGCCTGGTATTAACAATCCCCTCAGTCTCTATCAAAAGTGTTGTTAATAGCTCCTCTGTCGGATGTTGTTCCTTCAGAATGATATACAAAACCTTCTTCACACACTGAATCATTCTTTCCCATACTCCTCCTTGGAAGGGAGCTGCTGGGGTATTGAATTTCCATTTTATGTTATACTTGGACAAATCTTGAATGATTTTTGCTTGACTCATCTCTTCCAAGCTCCTTTTCATTTCGTTTTCTGCTCCTATAAAATTTGTCCCATTATCAGAACAAATTTCTAATGGTTGTCCTCTTCTAGACATGAATCTGTGAATAGCCATCAATGCTGAATCCGTTGTTAGGGAACTAGTCAGTTCTATATGAATTGCCCGGGTATTGAAGCATGTAAAAATGGCCCCGTACCTCTTCTCTACACTCCTTTTCACCTTCACCAGCAACGGACCAAAATAATCCAAACCACAAAAACTGAATGGCCTTGTGTATGGCATAAGTCGGGAGATTGGTAATGGTGCCATTTCGGGTTGAACTTTCTTGAATTTCTTTATTTTGCAATACTGACATTTTCCCAAAGTCAACTTCACAGAATATCGAGTTTTGATAATCCAGAATCTCTGCTTCAAATTATTGATCAATGTTTCATTTCCTGTGTGTTTCAATTCCTCATGGAGATGTGAAATTAGTAACTGCACGAACACTTCATGTTTTGCTGATGGTAAAATTATGGGATACTTCATATCATGGGCAATATCAGCAAACTGAATTCTGCTATTCATTCTCAAAATTCCAAATTCGTCCAGAAATGGGGATAACTCATGTAGTTTTGAAGACTTACTGGGATAATCATGTTTTCGTAAACAATTAATTTCATCTTGAAAATGAATTGCCTGAATTTTCCTCAACCACAAACTTTCTGCTTTCTTTAATTCTTCTGGTTCCAATTCATAGTGTTCCAATACCTTTTCTACAGATACAGATATTTTTCTTAATTCTTCATACAATTTATATTTTCCATGAGTATTTCTATTCTTTGATGTATTTAGATTCTTACAGAATCTCAAAATCCATGCTGTAGTACGAATTATCCTCAACCATTTCGAAAATCTGCTAACTTCTGGCAATGAGAGTGTAGTCTCTTCCAGTACTACCACATATTCAATATCGTTTTCTTGAAATCGTTCAACTTGATCTGTAGGCCAATTATCTTCTGATTTTCTTAAGAAAGGTGGGCCTTGTAACCATAAAGGATCCATGAATCCTGCATTATTCCTTTCTTTCGTTGCTAAATCTGCTGGATTCAGGGCAGATGGAACCCATTTCCAATTCGAAATCACTGAGAGATGTTCAATTTCTTGGATTCTGTGAGCTTCGTATGGTTTCAAACGCCTTGAGTCATTCCTGAGCCACTTCAGGACGATTTCAGAGTCAGTCCACCAACAAACTCGTTGAATATGGAGGTTTGATTCCCTTTTGATAGAATTACCCAGACGAGCAGCTACAACAGCTCCTTGCAATTCCATTCTAGGAATGGAAATAATTTTATTTAGCGGTCCAAGCTTACATTTGGATGCTACAATACAAGACTCCACTTTTCCATCTCTTGAAGATCTGTAGTAAGCCACAGCACAAAATGCTTTATTACTAGCATCAGAAAAAACGTGCAATTCCACTTCTCTAGGAGTTGTTGAGAAGTAGCACCTACTGATCTTAAATTCTTGAATTCTTTTCAATGACGCAAACCAAAATTTCCATTTTTTTGCAATAACGTCACATACAACAATGTCCCAATCTATTTTCTTATCCCAACAGTCTTGCATAATCAGTTTTCCATGTATAATAAGCGGTGCAAGAAATCCCATTGGGTCGAATATAGACATAACTATTTGAAGAATCTGTCTTTTCGTAGGGATTTTATCTCCATCAGATAATTCTATAGGTATTTTCTGGAACTGTATATTGAAAATTAGTGTATCCTCATTGGTATTCCACCGTAGACCAAGAACTCTCTCAACACTTCTCGAATCCAAATTGATAATAATATCTTTGGCTAGATAATTCCGAGGAAGTGCTTTCAAAACATCTGTGGAATTGCTGAGCCAGTTGACCATCTGGAATCCTCCACGACGATGGACTTCAATTACGTCTTTGATTGTTTTGATAGCTTCTTCTACGGTATCTGTCGAATCTAAATAATCATCGACGTAATGTTGATGTATCATTCTTCTCAATATTCCTGGGAATTCTTTTTCGTACATGTTACCATTATAATTCTTCACGAATTGTGCAATAAATGGGGAACATACAGCGCCGAAAATCATAACTCGCATTTGGTAGATATCTGGAGTTATTTCTCTGTCCATACCTCGGAACAAAAATCTCTGGCATGACCTGTCCTCTTCTCTAATGATTACTTGGTGAAACATTTCCCTGATATCACCTGCAAATGCCACCTTTCTCTCTCGGAATCTCCATATCAAGGCTACAAGTAAGGGGTACAAATCAGGACCCTTCAACAGAAAATCGTTGAGGCTCATAGATGAGTTCTTTGCTGCTGCATCAAAAACAAACCGAATTTTACCTGGTTTATTGATATTTTTTACAGCAAAATGTGGCAAATACCAGGTTCGTCCACTGTCTAATTTCAACTTATTTTCAGGTATTTTTTCAGCATATCCCTTTTCTACATATTCCTCTATCTTCTTACAATATTCTTCTCCAAATTGATGATCTTGATCCATTTTCTTCTCCATACATCTCAACCTTTTGAAAGCTAGTGATTTAGATTCTGGAAAAACCAAATTTTCATCTTTCCAGGGCAACCCAATCTCAAATTTATCCCCAATCCTTCTGATTGAATTTTCCATCAATTTCACAGCTTTTAGATCTTCTCTGGAGAATACATCACGATCTTCGAGGCCTGAATCATCCAATTTCAAGTGGTCTTCGATAATTCTTTGTAGATGCATGTTATCATGATCACATGCACAAACATTAAAATTCAACTCTTTTCCTGGTTTTGAATAAGGTCCATGAATCACCCATCCTAGCTTTGTTTTACTCATTGCGGGTACATCAAAGCTTGGCTGAATTATTTCCTGTGAAGATATCAAAAATACGTTGTCTTGACCGATCAAAATTGTTGGTTGACAATTTTCGATATTCTTCAAAATAGATTTATCCAGATATTTATATCTTTGATACAATGTTTCTGCATTGAATCTCATTTTGGGCAAGTGTAAATTATCCATCGTTCTGGCATTTCGCACCTTAAACCTTTTGTTTGCTTCTCCAGGCCCGGAAATTTCGAAATTCACCAACATGGATTCTTCTTCAGCATATGAAATATCTTTGGTCCATTGCATACAGAGTGGTAATTTTGGACCTTTGAGGCTGATTGACTTGCATATTTCTGAATCCATAAGAGTGATAGTAGATCCCTCGTCCAGGAGAGCAAAAGTCTCGATGCTTTTCTTTGGACCATATATACGAACTTTCGCAATCTTCAATAATGAGGATGATTTTCCAATAATGCCTGCGAATTCTGAAGAACCTCTAGTATCAATTTCTTGCTTTTTCTTATCTTCATCTTTCAACTCGTCATCCTTTGTTTTTTCGCTTTCCTGCTTTTTCATGGGATGAAGAAGTCTATTGTGTCTTCCTCGGCAAGAATCGACGTTACAGAAAATCTTCCGAAAACATTTATTAACGCTATGACCTGGTAACAAGCACTTGAAGCATAGGCGATTTTCTTCAACATATTTTCTTCTGTCGTCTTGGCACATACTCAGGAACTGCTTGCATTGATAGAGTCGATGTTGTTCTTCTTTACAAAGTTTACAAGACAAATCTTCTGGTTTATTCTGAATACTGAAGACTTTCTCTTTTTTCTGTAGCATCGTGTTATTTGAAGATATTTGAGTTGGTACCGTGATAGACATCAACAAATTCACCTCAGATTTGAGCCATTCAGCAAATATCTTCAAGTTGACATCTTCTTTCAACTGGCATTTCAAAACTTTGACCTGACCCCAAGATCGTCTCGAGATCCTCGGCAATTTTTCTTCCAGCTTCAACAATAGCTCAGGATTATCAAGGTGAGATTTGTAGGATGTGCTACTCATAGCAACTACCATATTCGTTACCACTGTCGAAAAGTCCATGAATGATTCAATCTTATCTTCCCTTGGATTTGGGCAGTTCTTGGCTTTATTTATTTGACTCAAAATAATCCAATCATCTCTCCCAAAATTGAGTCTCAAAGTTTCTATGATAGTATCAACGTTATCGGGACTACAAAATAAATCTTTAACGGATTCTTTGGCACGTCCCTTCAAACATTTAATGAGACGATTCAAATTCTCCGAAGATGATATATTTTTCTCTTTGGTAGTTCGTTCAAACTCACTTATCCAAAATGGAAATTCATTAATATCTCCATTGAAATCATGAAGGGGCTTCAGAGTTTGTTTTGTTACCAATTTCTCGATGTTCGAACTTATATTATTCATACATTTAGTTAGCAATTCAGGAAAATCATTTGAAGTGCTAGATTTATTACTTTTATGAATGAAATCTAATTTTTTATCATAGGATTCCACACAAACGGAGGGGATACTTTTTCTATCTTTTGTATAGTTGAAGCTCTCCCACTCAAGCTTTTCATCTTTTTGCACAGCTGCCTTGTTAACCCAATCTTGCACGTATGATTCAACATCTTGGAAATCAGATTTAGATTCTACCTTATATGTAGCTTTATAATTTTTCTTAGATCCTCTGGTAGATGACTTTCGGATAGATTCTTTCTCCTGGTGAATAGATTCTAGTTCCAAAGTTAACAATTTTTTCTGAATCTCTCGTTCTCTTTCATCTAGTTGACGTAGTCTGTCATCACTTTTGTTAGAGCCGTCAGATGAATTTGCTATCTCGTTATTTTCTTCGAATATAACTGCATCCAGGCTTCTATCAGTTATCCTCCTTGATACATCTTCACCATCTCCATACCTTGTAGGGGGAATACCAAAATTACTCCTTGTACTTCTCCTTACTCTTGAAACTTCAGAGATCTCTGGCAAAGACATTATCTTTCTCCACTAATTCTTTTTCTGCTCGAAGGACCAATGTTACAATCCACGGAATTCAGTTTCTTAGAAGATTGTAGCAGATATTTTTTACAAACGTAAATCTTTTTTATTCAGATTACTGACATCAATCAATGACAAATTCAAAAAATTATCATGACATCTTAATCTCAACATTATACAGGATCGTAATTCCAAAAACATTTAACAGCGGGCGTCTGGAGATTACCAGGCCTGCTTGATATATTTCTTTCTTTCTGTTCTTCTATCGAGGATAAGGAGAATGTTGAACAATAATTGCGGTGCTATGCTTGTATACAGGTTCAAATGCAACTGAACCTACTTCTGCATGATCTGGAAACAAATTTTGATTTGGTTCAATACATACTATACGAATAATTGTAGGTGTGCTTCTCTTTTATTGTTTGCTTCCCATAGAAGCTCTTTCAATTTAACGAATCACATTTTTTTTAGAAGTTGTCAGAAGTACCTACATAACTAACCGCCGTATTCGCCATACATTATTAAACTAAGCTCAACCTTAAGCTAATATGGCTGTAACTCATTTCACACATATATTATGATGTGGGTATTACAATATATATATATATATATATATATATATATATGGGGATCCTGATCAAGTAGATTTTCATGATGGTTTTTGTTCGAGAAGTGTTTGAGAAGTATTTTTAACCTGCTCCAATTTACAATTGACTTGGCCGTTACTTGATGAAAATCCATAGTTATTGTGAACAAACGAAAAACGATAAGATTTTCACGATAAATATAATTATTTTTTTTTTCTCACAACATATTTCGCTAACACTAGCTTCATCATGAAGTGTACTTATACCTGATGAATCTACAGTGTTAGCGAAACATGTTGTGAAAAAATATATATAAATATATTTTTCGTGAAAATCCTATCGTTTTTCGTTTGTTTACAATGCTCCAATTTAGTTGCAAAGTAACAATTTCGTAATTTCCTGGCTCTCATAGTATACTTAGAACAGTTTTGTCCTTCAGGTTCTTTAGAAATGCATGGAAGTTATTTGTATTGCTTTGAACTGCCAGAGGTTTTCTTCCCATAGTATAGTGTAAAGACCTCTCGTGAGTTCATGATTGAAAGAGATTCAATTCAATCTAGTTTCCGTCGATTAACTGAGAGTTGTAGTTTTGTTCACTAACTGTGTGAGGCGTTTCTTTTTCAAGAGTGTCTGGTGTGTATCCATCGACTGTTGATCTTTCCTTGATACTTTTGATTCCATTTCGAGAACGATCAGCACTCAATTGGTTTTTTCTTCCCTGTGTATATCGGAAAATCATTTGATTGATTTTGTGCATAAATTGCGCTACAGAAATAATCATCATCATTGAGAATATGGGCTGATACCCCAATATAACAATAAATTGTATTAAATATCAATTTACGAAATTATATTATTGATATAAAAGCCATATTTCGATACACAAGAGGTCTTTGCAATTTTTTTCATGATTCGATAGCAGAAGGAATTGAAGTTCATATGAAACTATTCATTTCTAACAATAATAATAGAGAATATGAGCTGATACCCCAATATTACAAAGAATTCTTTTTATTATCAATTTTCGAAAGTATATTTTCCATATAAAAGCCATATTTCAATACACAAGAGCTCTTTGCAATTTTTTTCATGATTCGATACCAGAATTCAAAAATTCTAGACACAATCATATACAAAATGACTTGTAATTTCAGTAATAAGACTCTTTGCTCATCATTTTTGTTGGTATCGATATGGAATCAATTTATTTTCGGAAGCATTGTATTAACTATGACTGTAAATCGTATTGCTTGATGGTATAAGAACCTACCAGAGTGTTTGTAAGACTCCACCAATTTTTTGAAATTCCAATTTTTGATGGCTGCACAAAGTAGAGTTGTTATGGTGAAGGTATTTTGTATCGAATACTTTCACCAAAATATAACATTTGATATGAATTCCTGATGTTCGTTACTAAAAAAATTATGGAAACGTGTAATCCGAATAGTGTCCTAGATCGTGGGTAAACCTGTAAACAACTACCGATATAAAAATTTGGCGTTTGCTTTTTACTGGAAATTTGAGTCTTGCCGGTAACGCCAACTACAAATTTTCTTGTTTTGGTGAACTCCATGTATTACAATTATTACATGATATTGTGGCGTGACCTACCAAGTATTACCACATTGTATATTGTAATTTATTTCATTAATTCAGTTTATATGAAACTATTCATTTGTAGCAATAATGATAGAGAATATGGGCTGATACCCCAATATAACAAAAATTCTATTTAATATCGATTCGGGAGAGTATATTTTTCATATAAAAGCCATATTTCAATACACAAGAGCACTTTGCAATTTTTTTCATGGTTCGATAATAGATGGAACACTACTCATTTGTAACAATATCTAGATGAGCATTCAGTTCCTATAAATGTGCTTCATTGATATTAATATTTCTAGTATCATTATTCAATTAGTTTGAATTCAAAAATTCTCGTCATATAATCATCTACACTAAAAAATAACTTGTAATTTCAGGAACATCATTTTCGTTGGTATCGATATGGAAACAATTTATTTTCGAAAGCTTTGTATTAACTATGACTGTAAATCGTTAATTGTTGGATGGTTACCGAAGTTGTTGGAAGGTCCCACCAATTTTTGAAATTCCAATTTTTGTTGGCTGCACAAATCAGTGTTGTTATGGTGGATGAAATTAAATCGATTACTTTCACCAAAATATAAAATTCAACATACATTTTGGAAACGTGCAATCCGAATGGTATCCTAGATCGTGGGTTAACCTGTCAACAACTACCGATATGATGATTTGATGTTTGCTTTTGACTGGAATTTTGAGACCTGCCGGTAACGCCAACTACAATTATTAGTGTTCTTGTTTTGTTGAACTCTATACATTATTTGATATTTTAGCGTGACCTATTATCGTGAAGTATTAACACATTGTATATCGTAATCTATTTCATTGAATTCCTTGAATTCCTAACTTATTTCTGTATCATTTAACACTTGAAAATTAATGATATTTCACAAAGAACAATGGTGTGAGTGAGCGATTACATTTAGCTAAAAAAAGATAGCTCTGATGAAGAAATATTTCTGTATTGTCACTTCTGTCCCCTTCTTCTAACTTAATTGATTATGAATTGATTAGATCGAAGAACAGGAAATTGTATTCGGCACGATGTAGAATGTAGATCATCAAATCGTATATTATCGAAATCAATATAACTTTTTCAATGGATAGACATTTCGTTTTGTCGAAACAGTACTTCATCAGAACGTATTCAATAGTAACTTTAGCTCATGTGATATTGGTACTACAAAATTCAGTTATGATGTCTTAGGGCCTTTTTTATAAACGAGTATAAACTCCTTGTAAGCTGAACATGGTTTAGTTGCAAGAGAACTAGTGATTTGATTGGAAATTCAATAGCAACCGAACGAGGTTCAGTTCAAACGGAGTTTACACTCGTTTATAAAGATGGCTGTTTCAATGATATACGATTTTGTTAAAATACGTTTCGACAATATAGATGAGAGTATATCAAATATCTTCAACAGGATGGAATTTTGACATTTTCTGATGATATCCAATTCCTACTTTCAATGTTTGTTTTGCATCTGGACTGAAGAATATTTATATCCGATGAAATTTTCGATGGTTATAAGTTCGCGGGAATTAGGTAGGAATGTCAACCAAATGTTCTAATGGAATTCATTTGATAAGAACAAATTAAATGAAGTTAAAAAAAACGGACCTGTCGGTGATTCGATTATTTCTAATATAATTGGAACGGGGAGAGTTGGAAAAAGTCACATTCTAATGAATGATAATGAATCTTTCCAAAATTTTCAAATTTGTTCTACGTTGTAACAACTTCACAAAAATATGTATTTGAAGAAAAATAATGTTTATTGTGATTACGTGTAAATCAGCAACATTCCTCCCCAGAAAACACAATCAAGCGTAGAAAAAATTGCAGTCGTCGTGTGTCTATACTGAAATCATAACTAATATAGAGCAAAAATTCAGTTTTTTCGACGACAAAAATAGAATGACTGATAATAAAATATCCACATCAGGACCGAATAAATACGACAAATGTCAGACTTTCAGATTCAAAGAAAAAATCTCATTGATATATTATGCGTTATTGGAAGAAGTTGAAGAAAAATTTTAAATTAATTGACAACTCGTCCTGAAAAGTTGTTGAAACATAAAGTTTTTCAAAAATAAAACATTTCCTGATAGCTGGAAGCACTTAGGTGTTTGTCGGTTATTCCATCAATTGAAAAATGAATTGGAAATCAGAAATTACAGACCAATCGCTTCGATATAATTTTTACCAAGTGTTCTTTCATTTTAAATCATATTATCCGAGATAATTCATAGTCGTACGTGTTTAGTTCTAATTTTCAACATGTCCTTAGTAAAATCGTACAAGTTTGGCTTCAATCTGTGTATTTTTCATTTCGTGCATATCCATATTACAATAACCATTGTATTGTCAATGTGTAGCCAGTGATAATCAACTTTTCTTCGAGACTCTTCCATATTTGGAAGAAAAAGGTAGCATATTTGAGCAACTAATTCCGTATACCCTTCCTTCCGTACGTATACGAATATCAATGAGTATATTGCTGCAAAAATCGTCATTCACACCTGAATTAGGCCTCGCCTGTGAATAAGCAAAATAAATGGAAATGAATCCATCAAGTAGAATCTGTTTTCGTGTTCGTTCCGAATTGAAAGAGTGAGGTCGCACTATGTCATTTTCACGATTTTTTTGTCCGGGCATCTCTACTCAACATTCAAGCGGACTCGTAAGAAATCTCATCTGTCGGCCTGCTTGCTCCTGCAAAATGTCCCATACAGCCGTATAATCGATAACTTCGCTTTTGTGATGCGGGGACCTTATTATCGAGTGAGTGATGCATGAGCCATTGAAGGGGTCAGCAGCAGAAAAGCTTGTTCGAAATAAGAAAGATTGTCTGGATCGGATGTATCCGCTTTATCTCGCTCAGAAAGGTTGATATAGGTTGTTACCGAGCGGAGAATCTTTCGATTCGAGATTCGGATTATTCGTAACGCAGAGGAATGGGTTCGCTTCGAAATTGATCAATTGCTTTATCTGGTCTTAAGGCGGGTTCATGCAACACTCATTATAATTACATTTTAATTATATTATAATTACATTTACACTAAGAAAAGTTCAATATTATAGTTCCCATTACGGTGTTCATGCAAGCACATTATCAAATTATAATTACACTAACGCATCAAAAAGTTGGCCAACATTCAACTATAAATTATCATTACATTATATTTACAGTGAAAACATGCGCAGAAGGATGAGAATTGTCATTAACGGGTTCATTTTGTATTCTGGTAGCTTTCAACGCTCAAAACAAGTGTGACCTGTGATTATTTATGGTACATTTTTCTAAAAATATAATATTCAAGATATTTCACCAGTTTCTCATATTGGCCTGACACAATAACGACGGAATCGTATTCTTTTCTTTTTTGATATGAAATTAAGAAATATCATAAAGATAAACAAACTATTCAAAACACAGATGATCCAAAATGGCTCATTCATTTTTCAGTTGAAATGCGCATGTGCAAATCCATAATGTAAATCCTTGCATGAACACTTTCAATTTGACAGTGAAAATGTAAATGAAATGTAATTATAGTATAATGAAAATGTAATTATAATGAATGTTGCATGAATCCGCCTTTACACACTGAAATGAATTATAGAAATATACGAGACAACGTGACAATATATTGATTCTGCATTTGCATTGAATTGCAGTATCGATAAATGGATAATACATTTAACGTCTTAACCAATTCATGATACAACACATTTGTGATGCCTGGTGAAAAACAGTGGAAATCAACTACTTTCCTGGCTAATTCCATACAGAAAATTGAATTATATCTACTCGTAGTCACATAGTGAATGCAGAAGGCACATGTTTACTACAATAATATAAGATACACGATACAACACAAGGTAATGGAATTGAAATATTCAACCACCTGCCAAATGACATCAAAGAAATATCATGTGAAAAAAATACTCGTCCATTTTCCACTCCATATGTAGCCTTAATTAAATGTTTTCCAAAATGAATTCGAAATTCGTAAATAGATGCTTCTTATTTTCTATATTTTTATATAATTTTCAGTACTAGCATTATCGATCTCTCGAATATTGTTTGCTGTACATATCTTATTATTGTCAATAAGCTTTGTCAACAAGTATGTTTGTACTTAACGCAATAAAGCATATTTTGAATTGAATTGAATGAGGTACTTTGGCAATGAATTATTTGTCACAAACAAGATTCATACAAATAATTGTCTTGAGATAGTGACTAACTAGTCTAAATGCTCAGACTACTAGAGATGTGAAACTTTTCATGAAAATTACCTACTGAATATCTGTAAATTCTATAATTTATTATTCATTAATTAAGTATCAGAACGAATACAACACAGCTACTGTTTGGATTATAATCGAGATCCTAATGGCTTCAAATTAATATTCAAGACACACATTGATAATATTGTTTCCTTATCATCTCGATTATCAGGTTCCATTCAGAGATCTTCAAATACTGTTTTTAGGTCACTAAATATCCACAAGAAAATTAATTAACAAGCCCATTGCTGTTTTGTCTCTTAAAAATATATCATAATATATGTATACATTTTTCAAAATTCTTAGTGAATGCAAATAAAATGTCGAATAATCGAAATTAATATACAGTGTCCGCCATAAAGTTGGCTACATATGGAAAAAAATGGTTATTGATATTTCTGAAAAACTCTAATGGCGATTCTTTTCTGCATGTCTGGCAACTAGAAAATTCGTTACGCGTATATCACGTGACCTCAGATTTGACGGGAATTTTAATAAAATTTCTCAGTGGTGTCAAAAAATGGGTCAAATTGACAAGATATAAAAGAAATGTATCAGAAAAATGTGCTCGGAATCCAACGAGGACCCCATATATATAAATTTTGAACCAGATTAAAGAAAAATTCAACATTTTTGTTTTATATGAAAACATCTTCAATAACCTAAATCACATGAGGTTGGATCAAAACTAATCGAATATTTGTGGAATAGACATTTTGCGGAAGGTTACACTGAAAAAAAATATAGGGCTAATAGTTAATAAATATTTGTTTGGGTGCCATTTATTCACAATTAATGAAGAAAAGAAAATTTCATTTAGTATTAAATACTATTATTTAATAATAATAATCGCGAAATTATTATCAACTAATAAATAATAGATAGTTTGTTTTTGGTCGATTTGTGTATTATTAACAATATAAATTTATTCCCAATAAGATAGTTTATTGGGTGATATTACTGGAAATGTATTAATTATTAATTACAAGTTTATTTAAAGTGAATAAGTCATAGTAACAGATGATAAATATTTACTTTCTGATTTTTCAGTGTTATTTGTTATAAATCAATCATTGGTTTCATTGGAAAATATATTATTTGTCTTCAAATAATAAATATCCATTGAAATTATAGTTTAGTCGTGTGGTGTCGTTTGTATATTTCATGTTATGTTTGTCGAGTGGCCAAGTGGCATGCATGATGTGTGATGAATTCAATTCGAAATCATACTATTTATGCTAGAACAGGATAACAGTAGGTTCATTATAATTATATAAGTGATTTGATTCTACATTCTATAAAAATAAAATCAGTGATTGTATTGTGAAAGATATATCAGTATATAACGCAGTTGATCAAGCCAAAATGGAGGACAAATTTCAGGGGTTAGAAAAGTTTTTGAGGGATATCAATTTTGTATATTTGAGAAAAGTTTGTGAGGGATATCAATTTTGTTGATTTGATGAGTACATACCAAGGTGAGTTTATAAAGGGTAAATTGATTCCGATTCCTTCTATATTGAATTCATTTTCGATTTCATGCAGAAGGGGCGTCTCGCTTCCCTTTTGGTTTATTGATAATAAATATGAAAACATCACGATTTATTCTCGTCACTAGGTTTAGTCATGCCCTGTATATTGATGCACATGAGCTTATTCAATGTTATTGAGTTTTTATTAAAAATTTCAGTTGGTTTCAATTTTATTAACGAGTTGAGAATATTATCCTCAATATCCATGTTCGGTATTACCATCAACAATACCCTATCATAGGATGATCATGTGAGGTCTGTTGCTGAAGCTGAAACTCGGTTTTTTGATCCAAGAGCAACTTTACACCTCAACAGTATATCTCATGATCTACAAAACACAGATTCGACCTGTCATGGAGTATTGTACATGTTTGGAGTACAGCACCCAAACATATACGAACGGCTAAATTGTGGAACTCACTTCCTAGAAAGGTTTTTCTTGGTAAGTACATACAACCTGCAAACATCCAACGAAAATTCTAGTATACCTATTTATTCTCCCACGAACATTAAAGGTTCCACTTTCGTTAGAGACGAAAGTTCAAAAAAATCTATGCACTGTATATTTTGATAGAATTAATTCTCATCTTCAATCGAGAAACTCATTCCCAACGTACCTACCTGATCGGAACTGAGAGCACATAATCATTTCCATCAACTTGACTCGATTTTCTCTCAGAGATTGGCGAAAACTACCAAAACTAAAAAAGGAAATTGAAGGAAATTCCTCGGAAATCTCCGATAATGTGAAATGTGATGGATCCAGTCACTTCGAGTAATGAAACCGACGTTCTTTTCGGAAAGGATGGATCACAAGCCTCAGACTGGGGTTTATGGAGAAAGAGAGCGAAATCAATACTCGGGTGGAAGTAAGAAAGTGAAGATGCGAAAAACGAATAACAAACACGAAGCACAATCTGATAAGTGCGCTGATGAGCCTGGCAAACATCCACCGGCAGAATTCGCAACTCCTGAAGAGTCTGGAAGTCTTATTTCATGAAGCCATTGGTAGCGTCAACAAGTTTTTATATTTATATCTACAACTAGACCGCTATAGAGACACTCCGAACTAGGGGCATGTGAATGCTATGATATATCGATAATTATCGCTAATAACGATAACTCCGAAAATATCGATAATGTCCATAACTTCGATTATTTTCTACGTATTATTTTCAACCAATCGGAAGGTCCGATTGAATCTTGAATCAGTCGTGTCAGTTTAACAAAGTTAAAATGCCCGGAAATTTTTATTAGAAATCAATTAATAAACTTCTTCATAGCTCCATATAACACAGTCCAATATGTGATTAAACATATAGTATAAGAAACAAAACATTTATTGTGAATGGAGTTCGAGATTAAAAAATAATAAACTCATACACTTTGAACTCTTCTATTATTCTATTCTATTTCCAAGTAATCGAAATCAGACGACCATCTAATCTCTGGCTATGAAAAAACCTTTCCTCTAGCTTTGGA
The DNA here is from genome assembly GCA_029955515.1 of Chrysomela aeneicollis. NCBI lineage: Eukaryota > Metazoa > Arthropoda > Insecta > Coleoptera > Chrysomelidae > Chrysomela > Chrysomela aeneicollis. The sequence continues at coordinate 5,038,243 of JARUHQ010000009.1, read as the reverse complement.
GCATCAAGGCATAGGACTAAAATCCGTATCCGAATTGGGAATTTTCACATGTTGAGTGACTCTACTAATAACTTTCATAATTTGTGCTTATATCTAATTCCAACATGTGGACATAATGCAATAGGTAGTAAACATACGTATAGTGAATTCGGTAGAGAATATCCCACTTTCTTACCACCGAAAATTGCAATCGGATAGTACACGAAATGAACTATGAACCACATCATATACAAATATATTTATAATGGCCATCTGGCGGAAGAATTTCGAAATATAGAATCATGCACAGGAGGTAGTTACCGACTTGGTAATAACAAAAACGTATGGACGTATGGTTAAGCGTTAAGCGCGAATTTTAAATATAATTTGGGAAAAACGTCACTATCCGAAATACGGCACCTATCCGAAAATGGACGACCTTTCTCTATTACCCAAATATTTTAAAGTACCTATGGTATTGCTATTGATAATAATCACTGATAACTGCCGATTATAAAGCGAACTAAAACTAATCCAATAACTGAAATATTTTTATTGTGACGCTTTCTCCGGTGGTGGTATTTGAATATTTCTAAAAAAAATGATAAAAGTAGGCTTAAATACATCCGCCATTTTCATGTGAATGGACACTTTCAGTAGTAATACCACATGTGATTGGATTTTCGCGATTATTTCATTCATGCTAAAATACACGTTTTTGATTGGTTGAAATGATTGTGTTGATAAGCAATAACAACATGTTTTCGATATTGTATTTCGGCTACTGATTGGCTATTGGATACCTACATGCTGTGTTTTCGTTTCTGTATTTCGCTTTCTGATTCGTAGGCAGTAGGGTAGTTTACTTTAACAACGACTTACTAGTTGAAATCTGTCATAGTATTGTCCGATTCCCTGGTAAATAAATGAATGCCACTACACCAAATTTTCGTCTGAACCATGATAAACACACACTATTAATGTGTATCCACTTCATTTTCCACAAATTCTAGACAATTTCAGCATTCATAGAATTAGAATTAATCTAATGATTCTAATGTAACCTAACCACACAAATTGTGACAACAATCATAATGAATTTAGCTCAGTAGTACCTAGTGCTTAGGTAATCTTGCCTACATCATACAATGGCATAAATGTATTGTTGGTTGCATAACGAATCTTCTTGTGTCGAACTACAGTGCATAATCAAAAAGTCTGTATACGAAACTGAATTGCTTGTAAACACCACGAGTCCGCAGGACCTTCAAGCAACTCAGTTATGAAATGAAAAAACAGACTCATGAGATAAATCCAATCACGAGTGGAATTATAGTATTTCACAAACAGAGGAAATGGTTAACATCTGAAATTTGGTAGAATCAGCGTGATTATTTATATGTGACGTTTAAATGTCACATACACAACTCTGAAAACACCGAACTTGACAGGCCAATCAGAGTCGAGAGTCAAGTTTGTGTTATCGGTAATCCGAACTTGACTAGAGCTAATGATTGGTTTATTTGGCAAGTGCGTGATAGTCACTAATAATACCACTAGAGTTTCAATCATTACTGAAAATTTTTTCGAGAGCACGAATACTGACCTTATTTACGCAAAATAATAAAAAGGTAGCTGCTGGTAGTTCAAACCATTATTCTTGACTAAGTTCATTCCACTAAAGTTGGTAGAAATATACTTTCTAACAAGAAACTCGAAGTGGTACTTTTAGTAGCTATAAAGTTGAATGTGAATGTCATTTAACCTATAAACGTCAAAATATTTCCAGTGTAAGGGAGAGAGAAATATTTCCGGAAATCATTCTAGTTGCTATGGAAACGATACGAAATATGGGATTTTGATTGGTAGAAAATGTTAGATGTGAAATTTGCAGTGAAATGCAATTATTAAATCATGAATTGGAAGGTTGAGCGGATCACTTCCTATACAATCACATCAAATGAATTTCCTTTTCGTGATTGGATTCCATGTTGAAAATGAGCCATTCTTCTTATTCACTGCCCTATACCCAAAACCCATAAATTTCTCTCAATTCTCAATTCTGCATATCAACTGCCTATGTTCGATTCGTCAGAAATAACAAAAAAGGCGAGGCGACTGGGTGGTGCGTGTTCTGTCCATACATTCAAATATCATACATTCAAATATATTCATGAAATTTTCTGTGGCAAATGAACTACGTTTCGATGCCAGGATAAATGAAATGAATGAGTGAATGAATGAGGGTGAGTGAAAGGTGAGGGCGAATCTTTAAAAAAAAACTGCCTGAAATTTTGATTCTTCTAGTAATCTGTGAATACATACCGAGAAATTAATAATAATCGTTGTTCACCATTAGATTTATATAATGATTAAGTGTTGATGGATATAATAATTTTGATTTACAAATCTACAATTTTCAAATCATGCTACTTTAAGGTCGCTTTAACTCATGAAGATATACCTTGTATATTTTCTTTAGGGCTTGAGCCAATGAAACGAGCAACCAAAATCATGGAACATGACAATACTGACGAAAATAATTATTGTCATCTTTGAAGTACAATGTCAATGTCTTATAATTTAATTGTACATAAAGGAAGGGCTGCAAACCAAGACAAAAAATTTAATACAAATAATCTTAGATTATAAAAATCTTTTATACCGGCTTTCAACGTATCCTTCAAACAAGCTATGGTTTCCAGACTTCTGAGGGTTTGAGATCCAGACTCGGCAGAGACGTTCAAGAATTAGAAATTTCTACAATATCTGATATTCTCTCATTATACTTACATTTTCACCGAAAATGACTGGTACATTTATATTTCAGATGCTATCTCATTTTTGCATCTAGGGTGCGTTGAATCACTGCTTGGACCCACCTGAAACCAAGCCATGGAGCAATGATGGCTCTTCTGAAGAATACCACCCGCTAAACACAGACACCCATATCACCCCTGTATGTGCAACTTCAGATCGTGAAAATCGATCATACAGGGTGCCCATTTTTCGAGCTTAGCTATGGGGATCTCAGTTATTATAAAAGTTACGAGGTCGGTTAAATCGGGGCAAAGTTGAGCATTTTCATGCTGAACAATTATATATATATATATATATATATATATATATATATATATATATATATATATATATATATTTATTCACCAGATTCCATATAAAGCCATATAAAACAATGCAATCATCAATAAATATAGATTTACCACAGAAGGTTGAACCTGTGCGTGGGATTGAAGTTAAATTATATAACTACAATGAATCCTATAACAATACATATTTATATAATAAAATAAGAAAACAAACAAACAAAAAAGAAAAAAAACCATACAATCAATGAAAATGTGTGGATTAAAATTTACTTAAACATATATATTTTCCTACCATTAAAAAAAGAATAGAGAATTTATAATTCTCCATATAATATGAGCATATTTATTTATTCATGCATATCTCTATAATAGTATGTATTTTTGACATCAATATATTGGTGAATTTGTTTTCTTGGCAGACTTAATATCCAAGATTTTAGTTTATTTTTGAATGCACCAATGTTAGCGATATTTTTAATTTCCATTGGGATTAGATTATACAGCCGAGGAGATAAATAAGAATATGATCGCTGGAGAATATTCTTGTGTGATCTCAAAACATAATATAAAGATCAGTTTTGTGGCGAGTTGCGTACTGGTGATCTATTTTTGTTAGTTCATGTTTGTTATTATGTTGTCTTGTTATCGTTTTCATAAAGTAAAGTTGTCTAATGTCTAGAATTGATGATTCCTTATATAATAGATCTGTCGAATAAATTCTTCTCTGAAGATGAATTATTTTCAATATCGATTTCTGTATTTGCTCCAGATTTTTTATATAACAGTTATTAGCTGCTCCCCAAGCAGTAATTCCGTAAGAGATGTGGGTTTCAAATAGGGCGTAGTATAGTGTGCGCATTTGAGCTGTTTGTAAGTATGGCCTTATGTGTTTCAATCTATATGTAACACTTCGAAGTTTTTTGACTAGGTAATCGATGTGAGCATTCCATTTAAGGTGGGTATCTATATAAATTCCAAGATATTTTATTTTTTTTGTTGATGATATTGTTAGAGTTACATCATCACATTTTATTCGGAGTGGATGGAAGTCTATGAGGTTTGTGGCATTGGAAGAGAAGGTGATGTAAAACGTTTTATTGATGTTTATACTCAGTAACTTACTTTCAAACCATTTGATTATAATTTTAAAGTTTTGTTCAACTTTTCGTTTCAGCGAATGCCATGTTTCTGATTGGTAAATGACGGCTGTATCATCCGCAAAACTTATTATGCTACCTTCCACATCTAACGTAAACAGATCATTTAAGTAAATGTTGAAGAGGAGCGGGCCTAGTACTGTCCCTTGAGGTACGCCGTATTCAACCACTCGAAAGAAAATTTCATTTACCTTTTTTCGTTTTTCAAATATTGTAAAAATACGAAAATTCGTAGTTTTCGGTTTTATTATTTAAAGCAAAAACCATAAGAACGGGACGTTTTTAACTAGGACGTTATCGAGGCACTTTCTCACAAGGAATCTAAATCAGTCATCGTATTTTCCAAGGCGTTCTTGATGTGACAGATACAACAATCGAATTTGGTTTTTCATATGGGCGCCATATTGGATTTCTGCATTTTTGAAAAGTCTGTCACTTTCTGAATACAATGATGTGACACACGATATGTTTCAATCTTACGTGCTAATCAAAATTGAGATAAAATCGTTTTTACGAAGAGTGCTTTGGAAATAATGCCAGCAGTTTTGTTTAACAAAAACTAAATTTTGATAGTTCAATTGAGGATAAGAAACGTTCACATTCCTGTCGAGCTTACCTTCTTAAAAAAGGTTTAAAGTTAGGAACGAACTTGACAGGAAAGCTAGAAGTTTTTTCTCAGCAAAACGAAACAAAAATATTAAACACATAACAAAGTTATAAGTTACTAATACTCCACCATTCTCTTCTAGACACAATTTCACTCGTTCTTCTTCTCAGCTCAGCAATATCATCGATGGGTACGATTTTGAGAAATTTTTCTTCATTCCCCATAAAGAAAAATCCAGTATTCTTCCTTCTAGAAATCTGATTACTTAAGAGTAAGATTGTGTTCAGAAGTGAATGGTGGAATGTTCGAGCATCTTTTATTACTGTTTTGTTTTGCAAAAAAAAACTTTTGTAATTTTAAATATCGTTCCCAATTCAAAATAACCTTGGTTTTTATGTTAGTTAACTTCCAAGTTCAATTGAACCATCAGAATTTAGTTTGTTAAACAAAATGTTTGGCATTGTTTCCAGAGCACTCTTCGCAAAAACGATATTTTGACAATTTTGACCAGCATCTAAGATTCGAACATATCGAGTGATACGTCATAGTAACCAGAAAAAAAACAGACTTTTCAAAAATGTAAAAATCCAATATGGCGACCATAAGAAAAACCAAAGTTGAGTGTTGTATCTCTGACATCAAGAATGCAATGGAAAATGCGATGACACATTTAGATTCCTTGTGAATAAGTGCCTCTAGAACGTCCTTGTTAAAAACAACTAGTTTGCTTCGTTTTCAATTGAAAAAATAAAAACAAAAACTACAAATTTCCGTTTTTTTACAATATTTCAAAAACGAAAAAGTCTTCTTTCACATAATTGTTCAGCATGAACATGCGCAACTTTGCCCCACTCCAACCGACCTCGTATCTCTTTTAACAACTGAGATCCCCATGTTTAAGCTCGAAAAACGGGCACCCTGTATATTACATCGATTTCCTGTATTATTACGTCTCCTAATTCTCGATAATTATCTTCGACATTGGCACTCCCAAGATAATTATAGCGACTCTTGGGCATTCCCTTACCGATTGAAATGTTCCTCTGGATTGATGGCTACGTGCTTGCCACTCCATTTCAACTCGGATATTACTGATGGTCCCTGGTCAATTGATTCCGCACTTGGTATGTTCCGCTGGAAGCCGTTTTTTTCAGGTGATGGGATCAAGGTGAACAGAGAATGTTGAAACAGCTCTTCGATCGCCTCTGCGAAAAACTTATACGACTTGAATAAAGATTGCGGTAAGATCATATATCTAATATAACTACAATATTAACCATACGCTATAAGAGACAAAATGAAGTCGAATTTCATATATCTATCCTCTTTTATTTGGCAACCTTGATTGAGGGCGCATGCGCGAAATCGTGCGCGAAATTCAAATCATGAAAAGTCTAAAATTCGTGATCTCATATAGGAAGAATGTACCTTATATGTAAATGAAAATTGTCGATGAACTCGTTGAAAAATTCTTTATCAAATGATAAAAAAATATATAGGGTGTTCTATTTAAAATAAGGAAGTTGATAATAAATTCTGAAAAACTAGAAACGTGGCAACATTGGTAACAGCCATCATAGCGCCGCTTTACTGTTATACAGTTGATCCGGAGTAGATTCTTCTAGGAAAGTTTTGATGTCTCTCGTACTCTTCGAAATCGTACTCTGGAATAAACAATTATTTAGTTCGTATTTATATAGAATGAAACAGTCGCTTTTCGTACCAAAGTGTATCCCAGGTTATGTTTATGAGCAGAAAATGTATTCAGTATCCCATTGATGCTTTCATCTTTCGTAAACATAACTATTCCTTAAAATGTATTAGGTATTCCTTATTACTCTAAAATCGATATCATTACCTCTCTTTTCACTTTCCTCATTTTTCTTCTTGGCTAGTCCTAGTTAAATCACTCTTTTTCTTTTATTGCAATAATAATCATAAAGAATTCCTCTAGCAACCATTTTGTCCTCAACACATAATGGACCGAAAAAGTGTGACGTCAAGGCTATGTTGGTACTACTGATTTGCTTCCTAATTTCCTTATTTTCCCATGTAAATCTCCATAAGAGATTTTTTGAACTCTATTATCTTATTTATAGTGAACAAGTAACATATATCGATACCATTTATGGAAAATAGGACATACTAGTTCCTAGTAGAAAAATAGAAACAGATGAGAAACGCTAACAAATTTGAATGAGATTATATTGAAATCTATTGAGGTTATGTTATTTCAGTGTTTACTTTTGAGGCCCTGATATTTCGACTGTATTTTCGATAAAATATCAGGGTAGGTGGAAAATATGTCTTGAAGCTATCAACAATGATACATTTCTCCAGAGATGAGGAAAAACTTATATCTAGTGGCTAAAAGGCCATGTTGAGAACATGGTATCTGATGCTGATCTCAAGACCTCAATGTGGTTGATTCAAGCGAATATTCATGATAAAACATATAAAGTACAGGTGAGCTATAATATTAAAGGGTATATGTATTGGATAAATTGAACGTTTTGAAATGTTTGTTGTAGATCAACTATACCAGTGTATGTGAGTTCCTGTTCAAGAGGATGGTTTCTTGATTATCACATTGGCAGCTTTAGCAATATTTGCAAACGATAATGTAGGAGTACCTTCAAAGCTTGTACTAGGAGTAATGAAGAAAATGCACCATCAACATTTGAAGAGAAATCAGTGACACAAATGTAAAATTATATACATTATATTATATTATATTATACAATATTATCTTATAAAATAAAGTGAATATCGATCAACGTCATACTCTCAAAGTGTTATAATGAAAAACTGACATTCAAAAGTCATTTTATTTCTTATTGAGCACTTAGTAGTACAGTGCCTAGGGACAGTTCTCAAAGTTGCTTATGAACTTTATATCTCCTGGGAGAACTTATAATTATTTCATGATGCTGCTAATAAACTCCCAGATAAGCTTTCAGATTCTTCTACACACTTCAAAGAAGACAACACTATCATGAAAAGAAAAATCTCTGCTGACAGCATCAACCTTAGTAGGTATATCTTTCCTCAATCTACAACAAATAATGATATAATAATACTTTTGTTATGTCTAGTAACCATATCTTGATTAACACACTTTTCATTCTTATTTCACATCACGATTGTGATAGAAAATAAAATAATATTAGAGAATAAATACAATAATAAAGCAAAATCCTAACCTCACTTCACTTTGATAGAGATTTATTCAAAACTATCAATGGTTAGTACCTGTTTCTAATTTTTTTAAGATACATCGAACCTCCCTCTTTCCGTAAATGATCTTGAAATATGTTAAATATTCACGATAAATATTAGAAGATACTTCTAAAATTTGCTTATGGAGATTTACATGTAATTTTTTTCTATTGTAAACATTCAGGAATACCAACATAGTTTGTGACGTCACTACTTTTTCGGTCCATTTAATTATTTGTGCGTAATCCTCAAATGTTCAATGGGTGCCTTGAATGAAGGAAATACAGCTGAATAACAGAAACATCTCATCTTCACCTCGATTACGATGGCACACTGCTGCGACAAAGAGATACTATCTCGAACAGAATCAACGAATAACTGAGGACAAAAGTCAACCCACACCATTGAGGGGAAAAACGACTATTTGATTGTTTGTCGTTCAATTTAGTATTCATCAATGAACAGCATTATGACAATCATTAATCGCCGAATAGTTTACAACGTTGCTTCGGAAGAGTAAGTGCTTATTTTCAGTTCTCAGGTGAATTTACTATATGCAAATCATGTATTTTGAATGTGCGAACAAATGTAAACTGTCGATATAGTTATTCAGTTTCATTTGGATTAGTTTACTTCATCATTTTCTGAGATTAATTTTACTAGGGTAAGTATTTCTGAATAAATTGTAAGAACTGCTGGCAGTAATTTTCAAAATTTCAAAATTCTCTCGGACAAATTGTACCAGAGTTTTCAAGTTAAAATCACAATAAGGAATCTGCGATTTCTTGTTAGTAAATCAATAAAGATTACTTCGAGGTATATAGTACTATCTACTTTACCTGAAATGTCATTTTCAGAATGGTAAATATTCCTAATGGTATATTGAGGGAAACTTTTTTCGCAGTTGCTCTTAAGAAATATTAGGAAATTTTCACTAGCCGGAACTGTAATTCTTCAGATGGATATTTCTTAGCGTGTAAATAACACAGTATGCCAAATATCATACAGTGTGTCCAATTGAGTCGGTATCATATTGAAAACTTTTCTATCCTTTGCTTATCAGTAGTAATAACCCAAGGACATTGATAATTGTTCGAAAAAATTTTATAACAGATTTCGAAAGCTTGTTGCTTGGAAACAGACCGACGCCGTAGGCGGAGGTCTGTTGCCTGTAAGCAAAAAGCTTGAGAAAGTTGTTAAAAATTTTTTGAGCATTTATCAATGTTCGAGGGTTATTCGGATAGAAAATTTTTTGCTGGTTATGAAAAAAAAATACAGAGCAGAAACAATTTATTTAAATGTGCAATTAACAAAGGAACAATTAGAAAAATTTAATGAAGATCCAGACATGTTAGTTTCTATAAATGATGAAGATGTATTTCCACTACGCATGCTGTTAATAATTTTATTATGATGTTATTCGTCAATGTTCAAGTACGGTTTTATTGAGTTGGGATTGTTATGCCCCGTAATTTTTATAAGCTCTTGCTCTTGAACACCACTTTTGGCCAACCAACTGACCGCGGTCGATCTATTGGAGTGATTATATAGTTTTTTTTTTCCTTGGTGTTCAAGCCAATCGCTTCGGCAGACGTTTTTTCCAATTTTGAATCATATTTTTTCCAATGGGCATATTATCATACCAATGATCATTTTCGGTTTTCCAGTAACGATTTGTTCTTAGGAATAATCTATTCGTTTTAATATTTGGGCCCCTTTTTGATAACAATTTTTTAAATAATCTGACAGGACATACGTTACTGTCGTTGTTTTCTACTAAAAATTTGCTGTCAGTACACCTTCTTGAACCACCTTGGCATGTCTTGCTGAATACAGGGTTATATTGTACTCGATTTGTTACAGAACCATCGTTATTTGTTTCAATACGAAAAAAGTCAATCAAACAAGCAGCAGCTTCCCCACCTCGCCAAGCTTATTCTACGGCGGTTATGTGATAGAATTTCCGTTGTAGCCCTTCAGGGGTGTCTTCGTTCCACAAATTTATCATTTTTGTTATTTCTACTGCACTCAATGCCTCTGAACTTTGTATCCTTTTACAGGGATCCGATTGTAGTTTTCGTCGTATAGAATCGCGGGCAGCTCGCGCTTGTTGAAATACAACGCTTTTGAATGGGTCAATAATAACTTTCATTTCCTTATAATACTTTTCTTGTAAAAGCTTACTTGTTAGGTTCCACATGGTTTTGACAGTAGCTTCTTTAAACTCTGTACCATCTTTTCTTCTCATGTTCACAGCCCAATCCTTTAAAATCGACGCCAATCCTTCCACCGTCCGATTTCCATCTAATTCATATTTTCTATCATTGCAAAAGTCCATAAACGCTTTCCATACAAATTTTTTACTGTAAACAGTATTCTTTGGTATATTTGATTCGATAATTTCATTAATATTCTCATCAGTATTACAACCAAATCGTGACATTTTGAAATATTGAATATTTGAAATGTCAAAATCGAAATGAAACGAAATGTAGGTATCCATAGCTACATGATTGAGTGAAAACAGCCCATGGGATCTGTTTTCAGTATAATGTTGGTTTTATTGGTTGTATTCAATCAGATGACCACAAATTAATTGATTTCATTGGATTTCTAATTGAGCAAAAAATTTTCAGCAGGAGTAAACGAGGAAGATTTTTCGAGCTAAGGCCGAGATCTCATCTCTATTGACTATTCATGTGACCGCATTATGCGAAACTAACTAAATATTTGGTCATCATTTATTCTAATAAGCTTTCGACGAATATATAATATATTCATTGTTCAAAAGTTGTTCGGTGTCTAAATTTCGAATCCTTAACAATGAAGGTGGAACAGAATCAGTAACCTTGCGAAATTCAGTTCACTAAAACATCAATATTCCAACAACATAATGAAATAACACTTCATTCAATGAAAAATAAAAAGTGTTTGCCTCAAATTCAAGATGGAAATACCAGACATCAATTATTCGCAATCGCACACCTACCAGGTTTGTCGAAAAATGGAAACTATAGTTATTTTATTTTTCACAATATCGACCGTCTTGTTTAGAACGAGAAGTTGATTCTAATTGAAAACTACGAAGGCCTCAAATTTGGGAATGGAACAGGGATTTACAGCTCGGTAGGAAAAGTGGGACAGTCAGAATTACATTCACCAACGAACCATTATCAACGTATTCACCAACGAACCATTATCAACGTTGGTATCAAAAGTAACAATCCAATCGAAACATTCTTCGGCTAACATGCGCAAGTAAATTTCATATTTTCAAAAACGACAAGTATACAAGGTCACTCACGGTCGATGGTAGGTTAGACGTTTCTGGAGAACAGGACGTAGGATTATTCTGAAAATTTGGTTTCTTGGGTAATCAGTTTTGTTCTATCGATCTAGAATATTTTCAGCATTGCGGCGTTGCCGCTTCTATCAAAAAGTAGCAACAAATTTGTTATTTCAAATGGAACACCCTGTATTTTGTTACATTCTCGAATTCTCCCTGAAGAGCTGATTTTGTCAATGCGTCATACTGGGGGTCTAAGGTGAATGATTACAGTGATATAGGGTGTGAAAAATCGATATTTTTCAACTTTAGGAATTTTTTGTGCCGAAACTATTCATTATTGTTCGAAACGGCTTACATATTCCCATCTCAACTTTCCATTTACTATCGATTGATATTTAATCGAAACAAATACAAGGTGGTTCAGAATTTTGAAATTTGCACCACCCTGTATTTGTTTCTATTGAATGTCAATAAATAGTTGATGAAAAGGTAAGATAGGAACATGCAAGTCGTTCTGAGCAAAAATGAATAGTTTCGACACAAAAAATTCATAAAATTGAAAAATCTCGATTTTCACACCCTATAACTTCAGGGAGAATTCGAGAATGGAAAAAAATATAGGATGTTTCATTTGAAATAACAAAGTTGTTGCTACTTTTCGGTAGAAGCGGCTACGCCGCAATGCTGAAAATATTTTTGATCGATAGAACAAAATTGATCACCCAAGAAACCAAATTTTCAGAATAATCCGACGTCTTGTTCTCTAGAAACGTCTAACCTACCATCGACCATTTGTGACCCTGTATATAGGGACAATCGCTTTAGGTAAGTGTGTGGACTAAATTTCATTCTTCTACACATCAGACGAAAAAGAAATAATATTGTTCATGCAAAGGAACTACAATAAACATAATCAAAACACAAATACCTAAATTATTATGATAAGTCACGTTTATATAATACGATTGCAAAATTATAATACTTGGGAAATCAGTAAAACTATATTGAATTGAATACATATTTCGATGATTCCACGAAAATATCTGTTTTGGAATAACCATCAACTTGATCAATCTTTAAAAGTTTATATCGCATTTAAATCATTTTTTTTTCAGGAAAACTGTCAGAACTACATTAGAATCATGGCGAAGACAGCCCAAGGTCGTCTTCTTCTCTGCGGTACGAACGCTTTCAAGCCGATGTGCAGGGAATATAACGTGCTCAGCAAAAATTACACCATGGAGAAAGAGAAACCGGGTCAGGCGGTCTGTCCATATGACCCGAATCATAATTCCACAGCCATCTACGTCAGTGAGTATCAGATATTGCCTTTCGAATATATTTCTCTGAGATATTATCAGGTTCTGCGGTCTGCTGGTGCTCCAATATGGTTTATTATGAACATTTCATGGACATTTCCCACTGCGAATCATTGATTCAATTTTCATTGATAAAAATGGAAAAAGTAATATGAAAAGTGATAGATAACCCAGGTCACCTGCATGTTCTACCAATAACATTATATTTTCGATTGGTGAATTATGTGTGAGTGTTTTTGCATTGGGAGTCGCAATGGACAACTTACAATTGTTATCCGCGACTCGCCTTTTCATAAACAGTGCGATTGGTGTTAATAAATAAATTTGGTACAAAGATGGATGAATGATCAGTATACGTCACGTGCCATGGCAACTTCAAAACTGGACGAGTATTCGAGGAAAAAATTTCAAAAAGGATAAAATTTAATTATAATTATTTCAGGATTATGAATTTGAAAAACCCTCAGAATATAAAGAATTCATCGAACCAAAGAAATTGGAGAACAATTTTGATAGTTTTATCTTGTTGTTTGTAAGGTTTTTGTATGGTTACTGTGTGAGACAAATACCAGAATTACGTTGATACTTGACTATAACCAGGTAAGTTTTTTTGGAATCACCCGATGAGAGATTGAATGAAGTAACTAATGCCGGGTTTATAGATTCAACTAAACTAACAACTAAGAATTAATAATCAATAATTAGGGATTAACAATCGGGAATACATTGCAATTAATAATTAAGAATCAGATGTTGAATGTTACATGATTGAAAGCTCAATGTCATTTCAAAGTATTGAATTCAATGATATTATTAATCAAATGAGCAAAGAGCCCGAAAAAACTAAACACTCCTGAACTTGAAAACTATAAACACTATTAGAAACAATGACAAATGATGGCATTCCAACGATTCTAATCGTATTGTGCGTTCTGTCCACAAAATTTCTTAATTCTTAGTTGTTAAGTTGAAAGTTGATCAACTTCGTAATTCTTAATTATTAATGTAATTGACAGATGTAAATGTATAAACCCTCATAGACGTTCTCGTGTATTCAACATTCGTAATTCTTAGTTGTTGATTTAATTTTTGGTTTAGTTGAATCTATAAACCCAGCATAAACTGAGAAGCATTGCTGAAGAGCTTTCCAATGATGTAGGTATTATACTTGGTGGTTTGCCATTTGATGTGTCATTTGAAGTATTGAAGAGGTGGTTGATAGAGTTGAGGATCGTTTATGAAAATCCGAGGGGTTAACCACAGTCTGAAATAGTGTACGAAAAATCCTTTTTCTGATTCATTTCCTTATTTTCCATTCACTTCCTAAAAATTCCTTCAATTCCTAACATTTCCCCGAAATTCCTCGAAATGCCTCCAATTCCTATTCATTTCCCTCATTTCCTTCTAATTCCTCGTAGTTCCCCGAAATGCCCCTAATTCCCCGCATTTCCCATAAATTCCTCTAATTCCCATTCATTTTCTTAAAATTCCTCGAAATTCCCCGAAACTCCTTTATTATTTATTCGATTCCCTTAATTTTTTATTCGAAACCAGAGTCCTAGACTTACGAGGGTTGCTTTGCAACTAAGTTGGCGGTTATAAAAAAAACAAAAAAAAAACAAACAATAGCCGTACTGTATTGAATTAATTCATAATATTGCGTTTCCAGAGGCGTACCCAAATGTCAGAATTCAGGAATTTATTCAAAAATCGAATTCTTGAAGTTCGATAATTCAATATTTCTTCAATATATATCCGTATAATTATAGAATATCGAAACCGCATCTCCATAAATCCTAAATATTAAAGAAGCTTCAATAATGCAAAAAGTTGTTGCAATTTCGAGATTTTGTGTCGAAACTATATAAGTACTTATCATTATTGGTCAAAACGAATCAACGTGGGAATTTCCTAGAAAATCGAGGAATTTCGGGGAAATGGAGCAAATAGAGGAATTTCGAGGAAATAAAGGAAATAGAGAAATTTCGGGGAATTTACGAGGAAATGGAGGAATTTCGGGGTAATGGAGGAAATAGAGGAATTTCGGGGCATTTCAAGCAAATGAGGAAAACAATTGGCATTTTTTAAGGAATTTCCAGTGAGATTGAATAATCAGCCAAGAATTCATCTCGGTAATCGTCATAGTACAAGTTAATGAATAGAGAAAAAATATACAGTGAGTCTGCTCAAGTTGGCTAAATATGGGAAAATTTTTTATTATTGATGCCTATTTTTTCTCTCATTCTTTCGAAATGCCCCGAAATTCCTATATTTCCTCGGAAATTACCCGAAATGCCCCGAAATTCCTCTATTTTCTCGAATATTCCCCAAAATGCCCCGAAATTCCCCCATTTCCTCGAACTACCTCAAAAATTCCTCAATTTCCTACAAGGTGTACGAGAAATTCCACTGTGGTTAACCCCTCGTGAAAATCCATACAAAATATCACCTTGTTGAAAGTACAGTCAGTGTAACTGGGTTGGGGCAAAGCTAAGGTCCCCGTTTTCCTAACTCATAAGAGTCCTAGACTTGCTTTGCAACTGAGTTGGCGGTTAAAAATACTTTCAATCACAAAGGAGATTTAGTACTATCCTAACTCGTACCAATTTACCAAATGAACTTAGGGCAACTAGGATGGTACCTTGGTAAGTATGTACTTGGAAAGAATGAGATCAACTTCAGTTCAAAAATCACTCGACCTAATTTATTAATAGGAGTGGCAGTTGACTTTATGTCAGATATATACTAATTTTGAGCCTATTATATGATATCTTTAAATTGAAACATTGAATATATAAGGTGATATCCTTCGTAAACTCACACACTTTATACAATATTCCAAAAAGCTTTCATGTACCTGCATCATTGGAATAATATCGTCTTTTCTATCCATTTGTCAGAAAAAGCTCTTGGGTAAATGGAAGTGAAGATAAATGACTCGAATCAGATGTGATTCGTACGCAAAATCATCTCTACATTATGCATTTTTCAATTTAACCAAACGAAAGAGCGCCTATAGCAGTTCGCATTAACCGCTCTTTCTACTTTATATTCGTGCCCTCTTAGATGAATTTAATGTCGGCATCTTTAAAAATTCATTCAATTAACGTATAAATGAAAAAGTTTACAGAGAAAGATTCCTGGAATTGAATGAGCAGAGCTGAGTGGGAAGCGAAAGGTAGACATATTCAATTAATCAAGAAATCATATTCACGATTGGATGAGTATGAAAGATCTTTGCATAAAGTCCGATACGCATCGAAGGTTTCAATCATCCCTTTCGCAATCATAAACATACTCATTACTGTAATGTCAGAGGAGATTCAAGAAATTGATGTATGATGGATTTGTAATGCATATTCGAATTTCAACAAGATTTTATTTATTACAAGCCTTTATTGAAATCGCTCCTTTCGTATGTCATTCTTTCTTTTTCTGAAAACTATGATGATTTTAAAAGAAGTTACGATACATAACAGAAAATACAAGTGATAATCTAGTTCAGGATTATTCTCGTGTTTTGGTACAAATATGTCATGCCTTCATCGAAACGCAACACTATTATGATCCAAAACAATATTTAGTGAAGTAAACAACTTATTCACAATAGGATTTTCTGAGTATATTCGTGGAGACCCCGGTAAACTGAATATTGTTTTGGATTATTTGGATGAAAAGGTATTGACCGAGATATCATTTTTCTAACTTACCGAAATATCATTTTTCGAAGTCATTTCTATATTGGCATTATTCTCGCCCTCTTCATTTTCAATTACTGAAGATATCATATTTTTGATGATTGATTAGATTCCTTAAGGTGGAGAGTCAAGGGACTGCGAGGAAAGCGTATTTCTTTGGATTAAAAGAATATCGATAAACGATAGATTCGCCAAATTCTGCTAATTTGAATATCGTATTTCCAGAGGATGACAGCGGAACTTGTCAGAATACGATATCCGAAATGGGAACGTGTTTGTAACATGAGACTGATTGTTTTTATTCATTCGATTATTATGGTTAGCTGTGGAATCAATAAATGGGCTATATACAAGTTAAATGCAATTTTTTTTTCAATCGTCTGCGTATCAGTATTGACGCCATTATAATTCCATATCTGAAGTAGGATATGTTCTTTGAACTAGGATAGGTATAGAATTGCCGAAGAATCAGTTCAATACAACTCAATTCAATACTTCGTCGATATCCAATTATATAATATGATGAAAAATAAGCTACTGCGCTTACAGTGGCTTTGCAAATCAGTCTCGTGCGGAACAAAAAAGTATATGAACACATGAAGTATATCTACCCAGGAAAAATTCTGGTGTTCAGGGTAGATGAAACAACTGAAATTGAAGTTATTAAGTGGTAAGCTTTGAGATTCTGATATTTACAGTACTACAGCCGTTTGCACCGACTCATGGTTTAAGGTAGTTTAACTAAGGACCGCTTAAAAAGTTAAGGTCCGCTTAATAATTTTGTCTTGCACGGTATTGATATAAAGAAAACTTAGTTAAACCTGCGGAGCATCCGACAACACTGTAATTGTTTAGGGAATTTCAATTTTATTCGAGAAACGATTGCCATTTTATACTTAGGTACATCAGAGTGAGCGCGAGTTTTGGAATTTGAATTTGGAAGGTTCTTTCATACAACGAATGAGACGACTATCGAGAAAAGACAAATGGTCCTAATTATAGGTCCAAACGAGGAAAATCTTCATCATTGATTAACCTTGCAAAACGGACAGATATAAAGAAAATAAAAAACCAATGCCGATAACTTCTCAAGAAGAAGATACTGCGGGAGAAGATTGCCAGATAATTCTATAGGATGGTGATGGGCCTCCTCCTTAACCAAAAGTCATTGTCTCTAGAAACATAAAGGTATCCCAAACTCTCACAGTGAAGAAAGCACATAAAATATATAAAGCACATAAAATATATAATGTTTGCACCCAAATATGGAAATTACATTATTTTATGAATTCTTGACATGACGACATCAGTGAATTTATAATATTGATATTGAGAAGAGTTCTGATAATAATTACCTAATTATACTACAAGATAATATAAGTGGAAACGATACAGAACAGCTAATTCGAAAGAATATGTACCTCCTTCAGCAAATTAAAATGATTAGGAAGCACATTCACTCGTCTTGGAAAACCATATTCAATAATTTAATGTATGTCCAAATCTTCGTTGAATATATCTTCGATCGGAAACAATGTATGTTTTCTCTGACAGGAACGTGCGAATTTGTCACCTGATTTCACCTTAAAGGTTAAGTTTTGTTTAAACCAAGAAAATTGAACGCTTATCTTAACGGCGCGTTCTTATGCCAGCTTTCGCCTATCGCGGAAAACTTGAATACAACATTCCTACGCAATAAATTATAATAATGATGGTGATTTCAACCTGAAAAGTGAAGACCCTGAAATTCTGAGCTTCTTTTAGGCAAAAGTCGAAAGCTAATCTACTTTCTGGCAGATGACCTTGATGCGCGCTCACAAAAACCGACGAATGAAATCCCAATACGCCATAAGCGGAAACGCGAAAAGCCAGCATGTGAACGCGCCGTAAGTTGACTTTGAGGGTTGTTTTGGAAGCGATTCGTATGTCATTTTAAGCATCACTTTTGTCCAAGCTGTACTTAAATCCGTCGGTGCAAACGGCTGTTTTAGTGAAATAAATGCAATCCAAATGTTAGGAATAAAAGGGACCTGCTAAGTTGGACGAAAATTATCAGCATAGTAATCAATAATGTGAGTAATTATTTGAATGAGATTAGGAGCAGACATGTGATCTCTGACTGTATACCTAAATGCTCGAATACGATTGAGAGTTTAGGTAGCTGAGGGCCGTTTGCACAGGTTCTCCTTTATTTAAATAAGGTGATGCTTAACTTTAAGTGGACCTTAGTTACAGATATTTCATTGCACGGGTAGCAAATGCGAATTTAAGGTAAACCTTAATTGTTTTAAAGTTAAGCCCAGGATTTTCATAGCTTAAGTAGATAAGTTCCACCTAGGGTAAAATGGGACATGATGGACCTATTTATTTTTCCGGAAAATAATATACTCGATGAGGACAATGATCTTGATGATCTTAATATGATTATACATGGAATTCCCAGGCGAGTATATAATCGTGCGGAATATTTTCAGAGTTTTGATGATCTCACATTTTTCACAAGATTCAGAGTAAGGAAACCAACAGCATTATTCATATTGAATGAAATTGAAGCTGAAATCGAGCATCCTTATGATTTGTAAGTATTCATATTGGTATAGGTACCTATACTATAACTGGACTGTTGAAATCTTATTTTTGATTACAGCAATAACAGTGTGGCTCCAATGAACCATCTGCAACCACTTTTCGCACGTTCTTCTTAATATTATCAAATGGTTTTCTTAAAGATTCCTTTGATCTCGGGTGATTTTCTGGCGTTTGTGAATTAAATATAGAGGTAACTTTATTCCAGGCATCATCCTTCTGCCGCCAAGTAACTGAGTCGGTTTTTTTAATTTCTATGATATCCTTGTATTCACTGATTATATCCAAAAGCGCCGTTTTTTCTTTGCTAGAAAAATTAGGTGCTCTTTTCTTGCGTTTCTCATCACTCACTCATAATGTACGGAGCTTTTTAAATGATTATTTAAATAAACAATATGACATTGACAACTAACGCAAAGAAAACATGCGATAACTTTCGTGGAAATTGAGAAAATCCCTAAAAGTTACTAACATTCAGCAGCGTTGTCATATCTTATTGTGACTTGGCTAATTTTTTACTAAGCTGGAGGACAGCAAACCAATTGAACTATATGGTGCACCTCAAATATAAGATGAACTTAGTAAAGGACGACTTTTAAGATTAACCCGTGCAAACGGCCCTGAAAGTTGGGCTACCTACTTAAGTAAATCAAGACTAGAGAATTGTGTATACTTAGCGAGAGAATACGTGGAATAGGTACTATAAGAAGAATTACAGGATTGCAGATCTAGGAAAATTATTGCGAAATTCCTGTCAGGAAATCTATAAATCGATAAATGAGTGTGACGTAGTTGGAGTTGGACTTTTGAGTGCCATCGAGGTTAAGTTCACATTGAATTCCGTTTAAATAAAAGAAAAAAGATGACTTCCGTAACTTTTTTGATCTTATGACTGTGCTAGAGGAAAACGTTTAATGTTCATGAATCATCGTGCAAGCCACTAGAAGGATATTGGGTAAGGAAATAAGAATTTGAATAATAAAAATTTATAAATTTTAACCAGGTAGTACTGATGTAGATATATCATTCTTTAGAAATGGCAAAGCTGATAGAAAACCTGAATTTACCATAATAAATCATCTTGAAATCTATTTCGAGCGAGTTCTGAGTAAACAAATGAAACTCCAATTAAGATCTCCACTACATTCTGAAGTCGAAGTTTACAATCTGGGAAATACATTGAAAATTTCCTTTCATCATACTAGCACTAAAAACCCCATTCCGATTCATTCTGAATTGGATTCGAGATGCGGACTGGAAATCTCATTCTGTCGTCAGCAGCCTCAACAAGTTGAACGCGGAAATCTACTGGAAAAATCCAATTCCACCTGATCCATTATTAATTGTTTTGCGCGTGCGTGGTGGTTGAACCTTAGATCATATTGCTTACGCTAGATACGGCATCATGTAGTATTTGTGTATTAGAGGGGGAAAGGGTAAGAAAGTACTATGATACAGTAGCGTCCCATTTTCGATGTCCTTACGGGATATCTCGCTTATATTTGAAGATAGAGATTTGCGGTCTTCGCGAACGTCGGCTACTTTTTCATGAAACTCACGATACCGAAAACAAAATTTTCATAGCCCGCTTCGTTTCTGAAATACAGGGCGAAATTGAAAATATTGCATTTTGGGACCCCCCTGTATCTCAGCTATTTTTCAACTTATGGAAGAAGTAAAAACTGACTTTCATATATATTCTTAGCTGTCATTATTGAGATATAACACAAAGTTATGTTTTCAAAAAGGAACACCCTGTATATTTTTCGATATTTGAAACATAAATACTTTGCGCTTTCCAAAAATATATTTGAACTTGACAGGCCAATCAGAGTCAAGAGTCAAGTTTGTGTTATCGATAATCCGAACTTGACTAGAGCCCCTGATTGGTTCATCTTGCAAGTACTTGAAATAGTCAAAATGATTTCTCGAAGAAAAACACTAGGAACTAAGTAGATCAGGCTCGATCGACACTAGAATTTGCTAAAGAATACAACATGTGACATTTGTCGGAATTGTCATTTGTGTCAATTTATCGCGGGTATCGTCAAAATTTTAAAACGACCAATCAATGGCTTAGTACTAATTTAGAACCCCCGGGACCTACCAAACAAATAACCTGGATACCGTATCTAGCGTGAGCAATATATGATCTAAGGGCTGAACCCCCTATTGTCGAGATACCTCGATGCAGAAAAGGTGTCATCAGGTGGAGCGTTCTCTAATTTGCTGTACACTGAAAATCGAATTGTGAGACTGGGAATTCCACGAGAGAACACGAAACGGTGTTAATTCGGTTAGCAGGGCCGGTCTGGCAGCAGGGAAGGGCACATCACGTTCTCTTCAACAAAAAGAGCTGCAATACGCGCGATACGAACAGAATAAAAAGTCGGAGATTCTTGATGAAGATGGTTCCTGGGTACTCCTCAGAAAATCTCACTGGAAGTCCCTGTCTATGTTCAATTTTGGTATTCCTAAATGTTTCCAAATACCTATAAGCAAATTTTGAGTTCCCTTTTAATTTTCATCTTGAATATTCAACGTATTTCGGGATAATTTACAAAAAAAGGCAGTTCGATTCATCTCGAAACATTACGCATTGTTATTGTATTAAATTCCTAACGAAAATCTGAAACTAATTATTTTCGTACTCATCTGCTTCTATTTAAACTCACCACTTCTTCAAGAGTCTAAATAACCAAATGCAGGTTTGCGAAGTGTGTGTGTGAAAAGTGTTTAAACCGCCAACTCAGTTGCAAAGAAACCCTCGAAGTATCATTGAGACTTGTATGAGAAAGGAAGACAGGGACCTTAGCTTTTTAGGTGTCATCCGAAGCACTACTCGGCTGGTTATCGTTGAAAGTCCGAAAGATTGAGATCTAGGTCCCGCTAAACGATACTATAGAAATAAATAAATATTTCCATCAATAGCCGCCGCGAGATTTGAAACCGGGCCCTCTAGACTATAAGCCAGCGATTCAACGCACTCGACCACCAGCCCAGTATTTGTTGAAAATAATCATGGTCAACACTCAAGTCGTTTGCCATTGATCGATGGACTTTGGTATAGAAAACAGTTGTGTGATATCATAGAGCCAAAAAAATATATAGTTCATTTGAAAAATAAATCTAATTCAATTGTGCAAATCCCACTCGCGACCTAAGTTTCAGTGGAAATTCCACGTTTATTTACATTTCAACAACAGTTCTAGCATATATCAACATTTTGGTAAATTAATGAACTTGTAATCTTACATTGTCGCCACATTTTTATAAACATAACCATGGCGACTAACATTGAGTTACACCATTGTAAACTACTTGTTATGTAGACAGCATGGATTCCAGTGCAGTTTCTGTGAAAAAATTGTTCAAAAGGAATTTGTAGCGTTGTTGGTTGTTTCTATACCTTACGATATGATTGGTTTATATATCATTTCAATAATGTGATTCACGAAGGTGAGCTTTTCATTCGAACATAACACCTAAATATTCACATTTTGAGACACGTGATAGTTGTGGATTTGCCACACAATAGTAGAAACAAAGAGGAACTTCTTTCTGTGTCATTAGTTTTCACTTGTGGAATCCAGAAGTACTTCCTTATTCCATACATCAATTATTCAGCTACAAAGTCTTTGTGAGAATTCACAATCTCCAATATCATTGTGATCTCACGGTTCAGCTCCAATAAGTCATCGGCATTCAAGACAATTTTTGAGTCCAGAGAATTACATAATGTCATTGACAGATGAAAGAAACAAGAGTGGTCCCAGACTCGATCCTTGCAGTACTCTCGATGTTGATACATATTTAAAAGATGATTCCCTAATATTCCACAGAGAACTATAGATAAACTAGTTGGTATAGCTGTACTACGGTATTATGTATCATATGTCTATCATGATTTCAAATCTCATATGTGATAATACTTAGGAGACTTCATTATCTGGAAGTGTGGATAAGTTTTCTCTCCTTTTGACCTTGAGGTGAATTCATGCAACATCACTAAATATAACTCAATTCAAAAAATAAGATCTATTGAACTTTTTGGTGAGTTAATTGATTGCTTGATCGCTTGTATCATTTATGTATACTTCAAACATATCAAATTGAATTGAATTTATTCAATGCAATGGATAATGAAGACAACACCATTGATTATTTTTTCATCAATGTGCAGATTCGAAGATACCTACGTTTTTTTTTAATTTCTCAAAATATTTGTATAAGTCAGTTTTCAGGAGCCACTTCCACCCTTAATGAATATGCCAACATTACACCACTCCATCTCTAAATTCTTGGACACACCAATGAATAACAAATTAACAATTAACAAAATTGAAATATTTCTGCTGTATTCATAACAGTTCATTTGAGCTTTTCTCATCATAATTGCGTCTTTATAAATTCTCCATACACGGAATGTACTCGCAGGTTATAGTACACACTCCCATTTTCCATGAATGGCTCATAAATCATGCAATTTATATTTTGGACGGAATTTTGATTTTTATAGCATTGCATTATGTACAACGCCTTCTCGTTGATCTGTTGAGAAACCGAATATCGCTAGTGTAAACAATAGTGATGAAGAAATTACCTACAGATTGACGAAAAAGCGATGTTATAAACCTGACCTGGCTTTACAGGAGACAATCAGAATCTAAAGTATTGACAAGTTTGAAATGTGTATGAAATGTGTCTTATATGTAATACAATTGTACTCTTTCGTTTTTTTTTTCTGTTTTCCTCCGATTCTGAGTAAATTTTCCTGTAAGTGAAGATTTTCTTTCACGATTCCATGTACCTACCCGATATGTGTGCACGTGGAACCTCTCCAAGCGTCATCAATCACTTCTCCACATTAAGGTCAACTTGCAATATATAGTGCACTAAATCTACCCAATCCGCACATGGCATTTGATTCCGCAGCGTAATACTGTAAATCTTCATTTAAGGTGAAACTGGGTTGCAAATCGCAATATCGTAACGAAGTTGTATGACGACAAGAATACGACATACACAGTATGATGTACTTATTTGAAAAACAGACGATTCTTGAAAATAATTATAAAACACGTCAACTTTAATTTTGCAAGGTACACGATACTGTATATTATGTCATCAGTGTTGACGTAAGGACAAAATTGACTATTTTTTGATCAAACAAGGGTCATGAGACATTTTATTCGAAAGGACTCCGAATCATCTTTCCAAAGATGTAATTATTAGAATATTAGATTACTCAATATCTATATTTTAGTTTATTTGATATCTTTATTCATAATCTATAATAGTTTGTTTCCACAGGGTTTGATTATGAACATACAATTATAATGAAAAATACAATTAAGTTATGATAAATGTTGAAACTGACTACCTTTAGCGATTAATTATGCAATGAGAAAACTAGGCAGTAATGTATTTCCTATTTTTTTCGAGAACATCAGGGGTTATTTGTGCAATCTCTGTTTCGAACGCACTTCTTCAACTTTTATTTATTTGGTCCAACGGAGTCGAATCTGGAGATTTTGAAGGCTATTCGACAGATCCACTTTCCTCTATCCACCTATTACATTGAAAAATGTTATCAAAGTAGAATTGGATATTATAATAATCACATCGCTGAAGAAACTATGCTGTTTTGAGAGAATTTTCAAATGGAATGTAAACGGAGATAATATTCTGAAAAAGGTGATCGTACAGTACAAACATGATACGCTGTCATGTTATAAAGAATTTGCACTAATATAATGGGCTTACTCTTGCATACTTACTTTAAGCTCTATTCAAGGTGACCATTTCATGTTCGAAGAGTTCCTGGATGACACTATTTGTTTCACAAAGTTAACACATGTTCTCAATTCTTGAAATAAAAATTTACACCCTCTGAAAACGGCAGACATCGATGATTGAGACAAAGTTTACAGAAATAGCATATTTTGTAATCTTTCTTTCAGATTACGAAGTGAATCATTGGAAACGTTCCGAAAATATCTCAATATGAATTGAAAATGTCATAATAGGTCACACAAATGTCATAGTAGGTCACACAAACTCTTTGAACCTGACAACTACGCAGAATCTCGTTATGTTTTGTCAAAGTCCTGTGTGGAAAAAAAATTGCTGGATAGCCCCGAAGACAAAAGCCAATTCTAAAGAATGTATAAATAAGCCAAATTATTGTCGCTTGAGTTTGAAATCTTGAATCTGACCGGAATGGAATTGGATACGTATGATTGGTCGTCACTAGTTAATATCTAGAGCACAATCAAGAATTTTCCCGCATTTTTAATGATTCAAAATATTATGTATTTTTGAGCAAAAAATGGTTTGGAGTAGTGAACTGAATTGGGTTAATAGGTTTTTTTGAATTATGAAATAAAAAAATGTTGGATACGCCTATTGTTAATGAATAATTGGCCAACTAAAGTTGAAAGAGTGGCATTACAATATCCTAAAGCCGAAGGCGGGCATTTTCTTTATGAAAAACTGCAAAAAAAATCAATATAAACTTGTTATTGAGCATACGAATCTCATTCAAAACACTCTTTGACTATCAATTTCAACTGTTTTCTCCAAGCAATACGATTCGTCTCTCCGACTGCATGGATCTCTCCAAACTTTCAATTGTTCATTCGAAGATGTGTCTAAAAGGATATTGAAAGAATCTCTTTCAGACTTTCCTTTTCAGGAGTGTCTTTTCCAGACGTTCTTTACGCTCTACTGAAGATAATCTGCAAACGAAAACTGATGAAGTATTTTCCTCTCCTTGTTTTCTTTATATATTGTGTATATAGGAAGCGATCGGAAATCTAAAACGATATTAGTTTGCTCGATCCAATATAAAATGTTCACAAAGCTATTTTTGAAGTCGTTATTAGAAACAGTAGAATTTAATCCATCAGGGGCAGATTATGTGTTCTGTTCAAGCGTGAAAGGCATAAAATATGTATAATAATAATAATAATAATAGTAATGATTTTATTGATAAGTAACAAGTACACAAAAAAATAGAAGTCAGAGTAATTAACACTTGTACCGATAAAAAGGTTGAATTCAATTACTGAATACATCTTCAGAGACTTATATTCAGAGCTTGCTCTTTCATTCCGTATGTGAATACGGGATATACATGATGGACCTTTAGTGTGGAAAAGTAATATAGTTACTACGCTATTTAAATTAAAAAAAATCAAATACTGTATACTGAAGAAATCCCGGAATTCTAAATTTTACATCCCAGTGGCCAGTGAACAGGCCTAATATTACTCTGAGATGAATTTTATTGAGTTCTAGTATATTTACAGTATTTTGTTGCTTCCTCTTTCAATGAATAAGTGCTTTGGAATGGTTATTCCAATAGTCTCATGCCCTAAGGCTGATACGACATCCTTGGATGTGTTTTCTACCCGAGCGTCTTCAGCTTTTTAATTCCTTTCTTGGCTAGTGTTGTCTGGTATTCATATTGAAATAACTTTATCCTAGTCTGGTCGAAGTAACTTTGCAATTCCAGAGACTGATGGCTTAGTGTTAAAAGCGTCAGTTATCTAACCGCAGTGCGGATCGGAAAATTTTCCAAATCCCTAAAAAGTGGTTCCGGCTCCCACTATAATAGGTTAAAGGTCCTCGCTATCCTAGGAAAAGATTTTATAAAAAACAAAAAAGCTCTTGATCAATAGATGTGTGATTCAAGCATTCTCAGTTCCACTTGACTAAATATGTTCATATTTTTATTGTTTTCTGAGGATGTGTAGTTTTTCAGCCTCTCTTATATCCTTCGCAATGGCATAGCTGGTATATTATGATGAAATCATTTCAAGGTTTATGTAACTCTCTTGTTCTCGTATGTTTCGGCTTCTAAACCCTCCAAAATTTTGAAACATATTCTTATCTTGGATAGGTCTCTCTCGCAAGGAATATCACCTTTAAGGACGTGGTGTGAGTGAGCATTCTCTTCAGCATGCTGGTGCTCTTCATGAAATATGTCTGTCAACTGGCGGCCGATGCTGTACGCGTGGTGCGGAGGATACCAGTTATAGCCAGGCATGCTTGTTTCTGTAGTCCATTCAGTGACTGTGCCAGTGTCGGCAACCCTCTCCATACATGATCATTGGACGTATGACGGTCACGTTTAGCCAGTATTTTGGGTAACTTCCCTTTTCCGATATGAGTTTCATGACAGCATTTTATCTTGAATAATTCCCAGATAAATAATTCTCTTTTCACATAAAAGGAATTGTTGTACAGCATGTAGGAGTTCTCACGCATTCCAGCTCCTTTTGAATAGATGCGGTCGATACTTGATGAAAAGCCATAGTTGAACACTAACACTAATGTACCACACTACAAGATTTTCACTAATTAGGGTTTCGCTATATAAACGCTTCTCTAGGTGGAGTGTTAAACACTAATGTACCACACTACAAGATTTTCACCAATTAGGTTTCCGCTATATAAAAGCTTCTTCAGGTGTTTTTTTTTTGAGAAGTTTATTTGAAAAGTGATTTTGACCGCCAACTTGTTGGACAGCAACCCTCGAAGTCTCATTGAGACTTTTATGATTAAGAAAGACGGGACCTTAGATTTTTAAGTGTCATTCGAAGCACTATTCGGCTGGTTATCGTTGAGAGTCCGAAGGATTGAAATCTAGGTACCAAGAATGTTCGGTTGGTCACCTATATATCCTCTTGCTAAACGATACCATAGAAATAAATAAATATTTCCAATAGCCGCCACAAGATTTGAATTCGGGCCCTCTAGATTATAAGCCAGCGATTCAACGCCCTCGACCACCAGCCCAATTAAGGTGGAGTGTTGATTTGTCAAACTGTGAAAATCTTGTAGTATAGTGCAATATAATATAACGTGAAAGACGATTGAGGGCTCATCTTGACTTATTATTCATTACTAGGGCCATATTGTTAGAAGTGAAATTTGACCTCTCAGGAAATGATACTCTGCAGATCATCAAGCATAACATAGGAGGAAGGATACTACCTCCCTGAGGACAGCCCGTTGCCGGTCTGAGTCTAACACTCTCGCTCTATATTGGTTTAATTTCTCTGAGGACAGTACCCTCACAGGGTGTGAGGCAATGCACTGTTAAATGCTCTTTTTATGTCGAGGAACGTTATTACTGTAATGATCTGGTTATCCAGGTGCTTATTCCAGAGTGCAAGTTCTATTGATTCAGCGTTCAAGGGAAGATACAAGATACTTCGGAAGCAAAAGGGGTATAAATATAGTGTCGATCAATATACAGTTAGGTATCTATTTCAACTGCTTGTCGAAAAAAAATATCAGAAAACTCTACTTTTTCACACGAATCTCTAGTCATCTGTCAACTGCTGCTAAGATCACCATTTATAATACCTTAATCCAACCTCATTTCGATTATTGTAGTACTCTGCTTTATGGTTGTTACCAGAATAAAATTATGGCATTACAAAAACTGCAGAACCGAGGCATGAGAGTGATTCTGAAATGTAATCGTTATTTTAGTATATCTCTCATGCTCGATAGATACATTGAGTTGGTTATCTATAAAATACAAATTTTACAGAACTCCAATGATATTCATTTTCAAGATTATTAATAATTTGCTACCAACTTATTTCAAGGAATTTATAATTTATCGAAATAGTGCACATGATTATGAAACAAGACATAATGATGACTTCCACTTGCCAAGATGTAACTTATCGAACTCCATGAAAATATTATTGTATAAGGGTTTAAATGAATATAATAAGGTACCCCAGGAAGTGGAGAATATCACAAATCTTCATCAGTTCGAATCTATAAACTAACTGCCTATATGAAATTGAATGTCATTTGATAGTATAAGTAAATGTATAAGTAGATAATATAAACTAGGCTCTATTGTTATCATAAGTACCTTAAACATTGTCTCTGTAATCATAGTATTGTCATCATTAGGATGTTTTCCTATATTAAAGTAAATTCATTAATTCATTCATTCATCTATATCAAGAGATGTATAATTTCTTATTACAACTATAAAATCCACGAATTATTTTTATTATCTTTCTCTTATTTGGGAAAATACAAAAGAAACGTTATTACCATAAGGCCCAGGACCACCCTTGGAGCCGATATCTTTCTGGAATCTCAATTCAGGCAGGCCATGGAGAATACAATGACCCCTATGATTCTTTTGTTTCAGACGGAGATCTTTACACGGGTACGGTGGCCGATTTCAGTGGAATGGACCCCATTATCTACAGGGAAACTCTACAGACCGAACAATACGATTCGATGAGTCTCAACGGTGAGTTTTCCTTTTTTTATATCTGTCCGGAATTGTCGTCTTGATACGGGAAATAGTTGACCCTCGGTTTTTTCGGGTCGTTTCGCGGTCGACCGATTCGTCGTATTGTGTAGATGGAAGTTTACTGTCCGAAAATATGTCCGGCGAATTCAATTCTTTTGGTATTCTTCGCCATTCGAAGAATCTTGATCCGATATCTATATACAGGGTTATTCAAATTCGGCGCTCATCGTTGGGATATCGAAAACCGTAAGAGATGCGAATGAGTTTCAAATTGGGGCGAAGTTGTGGAATTTTACGCTCATTATTATCTTTTCTTTTCAATATAATCAGAAAAAACTGAATTTTTAGTTTACCAGTTTCATTATTTTCTTACTTCAATATTGGAGATATATAGAACAAAAAATGAAAATGACTATTTCACGCACTTGCCAAATGAACCAATCAGGAGCTCTAGTCAAGTATGGATTATCGACAATTATCGATAACACAAACTTGACTCTTGACTCTGATTGGCCTGTCAAGTTCGGTGTTTTCAGCTTTGTGTATGTGAGAGTTAAATGTCGAATAAAAATAATCACGTTGTGCACACATTACAAATTACAAATTACATCGATTTCAACCATTCAGTCTGTTTGTGAAATAGTCTTATAAAATTCTACTCATGATTGGATTCATCTCATTATTCAACTGAGTTGCTTGAAGGAAACATCCAAGCAACTCATCAGTTTCATATGGAATAAATCAAAAGACTTATCGCGAAAATACAATGACTTGTGAGATTAGTATTGAAAACACTTCTTCATTGCCATCATTAAATTTTGATTTCCACGGTTTGACTTTTCGTGGACATCATCAACATTTTTCAAATACGGAGATGCAACTTTTTTATATTTTTCCCTTTATGTATATGACCCTATCACAATATTCATATCGATATTTTCAAAAAATTATAATTTTCCTGCATTTTTAAGCATCACAATGTTGCAAAAAATGTAGTTTGAGCATAAAGGGGGAACCGCCTCATGCACAATTATAGGGCAGGTTTGAGCAAGGTGATGTTTCCGAATTATTGTTATTTCTTGTAGCAATTGGAATGAATGACTTTCTTCAATTCTTTCATCTGCTTGGTGTCGAAGTCGATATAGTCATTAGGAATGATTATGCCTCTAGTGTCTAAGTATAAACCTATTTTAGGGCATCATTGGCAGTAGAAAATAAATAACGTCACAAATAACTGACATATTATAGCATTCATCAATAGACCAAACCAAGGTGGATATAGGATGGTGAAACAGCTTCCTATTAACAAGCACTAGAATAAACTGTAGACCTTTGCCTACTTGATTTCATACCGTATTAATATTTCCTGAAGTTATCAGAGATGGCGACATACCTTATGTCGGTAAAACAGGAACTGTGCTTCTGTCACCTTTTTATCAGTTTCATCTATTCTAGATGAAAAATGACTGAGAAGAGTCAAAATATCGAGAATTATTCCAGATTCACTGAAAATATTGTGTTTTGATGTCATTTCAACTCATGTCTGTCAGATGCAAACCACAGAAATACATGAGCAACAGAAATCTTCTTCGATAATCGATCTCACCGCCATCTTCATTCAAGTCGTGGAAATATTAGTACCTTCTCAAACGGTCTACAAGTTTTTCGCAGAAACAATTGAAGAGCTGTTTCACCATCCTATATCCACCTTGGACAAAACCAAGACGCTGTCAAATCAAATTCAAGATGGATACCTTAGGGCATACACCGTTTGAGTGCATTATAACTCTAACTATTTGAACCTTTTGATTTTAATTTGTAAGTTTTAACTCTAGAACGAATTTAAACATTCATTTGTGAATATTCTGTGCTTAGACTACATTGTGATTTGTGAATTTTCTCATAAAATTGATGATAGAGCTACAAAAACATGCCAAATACTTGTTGTGTTGTTAAGTGTGGGAGTCGAGGAAATCGTGATGTGAAATTTTTCAATATACCCAGTGTACTACATTTTGCAGACAAAACAGAATTGAATGAACTCTCAAAAATCCGAAGAGAAAGATGGTTGAAAGCAATCAAAAGGGAAGATCTCACAGAAGCTAAACTAAAGTATGCTAAAGAATGTGCTAAACATTTTTTTAAAGGTAAAAAGTTACATAACTTTTCATGAAGGTATGAGTTGCGAAATGTAGTTCCAAATTTTAGGAAAACCAGCTGCTTTAACTGATCCATCAGAGTGAAAGGAACGATGCCTTGAATGACTCTGATTTTTTCCTTATGCCGTAATGCAATGTCTTTATCTTCAGTCTCTAACGATAACAGATAATCACTTTTATTATCACAAGCCATTGTATTCACTTTTGAAACCTTAAAAAGGAAATTCAAACTATTAACACAAAAACACATGTAATCAAATAGACTAAACACCCCGTGTGTGGCCTAAGGCAGCCATTTTTGATCACGTGTTCTGGATTGGCTTATTTGACAACAGATATTTTAATCATTTCCATAGCTACCCTGACCATCTTTGTCCCAATTATCTGCAATAATTCGTTTCAAATCTGAATTTCAAATTCGAATATCTCGAAATCTATATTAGAGTTAACATGATACATGTTTATATATTTGAAATCAGAAATATATACTCTATATCCAGAAGTGAAAAAATATATTTGGTGCCTATGAATTTTTCTTCAGATCTTTAACTGTTTTTCTGTCCACAAATATGGAATCTGTAAGAAAAATTACATAGGATAATTTTTTGAAAATAAAAATTGAACTATAGATAAAAAAGTTTAGGGGGGTTGAAAATATACGTGAAGATTTTGTGGCCTGTGCTACAACAATTTATATATACTCTGTATACACACAACCTGAAAATTGCCTACCAGGGTTATCTCACATATAGATCTTATATTGCTTACGCTAGATCCGGTATCCAGGTTTTTTTTTTAGGTTCGGGGGGTTGAAAGTACTAAGCCATTGATTGGTCGTTTTTATTTTTGTCCATACATATGTGTTGTACCACGTGATCATAGTACCTACTTTCTTGCAGACCCCTCTTTACCAAACAAATACTACAGGATACCTTATCTAGCGTAAGCAATATTAGATCTATGTTATCTCATCATAATATAGTGGATGGATCTAGTATCTGAATCCAATGGATTAGGAACCGAAAAAGGAAAATCATTATTATTAACTATTCTTTTAAAATTATAGCTCAAGTCTATTTTTTCAGTGACAATAATACTCAATATTGATATACAAATATTATTCGGACTATAGTTCAATGTTAGGTTTTTCGCCAATATAGGGCTTTTCACGATGAGCGTTAATTAGACATCTCTGGTTAACCAGACAACAAATCGACCTGAAAATTCGACAGTATACATAAATTGATATGATTTGCACTCCTAAAATATTTTAGACCATGCGACGTTGCCGCTTCTACTATAAAGTAGCAGCTACTTTTACTTTTCATATGAAACAACCTGTATTTTATTGCATTTTCAGATTTCTCTTGGAAATCTGATTTCATTGATCTGTCATACTTGGAGTCTTTATCGAACGATTACAGAGATATAGGGTGTGAAAAATTGATATATTTTTCAACTTTGGAATTTTTTTGTCGAAACAATTTATAACTGGTTGAAACGGCTTGCATGTCCCTATCTACTATCGATTGATATTTAATTGAAACGAATACAGGATGGTTTAGAATTATAAATTTTGAACCACCCTGTATTTTTTTCAATTAATTTATAATTGATAAAAAGTTCAGATAGGGACATGTGAGTCGTTTCAACCAATAATAAATAGTTTCGACAAAAAAATTCCCAAAGTTGAAAAATCTCGATTTTTCACATCCTATATCTCTGTAATCGTTCGATATAGACCCCAAGTATGACAGATCAATTGAATCAGATTTCCAATGAGGATCTGAGAATGCAATAAAATACAGATTGTTCCATATGAAAAATCAAAGTAGCTGCTACTTTATATTAGAAGCGGCAACGCCGCGTGGTCTAAAATATTTTAGGAGTGTAAATCATATCGATATATGTATACTATCGAATTTTTAGGTCGATTCGTTGTCTGGTTAACCAGAAATGTATAATTAATGCTCATCGTGAAAAACCCTGTATAATATCTGACATACCCCAAAGGACAAGACGTCGAATATTTATCAATGTTTTTCTTCACAGCTCCAGACTTCGTGGGATCCATGACCCAGGGGGACTTCGTTTATTTCTTCTTCAGGGAAACGGCCGTCGAATACATCAATTGCGGCAAGGTAGGTCATCCCTCACAGATACAAATAGAGGCATTAATTCCGGAAGCACTCCAGACAAGGGAAACGCCAGAAATAAAACATAATCGCCATCATTTGTAGCTTTGTGGAAGATCTGATTGGAAAGATTTTTATCGTACGTCTCTTACCTGTGAACGTCTTTTTCTTGATTGAACTCAAAGTACTTATACATTTATAATGAGGAAATAAATGACAAGTTCAAATTCACTGAAAAAAAAAACTGAGATTTTTGAGCATTCAGATGAAATGATTCCTAATATTTTGAGACATCTTATAGTTCATATCTTATAGGTAAGTGATAGTTGATCACAATAATTTCCACAATAAAAATCAAACACGGAGAGAAATAAATACTGATGTTGAGATATGGCAACACTCCTTATCTTTGGCGGTGGAATATTGGAAAGTCAGTAATATTGCAGCAGAAAACTATAATGCTCAAGTCGCGAATTGGCAAATAGATGCAACCATGGTTGCATAGATTCAGAAAGA
Organism: Chrysomela aeneicollis; assembly: GCA_029955515.1. NCBI lineage: Eukaryota > Metazoa > Arthropoda > Insecta > Coleoptera > Chrysomelidae > Chrysomela > Chrysomela aeneicollis. The sequence continues at coordinate 5,004,172 of JARUHQ010000009.1, read as the reverse complement.
CTTATTACATATATCACGTCAGCGAATCGGAACTGCATATACTGGATAATATTTTCCGAAGAGAGTCTGTTTAGTCACTGATTGTGGGATACCCATTATTCATATGTTCGGATTTTTATAATGATAAGAACAGATATCCAACGAATACTCAGTTTGTTACAATTATATAGATATCCGGGCGATAAAGTAGTTCGTGGACGCTAACGTGCCAGTTTACTCCCGGTCGTGCATAAACCCATTTATATACGTATAAACAAGCCAATGGAAGTCTTTCTTCATCTCAAGTCTGTTGACATTTCTCGCGAAAAATTTCAACATAAATTTCAATACTTAATTCCTCTCTGTTATTCTTCTGGCTTGCACGATGTTCCTCCACGAATGTAATAGTTTTTACTCTCGTGCATTCCATGAAATCATATGGAGATAATTCTGGAAGCGCGACCATATCCATAGTCTTATAATAATTAGAAGACAAAGCTGAGAAAATAGCTCTAATATTATTTACTCATTGGTTTGATCGCCGTTACATAGGGTTGATTCGAAATAAGCATACCCTCGAACCTCTGAAATTCGCGTGAATTTCAATAGGTCAGCTGTCAACCTGATGACGGTAACTCGAGTTTTCCAAAGGGTGATATAATTATTTTAATTAATCTGCAGGCTGTCTTCTCTCGGGTGGCCCGGGTATGCAAGAATGACCGAGGAGGACCACACCGTTTCCGTAATCGATGGACGTCCTTTTTGAAATCCAGATTGAATTGTTCTGTTACTGGTGAATTCCCATTTGCCTTCAACGAAATACGTAAGTATCAAGAAGTATTTTCACACGAAGATAATTCAATTATCAACAAAAGAAATGTGATGAAAAATGAATAAAATGACCGTCTATGAGGAAGGAATGAATAAAAATAGTAAGAAAACCATAAATAAAAAAAAATCACTGAATTGAGTCACATATACCTATATTCCATTCAATCTTGTCTCATATACGTGGCCATAAAATGTATGCAACCAACCTTGCACAGTTGGTAAAACTGAGTGTTAGTTATTCGCTCCATTGATTTGGCATAAAAAATAAGGGGCGAAGGGATGCATTTTGAAACAGGGTTACGATTTGGGTTATGATTGCGACTCTAAACAGAGTGAGATGTTCACAAGGATGCTGTTTTGACTCAACGTTGGTTGCGATGGCTTAGTTAGTAAAAAAGTGGAGCCAAGGTTTTAGTTCTAAGGATATTCAGAAGATGCCCTGTTTTATTCGAATAGCCCTCTATCGCGAATACCAATCAGTTGAAGCTTTTATTCAACTAAAACTGAGGAAAATATGGATACCAATTGAGCCCAGTGTTGGATTTATGCTTTTTAATTAGATTATTGTCGAAGTGGCAACAGCTCTTAGTCAACGATTGAACCAAAACCTTTTTCAATCCCAAAAATTTCGCATAATGTGTGATTAAAAAATGCAAATTACCTACACGCTTCGAGCGTAAATGAATGAAATAACTGTTTAAAAAGTTTTCCATATACCTATACTGCACATAAAACAAGCTAGATTTGATTCGTACATATCGTTCCCATCTGGGGACATAAAAAATGTCTTTTATTCACATAAATTTAGAAAAACTATTTTGCAGCATCATTTTCATAACGAATTTAGCACCTATTACTTCACTTCGAAAAATTGCTGTAAGCATTTCTCTTATATTTCATGCTTTATACAGGGATCCATCATGGTAATTTTGCACTTATCATGCGATCTGTATTTTGATGAACATTTTTGTTGGTACTCACGTATTTTGACCTGAAAAACACGAATTTCATATTATCGTGAACATATCTCTAGTTTTCGAGATAATCGATGCCAAAGTTCGAAATTTCACATTCTTTGTATGGCAAGTTTTGGGCAAGTATTGCATCTTCTTAGATCCCAGGACATATTACATGCATTTACAATGGTTAATTATGATTTTTGTTTAAGAAAAACGTCATAAATGTGTAATTTTTCCATAATTTTACTATTATTTCACCAACTAGGATAAATAAACAACGGCCATTTTGAAAACATCTGTGCGAATAAAGGTGGATTCATAGTTGCCTTATAGCAACACGAGTCAGTGATAGGTGTTTTCTCTCTTCAATACATGACAAAAAGAAAGATATATATCTATAATAGAAGGTGAAATTTCGAACTTTGGCATCGATTATCTCGAAAACTAGAGATATGTTCATGATAATATTATGAAATTCGTGTTTTTCAGATCAAAATACGTAAGTACCTACAAAAAGTTTCATTAAAATTCAGATCGCATGATAAGTGCAAAATTACCTAAATCATTTATCAAAATAACAAAATCTACACAAGGGTTGAATTCTCGTCAGTGAAAACAGCATTTTATATCTTTTGTCAGGCTATTAAACACCAGCCGCAGTATTGTGCTTTCTTGCCTACTGAAACAAATAACTATTATTTGCACACAAATAATAATGTTACATCGGGTGTCCAATTGAAGTGAAACATAATAGAATAATCGAAGCTTATACGTATCTATATAACCTTATCAACTTTTTCTATATACTTTATGATGCATCACGAGCCACCTCACTATCATAACTGAGATTTTTTCCAAACTACATCATGGATACCACGATAAACTCGGGCTCCTCATTCAGATAAATCTTCTAACATCGATATCGAAATGTTGAAAAATATGGACTAGTGATATTTCGAACAATCGATGGACATAAAGTCATGAGAAACGTTCCATATCCCCCTTTTTATGGATATTCAGAAAGTATCACGAAGTCACGTCGCAAGTCCAAGGTCCCTGCAGCAGAGGCTCCAACTGTGATTAAGTTATACGATCTTAGTCGTTAATTCAGTTAGATGAATTGCATAGAGATGCTCCGCGATCTCTTACTTCATCCTAGCACGTCGAAGGAATTTAAATTTTCATTTATTATGGCCGAGGGATTCCAAGGTAGATTTATTGACTGTCAGACTTCGAAAAATAATTTCCCTGAATTTTCTCGAGGAGTTTTATAAGTCCGTGATATTTCATTTCTTCATACAACCAGGTTTAGTGAATTTCATATTTTTTGTACCCAATTTCTACCTATTTGATTATGACTTGGATGAACTCTTGGATAAAATTTTTACGGCCATAATATGTCTGGACAATCACAGCAAGTCCTAGACTTACGAGGGTTGCTCTCTCGGTTGCTCTGCAATGACGGTTAAAAACACTTTTCAAAGCACTTTTCACGATCTACTGTACGCTGCACTGATCTGATGCGCGGATGCTGCTGATATTGAAGTGAGTGGGCTAGTACTGATACATTCACCATGCTCATCACTTTGCGGAATGTCCTAACCTTTTATTTATTATAGATTTGATATCTTCTAGAATTTGATTCACTCACATTGATATTGTTGTATTTCATCCAACATATTGTTTACATTGACATATTAGGTATAAATCTATTAAAATTTCTTCAGCGTCACTTGTCATAAAGAATTTCTCTTGTATATGTTATTATGTGAAATTGGCTCCCGGTAGAATTGGCAGAAATTTTATTTTGCCTTCTTGGGATAGGTCGTTAGAAAAATGTGTGAGTTCAAATGATTTTGTATGTTTAGTTTCTGAGATATAAGCTACCAGAGAGTTCGTGAAAATGTGTTATTTGGGTAAATAGAAATAACTATTTTGTTAATAGAAAAAAGAGTATTGATCCAAACTCATAAACAATTATAATCTAATTGAGGATAGCATATACACATATACTTATCTTATAGGTGTCTTATTTTGAATAACAGTTTTTTTCTTTGCCAATCCTACCCAAATTCGACTGTTTTATGATATCTTATATCTCAGAAACTATACATACAAAATCATTAAAACTTTCACATTTTTTTAATGACTCATCTCAATATAACATAATTTTAGTGCGGGAATCTTTGTTATTTCTCTAGCGATTGATAGTTTAATAAGACCTATTCTTCATGTGAATTTTACCATTATTCAATAGTGAAATGAGGTATGAAATTAATATAGATGGTTACTTGATGATGGATATGCCTATGTCATTGGAAAGAAAATAATTCGATTTTAAATAAGTAATAACGAACTTGTACCTTCTTCCGTTTAGTCCCAAAATGTGTGCTCAGATATACTTCGTAAAGTATACTGAAATCTCAAAATGATATCTTCTAAGTTATCGGAATGACAGTGTGTATTGTGTAATACCCTTGATTATATACTAATACTCAAGGGTAATACCCTATTCTGTTCGTAGCACGGTATAGGTCTCGCAAATGGCGAAAATGAAAATACAAAGACAAAAATATCAAGAATGTCCCGATCGATAGACTATATTCATGGAAAATTTTGAATTCACTCAGTAGCAAAGCATATAAAATCGAACAGTCAACTTAAAATTTTATGCCGGTTCTTTTCCCATAATTTTTCTAGAATCGGGAAGACAGGAGTATAACATTGAAGCAATTTGTCCTCTTTGCATGTGCGGCTATAAACCAACCATAAACTAAACGGATTACTATAATCAGTATGAAAGTATGAGAAAAGAGTCATTTGTCGCCCTGGCTCTATGAAGTCGGAAGTGGCTTTCTCAACTTGGCAGTCTATCTTAAAATTTAATAGATCATGCTCAATGAAAAAGTTTCATGTTTATAGCGACGCGTGACCAAGAGTTTATGATCTCACTAGCAGACAACCTAGATCTTCGTACAGAGAAGTTGAAAATTGTGACTGGGTTTTATTATTCCAAAGGCGATGAATTCAGCTGGCAAAATAGGTACCTAAAGTTCGAACTATCGCAAGAGATAAGTACATGGAATGAAAGAAAGGTTTATAGACATAGTAGTCACGCAATCATAATAAGTAGAAGTAATTGCTTTTTCGACGTTTGAAGTGGTCATCTGTCAAATATTCACAAACTGCATGTAATAAATGAATGATAATAAAGATGGTGTAGTGGTGCACAATTACATCATTCGCATTATCTGAAATCAGCCAGTTTCCCAATTTTCAGCTAACGATATATGTTCATCACACTCTCGAATAGTGAGCATTATTATATGTGAATTATAGTCCTTTCTCACGAATATGTAGTTAGCAAATCATACGAGTGACAAATAAGTATTCTGTTATATACACCATGTTTTTTCTTCAGTTATCGTTGAAGTATACAAGTATTGAAGATTTGTAGGTTCTTCCATATTTTTCTTCTAATGATTCTAGTTGGAATAGTATATTATTCAACAAGCGTGTAATGAGGCTATTACTCATGAGAATGAAGTTTGCGACGTGAGCCGCAGGCGAACGCCGTAATTATTCGAATTAGAAAAGTCATTACACGAAAGTAGAATATGATAGAATATGATAGAATATGATCGTGTGTTCACCATTCAATTCAAAACAGATATTTGGAAAAAAAATATATTGAAAAAACGAATTTCGATGGTTTTTGTCAAACTCATTTTGAAAGCTAATGAAAAGTAAATATGGAAAAATTCATCACATATGTATTCAAAACTTTCACAATCAACACGTAACTCAACACTTCTCACAATTTTGTGAATCTTCGTTAAATTCGAGAGAAAAACAACCGAAATGAATAATGATTATCACTTTTAATGTCATTCAAAAATCCACCGTACACCGCCATCAACACTCAAGTCATGAGTTACTCTGATGACAATTATATTCAAAAAGTAAAAACATTTTTATTGTAATATTGATAAAAATATTTTAATAGATTCATTGCAATTAGCAGTTCGATATTGGTTAATGGAATTAGTGATCGTTATAAGTAGTTCCTAAACAGGCTATTTGATTCAAGGTTGGGTTGAGGATCAGTGAATACCCGCGTAAATCCAAAATCTCGTTCGTATTTGCTGATACAAGCAGATTTTGGTATCCAATTTTCTCTCATAGATCAGTTTACTAGTATATAGAGAAAATGGAATACACTGCAAGAAACTTCACCAATTGAGATTCATTATTTGCTTCGTTTTCCCCAGATGATCCGCCTCTTGCCGCTCGAGTAGTAAACTTTTCAGGAAAAAAATAGGGTCGAGATCCCTCATTTTGTGCGGATTCGAGTGCGGCATCATCATTTTAATTAGCAGCTGTTTTCAACAGCAAGAAAAGTTCGTCGAGATTTCAGTAGCATGCCCCATTTCTCAATTTTTGATCCGCGCATATACCTAATTTTTTAACGTTGATTATGTTTGTTCCACCCTCTTTTAGTTTCTGTTTTTCTTATCAGTGACAAATTGAAGTAGATTAGAAGAATTCAAAAAATCTTGTTCAATGAATGGAAAAGAAAATTTTGCCTATATGGATCGTTCCTCCAACAGCCACCACACACCTCTTGTGAAAAGTTCCTCATTCAGCAATATTATCATATCATTCGAAAATAAAGATATAGCATTACATCATGTAGTTGATGTGCTTCATCTAATTTAATTATTTGCGAATATATGATGAATATGTGATTATTTCAATGGAACATTGCATTTTTAGATTATATCTAAGAAGCTGATTTCATCGATCCATCATACTTGGGGTCTATCTGAAATAGGATTACAGAATTATGAGGTGTGAAAAATCGAGATTTTTTTTTATATGGAAACTATTCATTATTGGTCAAAACGGCCCCATACCATCTCCAGAAATTTAAGAACACCAACTCCTACCTTCTTTCCCTTGGTTCTCACGATGTTTTCTGAACATTACAGGATAACCCTTTTCGTGAGAACCAGAACTTAAAAAAATCATTTTTTGATTGACTATCTAATGTCATTCAATCAAATTATATAAAGGGTGGTTCAGATAGGTATCATAATTTTGAATCCTAATTGTTTGTGGGTAAGTACATTTGTCAATAATTTATTTATCTTTCAGCTGACCATCTAAATTCAGTTGTTTGGAGGATTCATACGTCATCATCAATATCTAACATTTTCAGGTGTAGTTTTTTTTCAAAAATTGAGAACAAGCTTTTGAATTATTTTCTAATGAACCAATCTATAGAATGAAAAGAATTATCATTAAACATGTATTTGTTTTTTTTTTGATAATAACGAACTTTTGGATAAAACGAATTTTAGTTTTTCGTATATTCGCAACATTTTTCGGTTATAAAGAGGATTCCTTGAAATCTTTAGAGCGGTCGCCCACTCGTGCTGCCAGTTACTAGTTGCCAAAAGGTATGAATGTGAATTGCCATTCGACATTTCAATTTCAGATGTTTGAAATTTGCAAAAATAAAAGAAAATAATGAATAATGATACTTGGAGTACCCGATATTGGGCGATTCTTAATAGTTTTGTACGAAACTCACGAAAATGATAAGTAAAAGTACCCAAAAATCGTCTTTCCCTTCATCCGTACCCAAAGTTCCTACCCCAAGGAGGGTAGGGGGATGCATTTTTTTTAAATCCCTGACCCCAATGTGGGAGTCAGGTGAAATTTGATTCCCGATATATCTAACCGTATAGCCAGCAAAAATTCGCCCCCAAAATATATTTTGGGGAAAATGGGGTCAGAATTTTTCCACGGTCTTTTTGGTGGTGATATTTGGGTTTCGATCAAACAACGTTTTGGATTTTTTTAATCGGGATTTCGAGGGGGTTTCAGATTTGTGTCACCTTTGCAGAAACCCTCGATCTTTATTGTTTATCTTGAGTCAATTCTGATATTCATATCTCCCCTCATCTAACGTTTCAACTCCAATATGAGCCTGAGATTCTGAAAATTGGTTGAGGAGGAAAAAAGTTATGACTGCAAAACCAAAAAGTGAATTTTTTGAGATCACTCTGTTAATAAAAGAGATGAGAAGACAATTCTGGAGATGGCTCAGGGTGTTAAAGTTGAAAAAATCTGTTTTTCTTCATTTGGGATCATTTTGAAATTTCCGAAATTTTGCACAGTTTCAAATAACATCCTGTAGCAATTTTATGGAAATAACCTTATGTATCGAAGAAGTGCGAGTTTAATGCTGAAGGACTGAGCTAGCAAACAGTGCAAACAGAATTCAAATTGTTCAAAGAAGAAAAAAGTTATTCAAATTTAAACAGGGGCAAAATTTCGGGGTGCGACGTGATTAGTGTTGCGCAGTTTATTTTCTTTTACGGTATTTTCAAACATCAGATGCTGGGGTCATGTGAATAAAACAATCACATATTCTAAATAGGAATTGAATTGAATTGAAACATGTCTTTATTTGATAAAAATTTGTTCACATTTCATTGGTAGGCCTTATGAAAGATATGAGTAAAACAGTTATTTCATACAGTGCACATGTATATATATAAAAATATAAATATAAAACACAACCACAATATAAAAACACTGACACATTTTAAAACACTTCGGGATCCAGAGCAGGCTGAAGATGGCCTCAAGAGCGACTTACACATGAAATGCATATCAGAGAGGAGATATCGATTTTCCTGGGCGAGCATTTCAATCGATATTGGTTTTGTATTGACGGTCGTCAAAGAATTCAATTGTTGGATGTTTGTTGTCGCTAGGGTATCATGTGCTTGGGGGAAAATATAAAAATGGTATTTACTGAAAAATAAAAACCCCCTTGAAGTAATTCTCGTGTTTGGTAGGTGGGGTGGGGATGGTTGGGGTAGGAATAAGGGAAGGTAACTGCTCCCGATACTACTCTGCAAAACAACGAGTTCTTGGGTATAACCATGGGCCGTTCACATTCATTGTGTTTCCGCCTATGGCGTGGCTACGCCCTTTTAATAATTGAGTGTTCGCTGTTTTGTTTAGTTGGTCTGGCGCAAGGATATGTTATTCGGGAGTGGACTCATATATGAGTCCGTGTTTTTTCACGATATTGTGAACTGCCCTGACATTAGCCATGTCGCGGGTCAGTTCACTGTTCTTTATATGATACTTATAAAAGTTGTTCGAGACTTTATTTATGAATTCTTTTATTTTTTCAATTTTACAAATTTCGTGCATGGTATCCACCCGAGAGTATCTGTTACTATTAGTAACGATACGAAGTACCTTGTTTTGCAGCACCTGTATTCTCATTAACTGAGATTTAGAGGCGCTGCAAAATACTGGACATGCGTATGTGAGGGTCGGTCTTATATGATTTGTTTATAAATTAATATTTTATTGTCAACGCTCAATACTGAATTTCGGGCCAAGAGAGGGTATAGGTTTTTGATTGCCGCCTGGCAGTTTTTGATCCGTTGTGTGATGTTAACACTGAAACATAGTCGCGTGTCCAATTTAACTCCCAGCTATTTCACCGGGGATGATGCCTGTACCTCTGCATCTTTGATTACTTCTGTTTTGCTTGGTTTTATTGTGATCTTTGAATTCTCAAAGTAGGGCGAAATCAGCATATCCAAATGAATTTGGATCTGAGTCCTGGCGACGTCCAAGCTAAACGAATGAGCTTATATCGCTGTATCGTCGGCGTATAGCGCTACATTCGTTTGTCGGAACCTAGGTAAATCTAAATAGGAGGTAGGTGACCAACCAAACATTCTTCGTATCTAGATTTCAATCCTTCGAACTCTCAACGGTAACCAGCCGAGTAGCGCTTCGGATGACACTTAGAAAGCTAAGGTCCCCGTCTTCCTTACTCATACAAGTCGCAATGAGACTTCGAGGGTTGCTTTGCAACTAAGTTGGCGGTTAAAAATACCTTTCAAATCCCTAATGTTGTCGCTAGAGTCCGCCACCGAGCTGATCGACGGCAAGTACGGCGAGGACCAGGCCCAGCTGATCTACGGCACGTTCACCACGCCGCCGAACAGCATATCGGGCAGCGCGGTGTGCGCGTTCAGCCTGCAGGACATCACCGACACGTTCGAGGGCAACTTCAAGGAGCAGCAGGCGATCAACGCCAACTGGCTGCCGGTGCTGAGCAGCAAAGTGCCCGATCCGCGGCCCGGCCAGTGCCACAACGACAGCCGCACGTTGCCCGATCTCACGCTCAACTTCATCAAGACGCACTCGCTGATGGACGAGAGCGTGCCGAGCTTCTTCGGCCAGCCGATCGTCGTGAGGACGAGTTTCCAGTAAGTGCGGCGACATCTCAGTAAACACAAATCTGTCTGAAACATAATATTGGGGAAATAACTATGCCTTAAATGACACATGAAAAGTTACATATCAGACACCAGTTGGAACTGCTTAGGAAACCTGATTTGTTAAATGAAAAATATGTACATGAGCATTTTGCAGATACATAAATATTATGTAAGAGGTACGATACGAACTTTGAAACATCATTTATCGTAATCTGAGCCATTCCTGTTCATATTCGTTATGTATATATCTCATAAATGAAATACAATTCTCGATCACATCATAATTGCCTATTAGAAACATATTTGGAGGTGAAATTGAAACAGTTTCGATCATTTGTATGTGGCTATAGGTTAGTAGGTGTCAAAGACATATCCCTTCTATCAGATATCATCAAAGCATACATAATCTCATTCCATTTCAATTATTCAGTAGAAAACGATGTTATTTTTACTGGGATTGCATAGGGAGCTGAATTTGTTTCAATGTAGCTGATGAAATAAAATAGTACATATTATGGGTGTCTCAGATGGTAGTGGACGTCCATTTCATTTTGTCCATATTGAGTCCGAATAACCAGAACCTTCTCTGGACGTTTTGTGGACGTTTAAACTGATTTTAAAACAGTGAAACATTGTCAAAATTACCTAGTGGTATCGTTTTTCTCTACACTGAAAAGTTGCCACTTCATCAAGATAGCGATATAGGTAGAAAAAATGGATAGAGAAATATATAGATCTTATAACGCTAAATCCGGTATCCAGGTTGTTTGTTTTATAGGTCCGGGGGGTTGAAAGTACTAAGCCATTGATTGGTCTTTTTTATTTTTGTCCATGCATATGTGTTGTACCACGTGATCATAGTACCTACTTTCTTGCAGACCCCTCTATACCAAAAAAATACTACAAGATGTCGGATCTAGCTTTATAATATAATCTATGTAGAAATATGTCGAATTAATACTCAAAAATGAAAATTACACTCTTTGAAATCCAATTGGAAACCAGTACTCGCCTAGAAGTGTTTCGGATTGCAGCATAAGGTGTTGGTTTCGCTTTAATCTACCCTGCATGAATTTGACTCATGGGTAGTACCCAACTCATACTCCGCGATTAACAAATACATGATAAAGAGAAAAGTTATAGGTTATTTCCGTTTCGTGTGTGGAATGTCAACTAGTGCAATACAGTCCTGTTTCGGCTCGCCAAGCCTCATCAGTTGCACTATGCGGATATCGCAAATAACCTTCATTTCTAAATACATAATAAATCAGAAAAATCTTCCATATCATTTTGAAAAGTGGAAACTATGTCAATTTGGGATATGAAAATCGAATAATATAATCAATTGAATGTTGTTATTGTTCAAATTTCATTGATTTATAGATATAAATTAGAAGAAGGTTCAATCGTCAAGCAACGTTAGGCACGATTAGGGTTTGGATGGGTGACCGCTACGCGACAGCCTGATACAGACTTTTTTACTTCCACACAGTTACAAATCATGTATCCGACACATATCTCTTCATAATCAATTATGTTTCCTACAAGTATCAATAATGTGGCAAAATACATGTCTGATACCTCTCTGTTCATGTGTCAACAATGTTTCGCTAATAGATTCATGATATTACAAAATATGTGTCCAACACATAAATTCAGAAGAGTACTTGCAAGTTCCATGAACCTTGCATAGCATGTATCAGAGATCTCCTATGTTACACAAATTACATAATGTTTATGTTTCCTTTACATATCTGTGTTTACTGGGATATATCTATCAACTACAATATCAACCATACCCAATAGGAGACAATGTTAGCAAAGTGCAACCGAATTTCAAATATTATATATCTATCATTTTCGAATTGGCAAGGTTGGTTGAGGGCGCATGCGCGAACTCGAGCGCGAATGTCAAATCATAAAATGTCTTATTTTGTTAAACTCGTATTCATAGCACAGCATTGAGTTTCATATGTAAATAAATATTGTCATTTGGTACAATGACATATCCGATTTTAATAGTAGAATTCACAAAGTATACTTAGCTTCGGCAGAGATCAATCAGAGATATCCTAATGCAGTATCACTCCTTTCAGATTTGAAAGAAGAAGTAATCAAAATTAAAACAATGTTAGGCAAATGAATGAATTTCATTATTTGTTGAATAACAAATTTTCATCAATAAATCCAATTGATTTTCACATTTCATTGAAAAAATCAGGAATCAAACTAAAAATTTGTAAAGAAGCAGATTTACTAATGGAACTTTAAGGAATTGAGAACAATAAAAAGATGTTTTTCGAATAGTTAGTCACTTAGTGGAATTATTGGAATCAAGATCGATTTAAAATATTCATTTTATAGGCCTTGTTAAAATTATTCACCAACTGCTTCTTCAACATTTCAGTAACATCTGGTGTAGATATCATTCAAGCCTTTTTAACACAATTATTTATTATAAGAAACCATTTCTCACTATTTCGAAAGACCAATTTTGACGAGTAATGAGTAATCATTTTTATTGCAGTTATCGATTCACTCAAATTGCAGTTGATCCCCAAGTAAAAGTTCCAGGAGGTAAAACCTACGACGTTTTGTTCATTGGAACAGGTGAGTGGAAGTTTATGTTTCACCAAAGAAGTCTATTTCCGTCAAATATTTCTTAAGATATAAAAAATAATATGAACCACCCACCGTGATGATATTTAACTGAATACAACTAACAATATATGAATTTACCCAAATAAGAAATACAAATGTATGGCTATATAGCTCACACTTCTTTGATCTCTACTCCTACAATAATATAAAATACAGGTTCTCTCTAGTGTTAGAATGGGATTCATTTCACACTAATCAGGAAGGATAATACTAGCTTCGAGGAACCCACCCAGCTCTATGAATAAATTTTTGAGTAGATGAATATGTATTTCATTCCTAACCTAGAGTTTGTCGATTTAGCTTCATTGATTGCATTGATCACCTAAAGATTGTTTTGTGTTTTTCTAGATAACGGCAAAGTAATAAAAGCTGTAAATGGTCTATCGGCTGACTCCAGATACGGTGTAAGAACGGTTGTTGTTGAAGAGATCCAAGTGTTTCCTAGCCACGTTCCAGTACGAGGTATCAAAATAATGAGAGGTGTCAAGGGCGGTAAAGATGAAGCAAGATTGACCGTTGTGTCTGATACCGAGGTGCAATCTTTGAAGGTGCATAGATGTGACAGCAATAGAATATCCAGTTGTAGGTAAGTGGATGAAACCATTTCACTTCCAGAGCTGGTGTTTCGTTTAAATAAAACAATGTAGGTATCTCATATTTCAAGATATTGTCATTATTTTTAGGGCTGAGGGATAATTACAAGAATATTGAATGGGATCTAAATATCAATGATTAGGAAGATATGAATTAGATATTTTCACCACTAGTTTTGAAATTTCCAATAAACCTGTTTTTTGTTACATACTATATTTCGCATTAGCACGGCACATTAAATATTGTATACCTACCTATATATTAGTTGTCGATTAGTGATATTGAAATATTTGTTATTAGGAGTTGATTCTTCTCGTCCTATGGTCGAACAATAAAAGGGAAACATTTAACATAACAAAGCATGCATGAGTACAAAACAATCTAGTTCTGAACTATTTATCGTTTTGTACTTGATCATTTTTTTGTAAAACATTGCAATCCTGAATTTTGCAACACCAGTTTGAAATAATTTGTATGTAAACTCAGGACAGAAATTGCTAAAAACTTCTTCACATACCCCTCATCGCATATGAACCTTCACTGTTTCAATTATCATATATTCAAATCTTTTATTGATATTCACTTCGAGTGAATATTCAATAAATCACTCTTACGTATATATGAAAAAATAAGTTCAAAATAGAACTGAATTGAAACATTTATATGAGCTAATCACGAAAAAGTCGGCGAATATTAATGGGTGAGAAAAATAGGTAAACGCACATTATGTTCGAATATAAACCCTTTTACTTGCCCCAGATGATTATACCAACAATAATTATTTTAGTAATATTCATATAATGCTAGTCATTACTCATGCATTAATGGTAGCGGTGTATATAATGAGCAAAAGTTTTCGACACTAGCCTTTGTGAATAGTGCAGAAATTAATTCATGAAGAAGATTTTTTCTGGTTCAAGATTCAACAAAATCCTTGGATCATGATATTTTTTCACAATTTACCAAATCTATTAAAATATCAAAATTAAATCGAAATTAAGTATATAATGACATTGACACCTACGTTCATAACACTACACACGAGTTCTGAAGTAAGTATCACAAATATTTTTTCCGTCAAATTAGAATATGGTCTCATTTTGTGGGGTAACACCTCATAAGCCTTGACTACTTTCATCTTTCAAGAAAATATGTTTTGACAATAGTATGAGTTTAGGCATAGCTGTAAACCTCTATTAGAAATGGAGTGATGCCTCATATCTTTAAAACTTTTTTCATAGAAATCTACCAAAACGAAGATCATTACGTCAAACATTCAGAAACTTACGCTCATAATACTGATAATTGTAATCGACATGTCAAACCCCGAGTGTCAGAGAAACTCTCAATAAGCTTGATGTATTTAATCACATTCTAGAAAATTTTAAGTATCTTCGCCCGAAATTTTTTGAAAAATAAACTCGGGATTTTCTTATTGCAATACTGTTTTATTGTGTCGAATAATTCTTGAAAACACACCCATAACAACTCAGTATTTCATAGTTCAAATATATGATCTTATTTTAAATTCGGATTTTACTTTCTTCGTCTTTTTCTTCTTTGAAGGCAAACCACAATCTTCAGATTTTGTATGTTTACTGAGAAGATCTCCAATGTCCTTTCATGTGTACCCTTGAATTTTCATTGTCTCATTCCAGGTGTATCATTTGAGGAATTGCTTCTGTAGCAATTCCTTCATGGAGGACATAGCCATACTGCTCGAAATTCCCAGTATCGGTTCTGATCAAATCTTGGGTCTTGATTCAGTTTGATGTTTGTCAGGTCGTGTAGGAGTGGATTCACGTGGATTTCTGTTTTTCTAAACATAATATCTGCGTGTTGTCTTACGAGCTTATCAACATGATCATCCTCGATTTGATTAATCTATTGGGCAAATATACCATGGTGCATTCACCGCCATTCTCAATGACACATTAAAGAATTACTGTATTTATTTCTTGTATATTGGTGCGCAGTGCCCCTATGCGCTTGATGCATATAAGATTATTAGCATCAGGACGGTATCAATTCGGAGTAGTTTCAACTTTAGGGCCATATGTTGCTTCTACGTCCTGTAAGCGGTTGAAGATTCCGCCTAGAAGCTCCAGCTATACCTAGTCTGCTCCTAAACGTGTATAGATGGCTCGATGGATGAATATATTTCTGATCTTGCAGTATCGATATGGATAAACTGTCGTCTGATGGTACATCGTTTACTGTCTCGAGATAACTGATCAATTATAAGATATGAAGTCCCAAGTTGATTATGAACACTAAATAATTCAACCATAAACCATTCTATTATACTAAATAATGATGAATAAGTAAATTCTAAATACTATCATCCTTAGCCCACTCAATTACATAACATAATGTTTGATATTGTATCATGGCTATTTCTGTTTTATATCTTATACACTACTACTACTTATCCGTACTTATTCGTCTAGACATATCAAAGTTTCCTTTCCTGTTCCTTCTTGTTATATCATTCATACGCCAGATCTATTAACGAAACTATTTCTTTCAATTTTCAGTGAATGCGTCGCCCTGCAAGACCCTTACTGCGCCTGGGACAAGGTGCAGGGCAAGTGCCGCTCGAAGGGCACTGGCCGGTGGGGCGAGGAGAGCTACTTCTTCCAGAGCGTCGCGACGGGTGAGCATGCTGCCTGTCCGCCGTCCAAACTGGGCAAGGACGCCGGCTCCGTGGGTGGGCTCAGCTCCGCACAGCCCAAGTATCTGGATTCTGACCACTCGCCCGGCAACGATAAGCCTGAAGGGCAGGTCATCAATATCGTTCAGGATAAGCCGTACGAGAGCAGCGGTGAGTGGAAGATGAGATTCTTTAAGAGAGCGCGTTTACAAAATTATCACTATATTATGCAACGATCAAGTAATGATTTCACGAGATTCTCGAAATTCGAGATTTCTCGTCTCGTCTCGATTTTGATTTCGAAATGATACCGAGACGAGACTAATACTCATTTTTTGAGACGAGATCGAGAAAACACTTTCGAGATTTTTTCGAGATGAAATTATTTCGAGATTTCTCGATCTCGAAAAAATATATGTGCTGCAATAACTCACAGCTATAAATACGTCAGAAATGAAAACGTAAAAACTTATGTTAAGAAATAATTCTAATTAATTTTAATCATAAGGTAAAAATAAATATTAACACGAAAATTGATGAATGATTATCATTACATTTTCATTAGATTGAAAAAATAATATCAAAGTCTTGTACAATGCTATTTGTATTTCTTTATTACAATGATTGAGAGATGATTATTATTACTTTGAAAATGAATTGATAGAACACTATTCGGTCAGTCTGGGGTTTCAGGGTAAAGAAATGTCATAAAGGAAAAGGACCTTCGACAGAATTGTGCCTGCGTTGAAGAAAGTCAAAAGTAAATTTGTTTGCATGAAAATGGAAATGTAGATCAAGGGTTCCAACATCTCTATTGAAAACGAAAGTGATTGAGAAAGACAGATTAATGAAAAAGGAGCCGTTAGGCGAGCGTATGTTACGATACGAGCCGTCAGGCAAGTGTTGTGAATTTTGTGCGAATGTATCGATAGCCATAACATATTCTTTGCTTCTACTATCTTTCTGATGATAATTAAATACATTATATTCTTCAAACAAATTACCCATTTAAGATTCGAACCACAATCTATCATCGCGCTCATGACATATTCCAAATTTTGCATTCAATATAAAGAGATACTTCATGATATAGAAGTTACATATTACATGATAACAATCTATCATATACAGTGTGTCCACACTAAGGATTTACCACCCCTGTAAAATCGTTATTTTTTGTTCGATTTTGAAAAACTTTTTTTTGTTGGATATATGTTTGAAATATCCATCCATTATATTTTTGGGCTGTTATCGTTTTTATTGACCTATTTTTCAAATAGTACCATTGGGGATTTTTTTCACATACCTGTACCGATTTTCATCATCATAATACACAGGATGTCCGATAAAACGAATTATTTGTTTTAATTGGGTTGGTGGTCGAGTGCGTTGAGGCGCTGGGCTTTGGGCCCAGAGGGTCCGGGTTTGAATCCCGGCGCGGCTATTGGAAATTTTATTTATTTCTGTAGCTTCGTTTAGCAGGAAGCGATAGGTGAAAAACCGAACATTATTCTTGGTACCTAGATTTCAACCCTTTACAATATATCATCAAATAATGTACTATTGGGAAGAACTAATGACAAATCATTATTGAGGATTACTTCAAACATATCTGTACCGAAGTTCTTGATTTCGAAGGTAAATACCGCTACGCTCAAGTGTCCGATGTCATACATCAATACATCAATCAAGATAATTATATACTTTATTGTCCAAAGCATTAGATTTTCAACAAGAAGATATAACTAACTTTCTTCAAACATTTATAATGTTTCCAGGTCCTGCAGTGACAGCTGCTGATTCTCTTCCCAACCAGTACTCTGTGGAAACGCTTATCATGGCTGTAGTAGCAGCATCTGTGACTGCTCTAGTCATTGGATTTTTTGCTGGTTACCTTTGTGGCAGAAAATGTCACAAAGATGAAGACGACAACCTGCCTTATCCAGATACCGAGTACGAATATTTTGAACAACGTCAAAATATGAACAGGTTAGAATCTGTCTGAAAGAAAAAATACTTTATAAGTAGGTATACCTACACGTCTGGCTTGAGAAATATTCTCATAGGAGAACCATCAATTGAGGCGAATACGCATAAAGATTCATGGGTGTCTAACAAAGAGAGAAACAAAGTGACGCGTTGTCATTATACCTAGCATTCAGATGAAATAATTCCTGAGGTTTTGAAAAGAATCTGTCGAACAGAAGAATTTTATAAAAATTGCTTAGAAAACGACGCAAGTTAGGACACATGTTAATGTGAACTTTATTTAAATAAAATATGACAAGGAATCACCATCTGGAATTACTATCATTCGAGATACAGTGTATATTGAAGATGGGGAGCCTTCGAAATTGAAATACCGTTGACGACTACACATATTTCCATTTTGTAGTCGGATAGCAGCCGAACCAAAACTCCTGCCCCAAGAAGAAGTGACCTACGCGGAGCCCGTGTTGGTGCCTCAACCCCCGCCCAAGCTGCACTCGCCCAAGAACACCCTGCGCAAAGGCCCCCACCAGAACAATGCCGAGACGCTCTTTCAGTTCCAGACCGACGCCGCCTACAACGGCAGAGATAACTATCGCGGCAGAGACAACTTCGGCACGCTGCGCTCGCATCAGGTAAACGGAAGAGAATATTTATGACTGGAGTTTTAGGGCGGATTTATGCACAACGCTTTTTCATTAATTTGTTGTTTTCTTTCACTGTCATTAGACTATATTTTTCTTCAAGGATCTTGATACCTTTATGCACGACCGTGATTTCTATAGTAGTGGTTCTTCTCCGATTTGTCATACAAAAATATATATTCCTTTTTCAAATCGACTCTCACATTCTGATATTGGAAAAAGTATGGCAGATATTTCGATATTATTTCCCCAAGTTTTTGGTAAAAATCAAAATAAGACATTACCAAAAATTTACCGATATTATAAAAAAAATCTATAGTAAATCACTAATAAGCAAAAAAACAGCTTATAATGACTTTATATTGAATTCCGAAAATAAAAGTAGAGACACCTGGAGACTCATTAATTATGAACGTAATAAGACGAACAATCATAACAAAATCGCATGTGATATAACACCCGAAGAATTTATTGAATACTTTTCATCAGCTGCAGAAAAAATAATGGAGCAGTTACCCGAATTAACCCGATCAGCTACAGAATATTTGAAATACCTATGTAGAGTACCAACATTTTTTCTTGACGTAGAAGTGTCGGACGCAATTAATCAACTGAAACGTACTAACTGTTTGGACGTCCACAACTTAAACAGTAAAATAAGGAAATAAAATATCATGTTGTTGCTCTCTGTTTCGAGAAACGTATCTTCCCCAGTATATTGAAACAAACGAAGCTCATTACTGTTTTCAAAAAAGGTGATATCGACTTGGCTGAAAATTACCGGGCAATCTCGATCATTCCTATAATTGGCAAAATTTTTGAAATTATAATTAAAAAACGACTTTCAACTTTTTTGAATACATGGAAATCAGTTTGGTTTCAGACAAAACCGAGGTACATTACAAGCTGTAATTAGATTGGTGGGAGACATAGTTGAGAGCCTTGAATTGGGAGAATGCACAACTGCAACCCTTTGTGATCTCAGCAAGGCCTTTGATTGTGTCTCACATGAAATCTTACTGAACAAACTCGAATACTATATGTATATCCTCACAAAAACAAATCCATTACAGAGTACCACAGGGTTCGGTTCTTGGGCCGCTTTTATTTATCATCTATGTTAATGATATATTTGTGAATATGAATCCTTCGAGGTGCATATTATATGCATATGACGCCACAATAAATCATTCTGACAAAGATATCTATAACCTTGGCATAAAAGATGACACAGCACTTGTCAATATTTACTTCATTTGTCGTTTGAAGATGAGAATTCGTATGCATAAATGGTGAAAAGTTAATATTGAGTTCCAACATCTTTAGTGAAAACAATAGTGATCGAGAAATTACAGATAAATGAAAAAGCGGTGTGCATAAATCCACCTTTAGGTTGTCTTCGATGGTTTCACTTACGTTAAATGGCTGAGTTATACACTCCACAATAAACAACATTTGTACTTATATAGTGGGCTTATTTCAGACTTTCAATCGAATGTACCAACTCAATCTACATTTCTGGAGTTTCTATTGGGGTGATCGGTGGGAGGGGGAAGATATTTTCTGAAATGTGCTACTCTCAATAGATTAAAAAGAAATATAAATCGATGATAAAGAAATGTTGATAATATTATAGAAAATTTGCTCTTGAGATTCGAAAGATATAATCAGAAACTTGACTCTATTTGCTAGATACAGAAGATATAATGAATGGCTATAATTTTGAACTAACTCTCTTATATAGTAGCAAATGTCACTTAACCTGTAAACAACATCACTCAGCGGTGAAAAAATCAATCAGTACGGTATCTTCATCCGATAAGAATAGATAAACACATTGTTATAATTTCCCTATTTTTTGTTGGTTCCTCCGAATATCTTATGTAGGATGAGTACTTAGTAGAGTTACTCCAAATATATTGATTGATTGCCATGAAATAAGATTGGCCTCCCTGCAGATCATTTGGATATTATTTTAATAATTTCAAAATATTTGAGGAAGATCCTAGACTAGCAGTTCCCCTTCTCAATTGATCTGAGAAATTGTTACAAAACGCGATACCATTATATTTCTTATAAAATGAAAAATTTCAGGCTGTTTTCTTCTAGTCTCAGGGTGGGTACTTGGTATTATCATTATATGTTTGAATAAATACCTGAACAGTATCTATTCGGAGTGAAACAAATGATGCAATAAAGTATAAAGGATGTATGTTTTGTATGAAAATATAGGGGAAATATAAATTTCAACACTTGAACTTGAAATGGGCATGAACATGTTTATTTTTGGATTATTTGTATCAATATCGAATGGTAGTGAACTAATTTATGAATTAATTGATTAGGTCGCCGTTCCAGAAGAACGTCGTCAAAACTGCAAAATATCTAATTTCAAAAGGGCAATCGAGGAAATATCTATTGATTTTGACAAAAAACCTTCACCCTAGATTATTCATAAACAGTGGTTATTATGTAACCATAATAATCTGAGTGAAAAAAATCCAAATATATAGATGTTCTTCCGAAACGGCGAAAGTACTGTTGTAGTTACTTACATAACAAAAAAACTGAAGTACTTACTCAAATGAACTTTTAAAGCCAATAACATTTTTTTGTTCTCAAGTTATATCAGTCTTGGGGTTTCAGGCACCCCTAAGTTCCATTCAGGTAATTACTCAACTAATTCTATAACCTTCTAACTCTCTGTCTTTCCTCTGTGAGTAGTTTTGAACTAAAGTAATATCGAATCAAAAAGATGTATGGAATGTGATACAGCTCAACATAGTATATAGTTATATCCTTCATACCTTATAAGTCTGGGAAAATAGTGTTTACAATATCCTTGATGTGAAATATTTAAAATTTTTAAGAACAAGTGGTAGGATAAAGGTTTTATTTCCAGGACTTATTTCATACCTACCTGTAACATTTGATTTCATAGTGCGTCGCATAATTCTCAATTTTCGAAAGAAATATATAATATATTCTATTCAGACCCAGGTCAAGAATATCGAATCTTGATATTACTGATAGTTTTTTATGGAGCCATCAGTGATAATATTATACACAGAGTGTTTCGAAATTTGACCGACAACGCTCCATAGTCTACACCATAGATCTTATTGCTTCCGGTATCCAGGTTACTTGTTTTGTAGGTCCGGGGGGGTTGAAAGTACTAGGACATTGATTGATCGTTTTCATTTTTGTCCATACATGTGTTGTACCACGTGATCATGTAGTACCTACTTTCTTGCAGACCCCTCTAGACCTAAAAATTACTACAGGATGCCGGATCTAGCGTAAGCAATAAGATCTATGGTCTACTTTCTACAGTACTGAGTATTATGTATCTATACTCAGTAGGTACTGTGGAGTACCAGACTGAAATCAGTGAATAACTAATTGCGACGCAATATGAAGGAAATATGTGTCTGTAGTTGTACCTATTGCATGTTTCAAGTTCATTGTGTATATACAAGATCCTGAAATGATAAAAATACACAATGACTTAAATGCTATATAAAAACGGTCCCCTCTTGCATGTAGGGAATATCTACCTCAAAAATTAAAAGTACCTAATTATCCGACCATATTTGAGATGAAAAGGTTCCTGATGTCTTGAAATATGAACTTATTTTCATAAATTAGGTATCACGATATACCCAAGTTGAATATTATCAAAAACATTATCAAAATTTCAATTTCAATAAAGATCATTATCAGACGTAATTTGACATTATTCATACTTCATTTTTTCCAATTGTTTCAATCTGTAAGACATATCTATATTCAAAATAAGAAAATTTGAATAATTTTTCATTGAACTTCACTTCAAATCAATGAATTTTAAATCAAAATAAACAACGAAGAATGTAAAATAACAAATAAATTTATAGTATTATTGCTATTCTGAGAATAATTGATGGAGAATTCACGTACTCCACCGGACTTGTATTTTTATGAATTCTGGCACTAGGAAGGTAGTCATATTATTGTGTTTAAAAGATAATTAACATCATTTACTCTGTTGTGTATGATTTTCTTAGTTGAATTGTGTTCGTATCTTAACATTAAATTCCAATTATGTTTGAATGTCACTCATTCCAATAATGCTTCGCTTCACATCACTTTTTTAATAGGACTTACTGAATCAAAATGATTCCACCTTATTTTCGAACTGTGTGAAAAGGACCAAAATCAAATGTATTTTTATTGCTAGTAACCCAGGAAATTGCCTTATTTATAATTTGTAAATTAAGTAAATGGAACACCATTCTATAAAAATATCTGGGGTGTTGCATTCAAAATAACAAAGATGTGAAGAAAATTGGAAAGGCTAGCAATATCATCATTACGATTTTCTAATTTACCAGGTGGAATAGCCCCCAGGTCCACTAAATTTTATTGAAATCACATAATATGTCGTTTCAGAGGAGTTTATGGGTTTCCATCCTTCACCGCTCATAATAAATCTCAGCAGAAGATATTCAGAATAAATTTTAAAATATATCGCTTAGAGGTTTGACTAAATGGAGCACCAGGAACTGTTGCAGTAAACATAATCAGGGTATTGTATTGAAAAAACAAAGTTTCACTACTCAGAAAAATTGGAAAATCTGGCAACATTTTCAGTGCGATTTTTGAATCCGCCAGATCAAATAGCCCCCACCAGGTGATTTCATTGGAATTACATCTGACGTTTCGGAGGTAATTTTCAAAGAGAAGATATTCAGAAAAAAATGTCATTTTAAGGTACCTATAACTATATAGATGTGTCCCCAGAAATCGAATGCAGTAAAAATAAACAGGGTATTGTATTCGAAAAAGCAAAGGTTTGATACGCATAACAAAATCAAAAAATATGGTAACAAATCGTCGATACGTTTTTTTTTAATTCGCCAGTCACCAAGAGATAGATTTATCACTTAATATTAGAAAATTATCACTTAGGACAAATGAGGTATGAAAATATAAAACATTTTATTTCCCACTTGGGAAATTGGTTTTCAGTGGGTTTTAAAAGAGGATTGTTTTTAATAAAAATTGAACACCTTTATTTCAAAATCATTTTGAGGTTAGGATCAAATTTGAAAATAGAAACAATTTGGTTGCCGCTATTTCGGATCATAACCAATCTTATAGGAACGCATATACAGGGTGCCCGTTTTTCGAGCTTAAACATGGGGATCTCAGTTATTATAAGATACGAGGTCGGTTAAATTGGGTCAAAGTTGCGCATGTTCATGCTGATCAATTATGTGAAAGAAGATTTCATGTATCTCTTTTCGTTTTTGAAATATTGAAAAAAATACGGAGATTTGTAGTTTTCGTTTTTATTTTTTCAATTTTTTCGTCTTTGGTCATGAATGCCCAGCACGCTGTGACAAATTTATGCGGCAGTAGGTCTAGAAAAAGTTCTAAATTCAATATCGCCGAGAATAACCTTGAACGTAATATTCCGAACAATTCACGTGGTGATTCCGATTCCATTTCAGTTAGATATAGGAATAAATGATAATATTGCTGCAAGTACTAACGCTAGGTTTTTCGGAGTTGATTTCAACAATTCATGTGCACAAAATTTCTGCTATCTTCCTAATCAAAGGAAATAGTCTCAAATGTTAAGTAATGTTATATAAATAATTCAATATTATGTACCAAATATCGAGTTATAAATGTTGAATGATGAAAAGTGTTTACAAATCCATCTTAAGACTTTTTTCTATTACTGAACCTTTGTCGTTCTTAATGGAAACCTAGTAGGCGGGTCTGTTCACTCTAGTCCCAAACGTCTGTCAAGATGAGGTTGCTACTAGTAATCGTTCGATGCTCATTTGTTTGGATGTTTTCTCTGTCAGCGACCCAATTTTAGAATGAAATCATGTTATTTCTTTAACTTTAGCACATATTATGTATCTATCCCAATCTGTTTTAAGGAACAATAATACTGCATTCCAATGAGAAGAAAATCATTTTGAAGGTACTCACGTACTTTGACCTCCTGAACAAGAATCCGAAGTCAAAACGCTTGTTTCGTAAATACACCATTTGACGTCTCTAAAAACGAAATTCGTCCTTATTTTGACTAAAACACCACACACGTTTACATTTACGTTTTCGATGAGTTTTGAAGGGCGATTTTTTCAAATATACTAGTTTTTTGCTGATAATTTTTGAAAACAAGTGAATGCGAGTGTGTGTGGTGTTTTATCAGAAAGGATGACTAATTTTTTTATGTTTTCGTGTTTTCGATAGCAGTAATTTGATGGTGTATTTCCATGGAGCCCATATCTCCGAAAGGAGTGCCTCGTTTTGACTTCAGATTCGTGTACAGGAGGCCAAAATACCTTATTGGTACCAACCTCTCAACTTATTGGAGTGCGGTATGGAATATGCGTGGAGCAAATATACAACTCGACGTAGTGATAAGAATTGTACTAAAAATATACAACTCGACGTAGTGATAAGAATTGTACTAAATATCGTGCCAATACTTTCACTTGCCTCGTATTTTAGTTTATCAACACGTTCTTGCTACTTTGTGACATTACACATGTTTTTACCGTCAGTGACTTACATTGTTTTTTTCTGTTTCCTGATTTTCTGGTTAATGAATCAATGATATCGAACTAGAACAGGAGCTTCCTTGTGCTAAAAGGAGCGCGTAATTCAAAATGTATATAAAAACGTTAGGATATGCCCAGTATGATACTTCAAGCTCAAAATGGTTTATGGTTATTATCATAAGATGTCATACAGAAAAATTAACGTAATTTTTTCCAGTAAACGAGATCGACAATGAATAAACTCTCATTTGCGAAACCAAAATCGGGCACAGAGCCACAGATTAGTGAACCTTACAGATGAGACACTCTGCCCATTTTGTTTGATGTACCGACATCCGTTTTCATTGACCTCGGACCTTCAAATTTTGCGCATGGCAGTTGCCGGATAGTCGTTGTCGCCGCTGAAACTACTGATGTGCAATGTTGCCATTTTATTGGTAATGCATAATCAACACCAATATAAAATATCTGTGATAAAAGGTCACTTCTGAGTGATTTATCATGAACAAGTTGTTATGAGAAATTAGTGTCCATTAGGAATAAGATGGATTTTGTATGAATTTTACGATGAAAATGGAATATTTTGAATTTAGCCCATTCATAAATAAAATACGAATCAAATATCTAATAAATGATTAAAATCTAAATTCCTCAACTTAAAATGTGATATAGCAGTATAGTTATAGCAAAAATGGTGATATTCTCATCAAAAGTTTGATCGAAGTCAATAATATCACTCAATAAAAGTACTCACACTTTTTCGTCCTTTGTAAAACAATGTAATTCGATATTTCTTGACTTATTTGATGATTTGCAATCTTTATATAGGTACACAGTAATATGATTACCAATAAACATAAACATATACATTATTGTAACTGATTCACATTCCAGATAATGAAGGTGTATATACCTATATGATACAGGTTGTTTAATTTGTGCTGTGATGATCCTCGAAATCTTCATTTCTTCTCCTTTTGAATAATAGTTTTTGGAAAATATATTGTACATTGTAAGAACATAAACCCATCCAAAATACTGGGATCGTGAATCGTGTAAAACGAAAACATTTGTAACATAATCAACGAAACGATGTAAACAAAACACGCGATCAATATTTTAGCGCCTGCGCATATTTATGACTGGACCTTCAAATTTTGCGCTTTCGACATCTCTCTTAATTTATTCGCTCTGTCTGACTGACTCATCAGTAAGGTTTTCTAATCAGTGACAGGACGTTCGACGAATACCTCGCGCCCTAACCGCGTTCGTCATCAGTTGTTGCAGGGCGAGAACAACTACCGTCGCGGCGGCGGCAACGGCGGCGACGGTTTCGCGACCACGCGCAGCGTCAAGAAGGTCTACCTCTGAGATAGCGGCGGCGAGGAGGGCGTGGCCCCGGTCTGCGGGGGGCGAAGCCTGGGCAGGCAGCGTGCCGCCCACCACGCCCAGCGTTCGACGTCGACCGGTCACAGCGCCCTGCCCACCAGCAGCGGTTCGTCGAGCTCCCCCTCGCCGCCCTCCTCGTCCCCATCGCCCACGCCCCCCAACACTGCCTCCTACATCTACAGGGCGTAGCTGAACTACGAGGTACTCGGCGATCGTTCGTAGACTGCGGTCTCGTGGTTTTCTGGCGGAGAAGTTTTTCGACGCGCGGGTGAATTCTCGAGGAATCCATTTGTTGGAGGATGGGAAGCTTTTTTTGTAGAATTCAATTGTTACAATGCCGTGATCTGTCATTTTCATCAGAGATCAAAACTTCGTCTATCTACAGATATAGAAGTTATGAAACTGGTGAAGTCCTGTTAGTTGAGTTCCATTTATTTCTCTACTCAGAAAGATACGGGAATTTTTTCTATGATAGCATATTTTTTTGATATATTTTTCAGTCCCTGCATTTTTCGAACCGATGTGAGTTCTGTTATACATAATTGCAGTCTTATAGATTGATATAATTTTATTTGGGAGACTGCTTTTGCTCTGGAATTCCATGTCATTTATCCCATACTATCGAACATAACTCTGTGGTAGAATCTTGACTCATATCTAAGGATGTAGTTTGCCAATTCTTCATCATTCTCCTTGTCAAATTGGTCGTTCCAAAACGACCAAAACCTTTCTCCACTCCACCACATGAATATATTTTTTCGCTAAACTCTTCCAGGTTATGTGGCATGGAGTATGTGAAACTTTTTCAAGCTTTCAAATATTCCCTTTCATTGTTTGTTATATTTAGTTACCATAGCTCGATACATATTAGCTTCACTGCAGGTCTACCTTTTATAATTTTTAAACCATACTGCAAAGAATTAAGCACATTGAAATTTAAATTCTAGTAGAATCAGTGAGAATTAGCCGATAGTGATATCTTTGTTTTTGAGAATTCAAGTCTTGAAATATGAGAGTGCAATTTGATGTTGAGCGATATAATCCGTTAAACATTATTGAAACTCTTCAAGGTAGGTAGCTAGACGATTGTTTTGATCACCATCAAATGTATTTTTGATTTGTCTTGAAGTTTTCCCGCGAATCGAAAAAATTAAAAATCGTGAAAATATATTCCCTACATTGAAATTGAAAGTAGTATTATAAAAAAGCAAAAAACCCAAAAATTTAGAGAGTGCGATCTAGTGTAGCATGTTGGGCAGTGTTCTAGACACTTATCGTTAGACTTGTTTAAGTATTCATGATTAATAAGTGCTTCTTATGGATGTGTTAGATAAGAATGTCCGTATGGGAATAGATCGTTATAATTTAGCAAACCATTGTGATTAGATTGTATAATATTCTTTAGGCATAACATTGTTTCAACTTCTTGTAATAGTCTAGTGAATGAATTTGTCTAACACTTCTGAATTTTGACTGTGGGCTGAAAAGATTAATAGGGTTCTAATCATGTGTAAATGTTGTCAATACTTCAAATTTTCAAACCTATAAAACCCTTCCAACTTTCAACATGATATAATGATATTTTATGCCAATGTTAGACTCTTCTGAAGAATAGATTTACTAGACTATATATCTTTGTTATCGATAATCTCCATATTTTATATCTAACGCGTATTCGTCAATTCGTGACGTAGTCGATATTTTTTTATTCTAAAAATAAAAATTCAAGTCACGAATTGTTGTTCCGGCTTATTTCTCGATTTAGTTGCTTCCCTTAAAGCATCTATAGTAATATAATGTATATAAGACTGATAAACAATGATACTCTGTGTCCAAGAATAGTAACCAAAATGCTGATTCAATTTATTCTTTATTGCATTTCCATATAGTACAAAACACATTTCCTTTAGATGTTTGAACTTCATATTTCATATACCTCAGTCCTTTATTGCTGTCTGATTTATATGGTAGTCGAAATGCTTTGTCAGAATGCATAGACGAATTATCATATTTCAATCAGATCACATTTATATCAAATGCTTTGTCAGAATGCATAGACGAATTATCATATTTCAATCAGATCACATTTATATCAAATAATAACATCGGATTATGAGGAACCTATAGTTTGTTTTCTGACCTTATTTCTAGTAACCCAATACTTTTTCAAACAGAACTATTCAAGCTGAACATATCTAGCCTCTTCCATAGCACAGTGTAGACAAACTGTTCACTCTGTGTCCATAGATACAAACCATATCTGAAATATTTCGAATATGAAATTTGAACATCCGGAAAATGACTTCCCTCTGTATGGCTTATGATTTGTTAAACATTAGTCTTGGTTTTTATTTGTGTGGTGTATAACAAATCAGCAATACGTCAATTATTTGGTGCTCGACACCTGCGCACCTATACATTATTATATTTATTTCAATTGTTAATTTATGTTATTCATATTATTATTGTTGCTCAAAGTTTCGATTAGTTATTTGAATAAGAGTTTTCTGACTAGTTTATGTGAGCTATTTCTACGTATAAACCAGTAAAGTACCTACTATTTTTGCAAATATAATATGTGAATGAAAAAATAACATGATTTCTCTTTTATGCTGTGAATTATGAAGTTTCATAATTTTGTCGTCAGATATGTATTTCCTCCAACCACATTAGCATATGGAGTGATAATAAATTGAAAAAACATCTCGTCGGGCTGATATTGATTCATTAAGGTTGTAAGATGATTCCAATGATGTTCACTACTGTGCATATTTCCATAACGTTGTATAAAGTTGTAGATACATTTTTAATGACATACCTAGTTTACCTAGTCAAGATCATACATTTACTGAAAAAATTCTTATATATCTTTTTGGATTTGGCACTCGAAGATTTTGCAGAATTTTTAGGTTTAGAACAGTGTTGTGATATAATCGGAATTGGACTCAAGTTAATTAGTTTTTTCATTCGTATTAGACGTCTGATAAAAACATGATATCTACTGTTTTTTTTCAATCTTTCGTTCAAGTTTTTATAAGTCACTTCTATTGAATGTGGAAATAGTGCAGATATGCTGTTATTGATGGAAATTATCTATTTTAATTTTGAATTTTATTTATAACTTGAGTCTGATATCGAGGAGTTTTTATATAACATTATGTCATGTAAGAATATATTGATTCTTAAGGTTAAACTACCGACTTTCAGTTTTGTTGAGAACTCTAGATATTCGTTTAATGTAAAGTGATTACTAATATAGATTTATCAGTAACTTGCTTCTTCCTAATGGGATTTTGCCCGACCCATCTAAAACGCAGGCATTATTCATCAATAGCTTGTGAGGCTAATGCCAGTTTTTAAAATATTTAAAGAAAAAGTTTAATAACAATATAGGTATAGGTATAGAATATAAGTATTCGCAAAATAAGTGTAACGCAGATATTGTACTGATTCCAGAGAAACAGAGCTGGATGTTCGCCTAAGAAGCCTTTAGTATATAAATAAAGTTATTTTATAAGGAAATGGTTTGAGAAATTATCGAATTATGCATCTACCCGATGTTGATTCTAGAACACAAACATATATTTCGCTCATATTTTTTCATTTCAACTCTCACGCAGATGGAATATCAATTATTCAAAAGAGACAATTAATATTATCTAATATTTTATCGAATATTGAACTCTTTCGATGATATATCTGAAAATCAAAAATGACCCCCCCAAGCCCGAATCTTTGGAACTCCATTGAATTCAACTTGAAGATGAACTTTATATTTCATTATTATAGTCATAGAGGCATCTCCATGTTCTTTGGATTTTATTCAAGTTTGGATAAAAATTCCTGAAAAATAATATTTCTTTCTGTAAAAGCTTTCAGAAAAGGGCGGGTCACTGAGGAAAGGAAAAAATAACGTTGACTAAACTGCTATTGGTTCTAAGGTCAGTCAGTTGTTATGTACCTGACAAAACAAGCGTGTATGTATTCGTTCATTGAGCATTCATCAATTTCGATAACTTTCGTTGTTGGTTTGGCATATTCAAATTTTCCAATTTGGTGCGTCACCACCAATAAAGAAACAATATGTTTGCCAGAATTGACGACATTTCGTAACTTCTCTTTATAAGAATCCTAGGTCAAATTATTCTTTTCAACGTTTAGGATTTCATATAGGATGCGTGAATACCAACCAATATGTCAGTCCCTTATTTCATTATAAAGTATAAGTGAAACTCCGGAATGTGATGAATAATTTGAGTTTCTCAAGTCACTGTCTATATTAATATCGTTACATCATAAATCGAGTTAAATATAAAACATTCCATTCTCATACAAAATGTGAGTTATATTTCTTGATATTGTACGAGAGTTGTGTCGATACATCTTTTTAGAAGTCATTAAATTTAAATTTGATCAACAATTCTAAATACATAGATTGAAAGTGCTGCGATTGCTAGTTGTAATTATAATATATAAGCCTCTCGCAGATGTACTATATATAATATAATTATTATTCGCACTTGGTCCAGAGGCGATTTTTATCATATTGTTTGTATAGATGATGCCGACTTATAGTTTCACTTCTGAGAAGTGAGAGCATATATAGGTATGTAGATTTTATGTAATTTCTTTGTAAAATTTGTAAAAATATATCGGTCTGGATGAAGTGTTCTCCCAAATATTTAATGATATTGAATTTAGACAACACAATGTATTCTTTGAATAGAAATAAATTATATCTAATTAAATATATGTTCTATAATTATTATTCTCCAGTGCCTACAGGAATATATATTTTGTACCAATGAATTCACAATGGTTCTGTATTCTGGGATAATAGTCATAGAGGAAGATGACCATACAGGATGTCCTAGGTTTATCTCAGTAGAATTTGGTGTTTCATGACGATCGTCAAGTTCCGACTTAATTCCTAGTTCCGCCAATCGTTTTCTTTGGATTTGAGGAAATAAAAGAATTGTAGAAGCATGAACCTTGTGATACACTAGCACGAATGGTCTTGTCCCGCATAGTTGAACTTCCACTTGAAACATTTATCAAGATGATTCTTCATTGTAAAGATACTATTCGTTTCCGGACACTAAACTAATGTAGCTGTCCAAATTGGTAGGAAACACAGATTTCTAGAAGAGTTAGAAGAAAACTAACCTACATGTCACGAGCTCGATTTTCATGAGAAATCAATTTCCGAAAACCGCACGTCGATATCTTGAACGGTTTCAAAGATAGAGGGTGGTTTTGATTATTGTGCATTTTTAACCCACCCCGTGACTTATTTATTTAAGAGGGGGTTAACCTTTGCAAACATGTCAGAGTATATTTGCGGTGTAAAGGGGGAAGTAAAAATCCTGAGCGAAAGGCGCGGAGACCAATGTCGAACAAAAAACGATTGCTTAGCGCTGTTGGCGTCTCACTCCAACTCACTGTCGCGTAAAGGTGAGTTCCCAATGTAGCCTTTTTGCTTATCGCGTCATGCACTCTGATTGGTGAAGCGGAATTCAAAATTGCTGTGCTGCTTTTTGTTTATTCTGATTGTTCCTAATGAAAGAATTGAGTGCAGTTGAATAAATGAAATGATGGAGGCCATAATAAAACAAAAGCGAAGAAAATTATTAGTTTATTCCCAAGGAAGACGTAGAAGACAGAGTAAAATATGTTCATGTTGGGTTATATGCTGCCTAATCCACAATAATACTGCACTTATTTGAAAACCTCATGCTCTGGTTCCTCCATTTCAGTTGAATGAATAATCTAACCAATGCCAGCAGCGATCAGCGACGCAAGAAAGTTGAAAATATTCAACTTTGTCGCTTCAATATTATCTAAATTCCGCTTCACCAATCAGAGTGCATGACGCGCGACGCGAGAAGCAAAAACGCTGCATTGGAAACTCACCATAAGATTCGTAGTAAATTTGGCCTTGCCAGGTCGGCCAAGTCCATGGGGCAAGGATGCCAAGTCTGCTGCCGTCGGCCGTTACAAATTACAATTATTCTCAGAATAGTCCTTCGACTTTTCATCAGAATATTTTGCACTGTGTTATCTAAGAATGTCCATTATTTTTCATCATAATGAATATTTTGCGAATGATGAATATGGATAGGTAAAACAATAAATACAGACGAAAAAAACCGCTGCAAAAATGCTGTTTATGGAAAAACTATTGAAATTTTTATACATAACAAATGATTGTATGGTATGAATGAATGACATTTTTCAAAGTATTCAGTATGCTTACTGAACTTGAAAACACGAAAACTCACATGATATATTTGAAAACAAAATTTACACATAACAATTGATTGTCCTATTATATTTTGACCCTTACCTACCAGCTTCAAATATCTTTCGGCACAAATGTGTTTTTTTAAATGGAACACCCAAATATACATAGTATATGCTAACGTTCCCTCAAGCCGTTTTTCGCACTTATTAAGATTTCAATATTGAATCAAGATAAGTTTATCGTTTTTTTATCTGATATGTACCGTATTTCCTTCTAATTTTGAGTATCAGAAGTCCACTTGGATTTTATCGTCTGGTTTCCATGGTATATAGCATCCAAGGAAGTGACAAAAAATAGTACTGATGAAACACTACAAATTTTATATTCAATGTTTTTTTCCACTCGAGCCCGTAGGCAGTAGTCCAAATATAAGAGGTACAGGGTGGCTGATGGAATTCGAGCCTTTTTCTTCCCTACAAGATAGCGTTTTAGAATTTGAAATTCGACGTTTTGTCTTCTAGAAACCATCATCAACTTATTTTATTTAAATGCGGACCTGGACTTTTCATTCCATTTAATGTTACCTTCGGCATAGATTTAGCCCAAACAGTATGAACTATGAACCATCACAAATTTTGATTTTCGAATGTTTCGATGACAAAAACTGTCAGTTTATCTATATTTTTCAAATATATAATGCAATTACTGAAAATTTAAAAAAAACGGCCTTTATCTTCGAGATGAAAAGTCACAACCACTCGTCAAAGTTTTCCAATTCAGAAAAACGTGATATGGTCTGAATTTATCAAAGTGTTTAATAGAAACTCGCTAATGAAACATTTCCCAATCATATATGGCATAAGAAAATATGATCATGTCTCGCACAAATTGAATGAGTTGAAATGGCTTTCAATGAGAGAAAGATTCAAGTTCAAAGCCTTGTGTCTGTTTCACAAAATTCTATTGTCCAAACCCAACTTATCTCCATGAGAAAATAATGTTCAGAGATGATATCCACAATATTAACATCTGGAACAAAAATCTGCTTACATGTCCGGCACACAGAACCTCCCTCTTCGAAAGAAGCTTTCAGTTTGATGTGTATAAATTATACAATGCGATACCTCCTGAATTCAAACAATATAATGTAATTATATTCAAAAAATCACTCAAAACATATTTACTGAATAATTCCCTCTAATTAAACTCATCTCCTTTTTTTTCTTCTTGTATCATCTTTTTGAATGTGATCAAACAGTTGATTGTTAAATAAGGAAATAATTAGTGATCTGAAAAGTTTAGGTTTTTTTTTTAGAGGTGGTTGAAATCCTTTATGGACATCATATGGGTCAAATTCCCCATATGATAGTGTGGGACTCCCTGATCTCAGCCAGGTCTACCCACTAAAAACTCCACCCCCTTCGTAGGCTCGTCTGACCGAAGTCTCCGATGACACTTAGGCCTAATGGCCCATTGTATCTCGCCTATTTATCATCATTGTACCCACTTTATTATCTCAGTGCCTTGTACAAGTTTGTACAAGTCCTTCACTGGATGTGAGTTGTATATTTCTGGTTCGCCAACTGGTTGCCCAATAATTGTCTGCCTTCTGCGATCCAATGCCTCGCATTTGCATAGTATATGTGATACTGTTTCTGGTTCCTTTCCGCATAGCCTGTAATTTGGGTCACCATTATACAGTCCCATTCTGGTAAGGTGCTCCTTGACTGGGGCGTGGCCGGTCATGAGTCCTATAACAGTTTTTATCTGCTCTCTGTTCATGTTTAGCAGATCTGCAGTTCGTCTGTGGCATGGTTCCTTGATGTATTGTTTCCCATGTATATTTCCTGGAATGTTTTTCCAGTAGTTCTTATGTTTTTCCCGAATCCAGTCTGTTACAGACGCTCGTGCTGCACGCTTCGGTACTCCTAGAATCTGTCCTGGTTCTGGTTCATTATCTGACCCTCTTCTTGCAAGTTCGTCAGCTTTCTCATTGCCAGCAATCCCCTGATGTCCTGGAACCCAGGTGAGTTTGACACTGTTCCGGTCTGCCAGCGTTTTCAGTTCCTTCTTGCAATCAAATACCAGTCGCGACGTCACTTCCTTGCTTATAATTGCCTTGAGTGCCGCTTGACTGTCTGACATTATTTGGATCTGCTCATGTTCTATAGCTCTCCTGTTATTCTCCTCTGCGCATCGGAGAATTGCATATACTTCTGTTTGAAAAACGGAGGTGTGTTTTCCCAGTGAATAGCTGAGCTTGGTCTCCGGGTTTTTCGAGAATACTCCTGCTCCTGACCCATCTGTGGTCTTTGATCCGTCTGTATACCAGATCTTTCCCTGCAGTATGGTGCTGAGTTCTATATTACTCCATTCAGTTCTATCTGGTATGGATACCCTGAATGGGTTATTGAATGTATATCGTTTGGGAATGTGATCTGTTCTCATATCAAGTGTGTCCCTGTTCACCGTTCTTACGATATTCATGTGCCCTGTTCCTATGTTAAGATCGTCCAGTGTATTTTGTAGTCTGAAGGCACCAAGCCTCGCCTCCCCCTGTATCATTAGGTGAAGGGGAGGGAGTAGTGTCTCCATGGCTGCAGTAGGCGTTGATTTCATAGCCCCTGTGGTTCCCAGACAGGCAAGCCTTTGTATCTTGCTCAGTCTTGTTATTGCTCCTCTTTGTAGTGTCTTAGGCCACCATACCAGTGAGGCATATGTTATGGAGGGCATTACCACCCTGTTGTATATCCAGTACAACATGTGTGGTTTCAGTCCCCATTTTTTTCCACAAGAGCGTCTGGCCACCATCAGTGATGTTACCACTTTTTTAGTGGTGTTTTCCAAGTGTTGTTGCCATGTCAGTTTCGAGTCTAATATCACTCCTAGATATTTAACCTCCTCTTTCAACTGTATCGTTTCTCCTCGAAGTTTTAAAGGACCAAGCCCTTCCAGTTTGCGTCTTCGGGTGAATGCTATTATGGCGACCTTGTGAGGGCTGATACTGAGCCCTTCCCGTTCCGTCCATATCATTACCAATTCCAGAGCCTCTCTCATTCGATCTCTGACGGTGGTATTGTATTTTCCTTGTACCAGTACTACTATATCGTCGGCATATCCAAGGACTCTATGTCCACTGTTATTTAGTGTCCTAAGTAGCCCATCCACAACCAGATTCCACAGTAGTGGGGATAGTACCCCCCCTGCGGGCATCCTCTGGTCGCTCTAGCCACTACAGTCTCTCCCATAACAGTGGTGTAAATCATTCTGTTTCTCAGCATTGAGTTTATCCAGGCCACACAGGGTTCCTCGATTCCTTTCTGTCTGAGAGCTCTAATTATAGAGTTTATAGAGGTGTTGTCGAAAGCTCCTTCTACGTATAAGAAAGCCGCTAATAGCACCTCTTTATTTTCCAGCGTGTTCTCCACCCTCTCGACCAGACGATGAGGTGCTGTGTCTGTTGAGCAGCCTGTAGGCATATTGGTCGCGGTGCAGTGGTCTTTCTACCAGTTTGCCGTCCCTCATATGCCTATCTACTAGCTTTTCCAGTGTCTTTAGTACAAAAGACATAAGACTGATTGGTCTGAGGGACTTTGCCGTTTCCTGTCCGATTTTCCCAGGTTTTGGTATGAAGCTTCTCCATATTTTTGGTATGTATCCGAGAGCCAGACTGCCTCTCAGTATTTTGCAAAGCCATCTGACCAGTGTTTCTGGTCCTTTCTGTAGCATTGCTGGGTAAATCCCGTCAAATCCTGGTGATTTAAAGGGTTCGAATGAGTGTATAGCCCACTCTATTTTGTCATAGGTCACCACTTCTTTTGCTATGTTCCAACTTTCCCTAGAACCCCTTGATAATGTTTCTAGTCCATTAACGTTCTCCACAGCAAGTGTCTGATCTATTTATTTGGGACCCAAGAAAGTGAAATAGTTCTTTTATTGTATCCTTTCCTGTGTATGTATATTCTCCTTTTTCATTTTTGAGGGAGTATATCGTGTTCTGTGTATCTTTGGAGAGTATCTTCTGTAGTCTGGCACATTCTTGAGTGCTTTCTATCTCCTCGCAGTACCTCCTCCAGGAGTCTCTCTTAGATTTATTTAGTGCTTTTTTATAACTGGTCAAGGTGTTCTTGTAGTCATCCCACCTTCCTGTTTTTTTGGCACTGTTGAAGTTTTTTCTAACCTTTCCTCAATCTTGCAAGTTCATGATTCCACCAGGGCACTTTCCTGGTAGCCTTCCTTGTGATTAGGGGACAGTTATTGTTGAACGCCAAAATGAGTGTGTCGTTAAATTGTTCCACCACCCCTTCTAGGTCCACGTTTGTACTTATCGTTCTTTGTGGTACCAGTAGATAGCGCTCTAGGTCTGCGTGATAGGCTTCCCAGTTCGTTTTCTGTGAGTTCCGATAAGTTTCTTTGATGACGTCACTCTTTATTTTGAAATTTATGTGTCTGTGATCAGAGCAACTTTCCTCATCAGACACATGCCATTCTGTAACAAAATTACTCACATGTGTAGAGGCTATTGTTACGTCGATTACCTCCTTCCTATTTCTCGTAATAAAGGTTGGTTTATTTCCTACATTCAATGTGTCCAAATTATTTGCCAGCATGAATTGCAGGAGTGATTCACCTCTTTGGTTGGTGTCGCTGCTTCCCCAAGTGGTGTGGTGTGCATTAGCATCGGCCCCGATGATCAGCTGCAGTCCTTTTATCCTGCATTCTTTCACTAGTTCTTCCACAGCTCTCGTATGTGGTGGCTCAGGATCATCAGAGGGAAAGTAGGCCGATCCGAGTACTATCTCCCTCGTCCCACTACCCTCCTTCATCCTTCCTTATCTTTATGGCCGTCAAGTCTCTCGAACAGAAGTTTGTTAACGGCAATATTTTTATATTTTTTTGTATTAGTATACAGGTCCGAGGGTTCTCTGTCGATCTGCTCTAAATAAGCTCTCCACATGTCCCCCCCAGACCCATTATTTTCCCGTGTCTAACCCACGGTTCCTGTATAAGGGCCGCATCAAATCCCCCCATGGCAACTGCAAGGACTGCCGAGGCCGCCTTACAGTGCTGGAGGTTCGTCTGAACGACCCTTATCCCCTTTATCTCTCCTCTTGGTCAGGGCCCTGAAGAGTACCTTTCCGAGCCTGTAACACGCTCGGAACTGTGCCCTCTCCAATGCCCTGAAGGAGACATCGTCCACGGAGAAGGCCAGGGTTTGTCCTGTTTCCCTCTCCATGTTTCTGCTCAACAGAGTCCATTCCTGCGTCCTCAGCTCCATGTTCTGGAGCTGCAGGCGCCGCCTGAACTCTGCTGGTTCTTCCCTCACCGACCCAGGGACGAAGACCAGCACCCTGAGGCGAACCGGGAGGTCCCTGAAGTTGACCACGGTCAACTCAGCCCCCTCCCACAATTGCCCAAGAGAGCCGATTGTCCCCCTGAGCCAGTCCCGGCTTCTTTCATTTGCACAGGTCACCGATAGGACCCCTGCGCTGAAGCCGCTCCTCTCGAATTGTGCTGCTCCTTCGCTCCCTGAAGGGGCCTCGAAGAGACCATCCACAATTGCGTTCTGAACCAGTTCTGCTTGTTCCTGGTTCAGTGTGATGTCTGGGTGGCGTCTGTCAATCACCGCCACCCGGATTCCTTGCGCCGCCTCACTATAAGTGCCAGTCGACACATTCGTGTTCCTGGCCCTTTTAGGAGTCGAGCTTTTGGGAGGGGTCTCGGAGTCAGAACGCGGTCTTTTGCTACCCCCGTCCTTGGTTCTTCCTGTCCCCTCTCTTTTTCTCCGTTCATCCTTTTTAGGCTGAACGGGTGGCTTTGCCGTCCACGTCCCGGCTGCCATTTCCTCTCTTTCAACAGCTTTCTGCGCTGTGCTCCAGAGAGTTTTTTCACGAGGTCAATCTTCTTGATTCCCTCGGTTATTTTACCAGTGTCCTTGTTAACTGCCGATTGCTCGGCAGGCCCTGCCACTGGTAAAGGGTTTGTGAGGTCGTCCACTCTCATGGATCCCTCCTCTGTGTGTTCACTGTCATCGGTCATTGCTGCCCTGACAGTGATGTTGCCCGAGTCTGAGTCGGAGTTATCCGATCCCTCCTCGGTTGGTTTATTTTTATTTCCTCTTTGGTCCATATTGTTCCCACGAGTATGGGGGATGGGGTTGGTCCAGCCCTGCGTTGCCCCCTGCACAGGGCTAAGGCTGGTTACTCCGGGATTTCGCCCTGTTTCCCGGAGGCTCCGTTCGCGACACCGTATTTATTCCCCACCCCCGGTGCCATTCATCCCTCGCCACGGATGCTCACAGCTTAGATTAGGGTCGCAAAAAGGAAAGGAAGAGTTGGCCAAGGGAGGCCGATAGGAAAGATGGAAGAAATTAGAAGAGTAGAGGATACCAACCAAGACTAGATGAAGTGTGGTGGTTATCCAGCGATACCTCCTGAATTCAAACAATATAATGTAATTATATTCAAAAAATCACTCAAAACATATTTACTGAATAATTCCCTCTAATTAAACTCAACTCCTTTTTTTTCTTCTTGTATCATCTTTTTGAATGTGATCAAACAGTTAAATAAGGAAATAATGAGTGATCTGAAAAGTTTAGGTATTAGATAGGCATAGGTTAAGTATGGGCAATATAAAAAAATTAACATAAAGTTTACTACAACAAGGGTCAAGTGGTAAAGCACCAATTATTGTACTTGGAGTGGAATATGGAAATAAAGACTTTTTTTTCTCTAAGGCATCGACTTCTGAGGTCATTAGCCTTTAAAGACATTTATTATTATTATTAATA
Source organism: Chrysomela aeneicollis (assembly GCA_029955515.1). Lineage (NCBI taxonomy): Eukaryota > Metazoa > Arthropoda > Insecta > Coleoptera > Chrysomelidae > Chrysomela > Chrysomela aeneicollis. The sequence continues at coordinate 4,964,546 of JARUHQ010000009.1, read as the reverse complement.
ATATATTATAAGAAAATGGTTTGAGAAATTATCGAATTATGCATCTACCCGATGTTGTTTCTAGAACACAAAAATATATTTCGCTCATATTTTTTCCCATCGATTTTCGATCCGTTCAAGTTATTCCACTCTGTATTTGATTTCTTGAAATTTCAGCTAAATGGTCACCTAAATTGATTTATTATCTATAGGGCAAGTTATGTGTGTATGTAGTTTTCCTTGATGTTTCTTCACTTTATTATTATTATATAAATATCGTATCAATGATGAGTTAAGTTTTTTTTATTTAACTATTTTTTTTAAATAATAATAATAATCCTAATAATAATCCTTTATTCCAAAAAGGCATCCTAATATACAAAATTATTTGAAATATGGATCGACAAAATCACATAACAAATTTTATTTTATAATAATCTAAACATTTGATTGAAAAAAATAATATATTCTGTACATAGTACAATTAATTTTGATGTGGATATTGCATCTTCAAATGAGAGATGAGTGCTTTTTTGAATGTCACAATGGAATGACTTTGTTTCATCTCGAGTGGAAGATTATTGTAGTCCAATAAACCTTTATGGAATAAAGAGTTCATGAATCGTGTATAGTTCAGGAGGGGTACATATAAATTAGTATTACCTCTAGTGGGATAATTATGAATTTGGTGGTGAAAAACTATAAATTGATCGAAATATGAGGGTGCATTGCCAGACAATATTTTGAAAATAAATAACATGGAAAAATAAAACAGGCAGTCTTTCACAGAAAGCCAATTCAGAACTTCAAGCATTGTTGTTGTAGTTGGTGTATATCTGTTACACCTTAGAATCAAACGCATGCCCCTATTCTGTAGCTTTTGTAATGCAGACAAACAATTTGCATCAAGCAGCGATAGTAAACTAGCACAGTAATCGAAATGGGGTTGAATGATTGATTTAAAATCTGTAATGAAAGTCTGAAACGGCAAGTAATTGTTTACACGCCATAAGAAAAATAATTTTTTAACAATTTTGTTGCGGACATACTGGAAATGTTTCTTCATATGTAGTCCACGATAAACCACAAGAATTTGAATTCCTCTACAATTTCAATTTTTTGATCATAAATATTTAAATTTATAGATGGTTTGTCAAATGCATTATGTTTATATTTTGTTGTAATTATCATTGCTTTTGTTTTATTTACATTGAGCTTGGGCTTATTGATGTTCAGGAATTCAGATATTCTAATCAATATATCATTAATTTTATTGATAGCTGTTTGCAAATCAGGTTCACTTACTGCAACTAGAGTATCATCTGCAAATAGGTTGATAAATTCACATCCATTAATGAAGTTGATATCATTAAGATATAGCACGAACAAAAGCGGGCCCAGTACACTCACATAATACTAGAATATTATGTATCATTGACTAATTATTTTGCGGTTGTGCACTAAACGTGTATGTTTTCTACGATGTGTAGCTAAGGAAAAAAATATGCGCAGTGGAGTAGATTGTGTGGATTGTTCTCGGTGACATAAACATTCGTAGAATCAAATTTTTGAAGTGACTTTTTTTGCTAGTTAACGCAAGTGCCCTACTGTCCTATCAATTTATTTCATGAAGAGTGAATCGTCGACACTCTATATTCTTATATATAACAAGTTGTTACTTTTTCATGCGCGCCACCACTCAAACCATTGACGTTACGTCCATGACTCGAACCCTTCAATAATATATATATTTCTCAATACGCATATTACACTTGTCTGATCAACCATAACGTTTCCTTAGTAATGTTAATAGGGAGAAATATAATACGCAGTATATTGATTGGCAAGAAATTCAATTATATATTCAATATTTCAATTACCTATTTACAAACACTAGTTGACACTATATGTTGGATCTATTTTCATGAGTTGCAATGTGGACAAATTCCCCATTTCTTGGTTGCCTATGGCCATCCAGCAAATCCCACCACTCGAAGACGGTGTCCCAAGCATCGTTTCCTACATCAATCCTTTTGGGTGCTGATGAAGTTGAGTCACAGGGTCCTGGTGATAGTACCCGATTCATTCGTCTTCCGCTGGTACTGTCTGGCTCTTCTGGTCGTCTTCTTGATCTCCTCGGTAAACTTGAGACTGCTTTTCGACTGGATGACGAATCAGCTTGACGTTTTGCTTCCATTCTATTAGTGATCCTTTTGTCTCGTTTGAAAGTTAATCTCCCGACTTCTCTATACTACCGTTCAGTTTGGTGTCTATCTAAAAACTGATTTTTCTACTATTCCACCTAATTATATAGTCGGGTACTAATTGATCCTACCCTTACACGCAATTATAATGCTAATAGCCATTAGCCTGGAACTCATAACCCTTGAATCCCATAATTATTATATGACCCCACCTATGGTCACAGACGATACCTAATCCCATGTTTAACAAACCCAGACATTCATCCCGAGAGTATATGAGGATAATTAATGAATGCAAATGCAGGTACATACTCCTATAACATAGGTACGAAAAGTGATACTTTGATGGATTTATAGTAGATTTCTTCACATTGAAAGCTGAATTTAGAAATTCATTTTCAATGATTTCATCAGAAATATAACATATGATATGCATGTAATGAAAGTCTAACCCTGCATTGATAAACCGGCCCTGATTGGTCGTTTTCTTTTTTGTCCATACATGTGTTGTACCACGTGATCATGTAGTTCCTATTTTCTTGCAGACCCTCTTGACCTAAAAATTACTACAGGACGCCAAATCTAGCGTAAGCAGTAAGATCTATGCTTCTAGTAGACGGTCAAAAAAAATCACCCTGTATAGTCCGATCCCTTAGCTTGCGTTTTGATTCCGCTAAGTTTGTTTCACGTCTTCGTTTTTAACATCATTCAGAGAAAACGTTTCACCTTTCAACTGTGTAGGTAGGAGAAGAACGGTGTCAATTGTAACAAGTGTCAATAATTGTAACATTGGAGATCATACCGCCATCTTACAAGATATGCTTGAAGTTTCACTACACGGCTGTTTCAATGTTTGATGATAACTTCCGTATTTATTTTTGATGTCACATCGGACAGAGCACATTTCAATGCACGGTTTGAAGTTTTTTTAGGTCGGTCAACTAGGGCAATGCGAATATGAATGTCTGGTGCTATCAAAAGTAACAATGCCGAAGGTGTCAATTGCATCGTGTTGTATCTTATATGTAGTGGATTTATAATGAGATCAAAGAAGATTAGAAAACAATCGGTGGGGCAGTGCAAAGAGAGGACCCACTATTCATGTGTCAATCATGATCCGCTGTTCATTCGAAAAAATCTGTGATTCTGACTGATTCTTCATAATATATGCTCACTTCTTGAGAAATCCATTCAGAAACTATGAATGTCATTTTTACACCGATGGAGATTGGAGATTAGATATTTTGTTTGGAAATAAATCTTAGTTTTTTAAAATTCTATTACCTGATGACTTGAGTGTCAATTGTACACTGCGAGTGTTACATTTCATACCCATGCGGTGTCAATAGTTACATGACGTATTGTGCCAAACAACTTCAAAATCATTTTTTTATCGAAATTTTAATCAGGTGATTCAAACTTCAGATACTTGGTTATACCGGGTGTCCCATTAAGCCTATCGACCGGATTTATCCCAGAAACTATTGGTCCCACAGTTTTAGGAAAAAAACTATCTTATGTAAAGCAGTCAAGAAAAATTCAACTAACCTTAGTAACAGATATACAGTGATCACTAACTGAAAACAATTACCTAGGAACTGCCTTCATAGACATCAAAGGAGCATATGACTCAGTAGATTTAGAAATACTCAAGAACAAACTAATTAATTTGCAAATTCCCCCAAGAATTGCACACATTTTAACCAATCCCTATTCAAATAGAAATATTTGGCTAAGAACACATAACAATGAAAAAATTGGACCTCGTATCCTTTCTTTTGGCCTTTTCCAGGGAGCTGTTCTCAGCCCTATACTTTTCAATCTATACACTTTGGACATACATAATATAATATCGAATGCTTCTATAATTCAATATGCCGATGATTTCTGCGTATATGTGGATGAAAAGAAACAGGAATTATGCAGAACTCGATTGGATAGGGCAGTTACTCAGTTCAGTAACTGGGTTGATACTAATGGATTCACTATATCGGAAGATAAGTCAACTTGTTCAATCTTCACAAGACACAATCTCGATAACCCTGACGGCACAGTTATGCTTGGTAATTTCAGTTTTCCACTTAGACTTCAAGTATCTTATCTCGGACTCATACTGGATAAAAAACTTACATGGAAACCTTATATTGAGGAGATTTCAAGAAAATGTAATAAATGATTGAATTTTCTACGATCCACTACACATGTCTGGTGGGGTGCTGACCCCAAAACAAGATTATTATTTTATAAAGTATATATAAGATCAATTTTGGATTATGGTTCAATTTTGTATGGTTCCGCTAGTGACAATTTACTCAGTAAACTGGATAAAATACAAAATTAAGCACTGAGGGTATGCATTGGAGCAATGTCATCTACTCCAATTGAGCCCTTACGAGTAGAGGCATTAGAACCGCCACTGTTAATAAGGCGGCAATTCCTGGCTGAAAAATTCTTACTAAAAACTTATATCAAATATTTCTCCACTACTGAACAGGTTAAGTAGACTAGCTATTCAAGATTTGACTGAGAAGTATTGGATACATAAAAGAAGTCCCCCACTTTGTAATGCATATCGAAAAACTTGTGGACACCATCAGGAATATATAACACAGGTACACCCGCAATATCCAATGATTACTTCGATCTATCAAGTCACAACCATACACTAATTCCCAAATATTCTGAAAATCCGGATATTGTTAGGTTCTTTCCTGGTTAGTTGTAGAATGAAGAGTAGACATGCACAATTGTTTTATTCTTACAAATGTTGATTATAGATTATATGATTTGGATTAATTTGATAACATGTTTATTCTATGCAAGTGCTAAAGTGAATCATTGAGAAAAGCTCGTCGACAGTTTCTTCGCAGCATCGTTGCTTCATCAGCGTTTTCTTGATGCATATTCCAGTGGCGTGGTTGTGGAACATAACATCTCTCCCTCCTTAAGATTAATCTATGCGGATGTGCATTGATTAATAGATCTTTTTTCTGGAAACTGACTTACGACCATGTACAGATTGATACGGGTTTCTGTAGGATCGTGTGTCTTCTTCTGGTATCGGCATGGCTTGAAGATGCGGAGTGGATGTTGTTCGATTGAATGGTTGTAGTTCATGTTCTTCGGGAGATGGAAAAGTCTTGTTATTTTCTCTCGTCTGGATGAAAACTTGGCTGTTTGTAATGGAGTGGTTATCGTAGGAAAATCGGATGGCTGAGTGTTCTCTCTTTCTTGGTAGAAATGGTCCTATGAATGGAATCCATCGGCAATTACAGCAATAACGACAACAGCAACAGCATATTGCCATAATAATTATCAGCATAATTGATACTGATAGAAGAATATTGAACATTGTGTGATGTTCTCCTAGAAATGGTTTATTGATTTCTTTCTGAAGTGTTTCGTCGAACATTTCTAGTTTGTGTTTCGCATGTCGAAGTTCATCTAGGTTGATGCTACTCAAATGAAGAGGATCCATGGTTATTTGCTTAATTTTCTGCATTTCATCTACACAACAATCGTCTGTGTCGATGTTTACTCGTGGAAAATAGTGAGTAAAATTTCTTGATTTATCAGATGATGCTACCAAAATTGAGGACATCGTGAAACATTTGCATTTCGGTTGAAGTTTCAGGTATCCTGATTCTTCAATTATCAGATCGGTGAATTTTTCTGGGCTGGATTCACAACTAATGGTTGCTGATACCGGGTTGGTAACTATAAATAGCCATTCGTTAGGAGAAAGCTTGTGGTAAATCTCTAAGTCGGCCTTGATGGTTTTCGTTGGGAAATCATCTGGGATCTTGGTGGTATAACTTAACTTCATCATGACTTCGCAGGTTGGATTTTGAGCAGTGAGATATGTGATTGGATCTTCACAAAGTCTTGAGCCATCGTCGATCTCGTAGCAGTTAGACAAACCTTTCATTCTACCATACTTTACTTTTGTTGAACTAAGTAGAAGGAATGGATATGGAGGATCTATGAAGGAATACATGTTTTTTGTTTCGTCTCGAATTATAGGTAATGGGAGTAAATTGTAGAGTTTGAATATGTCATTGGAACAAATAGGTATTTTCAATGAGAAAATGAGAATTTCGTTATTGTAAATGACATGAAGTTTGCTTATTCTGTAATAATTGTGCATATCATTATAATTATTTGTATCAATTGGAAAACTTAAACTAGAATCTAACTTAATTCTCAGAAGTTCATTCTGAAGATCTTTAGGGCTAATCACCATTGGGTGTATAACGTTTTGTTTGGCAAATAAAATTGAATTTATTAAAGTATCATACTCTTCATTTAATTCAGTTGTAAGTTGCATAATCATATTCATATGATCAGTGATTATTTCTAGATTTCTTAGCAAACTAATTTCATCTGATACTAATTTGGAAAATTCATTGAACTTTTCGAAATTTTCGTTCAACTTGTCTTCATTTATTTTCAAAGCAATAACTGAATTATTATAATTTTCGATAGCAGATGTCATCACACGTATTTGTTGCTGCATCAATATTTGTGTTTCTCGATTTTTGTTCATTAATGATGTTATAGCTTCATTGTAATATTCCGCGTCATCGGAATCTGGGGTACCAAATAGCCATTTGAAAGCTGTAGATACGCCATTGAAAATGCCTCGTTTTTTGCGAATATTCACAAAAGTATGTCCTACAAGGTGAGTTAATGTTTCTAATTTCTTCTCCAAACTTGGAATTTGAATTCCGAATAGGTTTAACGAATCTGCGCAATGAAAATTATGCATTTGAGAGTGTTCTGTGTGTTGACAAAGATTCAGTGATTTTTTATAAACTTTCTGAAGAAATGACAATTTTTCAATATAAAAGGAAATATTGGAAAATGTAAAAAGTGTGAAATAGTCGTTATACAATCTGGCAGTTCCTAAGTCTTTATAAAAGAGACCGCCTCTTTCATCAATCTTCGTTATTTGATATGGCAACTCCTGGTTCTGTACTATCGTAAACAACGTTAAGAAGGTCAGGGTCAGTATCACCAGAGTTGTAGTCACGTTCATCATCTGTAACAATATACGGTTTCAGTTGGTCTTTATGATACGTGCAATCCTTGTTTTTAATTTTCAAAACAACTGTATTATTCGTATTCACTTTTACTATTTTATAAGGTCCTTTGAAATTCGGAGATAGTTTTTTGTTTACACCTATTTTTGTGCTTTTATCAATCAAATATACCAAGTCACCAATTTTGAAATGATAATCATTTAATTTTCGGTCATAATATTTTTTTGATTGGGTTTTCGATTTAATTATATTTTCTCGAGCTATCTCAAAGGATTTATTTAATTTCAACTTTAGTTGGTTGTGATAATCATCATAAGAGTATCTGAATTCGGGTTCTTGTATTACTTTATTTGGTAAAATTGCTTTATTTCCGAATACTAATTCATACGGGGTGAAGTGGGTGGAAGAATGGATCTGAGTATTGAATGCGAACATGGCAGTTTGAATGTATTCGTCCCAAAGTGTTTGATTTTTATCGATAAAATGTTTCAAATAATCTTTCAGTGTACTGTGTGTTCTTTCTAAAGCACCATTACTCTGAGGTCTATATGGTGAAGTAGTAATGTGTTTTATTTTGAATATTTTATTTACTTCCTTCAGTAAGTTAGACGTGAATTCGGTGCCATTATCTGTTACAATGGATTTGGGAATTCCAAATATCAAAATAAACTCAATAAATTTTTTTGCGATAGTTTCTGCTTCGTGATTCGGAATAGGGTATCCATAAGAATATTTAGTTAAGTCATCTTGTAGTGTTAAAATGAACCTGTTTCCGTTTTCTGTTAGTGGGAGGGGACCTACCACGTCTAAAAATATTTTTTCGAAGCTTTGACTAGATGTTGATGTGATTTGCATTGGTGCTTTGATTGGATGTCTGTTTACTTTATTTTTATTACAACTTTCACATTCCTTTATGAATGTTCTTATATCATTTTTCATGTGAGACCATTTGTAATTTTCTTTTATCCTCTTGTATGTCTTACTGAATCCTGGGTGACCAGCAAGGGATGTTGAATGATTTTCGAAAATAATTTTGTTTATGTCATCTTTCGTCTTTGGTGACAATTTTTCTGAGTCTACAAAATTTATATCAACTTGATCTTGAAAGATGTAAAATATCATGTCTTGCATGACAGCCAATTTCATATTGGGATTATAAAAACGAAAATCTTTCATGAACAATTTTGTCTCGTTAGCTTTTCTTATTTCCGCGAATAAATTTAGTAATGTATAAAATATATCTTTCGAGCTCGGAGTGTCGAAGTAATTGAGATGGGTTACCATGAGGTATGTTTTCTTATCGTTGTTATTTAATACGATTATGTCATGTAAAGAGAGTTCGTCTGGATTTATTCTATTCGTATCGTACTGCTGATTGATATTACTGAAAAACTTATTCTCTTCGTCAAAATCTTTTGAAATTAGTAAGACGTTAGGCGTTGTTGAAAAAATATTTTCTTTTATTATCGGAATATCATGTAATGTTCTATTCATATAGTGGAACTTGATAAAGTCATCAAAATTTCTCGAAGTATCCATACATAATACAGGGTTACGTGAAAGTGCGTCTGCATTAGAATTTATTCTACCAGGTTTATAAATGATTTCATAAGAATAGTCTTCGAGTTGAAGACGCCAACGTACAAGACGTGATGAAGGGTCTTTGCAATTGAATAACCATGTTAGTGGACGACAGTCGGTTACAATTTTGAATTTTCTGCCAAAAATATAAGCTCTAAAATGTTTAATTGACCAGACTATGGACAGAAGTTCTTTTTCTACTGATGAATAACTTATTTCGTGTTGATTTAAGGTCCTTGATGCGTATGCTATAGGTAAGTCGCTGTTAATTTCGCCTTGAGATAAAACAGAGCCAATAGCGAAATTTGATGCATCGGTCGTTAAAATAAATTCTTTTTCGAAGTTTGGATATTGTAGAATTGGTTCTTCAGTGAGAATATTTTTTAGTTCTTCGAAAGCAGATTGTTGTGAATCGCTCCAAGTGAATTTTGAGTCTTTTTTCAACAGTAAGGTTAATGGTTTTGCGATTTTAGCGAAGTTTGGTATAAACTTTCGGTAATATCCAGCAAGTCCTAAGAATTGCTTGATATTTTTTGGTGTTTTGGGTGTTGGGAAATTACTAACCGCAATGATATTCTGTTCGTTAGGTTTCACTCCATGTTCTGATAGAACATGACCTAAGTATGTAATTTCTTTTCGTAGAAATTCACATTTGTCGGGTTGAAGCTTTAATTTATTTTGTTCTAGACGTTCGAATATTGCTTTTAGTTTTACTTCATGTTCTTGCAGTGAAGATGCGTATACGATTATATCATCGAGGTATACGAAGCAATGACTATTTTGTAATCCTGTCAAAACTATGGACATTAATCTCTGAAAGCAAGCAGGACCATTCTTGACCCCAAATGGCATTCTCAGGAACTCATAATGTCCGTTCTGAGTTGAAAACGCTGTTTTTGGACAATCTGATTCTTTCATTTTTATTTGATGGAAACCGCTCGATAAATCTAAAGTGGTAAAGTAACACGCATATCCTAGTTGATCTAATATTTCGTCAATTCTAGGTAATGGGAAGTTTTCACCAATTGTGACATCATTGAGACGTCTATAGTCTACGACAATTCTCCATTTAGTTTTACCTGAAGAGTCGATTTTTTTGGGGACTACCCATAGTGGTGCGTTATAAGGAGATACTGAAGGTCTTATTATTTTTTGTTTCAACATTTTTCCTATCTGATTGTTGACCTCGTCTTCGTGTATTTTTGGGAATCGATAAAGCTTTGATGCGATTGGTTGTGGTGTAGTTGTATTTATTTCATGTGAAATAACATCAGTGCAAGTGAGTTCATCGCCCGCATCTGGTGAATGGAAAATGTTATTGAATTTTCGACAAATATTCCAGATTGATTGTTCTTCTTCACTATTCAAATGTTCGAGTCTCAAATTGTTCCGCAAAATTTGCATTCGTTCGGTTTTCGTTTCTTGGTTCTTATTTTCCATTTTATCTGTGCAAAAAACAAAAGATTTTTCTTCCGAAAAAGGTTCGAGAGTTAAACTCATGTTATTTATAGTAACTTTCTCATCATTAGTGTTTACAATAGTAGTAACTGCTTCATTATAAGAATCTACTTTCAGAATTCCTTTTGCTAAAAATATTCCCTGAGCAAGTTGAATATCGGGAGATATTCCTATTGAAATTTGTGGATTATTGATGTGAACCTTTATAATGGTTTCAGATCTTGGTTCAAGAGTGATTACTGGCTTTATATGAGTCATGTTGATGTATTCATGTTCAAATGAGAGTTTCAGTGGAAAAGATAAAGATTTTAATTTTAATTCTCGCTTGTTCAAATCAATCTCGGCTTGTTGCTGTATAAGAAAGTCATTTCCCAATATTTCGTCACATGGAACAGCTGAATGCTTTGGGAGAATGTGGAATTTGATGTTCATTTCATGATTTTCGTAATCTGAAAAGGTTGGTGTGATGAAAATTGCGCCCTGTGTAACAAGTGGCGTGTCAGAAGTTATTCCGCTGACATTCAATACTTCGTTCGGGTTGTACCTCAAGGATGTGCTTTTCAGCTTTCTGCTTTTTATCAGTGAAACACTAGAACCTGTATCGAGAAGAAACTTGAAATATATGATTTCATTATTCTTATCGAGATGAGGTAGTATTACATACAACATATTGTTCCAGTTTGAGCTTACGTTGAAGATTTGCTGGGAAAAGTTTCTTGTAATGTTACTGATGATCTCATTCTCGTTATTATACTGGGTGTTTTCTTCAGAATATAGTTCTTTTTCGTTTGGATTTGTTCTTGTTTGGTTCGAGGTGCGATTACCTTGAGAGTTGGATTGGTTATGATTTTGGTTATTGTTCGAGTTATTCGTGTTGGAGTTTGAATCATTTTGATTACGTTTATTATTATATTCTCGTTTTCGACATTCTGAAATCAAATGTCCTTTTTTCTTACAATAATTACAGAATTTGTTGAAATTTTGTTGTTGCGAGGTGGAAGGTTGTGACTCTGAGTTGTTTTTGTTGCGACAGTCTTTGATCAAATGTCCTTTCTTTTTGCAAAAATTACAATATTTCTCGTTCGTGTTATTGAAAAATTTGGATTTCCTAGCGAGTAGGTATTTTTCTTCGAGTAATGCTTCAGTTAGTGCGTCGTTTATATTGATTGGTTTTGATCGTCGTAATGCTGAGGATATTTCATCATTTGAGTGCAAAACAAATCTTTGAAGAGCTAATTCTTTTATTAGTTCCGTTTTACCTAATGCACCTTCGTCATTCATGTTGATTGAGTTGAAAGCATGTGTTTGTAAGTTCTCGATTTTATTGAAGTAACTCTGAACTGATTCATTTCTAGATTGTCTGACTGTATTGAGTTCTTCTAGAATTTGTGAAAGATCGCGTCGATCGCCAAATAATTGAATTAGGCAAGTTCTGAAATCATCAAAATCATTGAAAACTTTGAATCTTGTTTGAGCACGAGCTGAACCTTTCAATTTCGATTCAATGAATGAAATGAGAAGAGTTTTTTGAGGACCACGACATAATGCCCAAGCTTGTCCGCAATCCTGAAGAAAATCATATAACTTGTTTCGATCACCGTGAAAATCTTCAGAAATGATTGATCTGATATCTGACATTGAATGTATTGGTATATTTTGAATTGGGTTTGTTGAGGTTGGTGAAGGAGTTGGAGGGTCTGGATTCTGCATTGTGGTTGATTTAGGGATTGATAGATCAACAAAAATAAAAATCGACAAACAAAAAGTCTATCTACTCACGTTTGACACCAGTGGATGGTTTCTGTCTCTGATTCTGTGCTAACCAAGGTTGTTGCTGAAGATCTGGATGCTGATTCTCAGGAAATCACCGGATCTTCTTCTAGCAAATCCTATTTCGACTGCGCCAATTTTGTTAGGTTCTTTCCTGGTTAGTTGTAGAATGAAGAGTAGACATGCACAATTGTTTTATTCTTACAAATGTTGATTATAGATTATATGATTTGGATTAATTTGATAACATGTTTATTCTATGCAAGTGCTAAAGTGAATCATTGAGAAAAGCTCGTCGACAGTTTCTTCGCAGCATCGTTGCTTCATCAGCGTTTTCTTGATGCATATTCCAGTGGCGTGGTTGTGGAACATAACAATATCAACAAAAGATGATTGGTAGAGATATTATTTTTTTCTGGGTGAAAGGGCATGCAGGCATAAAATATAATCGTATGCAACAATGCAAGTGTGTTTGGAAGATCTAATTACAGCAAGGAAAAATATACAAAAAGAGAAATGGCTGGAAAGATGGCACGAGTACTGCATCAGTAGTCCGACCAGATACACAAGAATCCATCCGAATATCCTCTCCAAATACTGGCATTCTGAGCTCAATTTATCTAGAAGATGCATCACTATTTTCAATAGAATGCAGTTTGGTCATGGATGTTACCCAGCATTTTTAGCTAGAATAGGGTTAACTCAATCTAATTTATGTCAAGTTTGTGATGTTGAAGGAGACTTAGACCATATAGTTTTCAATTGCCAGACAACGAGGGAAGAAGGTGGAGAACTCTATTCTCGCCTTTTGAGTATGAAAATAGACACTCCTTTCAATTTATTGTCGTTGTTAGCCCTTAATGATGAAAAAATCAATTCAAACATAACATTCATTCAAAACACTGGTTTGAAAATCTAATGGAAAGCGATTCATATAAATACTCGTCACATTATTAATTAGCTTCGTTTCCTTATTTCCTTTATTGATTCCTTATGTTTATGTATATTCCTTCTGCGGTCTAGTGTTGTGTGTCTATAAACTGAATGCCATGACGGACCCCTTGGCGAGAAGAAACCCTATGATCCAATGTTAATTCCTGGCGTATTCTTCTTTGAGCATCCGCTCTTCGATTTTAGTTATAGGTTTACTGTTATTATAATTATCATAAGAGACTGGCTGTGTGGACATTGTCCGGATGCAAAAAATAATATTTTTAAGTTCCTAAAAAGACCGCTAGGTGGCGTAAGAAAATTAAAAAACCCTTTTTCTTAAAAAATTCAAACACAAACGTAGATATTTTTTAATTTATTCTGCATCTCCTAGTCAATACCTAAAACTTTCTTGAAACACTTTTTGTTATAACTCTTCAAACAACGACAACAAAAACAAAAGAAAAACGGTATACAAAAATCACCTTAACTTTGGTTTGTCTTATCCGATTTAAATAAACTTTTGATCATTTGATAGGTGATTCAAGGTAGAATAAGAATACAATTTCAAATATTTTGGCAAATACCTCAACAAACCACCAGATGTCGCTTTTCGTAATTTTTACCAATTATTGATGATTTCTTAGAAATTTTGAATAAAATGACATATTTTTCAATAGAGTGTCTTATTCTGCGATAGATTTAGAAAAGAATGCCACAAACCGGAAGTCTATAGTGTTTTTTAAACGAAAGTTATGACTAAAAATGTGTTTATAAGATTACGAGCGTTATAAATGCATATTTTTAAAATATCAAGAAGGCTATGAATACAAAATAATTGGCAAAACTGTCAAGGAGATGATGAAATCTGTCGTCATTACTTATAAAGGTTTGAAATGTTGTTTTTTTATACAATCTTATAAATAAAAAAGAAAACAAATTAAAGACTTTTGATACAAAACAAATAACTTAGGTACCTTCCTACTGCTTAAGGCTATAAGTTTTTATTTGAGATGTAGAAAATGTTCGCCATTATTTTCAATACACATATCAAATCTTCGTCGGGTCAATGATACAGCAGTTTCTAACTACTACAGAAATTGACTGTATTGCATTTTGTATGCGCAAAATCATGTCTTCCCGCGTTGTTCGTCTAATCGTATAAACTGCATCTTTTACTCTTCCCCATAAGTAAAAGTCTAAGACAGTTAAATCGGGAGACCTAGGAGGCCAAGCAAATGGACCACCCCTTCCAATTCATCTAGCAGGATACTGGTTATTCAAATACTCCCTTACATTGCGAGCATAATGCGCCGGACAACCGTCATGTTGAAACCAAATGTTCCTGAGGGTTTCCAAAGAAACATCTTCTAATAAAATTGGTAAGTCCAAAAGTTCAAATATCTTGACCCATTTAAATGTTTTCGAAAATGTACGTAATAATTTTGCCCTCGATAATACCGCACCAAATATTAACAGAGAATTTATGTTGTTGATCAATTTCAATCATCCAGTGTGGGTTATTTTCCGCCCAGTAATGGCTGTTATGCAAATTTACCAAACCGGTACTGGTAAACGTTGCCTCATCGGTAAGTACATAAAATTCTGGACAAAAAATTTGGATTTTCTGTTAACATATTACGCATCCATTCGCAGAATTCCGGACTTCTGTCAAAATCTGAAGCTGTCAGTGCTTGATGCAGTTGAACATGATACGGATGCAATTTGTGATATTTCAAAATACGTTGGACTGCTGATCTTGATACACCCAAATCTCTTGACATGTCTCTGATACTGGAGGGAGTGAGGATGTGCTTCAACGTAAGCAAGAACGTTAATTATGTTTTCTTCGTTTCTTGCTCTTCGACGTCTATTGGTCGGTGGTATTGGCAAAACACTTCCGGTTTCCCTTAAGCGTCGAGACAGGCGAAGGAATACCATTCGGGAATGTTGCCTACTTTCTGGATATACCAAACTGTATTCTCGCGAGGAAATCACTGGGTTTTCAAAACTTCGAAAAAAAATTGTAAGCTTATCATATGCTTCTGCAATAGTGTAAGACATAATTTTCCAAAAATAAAAAGGTTTTTTGATAATTAAACACTAAAAGCTTAGCATTAGAATGGCTCAACGGCAAAATGTTGACAGATTTCATCATCTCCTTAACAGTTTTGCCAATTATTTTGTATTCATAGCCTTCTTGATATTTTAAAAATATGCATTTATAACGCTAGTAATCTTATAAACACATTTTTATTCATAACTTTTGTTTAAAAAACACTAGATACTTCCGGTTTGCGGCATTCTTTTCTAAATCTATTGCAGAATATGACACTTTATTAAAGAATATGTCATTACATATAAAATTTCCAAGAAATCATCAATAATTAGTAAAAATTACGAAAAGCG
Organism: Chrysomela aeneicollis; assembly: GCA_029955515.1. Taxonomy (NCBI): domain Eukaryota; kingdom Metazoa; phylum Arthropoda; class Insecta; order Coleoptera; family Chrysomelidae; genus Chrysomela; species Chrysomela aeneicollis. Next base: position 4,949,173 of record JARUHQ010000009.1, on the reverse strand, counting down.
ACATCTGGTGGTTTGTTGAGGAATTTGCCAAATTATTTGAAATCGTATTCTCATTCTACCTTGAATTACCTATCAAATGATCAAAAGTTTATTTAAATCGGATAAGACAAACCGAAGTTATGGTGGTTTTTGTATACCGTTTTTCTTTTGTTTTTGTTGTCGTTGTTTGAAAAGTCAGAACAAGAAGTGTTATACAAAAGTTTTAGGTATTGACTAGGAGATGCAGAATACATCAAAAAATACATACGTTTGTATTTGACTTTTTCAATAAAAAAGAGTTTTCAAATTTTCAATCTGTAGTACGCCACCTAGCGGTCTTTTTAGGAACTTGAAAATATTTTGGTTGATTTTTTTCTTGACTGCTTTACATAGGATAGTTTTTCGCCTAAAACTGTGGGACCAATAGTTTCTGGGATAAATCCGGTCGATAGGCTTAATGGGACACCCGGTATACTCAATCTGTTATCTGGCATTCCATTCATAATTATTAAACCCACCGTTAAATGAAAACCAAATTTTGATACAATTGACACCGTTCTCCCCTACTTATATCATATAAACTTGAAATATTCTTATCTGTTGAATGAGGATATGGAACAGAGTTCATAGAGTGGTCATTGAAAACGTTATAAGATCTCAAATAAATATCGCAGCCATGAGATTTTCTCAGAATATTTGGTGATTTCAAGAATTTACAAAAAAGTTTGGGGTTCGACTGGAATTTATGCTGCAAAAATGCATTTTTTCAGCTTCATTAGCGAAACTAACCTACTTAATATTTGTATTCATTGAAGGATTCAACTGTGTTTGAATATTTATGTTCATCAAGAGATGTTTTTCTATTTTATTATAAGTTTGAAAGGTGCATGTAGTTATATTAAAAAGATGACAGACATTAACATTCCGAAAAGAGATCATTTCATCATTTTCAAATATATAAACCCAATCAATACTGTTGAAGTCTTTTATAATAATAATTGAAGTGGAAAAAGTTGCGGAAACTTACGAACTTGTGCTGAATTTTTTCTTTTTTGCATTTGATTTCACATTTGACGAGGCAATTATTCGAAATACCATCCATTTTGAAAACTGACGTTGATTGAAGCATGTATTGATTTGTCAAATAGTTTAGCTGCTTATAATGAATGATAATTTCAAATGAATACTCTTTATCAAACCCTATAATTACAGTGGTATTATTCGATTATTGCGCCAAAAAATTATGTCAAAAAGTAATATTTGCACAGGGCTAAGGCTGGTTACTCCGGGATTTCGCCCTGTTTCCCGGAGGCTCCGTTCGCGACACCGTATTTATTCCCCACCCCCGGTGCCATTCATCCCTCGCCACGGAAGCTCACAGCTTAGATTAGGGTCGCAAAAAGGAAAGGAAGAGTTGGCCAAGGGAGGCCGATAGGAAAGATGGAAGAAATTAGAAGAGTAGAGGATACCAACCAAGACTAGATGAAGTGTGGTGGTTATTCAGCGATACCTCCTGAATTCAAACAATATAATGTAATTATATTCAAAAAATCACTCAAAACATATTTACTGAATAATTCCCTCTAATTAAACTCAACTCCTTTTTTTTCTTCTTGTATCATCTTTTTGAATGTGATCAAACAGTTGATTGTTAAATAAGGAAATAATGAGTGATCTGAAAAGTTTAGGTATTAGATAGGCATATGTTAAGTATGGGCAATATAAAAAAAATAACATAAAGTTTACTACAACAAGGGTCAAGTGGTAAAGCACCAATTATTGTACTTGGAGTGGAATATGGAAATAAAGACTTTTTTTTCTCTAAGGCATCGACTTCTGAGGTCATTAGCCTTTAAAGACATTTATTATTATTATTATTATTAATATATTATAAGAAAATGGTTTGAGAAATTATCGAATTATGCATCTACCCGATGTTGTTTCTAGAACACAAAAATATATTTCGCTCATATTTTTTCCCATCGATTTTCGATCCGTTCAAGTTATTCCACTCTGTATTTGATTTCTTGAAATTTCAGCTAAATGGTCACCTAAATTGATTTATTATCTATAGGGCAAGTTATGTGTGTATGTAGTTTTCCTTGATGTTTCTTCACTTTATTATTATTATATAAATATGGTATCAATGATGAGTTAAGTTTTTTTTATTTAACTATTTTTTTTAAATAATAATAATAATCCTAATAATAATCCTTTATTCCAAAAAGGCATCCTAATATACAAAATTATTTGAAATATGGATCGACAAAATCACATAACAAATTTTATTTTATAATAATCTAAACATTTGATTGAAAAAAATAATATATTCTATACATAGTACAATTAATTTTGATGTGGATATTGCATCTTCAAATGAGAGATGAGTGCTTTTTTGAATGTCACAATGGAATGACTTTGTTTCATCTCGAGTGGAAGATTATTGTAGTCCAATAAACCTTTATGGAATAAAGAGTTCATGAATCGTGTATAGTTCAGGAGGGGTACATATAAATTAGTATTACCTCTAGTGGGATAATTATGAATTTGGTGGTGAAAAACTATAAATTGATCGAAATATGAGGGTGCATTGCCAGACAATATTTTGAAAATAAATAACATGGAAAAATAAAACAGGCATTCTTTCACAGAAAGCCAATTCAGAACTTCAAGCATTGTTGTTGTAGTTGGTGTATATCTGTTACACCTTAGAATCAAACGCATGCCCCTATTCTGTAGCTTTTGTAATGCAGACAAACAATTTGCATCAAGCAGCGATAGTAAACTAGCACAGTAATCGAAATGGGTTTGAATGATTGATTTAAAATCTGTAATGGAAGTCTGAAACGGCAAGTAATTGTTTACACGCCATAAGAAAAATAATTTTTTAACAATTTTGTTGCGGACATACTGGAAATGTTTCTTCATATGTAGTCCACGATAAACCACAAGAATTTGAATTCCTCTACAATTTCAATTTTTTGATCATAAATATTTAAATTTATAGATGGTTTGTCAAATGCATTATGTTTATATTTTGTTGTAATTATCATTGCTTTTGTTTTATTTACATTGAGCTTGGGCTTATTGATGTTCAGGAATTCAGATATTCTAATCAATATATCATTAATTTTATTGATAGCTGTTTGCAAATCAGGTTCACTTACTGCAACTAGAGTATCATCTGCAAATAGGTTGATAAATTCACATCCATTAATGAAGTTGATATCATTAAGATATAGCACGAACAAAAGCGGGCCCAGTACACTCACATAATACTAGAATATTATGTATCATTGACTAATTATTTTGCGGTTGTGCACTAAACGTGTATGTTTTCTACGATGTGTAGCTAAGGAAAAAAATATGCGCAGTGGAGTAGATTGTGTGGATTGTTCTCGGTGACATAAACATTCGTAGAATCAAATTTTTGAAGTGACTTTTTTTGCTAGTTAACGCAAGTGCCCTACTGTCCTATCAATTTATTTCATGAAGAGTGAATCGTCGACACTCTATATTCTTATATATAACAAGTTGTTACTTTTTCATGCGCGCCACCACTCAAACCATTGACGTTACGTCCATGACTCGAACCCTTCAATGATATATATATTTCTCAATACGCATATTACACTTGTCTGATCAACCATAACGTTTCCTTAGTAATGTTAATAGGGAGAAATATAATACGCAGTATATTGATTGGCAAGAAATTCAATTATATATTCAATATTTCAATTACCTATTTACAAACACTATTTGACACTATATGTTGGATCTATTTTCATGAGTTGCAATGTGGACAAATTCCCCATTTCTTGGTTGCCTATGGCCATCCAGCAAATCCCACCACTCGAAGACGGTGTCCCAAGCATCGTTTCCTACATCAATCCTTTTGGGTGCTGATGAAGTTGAGTCACAAGGTCCTGGTGATAGTACCCGATTCACTCGTCTTCCGCTGGTACTGTCTGGCTCTTCTGGTCGTCTTCTTGATCTCCTCGGTAAACTTGAGACTGCTTTTCGACTGGATGACGAATCAGCTTGACGTTTTGCTTCCATTCTATTAGTGATCCTTTTGTCTCGTTTGAAAGTTAATCTCCCGACTTCTCTATACTACCGTTCAGTTTGGTGTCTATCTAAAAACTGATTTTTCTACTATTCCACCTAATTATATAGTCGGGTACTAATTGATCCTACCCTTACACGCAATTATAATGCTAATAGCCATTAGCCTGGAACTCATAACCCTTGAATCCCATAATTATTATATGACCCCACCTATGGTCACAGACGATACCTAATCCCATGTTTAACAAACCCAGACATTCATCCCGAGAGTATATGAGGATAATTAATGAATGCAAATGCAGGTACATACTCCTATAACATAGGTACGAAAAGTGATACTTTGATGGATTTATAGTAGATTTCTTCACATTGAAAGCTGAATTTAGAAATTCATTTTCAATGATTTCATCAGAAATATAACATATGATATGCATGTAATGAAAGTCTAACCCTGCATTGATAAACCGGCCCTGATTGGTCGTTTTCTTTTTTGTCCATACATGTGTTGTACCACGTGATCATGTAGTTCCTATTTTCTTGCAGACCCTCTTGACCTAAAAATTACTACAGGACGCCAAATCTAGCGTAAGCAGTAAGATCTATGCTTCTAGTAGACGGTCAAAAAAAATCACCCTGTATAGTCCGATCCCTTAGCTTGCGTTTTGATTCCGCTAAGTTTGTTTCACGTCTTCGTTTTTAACATCATTCAGAGAAAACGTTTCACCTTTCAACTGTGTAGGTAGGAGAAGAACGGTGTCAATTGTAACAAGTGTCAATAATTGTAACATTGGAGATCATACCGCCATCTTACAAGATATGCTTGAAGTTTCACTACACGGCTGTTTCAATGTTTGATGATAACTTCCGTATTTATTTTTGATGTCACATCGGACAGAGCACATTTCAATGCACGGTTTGAAGTTTTTTTAGGTCGGTCAACTAGGGCAATGCGAATATGAATGTCTGGTGCTATCAAAAGTAACAATGCCGAAGGTGTCAATTGCATCGTGTTGTATCTTATATGTAGTGGATTTATAATGAGATCAAAGAAGATTAGAAAACAATCGGTGGGGCAGTGCAAAGAGAGGACCCACTATTCATGTGTCAATCATGATCCGCTGTTCATTCGAAAAAATCTGTGATTCTGACTGATTCTTCATAATATATGCTCACTTCTTGAGAAATCCATTCAGAAACTATGAATGTCATTTTTACACCGATGGAGATTGGAGATTAGATATTTTGTTTGGAAATAAATCTTAGTTTTTTAAAATTCTATTACCTGATGACTTGAGTGTCAATTGTACACTGCGAGTGTTACATTTCATACCCATGCGGTGTCAATAGTTACATGACGTATTGTGCCAAACAACTTCAAAATCATTTTTTTATCGAAATTTTAATCAGGTGATTCAAACTTCAGATACTTGGTTATACCGGGTGTCCCATTAAGCCTATCGACCGGATTTATCCCAGAAACTATTGGTCCCACAGTTTTAGGAAAAAAACTATCTTATGTAAAGCAGTCAAGAAAAATTCAACTAACCTTAGTAACAGATATACAGTGATCACTAACTGAAAACAATTACCTAGGAACTGCCTTCATAGACATCAAAGGAGCATATGACTCAGTAGATTTAGAAATACTCAAGAACAAACTAATTAATTTGCAAATTCCCCCAAGAATTGCACACATTTTAACCAATCCCTATTCAAATAGAAATATTTGGCTAAGAACACATAACAATGAAAAAATTGGACCTCGTATCCTTTCTTTTGGCCTTTTCCAGGGAGCTGTTCTCAGCCCTATACTTTTCAATCTATACACTTTGGACATACATAATATAATATCGAATGCTTCTATAATTCAATATGCCGATGATTTCTGCGTATATGTGGATGAAAAGAAACAGGAATTATGCAGAACTCGATTGGATAGGGCAGTTACTCAGTTCAGTAACTGGGTTGATACTAATGGATTCACTATATCGGAAGATAAGTCAACTTGTTCAATCTTCACAAGACACAATCTCGATAACCCTGACGGCACAGTTATGCTTGGTAATTTCAGTTTTCCACTTAGACATCAAGTATCTTATCTCGGACTCATACTGGATAAAAAACTTACATGGAAACCTTATATTGAGGAGATTTCAAGAAAATGTAATAAATGATTGAATTTTCTACGATCCACTACACATGTCTGGTGGGGTTCTGACCCCAAAACAAGATTATTATTTTATAAAGTATATATAAGATCAATTTTGGATTATGGTTCAATTTTGTATGGTTCCGCTAGTGACAATTTACTCAGTAAACTGGATAAAATACAAAATTAAGCACTGAGGGTATGCATTGGAGCAATGTCATCTACTCCAATTGAGCCCTTACGAGTAGAGGCATTAGAACCGCCACTGTTAATAAGGCGGCAATTCCTGGCTGAAAAATTCTTACTAAAAACTTATATCAAATATTTCTCCACTACTGAACAGGTTAAGTAGACTAGCTATTCAAGATTTGACTGAGAAGTATTGGATACATAAAAGAAGTCCCCCACTTTGTAATGCATATCGAAAAACTTGTGGACACCATCAGGAATATATAACACAGGTACACCCGCAATATCCAATGATTACTTCGATCTATCAAGTCACAACCATACACTAATTCCCAAATATTCTGAAAATCCGGATATCAACAAAAGATGATTGGTAGAGATATTATTTTTTTCTGGGTGAAAGGGCATGCAGGCATAAAATATAATCGTATGCAACAATGCAAGTGTGTTTGGAAGATCTAATTACAGCAAGGAAAAATATACAAAAAGAGAAATGGCTGGAAAGATGGCACGAGTACTGCATCAGTAGTCCGACCAGATACACAAGAATCCATCCGAATATCCTCTCCAAATACTGGCATTCTGAGCTCAATTTATCTAGAAGATGCATCACTATTTTCAATAGAATGCAGTTTGGTCATGGATGTTACCCAGCATTTTTAGCTAGAATAGGGTTAACTCAATCTAATTTATGTCAAGTTTGTGATGTTGAAGGAGACTTAGACCATATAGTTTTCAATTGCCAGACAACGAGGGAAGAAGGTGGAGAACTCTATTCTCGCCTTTTGAGTATGAAAATAGACACTCCTTTCAATTTATTGTCGTTGTTAGCCCTTAATGATGAAAAAATCAATTCAAACATAACATTCATTCAAAACACTGGTTTGAAAATCTAATGGAAAGCGATTCATATAAATACTCGTCACATTATTAGTTAGCTTCGTTTCCTTATTTCCTTTATTGATTCCTTATGTTTATGTATATTCCTTCTGCGGTCTAGTGTTGTGTGTCTATAAACTGAATGCCATGACGGACCCCTTGGCGAGAAGAAACCCTGTGATCCAATGTTAATTCCTGGCGTATTCTTCTTTGAGCATCCGCTCTTCGATTTTAGTTATGGGTTTACTGTTATTATAATTATCATAAGAGACTGGCTGTGTGGACATTGTCCGGATGCAAAAAAATAATATTTTTAAGTTCCTAAAAAGACCGCTAGGTGGCGTAAGAAAATTAAAAAACCCTTTTTCTTAAAAAATTCAAACACAAACGTAGATATTTTTTAATTTATTCTGCATCTCCTAGTCAATACCTAAAACTTTTGTGAAACACTTTTTGTTATAACTCTTCAAACAACGACAACAAAAACAAAAGAAAAACGGTATACAAAAATCACCATAACTTTGGTTTGTCTTATCCGATTTAAATAAACTTTTGATCATTTGATAGGTGATTCAAGGTAGAATAAGAATACAATTTCAAATATTTTGGCAAATACCTCAACAAACCACCAGATGTCGCTTTTCGTAATTTTTACCAATTATTGATGATTTCTTAGAAATTTTGAATAAAATGACATATTTTTCAATAGAGTGTCTTATTCTGCGATAGATTTAGAAAAGAATGCCACAAACCGGAAGTCTCTAGTGTTTTTTAAACAAAAGTTATGACTAAAAATGTGTTTATAAGATTACGAGCGTTATAAATGCGTATTTTTAAAATATCAAGAAGGCTATGAATACAAAATAATTGGCAAAACTGTCAAGGAGATGATGAAATCTGTCGTCATTACTTATAAAGGTTTGAAATGTTGTTTTTTAATACAATCTTATAAATAAAAAATAAAACAAATTAAAGACTTTTGATACAAAACAAATAACTCCCAGAAATAAACCCAGTTGTCTTGATAACATCTTCACCAATATCAGTGAACATTATTACGTGACAGGCATTGCAGAGCCTTGTTTATCAGATCATAAAGGGCAATTCATCAACTTGAAACATTCTTTTTCTTCAACATCAGCACCTCCTGTACAGAAAAAAAGAATTATAACCTATGCAGGCATCGAAAGATTCAAGAATGATTTAACAAATTCTGAGTGGAATGGAAATATTGGTATTATTGAACAGAATTCAACCGATATAAACAAATATGCTGATCTCATTACTTATACTTTGAAATCTCTGATTGAAAAAATATTTCCAATGAAAAATATCTTATCAAAAAACATCGCACCAGTCAAATGGTTCAATGACGAATTGAAAGCAATGAGAAAAACGTTGGAATCCGTTAAAGTTATATGTGATGTAACAAATGATCCAAACGATCATGCGGTATATAAACTGATGAGAACCCAATATAGCAAAAAAATAATTGATACAAAAAAAGATGCTCACAATAGTTATTTATTGAATTCAAATAAAAGAATCAGAGATTCCTGGAGATTGATAAACCATGAAAGAAATTATTCCCATAAAGCAAATATCCAGAGTGCTATTGAAGTAGATCAATTCAATATTTTCTTTTCTGATATAGCTGAAGTAATAATCAAAACATTACCACTTTATGACCTCAATTTTGATAAACTATTCCAAAAAATTCCAACAACACTTGATTCTTTTTTTATGGAACCTGTATCGAATGAGGATGTAATTGACGCCGTCTCATCCCTGAAGAACTCCAATTCAACAGATATCTTCGGAATAAATACTAAACTCCTAAAAAATTCCATTGATTCATTAGTTATGCCCCTAACCAATCTCTATAATGCCTGCATAGGCGGTGGAGTGTTCCCAGATATTTTTAAATTTAGTAGAGTTGTTCCAATACATAAATCTGGTGATTTGAATGAACCTGGAAATTTTCGACCCATCTCTGTGATTCCGTTTCTGGGGAAAATATTCGAAATAATCCTGAAAAATCGGTTATCAACTTACTTTGATAAATTTGAACTATTGCATGAGAACCAGTATGGATTTCGTATAAAGCGATCAACTATTCAGGCCATCTCTAGAGTAGTGGAGAACATTGTCGAGGGCTTTGAAGATGGTCGCCAAACTTCTATAAGCTTGTGCGATCTCAGCAAGGCCTTCGACTGTGTAAACCACGAATTGTTGATAGATAAATTGCGACGTTATGGCATCAGAGGAGTACCATTGAATTTGATATGTTCTTATTTGAGAAATCGGAAACAATGTGTTAGCCTGAATGGAAAAACTTCAGAATTTGAAGATATGAAGCATGGTGTACCTCAAGGCTCTGTCTTAGGGCCACTCCTATTCATTATATATATAAATGATTTTTTTTATCATATGGAACCTACAACATGTATTCTATTTGCTGATGATTCTTCGTTGATACATTCGAATCCCATCAATAATTGCTCTAAACATGTAATTCTAGCTTCAGAGAAGAGGGCGGAAAACTGGTTCTCTGCTAATAGTTTGAAACTCAATGATAATAAAACCAATCGCATCAGCTTTTCGTCAAACGTGCACCATGGTAACACCATCATCATAAGGCAACTAAGAAGAGTAATCAGTTCAGATGTTCTTCTAACCATATATTATGCATTCTTTCATTCCCATATAACATACGGAATAATTTTATGGGGTAATTTTTCGGACTCATTAAAAGTCTTCAAATTACAAAAAAGGGCTGTAAGAATTCTCGCAGTTGCTGGGTATAGAGACCACTGCAGGCCCATATTCCAACAATATGGTATTATGTCATTACCTTCCCTTTATATATACTACCAAGTGCTAGAAATCCATAATAATAAAAATGAATTACAACTGAATTCCCATTTCCATGACTATCACACTCGAGGTGCATGTCAACTCAGGCCTCTCCGATATAGATTGGAAAAATCTTCAAAAAATTCCCTCAACATAAAGTTATATAATCATTTACCTATTGAAGTCACAAATCTGAATCAAATTGACTTCAAAAAATGGATAAGACAATTTCTGACAGAATCATGTTTTTATTCTGTAGCAGAATATATAGATACCCCTTCCTCACATATGACACTTGATAGAATTTCTCTACCTGGCCTTAGCTAGAAAATGTATACATCGTCGTGATTTAACTTAGTGAAGTATATGTTATGTTGAAGTTTGTGAAACTAAATGTTTTTTTCGTTAGTTCTATACAATGTTTTGAAAAATTTTTTTTTGTAACCCTGACTTGCTATAAACCATCTTCTGTATGTGTAACATAGTTAAATAAATAAATAAAAAAAAAATAAAAATAACTTAGGTACCTTCCTACTGCTTAAGGCTATAAGTTTTTATTTGAGATGTAGAAAATGTTCGCCATTATTTTCAATACACATATCAAATCTTCGTCGGGTCAATGATACAGCAGTTTCTAACTGCTACAGAAATTGACTGTATTGCATTTTGTATGCGCAAAATCATGTCTTCCCGCGTTGTTGGTCTAATCGTATAAACTGCATCTTTTACTCTTCCCCATAAGTAAAAGTCTAAGACAGTTAAATCGGGAGACCTAGGAGGCCAAGCAAATGGACCACCCCTTCCAATTCATCTAGCAGGATACTGGTTATTCAAATACTCCCTTACATTGCGAGCATAATGCGCCGGACAACCGTCATGTTGAAACCAAATGTTCCTGAGGGTTTCCAAAGAAACATCTTCTAATAAAATTGGTAAGTCCAAAAGTTCAAATATCTTGACCCATTTAAATGTTTTCGAAAATGTACGTAATAATTTTGCCCTCGATAATACCGCACCAAATATTAACAGATAATTTATGTTGTTGATCAATTTCAATCATCCAGTGTGGGTTATTTTCCGCCCAGTAATGGCTGTTATGCAAATTTACCAAACCGGTACTGGTAAACGTTGCCTCATCGGTACATAAAATTCTGGACAAAAAATTTGGATTTTCTGTTAACATATTACGCATCCATTCGCAGAATTCCGGCCTTCTGTCAAAATCTGAAGCTGTCAGTGCTTGATGCAGTTGAACATGATACGGATGCAATTTGTGATATTTCAAAATACGTTGGACTGCTGATCTTGATACACCCAAATCTCTTGACATGTCTCTGATACTGGAGGGAGTGAGGATGTGCTTCAACGTAAGCAAGAACGTTAATTATGTTTTCTTCGTTTCTTGCTCTTCGACGTCTATTGGTCGGTGGTATTGGCAAAACACTTCCGGTTTCCCTTAAGCGTCGAGACAGGCGAAGGAATACCATTCGGGAATGTTGCCTACTTTCTGGATATACCAAACCGTATTCTCGCGAGGAAATCACTGGGTTTTCAAAACTTCGAAAAAAAATTGTAAGCTTATCATATGCTTCTGCAATAGTGTAAGACATAATTTTCCAAAAATAAAAAGGTTTTTTGATAATTAAACACTAAAAGCTTAGCATTAGAATGGCTCAACGGCAAAATGTTGACAGATTTCATCATCTCCTTAACAGTTTTGCCAATTATTTTGTATTCATAGCCTTCTTGATATTTTAAAAATATGCATTTATAACGCTAGTAATCTTATAAACACATTTTTATTCATAACTTTTGTTTAAAAAACACTAGATACTTCCGGTTTGCGGCATTCTTTTCTAAATCTATTGCAGAATATGACACTTTATTAAAGAATATGTCATTACATATAAAATTTCCAAGAAATCATCAATAATTGGTAAAAATTACGAAAAGCGACATCTGGTGGTTTGTTGAGGAATTTGCCAAATTATTTGAAATCGTATTCTTATTCTACCTTGAATTACCTATCAAATGATCAAAAGTTTATTTAAATCGGATAAGACAAACCGAAGTTATGGTGGTTTTTGTATACCGTTTTTCTTTTGTTTTTGTTGTCGTTGTTTGAAAAGTCAGAACAAGAAGTGTTATACAAAAGTTTTAGGTATTGACTAGGAGATGCAGAATACATCAAAAAATACATACGTTTGTATTTGACTTTTTCAATAAAAAAGAGTTTTCAAATTTTCAATCTGTAGTACGCCACCTAGCGGTCTTTTTAGGAACTTAAAAATATTTTGGTTGATTTTTTTCTTGACTGCTTTACATAGGATAGTTTTTCGCCTAAAACTGTGGGACCAATAGTTTCTGGGATAAATCCGGTCGATAGGCTTAATGGGACACCCGGTATACTCAATCTGTTATCTGGCATTCCATTCATAATTATTAAACCCACCGTTAAATGAAAACCAAATTTTGATACAATTGACACCGTTCTCCCCTACTTATATCATATAAACTTGAAATATTCTTATCTGTTGAATGAGGATATGGAACAGAGTTCATAGAGTGGTCATTGAAAACGTTATAAGATCTCAAATAAATATCGCAGCCATGAGATTTTCTCAGAATATTTGGTGATTTCAAGAATTTACAAAAAAGTTTGGGGTTCGACTGGAATTTATGCTGCAAAAATGCATTTTTTCAGCTTCATTAGCGAAACTAACCTACTTAATATTTGTATTCATTGAAGGATTCAACTGTGTTTGAATATTTATGTTCATCAAGAGATGTTTTTCTATTTTATTATAAGTTTGAAAGGTGCATGTAGTTATATTAAAAAGATGACAGACATTAACATTCCGAAAAGAGATCATTTCATCATTTTCAAATATATAAACCCAATCAATACTGTTGAAGTCTTTTATAATAATAATTGAAGTGGAAAAAGTTGCGGAAACTTACGAACTTGTGCTGAATTTTTTCTTTTTTGCATTTGATTTCACATTTGACGAGGCAATTATTCGAAATACCATCCATTTTGAAAACTGACGTTGATTGAAGCATGTATTGATTTGTCAAATAGTTTAGCTGCTTATAATGAATGATAATTTCAAATGAATACTCTTTATCAAACCCTATAATTACAGTGGTATTATTCGATTATTGCGCCAAAAAATTATGTCAAAAAGTAATATTTGCACAGGGCTAAGGCTGGTTACTCCGGGATTTCGCCCTGTTTCCCGGAGGCTCCGTTCGCGACACCGTATTTATTCCCCACCCCCGGTGCCATTCATCCCTCGCCACGGAAGCTCACAGCTTAGATTAGGGTCGCAAAAAGGAAAGGAAGAGTTGGCCAAGGGAGGCCGATAGGAAAGATGGAAGAAATTAGAAGAGTAGAGGATACCAACCAAGACTAGATGAAGTGTGGTGGTTATTCAGCGATACCTCCTGAATTCAAACAATATAATGTAATTATATTCAAAAAATCACTCAAAACATATTTACTGAATAATTCCCTCTAATTAAACTCAACTCCTTTTTTTTCTTCTTGTATCATCTTTTTGAATGTGATCAAACAGTTGATTGTTAAATAAGGAAATAATGAGTGATCTGAAAAGTTTAGGTATTAGATAGGCATAGGTTAAGTATGGGCAATATAAAAAAATTAACATAAAGTTTACTACAACAAGGGTCAAGTGGTAAAGCACCAATTATTGTACTTGGAGTGGAATATGGAAATAAAGACTTTTTTTTCTCTAAGGCATCGACTTCTGAGGTCATTAGCCTTTAAAGACATTTATTATTATTATTATTAATATATTATAAGAAAATGGTTTGAGAAATTATCGAATTATGCATCTACCCGATGTTGTTTCTAGAACACAAAAATATATTTCGCTCATATTTTTTCCCATCGATTTTCGATCCGTTCAAGTTATTCCACTCTGTATTTGATTTCTTGAAATTTCAGCTAAATGGTCACCTAAATTGATTTATTATCTATAGGGCAAGTTATGTGTGTATGTAGTTTTCCTTGATGTTTCTTCACTTTATTATTATTATATAAATATCGTATCAATGATGAGTTAAGTTTTTTTTATTTAACTATTTTTTTTTTAAATAATAATAATAATCCTAATAATAATCCTTTATTCCAAAAAGGCATCCTAATATACAAAATTATTTGAAATATGGATCGACAAAATCACATAACAAATTTTATTTTATAATAATCTAAACATTTGATTGAAAAAAATAATATATTCTATACATAGTACAATTAATTTTGATGTGGATATTGCATCTTCAAATGAGAGATGAGTGCTTTTTTGAATGTCACAATGGAATGACTTTGTTTCAACTCGAGTGGAAGATTATTGTAGTCCAATAAACCTTTATGGAATAAAGAGTTCATGAATCGTGTATAGTTCAGGAGGGGTACATATAAATTAGTATTACCTCTAGTGGGATAATTATGAATTTGGTGGTGAAAAACTATAAATTGATCGAAATATGAGGGTGCATTGCCAGACAATATTTTAAAAATAAATAACATGGAAAAATAAAACAGGCAGTCTTTCACAGAAAGCCAATTCAGAACTTCAAGCATTGTTGTTGTAGTTGGTGTATATCTGTTACACCTTAGAATCAAACGCATGCCCCTATTCTGTAGCTTTTGTAATGCAGACAAACAATTTGCATCAAGCAGCGATAGTAAACTAGCACAGTAATCGAAATGGGGTTGAATGATTGATTTAAAATCTGTAATGGAAGTCTGAAACGGCAAGTAATTGTTTACACGCCATAAGAAAAATAATTTTTTAACAATTTTGTTGCGGACATACTGGAAATGTTTCTTTATATGTAGTCCACGATAAACCACAAGAATTTGAATTCCTCTACAATTTCAATTTTTTGATCATAAATATTTAAATTTATAGATGGTTTGTCAAATGCATTATGTTTATATTTTGTTGTAATTATCATTGCTTTTGTTTTATTTACATTGAGCTTGGGCTTATTGATGTTCAGGAATTCAGATATTCTAATCAATATATCATTAATTTTATTGATAGCTGTTTGCAAATCAGGTTCACTTACTGCAACTAGAGTATCATCTGCAAATAGGTTGATAAATTCACATCCATTAATGAAGTTGATATCATTAAGATATAGCACGAACAAAAGCGGGCCCAGTACACTCACATAATACTAGAATATTATGTATCATTGACTAATTATTTTGCGGTTGTGCACTAAACGTGTATGTTTTCTACGATGTGTAGCTAAGGAAAAAAATATGCGCAGTGGAGTAGATTGTGTGGATTGTTCTCGGTGACATAAACATTCGTAGAATCAAATTTTTGAAGTGACTTTTTTTGCTAGTTAACGCAAGTGCCCTACTGTCCTATCAATTTATTTCATGAAGAGTGAATCGTCGACACTCTTTATTCTTATATATAACAAGTTGTTACTTTTTCATGCGCGCCACCACTCAAACCATTGACGTTACGTCCATGACTCGAACCCTTCAATGATATATATATTTCTCAATACGCATATTACACTTGTCTGATCAACCATAACGTTTCCTTAGTAATGTTAATAGGGAGAAATATAATACGCAGTATATTGATTGGCAAGAAATTCAATTATATATTCAATATTTCAATTACCTATTTACAAACACTATTTGACACTATATGTTGGATCTATTTTCATGAGTTGCAATGTGGACAAATTCCCCATTTCTTGGTTGCCTATGGCCATCCAGCAAATCCCACCACTCGAAGACGGTGTCCCAAGCATCGTTTCCTACATCAATCCTTTTGGGTGCTGATGAAGTTGAGTCACAAGGTCCTGGTGATAGTACCCGATTCATTCGTCTTCCGCTGGTACTGTCTGGCTCTTCTGGTCGTCTTCTTGATCTCCTCGGTAAACTTGAGACTGCTTTTCGACTGGATGACGAATCAGCTTGACGTTTTGCTTCCATTCTATTAGTGATCCTTTTGTCTCGTTTGAAAGTTAATCTCCCGACTTCTCTATACTACCGTTCAGTTTGGTGTCTATCTAAAAACTGATTTTTCTACTATTCCACCTAATTATATAGTCGGGTACTAATTGATCCTACCCTTACACGCAATTATAATGCTAATAGCCATTAGCCTGGAACTCATAACCCTTGAATCCCATAATTATTATATGACCCCACCTATGGTCACAGACGATACCTAATCCCATGTTTAACAAACCCAGACATTCATCCCGAGAGTATATGAGGATAATTAATGAATGCAAATGCAGGTACATACTCCTATAACATAGGTACGAAAAGTGATACTTTGATGGATTTATAGTAGATTTCTTCACATTGAAAGCTGAATTTAGAAATTCATTTTCAATGATTTCATCAGAAATATAACATATGATATGCATGTAATGAAAGTCTAACCCTGCATTGATAAACCGGCCCTGATTGGTCGTTTTCTTTTTTGTCCATACATGTGTTGTACCACGTGATCATGTAGTTCCTATTTTCTTGCAGACCCTCTTGACCTAAAAATTACTACTGGACGCCAAATCTAGCGTAAGCAGTAAGATCTATGCTTCTAGTAGACGGTCAAAAAAAATCACCCTGTATAGTCCGATCCCTTAGCTTGCGTTTTGATTCCGCTAAGTTTGTTTCACGTCTTCGTTTTTAACATCATTCAGAGAAAACGTTTCACCTTTCAACTGTGTAGGTAGGAGAAGAACGGTGTCAATTGTAACAAGTGTCAATAATTGTAACATTGGAGATCATACCGCCATCTTACAAGATATGCTTGAAGTTTCACTACACGGCTGTTTCAATGTTTGATGATAACTTCCGTATTTATTTTTGATGTCACATCGGACAGAGCACATTTCAATGCACGGTTTGAAGTTTTTTTAGGTCGGTCAACTAGGGCAATGCGAATATGAATGTCTGGTGCTATCAAAAGTAACAATGCCGAAGGTGTCAATTGCATCGTGTTGTATCTTATATGTAGTGGATTTATAATGAGAGCAAAGAAGATTAGAAAACAATCGGTGGGGCAGTGCAAAGAGAGGACCCACTATTCATGTGTCAATCATGATCCGCTGTTCATTCGAAAAAATCTGTGATTCTGACTGATTCTTCATAATATATGCTCACTTCTTGAGAAATCCATTCAGAAACTATGAATGTCATTTTTACACCCATGGAGATTGGAGATTAGATATTTTGTTTGGAAATAAATCTTAGTTTTTTAAAATTCTATTACCTGATGACTTGAGTGTCAATTGTACACTGCGAGTGTTACATTTCATACCCATGCGGTGTCAATAGTTACATGACGTATTGTGCCAAACAACTTCAAAATCATTTTTTTATCGAAATTTTAATCAGGTGATTCAAACTTCAGATACTTGGTTATACCGGGTGTCCCATTAAGCCTATCGACCGGATTTATCCCAGAAACTATTGGTCCCACAGTTTTAGGAAAAAAACTATCTTATGTAAAGCAGTCAAGAAAAATTCAACTAACCTTAGTAACAGATATACAGTGTTCACTAACTGAAAACAATTACCTAGGAACTGCCTTCATAGACATCAAAGGAGCATATGACTCAGTAGATTTAGAAATACTCAAGAACAAACTAATTAATTTGCAAATTCCCCCAAGAATTGCACACATTTTAACCAATCTCTATTCAAATAGAAATATTTGGCTAAGAACACATAACAATGAAAAAATTGGACCTCGTATCCTTTCTTTTGGCCTTTTCCAGGGAGCTGTTCTCAGCCCTATACTTTTCAATCTATACACTTTGGACATACATAATATAATATCGAATGCTTCTATAATTCAATATGCCGATGATTTCTGCGTATATGTGGATGAAAAGAAACAGGAATTATGCAGAACTCGATTGGATAGGGCAGTTACTCAGTTCAGTAACTGGGTTGATACTAATGGATTCACTATATCGGAAGATAAGTCAACTTGTTCAATCTTCACAAGACACAATCTCGATAACCCTGACGGCACAGTTATGCTTGGTAATTTCAGTTTTCCACTTAGACATCAAGTATCTTATCTCGGACTCATACTGGATAAAAAACTTACATGGAAACCTTATATTGAGGAGATTTCAAGAAAATGTAATAAATGATTGAATTTTCTACGATCCACTACACATGTCTGGTGGGGTGCTGACCCCAAAACAAGATTATTATTTTATAAAGTATATATAAGATCAATTTTGGATTATGGTTCAATTTTGTATGGTTCCGCTAGTGACAATTTACTCAGTAAACTGGATAAAATACAAAATTAAGCACTGAGGGTATGCATTGGAGCAATGTCATCTACTCCAATTGAGCCCTTACGAGTAGAGGCATTAGAACCGCCACTGTTAATAAGGCGGCAATTCCTGGCTGAAAAATTCTTACTAAAAACTTATATCAAATATTTCTCCACTACTGAACAGGTTAAGTAGACTAGCTATTCAAGATTTGACTGAGAAGTATTGGATACATAAAAGAAGTCCCCCACTTTGTAATGCATATCGAAAAACTTGTGGACACCATCAGGAATATATAACACAGGTACACCCGCAATATCCAATGATTACTTCGATCTATCAAGTCACAACCATACACTAATTCCCAAATATTCTGAAAATCCGGATATCAACAAAAGATGATTGGTAGAGATATTATTTTTTTCTGGGTGAAAGGGCATGCAGGCATAAAATATAATCGTATGCAACAATGCAAGTGTGTTTGGAAGATCTAATTACAGCAAGGAAAAATATACAAAAAGAGAAATGGCTGGAAAGATGGCACGAGTACTGCATCAGTAGTCCGACCAGATACACAAGAATCCATCCGAATATCCTCTCCAAATACTGGCATTCTGAGCTCAATTTATCTAGAAGATGCATCACTATTTTCAATAGAATGCAGTTTGGTCATGGATGTTACCCAGCATTTTTAGCTAGAATAGGGTTAACTCAATCTAATTTATGTCAAGTTTGTGATGTTGAAGGAGACTTAGACCATATAGTTTTCAATTGCCAGACAACAAGGGAAGAAGGTGGAGAACTCTATTCTCGCCTTTTGAGTATGAAAATAGACACTCCTTTCAATTTATTGTCGTTGTTAGCCCTTAATGATGAAAAAATCAATTCAAACATAACATTCATTCAAAACACTGGTTTGAAAATCTAATGGAAAGCGATTCATATAAATACTCGTCACATTATTAATTAGCTTCGTTTCCTTATTTCCTTTATTGATTCCTTATGTTTATGTATATTCCTTCTGCGGTCTAGTGTTGTGTGTCTATAAACTGAATGCCATGACGGACCCCTTGGCGAGAAGAAACCCTGTGATCCAATGTTAATTCCTGGCGTATTCTTCTTTGAGCATCCGCTCTTCGATTTTAGTTATAGGTTTACTGTTATTATAATTATCATAAGAGACTGGCTGTGTGGACATTGTCCGGATGCAAAAAATAATATTTTTAAGTTCCTAAAAAGACCGCTAGGTGGCGTAAGAAAATTAAAAAACCCTTTTTCTTAAAAAATTCAAACACAAACGTAGATATTTTTTAATTTATTCTGCATCTCCTAGTCAATACCTAAAACTTTTTTGAAACACTTTTTGTTATAACTCTTCAAACAACGACAACAAAAACAAAAGAAAAACGGTATACAAAAATCACCATAACTTTGGTTTGTCTTATCCGATTCAAATAAACTTTTGATCATTTGATAGGTGATTCAAGGTAGAATAAGAATACAATTTCAAATATTTTGGCAAATATCTCAACAAACCACCAGATGTCGCTTTTCGTAATTTTTACCAATTATCGATGATTTCTTAGAAATTTTGAATAAAATGACATATTTTTCAATAGAGTGTCTTATTCTGCGATAGATTTAGAAAAGAATGTCACAAACCGGAAGTCTCTAGTGTTTTTTAAACAAAAGTTATGACTATAAATGTGTTTATAAGATTACGAGCGTTATAAATGCATATTTTTAAAATATCAAGAAGGCTATGAATACAAAATAATTGGCAAAACTGTCAAGGAGATGATGAAATCTGTCGTCATTACTTATAAAGGTTTGAAATGTTGTTTTTTTATACAATCTTATAAATAAAAAAGAAAACAAATTAAAGACTTTTGATACAAAACAAATAACTTAGGTAACTTCCTACTGCTTAAGGCTATAAGTTTTTATTTGAGATGTAGAAAATGTTCGCCATTATTTTCAATACACATATCAAATCTTCGTCGGGTCAATGATACAGCAGTTTCTAACTGCTACAGAAATTGACTGTATTGCATTTTGTATGCGCAAAATCATGTCTTCCCGCGTTGTTCGTCTAATCGTATAAACTGCATCTTTTACTCTTCCCCATAAGTAAAAGTCTAAGACAGTTAAATCGGGAGACCTAGGAGGCCAAGCAAATGGACCACCCCTTCCAATTCATCTAGCAGGATACTGGTTATTCAAATACTCCCTTACATTGCGAGCATAATGCGCCGGACAACCGTCATATTGAAACCAAATGTTCCTGAGGGTTTCCAAAGAAACATCTTCTAATAAAATTGGTAAGTCCAAAAGTTCAAATATCTTGACCCATTTAAATGTTTTCGAAAATGTATGTAATAATTTTGCCCTCGATAATACCGCACCAAATATTAACAGAGAATTTATGTTGTTGATCAATTTCAATCATCCAGTGTGGGTTATTTTCCGCCCAGTAATGGCTGTTATGCAAATTTACCAAACCGGTACTGGTAAACGTTGCCTCATCGGTACATAAAATTCTGGACAAAAAATTTGGATTTTCTGTTAACATATTACGCATCCATTCGCAGAATTCCGGCCTTCTGTCAAAATCTGAAGCTGTCAGTGCTTGATGCAGTTGAACATGATACGGATGCAATTTGTGATATTTCAAAATACGTTGGACTGCTGATCTTGATACACCCAAATCTCTTGACATGTCTCTGATACTGGAGGGAGTGAGGATGTGCTTCAACGTAAGCAAGAACGTTAATTATGTTTTCTTCGTTTCTTGCTCTTCGACGTCTATTGGTCGGTGGTATTGGCAAAACACTTCCGGTTTCCCTTAAGCGTCGAGACAGGCGAAGGAATACCATTCGGGAATGTTGCCTACTTTCTGGATATACCAAACTGTATTCTCGCGAGGAAATCACTGAGTTTTCAAAACTTCGAAAAAAAATTGTAAGCTTATCATATGCTTCTGCAATAGTGTAAGAAATAATTTTCCAAAAATAAAAAGGTTTTTTGATAATTAAACACTAAAAGCTTAGCATTAGAATGGCTCAACGGCAAAATGTTGACAGATTTCATCATCTCCTTAACAGTTTTGCCAATTATTTTGTATTCATAGCCTTCTTGATATTTTAAAAATATGCATTTATAACGCTAGTAATCTTATAAACACATTTTTATTCATAACTTTTGTTTAAAAAACACTAGATACTTCCGGTTTGCGGCATTCTTTTCTAAATCTATTGCAGAATATGACACTTTATTAAAGAATATGTCATTACATATAAAATTTCCAAGAAATCATCAATAATTGGTAAAAATTACGAAAAGCGACATCTGGTGGTTTGTTGAGGAATTTGCCAAATTATTTGAAATCGTATTCTTATTCTACCTTGAATCAAATGATCAAAAGTTTATTTAAATCGGATAAGACAAACCGAAGTTATGGTGGTTTTTGAATACCGGTTTTCTTTTGTTTTTGTTGTCGTTGTTTGAAAAGTCAGAACAAGAAGTGTTATACAAAAGTTTTAGGTATTGACTAGGAGATGCAGAATACATCAAAAAATACATACGTTTGTATTTGACTTTTTCAATAAAAAAGAGTTTTCAAATTTTCAATCTGTAGTAGGGGAGACCGGGGCTGAATGGCGCATGTACTAGTTGGCGCATGTGAAATTTCATTACTTTATAGTCCACATGGCAACAGCGCATCAAACATTCTGGAATAAGTTCGGCATCTCCGTCCTACACAGAAATTATCCTGGCGATCTCAGTTGTTAAACGGAAGTAAGAGGTGGAGTTTTGTTTTTATACTGTCGCAGTAAATAATACATATTCCTTCTTTTCTTTGCTGAGCTTGAAAGTAAGTGAAATCTCTATATATTTCTCATCACATTCATCAGATTATACTTTTGGTAACCTAACTACATCGTTGTTCGTTTATAGACATGAATGATTTTCGTCAAATATTTGATAGAAAAATAAAAATGGCGAGGGGGCATGTTGTCTCATGAACATTGGGGTAATTTGGCGCTGCGCCAAGTTGCCCCCATATAATAACTGTTCCATCATAAATATTTTCATTTTCAATTTCCAGATCCTAGGATGAGAACATATAAAAGAAAAACTGATCATGGAAAAACCCCTAAGGATATAATGATAAGAGCTGCGAAAGAGGTGCTGATAGGTAACAGATCCAGAAGAAGTGTAGCTCAAGACTATGCCATTCCACACAGAACACTGACAAGGTTCTGTTCGAAATTGAAAATTGAAGATCTACGAGTAGATCGAACAGATAACCTGAGAGTTGGTTATGTAAAATCCAGAAAAGTCTTTTCTGAAGAAGAAGAGCAGTACCTGAAAGAATATATCGAAAAGGCTTCTGATATTTATCATGGTTTATCTCCCAAGGAAGTACGAAAACTCACCTATGAGTATGCACGTCACTTACAAATCGTGTATCCAGAGACTTGGAACAGCAACAAAATGGCCGGTCCTGATTGGTTTACTGCGTTTCTGAAGAGAAATGGAACTTTGAGCATTCGGATTCCAGAAGCTACAAGTCTGGCTCGATGTATCAATTTCAATAGGGCCACAGTTAACGCATTCTTTGATAATCTCAAAACTGTTCTAGAGAGAAATAATTACAGTCCACAGGACATCTGGAACATGGATGAAACTGGTGTTACTACGACTCAGAAACCAGATCGAATAGTCGCTAGAAAAGGATACAAACAAATAGGTAGAATAACTTCGCAAGAGAGGGGCACACTGGTCACTGTTGCTGCAGCTGTTTCAGCAATTGGAAACAGTATCCCACCATTTTTTATATTTCCCAGGGTCAACTTCAGGGATCATTTCTTAGTATCTGGTCCTATAGGTAGTGCTGGTGGGGCTAATACATCAGGATGGATGAAGGAAGAACATTTTGTTGAGTTCATCAAACATTTTGTTAAAAATGTGAGAAGTTCCAAAGAACACCCCGTTTTACTATTGCTCGATAATCATAGCTCACACCTCTCATTAGAGGGATTGAATATCGCGAAAGAGAATGGTGTGACCTTATTGACTTTTCCCCCTCATACATCACACAAGTTGCAGCCCTTGGATCGAGGGGTTTTCGGTCCTTTTAAAAAGTATATAAATTCAGCATGCGATGCTTGGATGACAAACAATCCTGGAAAGACTATGACTATATACGACATTCCAGGTATTGTGAAAATCGCTTGGCCACTCGCGAATACTCCAACGAATATCATGTCTGGTTTCAGGGTATCGGGAATTAGTCCATTTAATAGGGATGTTTTTGGTGATGATGAGTTCATGCCAGGTTTCTCCACCGATAGACCGATAGCCTCAAAAGTTTTAATTGAGCCAGTAAACACAGATATACTAGAAATGCCAGGAAGAAACGTCGCAGACGACGTTGCTGATGACGACATGAATGAAGTTACTCATGGGATAGGAAATAATAAAGAGAACCAAATCGACACCGAAAATTGTCCTGACAAATCTGGAAGCTCGGTTCAAGGATTACAGGAAGATCCAAGAAATCTACCTTCGTGCAGTTTCATGGATGTTTTGAACACAATTCGACCATTACCGAAAGCAAAACCGAAGAATACGATATCTACAAGAAAAAAGAGAAAATCTGTTATACTCACTGACACTCCTGAAAAAAATGCTTTAGAAGAAGAGGAACAGAGAAAAAAATTAAGAAACAGAAGGTGTTGCAGGTGAAAAAAATAATTTAATGCAGACAAGGAAACAAGTTACGCGAACCCAGAAAAGGTCACCAAAGAAGAGAAAACCTGTGGCAAGACGTGAATCAGTCAGTTCAGAATCAGAGGAAGATGACTGTTTCTGCCTGATATGTGGCGAACCTTACGAAAATAGCAAACCAGGTGAACAGTGGATCGAGTGTGTCTCGTGTCACATGTGGGCTCACGAAGAATGTGCTAGTCCAGAAAATGATGCATTTTATTATTGCATAAATTGCAATTCTGATTAATTTTATATCGAGAAATTATTTTTTATTTTGTTTTGGTTTTTATGTTATTTTCATTTAAACATTTAGAGGAAAATACGAAGTTTTATTGACAAAATCACTACGTGCCAATTTACCCCACATTGTGCGTCAAAATACCCCGTCAATGGGGTAAGTTGACGCAACTGACTAGTTCAGGAAAAAAATATCAATAAAATTTCAATTTGATTGATATCCTGAATTTCTTCATGACATTAGTGTAATGAATGTATAACATATCACATGTTATCAGGAAAATTTCCAAATTGTTAAGCATTTCGCAAAAAAAATTATTTATTCAAAAGTGTGCCAACTATCCCCGGTCTCCCCTACGCCACCTAGCAGTCTTTTTAGGAACTTAAAAATATTTTGGTTGATTTTTTTCTTGACTGCTTTACATAGGATAGTTTTTCGCCTAAAACTGTGGGACCAATAGTTTCTGGGATAAATCCGGTCGATAGGCTTAATGGGACACCCGGTATACTCAATCTGTTATCTGGCATTCCATTCATAATTATTAAACCCACCGTTAAATGAAAACCAAATTTTGATACAATTGACACCGTTCTCCCCTACTTATATCATATAAACTTGAAATATTCTTATCTGTTGAATGAGGATATGGAACAGAGTTCATAGAGTGGTCATTGAAAACGTTATAAGATCTCAAATAAATATCGCAGCCATGAGATTTTCTCAGAATATTTGGTGATTTCAAGAATTTACAAAAAAGTTTGGGGTTCGACTGGAATTTATGCTGCAAAAATGCATTTTTTCAGCTTCATTAGCGAAACTAACCTACTTAATATTTGTATTCATTGAAGGATTCAACTGTGTTTGAATATTTATGTTCATCAAGAGATGTTTTTCTATTTTATTATAAGTTTGAAAGGTGCATGTAGTTATATTAAAAAGATGACAGACATTAACATTCCGAAAAGAGATCATTTCATCATTTTCAAATATATAAACCCAATCAATACTGTTGAAGTCTTTTATAATAATAATTGAAGTGGAAAAAGTTGCGGAAACTTACGAACTTGTGCTGAATTTTTTCTTTTTTGCATTTGATTTCACATTTGACGAGGCAATTATTCGAAATACCATCCATTTTGAAAACTGACGTTGATTGAAGCATGTATTGATTTGTCAAATAGTTTAGCTGCTTATAATGAATGATAATTTCAAATGAATACTCTTTATCAAACCCTATAATTACAGTGGTATTATTCGATTATTGCGCCAAAAAATTATGTCAAAAAGTAATATTTGCACAGGGCTAAGGCTGGTTACTCCGGGATTTCGCCCTGTTTCCCGGAGGCTCCGTTCGCGACACCGTATTTATTCCCCACCCCCGGTGCCATTCATCCCTCGCCACGGAAGCTCACAGCTTAGATTAGGGTCGCAAAAAGGAAAGGAAGAGTTGGCCAAGGGAGGCCGATAGGAAAGATGGAAGAAATTAGAAGAGTAGAGGATACCAACCAAGACTAGATGAAGTGTGGTGGTTATTCAGCGATACCTCCTGAATTCAAACAATATAATGTAATTATATTCAAAAAATCACTCAAAACATATTTACTGAATAATTCCCTCTAATTAAACTCAACTCCTTTTTTTTCTTCTTGTATCATCTTTTTGAATGTGATCAAACAGTTGATTGTTAAATAAGGAAATAATGAGTGATCTGAAAAGTTTAGGTATTAGATAGGCATAGGTTAAGTATGGGCAATATAAAAAAAATAACATAAAGTTTACTACAACAAGGGTCAAGTGGTAAAGCACCAATTATTGTACTTGGAGTGGAATATGGAAATAAAGACTTTTTTTTCTCTAAGGCATCGACTTCTGAGGTCATTAGCCTTTAAAGACATTTATTATTATTATTATTATTAATATATTATAAGAAAATGGTTTGAGAAATTATCGAATTATGCATCTACCCGATGTTGTTTCTAGAACACAAAAATATATTTCGCTCATATTTTTTCCCATCGATTTTCGATCCGTTCAAGTTATTCCACTCTGTATTTGATTTCTTGAAATTTCAGCTAAATGGTCACCTAAATTGATTTATTATCTATAGGGCAAGTTATGTGTGTATGTAGTTTTCCTTGATGTTTCTTCACTTTATTATTATTATATAAATATCGTATCAATGATGAGTTAAGTTTTTTTTATTTAACTATTTTTTTTAAATAATAATAATAATCCTAATAATAATCCTTTATTCCAAAAAGGCATCCTAATATACAAAATTATTTGAAATATGGATCGACAAAATCACATAACAAATTTTATTTTATAATAATCTAAACATTTGATTGAAAAAAATAATATATTCTATACATAGTACAATTGATTTTGATGTGGATATTGCATCTTCAAATGAGAGATGAGTGCTTTTTTGAATGTCACAATGGAATGACTTTGTTTCATCTCGAGTGGAAGATTATTGTAGTCCAATAAACCTTTATGGAATAAAGAGTTCATGAATCGTGTATAGTTCAGGAGGGGTACATATAAATTAGTATTACCTCTAGTGGGATAATTATGAATTTGGTGGTGAAAAACTATAAATTGATCGAAATATGAGGGTGCATTGCCAGACAATATTTTGAAAATAAATAACATGGAAAAATAAAACAGGCATTCTTTCACAGAAAGCCAATTCAGAACTTCAAGCATTGTTGTTGTAGTTGGTGTATATCTGTTACACCTTAGAATCAAACGCATGCCCCTATTCTGTAGCTTTTGTAATGCAGACAAACAATTTGCATCAAGCAGCGATAGTAAACTAGCACAGTAATCGAAATGGGTTTGAATGATTGATTTAAAATCTGTAATGGAAGTCTGAAACGGCAAGTAATTGTTTACACGCCATAAGAAAAATAATTTTTTAACAATTTTGTTGCGGACATACTGGAAATGTTTCTTCATATGTAGTCCACGATAAACCACAAGAATTTGAATTCCTCTACAATTTCAATTTTTTGATCATAAATATTTAAATTTATAGATGGTTTGTCAAATGCATTATGTTTATATTTTGTTGTAATTATCATTGCTTTTGTTTTATTTACATTGAGCTTGGGCTTATTGATGTTCAGGAATTCAGATATTCTAATCAATATATCATTAATTTTATTGATAGCTGTTTGCAAATCAGGTTCACTTACTGCAACTAGAGTATCATCTGCAAATAGGTTGATAAATTCACATCCATTAATGAAGTTGATATCATTAAGATATAGCACGAACAAAAGCGGGCCCAGTACACTCACATAATACTAGAATATTATGTATCATTGACTAATTATTTTGCGGTTGTGCACTAAACGTGTATGTTTTCTACGATGTGTAGCTAAGGAAAAAAATATGCGCAGTGGAGTAGATTGTGTGGATTGTTCTCGGTGACATAAACATTCGTAGAATCAAATTTTTGAAGTGACTTTTTTTGCTAGTTAACGCAAGTGCCCTACTGTCCTATCAATTTATTTCATGAAGAGTGAATCGTCGACACTCTATATTCTTATATATAACAAGTTGTTACTTTTTCATGCGCGCCACCACTCAAACCATTGACGTTACGTCCATGACTCGAACCCTTCAATGATATATATATTTCTCAATACGCATATTACACTTGTCTGATCAACCATAACGTTTCCTTAGTAATGTTAATAGGGAGAAATATAATACGCAGTATATTGATTGGCAAGAAATTCAATTATATATTCAATATTTCAATTACCTATTTACAAACACTATTTGACACTATATGTTGGATCTATTTTCATGAGTTGCAATGTGGACAAATTCCCCATTTCTTGGTTGCCTATGGCCATCCAGCAAATCCCACCACTCGAAGACGGTGTCCCAAGCATCGTTTCCTACATCAATCCTTTTGGGTGCTGATGAAGTTGAGTCACAAGGTCCTGGTGATAGTACCCGATTCACTCGTCTTCCGCTGGTACTGTCTGGCTCTTCTGGTCGTCTTCTTGATCTCCTCGGTAAACTTGAGACTGCTTTTCGACTGGATGACGAATCAGCTTGACGTTTTGCTTCCATTCTATTAGTGATCCTTTTGTCTCGTTTGAAAGTTAATCTCCCGACTTCTCTATACTACCGTTCAGTTTGGTGTCTATCTAAAAACTGATTTTTCTACTATTCCACCTAATTATATAGTCGGGTACTAATTGATCCTACCCTTACACGCAATTATAATGCTAATAGCCATTAGCCTGGAACTCATAACCCTTGAATCCCATAATTATTATATGACCCCACCTATGGTCACAGACGATACCTAATCCCATGTTTAACAAACCCAGACATTCATCCCGAGAGTATATGAGGATAATTAATGAATGCAAATGCAGGTACATACTCCTATAACATAGGTACGAAAAGTGATACTTTGATGGATTTATAGTAGATTTCTTCACATTGAAAGCTGAATTTAGAAATTCATTTTCAATGATTTCATCAGAAATATAACATATGATATGCATGTAATGAAAGTCTAACCCTGCATTGATAAACCGGCCCTGATTGGTCGTTTTCTTTTTTGTCCATACATGTGTTGTACCACGTGATCATGTAGTTCCTATTTTCTTGCAGACCCTCTTGACCTAAAAATTACTACAGGACGCCAAATCTAGCGTAAGCAGTAAGATCTATGCTTCTAGTAGACGGTCAAAAAAAATCACCCTGTATAGTCCGATCCCTTAGCTTGCGTTTTGATTCCGCTAAGTTTGTTTCACGTCTTCGTTTTTAACATCATTCAGAGAAAACGTTTCACCTTTCAACTGTGTAGGTAGGAGAAGAACGGTGTCAATTGTAACAAGTGTCAATAATTGTAACATTGGAGATCATACCGCCATCTTACAAGATATGCTTGAAGTTTCACTACACGGCTGTTTCAATGTTTGATGATAACTTCCGTATTTATTTTTGATGTCACATCGGACAGAGCACATTTCAATGCACGGTTTGAAGTTTTTTTAGGTCGGTCAACTAGGGCAATGCGAATATGAATGTCTGGTGCTATCAAAAGTAACAATGCCGAAGGTGTCAATTGCATCGTCTTGTATCTTATATGTAGTGGATTTATAATGAGATCAAAGAAGATTAGAAAACAATCGGTGGGGCAGTGCAAAGAGAGGACCCACTATTCATGTGTCAATCATGATCCGCTGTTCATTCGAAAAAATCTGTGATTCTGACTGATTCTTCATGATATATGCTCACTTCTTGAGAAATCCATTCAGAAACTATGAATGTCATTTTTACACCGATGGAGATTGGAGATTAGATATTTTGTTTGGAAATAAATCTTAGTTTTTTAAAATTCTATTACCTGATGACTTGAGTGTCAATTGTACACTGCGAGTGTTACATTTCATACCCATGCGGTGTCAATAGTTACATGACGTATTGTGCCAAACAACTTCAAAATCATTTTTTTATCGAAATTTTAATCAGGTGATTCAAACTTCAGATACTTGGTTATACCGGGTGTCCCATTAAGCCTATCGACCGGATTTATCCCAGAAACTATTGGTCCCACAGTTTTAGGAAAAAAACTATCTTATGTAAAGCAGTCAAGAAAAATTCAACTAACCTTAGTAACAGATATACAGTGATCACTAACTGAAAACAATTACCTAGGAACTGCCTTCATAGACATCAAAGGAGCATATGACTCAGTAGATTTAGAAATACTCAAGAACAAACTAATTAATTTGCAAATTCCCCCAAGAATTGCACACATTTTAACCAATCCCTATTCAAATAGAAATATTTGGCTAAGAACACATAACAATGAAAAAATTGGACCTCGTATCCTTTCTTTTGGCCTTTTCCAGGGAGCTGTTCTCAGCCCTATACTTTTCAATCTATACACTTTGGACATACATAATATAATATCGAATGCTTCTATAATTCAATATGCCGATGATTTCTGCGTATATGTGGATGAAAAGAAACAGGAATTATGCAGAACTCGATTGGATAGGGCAGTTACTCAGTTCAGTAACTGGGTTGATACTAATGGATTCACTATATCGGAAGATAAGTCAACTTGTTCAATCTTCACAAGACACAATCTCGATAACCCTGACGGCACAGTTATGCTTGGTAATTTCAGTTTTCCACTTAGACATCAAGTATCTTATCTCGGACTCATACTGGATAAAAAACTTACATGGAAACCTTATATTGAGGAGATTTCAAGAAAATGTAATAAATGATTGAATTTTCTACGATCCACTACACATGTCTGGTGGGGTGCTGACCCCAAAACAAGATTATTATTTTATAAAGTATATATAAGATCAATTTTGGATTATGGTTCAATTTTGTATGGTTCCGCTAGTGACAATTTACTCAGTAAACTGGATAAAATACAAAATTAAGCACTGAGGGTATGCATTGGAGCAATGTCATCTACTCCAATTGAGCCCTTACGAGTAGAGGCATTAGAACCGCCACTGTTAATAAGGCGGCAATTCCTGGCTGAAAAATTCTTACTAAAAACTTATATCAAATATTTCTCCACTACTGAACAGGTTAAGTAGACTAGCTATTCAAGATTTGACTGAGAAGTATTGGATACATAAAAGAAGTCCCCCACTTTGTAATGCATATCGAAAAACTTGTGGACACCATCAGGAATATATAACACAGGTACACCCGCAATATCCAATGATTACTTCGATCTATCAAGTCACAACCATACACTAATTCCCAAATATTCTGAAAATCCGGATATCAACAAAAGATGATTGGTAGAGATATTATTTTTTTCTGGGTGAAAGGGCATGCAGGCATAAAATATAATCGTATGCAACAATGCAAGTGTGTTTGGAAGATCTAATTACAGCAAGGAAAAATATACAAAAAGAGAAATGGCTGGAAAGATGGCACGAGTACTGCATCAGTAGTCCGACCAGATACACAAGAATCCATCCGAATATCCTCTCCAAATACTGGCATTCTGAGCTCAATTTATCTAGAAGATGCATCACTATTTTCAATAGAATGCAGTTTGGTCATGGATGTTACCCAGCATTTTTAGCTAGAATAGGGTTAACTCAATCTAATTTATGTCAAGTTTGTGATGTTGAAGGAGACTTAGACCATATAGTTTTCAATTGCCAGACAACGAGGGAAGAAGGTGGAGAACTCCATTCTCGCCTTTTGAGTATGAAAATAGACACTCCTTTCAATTTATTGTCGTTGTTAGCCCTTAATGATGAAAAAATCAATTCAAACATAACATTCATTCAAAACACTGGTTTGAAAATCTAATGGAAAGCGATTCATATAAATACTCGTCACATTATTAGTTAGCTTCGTTTCCTTATTTCCTTTATTGATTCCTTATGTTTATGTATATTCCTTCTGCGGTCTAGTGTTGTGTGTCTATAAACTGAATGCCATGACGGACCCCTTGGCGAGAAGAAACCCTGTGATCCAATGTTAATTCCTGGCGTATTCTTCTTTGAGCATCCGCTCTTCGATTTTAGTTATAGGTTTACTGTTATTATAATTATCATAAGAGACTGGCTGTGTGGACATTGTCCGGATGCAAAAAAATAATATTTTTAAGTTCCTAAAAAGACCGCTAGGTGGCGTAAGAAAATTAAAAAACCCTTTTTCTTAAAAAATTCAAACACAAACGTAGATATTTTTTAATTTATTCTGCATCTCCTAGTCAATACCTAAAACTTTTGTGAAACACTTTTTGTTATAACTCTTCAAACAACGACAACAAAAACAAAAGAAAAACGGTATACAAAAATCACCATAACTTTGGTTTGTCTTATCCGATTTAAATAAACTTTTGATCATTTGATAGGTGATTCAAGGTAGAATAAGAATACAATTTCAAATATTTTGGCAAATACCTCAACAAACCACCAGATGTCGCTTTTCGTAATTTTTACCAATTATTGATGATTTCTTAGAAATTTTGAATAAAATGACATATTTTTCAATAGAGTGTCTTATTCTGCGATAGATTTAGAAAAGAATGCCACAAACCGGAAGTCTCTAGTGTTTTTTAAACAAAAGTTATGACTAAAAATGTGTTTATAAGATTACGAGCGTTATAAATGCGTATTTTTAAAATATCAAGAAGGCTATGAATACAAAATAATTGGCAAAACTGTCAAGGAGATGATGAAATCTGTCGTCATTACTTATAAAGGTTTGAAATGTTGTTTTTTAATACAATCTTATAAATAAAAAATAAAACAAATTAAAGACTTTTGATACAAAACAAATAACTCCCAGAAATAAACCCAGTTGTCTTGATAACATCTTCACCAATATCAGTGAACATTATTACGTGACAGGCATTGCAGAGCCTTGTTTATCAGATCATAAAGGGCAATTCATCAACTTGAAACATTCTTTTTCTTCAACATCAGCACCTCCTGTACAGAAAAAAAGAATTATAACCTATGCAGGCATCGAAAGATTCAAGAATGATTTAACAAATTCTGAGTGGAATGGAAATATTGGTATTATTGAACAGAATTCAACCGATATAAACAAATATGCTGATCTCATTACTTATACTTTGAAATCTCTGATTGAAAAAATATTTCCAATGAAAAATATCTTATCAAAAAACATCGCACCAGTCAAATGGTTCAATGACGAATTGAAAGCAATGAGAAAAACGTTGGAATCCGTTAAAGTTATATGTGATGTAACAAATGATCCAAACGATCATGCGGTATATAAACTGATGAGAACCCAATATAGCAAAAAAATAATTGATACAAAAAAAGATGCTCACAATAGTTATTTATTGAATTCAAATAATAGAATCAGAGATTCCTGGAGATTGATAAACCATGAAAGAAATTATTCCCATAAAGCAAATATCCAGAGTGCTATTGAAGTAGATCAATTCAATATTTTCTTTTCTGATATAGCTGAAGTAATAATCAAAACATTACCACTTTATGACCTCAATTTTGATAAACTATTCCAAAAAATTCCAACAACACTTGATTCTTTTATTATGGAACCTGTATCGAATGAGGATGTAATTGACGCCGTCTCATCCCTGAAGAACTCCAATTCAACAGATATCTTCGGAATAAATACTAAACTCCTAAAAAATTCCATTGATTCATTAGTTATGCCCCTAACCAATCTCTATAATGCCTGCATAGGCGGTGGAGTGTTCCCAGATATTTTTAAATTTAGTAGAGTTGTTCCAATACATAAATCTGGTGATTTGAATGAACCTGGAAATTTTCGACCCATCTCTGTGATTCCGTTTCTGGGGAAAATATTCGAAATAATCCTGAAAAATCGGTTATCAACTTACTTTGATAAATTTGAACTATTGCATGAGAACCAGTATGGATTTCGTAAAAAGCGATCAACTATTCAGGCCATCTCTAGAGTAGTGGAGAACATTGTCGAGGGCTTTGAAGATGGTCGCCAAACTTCTATAAGCTTGTGCGATCTCAGCAAGGCCTTCGACTGTGTAAACCACGAATTGTTGATAGATAAATTGCGACGTTATGGCATCAGAGGAGTACCATTGAATTTGATATGTTCTTATTTGAGAAATCGGAAACAATGTGTTAGCCTGAATGGAAAAACTTCAGAATTTGAAGATATGAAGCATGGTGTACCTCAAGGCTCTGTCTTAGGGCCACTCCTATTCATTATATATATAAATGATTTTTTTTATCATATGGAACCTACAACATGTATTCTATTTGCTGATGATTCTTCGTTGATACATTCGAATCCCATCAATAATTGCTCTAAACATGTAATTCTAGCTTCAGAGAAGAGGGCGGAAAACTGGTTCTCTGCTAATAGTTTGAAACTCAATGATAATAAAACCAATCGCATCAGCTTTTCGTCAAACGTGCACCATGGTAACACCATCATCATAAGGCAACTAAGAAGAGTAATCAGTTCAGATGTTCTTCTAACCATATATTATGCATTCTTTCATTCCCATATAACATACGGAATAATTTTATGGGGTAATTTTTCGGACTCATTAAAAGTCTTCAAATTACAAAAAAGGGCTGTAAGAATTCTCGCAGTTGCTGGGTATAGAGACCACTGCAGGCCCATATTCCAACAATATGGTATTATGTCATTACCTTCCCTTTATATATACTACCAAGTGCTAGAAATCCATAATAATAAAAATGAATTACAACTGAATTCCCATTTCCATGACTATCACACTCGAGGTGCATGTCAACTCAGGCCTCTCCGATATAGATTGGAAAAATCTTCAAAAAATTCCCTCAACATAAAGTTATATAATCATTTACCTATTGAAGTCACAAATCTGAATCAAATTGACTTCAAAAAATGGATAAGACAATTTCTGACAGAATCATGTTTTTATTCTGTAGCAGAATATATAGATACCCCTTCCTCACATATGACACTTGATAGAATTTCTCTACCTGGCCTTAGCTAGAAAATGTATACATCGTCGTGATTTAACTTAGTGAAGTATATGTTATGTTGAAGTTTGTGAAACTAAATGTTTTTTTCGTTAGTTCTATACAATGTTTTGAAAAATTTTTTTTTGTAACCCTGACTTGCTATAAACCATCTTCTGTATGTGTAACATAGTTAAATAAATAAATAAAAAAAAATAAAAATAACTTAGGTACCTTCCTACTGCTTAAGGCTATAAGTTTTTATTTGAGATGTAGAAAATGTTCGCCATTATTTTCAATACACATATCAAATCTTCGTCGGGTCAATGATACAGCAGTTTCTAACTGCTACAGAAATTGACTGTATTGCATTTTGTATGCGCAAAATCATGTCTTCCCGCGTTGTTGGTCTAATCGTATAAACTGCATCTTTTACTCTTCCCCATAAGTAAAAGTCTAAGACAGTTAAATCGGGAGACCTAGGAGGCCAAGCAAATGGACCACCCCTTCCAATTCATCTAGCAGGATACTGGTTATTCAAATACTCCCTTACATTGCGAGCATAATGCGCCGGACAACCGTCATGTTGAAACCAAATGTTCCTGAGGGTTTCCAAAGAAACATCTTCTAATAAAATTGGTAAGTCCAAAAGTTCAAATATCTTGACCCATTTAAATGTTTTCGAAAATGTACGTAATAATTTTGCCCTCGATAATACCGCACCAAATATTAACAGAGAATTTATGTTGTTGATCAATTTCAATCATCCAGTGTGGGTTATTTTCCGCCCAGTAATGGCTGTTATGCAAATTTACCAAACCGGTACTGGTAAACGTTGCCTCATCGGTACATAAAATTCTGGACAAAAAATTTGGATTTTCTGTTAACATATTACGCATCCATTCGCAGAATTCCGGCCTTCTGTCAAAATCTGAAGCTGTCAGTGCTTGATGCAGTTGAACATGATACGGATGCAATTTGTGATATTTCAAAATACGTTGGACTGCTGATCTTGATACACCCAAATCTCTTGACATGTCTCTGATACTGGAGGGAGTGAGGATGTGCTTCAACGTAAGCAAGAACGTTAATTATGTTTTCTTCGTTTCTTGCTCTTCGACGTCTATTGGTCGGTGGTATTGGCAAAACACTTCCGGTTTCCCTTAAGCGTCGAGACAGGCGAAGGAATACCATTCGGGAATGTTGCCTACTTTCTGGATATACCAAACCGTATTCTCGCGAGGAAATCACTGGGTTTTCAAAACTTCGAAAAAAAATTGTAAGCTTATCATATGCTTCTGCAATAGTGTAAGACATAATTTTCCAAAAATAAAAAGGTTTTTTGATAATTAAACACTAAAAGCTTAGCATTAGAATGGCTCAACGGCAAAATGTTGACAGATTTCATCATCTCCTTAACAGTTTTGCCAATTATTTTGTATTCATAGCCTTCTTGATATTTTAAAAATATGCATTTATAACGCTAGTAATCTTATAAACACATTTTTATTCATAACTTTTGTTTAAAAAACACTAGATACTTCCGGTTTGCGGCATTCTTTTCTAAATCTATTGCAGAATATGACACTTTATTAAAGAATATGTCATTACATATAAAATTTCCAAGAAATCATCAATAATTGGTAAAAATTACGAAAAGCGACATCTGGTGGTTTGTTGAGGAATTTGCCAAATTATTTGAAATCGTATTCTTATTCTACCTTGAATTACCTATCAAATGATCAAAAGTTTATTTAAATCGGATAAGACAAACCGAAGTTATGGTGGTTTTTGTATACCGTTTTTCTTTTGTTTTTGTTGTCGTTGTTTGAAAAGTCAGAACAAGAAGTGTTATACAAAAGTTTTAGGTATTGACTAGGAGATGCAGAATACATCAAAAAATACATACGTTTGTATTTGACTTTTTCAATAAAAAAGAGTTTTCAAATTTTCAATCTGTAGTACGCCACCTAGCGGTCTTTTTAGGAACTTAAAAATATTTTGGTTGATTTTTTTCTTGACTGCTTTACATAGGATAGTTTTTCGCCTAAAACTGTGGGACCAATAGTTTCTGGGATAAATCCGGTCGATAGGCTTAATGGGACACCCGGTATACTCAATCTGTTATCTGGCATTCCATTCATAATTATTAAACCCACCGTTAAATGAAAACCAAATTTTGATACAATTGACACCGTTCTCCCCTACTTATATCATATAAACTTGAAATATTCTTATCTGTTGAATGAGGATATGGAACAGAGTTCATAGAGTGGTCATTGAAAACGTTATAAGATCTCAAATAAATATCGCAGCCATGAGATTTTCTCAGAATATTTGGTGATTTCAAGAATTTACAAAAAAGTTTGGGGTTCGACTGGAATTTATGCTGCAAAAATGCATTTTTTCAGCTTCATTAGCGAAACTAACCTACTTAATATTTGTATTCATTGAAGGATTCAACTGTGTTTGAATATTTACGTTCATCAAGAGATGTTTTTCTATTTTATTATAAGTTTGAAAGGTGCATGTAGTTATATTAAAAAGATGACAGACATTAACATTCCGAAAAGAGATCATTTCATCATTTTCAAATATATAAACCCAATCAATACTGTTGAAGTCTTTTATAATAATAATTGAAGTGGAAAAAGTTGCGGAAACTTACGAACTTGTGCTGAATTTTTTCTTTTTTGCATTTGATTTCACATTTGACGAGGCAATTATTCGAAATACCATCCATTTTGAAAACTGACGTTGATTGAAGCATGTATTGATTTGTCAAATAGTTTAGCTGCTTATAATGAATGATAATTTCAAATGAATACTCTTTATCAAACCCTATAATTACAGTGGTATTATTCGATTATTGCGCCAAAAAATTATGTCAAAAAGTAATATTTGCACAGGGCTAAGGCTGGTTACTCCGGGATTTCGCCCTGTTTCCCGGAGGCTCCGTTCGCGACACCGTATTTATTCCCCACCCCCGGTGCCATTCATCCCTCGCCACGGAAGCTCACAGCTTAGATTAGGGTCGCAAAAAGGAAAGGAAGAGTTGGCCAAGGGAGGCCGATAGGAAAGATGGAAGAAATTAGAAGAGTAGAGGATACCAACCAAGACTAGATGAAGTGTGGTGGTTATTCAGCGATACCTCCTGAATTCAAACAATATAATGTAATTATATTCAAAAAATCACTCAAAACATATTTACTGAATAATTCCCTCTAATTAAACTCAACTCCTTTTTTTTCTTCTTGTATCATCTTTTTGAATGTGATCAAACAGTTGATTGTTAAATAAGGAAATAATGAGTGATCTGAAAAGTTTAGGTATTAGATAGGCATAGGTTAAGTATGGGCAATATAAAAAAAATAACA
Source organism: Chrysomela aeneicollis (assembly GCA_029955515.1). Taxonomy (NCBI): domain Eukaryota; kingdom Metazoa; phylum Arthropoda; class Insecta; order Coleoptera; family Chrysomelidae; genus Chrysomela; species Chrysomela aeneicollis. The sequence goes on along the minus strand of JARUHQ010000009.1, from coordinate 4,910,890 downwards.
TAAAGTTTACTACAACAAGGGTCAAGTGGTAAAGCACCAATTATTGTACTTGGAGTGGAATATGGAAATAAAGACTTTTTTTTCTCTAAGGCATCGACTTCTGAGGTCATTAGCCTTTAAAGACATTTATTATTATTATTATTATTAATATATTATAAGAAAATGGTTTGAGAAATTATCGAATTATGCATCTACCCGATGTTGTTTCTAGAACACAAAAATATATTTCGCTCATATTTTTTCCCATCGATTTTCGATCCGTTCAAGTTATTCCACTCTGTATTTGATTTCTTGAAATTTCAGCTAAATGGTCACCTAAATTGATTTATTATCTATAGGGCAAGTTATGTGTGTATGTAGTTTTCCTTGATGTTTCTTCACTTTATTATTATTATATAAATATCGTATCAATGATGATAGTTAAGTTTTTTTTATTTAACTATTTTTTTTAAATAATAATAATAATCCTAATAATAATCCTTTATTCCAAAAAGGCATCCTAATATACAAAATTATTTGAAATATGGATCGACAAAATCACATAACAAATTTTATTTTATAATAATCTAAACATTTGATTGAAAAAAATAATATATTCTATACATAGTACAATTAATTTTGATGTGGATATTGCATCTTCAAATGAGAGATGAGTGCTTTTTTGAATGTCACAATGGAATGACTTTGTTTCATCTCGAGTGGAAGATTATTGTAGTCCAATAAACCTTTATGGAATAAAGAGTTCATGAATCGTGTATAGTTCAGGAGGGGTACATATAAATTAGTATTACCTCTAGTGGGATAATTATGAATTTGGTGGTGAAAAACTATAAATTGATCGAAATATGAGGGTGCATTGCCAGACAATATTTTGAAAATAAATAACATGGAAAAATAAAACAGGCAGTCTTTCACAGAAAGCCAATTCAGAACTTCAAGCATTGTTGTTGTAGTTGGTGTATATCTGTTACACCTTAGAATCAAACGCATGCCCCTATTCTGTAGCTTTTGTAATGCAGACAAACAATTTGCATCAAGCAGCGATAGTAAACTAGCACAGTAATCGAAATGGGGTTGAATGATTGATTTAAAATCTGTAATGGAAGTCTGAAACGGCAAGTAATTGTTTACACGCCATAAGAAAAATAATTTTTTAACAATTTTGTTGCGGACATACTGGAAATATTTCTTCATATGTAGTCCACGATAAACCACAAGAATTTGAATTCCTCTACAATTTCAATTTTTTGATCATAAATATTTAAATTTATAGATGGTTTGTCAAATGCATTATGTTTATATTTTGTTGTAATTATCATTGCTTTTGTTTTATTTACATTGAGCTTGGGCTTATTGATGTTCAGGAATTCAGATATTCTAATCAATATATCATTAATTTTATTGATAGCTGTTTGCAAATCAGGTTCACTTACTGCAACTAGAGTATCATCTGCAAATAGGTTGATAAATTCACATCCATTAATGAAGTTGATATCATTAAGATATAGCACGAACAAAAGCGGGCCCAGTACACTCACATAATACTAGAATATTATGTATCATTGACTAATTATTTTGCGGTTGTGCACTAAACGTGTATGTTTTCTACGATGTGTAGCTAAGGAAAAAAATATGCGCAGTGGAGTAGATTGTGTGGATTGTTCTCGGTGACATAAACATTCGTAGAATCAAATTTTTGAAGTGACTTTTTTTGCCAGTTAACGCAAGTGCCCTACTGTCCTATCAATTTATTTCATGAAGAGTGAATCGTCGACACTCTATATTCTTATATATAACAAGTTGTTACTTTTTCAAGCGCGCCACCACTCAAACCATTGACGTTACGTCCATGACTCGAACCCTTCAATGATATATATATTTCTCAATACGCATATTACACTTGTCTGATCAACCATAACGTTTCCTTAGTAATGTTAATAGGGAGAAATATAATACGCAGTATATTGATTGGCAAGAAATTCAATTATATATTCAATATTTCAATTACCTATTTACAAACACTATTTGACACTATATGTTGGATCTATTTTCATGAGTTGCAATGTGGACAAATTCCCCATTTCTTGGTTGCCTATGGCCATCCAGCAAATCCCACCACTCGAAGACGGTGTCCCAAGCATCGTTTCCTACATCAATCCTTTTGGGTGCTGATGAAGTTGAGTCACAAGGTCCTGGTGATAGTACCCGATTCATTCGTCTTCCGCTGGTACTGTCTGGCTCTTCTGGTCGTCTTCTTGATCTCCTCGGTAAACTTGAGACTGCTTTTCGACTGGATGACGAATCAGCTTGACGTTTTGCTTCCATTCTATTAGTGATCCTTTTGTCTCGTTTGAAAGTTAATCTCCCGACTTCTCTATACTACCGTTCAGTTTGGTGTCTATCTAAAAACTGATTTTTCTACTATTCCACCTAATTATATAGTCGGGTACTAATTGATCCTACCCTTACACGCAATTATAATGCTAATAGCAATTAGCCTGGAACTCATAACCCTTGAATCCCATAATTATTATATGACCCCACCTATGGTCACAGACGATACCTAATCCCATGTTTAACAAACCCAGACATTCATCCCGAGAGTATATGAGGATAATTAATGAATGCAAATGCAGGTACATACTCCTATAACATAGGTATGAAAAGTGATACTTTGATGGATTTATAGTAGATTTCTTCACATTGAAAGCTGAATTTAGAAATTCATTTTCAATGATTTCATCAGAAATATAACATATGATATGCATGTAATGAAAGTCTAACCCTGCATTGATAAACCGGCCCTGATTGGTCGTTTTCTTTTTTGTCCATACATGTGTTGTACCACGTGATCATGTAGTTCCTATTTTCTTGCAGACCCTCTTGACCTAAAAATTACTACAGGACGCCAAATCTAGCGTAAGCAGTAAGATCTATGCTTCTAGTAGACGGTCAAAAAAAATCACCCTGTATAGTCCGATCCCTTAGCTTGCGTTTTGATTCCGCTAAGTTTGTTTCACGTCTTCGTTTTTAACATCATTCAGAGAAAACGTTTCACCTTTCAACTGTGTAGGTAGGAGAAGAACGGTGTCAATTGTAACAAGTGTCAATAATTGTAACATTGGAGATCATACCGCCATCTTACAAGATATGCTTGAAGTTTCACTACACGGCTGTTTCAATGTTTGATGATAACTTCCGTATTTATTTTTGATGTCACATCGGACAGAGCACATTTCAATGCACGGTTTGAAGTTTTTTTAGGTCGGTCAACTAGGGCAATGCGAATATGAATGTCTGGTGCTATCAAAAGTAACAATGCCGAAGGTGTCAATTGCATCGTGTTGTATCTTATATGTAGTGGATTTATAATGAGAGCAAAGAAGATTAGAAAACAATCGGTGGGGCAGTGCAAAGAGAGGACCCACTATTCATGTGTCAATCATGATCCGCTGTTCATTCGAAAAAATCTGTGATTCTGACTGATTCTTCATAATATATGCTCACTTCTTGAGAAATCCATTCAGAAACTATGAATGTCATTTTTACACCCATGGAGATTGGAGATTAGATATTTTGTTTGGAAATAAATCTTAGTTTTTTAAAATTCTATTACCTGATGACTTGAGTGTCAATTGTACACTGCGAGTGTTACATTTCATACCCATGCGGTGTCAATAGTTACATGACGTATTGTGCCAAACAACTTCAAAATCATTTTTTTATCGAAATTTTAATCAGGTGATTCAAACTTCAGATACTTGGTTATACCGGGTGTCCCATTAAGCCTATCGACCGGATTTATCCCAGAAACTATTGGTCCCACAGTTTTAGGAAAAAAACTATCTTATGTAAAGCAGTCAAGAAAAATTCAACTAACCTTAGTAACAGATATACAGTGTTCACTAACTGAAAACAATTACCTAGGAACTGCCTTCATAGACATCAAAGGAGCATATGACTCAGTAGATTTAGAAATACTCAAGAACAAACTAATTAATTTGCAAATTCCCCCAAGAATTGCACACATTTTAACCAATCTCTATTCAAATAGAAATATTTGGCTAAGAACACATAACAATGAAAAAATTGGACCTCGTATCCTTTCTTTTGGCCTTTTCCAGGGAGCTGTTCTCAGCCCTATACTTTTCAATCTATACACTTTGGACATACATAATATAATATCGAATGCTTCTATAATTCAATATGCCGATGATTTCTGCGTATATGTGGATGAAAAGAAACAGGAATTATGCAGAACTCGATTGGATAGGGCAGTTACTCAGTTCAGTAACTGGGTTGATACTAATGGATTCACTATATCGGAAGATAAGTCAACTTGTTCAATCTTCACAAGACACAATCTCGATAACCCTGACGGCACAGTTATGCTTGGTAATTTCAGTTTTCCACTTAGACATCAAGTATCTTATCTCGGACTCATACTGGATAAAAAACTTACATGGAAACCTTATATTGAGGAGATTTCAAGAAAATGTAATAAATGATTGAATTTTCTACGATCCACTACACATGTCTGGTGGGGTGCTGACCCCAAAACAAGATTATTATTTTATAAAGTATATATAAGATCAATTTTGGATTATGGTTCAATTTTGTATGGTTCCGCTAGTGACAATTTACTCAGTAAACTGGATAAAATACAAAATTAAGCACTGAGGGTATGCATTGGAGCAATGTCATCTACTCCAATTGAGCCCTTACGAGTAGAGGCATTAGAACCGCCACTGTTAATAAGGCGGCAATTCCTGGCTGAAAAATTCTTACTAAAAACTTATATCAAATATTTCTCCACTACTGAACAGGTTAAGTAGACTAGCTATTCAAGATTTGACTGAGAAGTATTGGATACATAAAAAAAGTCCCCCACTTTGTAATGCATATCGAAAAACTTGTGGACACCATCAGGAATATATAACACAGGTACACCCGCAATATCCAATGATTACTTCGATCTATCAAGTCACAACCATACACTAATTCCCAAATATTCTGAAAATCCGGATATCAACAAAAGATGATTGGTAGAGATATTATTTTTTTCTGGGTGAAAGGGCATGCAGGCATAAAATATAATCGTATGCAACAATGCAAGTGTGTTTGGAAGATCTAATTACAGCAAGGAAAAATATACAAAAAGAGAAATGGCTGGAAAGATGGCACGAGTACTGCATCAGTAGTCCGACCAGATACACAAGAATCCATCCGAATATCCTCTCCAAATACTGGCATTCTGAGCTCAATTTATCTAGAAGATGCATCACTATTTTCAATAGAATGCAGTTTGGTCATGGATGTTACCCAGCATTTTTAGCTAGAATAGGGTTAACTCAATCTAATTTATGTCAAGTTTGTGATGTTGAAGGAGACTTAGACCATATAGTTTTCAATTGCCAGACAACAAGGGAAGAAGGTGGAGAACTCTATTCTCGCCTTTTGAGTATGAAAATAGACACTCCTTTCAATTTATTGTCGTTGTTAGCCCTTAATGATGAAAAAATCAATTCAAACATAACATTCATTCAAAACACTGGTTTGAAAATCTAATGGAAAGCGATTCATATAAATACTCGTCACATTATTAATTAGCTTCGTTTCCTTATTTCCTTTATTGATTCCTTATGTTTATGTATATTCCTTCTGCGGTCTAGTGTTGTGTGTCTATAAACTGAATGCCATGACGGACCCCTTGGCGAGAAGAAACCCTGTGATCCAATGTTAATTCCTGGCGTATTCTTCTTTGAGCATCCGCTCTTCGATTTTAGTTATAGGTTTACTGTTATTATAATTATCATAAGAGACTGGCTGTGTGGACATTGTCCGGATGCAAAAAATAATATTTTTAAGTTCCTAAAAAGACCGCTAGGTGGCGTAAGAAAATTAAAAAACCCTTTTTCTTAAAAAATTCAAACACAAACGTAGATATTTTTTAATTTATTCTGCATCTCCTAGTCAATACCTAAAACTTTTTTGAAACACTTTTTGTTATAACTCTTCAAACAACGACAACAAAAACAAAAGAAAAACGGTATACAAAAATCACCATAACTTTGGTTTGTCTTATCCGATTTAAATAAACTTTTGATCATTTGATAGGTGATTCAAGGTAGAATAAGAATACAATTTCAAATATTTTGGCAAATATCTCAACAAACCACCAGATGTCGCTTTTCGTAATTTTTACCAATTATCGATGATTTCTTAGAAATTTTGAATAAAATGACATATTTTTCAATAGAGTGTCTTATTCTGCGATAGATTTAGAAAAGAATGTCACAAACCGGAAGTCTCTAGTGTTTTTTAAACAAAAGTTATGACTATAAATGTGTTTATAAGATTACGAGCGTTATAAATGCATATTTTTAAAATATCAAGAAGGCTATGAATACAAAATAATTGGCAAAACTGTCAAGGAGATGATGAAATCTGTCGTCATTACTTATAAAGGTTTGAAATGTTGTTTTTTTATACAATCTTATAAATAAAAAAGAAAACAAATTAAAGACTTTTGATACAAAACAAATAACTTAGGTAACTTCCTACTGCTTAAGGCTATAAGTTTTTATTTGAGATGTAGAAAATGTTCGCCATTATTTTCAATACACATATCAAATCTTCGTCGGGTCAATGATACAGCAGTTTCTAACTGCTACAGAAATTGACTGTATTGCATTTTGTATGCGCAAAATCATGTCTTCCCGCGTTGTTCGTCTAATCGTATAAACTGCATCTTTTACTCTTCCCCATAAGTAAAAGTCTAAGACAGTTAAATCGGGAGACCTAGGAGGCCAAGCAAATGGACCACCCCTTCCAATTCATCTAGCAGGATACTGGTTATTCAAATACTCCCTTACATTGCGAGCATAATGCGCCGGACAACCGTCATGTTGAAACCAAATGTTCCTGAGGGTTTCCAAAGAAACATCTTCTAATAAAATTGGTAAGTCCAAAAGTTCAAATATCTTGACCCATTTAAATGTTTTCGAAAATGTACGTAATAATTTTGCCCTCGATAATACCGCACCAAATATTAACAGAGAATTTATGTTGTTGATCAATTTCAATCATCCAGTGTGGGTTATTTTCCGCCCAGTAATGGCTGTTATGCAAATTTACCAAACCGGTACTGGTAAACGTTGCCTCATCGGTACATAAAATTCTGGACAAAAAATTTGGATTTTCTGTTAACATATTACGCATCCATTCGCAGAATTCCGGCCTTCTGTCAAAATCTGAAGCTGTCAGTGCTTGATGCAGTTGAACATGATACGGATGCAATTTGTGATATTTCAAAATACGTTGGACTGCTGATCTTGATACACCCAAATCTCTTGACATGTCTCTGATACTGGAGGGAGTGAGGATGTGCTTCAACGTAAGCAAGAACGTTAATTATGTTTTCTTCGTTTCTTGCTCTTCGACGTCTATTGGTCGGTGGTATTGGCAAAACACTTCCGGTTTCCCTTAAGCGTCGAGACAGGCGAAGGAATACCATTCGGGAATGTTGCCTACTTTCTGGATATACCAAACTGTATTCTCGCGAGGAAATCACTGAGTTTTCAAAACTTCGAAAAAAAATTGTAAGCTTATCATATGCTTCTGCAATAGTGTAAGAAATAATTTTCCAAAAATAAAAAGGTTTTTTGATAATTAAACACTAAAAGCTTAGCATTAGAATGGCTCAACGGCAAAATGTTGACAGATTTCATCATCTCCTTAACAGTTTTGCCAATTATTTTGTATTCATAGCCTTCTTGATATTTTAAAAATATGCATTTATAACGCTAGTAATCTTATAAACACATTTTTATTCATAACTTTTGTTTAAAAAACACTAGATACTTCCGGTTTGCGGCATTCTTTTCTAAATCTATTGCAGAATATGACACTTTATTAAAGAATATGTCATTACATATAAAATTTCCAAGAAATCATCAATAATTGGTAAAAATTACGAAAAGCGACATCTGGTGGTTTGTTGAGGAATTTGCCAAATTATTTGAAATCGTATTCTTATTCTACCTTGAATCAAATGATCAAAAGTTTATTTAAATCGGATAAGACAAACCGAAGTTATGGTGGTTTTTGAATACCGTTTTTCTTTTGTTTTTGTTGTCGTTGTTTGAAAAGTCAGAACAAGAAGTGTTATACAAAAGTTTTAGGTATTGACTAGGAGATGCAGAATACATCAAAAAATACATACGTTTGTATTTGACTTTTTCAATAAAAAAGAGTTTTCAAATTTTCAATCTGTAGTAGGGGAGACCGGGGCTGAATGGCGCATGTACTAGTTGGCGCATGTGAAATTTCATTACTTTATAGTCCACATGGCAACAGCGCATCAAACATTCTGGAATAAGTTCGGCATCTCCGTCCTACACAGAAATTATCCTGGCGATCTCAGTTGTTAAACGGAAGTAAGAGGTGGAGTTTTGTTTTTATACTGTCGCAGTAAATAATACATATTCCTTCTTTTCTTTGCTGAGCTTGAAAGTAAGTGAAATCTCTATATATTTCTCATCACATTCATCAGATTATACTTTTGGTAACCTAACTACATCGTTGTTCGTTTATAGACATGAATGATTTTCGTCAAATATTTGATAGAAAAATAAAAATGGCGAGGGGGCATGTTGTCTCATGAACATTGGGGTAATTTGGCGCTGCGCCAAGTTGCCCCCATATAATAACTGTTCCATCATAAATATTTTCATTTTCAATTTCCAGATCCTAGGATGAGAACATATAAAAGAAAAACTGATCATGGAAAAACCCCTAAGGATATAATGATAAGAGCTGCGAAAGAGGTGCTGATAGGTAACAGATCCAGAAGAAGTGTAGCTCAAGACTATGCCATTCCACACAGAACACTGACAAGGTTCTGTTCGAAATTGAAAATTGAAGATCTACGAGTAGATCGAACAGATAACCTGAGAGTTGGTTATGTAAAATCCAGAAAAGTCTTTTCTGAAGAAGAAGAGCAGTACCTGAAAGAATATATCGAAAAGGCTTCTGATATTTATCATGGTTTATCTCCCAAGGAAGTACGAAAACTCACCTATGAGTATGCACGTCACTTACAAATCGTGTATCCAGAGACTTGGAACAGCAACAAAATGGCCGGTCCTGATTGGTTTACTGCGTTTCTGAAGAGAAATGGAACTTTGAGCATTCGGATTCCAGAAGCTACAAGTCTGGCTCGATGTATCAATTTCAATAGGGCCACAGTTAACGCATTCTTTGATAATCTCAAAACTGTTCTAGAGAGAAATAATTACAGTCCACAGGACATCTGGAACATGGATGAAACTGGTGTTACTACGACTCAGAAACCAGATCGAATAGTCGCTAGAAAAGGATACAAACAAATAGGTAGAATAACTTCGCAAGAGAGGGGCACACTGGTCACTGTTGCTGCAGCTGTTTCAGCAATTGGAAACAGTATCCCACCATTTTTTATATTTCCCAGGGTCAACTTCAGGGATCATTTCTTAGTATCTGGTCCTATAGGTAGTGCTGGTGGGGCTAATACATCAGGATGGATGAAGGAAGAACATTTTGTTGAGTTCATCAAACATTTTGTTAAAAATGTGAGAAGTTCCAAAGAACACCCCGTTTTACTATTGCTCGATAATCATAGCTCACACCTCTCATTAGAGGGATTGAATATCGCGAAAGAGAATGGTGTGACCTTATTGACTTTTCCCCCTCATACATCACACAAGTTGCAGCCCTTGGATCGAGGGGTTTTCGGTCCTTTTAAAAAGTATATAAATTCAGCATGCGATGCTTGGATGACAAACAATCCTGGAAAGACTATGACTATATACGACATTCCAGGTATTGTGAAAATCGCTTGGCCACTCGCGAATACTCCAACGAATATCATGTCTGGTTTCAGGGTATCGGGAATTAGTCCATTTAATAGGGATGTTTTTGGTGATGATGAGTTCATGCCAGGTTTCTCCACCGATAGACCGATAGCCTCAAAAGTTTTAATTGAGCCAGTAAACACAGATATACTAGAAATGCCAGGAAGAAACGTCGCAGACGACGTTGCTGATGACGACATGAATGAAGTTACTCATGGGATAGGAAATAATAAAGAGAACCAAATCGACACCGAAAATTGTCCTGACAAATCTGGAAGCTCGGTTCAAGGATTACAGGAAGATCCAAGAAATCTACCTTCGTGCAGTTTCATGGATGTTTTGAACACAATTCGACCATTACCGAAAGCAAAACCGAAGAATACGATATCTACAAGAAAAAAGAGAAAATCTGTTATACTCACTGACACTCCTGAAAAAAATGCTTTAGAAGAAGAGGAACAGAGAAAAAAAATTAAGAAACAGAAGGTGTTGCAGGTGAAAAATAATTTAATGCAGACAAGGAAACAAGTTACGCGAACCCAGAAAAGGTCACCAAAGAAGAGAAAACCTGTGGCAAGACGTGAATCAGTCAGTTCAGAATCAGAGGAAGATGACTGTTTCTGCCTGATATGTGGCGAACCTTACGAAAATAGCAAACCAGGTGAACAGTGGATCGAGTGTGTCTCGTGTCACATGTGGGCTCACGAAGAATGTGCTAGTCCAGAAAATGATGCATTTTATTATTGCATAAATTGCAATTCTGATTAATTTTATATCGAGAAATTATTTTTTATTTTGTTTTGGTTTTTATGTTATTTTCATTTAAACATTTAGAGGAAAATACGAAGTTTTATTGACAAAATCACTACGTGCCAATTTACCCCACATTGTGCGTCAAAATACCCCGTCAATGGGGTAAGTTGACGCAACTGACTAGTTCAGGAAAAAAATATCAATAAAATTTCAATTTGATTGATATCCTGAATTTCTTCATGACATTAGTGTAATGAATGTATAACATATCACATGTTATCAGGAAAATTTCCAAATTGTTAAGCATTTCGCAAAAAAAAATTATTTATTCAAAAGTGTGCCAACTATCCCCGGTCTCCCCTACGCCACCTAGCAGTCTTTTTAGGAACTTAAAAATATTTTGGTTGATTTTTTTCTTGACTGCTTTACATAGGATAGTTTTTCGCCTAAAACTGTGGGACTAATAGTTTCTGGGATAAATCCGGTCGATAGGCTTAATGGGACACCCGGTATACTCAATCTGTTATCTGGCATTCCATTCATAATTATTAAACCCACCGTTAAATGAAAACCAAATTTTGATACAATTGACACCGTTCTCCCCTACTTATATCATATAAACTTGAAATATTCTTATCTGTTGAATGAGGATATGGAACAGAGTTCATAGAGTGGTCATTGAAAACGTTATAAGATCTCAAATAAATATCGCAGCCATGAGATTTTCTCAGAATATTTGGTGATTTCAAGAATTTACAAAAAAGTTTGGGGTTCGACTGGAATTTATGCTGCAAAAATGCATTTTTTCAGCTTCATTAGCGAAACTAACCTACTTAATATTTGTATTCATTGAAGGATTCAACTGTGTTTGAATATTTATGTTCATCAAGAGATGTTTTTCTATTTTATTATAAGTTTGAAAGGTGCATGTAGTTATATTAAAAAGATGACAGACATTAACATTCCGAAAAGAGATCATTTCATCATTTTCAAATATATAAACCCAATCAATACTGTTGAAGTCTTTTATAATAATAATTGAAGTGGAAAAAGTTGCGGAAACTTACGAACTTGTGCTGAATTTTTTCTTTTTTGCATTTGATTTCACATTTGACGAGGCAATTATTCGAAATACCATCCATTTTGAAAACTGACGTTGATTGAAGCATGTATTGATTTGTCAAATAGTTTAGCTGCTTATAATGAATGATAATTTCAAATGAATACTCTTTATCAAACCCTATAATTACAGTGGTATTATTCGATTATTGCGCCAAAAAATTATGTCAAAAAGTAATATTTGCACAGGGCTAAGGCTAGTTACTCCGGGATTTCGCCCTGTTTCCCGGAGGCTCCGTTCGCGACACCGTATTTATTCCCCACCCCCGGTGCCATTCATCCCTCGCCACGGAAGCTCACAGCTTAGATTAGGGTCGCAAAAAGGAAAGGAAGAGTTGGCCAAGGGAGGCCGATAGGAAAGATGGAAGAAATTAGAAGAGTAGAGGATACCAACCAAGACTAGATGAAGTGTGGTGGTTATTCAGCGATACCTCCTGAATTCAAACAATATAATGTAATTATATTCAAAAAATCACTCAAAACATATTTACTGAATAATTCCCTCTAATTAAACTCAACTCCTTTTTTTTCTTCTTGTATCATCTTTTTGAATGTGATCAAACAGTTGATTGTTAAATAAGGAAATAATGAGTGATCTGAAAAGTTTAGGTATTAGATAGGCATAGGTTAAGTATGGGCAATATAAAAAAAATAACATAAAGTTTACTACAACAAGGGTCAAGTGGTAAAGCACCAATTATTGTACTTGGAGTGGAATATGGAAATAAAGACTTTTTTTTCTCTAAGGCATCGACTTCTGAGGTCATTAGCCTTTAAAGACATTTATTATTATTATTATTATTAATATATTATAAGAAAATGGTTTGAGAAATTATCGAATTATGCATCTACCCGATGTTGTTTCTAGAACACAAAAATATATTTCGCTCATATTTTTTCCCATCGATTTTCGATCCGTTCAAGTTATTCCACTCTGTATTTGATTTCTTGAAATTTCAGCTAAATGGTCACCTAAATTGATTTATTATCTATAGGGCAAGTTATGTGTGTATGTAGTTTTCCTTGATGTTTCTTCACTTTATTATTATTATATAAATATCGTATCAATGATGAGTTAAGTTTTTTTTATTTAACTATTTTTTTTAAATAATAATAATAATCCTAATAATAATCCTTTATTCCAAAAAGGCATCCTAATATACAAAATTATTTGAAATATGGATCGACAAAATCACATAACAAATTTTATTTTATAATAATCTAAACATTTGATTGAAAAAAATAATATATTCTATACATAGTACAATTAATTTTGATGTGGATATTGCATCTTCAAATGAGAGATGAGTGCTTTTTTGAATGTCACAATGGAATGACTTTGTTTCATCTCGAGTGGAAGATTATTGTAGTCCAATAAACCTTTATGGAATAAAGAGTTCATGAATCGTGTATAGTTCAGGAGGGGTACATATAAATTAGTATTACCTCTAGTGGGATAATTATGAATTTGGTGGTGAAAAACTATAAATTGATCGAAATATGAGGGTGCATTGCCAGACAATATTTTGAAAATAAATAACATGGAAAAATAAAACAGGCATTCTTTCACAGAAAGCCAATTCAGAACTTCAAGCATTGTTGTTGTAGTTGGTGTATATCTGTTACACCTTAGAATCAAACGCATGCCCCTATTCTGTAGCTTTTGTAATGCAGACAAACAATTTGCATCAAGCAGCGATAGTAAACTAGCACAGTAATCGAAATGGGTTTGAATGATTGATTTAAAATCTGTAATGGAAGTCTGAAACGGCAAGTAATTGTTTACACGCCATAAGAAAAATAATTTTTTAACAATTTTGTTGCGGACATACTGGAAATGTTTCTTCATATGTAGTCCACGATAAACCACAAGAATTTGAATTCCTCTACAATTTCAATTTTTTGATCATAAATATTTAAATTTATAGATGGTTTGTCAAATGCATTATGTTTATATTTTGTTGTAATTATCATTGCTTTTGTTTTATTTACATTGAGCTTGGGCTTATTGATGTTCAGGAATTCAGATATTCTAATCAATATATCATTAATTTTATTGATAGCTGTTTGCAAATCAGGTTCACTTACTGCAACTAGAGTATCATCTGCAAATAGGTTGATAAATTCACATCCATTAATGAAGTTGATATCATTAAGATATAGCACGAACAAAAGCGGGCCCAGTACACTCACATAATACTAGAATATTATGTATCATTGACTAATTATTTTGCGGTTGTGCACTAAACGTGTATGTTTTCTACGATGTGTAGCTAAGGAAAAAAATATGCGCAGTGGAGTAGATTGTGTGGATTGTTCTCGGTGACATAAACATTCGTAGAATCAAATTTTTGAAGTGACTTTTTTTGCTAGTTAACGCAAGTGCCCTACTGTCCTATCAATTTATTTCATGAAGAGTGAATCGTCGACACTCTATATTCTTATATATAACAAGTTGTTACTTTTTCATGCGCGCCACCACTCAAACCATTGACGTTACGTCCATGACTCGAACCCTTCAATGATATATATATTTCTCAATACGCATATTACACTTGTCTGATCAACCATAACGTTTCCTTAGTAATGTTAATAGGGAGAAATATAATACGCAGTATATTGATTGGCAAGAAATTCAATTATATATTCAATATTTCAATTACCTATTTACAAACACTATTTGACACTATATGTTGGATCTATTTTCATGAGTTGCAATGTGGACAAATTCCCCATTTCTTGGTTGCCTATGGCCATCCAGCAAATCCCACCACTCGAAGACGGTGTCCCAAGCATCGTTTCCTACATCAATCCTTTTGGGTGCTGATGAAGTTGAGTCACAAGGTCCTGGTGATAGTACCCGATTCACTCGTCTTCCGCTGGTACTGTCTGGCTCTTCTGGTCGTCTTCTTGATCTCCTCGGTAAACTTGAGACTGCTTTTCGACTGGATGACGAATCAGCTTGACGTTTTGCTTCCATTCTATTAGTGATCCTTTTGTCTCGTTTGAAAGTTAATCTCCCGACTTCTCTATACTACCGTTCAGTTTGGTGTCTATCTAAAAACTGATTTTTCTACTATTCCACCTAATTATATAGTCGGGTACTAATTGATCCTACCCTTACACGCAATTATAATGCTAATAGTCATTAGCCTGGAACTCATAACCCTTGAATCCCATAATTATTATATGACCCCACCTATGGTCACAGACGATACCTAATCCCATGTTTAACAAACCCAGACATTCATCCCGAGAGTATATGAGGATAATTAATGAATGCAAATGCAGGTACATACTCCTATAACATAGGTACGAAAAGTGATACTTTGATGGATTTATAGTAGATTTCTTCACATTGAAAGCTGAATTTAGAAATTCATTTTCAATGATTTCATCAGAAATATAACATATGATATGCATGTAATGAAAGTCTAACCCTGCATTGATAAACCGGCCCTGATTGGTCGTTTTCTTTTTTGTCCATACATGTGTTGTACCACGTGATCATGTAGTTCCTATTTTCTTGCAGACCCTCTTGACCTAAAAATTACTACAGGACGCCAAATCTAGCGTAAGCAGTAAGATCTATGCTTCTAGTAGACGGTCAAAAAAAATCACCCTGTATAGTCCGATCCCTTAGCTTGCGTTTTGATTCCGCTAAGTTTGTTTCACGTCTTCGTTTTTAACATCATTCAGAGAAAACGTTTCACCTTTCAACTGTGTAGGTAGGAGAAGAACGGTGTCAATTGTAACAAGTGTCAATAATTGTAACATTGGAGATCATACCGCCATCTTACAAGATATGCTTGAAGTTTCACTACACGGCTGTTTCAATGTTTGATGATAACTTCCGTATTTATTTTTGATGTCACATCGGACAGAGCACATTTCAATGCACGGTTTGAAGTTTTTTTAGGTCGGTCAACTAGGGCAATGCGAATATGAATGTCTGGTGCTATCAAAAGTAACAATGCCGAAGGTGTCAATTGCATCGTGTTGTATCTTATATGTAGTGGATTTATAATGAGATCAAAGAAGATTAGAAAACAATCGGTGGGGCAGTGCAAAGAGAGGACCCACTATTCATGTGTCAATCATGATCCGCTGTTCATTCGAAAAAATCTGTGATTCTGACTGATTCTTCATGATATATGCTCACTTCTTGGGAAATCCATTCAGAAACTATGAATGTCATTTTTACACCGATGGAGATTGGAGATTAGATATTTTGTTTGGAAATAAATCTTAGTTTTTTAAAATTCTATTACCTGATGACTTGAGTGTCAATTGTACACTGCGAGTGTTACATTTCATACCCATGCGGTGTCAATAGTTACATGACGTATTGTGCCAAACAACTTCAAAATCATTTTTTTATCGAAATTTTAATCAGGTGATTCAAACTTCAGATACTTGGTTATACCGGGTGTCCCATTAAGCCTATCGACCGGATTTATCCCAGAAACTATTGGTCCCACAGTTTTAGGAAAAAAACTATCTTATGTAAAGCAGTCAAGAAAAATTCAACTAACCTTAGTAACAGATATACAGTGATCACTAACTGAAAACAATTACCTAGGAACTGCCTTCATAGACATCAAAGGAGCATATGACTCAGTAGATTTAGAAATACTCAAGAACAAACTAATTAATTTGCAAATTCCCCCAAGAATTGCACACATTTTAACCAATCCCTATTCAAATAGAAATATTTGGCTAAGAACACATAACAATGAAAAAATTGGACCTCGTATCCTTTCTTTTGGCCTTTTCCAGGGAGCTGTTCTCAGCCCTATACTTTTCAATCTATACACTTTGGACATACATAATATAATATCGAATGCTTCTATAATTCAATATGCCGATGATTTCTGCGTATATGTGGATGAAAAGAAACAGGAATTATGCAGAACTCGATTGGATAGGGCAGTTACTCAGTTCAGTAACTGGGTTGATACTAATGGATTCACTATATCGGAAGATAAGTCAACTTGTTCAATCTTCACAAGACACAATCTCGATAACCCTGACGGCACAGTTATGCTTGGTAATTTCAGTTTTCCACTTAGACATCAAGTATCTTATCTCGGACTCATACTGGATAAAAAACTTACATGGAAACCTTATATTGAGGAGATTTCAAGAAAATGTAATAAATGATTGAATTTTCTACGATCCACTACACATGTCTGGTGGGGTGCTGACCCCAAAACAAGATTATTATTTTATAAAGTATATATAAGATCAATTTTGGATTATGGTTCAATTTTGTATGGTTCCGCTAGTGACAATTTACTCAGTAAACTGGATAAAATACAAAATTAAGCACTGAGGGTATGCATTGGAGCAATGTCATCTACTCCAATTGAGCCCTTACGAGTAGAGGCATTAGAACCGCCACTGTTAATAAGGCGGCAATTCCTGGCTGAAAAATTCTTACTAAAAACTTATATCAAATATTTCTCCACTACTGAACAGGTTAAGTAGACTAGCTATTCAAGATTTGACTGAGAAGTATTGGATACATAAAAGAAGTCCCCCACTTTGTAATGCATATCGAAAAACTTGTGGACACCATCAGGAATATATAACACAGGTACACCCGCAATATCCAATGATTACTTCGATCTATCAAGTCACAACCATACACTAATTCCCAAATATTCTGAAAATCCGGATATCAACAAAAGATGATTGGTAGAGATATTATTTTTTTCTGGGTGAAAGGGCATGCAGGCATAAAATATAATCGTATGCAACAATGCAAGTGTGTTTGGAAGATCTAATTACAGCAAGGAAAAATATACAAAAAGAGAAATGGCTGGAAAGATGGCACGAGTACTGCATCAGTAGTCCGACCAGATACACAAGAATCCATCCGAATATCCTCTCCAAATACTGGCATTCTGAGCTCAATTTATCTAGAAGATGCATCACTATTTTCAATAGAATGCAGTTTGGTCATGGATGTTACCCAGCATTTTTAGCTAGAATAGGGTTAACTCAATCTAATTTATGTCAAGTTTGTGATGTTGAAGGAGACTTAGACCATATAGTTTTCAATTGCCAGACAACGAGGGAAGAAGGTGGAGAACTCTATTCTCGCCTTTTGAGTATGAAAATAGACACTCCTTTCAATTTATTGTCGTTGTTAGCCCTTAATGATGAAAAAATCAATTCAAACATAACATTCATTCAAAACACTGGTTTGAAAATCTAATGGAAAGCGATTCATATAAATACTCGTCACATTATTAGTTAGCTTCGTTTCCTTATTTCCTTTATTGATTCCTTATGTTTATGTATATTCCTTCTGCGGTCTAGTGTTGTGTGTCTATAAACTGAATGCCATGACGGACCCCTTGGCGAGAAGAAACCCTGTGATCCAATGTTAATTCCTGGAGTATTCTTCTTTGAGCATCCGCTCTTCGATTTTAGTTATAGGTTTACTGTTATTATAATTATCATAAGAGACTGGCTGTGTGGACATTGTCCGGATGCAAAAAAATAATATTTTTAAGTTCCTAAAAAGACCGCTAGGTGGCGTAAGAAAATTAAAAAACCCTTTTTCTTAAAAAATTCAAACACAAACGTAGATATTTTTTAATTTATTCTGCATCTCCTAGTCAATACCTAAAACTTTTGTGAAACACTTTTTGTTATAACTCTTCAAACAACGACAACAAAAACAAAAGAAAAACGGTATACAAAAATCACCATAACTTTGGTTTGTCTTATCCGATTTAAATAAACTTTTGATCATTTGATAGGTGATTCAAGGTAGAATAAGAATACAATTTCAAATATTTTGGCAAATACCTCAACAAACCACCAGATGTCGCTTTTCGTAATTTTTACCAATTATTGATGATTTCTTAGAAATTTTGAATAAAATGACATATTTTTCAATAGAGTGTCTTATTCTGCGATAGATTTAGAAAAGAATGCCACAAACCGGAAGTCTCTAGTGTTTTTTAAACAAAAGTTATGACTAAAAATGTGTTTATAAGATTACGAGCGTTATAAATGCGTATTTTTAAAATATCAAGAAGGCTATGAATACAAAATAATTGGCAAAACTGTCAAGGAGATGATGAAATCTGTCGTCATTACTTATAAAGGTTTGAAATGTTGTTTTTTAATACAATCTTATAAATAAAAAATAAAACAAATTAAAGACTTTTGATACAAAACAAATAACTCCCAGAAATAAACCCAGTTGTCTTGATAACATCTTCACCAATATCAGTGAACATTATTACGTGACAGGCATTGCAGAGCCTTGTTTATCAGATCATAAAGGGCAATTCATCAACTTGAAACATTCTTTTTCTTCAACATCAGCACCTCCTGTACAGAAAAAAAGAATTATAACCTATGCAGGCATCGAAAGATTCAAGAATGATTTAACAAATTCTGAGTGGAATGGAAATATTGGTATTATTGAACAGAATTCAACCGATATAAACAAATATGCTGATCTCATTACTTATACTTTGAAATCTCTGATTGAAAAAATATTTCCAATGAAAAATATCTTATCAAAAAACATCGCACCAGTCAAATGGTTCAATGACGAATTGAAAGCAATGAGAAAAACGTTGGAATCCGTTAAAGTTATATGTGATGTAACAAATGATCCAAACGATCATGCGGTATATAAACTGATGAGAACCCAATATAGCAAAAAAATAATTGATACAAAAAAAGATGCTCACAATAGTTATTTATTGAATTCAAATAATAGAATCAGAGATTCCTGGAGATTGATAAACCATGAAAGAAATTATTCCCATAAAGCAAATATCCAGAGTGCTATTGAAGTAGATCAATTCAATATTTTCTTTTCTGATATAGCTGAAGTAATAATCAAAACATTACCACTTTATGACCTCAATTTTGATAAACTATTCCAAAAAATTCCAACAACACTTGATTCTTTTTTTATGGAACCTGTATCGAATGAGGATGTAATTGACGCCGTCTCATCCCTGAAGAACTCCAATTCAACAGATATCTTCGGAATAAATACTAAACTCCTAAAAAATTCCATTGATTCATTAGTTATGCCCCTAACCAATCTCTATAATGCCTGCATAGGCGGTGGAGTGTTCCCAGATATTTTTAAATTTAGTAGAGTTGTTCCAATACATAAATCTGGTGATTTGAATGAACCTGGAAATTTTCGACCCATCTCTGTGATTCCGTTTCTGGGGAAAATATTCGAAATAATCCTGAAAAATCGGTTATCAACTTACTTTGATAAATTTGAACTATTGCATGAGAACCAGTATGGATTTCGTAAAAAGCGATCAACTATTCAGGCCATCTCTAGAGTAGTGGAGAACATTGTCGAGGGCTTTGAAGATGGTCGCCAAACTTCTATAAGCTTGTGCGATCTCAGCAAGGCCTTCGACTGTGTAAACCACGAATTGTTGATAGATAAATTGCGACGTTATGGCATCAGAGGAGTACCATTGAATTTGATATGTTCTTATTTGAGAAATCGGAAACAATGTGTTAGCCTGAATGGAAAAACTTCAGAATTTGAAGATATGAAGCATGGTGTACCTCAAGGCTCTGTCTTAGGGCCACTCCTATTCATTATATATATAAATGATTTTTTTTATCATATGGAACCTACAACATGTATTCTATTTGCTGATGATTCTTCGTTGATACATTCGAATCCCATCAATAATTGCTCTAAACATGTAATTCTAGCTTCAGAGAAGAGGGCGGAAAACTGGTTCTCTGCTAATAGTTTGAAACTCAATGATAATAAAACCAATCGCATCAGCTTTTCGTCAAACGTGCACCATGGTAACACCATCATCATAAGGCAACTAAGAAGAGTAATCAGTTCAGATGTTCTTCTAACCATATATTATGCATTCTTTCATTCCCATATAACATACGGAATAATTTTATGGGGTAATTTTTCGGACTCATTAAAAGTCTTCAAATTACAAAAAAGGGCTGTAAGAATTCTCGCAGTTGCTGGGTATAGAGACCACTGCAGGCCCATATTCCAACAATATGGTATTATGTCATTACCTTCCCTTTATATATACTACCAAGTGCTAGAAATCCATAATAATAAAAATGAATTACAACTGAATTCCCATTTCCATGACTATCACACTCGAGGTGCATGTCAACTCAGGCCTCTCCGATATAGATTGGAAAAATCTTCAAAAAATTCCCTCAACATAAAGTTATATAATCATTTACCTATTGAAGTCACAAATCTGAATCAAATTGACTTCAAAAAATGGATAAGACAATTTCTGACAGAATCATGTTTTTATTCTGTAGCAGAATATATAGATACCCCTTCCTCACATATGACACTTGATAGAATTTCTCTACCTGGCCTTAGCTAGAAAATGTATACATCGTCGTGATTTAACTTAGTGAAGTATATGTTATGTTGAAGTTTGTGAAACTAAATGTTTTTTTCGTTAGTTCTATACAATGTTTTGAAAAATTTTTTTTTGTAACCCTGACTTGCTATAAACCATCTTCTGTATGTGTAACATAGTTAAATAAATAAATAAAAAAAAATAAAAATAACTTAGGTACCTTCCTACTGCTTAAGGCTATAAGTTTTTATTTGAGATGTAGAAAATGTTCGCCATTATTTTCAATACACATATCAAATCTTCGTCGGGTCAATGATACAGCAGTTTCTAACTGCTACAGAAATTGACTGTATTGCATTTTGTATGCGCAAAATCATGTCTTCCCGCGTTGTTGGTCTAATCGTATAAACTGCATCTTTTACTCTTCCCCATAAGTAAAAGTCTAAGACAGTTAAATCGGGAGACCTAGGAGGCCAAGCAAATGGACCACCCCTTCCAATTCATCTAGCAGGATACTGGTTATTCAAATACTCCCTTACATTGCGAGCATAATGCGCCGGACAACCGTCATGTTGAAACCAAATGTTCCTGAGGGTTTCCAAAGAAACATCTTCTAATAAAATTGGTAAGTCCAAAAGTTCAAATATCTTGACCCATTTAAATGTTTTCGAAAATGTACGTAATAATTTTGCCCTCGATAATACCGCACCAAATATTAACAGAGAATTTATGTTGTTGATCAATTTCAATCATCCAGTGTGGGTTATTTTCCGCCCAGTAATGGCTGTTATGCAAATTTACCAAACCGGTACTGGTAAACGTTGCCTCATCGGTACATAAAATTCTGGACAAAAAATTTGGATTTTCTGTTAACATATTACGCATCCATTCGCAGAATTCCGGCCTTCTGTCAAAATCTGAAGCTGTCAGTGCTTGATGCAGTTGAACATGATACGGATGCAATTTGTGATATTTCAAAATACGTTGGACTGCTGATCTTGATACACCCAAATCTCTTGACATGTCTCTGATACTGGAGGGAGTGAGGATGTGCTTCAACGTAAGCAAGAACGTTAATTATGTTTTCTTCGTTTCTTGCTCTTCGACGTCTATTGGTCGGTGGTATTGGCAAAACACTTCCGGTTTCCCTTAAGCGTCGAGACAGGCGAAGGAATACCATTCGGGAATGTTGCCTACTTTCTGGATATACCAAACCGTATTCTCGCGAGGAAATCACTGGGTTTTCAAAACTTCGAAAAAAAATTGTAAGCTTATCATATGCTTCTGCAATAGTGTAAGACATAATTTTCCAAAAATAAAAAGGTTTTTTGATAATTAAACACTAAAAGCTTAGCATTAGAATGGCTCAACGGCAAAATGTTGACAGATTTCATCATCTCCTTAACAGTTTTGCCAATTATTTTGTATTCATAGCCTTCTTGATATTTTAAAAATATGCATTTATAACGCTAGTAATCTTATAAACACATTTTTATTCATAACTTTTGTTTAAAAAACACTAGATACTTCCGGTTTGCGGCATTCTTTTCTAAATCTATTGCAGAATATGACACTTTATTAAAGAATATGTCATTACATATAAAATTTCCAAGAAATCATCAATAATTGGTAAAAATTACGAAAAGCGACATCTGGTGGTTTGTTGAGGAATTTGCCAAATTATTTGAAATCGTATTCTTATTCTACCTTGAATTACCTATCAAATGATCAAAAGTTTATTTAAATCGGATAAGACAAACCGAAGTTATGGTGGTTTTTGTATACCGTTTTTCTTTTGTTTTTGTTGTCGTTGTTTGAAAAGTCAGAACAAGAAGTGTTATACAAAAGTTTTAGGTATTGACTAGGAGATGCAGAATACATCAAAAAATACATACGTTTGTATTTGACTTTTTCAATAAAAAAGAGTTTTCAAATTTTCAATCTGTAGTACGCCACCTAGCGGTCTTTTTAGGAACTTAAAAATATTTTGGTTGATTTTTTTCTTGACTGCTTTACATAGGATAGTTTTTCGCCTAAAACTGTGGGACCAATAGTTTCTAGGATAAATCCGGTCGATAGGCTTAATGGGACACCCGGTATACTCAATCTGTTATCTGGCATTCCATTCATAATTATTAAACCCACCGTTAAATGAAAACCAAATTTTGATACAATTGACACCGTTCTCCCCTACTTATATCATATAAACTTGAAATATTCTTATCTGTTGAATGAGGATATGGAACAGAGTTCATAGAGTGGTCATTGAAAACGTTATAAGATCTCAAATAAATATCGCAGCCATGAGATTTTCTCAGAATATTTGGTGATTTCAAGAATTTACAAAAAAGTTTGGGGTTCGACTGGAATTTATGCTGCAAAAATGCATTTTTTCAGCTTCATTAGCGAAACTAACCTACTTAATATTTGTATTCATTGAAGGATTCAACTGTGTTTGAATATTTATGTTCATCAAGAGATGTTTTTCTATTTTATTATAAGTTTGAAAGGTGCATGTAGTTATATTAAAAAGATGACAGACATTAACATTCCGAAAAGAGATCATTTCATCATTTTCAAATATATAAACCCAATCAATACTGTTGAAGTCTTTTATAATAATAATTGAAGTGGAAAAAGTTGCGGAAACTTACGAACTTGTGCTGAATTTTTTCTTTTTTGCATTTGATTTCACATTTGACGAGGCAATTATTCGAAATACCATCCATTTTGAAAACTGACGTTGATTGAAGCATGTATTGATTTGTCAAATAGTTTAGCTGCTTATAATGAATGATAATTTCAAATGAATACTCTTTATCAAACCCTATAATTACAGTGGTATTATTCGATTATTGCGCCAAAAAATTATGTCAAAAAGTAATATTTGCACAGGGCTAAGGCTGGTTACTCCGGGATTTCGCCCTGTTTCCCGGAGGCTCCGTTCGCGACACCGTATTTATTCCCCACCCCCGGTGCCATTCATCCCTCGCCACGGAAGCTCACAGCTTAGATTAGGGTCGCAAAAAGGAAAGGAAGAGTTGGCCAAGGGAGGCCGATAGGAAAGATGGAAGAAATTAGAAGAGTAGAGGATACCAACCAAGACTAGATGAAGTGTGGTGGTTATTCAGCGATACCTCCTGAATTCAAACAATATAATGTAATTATATTCAAAAAATCACTCAAAACATATTTACTGAATAATTCCCTCTAATTAAACTCAACTCCTTTTTTTTCTTCTTGTATCATCTTTTTGAATGTGATCAAACAGTTGATTGTTAAATAAGGAAATAATGAGTGATCTGAAAAGTTTAGGTATTAGATAGGCATAGGTTAAGTATGGGCAATATAAAAAAAATAACATAAAGTTTACTACAACAAGGGTCAAGTGGTAAAGCACCAATTATTGTACTTGGAGTGGAATATGGAAATAAAGACTTTTTTTTCTCTAAGGCATCGACTTCTGAGGTCATTAGCCTTTAAAGACATTTATTATTATTATTATTATTAATATATTATAAGAAAATGGTTTGAGAAATTATCGAATTATGCATCTACCCGATGTTGTTTCTAGAACACAAAAATATATTTCGCTCATATTTTTTCCCATCGATTTTCGATCCGTTCAAGTTATTCCACTCTGTATTTGATTTCTTGAAATTTCAGCTAAATGGTCACCTAAATTGATTTATTATCTATAGGGCAAGTTATGTGTGTATGTAGTTTTCCTTGATGTTTCTTCACTTTATTATTATTATATAAATATCGTATCAATGATGATAGTTAAGTTTTTTTTATTTAACTATTTTTTTTAAATAATAATAATAATCCTAATAATAATCCTTTATTCCAAAAAGGCATCCTAATATACAAAATTATTTGAAATATGGATCGACAAAATCACATAACAAATTTTATTTTATAATAATCTAAACATTTGATTGAAAAAAATAATATATTCTATACATAGTACAATTAATTTTGATGTGGATATTGCATCTTCAAATGAGAGATGAGTGCTTTTTTGAATGTCACAATGGAATGACTTTGTTTCATCTCGAGTGGAAGATTATTGTAGTCCAATAAACCTTTATGGAATAAAGAGTTCATGAATCGTGTATAGTTCAGGAGGGGTACATATAAATTAGTATTACCTCTAGTGGGATAATTATGAATTTGGTGGTGAAAAACTATAAATTGATCGAAATATGAGGGTGCATTGCCAGACAATATTTTGAAAATAAATAACATGGAAAAATAAAACAGGCAGTCTTTCACAGAAAGCCAATTCAGAACTTCAAGCATTGTTGTTGTAGTTGGTGTATATCTGTTACACCTTAGAATCAAACGCATGCCCCTATTCTGTAGCATTTGTAATGCAGACAAACAATTTGCATCAAGCAGCGATAGTAAACTAGCACAGTAATCGAAATGGGGTTGAATGATTGATTTAAAATCTGTAATGGAAGTCTGAAACGGCAAGTAATTGTTTACACGCCATAAGAAAAATAATTTTTTAACAATTTTGTTGCGGACATACTGGAAATATTTCTTCATATGTAGTCCACGATAAACCACAAGAATTTGAATTCCTCTACAATTTCAATTTTTTGATCATAAATATTTAAATTTATAGATGGTTTGTCAAATGCATTATGTTTATATTTTGTTGTAATTATCATTGCTTTTGTTTTATTTACATTGAGCTTGGGCTTATTGATGTTCAGGAATTCAGATATTCTAATCAATATATCATTAATTTTATTGATAGCTGTTTGCAAATCAGGTTCACTTACTGCAACTAGAGTATCATCTGCAAATAGGTTGATAAATTCACATCCATTAATGAAGTTGATATCATTAAGATATAGCACGAACAAAAGCGGGCCCAGTACACTCACATAATACTAGAATATTATGTATCATTGACTAATTATTTTGCGGTTGTGCACTAAACGTGTATGTTTTCTACGATGTGTAGCTAAGGAAAAAAATATGCGCAGTGGAGTAGATTGTGTGGATTGTTCTCGGTGACATAAACATTCGTAGAATCAAATTTTTGAAGTGACTTTTTTTGCCAGTTAACGCAAGTGCCCTACTGTCCTATCAATTTATTTCATGAAGAGTGAATCGTCGACACTCTATATTCTTATATATAACAAGTTGTTACTTTTTCATGCGCGCCACCACTCAAACCATTGACGTTACGTCCATGACTCGAACCCTTCAATGATATATATATTTCTCAATACGCATATTACACTTGTCTGATCAACCATAACGTTTCCTTAGTAATGTTAATAGGGAGAAATATAATACGCAGTATATTGATTGGCAAGAAATTCAATTATATATTCAATATTTCAATTACCTATTTACAAACACTATTTGACACTATATGTTGGATCTATTTTCATGAGTTGCAATGTGGACAAATTCCCCATTTCTTGGTTGCCTATGGCCATCCAGCAAATCCCACCACTCGAAGACGGTGTCCCAAGCATCGTTTCCTACATCAATCCTTTTGGGTGCTGATGAAGTTGAGTCACAAGGTCCTGGTGATAGTACCCGATTCATTCGTCTTCCGCTGGTACTGTCTGGCTCTTCTGGTCGTCTTCTTGATCTCCTCGGTAAACTTGAGACTGCTTTTCGACTGGATGACGAATCAGCTTGACGTTTTGCTTCCATTCTATTAGTGATCCTTTTGTCTCGTTTGAAAGTTAATCTCCCGACTTCTCTATACTACCGTTCAGTTTGGTGTCTATCTAAAAACTGATTTTTCTACTATTCCACCTAATTATATAGTCGGGTACTAATTGATCCTACCCTTACACGCAATTATAATGCTAATAGCAATTAGCCTGGAACTCATAACCCTTGAATCCCATAATTATTATATGACCCCACCTATGGTCACAGACGATACCTAATCCCATGTTTAACAAACCCAGACATTCATCCCGAGAGTATATGAGGATAATTAATGAATGCAAATGCAGGTACATACTCCTATAACATAGGTATGAAAAGTGATACTTTGATGGATTTATAGTAGATTTCTTCACATTGAAAGCTGAATTTAGAAATTCATTTTCAATGATTTCATCAGAAATATAACATATGATATGCATGTAATGAAAGTCTAACCCTGCATTGATAAACCGGCCCTGATTGGTCGTTTTCTTTTTTGTCCATACATGTGTTGTACCACGTGATCATGTAGTTCCTATTTTCTTGCAGACCCTCTTGACCTAAAAATTACTACAGGACGCCAAATCTAGCGTAAGCAGTAAGATCTATGCTTCTAGTAGACGGTCAAAAAAAATCACCCTGTATAGTCCGATCCCTTAGCTTGCGTTTTGATTCCGCTAAGTTTGTTTCACGTCTTCGTTTTTAACATCATTCAGAGAAAACGTTTCACCTTTCAACTGTGTAGGTAGGAGAAGAACGGTGTCAATTGTAACAAGTGTCAATAATTGTAACATTGGAGATCATACCGCCATCTTACAAGATATGCTTGAAGTTTCACTACACGGCTGTTTCAATGTTTGATGATAACTTCCGTATTTATTTTTGATGTCACATCGGACAGAGCACATTTCAATGCACGGTTTGAAGTTTTTTTAGGTCGGTCAACTAGGGCAATGCGAATATGAATGTCTGGTGCTATCAAAAGTAACAATGCCGAAGGTGTCAATTGCATCGTGTTGTATCTTATATGTAGTGGATTTATAATGAGAGCAAAGAAGATTAGAAAACAATCGGTGGGGCAGTGCAAAGAGAGGACCCACTATTCATGTGTCAATCATGATCCGCTGTTCATTCGAAAAAATCTGTGATTCTGACTGATTCTTCATAATATATGCTCACTTCTTGAGAAATCCATTCAGAAACTATGAATGTCATTTTTACACCCATGGAGATTGGAGATTAGATATTTTGTTTGGAAATAAATCTTAGTTTTTTAAAATTCTATTACCTGATGACTTGAGTGTCAATTGTACACTGCGAGTGTTACATTTCATACCCATGCGGTGTCAATAGTTACATGACGTATTGTGCCAAACAACTTCAAAATCATTTTTTTATCGAAATTTTAATCAGGTGATTCAAACTTCAGATACTTGGTTATACCGGGTGTCCCATTAAGCCTATCGACCGGATTTATCCCAGAAACTATTGGTCCCACAGTTTTAGGAAAAAAACTATCTTATGTAAAGCAGTCAAGAAAAATTCAACTAACCTTAGTAACAGATATACAGTGTTCACTAACTGAAAACAATTACCTAGGAACTGCCTTCATAGACATCAAAGGAGCATATGACTCAGTAGATTTAGAAATACTCAAGAACAAACTAATTAATTTGCAAATTCCCCCAAGAATTGCACACATTTTAACCAATCTCTATTCAAATAGAAATATTTGGCTAAGAACACATAACAATGAAAAAATTGGACCCCGTATCCTTTCTTTTGGCCTTTTCCAGGGAGCTGTTCTCAGCCCTATACTTTTCAATCTATACACTTTGGACATACATAATATAATATCGAATGCTTCTATAATTCAATATGCCGATGATTTCTGCGTATATGTGGATGAAAAGAAACAGGAATTATGCAGAACTCGATTGGATAGGGCAGTTACTCAGTTCAGTAACTGGGTTGATACTAATGGATTCACTATATCGGAAGATAAGTCAACTTGTTCAATCTTCACAAGACACAATCTCGATAACCCTGACGGCACAGTTATGCTTGGTAATTTCAGTTTTCCACTTAGACATCAAGTATCTTATCTCGGACTCATACTGGATAAAAAACTTACATGGAAACCTTATATTGAGGAGATTTCAAGAAAATGTAATAAATGATTGAATTTTCTACGATCCACTACACATGTCTGGTGGGGTGCTGACCCCAAAACAAGATTATTATTTTATAAAGTATATATAAGATCAATTTTGGATTATGGTTCAATTTTGTATGGTTCCGCTAGTGACAATTTACTCAGTAAACTGGATAAAATACAAAATTAAGCACTGAGGGTATGCATTGGAGCAATGTCATCTACTCCAATTGAGCCCTTACGAGTAGAGGCATTAGAACCGCCACTGTTAATAAGGCGGCAATTCCTGGCTGAAAAATTCTTACTAAAAACTTATATCAAATATTTCTCCACTACTGAACAGGTTAAGTAGACTAGCTATTCAAGATTTGACTGAGAAGTATTGGATACATAAAAGAAGTCCCCCACTTTGTAATGCATATCGAAAAACTTGTGGACACCATCAGGAATATATAACACAGGTACACCCGCAATATCCAATGATTACTTCGATCTATCAAGTCACAACCATACACTAATTCCCAAATATTCTGAAAATCCGGATATCAACAAAAGATGATTGGTAGAGATATTATTTTTTTCTGGGTGAAAGGGCATGCAGGCATAAAATATAATCGTATGCAACAATGCAAGTGTGTTTGGAAGATCTAATTACAGCAAGGAAAAATATACAAAAAGAGAAATGGCTGGAAAGATGGCACGAGTACTGCATCAGTAGTCCGACCAGATACACAAGAATCCATCCGAATATCCTCTCCAAATACTGGCATTCTGAGCTCAATTTATCTAGAAGATGCATCACTATTTTCAATAGAATGCAGTTTGGTCATGGATGTTACCCAGCATTTTTAGCTAGAATAGGGTTAACTCAATCTAATTTATGTCAAGTTTGTGATGTTGAAGGAGACTTAGACCATATAGTTTTCAATTGCCAGACAACAAGGGAAGAAGGTGGAGAACTCTATTCTCGCCTTTTGAGTATGAAAATAGACACTCCTTTCAATTTATTGTCGTTGTTAGCCCTTAATGATGAAAAAATCAATTCAAACATAACATTCATTCAAAACACTGGTTTGAAAATCTAATGGAAAGCGATTCATATAAATACTCGTCACATTATTAATTAGCTTCGTTTCCTTATTTCCTTTATTGATTCCTTATGTTTATGTATATTCCTTCTGCGGTCTAGTGTTGTGTGTCTATAAACTGAATGCCATGACGGACCCCTTGGCGAGAAGAAACCCTGTGATCCAATGTTAATTCCTGGCGTATTCTTCTTTGAGCATCCGCTCTTCGATTTTAGTTATAGGTTTACTGTTATTATAATTATCATAAGAGACTGGCTGTGTGGACATTGTCCGGATGCAAAAAATAATATTTTTAAGTTCCTAAAAAGACCGCTAGGTGGCGTAAGAAAATTAAAAAACCCTTTTTCTTAAAAAATTCAAACACAAACGTAGATATTTTTTAATTTATTCTGCATCTCCTAGTCAATACCTAAAACTTTTTTGAAACACTTTTTGTTATAACTCTTCAAACAACGACAACAAAAACAAAAGAAAAACGGTATACAAAAATCACCATAACTTTGGTTTGTCTTATCCGATTTAAATAAACTTTTGATCATTTGATAGGTGATTCAAGGTAGAATAAGAATACAATTTCAAATATTTTGGCAAATATCTCAACAAACCACCAGATGTCGCTTTTCGTAATTTTTACCAATTATCGATGATTTCTTAGAAATTTTGAATAAAATGACATATTTTTCAATAGAGTGTCTTATTCTGCGATAGATTTAGAAAAGAATGTCACAAACCGGAAGTCTCTAGTGTTTTTTAAACAAAAGTTATGACTATAAATGTGTTTATAAGATTACGAGCGTTATAAATGCATATTTTTAAAATATCAAGAAGGCTATGAATACAAAATAATTGGCAAAACTGTCAAGGAGATGATGAAATCTGTCGTCATTACTTATAAAGGTTTGAAATGTTGTTTTTTTATACAATCTTATAAATAAAAAAGAAAACAAATTAAAGACTTTTGATACAATAATAATAATAATAATAATAATTTGTCTTTATTCATATTGTCAATAATTATCAAGCAATGGTTCACATCGATTAGAATAAATTAAATCAACAATATGAAAGGGCGGAATTCAGTCGCCCCTATCCGAAGATAGTGGTTACTGCTCTTCCATCCAACCCATATCAAAATCATAATCATAACGTATGTCCTGAACCTGAAACATCAGGAGCATAATTAAATTAAAAACAATATTTCTTTCTATTGGAGGCAAAAGAGTTTTGATGGAGGTAACTAGGGGAAATATTTCTCAGAAAAGAATCTGAACATTCATCTGGAAGATAACAGCGCTCATAATACATGAAACTTACCCTCGAGCAACAGTCCCTTCAGCGAGTTCTTGAATTTGAATTTATTCATAATTTTTATTGAGTCAGGAATGGCGTTGTAAATTTTTGTAGCATTATATGAAAATGATCGTTGATAGAGAGATGTACGGTGCTTTGGAGGATTCAGGCGGTGCCTATATCTGGTGTTGATTGTGTGAACATTCTCTCGGAACTGTAGTTTTTCAAATAAATATGTTGGTGTTTGAGAATGGACTAAATTATGAGTGAAACAGCTCAAATGCAAAATCCATCTTTGCTCCATCGTCAACCATCCGGAGTGTTTAATTTTATGCGAAATGGAATTGCGTTTTCTCACTCCGTGAATTAGTCGGGCACAAGCGTTTTGCACAAGTTGAATGCGATTTTTATCATGATTCGTTAGACATGGGTAATACACGATGTTAGCGAAATTGAAATGGCTCAATACCATGGTATCACAGAGTATTTGTTTGGTCTTGAAGTCAAGAATTTTTGAATTGTTATAAATTAGTTTGAGATTGCAATAGGCCGTCCTTATGGTTTTTGTTACATGCTTACTGAACCTCAATTCGGAGTCCATTATCAAACCCAAATTTTTTGCAGAATCGATGATTTCGAGGGGTTCTGAATCAATTGTAATATTCATTTGTTCCTGTAACTGAATTCGATGGTTTTTGTTCCCAAAATTCAACAATTTGGATTTTAAAGGATTGATGATCAAGCAATGGTCTTTGGATGCTTCTGACAAATTCTTCAGATCCTCATTGAGAACAGTACATGCTTCTTGTAAATTATCGAGACTGAAAGAATAATAAATTTGCGTATCATCCGCATAAAAGTGGGATTCGCATTGTGATAAATGAGTAGACAAATTGGTTGTATACATCATAAAAAGTAACGGGCCTAAGATTGAACCTTGGGGAACTCCAGTACTGAGATTTAATGGAGCGGAATACTTGTCGCGAATTTTCACAAACTGTACGCGATTAGAAAGATAATTCTTCATCATGAGCTGTGCACTATTGGTAAAACCATTATAGTGTAATATTGCTAGTAAAAGTTCGTGATTAATGCGGTCGAACGCCTTTGAATAGTCTAATAGGACAAGTGTAACCATCCGATTCTCATCAATGACAGAAAATAAGTCGTCCGTAACCTTGAGTAGCGCGGAAGAGCAACTGTGGTGGGGCCGAAAACCTGACTGATTGACTGGTAATAATTTGTGTAATTCTAAGTACTCCCTAATTTGTATATTCATAATTTTTTCTAGGATTTTTGACAGCGTTGGTAATATGCTTATAGGTCTCAAATCCTTCAGGTTTTTTGGACTATTAACCTTGGGAAGGGGAAGAACATGTGCTATTTTCCATATATCTGGAAAAGTGGAATTTTCTAAACAGAAGTTGACAATATGTGTGATGTACGAAATGATTCGGGGGAAACAAAGCAGAATCATTCTCAAATTTATATTGTCTGGACCAATTGCATTCGATTTTATTTCAAAAAGATTTTTTTTCACAGATTCTACATCAACTGGGCTGAAGAAAAATGTGTCTGACCCTGCTTTGATATTATTATCATAAAATTGTTTCACCATTTCATTTGGAATATTATTCTCATTTGTAGTTTCTACAAAATGTCTGTTGACGACATCCGCGTCAGATAGTTCGATGGGTAAGTCATAAATGTCTCGCTTTGAACCAATATTTATATTCCTCAGAGATTTCCATAATGATTTATTTTCCCTATCTTCCCTTACAATATTTGAAAAATAACCTTTTTTTTGACGTGCTATTGCTGAATTACAAAAGTTTCTCATTTGTTTATAAAATAGCCAATCTCGCTCATTTTTCGACTTTTTAAATTTTGCAAGAGCCTTATCTTTTTGTCTTATTATCTCTTTAAGATCAGGACTGAGCCATGGAGCATACTTCTTTGTAATTCGAGCATTTATTAATGGTGCGTGTTTGTTGAAATGTTTGAGTATCAAATCATTGAAAATTCTAATTTTTTCATCCACATCATTTATATAAAAGATTTGATCGAAGTCGATGTCGTTTAAGTCTGATTCAAAATTATCCTGGTTGATATTTTTAAGATCCCTATAGGAGCAAAATATTGGTTCAGTGTTATTGCCAATATTGAGTTTCATT
The DNA here is from genome assembly GCA_029955515.1 of Chrysomela aeneicollis. Taxonomy (NCBI): domain Eukaryota; kingdom Metazoa; phylum Arthropoda; class Insecta; order Coleoptera; family Chrysomelidae; genus Chrysomela; species Chrysomela aeneicollis. The sequence goes on along the minus strand of JARUHQ010000009.1, from coordinate 4,877,359 downwards.
TTACAGCTGACAAAACTGTGATCAGATAAATTCATAACATCGTATGTTTTACATTCAGTAATATCTATATGTTCTGAGCTCAGAAATAGATCTATCAGAGTTGCACTGTTCGCACCTACTCTAGTAGGTTCGTTCACATGTTGACATAGACCAAAACTATCAATTATGGAGCTGAGATTTCTGAAATTATTAGCAGTGGTATTTAAAAAATCTACATTGAAATCTCCTCCACAAAAAACATTATCAAATCTGAGAGTGACATTGTTGAGAGTTTCTTCTAGTGATGCGATAAATTCCGCTATTGGCGAATGTGGTGCTCTATACAAAACTCCAATGCAGTTGGTTGAGTTATTATTCGAGAACGAAATCCAAATCTGCTCCGTATCATTTTGTAATTCCGGGAAACTCAGTAAGGAACTATTTATAGAAGTTTTGATGTATATAAGAACACCCCCACCCCTTCCCACGACTCTGTCTCGTCTGTACATTCTATAACCGTCCAGAGTCACCAATGCATCATCTATATCTGCATGAAGCCAAGTTTCAGTAATCAGCAATATGTCATATTTCAGGTAACCCAAGTATTCGCTGAAAGACAAGAATTTCGGAAAAATTGATCTGATATTGAAAACGCCAATGTTGAATTCAGTCATTTCTAATGAAAAAAATGGTCATCACTCGAGGGGAAGCATGCATATATGTATATAAAAAAAATAGGTTTCTCTGATACCCACCAGATGAATAACAAAAAGCATAGTACACATCAAATATTTTGAAAATCATTTTCAGAAGTGATCAATATTGCCCTAGTTCCCTCCAATTTTCTCATGTAAATATTGCCGTTTTTTATCCATAGATACTTGATATTGTTATTATTTTTGTACTCCTTTGCCTTCAAAAACAAATTTTTATTATAAGCAGTCAAATACTCATTGACATATATAACATTATTAGGCTCACTAACAAGATTTTTTAAGGAATTGTCTAAGTCTGTTGTAGAAAAGTCCCTCTTGATTTTACGACACTTCAAGAATTCATCTCGGTAAGATTGCTTGGCGAAACAAATAATCAAATTGGAATTGTTCCGAGCATTTCCGTAGATACGATAAGAATTGGCAATATGTGAATCAGTAAGCCGCATCCCCAGCGCCGAACCGATTAGTTGAACAGTCAGAAAAATATTTTCGTTTTTTGGCAGTGGCACACCAGTGACCACCAAACAGTTGTTCATACTACTCTGTTGGATTTTGTTGCACTTTTGCCTCAAACTGTTGTTTTCTTCCAGAATGGTTTTCATTTTGGTTTCCAGCATTTCTATGTTTTCCCTATTTTCTCGAATTGCTATGTCATGTTGGAGATCATTGCTCTTCAGGTGATCAATTTCAGTAGTATGTTTCTCAAGTGTCTGGATAAATTTGTTTTGTGTGTCCAGTATAGCCTTCAAAGTATCTCGTATTTCATGCATTGTAGCCGAATCGGCCACAGAAGATTGTTGATTTTTGCTACTGGTAACTTTATTACTGCAAACGTCACACAACCAGATAGATTCCCCAGAATTGTAAAACTGTATTTGGGCTTCTTGGATATTGATGCAAGTTGCATGAAAAGCTTTGGAACAGCCCTTACAGTTGATTTTTTGCTTTGCTGATGGTCTTTCACCACAATTAACGCAGTTAGACATTTTGATATTCGCTGATTCGCAGTCTGGTTGATGTTCAAAAGGTAAATTCTGTACTTACGGATCAAATATCACCAGAAGTAATTTTGTCTTCGTTTTTCACTAAGTGGAAGGTCTTATGTTGTATTTGGTAAAGTTTCAATATTTAATTCACTCTTAAACTTCGTTATTTTGTTATATTTCACAGAGCTCAGTAGACATACGTCTTCACTGTTTTAAAACAAACAAAACAAATAACTTAGGTAACTTCCTACTGCTTAAGGCTATAAGTTTTTATTTGAGATGTAGAAAATGTTCGCCATTATTTTCAATACACATATCAAATCTTCGTCGGGTCAATGATACAGCAGTTTCTAACTGCTACAGAAATTGACTGTATTGCATTTTGTATGCGCAAAATCATGTCTTCCCGCGTTGTTCGTCTAATCGTATAAACTGCATCTTTTACTCTTCCCCATAAGTAAAAGTCTAAGACAGTTAAATCGGGAGACCTAGGAGGCCAAGCAAATGGACCACCCCTTCCAATTCATCTAGCAGGATACTGGTTATTCAAATACTCCCTTACATTGCGAGCATAATGCGCCGGACAACCGTCATGTTGAAACCAAATGTTCCTGAGGGTTTCCAAAGAAACATCTTCTAATAAAATTGGTAAGTCCAAAAGTTCAAATATCTTGACCCATTTAAATGTTTTCGAAAATGTACGTAATAATTTTGCCCTCGATAATACCGCACCAAATATTAACAGAGAATTTATGTTGTTGATCAATTTCAATCATCCAGTGTGGGTTATTTTCCGCCCAGTAATGGCTGTTATGCAAATTTACCAAACCGGTACTGGTAAACGTTGCCTCATCGGTACATAAAATTCTGGACAAAAAATTTGGATTTTCTGTTAACATATTACGCATCCATTCGCAGAATTCCGGCCTTCTGTCAAAATCTGAAGCTGTCAGTGCTTGATGCAGTTGAACATGATACGGATGCAATTTGTGATATTTCAAAATACGTTGGACTGCTGATCTTGATACACCCAAATCTCTTGACATGTCTCTGATACTGGAGGGAGTGAGGATGTGCTTCAACGTAAGCAAGAACGTTAATTATGTTTTCTTCGTTTCTTGCTCTTCGACGTCTATTGGTCGGTGGTATTGGCAAAACACTTCCGGTTTCCCTTAAGCGTCGAGACAGGCGAAGGAATACCATTCGGGAATGTTGCCTACTTTCTGGATATACCAAACTGTATTCTCGCGAGGAAATCACTGAGTTTTCAAAACTTCGAAAAAAAATTGTAAGCTTATCATATGCTTCTGCAATAGTGTAAGAAATAATTTTCCAAAAATAAAAAGGTTTTTTGATAATTAAACACTAAAAGCTTAGCATTAGAATGGCTCAACGGCAAAATGTTGACAGATTTCATCATCTCCTTAACAGTTTTGCCAATTATTTTGTATTCATAGCCTTCTTGATATTTTAAAAATATGCATTTATAACGCTAGTAATCTTATAAACACATTTTTATTCATAACTTTTGTTTAAAAAACACTAGATACTTCCGGTTTGCGGCATTCTTTTCTAAATCTATTGCAGAATATGACACTTTATTAAAGAATATGTCATTACATATAAAATTTCCAAGAAATCATCAATAATTGGTAAAAATTACGAAAAGCGACATCTGGTGGTTTGTTGAGGAATTTGCCAAATTATTTGAAATCGTATTCTTATTCTACCTTGAATCAAATGATCAAAAGTTTATTTAAATCGGATAAGACAAACCGAAGTTATGGTGGTTTTTGAATACCGTTTTTCTTTTGTTTTTGTTGTCGTTGTTTGAAAAGTCAGAACAAGAAGTGTTATACAAAAGTTTTAGGTATTGACTAGGAGATGCAGAATACATCAAAAAATACATACGTTTGTATTTGACTTTTTCAATAAAAAAGAGTTTTCAAATTTTCAATCTGTAGTAGGGGAGACCGGGGCTGAATGGCGCATGTACTAGTTGGCGCATGTGAAATTTCATTACTTTATAGTCCACATGGCAACAGCGCATCAAACATTCTGGAATAAGTTCGGCATCTCCGTCCTACACAGAAATTATCCTGGCGATCTCAGTTGTTAAACGGAAGTAAGAGGTGGAGTTTTGTTTTTATACTGTCGCAGTAAATAATACATATTCCTTCTTTTCTTTGCTGAGCTTGAAAGTAAGTGAAATCTCTATATATTTCTCATCACATTCATCAGATTATACTTTTGGTAACCTAACTACATCGTTGTTCGTTTATAGACATGAATGATTTTCGTCAAATATTTGATAGAAAAATAAAAATGGCGAGGGGGCATGTTGTCTCATGAACATTGGGGTAATTTGGCGCTGCGCCAAGTTGCCCCCATATAATAACTGTTCCATCATAAATATTTTCATTTTCAATTTCCAGATCCTAGGATGAGAACATATAAAAGAAAAACTGATCATGGAAAAACCCCTAAGGATATAATGATAAGAGCTGCGAAAGAGGTGCTGATAGGTAACAGATCCAGAAGAAGTGTAGCTCAAGACTATGCCATTCCACACAGAACACTGACAAGGTTCTGTTCGAAATTGAAAATTGAAGATCTACGAGTAGATCGAACAGATAACCTGAGAGTTGGTTATGTAAAATCCAGAAAAGTCTTTTCTGAAGAAGAAGAGCAGTACCTGAAAAAATATATCGAAAAGGCTTCTGATATTTATCATGGTTTATCTCCCAAGGAAGTACGAAAACTCACCTATGAGTATGCACGTCACTTACAAATCGTGTATCCAGAGACTTGGAACAGCAACAAAATGGCCGGTCCTGATTGGTTTACTGCGTTTCTGAAGAGAAATGGAACTTTGAGCATTCGGATTCCAGAAGCTACAAGTCTGGCTCGATGTATCAATTTCAATAGGGCCACAGTTAACGCATTCTTTGATAATCTCAAAACTGTTCTAGAGAGAAATAATTACAGTCCACAGGACATCTGGAACATGGATGAAACTGGTGTTACTACGACTCAGAAACCAGATCGAATAGTCGCTAGAAAAGGATACAAACAAATAGGTAGAATAACTTCGCAAGAGAGGGGCACACTGGTCACTGTTGCTGCAGCTGTTTCAGCAATTGGAAACAGTATCCCACCATTTTTTATATTTCCCAGGGTCAACTTCAGGGATCATTTCTTAGTATCTGGTCCTATAGGTAGTGCTGGTGGGGCTAATACATCAGGATGGATGAAGGAAGAACATTTTGTTGAGTTCATCAAACATTTTGTTAAAAATGTGAGAAGTTCCAAAGAACACCCCGTTTTACTATTGCTCGATAATCATAGCTCACACCTCTCATTAGAGGGATTGAATATCGCGAAAGAGAATGGTGTGACCTTATTGACTTTTCCCCCTCATACATCACACAAGTTGCAGCCCTTGGATCGAGGGGTTTTCGGTCCTTTTAAAAAGTATATAAATTCAGCATGCGATGCTTGGATGACAAACAATCCTGGAAAGACTATGACTATATACGACATTCCAGGTATTGTGAAAATCGCTTGGCCACTCGCGAATACTCCAACGAATATCATGTCTGGTTTCAGGGTATCGGGAATTAGTCCATTTAATAGGGATGTTTTTGGTGATGATGAGTTCATGCCAGGTTTCTCCACCGATAGACCGATAGCCTCAAAAGTTTTAATTGAGCCAGTAAACACAGATATACTAGAAATGCCAGGAAGAAACGTCGCAGACGACGTTGCTGATGACGACATGAATGAAGTTACTCATGGGATAGGAAATAATAAAGAGAACCAAATCGACACCGAAAATTGTCCTGACAAATCTGGAAGCTCGGTTCAAGGATTACAGGAAGATCCAAGAAATCTACCTTCGTGCAGTTTCATGGATGTTTTGAACACAATTCGACCATTACCGAAAGCAAAACCGAAGAATACGATATCTACAAGAAAAAAGAGAAAATCTGTTATACTCACTGACACTCCTGAAAAAAATGCTTTAGAAGAAGAGGAACAGAGAAAAAAAATTAAGAAACAGAAGGTGTTGCAGGTGAAAAATAATTTAATGCAGACAAGGAAACAAGTTACGCGAACCCAGAAAAGGTCACCAAAGAAGAGAAAACCTGTGGCAAGACGTGAATCAGTCAGTTCAGAATCAGAGGAAGATGACTGTTTCTGCCTGATATGTGGCGAACCTTACGAAAATAGCAAACCAGGTGAACAGTGGATCGAGTGTGTCTCGTGTCACATGTGGGCTCACGAAGAATGTGCTAGTCCAGAAAATGATGCATTTTATTATTGCATAAATTGCAATTCTGATTAATTTTATATCGAGAAATTATTTTTTATTTTGTTTTGGTTTTTATGTTATTTTCATTTAAACATTTAGAGGAAAATACGAAGTTTTATTGACAAAATCACTACGTGCCAATTTACCCCACATTGTGCGTCAAAATACCCCGTCAATGGGGTAAGTTGACGCAACTGACTAGTTCAGGAAAAAAATATCAATAAAATTTCAATTTGATTGATATCCTGAATTTCTTCATGACATTAGTGTAATGAATGTATAACATATCACATGTTATCAGGAAAATTTCCAAATTGTTAAGCATTTCGCAAAAAAAAATTATTTATTCAAAAGTGTGCCAACTATCCCCGGTCTCCCCTACGCCACCTAGCAGTCTTTTTAGGAACTTAAAAATATTTTGGTTGATTTTTTTCTTGACTGCTTTACATAGGATAGTTTTTCGCCTAAAACTGTGGGACCAATAGTTTCTGGGATAAATCCGGTCGATAGGCTTAATGGGACACCCGGTATACTCAATCTGTTATCTGGCATTCCATTCATAATTATTAAACCCACCGTTAAATGAAAACCAAATTTTGATACAATTGACACCGTTCTCCCCTACTTATATCATATAAACTTGAAATATTCTTATCTGTTGAATGAGGATATGGAACAGAGTTCATAGAGTGGTCATTGAAAACGTTATAAGATCTCAAATAAATATCGCAGCCATGAGATTTTCTCAGAATATTTGGTGATTTCAAGAATTTACAAAAAAGTTTGGGGTTCGACTGGAATTTATGCTGCAAAAATGCATTTTTTCAGCTTCATTAGCGAAACTAACCTACTTAATATTTGTATTCATTGAAGGATTCAACTGTGTTTGAATATTTATGTTCATCAAGAGATGTTTTTCTATTTTATTATAAGTTTGAAAGGTGCATGTAGTTATATTAAAAAGATGACAGACATTAACATTCCGAAAAGAGATCATTTCATCATTTTCAAATATATAAACCCAATCAATACTGTTGAAGTCTTTTATAATAATAATTGAAGTGGAAAAAGTTGCGGAAACTTACGAACTTGTGCTGAATTTTTTCTTTTTTGCATTTGATTTCACATTTGACGAGGCAATTATTCGAAATACCATCCATTTTGAAAACTGACGTTGATTGAAGCATGTATTGATTTGTCAAATAGTTTAGCTGCTTATAATGAATGATAATTTCAAATGAATACTCTTTATCAAACCCTATAATTACAGTGGTATTATTCGATTATTGCGCCAAAAAATTATGTCAAAAAGTAATATTTGCACAGGGCTAAGGCTAGTTACTCCGGGATTTCGCCCTGTTTCCCGGAGGCTCCGTTCGCGACACCGTATTTATTCCCCACCCCCGGTGCCATTCATCCCTCGCCACGGAAGCTCACAGCTTAGATTAGGGTCGCAAAAAGGAAAGGAAGAGTTGGCCAAGGGAGGCCGATAGGAAAGATGGAAGAAATTAGAAGAGTAGAGGATACCAACCAAGACTAGATGAAGTGTGGTGGTTATTCAGCGATACCTCCTGAATTCAAACAATATAATGTAATTATATTCAAAAAATCACTCAAAACATATTTACTGAATAATTCCCTCTAATTAAACTCAACTCCTTTTTTTTCTTCTTGTATCATCTTTTTGAATGTGATCAAACAGTTGATTGTTAAATAAGGAAATAATGAGTGATCTGAAAAGTTTAGGTATTAGATAGGCATAGGTTAAGTATGGGCAATATAAAAAAAATAACATAAAGTTTACTACAACAAGGGTCAAGTGGTAAAGCACCAATTATTGTACTTGGAGTGGAATATGGAAATAAAGACTTTTTTTTCTCTAAGGCATCGACTTCTGAGGTCATTAGCCTTTAAAGACATTTATTATTATTATTATTATTAATATATTATAAGAAAATGGTTTGAGAAATTATCGAATTATGCATCTACCCGATGTTGTTTCTAGAACACAAAAATATATTTCGCTCATATTTTTTCCCATCGATTTTCGATCCGTTCAAGTTATTCCACTCTGTATTTGATTTCTTGAAATTTCAGCTAAATGGTCACCTAAATTGATTTATTATCTATAGGGCAAGTTATGTGTGTATGTAGTTTTCCTTGATGTTTCTTCACTTTATTATTATTATATAAATATCGTATCAATGATGAGTTAAGTTTTTTTTATTTAACTATTTTTTTTAAATAATAATAATAATCCTAATAATAATCCTTTATTCCAAAAAGGCATCCTAATATACAAAATTATTTGAAATATGGATCGACAAAATCACATAACAAATTTTATTTTATAATAATCTAAACATTTGATTGAAAAAAATAATATATTCTATACATAGTACAATTAATTTTGATGTGGATATTGCATCTTCAAATGAGAGATGAGTGCTTTTTTGAATGTCACAATGGAATGACTTTGTTTCATCTCGAGTGGAAGATTATTGTAGTCCAATAAACCTTTATGGAATAAAGAGTTCATGAATCGTGTATAGTTCAGGAGGGGTACATATAAATTAGTATTACCTCTAGTGGGATAATTATGAATTTGGTGGTGAAAAACTATAAATTGATCGAAATATGAGGGTGCATTGCCAGACAATATTTTGAAAATAAATAACATGGAAAAATAAAACAGGCATTCTTTCACAGAAAGCCAATTCAGAACTTCAAGCATTGTTGTTGTAGTTGGTGTATATCTGTTACACCTTAGAATCAAACGCATGCCCCTATTCTGTAGCTTTTGTAATGCAGACAAACAATTTGCATCAAGCAGCGATAGTAAACTAGCACAGTAATCGAAATGGGTTTGAATGATTGATTTAAAATCTGTAATGGAAGTCTGAAACGGCAAGTAATTGTTTACACGCCATAAGAAAAATAATTTTTTAACAATTTTGTTGCGGACATACTGGAAATGTTTCTTCATATGTAGTCCACGATAAACCACAAGAATTTGAATTCCTCTACAATTTCAATTTTTTGATCATAAATATTTAAATTTATAGATGGTTTGTCAAATGCATTATGTTTATATTTTGTTGTAATTATCATTGCTTTTGTTTTATTTACATTGAGCTTGGGCTTATTGATGTTCAGGAATTCAGATATTCTAATCAATATATCATTAATTTTATTGATAGCTGTTTGCAAATCAGGTTCACTTACTGCAACTAGAGTATCATCTGCAAATAGGTTGATAAATTCACATCCATTAATGAAGTTGATATCATTAAGATATAGCACGAACAAAAGCGGGCCCAGTACACTCACATAATACTAGAATATTATGTATCATTGACTAATTATTTTGCGGTTGTGCACTAAACGTGTATGTTTTCTACGATGTGTAGCTAAGGAAAAAAATATGCGCAGTGGAGTAGATTGTGTGGATTGTTCTCGGTGACATAAACATTCGTAGAATCAAATTTTTGAAGTGACTTTTTTTGCTAGTTAACGCAAGTGCCCTACTGTCCTATCAATTTATTTCATGAAGAGTGAATCGTCGACACTCTATATTCTTATATATAACAAGTTGTTACTTTTTCATGCGCGCCACCACTCAAACCATTGACGTTACGTCCATGACTCGAACCCTTCAATGATATATATATTTCTCAATACGCATATTACACTTGTCTGATCAACCATAACGTTTCCTTAGTAATGTTAATAGGGAGAAATATAATACGCAGTATATTGATTGGCAAGAAATTCAATTATATATTCAATATTTCAATTACCTATTTACAAACACTATTTGACACTATATGTTGGATCTATTTTCATGAGTTGCAATGTGGACAAATTCCCCATTTCTTGGTTGCCTATGGCCATCCAGCAAATCCCACCACTCGAAGACGGTGTCCCAAGCATCGTTTCCTACATCAATCCTTTTGGGTGCTGATGAAGTTGAGTCACAAGGTCCTGGTGATAGTACCCGATTCACTCGTCTTCCGCTGGTACTGTCTGGCTCTTCTGGTCGTCTTCTTGATCTCCTCGGTAAACTTGAGACTGCTTTTCGACTGGATGACGAATCAGCTTGACGTTTTGCTTCCATTCTATTAGTGATCCTTTTGTCTCGTTTGAAAGTTAATCTTCCGACTTCTCTATACTACCGTTCAGTTTGGTGTCTATCTAAAAACTGATTTTTCTACTATTCCACCTAATTATATAGTCGGGTACTAATTGATCCTACCCTTACACGCAATTATAATGCTAATAGCCATTAGCCTGGAACTCATAACCCTTGAATCCCATAATTATTATATGACCCCACCTATGGTCACAGACGATACCTAATCCCATGTTTAACAAACCCAGACATTCATCCCGAGAGTATATGAGGATAATTAATGAATGCAAATGCAGGTACATACTCCTATAACATAGGTACGAAAAGTGATACTTTGATGGATTTATAGTAGATTTCTTCACATTGAAAGCTGAATTTAGAAATTCATTTTCAATGATTTCATCAGAAATATAACATATGATATGCATGTAATGAAAGTCTAACCCTGCATTGATAAACCGGCCCTGATTGGTCGTTTTCTTTTTTGTCCATACATGTGTTGTACCACGTGATCATGTAGTTCCTATTTTCTTGCAGACCCTCTTGACCTAAAAATTACTACAGGACGCCAAATCTAGCGTAAGCAGTAAGATCTATGCTTCTAGTAGACGGTCAAAAAAAATCACCCTGTATAGTCCGATCCCTTAGCTTGCGTTTTGATTCCGCTAAGTTTGTTTCACGTCTTCGTTTTTAACATCATTCAGAGAAAACGTTTCACCTTTCAACTGTGTAGGTAGGAGAAGAACGGTGTCAATTGTAACAAGTGTCAATAATTGTAACATTGGAGATCATACCGCCATCTTACAAGATATGCTTGAAGTTTCACTACACGGCTGTTTCAATGTTTGATGATAACTTCCGTATTTATTTTTGATGTCACATCGGACAGAGCACATTTCAATGCACGGTTTGAAGTTTTTTTAGGTCGGTCAACTAGGGCAATGCGAATATGAATGTCTGGTGCTATCAAAAGTAACAATGCCGAAGGTGTCAATTGCATCGTGTTGTATCTTATATGTAGTGGATTTATAATGAGATCAAAGAAGATTAGAAAACAATCGGTGGGGCAGTGCAAAGAGAGGACCCACTATTCATGTGTCAATCATGATCCGCTGTTCATTCGAAAAAATCTGTGATTCTGACTGATTCTTCATAATATATGCTCACTTCTTGAGAAATCCATTCAGAAACTATGAATGTCATTTTTACACCGATGGAGATTGGAGATTAGATATTTTGTTTGGAAATAAATCTTAGTTTTTTAAAATTCTATTACCTGATGACTTGAGTGTCAATTGTACACTGCGAGTGTTACATTTCATACCCATGCGGTGTCAATAGTTACATGACGTATTGTGCCAAACAACTTCAAAATCATTTTTTTATCGAAATTTTAATCAGGTGATTCAAACTTCAGATACTTGGTTATACCGGGTGTCCCATTAAGCCTATCGACCGGATTTATCCCAGAAACTATTGGTCCCACAGTTTTAGGAAAAAAACTATCTTATGTAAAGCAGTCAAGAAAAATTCAACTAACCTTAGTAACAGATATACAGTGATCACTAACTGAAAACAATTACCTAGGAACTGCCTTCATAGACATCAAAGGAGCATATGACTCAGTAGATTTAGAAATACTCAAGAACAAACTAATTAATTTGCAAATTCCCCCAAGAATTGCACACATTTTAACCAATCCCTATTCAAATAGAAATATTTGGCTAAGAACACATAACAATGAAAAAATTGGACCTCGTATCCTTTCTTTTGGCCTTTTCCAGGGAGCTGTTCTCAGCCCTATACTTTTCAATCTATACACTTTGGACATACATAATATAATATCGAATGCTTCTATAATTCAATATGCCGATGATTTCTGCGTATATGTGGATGAAAAGAAACAGGAATTATGCAGAACTCGATTGGATAGGGCAGTTACTCAGTTCAGTAACTGGGTTGATACTAATGGATTCACTATATCGGAAGATAAGTCAACTTGTTCAATCTTCACAAGACACAATCTCGATAACCCTGACGGCACAGTTATGCTTGGTAATTTCAGTTTTCCACTTAGACATCAAGTATCTTATCTCGGACTCATACTGGATAAAAAACTTACATGGAAACCTTATATTGAGGAGATTTCAAGAAAATGTAATAAATGATTGAATTTTCTACGATCCACTACACATGTCTGGTGGGGTGCTGACCCCAAAACAAGATTATTATTTTATAAAGTATATATAAGATCAATTTTGGATTATGGTTCAATTTTGTATGGTTCCGCTAGTGACAATTTACTCAGTAAACTGGATAAAATACAAAATTAAGCACTGAGGGTATGCATTGGAGCAATGTCATCTACTCCAATTGAGCCCTTACGAGTAGAGGCATTAGAACCGCCACTGTTAATAAGGCGGCAATTCCTGGCTGAAAAATTCTTACTAAAAACTTATATCAAATATTTCTCCACTACTGAACAGGTTAAGTAGACTAGCTATTCAAGATTTGACTGAGAAGTATTGGATACATAAAAGAAGTCCCCCACTTTGTAATGCATATCGAAAAACTTGTGGACACCATCAGGAATATATAACACAGGTACACCCGCAATATCCAATGATTACTTCGATCTATCAAGTCACAACCATACACTAATTCCCAAATATTCTGAAAATCCGGATATCAACAAAAGATGATTGGTAGAGATATTATTTTTTTCTGGGTGAAAGGGCATGCAGGCATAAAATATAATCGTATGCAACAATGCAAGTGTGTTTGGAAGATCTAATTACAGCAAGGAAAAATATACAAAAAGAGAAATGGCTGGAAAGATGGCACGAGTACTGCATCAGTAGTCCGACCAGATACACAAGAATCCATCCGAATATCCTCTCCAAATACTGGCATTCTGAGCTCAATTTATCTAGAAGATGCATCACTATTTTCAATAGAATGCAGTTTGGTCATGGATGTTACCCAGCATTTTTAGCTAGAATAGGGTTAACTCAATCTAATTTATGTCAAGTTTGTGATGTTGAAGGAGACTTAGACCATATAGTTTTCAATTGCCAGACAACAAGGGAAGAAGGTGGAGAACTCTATTCTCGCCTTTTGAGTATGAAAATAGACACTCCTTTCAATTTATTGTCGTTGTTAGCCCTTAATGATGAAAAAATCAATTCAAACATAACATTCATTCAAAACACTGGTTTGAAAATCTAATGGAAAGCGATTCATATAAATACTCGTCACATTATTAGTTAGCTTCGTTTCCTTATTTCCTTTATTGATTCCTTATGTTTATGTATATTCCTTCTGCGGTCTAGTGTTGTGTGTCTATAAACTGAATGCCATGACGGACCCCTTGGCGAGAAGAAACCCTGTGATCCAATGTTAATTCCTGGCGTATTCTTCTTTGAGCATCCGCTCTTCGATTTTAGTTATAGGTTTACTGTTATTATAATTATCATAAGAGACTGGCTGTGTGGACATTGTCCGGATGCAAAAAAATAATATTTTTAAGTTCCTAAAAAGACCGCTAGGTGGCGTAAGAAAATTAAAAAACCCTTTTTCTTAAAAAATTCAAACACAAACGTAGATATTTTTTAATTTATTCTGCATCTCCTAGTCAATACCTAAAACTTTTGTGAAACACTTTTTGTTATAACTCTTCAAACAACGACAACAAAAACAAAAGAAAAACGGTATACAAAAATCACCATAACTTTGGTTTGTCTTATCCGATTTAAATAAACTTTTGATCATTTGATAGGTGATTCAAGGTAGAATAAGAATACAATTTCAAATATTTTGGCAAATACCTCAACAAACCACCAGATGTCGCTTTTCGTAATTTTTACCAATTATTGATGATTTCTTAGAAATTTTGAATAAAATGACATATTTTTCAATAGAGTGTCTTATTCTGCGATAGATTTAGAAAAGAATGCCACAAACCGGAAGTCTCTAGTGTTTTTTAAACAAAAGTTATGACTAAAAATGTGTTTATAAGATTACGAGCGTTATAAATGCGTATTTTTAAAATATCAAGAAGGCTATGAATACAAAATAATTGGCAAAACTGTCAAGGAGATGATGAAATCTGTCGTCATTACTTATAAAGGTTTGAAATGTTGTTTTTTAATACAATCTTATAAATAAAAAATAAAACAAATTAAAGACTTTTGATACAAAACAAATAACTCCCAGAAATAAACCCAGTTGTCTTGATAACATCTTCACCAATATCAGTGAACATTATTACGTGACAGGCATTGCAGAGCCTTGTTTATCAGATCATAAAGGGCAATTCATCAACTTGAAACATTCTTTTTCTTCAACATCAGCACCTCCTGTACAGAAAAAAAGAATTATAACCTATGCAGGCATCGAAAGATTCAAGAATGATTTAACAAATTCTGAGTGGAATGGAAATATTGGTATTATTGAACAGAATTCAACCGATATAAACAAATATGCTGATCTCATTACTTATACTTTGAAATCTCTGATTGAAAAAATATTTCCAATGAAAAATATCTTATCAAAAAACATCGCACCAGTCAAATGGTTCAATGACGAATTGAAAGCAATGAGAAAAACGTTGGAATCCGTTAAAGTTATATGTGATGTAACAAATGATCCAAACGATCATGCGGTATATAAACTGATGAGAACCCAATATAGCAAAAAAATAATTGATACAAAAAAAGATGCTCACAATAGTTATTTATTGAATTCAAATAATAGAATCAGAGATTCCTGGAGATTGATAAACCATGAAAGAAATTATTCCCATAAAGCAAATATCCAGAGTGCTATTGAAGTAGATCAATTCAATATTTTCTTTTCTGATATAGCTGAAGTAATAATCAAAACATTACCACTTTATGACCTCAATTTTGATAAACTATTCCAAAAAATTCCAACAACACTTGATTCTTTTTTTATGGAACCTGTATCGAATGAGGATGTAATTGACGCCGTCTCATCCCTGAAGAACTCCAATTCAACAGATATCTTCGGAATAAATACTAAACTCCTAAAAAATTCCATTGATTCATTAGTTATGCCCCTAACCAATCTCTATAATGCCTGCATAGGCGGTGGAGTGTTCCCAGATATTTTTAAATTTAGTAGAGTTGTTCCAATACATAAATCTGGTGATTTGAATGAACCTGGAAATTTTCGACCCATCTCTGTGATTCCGTTTCTGGGGAAAATATTCGAAATAATCCTGAAAAATCGGTTATCAACTTACTTTGATAAATTTGAACTATTGCATGAGAACCAGTATGGATTTCGTATAAAGCGATCAACTATTCAGGCCATCTCTAGAGTAGTGGAGAACATTGTCGAGGGCTTTGAAGATGGTCGCCAAACTTCTATAAGCTTGTGCGATCTCAGCAAGGCCTTCGACTGTGTAAACCACGAATTGTTGATAGATAAATTGCGACGTTATGGCATCAGAGGAGTACCATTGAATTTGATATGTTCTTATTTGAGAAATCGGAAACAATGTGTTAGCCTGAATGGAAAAACTTCAGAATTTGAAGATATGAAGCATGGTGTACCTCAAGGCTCTGTCTTAGGGCCACTCCTATTCATTATATATATAAATGATTTTTTTTATCATATGGAACCTACAACATGTATTCTATTTGCTGATGATTCTTCGTTGATACATTCGAATCCCATCAATAATTGCTCTAAACATGTAATTCTAGCTTCAGAGAAGAGGGCGGAAAACTGGTTCTCTGCTAATAGTTTGAAACTCAATGATAATAAAACCAATCGCATCAGCTTTTCGTCAAACGTGCACCATGGTAACACCATCATCATAAGGCAACTAAGAAGAGTAATCAGTTCAGATGTTCTTCTAACCATATATTATGCATTCTTTCATTCCCATATAACATACGGAATAATTTTATGGGGTAATTTTTCGGACTCATTAAAAGTCTTCAAATTACAAAAAAGGGCTGTAAGAATTCTCGCAGTTGCTGGGTATAGAGACCACTGCAGGCCCATATTCCAACAATATGGTATTATGTCATTACCTTCCCTTTATATATACTACCAAGTGCTAGAAATCCATAATAATAAAAATGAATTACAACTGAATTCCCATTTCCATGACTATCACACTCGAGGTGCATGTCAACTCAGGCCTCTCCGATATAGATTGGAAAAATCTTCAAAAAATTCCCTCAACATAAACTTATATAATCATTTACCTATTGAAGTCACAAATCTGAATCAAATTGACTTCAAAAAATGGATAAGACAATTTCTGACAGAATCATGTTTTTATTCTGTAGCAGAATATATAGATACCCCTTCCTCACATATGACACTTGATAGAATTTCTCTACCTGGCCTTAGCTAGAAAATGTATACATCGTCGTGATTTAACTTAGTGAAGTATATGTTATGTTGAAGTTTGTGAAACTAAATGTTTTTTTCGTTAGTTCTATACAATGTTTTGAAAAATTTTTTTTTGTAACCCTGACTTGCCATAAACCATCTTCTGTATGTGTAACATAGTTAAATAAATAAATAAAAAAAAAATAAAAATAACTTAGGTACCTTCCTACTGCTTAAGGCTATAAGTTTTTATTTGAGATGTAGAAAATGTTCGCCATTATTTTCAATACACATATCAAATCTTCGTCGGGTCAATGATACAGCAGTTTCTAACTGCTACAGAAATTGACTGTATTGCATTTTGTATGCGCAAAATCATGTCTTCCCGCGTTGTTGGTCTAATCGTATAAACTGCATCTTTTACTCTTCCCCATAAGTAAAAGTCTAAGACAGTTAAATCGGGAGACCTAGGAGGCCAAGCAAATGGACCACCCCTTCCAATTCATCTAGCAGGATACTGGTTATTCAAATACTCCCTTACATTGCGAGCATAATGCGCCGGACAACCGTCATGTTGAAACCAAATGTTCCTGAGGGTTTCCAAAGAAACATCTTCTAATAAAATTGGTAAGTCCAAAAGTTCAAATATCTTGACCCATTTAAATGTTTTCGAAAATGTACGTAATAATTTTGCCCTCGATAATACCGCACCAAATATTAACAGAGAATTTATGTTGTTGATCAATTTCAATCATCCAGTGTGGGTTATTTTCCGCCCAGTAATGGCTGTTATGCAAATTTACCAAACCGGTACTGGTAAACGTTGCCTCATCGGTACATAAAATTCTGGACAAAAAATTTGGATTTTCTGTTAACATATTACGCATCCATTCGCAGAATTCCGGCCTTCTGTCAAAATCTGAAGCTGTCAGTGCTTGATGCAGTTGAACATGATACGGATGCAATTTGTGATATTTCAAAATACGTTGGACTGCTGATCTTGATACACCCAAATCTCTTGACATGTCTCTGATACTGGAGGGAGTGAGGATGTGCTTCAACGTAAGCAAGAACGTTAATTATGTTTTCTTCGTTTCTTGCTCTTCGACGTCTATTGGTCGGTGGTATTGGCAAAACACTTCCGGTTTCCCTTAAGCGTCGAGACAGGCGAAGGAATACCATTCGGGAATGTTGCCTACTTTCTGGATATACCAAACCGTATTCTCGCGAGGAAATCACTGGGTTTTCAAAACTTCGAAAAAAAATTGTAAGCTTATCATATGCTTCTGCAATAGTGTAAGACATAATTTTCCAAAAATAAAAAGGTTTTTTGATAATTAAACACTAAAAGCTTAGCATTAGAATGGCTCAACGGCAAAATGTTGACAGATTTCATCATCTCCTTAACAGTTTTGCCAATTATTTTGTATTCATAGCCTTCTTGATATTTTAAAAATATGCATTTATAACGCTAGTAATCTTATAAACACATTTTTATTCATAACTTTTGTTTAAAAAACACTAGATACTTCCGGTTTGCGGCATTCTTTTCTAAATCTATTGCAGAATATGACACTTTATTAAAGACCCAGCAAACACAAATACGTAAAATTGACATAAATGTTACATAACTGATGATACATGTTATGTTACAATGTTGCGTAAAATTTACATTACTTATATGGCGAAATGTCCGCCTCAGAGACCACCTAGTTTTTACATAACATTGATGTAACTACTTCATATATATATTATATTAATTTTATATGTCCGCCACAACATAATACATGTTGATAGGTTACATAAAATTTACATCAGTGTTACGTAGAAATGTCCGCCTCAAAAAACACTTCTTCGTTACATAGCATTTATATAACTACTGAAACAAAATTTTTACGTAAAAGCTACGTCACACTTGTATAAAATATAATTTATTATATATTACTCAGATATCACTTTTTTGTTTCTTGCCACTATCCTAGAAATTGCCTAGCTGGACTTGAACGACAGTAATTATAACGGGAACCTTACCTTACCTATTATTATATAAGTATCCGAGATCACTTCTTACCTTGAAAAATTCTCTGCTCTCGACGGGATTCGAACCTCGGTCCCCGCGGTTACAAATCTGACGCTTCTACCACTGAGCTACCAGACCTCTTTAATATTTAACAAGTTTTTTATGATACAGACATATATATTTATTTCGCATTTTTAGCAAAGAAATCACCTCATCGACTTCATCGTACATCTTATAATAATGTATATAATCGAACGAATGAGAAGCTAAGAGAGCATATAAGTAACACCTTCACATAGAAGTTACATTAATGATGTAACATTAATACAGCAAGTTTTTATATATTGAATATGTCCTATTCATGTCGAATATTTACATAAACATGAAGTTCAAATTTTTACATAGTATTTACTTAATAACTGTGTTTCTGATATTGACAGCAAGTTTTTATGTTCCAACCATGTCATATTAATGTAAACTATTTACATAAAGATGATGTTCACATTTTCACATGGTAGTTACTTGATAATGTGCTTAACATTTTGACAGCAATTTTTTATGTATCAACCATGTCATATTTATGTCAACTATTTACATAAAAATGAAGTTCACATTTTTACATGGTAGTTACTTGAAAATGTGCTCAAAATTTTGCCAGCAAGGTTATATATATCAGCTATGTCATATTTATGTCAACTATTTACATAAAAACGAAGTTTACGTATCTTAGAAATGAGATGTAATATTTACATAACTATTTTACATAAGAATATTCCATTGATTTTATGTAATATTCACGTGAATATAACAGATGTGTTTGCTGGGGAATATGTCATTACATATAAAATTTCCAAGAAATCATCAATAATTGGTAAAAATTACGAAAAGCGACATCTGGTGGTTTGTTGAGGAATTTGCCAAATTATTTGAAATCGTATTCTTATTCTACCTTGAATTACCTATCAAATGATCAAAAGTTTATTTAAATCGGATAAGACAAACCGAAGTTATGGTGGTTTTTGTATACCGTTTTTCTTTTGTTTTTGTTGTCGTTGTTTGAAAAGTCAGAACAAGAAGTGTTATACAAAAGTTTTAGGTATTGACTAGGAGATGCAGAATACATCAAAAAATACATACGTTTGTATTTGACTTTTTCAATAAAAAAGAGTTTTCAAATTTTCAATCTGTAGTACGCCACCTAGCGGTCTTTTTAGGAACTTAAAAATATTTTGGTTGATTTTTTTCTTGACTGCTTTACATAGGATAGTTTTTCGCCTAAAACTGTGGGACCAATAGTTTCTGGGATAAATCCGGTCGATAGGCTTAATGGGACACCCGGTATACTCAATCTGTTATCTGGCATTCCATTCATAATTATTAAACCCACCGTTAAATGAAAACCAAATTTTGATACAATTGACACCGTTCTCCCCTACTTATATCATATAAACTTGAAATATTCTTATCTGTTGAATGAGGATATGGAACAGAGTTCATAGAGTGGTCATTGAAAACGTTATAAGATCTCAAATAAATATCGCAGCCATGAGATTTTCTCAGAATATTTGGTGATTTCAAGAATTTACAAAAAAGTTTGGGGTTCGACTGGAATTTATGCTGCAAAAATGCATTTTTTCAGCTTCATTAGCGAAACTAACCTACTTAATATTTGTATTCATTGAAGGATTCAACTGTGTTTGAATATTTATGTTCATCAAGAGATGTTTTTCTATTTTATTATAAGTTTGAAAGGTGCATGTAGTTATATTAAAAAGATGACAGACATTAACATTCCGAAAAGAGATCATTTCATCATTTTCAAATATATAAACCCAATCAATACTGTTGAAGTCTTTTATAATAATAATTGAAGTGGAAAAAGTTGCGGAAACTTACGAACTTGTGCTGAATTTTTTCTTTTTTGCATTTGATTTCACATTTGACGAGGCAATTATTCGAAATACCATCCATTTTGAAAACTGACGTTGATTGAAGCATGTATTGATTTGTCAAATAGTTTAGCTGCTTATAATGAATGATAATTTCAAATGAATACTCTTTATCAAACCCTATAATTACAGTGGTATTATTCGATTATTGCGCCAAAAAATTATGTCAAAAAGTAATATTTGCACAGGGCTAAGGCTAGTTACTCCGGGATTTCGCCCTGTTTCCCGGAGGCTCCGTTCGCGACACCGTATTTATTCCCCACCCCCGGTGCCATTCATCCCTCGCCACGGAAGCTCACAGCTTAGATTAGGGTCGCAAAAAGGAAAGGAAGAGTTGGCCAAGGGAGGCCGATAGGAAAGATGGAAGAAATTAGAAGAGTAGAGGATACCAACCAAGACTAGATGAAGTGTGGTGGTTATTCAGCGATACCTCCTGAATTCAAACAATATAATGTAATTATATTCAAAAAATCACTCAAAACATATTTACTGAATAATTCCCTCTAATTAAACTCAACTCCTTTTTTTTCTTCTTGTATCATCTTTTTGAATGTGATCAAACAGTTGATTGTTAAATAAGGAAATAATGAGTGATCTGAAAAGTTTAGGTATTAGATAGGCATAGGTTAAGTATGGGCAATATAAAAAAAATAACATAAAGTTTACTACAACAAGGGTCAAGTGGTAAAGCACCAATTATTGTACTTGGAGTGGAATATGGAAATAAAGACTTTTTTTTCTCTAAGGCATCGACTTCTGAGGTCATTAGCCTTTAAAGACATTTATTATTATTATTATTATTAATATATTATAAGAAAATGGTTTGAGAAATTATCGAATTATGCATCTACCCGATGTTGTTTCTAGAACACAAAAATATATTTCGCTCATATTTTTTCCCATCGATTTTCGATCCGTTCAAGTTATTCCACTCTGTATTTGATTTCTTGAAATTTCAGCTAAATGGTCACCTAAATTGATTTATTATCTATAGGGCAAGTTATGTGTGTATGTAGTTTTCCTTGATGTTTCTTCACTTTATTATTATTATATAAATATCGTATCAATGATGAGTTAAGTTTTTTTTATTTAACTATTTTTTTTAAATAATAATAATAATCCTAATAATAATCCTTTATTCCAAAAAGGCATCCTAATATACAAAATTATTTGAAATATGGATCGACAAAATCACATAACAAATTTTATTTTATAATAATCTAAACATTTGATTGAAAAAAATAATATATTCTATACATAGTACAATTAATTTTGATGTGGATATTGCATCTTCAAATGAGAGATGAGTGCTTTTTTGAATGTCACAATGGAATGACTTTGTTTCATCTCGAGTGGAAGATTATTGTAGTCCAATAAACCTTTATGGAATAAAGAGTTCATGAATCGTGTATAGTTCAGGAGGGGTACATATAAATTAGTATTACCTCTAGTGGGATAATTATGAATTTGGTGGTGAAAAACTATAAATTGATCGAAATATGAGGGTGCATTGCCAGACAATATTTTGAAAATAAATAACATGGAAAAATAAAACAGGCATTCTTTCACAGAAAGCCAATTCAGAACTTCAAGCATTGTTGTTGTAGTTGGTGTATATCTGTTACACCTTAGAATCAAACGCATGCCCCTATTCTGTAGCTTTTGTAATGCAGACAAACAATTTGCATCAAGCAGCGATAGTAAACTAGCACAGTAATCGAAATGGGTTTGAATGATTGATTTAAAATCTGTAATGGAAGTCTGAAACGGCAAGTAATTGTTTACACGCCATAAGAAAAATAATTTTTTAACAATTTTGTTGCGGACATACTGGAAATGTTTCTTTATATGTAGTCCACGATAAACCACAAGAATTTGAATTCCTCTACAATTTCAATTTTTTGATCATAAATATTTAAATTTATAGATGGTTTGTCAAATGCATTATGTTTATATTTTGTTGTAATTATCATTGCTTTTGTTTTATTTACATTGAGCTTGGGCTTATTGATGTTCAGGAATTCAGATATTCTAATCAATATATCATTAATTTTATTGATAGCTGTTTGCAAATCAGGTTCACTTACTGCAACTAGAGTATCATCTGCAAATAGGTTGATAAATTCACATCCATTAATGAAGTTGATATCATTAAGATATAGCACGAACAAAAGCGGGCCCAGTACACTCACATAATACTAGAGTATTATGTATCATTGACTAATTATTTTGCGGTTGTGCACTAAACGTGTATGTTTTCTACGATGTGTAGCTAAGGAAAAAAATATGCGCAGTGGAGTAGATTGTGTGGATTGTTCTCGGTGACATAAACATTCGTAGAATCAAATTTTTGAAGTGACTTTTTTTGCTAGTTAACGCAAGTGCCCTACTGTCCTATCAATTTATTTCATGAAGAGTGAATCGTCGACACTCTATATTCTTATATATAACAAGTTGTTACTTTTTCATGCGCGCCACCACTCAAACCATTGACGTTACGTCCATGACTCGAACCCTTCAATGATATATATATTTCTCAATACGCATATTACACTTGTCTGATCAACCATAACGTTTCCTTAGTAATGTTAATAGGGAGAAATATAATACGCAGTATATTGATTGGCAAGAAATTCAATTATATATTCAATATTTCAATTACCTATTTACAAACACTATTTGACACTATATGTTGGATCTATTTTCATGAGTTGCAATGTGGACAAATTCCCCATTTCTTGGTTGCCTATGGCCATCCAGCAAATCCCACCACTCGAAGACGGTGTCCCAAGCATCGTTTCCTACATCAATCCTTTTGGGTGCTGATGAAGTTGAGTCACAAGGTCCTGGTGATAGTACCCGATTCACTCGTCTTCCGCTGGTACTGTCTGGCTCTTCTGGTCGTCTTCTTGATCTCCTCGGTAAACTTGAGACTGCTTTTCGACTGGATGACGAATCAGCTTGACGTTTTGCTTCCATTCTATTAGTGATCCTTTTGTCTCGTTTGAAAGTTAATCTCCCGACTTCTCTATACTACCGTTCAGTTTGGTGTCTATCTAAAAACTGATTTTTCTACTATTCCACCTAATTATATAGTCGGGTACTAATTGATCCTACCCTTACACGCAATTATAATGCTAATAGCCATTAGCCTGGAACTCATAACCCTTGAATCCCATAATTATTATATGACCCCACCTATGGTCACAGACGATACCTAATCCCATGTTTAACAAACCCAGACATTCATCCCGAGAGTATATGAGGATAATTAATGAATGCAAATGCAGGTACATACTCCTATAACATAGGTACGAAAAGTGATACTTTGATGGATTTATAGTAGATTTCTTCACATTGAAAGCTGAATTTAGAAATTCATTTTCAATGATTTCATCAGAAATATAACATATGATATGCATGTAATGAAAGTCTAACCCTGCATTGATAAACCGGCCCTGATTGGTCGTTTTCTTTTTTGTCCATACATGTGTTGTACCACGTGATCATGTAGTTCCTATTTTCTTGCAGACCCTCTTGACCTAAAAATTACTACAGGACGCCAAATCTAGCGTAAGCAGTAAGATCTATGCTTCTAGTAGACGGTCAAAAAAAATCACCCTGTATAGTCCGATCCCTTAGCTTGCGTTTTGATTCCGCTAAGTTTGTTTCACGTCTTCGTTTTTAACATCATTCAGAGAAAACGTTTCACCTTTCAACTGTGTAGGTAGGAGAAGAACGGTGTCAATTGTAACAAGTGTCAATAATTGTAACATTGGAGATCATACCGCCATCTTACAAGATATGCTTGAAGTTTCACTACACGGCTGTTTCAATGTTTGATGATAACTTCCGTATTTATTTTTGATGTCACATCGGACAGAGCACATTTCAATGCACGGTTTGAAGTTTTTTTAGGTCGGTCAACTAGGGCAATGCGAATATGAATGTCTGGTGCTATCAAAAGTAACAATGCCGAAGGTGTCAATTGCATCGTGTTGTATCTTATATGTAGTGGATTTATAATGAGATCAAAGAAGATTAGAAAACAATCGGTGGGGCAGTGCAAAGAGAGGACCCACTATTCATGTGTCAATCATGATCCGCTGTTCATTCGAAAAAATCTGTGATTCTGACTGATTCTTCATAATATATGCTCACTTCTTGAGAAATCCATTCAGAAACTATGAATGTCATTTTTACACCGATGGAGATTGGAGATTAGATATTTTGTTTGGAAATAAATCTTAGTTTTTTAAAATTCTATTACCTGATGACTTGAGTGTCAATTGTACACTGCGAGTGTTACATTTCATACCCATGCGGTGTCAATAGTTACATGACGTATTGTGCCAAACAACTTCAAAATCATTTTTTTATCGAAATTTTAATCAGGTGATTCAAACTTCAGATACTTGGTTATACCGGGTGTCCCATTAAGCCTATCAACCGGATTTATCCCAGAAACTATTGGTCCCACAGTTTTAGGAAAAAAACTATCTTATGTAAAGCAGTCAAGAAAAATTCAACTAACCTTAGTAACAGATATACAGTGATCACTAACTGAAAACAATTACCTAGGAACTGCCTTCATAGACATCAAAGGAGCATATGACTCAGTAGATTTAGAAATACTCAAGAACAAACTAATTAATTTGCAAATTCCCCCAAGAATTGCACACATTTTAACCAATCCCTATTCAAATAGAAATATTTGGCTAAGAACACATAACAATGAAAAAATTGGACCTCGTATCCTTTCTTTTGGCCTTTTCCAGGGAGCTGTTCTCAGCCCTATACTTTTCAATCTATACACTTTGGACATACATAATATAATATCGAATGCTTCTATAATTCAATATGCCGATGATTTCTGCGTATATGTGGATGAAAAGAAACAGGAATTATGCAGAACTCGATTGGATAGGGCAGTTACTCAGTTCAGTAACTGGGTTGATACTAATGGATTCACTATATCGGAAGATAAGTCAACTTGTTCAATCTTCACAAGACACAATCTCGATAACCCTGACGGCACAGTTATGCTTGGTAATTTCAGTTTTCCACTTAGACATCAAGTATCTTATCTCGGACTCAAACTGGATAAAAAACTTACATGGAAACCTTATATTGAGGAGATTTCAAGAAAATGTAATAAATGATTGAATTTTCTACGATCCACTACACATGTCTGGTGGGGTGCTGACCCCAAAACAAGATTATTATTTTATAAAGTATATATAAGATCAATTTTGGATTATGGTTCAATTTTGTATGGTTCCGCTAGTGACAATTTACTCAGTAAACTGGATAAAATACAAAATTAAGCACTGAGGGTATGCATTGGAGCAATGTCATCTACTCCAATTGAGCCCTTACGAGTAGAGGCATTAGAACCGCCACTGTTAATAAGGCGGCAATTCCTGGCTGAAAAATTCTTACTAAAAACTTATATCAAATATTTCTCCACTACTGAACAGGTTAAGTAGACTAGCTATTCAAGATTTGACTGAGAAGTATTGGATACATAAAAGAAGTCCCCCACTTTGTAATGCATATCGAAAAACTTGTGGACACCATCAGGAATATATAACACAGGTACACCCGCAATATCCAATGATTACTTCGATCTATCAAGTCACAACCATACACTAATTCCCAAATATTCTGAAAATCCGGATATCAACAAAAGATGATTGGTAGAGATATTATTTTTTTCTGGGTGAAAGGGCATGCAGGCATAAAATATAATCGTATGCAACAATGCAAGTGTGTTTGGAAGATCTTATTACAGCAAGGAAAAATATACAAAAAGAGAAATGGCTGGAAAGATGGCACGAGTACTGCATCAGTAGTCCGACCAGATACACAAGAATCCATCCGAATATCCTCTCCAAATACTGGCATTCTGAGCTCAATTTATCTAGAAGATGCATCACTATTTTCAATAGAATGCAGTTTGGTCATGGATGTTACCCAGCATTTTTAGCTAGAATAGGGTTAACTCAATCTAATTTATGTCAAGTTTGTGATGTTGAAGGAGACTTAGACCATTTAGTTTTCAATTGCCAGACAACGAGGGAAGAAGGTGGAGAATTCTATTCTCGCCTTTTGAGTATGAAAATAGACACTCCTTTCAATTTATTGTCGTTGTTAGCCCTTAATGATGAAAAAATCAATTCAAACATAACATTCATTCAAAACACTGGTTTGAAAATCTAATGGAAAGCGATTCATATAAATACTCGTCACATTATTAATTAGCTTCGTTTCCTTATTTCCTTTATTGATTCCTTATGTTTATGTATATTCCTTCTGCGGTCTAGTGTTGTGTGTCTATAAACTGAATGCCATGACGGACCCCTTGGCGAGAAGAAACCCTGTGATCCAATGTTAATTCCTGGCGTATTCTTCTTTGAGCATCCGCTCTTCGATTTTAGTTATAGGTTTACTGTTATTATAATTATCATAAGAGACTGGCTGTGTGGACATTGTCCGGATGCAAAAAAATAATATTTTTAAGTTCCTAAAAAGACCGCTAGGTGGCGTAAGAAAATTAAAAAACCCTTTTTCTTAAAAAATTCAAACACAAACGTAGATATTTTTTAATTTATTCTGCATCTCCTAGTCAATACCTAAAACTTTTGTGAAACACTTTTTGTTATAACTCTTCAAACAACGACAACAAAAACAAAAGAAAAACGGTATACAAAAATCACCATAACTTTGGTTTGTCTTATCCGATTTAAATAAACTTTTGATCATTTGATAGGTGATTCAAGGTAGAATAAGAATACAATTTCAAATATTTTGGCAAATACCTCAACAAACCACCAGATGTCGCTTTTCGTAATTTTTACCAATTATTGATGATTTCTTAGAAATTTTGAATAAAATGACATATTTTTCAATAGAGTGTCTTAATCTGCGATAGATTTAGAAAAGAATGCCACAAACCGGAAGTCTCTAGTGTTTTTTAAACAAAAGTTATGACTAAAAATGTGTTTATAAGATTACGAGCGTTATAAATGCATATTTTTAAAATATCAAGAAGGCTATGAATACAAAATAATTGGCAAAACTGTCAAGGAGATGATGAAATCTGTCGTCATTACTTATAAAGGTTTGAAATGTTGTTTTTTTATACAATCTTATAAATAAAAAAGAAAACAAATTAAAGACTTTTGATACAAAACAAATAACTTAGGTACCTTCCTACTGCTTAAGGCTATAAGTTTTTATTTGAGATGTAGAAAATGTTCGCCATTATTTTCAATACACATATCAAATCTTCGTCGGGTCAATGATACAGCAGTTTCTAACTGCTACAGAAATTGACTGTATTGCATTTTGTATGCGCAAAATCATGTCTTCCCGCGTTGTTGGTCTAATCGTATAAACTGCATCTTTTACTCTTCCCCATAAGTAAAAGTCTAAGACAGTTAAATCGGGAGACCTAGGAGGCCAAGCAAATGGACCACCCCTTCCAATTCATCTAGCAGGATACTGGTTATTCAAATACTCCCTTACATTGCGAGCATAATGCGCCGGACAACCGTCATGTTGAAACCAAATGTTCCTGAGGGTTTCCAAAGAAACATCTTCTAATAAAATTGGTAAGTCCAAAAGTTCAAATATCTTGACCCATTTAAATGTTTTCGAAAATGTACGTAATAATTTTGCCCTCGATAATACCGCACCAAATATTAACAGAGAATTTATGTTGTTGATCAATTTCAATCATCCAGTGTGGGTCATTTTCCGCCCAGTAATGGCTGTTATGCAAATTTACCAAACCGGTACTGGTAAACGTTGCCTCATCGGTACATAAAATTCTGGACAAAAAATTTGGATTTTCTGTTAACATATTACGCATCCATTCGCAGAATTCCGGCCTTCTGTCAAAATCTGAAGCTGTCAGTGCTTGATGCAGTTGAACATGATACGGATGCAATTTGTGATATTTCAAAATACGTTGGACTGCTGATCTTGATACACCCAAATCTCTTGACATGCCTCTGATACTGGAGGGAGTGAGGATGTGCTTCAACGTAAGCAAGAACGTTAATTATGTTTTCTTCGTTTCTTGCTCTTCGACGTCTATTGGTCGGTGGTATTGGCAAAACACTTCCGGTTTCCCTTAAGCGTCGAGACAGGCGAAGGAATACCATTCGGGAATGTTGCCTACTTTCTGGATATACCAAACTGTATTCTCGCGAGGAAATCACTGGGTTTTCAAAACTTCGAAAAAAAATTGTAAGCTTATCATATGCTTCTGCAATAGTGTAAGACATAATTTTCCAAAAATAAAAAGGTTTTTTGATAATTAAACACTAAAAGCTTAGCATAAGAATGGCTCAACGGCAAAATGTTGACAGCTTTCATCATCTCCTTAACAGTTTTGCCAATTATTTTGTATTCATAGCCTTCTTGATATTTTAAAAATATGCATTTATAACGCTAGTAATCTTATAAACACATTTTTATTCATAACTTTTGTTTAAAAAACACTAGATACTTCCGGTTTGCGGCATTCTTTTCTAAATCTATTGCAGAATATGACACTTTATTAAAGAATATATCATTACATATAAAATTTCCAAGAAATCATCAATAATTGGTAAAAATTACGAAAAGCGACATCTGGTGGTTTGTTGAGGAATTTGCCAAATTATTTGAAATCGTATTCTCATTCTACCTTGAATTACCTATCAAATGATCAAAAGTTTATTTAAATCGGATAAGACAAACCGAAGTTATGGTGGTTTTTGTATACCGTTTTTCTTTTGTTTTTGTTGTCGTTGTTTGAAAAGTCAGAACAAGAAGTGTTATACAAAAGTTTTAGGTATTGACTAGGAGATGCAGAATACATCAAAAAATACATACGTTTGTATTTGACTTTTTCAATAAAAAAGAGTTTTCAAATTTTCAATCTGTAGTACGCCACCTAGCGGTCTTTTTAGGAACTTAAAAATATTTTGGTTGATTTTTTTCTTGACTGCTTTACACAGGATAGTTTTTCGCCTAAAACTGTGGGACCAATAGTTTCTGGGATAAATCCGGTCGATAGGCTTAATGGGACACCCGGTATACTCAATCTGTTATCTGGCATTCCATTCATAATTATTAAACCCACCGTTAAATGAAAACCAAATTTTGATACAATTGACACCGTTCTCCCCTACTTATATCATATAAACTTGAAATATTCTTATCTGTTGAATGAGGATATGGAACAGAGTTCATATAGAGTGGTCATTGAAAACGTTATAAGATCTCAAATAAATATCGCAGCCATGAGATTTTCTCAGAATATTTGGTGATTTCAAGAATTTACAAAAAAGTTTGGGGTTCGACTGGAATTTATGCTGCAAAAATGCATTTTTTCAGCTTCATTAGCGAAACTTACCTACTTAATATTTGTATTCATTGAAGGATTCAACTGTGTTTGAATATTTATATTCATCAAGAGATGTTTTTCTATTTTATTATAAGTTTGAAAGGTGCATGTAGTTATATTAAAAAGATGACAGACATTAACATTCCGAAAAGAGATCATTTCATAATTTTCAAATATATAAACCCAATCAATACTGTTGAAGTCTTTTATAATAATAATTGAAGTGGAAAAAGTTGCGGAAACTTACGAACTTGTGCTGAATTTTTTCTTTTTTGCATTTGATTTCACATTTGACGAGGCAATTATTCGAAATACCATCCATTTTGAAAACTGACGTTGATTGAAGCATGTATTGATTTGTCAAATAGTTTAGCTGCTTATAATGAATGATAATTTCAAATGAATACTCTTTATCAAACCCTATAATTACAGTGGTATTATTCGATTATTGCGCCAAAAAATTATGTCAAAAAGTAATATTTGCACAGGGCTAAGGCTGGTTACTCCGGGATTTCGCCCTGTTTCCCGGAGGCTCCGTTCGCGACACCGTATTTATTCCCCACCCCCGGTGCCATTCATCCCTCGCCACGGAAGCTCACAGCTTAGATTAGGGTCGCAAAAAGGAAAGGAAGAGTTGGCCAAGGGAGGCCGATAGGAAAGATGGAAGAAATTAGAAGAGTAGAGGATACCAACCAAGACTAGATGAAGTGTGGTGGTTATTCAGCGATACCTCCTGAATTCAAACAATATAATGTAATTATATTCAAAAAATCACTCAAAACATATTTACTGAATAATTCCCTCTAATTAAACTCAACTCCTTTTTTTTCTTCTTGTATCATCTTTTTGAATGTGATCAAACAGTTGATTGTTAAATAAGGAAATAATGAGTGATCTGAAAAGTTTAGGTATTAGATAGGCATAGGTTAAGTATGGGCAATATAAAAAAATTAACATAAAGTTTACTACAACAAGGGTCAAGTGGTAAAGCACCAATTATTGTACTTGGAGTGGAATATGGAAATAAAGACTTTTTTTTCTCTAAGGCATCGACTTCTGAGGTCATTAGCCTTTAAAGACATTTATTATTATTATTATTAATATATTATAAGAAAATGGTTTGAGAAATTATCGAATTATGCATCTACCCGATGTTGTTTCTAGAACACAAAAATATATTTCGCTCATATTTTTTCCCATCGATTTTCGATCCGTTCAAGTTATTCCACTCTGTATTTGATTTCTTGAAATTTCAGCTAAATGGTCACCTAAATTGATTTATTATCTATAGGGCAAGTTATGTGTGTATGTAGTTTTCCTTGATGTTTCTTCACTTTATTATTATTATATAAATATCGTATCAATGATGAGTTAAGTTTTTTTTATTTAACTATTTTTTTTTAAATAATAATAATAATCCTAATAATAATCCTTTATTCCAAAAAGGCATCCTAATATACAAAATTATTTGAAATATGGATCGACAAAATCACATAACAAATTTTATTTTATAATAATCTAAACATTTGATTGAAAAAAATAATATATTCTATACATAGTACAATTAATTTTGATGTGGATATTGCATCTTCAAATGAGAGATGAGTGCTTTTTTGAATGTCACAATGGAATGACTTTGTTTCATCTCGAGTGGAAGATTATTGTAGTCCAATAAACCTTTATGGAATAAAGAGTTCATGAATAGTGTATAGTTCAGGAGGGGTACATATAAATTAGTATTACCTCTAGTGGGATAATTATGAATTTGGTGGTGAAAAACTATAAATTGATCGAAATATGAGGGTGCATTGCCAGACAATATTTTGAAAATAAATAACATGGAAAAATAAAACAGGCAGTCTTTCACAGAAAGCCAATTCAGAACTTCAAGCATTGTTGTTGTAGTTGGTGTATATCTGTTACACCTTAGAATCAAACGCATGCCCCTATTCTGTAGCTTTTGTAATGCAGACAAACAATTTGCATTAAGCAGCGATAGTAAACTAGCACAGTAATCGAAATGGGGTTGAATGATTGATTTAAAATCTGTAATGGAAGTCTGAAACGGCAAGTAATTGTTTACACGCCATAAGAAAAATAATTTTTTAACAATTTTGTTGCGGACATACTGGAAATGTTTCTTCATATGTAGTCCACGATAAACCACAAGAATTTGAATTCCTCTACAATTTCAATTTTTTGATCATAAATTTTAAATTTATAGATGGTTTGTCAAATGCATTATGTTTATATTTTGTTGTAATTATCATTGCTTTTGTTTTATTTACATTGAGCTTGGGCTTATTGATGTTCAGGAATTCAGATATTCTAATCAATATATCATTAATTTTATTGATAGCTGTTTGCAAATCAGGTTCACTTACTGCAACTAGAGTATCATCTGCAAATAGGTTGATAAATTCACATCCATTAATGAAGTTGATATCATTAAGATATAGCACGAACAAAAGCGGGCCCAGTACACTCACATAATACTAGAATATTATGTATCATTGACTAATTATTTTGCGGTTGTGCACTAAACGTGTATGTTTTCTACGATGTGTAGCTAAGGAAAAAAATATGCGCAGTGGAGTAGATTGTGTGGATTGTGTGGATTGTTCTCGGTGACATAAACATTCGTAGAATCAAATTTTTGAAGTGACTTTTTTTGCTAGTTAACGCAAGTGCCCTACTGTCCTATCAATTTATTTCATGAAGAGTGAATCGTCGACACTCTATATTCTTATATATAACAAGTTGTTACTTTTTCATGCGCGCCACCACTCAAACCATTGACGTTACGTCCATGACTCGAACCCTTCAATGATATATATATTTCTCAATACGCATATTACACTTGTCTGATCAACCATAACGTTTCCTTAGTAATGTTAATAGGGAGAAATATAATACGCAGTATATTGATTGGCAAGAAATTCAATTATATATTCAATATTTCAATTACCTATTTACAAACACTATTTGACACTATATGTTGGATCTATTTTCATGAGTTGCAATGTGGACAAATTCCCCATTTCTTGGTTGCCTATGGCCATCCAGCAAATCCCACCACTCGAAGACGGTGTCCCAAGCATCGTTTCCTACATCAATCCTTTTGGGTGCTGATGAAGTTGAGTCACAAGGTCCTGGTGATAGTACCCGATTCATTCGTCTTCCGCTGGTACTGTCTGGCTCTTCTGGTCGTCTTCTTGATCTCCTCGGTAAACTTGAGACTGCTTTTCGACTGGATGACGAATCAGCTTGACGTTTTGCTTCCATTCTATTAGTGATCCTTTTGTCTCGTTTGAAAGTTAATCTCCCGACTTCTCTATACTACCGTTCAGTTTGGTGTCTATCTAAAAACTGATTTTTCTACTATTCCACCTAATTATATAGTCGGGTACTAATTGATCCTACCCTCACACGCAATTATAATGCTAATAGCCATTAGCCTGGAACTCATAACCCTTGAATCCCATAATTATTATATGACCCCACCTATGGTCACAGACGATACCTAATCCCATGTTTAACAAACCCAGACATTCATCCCGAGAGTATATGAGGATAATTAATGAATGCAAATGCAGGTACATACTCCTATAACATAGGTACGAAAAGTGATACTTTGATGGATTTATAGTAGATTTCTTCACATTGAAAGCTGAATTTAGAAATTCATTTTCAATGATTTCATCAGAAATATAACATATGATATGCATGTAATGAAAGTCTAACCCTGCATTGATAAACCGGCCCTGATTGGTCGTTTTCTTTTTTGTCCATACATGTGTTGTACCACGTGATCATGTAGTTCCTATTTTCTTGCAGACCCTCTTGACCTAAAAATTACTACAGGACGCCAAATCTAGCGTAAGCAGTAAGATCTATGCTTCTAGTAGACGGTCAAAAAAAATCACCCTGTATAGTCCGATCCCTTAGCTTGCGTTTTGATTCCGCTAAGTTTGTTTCACGTCTTCGTTTTTAACATCATTCAGAGAAAACGTTTCACCTTTCAACTGTGTAGGTAGGAGAAGAACGGTGTCAATTGTAACAAGTGTCAATAATTGTAACATTGGAGATCATACCGCCATCTTACAAGATATGCTTGAAGTTTCACTACACGGCTGTTTCAATGTTTGATGATAACTTCCGTATTTATTTTTGATGTCACATCGGACAGAGCACATTTCAATGCACGGTTTGAAGTTTTTTTAGGTCGGTCAACTAGGGCAATGCGAATATGAATGTCTGGTGCTATCAAAAGTAACAATGCCGAAGGTGTCAATTGCATCGTGTTGTATCTTATGTAGTGGATTTATAATGAGAGCAAAGAAGATTAGAAAACAATGTTATGTTCCACAACCACGCCACTGGAATATGCATCAAGAAAACGCTGATGAAGCAACGAGTTTGCGAAGAAACTGTCGACGAGCTTTTCTCAATGATGCACTTTAGCACTTGCATAGAATAAACATGTTATCAAATTAATCCAAATCATATAATCTATAATCAACATTTGTAAGAATAAAACAATTGTGCATGTCTACTCTTCATTCTACAACTAACCAGGAAAGAACCTAACAAAATTGGCGCAGTCGAAATAGGATTTGCTAGAAGAAGATCCGGTGATTTCCTGAGAATCAGCATCCAGATCTTCAGCAACAACCTTGGTTAGCACAGAATCAGAGACAGAAACCATCCACTGGTGTCAAACGTGAGTAGATAGACTTTTTGTTTGCCGATTTTTATTTTTGTTGATCTATCAATCCCTAAATCAACCACAATGCAGAATCCAGACCCTCCAACTCCTTCACCAACCTCAACAAACCCAATTCAAAATATACCAATACATTCAATGTCAGATATCAGATCAATCATTTCTGAAGATTTTCACGGTGATCGAAACAAGTTATATGATTTTCTTCAAGATTGCGGACAAGCTTGGGCATTATGTCGTGGTCCTCAAAAAACTCTTCTCATTTCATTCATTGAATCGAAATTGAAAGGTTCAGCTCGTGCTCAAACAAGATTCAAAGTTTTCAATGATTTTGATGATTTCAGAACTTGCCTAATTCAATTATTTGGCGATCGACGCGATCTTTCACAAATTCTAGAAGAACTCAATACAGTCAGACAATCTAGAAATGAATCAGTTCAGAGTTACTTCAATAAAATCGAGAACTTACAAACACATGCTTTCAACTCAATCAACATGAATGACGAAGGTGCATTAGGTAAAACGGAACTAATAAAAGAATTAGCTCTTCAAAGATTTGTTTTGCACTCAAATGATGAAATATCCTCAGCATTACGACGATCAAAACCAATCAATATAAACGACGCACTAACTGAAGCATTACTCGAAGAAAAATACCTACTCGCTAGGAAATCCAAATTTTTCAATAACACGAACGAGAAATATTGTAATTTTTGCAAAAAGAAAGGACATTTGATCAAAGACTGTCGCAACAAAAACAACTCAGAGTCACAACCTTCCACCTCGCAACAACAAAATTTCAACAAATTCTGTAATTATTGTAAGAAAAAAGGACATTTGATTTCAGAATGTCGAAAACGAGAATACAATAATAAACGTAATCAAAATGATTCAAACTCCAACACGAATAACTCGAACAATAACCAAAATCATAACCAATCCAACTCTCAAGGAAATCGCACCTCGAACCAAACAAGAACAAATCCAAACGAAAAAGAACTATATTCTGAAGAAAACACCCAGTATAATAACGAGAATGAGATCATCAGTAACATTACAAGAAACTTTTCCCAGCAAATCTTCAACGTAAGTAGAAGATATAGAGGATAGGAACCGGAGCAGGAGCAGGAGCAGGAGCAGGAGCAGGAGCAGGAGCAGGAGCAGGAGCAGGAGCAGGAGCAGGAGCAGGAGCAGGAGCAGGAGCAGGAGCAGGAGCAGGAGCAGGAGCAGGAGCAGGAGCAGGAGCAGGAGCAGGAGCAGGAGCAGGAGCAGGAGCAGGAGCAGGAGCAGGAGCAGGAGCAGGAGCAGGAGCAGGAGCAGGAGCAGGAGCAGGAGCAGGAGCAGGAGCAGGAGCAGGAGCAGGAGCAGGAGCAGGAGCAGGAGCAGGAGCAGGAGCAGGAGCAGGAGCAGGAGCAGGAGCAGGAGCAGGAGCAGGAGCAGGAGCAGGAGCAGGAGCAGGAGCAGGAGCAGGAGCAGGAGCAGGAGCAGGAGCAGGAGCAGGAGCAGGAGCAGGAGCAGGAGCAGGAGCAGGAGCAGGAGCAGGAGCAGGAGCAGGAGCAGGAGCAGGAGCAGGAGCAGGAGCAGGAGCAGGAGCAGGAGCAGGAGCAGGAGCAGGAGCAGGAGCAGGAGCAGGAGCAGGAGCAGGAGCAGGAGCAGGAGCAGGAGCAGGAGCAGGAGCAGGAGCAGGAGCAGGAGCAGGAGCAGGAGCAGGAGCAGGAGCAGGAGCAGGAGCAGGAGCAGGATCAGGTGGATCGTGGCGGCGGTGGCGGATCAGGTGGATCGTGGCGGCGGTGGCGGATCAGGTGGATCGTGGCGGCGGTGGCGGATCAGGTGGATCGTGGTGGCGGTGGCGGTGGCGGACGGGTGGCGGCGGTGGCGGAGGAGTGAACGACCGGAGGTATAGCCTTCGAGCCGAATAATGCATAGACCTAAAATTGCCATTTCCACGTTCTCGCGTAGGTAGAATATAATTTATCACATCTATTTAATTCTCAAGTTATGAAGTAGTGTGACGTAACAATGAACGATAAACTACGACATCTAATGCCTAGGAGAAGAAGACAGTCCAAATGGGCCTCCTTTCAAATAAATTTCATCCTAATATAATCTTTGTTCAAAACTATTCTCACCATAATAATGAAAATTCGATGGTTTTGGTGTTTATACGTCCATGGTTTTGGTCGCAGATGTCCCAGGTAATAAAAAAAACGCCAGTGTGGGCTTTATCGTTGACCCTCCCAATGGGTAATCTCATGAATTTGATAATTTATTCCAAGTAGATTTTGAAAGGTTTATGCGCCGGCTCTATGGCAGGTAGTCGCCAGACCCTTCCCCAACCGCAGGGTGTCGCATAAAATTCCTAGTCAATTTTAACCATACTGAACCATATCTATTCTATTGCAACTTTTTCATCATGATTAAATTTTGGGGGTGTAGGTATAAATAAAAATGAGACGGTGTAAGGATATATATATAATTTTATTTCATTTCAGTATACGAATCAAAACATAATACAAGATACAAAATAATTATATTTGGTCACATCAAAATGATCCTGCTTGAATTGAGCCATCTAGCGTGCTATAAGTCAAATACGCATCATGGAGAACTAATGCATAAACTCGGGTGTTGTCGGGAAATTGTGCTTTACGCGTCTCAAATTCTAGAGAAACTCATCCATCATCAAGTAATTACATATCTTAATGAAAATAATATTATTCCTGATTGTCAAGCCGGGTTTAGAAGTGGGTATAGCACATCAGCAGCGCTCGTACAGGTTACAGATGACATAATACGAAATTCTGATAGTAAAGAGTTGACAGTTCTAGTTGCCTTAGACTTTTCGAAGGCATTTGATACTATTAATCATACATTATTATGTTTCAAATTGAAATATTATGGATTCTCGGATGAGGTAGTCTTTCTATTTCTCTCATATCTCACGAATCGCTGTCAATCGGTATGTTATAATAATGAAATGTCGTCAACACGAAATGTTACTTCTGGTGTGCCTCAAGGGTCAATCTTAGGACCATTACTCTTCATAATCTACACCAGTGATATCCTAACCTCTATTCAGTATTCTAAAGTTCAGGCTTATGCAGATGATACACAATTATATATCAACCTAAATATACACAACTATGGAACTATTCAAAGCCTCATCAATTTTGACCTACAAACCATTTCTAATTTAGCTACACAACACAACTTGAAATTGAATAAAAATAAATGTCACTTGATGTTTTTCGGTAATAAAAAGAATAGGGCTATTGTCTCACAAAATATCTCAATTAAAATTGATGATACCATTCTACCTGTTGTGAATTCCATTAAAAACCTGGGTGTCATTTTTGACTCCAACCTTAAATTTGATTTGCATTTGAATGATTTGCTTAAAAAATCGTTCAGTACTCTCAAACTGATTTACTCAAATAGGCATTATTTTAGTCAACCAATCAGGAAACTTCTCACAGAGTCGTTGGTCTTATCACGCTTTGACTATGGGGATATTGTGTACAGCAATCTTTTGAGCAAATTTGACGTTAATCGGATACAGAAGGTACAAAATTTCTGTTGTAGACTTGTCTACTCCTTACGAAAATACGATCATGTCTCTAGCAAAATCATAGAACTGAACTGGCTGTCAATGAATAATCGTACTAATTATAATCTTTGCAACTTTCTGTATAAAGTTTTGAGTTCCAAAACTCCTTTGTCACTATACAATAAACTGTCTCCTAGGTCTATGCTACATTCAGTGGATGTAAGATCAAAAAACAAATTTCATGTTCCTCGTCACAAAACGTCACTGTTTCAGAGGTCATTCACTTATCGCTCCATCAAATTCTACAACTCTTTGTTAATCAATTATATGCAATTTTCGAAAACAAAAATAAGAATCATTCTGAAAAAACATTTTAGTAATAACATGAACTTGAATACCTTTTCTTAAATTTTATTTCAGCCATTACTTAACTTGTCACATATTTCATCTAGGTACTCATGTTATAAATTATTGTAATGCGTTATGTTTAGACTTCCCTCTCTTTTTTGCATTTATCATTTTTGTGATTTCAATTGTACATCTTAGGTTAAGTGTAAGAGTAGCCTTTGGCTAAACTGCGCCTATTTTGTACCTTTCACCAATAAAGACGTATTATTATTATTATTATTATTATTATATCAACAGTGGACGACTTCATGGCACTCGGCTG
This sequence comes from Chrysomela aeneicollis, assembly GCA_029955515.1. NCBI lineage: Eukaryota > Metazoa > Arthropoda > Insecta > Coleoptera > Chrysomelidae > Chrysomela > Chrysomela aeneicollis. The sequence goes on along the minus strand of JARUHQ010000009.1, from coordinate 4,838,547 downwards.
GTGTTGACAATTGATGACGAATAATGGATTCTTTCTGAATTCTCCAATATTCATCATTGGTTCGCTCATATCTCTGTCGCAGTAGTAGCTTCTCTGGAAATTCTCATAGGCATAATAGGCTGCAGAATCCAACTTCTTGCCAAAATCTAGATTCCAGCGTTCATATGGATAGACTTCGGAATTCAAGTACAGGCGGATATTGTTGATATTAGCATGCGTAAATTCTGTCACATTCTCCTTTATATTATCAGAATGGGTGGTACTTTGGAATCCGATAATTATATATCGAGGTCTTTCAAGGCTATTGGTGGTTTTAACGGCCCATATATCGGTGGCTGTTTTACGTAGAGCGGGTAATTCATACAAATCCCACATACGATATGCAATCTTCACTCTAGCATCATTGCTACTTTTATTGATGCGATTCAATAGCTTTAATTTTTGTCGATCCTCCGGAACGATGTGTTTGATCTTCCATTCGATTTTAGATATCTCCAATTCTGCCTCCACTTCGCCAATGTATGAGTTCTTGAATGAGCGAGCGATGATGAGTATAAGTTCCTGTTTCACATTCAAAATGCCCTTGGTGTAGTCTTCAGCGAATCCTGTGAGATATTTCAGCGGCAACTTTCCACTGAATACATGGCTATCTGGATCCAGAATGGCTTGATTACCATTATCCAAACCCCACCCGATAGTTTCTAGTGAGGCTTTATTCGACTTTCCATACGATATCAGCGTTTTCATTGTACTTGTTATACCGGGTTTTCGAATAACTGCGACGGCTTCACCACCCATTTCGTAGCGGATTTCATCAAATAGGAATGCCAGAGCATTATTTGATAGGTAGCAAGTCTTCGTCGTATCCATGGGTGTAAATGTACCTTCGATATAGATGTAGCTGTCGGAAATATCCAATATCAGATCTTGGAAATTGATCGGAATGCGTATCTCATCCGAATTATTGAAATAGGGTGACCCATATGGTTTATAGGTATGTTCATGAAGGCTGATTAGCGATTCATCGATGACAGGCTCTTCAAACACATCCAATTTTTCACTGGTAGTTGTAGCGGCCATCTTCACTTTCTAATATCTACTGTCACGCAATCTCAATCCTATGTATCTCAGGAACTTTTGATCAGCTTTGGATAGCCTACTTCCCAACTGGTTGACACCTTCTTGACGAATGACACGATTTTCATGTGCATCTTTCCTTTTATAGTGAATCAGCCTCTCCTTTTTGAAGTGTGCTCGGTGTTGCCGCCGCTGATTGAAACAGAAGCTCATTTTCTTTCTCACTCGTCGAAACAGACAAAAAAATGATATAGGGTGTCAAGTGTTGAGCTTCTTCAACTCCAACTTAACGATGATTGTCTCTCCACGGAAATCGATCAAACGTCCCTTATCATCCAAGATGCTTATCGTGATGTTTTCAATAGACTGACGACCTTCGGGACTGATCGTCATATAAATGATATTTCTAGGTTCCTTGGAAATCTTGTAGCCGGCCTCCACGTCGATATCGAATTCAAAGAGAGTGTGCACTTTCTCATCATTCAGGTATGCTCCGGATGTGATATTGCAATCAACTCGTATGATTCGTACTTTCATTATATTCACAGGTAGTGTGGATTCATGCAATACGTTGGCTTGGTAATTTTTCTCCTCGAATCCCAGCACACTAGCTATAGAATTGTCGTATCTGAAATCCACATCATGCAAGCATTTCATCTCACATTTCAGAGTATTATTATTGGCATGGAGGAAAAATACATCTTCAATATTTCGCCCATCGAGCGGCTCTATTCTTGTGATAGCTTTCTGTAGAGCTTTATTGATTTCATCTATTTCATAGACACCGGGTGGTATATAGGCTACTCGAGGGCTCACAACAGCTCCCGATCTAACCCAAAAATCCAAACGGTTGTTCGTCTCATCTATATTGAGTATAGAATTGTACGAGTAGAAGCCGTGCAATCCCAAACCGTAGGTGTTTTTTGTATCGAGTTCGATGGGTGGGTAAAAATCAGCACTCAAAACACTTTGATCCCCGGATAATGTGAAAGTTCGTGACATGATCGAATCGAGTACTTTACTGGTTCAGGCAACAAAGGTGAATGAAACGCTTTTTTGCCGGTGGTGTGTTTATATCCAAATTGTTGTTGGTTAAAACATTCACATCATTTACGCGGCAATAGCAGCAAAATATTTTCCGAGGGCACGGTCCATCATTAACGTCGATATCGGCTGCTGCCGCTGCTGCATCTTCAACTGGACCATGTTCTTCGCAAAATCGATATTTAGCAATGTCCTCATCGTTTTGTAAATGCTCCGGCAACTTATCCCACACTAGGGCTATCTCTAGGGGTGCACAACCAATAATCACCTCCTTCGGCATATCGGCAAGCTGATTTCTGCTCATCTTCACCAAACTGCGCAATCTCGAATATGCAATCAATGAATGACCCATTCGTTTGATGCTTTCACGTGTAAATTCTTGATTTTCTGCCATTTTCTCTCCTTCTTCTTCTTTTATGTATAATTCACTATGAATCTGCCGTAGTTAGAAATCTCAAGCACAAATGCCCACACCAGACTGTGTTGAATCGCTGCTGACGGTCGTAGTTATACTGAATTTCAACAGGCCGATCACCCGAATTACATGCTAGATATTGCAGCAACTCTTTGGGTGGTGGTAAATCGCCAAAACTATCAAAGTAATTAACCCTACCTCCGCGTTTCTTGTACGCCACCCAATGTGTACCACTACCATGAATCCCGTCCAAGTTCATTATGGCTGATTCGTTGCGGTGCGGTCCAGAGAGCGGTAAATTGTCTCGCATAAAATTTCCTCGAAAATGCGGAACCCCCATCTTTTCGACACACCGCAACAGATCGATATTGGAAAGTGGCCTTTGAGGTAGGGTCTCTAAGAGTTTTTTGAATTCTGCTGCGGTCTCAGGTAAATACCCAACCCTTTTCGGTAAGGTTTCAAATACAATCCTTTGCCGGTTTTTCCGATAGCGATAGCCTCCATATGGCGATTGTGACGATTCGCTTCAGCCAACTGTTCTCTGCTCGCTCTCGCCGACTGTACGGCCTTCGATATTCCAGCTGCTGCACCTGCCAAACTTCCAAGTGCTGATAGACCGGCAAATATCGGTATTAATGGTAGGATCCCGCCAATCTTGGGTATAGGTATAATACGTGGAGTGCGAATATTCTTTTTTCCGCCGGCTGCTTTGACATATTTGCGAGCTGCTTGATAGGCAATTTTCACCACTTTATCAATATTTTTTTTCTCTTGTTTGCCCACACCTTCAGTTCGATGAGAGCGAAGCGTATCACGAACTTTGTGAACTACGCCCGATCCAAAAGCAATCTTATTTTTCATCGTCTTCTTCTTCTCATACTGCACGGTTTTCTTGCGACATTTGATACATTTAGTTTTCACTTTTGGTTCATCCGCGAATTGTCCACTACACCCCATTCCGAAACGTCGCTTTCCTTTCATTATGTTGGTGACTAACCAAGCTGCAGCCCTCTCGCCTACCCCACTGTCTTTAGATTTCACAATGTCCCAAGCAGATTGTTCGAGATGTTGATCTGCTATATGTCTAGCGGTGACATCTTCGGCATTCTTAGAGTAGGCTATATCGTGTTGTTTGCATGCTGCATCCAATCGATTGATTCCACGATCTCCACGAGTCAACCTTTTCTGCAACTTTGTTCCCGGTCCACAATATTGATACCCCCCAGGGATATGCAATTCAAATGGTAGTTTATTTATTACAGAGTTGACGATGCCACTACCGGTTTTCTTGATACTAGTCATTTTTTTACGTGTGTCTCGCTCAACGGCCATCGTATAAAAGACGATTGTTCGGGTGAAATTCACTTATATCTAATTCAACTGTCACACGATGCGCATTGTACAGCAGAAAGAAAAGTTCGACATTGATAATTTAGATGAGAAAGTCATCGGCTATGGATTGGACAGTGGTGGTGGTGGTGGTAGTGGCGGTGTACGAAATCATCGTCATGGAAAGCTGTTTCCATCAACAATTCGCGGTCTTATAGTGGGTCCTTCAAATTGTGGAAAGACAAATGTTATGATATCTTTACTAACGAATGCAAATGGCCTACGTTTTGCAAATATCTACCTGTATTCCAAATCGATATACCAACCGAAATATGAGTACCTACGTGAAGTAGTCAAACCGATAAATGGATTAGGATTCTACGCATTCGATAATAATGAGGATATAGTGGAGCCATCAGATGCCGAGCCCGATTCCGTCTTCATTTTCGATGATGTAATGTGCGAGAAACAGGATGTAATCAGATCATACTTCAGTATGGGCCGTCATAAAAATATCGACTGTTTCTATCTGGCCCAGACATATTCTAGAGTGCCCAAGCAATTGATTCGTGACAATAGTAACTTCATAGTCATGTTCAAACAAGATGAAATGAATATGCGACACATTTTCTCCGATCATGTATCACCCGATATGGATTTCAAGCAATTTCAAGAGATGTGTTCGCAATGTTGGACCAATAAATACGGATTCCTGGTGATCGATAAGGATAGAGAAATGCTGGAGGGTAAATACAGAAAGGGATTCGATAGTTTCATATATCCCTGATGCTCAAACAGAAAAATATCCATTCATTCATCGACCGTGGTGCAGTATAGTGGGTACACATCCGATTTCCATGATGAATTTCTCAGCAAATGAAGACGATGTAATGAACCTGAAACGACAACTCATCGAGGCGACTGATGCTGTGCGAAAAAAGTTCAAAAGTCTCAGGAGCGACAGTTATGAGAATAAAGTGGCACTCGAAAAGATTTATGAACCCATTACTAAGCCTTTGAACGCCATTTCCGCAGCTACAATTAACCACCACCACCAAAATGGTCAGCCCAAGAATTTGAAATCAAAAAGTGACAAATTTGTTACGATATTGGATCCTACACATCACTCTACACCAATATCATCTTCATCGACAGCAGCAGCAGCGACAGCAGCATCGATTTATGACACACCAGTCCAGACGTCGAGAAAGTTGTTATCTCACCCCACTCCCCACTCAGACAATTTTGCCGCTAATGATGATAATATCAACACTTTGATGGATACACCGCCACCATCATCTCATGGTTCACATTCAAATACTGTGATGAGTGACGACGATGATGGAGAAGAAACAGTAGTTGAAGAGTTACAAAACAATGTCGAAGAACACATAGAAAAGTTGAGATCTGGAGATAGCGATAACTATGATACAGTATATGGTGTACGCATAGACCCAAAAACTCATCAGTTGAGAATGGGTAAAAGCAAAATTCGTTTCTCAAATGGGAAAATCGAATTGTGGGGCGACAGTGATAAGAAACCGAAAATATATCCAGCTAGTTCGGAACTGTATAACCTGATTTTTCTCAAACATGTACCGGAAAAAACGAGTTCTAGTGTTAGGAGTTTATATGCAGCCATACTGGAAAACACAAGAGCAGCATACAAGGGATACGATATCAGACGAGGATTGAATTCAGATGAGACTGGAAAATATCACGATCTGATCAAACCCCTGACAAGAACACCATATAAAATGAGAGAGACAAAATATAAGGGTGGAAGCGGATTACCCACTCAAAAAATTGTCAATAACAACAGAGAGAAGGAATATATCTATTGGAATAAACCGAAAGAATTGGTGGATCGATTGAGATTATTATGGAGCTCGAAATCAGTGGGGCATAGCGGGCATGACAATGAAATATTATCGATTATAGAGGAGTTGCGTGAAGAAGGCATCATATACTGAAGGCGTCTATGAATAAATACATACCGAGCAGAATAATTCATGCCATTAGTCGTTCGAAGTAGCTCTCGTATGTTGCTCACATTTTGTAGAAATGGAGAGGATAAGTGATGCAAAACGTCAAATTGTTGACGAACTTCATAAGCCAGCTCGACGAAATTTTGTCAGAAGGAGAACCATAGTCAAGGGATTCGGTGATTTATGGCAAGCTGATTTGGCCGAAATGCAGCCATATGCAGAGGACAATAAGAAATTTAGATATATTCTATTTGTTATCGATTGTTATTCCAAATATGTGTGGACTGAGCCAATCAAAAATAAGACTGGTGTTGAAGTTACTGAAGCTATGAGAAATGTGTTGAAGAAGAAGGCGGGATATTCGCCGAAAAACATGCAAAGTGATTTGGGGAGTGAATTTTACAATCGATACTTTAGCAAATTGATGGCCGAATACAAAATAAATCATTATTCCACATATAGCACGATGAAGGCTGCAATCGTCGAACGAGTCATAAGGACCCTGAAGAATTGGCTGTATAAGGAGTTTTCAGCAAGAGGAAAATATATATGGCTCGATATTTTACCTGAACTTACTAATAAATATAATAACCGTATACATCGAACTATTGGAATGAAACCGGCAGACGTTACAGCTGAAATGGAACTGGACGCTTTCAGTCATCCTAAATTGGCGTTGAAGCCGAAATATGCTGTCGGTGATATGGTGCGAATCAGTAAATACAAAGGTGTCTTCGAGAAAGGATACCTGGCGAATTTCTCCACTGAACTATTCAAGATTATCAAAATAAACATCACGAATCCAGTCACATACTTGTTGGAGGATATTGAAGGGAGACCAATCAAAGGGTGTTTTTATGAAGTTGAATTACTGAAAACGACAAATCCTGATATATATTTGGTGGAGAAAGTTCTGAAGGAGAAGAAGAAAGGCGACAGAGTGTTTGTAAGATGGCTAGTATTCTCAGACAAGCACAATTCTTGGATTGATAAATCGGCAATTGTTTGAACCCAATCATGTTGTTATTATACTTGTTATATGAAATTTATGAATATATTACTTCAATTGATATGTGCGTTTCATTTTTTCTACATTTACACCTTGACAAAAAAACAATAAGGTCATTTTCGAAAGATTGTTTCATTGAATTGAAAAACTATACAAAATTCTTCATTGAAATCAAACATATCGTATATATTTCTTGATGTGGTCGTTGCAACTGCTAGGGGCGGTGATACTTCGTTGCAACTGCTAGGGGCGGTGATACTTTGTGGTAGAATCAATTCATTTCACTAGCCAAATATTTCCTCAATATGTCCAATTCATTTCTTATCGCTTTTATTTCATCATCCAGGAGGGCTTGCTTCTTGCTCATCAAAAACCTCATCTCAGATTGCTGTTTATTAAAGATTATTCTAGCATCTCTGATGACTGAGGATACTGCAGCCTTTACTGCCGATAATGTAACATTCTTTACATCGTCAATTTCCCTCTTGAGGTAATCCAATTCCACACAATCCTTATCAGAAATTGGTTTGCCAACATTAGTCAATCTTTTGCCTTGTAAATCGAAATTGCCTACTTTGTCCACTTTGAAACCTACACCTGGTGGACCACGTAGGGAAAGTTTCGATTTATTTCTTCTGCGACCAAACTTATCGATGGTTTTAGTCATCATCACCCGACGAATTGACAATTCATACTGAGCAATATTATCATTAGAGTTCTTGCTATATACCTACCCCAAATAAATGCTCATACATAAAGTAAATGAATGAAACACAAAAAGTAGCTGTTCTTTATATATATTATATATTTCACCATGTAATTGTTCAGAACCATTCATATCATGACATAATCAAAAACGATTTATTACCTATTTAGCGTAAGTATATACCAGAAATGGAGCTCGAAAACCTATGGGGCATTTTCGAAATTCAATCAGTTATTCCACTTTTCAATGAAGATTGTGTTATATAGAGAGCTTTCAGATTATTATATAGCTGAATGTATCAATTATAATCGCTTCCGAATTAAGTTTTATTCGATGTATACCAGTAATGAAACAACGACATGTGCAAAGGACATATAATATATATCAATCTTTGTTTTGTTCTATGCAGTACGGTCCTAATTATTTGATTAATTGTCAGTAAAAACCTAGGGAGATTTCAAAAATACCGTATCTTGGGGAAATTCAGAAGAAGATTCGAATGAAATAAAATTCTATATATTTATACATTGCTTTATTTTTTTTCATTTACACGCTCCATAGTAGAATGAATCATGATGAAATAATTCACAATATATTAGATAATTATGATTTAATTAGATTCAAAACCTTCGTCTCTTTCTTGCGAGTCTGCATCCTCATCTACTTCTTCTTCATCCGAATCCCGATTAAGTTTGTACTTTTCGATGATGCTAGCGGGTAGAAATCTATAAATTTCGTATAAAAATCCCTGCAATTCCTCTTCTTCCATCATTTGCTGACAGAATTCATCTAAACTGAGGCTACCATAATCATATCGGCGACATAGTTCAACTCCAATGTTATATTTTTCAGATAAATTGTAGAGACGTTGAACTTCAACTTCGTCGAAACACACATTCAAATCGTAGTTGGTTGCGTGTAAAGCATCCATCCCCATGTCGCATAGTTGACAGCACAATCTTCTTATTGCAGAGTCGATATCTTCAGCCTTATCCCATCCCATCCCATACTCGAATAATGCATCCACATGGTGATCTTCTATTTGAATAGCAGTAGGATTCCTGTAAATCAATAAGTGATATTAGCATAAAATATTAAATTCAATCTTTCTTATCGTATACTCACAATGAGGATGATTTAAACAGCTTTGTAGCAATGTTTGCGGCGTATAAGTTACAATTTCCTATAAATATTTTCCCCTCGACAACCCTTTCACTAATAAACTGATTCGAAAAAAAACAAGAACTTATCAATACTACTATTTATATATATACATGTTGGAAATAAAAGAAACTAATCTAAACTTGTTCGAACCTGATCAGAGCTGACGATTTCGCTCCTACAAATGCTGGCTTATTTTGACCCTTGTATGTGAGGGTATAACCACCATTGGAGGAATCTATAGCTTTTACATCATCATCCTTCAAATGGTCTGCAACCCGTTTCGGAAGCCAACATTTGAGGAAACCATCTTCATCGGCGCCACATAATAGCACACATACCCCCCTTCCAAATCTTGTAGCGCAAAATGTCATGCTCTTAATCACGTAACGTTTATCCAAAATCAGATCTGAGATTGGTAACTGCCTGATGATTGGCAGATCGTTGTTGATGATTTCATTAATAGCATTCGAATCGATGGACGACATATTATTTTTTTTATCTATATTTATCAGATAGCGAAAGGGTGACGATGAAAGAAAATAAATATAAAAAATATCACAACTTACACCACAAAGCAGATTGTCGATGCTGATTCACTTTCACTAAGTCTTAGCCCTTCCACGATTCACGGAATAACTTCTAAGATGGTAGTTCTATAATACTGTTGATGGTTGGGAACTGAATAGTGATCATTCCAACGAATGCTGGGCCTATTTATAGCTCGAGATGTGGGTAGGGATGAGCTCTTGGACGCAACTGCCTCTGATTTACGACTAAAAACTATAGAATTTAACATAAAAAACACATCAGTACCTATTTCTATTGAAAAAAGGAGCATTAAACTTCCAAATGAATAGGTCTGTTGTCATCTGGTTAAAATAAATTAGGAATTTTATGGGGTACCTTGCGGTTGGAGGTCTAACGATTCGCCCCATCTACTGGTACATAAACCTTTCAAAAATTAGATAAAATATGAATTTATGAGGCATCCCGCGGTGGCGTTTTTTTATTACCTGGACCATCTGCGATCAAACCCCTCGACTATTAATTATTATTGTGGGAATAGTTCTGAACAAAGATTTTATTAGGATGAAATTTATTTGAAAGGAGGCCCATTTCGACTGCCTTCTAGGCATTAGATGTCGTAGTTTATCGTTCATTGTTACGTCACACTACTTCATAACTTGAGAATTAAATAGATGTGATAAATTATATTCTACCTACGCGAGAACGTGGAAATGGCAATTTTAGGTCTATGCATTATTCGGCTCGAAGGCTATACCTCCGGTCGTTCACTCCTCCGCCACCGCCGCCACCCGTCCGCCACCGCCACCGCCACCACGATCCACCTGATCCGCCACCGCCGCCACGATCCACCTGATCCGCCGCCACGATCCACCTGATCCGCCACCGCCGCCACGATCCACCTGATCCTGCTCCTGCTCCTGCTCCTGCTCCTGCTCCTGCTCCTGCTCCTGCTCCTGCTCCTGCTCCTGCTCCTGCTCCTGCTCCTGCTCCTGCTCCTGCTCCTGCTCCTGCTCCTGCTCCTGCTCCTGCTCCTGCTCCTGCTCCTGCTCCTGCTCCTGCTCCTGCTCCTGCTCCTGCTCCTGCTCCTGCTCCTGCTCCTGCTCCTGCTCCTGCTCCTGCTCCTGCTCCTGCTCCTGCTCCTGCTCCTGCTCCTGCTCCTGCTCCGGTTCCTATCCTCTATATCTTCTACTAACGTAAGCTCAAACTGGAATAATATGTTGTATGTAATACTACCTCATCTCGATAAGAATAATGAAATCATATATTTCAAGTTTCTTCTCGATACAGGTTCTAGTGTTTCACTGATAAAAAGCAGAAAGCTGAAAAGCACATCCTTGAGGTACAACCCGAACGAAGTATTGAATGTCAGCGGAATAACTTCTGACACGCCACTTGTTACACAGGGCGCAATTTTCATCACACCAACCTTTTCAGATTACGAAAATCATGAAATGAACATCAAATTCCACACTCTCCCAAAGCATTCAGCTGTTCCATGTGACGGAATATTGGGAAATGACTTTCTTATACAGCAACAAGCCGAGATTGATTTGAACAAGCGAGAATTAAAATTAAAATCTTTATCTTTTCCACTAAAACTCTCATTTGAACATGAATACGGAAGAAAAATCTTTTGTTTTTTGCACAGATAAAATGGAAAATAAGAACCAAGAAACGAAAACCGAACGAATGCAAATTTTGCGGAACAATTTGAGACTCGAACATTTGAATAGTGAAGAAGAACAATCAATCTGGAATATTTGTCGAAAATTCAATAACATTTTCCATTTACCAGATGCGGGCGATGAACTCACTTGCACTGATGTTATTTCACATGAAATAAATACAACTACACCACAACCAATCGCATCAAAGCTTTATCGATTCCCAAAAATACACGAAGACGAGGTCAACAATCAGATAGGAAAAATGTTGAAACAAAAAATAATAAGACCTTCAGTATCTCCTTATAACGCACCACTATGGGTAGTCCCCAAAAAAATCGACTCTTCAGGTAAAACTAAATGGAGAATTGTCGTAGACTATAGACGTCTCAATGATGTCACAATTGGTGAAAACTTCCCATTACCTAGAATTGACGAAATATTAGATCAACTAGGATATGCGTGTTACTTTACCACTTTAGATTTATCGAGCGGTTTCCATCAAATAAAAATGAAAGAATCAGATTGTCCAAAAACAGCGTTTTCAACTCAGAACGGACATTATGAGTTCCTGAGAATGCCATTTGGGGTCAAGAATGGTCCTGCTTGCTTTCAGAGATTAATGTCCATAGTTTTGACAGGATTACAAAATAGTCATTGCTTCGTATACCTCGATGATATAATCGTATACGCATCTTCACTGCAAGAACATGAAGTAAAACTAAAAGCAATATTCGAACGTCTAGAACAAAATAAATTAAAGCTTCAACCCGACAAATGTGAATTTCTACGAAAAGAAATTACATACTTAGGTCATGTTCTATCAGAACATGGAGTGAAACCTAACGAACAGAATATCATTGCGGTTAGTAATTTCCCAACACCCAAAACACCAAAAAATATCAAGCAATTCTTAGGACTTGCTGGATATTACCGAAAGTTTATACCAAACTTCGCTAAAATCGCAAAACCATTAACCTTACTGTTGAAAAAAGACTCAAAATTCACTTGGAGCGATTCACAACAATCTGCTTTCGAAGAACTAAAAAATATTCTCACTGAAGAACCAATTCTACAATATCCAAACTTCGAAAAAGAATTTATTTTAACGACCGATGCATCAAATTTCGCTATTGGCTCTGTTTTATCTCAAGGCGAAATTAACAGCGACTTACCTATAGCATACGCATCAAGGACCTTAAATCAACACGAAATAAGTTATTCATCAGTAGAAAAAGAACTTCTGTCCATAGTCTGGTCAATTAAACATCTTAGAGCTTATATTTTTGGCAGAAAATTCAAAATTGTAACCGATTGTCGTCCACTAACGTGGTTATTCAATTGCAAAGACCCTTCATCACGTCTTGTACGTTGGCGTCTTCAACTCGAAGACTATTCTTATGAAATCATTTATAAACCTGGTAGAATAAATTCTAATGCAGACGCACTTTCACGTAACCCTGTATTATGTATGGATACTTCGAGAAATTTTGATGACTTTATCAAGTTCCACTATATGAATAGAACATTACATGATATTCCGATAATAAAAGAAAATATTTTTTCAACAACGCCTAACGTCTTACTAATTTCAAAAGATTTTGACGAAGAGAATAAGTTTTTCAGTAATATCAATCAGCACTACGATACGAATAGAATAAATCCAGACGAACTCTCTTTACATGACATAATCGTATTAAATAACAACGATAAGAAAACATACCTCATGGTAACCCATCTCAATTACTTCGACACTCCGAGCTCGAAAGATATATTTTATACATTACTAAATTTATTCGCGGAAATAAGAAAAGCTAACGAGACAAAATTGTTCATGAAAGATTTTCGTTTTTATAATCCCAATATGAAATTGGCTGTCATGCAAGACATGATATTTTACATCTTTCAAGATCAAGTTGATATAAATTTTGTAGACTCAGAAAAATTGTCACCAAAGACGAAAGATGACATAAACAAAATTATTTTCGAAAATCATTCAACATCCCTTGCTGGTCACCCAGGATTCAGTAAGACATACAAGAGGATAAAAGAAAATTACAAATGGTCTCACATGAAAAATGATATAAGAACATTCATAAAGGAATGTGAAAGTTGTAATAAAAATAAAGTAAACAGACATCCAATCAAAGCACCAATGCAAATCACATCAACATCTAGTCAAAGCTTCGAAAAAATATTTTTAGACGTGGTAGGTCCCCTCCCACTAACAGAAAACGGAAACAGGTTCATTTTAACACTACAAGATGACTTAACTAAATATTCTTATGGATACCCTATTCCGAATCACGAAGCAGAAACTATCGCAAAAAAATTTACTGAGTTTATTTTGATATTTGGAATTCCCAAATCCATTGTAACAGATAATGGCACCGAATTCACGTCTAACTTACTGAAGGAAGTAAATAAAATATTCAAAATAAAACACATTACTACTTCACCATATAGACCTCAGAGTAATGGTGCTTTAGAAAGAACACACAGTACACTGAAAGATTATTTGAAACATTTTATCGATAAAAATCAAACACTTTGGGACGAATACATTCAAACTGCCATGTTCGCATTCAATACTCAGATCCATTCTTCCACCCACTTCACCCCGTATGAATTAGTATTCGGAAATAAAGCAATTTTACCAAATAAAGTAATACAAGAACCCGAATTCAGATACTCTTATGATGATTATCACAACCAACTAAAGTTGAAATTAAATAAATCATTTGAGATAGCTCGAGAAAATATAATTAAATCGAAAACCCAATCAAAAAAATATTATGACCGAAAATTAAATGATTATCATTTCAAAATTGGTGACTTGGTATATTTGATTGATAAAAGCACAAAAATAGGTGTAAACAAAAAACTATCTCCGAATTTCAAAGGACCTTATAAAATAGTAAAAGTGAATACGAATAATACAGTTGTTTTGAAAATTAAAAACAAGGATTGCACGTATCATAAAGACCAACTGAAACCGTATATTGTTACAGATGATGAACGTGACTACAACTCTGGTGATACTGACCCTGACCTTCTTAACGTTGTTTACGATAGTACAGAACCAGGAGTTGCCATATCAAATAACGAAGATTGATGAAAGAGGCGGTCTCTTTTATAAAGACTTAGGAACTGCCAGATTGTATAACGACTATTTCACACTTTTTACATTTTCCAATATTTCCTTTTATATTGAAAAATTGTCATTTCTTCAGAAAGTTTATAAAAAATCACTGAATCTTTGTCAACACACAGAACACTCTCAAATGCATCATTTTCATTGCGCAGATTCGTTAAACCTATTCGGAATTCAAATTCCAAGTTTGGAGAAGAAATTAGAAACATTAACTCACCTTGTAGGACATACTTTTGTGAATATTCGCAAAAAACGAGGCATTTTCAATGGCGTATCTACAGCTTTCAAATGGCTATTTGGTACCCCAGATTCCGATGACGCGGAATATTACAATGAGGCTATAACATCATTAATGAACAAAAATCGAGAAACACAAATATTGATGCAGCAACAAATACGTGTGATGACATCTGCTATCGAAAATTATAATAATTCAGTTATTGCTTTGAAAATAAATGAAGACAAGTTGAACGAAAATTTCGAAAAGTTCAATGAATTTTCCAAATTAGTATCAGATGAAATTAGTTTGCTAAGAAATCTAGAAATAATCACTGATCATATGAATATGATTATGCAACTTACAACTGAATTAAATGAAGAGTATGATACTTTAATAAATTCAATTTTATTTGCCAAACAAAACGTTATACACCCAATGGTGATTAGCCCTAAAGATCTTCAGAATGAACTTCTGAGAATTAAGTTAGATTCTAGTTTAAGTTTTCCAATTGATACAAATAATTATAATGATATGCACAATTATTACAGAATAAGCAAACTTCATGTCATTTACAATAACGAAATTCTCATTTTCTCATTGAAAATACCTATTTGTTCCAATGACATATTCAAACTCTACAATTTACTCCCATTACCTATAATTCGAGACGAAACAAAAAACATGTATTCCTTCATAGATCCTCCATATCCATTCCTTCTACTTAGTTCAACAAAAGTAAAGTATGGTAGAATGAAAGGTTTGTCTAACTGCTACGAGATCGACGATGGCTCAAGACTTTGTGAAGATCCAATCACATATCTCACTGCTCAAAATCCAACCTGCGAAGTCATGATGAAGTTAAGTTATACCACCAAGATCCCAGATGATTGCCCAACGAAAACCATCAAGGCCGACTTAAAGATTTACCACAAGCTTTCTCCTAACGAATGGCTATTTATAGTTACCAACCCGGTATCAGCAACCATCAGTTGTGAATCCAGCCCAGAAAAATTCACCGATCTGATAATTGAAGAATCAGGATACCTGAAGCTTCAACCAAAATGCAAATGTTTCACGATGTCCTCAATTTTGGCAGCATCATCTGATAAATCAAGAAATTTTACTCACTATTATCCACGAGTAAACATCGACACAGACGATTGTTGTGTAGATGAAATGCAGAAAATTAAGCAAATAACCATGGATCCTCTTCATTTGAGTAGCATCAACCTAGATGAACTTCGACATGCGAAACACAAACTAGAAATGTTCGACGAAACACTTCAGAAAGAAATCAATAAACCATTTCTAGGAGAACATCACACAATGTTCAATATTCTTCTATCAGTATCAATTATGCTGATAATTATTATGGCAATATGCTGTTGCTGTTGTCGTTATTGCTGTAATTGCCGATGGATTCCATTCATAGGACCATTTCTACCAAGAAAGAGAGAACACTCAGCCATCCGATTTTCCTACGATAACCACTCCATTACAAACAGCCAAGTTTTCATCCAGACGAGAGAAAATAACAAGACTTTTCCATCTCCCGAAGAACATGAACTACAACCATTCAATCGAACAACATCCACTCCGCATCTTCAAGCCATGCCGATACCAGAAGAAGACACACGATCCTACAGAAACCCATATCAATCTGTACATGGTCGTAAGTCAGTTTCCAGAGAAAAGATCTATTAATCAATGCACATCCGCATAGATTAATCTTAAGGAGGGAGAGATGTTATGTTCCACAACCACGCCACTGGAATATGCATCAAGAAAACGCTGATGAAGCAACGAGTTTGCGAAGAAACTGTCGACGAGCTTTTCTCAATGATTCACTTTAGCACTTGCATAGAATAAACATGTTATCAAATTAATCCAAATCATATAATCTATAATCAACATTTGTAAGAATAAAACAATTGTGCATGTCTACTCTTCATTCTACAACTAACCAGGAAAGAACCTAACAACAATCGGTGGGGCAGTGCAAAGAGAGGACCCACTATTCATGTGTCAATCATGATCCGCTGTTCATTCGAAAAAATCTGTGATTCTGACTGATTCTTCATAATATATGCTCACTTCTTGAGAAATCCATTCAGAAACTATGAATGTCATTTTTACACCCATGGAGATTGGAGATTAGATATTTTGTTTGGAAATAAATCTTAGTTTTTTAAAATTCTATTACCTGATGACTTGAGTG
The DNA here is from genome assembly GCA_029955515.1 of Chrysomela aeneicollis. Classification (NCBI taxonomy): domain Eukaryota; kingdom Metazoa; phylum Arthropoda; class Insecta; order Coleoptera; family Chrysomelidae; genus Chrysomela; species Chrysomela aeneicollis. The sequence goes on along the minus strand of JARUHQ010000009.1, from coordinate 4,822,031 downwards.
TCAATTGTACACTGCGAGTGTTACATTTCATACCCATGCGGTGTCAATAGTTACATGACGTATTGTGCCAAACAACTTCAAAATCATTTTTTTATCGAAATTTTAATCAGGTGATTCAAACTTCAGATACTTGGTTATACCGGGTGTCCCATTAAGCCTATCGACCGGATTTATCCCAGAAACTATTGGTCCCACAGTTTTAGGAAAAAAACTATCTTATGTAAAGCAGTCAAGAAAAATTCAACTAACCTTAGTAACAGATATACAGTGTTCACTAACTGAAAACAATTACCTAGGAACTGCCTTCATAGACATCAAAGGAGCATATGACTCAGTAGATTTAGAAATACTCAAGAACAAACTAATTAATTTGCAAATTCCCCCAAGAATTGCACACATTTTAACCAATCTCTATTCAAATAGAAATATTTGGCTAAGAACACATAACAATGAAAAAATTGGACCTCGTATCCTTTCTTTTGGCCTTTTCCAGGGAGCTGTTCTCAGCCCTATACTTTTCAATCTATACACTTTGGACATACATAATATAATATCGAATGCTTCTATAATTCAATATGCCGATGATTTCTGCGTATATGTGGATGAAAAGAAACATGAATTATGCAGAACTCGATTGGATAGGGCAGTTACTCAGTTCAGTAACTGGGTTGATACTAATGGATTCACTATATCGGAAGATAAGTCAACTTGTTCAATCTTCACAAGACACAATCTCGATAACCCTGACGGCACAGTTATGCTTGGTAATTTCAGTTTTCCACTTAGACATCAAGTATCTTATCTCGGACTCATACTGGATAAAAAACTTACATGGAAACCTTATATTGAGGAGATTTCAAGAAAATGTAATAAATGATTGAATTTTCTACGATCCACTACACATGTCTGGTGGGGTGCTGACCCCAAAACAAGATTATTATTTTATAAAGTATATATAAGATCAATTTTGGATTATGGTTCAATTTTGTATGGTTCCGCTAGTGACAATTTACTCAGTAAACTGGATAAAATACAAAATTAAGCACTGAGGGTATGCATTGGAGCAATGTCATCTACTCCAATTGAGCCCTTACGAGTAGAGGCATTAGAACCGCCACTGTTAATAAGGCGGCAATTCCTGGCTGAAAAATTCTTACTAAAAACTTATATCAAATATTTCTCCACTACTGAACAGGTTAAGTAGACTAGCTATTCAAGATTTGACTGAGAAGTATTGGATACATAAAAAAAGTCCCCCACTTTGTAATGCATATCGAAAAACTTGTGGACACCATCAGGAATATATAACACAGGTACACCCGCAATATCCAATGATTACTTCGATCTATCAAGTCACAACCATACACTAATTCCCAAATATTCTGAAAATCCGGATATCAACAAAAGATGATTGGTAGAGATATTATTTTTTTCTGGGTGAAAGGGCATGCAGGCATAAAATATAATCGTATGCAACAATGCAAGTGTGTTTGGAAGATCTAATTACAGCAAGGAAAAATATACAAAAAGAGAAATGGCTGGAAAGATGGCACGAGTACTGCATCAGTAGTCCGACCAGATACACAAGAATCCATCCGAATATCCTCTCCAAATACTGGCATTCTGAGCTCAATTTATCTAGAAGATGCATCACTATTTTCAATAGAATGCAGTTTGGTCATGGATGTTACCCAGCATTTTTAGCTAGAATAGGGTTAACTCAATCTAATTTATGTCAAGTTTGTGATGTTGAAGGAGACTTAGACCATATAGTTTTCAATTGCCAGACAACAAGGGAAGAAGGTGGAGAACTCTATTCTCGCCTTTTGAGTATGAAAATAGACACTCCTTTCAATTTATTGTCGTTGTTAGCCCTTAATGATGAAAAAATCAATTCAAACATAACATTCATTCAAAACACTGGTTTGAAAATCTAATGGAAAGCGATTCATATAAATACTCGTCACATTATTAATTAGCTTCGTTTCCTTATTTCCTTTATTGATTCCTTATGTTTATGTATATTCCTTCTGCGGTCTAGTGTTGTGTGTCTATAAACTGAATGCCATGACGGACCCCTTGGCGAGAAGAAACCCTGTGATCCAATGTTAATTCCTGGCGTATTCTTCTTTGAGCATCCGCTCTTCGATTTTAGTTATAGGTTTACTGTTATTATAATTATCATAAGAGACTGGCTGTGTGGACATTGTCCGGATGCAAAAAATAATATTTTTAAGTTCCTAAAAAGACCGCTAGGTGGCGTAAGAAAATTAAAAAACCCTTTTTCTTAAAAAATTCAAACACAAACGTAGATATTTTTTAATTTATTCTGCATCTCCTAGTCAATACCTAAAACTTTTTTGAAACACTTTTTGTTATAACTCTTCAAACAACGACAACAAAAACAAAAGAAAAACGGTATACAAAAATCACCATAACTTTGGTTTGTCTTATCCGATTTAAATAAACTTTTGATCATTTGATAGGTGATTCAAGGTAGAATAAGAATACAATTTCAAATATTTTGGCAAATATCTCAACAAACCACCAGATGTCGCTTTTCGTAATTTTTACCAATTATTGATGATTTCTTAGAAATTTTGAATAAAATGACATATTTTTCAATAGAGTGTCTTATTCTGCGATAGATTTAGAAAAGAATGCCACAAACCGGAAGTCTCTAGTGTTTTTTAAACAAAAGTTATGACTATAAATGTGTTTATAAGATTACGAGCGTTATAAATGCATATTTTTAAAATATCAAGAAGGCTATGAATACAAAATAATTGGCAAAACTGTCAAGGAGATGATGAAATCTGTCGTCATTACTTATAAAGGTTTGAAATGTTGTTTTTTTATACAATCTTATAAATAAAAAAGAAAACAAATTAAAGACTTTTGATACAAAACAAATAACTTAGGTAACTTCCTACTGCTTAAGGCTATAAGTTTTTATTTGAGATGTAGAAAATGTTCGCCATTATTTTCAATACACATATCAAATCTTCGTCGGGTCAATGATACAGCAGTTTCTAACTGCTACAGAAATTGACTGTATTGCATTTTGTATGCGCAAAATCATGTCTTCCCGCGTTGTTCGTCTAATCGTATAAACTGCATCTTTTACTCTTCCCCATAAGTAAAAGTCTAAGACAGTTAAATCGGGAGACCTAGTGTGCTGGGCACGGATATAATGCATCATTATTGTGAAAAGTAATCAAAGATCAAATGTCAAATACAGATAAACTAATCACGTCCAAAGAAGAATTATTACTGCAGGTGGCCTATATCAAGTCATAAACAGATGAATCTCAAAAGCGCCGAAAATATAAGTTATGGTCAACTTCGTTTATCAACTAGAATGATAGAGCCAAGAATTTATGTACAAATGACCTAAAAGGGCACTGATAAAAGGAGTAAATATCTTAAAATTTGATATCACAGAGAAAAACAAAGCCATAAATTTGGAACTTAATGACAAAATATGGTGCACGTATCTTTTGTCGAATTGCCGCTTTGATAGAAACAAAGGGTAATTTTTTATATAAAAATGATGACAGAAAGTCAATCGAAAGCAGTCAGTAGCCAGCAGTCACAATCATGGCTCGGAGGAGCTAAGTTCCTTAATACCGTGGTCACCACGGTTTGTGTTGAAGCTAACGGACTTTTAAGTAGCTGATTCTTTGTCGACAGACATCAGAACATACTTTGTCCGTTTTGCAAGTTGTCGCTAGACATTGCAAAAGTTAGTTATCAGGCTGAAAGTGAAGCTCAATAGTTTTTGTAAAATTAAATTGTACAGTTGAAAGTTTTCTCAGTTTAAACCAGTCAGTTTGCAAGTGTCGCGAATTTCCAAACGAAGTGAAAAGTGAACCAGATGCAAAATATGTAAGTTGCCCAAAACCAGTCTATATAAATGCCCGTAGGAAAATATTTCAGATCATTGACCCAAAAGTTTAAAAGGCACATGTTAGGGAATTATGCCATTCATATCAGAGGGTGACGTTTGTCGGATAGTATAGCCAGGGTTGTACTTGAATATATTGAAGTATTTGACGTAGGATTTTCTGATTACAAAAGAGTGACTGATAAAATAGCTTTGTGTATTGAACTTGATGGGATAATTACCTGTATGATTGTAAATTCGATTTTGTATTGTTTTATGTGAATTAATATGGTTCTTTCAGGAGTACTTATAAATCTTGATAATATTTCTATATGTCAGTAGACCACCATAGATATTTTTTGAATAAATACTTCATGTTTATATTAAGTTAATCGATGCCGTTGTTATTTCATCCGCCTGTAAAACCGAACCCTAAAAACATCTGTAGCTTACCACCTCACATATAGGACAAATCCGCTCGGCCTATCCAAAAATAATTTAACATCTTATCAACTAGTGAGGTGGGCAGCACAAATGGTGTCAGGTGTGGGGTATTACAAAGCCTTATGGGCAGCACAATTGGTGTCAGGTATATTACGAGTTTTATGGTAAATATAGGCGATCCCTATACCGTTGGGTGAAATAACAGGCATATATACGAAGTTAGATTTTGAAGAAGCAGGTTCAGAGTTGAGATAAAATTTGTGTCAAATAATTTAGCAGTAGAAAACCAAAAAGAAACTGAAATGGCTCGTGAAATATTGCTACCAGTATCAATAAATTTAGATTCTATTCCCTTTTATGCAGGACAATCGAATATAAACGATTTTATCCAAACTATCGATGAAACGGCTATTATTGCACATTGGACGGAGAAACAAAAAGTAGCAATTGCACGAATAAAATTAAGGGGACAAGCGAAACAATTTCTTGAATCAGAATTAAGTTTGAAAATCACTGAAGACTGGAATCTTTTGAAAACCAAGTTGAGAGAGCATTTTGCAGTAAGTCAGATACCAGGACAAGCTTTGAGAAATTTTTTGGAATGTAATCAAAGGCAGGGAGAAACTTGTAGACAATTTTTGGTTAGATTGAAATTATTAGCGTTGAAAACTCTCACGACTACAGGAGACGAAACGGTGGATACGGTCCTGAAACAGAAACTCGATAGAGACATAACAACCCAATTTGTTATGGGATTGATGAACCCTGTCCGAAAGCGAGTCTTATCTATTCAGCCTACTATTATCGGAGAGGCCTTGAAAATCGCCGAACGGGAAGAGACAATTGAAAAGATTACGGAAAATCAAGAACGCTTTGCCTCTGAAGTAAGAACTACGATATCATTTAGGGAAAGAAAGTGTTATGAATGTCACAGGGTGGGCCATAAAGCGAATAATTGTAGAAATGGTTTTAGAATTGGAATTGAGGATAATATTAGATATGACAACTGGAATGAGAGGGTGATATGCTATGGTTGCAGAAAGAAAGGTCATATTATGAAGAATTGTCCGAATAATAGCGTGATTTGTTATAACTGCAAAAATAAAGGGCATTACGCAAAAACATGCCCTGTGAGAGATCGTAGGCCGGTGACTGAGACAAGAGGGAATTTAAACGGGAATGCAGTGGGTCAATCTACCTGTCGAACCACTGCAGAACATGTGGCACAGTAGCAATAGATAGGGATGAAACGATACAGATTTACACGTGCGAGATTGAAAGGCCAAGGAATAATAATAAGGCACTTTTAGGCATCTGTATCGTTATTAAAGATAGCGATGTCTGAGGGATTTGAAAAGATTAATGATATGGAAACGAAAGTAAAGATAATATTTTGATGGACATTCAAGGAAATATTCCTAGTAAAGGAAAAGTTAATACCTTTGAGATTAGGCAAAGATATAGTAATAGAGAATGAGTTTATAGTTTTGGAAAATGAAAATTTTCAGACAAATTTCTTGATAGGGTTAGATTTTCTTCAGAAGTATGAAGTGAAAATTGATTGGGGATTAGAAAAAATGTTTATAGGAGAACTAGAGATAGAATTGATGAAAGAACATTAATTGAATAAGGTAGACAGGTGCGAAGATGATATGAAACAGATGAGATTGAGAAGCATGGAGAGTCAGATTCAAGAACTCAAGGAGATTATTGTTCGCCAAAATGAAGTAGCTTCTAGAAATATCCAAAAAGACGTTGAAACCTTGTCGTTTGCCGCGACAAATGGTTTCTCTGTACAGACAACGGCAAATTGTTTGACAGACAGCAGGACAGTCTATCAGGAAAATTCAAAAAAAGTTACGACCTGAAGATTGGACAAAGAACCGATCAGGTACAAAAAGGGTGAATGATATCAGAATTGAGTATTCTGATAACAAGAAATCTCCTGACAGAGTTCACGAAAATCGTAGGAAAAATAAGTGTGTACAGGCGTGTCCGATAAAAACGGAACGTAGTACAGGTAGGCGAAATCAGCTTGAAAAGGAAGCTGAGACTCGAGATAGAAAAAGTAAGCTGAGTTTGGAAGGACGGAAGCAGATCGAAAAAGTTTCGAGAGATGAGGTTAAAGTGATGCGAAATATGAATAAGAAGAAAAATGATATTTCGAGAGCAAATGGACGAACCGTAGAGGATTCGGAAAATGTGTTGGAAATGAGGAATTTCGAGGAAATTAGTAAGAAGCAGAGTAAGAAAGTTGAGAGAGTATCAACAGATGAGTTGGGACGAGAGAGAAATGATAGTTCAGAAGAAAAAGATGATACAGGAAGGAGTCTTGGAAAATTTTCGAATCGAATAACTTACGATGAATTGTACTTTAAGGCAACAAATCGTCGTAATGAGCAAATATCGAAATCCGCAACGAATACGAATATCGTTACGAGACAGAATGCAATGGAAAATAGGAAAAATTCGGAAAACTCTTCCAAGGAAGAACTTCGAAACCAAAGTACTACCTTGCAGTTCAGCTGTGTACTTATCTAGGGATATTACACTATGTCCGAGAACGATGGTTATTTGTACAGGAAATATGAGATATTTCGAGAAAATTACGTCTGAAAATGTTTTTTCAGAAGGAGATGACGGAGTTCACAGTTTAATGTTCGATATAACACTTTGTGGACGACAAAAGAGAGTACCGATTCGATAAGTAAATTTTCTGAATTGAAATTTCGAAAGGAAAATTTGTTAGCCCTTGTGAAAAGGTGAGGTTTTGAAGGCTCGAGAAGAAGAGCTGTATTGTTTTTTTTGTTTTTTTGAGGAGAATTTGTCTGCCCTTTTGAGAAAGGAAAGTTTGAGGGCTCGGAAAGACGAAGTTTATCGTCTTTGGAAATGCTTCGTTGATGTTCTTTATGAGAAGGATATCGTGAAAGGAGTGTACCTATTGGTGCGTTGGAGCGTTTTAGACGCCACATGCGAATTTTGAGACCAGTTGAGGTCTAGTTTTGATGTCAGGTGATTTTGATGTTTCAGCTGAGACGACGCTGCGGACACAAGAGAGTGTTTTAGACCATAGTTGAGGTCTAGTTTCGAAGTAAGGTGATTTTGATGTTTTTAGCGGAGTTGACGCTGTGTTGCTAGAAGAAGCAGATGGAGTTTTGTGTTTTTGAGGCCGGATGGTCGAGTTTTGTATGATGATTACATAATGCAATTTTATGGCGATATGGTTAACTTGTGATTCGCCAGAAAAATTTTGAGCGATTCAGCCTCGCAAGTAGAGTGTATATTATTATATGCATTTTGTCTTATGATCAAAGAGTTTTTTTTCGCTCTGTGGAAGGGGCTGCAGAATACTTCTACCAGGGAGGGCACCAGCTGGTGAGTAAGAGTCTCACAACTTGGGAGTGCCAATTTTCATGTTCAATTGCGAAACATGGAATTTTGAATTACGTACAGCAAGTCGAGAAATATGAATTTGAGAAAATGAATGCACACCTAGAATATCGTGGGTTTAATAATCACGTGATAAAACTTGATAGAAATACATCTGATACATATAGATGCGCATAAGAAATCAGGAAGATGAAATGATGAATAGATGGAAATAAATATTAGGTTATGGGGAAAAGAAATTAATTCGCTATGCTTCTATCGAAATCTAACGAGTCAAATACCTTGAAACGGTAATATGGAATTTTGGCAGACCTACTGATATTGAGTGAAAAATATTTCAGATGAGGCCAAAATATGCGATAATAAAAATCACACTGAAAGAACTATGAGTTATAACCATATCATAAGATAGGGACCATTGACAGTGTATAGTAGATAGGGAATTAGTTATCGTGAGATTAGGAGAAAAATAAATGAGAAAGAGAGTAATAAATTAGTGAATGATTGTATACCAGAGATAGATAAAAATGAAAATTTTAATGTAGTGCCGAAAACATTGTAAGTTATAAAATGAGCTATATTGTAGAAATAAGTTCAGATAAGGGCAAACAGACGTTATGGTTTATGGGCACATGGACTTTTTAATGAATAACTTAGCGAGGGAATACCTCACGCTGATCGACGTGGTGGTGCAGAGCAGATACCTCAACCAGCGTCTGAGTATCGACAGATGCTACAACCTGTTGTACCTGTCAGTGTTCCATGCGAAACACCTAAGGACGTCGCAGTACATGGGTCTGTGTACGTGCACTTGTAACTAGTGCATACCTGAGAACGTGCAACGAGTCGAGGGGATTCCATGCGAATGCCATTGGTGCCAAGGCATTCCCAACCAAGACCTGCCCTTCGATGACCTCAGCCCGGTCATCGAGATGACATCAGTGAGTTTCACTGAGAGCGACTGGGACGACGGGTTCTCAGCACAAACTACGGCCGCCCTGCAGATGTTTCCTGCAGAGATGTGGAATATGGAATCTTCCACCCCCTAAATCAACCCCGAAGTGGATCTTCCGGACTCACCGGAGTTCACCTCTGTGGATGCTAATGGACCACCAGGACGAGCCTGGTGATTACCAGGTTTTTTAACCGCCCCGTGAGTGTGATGCGGTTGGGTACCTTGTGTTTTGTTTCTCTTTATTTTTGAAAGAAACGCTTGAAGTTAAGGTCAAGGTGTTAAGGTAGTATTTTAATTAGTATTGGATTATATGTATGAGATTTCGCTATGTTAATTTAGATTTACTTTTCCTTTCTTTATATGAGATTTTTTTTATTTTATTGTGAGTACGTTTCGATACATGTATATTGTTCAGGTTCGAAATTAATACTTTTGTGAGTATCAATTTCTTAAAAGGGTGAGGGAGGAATGTGCTGGGCACGGATATAATGCATCATTATTGTGAAAAGTAATCAAAGATCAAATGTCAAATACAGATAAACTAATCACGTCCAAAGAAGAATTATTACTGCAGGTGGCCTATATCAAGTCATAAACAGATGAATCTCAAAAGCGCCGAAAATATAAGTTATGGTCAACTTCGTTTATCAACTAGAATGATAGAGCCAAGAATGTATGTACAAATGACCTAAAAGGGCACTGATAAAAGGAGTAAATATCTTAAAATTTGATATCACAGAGAAAAACAAAGCCATAAATTTGGAACTTAATGACAAAATATGGTGCACGTATCTTTTGTCGAATTGCCGCTTTGATAGAAACAAAGGGTAATTTTTTATATAAAAATGATGACAGAAAGTCAATCGAAAGCAGTCAGTAGCCAGCAGTCACAATCATGGCTCGGAGGAGCTAAGTTCCTTAATACCGTGGTCACCACGGTTTGTGTTGAAGCTAACGGACTTTTAAGTAGCTGATTCTTTGTCGACAGACATCAGAACATACTTTGTCCGTTTTGCAAGTTGTCGCTAGACATTGCAAAAGTTAGTTATCAGGCTGAAAGTGAAGCTCAATAGTTTTTGTAAAATTAAATTGTACAGTTGAAAGTTTTCTCAGTTTAAACCAGTCAGTTTGCAAGTGTCGCGAATTTCCAAACGAAGTGAAAAGTGAACCAGATGCAAAATATGTAAGTTGCCCAAAACCAGTCTATATAAATGCCCGTAGGAAAATATTTCAGATCATTGACCCAAAAGTTTAAAAGGCACATGTTAGGGAATTATGCCATTCATATCAGAGGGTGACGTTTGTCGGATAGTATAGCCAGGGTTGTACTTGAATATATTGAAGTATTTGACGTAGGATTTTCTGATTACAAAAGAGTGACTGATAAAATAGCTTTGTGTATTGAACTTGATGGGATAATTACCTGTATGATTGTAAATTCGATTTTGTATTGTTTTATGTGAATTAATATGGTTCTTTCAGGAGTACTTATAAATCTTGATAATATTTCTATATGTCAGTAGACCACCATAGATATTTTTTGAATAAATACTTCATGTTTATATTAAGTTAATCGATGCCGTTGTTATTTCATCCGCCTGTAAAACCGAACCCTAAAAACATCTGTAGCTTACCACCTCACATATAGGACAAATCCGCTCGGCCTATCCAAAAATAATTTAACATCTTATCAACTAGTGAGGTGGGCAGCACACTAGGAGGCCAAGCAAATGGACCACCCCTTCCAATTCATCTAGCAGGATACTGGTTATTCAAATACTCCCTTACATTGCGAGCATAATGCGCCGGACAACCGTCATGTTGAAACCAAATGTTCCTGAGGGTTTCCAAAGAAACATCTTCTAATAAAATTGGTAAGTCCAAAAGTTCAAATATCTTGACCCATTTAAATGTTTTCGAAAATGTACGTAATAATTTTGCCCTCGATAATACCGCACCAAATATTAACAGAGAATTTATGTTGTTGATCAATTTCAATCATCCAGTGTGGGTTATTTTCCGCCCAGTAATGGCTGTTATGCAAATTTACCAAACCGGTACTGGTAAACGTTGCCTCATCGGTACATAAAATTCTGGACAAAAAATTTGGATTTTCTGTTAACATATTACGCATCCATTCGCAGAATTCCGGCCTTCTGTCAAAATCTGAAGCTGTCAGTGCTTGATGCAGTTGAACATGATACGGATGCAATTTGTGATATTTCAAAATACGTTGGACTGCTGATCTTGATACACCCAAATCTCTTGACATGTCTCTGATACTGGAGGGAGTGAGGATGTGCTTCAACGTAAGCAAGAACGTTAATTATGTTTTCTTCGTTTCTTGCTCTTCGACGTCTATTGGTCGGTGGTATTGGCAAAACACTTCCGGTTTCCCTTAAGCGTCGAGACAGGCGAAGGAATACCATTCGGGAATGTTGCCTACTTTCTGGATATACCAAACTGTATTCTCGCGAGGAAATCACTGAGTTTTCAAAACTTCGAAAAAAAATTGTAAGCTTATCATATGCTTCTGCAATAGTGTAAGACATAATTTTCCAAAAATAAAAAGGTTTTTTGATAATTAAACACTAAAAGCTTAGCATTAGAATGGCTCAACGGCAAAATGTTGACAGATTTCATCATCTCCTTAACAGTTTTGCCAATTATTTTGTATTCATAGCCTTCTTGATATTTTAAAAATATGCATTTATAACGCTAGTAATCTTATAAACACATTTTTATTCATAACTTTTGTTTAAAAAACACTAGATACTTCCGGTTTGCGGCATTCTTTTCTAAATCTATTGCAGAATATGACACTTTATTAAAGAATCTGGTGGTTTGTTGAGGAATTTGCCAAATTATTTGAAATCGTATTCTTATTCTACCTTGAATCAAATGATCAAAAGTTTATTTAAATCGGATAAGACAAACCGAAGTTATGGTGGTTTTTGAATACCGTTTTTCTTTTGTTTTTGTTGTCGTTGTTTGAAAAGTCAGAACAAGAAGTGTTATTCAAAAGTTTTAGGTATTGACTAGGAGATGCAGAATACATCAAAAAATACATACGTTTGTATTTGACTTTTTCAATAAAAAAGAGTTTTCAAATTTTCAATCTGTAGTAGGGGAGACCGGGGCTGAATGGCGCATGTACTAGTTGGCGCATGTGAAATTTCATTACTTTATAGTCCACATGGCAACAGCGCATCAAACATTCTGGAATAAGTTCGGCATCTCCGTCCTACACAGAAATTATCCTGGCGATCTCAGTTGTTAAACGGAAGTAAGAGGTGGAGTTTTGTTTTTATACTGTCGCAGTAAATAATACATATTCCTTCTTTTCTTTGCTGAGCTTGAAAGTAAGTGAAATCTCTATATATTTCTCATCACATTCATCAGATTATACTTTTGGTAACCTAACTACATCGTTGTTCGTTTATAGACATGAATGATTTTCGTCAAATATTTGATAGAAAAATAAAAATGGCGAGGGGGCATGTTGTCTCATGAACATTGGGGTAATTTGGCGCTGCGCCAAGTTGCCCCCATATAATAACTGTTCCATCATAAATATTTTCATTTTCAATTTCCAGATCCTAGGATGAGAACATATAAAAGAAAAACTGATCATGGAAAAACCCCTAAGGATATAATGATAAGAGCTGCGAAAGAGGTGCTGATAGGTAACAGATCCAGAAGAAGTGTAGCTCAAGACTATGCCATTCCACACAGAACACTGACAAGGTTCTGTTCGAAATTGAAAATTGAAGATCTACGAGTAGATCGAACAGATAACCTGAGAGTTGGTTATGTAAAATCCAGAAAAGTCTTTTCTGAAGAAGAAGAGCAGTACCTGAAAGAATATATCGAAAAGGCTTCTGATATTTATCATGGTTTATCTCCCAAGGAAGTACGAAAACTCACCTATGAGTATGCACGTCACTTACAAATCGTGTATCCAGAGACTTGGAACAGCAACAAAATGGCCGGTCCTGATTGGTTTACTGCGTTTCTGAAGAGAAATGGAACTTTGAGCATTCGGATTCCAGAAGCTACAAGTCTGGCTCGATGTATCAATTTCAATAGGGCCACAGTTAACGCATTCTTTGATAATCTCAAAACTGTTCTAGAGAGAAATAATTACAGTCCACAGGACATCTGGAACATGGATGAAACTGGTGTTACTACGACTCAGAAACCAGATCGAATAGTCGCTAGAAAAGGATACAAACAAATAGGTAGAATAACTTCGCAAGAGAGGGGCACACTGGTCACTGTTGCTGCAGCTGTTTCAGCAATTGGAAACAGTATCCCACCATTTTTTATATTTCCCAGGGTCAACTTCAGGGATCATTTCTTAGTATCTGGTCCTATAGGTAGTGCTGGTGGGGCTAATACATCAGGATGGATGAAGGAAGAACATTTTGTTGAGTTCATCAAACATTTTGTTAAAAATGTGAGAAGTTCCAAAGAACACCCCGTTTTACTATTGCTCGATAATCATAGCTCACACCTCTCATTAGAGGGATTGAATATCGCGAAAGAGAATGGTGTGACCTTATTGACTTTTCCCCCTCATACATCACACAAGTTGCAGCCCTTGGATCGAGGGGTTTTCGGTCCTTTTAAAAAGTATATAAATTCAGCATGCGATGCTTGGATGACAAACAATCCTGGAAAGACTATGACTATATACGACATTCCAGGTATTGTGAAAATCGCTTGGCCACTCGCGAATACTCCAACGAATATCATGTCTGGTTTCAGGGTATCGGGAATTAGTCCATTCAATAGGGATGTTTTTGGTGATGATGAGTTCATGCCAGGTTTCTCCACCGATAGACCGATAGCCTCAAAAGTTTTAATTGAGCCAGTAAACACAGATATACTAGAAATGCCAAGAAGAAACGTCGCAGACGACGTTGCTGATGACGACATGAATGAAGTTACTCATGGGATAGGAAATAATAAAGAGAACCAAATCGACACCGAAAATTGTCCTGACAAATCTGGAAGCTCGGTTCAAGGATTACAGGAAGATCCAAGAAATCTACCTTCGTGCAGTTTCATGGATGTTTTGAACACAATTCGACCATTACCGAAAGCAAAACCGAAGAATACGATATCTACAAGAAAAAAGAGAAAATCTGTTATACTCACTGACACTCCTGAAAAAAATGCTTTAGAAGAAGAGGAACAGAGAAAAAAAATTAAGAAACAGAAGGTGTTGCAGGTGAAAAATAATTTAATGCAGACAAGGAAACAAGTTACGCGAACCCAGAAAAGGTCACCAAAGAAGAGAAAACCTGTGGCAAGACGTGAATCAGTCAGTTCAGAATCAGAGGAAGATGACTGTTTCTGCCTGATATGTGGCGAACCTTACGAAAATAGCAAACCAGGTGAACAGTGGATCGAGTGTGTCTCGTGTCACATGTGGGCTCACGAAGAATGTGCTAGTCCAGAAAATGATGCATTTTATTATTGCATAAATTGCAATTCTGATTAATTTTATATCGAGAAATTATTTTTTATTTTGTTTTGGTTTTTATGTTATTTTCATTTAAACATTTAGAGGAAAATACGAAGTTTTATTGACAAAATCACTACGTGCCAATTTACCCCACATTGTGCGTCAAAATACCCCGTCAATGGGGTAAGTTGACGCAACTGACTAGTTCAGGAAAAAAATATTAATAAAATTTCAATTTGATTGATATCCTGAATTTCTTCATGACATTAGTGTAATGAATGTATAACATATCACATGTTATCAGGAAAATTTCCAAATTGTTAAGCATTTCGCAAAAAAAAATTATTTATTCAAAAGTGTGCCAACTATCCCCGGTCTCCCCTACGCCACCTAGCGGTCTTTTTAGGAACTTAAAAATATTTTGGTTGATTTTTTTCTTGACTGCTTTACATAGGATAGTTTTTCGCCTAAAACTGTGGGACCAATAGTTTCTGGGATAAATCCGGTCGATAGGCTTAATGGGACACCCGGTATACTCAATCTGTTATCTGGCATTCCATTCATAATTATTAAACCCACCGTTAAATGAAAACCAAATTTTGATATAATTGACACCGTTCTCCCCTACTTATATCATATAAACTTGAAATATTCTTATCTGTTGAATGAGGATATGGAACAGAGTTCATATAGAGTGGTCATTGAAAACGTTATAAGATCTCAAATAAATATCGCAGCCATGAGATTTTCTCAGAATATTTGGTGATTTCAAGAATTTACAAAAAAGTTTGGGGTTCGACTGGAATTTATGCTGCAAAAATGCATTTTTTCAGCTTCATTAGCGAAACTTACCTACTTAATATTTGTATTCATTGAAGGATTCAACTGTGTTTGAATATTTATATTCATCAAGAGATGTTTTTCTATTTTATTATAAGTTTGAAAGGTGCATGTAGTTATATTAAAAAGATGACAGACATTAACATTCCGAAAAGAGATCATTTCATCATTTTCAAATATATAAACCCAATCAATACTGTTGAAGTCTTTTATAATAATAATTGAAGTGGAAAAAGTTGCGGAAACTTACGAACTTGTGCTGAATTTTTTCTTTTTTGCATTTGATTTCACATTTGACGAGGCAATTATTCGAAATACCATCCATTTTGAAAACTGACGTTGATTGAAGCATGTATTGATTTGTCAAATAGTTTAGCTGCTTATAATGAATGATAATTTCAAATGAATACTCTTTATCAAACCCTATAATTACAGTGGTATTATTCGATTATTGCGCCAAAAAATTATGTCAAAAAGTAATATTTGCACAGGGCTAAGGCTGGTTACTCCGGGATTTCGCCCTGTTTCCCGGAGGCTCCGTTCGCGACACCGTATTTATTCCCCACCCCCGGTGCCATTCATCCCTCGCCACGGAAGCTCACAGCTTAGATTAGGGTCGCAAAAAGGAAAGGAAGAGTTGGCCAAGGGAGGCCGATAGGAAAGATGGAAGAAATTAGAAGAGTAGAGGATACCAACCAAGACTAGATGAAGTGTGGTGGTTATCCAGCGATACCTCCTGAATTCAAACAATATAATGTAATTATATTCAAAAAATCACTCAAAACATATTTACTGAATAATTCCCTCTAATTAAACTCAACTCCTTTTTTTTTCTTCTTGTATCATCTTTTTGAATGTGATCAAACAGTTGATTGTTAAATAAGGAAATAATGAGTGATCTGAAAAGTTTAGGTATTAGATAGGCATAGGTTAAGTATGGGCAATATAAAAAAATTAACATAAAGTTTACTACAACAAGGGTCAAGTGGTAAAGCACCAATTATTGTACTTGGAGTGGAATATGGAAATAAAGACTTTTTTTTCTCTAAGGCATCGACTTCTGAGGTCATTAGCCTTTAAAGACATTTATTATTATTATTATTAATATATTATAAGAAAATGGTTTGAGAAATTATCGAATTATGCATCTACCCGATGTTGTTTCTAGAACACAAAAATATATTTCGCTCATATTTTTTCCCATCGATTTTCGATCCGTTCAAGTTATTCCACTCTGTATTTGATTTCTTGAAATTTCAGCTAAATGGTCACCTAAATTGATTTATTATCTATAGGGCAAGTTATGTGTGTATGTAGTTTTCCTTGATGTTTCTTCACTTTATTATTATTATATAAATATCGTATCAATGATGAGTTAAGTTTTTTTTATTTAACTATTTTTTTTTAAATAATAATAATAATCCTAATAATAATCCTTTATTCCAAAAAGGCATCCTAATATACAAAATTATTTGAAATATGGATCGACAAAATCACATAACAAATTTTATTTTATAATAATCTAAACATTTGATTGAAAAAAATAATATATTCTATACATAGTACAATTAATTTTGATGTGGATATTGCATCTTCAAATGAGAGATGAGTGCTTTTTTGAATGTCACAATGGAATGACTTTGTTTCATCTCGAGTGGAAGATTATTGTAGTCCAATAAACCTTTATGGAATAAAGAGTTCATGAATCGTGTATAGTTCAGGAGGGGTACATATAAATTAGTATTACCTCTAGTGGGATAATTATGAATTTGGTGGTGAGAAACTATAAATTGATCGAAATATGAGGGTGCATTGCCAGACAATATTTTGAAAATAAATAACATGGAAAAATAAAACAGGCAGTCTTTCACAGAAAGCCAATTCAGAACTTCAAGCATTGTTGTTGTAGTTGGTGTATATCTGTTACACCTTAGAATCAAACGCATGCCCCTATTCTGTAGCTTTTGTAATGCAGACTAACAATTTGCATCAAGCAGCGATAGTAAACTAGCACAGTAATCGAAATGGGGTTGAATGATTGATTTAAAATCTGTAATGGAAGTCTGAAACGGCAAGTAATTGTTTACACGCCATAAGAAAAATAATTTTTTAACAATTTTGTTGCGGACATACTGGAAATGTTTCTTCATATGTAGTCCACGATAAACCACAAGAATTTGAATTCCTCTACAATTTCAATTTTTTGATCATAAATATTTAAATTTATAGATGGTTTGTCAAATGCATTATGTTTATATTTTGTTGTAATTATCATTGCTTTTGTTTTATTGACATTGAGCTTGGGCTTATTGATGTTCAGGAATTCAGATATTCTAATCAATATATCATTAATTTTATTGATAGCTGTTTGCAAATCAGGTTCACTTACTGCAACTAGAGTATCATCTGCAAATAGGTTGATAAATTCACATCCATTAATGAAGTTGATATCATTAAGATATAGCACGAACAAAAGCGGGCCCAGTACACTCACATAATACTAGAATATTATGTATCATTGACTAATTATTTTGCGGTTGTGCACTAAACGTGTATGTTTTCTACGATGTGTAGCTAAGGAAAAAAATATGCGCAGTGGAGTAGATTGTGTGGATTGTTCTCGGTGACATAAACATTCGTAGAATCAAATTTTTGAAGTGACTTTTTTTGCTAGTTAACGCAAGTGCCCTACTGTCCTATCAATTTATTTCATGAAGAGTGAATCGTCGACACTCTATATTCTTATATATAACAAGTTGTTACTTTTTCATGCGCGCCACCACTCAAACCATTGACGTTACGTCCATGACTCGAACCCTTCAATGATATATATATTTCTCAATACGCATATTACACTTGTCTGATCAACCATAACGTTTCCTTAGTAATGTTAATAGGGAGAAATATAATACGCAGTATATTGATTGGCAAGAAATTCAATTATATATTCAATATTTCAATTACCTATTTACAAACACTATTTGACACTATATGTTGGATCTATTTTTATGAGTTGCAATGTGGACAAATTCCCCATTTCTTGGTTGCCTATGGCCATCCAGCAAATCCCACCACTCGAAGACGGTGTCCCAAGCATCGTTTCCTACATCAATCCTTTTGGGTGCTGATGAAGTTGAGTCACAGGGTCCTGGTGATAGTACCCGATTCATTCGTCTTCCGCTGGTACTGTCTGGCTCTTCTGGTCGTCTTCTTGATCTCCTCGGTAAACTTGAGACTGCTTTTCGACTGGATGACGAATCAGCTTGACGTTTTGCTTCCATTCTATTAGTGATCCTTTTGTCTCGTTTGAAAGTTAATCTCCCGACTTCTCTATACTACCGTTCAGTTTGGTGTCTATCTAAAAACTGATTTTTCTACTATTCCACCTAATTATATAGTCGGGTACTAATTGATCCTACCCTTACACGCAATTATAATGCTAATAGCCATTAGCCTGGAACTCATAACCCTTGAATCCCATAATTATTATATGACCCCACCTATGGTCACAGACGATACCTAATCCCATGTTTAACAAACCCAGACATTCATCCCGAGAGTATATGAGGATAATTAATGAATGCAAATGCAGGTACATACTCCTATAACATAGGTACGAAAAGTGATACTTTGATGGATTTATAGTAGATTTCTTCACATTGAAAGCTGAATTTAGAAATTCATTTTCAATGATTTCATCAGAAATATAACATATGATATGCATGTAATGAAAGTCTAACCCTGCATTGATAAACCGGCCCTGATTGGTCGTTTTCTTTTTTGTCCATACATGTGTTGTACCACGTGATCATGTAGTTCCTATTTTCTTGCAGACCCTCTTGACCTAAAAATTACTACAGGACGCCAAATCTAGCGTAAGCAGTAAGATCTATGCTTCTAGTAGACGGTCAAAAAAAATCACCCTGTATAGTCCGATCCCTTAGCTTGCGTTTTGATTCCGCTAAGTTTGTTTCACGTCTTCGTTTTTAACATCATTCAGAGAAAACGTTTCACCTTTCAACTGTGTAGGTAGGAGAAGAACGGTGTCAATTGTAACAAGTGTCAATAATTGTAACATTGGAGATCATACCGCCATCTTACAAGATATGCTTGAAGTTTCACTACACGGCTGTTTCAATGTTTGATGATAACTTCCGTATTTATTTTTGATGTCACATCGGACAGAGCACATTTCAATGCACGGTTTGAAGTTTTTTTAGGTCGGTCAACTAGGGCAATGCGAATATGAATGTCTGGTGCTATCAAAAGTAACAATGCCGAAGGTGTCAATTGCATCGTGTTGTATCTTATGTAGTGGATTTATAATGAGAGCAAAGAAGATTAGAAAACAATCGGTGGGGCAGTGCAAAGAGAGGACCCACTATTCATGTGTCAATCATGATCCGCTGTTCATTCGAAAAAATCTGTGATTCTGACTGATTCTTCATAATATATGCTCACTTCTTGAGAAATCCATTCAGAAACTATGAATGTCATTTTTACACCCATGGAGATTGGAGATTAGATATTTTGTTTGGAAATAAATCTTAGTTTTTTAAAATTCTATTACCTGATGACTTGAGTGTCAATTGTACACTGCGAGTGTTACATTTCATACCCATGCGGTGTCAATAGTTACATGACGTATTGTGCCAAACAACTTCAAAATCATTTTTTTATCGAAATTTTAATCAGGTGATTCAAACTTCAGATACTTGGTTATACCGGGTGTCCCATTAAGCCTATCGACCGGATTTATCCCAGAAACTATTGGTCCCACAGTTTTAGGAAAAAAACTATCTTATGTAAAGCAGTCAAGAAAAATTCAACTAACCTTAGTAACAGATATACAGTGTTCACTAACTGAAAACAATTACCTAGGAACTGCCTTCATAGACATCAAAGGAGCATATCACTCAGTAGATTTAGAAATACTCAAGAACAAACTAATTAATTTGCAAATTCCCCCAAGAATTGCACACATTTTAACCAATCCCTATTCAAATAGAAATATTTGGCTAAGAACACATAACAATGAAAAAATTGGACCTCGTATCCTTTCTTTTGGCCTTTTCCAGGGAGCTGTTCTCAGCCCTATACTTTTCAATCTATACACTTTGGACATACATAATATAATATCGAATGCTTCTATAACTCAATATGCCGATGATTTCTGCGTATATGTGGATGAAAAGAAACAGGAATTATGCAGAACTCGATTGGATAGGGCAGTTACTCAGTTCAGTAACTGGGTTGATACTAATGGATTCACTATATCGGAAGATAAGTCAACTTGTTCAATCTTCACAAGACACAATCTCGATAACCCTGACGGCACAGTTATGCTTGGTAATTTCAGTTTTCCACTTAGATATCAAGTATCTTATCTCGGACTCATACTGGATAAAAAACTTACATGGAAACCTTATATTGAGGAGATTTCAAGAAAATGTAATAAATGATTGAATTTTCTACGATCCACTACACATGTCTGGTGGGGTGCTGACCCCAAAACAAGATTATTATTTTATAAAGTATATATAAGATCAATTTTGGATTATGGTTCAATTTTGTATGGTTCCGCTAGTGACAATTTACTCAGTAAACTGGATAAAATACAAAATTAAGCACTGAGGGTATGCATTGGAGCAATGTCATCTACTCCAATTGAGCCCTTACGAGTAGAGGCATTAGAACCGCCACTGTTAATAAGGCGGCAATTCCTGGCTGAAAAATTCTTACTAAAAACTTATATCAAATATTTCTCCACTACTGAACAGGTTAAGTAGACTAGCTATTCAAGATTTGACTGAGAAGTATTGGATACATAAAAAAAGTCCCCCACTTTGTAATGCATATCGAAAAACTTGTGGACACCATCAGGAATATATAACACAGGTACACCCGCAATATCCAATGATTACTTCGATCTATCAAGTCACAACCATACACTAATTCCCAAATATTCTGAAAATCCGGATATCAACAAAAGATGATTGGTAGAGATATTATTTTTTTCTGGGTGAAAGGGCATGCAGGCATAAAATATAATCGTATGCAACAATGCAAGTGTGTTTGGAAGATCTAATTACAGCAAGGAAAAATATACAAAAAGAGAAATGGCTGGAAAGATGGCACGAGTACTGCATCAGTAGTCCGACCAGATACACAAGAATCCATCCGAATATCCTCTCCAAATACTGGCATTCTGAGCTCAATTTATCTAGAAGATGCATCACTATTTTCAATAGAATGCAGTTTGGTCATGGATGTTACCCAGCATTTTTAGCTAGAATAGGGTTAACTCAATCTAATTTATGTCAAGTTTGTGATGTTGAAGGAGACTTAGACCATATAGTTTTCAATTGCCAGACAACAAGGGAAGAAGGTGGAGAACTCTATTCTCGCCTTTTGAGTATGAAAATAGACACTCCTTTCAATTTATTGTCGTTGTTAGCCCTTAATGATGAAAAAATCAATTCAAACATAACATTCATTCAAAACACTGGTTTGAAAATCTAATGGAAAGCGATTCATATAAATACTCGTCACATTATTAATTAGCTTCGTTTCCTTATTTCCTTTATTGATTCCTTATGTTTATGTATATTCCTTCTGCGGTCTAGTGTTGTGTGTCTATAAACTGAATGCCATGACGGACCCCTTGGCGAGAAGAAACCCTGTGATCCAATGTTAATTCCTGGCGTATTCTTCTTTGAGCATCCGCTCTTCGATTTTAGTTATAGGTTTACTGTTATTATAATTATCATAAGAGACTGGCTGTGTGGACATTGTCCGGATGCAAAAAATAATATTTTTAAGTTCCTAAAAAGACCGCTAGGTGGCGTAAGAAAATTAAAAAACCCTTTTTCTTAAAAAATTCAAACACAAACGTAGATATTTTTTAATTTATTCTGCATCTCCTAGTCAATACCTAAAACTTTTTTGAAACACTTTTTGTTATAACTCTTCAAACAACGACAACAAAAACAAAAGAAAAACGGTATACAAAAATCACCATAACTTTGGTTTGTCTTATCCGATTTAAATAAACTTTTGATCATTTGATAGGTGATTCAAGGTAGAATAAGAATACAATTTCAAATATTTTGGCAAATATCTCAACAAACCACCAGATGTCGCTTTTCGTAATTTTTACCAATTATTGATGATTTCTTAGAAATTTTGAATAAAATGACATATTTTTCAATAGAGTGTCTTATTCTGCGATAGATTTAGAAAAGAATGCCACAAACCGGAAGTCTCTAGTGTTTTTTAAACAAAAGTTATGACTATAAATGTGTTTATAAGATTACGAGCGTTATAAATGCATATTTTTAAAATATCAAGAAGGCTATGAATACAAAATAATTGGCAAAACTGTCAAGGAGATGATGAAATCTGTCGTCATTACTTATAAAGGTTTGAAATGTTGTTTTTTTATACAATCTTATAAATAAAAAAGAAAACAAATTAAAGACTTTTGATACAAAACAAATAACTTAGGTAACTTCCTACTGCTTAAGGCTATAAGTTTTTATTTGAGATGTAGAAAATGTTCGCCATTATTTTCAATACACATATCAAATCTTCGTCGGGTCAATGATACAGCAGTTTCTAACTGCTACAGAAATTGACTGTATTGCATTTTGTATGCGCAAAATCATGTCTTCCCGCGTTGTTCGTCTAATCGTATAAACTGCATCTTTTACTCTTCCCCATAAGTAAAAGTCTAAGACAGTTAAATCGGGAGACCTAGTGTGCTGGGCACGGATATAATGCATCATTATTGTGAAAAGTAATCAAAGATCAAATGTCAAATACAGATAAACTAATCACGTCCAAAGAAGAATTATTACTGCAGGTGGCCTATATCAAGTCATAAACAGATGAATCTCAAAAGCGCCGAAAATATAAGTTATGGTCAACTTCGTTTATCAACTAGAATGATAGAGCCAAGAATTTATGTACAAATGACCTAAAAGGGCACTGATAAAAGGAGTAAATATCTTAAAATTTGATATCACAGAGAAAAACAAAGCCATAAATTTGGAACTTAATGACAAAATATGGTGCACGTATCTTTTGTCGAATTGCCGCTTTGATAGAAACAAAGGGTAATTTTTTATATAAAAATGATGACAGAAAGTCAATCGAAAGCAGTCAGTAGCCAGCAGTCACAATCATGGCTCGGAGGAGCTAAGTTCCTTAATACCGTGGTCACCACGGTTTGTGTTGAAGCTAACGGACTTTTAAGTAGCTGATTCTTTGTCGACAGACATCAGAACATACTTTGTCCGTTTTGCAAGTTGTCGCTAGACATTGCAAAAGTTAGTTATCAGGCTGAAAGTGAAGCTCAATAGTTTTTGTAAAATTAAATTGTACAGTTGAAAGTTTTCTCAGTTTAAACCAGTCAGTTTGCAAGTGTCGCGAATTTCCAAACGAAGTGAAAAGTGAACCAGATGCAAAATATGTAAGTTGCCCAAAACCAGTCTATATAAATGCCCGTAGGAAAATATTTCAGATCATTGACCCAAAAGTTTAAAAGGCACATGTTAGGGAATTATGCCATTCATATCAGAGGGTGACGTTTGTCGGATAGTATAGCCAGGGTTGTACTTGAATATATTGAAGTATTTGACGTAGGATTTTCTGATTACAAAAGAGTGACTGATAAAATAGCTTTGTGTATTGAACTTGATGGGATAATTACCTGTATGATTGTAAATTCGATTTTGTATTGTTTTATGTGAATTAATATGGTTCTTTCAGGAGTACTTATAAATCTTGATAATATTTCTATATGTCAGTAGACCACCATAGATATTTTTTGAATAAATACTTCATGTTTATATTAAGTTAATCGATGCCGTTGTTATTTCATCCGCCTGTAAAACCGAACCCTAAAAACATCTGTAGCTTACCACCTCACATATAGGACAAATCCGCTCGGCCTATCCAAAAATAATTTAACATCTTATCAACTAGTGAGGTGGGCAGCACAAATGGTGTCAGGTGTGGGGTATTACAAAGCCTTATGGGCAGCACAATTGGTGTCAGGTATATTACGAGTTTTATGGTAAATATAGGCGATCCCTATACCGTTGGGTGAAATAACAGGCATATATACGAAGTTAGATTTTGAAGAAGCAGGTTCAGAGTTGAGATAAAATTTGTGTCAAATAATTTAGCAGTAGAAAACCAAAAAGAAACTGAAATGGCTCGTGAAATATTGCTACCAGTATCAATAAATTTAGATTCTATTCCCTTTTATGCAGGACAATCGAATATAAACGATTTTATCCAAACTATCGATGAAACGGCTATTATTGCACATTGGACGGAGAAACAAAAAGTAGCAATTGCACGAATAAAATTAAGGGGACAAGCGAAACAATTTCTTGAATCAGAATTAAGTTTGAAAATCACTGAAGACTGGAATCTTTTGAAAACCAAGTTGAGAGAGCATTTTGCAGTAAGTCAGATACCAGGACAAGCTTTGAGAAATTTTTTGGAATGTAATCAAAGGCAGGGAGAAACTTGTAGACAATTTTTGGTTAGATTGAAATTATTAGCGTTGAAAACTCTCACGACTACAGGAGACGAAACGGTGGATACGGTCCTGAAACAGAAACTCGATAGAGACATAACAACCCAATTTGTTATGGGATTGATGAACCCTGTCCGAAAGCGAGTCTTATCTATTCAGCCTACTATTATCGGAGAGGCCTTGAAAATCGCCGAACGGGAAGAGACAATTGAAAAGATTACGGAAAATCAAGAACGCTTTGCCTCTGAAGTAAGAACTACGATATCATTTAGGGAAAGAAAGTGTTATGAATGTCACAGGGTGGGCCATAAAGCGAATAATTGTAGAAATGGTTTTAGAATTGGAATTGAGGATAATATTAGATATGACAACTGGAATGAGAGGGTGATATGCTATGGTTGCAGAAAGAAAGGTCATATTATGAAGAATTGTCCGAATAATAGCGTGATTTGTTATAACTGCAAAAATAAAGGGCATTACGCAAAAACATGCCCTGTGAGAGATCGTAGGCCGGTGACTGAGACAAGAGGGAATTTAAACGGGAATGCAGTGGGTCAATCTACCTGTCGAACCACTGCAGAACATGTGGCACAGTAGCAATAGATAGGGATGAAACGATACAGATTTACACGTGCGAGATTGAAAGGCCAAGGAATAATAATAAGGCACTTTTAGGCATCTGTATCGTTATTAAAGATAGCGATGTCTGAGGGATTTGAAAAGATTAATGATATGGAAACGAAAGTAAAGATAATATTTTGATGGACATTCAAGGAAATATTCCTAGTAAAGGAAAAGTTAATACCTTTGAGATTAGGCAAAGATATAGTAATAGAGAATGAGTTTATAGTTTTGGAAAATGAAAATTTTCAGACAAATTTCTTGATAGGGTTAGATTTTCTTCAGAAGTATGAAGTGAAAATTGATTGGGGATTAGAAAAAATGTTTATAGGAGAACTAGAGATAGAATTGATGAAAGAACATTAATTGAATAAGGTAGACAGGTGCGAAGATGATATGAAACAGATGAGATTGAGAAGCATGGAGAGTCAGATTCAAGAACTCAAGGAGATTATTGTTCGCCAAAATGAAGTAGCTTCTAGAAATATCCAAAAAGACGTTGAAACCTTGTCGTTTGCCGCGACAAATGGTTTCTCTGTACAGACAACGGCAAATTGTTTGACAGACAGCAGGACAGTCTATCAGGAAAATTCAAAAAAAGTTACGACCTGAAGATTGGACAAAGAACCGATCAGGTACAAAAAGGGTGAATGATATCAGAATTGAGTATTCTGATAACAAGAAATCTCCTGACAGAGTTCACGAAAATCGTAGGAAAAATAAGTGTGTACAGGCGTGTCCGATAAAAACGGAACGTAGTACAGGTAGGCGAAATCAGCTTGAAAAGGAAGCTGAGACTCGAGATAGAAAAAGTAAGCTGAGTTTGGAAGGACGGAAGCAGATCGAAAAAGTTTCGAGAGATGAGGTTAAAGTGATGCGAAATATGAATAAGAAGAAAAATGATATTTCGAGAGCAAATGGACGAACCGTAGAGGATTCGGAAAATGTGTTGGAAATGAGGAATTTCGAGGAAATTAGTAAGAAGCAGAGTAAGAAAGTTGAGAGAGTATCAACAGATGAGTTGGGACGAGAGAGAAATGATAGTTCAGAAGAAAAAGATGATACAGGAAGGAGTCTTGGAAAATTTTCGAATCGAATAACTTACGATGAATTGTACTTTAAGGCAACAAATCGTCGTAATGAGCAAATATCGAAATCCGCAACGAATACGAATATCGTTACGAGACAGAATGCAATGGAAAATAGGAAAAATTCGGAAAACTCTTCCAAGGAAGAACTTCGAAACCAAAGTACTACCTTGCAGTTCAGCTGTGTACTTATCTAGGGATATTACACTATGTCCGAGAACGATGGTTATTTGTACAGGAAATATGAGATATTTCGAGAAAATTACGTCTGAAAATGTTTTTTCAGAAGGAGATGACGGAGTTCACAGTTTAATGTTCGATATAACACTTTGTGGACGACAAAAGAGAGTACCGATTCGATAAGTAAATTTTCTGAATTGAAATTTCGAAAGGAAAATTTGTTAGCCCTTGTGAAAAGGTGAGGTTTTGAAGGCTCGAGAAGAAGAGCTGTATTGTTTTTTTTGTTTTTTTGAGGAGAATTTGTCTGCCCTTTTGAGAAAGGAAAGTTTGAGGGCTCGGAAAGACGAAGTTTATCGTCTTTGGAAATGCTTCGTTGATGTTCTTTATGAGAAGGATATCGTGAAAGGAGTGTACCTATTGGTGCGTTGGAGCGTTTTAGACGCCACATGCGAATTTTGAGACCAGTTGAGGTCTAGTTTTGATGTCAGGTGATTTTGATGTTTCAGCTGAGACGACGCTGCGGACACAAGAGAGTGTTTTAGACCATAGTTGAGGTCTAGTTTCGAAGTAAGGTGATTTTGATGTTTTTAGCGGAGTTGACGCTGTGTTGCTAGAAGAAGCAGATGGAGTTTTGTGTTTTTGAGGCCGGATGGTCGAGTTTTGTATGATGATTACATAATGCAATTTTATGGCGATATGGTTAACTTGTGATTCGCCAGAAAAATTTTGAGCGATTCAGCCTCGCAAGTAGAGTGTATATTATTATATGCATTTTGTCTTATGATCAAAGAGTTTTTTTTCGCTCTGTGGAAGGGGCTGCAGAATACTTCTACCAGGGAGGGCACCAGCTGGTGAGTAAGAGTCTCACAACTTGGGAGTGCCAATTTTCATGTTCAATTGCGAAACATGGAATTTTGAATTACGTACAGCAAGTCGAGAAATATGAATTTGAGAAAATGAATGCACACCTAGAATATCGTGGGTTTAATAATCACGTGATAAAACTTGATAGAAATACATCTGATACATATAGATGCGCATAAGAAATCAGGAAGATGAAATGATGAATAGATGGAAATAAATATTAGGTTATGGGGAAAAGAAATTAATTCGCTATGCTTCTATCGAAATCTAACGAGTCAAATACCTTGAAACGGTAATATGGAATTTTGGCAGACCTACTGATATTGAGTGAAAAATATTTCAGATGAGGCCAAAATATGCGATAATAAAAATCACACTGAAAGAACTATGAGTTATAACCATATCATAAGATAGGGACCATTGACAGTGTATAGTAGATAGGGAATTAGTTATCGTGAGATTAGGAGAAAAATAAATGAGAAAGAGAGTAATAAATTAGTGAATGATTGTATACCAGAGATAGATAAAAATGAAAATTTTAATGTAGTGCCGAAAACATTGTAAGTTATAAAATGAGCTATATTGTAGAAATAAGTTCAGATAAGGGCAAACAGACGTTATGGTTTATGGGCACATGGACTTTTTAATGAATAACTTAGCGAGGGAATACCTCACGCTGATCGACGTGGTGGTGCAGAGCAGATACCTCAACCAGCGTCTGAGTATCGACAGATGCTACAACCTGTTGTACCTGTCAGTGTTCCATGCGAAACACCTAAGGACGTCGCAGTACATGGGTCTGTGTACGTGCACTTGTAACTAGTGCATACCTGAGAACGTGCAACGAGTCGAGGGGATTCCATGCGAATGCCATTGGTGCCAAGGCATTCCCAACCAAGACCTGCCCTTCGATGACCTCAGCCCGGTCATCGAGATGACATCAGTGAGTTTCACTGAGAGCGACTGGGACGACGGGTTCTCAGCACAAACTACGGCCGCCCTGCAGATGTTTCCTGCAGAGATGTGGAATATGGAATCTTCCACCCCCTAAATCAACCCCGAAGTGGATCTTCCGGACTCACCGGAGTTCACCTCTGTGGATGCTAATGGACCACCAGGACGAGCCTGGTGATTACCAGGTTTTTTAACCGCCCCGTGAGTGTGATGCGGTTGGGTACCTTGTGTTTTGTTTCTCTTTATTTTTGAAAGAAACGCTTGAAGTTAAGGTCAAGGTGTTAAGGTAGTATTTTAATTAGTATTGGATTATATGTATGAGATTTCGCTATGTTAATTTAGATTTACTTTTCCTTTCTTTATATGAGATTTTTTTTATTTTATTGTGAGTACGTTTCGATACATGTATATTGTTCAGGTTCGAAATTAATACTTTTGTGAGTATCAATTTCTTAAAAGGGTGAGGGAGGAATGTGCTGGGCACGGATATAATGCATCATTATTGTGAAAAGTAATCAAAGATCAAATGTCAAATACAGATAAACTAATCACGTCCAAAGAAGAATTATTACTGCAGGTGGCCTATATCAAGTCATAAACAGATGAATCTCAAAAGCGCCGAAAATATAAGTTATGGTCAACTTCGTTTATCAACTAGAATGATAGAGCCAAGAATTTATGTACAAATGACCTAAAAGGGCACTGATAAAAGGAGTAAATATCTTAAAATTTGATATCACAGAGAAAAACAAAGCCATAAATTTGGAACTTAATGACAAAATATGGTGCACGTATCTTTTGTCGAATTGCCGCTTTGATAGAAACAAAGGGTAATTTTTTATATAAAAATGATGACAGAAAGTCAATCGAAAGCAGTCAGTAGCCAGCAGTCACAATCATGGCTCGGAGGAGCTAAGTTCCTTAATACCGTGGTCACCACGGTTTGTGTTGAAGCTAACGGACTTTTAAGTAGCTGATTCTTTGTCGACAGACATCAGAACATACTTTGTCCGTTTTGCAAGTTGTCGCTAGACATTGCAAAAGTTAGTTATCAGGCTGAAAGTGAAGCTCAATAGTTTTTGTAAAATTAAATTGTACAGTTGAAAGTTTTCTCAGTTTAAACCAGTCAGTTTGCAAGTGTCGCGAATTTCCAAACGAAGTGAAAAGTGAACCAGATGCAAAATATGTAAGTTGCCCAAAACCAGTCTATATAAATGCCCGTAGGAAAATATTTCAGATCATTGACCCAAAAGTTTAAAAGGCACATGTTAGGGAATTATGCCATTCATATCAGAGGGTGACGTTTGTCGGATAGTATAGCCAGGGTTGTACTTGAATATATTGAAGTATTTGACGTAGGATTTTCTGATTACAAAAGAGTGACTGATAAAATAGCTTTGTGTATTGAACTTGATGGGATAATTACCTGTATGATTGTAAATTCGATTTTGTATTGTTTTATGTGAATTAATATGGTTCTTTCAGGAGTACTTATAAATCTTGATAATATTTCTATATGTCAGTAGACCACCATAGATATTTTTTGAATAAATACTTCATGTTTATATTAAGTTAATCGATGCCGTTGTTATTTCATCCGCCTGTAAAACCGAACCCTAAAAACATCTGTAGCTTACCACCTCACATATAGGACAAATCCGCTCGGCCTATCCAAAAATAATTTAACATCTTATCAACTAGTGAGGTGGGCAGCACACTAGGAGGCCAAGCAAATGGACCACCCCTTCCAATTCATCTAGCAGGATACTGGTTATTCAAATACTCCCTTACATTGCGAGCATAATGCGCCGGACAACCGTCATGTTGAAACCAAATGTTCCTGAGGGTTTCCAAAGAAACATCTTCTAATAAAATTGGTAAGTCCAAAAGTTCAAATATCTTGACCCATTTAAATGTTTTCGAAAATGTACGTAATAATTTTGCCCTCGATAATACCGCACCAAATATTAACAGAGAATTTATGTTGTTGATCAATTTCAATCATCCAGTGTGGGTTATTTTCCGCCCAGTAATGGCTGTTATGCAAATTTACCAAACCGGTACTGGTAAACGTTGCCTCATCGGTACATAAAATTCTGGACAAAAAATTTGGATTTTCTGTTAACATATTACGCATCCATTCGCAGAATTCCGGCCTTCTGTCAAAATCTGAAGCTGTCAGTGCTTGATGCAGTTGAACATGATACGGATGCAATTTGTGATATTTCAAAATACGTTGGACTGCTGATCTTGATACACCCAAATCTCTTGACATGTCTCTGATACTGGAGGGAGTGAGGATGTGCTTCAACGTAAGCAAGAACGTTAATTATGTTTTCTTCGTTTCTTGCTCTTCGACGTCTATTGGTCGGTGGTATTGGCAAAACACTTCCGGTTTCCCTTAAGCGTCGAGACAGGCGAAGGAATACCATTCGGGAATGTTGCCTACTTTCTGGATATACCAAACTGTATTCTCGCGAGGAAATCACTGAGTTTTCAAAACTTCGAAAAAAAATTGTAAGCTTATCATATGCTTCTGCAATAGTGTAAGACATAATTTTCCAAAAATAAAAAGGTTTTTTGATAATTAAACACTAAAAGCTTAGCATTAGAATGGCTCAACGGCAAAATGTTGACAGATTTCATCATCTCCTTAACAGTTTTGCCAATTATTTTGTATTCATAGCCTTCTTGATATTTTAAAAATATGCATTTATAACGCTAGTAATCTTATAAACACATTTTTATTCATAACTTTTGTTTAAAAAACACTAGATACTTCCGGTTTGCGGCATTCTTTTCTAAATCTATTGCAGAATATGACACTTTATTAAAGAATCTGGTGGTTTGTTGAGGAATTTGCCAAATTATTTGAAATCGTATTCTTATTCTACCTTGAATCAAATGATCAAAAGTTTATTTAAATCGGATAAGACAAACCGAAGTTATGGTGGTTTTTGAATACCGTTTTTCTTTTGTTTTTGTTGTCGTTGTTTGAAAAGTCAGAACAAGAAGTGTTATTCAAAAGTTTTAGGTATTGACTAGGAGATGCAGAATACATCAAAAAATACATACGTTTGTATTTGTTTTTTTCAATAAAAAAGAGTTTTCAAATTTTCAATCTGTAGTAGGGGAGACCGGGGCTGAATGGCGCATGTACTAGTTGGCGCATGTGAAATTTCATTACTTTATAGTCCACATGGCAACAGCGCATCAAACATTCTGGAATAAGTTCGGCATCTCCGTCCTACACAGAAATTATCCTGGCGATCTCAGTTGTTAAACGGAAGTAAGAGGTGGAGTTTTGTTTTTATACTGTCGCAGTAAATAATACATATTCCTTATTTTCTTTGCTGAGCTTGAAAGTAAGTGAAATCTCTATATATTTCTCATCACATTCATCAGATTATACTTTTGGTAACCTAACTACATCGTTGTTCGTTTATAGACATGAATGATTTTCGTCAAATATTTGATAGAAAAATAAAAATGGCGAGGGGGCATGTTGTCTCATGAACATTGGGGTAATTTGGCGCTGCGCCAAGTTGCCCCCATATAATAACTGTTCCATCATAAATATTTTCATTTTCAATTTCCAGATCCTAGGATGAGAACATATAAAAGAAAAACTGATCATGGAAAAACCCCTAAGGATATAATGATAAGAGCTGCGAAAGAGGTGCTGATAGGTAACAGATCCAGAAGAAGTGTAGCTCAAGACTATGCCATTCCACACAGAACACTGACAAGGTTCTGTTCGAAATTGAAAATTGAAGATCTACGAGTAGATCGAACAGATAACCTGAGAGTTGGTTATGTAAAATCCAGAAAAGTCTTTTCTGAAGAAGAAGAGCAGTACCTGAAAGAATATATCGAAAAGGCTTCTGATATTTATCATGGTTTATCTCCCAAGGAAGTACGAAAACTCACCTATGAGTATGCACGTCACTTACAAATCGTGTATCCAGAGACTTGGAACAGCAACAAAATGGCCGGTCCTGATTGGTTTACTGCGTTTCTGAAGAGAAATGGAACTTTGAGCATTCGGATTCCAGAAGCTACAAGTCTGGCTCGATGTATCAATTTCAATAGGGCCACAGTTAACGCATTCTTTGATAATCTCAAAACTGTTCTAGAGAGAAATAATTACAGTCCACAGGACATCTGGAACATGGATGAAACTGGTGTTACTACGACTCAGAAACCAGATCGAATAGTCGCTAGAAAAGGATACAAACAAATAGGTAGAATAACTTCGCAAGAGAGGGGCACACTGGTCACTGTTGCTGCAGCTGTTTCAGCAATTGGAAACAGTATCCCACCATTTTTTATATTTCCCAGGGTCAACTTCAGGGATCATTTCTTAGTATCTGGTCCTATAGGTAGTGCTGGTGGGGCTAATACATCAGGATGGATGAAGGAAGAACATTTTGTTGAGTTCATCAAACATTTTGTTAAAAATGTGAGAAGTTCTAAAGAACACCCCGTTTTACTATTGCTCGATAATCATAGCTCACACCTCTCATTAGAGGGATTGAATATCGCGAAAGAGAATGGTGTGACCTTATTGACTTTTCCCCCTCATACATCACACAAGTTGCAGCCCTTGGATCGAGGGGTTTTCGGTCTTTTTAAAAAGTATATAAATTCAGCATGCGATGCTTGGATGACAAACAATCCTGGAAAGACTATGACTATATACGACATTCCAGGTATTGTGAAAATCGCTTGGCCACTCGCGAATACTCCAACGAATATCATGTCTGGTTTCAGGGTATCGGGAATTAGTCCATTCAATAGGGATGTTTTTGGTGATGATGAGTTCATGCCAGGTTTCTCCACCGATAGACCGATAGCCTCAAAAGTTTTAATTGAGCCAGTAAACACAGATATACTAGAAATGCCAAGAAGAAACGTCGCAGACGACGTTGCTGATGACGACATGAATGAAGTTACTCATGGGATAGGAAATAATAAAGAGAACCAAATCGACACCGAAAATTGTCCTGACAAATCTGGAAGCTCGGTTCAAGGATTACAGGAAGATCCAAGAAATCTACCTTCGTGCAGTTTCATGGATGTTTTGAACACAATTCGACCATTACCGAAAGCAAAACCGAAGAATACGATATCTACAAGAAAAAAGAGAAAATCTGTTATACTCACTGACACTCCTGAAAAAAATGCTTTAGAAGAAGAGGAACAGAGAAAAAAAATTAAGAAACAGAAGGTGTTGCAGGTGAAAAATAATTTAATGCAGACAAGGAAACAAGTTACGCGAACCCAGAAAAGGTCACCAAAGAAGAGAAAACCTGTGGCAAGACGTGAATCAGTCAGTTCAGAATCAGAGGAAGATGACTGTTTCTGCCTGATATGTGGCGAACCTTACGAAAATAGCAAACCAGGTGAACAGTGGATCGAGTGTGTCTCGTGTCACATGTGGGCTCACGAAGAATGTGCTAGTCCAGAAAATGATGCATTTTATTATTGCATAAATTGCAATTCTGATTAATTTTATATCGAGAAATTATTTTTTATTTTGTTTTGGTTTTTATGTTATTTTCATTTAAACATTTAGAGGAAAATACGAAGTTTTATTGACAAAATCACTACGTGCCAATTTACCCCACATTGTGCGTCAAAATACCCCGTCAATGGGGTAAGTTGACGCAACTGACTAGTTCAGGAAAAAAATATTAATAAAATTTCAATTTGATTGATATCCTGAATTTCTTCATGACATTAGTGTAATGAATGTATAACATATCACATGTTATCAGGAAAATTTCCAAATTGTTAAGCATTTCGCAAAAAAAAATTATTTATTCAAAAGTGTGCCAACTATCCCCGGTCTCCCCTACGCCACCTAGCGGTCTTTTTAGGAACTTAAAAATATTTTGGTTGATTTTTTTCTTGACTGCTTTACATAGGATAGTTTTTCGCCTAAAACTGTGGGACCAATAGTTTCTGGGATAAATCCGGTCGATAGGCTTAATGGGACACCCGGTATACTCAATCTGTTATCTGGCATTCCATTCATAATTATTAAACCCACCGTTAAATGAAAACCAAATTTTGATATAATTGACACCGTTCTCCCCTACTTATATCATATAAACTTGAAATATTCTTATCTGTTGAATGAGGATATGGAACAGAGTTCATATAGAGTGGTCATTGAAAACGTTATAAGATCTCAAATAAATATCGCAGCCATGAGATTTTCTCAGAATATTTGGTGATTTCAAGAATTTACAAAAAAGTTTGGGGTTCGACTGGAATTTATGCTGCAAAAATGCATTTTTTCAGCTTCATTAGCGAAACTTACCTACTTAATATTTGTATTCATTGAAGGATTCAACTGTGTTTGAATATTTATATTCATCAAGAGATGTTTTTCTATTTTATTATAAGTTTGAAAGGTGCATGTAGTTATATTAAAAAGATGACAGACATTAACATTCCGAAAAGAGATCATTTCATCATTTTCAAATATATAAACCCAATCAATACTGTTGAAGTCTTTTATAATAATAATTGAAGTGGAAAAAGTTGCGGAAACTTACGAACTTGTGCTGAATTTTTTCTTTTTTGCATTTGATTTCACATTTGACGAGGCAATTATTCGAAATACCATCCATTTTGAAAACTGACGTTGATTGAAGCATGTATTGATTTGTCAAATAGTTTAGCTGCTTATAATGAATGATAATTTCAAATGAATACTCTTTATCAAACCCTATAATTACAGTGGTATTAT
Organism: Chrysomela aeneicollis; assembly: GCA_029955515.1. Classification (NCBI taxonomy): domain Eukaryota; kingdom Metazoa; phylum Arthropoda; class Insecta; order Coleoptera; family Chrysomelidae; genus Chrysomela; species Chrysomela aeneicollis. Next base: position 4,787,026 of record JARUHQ010000009.1, on the reverse strand, counting down.
TCGATTATTGCGCCAAAAAATTATGTCAAAAAGTAATATTTGCACAGGGCTAAGGCTGGTTACTCCGGGATTTCGCCCTGTTTCCCGGAGGCTCCGTTCGCGACACCGTATTTATTCCCCACCCCCGGTGCCATTCATCCCTCGCCACGGAAGCTCACAGCTTAGATTAGGGTCGCAAAAAGGAAAGGAAGAGTTGGCCAAGGGAGGCCGATAGGAAAGATGGAAGAAATTAGAAGAGTAGAGGATACCAACCAAGACTAGATGAAGTGTGGTGGTTATCCAGCGATACCTCCTGAATTCAAACAATATAATGTAATTATATTCAAAAAATCACTCAAAACATATTTACTGAATAATTCCCTCTAATTAAACTCAACTCCTTTTTTTTCTTCTTGTATCATCTTTTTGAATGTGATCAAACAGTTGATTGTTAAATAAGGAAATAATGAGTGATCTGAAAAGTTTAGGTATTAGATAGGCATAGGTTAAGTATGGGCAATATAAAAAAATTAACATAAAGTTTACTACAACAAGGGTCAAGTGGTAAAGCACCAATTATTGTACTTGGAGTGGAATATGGAAATAAAGACTTTTTTTTCTCTAAGGCATCGACTTCTGAGGTCATTAGCCTTTAAAGACATTTATTATTATTATTATTAATATATTATAAGAAAATGGTTTGAGAAATTATCGAATTATGCATCTACCCGATGTTGTTTCTAGAACACAAAAATATATTTCGCTCATATTTTTTCCCATCGATTTTCGATCCGTTCAAGTTATTCCACTCTGTATTTGATTTCTTGAAATTTCAGCTAAATGGTCACCTAAATTGATTTATTATCTATAGGGCAAGTTATGTGTGTATGTAGTTTTCCTTGATGTTTCTTCACTTTATTATTATTATATAAATATCGTATCAATGATGAGTTAAGTTTTTTTTATTTAACTATTTTTTTTAAATAATAATAATAATCCTAATAATAATCCTTTATTCCAAAAAGGCATCCTAATATACAAAATTATTTGAAATATGGATCGACAAAATCACATAACAAATTTTATTTTATAATAATCTAAACATTTGATTGAAAAAAATAATATATTCTATACATAGTACAATTAATTTTGATGTGGATATTGCATCTTCAAATGAGAGATGAGTGCTTTTTTGAATGTCACAATGGAATGACTTTGTTTCATCTCGAGTGGAAGATTATTGTAGTCCAATAAACCTTTATGGAATAAAGAGTTCATGAATCGTGTATAGTTCAGGAGGGGTACATATAAATTAGTATTACCTCTAGTGGGATAATTATGAATTTGGTGGTGAAAAACTATAAATTGATCGAAATATGAGGGTGCATTGCCAGACAATATTTTGAAAATAAATAACATGGAAAAATAAAACAGGCATTCTTTCACAGAAAGCCAATTCAGAACTTCAAGCATTGTTGTTGTAGTTGGTGTATATCTGTTACACCTTAGAATCAAACGCATGCCCCTATTCTGTAGCTTTTGTAATGCAGACAAACAATTTGCATCAAGCAGCGATAGTAAACTAGCACAGTAATCGAAATGGGTTTGAATGATTGATTTAAAATCTGTAATGGAAGTCTGAAACGGCAAGTAATTGTTTACACGCCATAAGAAAAATAATTTTTTAACAATTTTGTTGCGGACATACTGGAAATGTTTCTTCATATGTAGTCCACGATAAACCACAAGAATTTGAATTCCTCTACAATTTCAATTTTTTGATCATAAATATTTAAATTTATAGATGGTTTGTCAAATGCATTATGTTTATATTTTGTTGTAATTATCATTGCTTTTGTTTTATTTACATTGAGCTTGGGCTTATTGATGTTCAGGAATTCAGATATTCTAATCAATATATCATTAATTTTATTGATAGCTGTTTGCAAATCAGGTTCACTTACTGCAACTAGAGTATCATCTGCAAATAGGTTGATAAATTCACATCCATTAATGAAGTTGATATCATTAAGATATAGCACGAACAAAAGCGGGCCCAGTACACTCACATAATACTAGAATATTATGTATCATTGACTAATTATTTTGCGGTTGTGCACTAAACGTGTATGTTTTCTACGATGTGTAGCTAAGGAAAAAAATATGCGCAGTGGAGTAGATTGTGTGGATTGTTCTCGGTGACATAAACATTCGTAGAATCAAATTTTTGAAGTGACTTTTTTTGCTAGTTAACGCAAGTGCCCTACTGTCCTATCAATTTATTTCATGAAGAGTGAATCGTCGACACTCTATATTCTTATATATAACAAGTTGTTACTTTTTCATGCGCGCCACCACTCAAACCATTGACGTTACGTCCATGACTCGAACCCTTCAATGATATATATATTTCTCAATACGCATATTACACTTGTCTGATCAACCATAACGTTTCCTTAGTAATGTTAATAGGGAGAAATATAATACGCAGTATATTGATTGGCAAGAAATTCAATTATATATTCAATATTTCAATTACCTATTTACAAACACTATTTGACACTATATGTTGGATCTATTTTTATGAGTTGCAATGTGGACAAATTCCCCATTTCTTGGTTGCCTATGGCCATCCAGCAAATCCCACCACTCGAAGACGGTGTCCCAAGCATCGTTTCCTACATCAATCCTTTTGGGTGCTGATGAAGTTGAGTCACAGGGTCCTGGTGATAGTACCCGATTCATTCGTCTTCCGCTGGTACTGTCTGGCTCTTCTGGTCGTCTTCTTGATCTCCTCGGTAAACTTGAGACTGCTTTTCGACTGGATGACGAATCAGCTTGACGTTTTGCTTCCATTCTATTAGTGATCCTTCTGTCTCGTTTGAAAGTTAATCTCCCGACTTCTCTATACTACCGTTCAGTTTGGTGTCTATCTAAAAACTGATTTTTCTACTATTCCACCTAATTATATAGTCGGGTACTAATTGATCCTACCCTTACACGCAATTATAATGCTAATAGCCATTAGCCTGGAACTCATAACCCTTGAATCCCATAATTATTATATGACCCCACCTATGGTCACAGACGATACCTAATCCCATGTTTAACAAACCCAGACATTCATCCCGAGAGTATATGAGGATAATTAATGAATGCAAATGCAGGTACATACTCCTATAACATAGGTACGAAAAGTGATACTTTGATGGATTTACAGTAGATTTCTTCACATTGAAAGCTGAATTTAGAAATTCATTTTCAATGATTTCATCAGAAATATAACATATGATATGCATGTAATGAAAGTCTAACCCTGCATTGATAAACCGGCCCTGATTGGTCGTTTTCTTTTTTGTCCATACATGTGTTGTACCACGTGATCATGTAGTTCCTATTTTCTTGCAGACCCTCTTGACCTAAAAATTACTACAGGACGCCAAATCTAGCGTAAGCAGTAAGATCTATGCTTCTAGTAGACGGTCAAAAAAAATCACCCTGTATAGTCCGATCCCTTAGCTTGCGTTTTGATTCCGCTAAGTTTGTTTCACGTCTTCGTTTTTAACATCATTCAGAGAAAACGTTTCACCTTTCAACTGTGTAGGTAGGAGAAGAACGGTGTCAATTGTAACAAGTGTCAATAATTGTAACATTGGAGATCATACCGCCATCTTACAAGATATGCTTGAAGTTTCACTACACGGCTGTTTCAATGTTTGATGATAACTTCCGTATTTATTTTTGATGTCACATCGGACAGAGCACATTTCAATGCACGGTTTGAAGTTTTTTTAGGTCGGTCAACTAGGGCAATGCGAATATGAATGTCTGGTGCTATCAAAAGTAACAATGCCGAAGGTGTCAATTGCATCGTGTTGTATCTTATGTAGTGGATTTATAATGAGAGCAAAGAAGATTAGAAAACAATCGGTGGGGCAGTGCAAAGAGAGGACCCACTATTCATGTGTCAATCATGATCCGCTGTTCATTCGAAAAAATCTGTGATTCTGACTGATTCTTCATAATATATGCTCACTTCTTGAGAAATCCATTCAGAAACTATGAATGTCATTTTTACACCCATGGAGATTGGAGATTAGATATTTTGTTTGGAAATAAATCTTAGTTTTTTAAAATTCTATTACCTGATGACTTGAGTGTCAATTGTACACTGCGAGTGTTACATTTCATACCCATGCGGTGTCAATAGTTACATGACGTATTGTGCCAAACAACTTCAAAATCATTTTTTTATCGAAATTTTAATCAGGTGATTCAAACTTCAGATACTTGGTTATACCGGGTGTCCCATTAAGCCTATCGACCGGATTTATCCCAGAAACTATTGGTCCCACAGTTTTAGGAAAAAAACTATCTTATGTAAAGCAGTCAAGAAAAATTCAACTAACCTTAGTAACAGATATACAGTGTTCACTAACTGAAAACAATTACCTAGGAACTGCCTTCATAGACATCAAAGGAGCATATGACTCAGTAGATTTAGAAATACTCAAGAACAAACTAATTAATTTGCAAATTCCCCCAAGAATTGCACACATTTTAACCAATCTCTATTCAAATAGAAATATTTGGCTAAGAACACATAACAATGAAAAAATTGGACCTCGTATCCTTTCTTTTGGCCTTTTCCAGGGAGTTGTTCTCAGCCCTATACTTTTCAATCTATACACTTTGGGCATACATAATATAATATCGAATGCTTCTATAATTCAATATGCCGATGATTTCTGCATATATGTGGATGAAAAGAAACAGGAATTATGCAGAACTCGATTGGATAGGGCAGTTACTCAGTTCAGTAACTGGGTTGATACTAATGGATTCACTATATCGGAAGATAAGTCAACTTGTTCAATCTTCACAAGACACAATCTCGATAACCCTGACGGCACAGTTATGCTTGGTAATTTCAGTTTTCCACTTAGACATCAAGTATCTTATCTCGGACTCATACTGGATAAAAAACTTACATGGAAACCTTATATTGAGGAGATTTCAAGAAAATGTAATAAATGATTGAATTTTCTACGATCCACTACACATGTCTGGTGGGGTGCTGACCCCAAAACAAGATTATTATTTTATAAAGTATATATAAGATCAATTTTGGATTATGGTTCAATTTTGTATGGTTCCGCTAGTGACAATTTACTCAGTAAACTGGATAGAATACAAAATTAAGCACTGAGGGTATGCATTGGAGCAATGTCATCTACTCCAATTGAGCCCTTACGAGTAGAGGTATTAGAACCGCCACAATAAGGCGGCAATTCCTGGCTGAAAAATTCTTACTAAAAACTTATATCAAATATTTCTCCACTACTGAACAGGTTAAGTAGACTAGCTATTCAAGATTTGACTGAGAAGTATTGGATACATAAAAGAAGTCCCCCACTTTGTAATGCATATCGAAAAACTTGTGGACACCATCAGGAATATATAACACAGGTACACCCGCAATATCCAATGATTACTTCGATCTATCAAGTCACAACCATACACTAATTCCCAAATATTCTGAAAATCCGGATATTGTTAGGTTCTTTCCTGGTTAGTTGTAGAATGAAGAGTAGACATGCACAATTGTTTTATTCTTACAAATGTTGATTATAGATTATATGATTTGGATTAATTTGATAACATGTTTATTCTATGCAAGTGCTAAAGTGAATCATTGAGAAAAGCTCGTCGACAGTTTCTTCGCAGCATCGTTGCTTCATCAGCGTTTTCTTGATGCATATTCCAGTGGCGTGGTTGTGGAACATAACATCTCTCCCTCCTTAAGATTAATCTATGCGGATGTGCATTGATTAATAGATCTTTTTTCTGGAAACTGACTTACGACCATGTACAGATTGATATGGGTTTCTGTAGGATCGTGTGTCTTCTTCTGGTATCGGCATGGCTTGAAGATGCGGAGTGGATGTTGTTCGATTGAATGGTTGTAGTTCATGTTCTTCGGGAGATGGAAAAGTCTTGTTATTTTCTCTCGTCTGGATGAAAACTTGGCTGTTTGTAATGGAGTGGTTATCGTAGGAAAATCGGATGGCTGAGTGTTCTCTCTTTCTTGGTAGAAATGGTCCTATGAATGGAATCCATCGGCAATTACAGCAATAACGACAACAGCAACAGCATATTGCCATAATAATTATCAGCATAATTGATACTGATAGAAGAATATTGAACATTGTGTGATGTTCTCCTAGAAATGGTTTATTGATTTCTTTCTGAAGTGTTTCGTCGAACATTTCTAGTTTGTGTTTCGCATGTCGAAGTTCATCTAGGTTGATGCTACTCAAATGAAGAGGATCCATGGTTATTTGCTTAATTTTCTGCATTTCATCTACACAAAAATCGTCTGTGTCGATGTTTACTCGTGGAAAATAGTGAGTAAAATTTCTTGATTTATCAGATGATGCTGCCAAAATTGAGGACATCGTGAAACATTTGCATTTCGGTTGAAGTTTCCGGTATCCTGATTCTTCAATTATCAGATCGGTGAATTTTTCTGGGCTGGATTCACAACTAATGGTTGCTGATACCGGGTTGGTAACTATAAATAGCCATTCGTTAGGAGAAAGCTTGTGGTAAATCTCTAAGTCGGCCTTGATGGTTTTCGTTGGGAAATCATCTGGGATCTTGGTGGTATAACTTAACTTCATCATGACTTCGCAGGTTGGATTTTGAGCAGTGAGATATGTGATTGGATCTTCACAAAGTCTTGAGCCATCGTCGATCTCGTAGCAGTTAGACAAACCTTTCATTCTACCATACTTTACTTTTGTTGAACTAAGTAGAAGGAATGGATATGGAGGATCTATGAAGGAATACATGTTTTTTGTTTCGTCTCGAATTATAGGTAATGGGAGTAAATTGTAGAGTTTGAATATGTCATTGGAACAAATAGGTATTTTCAATGAGAAAATGAGAATTTCGTTATTGTAAATGACATGAAGTTTGCTTATTCTGTAATAATTGTGCATATCATTATAATTATTTGTATCAATTGGAAAACTTAAACTAGAATCTAACTTAATTCTCAGAAGTTCATTCTGAAGATCTTTAGGGCTAATCACCATTGGGTGTATAACGTTTTGTTTGGCAAATAAAATTGAATTTATTAAAGTATCATACTCTTCATTTAATTCAGTTGTAAGTTGCATAATCATATTCATATGATCAGTGATTATTTCTAGATTTCTTAGCAAACTAATTTCATCTGATACTAATTTGGAAAATTCATTGAACTTTTCGAAATTTTCGTTCAACTTGTCTTCATTTATTTTCAAAGCAATAACTGAATTATTATAATTTTCGATAGCAGATGTCATCACACGTATTTGTTGCTGCATCAATATTTGTGTTTCTCGATTTTTGTTCATTAATGATGTTATAGCTTCATTGTAATATTCCGCGTCATCGGAATCTGGGGTACCAAATAGCCATTTGAAAGCTGTAGATACGCCATTGAAAATGCCTCGTTTTTTGCGAATATTCACAAAAGTATGTCCTACAAGGTGAGTTAATGTTTCTAATTTCTTCTCCAAACTTGGAATTTGAATTCCGAATAGGTTTAACGAATCTGCGCAATGAAAATGATGCATTTGAGAGTGTTCTGTGTGTTGACAAAGATTCAGTGATTTTTTATAAACTTTCTGAAGAAATGACAATTTTTCAATATAAAAGGAAATATTGGAAAATGTAAAAAGTGTGAAATAGTCGTTATACAATCTGGCAGTTCCTAAGTCTTTATAAAAGAGACCGCCTCTTTCATCAATCTTCGTTATTTGATATGGCAACTCCTGGTTCTGTACTATCGTAAACAACGTTAAGAAGGTCAGGGTCAGTATCACCAGAGTTGTAGTCACGTTCATCATCTGTAACAATATACGGTTTCAGTTGGTCTTTATGATACGTGCAATCCTTGTTTTTAATTTTCAAAACAACTGTATTATTCGTATTCACTTTTACTATTTTATAAGGTCCTTTGAAATTCGGAGATAGTTTTTTGTTTACACCTATTTTTGTGCTTTTATCAATCAAATATACCAAGTCACCAATTTTGAAATGATAATCATTTAATTTTCGGTCATAATATTTTTTTGATTGGGTTTTCGATTTAATTATATTTTCTCGAGCTATCTCAAAGGATTTATTTAATTTCAACTTTAGTTGGTTGTGATAATCATCATAAGAGTATCTGAATTCGGGTTCTTGTATTACTTTATTTGGTAAAATTGCTTTATTTCCGAATACTAATTCATGCGGGGTGAAGTGGGTGGAAGAATGGATCTGAGTATTGAATGCGAACATGGCAGTTTGAATGTATTCGTCCCAAAGTGTTTGATTTTTATCGATAAAATGTTTCAAATAATCTTTCAGTGTACTGTGTGTTCTTTCTAAAGCACCATTACTCTGAGGTCTATATGGTGAAGTAGTAATGTGTTTTATTTTGAATATTTTATTTACTTCCTTCAGTAAGTTAGACGTGAATTCGGTGCCATTATCTGTTACAATGGATTTGGGAATTCCAAATATCAAAATAAACTCAGTAAATTTTTTTGCGATAGTTTCTGCTTCGTGATTCGGAATAGGGTATCCATAAGAATATTTAGTTAAGTCATCTTGTAGTGTTAAAATGAACCTGTTTCCGTTTTCTGTTAGTGGGAGGGGACCTACCACGTCTAAAAATATTTTTTCGAAGCTTTGACTAGATGTTGATGTGATTTGCATTGGTGCTTTGATTGGATGTCTGTTTACTTTATTTTTATTACAACTTTCACATTCCTTTATGAATGTTCTTATATCATTTTTCATGTGAGACCATTTGTAATTTTCTTTTATCCTCTTGTATGTCTTACTGAATCCTGGGTGACCAGCAAGGGATGTTGAATGATTTTCGAAAATAATTTTGTTTATGTCATCTTTCGTCTTTGGTGACAATTTTTCTGAGTCTACAAAATTTATATCAACTTGATCTTGAAAGATGTAAAATATCATGTCTTGCATGACAGCCAATTTCATATTGGGATTATAAAAACGAAAATCTTTCATGAACAATTTTGTCTCGTTAGCTTTTCTTATTTCCGCGAATAAATTTAGTAATGTATAAAATATATCTTTCGAGCTCGGAGTGTCGAAGTAATTGAGATGGGTTACCATGAGGTATGTTTTCTTATCGTTGTTATTTAATACGATTATGTCATGTAAAGAGAGTTCGTCTGGATTTATTCTATTCGTATCGTACTGCTGATTGATATTACTGAAAAACTTATTCTCTTCGTCAAAATCTTTTGAAATTAGTAAGACGTTAGGCGTTGTTGAAAAAATATTTTCTTTTATTATCGGAATATCATGTAATGTTCTATTCATATAGTGGAACTTGATAAAGTCATCAAAATTTCTCGAAGTATCCATACATAATACAGGGTTACGTGAAAGTGCGTCTGCATTAGAATTTATTCTACCAGGTTTATAAATGATTTCATAAGAATAGTCTTCGAGTTGAAGACGCCAACGTACAAGACGTGATGAAGGGTCTTTGCAATTGAATAACCATGTTAGTGGACGACAGTCGGTTACAATTTTGAATTTTCTGCCAAAAATATAAGCTCTAAAATGTTTAATTGACCAGACTATGGACAGAAGTTCTTTTTCTACTGATGAATAACTTATTTCGTGTTGATTTAAGGTCCTTGATGCGTATGCTATAGGTAAGTCGCTGTTAATTTCGCCTTGAGATAAAACAGAGCCAATAGCGAAATTTGATGCATCGGTCGTTAAAATAAATTCTTTTTCGAAGTTTGGATATTGTAGAATTGGTTCTTCAGTGAGAATATTTTTTAGTTCTTTGAAAGCAGATTGTTGTGAATCGCTCCAAGTGAATTTTGAGTCTTTTTTCAACAGTAAGGTTAATGGTTTTGCGATTTTAGCGAAGTTTGGTATAAACTTTCGGTAATATCCAGCAAGTCCTAAGAATTGCTTGATATTTTTTGGTGTTTTGGGTGTTGGGAAATTACTAACCGCAATGATATTCTGTTCGTTAGGTTTCACTCCATGTTCTGATAGAACATGACCTAAGTATGTAATTTCTTTTCGTAGAAATTCACATTTGTCGGGTTGAAGCTTTAATTTATTTTGTTCTAGACGTTCGAATATTGCTTTTAGTTTTACTTCATGTTCTTGCAGTGAAGATGCGTATACGATTATATCATCGAGGTATACGAAGCAATGACTATTTTGTAATCCTGTCAAAACTATGGACATTAATCTCTGAAAGCAAGCAGGACCATTCTTGACCCCAAATGGCATTCTCAGGAACTCATAATGTCCGTTCTGAGTTGAAAACGCTGTTTTTGGACAATCTGATTCTTTCATTTTTATTTGATGGAAACCGCTCGATAAATCTAAAGTGGTAAAGTAACACGCATATCCTAGTTGATCTAATATTTCGTCAATTCTAGGTAATGGGAAGTTTTCACCAATTGTGACATCATTGAGACGTCTATAGTCTACGACAATTCTCCATTTAGTTTTACCTGAAGAGTCGATTTTTTTGGGGACTACCCATAGTGGTGCGTTATAAGGAGATACTGAAGGTCTTATTATTTTTTGTTTCAACATTTTTCCTATCTGATTGTTGACCTCGTCTTCGTGTATTTTTGGGAATCGATAAAGCTTTGATGCGATTGGTTGTGGTGTAGTTGTATTTATTTCATGTGAAATAACATCAGTGCAAGTGAGTTCATCGCCCGCATCTGGTAAATGGAAAATGTTATTGAATTTTCGACAAATATTCCAGATTGATTGTTCTTCTTCACTATTCAAATGTTCGAGTCTCAAATTGTTCCGCAAAATTTGCATTCGTTCGGTTTTCGTTTCTTGGTTCTTATTTTCCATTTTATCTGTGCAAAAAACAAAAGATTTTTCTTCCGAAAAAGGTTCGAGAGTTAAACTCATGTTATTAATAGTAACTTTCTCATCATTAGTGTTTACAATAGTAGTAACTGCTTCATTATAAGAATCTACTTTCAGAATTCCTTTTGCTAAAAATATTCCCTGAGCAAGTTGAATATCGGGAGATATTCCTATTGAAATTTGTGGATTATTGATGTGAACCTTTATAATGGTTTCAGATCTTGGTTCAAGAGTGATTACTGGCTTTATATGAGTCATGTTGATGTATTCATGTTCAAATGAGAGTTTCAGTGGAAAAGATAAAGATTTTAATTTTAATTCTCGCTTGTTCAAATCAATCTCGGCTTGTTGCTGTATAAGAAAGTCATTTCCCAATATTCCGTCACATGGAACAGCTGAATGCTTTGGGAGAATGTGGAATTTGATGTTCATTTCATGATTTTCGTAATCTGAAAAGGTTGGTGTGATGAAAATTGCGCCCTGTGTAACAAGTGGCGTGTCAGAAGTTATTCCGCTGACATTCAATACTTCGTTCGGGTTGTACCTCAAGGATGTGCTTTTCAGCTTTCTGCTTTTTATCAGTGAAACACTAGAACCTGTATCGAGAAGAAACTTGAAATATATGATTTCATTATTCTTATCGAGATGAGGTAGTATTACATACAACATATTGTTCCAGTTTGAGCTTACGTTGAAGATTTGCTGGGAAAAGTTTCTTGTAATGTTACTGATGATCTCATTCTCGTTATTATACTGGGTGTTTTCTTCAGAATATAGTTCTTTTTCGTTTGGATTTGTTCTTGTTTGGTTCGAGGTGCGATTACCTTGAGAGTTGGATTGGTTATGATTTTGGTTATTGTTCGAGTTATTCGTGTTGGAGTTTGAATCATTTTGATTACGTTTATTATTATATTCTCGTTTTCGACATTCTGAAATCAAATGTCCTTTTTTCTTACAATAATTACAGAATTTGTTGAAATTTTGTTGTTGCGAGGTGGAAGGTTGTGACTCTGAGTTGTTTTTGTTGCGACAGTCTTTGATCAAATGTCCTTTCTTTTTGCAAAAATTACAATATTTCTCGTTCGTGTTATTGAAAAATTTGGATTTCCTAGCGAGTAGGTATTTTTCTTCGAGTAATGCTTCAGTTAGTGCGTCGTTTATATTGATTGGTTTTGATCGTCGTAATGCTGAGGATATTTCATCATTTGAGTGCAAAACAAATCTTTGAAGAGCTAATTCTTTTATTAGTTCCGTTTTACCTAATGCACCTTCGTCATTCATGTTGATTGAGTTGAAAGCATGTGTTTGTAAGTTCTCGATTTTATTGAAGTAACTCTGAACTGATTCATTTCTAGATTGTCTGACTGTATTGAGTTCTTCTAGAATTTGTGAAAGATCGCGTCGATCGCCAAATAATTGAATTAGGCAAGTTCTGAAATCATCAAAATCATTGAAAACTTTGAATCTTGTTTGAGCACGAGCTGAACCTTTCAATTTCGATTCAATGAATGAAATGAGAAGAGTTTTTTGAGGACCACGACATAATGCCCAAGCTTGTCCGCAATCTTGAAGAAAATCATATAACTTGTTTCGATCACCGTGAAAATCTTCAGAAATGATTGATCTGATATCTGACATTGAATGTATTGGTATATTTTGAATTGGGTTTGTTGAGGTTGGTGAAGGAGTTGGAGGGTCTGGATTCTGCATTGTGGTTGATTTAGGGATTGATAGATCAACAAAAATAAAAATCGGCAAACAAAAAGTCTATCTACTCACGTTTGACACCAGTGGATGGTTTCTGTCTCTGATTCTGTGCTAACCAAGGTTGTTGCTGAAGATCTGGATGCTGATTCTCAGGAAATCACCGGATCTTCTTCTAGCAAATCCTATTTCGACTGCGCCAATTTTGTTAGGTTCTTTCCTGGTTAGTTGTAGAATGAAGAGTAGACATGCACAATTGTTTTATTCTTACAAATGTTGATTATAGATTATATGATTTGGATTAATTTGATAACATGTTTATTCTATGCAAGTGCTAAAGTGAATCATTGAGAAAAGCTCGTCGACAGTTTCTTCGCAGCATCGTTGCTTCATCAGCGTTTTCTTGATGCATATTCCAGTGGCGTGGTTGTGGAACATAACAATATCAACAAAAGATGATTGGTAGAGATATTATTTTTTTCTGGGTGAAAGGGCATGCAGGCATAAAATATAATCGTATGCAACAATGCAAGTGTGTTTGGAAGATCTAATTACAGCAAGGAAAAATATACAAAAAGAGAAATGGCTGGAAAGATGGCACGAGTACTGCATCAGTAGTCCGACCAGATACACAAGAATCCATCCGAATATCCTCTCCAAATACTGGCATTCTGAGCTCAATTTATCTAGAAGATGCATCACTATTTTCAATAGAATGCAGTTTGGTCATGGATGTTACCCAGCATTTTTAGCTAGAATAGGGTTAACTCAATCTAATTTATGTCAAGTTTGTGATGTTGAAGGAGACTTAGACCATATAGTTTTCAATTGCCAGACAACGAGGGAAGAAGGTGGAGAACTCTATTCTCGCCTTTTGAGTATGAAAATAGACACTCCTTTCAATTTATTGTCGTTGTTAGCCCTTAATGATGAAAAAATCAATTCAAACATAACATTCATTCAAAACACTGGTTTGAAAATCTAATGGAAAGCGATTCATATAAATACTCGTCACATTATTAATTAGCTTCGTTTCCTTATTTCCTTTATTGATTCCTTATGTTTATGTATATTCCTTCTGCGGTCTAGTGTTGTGTGTCTATAAACTGAATGCCATGACGGACCCCTTGGCGAGAAGAAACCCTGTGATCCAATGTTAATTCCTGGCGTATTCTTCTTTGAGCATCCGCTCTTCGATTTTAGTTATAGGTTTACTGTTATTATAATTATCATAAGAGACTGGCTGTGTGGACATTGTCCGGATGCAAAAAAATAATATTTTTAAGTTCCTAAAAAGACCGCTAGGTGGCGTAAGAAAATTAAAAAACCCTTTTTCTTAAAAAATTCAAACACAAACGTAGATATTTTTTAATTTATTCTGCATCTCCTAGTCAATACCTAAAACTTTTGTGAAACACTTTTTGTTATAACTCTTCAAACAACGACAACAAAAACAAAAGAAAAACGGTATACAAAAATCACCATAACTTTGGTTTGTCTTATCCGATTTAAATAAACTTTTGATCATTTGATAGGTGATTCAAGGTAGAATAAGAATACAATTTCAAATATTTTGGCAAATACCTCAACAAACCACCAGATGTCGCTTTTCGTAATTTTTACCAATTATTGATGATTTCTTAGAAATTTTGAATAAAATGACATATTTTTCAATAGAGTGTCTTATTCTGCGATAGATTTAGAAAAGAATGCCACAAACCGGAAGTCTCTAGTGTTTTTTAAACAAAAGTTATGACTAAAAATGTGTTTATAAGATTACGAGCGTTATAAATGCATATTTTTAAAATATCAAGAAGGCTATGAATACAAAATAATTGGCAAAACTGTCAAGGAGATGATGAAATCTGTCGTCATTACTTATAAAGGTTTGAAATGTTGTTTTTTTATACAATCTTATAAATAAAAAAGAAAACAAATTAAAGACTTTTGATACAAAACAAATAACTTAGGTACCTTCCTACTGCTTAAGGCTATAAGTTTTTATTTGAGATGTAGAAAATGTTCGCCATTATTTTCAATACACATATCAAATCTTCGTCGGGTCAATGATACAGCAGTTTCTAACTGCTACAGAAATTGACTGTATTGCATTTTGTATGCGCAAAATCATGTCTTCCCGCGTTGTTGGTCTAATCGTATAAACTGCATCTTTTACTCTTCCCCATAAGTAAAAGTCTAAGACAGTTAAATCGGGAGACCTAGGAGGCCAAGCAAATGGACCACCCCTTCCAATTCATCTAGCAGGATACTGGTTATTCAAATACTCCCTTACATTGCGAGCATAATGCGCCGGACAACCGTCATGTTGAAACCAAATGTTCCTGAGGGTTTCCAAAGAAACATCTTCTAATAAAATTGGTAAGTCCAAAAGTTCAAATATCTTGACCCATTTAAATGTTTTCGAAAATGTACGTAATAATTTTGCCCTCGATAATACCGCACCAAATATTAACAGAGAATTTATGTTGTTGATCAATTTCAATCATCGAGTGTGGGTTATTTTCCGCCCAGTAATGGCTGTTATGCAAATTTACCAAACCGGTACTGGTAAACGTTGCCTCATCGGTACATAAAATTCTGGACAAAAAATTTGGATTTTCTGTTAACATATTACGCATCCATTCGCAGAATTCCGGCCTTCTGTCAAAATCTGAAGCTGTCAGTGCTTGATGCAGTTGAACATGATACGGATGCAATTTGTGATATTTCAAAATACGTTGGACTGCTGATCTTGATACACCCAAATCTCTTGACATGTCTCTGATACTGGAGGGAGTGAGGATGTGCTTCAACGTAAGCAAGAACGTTAATTATGTTTTCTTCGTTTCTTGCTCTTCGACGTCTATTGGTCGGTGGTATTGGCAAAACACTTCCGGTTTCCCTTAAGCGTCGAGACAGGCGAAGGAATACCATTCGGGAATGTTGCCTACTTTCTGGATATACCAAACTGTATTCTCGCGAGGAAATCACTGGGTTTTCAAAACTTCGAAAAAAAATTGTAAGCTTATCATATGCTTCTGCAATAGTGTAAGACATAATTTTCCAAAAATAAAAAGGTTTTTTGATAATTAAACACTAAAAGCTTAGCATTAGAATGGCTCAACGGCAAAATGTTGACAGATTTCATCATCTCCTTAACAGTTTTGCCAATTATTTTGTATTCATAGCCTTCTTGATATTTTAAAAATATGCATTTATAACGCTAGTAATCTTATAAACACATTTTTATTCATAACTTTTGTTTAAAAAACACTAGATACTTCCGGTTTGCGGCATTCTTTTCTAAATCTATTGCAGAATATGACACTTTATTAAAGAATATATCATTACATATAAAATTTCCAAGAAATCATCAATAATTGGTAAAAATTACGAAAAGCGACATCTGGTGGTTTGTTGAGGAATTTGCCAAATTATTTGAAATCGTATTCTTATTCTACCTTGAATTACCTATCAAATGATCAAAAGTTTATTTAAATCGGATAAGACAAACCGAAGTTATGGTGGTTTTTGTATACCGTTTTTCTTTTGTTTTTGTTGTCGTTGTTTGAAAAGTCAGAACAAGAAGTGTTATACAAAAGTTTTAGGTATTGACTAGGAGATGCAGAATACATCAAAAAATACATACGTTTGTATTTGACTTTTTCAATAAAAAAGAGTTTTCAAATTTTCAATCTGTAGTACGCCACCTAGCGGTCTTTTTAGGAACTTAAAAATATTTTGGTTGATTTTTTTCTTGACTGCTTTACATAGGATAGTTTTTCGCCTAAAACTGTGGGACCAATAGTTTCTGGGATAAATCCGGTCGATAGGCTTAATGGGACACCCGGTATACTCAATCTGTTATCTGGCATTCCATTCATAATTATTAAACCCACCGTTAAATGAAAACCAAATTTTGATACAATTGACACCGTTCTCCCCTACTTATATCATATAAACTTGAAATATTCTTATCTGTTGAATGAGGATATGGAACAGAGTTCATAGAGTGGTCATTGAAAACGTTATAAGATCTCAAATAAATATCGCAGCCATGAGATTTTCTCAGAATATTTGGTGATTTCAAGAATTTACAAAAAAGTTTGGGGTTCGACTGGAATTTATGCTGCAAAAATGCATTTTTTCAGCTTCATTAGCGAAACTAACCTACTTAATATTTGTATTCATTGAAGGATTCAACTGTGTTTGAATATTTATGTTCATCAAGAGATGTTTTTCTATTTTATTATAAGTTTGAAAGGTGCATGTAGTTATATTAAAAAGATGACAGACATTAACATTCCGAAAAGAGATCATTTCATCATTTTCAAATATATAAACCCAATCAATACTGTTGAAGTCTTTTATAATAATAATTGAAGTGGAAAAAGTTGCGGAAACTTACGAACTTGTGCTGAATTTTTTCTTTTTTGCATTTGATTTCACATTTGACGAGGCAATTATTCGAAATACCATCCATTTTGAAAACTGACGTTGATTGAAGCATGTATTGATTTGTCAAATAGTTTAGCTGCTTATAATGAATGATAATTTCAAATGAATACTCTTTATCAAACCCTATAATTACAGTGGTATTATTCGATTATTGCGCCAAAAAATTATGTCAAAAAGTAATATTTGTCTTGACTAGCTGTAAAAACTAAATCAAAACACAGGGCTAATACTCAAAGTATCATAAAAGTGTTTCATATTTTTGGAATGGTCAAAGCATTTATGTTTCAAATATTAAGAAATATTTAAAGTGTTTCATTTGAAAAAATAACTGTGGGTTATACTACGTCATTGGATTCTACGTAAAAAAATGTATAAGCGACAGTTTCTACTTCTCCTAGGTTAATGGTGAGTTTCAAAAATATAAAGTTGACAACGTTCGCGAAGACCGCGCATCAAATCTCTATCTGTGAAAACAAGTGAGATATCCCGTGTACACATTTTTTGCCGGATATGCTCACACTTATCCAAAGAGTCTCTAAGAAGCTATTGTTATTGTTACCATCATCAACTATTTTATATTTGATATATTTCTTTATGTAAAAAGTCAAACCCTCACCTTTTTCTCCAGACGACCTTGGAAATGATTGGCTGAGGCAGGTTTCCGATAGATTACATATTATACCTAGGCACTTCTCCAGCATGAAGTAGAAAAACATATCAAACATAGAAGGGATCGATCTCACATTGAAATGGGCCAAACTAATAATATAATGAAATTATTATTCTCGGATATAGTAGGACGATTTATTTTCTCTTTCGAGATATAAAGTAGGCAAGAACTAATGAGATGAAAAACATCTGAATAGTTTTTACCAATAAATCCGATGAGAATACAATATTTCAGGCATCGATGTCAAGAATATCTTTTTCGTTATATTGATGATGATTATCTTGTTGCATTTTCACTCCATAATATGCATTATATCACGTTAGTGAAAATTTTTATAGAAAAAGCAAATTTCAACGTTTGAAATAACCAAAAATATATCAAAATGCAGTACTTGACTTTCTAAAACATACAATAAAAGCCATGAACGAAGCAACGAATTGCCTTGCGATTTTCCTTGATCTCGCCAAGGCTTCCGATACTGTTTCTCACAACAAACTGCTTGATAAACTTTCAAAATGTGGCATTTGCGGCACAGTTCTTAATCTATTAAAAATTTACTTATGTGAGAGATACGAAGTAGTGAAAATTGGAAAAGAAATCAGTTCACAATCAAAGGTTGAAATAGGAGTACCACAAGGAACAGTATTGGGTCCGATATTGTTCCTGGTATACATAAACAGCATCTCTCAGATAAGTGAATTTATTTATTTATTTATTTATTTATCGGTCAAGTACACTACAGAATTGTTATAAAATCCCAAATGGTACATTAAGAAAAAAAACACATAAATACGTCAAGTACATTACAGAATTAAGTCACAAAAGTTACATAAATGCGAAAACAACCACTATAGTTAAGTTATTATGAAAACAAAGTAATGAATTCACATTAGTCAAGTAGTACATTATATAATTTTAATAAAATACAATTGGAAGTTCAAAATTAAAAAAAATAAAAATACATATTCAAACACATTAAAATCAATAAATAACGACAATTCATCAGTTTATTGAACAGTCGCTGAATGAAGTTGTCTGATTGCCATTTTTTCGAATTTCAAATGTGACAGATGAAAAAGATCAAGTTCTGAAAAGTGTGTATTGAAATTTTTCTGAAGTCTACAACTTATTGCCATCGAGCCATAATTAGTCCTGTGGAATCGCAACCCAAATAAAAAAATATGATTACTTCTCAAGGTTCTTGAGTTAACAGAAAGGCAAATCTCTTCTAAAATAGCTGAACAATTATAGTTGAAGTTTATTATTTTATGAAGGAATAGAACCATTGCAAGTTTACGTCTGTCCTCAAGTGACAATAAATTCAATACAGAAAGCCTCATTTGCGGGTTAAATCCAAAGTAGGGTAGGCCAAGTTTCCAAATTATGTATTTAGTGAAACGATTCTGAACTTTTTCCAGTCTGTCTTTATGGCGAGCATAAAGAGGACACCAAATAACGCTATTATATTCCAAAACACTCCGAACCAGTGAAAAATATAATGACTTTATAGCATGGGACATCTAATATGGTATGCAGATGCCACAGCACTAATTATTACAGGTAAAAATTGGGAAGATGTAAAAAACAAAGCGGAATTGGGATTGAGAAAAATATTAGTATGGTTAAACCACAATACACTTAGTTTGAATATTGAAAAAACCAAGTACATAACTTTCTCCCCATCAATAGTTGATCAACCCTCCCAATTTATTCTCAAAATACACACTCCCACCTGTGATAATAACAATACATGCAGCTGTCCGACTTTAGAAAGAACATCATCAGTAAAATATTTAGGTGATAATATAGATCAACACATACGCTGGTCAGAACACATATCTCGTGTGACAAAAAGGATAAGAGCATTAACTCATAAATTCTATATTCTAAGATATATCATCAGATACTGCATAGTCGCATGGGGTGGTGCATTCATTACCACATTACAATCATTACAAACGGCACAAAATATCCTGATCAAGATTATACTAAAAAAAGATAGATTGTTCTCCACCATATTACTCTATAAAGACACCGACCTACTCAATATAAAAACAATATTCATTTATCAATTATTAATACGGATGCACTGAACGCAGAATAAATTCGAAGTGAACAAGACAAGGATGACCAGATCGACTCACAACAGCAACCTCAAAGTTCATTTTTTCAAAAAATCTTTATCTCAAAGATCTTTCATGTACTTCGGTCCCAAATTTTTTAATCTCATCCCAATTGACCTTGGAGAAATAAAAAACCACAAGAAGTTTAAAATACAAGTGAAAAAATTCGTATTACAGAACCCTGAGAAATTCCAATAGAAAAAAACTCAACAACAGCATATTTATTCGATAATTTATTCAAGACTTATTCTGCTGTCCCCATGATGCTCCGCATAAAATGAAATCCAAACCTTGTGTTCCCGTTGGATACTGCCTTAACACTGCAATATAGTATATTAAGTATGGAGAACGGTAAGGGTTTTATACCGATCGAAGACAATTGTTTGGAGGAGGAGCGGAGCGACGACTTCAATTATTGTCTGAGATCGGTTACCCTTAACCTGCCCTTAACGTTCGACATGCTTATAACGTTTTTTGCACGATTGATACCATTATAAATTATAAAAATAAATTAAAATTAAGAGATTTTTTAACTCGACGGTAAGTGAATTACTTACCGTCGAGTTGGAGTACTTACCGTCGAGTTGGATTACTTACCGTCGAGTTGCTAGTAAATGTCACCTACTGACGTAAAATATGTCACGGTAAACAGTCAAAAATGATCAATCGTGCAAAAAACTTATTTTCGATTGTAAACTCGCTTTTATATTGCACAGAATACAAATTTTAAAGCTACTGGAAGGGTGTGGAAATGCAATACAGGCATCTTTGCCTAGGCAATTTCTACTCCTGAACCAGATGCCTCTATATGGCGCGATCAAAATGTATGTATTTTTGTTATCGAGTGAGTTAATAAATAATTGAAAAATTGAATTCGGTGTCTTCGGTAAATATGATACATCTTTTCAAACGCGCACTGATTTCATCGAATAAACGGAGACGGTTCATCTGGTTACTCGTTCACGAATGCTTCATATATACGTCATATAATAACTCCATGTTCATTCACATTCTCTTTTGAACACATTGTTCTGATGCTACACCACGCCACGCCATCCGACACAATGCGTCAGAGATGTACTTACGACGCGACGCTACGTTACACAATATGAATAATATGATAGAAAATGAGACCAGTTTGAGTAGTAGTAGTTCCTCAGATGAGTGGGAAGAAGAACTAGAATGTGCAGCATCAGCTTTACTGTTATTGGAACGAAAACAAAGAAGAAAATGTTGGAAACATTCAATAATTTCCTCCCAAGCTTTTCCTCTCATATTCTGGTCTCTATAGTGCTTGCTTTTCATATTATAAAGACACTCGTGCTTCCGAACCAACTCAATTAATAAAACTTCATCGATTTTTGCCGACATTCTATACATATGATTCCACCTTGGCGTGCACACTGTACTGTTAGGTGGTCTGTGGTTACTACACCATACAACGCGCCAACGCGGTGCCACGCGACGTACCACGCGACGTACCACGTACCACGTCGGATGGCGTCGAGTCACGTAGGATGGGATTGCATCAGAACAGTGTACACACAATATATAAATATGCATTAAAATCCACGGTGTCAGATCCTTCTGACGTTGCGTCGGATGACTTGGCATGGCGTGGCGTGGTGTAGCATCAGAACAATGTGTTCCCGGCTTAAGGCGCGTATCCATTACGCGCGGCAAACCTTCGAACATTGGCTCGCGCGGCAGCCGCGCCTAATCCACCTAAAACTCGGCCTCCTCATACATCCAGCCGATAGACACTCATACTCTACCCGGAATCAGTCAATAATTCTACCAAATTACAAATATAATAGAACTCGCAGGGGACCCCTGTACATGGGAATCAAGGTCTACAATCACCTCCCTCTAACACTGAAAATGTTAACAGACAGAAAACTATGATTTGGTTGAGTTTTTCGATTCCAATATTTGATTAGTGATGTTTAGTACTAATGTTTACTATTATATATAATATTATACATAATATTATCACTAAGTATAGGCTAGTCGCCTTCCCTATGCCTTTGGCAGCTTCGATACCTTATCGAAAGAACAATATTTTTATATTAATGTACATTTGATTGCGTATCTAATTATGGGAAATAAATATCTATCTATGGATACCGGGTTGGCTCGCGAGCCAAGTCAAACATTGCCGCCCTCGAACATGCCGCGAGGCGAACCAAGATCTGTCTGTACTCTGTACTAGGGGTGTGCGATATTGGAAATACGATATCGATATCAATACTCATTTCAATATCGATATTGATCGATATATCGATATCGATCGATATATCGATAAGTATCGATATATCGATAAGTATCGATATATCGATTAGTATCGATATATCGATAAGTATCGATAAGTATCGATATAGCAATAAGTATCGATATATCGATAAGTATCGATAAGTATCGATATATCGATAAGTATCGATATATAGGTGACCTACCCAATTTATATTTCCATCAACGCCATATTTGTTTTCTCTAGGCGGTCATCTTGATTATTTTGATCGATGCCATGTTTTCGGCCCATCCTGTTCTAATACACGCCGATTTACCACTATGCGCAAAGATAGCCGTCTGCTTGACCCATTTTTCCCTTATCGATTCTATTTATGCGTATTTACGTCATTTTTCAATACACCCTGCACATCATTCTCAATACACCCAGTATATAATTCTTTCGATACATTCTGTATATCAATTTTTTATATATTCCGTATATAATTTTTCGATAAATCAAACGCTGAAATCACTCTGCACTTCTGGACGCCAAATTGTACCAATGTTTTCTCTGGTCCATCCTGTATTTATTTTTTGTTTTCTCCCAACAACTGACAAAGTCCTCACTATTTAAAGGTATATCACGAAAACACGGAATTTGTGAGGTAACCTGCTGTGAGGGTCAACGATCAAGCGCGCGGTGAGGATTTTATTACCTGGGAGATCTGCGGCCGAAGCCCTCGACTTTTCATTATTATGATAGGAATAATTCTGAACAAAGATTTCATCAGGGTGATATTTTTTCGACTTTCTTCTTCTAGGCATGAGATGACGTAGTTTATCGTTCATTGTTACGTCGCACTACTTCATAACTTGAGAATTTAATAGATGTGATAAAATATATTCTACCTACGCGAGAACGTGGAATTGGCAATTTTAGGTCTATGCATTATTCGGCTCGAAGGCTATACCTCCGGTCGTTCACTCCTCAGATCCTCGGCTCCTGCACCTCCGCCTGCACCGCCGCCACCGCCTGCACCTCCGCCTGCGCCTGCACCTCCCGTCCACCGTCCACCACCCGTCCACCACCCATCCACCGTCCACCTCCCGTCCACCACCCATCCACCGTCCACCGTCCTCCTCACTCCTCATCCTCATCCTCATCCTCATCCTCATCCTCATCCTCATCCTCATCCTCATCCTCATCCTCATCCTCATCCTCATCCTCATCCTCATCCTCATCCTCATCCTCATCCTCATCCTCATCCTCATCCTCATCCTCATCCTCATCCTCATCCTCATCCTCATCCTCATCCTCATCCTCATCCTCATCCTCATCCTCATCCTCATCCTCATCCTCATCCTCATCCTCATCCTCATCCTCATCCTCATCCTCATCCTCATCCTCATCCTCATCCTCATCCTCATCCTCATCCTCATCCTCATCCTCATCCTCATCCTCATCCTCATCCTCATCCTCATCCTCATCCTCATCCTCATCCTCATCCTCATCCTCATCCTCATCCTCATCCTCATCCTCATCCTCATCCTCATCCTCATCCTCATCCTCATCCTCATCCTCATCCTCATCCTCATCCTCATCCTCATCCTCATCCTCATCCTCATCCTCATCCTCATCCTCATCCTCATCCTCATCCTCATCCTCATCCTCATCCTCATCCTCATCCTCTCCTCATCCTCATCCTCATCCTCATCCTCATCCTCATCCTCATCCTCATCCTCATCCTCATCCTCATCCTCATCCTCATCCTCATCCTCATCCTCATCCTCATCCTCATCCTCATCCTCATCCTCACCTCATCCTCATCCTCATCCTCATCCTCATCCTCATCCTCATCCTCATCCTCATCCTCATCCTCATCCTCATCCTCATCCTCATCCTCATCCTCATCCTCATCCTCATCCTCATCCTCATCCTCATCCTCATCCTCATCCTCATCCTCATCCTCATCCTCATCCTCATCCTCATCCTCATCCTCATCCTCATCCTCATCCTCATCCTCATCCTCATCCTCATCCTCATCCTCATCCTCATCCTCATCCTCATCCTCATCCTCATCCTCATCCTCATCCTCATCCTCATCCTCATCCTCATCCTCATCCTCATCCTCATCCTCATCCTCATCCTCATCCTCATCCTCATCCTCATCCTCATCCTCATCCTCATCCTCATCCTCATCCTCATCCTCATCCTCATCCTCATCCTCATCCTCATCCTCATCCTCATCCTCATCCTCATCCTCATCCTCATCCTCATCCTCATCCTCATCCTCATCCTCATCCTCATCCTCATCCTCATCCTCATCCTCATCCTCATCCTCATCCTCATCCTCATCCTCATCTCATCCTCATCCTCATCCTCATCCTCATCCTCATCCTCATCCTCATCCTCATCCTCATCCTCATCCTCATCCTCATCCTCATCCTCATCCTCATCCTCATCCTCATCCTCATCCTCATCCTCAT